>OU342516.1:0-4868750 GCA_910589525.2 Ennomos quercinarius | reverse complement strand
AAACTACTTGGCCAAGATATACGTACTCATGGACATATTCAATTTCCACGTCCCCCATGCATACTTTAAGCTCAGTGTTGTTGGTCATGAGCTTGGTCTTTGACATGTTCATGCTTAGTCCGACCTTGAGACTTGCGTTGTTGAGATCTTTCAACATTTCCTCTACCCCTTTGGCTGTAGAAGAGAATAAAACAATGTCGTCAGCAAACCGGAGATTAGTTAATCTCTTATTGCCGCCGACTGAGATGCCTTTTCCTTCCCAGCTAGCAGTCAGCTCTCTAAAGACTTCTTCTAAAGTGGCGGTAAAAAGTTTTGGGGAAAGTGGGTCTCCTTGTTTGACTCCTTTTGCGATGTGGAAAGATGGCCCAATAGTGTTGATTTTTACTGCTGCTGTACTATTTTGGTAGATGTTTTGGAGGAGGTGAACATAGGTGGGATCTATTTCTTGGGTTTTCAGTGCATTAAAAAGGGAAGAATGTGTTAGACTGTCAAAAGCTTTGGAGTAGTCAACAAACGCTATGTATAGTGGAAGTTTAAATTCATGATGCTTTTCTATTATCTGGTTGAGGGAGTGTAGGTGATCAGTGGTGGAAAGGCCTCGGCGGAATCCTGCTTGTTCGGGGGGTTGGTGAAGATCTAGTTTACCAGAAATGCGGTTTTCAATGACTTTTATAAAGGCTTTATATAAATGAGAAACAAGACTAATAGGGCGGTAATTGCCAATATCAGACTTGTCACCCTTTTTATGCAGAAGGATGATTGTGGAATGACAGAACCTATTAGGAAAAGAGCCAGTTGCTAGTATGGAATTAAAAAGGTTTGTAATATGTGGAAGCAGGCTAGGTTCCCCGATTTTTAGCGCTTCAGTAGTAATACCGTCTTCACCGGGGCTTTTGTGATATTTCATGCTAGCAAGTGCACGATGTACTTCATAGCCGGATATCGGTTCAATGGTTTCCGAGCATGTATATTTACCGGTGGTTGTTTGGGTATAAGATGAGTTGGAATACAAGGTTTTATAAAAATCGGTACAAATATCTAAAATCTTCTCTCTATCACCCTGTTTAGTGCCAGTTTTGTCTTTAAGACAGGTAATAGTTGATTTCCCGGACTCTATACCTTGCTTAGCAATCTTTAGGGACTTATTATTTTGTAACGCTGTTTGTACTTGTGTTAAATTATAATTTCTAATATCTTTCCTAATGCTTCTTTTAACTTGTCTGTCTAGTTTTGAGTATCCAGGTGTGTAATACGTGAGTTTTTGTCTATTTTCTATTAACTCTTTGGATTTTTCACTAAGTTTCTTTTGCTTCTCTTTAGGTGTTTTTATTTTTAGGCTGGCTTTTTGAATACTTTCTTTAATATTATTGTACTGCATTTCTACGTCATCATTATTTATGGTTTCTAGTAAACTAAAACTGTTTTTAAGTTCGAGGTTATACTGATCTTTACATATAATTAGAGAGCTTTTGTTTATTCTTTTTAAACTGGTTTTTATCATCTGTAGCCTATGAATTTTTGAACTGAATGTTGCCGTAATACGCAGGGGTCTGTGGTCGGAGCTAAACTGTATTGTATTTATTATTTGTGTATTCATTATAATTTGTTTATTAGAGCTCAGGCAAAAATTAATTTCATTCTTAGTAGTTCCATTGGGAGCAAGCCAAGTCCATCGACGTTGTGGTTTTTTGTAAAAGAAGCTGTTGCTGATGCTTAATTTTTGGCTTAAAGCAAATTGGATGAGGCGTTTACCTCGATCGTTCCTGGTGCCTAGTCCGTGTGGACCCACAACATCGGTGTTATCTAAAGTTTGTCTTGTTCCAATTTTTGCATTAAAATCACCTAACACAACGGTCCACGTTCCTTTGTGGTCTTCTAAGGTCTTGTTGAGAGTGTCATAGAATTCTTCTATTTCTTCGTCAGGATGGGAAGTTGTGGGTGCGTAAATTTGTGCTATTGTGAGGGTTTTAGTGTCTGTGATATGAAATTTCAATACTGCTATTCTGTCTGAAATTGATACGAATTCTTTGATATTATATAGCCATTTTTTCGCGACCAGGAAACCTACACCATGTTGGCTGCTTTGACCACCAATATAGTGAAATACGTTGTTGGTTCTTTCTATCGTTTCTTCTCCGTCTCTTCTTACTTCGGCCAGACCGATAATATCCCAGTTAACTGTTTCTAATGCGTTTTCTAGTTCTATTAAACGTTCTTCAGTGCGGAGTGTGCGAACATTATATGTCAGAATATTTAATTTCTCGGTATCCGTGTTACAAGCCATAGTTGTTTGACAGTGAGATCCCACCCGGAGATTGTATGCGCCCCCTGCTCCAGTGGTAGGCGGCCTTCTGTCATCGGTAGCGTTCCCACTGGAGACGCCGGGCACTTGGGGCCTGTTTTTCTGTTTGTCTGTCATTATGAGGGAAGGGGTTTAGACATAAAAACCCACCACGCTTGTCCAGTGCGGGTTGGTGGGTATGCAGTGGCCAACTGACTAGGCCTATGAGCGCCGCCGTTGGTACTCAAAGAGTACTCTTCCGCCACCGCTCTTAACCAGCATCCTGCACTGATGCTGGTTGTCCTGCTTTGACCTCGCAAGGACATTCATGTCCATGAGCTCAAAGCAGCTTGATGATGCTGTATGGTCGGGGACTGCCGAAGCAGCGAGCAGTGATATCTCACCACCGATCCATTATCCGCCACCTATGGACCCCGATAGTAGCTTACAGCTAGCCCTACCTCAAATATACGTGTTTTTATTTTAAAATAAAAAAGTGCATTCTTACTGAGATCTATATAACCAAATACAAGGCTATAATAGTATAATTAGGAGCTAGATTGTTTTACAACTATTTTAAAGGCGAGGAGTTTCGAGTCCCAAGCGAAGGGTTTGTAGAGTAGAATCCCGACGTGAAGCGAACCGAAATAAAATTGGTATAAAATTCAAAATTTAAAAAAGAATTATCTGGAGGTCATGATTATCTGGTTGTCCACTCCTGAACATAGGTCTCCTCCATAGAAGCGGCACTTTGACCGTCTGCTTGACTTTTGCATCAAACTTTCCGCGGTACGCGTTGCATATGTACTTACCACCTATGTCAGGATATTTTAACGCTCTTACGAGAAATCAGGCAAAATGTGCCTGATTTCATACAATAAAGTCAAGTCTAAAGTCAAAAGATTTTATTGCAAACAGGCTATTTTAGCGCTTTTTGAATTCAAAATGCAAACAGCAAACGGTAATTCAAATAAAACATAATGATAAAAGAATTACTGTAAATGGTACAATGGAATTCATGACATTGATAGTAATGACCTTGTCCAATATTTAATATTTGCAAAAATGTTATCCATTATTGCGATTTTAAATATATCTATAAAAAATGTGGTGCGTACCTATAGAAAGGTATGTGTTTTTATTGGTTTTAAAGTCATATTAGACTCTAGACTCATCAATGTACAATGTACATATTTCATAGAAATAAAATCTCAAAAAAAATTAGTGAGAAGTTAGTGTGAAGTGTAAAAAAATTGTATTAAGTAAACTAAAAACTAGTCAAATAAAAATAAATGTGGGCTTTAGCCTAAACGCTAAAAGCTATCAGTTTCCTTTCATGATAAACTCCGAAATGAGAAGATCTGATGGAGAGCTAAAATCACCGAAAAATCATCTCTAAATTTGCCAGTTGAAACGGAATTGAGCAACTCGCTCGCAGAACTGACAACCGATGGGGAAGAATGGTTCTCGAGTGGTGGAAAAACGGAGCTACCGTTTTCTACGACTGGTGTCAATGAGCAATCAGAGGCAACAAAGAAAACTCAAATCTGGAGCTTCGATGACACTCGTAAAGAAAATAGAAAGATTCTCAGACACAACAGTGAGTACCTACACGTGATATAGGTGGTGGCAAAGATTATAAAGCTCGTTGATAGCTCGTGAACATAATTTCTCGTAAAAACACGACTCACCTGCGCGGGCAGGGGGCGAGGTAACAAAACGAGACAAAGTCATATGAAATTACAAGGAATAGAGCAGGATGGAAGAAATAACATCAACAGGTTCCCGTTTCCACGCAAAGGTTAGTGGTTGAAATACACGACTAATTTTCGTATGAAGGGAAGTTGTATCATTGGTCGACTGGATTTATAGTCAATGGGTGGTAGTGACAATACCACTGCAGAGATTAACGTGGACGGACAAGCAGGTTGATGGCCCGCTTGTTGGTAAACAGTTAGAGTGTGATTCAAAGTCAGTGGCGGCTGGCGCGAAACCTTTTCGCAGTAGCAAAAATGAGATTAATGTGCGTGGGCAGAGGTAAGCGGTGAGCGCGACGTGCGGGCTTGCAGTCCACTTTACACTCTTCACAGCCGCCATTAACTTTGAATCACACTTTACCATTGACTTTAAATCCAGTTGACCAATGACACAATTTCCCCTCATACGAAAACTAGTAGTGTATTTCAACTACTATTTACATACAAATCACGGGAACCCGTTAATGTCTTTTGTTCTATCCTGCTCTGTCCTTTGTAATTTCGTATAACTTTGTCTCGTTTTGCTATCCCGTCCCCTGCCCGCGCAGGTGAGTCGTGTTTGTACGAGAAATTATGTTCACGAGCTATCAACGGGCTTTATAATCTTTGCACTCTACTGTCGTCTGCGGACGGGTGTCCGCAGACGACCATTTTATAAGTTATTTTTAGTTAGTTTCGCTAATAGATTTTTTTAACCCTAGAAAGTATAAATATATATTTAAGAATGCAATCTGATACTTATTAATCTTTTGTTTAAAAACAAGTAAAGCCACAGGCAAATCCTATGGTTCTGTTATGTCGTAACCTTAGCCAAACCTGATCAAATACAAAGTCATACAAGTGTGGCCTACTTGTCGAACTGTAGCAAATATGCTTTTACCACCGACTTGGTATTTCTATAGACTTGGCAATCAAAGCACAACGTTTTTATTTTAGTTCGTCAAAATCAATAGGAGTATACTCTAAAAGCTGAGGGAATATTCTGGAAGTGGGCCACAGCATTTTTCAGTTAATTAATATCTTCGGCGATTACCAAGCTGCCTACCAAGCGTGGTGATTAATAATAAGCGTCCAAAGTGGAGTTTTATGGGGGAACTCTATATTCAGCAGTAGATATCTTCTAGCTGGTGATGTGAAAATAGTGTAAAATTAGAAATGGTTATTTTATATGAAATACTTATACCGGTAATTTCCCGTAACTTTTATGTGCTACAATTAACTATACTCCGCTGATTTTATGTGTTCGTTATCTTATTTAATATTTTCAACCATTTTTTAAATTACTACATTAAGCTAGAAAAAGAAAAGCATAAAATTAACATTATCTTCATACTTACAGAAGACACAATGTTTAGATGAAGCATAGTGTAATTTCTCTACCAATAAAGGTTACTCACTGATACACTCTTGGTCCTCTATAAAATTTGATTCTACATCAACGGTCTGGGGATAAATATTAGCAGAACCAAAGCGAGTGTTTTCAAGGACTTGTGATTGTGAAATATTTACTTTCAGCTTAATTACTGTTTGTTAAAATGCAATAAATATAATTGAGACGTTGCGAGTTGTGAAAGTCTTATGAATTTCACATTTTTTTGTTTCTAATTGACTCATTTGGAATTTATTGTTGCTATTTGGCAACAGTACGCGAGTTACTATTTAAATTTTAATCGTCACAAACTGAAATATAGTTTTGGTTCAGATGAATGAGATAAAAATGTGAGTAACTATGGCAGAGCAGTAGGCCGTGTGTTTTTCAAGCTGACTGGAACGGCATGTTCAAGAACCACAGAATTTAAGAACTTAGAGTATAGACTAAAAAGATAGAGAGATCATCAAAATTATATTATATTTGTACTGCTCACACGTATCGCTGCGTCAGTGGCGAAGGAAAGAAACAAACATATAGTAATTAGCTACGCTTGCGAAAAGTCACCGTAACATTTTTTTCGACTCGAGTCAGCTGTTTTTTCTATACAAATCTGTCAGACTCATTCACATCAAAGCATCATATAAAGTGTCCAAAAAAGTGGTGCGCTTGACACATAATGAAGTTCTCTCTATGCTTTTAGTCTATACTCTAAGGTTAAGAACATGTGTTTGTTGAGCTTTAGTATTTGTATTTTCCTGTGTCAATCAATGTCATCATTCAAAACAACAGTCGGTGAACACATAGTCCTTAGGATTTTCGCAGCTAGCGGTCATGCGACCATAGCCTAATTGGTAGAGCGTCTAATCCGGTGAGTTAGAAGGCGCGGGTTCAAATCCCGCTGGTTGCTAAAATTTTAAGAACTATAATATCTTTATAGATATACCTGAAGTGTGGTTTACACTTAAAAATCAATCCATGATTATTCAAAACTTCATTAAGCGATTTGCTTTTTCTGTCTACTTCCTGTTCGAACCCTGCTAACGTTGCATAATGACGGTGCGTATAATATAGACTTGTGGCATGCTATTTTTTTATCACCCAAAAAAATAATATTCCTCAAAAAATAAGCAGTCCTGAAAACAAAAATAAAATATCTCAATAAATGACAAAGTTACAAGCATTATAAAATACAGGAATAGAAAGAGACAGTTCAAACGTGCAGTGACGTCAGTTCTTCCTCCTTAATAGTACCTCATTACTAAGCTGTGGTAGCTTTACATACAATCTCTTTGGCATATTACGTCACTAACATGCGTTTTCATAGTAACTGTGGGGAAGCTCTGTTTGCGAGAAATGGACCGGTGATGGAATTTTAAAAGCTTATTACTCCGTGATTTATTTACCGATTTTACTATTTTTTTCAACTATTGCATCTATTTTTAACCTATTTTATGAAAATAATATTAAGTTGTTAATTTTTAATAGTAGGACACTAGCTCTGTGATCCCGTTTAATATTCATGTAATGTATTTTGGCAAGTATAGGTCATTGAATACGCAAGCTTCCAATCATTTTATTTGATGTCCACGGACCAGTGACCTCAACAGTGCTATCTACTAACCCGCACTTGGATAGCAGTGGATTATGGTGTACACTCCCTCCATGTGGAAGGTCGCATGCTTGTAAATAAAGGTGGTTATATTATGACATCGATGTAGTCACAGTCAGGTAATAGTTACATCAGATATTAGTCATCACGTCTAACGCAGTCGTAACGGAAACCGATACGTTTCCGTTAATGCAGCGGAGTGTGTCGGAGAAATTCCAATATTACGCATTCTATGCGGCGCAGGCGCAAGTTGGGTCTCTAGGGGTGAGAAGGCACTTTCGGTTTCATATGAGGTCAAAGAACGCGCACTATTTTTGCGCAATTTCACCCGTTATTTATATCAGGCTATTTGCGTTCGCTACTGAGTATAAGCGTGATAGGCCTCTCATTAGTTTTTTTTTACTGACATTTCTTAACGACTGATGTGTTACAACTGCTGACGTGCCTATCGGTAGAGCGGTTGTTACTAGGTGGTAGGACTTTTCTACAAAGTTCGTCTAGGTAGGTACCACCGCTTTCCCAGTTATTCTGCCGCCAAGCAGTAGCGTGCAAGCACTACTGTGTTCCGGTGTAAAGGGCACTGTAGCTAGTGAAATTACTCGGCAAAATAGACTTTATGATCTGAGCACACAGTCTAGTAATCGTATTACTAGACTATGTGAAGTCTTAGTGTGACGTGCGCAGTGTGCGCAGTGTGCGCGTGTACATTACATACATATAATACATAAAAAAAGAGCCCAAAATACCCCTTTTTAGGGTGACCAATCCAAGTGATGAACGCAGTGGAATTACCGATTAGTTAACAAATTACTAGTCGATCTTCCCTATACGGTCTACCTGTGAATCACCTGTCACAAGGTGATACGAGTAGCGGAAATGGCTTCCATCCGCTGCAATGACAGGTGATGTATCCAATGCGTAGAAAAAAAATAGGCAGACAGATGGTCATGTACAAACGTTTTTGTATTTCGTAATCCTGGTAGGACTAGGATCCTATAAAAGTGTTCTATGACAGACCAAGTTAACTTTTCATCATGATCATTATCATCAACAGCCTGAAGACGTACACTGCTGAACATAAGCCTCCCCCGCAGAGCGCCACTTTGAGCGGCTGTTTGCCTCCTGCATCCATCGGCTCTTAGCGGCTTTCACCAGGTCGTCGGTCCACCAAGTGGGGGGGCCGGTCTATGCTGCGTCTTCCAGTTCGTGGTCAAGGACCTTTCTTGCATCGGTCGTCAGTTCTACGAGCGACGTGACCATGCCGATGGCCATTTCAACTTGCTAATTCTAAGAGCTATATCGGTCACTTTAATTCTTCTGTGGATATCCTCGTTTTGCTCTATTATAGGGCACCCCTAAGGTTTAAGCCTAGGCTTGGGCTGTTTCTGAAAAAATAAGGTCGAGAAGATCTATTAGATCCCGATTTACAGTCGTTAGGAAACGATTTGATTCCAAATCTCACTCTCCATCTTTCACATCCTGATGATTTCCTCTTTATAGAGGACTTACAGACTTTTAAAATTGAAATCGGGTTATTAATGAGATGAATGAAGTAACAATCATATAAAAAGTGCAACCGATCTGAGAACCTCCTTCTTGAAGTCAGTTATAAAAGAAATAGGTATATTAGCATTTTAGAGCAAAACCGTGTGTTAATTTTAGTGTAAATAATATTAATTTCCTAGTGTAGTAGGTACCTAGTGCTCGTGCTAAGTGAATGGACGTTGCGTAAGGCGAGCTTAAAGCTTTCCCCGCCTATTGTTGCAATGTTGACATGTTTTCAATGAACTTAGTGTCGTTTTAGATATCTGTTTGATTAATTTTTTTAAGTAGAGAATGGGTATAATGGTTATTGAAATGAAATGAAATGAAATTTTATTTCCTTGCACAAAATGGAATGGAATTTCATACAATAAAGTTCTTAACTTAATCATATAAACTTATTTGTTACAATAATGTTACAATATAAGTACTTTCTATATTTTAACATTGTGAGTAGAGTGGCAGATCCCTGAACCCCACACTAGGATAAATCCCGTGTTGTGAAGTTCAGTCTCTTTCATTCTGTAATAATTTGTTGTACCTACAGTCTATAACATAAGCATCACATAAAAATCATACCTATATCTAATTACGTTTAGGAAAAATAATCGAAACCACACGAAACCATTAACATAAAATTTTAACCAAATTTTAGTACCAAAACATCTAAGTATGTATTTACAAATTTTTATTATTATTATATTATTATTATTATTTTTTTAAGTAGAGAATGGGTATAATGGTTATTGAAATGTATGTAAATGTTGATCTGTTCTGTCCAAAATTATTCCTCTAATGTGTTTCAAATCCACAGACAAAACTCATTCATTTGAGCGGACTGAAGCGATTCGTGACCTATTTTTTTGGTGGGTCGCTTTATATTTTCAAAGCCCCTGAGAAAATAATACATTAAAACATGTCAAAACAGGTTTAGCGCCGCTGATTGACCTTGTGTCGCACACTTCCTTGTACCACTAAACGCGGTAGATACGTAAACGTCAGTGAAGCGATGCATAATTGTATGGAAAGCGATACTGTCGCTTTTTTTGGGGCTAACATAATACCGGGGGAGCAATGCACGAGTTTCTCAGGGGATTTGAAACATACTATAGAAATCCAATAGAAAAAGGGTATTGAAAAGCTTTTTCAATTTTATCCATAAAAATCTAATATAATAGTTACAAAGAAAACTGTTACAAATATCAACAAACAAAAATATTATAAGTTTTCGGAGTGAGCAAAATTATTGCCTTATCTATATTACGTGGTTGTAACAAAACAAAAATGCTGTGAATTTTGGGGAAATAAATTAGTTCCAATATTATATTTATCTAGCAATCTTTTCTAAATTTGTGTTTAAGATATAAATATCAGACTTTGAATGTCTTTTTGAATAACTATACTAACTTCCATACAGGTGTTCTTGGCACTGGCTAATTAAAATAATCACCAGCGCCAAACTAAAAAAAAATATAGAAGAACTTTCCTTAGTTCAACAATCGTACGCGATAGCGTTTTTTATTACAAATTGCGTACGTTTTGAAACTATTTAAACTTTATTATCCTTTATTTTCATACAATAATTCGCATAGTAACTAATAACTGGTTAACTACCTCCATAATTTTAAAACTGTACTTAAATTATACAGTCTCGTTAAAGACGTATCTTACACTTCATGTCACGCTTCGTAGACCTTGACCAAAGTTCCGGATATAATATGGCAACACTTTATAGTACTGTCTGATAATAAAACTCACCATCGCACCTTGCTCCCAAGTTAGGTTTACCGGCATTTTTTAATATGACAGAGTACTACGCGAACATGTTTTTGAGGTTTGTATTTGAGTAATTATAGGTTTGGGTATTATTTTAAAATCGGAACAGAATTGTTTTGTAGCGTGATGAGTATTTTTGTGTAAAAAACATTATTGTGTGAGTGTGTAATTGTTTTTAGTCACGTAAAGTTTAGACTATATTAATTTTAGCTAAATTGTCAGTGCTAGCTATGAAATATTATTCTAGAAGTATGTTCTTTAAGCTTAGAGTACACATGCTACGTAGTAGCACTTTAGCATGCGTTTCTCGAGCAGATTCTAGCTACTCAGTAGCATACAATAAGCATGTGTATACGAAAAGAGCTCGTAAATGTACATACTTGAAAAGGCCGCTGTATATTAGCATACTACCTAATAGCAAACAAGCATGCTTTTTAGTACCATATACGGTATAGCACATAAGCATGCTATTTTCGAGCAGATGCTTCTTAGTAGCATACAATAAGCATGTGTATACAAAAAGAGCACGCAAATGTACATACTCGGAGAGCATGCTGTAAATGAGCATACTACCTAATAGCAAACAAGCGTGCTTTTTAGAAGCATGTGCATTCCAGGCTTTAAGCATAGGCAAATACCACTCACTCGTCTAGTCTTCATTAAAATATTATTTTTATTTTGTGCGCTCCTTTTTTTTCAGTAATTTTTATAATGTAAGTTTTTAGGTTACAAAAATTGCAGCTTGACCCGTGGGATGCATCAATTTCTTTTATCCCATCAAATTAATATTTCAAAGCTTATATATTATTTAGTACTAGCTGACCCGCCCCGGCTTCGCACGGTTAAATTTTTCTCACCTTCAAACCTTCCCTAGACGTCCACGAACATTTCAAGACCAAGATAAGATAAATCCGTTCAGCCGATCTCGAGTTTTAGCGAGACTAACGAAGAACAATTGATTTTTATATATATAGATAGGTTTTATGTCGGGGTAGGTACAAGATTTAATTGTTTTGATCGGCAGAAAAATCCTATCCTATCCTACTAATATTATAAATGCGAAAGTTTGCGTGTGTGTGAATGTTTGTTACCACTAATCTCCGTAACTGCTGAACCGATTTCGATGAAATTTTTCATGTAGATAGCATTATACGTTGCATTAAAACACAGGATATTTTATATCTGTGGAGGAAACCGCGGGGCACAACTAGTTAGATCTGAATCTAATTGATATTACGCGACACAATTTTTCCATAGAAAAGAGTTCAACGCGCTGCGTCCTACATAAAACGATGGAACAAGGTGGAGAGAAATGCCAATACACAAGAAAACAGCGTCGATCAGAAATATGCCAAAAACCGTTTTAATATATCTAATCTGCGCTCAACTTATACCCCGCTCATTTTGCAGCGCCATCTAGGTTTATAACGGTTATTGGCTTATTTCTGATCTACGCTGTTTTCTTGGTGTATTGACATTCCTCTCCTCCTTGTTCCATGGTAAAACGAACTTACCTTGAATGAAAAGATACAAAAGAAAAACTACGGATTTATTCACTGAAAACTTTGAGAAATTATTTTTGAGTGTTTTAGTGGTATATAATGCCCATATGCACTAAAATTCGACAGCACTTAACTTCATGCTTTTTTTTTATGCGATTGAATGACGTGACGAGCTAGTCGTTCACCTGATGTTAAGCGACGCGGCCGCCCATAACAGTTGCAGTATCACTCGGATCTTTAAAACGATAAAGTTTCACGTGACACTGCACTGCGCACGTCATCCTGAGACATCACACAGTCTAGTAATCAGATTACTAGACTGAGTAATCAGGTCAGAAAGTCTCATTTGCCCAGTAATTTCACTAGCTACAGTGCCCTTCAAACCGGAACACAGTAGTGCTTGCACACTACTGCTTGGCGGCAGAATAACTGGCAAAGCGGTGGTACTACCTAGACGAACTTTGCAGAAAAGTCCTACCACCTAGTATTGCAGTAGGTACGTCATAGAGATAAGCTTGACCTAAAACTGTCAAACTTCAATGCAGAAGGGCATAAGAGTCCTCGGAGGAAGATCATTCCACATCTTGCAGGTTCGTGGAAGAAACGAGCGCAAGAATCGCGGCGTATGAGATTTCCACGTGTCTACAATATATGGATGCGCTTATTCACGTCAAAAATGTCGCAATGCGCGATCGAGATAAAGAATTTAAATTAGGTATATATGACCCCTAAGCGATGGTGGCCGAGCGGTAGCATGTGCGCTTCGCAAACTTACGGCACCGGGTTCGATCCTCGGCCCTGCACCAATGACTTATCTATTAAGTTATGTGCAGTTTGTGATGCCATCGCTCCGTGCCTCGGAGATCACGTTAAGCCGTCGGTCCCGGTTGTCATAAGAACATCTATGGCAATCGTTACGGATAGTCAGACGCCTGATAGAATCTGACGCCTGGTCTAACCATCGCTGTTAATTGTCCCTTATGGGTTGCGAGGTCAGATGGCAGTCGTTCGTGTAATTCTGGTAGCTCGCCGCTACAGGTTAGATTGGGAGTCTCAAATGGGAAAAGGCAAAGAGGATGATGATGATGAGGACCCTAACATCAGGAGAAATGTGGTCAAACGCAAGCCTATCTAGTCTATACTTATAGTAAAACTGTAACAGTGTCAATTCTGTACATTAAACATATTTTGAAAATTTTTGTTGAAGAGCTCTCTATAATCGATACTAAAGCCAAAACTATAATTTTTTTTCATTGTGGCCTGTCTGTCTGTCTGTCTGTCTGTCTGTCTGTACCTTGGCTAAGCATCACGTCGAAACTACTGAATGAATTCAAATGAAACTTGGTATGATTTGAGTTCATATTACCAGGTAGGCTATAGGATACTTTTAATGCCGAAATTCAGCACGGTTCCCGCGGGAGAGGGGATGAAAGTAAAAATATGTCCGCTTTTATTCATTCTTTTTTTGTTGTAAAGGGAGTGTTTTAGATATTGTCCCGTAAATGTTTCAAGGTCGTCGGTTTTGTGGTTCAGAAATCGCAGACATTCAACCTTCAGTATTATGTCTAAAGCCTCTCCTATCCTGTACTATGGGAAAGAGAGAAGGGAGGGGGGAAAAGATAAGGGAAAAGGATGAATGGATGAAGGTGAACAGGTGTTTTACCTGGTTTTATGCATTCATCCTTTTCCCTTATCTTTTTCCTTCTTCCTTCTCTCTTCCTCTAGACTGAGATAAGGCGTAAAACTAATTAGCCCGTGCGAAGCCGGGGCGAGTCAGCTAGGTATTTGATATATATATATATAGGTATTTGACTTCCAGCTGTAAGTAGGCTGCATCGTGGTTTATCAGTAGTGACACAGATAAAACGTGTCCTTCATTACATCACGCCATGGCGGCCATTCATCGGTTGCCGGCACACTTTCTGGCTGGCGTACTTTAATTATTTACTGCAGTTTGTTGCATAACTTTAAGGCTTATTGAATTTAATGCGAAAGAAAAACTTGGTTTAAATTAAGTGCATACCTAATAATAATATGAAAGAAATAATTTTATGATAACCGAATTGTATGATTTTATGGGCAAGTTTATTCTCTTTTTTTCAAAAAAACTGGAAAAGCTTCTGGGAAAATGTTTGCCCTCGGAAAAACTGAATGAATTTTCTACAGTATTTTTTTTTGTAATTTGGAAGGATCAAGCCTATCGGGGCATCTACCAGTGAGTTATAATTATAATATAGAAAAACATAAATCAGCGAAGACCACCGAAGACGCGTGTGAAGACTTGGACTTTAGAACTTCGTAGATTTTTTTTAAAGTAACTCCCACAGTATGAAGTAGTAACTAGATAACACCAGCTACACTACCTACTACGAAATACTTTTGGGCTGTATAGCCGCGATGACGGCTAATTTGATCAGTGCCAGCATTTTGGTCACGCGTCGCATCGACCCTGCGCTCTGATATAAACTCTGGAACATCTTATCTATGCTCTGGAAAACGCGACGAGCTCCCGGTTCTCATGGACCCAGGGTCTCAACACCAATAATCTGCTGACATGCTATTTTAAGCCTTATATAATTGCAATTGTTTTCAAGAGTTATTTTTACAATCGCTAACGATTTTTTTTTCCTTTCAAATAGGTTCAAATTCCAATTCTTTCTCCGGACCCGTCGAGGCTCGAGGCCGGCCGTGTGCCGCCGAAAATGTCCGATGACGTAATCCAAACAACCTTGTGCAACTTGTACCGGTGTGGATAGTCGCGGAGAAAAGTGTTTGATGGATTAGTTTATAAAAAAAAATTACCTACTTGTGGATTCGCGTAATATTTACTACTCATTGAGTATTTCCAGTTTTATTTTATTTTTCGGTGTATGAATTTCATAGAGACAATTTTAACGCTTGTCATTGAATAAACGATTCTGATGAAGGCAAGAAAATATTGTTTTCCTACTTTCACCATCATGTCTAGTGCTGTGGGAGTGAGACAGCAAAGTAAATGTCTGCTCTTTTCAGATATTTTCTTTATTGAAACGCGTTATAGCTGAATTCAGTCGAACTCTTAAACCAGTAAAAATAATGCCTGATAGCATGACAGCTCAGTTCTTAGTAGCGCTGTTTTCTGAACCGTATGTAGTGGGTTCGATTCCCACCCAGGACAAACTTTTGTGTGATGAACATAGGGGGTTGTTCTGTGTCTGGGTATGATATTGTGTCTTGTTATGTGCAAACAAAAAATATCTTAGTATTCTTTATTTATCAATTATGGTTCCCATAGAACAAGCGTTGCTTAGTTTGGAGCTAGATGACGCCTTGTGAAATACCCACACTAATAATAATATTAACCATTGGAACGATAGTGACCGAGTGGTAGCATGTGCGCTTCGCAATCTTACGGCACCGGGTTCGATCCTCGGCCCTGCACCAATGACTTGTCTAGTAAGTTATGTGCAGTTTTCGATGCCATTGCTCCGTGCTTCGGAGAGCACGTTAAGCCGTCGGTCCCGGTTATCATAAAAACATCTATGGCAATCGTTACGGGTAGTCAGATGCCTATACTGGTTCCTTATGGGTTGCGAGGTCAGATGGCAGTCGATCGTGTAGATTGGGAGCCGACCCTAATAAAAAATGGGAAAAGGCAAAGAGGGCGATGAATACTAACCATTAAAAAAACTAAGTAATAGTGCTCTTTGCACGCGACAGTACCTGCTCTACCAATACCGTAGAGACATCGTAATCTGTTTGTATTCTATTATTTCATGACATTGGCTGTACGTGGTCTTGTTACATATAACGTGGCACGACTTCATGTATAGCTTTGTTGGACTTAAGGCTTCTAATCTTATCTCTCTTACCTCCTCGTATCAATTGGCAAGTAATTTTCAACCTTGATGTTAACGACATAAGTAACTATATGTTTTTGATTTTTATTTAGCTGGTTATTGATATTAATAAAACGTCCTGCGTGTCATTCTGTGGGTCCTGCGTGTCTCAAGAAAAAATTGACGCTCGCGCCTCGAAATTCGTGTCGAATTTTGCGTCGAACATAGTAGGCGCCCAGCGCATACACTAATGTCAAAACAATACATTTTATGTCATCTGCACTCAAAATGCTCAAGTGAACAGCAAGAGTTAGTACCGTTTGGTCACAGGCCCGTTCGGTCACAGTTTTGCAAACCCATACGAGTCCCGATCGGTCACACTTTTTTACTTACTCCTTTAAATGTACAGTCAGCTGAAAATATCCTATCACAGTGATCAAGGCTTACGTAATTAATAGTGGTTTTATTCTAAAACGCGAAACACTTGAATTGTAGAAAATTATTGAGCAAAGCGTATGATCTAACTGGACGCGACGCGAGCGTCATTTTTTCCTGCTTCATAAAGACAACCTACCATACCAGTCTGACTACTTATCTGATCAAATTATATGACACATCATAACGTTCAAGTATAATATGACCGTATTGAGATATGAAATGTCTTACCACTTTAGTACCATGTCTCAATTACTTTTTTAAACTTTTTTTCGTGTTATTGAACTATCAGTATTATTTTATGTTCTTTAATGAGTGTCACTTTTTTTAATGTAATCGAATGACGTGATAAGCTAGTCGTTCACCTGGTGTTAAGCGTTACGGCCGCCCATAACAGATTACAGTGTCACTCGGAACTTTAATCACCCCGTCGTCGCGCGTCGCCGCCCAAGACACGTCTTGAGCGATCCGGATGATCCTATAGCAGCCGTTGTGTCGGCTGCGCTAGGATCACCGGATCAGTCTAGCCCTTCTGGCTCAGGTACCGCTTTCGGCACCGGTATAGGATACCAGGGTAACACAATCAGACACCGACCCCGCCGGCGAGGTCGACGTACCCCCCGTAGGTTAGCTAGAACGGTCGCGACTTTCCATAGGGTCCACTCTTCCAGTGGACGTAGCCTTCTCGATCCTCTTATCCCGGCAACGGCCCAAGCCGAGGCTCGCACCCCAGGGGTGCCCTTGTGCTAGTTGCCTCCACCTTTTGACGGTTGGGCGCCTTAAGCGCCTGCCCTCCCGCCCGGTGACGCTGTAAAGGGCGGCAGAGACCAACAGCATTAGCCCGTTCAAAAAAAAAACTCGGAACTTTAAATTAAAATTTTGCGTGACACTGCGCACTGCGCACGTCACCCTGAGACATCACACAGTCTAAAAAGTTTTCTAAACTGTGAGATCAGTTCATAAGTCTCATTTGCCCAGTAATTTCACTAGCTGCAATGCCCTTCAAACCGGAACACAGTAGTGCTTGCACACTACTGTGTCCGGTTTTCTTGGCGGCAGAATACGTGGCAAAGCGGTGCCGCGGTGGTACCTACCTAGACGAATATTGCAGAAAAGTCCTACCACCTAGTACCACTTGTACCGCTTATGGTACTATCTAATGGTACAAGTGATATAAACATTTAAAGTAGTGTCATTAGTACCATTGCTGGTACTATCCAACAAACAAACTATGTAAAGTAAAGAGACGTCCAAAATAAGCCACATATGTGTGTGTACCTTAATACCTCAAAAACACAGATTTTTCAATAATTCTAATAAAATAATCATAATTAGCCCTGTTGTACATTAATGGCTGAAAAATAATATTTGACCCATATTTAGACTAGATTATCGATATGGCGGCGCTTTCTGCGCATGCCCGCCAATAGGTATAGTATAAAAGTTTAAAAGTCAAGAATCTTATTGCAAATAAGCTATTTTTAGTTATTTTACAAATCAAAATGATATCACGAACTGAGTAGATACTAAATATAATCTTTGATTTTCGTGCCCGCCGTGATGGTTTAGGGGGTTTAGCAGTTTAGTATTGCAAGCTAAAACATAAACCAAAAATCTAAATATTTAAAAAAAATTGAAAGTACAAAACGTTTCTATATATAACCGATTTTATAATATAGTGTACATATTGATAGCCCAGGCTTCATACATTTCTGGAACGTCCCTTTAGGTTTCATTTATAAGATACCTTTAAAAATGTATTGAGACAAAGTAACAAAGCGCCTACTTTTGTGTATGTTTGTCTTCATATAAATGCACCACAGTGTCTTCAAGTAACGGACTATGCCTTAAAAGTACCGCTACTTGATTTGGAGCAGATTTCAATTTGTTTTAAGTCTACAAAAAACTTCCGTTATACAGCCTAGGGTTCAATTTGCAGAGCGTTTGGTAAAACACACCTACAATTTCACAGTATGCTGAGAAAAAATATACAATTTTCGAAAAGTTTCACGGAAACCTGTGTTGAATTGATGATGCAACGGAAGTGTCAGATCGCAACCTAAGAGCTATAGTACTTTCAGCCCCACCCACCTCTTAAGTATTTCTAACCTCCTGCTACTTCACGTTCACTTACAACCAGTAGGTAACAACAGACCTAAGTTTATACCTGCTGTGCTATTGTTCGTATTTTACATAATTATTAGCCCACCTGTACCTCTTGAGATTTCTGGTCTCCTGGTACTTCATACCTTAGAAACACCTAATGCAGTTGTATATTTTCTTCTGATAGCATTTCAGAAAAAAAAGCCTGAAGTGGTAAGCTTTAATTTGGGTCACACGCATCTGCATTTTTTTGTTGTCCTTAAAATACAAAACCTAACCGCAGAGGATCCAACCGGAACAGACAATGATTGGGGGATCATCCAGGAATTTCATTAGAAAAATGATTAGCAGGGGTTCCTATTGGGCAGTTTTTGGGTATCAAACTGGAATAGACCTTTTATTAACTAGACAAGTTCTATAGTGATTAGAAAATTCTATAGCATTCATTTTGGGCCGGGTGCTTTTCCGTTCTGTCATTTTCGTTTATTTTCTAAAATCGATTTATTTAATTCGAGTTTTTTGGGTATTCTTTTGCTAGATGCTCTTTTAACCTAACAATATTTGAATATGGGTTTGACCCACGCGGCAGTATTCAACCCGCAAGGGAATAATTGAGGCACAAGTGTCTGGAAAATACCTTTTTTTATCTAATTTTTTTGGGCTTTGTGTCGACATCGACTATGTCAGCCCCGTCATTACTTGCATTTAATCGCTCTTACTTAACTATAACAAACACCATTATGAATAGCTGCTTAGCACAATGGCATGGACAAGACAATTTTTAGTTCACCGGTATTGCTAAGGTTCAACCATTGACTATAAATCCAGTTGACCAATGATACAACTTCCCCTCATACGAAAATTAGTAGTGTATTTCAACTACTATTTTCATCCAAATCACGGGAACCCGTTGATGTCTTTTGTTCCATCCTGCTCTGTCCTTTGTAATTTCGTATAGCTTTGTCTCGTTTTGTTACCTCGTCCCCTGCCCGCGCAGGTGAGTCGTGTTTGTACGAGAAATTATGTTCACGAGCTATCAACGGGCTTTATAATCTTTGGGTTCAACCCATATCTAGTTGCTATTTTAGTTTGATCAGTTTTATCGGTCAAATAAATTGCGATCTCCAGTGGTAATCTCAAATGCTGGGTAGGACTCAAACCCAGAATCTACAACACAGAGCGTCTACCAAACCAACAGAGCTGGGAAGCCGGTCAGTATGAAAACTACGGCTTTTTCATTCTTCCTGTGATCGGTGTCCTGATATTTTATACCACTAGCTGCAAACCGGTTAACGTCTTCCTTCCCTGACAAAGGACGCACTGGTTCACTTGACACTAAAGGACAAGCGTCAGGGTCAGCAGGGTCAGCGTCAGCAAGGTCAAGAATAACAAGCATCTCGCGTCGCGTCGCCAGCTTTTAATTATCATGTCACGGTAATTTATGTTTAAAGCATGTGTGTATTAGTGTGTAATGTATATTTGTTAATTGGCAAAATGTAAAATGATCTTTCACACACACACACACACACACACACACACACACACACACACACACACACACACACATCAACCGCTGAAAGACGTCCACTGCTGAACATAGGCCTCCCCCATAAAACGCCATTTTAGACGTTTATTTTAGAGGGGGATTTGCCATAATCACCACGCTTGGCAGGCCGCGTGGTGATCGCAGAAGATTTTAATGCACTGAGGCGAATGCTGCTCATTGTCTGAATTTTCCCTTATTAGCGGGCCCAGGGGAAGAGATGGAGTGGTCTTATTCTACGGCTCAGGACCGTATGAGGGAAGGAGTATTTACTAAAAGTAAAACCCAATATTACGCGTTAAATGTAATGTACATTTCTCATCGTCTATCCGAACACCATTGTTTCATGGGAAACTGAATCACTATTGTGTTGAAGTTGTATTAAAGTAAATGTAACTGTCTACATGCACTAACTAAGGTACGTATGTAATTATACCGCGGTCGTGTGGTCCCGGCGGTGAGAATAGGACCATCCTATCTCTTCCCCTGGGTGCTTTAAGAGCCGGCTAAGGGAATATCCAGGGAATGAGCAGCAGCATTCTCCAAAATATTCTGGGATCACCAAGCCGCTTCCCAAGCGTGGTTATGAGGTTATTATGAGACATCACACAGTCAAGATTTCTAGACTGCGACATCAGATTGTAGTCTCATTTGTCTAGTAATTTCACTAGCTATAGGGCCTTTCATACTGGAACACCATCGTGCTTGCACACTACTGCTTGGCGGCAGAATAACTACCAAAGCGGTGGTAGGTAGACTGAAACAAACTCAATGGCGGCTGTGAAGTGAGCTACGCAGCGTTTCGCGCCGACTTCAGATCCACCATTGAGTTTGAACCGCACTCCACCTACCTAGACGAACTTTGCAGAAAAGGCCTACCACCTATTATCCCGTTACTATCCCGTTTCCGGCCCAATGCCATCCCAATCCATATAGTTTTCCAGTGACTAACAAACTTTACATAAATATGAAACTAAAGGCGATTAAGGTGGAACGTTACACTAGCGCGGGAAATTCAAATTTTCTTGCGTTCTTTTGCCAATAATAGCTTAATTACTCAACGTGATTACATAAAAACTAACTTTCTTCTTAGTTTTTCAGTCTATTGCCATTTATCGCTAAACCAATGATAAGTAGATGAAACTTTTAATTGTAATTTGTTGATATATTATATTTATTTGCGCAAAATTAGTTTTCATGTAATCACGCTGAGTAATTAAGCTATTATTGGCAAAAGAACGCAAGAAAATTTGAATTTGCCGCGCTAGTGTAACGTTCCACCTTAAAGGCTGTTTCTCTGCCTTACATTTAAAAATATTGTGGCAATGCGGCCAGCATGTTGGGTACGCTACCTACCGGTAGTGGGCTGGAGCACTTGGACTGTCTATAGGCCATCGCGGCTATTATACAGTCCATAAGTGTTCTTTGTAGTAGGTCACTACCTAGCTAGTTTAGTTTATTTTAGCTTAGTTTAGTTTAGTTTTGTTTTAATTATTGTACTAGTTAGCTGGAATAATAAAGGCAATTTAAAAAAAATTGTTATCGTAATTTACGTTTTTTGTTTATTTCTATAACATCATTTCCTTGAAAAGTCAAGCGACCTATTACTGACGCAAAAATCATTCAAACACCTACAAGGAACTAAGATTCAATGTGATCACACACCAAAACTTCAAGACATATGCATTGCACAGTCTTTTCTATATTTAGTTTCAAGTTGACAGGTCTTGCTTTACTGGTTTTTGTCGCCACCCACCAGAATAGCAAGGTCTGCGCGTGAGTAAATCGATTCGTCATTTCTTTGTAAATCTTCCAAGTTGACAGGTCAATGCATGCTGGTCGGGCTGACCTTCCTAGTCTCATGTGATTCGACCTTTTAGTTTGTCAATTGTGTACGCAATCTTATGTAATATTTAACAAGTACAATATATTACGAAGTTACGCAGAAGTAAGGAAATTGTGTAGGAAATAGCATGTTCTTGTTATATTTTACACAAAGAAGGGTTTTTGATCCTTGTACGTAATGACCACTTCCCATAATGACAAATGTCAATGTGTGCTGCTTTTGCCCTTTTGTCGCGCAACGAGCTATGGAGAGAGCTAGCTAGGCTCAGAGTTTCTTTGCGAGACAAGATCCAAAATGAGAAGATCCGCAGGAGAACTAAAGTCACTGATATAGCTTTGAGAATTAGCAAGTTGAAGTGACAGTGGGCAGGCCACATCGCTCGTTCTAAAGTGGCGACCACCAAAAAAATCTTGCATAAAAATTACATCATCGTTTCTTCGTGCAACCCGCACTTGGCCGTTTTAGTAAACAAAAAGTATTCTAAATATTATTCTAAAAAATTAACTATAACCAAATTAGATTTTTTAGCGAAGTCCGTTCAGCAGTTCCAGCTATGATGCGTGTTCAAAGGGACAGAAAGACAGACCAAAATTTAAAAAAAAATTCAATGTACTGATTTAGCCCAGTTACAGTTTTATTATATATACTTTTTTTATGGGGTTTAATGACGTGACGACCTCTGATGTTAAGCGACACAGCCGCCCATAACAGTTGCAGTGTCACTCGGAACTTAAAACAATAAAGTTTCGCGTGACACTGCGCTGCGCACGTCATCCTGAGACATCACACAGTCTAGTAATCGGATTACTAGACAGAGTGATCACATCATAAAGTCTCATTTGCCCAGTAATTTCACTAGCTACAATGCCCTTCGAACCGGAACACAGTAGTGCTTGCACACCACTGCTTGGCGGCAGAATAACCTACCTACCTAGACGAACTTTGCAGAAAAGTCCTACCACCTAGTAAAAAAGATATTAGTAAAAATATCGTCATCGCCCGTATAATAGTGACATCATAGGTAGGTACTATGAAGGTTACGCAGTAACTATTGTCTCATCCACGATTATTTCATTAAGGTATTGCTGAACATTGTCAAGCAATTTTGTTTTACAATCGCAGACAATGTCTGTGTTTACAATCAATTATTGCTTGAACTTTTGAACTTGGATTGTCTGTTTGTTTTACTATAAAGAGGTCGCGAAGAATCCAACTTGGCTGGGCAGCGTTCAGGAAGCTTTGAACGGTTAGAGTATAGACTAAAAGCATAGAGAGATCATCACGAGATCATTAAAACGATATTATATTTGTACTGCTCACACGTATCGGTACGTCAGTGGCGAAGGAAAGAAACAAACATATAGTAATTAGTTACGCTTGCGAAAAGTCACCGTACCATTTTTTTCGACTCGAGTCAACTGTTTTTTTTTTCTATACAAATCTGTCAGACTCATTCGCATCAAAGTGTCCACATCATATAAAAAGTGCCCAAAAAAGTGGTACGCTTGACAGATAATCGAGTTCTCTCTATGCTTTTAGTCTATACTCTAAGGTTATCACTGTGTGTAGCTGACGGGGAGTTTTCTATCCGACTTGTAGACTCTTTTCAACCAACTTCAAGAAAAGGTGGAGGTTTAGTTGTATGTTTGTTGCTTTAGAACTCCTTCATATAAACAAATTTCGAGAATTTTTTTTTACTAGGTGACGCGCCTTGGCATCGCACGGGTTAATTAGTTTTACGTCCTTACCCTGGAAGAGAAAAGGGAAAAGGAAAAATATAGAGGAAATGGATGAATGGATGGGACGGCTCTTCCCTTCGACATGGGGAGTATAAATAAATAATATACAAATGAAAAAATCCTTGCATAAAAATTACATCCTTATTGCTTCGTGCAACCCTTGGCCGCTTTAAAAAACATAGTATCCTAAATGTTGTTCGGAAAAATTAACTGTAACCACACCTTTCAGCGAAATTCGTTCAGTGGTTCCAGCGTGATGCGTGTTCAAAGAGACAGACAGACAAAAAAAAATTGTTTCTATTTCTATATCGAACAAGTGTAATGTAATGTTGCAGCTAGTGAAATCACTGGGCAAATGAGACTTTATGATCTGATCACTCAGTCTAGTAATCTGATTACTTGACTATGTGATGTCTCAGGATGACGTGCGCAGTGCAGTGTCACGCGAAACTTTATTGTTTTAAAGTTCCGAGTGACACTGCAACTGTTATGGGTGGACGTGTCGCTTAACATCAGGTGAACGACTAGCTCGTCACGTCACTTAATCGCATAAAAAAATGTAAAAAAAAAATTCAAAAAACATTCAATGAAGGTACAGATCTAGCCCAGTTACAATTTTATTATATGTATAGATTGAAACGCTATTGTAGCTACCTACTCTGTGTCACAGACAGATCACAGAGTCTGTGATCTGTGATCTGTCTAAAACTATAGCAGACTCAAAATCAGTGCAACAAAATGCATACTGTTTTGTATCAATCGTAACAGATGCGTCACGCTTGCTTATAAGGCGATGCACAGGTGATTTTATGCGACCTCGCGACGAGGTCATATTTCCAGTTTAACAATATTTGTGCAACCTTACCGTCATGAAAACTGAGATCAGTTTTGATTAACGACGAGCTGATAGGATGCGTGGATGAGCCGTGATTTACATAGCTTAATTTTCATTTGGATGCGACTCTATTTCTTGGCGCATAAAGCTGATTTTGAAATGAACATTTGAAAGTTCAGTGTGGTTTGTAAAAGAGCCGTGAATGTGGTTGCGTGTTTTGAAAGCTGTATCACAATTGCGTAAGGTTGGTTTTGGCGTGTCGAAGTTTTGGCATTTTTGGCGCGCTTAATTTGTCATCGTTATTCCGAAGAGGCGTTCTGATGTAACAGTGGTTTTATTAGTTTGTGGTAATATCTTTGGATATGGGGATTACCGAGAAAAGAGAATTGAATGTGAGTGTACATTAAAAAAATTGTACCTACTACGTACCGAATAGAGTCTTACTACCACGTAATAAAGTGCAGTTTATCTCGCTCAGCTTAAGTGTTGTAAGTCGCATCTCTTTCTATCGCATAACTCTTATCTCACGGAACAGCTGCAATGGAACAATTAAACTTTAATTTTACCTTTTTTAAGACATCATCATCCTCTTTGCCTTTTCCCATTTTGTTATTGGGAAATCTAACCTAACCTAAAAAGGAAGGCGAAAGAAAAAATGGTTAGGCTGAAATCCGAGCCTGCTACGAAGTCACTGGCAATAGCTAGCTGAAAATTAGAATTTAACACCACAAAGTAAAAAAAAACACGTGAACAATATTATCCTTTTCTTATAGTATAGACTAAAGCATAGAGAGAACTTGATTTTATCTGTCAAGCGTACCACTTTTTTGAACACCTTATAATATGATGTGGACATTTTCATGTGAATGAGTCTGAAAAAATGGTACGGTGCTTATCGCAAGCGTAGCTAACTACTATATGTAGTGTTGAGTAGGACATACGTGATGTACTTCATTTGTCACATTCATTCACTCAAAAATGTCCCGGTCCTCACGTTCAATCCATGTCACACTTCAAAATTTTTGTCACACTCCTCGCCGTCGCGCGTCGGTGATGCATTCGAAGAATGAAGTGAGTGAGCGAAGCACAGCGTAGAGTAGAGTAGATTCATGTAGAGGTGAGGTGAGATGAGGTGAGGTAGTAATGAGGCGAGAAGAACGACATGACGTTGGAGTTTATGTATTTTCACGCAGATTATTTAAAGTGGAAGAGTAGGGTAATCAAGGTATTTTTTGGCAGGTTTCCTGGCGTAATTAGAGCATGTGGTCTAAATTCATTTCATAAGTCTTTTGTGATTACCGCAAATACAAGATTAATAAATATAGCTCTACAGAAAAAAATCGCAAACCTCCTTAAAAATTTTGAATGTTTAATTTTACTGAGTTTCTATCGAATATATTTTTACAAAAATATTTGTGTATTCCCAACAAACATACACATTTTGTGATGACTTCATAATTTAGACAAAATACTATATAAACACAGATATTAATTAAAAACCGTCAAAATCTGCCATTCCGTGTGTTGCCTTTGTTGTAAGTGCCGCGCTGAAGTGCAGACTGAATTGGTATTTTAAGACTGCGATGTTAAGGTCGATGTTTCTTTGAACGAATTTGGACCTGCTTATCTGGCCCTACCCTTCACCTTAAGTAACTGAGATATACAGTATAATATTTTACCGTGATACTTAGAATAACTAGTTATTCCAAGCTGTGATATCATTATGATACTTTTGATTTCGGAAAGTTAAGATGTCCCACCACGACTTATCTTCGACTGTAGTGCGATTTAACATCAGTTTTCACGAAGTACTTTTCTACATAGGGAAACAGTTTAGTGTGGTCAAACGCTTGTCCGTCCTACATGATTTAATTCAGCTAAGTTCCGAGTAACACTGCAGCTGTTATGGGTGGCCATGTCGCTTAACATAAGGTGAACGCCCAGCACATCATGTCATTTCATATCATTAAAAAAAATTATCCACTGCCAACCTAGATACATAATAAGAAAAGGTAAATCAATGGTTCACTGTCGAAACTTATAAAATCGTTTATCATAATTTTGTTACAAATAAAAATGTTACTTATAATCATCATTTCACATAATGTGATTTATTATACTTTGACTACATCTAATTTTCTTTATTATAAATCAAAATTAATAATAATCCAAATTTATAAGAATGAAACTCATAAGGCGTATATAACATAACAGTACAAATTTATAATGTTCTTTTACCATAACTAACTTAAATCATAAAACAAAATATCAATAATACTGTAAATTATGTGACTGGAACTGTTGATTGTTATATATATCTTAATAATCAGTTATAAAAACGTATTACGGCAAGCCAATTTGTTCTTCAATCTATGCAGGCACTTTATCCAGTCAAAACAATCAAAATTAACGTGTGGGCTGTAGGTAATTGTAAAATAACTTATATTTTCTCATGTTATGTTGATTTTGGTGTTGTTGGTGAACTTTGTTTAAATCAAATAGAGGTTATCTGAAACTTAATATAGATGGTTTCTGTAATTTTTTATATAAGCATAAGTGACTTCTGGCACTTCGCCGGCCGCTGCCGCGGCACGCTCGCTACGCTACGCTTCGCTCGCTCGGCTCGTGCGTCGTGTGGTCACAGTTAACCTAACGCTCCTCCTCGCTTCGCTCGTCGTCGCACCTATTTATGACTTTGCCTTAGACTAATATCTTAGTATCTTTAGGGTATACATGCATATCTATGTAATGAAACTACCTCAAAATTATTATTATGTTAACTAAAAAATATGAAAAAAAACATTATAAACAATATAATTATGAATGCTGATTATTATGAAATTATAAGTAATGATATTTATAATAAAAAAATAAATAATAAATAAATTCTTAACATTAATATTATAACATAAAATTTTATAAATTTAAACATTATTTGAATAAATTGTATAAGAAAAGATCAATATAAAAAGTAACTATTATGAACAAAGTTATTTATAAATAACCACCATTATATATTTCATCATTATTAAAAATGAGGTATGTGAAATGAAATTATGAATAATGAAATTATTAGTACAGACGGTATCCCTAAATCAATAGCTTAAGCTGTGTAACATACAATCAAGTCTAACATACAAAGTAAGGCCTCTTTCATCCACCCGCCTCGATCCATGTATTCATGCGTGACCCGATGCACTGATCAAGTAAGACTGCGTCCAGCTCTTGTTACAAAATTGTACTGTATGATAAATGAAGAAAATGAGGTATCAGTACCTCACAACATGACATGACATTTGAGGCATGACATTGTCACACCTCACAAAATAGAATGAGGGGCTCATACAAACTCATTTTGAAACCTTGTCCTACCCAACACTAACTATATGTTTGTTTCTTTTCTTCGCCATTGACGTACCGATCTCTCTATGCTTTTTTTTCTTTTTTTTCATATATTTTGGCTCCACACATAGTGTATTTAGCCAGTGTCAAGTTTTGTAGTTTTTCATCGTATTATGAAATATTTCATGTAAAGTCAAGTCTTAGTCACAGTCAGTCAGGGTAGTCATAGTCCAGTCTAAGTCAAGTAGTCATAATCCAGTTTAAGTCATGTCCTAGTAAAGTAGTGGCAACTTTACTAGAGGCTTCTATGGAATTTTGGAAGCAACACGAAAAACCACGTTTCACTACATTATATCACTTGCCAACACTTATACTCGTAATTCAGCACTTAATGCGTAAAATGCCACTAATTTTAAACATTAACACTAGAAAAAGCATAAGTTTTGTGAAATAATACAATGCAACGACGTGAACTTTTTCACGTTCCCGCCAAAACTCCTCTCTATGCTTTAGTCTATACTTTAAGATTTTTTTCCACAGATTAAAGAAAAAACAATCGACTGTCGAGTCCTTTTACCTGACGATGCGAAAATGACAGAAACCTTTTCAGTGATTCGAATACACGTAAATTACTTACATGGATTACTTAAAACCATTTTACTTTCAATAATACCCTTGAGTAGAACAGGTGCAGTCACAAATAAAGAGGCTACATTACTCAACAATGGTCTGTGACATCAGGTACCTGAGGGCCGTCCAGAGGTCACATGCACCTGTATGGAAGCAAGGGCAGGCGGGGGTGTCTGTTGCAACCGCAGTCGGCTTGAGTGCGAGATGGCTCTATGACCAGGGTATCTTAAAGTGGGCCCATGGACCCCTTAGGGGTCCGTGACATGTGTGTCAGGGGTCCGCATGTAAGAAATTTAGCATTCGCATCATTCTCTTTCGCTTGCGCTCCCCGCACGCAACGCGACACAATCGAAGAAGTCTTGAAAAGCTGAATTACATACAGAAGTAGTTAGTTCTACGAACAGTCGACCTCGCGAGCACTTTTTTGAATAGAATAGAATAGAACTCTTCTTGGGGATATCTATATAGAATACTTACAATAAATTGCTTTAATAGGAAAAACGTACATACATATCTAAATTGGCCGCTAAATCTTGTATTATAGGTACCAACCCGAATTCGGACCTTACGAATTTTATAGCTCCACAACCTCTTGACCGATTATGCTCATATCGTCGCTTGTTTGACTAAGTGACGTATCTGATATTTTGACTACAAATACGTTGATTAGACAGTTCGACGCGTCTTTGAAAGTAAATAAAAGCTACATTTAAAATGTTAGATAAGTCACTTAGTCAAACAAGCGACGATATTTGAAATACTTGTTTAGAATGAGGCTTTTTATTTAAAAAAAAAACGCTAGTTCCGCTTCTATTCTAGATGGCGCTGTATGTACATAGTTTAAACCTTTCAAACCACAGAGTAGTTTAAACATAAGAAAATGCTTAGACTACCTACAAAGAAATGTCAAATTCAGTTGAGTGGACCACAAGTACATTGTCTGTAGTATCTCCTAAGTAGTCTGTGATGCATTCTTCTTAAGTAAATTGAAGTACAGCAGAACTGCGAGACAGATAAACGTTAATATTATGATCCAAAATTAAGCCGAGCTATCGCGCAACGAAAATAAAACAAGCGAAACAGTTTAGAGTTGTCAGTCAGTATCGTGACACATTTCCTATAACCTGTGGTCTATGCTTGAAACAGTGACAGTGACAGATTTTGGTAAAACCACAACTGGCGCCATCTATTGGGTCATACATAAAACACCATTTCTTTTTTTTAAATAAAACTTCTCATTGAGTGACCACTATTTCTACTAAATATTATCAAAATTAGCCGTTAGATGGCACTGCAGCAAACTTCCCCCCTTGTTGTGGGAAATACTCCTCCAATCAAAAATCGCCGACGACAAAAAAATCCCTGGACCTCTAGAACCTGTATACCAAGTTTCGTCAAGATTCGTTAAAAAATGTGACCTGTACGTGAGTACGTACATCCGGACAGACGAAAGCAAAAATCCCGGTTGAAGCAGAGACTGTCGCTCACTTTGTTCGCTCGGTCAAAAAGGTCTTGGCAAGTTTTGGTGTTGTTTGAGTCTATGGACTAGAGTCAATGGTGTGGTGGTTGAGCAATCGTCTCATAGCCCGGAGACGGCGGGTTTGATTCCCGCGACAGGACTAGTGGGGTGGGTACAGGAAAAATAAGGGCAAACATTCGTTCTGTGTCTGGGTGTTATGGGATCATGGTACTCGTAGTTCCTGGGTCCTTAGATACAGGGAATCCTAGTTAGGGTCCAGGATCTGTGTATGTGATCGTTGGGCGTTATTTATTTATTTTACGTCTAGAAGATTGTAATGTAACTCATTATTTATGTAGTCTATATATTTTAAATTATCATAAGAGGAGTTTTGGCGGGAACGTGAAAAAGTTCACGTCGTTGCATTGTATTATTTCACAAAACTTAAGCTTTTTCCGGTGTTAATGTTTAAAATTAGTGGCATTTTACGCATTAAGTGCTGAATTACGAGCATGAGTGTGGGCAAGTGATATAATGTAGTAAAACGTGGTTTTTCGTCTTGCTTCCAAAATTCCATAGCTAAGCCTCTAGTAAAGTTGCCACTACTTTACTAGGGCATGACTAGACTGGATTATGACCACCTGATTTAGACTGGACTATGACTACCCTGACTGACTGTGACTAAGACTTCACTTTACGTGATATATTTCATAATACGATGAAAAACTACAATACTTGACACTGGCTAAATACACTATGTGTGGAGCCAAAACATAAGGAAAAAAAAAAATTATCATAAGACTTCTTGAGCAAAGGTTACGTTAAAAGAGCAGTCGTCAAGCTAGTTTCAAGACAACGCTGTTTAAGTGGCTAGTGTTTTTGTGAGCTCAGAGATTTATTGTGACATAAATGTGTTATTATTCATTATACAAAATCAAACTATTTTATTATAGGTAATAGTGCGAGAGTCCACTGCACAAATACCTACGTCATCGGGTACCCCAGTAGGCTATCTTTAGATCGTTAACCGACATCTAAATATGTAAAAAAAATCAGGGCTGCCAGTTCAGATTAAGATGCCCCTGATAATAGATGAAAAGGTCTGCCAGGTCTAAACTTGGCGAAACTTAGTATTCAAGGCATTTGAAGTTGGTGGAGGTGGATTATTTCCATGACCCGGCAGGATCGGAACTGGCAGACCTGTTTTTTGTACATGTTTAAGTGTCGGTTAACGATCTAAACATAGCCTATTGGGATATCCGATGACGTAGGTATTTTTGCAGTGGGCTCTCGCACCATAAGGAAATAGTTTTCTTTTTGTAATCATCCTCATTATACATTTATTCATTATATTTTCTTAGATTTAAGTCTTTTTACAATATTCCTATAAAAACAAATTACCAAAATTACTATTAAAAAACCTAAACCAGCCTAGAGTGCCACCAGCACCGCTACGCTACCTACCGGTGGTCAGGGCTGCAGAGTGAGGAACCTCCTGACAATACATGCCGTGTCAAGGAGTACTGCCTTCTGAACCTGACCCAATATGGCGGACGGCCCAAAATGGCGGACCAGTGATTTTCATTGTGCACCCCATAATATGGGTATCAAAGTATCAAATGAAAGGGTTTGCTGAGAAGAATTCGAAAAGCTTGTATCAAAGATATTGTTTATCACTCGTTTATTCATATTTTTAAGTTGTGTGTTGTTTACAATATTGCTATAAAAATACATTACAAAAATAACAAACGAAACCTAGAGTGCTGTCGGCAGAGCGAGGCAGGGCCTAAGCTACCGGTGGTCAGGGCTGCAGAGTGAGGAACCTCCTGACAATACGTGCCGTGTCAATGAGTACTTGCCTTCTGAATCTGACCCTTGATCCAACCGTCTAGCGAGAGCCTCTCAAGATGTTGGTCGAGGCTCTTCGCTATAAGTCCGTTCGTCAAAACGACTATCGCGACAATGCTTGTTGAGTCAACATTCCACATGGAGGTTACCTCGTGAGCCAAGTCAAGGTACTTGCTGAGTTTGTCCTTCTTATCCTTCACGAGGTTCCCGTCATGCGGAATAGTGATGTCAACAAGCACCGCCCAGCGTCATCTTCATTATTGTTATAAATATAAATGCGAAGTATAAAAAATGTTGGTGTTTTATACATTAAATATTGCATTTCCGGGCGATTTGTTGACATTAACGTATAGGTAATATGTAGTTATTAATATTTGTAGACAGTTTCTGCAATAAATAATTCATTAATTCATTAAGAACTTCGCTATATATTGATTTTCTAATTAGACATAGGTACCTATTAAAATATTTTTATTTTTTGGGTGACTGCCACCTACATAGCTTGGCGCACAAGTTCAATGCACCAGCGTAAATCTTTTCAAAACTTTGATTAAAAACTCAATCGATACAGACCGCCGTTTACGGCAAATAACTATTTCGTACACTCCGATAACGAGTTATGAAACTAATAACACCTTAAGTATTCTAGCGTAGGCAGAAAGGCTGCCGCCTCCCACAGCACTTTGCGAAAAATCCGCCTTGAAGTAGACTTCCTTTTTGGGCGGTATTATTAATATGCAATAATGAGTTAATCATGTCTCCAACTTTATATTAGGGAGACAGATTTATGGATTTTATTTAAAAGAACTGTTTATTTCTTAATAAGTACTAGTTGAGCCGCCCTGGCTTCGCTCGGGTTAATCGGTTTTACGTTCTAACCCTGTTGATGGGAAGAGGGAAGCGAAAGGGAAAAAGATAGAGGAAAAGGATGAATGGATGGGACGGCAATAGGAGGGAGGCAGGACAAACCTGCCTTCCTTCGCCGGCCCATCCCATCCTTTTCCCTTATCTTTTCCCCTTTCCCTTCGACAGAATGAGTAGGTACTTATAAATAAATAAAAAATAATATAGATAGATAGATAGATAGATAAACTCTTTATTGTACACCAACTAAACAAAAATATACAAAGAAACTTAATAGAATTATAATTGCTAGTGCAATGGGCGGTCTTATCGCTTAAAGCGATCTCTTCCAGACAACCTTGGGATGGAGAGAAAATGAAAAAATTAAATTGGGACTACGGTGTACAGCTAAATTTAGTAGTGATATTACACTCATAATTTCAAATATAAGAAATAATATATATATATATCATAAATAATTATACTAACTATATATATGTATATATATTGCGGATATATTTAAACAAATATTATAGATACTGATTTATTGTTAAGTAAATTACATAATTTTTACTCTATTCCGATCTGTGATAAGTACATTTTCTTCACTCTATCTTTAAACATATGTAGTGACGTAGACTGACGTATAGACACAGGTAAACTATTCCAGAGGCGAATGGCTTCAATGGTAAAAGATTTGTCGTAAAAGGAAGTTGTATGAATAGGCATATTTAACTGCAGTATATGTGTCGACCTCAACGAACGGGACTGCTGAGGCTGAGAATGAGCAAACTCAAAGCGTTCATTGAGATAGCGTGGGAACGAAGGATTGAACAGAATACTGTACAGCAGGGAGAGAATATGAGTATTCCGGCGAAGCCGTATAGGGAGCCACTTGAGCTTATGACGAAATATAGGTACACCAAAAGTTTTTGCATAAAAATTACATCCTAGTTTCTTCGTGCAACTTGGCAGTTTTAGAAAACAAAAAGTATCCTAAATGTTATTCTGAAAAATTAGCAATAATCATACCAAATTTTAGCGAAATCCTTTCAGTAGTTCCAGCGTGATGCGTGTTCAAGACAGACAGACAGACACTAAATTCAAAAAAATTGTTTCTATTTCTATATCGATTAAGAAGTGTAATCTATACATAAAATATAACCAAAATATAACAAAAAATAACAAAAATAATAATAATAATATAACAAAAAATATAAAATATAACCCTGCAATCAAAATTTTGAAAAAATATTCAATACAGATTTAGGCCAGTTACAGTTTTATTACATGTATAGATTTCTGTTAACTTTGAAAAGGATTGACTGTATGATTATTATGAAGGGATAAATTACGACTTTCTGAGTTTCATATGTGCACACTAATTTATAAAACTACTGATCCGATTCTAAATATCTTTTATTGATAGAAGGTACACTATCTTCACATCATAGGCTGTGTTTAATTGTGATACAAACAAGTTGGTGCCCGTGGTCACGCAGTAGGTACGCTTGATTTATGTTTGGGAAACCTGTAGTTAAAAAAATAAAATGGTAAAAAAAAAAAAAAAAAAAAAAAACAAAAAAAAAACAATGGTAATAAAATAATGGTAATGGTTAAAATTTGGTTGAATTTTGGTTTGGTTTTGGTTTGGTATTTGGTTTGGTTTTTGGTTTTTGTTGTGATAAGTGTTTGTAATCTGCTTTGTGATTAATAAAATAAAATAAAATAATATAAATTTGTTAAAACTACGTATCTAGAAACCTACCCTAAGTACCTACTCAACTGTGTAACGACTAAATTTAAAGGATTTTAAGCCGAAACGGGCGCGGGCGCGGAATGCTTTCTCAATCGTAGTACCTAGTTGGTCAGGTCAAGTATTGCCAATTGCAAATTAAAGTGAACGCAAAAGAGTCTGCAGATGATTTATGTAACGATAGGTCAACTCTGTGAAGAGTGTTGATTGCTGTTATTAAATCGTTGCTCGCGTCTCTTACGGCAAGGTTTTATGGTTTATTTTATTTATTAGAAATGTCTGTATATATTCACAGATTACATACAGACTTGAAATAAACAAAAGACAAAAACCGCTGACTAAAAAAGAAATATCGGTGTTCTAAATAAATATTTAACTTACATATATAAATATAGTTAATCCGTAAAGAAAAAATTGAATTACGAACGGGATAATGAAGTGAATACATACGTCCCTGAAGCCGGGAGATGCTTTACTGTAGCTACAGTGATAAAGTGATCCCAAGTCCAAATTCATCCTTCACCTTGTACAAGCAACATTCGGGGTTGGTAGCGCTATCAATTGAGGGATTCTTGAGAGTCATCCCAACCAGCATGGTCAAGTAACATCAACACAAATCAACACTTTACTATAGTTGTAGTAGCGGGGTTGTATTTAACCTACTTAAAAAGAGGAGGCTGTCAACGGTTGGGTTTTTAAGGGTAGGGCCAGATAAGCAGGTCAAAATCCGTTCAAAGAAACATCGAGTTTAACGTCGTATACTTAAATATCATTTCAGTCTGAACTTGAGTACGGCGCTTACGACAAAGACACCGCAATGACTGATTTTTGACGGTTTTTAATTAATATATATTTTTTTGTTTTTATGTAAACGAATGACGTGACGAGCTAGTCGTTCGCCTGGTGTTAAGAGTCACGGCCGCCCATTACAGATTGCAGTGTCAATCGGAACTCGGAACGGTAGTGCTTGCACACTACTGCTTGGCGGTAGAATAACTGGCAAAGCGGTGGTACCTACCTAGACGAACTTTGCAAAAAAGTCTTACCACCTAGTGAAATATCTATGTTTATGTGGTATTTTTCAAATTATGAAGTCTGAATGATTGTTGGAAATACATAACGTTATTTTATTGTAAATATATATTCGATAGAAACAGTAAAATTGGTATATTCAAATTTTTCGAGGGAGGCTTGCGATTTTTTTCTATAGAACTATTTATCATGTATTTGCGGACGTCACGGTATACTTAAAAATATGAATTACATGTCATATCAAATTCAAAGCTCTACGTGCTCCAATTTCCCCAAAAAACGTCCCAAAAAACACATTGTTTGCCCCACCCTTCGTCTTACATGTTAATTTAGGTATAGAGCTCCGTTATTTATTCAACTTTTTTTTTATTTAGGTCGGTATTTTCAGATTGGTCAAATCTGAACTTCATTAAAAGCGGTTCAGTGGTTAGTTTTTAAAGCAAAATAACTTAAAAATATGGATGATAATAACAATAATTATCATCTAAGTATTTTTCAGTATGTATGACATTGTGAAAACCACGGGGAGCCGATGGATGCAAACGTCAAGCAGCCTCTCAAAGTGGCGCTCTATTGGGAGGCCTATGTTCAGCAGTGGACGTCTTCAGGCTGTGTATGATGATGATGATGACATTAAGGTGATCGATGTCGGTTTAACTCCTTTTTATAAAAGAAAGAATAAGGTACCAAGAGACCAGAAATATGGATGAAGCTACAGTTAAAAAAAATATGATATTGGGTAAGTACCTAGGTTACCATTTTGAAAAAAAAAAGAAAAATCAAAAAAGAAAGAAATCAAATGTTTAGATGTACGTTACCTACCTTTGACATTTCTTTTTAATTTTTATGATAGTAATTTGACATAGCTATATATTGTTATTATTTATGTTATTTCCGTTCTAATTCTTGACATTGTTTTAATTCTTATAATTAATTGTAATAATATGTTGATCTATTATTGTGTAATGTGTATAATTGGTAGGTATGCCGTTCATGTTACAATAAACATAATTTGAATTTGAATTTGATTTTAGGTCCTTCAATAGGATTGTGATCTAATACTCCATCATCAACAACCTGAAAACATCCACTGTTAAACATAAGCCTCCACACAGAGCGCCACTTTGAGCAGCTGCTTGATTCTTGCATCCAACGGTTCCCCACAGTTTTATGCAGATCTTCGCTCCACTTACTGGGGCCATTATGCTACGTCTTTGTTGAATCTGCGAGCGATGTGGTCTGCCCATTCCCACTTCAACTTGCTAACTCTAAGAGCTATCAATGACTTTAGTTCTCTTGCATTTCGGGTCTTATCTCATAAAGAAACCCCGAGCTTAGCTCTCTCCAAAGCTTGCTGCGTGACTTTAAGCTAACTACTCATGACGCCTACAGTCTTTTGCAGAGGCAACTAGCATAAGGGCACCCCTGGGGTGCGCGCCCCGGCTTGGGCCGTTGCCGGGATAAGAGGATCGAGAAGGCTACGTCCACTGGAAGAGTGGACCCTATGGAAAGTCGCGACCGTTCTAGCTAACCTACGGAGGGTACGTCGACCTCGCCGGCGAGGTCGATGTCTGATTGTACGAGGCCTACAGCATGAGACCAAGTCCCAGCACCTTAAGACATCACTAGCAAGAACACTATTAGTCAAATAATTACTAAGCAACACTTTATAAAAGACATTCTAAGACTACATTCACACATCCTATAGTTAACAAGGGTGGTATCCTTGTTCCGTGAACAAGTATGACGTCACTACGTGGGCAGTAGTGGGCGACCAACCTTGAACGTCGAATGCACTCAACTGTGTGGATTCGTCACCGACAGGCACGTAGTAGTTGTTATTTAATCTGTGGTCACGTGGCTTTGACTTGTGCCCTTTATTGGTTTATTTATTTACTAGCTGACCCGCCCCGGCTTCGCACGGGTTAGTCAGGTTTACGCCTTATCTCAGTCTAAAGGAAGAGAGAAGGAAGAGGGAAAAAGATGAATGCATGAAACGGTGAAAGCACCTTATCTTTTCCCCTCCCTTCTCTCTTTCCCATAGTACAGGATAGGAGTGGCTTTGGACCTAATACTGAAGGTTGAATGTCTGTAATTTCTGAACTTACAATACCGACAACCTTGAAATATTTACGGGACAATATTTAAAACAGCCCCTTTTCAACAAAAAAAGAATAAATAAAATCGGACCACGAGTTAATGATGTTATCGCGTTATTACAAATAAGTACATATTTTTACTTTCATCCCCTCTCCCGCGGGGAACTATCCTATAGCCTACCTCGTAATATGAACTGAAATCATGCCAAGTTTCATTTGAATCCATTCAGTAGTTTCGGCGTGATGCTCAACCAAGATACAGACAGACAGACAAAAATAAAAAAAAATTATAGTTTTGGCTTTAGTATCGATTATAGAGAGCCTTCCAACAAAAAGTTTCAAAATATCTTTAATGTACAGAATTGACCCTGTTACAGTTTAGACTACTATATATAAGTATAGATTGAAAGGCTTTATTACAATCCTTACGTTCTGTCCCTGGTGCTCGTATTTCCTTCCATCCATGAGCCGATATTGAGGCCAATTTTAAAGGCTTTAGTTGACAGATCTAAAACTTCTAAAACTGTTGCTGTCCTTGTCAAATAGACGGCAATGTAAGAGACGGATATATTTTTAGTATTTAAGGACTGTCAACTAAAGCCTTCTAAATCGGGCCTAGTATTTGTATTTTCGTAGTTATATTTAGTTTGAAGAACAAAAGGTACTTTGCCCGAAAAAAGTGTGAACAGTTTTTTAAACTCAGAATAAAAAAAAACATTGCACATGGGTACAACTAAACAATGGAATCTAAAATCTAAATTAATTTATTATAAGGAAATACCAGTCTAGTGTGGAAACGATACGTCTATCCATTGTGCGCCCAAGGTTGCAAATTTTTGGAGTTATACAATACAATATAATGCAATCATGCTCAGCTCTAAGTGGATTATCATCCCGATTCCCGATACTTTTTTTTTGTTATAGTTTGGCTCCACACATAGTGTATTTAGCCAGTGTCAAGTATTGTAGTTTTTCATCGTATTATGGCATATTTCACGTAAAGTCAAGTCACAGTCAGTCAAGGTAGTCATAGTCCAGTCTAAGTCAGGTAGTCATAATCCAGTCTAAGTCATGCCCTAGTAAACTGGTGGCAACTTTACTACAGGCTTCTATGTAATTTTGGAAGCAACACAAAAACCACGTCTCACTACATTATATCACTAGCACACACTCATGCTCGTAATTCAGCACTTAATGCGTAAAACGCCACCGATTTTAAACATTAACACTGGAAAAAGCATAAGTTTTCTAAAATAATACAATGAAAAAACCTTGAACTTTTTCGCGTTCCCGCCAAAATTCCTCCCAATACTTATGATGGCTTATGATATGTGACTGTGTGTCTTGGATTAGTCTTGTGTAGTTCATGAACGAAGAATGATTAGGAACGAATTCCCACTACTGAACGAGAACGAACTATTCCCTGACGTCATCTTTATTAGTTCAAATATATAATTAGCTCTGTACGAACTACAGAGCTGAAGAACTACAGAGAGTTCAAAGTATTTTTTTTTTTTTTTTTATGCGATTGAATGACGTGACGAGCTAGTCGTTCACCTGATGTTAAGCAACACGGCCGCCCATAACAGTTGCAGTGTCACTCGGAACTTTAAAATAATAAAGTTTCGCGTGACACTGCACTGCGCACGTCATCCTGAGACATCACACAGTCTAGTAATCAGATTACCAGACTGAGTGATCAGATCATAAAGTCTCATTTGCCCAGTAATTTCACTAGCTACAATGCCCTTCAAACCGGAACACAGTAGTGCTTGCACACTACTGCTTGGCGGCAGAATAACTGGCAAAGCGGTGGTACCTACCTAGACGAACTTTGCAGAAAAGTCCTACCACCTATTAGTTCTTTATGAACTAAGAGCTAAGTGATTTTATTTTGATGCTCGCTCTTTTATTCAATGAAGGAAAGAGCAAGAGGAGCGTAGATCGAACCAGCAAGTAGCGACCGATAGCGGTTTGTGCGCATTTGTTTGCTCTCGTAAAGTAATATTAAACAATAATATGATTTTATTTCATTTTTTTTCGTCTCTGTTTCATACTATAAAAATACGAAATTTTCGTGGAATCGAGAGGATAAACTATTATGAGCAGCCGCTCCAAGTGGCGCTCTGTGTGGGAGGCCTATGTTCAGCAGTGGACATCATCAGGCTGTTGATGATGATGATGATAAATTATCATAGTAGCCACCAACTGTATTTTTAATTTTTAATAGATAGTTAATTGTAATATAAACTATACCCTGCACTATCACCACAGAATAAATAATAGTACCATTAGGTATAACTACGACCATATAAAGCAGATAAGGACCTACGCGAAATTGTTTTGTACCAGTATAGTATGAAAAGAATTTACAGAATTTTTAACAGGTGACCAAAGAGCTGGCTCTTACCTCGGCCAAAGACTAAGTATGGCCATTCAACGAGGTAATGTCGCCAGCTTTTTGGGCACCTTACCCGCAGACAGCGACTTAAACGCGGTTTTTTATTTATAAGTTTAGTTTTAGTTTTAGATAAGTACCTAGTTTAGATTTAATTTAGTTTTAGTAATTGTATTTTGTATTTTATTGTTTAGTTTTTAGGCCTAGTTTAGTAATTTTATTTTTTTTAAATATTTTATTACCTAATATCATTCTAATTACACAAATAAAATAAAATAAAAACGAATAGTACTAATAGAACTGGAAGATTGAACTAGTACATTTGATCGATTGTAAGACCGGAGCGCTCCGCTCAGTGAACGATTAAGCACAAGCCTATCTTGGATCTTGATAGAAACTCAGTAAAATTGAAAACATTCTAATTTTGCGAGGTAGGTTTGCGATTTTTTTTTTGTAGATCTGTATTTATTAATTTTGTATTTGCAGACATCACAAAAGACTTAATGAAATGAATTACATGATATATTAAATTCAAAGCTCCACATGCTCTAATTACGCCAGGAAACGTGCCAAAAAACACCTTGTTTGCCCTACCCTTCACCTTAACCGAGGAAACTTTGCAACTTTCCGATAAGAAGCATTTTTTTTTTTTGTGTGATTGAATGACGTGACGAGCTAGTCGTTCACCTGATGTTAAGTGACACGGCCGCCCATAACAGTTGCAGTGTCACCCGGAACTTTAAAACAATAGTTTCGCGCGACACTGCACTGCGCACGTCATCCTGAGACATCACCCAGTCTAATAATCAGATTACTAGACTGAGTGAAAAGATCATAAAGTCTCATTTGCCCAGTAATTTCACTAGCTACAATGCCCTTCAAACCGAAACACAGTAGTGCTTGCACACTACTGCTTGGCGGCAGAATAACTGGCAAAGCGGTGGTACACCTAGACGAACTTTGCAGAAAATTATCGCATTTAATTATCCAATCGATTACGTGATTCCATGGATTTCCTATAAACAAACGCCACAAATTTTTCTTGCGATAATTTATTGGTGTAGATAAAAATCTGAATTTGATCACTATCACAGACTGTGTGGTAATTTCATTGACCAAAGCAAATTTAAAAAAAACTCTGTGATCACTCAACGGCGGACGACCTTTGCCACTATAATTTAGATTTTTTTATCGTAATTATGAATGGCAGTATGATGTAAAAATTACATAATCTTAGATGTTAGATAAATGTGCTTATTTATCAAGGTAATTAATCTTGGTGATGTTTAGTAATTTATTCTTCTTCTTCTCGTGTAGGCAAGTGGTCAGCCCTAGTGTCAGAATTTTTAGGCCATCCATACGCTTCTGACTTGGCTTAACGACTATTGTCTTACGACAACAGCCGGGACTGACGGCTTAACGTGTCCTCTCAAGCACGGTAGCACTCAGTCAGTTGTAAATACCACTTTTTGCTGTAGCGGTCACCCATCAGAGTAGTAACCGCGGCGAACTAACTGTTTGTTATTTACAATACTAATACTAACGATTACATCACAAAGTGGTCTAACAATAAAATGTCTTGAAAATTAAATATCAATATCGAAAATAAATAAAATTACTATAACTAGTTTATTCTTTTTTAGTATTGAAGTAGTTAGTTTAAAGAATAAACATTGCTCGTTTATAAAAATAAATTAAAAAATTAGAATCTTAAATTTAGACTTTACCTTTTTTAAAAATCCTTTACTTAAATCTTCTGACGCAGTGGACACTCAAAGGACTCCTCCGCAAACACATCAAAAACAAAAAATAATTTCACACAACACTCGTTCTTTTTCTCATGGACACTAAAACCACATTCCTTTGCGCACAAATAAATTAAAAAAGTTCACATCCTTGGACTGGCCATATGGCCTTAAGAAAAATTTTGTAACACACGTTCGTTTTCCAAAATGCGATGTGAGTATTGATTTGTTTAGGAGTTAAGTTAGTTTAAATTTGGAATGGTTTCGTTTTCGTTTTTTGAATTTGTTTTCGTTTCTGGCATGGCGGCCGCGCGTTCTCTTGTCGTTAACGTACTGGCTGGAAAGGTTGCGCGCGCGCAGTTGGTTCGACCTCTCGTTCGAAAAAGGTTGTATATAAATCGATATAATCAAAGGAAAATCGACTTTGTGATCGTATAATCGACTTGGAATCGGAGATGATGTCAGACTCAGAAGGATTAAAACTTGTTCTGCCTTAACGGGAATACCTTAAGAAATGACTAAGTTAAGGCGGTTCTCTGTAACTATTAAGTAACGTAACTCAACTTTTTATGGGGTTATTAAGAAATTGGTATCTTGTTTTATGGTATTCAATCACTATACGTTTTTATTCTTATACGACTCCTATGAGTTTCAAACAGAGCGGAATGGTAGTGGCATTTGCCTTTGATAAAAATATAAAATGGGTGTTAGTCTACTGCAGGCATGTCAAACTTGCGGCCCGCGGGCCGCATGCGGCCCTCAATGGATCTATTTGTGGCCCGATCTATTTTTAAGAATAGCCTCCTTTCAGGAAAACCAAGTGTCCCGATTTCAAATAACAAGTATATTATACCGATAAAATGAGAAGACTTCAGGCAGAATTTGAAATCTGTTTTCAAGATTTTAAGCTCCAAGGAGATAATTTTTTTTTTGTTTACGGGTCTTTTCTCTAGCGGCATCGACGAAGTAGCCAATTGCTTGCAGATAGATGCCATAAAGATTAAAATTGAAACAACTTCTTTTTTGTTTTGCGGCCCGCTGTTTCTACCTATTATCCATGCGGCCCATCAATGACTTTCAGTTGGACATCTATGGTCTTCTGGGTGTATTGAATTCATTAGCATCCTTTGAAGGTAGGTACCTACTCCTGTAACCGGTCACGTCCGACCAAAATTTATGAAATTATTAACTCCCAAAAATAGGATAACTTACTTGATCAACTGCTACAGTACAAAATTAAATTAAGCACTGCACAATTAATACAGTTTAATATACGTATACAAGGTAAAAAAAAATTGTAAAAGATCAAAATCATTTGTGCTAACTACGTTAGGTTAGGTTAGGTGCTGCGGCCGGGGCGGGATGGCTCGATTGCGAACGCGACCCCACCTTGCTCCACCACGGCGGTAGACTGCTTATGGGGAGGTTTTTAGTGGGTTCGAGTCCCACATATCCCCTGCCTCCACCCCCGTGTCGGCAGGGGAATGCGTGGGCATTTTCCTCCCCCAAAAAAAAAAAAAAAGGTTAGGTGCTGCAGCAATCTTCATAATTTTCTATAAAAAATAATTTCGTTTACACTTGGGGGGTCAAAAATTAGCCAAAAAAACCTCACGTGATTTATATTTTCTTAATTCTTGCGATTTAAACACATACGAACCAACGTCGAGGTAAATAAATAATGGTTTTAGCGCGATCAAGTCCTGTGCTGCTGTATAGGCAGATCCACTATCGCTCACGCATTGCGACATTTTTGAAGTTATTAAATAACTGAATTTACTTACGCAAAATCTGGCTAAACTATATTATCATGAATAACATTACAAATGTTCAACATAAATATCATATTAATCCAAACAATATTTCATAAATACAACGGTATCAAAGTTTTTTTCATGCGTAACCGTTTTCATGTATGAAAAATTATTTGGATTGATATGATCTGCGTATACAGCAGCCTTAAACAAAAACTATTTTCCTAAGGCTACTATAAAGACATCCGCGGATCCATCAAGCGCTTTTTGGAACATATTTATTAGATGAATTTACTTACGAAAGATCTGGCTACACCATGTTCTCGTGAATAACATTACAAATGTTCAACAAAAATATCATATCGTATCAGATCATAAAGTCTCATTGGCCCAGTAATTTCACTAGCTACAATGCCCTTCAAACCGGAACACAGTAGTGCTTGCACACTAGCTTGACGGTAGAATAACTGGCAATGCGGTGGTACCCACCTAGACGAACTTTGCAGAAAAGTCCTACCACCTAGTAAGTCCTGCCAATTTATGTTTGGTAGTGTTTCTTTACTTTATTATAACATTGTTTAAACAAAAAATCTTTGTAGTAGGTACCTACGTACTTTTCGTATTCTGTTAATGAAATATCAATTTCTTGGACGAAAACATAGGTATACATAGGTATAGGTACCTACTTTAGAGGTTACAAATCACATACAAAGTACTTTAAGATCATCTCAGAGTTCTGAAAGTATTTTGCAAGACAATAACTTCTTCTTTTTCTGTCTCGAACTCAATCTGGTTGTGATCTGGTTTTCAAATCATAAATCTAAAAGAACTTAAACCACTTTATAAATCAAATGAAAAAGAACTCAGTTCTTTAGACAATAGGGTAAGTATTTAACCTGTGATGCTTTTATGCGAGTTTTAGTCCTTAAAAGCTTCATGATAAGGTTCAATTTAAGATTTGAGTTGGGAAATTAGAGTAGTGTCCGGTATTGAATAGACGTGGCAGTAGTTGGAGCTAAGGTAATTTAAAAAAAAATCGGTTGATACTTCCTGAAATAATAGCGAGTGATGGTGGCCGAGCGGTAGTAAGCCGGTGTCGTAGTCAGAAGCCTGATAGAATCTGACACCTGGTCTAGCCATCCCTGTTACTGGTTCCTTATGGGTTGCGAAGTCAGATGGCAGTCGCTCGTGTAATTCTGGTAGCTTGCCGCTACAGGTTGGATTGGGAGCCGACCCCAAAACAATTGGGAAAAGGCAAAGAAGATGATGATGACTTACTGAAACAAAGTAGGTAACTTTAAAAATTGTTTTAGTTAATACTTTCTAAAATAATAATAGCGAAGCGTGGGCCTACGTTTGCATCTTCCGGTTCGTGGTCACAACTCGAGAAACGTTTGCTTATCGGCACAAAATAGATATATTACTACACCATCGGTTTTTTGTTATGTAAATGTATGACGTGACGAGCTAGTCGTTCGCCTGGTGTTGAGCATCACGGCCACCCATTACAGATTGCAGTGTCACTCGGAAATCTAAATTAAAGTTTTGCGTGACGCTGCGCACTGCGCACGTCATCCTGAGACATCACATCGGTTGTCGGTTCTGCGAGCAATGTAGCCTATCCACTGCCATTTTAACCTGCTAATTTTAAGAGCTATATCGGGGCTTTAGTCCTCGCGTGGATCTCCTCATTTCAGATCTTATTTCTCAAAAAAACCACGAGCGTAGCTCTCAATAGCTCGTTGTGCGACTATGAGCTTACTAATGAGACCAACAGTAAGATAAAATGGAACCTGGTGGCAGTAGAAAATCAATATTCTAAATCACAATATTGCGGTGTATTTTATAAATTGTTCTCTGTGGTTTTTGTCTACTGAGTGCTCCAACGCCCTCTCTCTTTATGTCGGTTGTGATTACGGACACGGCCATGACAGGCCTCTTTTGTTTTTTATTTTTATAAAAATTTGTAGTCATTATGTTTATATGTACAATAAAGCTGTAACATAAAGAAGATTGTAAAAGTAGATAAAAAATGTACTTACACAAAATGAATTGACGCCCTTTCATTCAATTTTTAATTCTACTAAACTAAATATCATAAAATAAGTATTTAACTTTTTAATTTAACTAAAGCAACAAACATAGACATTAGCACTACTTATATATTATAAATAGGCTTGTGTTGTGTTATTCTTTATTACATTAATTAATAATATTTCTAACAAAATAAACTTGTCGTGAAAACAAAAATTAAATATCTCAAAAAATTACAAAGTTACAAGCATTTTAAAATACAGGAATAGATAGAGAGAGTTCAAACGTGCAGTGACGTCAGTACGTTCTCCTTAATAGTACCTCATTACTAAGCTGTGGTAGCTTTACATACAATCTCTTTGGCATGTTACTTCACAACGTGCGTTTTCATAGTAACTGTGGGGAAGCTCTGTTTTGCGAGAAAGGGTCAGGCGATGCCCCCTCCAGAAACTTTAAAAGCTTATTACTCCGTGATTTATTAACGTATTTTACTATTTTTTTTCCAATTATTGCTTTCATTTTTAACCTACTTTGCGAAAATAATATTAAGTTGTTAATTTTTAATAGCAGGACACTAGCCTATTAATTCGCAACTCCCTAAGTTTTTCGCGTAAATTCGAATATCAAATCGTCCTGCGACATACACAACAAATGCATTATGTAGGAGTAGGTATTACTAATTCATACGTGCATGCGGTGCATGTGGTAAATGTAAGCGAAGCTTTCGTATAGGTGGCCAAACATTTTGTGATCTTTGAAATCAATGCAAGGTTACCTTGGCTTGTTCTATTTTTGTGCACGATTGGCTGGGCATTCGCTCGATACGAATGTTTGCATTATGTTAATCGTGAACATTTGCTATAGCTGCTCGGTCCACGGTACTGACATGCTCAACTTGATTTGAAACGTGTTAAATTATTTTTTAATCTGTAATAGAGCAATATCGAACGAATTTTCAAGTCAGCCTTGAGAGGACCGTCCTGGTATTTGAGAATTTTATTGCCGTCGCTCTGCTCTCCACACGTATGATAGAGACAATAGAGCCCATGAGTGAATTTACCTACATTTTAGCTTTGCGGGCGCCAACGGTTTTCACCCTCTAAACTTTTGATTTTGATGTAAATCGTTTGGATAGATTATAAGCTATGCTTGTACGTCTTGATTTTTATGAAAATATGTTTCGTGTTCTAGTTACAATTACTTTTCTTCGTCATAGTTTTGACGCCAAAAAACGGAACTTTAGGTAGTTATAAATACGAAGATATTGTAAAAACTTAAAAAATGAAGACGTACGAGCATAGTTTATTACTGGGTAGACAACATATAAAAATATCATCAAAATCGAATAACATTTAGAGGTGGAACAGCGTTGGCACATTTTGTATGGACAAGAGGGGGGTATACGCTTCTCTTAATGCTTCAAAAGCATTATTATTAAGTTAGAATAGCCGTATTAAACAGTATAGGTAGGTATTACGGTACCTACGTCGGATTTATATACATTTTTTAAAGAAGGTGGTAGGATTTCTGCAAAGTTCGTCTAGGTAAGTATTATACCAGCGCTTTGCCAGTTATTCTGCCGTCAAAAAGTAGAGCTACTAACGGGATTACCCGTATTGCTCCATTGGAAAAAAATAGAAAATAGAATAGGTACATACATTGTTATGCATTAGATTTTTTTTCTTGAAGAAAAGACACCAACTCATGCTCTTTTTTTTGCACTCGCACTCGTTGATGTCTTTTGTGGGGAGAGAATAAAAATGCGCGCTTAAAACTGTTGTAGCGCTTTTTAACTGTTACATAGTGCCATCTATACTTACGTTTTATTTATTTGCATTGGTTTTGAAAACTAGAAGCCTTTTCTAACTTTATAGTTTTCATAGCTCATGCGACTGCTTTTCTTTACATGTTTCCTACACGACAATGCAGATGGCGCTATTATAAAATTGCCCAAGTTGCTACCAAAGCCCTAAAGCGTTATTGCATTTATGCAAAAACTGATTTATTTAATCCTAGTGCTTTATTTATTTGTGTTCTATAATTACTAACTCAAATTACTAAGTCGATAAATAAATAAATAAATATTTGTGGACATTTCACACAGCGCCATCTAGCCCCAAACTAAGCAAAGCTTGTACTATGGGAACCAGATAACTGATACAATGGGGCCAATTTTAAAGGCTTTAGTTGACAGATCTAAAACTCCTAAAACTGTTGCTGTCCTTGTCTAATAGACGGTAATGTAAGAGACGGGTACATTTTTAGTAAGTTAAAGACTGTCAACTAAAAAAAAAAAAAAAAACCTTCAAAATTGGGCCTAATACTTAGATTTTAGATTAGAGATTTTATTTGTAAATACATAGGTTCATATATGTAGTATGTAACACCCAGACACAGAACAAACGACGAGGTTCATCACACAAATGTTTGTCCCGCGTGGGAATCGAACCCACAACCCATAAGTACAGACAATAAGTACAACCTATAAGTGCTTAGTTGCGGCTTGATAATGTGGGGCAACTCAGTTGATATGCTCAGAGTATTTAAGATACAAAAGAGGTGTATTAGGGTGATAAATAAGGCTTGGTTTTTAGATAGACCTCTATTTAAAAGATGCAATGTGCTCCCTTTACCATGTATGTACATTAAAGAAATTTGTATTTTTACGAAAGAACACCCTGAGTTTTTTAAGAAGCATGGTGAAGTTATGACCCGCCAAAAAAGGACTAAGTTTACTAACTTATTATATCAACCTCCTGCTCGAAAAGACTTGTATAAGAGAAATGTATATATTATGTGCATGACCATTTACAATAATATTCCAAATGACATAAAGATATTAGAGGGTAACAAGTTTAAGAAAGGTTTGACTGACTGGCTTCAATGCAACTGTTTTTATAGTGTTAAGGATTATAATGAATTTTGTACCAATGTTTACTTATAAATTAGAAATAATAAAATTTTAATTAGTTATTAAATAACATTTGCACGTCTGCTTGCAGACTAAATACATGAACAAAACTTGCTGTAACATCTACTATACATGTATTTTAGCGAATAAACGTTTTGATTTGATTTGATTTATTTGAGAAAGCAGAGCTACTACCAACCACAGAATTCACCCTATTTACATAGGTCAAAGTCTTTGCTACCAACTGAGCTATCAGTCCAGTCAAGTGATAGAAAGCAAGACGGTTTGCTTTGCTCCCTTTATTCAATGAAAAGCTGTGAAAGCACTGTCTACCATACTTAGTAGAGATGCGCCAATGTACTACTATCAATCATCGCCAATCGCAAAGCTATTTAAACCGACGTGTTTAACGCAACCAATTTAGGTTTGTTTAACAACGACATAATTTCAGATTTGTCCCATAGAAACTACTACATCAAAATTGATTCAGTAGTTTGTGAAACCAAAATACTTACATGGAAAAAATATGTCATCCCATGATGATAACATGTACTTCTTCTCAGAGTTCTCAGGGCCATAATTCTGTATGAAAACACAGATTCCACACGATACAAAACCACGTCGTTATCGTGTCTTGTTCAAATCGTGCCACAGCATTAGAAATACCTTCACTTTACATTTATTTTTAATTTGAATAAATATGGTAGGGGTGGGGGTGGTAAGGGGGGGGGGGGTTGGTAGTGGTGGTAACTTTTGACGTGTTGGACATTTCAAAACGTACCAATTCCACATTCATTTCGCATGGTTTCGTTTTCATTTCATAGAGAACAGACTTTTCCAGGGCTTTCCATTAGGGCTTAGTATGAAATTACGGCGACTGAAGTCACGTTAACCCATTTTTTAAGGATGCCAATTTTAAAGGCTTTAGCTTACAGATTTAAAACTCCTAAAATTGTGGCTGTAATTGTCAAAAGACGGCAATTTAAAAGAAGGCTGTGTTTTTTATTATTATCTAACCATAGCATGGTGGCAGTGCATTCTCTGGTAACTTTCTCACATGAGATCTATTATAATAGGTGGTAGGACTTTTCTGCGAAGTTCGTCTAGGTAGGTACCACCGCTTCGCCAGTTATTCTGCCGCCAAGCAGTAGTGAGCAAGCACTACTGTGTTCCGGTTTGAAGGGCATTGAAGCTAGTAAAATTACTGGGCAAATGAGACTTTACGAACTGATCTCACAGTCTAGATAACTTTTTTGACTGTGTGATGTCTCAGGATAACGTGCGCAATGTGCAAAGTCACGCGAAGCTTTAAAGAGTTCCAAGTGACACTGCAATCTGTTATAGGCGGCTGTTTAGCTTAACACTAGGCGAGTGACTAGCTCGTCACGTCATTCGTTTACATATAAAAAAAGATATGGGTATCAATAACATCGGGTGACAAATGTTGCCATTTAAAGGTGTCGATTCTCCGTCTCCATTATGTCCCCTTTATCGGAAGAGTACCGCTATATTGCAAGTATTTTAAATTTAGTGTATAGTGCATTACATAAACCTACATTTAAAAAAACACAATGAAAGATAGGAAATAAACCACGATTTATAATTCTTAACAAAAAAAATTAAAGTCTTGAAAGTTTACAAAATAAACAAAAGTATGCTTTAAAACAAATTTATTTTACAAAAAATAAAAAAGACATCTTAAATAACGGTTAATCTATTAATAAATAATCTTAAATATTTAAATAAAACAAACGTAAAAGGACCACATAGTCCATGTCCTAATTTAGGACTTCAGTGAGTATAAATTTCGATTTATTATAAAAACACTTAAAAATAGAATTAATTTGTGATGATGACAGTATTTTAATATTTTAAATTTTGGTGATGATGATGAATAATGATTATGTAGCTACCTATGTTGTTAATATTTATGAATGCAAAAATGTATGATAAAAAAATGTCATATTGATGAAAACAATGATTTTTGTATTGGTGATGGTGATGGTAATGATGTGACTGATTTGATGATAATTATTTCAAAGAAACTAAAATTATTTGTATCTAACACAAAATTGTGAAAATCGATGAAAATAAAGATCGATAAAAGTATAATTAATGAGAAGTAATTGTGACTGGTACTTAATGATTTTGGTGGTGGTGATGATGATGATGATGTTTATGATCCTATATTATTTTTTAATTTATCATATTCCACTACTGTGGAAAACTCGAAATATCAAATTAATGAACAGAATGAAATTATTTTTAATGAAATGGCGTATGATTGTGCGTTTGAAAAAAACGACATAGGTGAATTTTATTAACATCTTGACAATTAACATAAGTGGTGATGATGATGGTAATGATGATGATGACAATGACAGTGATGATAATAATGACGATAGCAATGATAGTGATGATGGTAATGATGAGGAGACAAATGGTAACCGTGTAAGAAATGGTTCTAAAAATTACCATAATTAGGAAAATGAATGAATTACATTGAGTGGTATCTTTTCATAAATTAATATTAATTACTTCAATAATTATAGCTTTTATTTCAAGGTCAACTCTCGGTGACACTAACAAAAATGTGACCCAAGAACTGCTCTTTAAATTGACATTCAAAAGTAGTTTCGAAGAAGCCGTTTTGATCGACAAGAAGACCTAACATTTTATTTAAGTTAAAACTATTGTTTTTGAGGTATGAAAACGAAAGCCATCACCCCAATACTTTCACCTCTCACAGGGAGTGTATGTAGGGCATAGTGCACCACGCTGGCCAAGTGCGGGTTGGTGGATGACACATGTTTTCAAATTTAGTGATTCTTGATCATGCCGGTTTCCTCACGATGTTTTCCTTCACCGTTGTACAAGAGACAAATTCCGAATATAACTTGAAATGTCAGTAGTGCAGGATTGAGCGAGATTCAAACCCGGGTGTGTCAGTTTAAAAGTCGCATGGGCTTTTTTGGTCTGCCGAGCCATACTTGCTCGTAGACATTTCACACAAACATTGCAAAATAGAACATTACTGCAGTGGCGGGCAACATAGCATTTATGGACGAACGTGAAAATTGAAATTGTGGGCTGAGGCTTAAGATTGTCCATACAAAAAGTGCCAACGCTTTTCCACCTCTAAATGTTATCGGATTTTGGTGTTTTTTTTATATGTTGTCTACCCAGTAAACAACTAGGCTCATACGTCTTCCTGTTTTAAATTTTTACAATATCTTCGTATTTATAGCTACCTAAATTTAAGAATATTTGGCGTCAAAATTATGACGAAGAAAAGTAAATGTAACTAAACATATTTTCAAAAAAAGCAAGACGTACAAGCATAGCTTACAACCTATCCAAACGATTGACATCAAAATCGAAAGTTTTTGTTAAGTTTTAGAGGGTGAAAACCGTTGGCGCCCGAAACGCTAAAATGTAGGTAAACTCACTCACGGGCTCTATTGTCTCTATCATACGTGTGAAGAGCAGAGCGACGGCAATAACATTTTCAAAAACCACGGCGGTTCTTTTACCTAGGCATTCTAATAAATGATCAATTGCGATCATGGCTTGTATAAGTGCTTTTTGTCAAACAAGGCGTAGAAGTTGACTTATTATTCTGACAAGCTTCATCGAAATATTTTTTTCACAATTTCAAAACACTTAACCTATAAAATGATTATCTACAACTACATTTTTATTTACAAAGAAGAACAAATTACAATAGTATAAATTACAATAAATGTAAAAGTCATTACTGAGAAAGTTCGAGATCTCGGTATGAATATTTAGTACTTAAACAACTTATTTACCCTAATTATTATATTTTCTTGCGAAATTAGTTAAAAGGTTGTTTTTATTATATTGATGACTTTCGTGTCTTTTGGTGATCTGATACAAAAGTTGCAAAAGCTACAAAAATTGAAATTCGATCCATTTACGTTGTTGAAACAAAATATACTTCCTTTTTTTCTAATCTACGATATCTTGAATATAATATTGGCTTTGGCAATGAATTTTTTGCCAAATTTAATACTTTTGTGTAGAAGATTTTTACATGATTATAAAGTGGTGGACCTTAGTACCGTACGGTACTTATTTGATCAATTCCAACTTAATATTAGCAGTTGTTTCAGAGAACAACGGTTTTCTTGACTGACAGAGAGACGGGCATCAAAGTGATCCTATACCTAAGCGTTAGATTTTTAATCGGAGTCGGAACCCCAAACATGTATGTGGTTTAGTAACTTTATCAACCCAATATTTGAAGTTTTTGAGCCCAATGATCTATTTTCCATGTACCCAAAAAGGTTTATTAATACGTACTCATTTGCAAGTAGTTATAGTCAAGAGTCTAAATTGACAACATTTTAAAGGTTACTGACGTTCTCAGTCTAATAATTTTACAGGTTATGGATCCAAACAAAAATGTCTTGCTTTAATTTGCCAACTTTATAGAGTCTTTTTACATATAATTTATAGCTTGTGGCCAAATTGACTTTGATTATTTTAAATAACCATTTTGACCTATAAAAAATGGTTTGAGGTTATAGACCCAATCTTTTTAAGGATTGATAACCTTATCGACCCAAGGCACAAACTTCTGTATGTTAGTATAAACTCCGGGTAAATGTTCGCGGCCACAGCCGATGCCCCAAGATACGAGACCTATGAGGGTGCTTCGCCCTTCCATTTTCATGGTTAGTGGGCCTCCGCTGTCGCCTTGGCAGGAGTCCCGGCCTCCCTAGAAATAGAGAAAAACTTAAGATTTTTGTAAGCCTATCTAGCTAAAATTTTAGCGCGGTGTCATCTGGTGGTAAGTTGGTAAGATGGTAAGTGAACACGTAGTTGACAATGCAGATGGGGCATACATTCATTCTATCCTTAAAAACGCCCAGATTAAAAGCGAAATGTTAGATGTTGGTTAGTTTTTGCAGTTTTTACGTCCAATTGGACAAACCGATTTGAATGAAGCACATTAACTGTTTACACCACCGAAACCAGTATTCCGTGGAAAAAGATTTGACGATGTTATCAAACTCACCACATAGCACACATCGTTTTACAAAGCCGGGGGAACAAAAAAAAGACTATGATAACAAAAAAAACAAGTACCTACTTAATACAAATCAAAAGATTTGAAGGTCTCAACATCATCAACAGCCTGAAGACGTCCATTGCTGAACATAGGCCTCCGCCACTTTGAGCGCCTGCGCATCCATCAGCTTCCCGCGGTTTTCACCAGATCATCGGTCTACCGAGTAGGGGGCCTACGCTGCATCTTCCGGTTCGTGGTCGCCACTCGAGAACCTCTTTCTTCCCCGTCGCTTATCAGTTCTACGAGTTTAATTTTAAAGGTCTACAAAGATAATTTGTAGTTCCTTAAGGAAACAGTGATTCCGGTGATTTGGAAAGCGCGGGTTCAAATCCCACTAGTTGTATTTTTTATAGACTACATAATTATCTTTCTAAGTATCTTGTTCAGCAGTGGACGTCTTCAGGCTGATGATGATGAAGTATATTACCTCTTTATACCCAGCACATAAGAACACGTCATGGATCGTCTCTCTCCTCCCAGCCGCCCTGAACCAACGCTGGCATCTCTCGTTGGGAATCACTTCCACGTCTACTTCCTGAAACGAAAAGTAAAACATTAGACTATGCTCATCAACAGGTGGTAGGATTTTTCTGCAAAATTCGTCTAGGTAGGTACCACCGCTTTGCCAGTTATTCTCCCGCAAAGTAGTAGTGTGCAAGCACTACTCTGTTCCGGTTTGAAGGGCATTGTAGCTAGTGAAATTACTGGGCAAATGAGACTTTACGCAAATTAATTATAAGGAACAAGCCTTTTTTAAACCTTCTTCATACCTGTAAAACTGAAGGGACTGTACTTTGGCCGTGCCTCGTTCGTCCCCATCCAGCGACTGTCGCCATTTTGCCCGCTAACTTCACCTGCTTTTGAGGAAGGCATACCTGGAAATAAAGAAATCAACGAAATTTAAGTTTATTTTCTTTTCAAGTGTAGAGTGAAGAATCTCACCAGAAAGCCAGTTCTCGTTAAGAGAGAAAAAAGAGAGAAAGTGATGAGCCCACCTCCTCTCTCTTTCCGTCCCCTCTTCTTCCTTTTCCTCTCTCTTTCTCTCTCGCCCCTGAAAGAGAGAGTGAGGGAAAGGGAAAGGAGAAACGAGAACAGAAAGATATAGGACACTTAAAATTACCTTTTTAATAGTTCTAATAAGATTCAATAGAACTATTAGAAATTCATAAGAGAGATGGCCCTCTCCTATATCTTTCAGTCCCCCCCTCTACCTTTCCCTCTCTCTCTTGAAAGAGAGAGAGAGAGAGGAGGAAAGGGAAGGTAGAAATAGAGACAGAGAGAGAGAGAGAGAGGACAGTAATTAAAAACTACAAGTCTTAATGAGAAGTTACGCAGTCTAAGTACCCATGAAGGCATGTAGCTGCGTGGAAATATCGAGAACTCAGAATTTATTCCAATCAAGGTAAAGATCTCGTAAGAACTATTGAAAATGTAGTGAATAACCGTACAAATTGAATCAATAAGGCGGCTATTACATTAGACGGCTGAAGCGATTTTGGTGAGCTCAGTACAGCGCGCGCGGTACCGAGCTCGCAGCGTCCGTCGGTTCAATATCTAGTTTCATTTATTGATATATTATATAAATAAGAGCCTTATTTAAAATAACTAAATAATTGGTATTACTTTATAAAAATTATGAACTTCATTTTAGTAATGTATTATAAAACTACGGAGATGTTAGAACTTTTGCTGCAGTCTTTTTTAATAAAAATCAAATTTAATTTAGTATTTTTTTAATAACTTGAATGGTTAAAATCAAACATCTGTTCTGTCATTATAGAAGTACGGGAAGGGATGTATTTAGTGGAGTATAATTTTGCTAGGAGACTTACGTTACACAGAGTTTGCAAATAGAGCTCTCAAATCGGGTCTCTGTGTGTTTTTCCAAAAACCAAGAGAATGATGATTACTAAATAAATAGGTAAATTACCTAAAATTCGCTCTGTTATTATCGAAGAAGATGAAATGAAGGGTATTTTTCATAAAATGGGTAAGTATAGACATGAAAGCTATGCATCAAATATTGGCGACGAAAAACCTTGCAACGACGCATAATTTTGTAATAGCAGCCTTACCGGTAGTATATGCTGTTTAAAGACCACAGCTCGATCCAGCTGCACTAACGCCACATCGTTCCTGAAATCTGCAGGTTCATACGATGGATGCACTTCTTTCCTCTGTACTGTGTATTCTTCATGGGAATATCTCTCGCCTGCGTCTCTTACGTCCCACTCTCCCAACCGGACGCGTAGTTGGGAGTTTGGCGTGCTGGAAAGAAATGGATAGAAGTTTGTTAATTATGATGAAAAATGAAATGATATTTTTTGGTAAAGATGATAAATTATGGTTAAATTATTATTATAGATAGATAGATAAATTCTTTATTGTACACACCAAATAATAAAAAAAATTACATCGATTTACAAAATTTGTAACAATGGGCGACCTTATAAAAACCGATCTCTTCCAGGCAATCTTTGAATGAAGAGAATCTAATGAAATGGTAAAGGATGGTAATGTAAACGAAAACGAAATGGTAATTATTTTTTAGTTATAAGGCATGATTAACATTTAAACTGAGTTTAATATTTCAGTAGCAAATTATGAGTGCCGATATTGATGGTACTACATAATGATACAAAGTTGTGTTACTTGTACCATCAATGGTACAAGTCAATGGTAATAATGACACAACAGTGATACTCTTTCTTTGAGAAGGCTTGGATCATGTTGTAGAAACCTAATAAGTTTAGAATGATGATGACGATAATAATGAAGATGACATTAGCGGTGATGATGATAGGATAGCCAGAGCAAATTTTACCTTTGATTTTGTTGTTTAAAGGGTTAGATTACGTTCAACAGTACCTATTACATACGTCTATTAAAAACAATCGATATTTAAACACTTCTTTCATTTATAAGAAAAAAGTATATAACATTTTTAACAGTTTACATAATGAACTCAAATCTTTAGAAGGAAATATGTTTAAAAAACATTTAAGTGACTGGCTTTTAAGCAAATGTTTCTATAGTGTCAAGGAATATCTAACAAGTAGTAACAAAAATATTTTTTAATATTTGCACGCCTGCTTGCAGGCTGAATGCCCAATGCCCATATCCACTATTTACTCTGTGATCTTGTACCCAAATTAATAGAGGAATCTTGCAAATAAACAAATGATTTTATTTAATTTGATTCTATCATTCAAAGAAAAAAATCAACAGGATTACGCAACTGTTTCCCAATTTCGCAAGCACACAATAGAATGAGGGGCTCATACAAACTCATTTTGAAACCTTGTCCTACCCAACACTAACTATATGTTTGTTTCTTTTCTTCGCCATTGACGTACCGATCTCTCTATGCTTTTTTTTCTTTTTTTTCATATATTTTGGCTCCACACATAGTGTATTTAGCCAGTGTCAAGTTTTGTAGTTTTTCATCGTATTATGAAATATTTCATGTAAAGTCAAGTCTTAGTCACAGTCAGTCAGGGTAGTCATAGTCCAGTCTAAGTCAAGTAGTCATAATCCAGTTTAAGTCATGTCCTAGTAAAGTAGTGGCAACTTTACTAGAGGCTTCTATGGAATTTTGGAAGCAACACGAAAAACCACGTTTCACTACATTATATCACTTGCCAACACTTATACTCGTAATTCAGCACTTAATGCGTAAAATGCCACTAATTTTAAACATTAACACTAGAAAAAGCATAAGTTTTGTGAAATAATACAATGCAACGACGTGAACTTTTTCACGTTCCCGCCAAAACTCCTCTCTATGCTTTTTTTTTTTTTTTTTTCTTATACTGGGTGGCGCAAAAGTAAAGACCTTATTTGGTTCAGCTATAACATTTTTTCTAAATTAGAAAACTAGATTTAGGTTTTTTTAAATGTATATTTGTGCCATTAAATTTCGTACCATTAGGATTTAAAGATGATGTCTTTTAAATGGTGACCTCCAGAGTTGATACACATTTGAGCCCTATTTATGACATTTTGCATAACTTGCCGTAACACTTCCTGCGATATGTTCGTTATTTCTTGACGAATGTTTTCTTTTAGAGCTGCGAGAGTCTGTGGCTTGTTCACATACACCCGAGATTTCAAAAAACCCCAAAGAAAGAAGTCTGGACTGGTCAGATCGGGTGATCTTGCAGGCCAAGGCAAATCGCCAAAACGAGAGATAACTCGGCTTGGAAAAGCGTCCCTCACTAAGTCCATAGTGTCGCGCGCTGTGTGTGCCGTAGCGCCGTCTTGTTGAAACCAGATGTGCTCCAGCCCCAATTCGTCCAAACTGGGTATCAAAAACTCACGTAACATGGTTCTGTAGCGTTCTCCAGTGACAGTTATCGCATTGCCTCCAGCGTCTTCGAAAAAATAGGGTCCGATCACTCTGTCAACACAGATGCCACACCATACAGTAACTTTTAGTGGGTGTAGAGGTGTTTCTTGAATAATGCGCGGATTATCAGTGCCCCAGAACCGAGTATTCTGCTTATTGACATACCCTGAGAGATGGAAATGCGCTTCGTCACTCATAACCAATTTTGAAGGAAAATCATCTTGCAAAATGTCATAAATAGGGCTCAAATGTGTATCAACTCTGGAGGTCACCATTTAAAAGACATCATCTTTAAATCCTAATGGTACGAAATTTAATGGCACAAATATACATTTAAAAAAACCTAAATCTAGTTTTCTAATTTAGAAAAAATGTTATAGCTGAACCAAATAGGGTCTTTACTTTTGCGCCACCCAGTAGTTTGGCTCCACACATAGTGTATTTAGCCAGTGTCAAGTATTGTAGTTTTTCGTCGTATTATGAAACATTTCATGTAAAGTCAAGTCTTAGTCACAGTCAGTCAGGGTAGTCATAGTCCAGTCTAAGTCAGGTAGTCATAATCCAGTCTAAGTCATGCCCTAGTAAAGTAGTGGCAACTTTACTAGAGGCTTCTATGGAATTTTGGAAGCAACACGAAAAACCACGTTTCACTACATTATATCACTTGCCCACACTTATACTCATAATTCAGCACTTAATGCGTAAAATGCCACTAATTTTAAACATTAACACTAGAAAAAGCATAAGTTTTGTGAAATAATACAATGCAACGACGTGAACTTTTTCACGTTCCCGCCAAAACTCCTCTCTATGCTTTAGTCTATACTTTAAGATTTTTTTCCACAGATTAAAGAAAAAACAATCGACTGTCGAGTCCTTTTACCTGACGATGCGAAAATGACAGAAACCTTTTCAGTGATTCGAATACACGTAAATTACTTACATGGATTACTTAAAACCATTTTACTTTCAATAATACCCTTGAGTAGAACAGGTGCAGTCACAAATAAAGAGGCTACATTACTCAACAATGGTCTGTGACATCAGGTACCTGAGGGCCGTCCAGAGGTCACATGCACCTGTATGGAAGCAAGGGCAGGCGGGGGTGTCTGTTGCAACCGCAGTCGGCTTGAGTGCGAGATGGCTCTATGACCAGGGTATCTTAAAGTGGGCCCATGGACCCCTTAGGGGTCCGTGACATGTGTGTCAGGGGTCCGCATGTAAGAAATTTAGCATTCGCATCATTCTCTTTCGCTTGCGCTCCCCGCACGCAACGCGACACAATCGAAGAAGTCTTGAAAAGCTGAATTACATACAGAAGTAGTTAGTTCTACGAACAGTCGACCTCGCGAGCACTTTTTTGAATAGAATAGAATAGAACTCTTCTTGGGGATATCTATATAGAATACTTACAATAAATTGCTTTAATAGGAAAAACGTACATACATATCTAAATTGGCCGCTAAATCTTGTATTATAGGTACCAACCCGAATTCGGACCTTACGAATTTTATAGCTCCACAACCTCTTGACCGATTATGCTCATATCGTCGCTTGTTTGACTAAGTGACGTATCTGATATTTTGACTACAAATACGTTGATTAGACAGTTCGACGCGTCTTTGAAAGTAAATAAAAGCTACATTTAAAATGTTAGATAAGTCACTTAGTCAAACAAGCGACGATATTTGAAATACTTGTTTAGAATGAGGCTTTTTATTTAAAAAAAAAACGCTAGTTCCGCTTCTATTCTAGATGGCGCTGTATGTACATAGTTTAAACCTTTCAAACCACAGAGTAGTTTAAACATAAGAAAATGCTTAGACTACCTACAAAGAAATGTCAAATTCAGTTGAGTGGACCACAAGTACATTGTCTGTAGTATCTCCTAAGTAGTCTGTGATGCATTCTTCTTAAGTAAATTGAAGTACAGCAGAACTGCGAGACAGATAAACGTTAATATTATGATCCAAAATTAAGCCGAGCTATCGCGCAACGAAAATAAAACAAGCGAAACAGTTTAGAGTTGTCAGTCAGTATCGTGACACATTTCCTATAACCTGTGGTCTATGCTTGAAACAGTGACAGTGACAGATTTTGGTAAAACCACAACTGGCGCCATCTATTGGGTCATACATAAAACACCATTTCTTTTTTTTAAATAAAACTTCTCATTGAGTGACCACTATTTCTACTAAATATTATCAAAATTAGCCGTTAGATGGCACTGCAGCAAACTTCCCCCCTTGTTGTGGGAAATACTCCTCCAATCAAAAATCGCCGACGACAAAAAAATCCCTGGACCTCTAGAACCTGTATACCAAGTTTCGTCAAGATTCGTTAAAAAATGTGACCTGTACGTGAGTACGTACATCCGGACAGACGAAAGCAAAAATCCCGGTTGAAGCAGAGACTGTCGCTCACTTTGTTCGCTCGGTCAAAAAGGTCTTGGCAAGTTTTGGTGTTGTTTGAGTCTATGGACTAGAGTCAATGGTGTGGTGGTTGAGCAATCGTCTCATAGCCCGGAGACGGCGGGTTTGATTCCCGCGACAGGACTAGTGGGGTGGGTACAGGAAAAATAAGGGCAAACATTCGTTCTGTGTCTGGGTGTTATGGGATCATGGTACTCGTAGTTCCTGGGTCCTTAGATACAGGGAATCCTAGTTAGGGTCCAGGATCTGTGTATGTGATCGTTGGGCGTTATTTATTTATTTTACGTCTAGAAGATTGTAATGTAACTCATTATTTATGTAGTCTATATATTTTAAATTATCATAAGAGGAGTTTTGGCGGGAACGTGAAAAAGTTCACGTCGTTGCATTGTATTATTTCACAAAACTTAAGCTTTTTCCGGTGTTAATGTTTAAAATTAGTGGCATTTTACGCATTAAGTGCTGAATTACGAGCATGAGTGTGGGCAAGTGATATAATGTAGTAAAACGTGGTTTTTCGTCTTGCTTCCAAAATTCCATAGCTAAGCCTCTAGTAAAGTTGCCACTACTTTACTAGGGCATGACTAGACTGGATTATGACCACCTGATTTAGACTGGACTATGACTACCCTGACTGACTGTGACTAAGACTTCACTTTACGTGATATATTTCATAATACGATGAAAAACTACAATACTTGACACTGGCTAAATACACTATGTGTGGAGCCAAAACATAAGGAAAAAAAATAATTATCATAAGACTTCTTGAGCAAAGGTTACGTTAAAAGAGCAGTCGTCAAGCTAGTTTCAAGACAACGCTGTTTAAGTGGCTAGTGTTTTTGTGAGCTCAGAGATTTATTGTGACATAAATGTGTTATTATTCATTATACAAAATCAAACTATTTTATTATAGGTAATAGTGCGAGAGTCCACTGCACAAATACCTACGTCATCGGGTACCCCAGTAGGCTATCTTTAGATCGTTAACCGACATCTAAATATGTAAAAAAAATCAGGGCTGCCAGTTCAGATTAAGATGCCCCTGATAATAGATGAAAAGGTCTGCCAGGTCTAAACTTGGCGAAACTTAGTATTCAAGGCATTTGAAGTTGGTGGAGGTGGATTATTTCCATGACCCGGCAGGATCGGAACTGGCAGACCTGTTTTTTGTACATGTTTAAGTGTCGGTTAACGATCTAAACATAGCCTATTGGGATATCCGATGACGTAGGTATTTTTGCAGTGGGCTCTCGCACCATAAGGAAATAGTTTTCTTTTTGTAATCATCCTCATTATACATTTATTCATTATATTTTCTTAGATTTAAGTCTTTTTACAATATTCCTATAAAAACAAATTACCAAAATTACTATTAAAAAACCTAAACCAGCCTAGAGTGCCACCAGCACCGCTACGCTACCTACCGGTGGTCAGGGCTGCAGAGTGAGGAACCTCCTGACAATACATGCCGTGTCAAGGAGTACTGCCTTCTGAACCTGACCCAATATGGCGGACGGCCCAAAATGGCGGACCAGTGATTTTCATTGTGCACCCCATAATATGGGTATCAAAGTATCAAATGAAAGGGTTTGCTGAGAAGAATTCGAAAAGCTTGTATCAAAGATATTGTTTATCACTCGTTTATTCATATTTTTAAGTTGTGTGTTGTTTACAATATTGCTATAAAAATACATTACAAAAATAACAAACGAAACCTAGAGTGCTGTCGGCAGAGCGAGGCAGGGCCTAAGCTACCGGTGGTCAGGGCTGCAGAGTGAGGAACCTCCTGACAATACGTGCCGTGTCAATGAGTACTTGCCTTCTGAATCTGACCCTTGATCCAACCGTCTAGCGAGAGCCTCTCAAGATGTTGGTCGAGGCTCTTCGCTATAAGTCCGTTCGTCAAAACGACTATCGCGACAATGCTTGTTGAGTCAACATTCCACATGGAGGTTACCTCGTGAGCCAAGTCAAGGTACTTGCTGAGTTTGTCCTTCTTATCCTTCACGAGGTTCCCGTCATGCGGAATAGTGATGTCAACAAGCACCGCCCAGCGTCATCTTCATTATTGTTATAAATATAAATGCGAAGTATAAAAAATGTTGGTGTTTTATACATTAAATATTGCATTTCCGGGCGATTTGTTGACATTAACGTATAGGTAATATGTAGTTATTAATATTTGTAGACAGTTTCTGCAATAAATAATTCATTAATTCATTAAGAACTTCGCTATATATTGATTTTCTAATTAGACATAGGTACCTATTAAAATATTTTTATTTTTTGGGTGACTGCCACCTACATAGCTTGGCGCACAAGTTCAATGCACCAGCGTAAATCTTTTCAAAACTTTGATTAAAAACTCAATCGATACAGACCGCCGTTTACGGCAAATAACTATTTCGTACACTCCGATAACGAGTTATGAAACTAATAACACCTTAAGTATTCTAGCGTAGGCAGAAAGGCTGCCGCCTCCCACAGCACTTTGCGAAAAATCCGCCTTGAAGTAGACTTCCTTTTTGGGCGGTATTATTAATATGCAATAATGAGTTAATCATGTCTCCAACTTTATATTAGGGAGACAGATTTATGGATTTTATTTAAAAGAACTGTTTATTTCTTAATAAGTACTAGTTGAGCCGCCCTGGCTTCGCTCGGGTTAATCGGTTTTACGTTCTAACCCTGTTGATGGGAAGAGGGAAGCGAAAGGGAAAAAGATAGAGGAAAAGGATGAATGGATGGGACGGCAATAGGAGGGAGGCAGGACAAACCTGCCTTCCTTCGCCGGCCCATCCCATCCTTTTCCCTTATCTTTTCCCCTTTCCCTTCGACAGAATGAGTAGGTACTTATAAATAAATAAAAAATAATATAGATAGATAGATAGATAGATAAACTCTTTATTGTACACCAACTAAACAAAAATATACAAAGAAACTTAATAGAATTATAATTGCTAGTGCAATGGGCGGTCTTATCGCTTAAAGCGATCTCTTCCAGACAACCTTGGGATGGAGAGAAAATGAAAAAATTAAATTGGGACTACGGTGTACAGCTAAATTTAGTAGTGATATTACACTCATAATTTCAAATATAAGAAATAATATATATATATATCATAAATAATTATACTAACTATATATATGTATATATATTGCGGATATATTTAAACAAATATTATAGATACTGATTTATTGTTAAGTAAATTACATAATTTTTACTCTATTCCGATCTGTGATAAGTACATTTTCTTCACTCTATCTTTAAACATATGTAGTGACGTAGACTGACGTATAGACACAGGTAAACTATTCCAGAGGCGAATGGCTTCAATGGTAAAAGATTTGTCGTAAAAGGAAGTTGTATGAATAGGCATATTTAACTGCAGTATATGTGTCGACCTCAACGAACGGGACTGCTGAGGCTGAGAATGAGCAAACTCAAAGCGTTCATTGAGATAGCGTGGGAACGAAGGATTGAACAGAATACTGTACAGCAGGGAGAGAATATGAGTATTCCGGCGAAGCCGTATAGGGAGCCACTTGAGCTTATGACGAAATATAGGTACACCAAAAGTTTTTGCATAAAAATTACATCCTAGTTTCTTCGTGCAACTTGGCAGTTTTAGAAAACAAAAAGTATCCTAAATGTTATTCTGAAAAATTAGCAATAATCATACCAAATTTTAGCGAAATCCTTTCAGTAGTTCCAGCGTGATGCGTGTTCAAGACAGACAGACAGACACTAAATTCAAAAAAATTGTTTCTATTTCTATATCGATTAAGAAGTGTAATCTATACATAAAATATAACCAAAATATAACAAAAAATAACAAAAATAATAATAATAATATAACAAAAAATATAAAATATAACCCTGCAATCAAAATTTTGAAAAAATATTCAATACAGATTTAGGCCAGTTACAGTTTTATTACATGTATAGATTTCTGTTAACTTTGAAAAGGATTGACTGTATGATTATTATGAAGGGATAAATTACGACTTTCTGAGTTTCATATGTGCACACTAATTTATAAAACTACTGATCCGATTCTAAATATCTTTTATTGATAGAAGGTACACTATCTTCACATCATAGGCTGTGTTTAATTGTGATACAAACAAGTTGGTGCCCGTGGTCACGCAGTAGGTACGCTTGATTTATGTTTGGGAAACCTGTAGTTAAAAAAATAAAATGGTAAAAAAAAAAAAAAAAAAAAAAAAAAAAAAAAAAAAAAATGGTAATAAAATAATGGTAATGGTTAAAATTTGGTTGAATTTTGGTTTGGTTTTGGTTTGGTATTTGGTTTGGTTTTTGGTTTTTGTTGTGATAAGTGTTTGTAATCTGCTTTGTGATTAATAAAATAAAATAAAATAATATAAATTTGTTAAAACTACGTATCTAGAAACCTACCCTAAGTACCTACTCAACTGTGTAACGACTAAATTTAAAGGATTTTAAGCCGAAACGGGCGCGGGCGCGGAATGCTTTCTCAATCGTAGTACATACCTAGTTGGTCAGGTCAAGTATTGCCAATTGCAAATTAAAGTGAACGCAAAAGAGTCTGCAGATGATTTATGTAACGATAGGTCAACTCTGTGAAGAGTGTTGATTGCTGTTATTAAATCGTTGCTCGCGTCTCTTACGGCAAGGTTTTATGGTTTATTTTATTTATTAGAAATGTCTGTATATATTCACAGATTACATACAGACTTGAAATAAACAAAAGACAAAAACCGCTGACTAAAAAAGAAATATCGGTGTTCTAAATAAATATTTAACTTACATATATAAATATAGTTAATCCGTAAAGAAAAAATTGAATTACGAACGGGATAATGAAGTGAATACATACGTCCCTGAAGCCGGGAGATGCTTTACTGTAGCTACAGTGATAAAGTGATCCCAAGTCCAAATTCATCCTTCACCTTGTACAAGCAACATTCGGGGTTGGTAGCGCTATCAATTGAGGGATTCTTGAGAGTCATCCCAACCAGCATGGTCAAGTAACATCAACACAAATCAACACTTTACTATAGTTGTAGTAGCGGGGTTGTATTTAACCTACTTAAAAAGAGGAGGCTGTCAACGGTTGGGTTTTTAAGGGTAGGGCCAGATAAGCAGGTCAAAATCCGTTCAAAGAAACATCGAGTTTAACGTCGTATACTTAAATATCATTTCAGTCTGAACTTGAGTACGGCGCTTACGACAAAGACACCGCAATGACTGATTTTTGACGGTTTTTAATTAATATATATTTTTTTGTTTTTATGTAAACGAATGACGTGACGAGCTAGTCGTTCGCCTGGTGTTAAGAGTCACGGCCGCCCATTACAGATTGCAGTGTCAATCGGAACTCGGAACGGTAGTGCTTGCACACTACTGCTTGGCGGTAGAATAACTGGCAAAGCGGTGGTACCTACCTAGACGAACTTTGCAAAAAAGTCTTACCACCTAGTGAAATATCTATGTTTATGTGGTATTTTTCAAATTATGAAGTCTGAATGATTGTTGGAAATACATAACGTTATTTTATTGTAAATATATATTCGATAGAAACAGTAAAATTGGTATATTCAAATTTTTCGAGGGAGGCTTGCGATTTTTTTCTATAGAACTATTTATCATGTATTTGCGGACGTCACGGTATACTTAAAAATATGAATTACATGTCATATCAAATTCAAAGCTCTACGTGCTCCAATTTCCCCAAAAAACGTCCCAAAAAACACATTGTTTGCCCCACCCTTCGTCTTACATGTTAATTTAGGTATAGAGCTCCGTTATTTATTCAACTTTTTTTTTATTTAGGTCGGTATTTTCAGATTGGTCAAATCTGAACTTCATTAAAAGCGGTTCAGTGGTTAGTTTTTAAAGCAAAATAACTTAAAAATATGGATGATAATAACAATAATTATCATCTAAGTATTTTTCAGTATGTATGACATTGTGAAAACCACGGGGAGCCGATGGATGCAAACGTCAAGCAGCCTCTCAAAGTGGCGCTCTATTGGGAGGCCTATGTTCAGCAGTGGACGTCTTCAGGCTGTGTATGATGATGATGATGACATTAAGGTGATCGATGTCGGTTTAACTCCTTTTTATAAAAGAAAGAATAAGGTACCAAGAGACCAGAAATATGGATGAAGCTACAGTTAAAAAAAATATGATATTGGGTAAGTACCTAGGTTACCATTTTGAAAAAAAAAAGAAAAATCAAAAAAGAAAGAAATCAAATGTTTAGATGTACGTTACCTACCTTTGACATTTCTTTTTAATTTTTATGATAGTAATTTGACATAGCTATATATTGTTATTATTTATGTTATTTCCGTTCTAATTCTTGACATTGTTTTAATTCTTATAATTAATTGTAATAATATGTTGATCTATTATTGTGTAATGTGTATAATTGGTAGGTATGCCGTTCATGTTACAATAAACATAATTTGAATTTGAATTTGATTTTAGGTCCTTCAATAGGATTGTGATCTAATACTCCATCATCAACAACCTGAAAACATCCACTGTTAAACATAAGCCTCCACACAGAGCGCCACTTTGAGCAGCTGCTTGATTCTTGCATCCAACGGTTCCCCACAGTTTTATGCAGATCTTCGCTCCACTTACTGGGGCCATTATGCTACGTCTTTGTTGAATCTGCGAGCGATGTGGTCTGCCCATTCCCACTTCAACTTGCTAACTCTAAGAGCTATCAATGACTTTAGTTCTCTTGCATTTCGGGTCTTATCTCATAAAGAAACCCCGAGCTTAGCTCTCTCCAAAGCTTGCTGCGTGACTTTAAGCTAACTACTCATGACGCCTACAGTCTTTTGCAGAGGCAACTAGCATAAGGGCACCCCTGGGGTGCGCGCCCCGGCTTGGGCCGTTGCCGGGATAAGAGGATCGAGAAGGCTACGTCCACTGGAAGAGTGGACCCTATGGAAAGTCGCGACCGTTCTAGCTAACCTACGGAGGGTACGTCGACCTCGCCGGCGAGGTCGATGTCTGATTGTACGAGGCCTACAGCATGAGACCAAGTCCCAGCACCTTAAGACATCACTAGCAAGAACACTATTAGTCAAATAATTACTAAGCAACACTTTATAAAAGACATTCTAAGACTACATTCACACATCCTATAGTTAACAAGGGTGGTATCCTTGTTCCGTGAACAAGTATGACGTCACTACGTGGGCAGTAGTGGGCGACCAACCTTGAACGTCGAATGCACTCAACTGTGTGGATTCGTCACCGACAGGCACGTAGTAGTTGTTATTTAATCTGTGGTCACGTGGCTTTGACTTGTGCCCTTTATTGGTTTATTTATTTACTAGCTGACCCGCCCCGGCTTCGCACGGGTTAGTCAGGTTTACGCCTTATCTCAGTCTAAAGGAAGAGAGAAGGAAGAGGGAAAAAGATGAATGCATGAAACGGTGAAAGCACCTTATCTTTTCCCCTCCCTTCTCTCTTTCCCATAGTACAGGATAGGAGTGGCTTTGGACCTAATACTGAAGGTTGAATGTCTGTAATTTCTGAACTTACAATACCGACAACCTTGAAATATTTACGGGACAATATTTAAAACAGCCCCTTTTCAACAAAAAAAGAATAAATAAAATCGGACCACGAGTTAATGATGTTATCGCGTTATTACAAATAAGTACATATTTTTACTTTCATCCCCTCTCCCGCGGGGAACTATCCTATAGCCTACCTCGTAATATGAACTGAAATCATGCCAAGTTTCATTTGAATCCATTCAGTAGTTTCGGCGTGATGCTCAACCAAGATACAGACAGACAGACAAAAATAAAAAAAAATTATAGTTTTGGCTTTAGTATCGATTATAGAGAGCCTTCCAACAAAAAGTTTCAAAATATCTTTAATGTACAGAATTGACCCTGTTACAGTTTAGACTACTATATATAAGTATAGATTGAAAGGCTTTATTACAATCCTTACGTTCTGTCCCTGGTGCTCGTATTTCCTTCCATCCATGAGCCGATATTGAGGCCAATTTTAAAGGCTTTAGTTGACAGATCTAAAACTTCTAAAACTGTTGCTGTCCTTGTCAAATAGACGGCAATGTAAGAGACGGATATATTTTTAGTATTTAAGGACTGTCAACTAAAGCCTTCTAAATCGGGCCTAGTATTTGTATTTTCGTAGTTATATTTAGTTTGAAGAACAAAAGGTACTTTGCCCGAAAAAAGTGTGAACAGTTTTTTAAACTCAGAATAAAAAAAAACATTGCACATGGGTACAACTAAACAATGGAATCTAAAATCTAAATTAATTTATTATAAGGAAATACCAGTCTAGTGTGGAAACGATACGTCTATCCATTGTGCGCCCAAGGTTGCAAATTTTTGGAGTTATACAATACAATATAATGCAATCATGCTCAGCTCTAAGTGGATTATCATCCCGATTCCCGATACTTTTTTTTTGTTATAGTTTGGCTCCACACATAGTGTATTTAGCCAGTGTCAAGTATTGTAGTTTTTCATCGTATTATGGCATATTTCACGTAAAGTCAAGTCACAGTCAGTCAAGGTAGTCATAGTCCAGTCTAAGTCAGGTAGTCATAATCCAGTCTAAGTCATGCCCTAGTAAACTGGTGGCAACTTTACTACAGGCTTCTATGTAATTTTGGAAGCAACACAAAAACCACGTCTCACTACATTATATCACTAGCACACACTCATGCTCGTAATTCAGCACTTAATGCGTAAAACGCCACCGATTTTAAACATTAACACTGGAAAAAGCATAAGTTTTCTAAAATAATACAATGAAAAAACCTTGAACTTTTTCGCGTTCCCGCCAAAATTCCTCCCAATACTTATGATGGCTTATGATATGTGACTGTGTGTCTTGGATTAGTCTTGTGTAGTTCATGAACGAAGAATGATTAGGAACGAATTCCCACTACTGAACGAGAACGAACTATTCCCTGACGTCATCTTTATTAGTTCAAATATATAATTAGCTCTGTACGAACTACAGAGCTGAAGAACTACAGAGAGTTCAAAGTATTTTTTTTTTTTTTTTTATGCGATTGAATGACGTGACGAGCTAGTCGTTCACCTGATGTTAAGCAACACGGCCGCCCATAACAGTTGCAGTGTCACTCGGAACTTTAAAATAATAAAGTTTCGCGTGACACTGCACTGCGCACGTCATCCTGAGACATCACACAGTCTAGTAATCAGATTACCAGACTGAGTGATCAGATCATAAAGTCTCATTTGCCCAGTAATTTCACTAGCTACAATGCCCTTCAAACCGGAACACAGTAGTGCTTGCACACTACTGCTTGGCGGCAGAATAACTGGCAAAGCGGTGGTACCTACCTAGACGAACTTTGCAGAAAAGTCCTACCACCTATTAGTTCTTTATGAACTAAGAGCTAAGTGATTTTATTTTGATGCTCGCTCTTTTATTCAATGAAGGAAAGAGCAAGAGGAGCGTAGATCGAACCAGCAAGTAGCGACCGATAGCGGTTTGTGCGCATTTGTTTGCTCTCGTAAAGTAATATTAAACAATAATATGATTTTATTTCATTTTTTTTCGTCTCTGTTTCATACTATAAAAATACGAAATTTTCGTGGAATCGAGAGGATAAACTATTATGAGCAGCCGCTCCAAGTGGCGCTCTGTGTGGGAGGCCTATGTTCAGCAGTGGACATCATCAGGCTGTTGATGATGATGATGATAAATTATCATAGTAGCCACCAACTGTATTTTTAATTTTTAATAGATAGTTAATTGTAATATAAACTATACCCTGCACTATCACCACAGAATAAATAATAGTACCATTAGGTATAACTACGACCATATAAAGCAGATAAGGACCTACGCGAAATTGTTTTGTACCAGTATAGTATGAAAAGAATTTACAGAATTTTTAACAGGTGACCAAAGAGCTGGCTCTTACCTCGGCCAAAGACTAAGTATGGCCATTCAACGAGGTAATGTCGCCAGCTTTTTGGGCACCTTACCCGCAGACAGCGACTTAAACGCGGTTTTTTATTTATAAGTTTAGTTTTAGTTTTAGATAAGTACCTAGTTTAGATTTAATTTAGTTTTAGTAATTGTATTTTGTATTTTATTGTTTAGTTTTTAGGCCTAGTTTAGTAATTTTATTTTTTTTAAATATTTTATTACCTAATATCATTCTAATTACACAAATAAAATAAAATAAAAACGAATAGTACTAATAGAACTGGAAGATTGAACTAGTACATTTGATCGATTGTAAGACCGGAGCGCTCCGCTCAGTGAACGATTAAGCACAAGCCTATCTTGGATCTTGATAGAAACTCAGTAAAATTGAAAACATTCTAATTTTGCGAGGTAGGTTTGCGATTTTTTTTTTGTAGATCTGTATTTATTAATTTTGTATTTGCAGACATCACAAAAGACTTAATGAAATGAATTACATGATATATTAAATTCAAAGCTCCACATGCTCTAATTACGCCAGGAAACGTGCCAAAAAACACCTTGTTTGCCCTACCCTTCACCTTAACCGAGGAAACTTTGCAACTTTCCGATAAGAAGCATTTTTTTTTTTTGTGTGATTGAATGACGTGACGAGCTAGTCGTTCACCTGATGTTAAGTGACACGGCCGCCCATAACAGTTGCAGTGTCACCCGGAACTTTAAAACAATAGTTTCGCGCGACACTGCACTGCGCACGTCATCCTGAGACATCACCCAGTCTAATAATCAGATTACTAGACTGAGTGAAAAGATCATAAAGTCTCATTTGCCCAGTAATTTCACTAGCTACAATGCCCTTCAAACCGAAACACAGTAGTGCTTGCACACTACTGCTTGGCGGCAGAATAACTGGCAAAGCGGTGGTACACCTAGACGAACTTTGCAGAAAATTATCGCATTTAATTATCCAATCGATTACGTGATTCCATGGATTTCCTATAAACAAACGCCACAAATTTTTCTTGCGATAATTTATTGGTGTAGATAAAAATCTGAATTTGATCACTATCACAGACTGTGTGGTAATTTCATTGACCAAAGCAAATTTAAAAAAAACTCTGTGATCACTCAACGGCGGACGACCTTTGCCACTATAATTTAGATTTTTTTATCGTAATTATGAATGGCAGTATGATGTAAAAATTACATAATCTTAGATGTTAGATAAATGTGCTTATTTATCAAGGTAATTAATCTTGGTGATGTTTAGTAATTTATTCTTCTTCTTCTCGTGTAGGCAAGTGGTCAGCCCTAGTGTCAGAATTTTTAGGCCATCCATACGCTTCTGACTTGGCTTAACGACTATTGTCTTACGACAACAGCCGGGACTGACGGCTTAACGTGTCCTCTCAAGCACGGTAGCACTCAGTCAGTTGTAAATACCACTTTTTGCTGTAGCGGTCACCCATCAGAGTAGTAACCGCGGCGAACTAACTGTTTGTTATTTACAATACTAATACTAACGATTACATCACAAAGTGGTCTAACAATAAAATGTCTTGAAAATTAAATATCAATATCGAAAATAAATAAAATTACTATAACTAGTTTATTCTTTTTTAGTATTGAAGTAGTTAGTTTAAAGAATAAACATTGCTCGTTTATAAAAATAAATTAAAAAATTAGAATCTTAAATTTAGACTTTACCTTTTTTAAAAATCCTTTACTTAAATCTTCTGACGCAGTGGACACTCAAAGGACTCCTCCGCAAACACATCAAAAACAAAAAATAATTTCACACAACACTCGTTCTTTTTCTCATGGACACTAAAACCACATTCCTTTGCGCACAAATAAATTAAAAAAGTTCACATCCTTGGACTGGCCATATGGCTTTAAGAAAAATTTTGTAACACACGTTCGTTTTCCAAAATGCGATGTGAGTATTGATTTGTTTAGGAGTTAAGTTAGTTTAAATTTGGAATGGTTTCGTTTTCGTTTTTTGAATTTGTTTTCGTTTCTGGCATGGCGGCCGCGCGTTCTCTTGTCGTTAACGTACTGGCTGGAAAGGTTGCGCGCGCGCAGTTGGTTCGACCTCTCGTTCGAAAAAGGTTGTATATAAATCGATATAATCAAAGGAAAATCGACTTTGTGATCGTATAATCGACTTGGAATCGGAGATGATGTCAGACTCAGAAGGATTAAAACTTGTTCTGCCTTAACGGGAATACCTTAAGAAATGACTAAGTTAAGGCGGTTCTCTGTAACTATTAAGTAACGTAACTCAACTTTTTATGGGGTTATTAAGAAATTGGTATCTTGTTTTATGGTATTCAATCACTATACGTTTTTATTCTTATACGACTCCTATGAGTTTCAAACAGAGCGGAATGGTAGTGGCATTTGCCTTTGATAAAAATATAAAATGGGTGTTAGTCTACTGCAGGCATGTCAAACTTGCGGCCCGCGGGCCGCATGCGGCCCTCAATGGATCTATTTGTGGCCCGATCTATTTTTAAGAATAGCCTCCTTTCAGGAAAACCAAGTGTCCCGATTTCAAATAACAAGTATATTATACCGATAAAATGAGAAGACTTCAGGCAGAATTTGAAATCTGTTTTCAAGATTTTAAGCTCCAAGGAGATAATTTTTTTTTTGTTTACGGGTCTTTTCTCTAGCGGCATCGACGAAGTAGCCAATTGCTTGCAGATAGATGCCATAAAGATTAAAATTGAAACAACTTCTTTTTTGTTTTGCGGCCCGCTGTTTCTACCTATTATCCATGCGGCCCATCAATGACTTTCAGTTGGACATCTATGGTCTTCTGGGTGTATTGAATTCATTAGCATCCTTTGAAGGTAGGTACCTACTCCTGTAACCGGTCACGTCCGACCAAAATTTATGAAATTATTAACTCCCAAAAATAGGATAACTTACTTGATCAACTGCTACAGTACAAAATTAAATTAAGCACTGCACAATTAATACAGTTTAATATACGTATACAAGGTAAAAAAAAATTGTAAAAGATCAAAATCATTTGTGCTAACTACGTTAGGTTAGGTTAGGTGCTGCGGCCGGGGCGGGATGGCTCGATTGCGAACGCGACCCCACCTTGCTCCACCACGGCGGTAGACTGCTTATGGGGAGGTTTTTAGTGGGTTCGAGTCCCACATATCCCCTGCCTCCACCCCCGTGTCGGCAGGGGAATGCGTGGGCATTTTCCTCCCCCAAAAAAAAAAAAAAAGGTTAGGTGCTGCAGCAATCTTCATAATTTTCTATAAAAAATAATTTCGTTTACACTTGGGGGGTCAAAAATTAGCCAAAAAAACCTCACGTGATTTATATTTTCTTAATTCTTGCGATTTAAACACATACGAACCAACGTCGAGGTAAATAAATAATGGTTTTAGCGCGATCAAGTCCTGTGCTGCTGTATAGGCAGATCCACTATCGCTCACGCATTGCGACATTTTTGAAGTTATTAAATAACTGAATTTACTTACGCAAAATCTGGCTAAACTATATTATCATGAATAACATTACAAATGTTCAACATAAATATCATATTAATCCAAACAATATTTCATAAATACAACGGTATCAAAGTTTTTTTCATGCGTAACCGTTTTCATGTATGAAAAATTATTTGGATTGATATGATCTGCGTATACAGCAGCCTTAAACAAAAACTATTTTCCTAAGGCTACTATAAAGACATCCGCGGATCCATCAAGCGCTTTTTGGAACATATTTATTAGATGAATTTACTTACGAAAGATCTGGCTACACCATGTTCTCGTGAATAACATTACAAATGTTCAACAAAAATATCATATCGTATCAGATCATAAAGTCTCATTGGCCCAGTAATTTCACTAGCTACAATGCCCTTCAAACCGGAACACAGTAGTGCTTGCACACTAGCTTGACGGTAGAATAACTGGCAATGCGGTGGTACCCACCTAGACGAACTTTGCAGAAAAGTCCTACCACCTAGTAAGTCCTGCCAATTTATGTTTGGTAGTGTTTCTTTACTTTATTATAACATTGTTTAAACAAAAAATCTTTGTAGTAGGTACCTACGTACTTTTCGTATTCTGTTAATGAAATATCAATTTCTTGGACGAAAACATAGGTATACATAGGTATAGGTACCTACTTTAGAGGTTACAAATCACATACAAAGTACTTTAAGATCATCTCAGAGTTCTGAAAGTATTTTGCAAGACAATAACTTCTTCTTTTTCTGTCTCGAACTCAATCTGGTTGTGATCTGGTTTTCAAATCATAAATCTAAAAGAACTTAAACCACTTTATAAATCAAATGAAAAAGAACTCAGTTCTTTAGACAATAGGGTAAGTATTTAACCTGTGATGCTTTTATGCGAGTTTTAGTCCTTAAAAGCTTCATGATAAGGTTCAATTTAAGATTTGAGTTGGGAAATTAGAGTAGTGTCCGGTATTGAATAGACGTGGCAGTAGTTGGAGCTAAGGTAATTTAAAAAAAAATCGGTTGATACTTCCTGAAATAATAGCGAGTGATGGTGGCCGAGCGGTAGTAAGCCGGTGTCGTAGTCAGAAGCCTGATAGAATCTGACACCTGGTCTAGCCATCCCTGTTACTGGTTCCTTATGGGTTGCGAAGTCAGATGGCAGTCGCTCGTGTAATTCTGGTAGCTTGCCGCTACAGGTTGGATTGGGAGCCGACCCCAAAACAATTGGGAAAAGGCAAAGAAGATGATGATGACTTACTGAAACAAAGTAGGTAACTTTAAAAATTGTTTTAGTTAATACTTTCTAAAATAATAATAGCGAAGCGTGGGCCTACGTTTGCATCTTCCGGTTCGTGGTCACAACTCGAGAAACGTTTGCTTATCGGCACAAAATAGATATATTACTACACCATCGGTTTTTTGTTATGTAAATGTATGACGTGACGAGCTAGTCGTTCGCCTGGTGTTGAGCATCACGGCCACCCATTACAGATTGCAGTGTCACTCGGAAATCTAAATTAAAGTTTTGCGTGACGCTGCGCACTGCGCACGTCATCCTGAGACATCACATCGGTTGTCGGTTCTGCGAGCAATGTAGCCTATCCACTGCCATTTTAACCTGCTAATTTTAAGAGCTATATCGGGGCTTTAGTCCTCGCGTGGATCTCCTCATTTCAGATCTTATTTCTCAAAAAAACCACGAGCGTAGCTCTCAATAGCTCGTTGTGCGACTATGAGCTTACTAATGAGACCAACAGTAAGATAAAATGGAACCTGGTGGCAGTAGAAAATCAATATTCTAAATCACAATATTGCGGTGTATTTTATAAATTGTTCTCTGTGGTTTTTGTCTACTGAGTGCTCCAACGCCCTCTCTCTTTATGTCGGTTGTGATTACGGACACGGCCATGACAGGCCTCTTTTGTTTTTTATTTTTATAAAAATTTGTAGTCATTATGTTTATATGTACAATAAAGCTGTAACATAAAGAAGATTGTAAAAGTAGATAAAAAATGTACTTACACAAAATGAATTGACGCCCTTTCATTCAATTTTTAATTCTACTAAACTAAATATCATAAAATAAGTATTTAACTTTTTAATTTAACTAAAGCAACAAACATAGACATTAGCACTACTTATATATTATAAATAGGCTTGTGTTGTGTTATTCTTTATTACATTAATTAATAATATTTCTAACAAAATAAACTTGTCGTGAAAACAAAAATTAAATATCTCAAAAAATTACAAAGTTACAAGCATTTTAAAATACAGGAATAGATAGAGAGAGTTCAAACGTGCAGTGACGTCAGTACGTTCTCCTTAATAGTACCTCATTACTAAGCTGTGGTAGCTTTACATACAATCTCTTTGGCATGTTACTTCACAACGTGCGTTTTCATAGTAACTGTGGGGAAGCTCTGTTTTGCGAGAAAGGGTCAGGCGATGCCCCCTCCAGAAACTTTAAAAGCTTATTACTCCGTGATTTATTAACGTATTTTACTATTTTTTTTCCAATTATTGCTTTCATTTTTAACCTACTTTGCGAAAATAATATTAAGTTGTTAATTTTTAATAGCAGGACACTAGCCTATTAATTCGCAACTCCCTAAGTTTTTCGCGTAAATTCGAATATCAAATCGTCCTGCGACATACACAACAAATGCATTATGTAGGAGTAGGTATTACTAATTCATACGTGCATGCGGTGCATGTGGTAAATGTAAGCGAAGCTTTCGTATAGGTGGCCAAACATTTTGTGATCTTTGAAATCAATGCAAGGTTACCTTGGCTTGTTCTATTTTTGTGCACGATTGGCTGGGCATTCGCTCGATACGAATGTTTGCATTATGTTAATCGTGAACATTTGCTATAGCTGCTCGGTCCACGGTACTGACATGCTCAACTTGATTTGAAACGTGTTAAATTATTTTTTAATCTGTAATAGAGCAATATCGAACGAATTTTCAAGTCAGCCTTGAGAGGACCGTCCTGGTATTTGAGAATTTTATTGCCGTCGCTCTGCTCTCCACACGTATGATAGAGACAATAGAGCCCATGAGTGAATTTACCTACATTTTAGCTTTGCGGGCGCCAACGGTTTTCACCCTCTAAACTTTTGATTTTGATGTAAATCGTTTGGATAGATTATAAGCTATGCTTGTACGTCTTGATTTTTATGAAAATATGTTTCGTGTTCTAGTTACAATTACTTTTCTTCGTCATAGTTTTGACGCCAAAAAACGGAACTTTAGGTAGTTATAAATACGAAGATATTGTAAAAACTTAAAAAATGAAGACGTACGAGCATAGTTTATTACTGGGTAGACAACATATAAAAATATCATCAAAATCGAATAACATTTAGAGGTGGAACAGCGTTGGCACATTTTGTATGGACAAGAGGGGGGTATACGCTTCTCTTAATGCTTCAAAAGCATTATTATTAAGTTAGAATAGCCGTATTAAACAGTATAGGTAGGTATTACGGTACCTACGTCGGATTTATATACATTTTTTAAAGAAGGTGGTAGGATTTCTGCAAAGTTCGTCTAGGTAAGTATTATACCAGCGCTTTGCCAGTTATTCTGCCGTCAAAAAGTAGAGCTACTAACGGGATTACCCGTATTGCTCCATTGGAAAAAAATAGAAAATAGAATAGGTACATACATTGTTATGCATTAGATTTTTTTTCTTGAAGAAAAGACACCAACTCATGCTCTTTTTTTTGCACTCGCACTCGTTGATGTCTTTTGTGGGGAGAGAATAAAAATGCGCGCTTAAAACTGTTGTAGCGCTTTTTAACTGTTACATAGTGCCATCTATACTTACGTTTTATTTATTTGCATTGGTTTTGAAAACTAGAAGCCTTTTCTAACTTTATAGTTTTCATAGCTCATGCGACTGCTTTTCTTTACATGTTTCCTACACGACAATGCAGATGGCGCTATTATAAAATTGCCCAAGTTGCTACCAAAGCCCTAAAGCGTTATTGCATTTATGCAAAAACTGATTTATTTAATCCTAGTGCTTTATTTATTTGTGTTCTATAATTACTAACTCAAATTACTAAGTCGATAAATAAATAAATAAATATTTGTGGACATTTCACACAGCGCCATCTAGCCCCAAACTAAGCAAAGCTTGTACTATGGGAACCAGATAACTGATACAATGGGGCCAATTTTAAAGGCTTTAGTTGACAGATCTAAAACTCCTAAAACTGTTGCTGTCCTTGTCTAATAGACGGTAATGTAAGAGACGGGTACATTTTTAGTAAGTTAAAGACTGTCAACTAAAAAAAAAAAAAAAAACCTTCAAAATTGGGCCTAATACTTAGATTTTAGATTAGAGATTTTATTTGTAAATACATAGGTTCATATATGTAGTATGTAACACCCAGACACAGAACAAACGACGAGGTTCATCACACAAATGTTTGTCCCGCGTGGGAATCGAACCCACAACCCATAAGTACAGACAATAAGTACAACCTATAAGTGCTTAGTTGCGGCTTGATAATGTGGGGCAACTCAGTTGATATGCTCAGAGTATTTAAGATACAAAAGAGGTGTATTAGGGTGATAAATAAGGCTTGGTTTTTAGATAGACCTCTATTTAAAAGATGCAATGTGCTCCCTTTACCATGTATGTACATTAAAGAAATTTGTATTTTTACGAAAGAACACCCTGAGTTTTTTAAGAAGCATGGTGAAGTTATGACCCGCCAAAAAAGGACTAAGTTTACTAACTTATTATATCAACCTCCTGCTCGAAAAGACTTGTATAAGAGAAATGTATATATTATGTGCATGACCATTTACAATAATATTCCAAATGACATAAAGATATTAGAGGGTAACAAGTTTAAGAAAGGTTTGACTGACTGGCTTCAATGCAACTGTTTTTATAGTGTTAAGGATTATAATGAATTTTGTACCAATGTTTACTTATAAATTAGAAATAATAAAATTTTAATTAGTTATTAAATAACATTTGCACGTCTGCTTGCAGACTAAATACATGAACAAAACTTGCTGTAACATCTACTATACATGTATTTTAGCGAATAAACGTTTTGATTTGATTTGATTTATTTGAGAAAGCAGAGCTACTACCAACCACAGAATTCACCCTATTTACATAGGTCAAAGTCTTTGCTACCAACTGAGCTATCAGTCCAGTCAAGTGATAGAAAGCAAGACGGTTTGCTTTGCTCCCTTTATTCAATGAAAAGCTGTGAAAGCACTGTCTACCATACTTAGTAGAGATGCGCCAATGTACTACTATCAATCATCGCCAATCGCAAAGCTATTTAAACCGACGTGTTTAACGCAACCAATTTAGGTTTGTTTAACAACGACATAATTTCAGATTTGTCCCATAGAAACTACTACATCAAAATTGATTCAGTAGTTTGTGAAACCAAAATACTTACATGGAAAAAATATGTCATCCCATGATGATAACATGTACTTCTTCTCAGAGTTCTCAGGGCCATAATTCTGTATGAAAACACAGATTCCACACGATACAAAACCACGTCGTTATCGTGTCTTGTTCAAATCGTGCCACAGCATTAGAAATACCTTCACTTTACATTTATTTTTAATTTGAATAAATATGGTAGGGGTGGGGGTGGTAAGGGGGGGGGGGTTGGTAGTGGTGGTAACTTTTGACGTGTTGGACATTTCAAAACGTACCAATTCCACATTCATTTCGCATGGTTTCGTTTTCATTTCATAGAGAACAGACTTTTCCAGGGCTTTCCATTAGGGCTTAGTATGAAATTACGGCGACTGAAGTCACGTTAACCCATTTTTTAAGGATGCCAATTTTAAAGGCTTTAGCTTACAGATTTAAAACTCCTAAAATTGTGGCTGTAATTGTCAAAAGACGGCAATTTAAAAGAAGGCTGTGTTTTTTATTATTATCTAACCATAGCATGGTGGCAGTGCATTCTCTGGTAACTTTCTCACATGAGATCTATTATAATAGGTGGTAGGACTTTTCTGCGAAGTTCGTCTAGGTAGGTACCACCGCTTCGCCAGTTATTCTGCCGCCAAGCAGTAGTGAGCAAGCACTACTGTGTTCCGGTTTGAAGGGCATTGAAGCTAGTAAAATTACTGGGCAAATGAGACTTTACGAACTGATCTCACAGTCTAGATAACTTTTTTGACTGTGTGATGTCTCAGGATAACGTGCGCAATGTGCAAAGTCACGCGAAGCTTTAAAGAGTTCCAAGTGACACTGCAATCTGTTATAGGCGGCTGTTTAGCTTAACACTAGGCGAGTGACTAGCTCGTCACGTCATTCGTTTACATATAAAAAAAGATATGGGTATCAATAACATCGGGTGACAAATGTTGCCATTTAAAGGTGTCGATTCTCCGTCTCCATTATGTCCCCTTTATCGGAAGAGTACCGCTATATTGCAAGTATTTTAAATTTAGTGTATAGTGCATTACATAAACCTACATTTAAAAAAACACAATGAAAGATAGGAAATAAACCACGATTTATAATTCTTAACAAAAAAAATTAAAGTCTTGAAAGTTTACAAAATAAACAAAAGTATGCTTTAAAACAAATTTATTTTACAAAAAATAAAAAAGACATCTTAAATAACGGTTAATCTATTAATAAATAATCTTAAATATTTAAATAAAACAAACGTAAAAGGACCACATAGTCCATGTCCTAATTTAGGACTTCAGTGAGTATAAATTTCGATTTATTATAAAAACACTTAAAAATAGAATTAATTTGTGATGATGACAGTATTTTAATATTTTAAATTTTGGTGATGATGATGAATAATGATTATGTAGCTACCTATGTTGTTAATATTTATGAATGCAAAAATGTATGATAAAAAAATGTCATATTGATGAAAACAATGATTTTTGTATTGGTGATGGTGATGGTAATGATGTGACTGATTTGATGATAATTATTTCAAAGAAACTAAAATTATTTGTATCTAACACAAAATTGTGAAAATCGATGAAAATAAAGATCGATAAAAGTATAATTAATGAGAAGTAATTGTGACTGGTACTTAATGATTTTGGTGGTGGTGATGATGATGATGATGTTTATGATCCTATATTATTTTTTAATTTATCATATTCCACTACTGTGGAAAACTCGAAATATCAAATTAATGAACAGAATGAAATTATTTTTAATGAAATGGCGTATGATTGTGCGTTTGAAAAAAACGACATAGGTGAATTTTATTAACATCTTGACAATTAACATAAGTGGTGATGATGATGGTAATGATGATGATGACAATGACAGTGATGATAATAATGACGATAGCAATGATAGTGATGATGGTAATGATGAGGAGACAAATGGTAACCGTGTAAGAAATGGTTCTAAAAATTACCATAATTAGGAAAATGAATGAATTACATTGAGTGGTATCTTTTCATAAATTAATATTAATTACTTCAATAATTATAGCTTTTATTTCAAGGTCAACTCTCGGTGACACTAACAAAAATGTGACCCAAGAACTGCTCTTTAAATTGACATTCAAAAGTAGTTTCGAAGAAGCCGTTTTGATCGACAAGAAGACCTAACATTTTATTTAAGTTAAAACTATTGTTTTTGAGGTATGAAAACGAAAGCCATCACCCCAATACTTTCACCTCTCACAGGGAGTGTATGTAGGGCATAGTGCACCACGCTGGCCAAGTGCGGGTTGGTGGATGACACATGTTTTCAAATTTAGTGATTCTTGATCATGCCGGTTTCCTCACGATGTTTTCCTTCACCGTTGTACAAGAGACAAATTCCGAATATAACTTGAAATGTCAGTAGTGCAGGATTGAGCGAGATTCAAACCCGGGTGTGTCAGTTTAAAAGTCGCATGGGCTTTTTTGGTCTGCCGAGCCATACTTGCTCGTAGACATTTCACACAAACATTGCAAAATAGAACATTACTGCAGTGGCGGGCAACATAGCATTTATGGACGAACGTGAAAATTGAAATTGTGGGCTGAGGCTTAAGATTGTCCATACAAAAAGTGCCAACGCTTTTCCACCTCTAAATGTTATCGGATTTTGGTGTTTTTTTTATATGTTGTCTACCCAGTAAACAACTAGGCTCATACGTCTTCCTGTTTTAAATTTTTACAATATCTTCGTATTTATAGCTACCTAAATTTAAGAATATTTGGCGTCAAAATTATGACGAAGAAAAGTAAATGTAACTAAACATATTTTCAAAAAAAGCAAGACGTACAAGCATAGCTTACAACCTATCCAAACGATTGACATCAAAATCGAAAGTTTTTGTTAAGTTTTAGAGGGTGAAAACCGTTGGCGCCCGAAACGCTAAAATGTAGGTAAACTCACTCACGGGCTCTATTGTCTCTATCATACGTGTGAAGAGCAGAGCGACGGCAATAACATTTTCAAAAACCACGGCGGTTCTTTTACCTAGGCATTCTAATAAATGATCAATTGCGATCATGGCTTGTATAAGTGCTTTTTGTCAAACAAGGCGTAGAAGTTGACTTATTATTCTGACAAGCTTCATCGAAATATTTTTTTCACAATTTCAAAACACTTAACCTATAAAATGATTATCTACAACTACATTTTTATTTACAAAGAAGAACAAATTACAATAGTATAAATTACAATAAATGTAAAAGTCATTACTGAGAAAGTTCGAGATCTCGGTATGAATATTTAGTACTTAAACAACTTATTTACCCTAATTATTATATTTTCTTGCGAAATTAGTTAAAAGGTTGTTTTTATTATATTGATGACTTTCGTGTCTTTTGGTGATCTGATACAAAAGTTGCAAAAGCTACAAAAATTGAAATTCGATCCATTTACGTTGTTGAAACAAAATATACTTCCTTTTTTTCTAATCTACGATATCTTGAATATAATATTGGCTTTGGCAATGAATTTTTTGCCAAATTTAATACTTTTGTGTAGAAGATTTTTACATGATTATAAAGTGGTGGACCTTAGTACCGTACGGTACTTATTTGATCAATTCCAACTTAATATTAGCAGTTGTTTCAGAGAACAACGGTTTTCTTGACTGACAGAGAGACGGGCATCAAAGTGATCCTATACCTAAGCGTTAGATTTTTAATCGGAGTCGGAACCCCAAACATGTATGTGGTTTAGTAACTTTATCAACCCAATATTTGAAGTTTTTGAGCCCAATGATCTATTTTCCATGTACCCAAAAAGGTTTATTAATACGTACTCATTTGCAAGTAGTTATAGTCAAGAGTCTAAATTGACAACATTTTAAAGGTTACTGACGTTCTCAGTCTAATAATTTTACAGGTTATGGATCCAAACAAAAATGTCTTGCTTTAATTTGCCAACTTTATAGAGTCTTTTTACATATAATTTATAGCTTGTGGCCAAATTGACTTTGATTATTTTAAATAACCATTTTGACCTATAAAAAATGGTTTGAGGTTATAGACCCAATCTTTTTAAGGATTGATAACCTTATCGACCCAAGGCACAAACTTCTGTATGTTAGTATAAACTCCGGGTAAATGTTCGCGGCCACAGCCGATGCCCCAAGATACGAGACCTATGAGGGTGCTTCGCCCTTCCATTTTCATGGTTAGTGGGCCTCCGCTGTCGCCTTGGCAGGAGTCCCGGCCTCCCTAGAAATAGAGAAAAACTTAAGATTTTTGTAAGCCTATCTAGCTAAAATTTTAGCGCGGTGTCATCTGGTGGTAAGTTGGTAAGATGGTAAGTGAACACGTAGTTGACAATGCAGATGGGGCATACATTCATTCTATCCTTAAAAACGCCCAGATTAAAAGCGAAATGTTAGATGTTGGTTAGTTTTTGCAGTTTTTACGTCCAATTGGACAAACCGATTTGAATGAAGCACATTAACTGTTTACACCACCGAAACCAGTATTCCGTGGAAAAAGATTTGACGATGTTATCAAACTCACCACATAGCACACATCGTTTTACAAAGCCGGGGGAACAAAAAAAAGACTATGATAACAAAAAAAACAAGTACCTACTTAATACAAATCAAAAGATTTGAAGGTCTCAACATCATCAACAGCCTGAAGACGTCCATTGCTGAACATAGGCCTCCGCCACTTTGAGCGCCTGCGCATCCATCAGCTTCCCGCGGTTTTCACCAGATCATCGGTCTACCGAGTAGGGGGCCTACGCTGCATCTTCCGGTTCGTGGTCGCCACTCGAGAACCTCTTTCTTCCCCGTCGCTTATCAGTTCTACGAGTTTAATTTTAAAGGTCTACAAAGATAATTTGTAGTTCCTTAAGGAAACAGTGATTCCGGTGATTTGGAAAGCGCGGGTTCAAATCCCACTAGTTGTATTTTTTATAGACTACATAATTATCTTTCTAAGTATCTTGTTCAGCAGTGGACGTCTTCAGGCTGATGATGATGAAGTATATTACCTCTTTATACCCAGCACATAAGAACACGTCATGGATCGTCTCTCTCCTCCCAGCCGCCCTGAACCAACGCTGGCATCTCTCGTTGGGAATCACTTCCACGTCTACTTCCTGAAACGAAAAGTAAAACATTAGACTATGCTCATCAACAGGTGGTAGGATTTTTCTGCAAAATTCGTCTAGGTAGGTACCACCGCTTTGCCAGTTATTCTCCCGCAAAGTAGTAGTGTGCAAGCACTACTCTGTTCCGGTTTGAAGGGCATTGTAGCTAGTGAAATTACTGGGCAAATGAGACTTTACGCAAATTAATTATAAGGAACAAGCCTTTTTTAAACCTTCTTCATACCTGTAAAACTGAAGGGACTGTACTTTGGCCGTGCCTCGTTCGTCCCCATCCAGCGACTGTCGCCATTTTGCCCGCTAACTTCACCTGCTTTTGAGGAAGGCATACCTGGAAATAAAGAAATCAACGAAATTTAAGTTTATTTTCTTTTCAAGTGTAGAGTGAAGAATCTCACCAGAAAGCCAGTTCTCGTTAAGAGAGAAAAAAGAGAGAAAGTGATGAGCCCACCTCCTCTCTCTTTCCGTCCCCTCTTCTTCCTTTTCCTCTCTCTTTCTCTCTCGCCCCTGAAAGAGAGAGTGAGGGAAAGGGAAAGGAGAAACGAGAACAGAAAGATATAGGACACTTAAAATTACCTTTTTAATAGTTCTAATAAGATTCAATAGAACTATTAGAAATTCATAAGAGAGATGGCCCTCTCCTATATCTTTCAGTCCCCCCCTCTACCTTTCCCTCTCTCTCTTGAAAGAGAGAGAGAGAGAGGAGGAAAGGGAAGGTAGAAATAGAGACAGAGAGAGAGAGAGAGAGGACAGTAATTAAAAACTACAAGTCTTAATGAGAAGTTACGCAGTCTAAGTACCCATGAAGGCATGTAGCTGCGTGGAAATATCGAGAACTCAGAATTTATTCCAATCAAGGTAAAGATCTCGTAAGAACTATTGAAAATGTAGTGAATAACCGTACAAATTGAATCAATAAGGCGGCTATTACATTAGACGGCTGAAGCGATTTTGGTGAGCTCAGTACAGCGCGCGCGGTACCGAGCTCGCAGCGTCCGTCGGTTCAATATCTAGTTTCATTTATTGATATATTATATAAATAAGAGCCTTATTTAAAATAACTAAATAATTGGTATTACTTTATAAAAATTATGAACTTCATTTTAGTAATGTATTATAAAACTACGGAGATGTTAGAACTTTTGCTGCAGTCTTTTTTAATAAAAATCAAATTTAATTTAGTATTTTTTTAATAACTTGAATGGTTAAAATCAAACATCTGTTCTGTCATTATAGAAGTACGGGAAGGGATGTATTTAGTGGAGTATAATTTTGCTAGGAGACTTACGTTACACAGAGTTTGCAAATAGAGCTCTCAAATCGGGTCTCTGTGTGTTTTTCCAAAAACCAAGAGAATGATGATTACTAAATAAATAGGTAAATTACCTAAAATTCGCTCTGTTATTATCGAAGAAGATGAAATGAAGGGTATTTTTCATAAAATGGGTAAGTATAGACATGAAAGCTATGCATCAAATATTGGCGACGAAAAACCTTGCAACGACGCATAATTTTGTAATAGCAGCCTTACCGGTAGTATATGCTGTTTAAAGACCACAGCTCGATCCAGCTGCACTAACGCCACATCGTTCCTGAAATCTGCAGGTTCATACGATGGATGCACTTCTTTCCTCTGTACTGTGTATTCTTCATGGGAATATCTCTCGCCTGCGTCTCTTACGTCCCACTCTCCCAACCGGACGCGTAGTTGGGAGTTTGGCGTGCTGGAAAGAAATGGATAGAAGTTTGTTAATTATGATGAAAAATGAAATGATATTTTTTGGTAAAGATGATAAATTATGGTTAAATTATTATTATAGATAGATAGATAAATTCTTTATTGTACACACCAAATAATAAAAAAAATTACATCGATTTACAAAATTTGTAACAATGGGCGACCTTATAAAAACCGATCTCTTCCAGGCAATCTTTGAATGAAGAGAATCTAATGAAATGGTAAAGGATGGTAATGTAAACGAAAACGAAATGGTAATTATTTTTTAGTTATAAGGCATGATTAACATTTAAACTGAGTTTAATATTTCAGTAGCAAATTATGAGTGCCGATATTGATGGTACTACATAATGATACAAAGTTGTGTTACTTGTACCATCAATGGTACAAGTCAATGGTAATAATGACACAACAGTGATACTCTTTCTTTGAGAAGGCTTGGATCATGTTGTAGAAACCTAATAAGTTTAGAATGATGATGACGATAATAATGAAGATGACATTAGCGGTGATGATGATAGGATAGCCAGAGCAAATTTTACCTTTGATTTTGTTGTTTAAAGGGTTAGATTACGTTCAACAGTACCTATTACATACGTCTATTAAAAACAATCGATATTTAAACACTTCTTTCATTTATAAGAAAAAAGTATATAACATTTTTAACAGTTTACATAATGAACTCAAATCTTTAGAAGGAAATATGTTTAAAAAACATTTAAGTGACTGGCTTTTAAGCAAATGTTTCTATAGTGTCAAGGAATATCTAACAAGTAGTAACAAAAATATTTTTTAATATTTGCACGCCTGCTTGCAGGCTGAATGCCCAATGCCCATATCCACTATTTACTCTGTGATCTTGTACCCAAATTAATAGAGGAATCTTGCAAATAAACAAATGATTTTATTTAATTTGATTCTATCATTCAAAGAAAAAAATCAACAGGATTACGCAACTGTTTCCCAATTTCGCAAGTCGTACTTTCAAAGGCCGATAATTAAAATTGAAGGAAATTTTTAGCATATTCTATGGCCATTAAGCAAAGAAACAAAACATACCAGTCATGCTAGTCATGCTAATGCTTTGCTATTTGGATCAAACGCGAAATACTCTCTACTTAACAAAACTAAACCATAACAAAAATGTGTACTAATGCAAGGTCATATCAATGCAGTAACTGTGTAAGCGTAGCACCTACCATTAAAGACCTGCCCCTGATGACACTTGTATAAAAAGACTTCTGCTTTGAATATCAACAAACTAAATACTAGAACTGCCTGAAGAATTTCAGTCTGATAAATATACTTACAGACACAAACTCGCTGTTCTATAAACTGATCATGCTTCTTCATTGTTTTCGTTTATTATAACTAACTAAATATTCAATATCATAGTATTGAGTTAGATGTTAACTGCTGCTTGCGTATAGATAGTCCATGTGCTATAGCAGACATCGCACTAATTATGAATTGAAACTCATACCTAAGGTCAAACAGAGGAACATAAGATAACATTTTTGCATCGCTTGAGCTGCTCAACTCAAGTAGCTATGTGTACACTTGGGTATCATTAAATCTAATCTACGACATAGGTGTTTGTTCTGTGTCTGGGTGTGATATTGTATTCTATGTATGTATTTACAAACAAGAAATATCTATATGTATTGTATCAGTTATCTGGTTCCCATAGTACACGCTTTGCTTAGTTTGGGGCTAGATGGCGTTGTGTGTTGTGTCCACACATATTTATTTATTTTTTATTTTATCTCCCAAAGAGTAAGAATAATTTTGAGGTCTTTAAATGAAAAGAGCTATCAACACTTACGTAGCAACACAATGAGCGGCGGTGATCACCCATCGATCAGATATAAGGGCGCCTCCACAAGCCAGTTTCTTGCTAAATATGCTGGACTTGATCAACGCAGCTTGCCACGGGTGCGATCCGAAGCCGGTGGAATGGCCACCGACGATTCTGTTGGATCGGGTGTAGTGCTCGCCGCAGCCTGGAAGGGTGAAAATGAGATTGGTGAAATTGATGATGATAAAGTTTGTGAAGATGGTGATTTTGGTGAATATGTAAATTAATGTAAAGTTGATGGGAGATAGTGATTTTGGTAAAATGGTACTGGGACTGATGTGGGTGACTTAAGTTTAATGATACTGTTAGGAACAAGTAGTACTTTTACCAAAATCAGTCTGGATTGATGAACAGATTATTTTTAATATTAGGGTTAATGAAATTAGTTATGTTAGATAAAGATTTTAATGATAATAGTAATGTGTATAGATGAACCTGATGGTTTATGTGAAAATTATAATGGCAGTGATGATGTATTCGACAGTATTGGTGGAAATGGTAGGGCTAACGAAGATGGTTTCGGTGCAAATACTACTGAAAACGATTACGGTGTGATTGATATTGTAGATGAAGATGACTTTAGAGAAACTAGTTTTGATAAACGTGGTGATAGTAATGTTGATAGTGTTGAAATGATATAATCAACGTAGGTGACGTCCTAGTTGTAGGTATTATTGCTCAGATTGTCACATTGTTATTAGGTGATAATAACTACTTAAAGTACATAGAGCAATATATAACCAATAAAAATAACATGTAAGTACTTGTAAAATACAAAGAAACCCTTTAATGAGAAAAAAAGAGAATATTTCATGACATACGAATGTATGAATACTTTTCCTATTATGTTTTTGTAGGGCTTACATCAAATGTAGGTTGCAGCTCTTAGAATTATATCTAAAAAAGACAATTGCTAGGTAATTTAACTAATTTCAAATATTCCATGTGTCAAATAGATACCAACCTTGGTTTTTAATTTATCCTAAATATAACATACATATAAAAACATAAAATATTATGGTAAAAGCTAGGTGCTGTACAAAACAGGGTGCGGTGATGATTATGAAATCGCAGTGCTGGTATTTAAGCAAGAAAGGTATAGATTCAGGACGATGTAACTCAAAATTGAACATGTTTTCTAAAATAGGCTTCCGTTGGAAGGTTTACCATCTTTCATGATTGTAATTTCAACATCAGATTTGTGTTCTCCAATAATGCCGTCACGTGTTTCCTTATTACAACTTTAAATAGACCCAGGAGATCTCCTGTGACGTGTTTCCTTTGGATCTACAAAATGGATTCTCATTCAAAGCAGACTTAGTCTAGGGGATCGGCAACGCAATGGTAGTACCTCCAGTATTGCCAATGTTTAAGCGACAATCATTTACCGTTGTCAAAACGATGACGTTGAGTTAGTTAACTTAAGACAGATACGGAAATTAAAAATCTAACTATGAAAAATGTTTTTTTATCAGCTCGGTGACTTTAAAAGTTATTTCTATTCCTCTATGCCTGGATCATAATTATATTACATTAATTAAAAGAACTGTGGATATAGTTACTGAGTTTGAGTTGAATTTAGTAGTAGTTATACTTAATTAGATACATTATCTAGATCTAGAAGCCTTTGAAGTTAGTTAGGTACAATTTGAGTTTCATCGCCTAGAAGGAAATTCTACCAATGCACGTATCTCACCAGGAAAGCTTGGCCTTTGAGGCTTTGGACCGTTTGTATGCACAGGCACATAATCATCATCGACCCCAAGCTGTGTGTACACGTCAGGTTTCTTGGTTGTTGAAGGTTTTTCGTGATACGTTGGTTTGTCATGATACGATGGTTTGTCATGATACGGTTTCTCGTTGTAAGACGGTTTCACATGGTAGTAGTTCCAATCTTGGTTTTCTTGATCGGGTTTCGGTTGGTTGGTTTCTGTGTATATGATGATGGGGTCTTCGTATTGGTTTGTGTTGTGGTAGTCGTATTCATGGGGGAATGACCCTATTAGTTCAATTAGGTCACCTGTGTGTATAAGTGACTGTTAGTGACAGCGGTGTTAGATTTAGTGTTAACACTAATGGTAATATTTTGGGTGTGAGTAACATAGTCATGATTGAAACGAATATAAGTATAGATTAAGAATGTTATGGTTGTTGACATGGGTATGAGTAACTTACAATAAGTGTCACGGCTTGGACACGACTGTAAATCATTGAATTTAACATAATCATGAAATGACACGGTTACGTATTCTACATGGGAAAATTGTTACTTTCAAGTGACATACGTTTGAATGCCATGAATAATTATCAGTGTCATGATAGAACAATTAATTTATATTACCTTACCCTAGCTTGAGTATCATGAAAGTAAGTAAAGTATTATTTAAGTGTCTACCTTCGTTTCTAATAAAAAACCAGTATGTAAACTATGTAAAATCATCATCATCAGCCTGAAAACATTAACTGCAGAACATAGGCCTCCCCATTAGAGCACCACTTTGAGCAGCTGCTTGCCTCTTGCATCCCGCGGTTTTGACTAGATGGCCTAGCATGCGCACCGCCAGAAAACTTGTCATCACTGTTAGATTGAGACACACCCAGTCTTGTCACGGTCTCTCAGGAGAAAAGTGTCGAGAAAATTTTGTCGCGGTGCGCATGCTAGCCGGGCTGGTCGTCGGTCCACCTAGGAGAACGGCCTACGCTACGCCTTTTGATTTGTGGGGTATGATCACGCACGAATCTTTGAATTGGGTCAGAAATTACGCCACCATTGTAGTAAAATCGCGCTGGTAAATATTATACAAAAACAATTTGCATTGCTAATTATATTTCCGTTTTGTAACTTAACCAAGGAAGTTGTAAGTAGTAACGTAATCATCATGCATGAAGTTGAAGATGTTACATGGTTTAACAATACTTAGTAGGCGGTAGAACTTTTCTGCAAAATTTGTCTAGGTAGGTATCACCACTTTGCCAGTTATTCTGCCAAGTGGTAGTGTGCAAGCACTACTATGTTCCGGTTTGAAGGGTATTGTAGCTAGTGAAATTACTGGCCAATGAGACTTTATGATGTGATCTCACAGGTCCTGATGCCTCCGGATGACGTGCGCAGAGCAGTGTAACACAAATCTTTATAAGTGTTATCCAGCTGTGGCCATATAAAGACAGGAGTCGTTAAGCTAAGTCAGAAACCGTGGGCGGCCTAAAAATTGTGACACCAGATGGCCTAGCATGCGCACCGCGAGAAAACTTATCTTCGCTGTTAGAGTGAGACACTCTTAAGTGCTACCTTATTAGCGCCCTTAGAGTACAGACTAAAAGCTTTTAGTCTATTCTAAGGGCGCTACCATAGTCCTGTCACGGTTTCTCACGAGAAAAAGTGTCGAGAAAATATAGACGTAATGCGCATGCTTGAAAAGAAGCAGACTATCATTATAACTCCTACTATCCTTCTTTCTTCTATACTTCTTTCTAATATAATTTTTTCTACTATACTTCTTACTATACTAGTTCCTACCATACTACTTCCTACTATACCTACCATTTCCTGTCCTATCCTAGACGTTGCTACGACGGTCTCGAAATTACGGATGTCAAGAATTGTAAAAAACATATCATATTCACGGTTGGTTAGCCATGTACTTAGGTAGAAGGCACCGGACCTTAAACGTATCTGGACAATGAAAACCAAAGTGAAAGTGAACCCATTGGACCGGGGACACAAAGAATAGAGTTCAATTAATTTGGTTTTAGATAATTGTTTTATTTCATGTGTTTATGTCTTCCGTTCTCGACGGTCCTTGCTTTCTTTGCGGAGAAAAGTGTACTTTTAACGGGTGAAAGCTTTTGGTCTGTACCGACCTTTACAGCATCACGGGGCAGGAGGATTAGTATTTGTTATACTACAGAGTATGCCATAGCGGTTATCATATTAGGTACTTTTTGGGGTATACCATAATCATACCAAGCTTGAGGCTTGTATGCACAGACCAGGGGGTCTAGCAACAATCCCTTTCCATTAGCGTTAACGCCAAACGATAACTCAAAATGTATGGGAATGAAATTAGCTATGGGATTCCCATGCATTTTGAGTTATCGTTTGGCGTTAACACTAAAGAAAGGAGATCTTTGGTAGACCCCCAGCTGCCCTAGCTAGAGGAGTAAAAGTAACGAAAAAAAGCGTACCCATATACCTATTCGTTACTATAACAATTAGTACTCGTTACTATCGTATCGTTACTCTTTACATCTGATACCTCATAACATAACATGTAATGTTAGAGCAACGAATCGAGTATTGCGCACGTGAAACAGTGAAGGTACCCATACTACGAAAAATGCGAGAACGAAATGCATTCGTTACTTGGTACTAGGGCTTGTAATTATTCGAACATTTTAGATATTCGAATATTCGGTTTTTTTTTTCAGGAAGTATTCGAATAATTCGAATATTATTCGAATATTTTGAATTATTACAGAATCATACTGCATAAACTTCGTAATAGACCAATCTGGAGTTGCATGAGGCCTGATTTGCGTGCTATTAATACTTCACTGCCACAATTGAGCGAAAGGCTCTAAAGTGTTTAGAAGTATATTAGGAAAAACCAAATGACAAAACTGAAGACCGGAAATGGCAGTAGTTTCACCCAAGCCTCAAATTCTGAGGGAGGTCGAGAACTTCCATGGACAGCTCGTACATAGACCTCGATACGTAATTTCACTACAAACATAACTCAGATCACCAGAGCCAAGTTAGTCTTACACAATATCGAAGATATCCTGAGCATCAGCCTGTACGAGATTAGAATGGCCGCAAATAAATTAATAAAACAACAAAGCGACAGATGTAGAATTGTGGATAGAACTACAACATCTCGCTCTTGAGCCATTATATTATTATTATTATAGAGCCACAGATTTCATGGTAAAAGTGGTTTTCTAGAGTCTTTACGAATCGCCTCTTGGTCTGATGAACTGCAGCCTCCCGAAATGTCACGTCACACTGGTGAAGTCTATGCACCGTCCAAATCCAAAACCCTGAAGGCTTTCAGCTGGAACTCCAAAGTACCTTCCAGTGCCTAGCCGAATACAACACAGTGGACGAGTTGAACAACGGGTTGGTGGAAACTGTCCAAGCTGTTCAAGCCCAGCCAAGCTGTTGAGCCACGCTCTTCAAGACCCAACGCCGAAAAAAGACGCAGAAACTATCAGAACAAACTCTTGAATGGCAGACTGGAGCGAAATGATCTGCAGTTTTCAGTTGTAATGGTAGTCTACGGTGAACTCAATAGTCAAATCTGAAGTTCCATGCGACACGACTTGCATTTTCTTGCTTTAGTACTTTACGTATTGAGGCCGTAATTGAGCGGAACCAAGGCTTTAAAATGTTCGCAAAGGATACGTCTATTGGGCAAAGCCAAATAACAAAACTAAGGACCGAGAAAGGTAGTGTCATTTCATCCAAGCCTGAGATTCTGAGAGAGATCGAGAACTTCCATGGACAGTTATACACCTCGACACGTAATCACACTACTAACACAGCTCAGGACATCAGAGTCAACTTAGTCCAACACTATACCGAAGATATCATCAGTCTATACGAGATTAGAATGGCCGTCAAATAGCTTAAAACAACAAGGCGCCAGGTGGGGATGGCGGTTTGCTTATGTATACTCTAAGGGATGGAGTTACGACCGAACTTCTGAGAGCAAGTGGTAGATCGGTACTTATATATAGTCCTCCAAAAGTTATTTAATTCTGCCATCCTTGAAGGTACAACGCCAGCGGCGTGGCACAAGAGTGTGGTGTCGCCCTTCATCAAAAAAAAGGTGATATCACCGTATTGAAGAAATAAAGACCCATCTCGCTCTTGAGTCATGTGTATAAGCTGTTTTCGATAGTCATTACGAATCGTCTCGCACGCAGGTTTGATGAATTCTAGCCTCCCGAACAAGCCAGTTTCCGGAAAGGCTTTAGCACCATAGACCACATCCATACGCTACGCCAGGTAATACAGAAGACCAAAAAGGTTAGTCGGCCGTTATGCCTAGCATCTGTGGATTATGAAAAAGCCTTCGGTTCAATCGAGACTTGGCCGGTGGTAGGTACTTTCCTTTTCCACCTCTATCACATAATGCTATTCGCATTCTGATTCTCGTTGTCGCGTCGCTTATTGGCTGTCTGTCATTTTTTACTCCATTCAGCTTACTTTCAAGGTTAATTGAAAATTATTCGAATATTCGAACTTTACCTCCCTGATTATTCGAATAGTGAAAATGACCGAATATTCGCACTATTCGAACATTCGAATATTCGAATTGCAAGCCCTACTTGGTACTAAATAGCGCATCCGTTACTCAGTACCGAATACATACGGTTTGCTCTAGCCCTAGCACGGACGGTAGACAAAATTGTCTTTCCTCTGGATACTCCACTTGACTAGTAAGCAAGTATGAAGAAAGTGACATAAAACGGGGAAAGACAATTTTCTCCACCGCCCGTACTAGGCTGGCAGGTCTGTGCTTGTCTGTGTTTATCTTTTAGAGATATTAATTTTTTTGTCAATAATGTTAGATATCATATCTTTTTATTCATCACTATTTTTGTTCATAACCTCAGGCATTTCTTCTATTTAGCCAAGAGAGACGTCATCATAAAGTCAAACGATGGGCGTTCAGCTAAAGTTCAAAATTTTGATTAACTATTCGTGATCTTTAAGTTAAAGGTAGTGATCTAAGTCTATTCATCAAAACGGTTTTTAATTACATCAAATATGAAACCACGGGGCGCGTTTAGCATCTACTGAATACAAGTCGAGGTCTCTCAAGAACTAAAGAGGTCTAGAGCAGTTACCCAATCACTTCTCGGCCATAACTCAGACATAACAAGTTTCCGCGCTGATTGCCACTACAATGATCGCCACTTATTTCCTCCCCATTCATAAGAATCTGCTTATTTCGTAACGTGGGTGTTCACACTTTCACGACTTTGACGCTGCTTGCTAATTTTTCACTGGGTTATGCGTGTGCGCAAGTTGTTGCGAAATTTTAGACGTCGACTGTGACTATGGTAAACCTTACCTAACCTGGGGCCCAATTCTGTATGAAAACACAGATTCCACACGATACAGAAACCACGTCGTTATCGTGTCTTGTTCAAATCGTGTCACAGCAAGGAATCGTCAATTTTTGTATTCTGTCTAATCTAAGACACATTGGTGTCGAGCGCGACGGTCTGGTGAAAATCACGGCGAGCCGATGGATGCACGAGGCGAGCAGCCGCTCAAAGTGGCACTCTGTGGGGGAGGCCTATGTTCAGCAGTGGACGTCTTCAAGCTGGATGATGGTGATGATGATGATGATGATGATGATGAGTTATAGTAAAGGCATATAAAACTAGCCCGGCCCCCCACGGGGTGGACCGACGATCTGGTGATAATCACGTCTAGCCGATGGATGCACGAGGCGAGCAGCCGCTCAAAGTGGCACTCTGTGGGTAAGGCCTATGTTCAGCAGTGGACGTCTTCAAGCTGGATGATGGTGATGATGATGATGATGATGATGATGATGATGAGTTATAGTAAAGGCGTATAAAACTAGCCCGGCCCCCCACAGGGTGGACCGACGATCTGGTGATAATCACGTCGAGCCGATGGATGCACGAGGCGAGCAGCCCCTCAAAGTGGCACTCTGTGGGTAAGGCCTATGTTCAGCAGTGGACGTCTTCAAGCTGGATGATGGTGATGATGATGATGATGATGATGATGATGATGAGTTATAGTAAAGGCGTATAAAACTAGCCCGGCCCCCCACAGGGTGGACCGACGATCTGGTGATAATCACGTCGAGCCGATGGATGCACGAGGCGAGCAGCCCCTCAAAGTGGCACTCTGTGGGTAAGGCCTATTAATTAATATTGGCATAAGTGGTGGTAACTTTTAACGGGTCGATGTTTCGGAACGCGCGTGAGCGGAACATGATTTTTGACAGTTCAAATCGCGCCAATCCCAGTTAATTCCACATTCATTTCGCGCGGTTTCGTTCTCATTTCATAGAGAATAGAGTTTTGCAGATTTCTTATGTAAGACAAGGAATTCGCGTGGTTTCGAAGCAAGGAATCGTAAATTGGTCATACAGAATTAGGGTCCTGGGCCCTAATTCTGTATGAAAACTCAGATTCCACACGATACGAAACCACGTCGTTATCGTGTCTTGTTCAAATCGTGTCACAGCATTAGAAATACCTTCTCTTTACATTATGTTATTTTTAATTTGAATAAATATTGATATATTAAGTGGTGGTATCTTTTGACGTGTTGATGTTTCGGAACGTGTCTCAGTGGAACATTATGATTTTTGACAGTTCAAATCGCGTCATTTCCAAATTCATTTCGCGCGGTTTTGTTTCCATTTCATATAGAATAGATTTTTGCAGATTTCTTATATAAGACAAGGAATTCGCGTGGTTTCGAAGTAAGGAATCGTAAAGTGGTCATACAGAATTAGGGTCCTGGTGTGTAAGGTTGTGCTGTTAGGTTTACCATAGTCCCGGCTATGACTAATAATAATAGCAATTTGAAAAATGTGTTAAACTGACTTCAACCACTTTAACGTCATCATAATCATCATCAACAGCCTGAAGACGTCCACTGCTGAACATAGGCCTCCCCCAAAGAGCGCCACATTGGGTGGCTGCTCGCCTCCTGCATCCATCGGCTCCCCGCGCCTTTCGCCAGATCGTCGGTCCACCAAGTGGAGGATTTACACTGCGTCTTCCGGTTCGTTTTCGCCACTCGAGAACCTTTCTGCCCCATCGGAATTCATCGGAATTTTCATTCGATGACATTATCGTACACTAGCTGCGCCCCGCGGTTTCACCCGCGATAAAAAGTAGCCTATGTGTTAATCCAGTGTATAAGCTGTCTTTATTCCAAATTTCATCCAAATCTATCCAGCCATTTGAGTGTGAAGGATTAACAAACACAGATACAAACTTTCACCTTTATAATATTAGTGTGAAGTGTGATATATTTTTCCAGTTATTTTGATTCAAACCCCAAACTACTTAACCGACTTTGTTAAAATTTGTATGGGATCAACCTGAATGTAAGTTGTTTGTTTATTTTATTTGGCTTTGACTTCGACTGGCCTGATAGCTCAGTTGGTAGTAGCTCTGCCTTCTGAACTGTACGTTGCGGGTTCGATTCCTACCCAGGACAAACATTTGTGTGATGAACATATGTGTTTGTTCTGTGTCTGGGTGTCATATTGTATTCTACGTATGTATTTACAAACAAAAAGTATCTAAGTATTATATCAGTTATCTGGTTCCCATAGTACAAGCTATGCTTAGTTTGAGGCTAGATGGCGCAGTGTGAAACGTCCACACATGTTTATTTATTTGTTTGTTTGTTTGATCAAACTACAACCGTCACCACTACAAGAGGCAAGCAACCTCTTGAAGTGGCGCTCTATGGGGGAGACCAGCAGTCAACGTCTCTAGGCTGATGATGATGATGATAATGATGATGATGATGATGACATTCTCTCAGCAGCTGGACTGTAGTACCTATAAGAAATCAGTGGTAAAAACTTACTAGCATTATGTACAACGGGGGCGATTTCGCTCGGTCGTTCAGTAGTGTCTTTGTCCACGCAGCAAGCCCATATCATGCCGCCGGAGCAGAGGTCCATTGGCTTTCCTCCAGCCAGCACGCAAGATATGCTGAGGCCGCAGGAGTACCGAGCGCCACGGAACCGACACGTTTGGGGTATCACTGAAAGAGAGAATAATTTTAATTAGTTAAGTTGTAACATTACTATTAGGCATGGATAATTTCATAAGGAGCATGTGAAAAATCATATGATTTTCTTTACATAATTCACACCTACTACTTTTTGTCGCGTACTCTGCTACAAATCACAGTGTAATAATCACACTTAATGGGTCGTGGTTTCGGATGCCATAATACGAGAGTAGCATTAGCGATTAATATCAAAACACATTATATTTAGTTTATGCTTCAGTAAACAGAGACCTGTAGAGTATAATAATAAACAATCTGTGCCTGTGATATAGCGGTGAGCTTTGATCTTGTTCAACTGAAGAGAGTAGGATTATATTTCTTTGTAATCATGTGTAGCAGATCACAACATCGCTAGGTTGCTCCTAAATCAAATCTCTGTTCTATTTCATAAAGCACCGCCAATCACCATTGATCATAATTCAGTAGGCAAATGAAAAATCACAGTCTGTGAAAAAACACAGGTGAAATCACAGTGACAAAAATAATCATATGGTAAAATGACAATGAGTTAAAAGGTAGCAAGGTATCATTTCCATGCCTAATTACTGTACTACCTGAGGTTTTTTTTTTTTTTTTTTCTTATATTTTGGCTCCACACATAGTGTATTTAGCCAATGTCAAGTTTTGTAATTTATCATCGTATTATGGAAATCACTTAAAGTCAAGTCATAGTCACAGTCAGAGTAGTCATAGTCTAGTCTAAGTCATAATCCAGTCTAAGGCATGCCCTAGTAAAGTGGTGGCAACTTTACTAGAGGCTTCTATGGAATTTTGGAAGCAACACGAAAAACCACGTTTCACTACATTATATCACTTGCCCACACTCATGCTCGTAATTCAGCACTTAATGCGTAAAACACCACCAATTTTAAACATTAACACTGGAAAAAGCATAAGTTTTGTAAAATAATACAATGCACCGACGTGAACTTTTCCGCGTTTCCGCCAAAACCCTACTACCTGAGGTTGAATTAGTATATTATCCCGAAAAGGGGGTAAATCTACTCCCCAAGGTAGACAATGTTTCTTCTACGACTTTTCTAAATAAATAATTTTTCATTGAAGAAATGCCGTGTAACGTTTACGTTAGAAGATAGCCCTAGCGCAGCTGGGTGGTTGAACTTCGTCCTTGACCAATGCACTTAAATGAGTTTAACGACCTGTGTTTAGAAATGAATTTATAGTATCTTGTTAACTCTCGTAGCGATCGCACGTGCAATTTTGTGAGTGAATTTATTTTTTAGTATGGAGGTTTGGAAACACGCAGTTTCAAGTAAGGCTCTCACAACTTGTGGGCTATCATGGTTTCAGTCCTTCCCTTTCGGGATAACATACCAATTCAAACTCACCTTGTATTATCCTATTATCCAATAGGTGTAACGAACACAAAGAAAATTATATCAATTTGTCAATGCGCCTTTGAATATAATTCGGAAATGGAATAAATAATAATAAGGGTGTATTTACAGAATTCGCTTTATACTTAAGTCTATGGGTGGATTATTATCCGTGTTCGTATACGTGCACGAGTGTTGGCAAATGGTTCCAAGTTTAAAGAACCATGCCTTTTCGTTTTCTCTACTACAAAGGCTTTTTAGAGCCTTCAGGAAAAATATCCAACAGAATTCACCCTATATTTACATAGGTATGCCAACATCTTTGAAAATATCTATCATTTTACTGTGGGATTTTGATTTGACTGACTTAATAGGACTTTACTTGGCATGACATAACCAAGAGTTAAGCGCTATGCCTGTAATTAACTTTGTGTATCATCCTCCTTCATCATCATTCCAGCTATCCACCTGCTTTCGTAGTTTTCTTCATCAACCATTGGCCATTCACAATTTAGATTCGAATGAAAGTTTAGAACGCAGTTTAGTTGCGTTCTTTTCATTTTCCACACATTTTTGTCATTCTACCGATCACAGAGTACCTTTTTATCTACTGATAGACGCCAATGGGAAAGGTACTTCTCTCGCAGCTGCATATCACTACATATTTTTACTTAATTAACAGCTTAAAAGCTGTTAATTAAGTTATATTATCAGTATAAGAGTTATACCAGTTAAAAGCCGGTTCTTAAAAGTTCAAGTAGGAACAAGTTTTTATACTATATACCTTTCAGCGAGTTTTCCGGCATATGTATCATTTGCAAGAGTAAACTCCCGTTTCCCGAAGCCGAAGCAGTTTCATTACCACCAGTTCCCTAATTTTTCCACAACATCATCGGTTCCCGTGAGTGTCCACACCTTACTGAGCTACCTGCCAACTGACTAACTGACAACTCAACTAAATCTCATTTGGTTGTAAGTTTGATATCCATCAAAACAGAGTTTGATGACAATGAGGTGCTTCACCAGCAGCGTCTAGACGAGAACTTTCCGCAAAGAATCTACTTACATAATACGAGTTTGTTTTTCTTCTGCGATATGCGCTAGTACTGAGACATGGTCTCTTACTGTTGGCCTCATTAGTAAGCTCAAAGTCGCGCAGCGAGCTATGGAGAGAGCTATGCTCGGTGTTTCCCTGCGAAATAAGCTCCGGAATGAGAAGATCCGCAGGAGAACTAAAGTGACCGATATAGCTCTTAGAATTAGCAAGTTGAAATGGCAATGGGCAGGCCACATCGCTCGTAGAACTGACAACCGATGAGAAAGAAAGGTTCTCGAGTGGCGACCATGAACTGGAAGACGCAGCGTAGGCCAGCGCCCCACTCGGTGGACCAACGACGTGGTGCCAAGATGGCGTGCTCTGGGGGAGGCTTATGTTCAGCAGTGGACGTATTCAGGCTGATGATGATGATGATGATGATGATGCGCTAGTAACTTAGAGTTTATGCGCTGGCTTCGCATGCGTTTTCAGTATCATCAAGTATCTCCGATTGTGAAAATGGCTGAAAATTGACGTGTTTCATCTAAATTAATAAATAAGCAAAAAAAACGGGTGTCCCGTTTGTCTTTGGTCTTTTTAAATATACTTGATTAAGATATTATACATTACATTTACATTAATTACAAACGTGCAAAATTTTAGCGCTCGCTATGCTTTGCCTGTTCATTTTTTTTTAAGACTGCAAGTGATACACTCGCACTGCTTTATAAAAACTGTTTAAGCGGAAGACTTTTCTACTGCTGAACTGCTGTTCATTGTAATCACATTCTTAGGTAATCCATACATGTTCAATTTTATTGATCAATCTTTGTGATTGATCAATTTTATTGATCGTTTAGGGTCAGTATTGGTCAATGTTTTTCGGTTTATAGTTGGAGAAAACATTGACGGAAGTGGTCTCGTCAATTTTATTGATCAATAAAATGCAAGGGGCAGGCTAACTTTCGCACCCCGAGTATAATATGCTTAAGACGGCTATGCGTAAGACATGCCCGTTCACTTTTGACATTATGTACCCAAAATGAAAACGAAATGTCCTGAATGTATATCTTCATCAATATATTTGGATCGGGATACCGTCTGTACTAATAATTTCATTATTCATAATTTCGTTTCACATACTTCATTTTTAATAATGATCTAATTTATAATGGTGGTTATTTATAAATAATCTTGTCCATAATATATATTTTATATATTGATTTTTTCTTATATAATTTATTAAAATAATGGTTAAATTTATAAAATGTTATGTTATAATATTAATGCTAAGAATTTTATTCACATAATTTTTTTTTATTATAATTTTCATTTCTTATACATTTCATAATAATCATCCTTCATAATTTTATTGTTTAGAAATTTTTTTTCGTATTTATTGGATAACAATATAATTATTTTCAGGCAGTTTAATCATTACATGCCTATGCATGTATACCCTAAATATACTAGGATACTAGTCTAGGGCAAAGTCATAAATAGGTGCGATGACGAGCGAAGCGAGGAGGAGCGTTAGGTGAACACTGACCACACGATGCACGAGCCAAGCGAGCGTGCCGCGGCAGCGGCCGCCGGCGAAGTGGCAGTAGTCACTTGTCCTTATATAAAAAAATTGCATTTTTTTTTTTTTTTTTTATGTGATTGAATGACGTGACGAGCTAGTCGTTCACCTGATGTTAAGTGACACGGCCGCCCATAACAGTTGCAGTGTCACCCGGAACTTTACAACAATAAAGTTTCGCGTGACACTGCACTGCGCACGTCATCCTGAGACATCACCCAGTTTAGTAATCAGATTACTAGACTGAGTGATCAGATCATAAGTCTCATTTGCCCAGTAATTTCACTAGCTACAATGCCCTTCAAACCGGAACACAGTAGTGCTTGCACACTACTGCTTGGCGGCAGAATAACTGGCATAGCGGTGGTACCTACCTAGACGAACTTTGCAGAAAAGTCCTACCACCTAGTAAAGATATATTGTAAGATTTCCGAGTGACACTGCAATCTGTAATGGGTGGCCGTGACGCTTAACACCAGGCGAACGACTAGCTCATCACGTCATTCGTTTACATAAAAAAAGTGTTTCAGTTTCATTTATTTACAATATTGTTGATTTTTGTTTTATGATTTGAGTTAGTTATGGTAAAAGAACATTATAAAATTGTACTGTTATGTTACATACGCCTTATGAGTTTCATTATTATTAATTTCGATTTATAATAGAGAAAATTAGATGTAGTAAAAGTATATTAAATCATATTATGTCAAATGATGGTTATAAGTAACATTTTTATTTGTAACAAAGTTATGATATACGATTTTATAAGTTTCGACAGTGAACCATTTGGGTCAGACAATATTAGTACTCACATGCTTAACTATAAACTAGATGGCGTTATGCATCCTTAAAACACGCAAGCGTTTCGTTACCGAACCATAACAATGTTACGGACAGTACATTCTGAACTTGGGTTACGCTAAACAGGGTTATTGTTAATTGGTCCCGATATTGATATGCTAGCAAATAGCTAATTAATTTTTGCTCCTGATGACGTTTCCGTCGTCAGATTCAAATTCATTCTATACCGGATGGAAGTATCAATTAGTAACGTATGGGGCAAACCCCGGTTTTACAGGAGAACAAAAACAAGGTTCCAAAGATCTAGATTTTTGTAATTCCATGCAGTGTGTAGTAGGTATACCTTGTAATAGTATTCTGTGGTGCTCTTAGGTGTTTCAAATGTACTATTCTTTTATAACGTCTATCCGTGAAGACTACCGCGGTGGGTAGCGGTATTTTGTACTGAAGTTCCGCGGCTAGCGCCAAACTTGAGTGGAACTTCCTACAAAATACCCGGAATCCGCGCCGCGGGATACCGCTACCCACCGCGGTTTGAATAGGGCTATTTGGCGTATTTTTTTTTTCATAATTTGAATATCTTTTATTATTATAACAGCTGTTGCTCTGCCAAAAATGAAATCCCTATCCCTCCCTACATATAATAAATGTGAAATTCTGGTATGTCACGGAACACACACATAACTACATTACATGTAATTTATCCCACAGGTTCTATTGTTCAAAAAATATCGCTTAAAAGATGCAGGCCACGCGGCTTTTTGCCCTTTTTCCATACATTATCAAATTTTATTTGTATCAGCGCCATCTAGGGACAATGATGTGTCGTTGGCTGTTTGTTACGACTGAACTCCACTGATTTTCATGCATGTTTCACTAAAATGCTTAGAAATAACCGGCGCTTAAAATAGGATGTATTAAAATTGAAATACTTATAATTAACTTTTTTGATCAAAATTATTAAGTTTCCATTACGAAACGAAACGGAATTATAAACAACATGGCCGCTTCATGGTGAGATGGTGAGTTTATTTTTGGCCACTGACGGTAACTTTATGTCACCTAGCTGGTGCCTAGCTGTTTATCTGGAGGCACAGATTAAAGAAAATAATCTCTGTGTAGGATTATGGCCAAAGCTGTCAGTAGTTCCACACGCAGAAATTACAGTTTATCACAATAAATAATAGTATACCTATGCCATGTCCTTCCCAAGAGTTTAAACTAAGCAACATTAATGAATTAAACTTCCTTATGATCGATTCAGCAGTGTTCAGTTATAAAAAGGAAACAAACAGAGACAAAAAGACGAGTTGTATCTACGCATTTACAATATTACCTACGAATTTGTATTGATGGAAGTATAAGTTTAGTATGGTTTAGTCTCGGCCTAAACAGGCCACCGACCATAGCCACTGGAAGACCGCGACAAACTATTCACCCGCTTTTCCTTACATTTTGTAGGAACTCGCCCTGCGTGTGGTTAGTGGCGGCCACACGCTGTGTGCACGAGTGACCACTTGTGGCCGTTACGGGCCACACACGACGGCAATACTCGCCGCTGACACACGTAACCTATTCAGAAGCATGAGACTGCACAGGCTAACATGTGGCAGCTTCCACATACCGGTGGCTGTCGCGCGTAACCGCTACTGCTGCGAAAGTGGCGGTGGTGCGTGGCAGCCATCGGTGGTTGTGGACGGTGGCCGGTATGCATCGGGGCTAAGTACCTATAACTATTACTATAGGTAATGTAGTCCACGCGTGGCAACGCCGCGGGCAGCAGCTAGTAATAAATAAATATTTTAATTTCATTCCACCATCTAGCTCTAAACTAAGCATAGCTTGTAATAAGGGAACCAGGTAACTGATACAATACTTAGATACTTTTTATTTCTAAATACATACATAGAATATATAAATACAATAGTTACTTAAACACATAATTAGCACAAGTTTATAAATACAATTATATAACACCCAGACTCAGAGCAAACATATGTTTATCACACAACTGTCCTGGGGCCCAATTCTGTATGAAAACACAGATTCCACCACGATACAGAAACCACGTCGTTATCGTGTCTTGTTCAAATCGTGTCACAGCAAGGAATCGTCAATTTTTGTATTCTGTATAATCTAAGACACATTGGTGTCGAGCGCGACGGTCTGGTGAAAATCACGGCGAGCCGATGGATGCACGAGGCGAGCAGCCGCTCAAAGTGGCACTCTGTGGGTAAGGCCTATGTTCAGCAGTGGACGTCTTCAAGCTGGATGGTGGTGATGATGATGATGATGATGATGATGATGAGTTATAGTAAAGGCATATAAAACTAGCCCGGCCCCCCACGGGGTGGACCGACGATCTGGTGATAATCACGTCGAGCCGATGGATGCACGAGGCGAGCAGCCGCTCAAAGTGGCACTCTGTGGGTAAGGCCTATGTTCAGCAGTGGACGTCTTCAAGCTGGATGATAGTGATGATGATGATGATGATGATGATGATGAGTTATAGTAAAGGCGTATAAAACTAGCCCGGCCCCCCACAGGGTGGACCGACGATCTGGTGATAATCACGTCGAGCCGATGGATGCACGAGGCGAGCAGCCACTCAAAGTGGCACTCTGTGGGTAAGGCCTATGTTCAGCAGTGGACGTCTTCAAGCTGGATGGTGGTGATGATGATGATGATGATGATGATGAGTTATAGTAAAGGCATATAAAACTAGCCCGGCCCCCCACGGGGTGGACCGACGATCTGGTGATAATCACGTCGAGCCGATGGATGCACGAGGCGAGCAGCCGCTCAAAGTGGCACTCTGTGGGTAAGGCCTATGTTCAGCAGTGGACGTCTTCAAGCTGGATGGTGGTGATGATGATGATGATGATGATGATGAGTTATAGTAAAGGCATATAAAACTAGCCCGGCCCCCCACGGGGTGGACCGACGATCTGGTGATAATCACGTCGAGCCGATGGATGCACGAGGCGAGCAGCCGCTCAAAGTGGCACTCTGTGGGTAAGGCCTATGTTCAGCAGTGGACGTCTTCAAGCTGGATGATGATGATGATGATGATGATGAGTTATAGTAAAGACATATAAAACTAGCCCGGCCCCCCACGGGGTGGACCGACGATCTGGTGATAATCACGTCGAGCCGATGGATGCACGAGGCGAGCAGCCGCTCAAAGTGGCACTCTGTGGGTAAGGCCTATGTTCAGCAGTGGACGTCTTCAAGCTCGATGATGGTGATGATGATGATGATGATGATGATGATGATGAGTTATAGTAAAGGCATATAAAACTAGCCCGGCCCCCCACGGGGTGGACCGACGATCTGGTGATAATCACGTCGAGCCGATGGATGCACGAGGCGAGCAGCCGCTCAAAGTGGCACTCTGTGGGTAAGGCCTATGTTCAGCAGTGGACGTCTTCAAGCTGGATGGTGGTGATGATGATGATGATGATGATGATGATGAGTTATAGTAAAGGCGTATAAAACTAGCCCGGCCCCCCACAGGGTGGACCGACGATCTCGTGATAATCACGTCGAGCCGATGGATGCACGAGGCGAGCAGCCGCTCAAAGTGGCACTCTGTGGGTAAGGCCTATGTTCAGCAGTGGACGTCTTCAAGCTGGATGGTGGTGATGATGATGATGATGATGATGATGAGTTATAGTAAAGGCATATAAAACTAGCCCGGCCCCCCACGGGGTGGACCGACGATCTGGTGATAATCACGTCGAGCCGATGGATGCACGAGGCGAGCAGCCGCTCAAAGTGGCACTCTGTGGGTAAGGCCTATGTTCAGCAGTGGACGTCTTCAAGCTGGATGGTGGTGATGATGATGATGATGATGATGATGAGTTATAGTAAAGGCATATAAAACTAGCCCGGCCCCCCACGGGGTGGACCGACGATCTGGTGATAATCACGTCGAGCCGATGGATGCACGAGGCGAGCAGCCGCTCAAAGTGGCACTCTGTGGGTAAGGCCTATTAATTAATATTGGCATAAGTGGTGGTAACTTTTAACGGGTCGATGTTTCGGAACGCGCCTGAGCGGAACATGATTTTTGACAGTTCAAATCGCGCCAATCCCAGTTAATTCCACATTCATTTAGCGCGGTTTCGTTCTCATTTCATAGAGAATAGAGTTTTGCAGATTTCTTATGTAAGACAAGGAATTCGCGTGGTTTCGAAGCAAGGAATCGTAAATTGGTCATACAGAATTAGGGTCCTGGATGGAAATTAAGAATTCAATCCGCCCCCTAATTACCTAACTCGCAACAGGTTTGCGACAGGCGTAAATCTCGCAGTGATTGCTGTCATACATCATTAGAGGTGTCGAGAATGTATGCTTCGCTACTGCTGTCGCATTGCTACTGCTGTCGCATTGCTGTTGCAAATTTTACGTAATTACCCCGCCGGTGTCATTTTTAATCCGGCCGGGTCCGGCCGGGTCCGGCCGGATTGATAAAATCAGGTTAATTTTCCCTTTTCGTTTCAAAAAGGACTGTTTATGAGATAATCAAGTGAGTGTACATAATATGCGAGATATACATAACTAAAAAAATTTATATATGTGTAACTACTATGTGTATCAACTTTACTTCCGATGTTATACTGGGTGGCGCAAAAGTACTGGCACTAAATGATACATTTAAACGACAAACCACGAGAAAACTTGGCTTTAATCAACTAAAAGAATTGAAATATATTTGTGAGAAAATAATAGGTAATAGACATTGTCAATCTTGACGTGACAATCATAGAGTAACCTACCTAGACCAGAATATAAAAATGCAACTAAAGAAGGTAGAGTTCATGCTCTAAGGAGAATACATGTCATTCACCCCCTCTACGTTTTCACCGTTACCACCGATGTCGCATAATCTTCTAAGTAATGAGGTTGTCGTCGTAATCTTACAGATCTTCTTGGAACTGTGTCATGCTCCGTTTCAGATGAATCGTCTCGAGGTTCTCTATTTGCACCTGAGCTGGTTTCTTCCTCTTCATCTGAAATAGCCGAATGGAATGAATCAGACGGAGAAGAAACATTAGGATTAACATCCAAAACTTCCTCCTGTGTGATGGGCTCAGGAAGTGGGGCCAGCTGTCTATTGGAGACTGTTGTTACTCGGCCATCACTGCGCCGTATAAAAGAGTAGTAAGGGTTACCCTGTAGAAGCTCTACTTCTTCGACGTAAGGGTCGTTCTTGTTACGCACATTCTTTTTGCATAAGACTGGCCCCGGCACTAGCCATGAGGGAATTGAGTCACCATTTGCTGACCTTCTCGGGTAGTTAAAAAGCCTCTCATGCGGTGTAGCATTTATAGATGTACAAAGGAGCGAGCGGATTGAGTGTAATGCAACGGGTAAAACTTGTTCCCAACTGTCTATAGGCAACTCTCTGGAGCGAAGAGCGAGCTGAATAGCCTTCCATAGTGTGCCATTTAGGCGTTCTACCTGACCATTTCCACTAGGATTATATGGGGTAGTCCGACTAGTGGCAATTCCAAGAGGTCTTAGAAACTCATTCAATTCGGTAGACATAAACGCAGTGCCTCGATCACTGTGTAAATAGAGTGGTGTACCAAACATGTTAAATAAGTCTTGCAAACATTTTATTACAGAGGCTGACGTCATGTCTTTACAGGCATAGGCAAAAGGGAACCGACTGAACTCGTCTATTATAGTTAATAAATATTTATTAGGACCTGGCAGTGGTCCTTTAAAGTCGATGTTGATTCGTTCAAATGGTGCGATAGCTTTGATTAGCTGTCCTTTTGATTTTCCATAACGCGGTTTGATTTCTGCACAGACTCTGCAGGAAGCAGTCATTGCTTTTATTTCTTCTACAGAATACGGCAAATTTTTTTGGCGTACCCAATGTATCATTCTAACGATTCCAGGATGGCACAAATCGTTAAGCAGTGTACGCAGTTTGTCAATATTCATTTGAGCGCATACGCGAGATAGTGTGTCGGCGACAATGTTTTCACAACCAGGCCGGTAAATAATGTCAAACTTGAAACAAGATAATTCGAGACGCCAGCGTTCGATCTTTTCATTCTTTATTTTGCTGGTATGATTACTGTTGAACATAAATGCTACTGAACGTTGATCAGTGATTAAATTGAAATGTCTTCCAATAAGAAAATGTCTCCACTTACGGACACTCTCAACAATCGCTCCAGCTTCCTTTTCAATTGAGGATTGTCTACGTTCAGACTCCGAAAGTGTTCTAGAAAAGAAAGCTACTGGTCGCCCTTTCTGAGATAAGGTCGCTGCTAAAGCGTAATCTGAAGCATCGGTTTCGACAGTGAATACTTCTTGCTCATCTATAGCGATAAGCGAGGATTTTTGAATTTCAGATTTTAAAGTTTCAAAACTCATTTTTGCTTCATTTTTGAGAGGGAATGTGGACACTCCGATAAGTGGATGAATTTTGGAGGAGAAGTTATGTACCCATTTTGCATAGTGAGCAAACAGTCCTAAGGTTCGTTTTAGCTCTTGCGCATTTGATGGCAAAGGCAGTTCAATTAAAGGCTTGAGCCTGTCATTATCAGGTTTAATATTTCCGTCAGAGATAGTATAACCAAGCAGGTTGATAGAATTTTGCGCAAATCGGCATTTTTGTTCGTTCAATGTAAGTTACATAGTAACTGCATCCATAAATTTTTGCAAATTTTGTTCATGATCCGTTTTATCTCTCCCACACACAGTCACATCATCGAGATAGGCATAAGTACCTTCTAAATGTTCTTCTGCGATGATGTATTCGAGCGTGCGCTGGAATGCAGCGACTCCATTCGTGACTCCAAACGGTATTCTCGTAAACTGATAGAGTTTTCCACAGGCTTCGAAAGCAGTATAAATTTTGTCCCTCTCCACAATTGGCACCTGATGATAGGCACTTTTCAAATCGATTTGACTAAAGACTTTGTATTTTGCAACTTTTGCAATCATTGAATTAATATTTGGTAATGGATATGCATCTAGAAACGTGAATTTGTTGATCGTACGAGAGTAATCGACGACTAAACGCTTTCGGTGCATTCCGCCGCCAGCTATCAGAACTTGTGCACGCCACGGCGAATTACTGGGCTCTATAACGCCATCTTCTAAGAGTTTGCTTATCTCGTTAGCAATAAATACAGTATCTTCAGTATTGTGTTCCCGTGATCTTATTGCGATGGGCTGAATATCAGATGATAAGTTTGTAAACAATGATGCAGGTGGCACGTTTGCTTCCATTACACTGCACACTTCAAGTGGTTTCTTTTCGCCCCCAAAATTAAGTACAAGGGACTCATGTTCTTTAAGCAAATCGTGACCAATGATCAAATCAGCGCAAAGGTTATTTACAATAAGCAAAGATCGTTTTTTATAGATATGGTCACCTAGTTGAATTGTGGCGTGGCATATACCTTCTACGAAAGAGACTTGCGAAAGAGTTGCCAATGCAATTGCTTGCTTGCATGGTGTTCTTTTTAAATCAAGTATTTGAGCTAAAGATTTATCTATAAAAGTAACTGAACTTACAGTGTCTATTAGTGCATCAGCACGTTTTTCGTTAATGATTACAGAAACAGTCGCTTTCCGGAGACTAGCTGGAGATGCAGCCAGAACGTGCGCTGCACCAAGTTGATTATGGTTATCATCAGTGTTTATATCTGCCGCATTTGCAGAATAGTTTGATTGTTTTGACTGATGGGTACTACGGCAGACGTTCGCAAAGTGACCCAGTTTGGAACATAACTGGCAGTTAGCCTCCTTTGCTGGACATCGTATCCTTGGGTGAATATTGCCACCACAAAAGAAACAACGTTTTCGAGAGTTTGATGATGCAGCTGCGGCAAGAGTTCTGACATCTTTGTCTACTTCAGGTTCCGGTATGGCATTTGCATGGAAAGGCGATGAATTTAAATTTCCGGATATCGTAAGTGCGTTTTTTTCAGCTGATTCCAAAGATAAAGCTTGCTGTATTGTTTCCTCTAAGGTTAAATTTAAATTTTCTAGTAGACGTTCTCTTAGTTTTTGTGAAGAAATTCCAACAATAAACGCACTTCTAATAGACTGCTCTTCATGTTCTTTAGCGGAGACACTTTTATAACCACAGTCGTGGGCGAGTACTTTTAGAGCTCTTACATAATCAGCTATTGTTTCAGAGGGCCCTTGTTTTCTGGTATTCAGTTGGTGTCGCGCAAGAATTTCATTCTTAGGCTTCAGATAAATTTTATCGAGAGCTTTCAATGCGTCTTCGCAAGTTTTATGGTCTCTAATGTATAAGAAAATTTCTGGAGACAGATGATGTATTAAAAGTTTCAATTTTGTAGACTCTGTTGTAGTGGGCAAGCATTCTAGAGATAAAAAGTTCATGAAAGTATACCGCCAATGTGTCCATTTAATATCAGCAGCACTCGCATCAGGTTGATCATTGAATCTTTCAGGTCGTAAAAAACGGGCCATATTGGAATTCGCATTTTCAAGATTTTCTTTCGAGTCGACTCCTTTAGATTGGGACATTTTATTTTAGTTGATTAAATTGATACATTTAAACGACAAACCACGAGAAAACTTGGCTTTAATCAACTAAAAGAATTGAAATATATTTGTGAGAAAATAATAGGTAATAGACATTGCCAATCTTGACGTGACAATCATAGAGTAACCTACCTAGACCAGAATATAAAAATGCAACTAAAGAAGGTAGAGTTCATGCTCTAAGGAGAATACATGTCACTAAAGAAAATACTTTTATTTTTTTTATATGACATTTTCTGTCATTCTGTTGTTGAAAATTGTGTAGTGAACAAATGTAAAATACACTGAAAATAAACATGGACCGTTTTACTCCCCAAGAACGTGGAATAATTGTGTCAATGTTCTTACGGAATAATTCATCAGTGATAAGAACACAACGTGAATTTCGTCGACGATTTCCCCACCGTCCGGCACCGATTGGTCGCACAATTCGACGCTTTGCCACACGCCTTGAAGCAACTGGCTCAACATTGGATAGACCTAAGTCTGGGAGACCAAGAACAGGCCGTTCAGCTGAAAATATCGATGCTGTGCGCGAAGATGTGGAAGAGTGTCCAGAAACATCAACGAGGCGACGTGCCACGCAATTGGGCATTTCCAGACGGACCCTGCAGCGTATTTTGGTGAAAGACTTAAAGATGTTCCCGTATAAAACTCAAATGACTCATCAACTGCTGCCTGCTGACCACCGAGCTCGTCTAGATTACTGCCAGCGCGTCATAAACCTCAACCTTGAAGAGGATGATTTTCCTTCAAAATTGGTTATGAGTGACGAAGCGCATTTCCATCTCTCAGGGCATGTCAATAAGCAGAATACTCGGTTCTGGGGCACTGATAATCCGCGCATTATTCAAGAAACACCTCTACACCCACTAAAAGTTACTGTATGGTGTGGCATCTGTGTTGACAGAGTGATCGGACCCTATTTTTTCGAAGACGCTGGAGGCAATGCGATAACTGTCACTGGAGAACGCTACAGAACCATGTTACGTGAGTTTTTGATACCCAGTTTGGACGAATTGGGGCTGGAGCACATCTGGTTTCAACAAGACGGCGCTACGGCACACACAGCGCGCGACACTATGGACTTAGTGAGGGACGCTTTTCCAAGCCGAGTTATCTCTCGTTTTGGCGATTTGCCTTGGCCTGCAAGATCACCCGATCTGACCAGTCCAGACTTCTTTCTTTGGGGTTTTTTGAAATCTCGGGTGTATGTGAACAAGCCACAGACTCTCGCAGCTCTAAAAGAAAACATTCGTCAAGAAATAACGAACATATCGCAGGAAGTGTTACGGCAAGTTATGCAAAATGTCATAAATAGGGCTCAAATGTGTATCAACTCTGGAGGTCACCATTTAAAAGACATCATCTTTAAATCCTAATGGTACGAAATTTAATGGCACAAATATACATTTAAAAAAACCTAAATCTAGTTTTCTAATTTAGAAAAAATGTTATAGCTGAACCAAATAGGGTCTTGACTTTTGCGCCACCCAGTAAATAAACAAGCCATTAATATCTACCACAGTGTAACTATAGTCAAATTTTAACGTAATGGTTGGTTCAGGCTTCTAGTTTTCCTTGCTTGCTTGGTCTTGGCTTACAGTTAGATCAATTTTAGTACACATTATTAAATCTTGCTGTTTTCTATTAGTTTTACAGTCATGATTACGACTTTAATTTTATGCTGAGTTAGGACCTATATCATAGCGCCACGCAACGCCCATCTATTTGTCTTTTTTAAATAAGTTTTAAACTTTCATGTTGTAAAAATGTAATGTGTGATGTCTTGAATAAATGTATTTTCTTCCTTTCTTCTTAACATAATCAACTTTACTTAATCTACTGAAATTCTTAATAATTAGGCATTTGAGTATGTGACTGAGCATGCTAACAAGTGTCATTCTTATGACAGACATCATGATGAATCTGTCTAATGAATGGCACAATTATCTAAAAAATGCTTTTATAATTTCGTCAACCCAAGCTAAGATCAAGTTTAATCATATTACGCACCGGTATGCATTTAAAGTAACCTATACTCATGCAGCAGTGCAAATATTTTACCAAAAATTGGCATTCCGGATCCGATCACCGGATCCGTTGCATTGGTACCGGATCCGGTAGACGTAAAATGATGCCGGATCCGGTTTTCCGGATTGCAATCCCTAATGGGAATCGAACCTACAACCTATAAATGAAGAAGGCAGAGCTACTACGAACTGAGCTAACAGGTCAGTCAGTAGTATTGGGATAGGCGACAGCTTCAACTTCACCACAGGTACATAGATATTTGGTATGCATAAATCGTGTATGCATATCAAGTGTGCATGTCACATGTATAGACACATGATCTGCGCATGCAAAGATCAATACACACTTAGTATGGCGGCTGGCACGCAATGACGGTGAATGACCGAACGTTTCACTGAACGCTTTTACTCTTGTTCATCACGTGTGGAGATGATTGATGATGATAAGACCGCAGAAGTGTAGTGACTGATGATCATCTTTAATGCTTCCTCGTTTAAAGGATACGTCTTGGTGATATTCATTTTCCAAAGCAGAAGAAGGCCCATAACTGAAAAGACTGGAAGGGACTGTTATGGGCGGCCGTGTCGCTTAACATCAGGTGAACGACTAGCTCGTCTCGTCATTCATTCTCATAAAAAATTCAACGACTTTGGAGTCTAAGCCAAAAATTAAAAAAAATGCATTTTTTAAAGCCCAGTGTGACTGTGACGTGATATTGTCAAAATAATTCAAAATAATAGAAAATAAATATGTAAATCTATAACAATATTATAATGAGAAAAGATTTGATTGTTTGTTTGTTTGCATTGAATAGGCTCCGAAACTACAGAACCGATTTGAAAAGTTCTTTCACTGTTGCAAAGCTACACTAACCCCGGGTGACCTATATTTTCAAAAAAATTAGGGATCCTTACTAAAACTCCAATAATGTGACCTAAGGTGTAAAAAAGTTACCTAAAATATTCTTTACATCGCGTGCGCTGCGATAACTATTATACCCGTGCGAAGCCGGGGTGAACGGCTAGTATAAAATAAAACGAAAAACAGGGATGACCGTTTAGCCAACCGGGAAGCCGATGGATGCAGGAGGAAAGCAGCCACTCAAAGTGGTGTTTTGTGGGGGAGGCCTATGTTCAGCAGTGGGCATCTCCAGGCTGCTACCAACGTAACGGCATAAAAAAGACCTAAACAGAACAACTTTTGCGGTGAAGTAAAGTTTTCAAGTAGCAACAGTTGTGCAACTGTGGTGCGCTGCGCAGTAACCGCGACGTCACAAAATGTAAAAAAAAAATTATGATATCTATGGTGAAAACACTTCTTAGGCCCGATTTCACCAAAGTAGAATAAGTTTTATTCCAAGTATAACTTTTCAAAAACAACCGAGATAACCTTTACACCACCAATTTTGAAAGACTAAGAAGCTTATTCCTTGGATAAGTACAATCAAAATGGCGTCATTTTAATTGTTATTTCAATTGTCAATCAGCTGTATCTGAGAGTAACCAGTAGGTTTATACCTGGAATAAAACTTATTCTACTTTGGTAAAATCGGGCCTTAGAAAGCTACTAAGGCCCGATTTTACGAAAGTAGAATAAATTTTATTCCAGGTATAACTTTCCGAGAACAACCGAGTTACACGAATATAGCCCTTATACCACCAATTTTGTGAAGGAATAAGACTTATTCCTTTTATACAATCAAAACGGCGTCATTTTTTGTGTAATTTCATTTGTCAATCAGCTGTATCCGAGAGTACCGAATAGCCTTATACTCGGAATAAAACTTATTCTACTTTGGTAAAATCGGGCCTTATAAAGGTAGCTAGGTAAAGTTAAGAAAAGTTCGCTAAGTCAAGGTCATTATAGGGCTGAGTTTTAATTGAAACTAATTGACCCGCCTCGGCTTCGCACAGGTTAATTTGTTTTACGTCCTAATCTTGTTCATGAGAAGAAGGAAGCGAAAGGGAAAAGATAGGAGAAAAGGATGAATGGACGGAGGGCAATAGAAGGGAGGCCGCCGAAGCCTGCCTTCCTTCGCCGGCCCATCCATAAGAGCTGTCTGAGGAAATATTTATAGGGAATGGGCGGCAGCATTGTTCAGCGCTGCTGTGCTTTGGAGGACATGACGTTAAGTCATTGGTATTTAGGTTTTTTTATGGGAATGAATGACGTGACGTGATAGTCGTTCGCCTAATGTTAAGCGACACGGCCGCCCATAACAGTTGCAATGTTACTTGGAATTTTAAAATAATAAAGTTTCGCGTGACACTGCGCACTGCGCACATCATCCTGAGACATCACACAGTCTAAAAAAGATTTCTAGACTGTGAGATCAGTTCTTAAGTCTCATTTGCCCAGTAATTTCACTAGCTACAATGCCCTTCAAATCGGAACACTAGTGCTTGCACACTACTGCTTGGCGGCAGAATAACTGGCAAAGCGGTGGTACCTACCTAGACGAACTTTGCAGAAAAGTCCTGCTACCTAGGTTAAGTCAAAATAGGTTGTAATAATGGCCTTTGGGCGGCTTAATATTTCTGACACAAAACCAAGTAATTCTTTTCTAATATTTATGTCAAAAACATGTATTTTCTCGTCTTTTTCTTGTTCCATAATAATCATCGGGCTCACTTTAGCAGCCTCTGACAATCAACTTTAAACGCCTATTTTATGTGATTAAGAAAACGCTCATGGCTCATAAAATTGGATATCATGTACTTAGATAAATGGTCTCGATAGGAGAAAAGCAATAACTTTATCTCCTTGCGTACGCCTACGCGATGTATGATGAGATGACAGATAACCAGATTTCACTTTAATATATGAAAGCTTAAGATCAAAGTTCAAATTAAACAGGTACTTGTGGTAATAATGCGCATCGACCTAGAGAAACGGGCGGCCGTGACGCTTAACACCAGGCGAACGACTAGCTCGTCACGTAATTCGTTTACATAAAAAAAGAAAGATCAGATGATGTACAAGGGTGGGTGTTTTGATCCGCAGTTAAAGTAACCAATGGTTGAAAATCCTAACGACCATTGATTAAAATTTGTTAGCATTTGTAACCATTGGTTGTGGTTAAAAACTTTAACAAATGGCCCTTGGTTAGAATCCGTTAGAATTTTCAACCATTGGTTACGTTAACTTCGGATGAAAAAACCAACCCTTATTGGCAGCTAGATACTACGACGTACTATGAAACTGACATTAGCTAGCCGATAAGTTGCAGTGACTAGCCCTTGACTAGCCGGTTATCTCCCTCTGACCAGGGTCGGATTAACCCTTAGGCACACAAGGCACTAGCCTACGGCACCGCCGACCAGCCTAGGGCCCACCCACCTAGCTACCCTCAACAGATAGCTTGCCTACTGTAGTGGCTGTTTTTGCGTTTTCAAGTAACCTCTCATTTTGAAAATAGCTGAAATTTTACGTGTTTATCTAGATAAACGGGAGATAAAACTGGCGCTCACTTCGTTTGCGCATTATTGTCGCCTGTACCGTTCAATGTAATGGCATACCTTCAACACTACAATTAATAACCTACTTAATTTATGCGCTGGCTTCGCATGCGTTTTCATATCAGTCTCAATATCAGGATTCATATCTGAGTGACAGATATGACGCTCTATGCAGCCAACACTAACGGATTGTTTCCCTATGAGTAACAGAAATAACGGTCTACGCAGCCAAAACTAACGTATTGTTTCCCTCTGAGTAACAGAAAAAACGGTCTACGCAGTCAACACTGTCGTATTGTTTCCCTCTGAGTAACAGAAATAACGGTCTACGCAGCCGACACTGTCGTATTGTTTCCCTCTGAGTAACAGAAATAACGGTCTACGCAGCCAACACTGTCGTATTGTTTCCCTCTGAGTAACAGAGATAACGGACTACGCAGCCAACACTAACGTATTGTATCCCTCTGAGTAACCGAAATAACGGTCTACGCAGCCAACACTAACGTATTGTTTCCCTCTGAGTAACAGAAATAACGGTCTACGCAGCCAACACTGTCGTATTGTTTCCCTCTGAGTAACAGAAATAACGGTCTACGCAGCCAACACTAACGTATTGTATCTCTCTGAGTAACCGAAATAACGGTCTACGCAGCCAACACTAACGTATTGTATCCCTCTGAGTAACAGAAATAACGCTATACGCAGCCAACATTAACGGATTATTTTCCTCTCAGGCGTAAGCTATAATATAGCCAACCTATTCATGCATCAAAAGGTTATAAGATTTAGTTTATAGAGTGAAAACCGTTTTGCCCCGAAACGTTAAAGTGTAGGTAAATTCACACACGGGCTCTATTGTTTCTATCACACGTGCAGATAGCAGAGCGATAGTAATAACAATTTGAATACCAGGACGGTCCTCTTAAAAGAAAAGTAAACCATACTCATTAGTAATTGATTTACATTACAATGAAAATTGATTGAAACTAAGATCACCATTTTAGGTCTCGGAAAGTAATAAACCTTAATTACATTACACCTAGGCTTGAAGCGACGTTTATTATTTCATAAATAACCTAATTCGATCGACTCAGGCGTGAAATTATTAAATACATTTCACGACATTGAAAAGAATAAGGATTTTTTTTTCAATAGTTTTTAACGGTAAGAGAACTGTATACTTACCCCCTCCCCCATCAAATTTAGATGTTTTTTTTATATGTTGTGTCTACCCAGTAAAAAACTATGCTTGTACGTCTTCCTTTTTCAAGTTTTTACAATACCTTCGTATTTATAGCCAGCTACTTTCACGAAATTTTGGCATCAAAATTATGACAAAGAAAAGTAGTCGTAACTAAAACATGAAACTCATTTGAAATAAATCAAGACGTACAAGCATATATTATGATCTATCCAACTCCATACGATTGACACCAAAGTTAAAAGTTTTTGTTAAGTTTTAGAGGGTGAAAACCATTGGCAACCGAAAAGCTATAATGTAGGTAAATAATTCACTCATGGGTTCTATTGTATCATACGTGTGGAGAGCAGAGCGACGGCAATAACATTTTCAAATATCAGGACGTTCCCGTTCCTATTAAGTGTTTGAGTGGATGAACGTGAATGAGTACTTACTCTTTCCCAATAGATCCATGATAGAATCGTCTTCCTGCGCCGAGCTGTAGCCGCTGTGATACGACCCTTTCCGCCTTCCCAACGCATCCAACAACAAAATGTCTTTCTCCTGCCCATTAGACGGTCTCCGCCTATCTGACGCCACATCCTCCGTCAGCTCCAAATCATCTTGCAAAGTCAGCACATCATTGCTCTCCGAACACAGAACAATTTTAAAAACAAAACAAAACACTACCAACGTTAACGAAAAACTTCTTCTTCGGATTTTAAAGTTTTTCTTTTTAATTTTTCCCGCCGCTCCGTTAGATCCGATTACGTTCCGTTCGCACATTTCACTTTTTGTGTTTTACTTTTTTTGACACATTGTTTTTTTTTGTTTGACACGTCTAAGCGCGGGAAGCCGGTTTTCGGAAGTAAACGCGACCGCGGCGCGAGACGCTCCTTTTCACTTTGGCTGCACTTTACATTTTCTACCAACTCTGAGTCATGGGTTAGGTAATTGTACCTATTACGGTAATAGCTGTTTATCTAATAATACACATTTTTGTGTTAATCTATTAGCTTGGGCAATGAAGTGAAAGTTAACAAACTACGACTTCATAGAAATAACTTTATTTTAATTAATTACTTGAAACACAGTAAAGTTATGCAAATATTATTTATAATGTCGTGAATTAAGCTTACACATAATATTTTAAATATATTCTAATCAAATTCATAATTTTTATTTTTCTTAGTTTGTTATACAAGAATTCAATTCAACTTCACTCCTAGCTGACAGTAAAAAAAAAACTAAGTACTTTCTTAAGTAAGTATAAAGCTTTGACGTTGAAGTGTGCGTGACAAATAAATAAAGTAGGTCGTATGTACAAAAGTGATTACTGAGTAACATTTTTTGTGTCCATAGAAGTAGGTTTTTTTTTTCATTCTAAGTATAATTTTTAGAGTTCTCATTTACGTTGACATGAGTTATGTAGAATGAATTTGATACACACGTTATATTTTAACAATTTTTCAAAAGTTTTTTTGAAGATTCGTGTTGTTGTATTTATTTAAACAATATAAATACAAATATACATAGCATTAGTATTGTGTAACGAAAGCAAATAAAACGAAATGAACGATAAGTACAAGCATGTCAAACTTGCGTCCCGCGGGCCGCATGCGGCCCTCAACGCATTTTTCTGCGGCCCGATGCACTTTTAAGTAGCCTCTCTTCAGGAAAGCCAAGTGTCGCATTTTATAATAACAAGTATACCGATAAAACGAGAAGACTTCAGGCAGAATTTAAAATGCGTTTTAAATTCTGCCTGAAGTCTTAAGATTTTAGGCTCCAAGAAGATAATTTTTCGCTGTTTACTTTTCTCTATTGACATCGGTTGAGATCCCACTCAATAAAACCAATTAAAATTCCTGCAATTTTTTTTGTGGTTTTGCGGCCCACTATTTCTACGGTCTATAATGCATGCGGCCCATCAATGACTTTCAGTTTGACATGTACGGCTTAAAGAACGAAAATAGTACTTAAAAAAGAAGGAAAAAAGTGTTTAAAAATACCCGCCAGCATATCAATTTGTAATTATTTCCTTCCGTAAGCCTAGTATAATTACATAACCAGTGGACTCCACAAATGGTTTAATTCACTATAAAGTATCAAGATTAAGTGGTCACACTCCAGCCGTAAGGCGCCAACTTTCGCTTCAGCTTTCCAAAACCTGACCATAACTCGAACAACAACATAACTCATTGAAACGTAATAAGAATTTTGGACCTTAAATTATTCATTACAATGTCTATAATACTTTGCATTTTTTATAAGAACTTGTATAAAAATCTTGAAAAAGTTTTGAATTAACGACGAATTATAAAAATGGTACTTTTCCGAACAGGATTAAAGGCTAAAATAGATTGCGTCGTTCAGTGGTCAGATGGATAAAATGGACGGATTGGCTTTCTTTACTAATGATATTGGATAAGGTTAATAATTTCTCGGTAATGGACGAATTGTTGCGTTAAATCTGTGGCTAATACGATTTTGATTAGACTTCCGAGTTTTTGCTATTGAATTAGAGAAAAGACGAGAATAATTTCTCACGTGATCGAGTCTTTTGTCTCGGTGTTTTTGGCGGATTAATTGCGTAGTCAGATTATGTAAAGCTTTTATATAGGTAGGCTTTTGTGTTTGAAACAAAAGTAGAACAAATGCAATTGTTATGTTATAGACTTATTGCGTAACTGTTCGCATTACCCGACTAAATTAAAAATATGCATAGCTCTCTTAAAACAAAATTAAGAACAGGTTTATATGAGTAAGTATATTTTATCTTAATATTTCATTATTATTACTACCTACTATGTACTGTATCAGCCGGAAGATGTCCACTGCTGAACATAGGCCTCCCCATAAAACGATACTTTGGACGATTATCATAGGGGAGGATTGCCATAAACCATGCTTGGCTTGCTTGGCAGGCGGCTTGGTGATCGCAGAAGATTTCAATGTACCGAGGAAAATGCTTCTGCCCATTCTGTGGATATTCTCTTAGCTGGTTCTTACGGCACGCATCACGGGAAGGGTGTGGGAATATTAAACCACGTGGACCACACAGTTTAATATTTTATTAATTTTAGGTAGCTATTTGTTTTCGATATAGATTAGTATACAGTTTATTTAAGGAGCTGTGTTATTTTATGACTTATGACCTTTACAACATCGGGTGGGAAAATTGCACACTGAGAAAAATTACCTTCCGAAATACGGAAGGAATGTCCATTGTCCGTCCCTTTTGATCTCAACAGGCTTTTCATCTTGGAAGGTTTATAATATACATTTTGCTGCCCAAAAATTTCCATCTAAGGAATGCCCTTATTGTAACTGTGTCTTTTATTTTGGTGGGTTATATGGATCAATTACCTTTGAAATCTCGCCCAGAACTTTCGATTCTGTATCCTGTCGTACCTGCCTCTCCATGTCATACAATATACCTACCTACTTTGATTTTGATCGTTTTGAATTTAATTCGTCCTCATTGAAGTTATAACTTAAGATATAGGTTATTCCTTTCCTTGTCTCTACCAGCTTTTATTCTGCACCACTTCTATTGTCCAAAAATAAAGGTCAAAAACACAAATCCACGAAAACTAGGCTTCATCTTTCACGTCGTGCCAAACAGATCGTGAAAACATAATTACATATGCGCAAGCGCATCTTTTGTAACTGTCTTTTGGAGGAGCCCGCGCTTTTGCACATTTTGCAACTGATTGTCTGTGGGAACCGGACGTGTGACGTTTGACAATGGGATATGAAGTGTTGCGATATGAAACGCAAGGAGCGTATCTTGCAGAAATGATTTGTGACTTCCGCGAAGAGGAAAACTTCTGGTGATTTTGCAACTCCTAAGTCAAAAGACTTGTGAAATTCTACTTGGGAAAGGTAGTGTGGGATGCCTGCCGGCCAAGAGGAGTGATGGTCTACGAAAAACGTCAAGCGGTTTGATGAGAAGGACCAAAGACTAGGCCCATGGGCTATGATTGAAACAGGAGTGTTTAGTTATTAGAATAGAATAGAATAGAATAGAATAGAATAGAATATAGATATCGGACTGACTTTAATCAGTAGTTAAACACCCTAGATCTATAGCTCTACTTTGCTTGCCTCCATTAAAAAAGGTACTCAATGCCTGGGCCCATTAGCGTTCATTAGAAGGGGCCTATATCCATTAGTAGACTGATAGAGGCTGATGATGATGATGATGATGATGGAATTCTACATGACAAGAAAGGAAGGATGGAATCCAATGAATTTTAATAAAATTTTACGATTAAAAACTGTCTGCTGACGACCAACTTTTAAATGAAGATGAGCAGCAACGCATGATCAGCAACCCCGGTACTAAAAAGTCTTTTTTTTATTGTTGATGCAAAGCATTTGACCACTGTCTCACCTGGTGGAAAGTGATGACGCAGTCTACGATGGTGCATGCTTGCCTAGAAGATACCTGTCTATTAGCGACGAAAACCATCTACCATCAAGTAAGCCGTCTACTTGCTTGCCCTCTCATTAGTAAGTATTAACTAGGTGGTAGGACTTTTCTGCAAAGTTCGTCTAGGTAGGTACCACCGCTTTGCCAGTTATTCTGCCGCCAAGCAGTAGTGTGCAAGCACTACTGTGTTCCGGTTTGAAGGGCATTGTAGCTAGTGAAATTACTGGGCAAATGAGACTTTACGAACTGATCTCACAGTCTAGAAAACATTTTTAGACTGTGTGATGTCTCAGGATGACGTGCGCAGTGCGCGGTGTCACGCGAAACTAACTTAGAGTTCCGAGTGACATTGCAATCTGTTAACTTAACACCAGGTGAACGACTAGCTCGTCGCGTCATTAGTTTACATAAAAAAAAATGAAGATGGCACGGCCATTGACATAATTATATATTACTTCGTACGGCACATGCTTAAGATGCTGACAGTATCCAATGCGAGCACGTTTATTACAGCAGCCAAACGGAGAACGTATACTGTATTAATAGGGTCGCTTTTTCCGTAGCAAAAATATGGCGATTACGTTGCGTTGCGCGTCGACTTTTCCATTTTAGAATATGAATATTTTTTTAGAATATTTATTTATTCATGCAAAAATAATACATTTTGTTTACAATTAATTAATTAAATAAATACATGACACAAATTATTCAAATAATTACGCTGTTCAGCACAGTAGGATTCCCTGTGTTGTGCTGAACAGTACTCTTCCGATGATACATTACAATACACCTATGATAATATCTATCGATGGGATACCACTAATTAAATAAACAATACTATTACTACGTACTGATAATACAATAATATATACTGATAATTATAAAGAAATCATGTTGTATGAATAAGAATTTGACCCCAATTATAATATTATATCTGTATGTTGTACCTACGCGTAAGTTCTGACCGACAACAGAGGAATCATGGTCGATTGTGTGAATGTTTCCGTATTGTATTTCCTTGCAAATGTAAAAGAGTTTGTACTGGTGCGTTTAATGTTTGTAGGATCATTGGTATTGCCTACAGTAGTGTGAATGGTTAATTGCGTAATGATAATCTAGTATTCAGAGTAGCTTCCTAAATAATTGGTTTAAGTTGGTTAGTTTAAGCTGTTTATGTCCTATTTTATGTTTATATTGTATAGTGTACCTACCTATTGTCTATTTATGAATTTAGTTTTTACCTATAATATACGTATTATTTACCTACTTACTAATAAACAACACGTAATATCTCTTCAGTGGCTTTGTAACTCAATCCTGATAGGTAATTAATAACTTTACGTTTGCAGACTTGCTTAGTGTCATTTCGTATTCCAAGTATTTTATTTAGTTTTCCGTACATGTAATATCCGAGAAAGCGGTAACACTTTTGTCCAAAACGTGTTCTAATTTTTGGAGCACGCCAGTTGTAATTGCGCTTAGATCTAATAGCCTCGTCAGAGTAGCCACCTATGCAGTTTTCTAATGCTGTCTTGTGGAAACGCAGAGCAGATGATAAAATAAAGATTTGTCTGACTCTAAGGTGTTTGGTGTCATGGTATAGTTGGTCTGTCGGGTATCTATATGGTTTCCCATATGCAACTTTTAAAACAGCACGCTGCGCTCGTTCAATTTTCATAAGAAGCCCGCTGCCGGCTGCTCCCCAAGACGTTACACAGTAATATAGTAAAGATTGGCAGAGTGATGTATAAACCATGTTTGCTGTACAAATAATTAATTGTAAAAGTAAAACTTATTGTTATAAAAAAATAAGCTTACAGTTGGATGCATTAAAACATAGCTAATCACCATGATTTATTTCAATGTGGTGTCTTATTACAATGTAACATTTTTTGCATTTGAATAATTTTTTTGAGGTCACTTGACGATTTTTTTCTACCAAGAAAACTTTTCGTAATCGTATTTTGATTTTAACAGTTGGAAAGAAGATATGACCAGTATTAACATGCATTTTTTTCAATTCGATAAATGATATATATTTGAGAAAATTACATTCAAGTTAGCTCGATTGGGAGCCTTCAGCACCTTAACGCAGTGAGTTTGGTTTAATGCTTAATTTAGGCATTTAGCCTAGTACGGCTATAACCACTTATTCGTTTTCCAATGCGCGTAAATACAACACGACATTTTTGTGGTAAGTCAAAGAAATTTTTGTTATCAAAAAATACGAATTGTGTATGAAATGAACATTTTTGTGCGGATGGCGATTGGTAAACCTAGGGTTTTAATTTTAGTATTGTTTAAAATTTTCACATAGTAGTATTCTTAATTAGGTAGGTCAGTATTCTGTGGAAATTCTTTCCATCAAATAAAAGCCGTTCACAATAATTGTTTAATTGTATCAATAATTCATTTCTTAACTTTAGTTATCGAATTGTTTTGTAACAACCGATGTAAAAGGCACGAACATTTCACGTCACGATGGTTTATTCGCTGCGCGCGCAACGAAAGTGAAAATGGCGGGAAAGATGAGCTGTCAAACTGTTACGTTCCGATACACTCTCGGTTTCAATTTTCATCGATTTAAAAAGTTTTATTATGTTTTCTTTTGTTATTGTGTAATCGGTTTATAGCTCCGAACTTTCGTTACCTTTCTACTTACCTACTTACTTTGTATTTGATTTCCAATCTTGGATTTTGATTAGTAAATAGACGTGGTCATTAATTGTGGCCTAGAAGCAGTTAAGATTTCCACGAAAACCAAAGAAAAACTTGTGGTTTTGCTAATGAGGTTGATATTTAAGTAGGTATGCCTACCTATAATATTTAAACTTCTTGGCGCGTCTTAAATCATACCGCAGATCTGTGTACCTACTCAGTGTTCCGCTATGCCAATAATAAAATAAGTAGGTATAATATTTATTCCACATACAACATGACATCTTTTATTGTTATTACTAGAAACAGTTGAAGATGCAGTTAGACATGTAGGTAATTGTAAAGAAAATTTACATTTGTGTTAGACGACTGTAATGAACATTTCTATTTGTGTCAACTTTCTTACTAGTATTTCAAACAGGGTCTCAGAAACTGGCGAGTAAAGGAAAATTATGGAAAATACCTACATATTTTTACTACTTTATTTTACTACAACTTTTTTCTACAAGTAGTTTGTTATTAAAAGAGCATACCGACATTAAAAAATAACCCCCTTTATTTTTTTCATTAGATGGCAGAATTACATTTAGAAAAAAAACAAAAAATTTTTAGCTTTTGTCACGCACACTCATTATGTCAATTTGCACTTACCATGAAAATCACAAAAAAAATAGAACCTATACGAAAATTTTACAATAAAAACGGAACGTTAAATTCTCCGATTGGTCATTGTTTTTAACTTTTTTTCTGAAACGTGCTATAGTTTTTAGCAGCGGCGCGGGACTGTATCTTATGTGACAGAACACATTTAGCCTGAGTGCGCGGGGCGGCCAACCTTTTACTTTCAATGCTATTTTCATGCAGATTTTATCTTCGTCCATAAACATATTCAGATTTATGGGTTAATGCCGTGTGATGCATAATCTTGCTATAAATTACGTAATAAATCGTTTAGTTTGTCTTAATATTTTTTTGCATTTCTGCGTCTACTGAATAATAGGTTTCTGAACTGCTGCACAAATTGTCAATCTTCTAGGTTATCTGCGTACCTACGAAATATTGGCTATAAGTAATATAATGGAGTTTTGGCGGGAACGTGAAAAAAGTCACGTCGTTGCATTGTATTATTTCACAAAACTTATGCTTTTTCTAGTGTTAATGTTTAAAATTAGTGGCATTAAGTGCTGAATTACGAGTATAAGTGTGGGCAAGTGATATAATGTAGTGAAACGTGGTTTTTCGTGTTGCTTCCAAAATTCCATAGAAGCCTCTAGTAAAGTTGCCACTACATTACTAGGACATGACTTAGACTGGATTATGACTACCTGACTTAGACTGGACTATGACTACCCTGACTGACTGTGACGTAAGACTTGACTTTACATGAAATATTTCGTAATCCGATGAAAAACTACAATACTTGACACTGGCTAAATACACTATGTGTGGAGCCAAACTATAAGAAAAAAAAATGTTATATAATACTGACCGAAAAACAAGTTTCTCTTTAGAGAGTATATGTGACGACCATGCTGATAATTTGGATCACGTAGCGTTTTTTGTCGATAGCATAGCAACAGAAACATACCATGTACATACCTTACTCGGCAAATTCTCTCCAGTGAGGTTTTTGTAAACTTTTTATTATGCGAGGTAATGACGCCCTAAAGCCCTAGAGATTGCGTAGATACCAAAGGCAATAAGCACGTAAAACATAGCCTTTTTTGTACCTCCTAAAAAAGAAAATACCTTAAAAATAATACCATTAACATCCGGGTTTATTTTTTGAGCACAAAAACAAACTGTTTATAGTTTTTATGTCAGTTGAAAAAATGTTGGCGCCACCAGCCGGCGCCAGAGAGAGGTCTCGGCGAGAGCGGCTGGAAAGCTGCCTCCGGTTTTACTTTTAATTTTTATATTTAGAACATGACACTTGTAATGAGGTTGTATAGTCAATCGCGTTACAATTAAGGGCCCTATTCGCTATGCCACATGAGATTCCTTGCCAATAACGCGTGACGTCATAACGTGCTCTAAACATACACGTACAAACGTGCCCATACACGTTCAATTTTATTGATCAATCTTTGTGATTGATCAATTTTATTCATCGTGTAGGTTTAGTACTCGTCAATGTTTTTCGGTTTACAGTATGAAAAAAACATTAATGGAAGTGGTCTCGTCAACTTTATTAATCAATAAAATTGAACATGTCCACTTCCGAGGGCCGCCTTATACGGCTGTATGGTTTCGTAAGATTTTTAAAGGTTAAATGTGATTAAAATTTGACACTTGTTATCTATAAAGTTATTTAGTTTTGGGCTTTATAACCTTTTAGGATAAGGTATTTTTTCTTTCTTCTCGTGTCAGAATTTTCTAGCTGCCCAAGTAAGACATTTCAGGTCGCCTGAAAGCTTATTAGTTGGCTTATCAATTATTTCTATAGAACAACTAAACTGGGGCCAACAGTCAAGGTGAATTGAATAGTCACTTTTAAAGCAGCTAGCGAGATATTTTGAGGAAATTCGTAATTTAAATTTTGTGCCGTATATAATAAAATACAGTACATCTTTTTTTTTAATGGAAATTCAAACGTTCTTGTCAGTTTGACTTAGTGCGTCGCGTGCACGCTAGAGTGCACGCACTTAATCAAACGTGCGACGTTTCACACAGCGCCATCTAGCCCAAACTAATCGAAGCTTGTACCAGGGAACCAGATACAATACTTAAATACTTTTTGTTTGTAAATGCATACATATAATACAATATAACACCCAGACACAGAACAAACACCTATGTTCAACACACTAATGTTTGTCCTGGGTAGACATCGAACCCACAACCTATAGTCAGAAGGCAGAGCTACTACCAACTGAGCTATCAGGCCAGTCAATATAAACATAAGTGTAGGCTACGCCTGCAGCGCAAAACGCACCGCACCCGCACCAATGCGTGACCTAAAATCCATTAGATTAGACAAGATAATAAGTACTACGACCATAAGGAATGTCCATCACAGATCTAAACACGTACCAACGTCAATGTTTAGAAACATTGTAATGCAGGGTAATGCAGGAGTTCTAGATTTACCTGCTTTCCATATTTATGGTAGGTAGTATCTCTACTTGGTCTGTGTACTTTCCATACGACTAAACATCCGCTTACTGCGAATAAACAAGGATTTTAAAGGTTGCAAAATACTGCCGCGGCCGGCTACGTTGCAGTTGTGTATTTCGATCACGTCACTTATCAGGGCCTTAATTCTAGATGAAAACACAGATTCCACACGATACAAAACCACGTCGTTATCGTGTCTTGTTCAAATCGTGTCACAGCATTAGAAATACCTTCACTTTACATTAAAGTTGTTTTTATTTTAAATAAATATAGACTGGTGATAACTTTTGACGTGTTGATGTTTCAGAACGCGTCTCAGTGGAACTTTATGATTTTTGACAGTTCAAATCGCGCCAATTCCAAATTCATTCCACGCGGTTTCGTTTTCATTTTATAGAGAATAGATTTTTGCAGATTTCTTATGTAAGACAAGGAATTCGCGTGGTTTCGAAGTAAGGAATCGTAAGTGGTCATACAGAATTAGGGCCGTGCGATCCCCGTCGCTGTGTTGCAACTTGCGTCTTTATAAATATAGTTATCACTAAAATACTAATAAAATAATAGTTTAATAATAATAAGCATTTAAATTACAGGATTCCACGGCGTTGGTCAACTTTTAGTTAGTAGTCTGCTTTATTTTATACTTTTTTTTAATGTTATGTATGAGCGACAAACAAGCATACGGCCCGCCTGATGGAGAGCAGTAACCGTAGCCTATGGACATCTGCAACACTAGGGGGCGTTGTCAACGCGTTGCCAGCTCAGTAAACTTTTTTTGATACCCTTTTTAAAAGACTGCATATTGAAGCGTCGCGGGAATACTTCCGGGGAAGATCGTTCCACATCTTGCAGGTGAGAAGAATGAACGCATGAAGCGAGTCGAGCTAGATTTCCATTCTTGCAAGATATGTGGATGAGGCTTTTGACGGTGGTGATGTACGGTGATAGAACGCCGACGCCGGCATAATATCATAAAGCTCCTAAGAGCAATCCCCAAAAAACAGGCGGTAGAAAATGCACAGTGAACGAAGGTCTCTTCGGAGTTCGAGTGGTTTTAATCTTTCGGAGAATTCTATAGTGGCTCTTCCCTGTAAAGAGTCAAGAGGCCCAAATATTACGTGCACCGTTCCAGAGGTGGGAGCAATACTCCACGTGGGGCCGCACTTGAGCTTTGTAAAGCAGAAACCGCTGACTCGACCTGAAGTATCGCTTCGCCTTGTTCAGCACACCAAGCTTTTTAGAGGCAAGTTTAGCTTTGGCCTCTAGGTGACTCCGAAACTTGACCTCACTAGAAATTTCAACACCAAGATTACCAAGACTCTCCGAAACCTTAAAGGAAACACTCTGAAACCGCGGTGCAACCTCAAAGGGAGTCTTTTTTTGTAAGCATCTAGATATTTCTAAAAAGCATTTCATTTTTTTATTCCTTCCATCTATTAGCTTAATTTAAATGTAGGTAAGTGAAAACATGACATAACACTTCCTAGTTATAATTTGTTTTTTTTTTCTTATATTTTGGCTCCACACATAGTGTATTTAGCCAGTGTCAAGTATTGTAGTTTTTCATCGTATTATGAAATATTTCATGTAAAGTCAAGTCTTAGTCACAGTGAGTCAGGGTAGTCATAGTCCAGTCTAAGTCAGGTAGTCATAATCCAGTCTAAGTCATGTCCTAGTAAAGTAGTGGCAACTTTGCTAGAGGCTTCTATGGAATTTTGGAAGCAACACGAAAAGCCACGTTTCACTATATTATATCCCTTGCCAACACTTCTACTCGTATATCAGCACTTAATGCGTAAAATGCCACCAACTTTAAACATTAACACTAGAAAAAGCATAAGTTTTGTGAAATAATACAATGCAACGACGTGAACTTTTTCACGTTCCCGCCAAAACCCCTAGTTATAATTCCTGCAAAAAGTCTTTTACCAATTAAGTACTTACTTCTACATTACGAAAAAAAAACCTAGGTATGCCATTTATTTAAACCTTTTAAACTATATAATACTTACACTAACTATCAAAAGGAAAGCTTCAAAAACGCTTAACATTTAACAATCGCAACTCCATAAGTAGCATTAAACGCTCTAAGTAACAGCACAATAAAGTTTAATTCAAACGTTAAAACCATAACAACGTAACGACCTATACAAATACCAACATAATAAGAGGAAAGCTCCCAAATAACTGTTATCTCATTATAGGTAATAGCTATTCACATTAACGTTTATTATGTAACGGATAAATATAACGTTACGTCATACTTTTTGAAGGTTGGTGAAAGCAGTGCGCGCCTTGAGGAGTATCAATTCGTTATTTAGGGTGCGTTCATATTACGTTACGCAGGTATGTATAAGTCTGAAAAACTATAATTATCTAAACCATTAATGGTATTTTCATTTAAAATAAATAATTTTGAAGCACAATTATTATTAAAAATCATTTTCCATTTGACCTATAATATAGATTCTATTATCCTTGCTTCTCAAGCAGGTAATGTAGGCAAAGTTAGCCCTGGTGTCAGAATTTTCAGACCACCTAACGGCTCTGACTTTGATTATCTGTTATAACAATATATTGTCTTATAATACATCCGTCAAGGGTTAATTTACCCTCCCAAGGCTGATATTGAGCAATCACTTATTTTAAAAATGTAGCAAATAATCATTACCCACAACCTACCTCTTTTTTGGATATAATTATGATAAGCTTACTGTATGCAGAATTTAATCCAAATCCGTTTAGCCCTTTCGTCATTAAAAGCCACACAAAACCCAAATACTCATAACTCAAAAAAATTATTGCAAATAGGCTATTTTTAGCACTTTTACCTGTCAAAACTATATAATGTATTTAAAATTAATAAAACTAAATTACTGGACATACTAAGCAAGCATAATTATTAAGCAAAATTACATAGTGGTTGATGTCAAAATATTACTTAACAAGCCTATTGTAATACAAGTTAAAAAAAAGTTCTCTCACAAACAAACAAACAGACAACTTAAAATATTAGTAGGGATAGTAGGATTAGTATTTACTAATAGGTGGTAGGAATTTTCTGCAAAGTTCGTCTAGGTAGGTACCACCACTTTACCAGTTATTCTGCCACCAAGCAGTAGTGTGCAAGCACTACTGTGTTCCGGTTTGAAGGGCATTGTAGCTAGTGAAATTACTGGGCATATGAGACTGTATGATCTGGTCACACAGTCTAGTAATCTTATTACTACACTGTGTGAAGTCTCAGGATAACGCAAAACTATATTAATTTAGAGTTCCAAGTGATACCTACGGCGATCTGTTATGGGCAGCCGTGACGCTTAACATGGAACGATAAGCTGGTCACGTCATTGAATTACATTAAAAATAATAATATAATAGGGTATATTAGCAATGATACTAATTATATATGAACGCGTTAAGCCTAAGTGAGCCTAGCTGGAATTCAGAAAGGATCACTACATAATCAGCCTTACAATGACTAATAAACCGCGATTACCGAAGACGGACGCGCTTTCTCCGGAACAAGGCCTAAACAGCGCGGTAACGTTACAAAATAACAGGTTACACATCGCTGCTACGAATTACTGCTATTTGATTACGTAATTATAATGTAGGTGCTATTTCGGGAACATCCCATCACAGACTACTAAGGGATACTACGTATCATCCCATAATATTATTTAGGCTAGTTGCCTGCTATTAAAAATTAACAAGTCAATACCTATTATGTCATAAAGTAAGTAGGTTAAAAATTAATGCATTAATTGAAAAGATAATGAAATTGGTAAATAAATCACGGAGTAATAAGCTTTAAAAGTTAATGGAGGGGGCATCGCCTGTCCTTTTCTCGCAAAACCGAGGTCGTGTGGAGCTTACCCACAGTTACTATGAAATTACACGTTGTGACGTCACGTGCCAATGAGATAGATGGATAGAAACTGCTTTATTACACAAACAACAAATGTAGGTACATAGGCGAACTTAATGCTAGAGAGCATTATCTTCCAGTTAAACTGGGGTTAACGTGGAAATTTTTCAAAGAGATTGTATAAATTATAAAGCTACCACAGTAATGAGGTATGAAGGACCAAGAACTGACGTCACTGCATGTTTGAGCTGTCTCTTTCTATTCCTGTATTTTAAAATGCTTGTAACTTTGTCGTTTATTGTGATTAATTTTTGTTTTCACGACTGTTTACTTTTTGAGGAATACTATTAATCTATTAGAATAAAAAAATGCACGGAGTGCCTCGGAGAGCAAGTTAAGCCGTGCCTCGAGGAGCACGTTAAGCCGTCGGTCCCGGTTGTCATAAGAACATCTATGGCAATCGGTACGAGTAGTCAGACGCCTGATAGAATTTGACACCAGAGGCCGTACTGTGAACTCTTAGCGTGACTCAAAACAGACCCTATACTGGATCGCTTGTCGAAATCCTCATACGAAAAAAACAAAGCAATCCAATATAGTTTCTGTATCGCGCTAATAGCTCACAGTACGCCCTCTGGTCTAACCATCCATGTTACTGGTTCCTTGTTGCGAGGTCAGATGGCTCGTGTAATTCTGGTAGCTCGCCGCTACAGGTTAGATTGGGAGCCGACCCCAATAACAAATGGGAAAATGGCAAAGAGAGGACGAATAAAAAATTGCAGTTAACTGTTAAAGCCTATTGGGATAGATGACAATAGGTTTTAGTATACCTATACATATTTATTCTATTACATATTTATTTTATAGCATACACTGAAAATTCCCCGTAGATAGTTTCTGCAAAGTACTGGGTATTTTCTGCCCAGTAGTCCTACAGCTTACTAGCCGGCTATAGGGAATGCCCAGGGAAGGGGCAGCATCATTCTCCTCGGTACATTATAATCTACTGCGATCTCCAAGCCGCATGCCAAGCGTGGTGATTATGGCAAATGCCCTCTCTCTAATGAGGAGGCCATGCGTCTTCCAACTTCCAGCTAATTATGAAATAGGGCATTTATATATTCGACTGGCCTGATAGCTCAGTTGGTAGTAGCTCTGCCTCCTGTTCTATGTTGTGGGTTCGATTCCCACTCAGGACAAACACATTTTGTGTGATGGGCATAGGTGTTTGTTCTGTGTCTGGGTGTTATATTGTATTCTATATATGCATTTACAAACAAAAAGTATTTAAGTATTCTATCAGTTATCTGGGTCCCATAGTACAAGCTTTGCTTAGTTTAGGGCTAGATGGCGCTGTGTGAAAAGTCCACAAAAAAAACTAAAGCCTTCAAAATTGGGCCTACTTCGAACCTAGATATGTATTAGTATCTGTTAGTACCTAATCTGTGGTACTTACATCCCTCAAGCTCGTCAAAGAACTTCGATTTATTTTTCTGTCCAATTTGTTCAAGTTTATCACTTTCAATCACTGGTAACTCTACTTGGTTGGACACTTGTTCACTTATCTGCGTCACTTTAGGCTTAACTGTCTTAAATTTCAAAGTCTTAATTGTGCCATCGTCGTCTAAAATTTGAATGTCGGCAAAGTTTTTATTTTTCACGTTTTCACTAAACTTCGATATCACAGACCGGTCTGAGATCCTGAATTTGGTTTCCAGTAATTCCTGGTTCACTATCCTATTGTCTGTATTACACTTCACGTTTATTAAATGCGTTAAAATTATCACTTTGGCTAAATGAATAGTTTTGGTTTGCATTGTTTTAAAAAGTTAATTTAAAACTGTCTAATCACAGAGCGCTTTTACTTTTTAATGTTGCTGAGTTGATTTTTCAGCCAGTTCTAATTTCTTTTCGCGCTACAGGGTTTTTTCAGCCAGTAACAAAATCTTTACGTAAAGTACATTCAATATCTATATTGGCCGAATACACGCTTTATTTGGTTAGAAACACGGTCTAATTTTGTTTGCTTCACCTATCCCGCCTGTACGAATTACAAGTCTGTCAAAAAGAGGCGGGAAGTCCGGTACTTTTTTCTTAAAAATTGAAAGCTAACCGCGTTGACGCGAGACATTCGGCCGAGTGTCTAAAATCGAACCGTTTGAGTTGGTGAAATGATGGCTTGTTGCGTAACCGTTTCTTGTGATAGGTCCGGCTAAGGAGCGTTCTTATTTCGTAATTCGGTGCGGTCTTTTATTTTGTTTATGACGTAGAACGTAGAAGCCTTTCGACTGTCGTTTGTTTTTCAATTTTTTCTTTTGTTTGATTTGTTTGGGTTAAAGTTAAGTAAGGTATGATATCGAAGGATTAGCGCCTGTCTGCACTGAGTTTTACGGCTCTTATGTTCCCACTTGTCTCTGTATAGGTAGGACGTACGAAATACATTGCGGTAGAGGGATGAATGAAACTTAGGAGCTGTCTAACTTTAGTGCAGGCGGGCGTAAGCTACCTAATTATGTTTCGTAATAATTACATTACATAGGTACTATATGTATTGGCGGAGACGCGAGATTGTTAAGCGTGTTACTTCTGCAGTATCTAACTATTGTCTAAGCTGTGGTATCAGATACATTTTTAATAACCGCAGTGGTTTCATCATCATCATCAGGTGGAAGACGTCCACTGCTGAACCACCATAAAATGCCACTTTGGTTGCTTATTATAGGGGGCGATTTTCCATAATCACCACGCTTGCCACGCGGCTTGGTGATCGCAGAAGGTTTTAATGTACCGAGGAGAATGCTGCTGCCCATTCCCTGGATATTCCCTTAGCTGGCTCTTACGACACCCACGGGAAGAGATGGGGTGGTGCTATTCGCAAACCGGGACCACTTAGGGCTTAGTGGTTTATTCTGATGGATAATGTACATTTGTGTTGTTCATTATATTTTTTTTTATTAAAAATATAAGTAAATAAGGATTTCATACAATTATTTTTTACGATAGTCAATAGCATAGATTAGTTAAGAAATATAGAAATAGATACATATATTAAGTAAAAAAGGATTTATTTAAATATTTACAATAATATTACATAATAAAAATTAAAATAAAACTGTATACACCGTGGAGTTTAATTCGATATTTTCCTGAAATGTATGTACTCAGTCCATGCTTTAGAATGTTTATTTAAAGCTAAACACAAAAATACGTATAATGTAAAACTTAAAAGTAGGTACTCTAAAATTGGTCCAAATTCAAATTCTTAACAAAAGGCCTACGACATTTATTTATTTATTTATAAAAACGATAGTAAGCTTACAGTCAAACACCAAAACGCTACCTATCTTAAACAATGCGTATAAAATAACTTAAACTCGCAGATAATTTTTGCTAGCCTATCATTGAATATGTCGACATGCTGGAACTTGTGCGTAAATAGATTAAGCATAGACAACGCTCTATTTGTAGGCGCGTTGTTGGCATGGCAAGTGCGTAGCAAGGGACATGAGAACACCTGGTGCCGGCGACGGCTCCCGGTACGAGTGTAATTATTGAGTACAAATAAAGTCAGAGCAGCCAACACCGTCGGATTGTTAACCCTGTTGCGAAGGATCTGACAATAGTGGATAACTAGCAACAGTTTCCGTCTTAACTCTAATGTATCTACACCGATCATACCTGATACAAATAGAGATGGAAAAAGATAAGGGTAATAACCGTACATACGTTTGTAAACATATCTAGCAAATTTGCGCTGGAGCCTCTCTAATATCAGAGTATACTTGGCTTCACGGGGATCCCAGATTATCGAACCAAACTCCAACTTACTACGCACAAAAGCGTTAAATAGCATAATTGCACCTTTCACGTCTTGAAACTGCGAAGCTGTTCTCATTATGAATCCTAAAGTTTTATTTGCACTTTTGACATATAATAATTTGGCACTCCGGGACAGCGGAGAGGGCGGTGCAGGCGTTTTATCTATCTACGAAACATTTGCCCGCAGCATGTAGTGTGAAATAGACATTTCGGCTAACGGCGAATTATTTTTTGGGGCGTTTATTTTATTTTTATTTTTTTATTTAATGCTGTAATATTGCTGTATTAGCATGGACTTAGTACATACATACATGTATATTGCCTTGCTTATTGTATGGCTGCCAAACATGGGTCTTCACGAATAATATCAAACAAAAGATAATAACAACACAGAGGGCAATGGAAAGAAGTATTTTAAAAATCAGGAAAATACACAAAATAAGAAACGAAATTATCAGACAACAGACAAAAGTAACTGATGCATTAACACATGCCCTTAAACTGAAGTGGAGATGGGCTGGACATATATCGCGCGTCACCGATAAAAGATGGACCTTACAAACAGCATTATGGAAAGAACCAATAGGAAAGAGGAAGGTTGGTAGGCCAAATAGACGGTGGGCTGATGACATAATAGAAACTGGGGGTAAAGATTGGCTTATCCTGGGCAAGGATAGAGAGGCTTGGAAGAAGTTGGAGGAGGCCTTCACCCAAAGAGGGGTCCATATTGATAAGGAAGATATTAACTAACTTTACTAACAATTAAATAGATTAAACTACTAATAATACTAACAACATTTGAAATGTACATTAGATATGGAAATAAAAGGCTTTATTATTATTATTATTAGTACATACGTTTCAGGATAAGATCGAATTCAATTCCACAGTGTATAACTTGTTCACAAAAGAGTACCTAACACCTTGTACGGAAAGGGGTAATTAACTCAAAAATAATTACAGTTTATGGACGGGCGCATTTCATAAACACACAAATAACGCCATAGTATTTTCACCAGATCGTATAGACTGCTGCAAAGCAAATACCTTTTATTTAAACTAAATAGGCCCGCATTTGACCGCAGTCTCACCTGCACCTCACGCGGAAAGATGGAAGGTGACGACGTGGTCTACGATGGTATACCATGGTATACCATCGTAGACCACGTCGTCACTTTCCATCACAGGTATCTTCTAGGGAAGCATGTATACCATCGTAGACCGCATCGTCACTTTCCATCACAGGTATCTTCTAGGGAAGCATGTATACCATCGTAGACCGCATCGTCACTTTCCATCACAGGTATCTTCTAGGGAAGCATGTATACCATCGTAGACCGCATCGTCACTTTCCATCACAGGTATCTTCTAGGGAAGCATGTATACCATCGTAGACCACGTCGTCACTTTCCATCACAAGTATCTTCTAGGGAAGCATGTATACCATCGTAGACCGCGTCGTCACTTTCCATCACAGGTATCTTCTAGGGAAGCATGTATCTCGCGACTTAAAGAGCTTCAGATTGTACTTATCGGAAAACAAAGACGCTGGTAAAGTGTTCCATTCCTTCGCTGCTCGCATTATAAATGTCGAGTCAAACCGCTTCGTGCAAATCGAAGGAATATCAACCATAAATGGATGGCGCGTAGCTGTACGTCTTGTTGTCCGATGGTGAAACGGAGATGGTGGAATTAGATTGTGTAGCTCCGCAGCACACTTACCGAAATGTAACCTGTAGAACACTGATAGGCTGGCAACTTTACGACGGTGCTCTAAGCTCTGGAGCCTAGCCCTCACCATTGTAACGTCACCTATGAGCTTTTTTGCTCGCCTTTCAATTGAGTCCAAGGCCTGAAGCTGGTATTTAGCTGAACCGTCCCAGAGAGGGCCGCAGTATTCCATACAGATCTCACCTAACATGCCCACTTCGACAAGTTTTTCTCGACACTTTTTCTCGTGAGGAACCGTGACAAGACTATGGTAGCGCCTAAGTGTGTCTCACTCTAACAGCGACGACAAGTTTTCTCGCGGTGCGCATGCTAGGGTGTGATAAATATATCGATAGAGATATGGATATGGCTAGGGACAAGGACAGGGACAGAGATAGCCTTGTTTTTAAAGGTCAAACTTAAAGTTTGCTTTTTCCATCTTTAGCCAGGATTCTTAAGTCTTTCCTGAGTATCTTCCCACTTGGACTCTTGGGGATTTGCTTAACGAAGCGGACGCCACCTCGCAGGTGTTTCGGGTTCGATAACTGAAAATAAAATGTATCATTTTAAGTTATTTTACCTGTATGAAATAATTTAAAACAGTACTTAAATATTTTAATTTAACTTTGTACTGTAGCAGTTGAATAAGTAAGTTATCCCATTTGTCTAACTATAGACATATATCGAGATACAGCCTGGTGACAGCCTATAAGGCTCGAACTATAAGGGTATAATACCGTTCTTTTAAAATAGTACGGAATCCTAAAAACCCCAACTCACCCTATCAGCCACGAATTTCTTCAACTCCTCTTCAGTAACGCTCGTCCGTGCCACCACAAACGCTAATGGAACCTCACCCCCAGTTTTATGAGGGATACCTATAACTCCAGCATCAGCTACGGCTTCGTGGGTAAGTAGCACCGCTTCTAATTCCGCTGGGGGAACCTGGGCATAGGAAAAATGTGTATGAAAAAATGTTTTGATTGAAGGTTTTATGCAGCCGTCTAAAAGTGATACTGATAATTATCTTTATCTTTCCGAAGAGGACCGACCTGCCAGGCTAGCATGCGCACTGCGACAAAATTTTCTCGTCACTTTATAGACCGTGACAAGACTATAGCAGCGCCTAAGTGTGTCTCACTTTAACAGCGATAAGTTTTCTCGCGGTGCGCATGCTAGGGTGTGATAGAGATATGGATATGGCTATAGGGACAAGGACAGGGACAGAGATAGCCTACTTCTTAAAGGTTAAACCAATAGTTTGCTTTTTCCATCTTTGGCCAGGATTCTCAAGCCTTTTCTGAGTATCTTCCCACTTGGACTCTTGGGGATTTGCTTAACGAAGTAGAGGCCTCCGCGCAGGTGTTTTGGGATCGATAACTGAAAATCGCCATCTGGTATTTGAAAATGTAATTGCCGTCGCTCTGCTATCTGTGCGCATGATAGAAACAATAAAGCCCGTGAGTGAATTTACCTACATGTTAGCGTTTTGGGGGAAAATGATTTAAACCCTCTAAATCTTAATAAAACCTTTTTGCGGTGTTTCGATACATTAATAATTTATGCTTATGTTTTGATTTTTGTATTCTAATTACACTCATATATTCGTTATACTTTAGCGCAAAAATTCGTCGCTATAGGTGGCTATAGCTACGAAGATATTGCAAAAACTCAAAAACTAGACGTACGAGCATATTTTTTCACTTTGTAGACAACTCAGCATGTAATCAAGGTCTTAAGACCTCAATAACTGATTACCTGAATAACTGATTGCCTGATATACCTGCTTGATGTTAAATGAGTTCAGATCACGCTTGATGCAGTCTTTAAAGCGAAGCAAAGGACACACAACACTCCTCTTTGCATCCGCTACTGCGCCAAGCATGACCCGCCTTGGAAGACGAGATGAGTCCATGCGATGCACATGCCTCATCACCATCACATGCACCTCAAGTGTCGCTTAAATAGTCTGTAATAGACCGCTGATGATGATGATGATGATGATATACCTGATATCCTTTATATTTGATGAGTTCTTTCAACCGATCAGAAATATAGAAGAACCCTTCCTTATCGTAATACCCAACGTCTCCAGTTTTGTAAAATCTGAAATTAATTAAATAATTGTTATTTATTTATAATTAAAGAGGCAGTAGGTACCTACCAATAACTCAAAGTCGCGCAGCGAGCTATGGAGAGAGCTATGCTCGGTGTTTCCCTGCGAGATAAGCTCTGGAATGAGGAGATCCGCAGTAGAACTAAAGTGACCGATATAGCTCTTAAAATTAGCAAGTTGATAGAGACTTAGAATGGCAATGGGCAGGCCACATCGCTCGTAGAGCTGACGACCGATGGGGAAGAAAGGTTCTCGAGGGGCGACATGAACCGGAAGACGCAGGCCTCCCACTAGGTGGACCCGATCTGGTTAAAACAGCGGGGAGCCGATGGATGCAAGGGGCAAGCAGCCGCTCAAAGTGGCACTTTGTGGAGGAGGCCTATGTTCAGCAGTGGACGTTTTCATGCTGTTGATGATGATGAAGACAGGTACCACATTATCATTCAACATCGAGAAAATGTGCATGGTGAAACGTAAAACTATTTGATTTTTTTTTTTAATTGCCATATCAGATTCGCAAGGTAATCTTATAACACTCACTCACTTCTTATTTGCGTCGGGGGAAAAAACAGGGATGATTTACCCCCATTTACCTGCTTTAAGCCGTATTCAAACCGGTGCAGTATTTGTATCGCTGTGGGTAGCGGTATACCGCGCGGGATGCCGCCTGGGTATTTTGTATGAAGTTTCGCTCTAGCCGCGGAACTTCAATACAAAATACCGCGTGGGATCCCACGCGGTGTTAACCGCTGGCCACAGCGGTACGATTAACGCGCCGGTTTGAATAGGGCTTTATTTCTAGAAATGTTGACCTACCCTTCATCATCAAAGTCATCACCTCGTCCGATGCCGACGTAACCTTTCATCAGGGTAGGACCCCTGACACAGATCTCGCCCTGCTGGTTTGGACCTAAGGGGGCTCTGGTCTCTGTGTCTACCACCTAGAAAATATAAATAAATAGAATAGGTGGTAGGTAGCACCTTTTACAAAGTACGTTTACGTCGAAGGTATGTACCACCGCTTTGCCAGTTATTCTGCCGCCAAGCAGTAGTGTGCAAGCACTACTGTGTTTCTGTTTGAAGGGCATTCTAGCTTGTGAAATTACTGGCCAAATGAGACATTGTGACCGATCCTGATCTCACAGTCTAGTATATATTTACTAAACTATGCTGATGTCTCAGGATGACGTGACAGTGCTGTCGTGCAGTTTTACGTGAAACTTTATCGATTACAGTTCCGAGTGGCATTGCAGTTATTACGGGCGGCCGTGACGCTTAACATCAGGCTAACGACTAGCTCGCTAGGTCTTTCGTTTGCATAAATAAAACACAAAACCACTAAGCTGTCCATTGTTTATTTATGGCCTAGGCAATCCAAATACTGGCTTAAACGATAACCAATCTACCTTGATAGATGCGACGCGTGACCAAAATGCTGGCACTTATTTGGCCCAACGGATCTGCATTGCAATTCAGCGAGGCAATGCTGCCAGCATGTTGGGTACGCTACCTACCGATAGTGGGCTGGAGCACTTGGACTGTCTATAGGCCATCGCGGCTTTTATCCAGTCTAATAATGTTCTTTGTAGTAGGTAGTGTAGCTAGTTTAGTTTAGTTTAGTTTTTATTGTTGTAGTAGTTAGCTTGAGTAATAAAGGCACATTTCCCGTTTAAAAAATAACTCTACCTTAATGACACTTCCCATGACGATTCTTCCAACGCTTCCTGGCTTCCTCCTGGCTATCTCCTTGTCTGGATACCTGAACTGGGATATAGCCAAAGTACTTTCCGAAGCTCCGTACCCTTGCATTACAGCTTGTACGTTTGGAAATCTGGAAAAAAATGGCGAGATGTTCTTTCAATTTATATGAAATCAGTGCGTACTTTTTTCAACTGATTTAATAAATAACCGGCAAGTGCGAGTCGGACTCGCACACGAAGGGTTTCGTACCATTATCTATCCCTGTGCCGTCTAGTGTCGAGTAACAGTACTATTTAAAGCAGCGCCATCTATGACTCATCTGATAAACGAGCAAAAAAATAAAGTTTGTTGTATGGGAGCCCCCTTAAATATTTATTTTATTCTGTTTTTTAGTATTTTTCATTACAGCAGCAACAGAAATACATCAATTGTGAAAATTTCAACTGTCTAACTATCACGGTTCATGAGATACAGCCTGCGGTGATAGACGGACAGACAGACAGACAGCAGAGCCTTAGTCATAGGGTCCATTTTACCCTTTGTAAATTCAATTGACTCAGGCGTGAATTCGCTGAAGTTCATCTTAATTAAAAAATTTTAATTAGTATCCAACTTACTTTTTATAAACATCCTGCAAAGTTTCCTTATGAAGCGGTGCTGCTCCTGAGTATATCATTTTTACAGAGCTCAGGTCATATTGGCCACTTGTCTTACATAATACCACGAGAACTGGAGGCACCACTGTTAGTTGCCCTATCTAGAAAGAGACAGAAGCCTTGTAGTACCATCATCAACAGCTGGAAGACAGAATATAGGCCTCCATAAAACGCCACTGAACGCTTATCATATGGCTTGCCATAATCACCGCGCATAGGATTGGGCAGCAGCTTTAGCCTCATCATCATCAACAGCCTGAAGACGTCCACTGCTGAACATAGGCCTCCCCCAGAGCGCACCACCTTGAGCGGCTGCTCGCCTCCTGCATCCATCTGCATCGGCTCCCCGCGGCTTTCACCAGATCGTCAGTCAACCGAGTGGAGGGCCGGCCTACGCTGCGTCTTCCGGTTCGTGGTCGCCACTCGAGAACCTTTCTTCCCCATCGGTTGTCAGTTCTACGAGCGATGTGGCCTGCCCATTGCCATTTCAACTTGCTAATTCTAAGAGCTATATCGGTCACTTTAGTTCTCCTGCGGATCTCCTCGTTCCGGAGCTTTCGCCTCAGTCCTCATTAAATCTATCTATCTATAATCTTCTGAGATCACCAAAACACCTGCCAAGCGTGATGATTATGGCAACATCGCCCCTGAGAAGCACAAGGAGGCAAGCTGTTCAAAGTGGCGCTCTGTGGGGGAGGTCTATGTTCAGCAGTGGGCGTCTTCAGGCTGTTGATGATGATGATGATGATGCAGCTCACGGAAAAAGACCACTGGTGATCTAGTGATGATGATAATGGTAAATTAATTAGGTATACCTTATACTTCTCAATGGTTCTCATATACAAGTCTATTTCGAACTTTGGTATGTAAACGCCAGTTCTACCACTGGATAGGCCGATGAGGAAGCCCACGAGACCCATGGTGTGATACCAGGGGCTGATCGCTAGGGTCTTTTCTGATGGGTCGTGGGAGAATGGGCTGGAAATTATAAAAAAAATATAAATTATCTAAGTTTGCTTGTATGGATAGCCTAGGCACATCGGCTATTTCGACTCATGGGTTATTGGAATGGGGACTCCAACGATCCTCTCAAATGAGTCCGGGAAGGTTAGTGACGCATGTGGCGTGCGTCAGTATTAGCGCCGTGAGGCTTCGTAGGTGACAGCCCATCAGTTACCTACGGGATGTGCTTTGACAAGTGCGAGGAGGGCACCGGTGCGTTCCGTAGGAGATCCCGGAGCCCTCTGCCATGCACCGAGGAAGGCCACCGGGAGGGTTTTAGTGAGTGGAAATCTCACATAACCCGGCTTCAGCCCCATTGCAGTCGGGTATCTTTAAAAGATTTCCCCATCGTCAACAAAAAAAAAAAAAAAAAAAAGGCACATCGGCTAGCTAATGACGTAACTCGCAACAAGTTTGCAACAGGCGTAAATTTCGCAATCATTGCTGTCAAAAGTGTCAAATGTCATTTTGGCATGGCAGAAAGCGATCGAGCGCTAGATCACCGACTATCGGACAATCGATGAACTAAAAAGTGCATTATTTTGTTTCCGTCTATTGCTGTTCTGTTGCTAGTGGCACTAGTGTCAAAGGCCAAAGTCAAAGTGCATTCAGCAACAGGCGGGCGACTTACGATTACCAGTGACATCTTGCGACCTATTGCCAAGTGTTTGCTGTTGCTTTGCTACTGCTGTTGCTTTGCTGTTCTAATTTTTATATAATACGGGTGCGGGACGACCATGGCAGAGGATTTAGCTACCGACCAGCGTACACTGACATAATGCGGCATCGCATCACGGGATCCCTTAGCACGCTCTCCAATGCCGTTCAAGAAATCTCTTTCAATGCCAGAGAACTAATTTAAAACATTGAAATTTATGTCGTATAACTAGATAAGTTTGAATGTTCTTTGGTAAAAATTTAAATCCTTTGCCATTACGTCCCGGTGTGTATAGGTCTCGCCAAAACGGTTCTTTTTTATCATATCTATGATAAATAAAACCGTTTTGAGTTTTTTTTTATCATAGATGACCATGCTCTCACCTGATGGTAAGTGACGACGCGGTCGACGATGGAGCATGCTTACCTAGAAGATACCCGGTTCACTCTAGCCTTAAAAACTCCCAGATTATATTTGTCAGGAAAGCATGATGCTGGTAAGGTTCCATTCCTTTGCTGTCCGAATTATGAATGAGGAATCAAAACGCCTTGTACACAGTATTCGATGGCTGCAACGATTTTAATGAAATTATGCAAAATGATTGCTACCGAATCTTTTTATTGTGGAAAATTATGAGAGCCTGGGAAAATCGGTAAAAGTGCGAGCGACTTTTACTATCATCTTATAAATTCAATTTCAACTTTAAAGTTGACAATTAATTTCAAATACAATATTATTATAAGTACCTACTTACATATAGGTAGTTAAAAGTTGTCATTTTGGTAAGTAGGTAGCTATTACAAGCATATACGCTCTATTTCATTGTAAAATCTTGAAAACTGAGTTGTAAAACATAGAGAACATTTTTACTAGGTGGTACGACTTTTCTGCAAAGTTCGTCTAGGTAGGTACCACCGCTTTGCCAGTTATTCTGCCGCCAAGCAGTAGTGTGCAAGCACTACTGTGTTCCGGTTTGAATGGCTTTGTAGCTGGTGAAATTACTGGGCAAATGAGACTTTATGATCTGATCACTCAGTCTAGTAATCTGATTGCTTGACTGTGTGATGACTCAGGATGACGTGCGCAGTCCAGTGTCACGCGAAACTTTATTGTTTTAAAGCTCCGAGTGACACTGCAACTATTATGGGCGGCCGTGTCGCCTAATATCTGGTGAACGACTAGCTCGTCACGTCATTCAATCACATAAAAAAAAATAGAGTTCACTACTCTCTGAGTAGCGATTTTTACCAATTCTTTAAGAAAAACCATAAAATGTATTTCATACAAACAACAGCAGGCGATGACGTTTAGATGCGTCAGCATTACTCCTTTTGGCATCCCCGTGGTCCCAGACGAATATATAATAAACAGCGTGTCTGTCTGTCCATTCACGTCAACAGGTTCGAACTGCTCGAAAACAACGTTATTCACATTCACAGCTAAATCGTTATAACTAATAACGTTACTTGCTTTTTCGTTGCCGAATAAAATAACGGCTTTCAGAAATCTTATTGTTTTTAACGTTTTCTCGTGAGTTTTGTATGTGAATGGAGAACAAATGATGTATTTTGGTTTTGATATGTTGATGGCATAGATTAGTTCATCTGAAATCATAAAGAAAATAAGTAACTCTTATTACTCGTACCATAAACTTAGACCTGTGACATAGCTCCTATACAAGGTGAGTTTGAATTGGTGTATTATCCTGAAAGGGGGAAAATCTACTCCCCAAGGTAGACAATGTTTCTTCCACGACTTTTCTAAATTAATAGTTTTTCATTGAAGAAATGCCATGTAAAGTTTACGTTTGAAGATAGCCCTAGCGCAGCTGGGTGGTTGAACTTCGTATTTGACCGACTGCGTTTACATGGGGACCGACTGTCGGGCAATCGATGAACTGAAATGTGCATTATTTTGTTTCCGTCTATTGCTGTTCTGTTGCCAGTGGCGCTAGTATCAAAGGCCAAAGTGAATTCAGCGACCGGCGAGCAACAGGAGGGCGACTGCGACCAGGCGCGGATGCAGAAATTTCTTAAGGGGGGGGGCGCACAAATCATTATAGTAGGGGAGTCCAAGAGGGAAATTTGGGGATATGGTGGTAAAACACATAAGTATATACAGGACCAATCTGTGCCGGGGGGGGGGGGGGGGGCGCCCCCTGCGCCTTTTCCTGTATTTGCGCCTGACTGCGACCGATTGCTAAGTGTGTGCTGTCGTTTTGCCACTACTGTTGTTTTGCTGTTGTCATTTTTACATAATAAGGGTGGAGGACCACATAGCCTTGGCATATCTGACTATATTTATTGCTTTGTAAGATCACCTTTAACATATCCAGTATTAATCGTAGTGACGGTAGCTCCTGTACTCGTCACGCCGATCAGAGCACTGAAATACTCCTGGCGGTTCTCTGCGAACAGAGCTATAACATCTCCCTTTCCAACGCCCATACGAGAGAGCGAGACGGCGAAGTTGATCGCACTTTGCGTCATCTCTCCATAGGTGATGGATTCATTTGTTAATCCGTTTATCTGAAAAAAGTTTATAAATAAATATGTGTGGACATTTCGCACAGCGCCATCTAGCCCCAAACTAAGCATAGCTTGTACTATGGGAACCAGATAACTGATACAACACTTAGATACTTTTTTGTATGTAAATACATACATAGAATACAATATAACACCCAGACACAGAGAAAACACGTATGTTCATCACACAAATGTTTGTCCCGAGTGGGAATCGAACCCACAACCTATATAGTACAGAAGGCAGAGCTACTACCAACTGAGCTATCAGGCCAGTCCAAAGTCCAAAGTTTAGTTATATATATTTACCTACACAGTTAATAGGGGAAGTCGTTTTGATGTAACTTGTATGAAACAAACCAATAATGTAATTTTGTCGAGTAATATTAAGATTACCCTTTTTTTTTGTTTTGAGGGAGGAAATGCCCTCGCTCTTCCCTGCCACCACGGGGGTGATGGGGGGAATGTGGGACTCGAACCCACTAAAACCCCCCCGTGACCCGTCCGCCGCCAGGATGGGGTGAGATAGGGTCGCGCTAGCATTCACTAATTACCCTACTCCAACGACTCCCTAGGGTTCTGACCAGATGGCCGAGCTTGCGCACTGCGAGAAAACTTGTCGTCGCTGTTAGAGTGAGACACACTCAGGCGCTACAATAGTCTTGTCACGGTCTCTCACGAGATAGTGTCGAAAAATTTTGTCACGGTGCGCATGCTCGCCGGGCTGGTCGTCGGTCTACCTAGTGGGGACCGATGGGGAAGAAAGGTTCTCGAGTGGCGAGCACGAACCGGAACACGCAGCGTAGGCCGGCCCCGCACTAGGTGGACTGACGAGATGCTATGTGGCATAGTATAAATTGTTAGCCTGCCACTTCTGCCAACGAATTAGTATGCCACACTATAGAAAAACAAAAGAAAGAAACGTCACTGAGGATGTGTTATTTGATAGTTATGTTAGTTAGGGTAAAATGGTTAAAAATCCAATGGTCAAAATTTGTTACAATTTTTAACCATTGGTTAGATACACTGTGTATCAAAAAAGCTCTAAATAAAGTTACGTTTGCGCGAAAAAAACTGTTTTTTGAATCCTAGCATATTATAGCGTTCTTCCTCATTCCAGCAGCTTTTGTCATTGACTATACCTACTTGTGAGTACGTAGGTACATCATACTCATTATTATATCACATTGTAAATACCTACTTATCATCATAATAACACTTAATGTAGGTGGCAATCTAATCAGTAACGATAAATAATATAATCGTTTCTAATTTATTTCTGATAAAAACAAAAGAAACATTGTAAGATCAGAAGTTAGAGCGATGGCATGTGCGCTTCGCAATCTTACGGCACCAGGTTCGATCCTCAGCCCGATGACTTATCTAGTAAGTTATGTGCAGTTTTCGATGCCATCGCTCCGTGCCTCGGAGAACACGTTACGCCGTCGGTCCCGGTTGTCATAAGAACATCTATGGCAATCATTACGGGTAGTCAGACGCCTGATAGAATCTGACGCCTGGATTGTATAAGATCAGCGGGGTGATCATGTAACTTTGATAGCAATGCAACAAAAGAAATTTCAATCCAAATTTGAAAATTTCCATAGTAACTCTGTACATAAGCTGCGTACTGCAACTGTCAAATCCATACATTTTTGTGTTTCTATCGGTTGCCAACAAGTTACATGATCGCCTAGCAGAATAAATTTGCGAACGGTGGCAGAAATCGTCATCATCATTGTCTATGGTTGCCAGGTTGCAGTTCCTTTTTCTTTTTCTCTTTCTTTGATATCAAAGACCGGCAACCTGGTTAAGTACCTATAGGTAGAAAATACTAATGGATGGAGATTTTACACAATGCCAACTTGCCGGAAATGACGAAATGAAGCCCGTTCATCGATTACGATTGGCTTAGACGGTAGCCCAGCAGGTCGTCGGTCCACCTAGTGGGGGGTCGACTACGGCAGGTTCACTAATGGATTAAAAAATCCACCCACTTATTAACTCCACCGACGACCTGCTGGGCTACCGTCTAAGCCAATCGTAATCGATGAGCGGGCTTCATTTCGTCATTTCCGGCAAGTTGGCATTGTGTAACATCTCCATCCATTAGTATTTTCTCATTATTATAGTTAATCAATGTTTTGTCTATTCAGTTCTCCGCCTAAGGAACCATAATACCGATAGATGAGGATTTTATACAACCGGAAATGGCCAAATGAAGCCCATTCATCGATTACGATTGAGTTACACAATACGGAGAGCCGATGGATGCAGGAGGCAAGCAGCCGCGCAAAGCGGTGCTCTTTGGGGGAGGCCTACGTTCAGCAGTGGACGTCTTAAGGCTGATGATGAATGATTTTTTTTCCAACATGAATCCACGTCTTACACACACATGAGAGGTTAAGGCAAACAATGGTTAAAAATTCTAACAATATCGAACCAATGGTCACAAGTTACATTTTTTAACCATTGGTTACCTTAACTACCAGTAAGCCACATAATCGAATCGACGCACCTTTTTTTTTGAGGGGCGGAAATGCCTTCGCACTTCCCTGCCAACGGGGGTGATGGCAGGGGTATGTGGGACTTGAATCCACTAAAACCCCCCATGATCTATCCGCCGCCGCCGGGATGGGGCGAGATAGGGTCGCGCTAGAACCGACGCACCCAAGTTCAAATCCCACTCAACCCTGCACCAATGACTTTCCAAGTTATGAATTTTCCCTCGCTCTTACAGCGCTGAAGAAAAATATTGTGAGGAAACACTAAAAAGAACATGTGTCATCCACCAACCCGCACTTGTCCAGCGTGGTGGATTATGGGCTACACTCTCCATGTGAGAGAAGGCCAGTTTTCCCAACTGTGGGAACGTGACTGACTGACTGGCCCATTGACTATAAATCTAGTTGACCAATGATACAACTTACCCTCATACGAAAATTAGTAGTGTATTTCAACTACTATTTTCATACAAATCACGAACCCGTTGGTGTCTTTTGTTCCATCCTGCTGTCCTTTGTAATTTTGTATAGCGTTGTCTCGTTTTGTTACCTCGTCCCCTGCCCGCGCAGGTGAGTCTTGTTTGTACGAGAAATTATGTTCACGAGCTATCAACGGGCTTTTTAATCTTTGGACTGGCCTGATAGCTCAGTTGGTAATAGCTCTGCCTTCTGAACTATGTAGGTTGTGGGTTCGATTCTCTCGCGAGACAAACATTTGTGTGATGAACATCGATGTTTGTTCTGTGTCTGAGTGTTATATTGTACCTACTCTATGTATGTATTTACTACGGATGTACAATTGTACATACTACGTAATCAAGATAGAATAGTTTTCCGACAACGAGCCGAGCGAAAGGTACGTTGAGTTGGAGCCTATCTCTTTCTGTTAGGGTGTCCACAAGTTTACGAAGTAAGTATTCAGAATCGTGGTCTATACAATAGTAGGTACCTACTTGTAACTCGTTTCAATAAAGAAAAGATTATAAAAGAGCAGATATTTCTATTGCTTTCTCACTCCCACTACACTTGGACTTGGACATAATGGTGGCAGTGGGAACGTGGTACTTACAAACAAAAAAGTATCTAAGAATTATATCAGTTATCTGGTTCCCATAGTACAAGCTATGCTTAGTTTGGGGCTAGATGACGCTGTGTGAAATGTCCACACATGTTTATTTATTTATTATTGGGTTGATTACGAAGTTATCTTGAAAAACGTACTTACCATAGCCACATTGTCCTTAAAACTCCACAACTTGTCCAAGATGAAAGCGCTAAAATTCAAATGCCCTGGCACCATCAGATCATTTGATCCGTAGACATAGTTAGGATTTTTCAACATTTTCCTTGACCCTGGAAAATTTCTTAACTATAATAAGTTAATAGTAATACTTATTTTTCAATGGAGTGGACAATGACCACCTGGGTGATCATATTCCCAGGTGATCATAGGACACTAAAGAGTATCATATGATCACCCAGGTGATCATAGTGGAATAAACCATTAGTTACTTAGTTTTTTTTCTTATTCTACTTTTAAAAGCATGATTTTATGTTTTTTTTTTTCAGTTATACGACGCCCTCATTTTATTTATTAGGCAGGTTGTGAACGCACTTCAGAAAGTCTATTTCAAAAAGCTCAATGAGGAGTTTTATTTAAAAAAAAAGAAATGGTGTTTTATGTATGACCCACAGGTATGACTCAATAGATGGCGCCAGTTGTGGTTTTAACAAAATCTGTCACTGTCACTGTTTCAAGCATAGACCACAGGTGGAAATGTGTCACGATACTGACTGACAACTCTAAATTGTTTCGTTTGTTTCATTGCGTTGCGCGATAGCTCGGCTTTATTTTGGATCATAACATTAACGTTTATCTGTCTCGCAGTTTTGCTGTACTTCAATTTACTTAAGAAGAATGCACCACAGACTACTTAGGAGATACTACAGACAATGTACTCGTGGTTCACTCAACTGAATTTGACATTTCTTTGTAGGTAGTCTAAGCATTTTCTTATGTTTAGACTACTCTGTGGTTTGAAAGGTTTAAACTATGTACTTACAGCGCCATCTAGAAAAGAAGCGGAACTAGCGTTTTTTTTAATTAAAAAGCCTCATAGAATCGCCCTGCAATCGTCAGTTTTTGTCAAATATTAAGTTTTTTTTTTTTTTTTTTTTTTTTTATGTGATTGAATGACGTGACGAGCAAGTCGTTCACCTGATGTTAAGTGACACGGCCGCCCATAACAGTTGCAGTGTCACCCGGAACTTTAAAACAATAAAGTTTCGCGTGACACTGCACTGCACACGTCATCCCGAGACATCACCCAGTCTAGTAATCAGATTACTAGACTGAGTGATCAGATCATAAAGTCTCATTTGCCCAGTAATTTCACTAGCTACAATGCCCTTCAAACCGGAACACAGTAGTGCTTGCACACTACTGCTTGGCGGCAGAATAACTGGCAAAGCGGTGGTACCTACCTAGACGAACTTTGCAGAAAAGTCCTACCACCTAGTAAAGTATAAATAAATATAACGCCCAACGATCACATATCATAGATCCGGAACCCTAACTAGGATTCCCTGTATCTAGGGACCCAGGAACTACGAGGACATGGTCACAGAACACCAAATATCCTTTTAAAAAGGGTGTTAAACCACAAATGTACCTCTATCGTTTTTTGTTAAACCGACTGCAATCATCGTAAGTTCATACATGGAAACTTAGAAATACATGGATCAATTTCGATTTTTTTTTCAGTTATTCCAACAGCTGGATCAATTTTGATGAAATTTTTATGAGACCAATTTAAATGTACCTATGCACGTCTAATAAGAAAATGATCCAAATCGGTTTTTTTAATTGGAAAATGACTCAGTCCAGAGGTACCTACGTCCTACATAACAAATAAAAAAATACATACCTACTACTAATAGCGGCCCCCTAATTACCTAACTCGCAACAGGTTTGCGACAGGCGTAAATCTCGCGGTGATTGCTGTTATAGATCATTAGTGGTGTCGAGCATGTATGCTTCGTTGCTGTTGCTTTGCTACTGCTGTCGCATTGCTGTTGCAAATTTTACGTAATTACCCCGCGGGTTCCACTTGAACAAAATTATCGTTATTTTCGTTTTTTTCGTTTAGCTGCTAAAAACGCCAAGAACGCTACGAAATTATACCACTTTTTACCCAGCCAAGGCCATATCACATATGATCGTTCCAGTCAATGTGAACGAAAAAAACGAAAATAATGATAATTTTGTTCAACTGGAACCCGCTACAAATAGAAAACCCCCTCCTATTTGAAGTCAACATCTGTCAAATATCAACGATTAGGTATGGAGCGAAGCTATTGCGATTTATATAGAACACAGAACAAGATTCCTTCTCTCAAAATACACCAAACATCTGACGAAGTTTACAGTTTAATTAGTAAACGGAAAATGCACTGCAATGCTTACCTACTATTATTTTCGTTATTTATCAACACGAACTATCAATTTAATGTTCACTTAACACGTCTTCTCTTGGCAGCGATAGACACTTAACTAACTGGATATTATCGCAATCGCGGAATGTTTGTCTTACGCCAACCTCGGATAATGATTACTTAGGCAAATGTTTAAATGTAGCAATACAGTAAAACCGAGTTCGAATGATTGCAGCGGTGTAAATATAGATGGGCTATAGTAACATCTAGGTATACATATAGACGTACTAGATATTACTAAAGCCGTATGATATGATATAATACTAATTTTATGATCGATGTCCTAATCATTACAATGGAGACGAGTGGAAAATTATACTTACCTACAGTGGCGGAACTACCCATCTGAGCTGAGGCCCGTGGCAAATTCACTAAATGGGGCCCTCTCACAGAGCAGGAATATTCATATTCATATTCATTTATTCTGTTTCCACATGTGCATATTGATCTTACATTAGAAATAAGTCCTAATAAAGAATAAAAAAAACCATGACGTTTTAGTTTTATTTTCGACCAACTTCAATAAGTAGGAGGTTCTCAATTCGGTTGTATGTTTTTTAATGGCTGTTACCTCAGAAATCCATCATTTATTAACCAATTTGGAATTTATTTATTTCTTTGAAAGCCTGACTGATCAGTTTTTTGGTAAATTTCTGATCTGCGCTCTACTTATAACCCGCTCATTTTGCAACGCCATCTAGCTTTAGGCATATTTTTGATCTACGCTGTTTTCTTGGTGTATTGGCACTCCTCTCCTCCTTGTTCCATGGTAGCTAAGTAGCTTTTAGTACATTTATTATTGTAGAAGTTACTTTGAGGAATAAGTCATATATGACTTATAAAAAAACACACCATAAAAAAAATCTTTGTAGAGATACCTATATGCTACTTTAAGATCCACAACATGACAGGTTTTCATTTTTAATGCTACTTAAAATATAATTCATCATTTTCATCATCATTAACAGCCTGAAGACGTTCACTGCTGAACATAGGCCTCCCCCAGAGCACGCCACCTTGAGCGGCTGCTCGCCTCCTGCATCCATCGGCTCCCCGCGGCTTTCACCAGGTCGTCGGTCCACCGAGTGGGGGGCCGGCCTACGCTGCGTCTTCCGGTTCGTGGTCGCCACTCGAGAACCTTTCTTCCCCATCGGTTGTCAGTTCTACGAGCGATGTGGCCTGCCCATTGCCACTTCAACTTACTAACTCTAAGAGCTATATCGGTCAGTTTAGTTCTCCTGCGGATCTCTTCGTTCCGGAGCTTATCTCGCAGGGAAACACCGAGCATAGCTCGCTGCGCGACTTTGAGCTTACTAATGAGGCCAACAGTAAGAGACCATGTCTCAGTTCCATAAGTCATCACTGGCAACACACACTGATTGAAAACTTTCGTTTTCAGGCTCTGCGGTATTTTGGACGAAAAGATAGGACGAAGCTTCCCGAACGCTGCCCAGCCGAGTTGGATTCTTCGCGCCACCTCTTTGTCGAAGTTGGACCTACCTAATTGGACAATCTGTCCTAGGTAGATATACTTGTCGACAACTTCGAGAGTATCGTTCCCAACAATTACCGGTATACCGGTGGAACATGAGCATTAGACATGATCTTTGTCTTGTCCATATTCATCTTAAGACCAACCTGCTGGGAGACTCTACTGAGGTCGTAGAGCATGGTGCTAAGGTCCTCGAGCGATTCCGCCATTATGACTATATCATCGGCAAAACGAAGGTTAGTGATGCACTCGCCATTTATGTTGATGCCAGATCTTTTCCACTCCAAGAGCTTGAAAACATCCTCCAATGCGTTTGTGAACAGTTTCGGAGAAATAACGTCTCCCCTGTCTCACGCCTCTTTGCAATGGAATTTGTTCCGTACTCTGGTCCTGTAGTCGGACTGACATAGTGGCCTTACTGTACAAACACTTCAAAACTTCGATATACATATAGTCAATTTGGCATCGCTGCAAGGACTGCAGCACCGCCCAAGTCTCGATTGAATCGAAGGCTTTCTCATAGTCCACAAACGCTAGGCATAACGGCCGAAAATATAATTAGCTTAGTCAAACTGTATTCCCGTATCAGTCAAAGACACAGAGTAAACAAAGATTGCATATTTTAACAATATGGCTACTATAACATTGTTTTATAGCGATTTAATTAAATAAAAAACCTGTATATAACAGTTTACATTGTTGTTAACAAAACAATCACAATAAGGTCTTATTCTCACGCCCGTTTGCACTAAATTCTGACAGCTCTTTAAGTATCTCTCTAGGACGTAGGTACCTAAATGTTTTACAGTAGGCACGTCATAAAAAGATAAGTGCCAAGGAGCTGTCGAACTTCAGTGCAGGCGAACATTAGTCTTATTATTCTGAAGGGGGGCGATAAAGCCCTGACTATAGCGTCCCACTTCGTGTGTTTTGTGAATACCTATCCCCACTGCCAGTAGGTTTAGCACGGCCGGTAGACAAAACTGTCTTTCCCCTGTTTTAGTCCAAACAAGTATGAAGAAAGTGACGTAAAACGGGGAAAGACAATTTTGTCTACCGTCCATGCTAACCCAGCAGGGGGTCTAGCAAAGATCTCTTTCCATTAGCGATAACGCCAAATAACTCCAAAATGTATGTGAATGACATTACCTGCGGAAAAGCGGAATCATTCCCATACATTTTATGACAGAAAAACAAAAATGTTTTTTTTATATTAAATAAAACATATTTTTATTTTTCTGTGCTCTGTCCATAGCTCGTTGCGCGACTTTGAGCACAGATAGAGTACTTTTAACTTTGAGCTTACTAATGAGGCCAACAGTAAGAGACTACGTCTAAGTTCTACAGGCAACACACTGATTAAAACCTTGAATGTATTGTATAATACTAAGGCCCGATTTCACCAACGTTTATTCCAAATATACGGCTATTCCTTACTCTTGGATACAGCTAATTGACAAATGAAATTACACAAAAAAGACGCCATTTTGATTGTATCCAAGGAATAAGTCTTATTCCTTTACAAAATTGGTGATATAAGGGCTATATTCGCGTAACTCGGTTGTTCTCGGAAAGTTATACCTGCCCGGCTAGCATGCGCACCGCGACATAATTTTCTCGACACGTTTTCTCGTGAGAGACCGTGACAAGGCTATGGTAGTGCCTATGTGTGTCTTGCTCTGACAACGACGACAAAGTATTCTCGCAGTGCGCATGCTAGGGTGTCTGGAATAAAATTTATTCTAGTTTGGTGAAATCGGGCCTAAGCCTTAGTTAACATGTTTACTGCGTTACGACGCGCGGGGATACCCGCGCTACGCTTTTTACGAATGTTTTACTAGTTTGACGCGGGTAGATAGGAAAATAAATTGATACTGTACATACAATTCGATCTGGTTTGTAAGTTTCGATTTAATATAATATATTGTTTCGTTTAATACTAATTGATAGCAAAAAGAGATAAGTATGTTTTTGGAGATACGTAGGTTCTTAGCTAATAAATTTAATATAAAATTATGTTTCTTTGTAAGTGAATTTGTTAATTCTTATGAGAAATAAATTCTTTAACCGTAATCAGGTCAAATCTTGCAACGGAATTTTAAAACAGTTATCCTCAACCGATTGAGATGAAATTACGCATACAAATTCAGCTTAGATGACAATGCATGCTGACTGACGTTATTCTAAATCCAATATGGCGGACGGTCCAAGATGGCGGACGGCTCAAGATGGCGGACTAGTTATGTTTTGTGCACGCCCCTGATACGGGTATCAAATGAAAGGGTTTGTTGAGAAGAATACGAAGAAAATAAGTGAATAAAAGCTTGTTCTAAAAAAGATTTTTTACTATTCATTTATTAAGGTATATCGAAATAAAACTATGTATATCAGTGTACAATATTTCACGTATATTGTTTACAATCACGCTAAGTAGCTGTATGTGTCCTTTTCTCCCTCGGTGCGTTCTAAATACTCCTTCTCTATCAGGATGTCGATGCATTTCTGGAACAAACATTCACGTCAATGGGCTGACTCATTATAAAACCATGTCGAAATTATCCTATAAAAAGCTAATATAAATGACCGGCCAAGTGCGAGTCGGACTCAGGCACGAAGGGTTCCTAACCACTATCTATCCCTGCCATCTAATGTTAAGTAGCAATAGTTTAAAGCAGCGCCATCTATGACTCATCTGGTAAACTAGCAAAAAATCACGTTTGTTGTATGGGAGCCCCCTTAAATATTTAGTTTATTCTGTTTTTTAGTATTTGCCGTTAGAGCGGCAACAGAAATACATCATCTGTGAAAATTTCAACAGTCTAACTATCACGGTGCATGACTTATGAGTATAGACTGAAGCATAGAGTATTTGTACTGCTCACACGTATCGCTACGTCAGTGGCGAAGGAAAGAAACAAACATATAGTAATTAGCTACGCTTGCGATAAACACCGTACTATTTTTTCCGACTCGAACCAACTGTTTTTTCTATACAAATCTGTCAGACTCATTCACATGAAAGTGTCCACTTCATATAGAAAGTTTCCAAAAAAGTGGTACGCTTGACAGATAATGACGTTCTCTCTATGCTTTTAGTCCATACTCTAAGTTTTAAACTAACCCCTCCCCCCCTAGCCAAAGTCACGTCTATTATTGGTAAAAAGTATTTTTTTTTCAGAATCTTTAAATTCTGGTATAATATAATTTAATTCTACAAAATTGAGGCCGCATATCGTTGCCTGGCTAAGGCGATTCAAATCACGCTCTGTGTTTGGTTTAGAAATCGTTCAACGACAAAAAATAAATACACTTGATATATCTCACTACACTCCCCCTCCCCCCCTGGTGATGTTTCGTGATTTTTTCCGAGTCCGCTCCCCCCTCTTTCGAACCTCACGTGGTCAATGGACGACCCCTAAAATCTGAATTTACACACAATGGGGACAATTTCAAAGGCTTTAGTTGAGAGATCTAAAACTCCTAAAACTATTGCTTTTCTTGTCGAATAGACGGCTAGACGGTTTTTTTAAATTATATTTTAAAATTTGACCAATGCTTATTTAAAAAAAAAAAAAATACGCATGTGTAATTTTCAACAAAATTATAATAAATCCAGTTTTTAAATGAAACTGGGTGGGTCCAAATTTTGTAATGTTGTCCAATGGAGATATGAGTTATCAAATGGAACTTTCTGAGAAAAAAAGCTAGTTTTTAATTTTTTTTTTCTATTAATTTATTTTAAAATGATACCCGTACCTCAAAGTTAAGCCGTCGGTCCCGGTTGTCGTAAGAACATAATGGCAATCGTTACGAGTAGTCAGAAGCCTGATAGAATCTGACATCTGATCTAACCATCCCTGTTACTGGTCCCTTATGGGTTGCGAGGTCAGACGGCAGTCGCTCGTGTAATTCTGGTAGCTCGCCGCTACAGGTTAGATTGGGAGCCGACCCCAATAACTAATGGGAAAATGGCAAAGAGGACGATATCCGTACCTTGATGACGGGTACCCGTGGCTTGAACCGCGAGGACAGTTGGTTGAGGACTTCCACTACCAGGTGCTGGTGCTTCAGGGTCTTCCGGGTCTTCATTATCCGGACTATTGCAGCCTGCCGATAAAACGCCGTTAAATTCATGGTATCTTTTTTTTATGTAAACGAATGACGTGTCGAGTTAGTCGTTCGCCTGGTGTTAAGCGACACGGCCGCCCATAACAGATTGCAGTGTCACTCGGAACTCTAAATTAAAGTTTCGCGTGACACCGCGCACGTCATCCTGAGACATCACACAGTCTAAAAAAGTTTTCTAGCCTGTGAGATCAGTTTGTAAAGTCGCGTTTGCCCAGTAATTTCACTAGCTACAATGCCCTTCAAACCGGAACACAGTAGTGCTTGCACACTACTGCTTGGCGGCAGAATAACTGGCAGAGCGGTGGTACCTACCTAGACGAACTTTGCAGAAAAGTCCTACCACCTAGTAAAACACTTCTAGTCCTAGTTAATCATACAGTTCTTGCTACGTAATTTGTTTAGTGCTTAATCAAATAAATCAATAAAGAAAACTAAGTTTCTAGCTGTAATGTGGTATCGTTTCATCATGTCAAGGTTGCAGGTTCTTGGTGAGCAGGTGGGAAGTCCTATGGTAGATGGTGAGCCATGTTGGCAAGGAAAGATGGTATTGCGGTGCACAAGTGTATTACTCGGCTTCTACATGGTGACTGATCCCTTTTTTTCGAGGGTCAGAAATGCCCTCGCACTTCCCTGCCACCACGGGGGTGATGGGACTCGAACCCACTACAACCCCCAGTGATCCGTCCGCCGCCGGGATGGGGCGAGATAGGGTCGCGCTAGCGTATGGTGACAGATCCCTAACTTAATACTAACTTATGCTACGTCGGCTAAATTATGTAGGTCGGGTGTGTTCATACACTATATAGCCGGCTAAAGGAATATCCAGGGAATGGGCAGCATCATTCTCCTCGGTACATTAAAATCTGCGGTCACCAAGCCGCCTGCCAAGCGTGGTGATTATGGAAAATCCCCGTATGATAAGCGTCCAAAGTGGCGTTTTATGGGGGAGGCCTATGTTCAGCAGTGGACGTCTTCTAACTGCTTCCTGAAAGTTATATACTGGCAACAATTCGTTGCATCATTCAATTGGAGACTACCTACTCAGCAGTGGACATTTAATCATCATCAATTGGCCACTGCCGAGTAGTTTTGTAGGTTATTTCAATTATAATGATGACAATGATGGTGACGGTAACGTTTATGATGATGATGAAAATGATAATACTAGTGACAATACTAGGTGGTAGGACTTCACTAGGTGGTAGGACTTTTCTGCAAAGTTCGTCTAGGTAGGTACCACCGCTTTGCCAGTTATTCTGCCGCCAAGCAGTAGTGTGCAAGCACTACTGTGTTCCGGTTTGAAGGGCATTGTAGCTAGTGAAATTACTGGGCAAATGAGACTTTATGATCTGATCACTCAGTCTAGTAATCTGATTATTAGACTGGGTGATGTCTCAGGATGACGTGCGCAGTGCAGTGTCGCGCGAAACTATTGTTTTAAAGTTCCGGGTGACACTGCAACTGTTATGGGCGGCCGTGTCACTTAACATCAGGTGAACGACTAGCTCGTCACGTCATTCAATCACATAAAAAAAAAAAAAAAAAAAATACAGCAGGACCTCTTTAAACTGAACCACGTCTAATCCGAACACCTCTGTGAATATACATTTAAAATTATAAACAATACCCCCTATTGATTATCTGTACTATAAAAACCCGAACGCTTCACGAATGCGAACGGGGAGTAAATTTTCGGGGTTCGGATGAAAGAGGTCCTCCTGTATTAATAATGATGATAATGACGGCAATGATGAGAATGATGATACTGATGACAATAATGATAATGTTGATAATTATGATACATTATATCAATATTATCAACAATATTAGTATTGTATTCACAATGATGGCAATATTGAAACTGATGGCAATGATGATACTGACGACAATATTGATTCTGCTCACGGAACTTTGGCTGCAATGCAACAGGAGAAATTTCATTCCGAATTTGAAAATTTGCACAATAACTATGCACATAAACTACGTACTGAAACTGTCAAATCCGTACATTTTTGTGTTTCTATTGGTTGCAATTAAGTTAAATGACCGCCGATGTTACTGATAGCAATAATGATAATATTGACAATGACGATAATGACGACAATGATGATAATGACGACAGCGGTGCACACCTGTATGAGCATCTTCCTGTCCTCCTCGATGTGTTTATGCGTGGCCTCCTGTTCAACCTTCAGCTCAGTTTTCAACGGGATGTTTATGTTCACGCGCAGTTTTTTGCTGCAATTTTACAAAACAAACAGTTTTTCAAACATAACTTCGAAAAAGGATGAGGCTCTATATTTTAGCGTATTTCTTTCTTTTTTATGTTTGTTTCTTTTCTTATCTTCGTCATTTATGAATTGACTTGGATTATTTTTTATTTGAAAGGAGATTCTTTCAGATTGGACCCATAGAAATTTCATCAAAATCAGTTCAGTAATTTGGTTTGTAAAACAAAATAACTGCAAGAAAAATATCTAGATGTTAATATCATCAAGTATTACTCAGCGTGAAATGAAGGCGATTGATTGTCTTTTAAAGGATACCTAAAAAATTTGTAAAAAATGAAAAACAAGGGCCATTGGGAAAAGCCACTTGGGTACAAGAGTCTTAAAGGGTAGGCAACGCAGCCCCTGGTGCTACAGGTGACCATAGGTGACAGTAACTGCTTCCCATCAGGCGGGCCGTCAGCTTGTTTGTCCATCCATGTTATTAAAAAAACACGAATCGACATCTATACTCCCTTTCATCTACATTCAAGGTGAAGGAGACGGAGAGTGCAGATTTCACACATCAGAAAAACCAGATGATCTCGTACTTACTTCTTATAACCTAAGAAGAGTTCTATCACGGACGATTCAGTCAGCTCGGACTCGTCTTCCGAGCATACCAGCAGCTTCGCCTTCAGTAGGATTTGTAATACCTGTATTAGAAAAAGAACTTAGTCACTAACGATATTAAATCTATTACTGTAATCTGATTGACGCTTAACATCAGGCGAATGACTAGCTCTCCCCCCGCTAGTTAGGAATTAATTAAAATAACACTCATTTTATATTTCAATTACGTGTAACTCTTTTTAATGCTCGTAGATATGAAGTCGACAAGTATATCTACCTAGGACAGATTGTCCAATTAGGTAGGTCCAACTTCGACAAAGAGGTGGCGCGAAGAATCCAACTCGGCTGGGCAGCGTTCGGGAAGCTTCGTCCTATCTTTTCGTTCCAAAATACCGCAGAGCCTGAAAACGAAAGTTTTCAATCAGTGTGTGTTGCCAGTGATGACTTATGGAACTGAGACATGGTCTCTTACTGTTGGCCTCATTAGTAAGCTCAAAGTCGCGCAGCGAGCTATGGAGCGAGCTATGCTCGGTGTTTCCCTGCGAGATAAGCTCCGGAACGAGGAGATCCGCAGGAGAACTAAAGTGACCGATATAGCTCTTAGAGTTAGTAAGTTGAAGTGGCAATGGGCAGGCCACATCGCTCGTAGAACTGACAACCGATGGGGAAGAAAGGTTCTCGAGTGGCGACCACGAACCGGAAGACGCAGCGTAGGCCGGCCCCCCACTCGGTGGACCGACGACCTGGTGAAAGCCGCGGGGAGCCGATGGATGCAGGAGGCGAGCAGCCGCTCAAGGTGGCGTGCTCTGGGGGAGGCCTATGTTCAGCAGTGGACGTCTTCAGGCTGTTGATGATGATGATGAGATATGAAGTGAATCACATAGAATGCCTCTCCCATTTTGTATATTTCTTGTTTGTTACACAAACTTCCAATACTAGCAAGTGTGATATGTCTTGACGCTACTGCCGCTCTACGAGAGACTGCTCTCCAAACTCATTATTGTTGAGGCGGAACCATCCATGATTGGCTGATGCTACCTACCAATGATGGACCTTCTGAAAGTTTGCCAGCAATTTTGAGCATTCTACCAAAGCCAACACGTCTTAATTTTTAAAAGTAAGAATCAATCAATAAATTTCACGACAGGTATTTCGTCAATTTAACATAAAATTATTCTGCGGCAGTTATATCCTTTGAATCAGCGAATGGGATTTGAACCCGCATTCGTCTGACCTTCTAGCCAGGGACATACTTTTCTTTAGCTACCTTGACAAGTGATCCATTAAGCTAAGGATCCGAAAACTGTTAAGGATGCGATGATCAGGTAGATTTTTGTAGTCTTCCGATGGTTATGATGATGGTTATGACGACGATATTGAGTATGATGACAATGATGGCAGTTATGCGCAAAAAAAGAGAAATGTCATCACTGTAAAGTTTATTTTTGCTTCTTCTTTACAGGTGTAATCGAAGTTTTGGATCAGAGTTTTCTATTCTGCGCTATGCCGCCGGATTGCTTGCACCAGTAATGGGAAAAGACAAGACTTGCTATATTAGACATTAAGTCCTTTGTATACTTTTATATGCTTAGACCAAAGGGCAATAACATAAATTAAGCATTTTGTAATCCGATTTTGACCTGTAAAGTTGCTAAAATAGTCTATTTGCAAAATATTATTTGACTTTGAATTTATGATGTTTCAATTGTAAAAATTTAAGTAAAAATATTGTAAAACACTTGGTTAAAAAGATCAATCATTTCACTTGTTAAAGTGCTATGAATAGCCTATTTGCAATAAAACACTTTGATTTTGATTTTTTGATAATTATGACGGTCTTGCCGATAATGGTGGTCATGACGGTAATGATGTCAATAATGGTCATGATGACAATGATGATAATGACGTTTTACGCACTTGTATGAGGAAGTCTCCCTTGATGCCGGTGTGATGCTCCAACTGTCGCACCGTCCACGCCGTGTTGTCATTGTACTGCAGCAGTACCGCCATTTGGAACGTGCTAGCTTGTAGAGTGTATCTACAAATAGGGCAAGCATCGGGTTAAAGTCACGACTTCCGGTTTCGGCACGGGTCTCATCCGGAACAAATGAAAAATAGCCTGAATGTGAAAAAATCTAATGATCGTGTCGTGAGCGTTACTAGTTTAGTGGCCAGTGTGTTCGTTTGGCCCAACACCTCGCCAATACGCAATAGATGTCGTTCGCTAATCTTGCGTTATGCAGAAATAAAATAATTCGTAAAATAGCCCGAGTTATTCCTTTCTATGGGATGAGGTATCTGTATTAGTATCTTTGGACTGGCCTGATAGCTCAGCTGGTAGTAGCTCTGCCTTCTGAACTATAGGTTGTGGGTTCGATTCCCACCCAGGACAAACATTTGTGTGATGAACATAGGTGTTTGTTCTGTGTCTGGGTGTTATATTGTATTCTATGTATGTATTTACAAACAAAAAGAATATAAGTACTGTATCAGTTATCTAGTTTCCATAGTACAAGCTATGCTTAGTTTGGAGCTAGATGGCGCTGTGTGAAATGTCCACACATATTTATTTATTTATTTATTATATTATAGTCTGTGATTTCAGCAAGTTTCGGTTGTTTAATTGGAATTTCTGTTTCAACAGTAATCTAACAATTTTTTTCCACAAATTGTGGCTATCTACTGTTATGCCGTGAATTTAATTAAGATTCCTAGTATAGACATAGGCTTGAGCTACATGTCAGCATGGAATAGTATTCCGTGATCTATCCTTTTGCCTTATTCGCTATGACCATCTAGACACGTAATATAGACTAAAGCATAGAGAGAACTTGATTATGTGTCAAGCGTACCACTTTTTTGGACACGTTTTATATGATGTGGACACTTTGATGTGAATGACTCTGACAGATTTGTATAGAAAAAACAGTTGACTCGACTCTAAAAAAATGGTACGGTGCTTATCGCAAGCGTAGTTAATTACTATATGCTTGTTGCTTTCCTTCGCCACTGACGTAGCGATACGTGTGAGCAGTACAAATATAATATCATTTTGATGATCTCTCTATGATTTAGTTAATACTCTAAGAAATAAGGACCCAGGATCATTATTTCTTGCAGCGAGGATAGCAGGTAGCGTCAGCGATGCGATAGCACCTTTCTCGCTCTGGGAGGAAGCAATCCGTAGCGATAGAAAAGCATAGAGCGTGGAGAAATGCGATGTACCGACAGATGTGGCTCAACACGTAGCTTAGACGTTATTTTGACCGAACTTTGATATATTAAAAACTAGAATAAAACAATGTAAACTTGACTCGGGCTAAGTACACAAAACGAGTGGAGCCAATTTAAATAACCGGCCAAGTGCGAGTCGGACTCGCGCACGAATGGTTCCGTACCATTATCTATCCGTGCCATCTAGTGTTGAGTAGCAGTACTATTTAAGGCAGCGCCATCTATGAATCATATGGTAAACGAGAAAAAAATGCATGTTTGTTGTATGGGAGCCCCCTTAAATATTTGTTTTATTCTGTTTTTAGTGTTTGTTGTTATAGCGGCAACAGAAATACATTATCTGTGAAAATTTCAACTGTCTAACTATCACGGTTCATGAGATACAGCCTGGTGACAGATGGACAGACAGTGGAGCCTTAGTAATAGGGTCCGTTTTACCCAAAGATTATAAAGCCCGTTGATAGCTCGTGAACATAATTTCTCGTACAAACACGACTCACCTGCGCGGGCAGGGGACGAGGTAACAAAACGAGACAAAGTCATACGAAATTACAAAGGACAGAGCAGGGTGGAACAAAAGACATCAACGGGTTCCCGTCATTTATTAGAAATGAGTGGTTGAAATACACCACCAATTTAATATAGTATTTCGTAAACTTGTATCATTGGTCAACTGGATTTATAGTCAATGGTTTACCCTTTGGGTAGGTACGGAACCCTAACAAAAACCTAAAAGCGGTATAGAACCTTTTTTTTTTTTTTTTTATGTGATTGAATGACGTGACGAGCTAGTCGTTCACCTGATGTTAAGTGACACGGCCGCCCATAACAGTTGCAGTGTCACCCGGAACTTTAAAACAATAGTTTCGCGCGACACTGCACTGCGCACGTCATCCTGAGACATCACCCAGTCTAATAATCAGATTACTAGACTGAGTGATCAGATCCTAAAGTCTCATTTGCCCAGTAATTTCACTAGCTACAATGCCCTTCAAACCGAAACACAGTAGTGCTTGCACACTACTGCTTGGCGGCAGAATAACTGGCAAAGCGGTGGTACCTACCTAGACGAACTTTGCAGAAAAGTCCTACCACCTAGTAAACCCAAGGTAAAAACCTAATCCTTACCTGTTTTTAAAGCAGTTTGTGACGAGCTCTCCCTTACTCATGTTATATAGCCAATTCAGTTTGCGACCCGAATGTTGAGATGAGTAAAACGTTGTGAACCGGTGGACTGACCGCTCCAACTGAAAAAGAAAACCGTTACTAAAATACGTTACAGTAAAGGAGCTGGGCTGGCTTGGGTAAATGCTGGCAGGGGGAAATGTACAATACACCCCATGCGGGACGTCAGTGCAGGCCTTACCGCCCCCAAATAGAATAAGAATAAGAATACGTTACAGTTACGTCACCCGGCCAATACGTTCCCACTGTTGGGACACGGGTCTTCTCTCACAGGGAGAGTGTACCAGGAATGCCTCATCATCATCACTACATCACCCAACATCAGTGCCACTGACAATAAAACCCAAACAACTATACCGATTTATTTGGAATTTCTATTTTTTTTATTGGCACCAATCTGATTAAAAATTAAAATCTAAATCAGTTTCAATTTTATTTTAAAAAAAAACACTAGTTCCGCTTCTTTTCTAGATGGCGCTGAAAGTACATAGTTTAAGTCTTTCAAACCACAGAGCATTTTAAACATAAGAAAATGCTTAGACTACCTACAAAGAAATGTCAATTTCTGTTGAGTGGACCACGAGTACATTGTCTGTAGTATCTCCTAAGTAGTCTGTGGTGCATTCTTATTAAGTAAATTGAAGTACATTAGATCTGCGAGATAGAAAAACGTTAATATTATGATCCAAAATCTTAAAATAAAGCCAAGGTATCTCGCAACGAAACTAAAAAAAAATGAAACTGTTTAAAGTTGTCAGTCAGTATCGTGACACATTTCCTCTAACCTGTGGTCTATACTTGAAGCAGTGACAGTGACAGATTTTAGTAAAACCACAACTGGCGCCATCTATTGGGTCATACATAAAAGACGATTTCTTTTTTTTTAATAAAACGGCTCATTAATTGTAGCATGCAATATCGAGAAATAGTGGATCACAAGATCAATCAAAATGTCAATGGATAACAAGATCAATACAAAAAAAAAATACTCATTTATTCATAAACTATTGTTACATGTCTCAAAAAGTAAGTAAATTTATGAGCTGTTATAATAATAAGATAAATAAAGAGCATAAATAAGCGCTTCTTACCTCTGTGGGCAGTTGGAAGGATGACGATTGCTGGAAGGGCCAAGACCCCGATGATAGCACCTGAAAGAGAATCAACATTTTATTGGCTGGCCTGTTAGCTTAGTTGGTAGTAGCTCTGCCTTCTGAACTATAGGTTGTGAGTTCGATTCCTACCTAGGACAAACATTTGTGTGATGAACATCGATGTTTGTTCTGTGCCTGGGTGTTATATTGTATTCTATGTATGTATTTACATACAAAAAGTATCTAAGTATTGTATCAGTTATCTGGTTCCCATAGTACAAGCTATGCTTAGTTTGGGGTTACATGGTGCTGTGTAAAATGTCCACACATATTTATTTATATTTATTCCATTTTCATGCTATTGAATGACGTGGCGAGCTGGTCTTTCACCTGATGTTAAGCGACACGACCGCCCACAACAGTTGCAGCGTCACTCGGAAATATAAGGTTCGCGTGACACAGCACTGCGCACGTCATCCTGAGACATCACACACAGTCTAGTAATCAGATAACTAGACTGTGTGATCAGGTCATAAAGTCTCATTTGCCCAGTAATTTCACTAGTAACAGTGTCCTTCAAACCGGAACGAAGTAGTGCTTGCACACTACTGCTTGGCGGCAGAAAACTGCTTAGGTATTTAACTAATATAGGCAATGATAAAACACTGAATAGCTATTCCACTGATCGCAGAAGATTTTAATCCAAGGAGAATGCTGCTGTCCATTCCCTGGATATTCCCTTAGCCGGATCTTACAGCACTCACGGGAAGAGATGGGGAGGTCCCATTCGCACACCGCCGGAACCACACGGCCAATTCCACTGTTCATCATTTCCACTGCTGAACATAGGCCTCCCCCAGATTCCACTGTTATGCAGTGTTTATTAAATAAAGGTGTAATTGTTTACCTGAATGCTGAAGTCGATGTGCAGCGGCTGCTCCGAGCTATTAGACATGTGTTTCCGGAAATTCTCGTTCAGATCCTTCGAAACGCCTATATCCTGTGGACGATTAATTATTATAAATATTGATCTAGGCACAGATTCCACACGATACGATACCACATCGTTATCGTGTCTTGTTCAAATCGTGTCACAGCATTAGAAATTGTTAAATATAGTTATTATGTTGTCTGTGCCTATTTTGTATCTGATGATGTAGTTTTACCACAGATAACCCCCAATAGATACCGCATGAAAGACGACGAGCGCGCACCACGCATTGGCGTAAATGGTTCTATATAAATCGCCGCTTCGCAGCACGGCCTTAGTTTCGACCAATTATTAGAGTTCATTATTAGGGCGTCACTCGAAACAGCCAATAATAGCGCATTGGCTCCAGCCCCCGCAACCCGCGCCTTCCTCCAGTTTTGGTGAGCTAGGATCCGAACAAAAATCCCGTAATGCGGTATCTATTGGGGGTTATCTGTGAGTTTTACATACTCTTTGGTATCTGAGTGATAGTCTTTTCTTTTTTTTTTTATGCGATTGAATGACGTGACGAGCTAGTCGTTCACCAGATGTTAAGCGACACGGCCGCCCATTACAGTTGCAGTGTCACTCGGAACTTTAAAACAATAAAGTTTCGCGTGACACTGCGCTGCACACGTCATCCTGAGACATCACACAGTCTAGTAATCAGATTACTAGACTGAGTGATCAGATCATAAAGTCTCATTTGCCCAGGAATTTCACTAGCTACAATGCCCTTGAAACCGGAACACAGTAGTGCTTGCACACTACTGCTTGGCGGCAGAATAACTGGCAAAGCGGTGGTACCTACCTAGACCAACTTTGCAGGAAAGTCCTACCACCTAGTAAACTATGACAACGCTGTCAAATATTTTTACTCTTCTTCTTGCGTCCGTCTTCGTAATGGCTGCTGCTGTTTGCGAGTCCTATTTAAAACTTATTACTTATATTAGATAATTATTGTGGGTAAAGTTGTTTATACGTTGTGAAGACTTGCTGGTTCTTATTCGCAAACTGCTGTCCCATTGTAGGAAAGTATAACAGAAATACCTTCACTTTACATTAAAGCAATTTTTATTTTGAATAAATATTGACATAAGTAGCGGTAACTTTCGACGTGTTGATGTTTCGGAACGCGTCTCAGTGGGACATTGTGATTTTTAACAGTTCAAATCGCGCCAATTCCACATTCATTTCGCGCGGTTTCGTTTTCGTTTCATAGAGAATAGATTTTTGCAGATTTCTTATGTAAGGCAAGGAATTCGCGTGGTTACGGAGTAAGGAATCGCAAAGTGGTCATACAGAATCAGTCCGGTTAGCATGGACTGTGGACAAAATCGACTTTCCCTGCTTTATGTCACTTTCTTCATACTGTTTACTTGTCAAGTGGAGTAAAACAGGGGAAAGACAATTTTGTCCACAGTCCGTGCTAACCAAGCTGGGCTTCTTCTCCATGGAATCTTGGTTGTAGGAATTTGACATTGATCTTGTAATTTGATGAAATATACGACCTTGTAGAAAGTTACAATTACATTGACCTTGTAGAAACGTATTCATTAATTTGGCCTTTTAGAAAATAATTATTACACTGACTTAGCAAGTTGAACGTCACATTGGCTATGTAGGAAAATAAAAAATTACATTGACCTTGTAAATTGTCGAACAAGACATTGACTTTGTGAGAAGCTGGACATTACATTGACCTTGTAAGTTATTGATATATACGTTGACCTCGTCGTAAGTTAAAAATTACATTGACCTTGTAAAAAACTGAACGTCACACTGACTTTTGAAGAAGTTGAACAAGACATGGTCTTTGTAAGAAGCTGGACATTACATTGGCCTCGTAAGTTGTCGAACAAGACATTGACTTTGTATGTATTGTATGAAGCTGGATATTTCATTGACCTTGCAAGAAGTTGAACAATACATTGACCTTGCTTGTAAGTTGTTAATATATACGTTGACCTTGTAAAAAACTGAATGGTACACTGACTTTTGAAGAAGTTGAAAAATTACATTGACCTTTGAAGAAGTTGAACAAGACATGGTCTTTGTAAGAAGCTAGACATTACATTGACCTTGTAAGTTGTCGAACAAGACATTGACTTTGTATGTATTGTATGGAGCTGGATATTTCATTAACCTTGCAGGAAGTTGAACAATACTGAATAATTGAAGAAGTTGCACAAGGAAATTGGATTTTCAGAAAGTTACCCATTACATTCGCCTTGTAGAAAATTGGATATTAAAAAATAAACAAAAATACCATTGCATTACATCAACCTTGTAAGTAGTTGAATATTAAGTTGACTTCTTGCGAAGTTGAATGCACGGCGTTACTTACTTGGAACATTCTCTGTAGTTTGCTTGTGTATTCGAAACCGCAAGCTTGTTTCAGTTTTGAGATCATCGAAGCCTGGAAATTAAAAAAAGATATTTACTGCGTGTTGATTGGTCGGCTTATCTTCACAAGTAGGTTGTAACTTCTTTGATCCTACATATGGGAAAAGCCTTCCCATTTTAAAGTCAACTTTAACGAAATTGCTAAGCAACACTTTCCTTTTGTTTCTCGTACGTTTGTTAAATTCGTGTCTACTTGGCGTACTAAATACTGAACGCTCATTAGTTGCCCGTTGATCATCGGCTGTCTTCAACCAATGAGCGCACAGTATTTGGCGTGTTGACTTAATACGAGTTTGATAAATGTACAAAGAAACCGGAGGCTAGAGGGATAAGTACCAACTTATGAGCTGTCACATTTTTGTACAGACGGAAATATGTTTTATTAAAAACTTTATTTCTTCTTTTTATATTTTGGCTCCACACACAGTGTATTTAGCCAGTGCTAAGTATTGTAATTTTTCATCGTGTTATAGAATATTTCAAGTAGTCTTAGTCATAGTCCAGTCTAAGTCATGCCCTAGTAGTGGTGGTAACTTTACTACAAGCTTCTATGGAATTTCACGTTTCACAACATTATATCACTAGCCCACACTCACAATCTCACTCATGCTCATAATTCAGCACTTAATGCGTAAATCGTAAAACGCCACCAGTTTTAAACATTAACAATGGAAAAGCACGGGTTTTGCAAAATAATACAATGCAACAATTTAGGTTTCATACGGGTGGCAATGAAAAAAATTATTTGTTTCTAACTGTGTAATACGAGATATAGGATGATATAATAGGGTTACCTCTGCATCGTCGCTAGCGGACATGTGCTGTACAAGTCGTTTCGCGAGCATTTTGCTGTAAAACTTCTGAAACACATCCTTGTCTTCTATGTATTTGAATACCACCATCTGTTGAGGAAAATATACAATTCACATATTAGATTTGGGAAAAAGTTTCCTCGTCGAGAGTTCTATAGAATGTACGAAACTACCTTTTTATGTAAATGGATGACGTGACGAGCTAGTCGTTCCCCTGATGTTAAGCGTTACGGCTGCCCATAACAGATTGCAGTATCACTCGCAACTCTAAATTAATTTAGTTTTGCATGACACAGCACTGCGCACGTCATCCTGAGACTTCACACAGTATAGTGTGATCAAATTCTTAGTCTCATTTGCCCAGTTTTTTAAAATATTGTTTTGTTTTAAACTGCCTTCTACTGATATTCTAAAACCAATCAGGTACAAACAGTACAAACAACTGAGAAAACCTATAGGACTAAACATTAGTAGCTAAGCAGCCGTGGCGACATCTACAAGGTGAGTTTGAATTGGTATGTTATCCCAAAAGGGAACTGGGCACATGATAGCCCACAAGTTGTGAGAGCCTTACTTAAAACTGCGTGTTTCCAAACCTCCATACTAAAAAAAAATCCACTCACAAAATTGCACGCGCGATCGCTACGAGAGTTTACTAAAATAAATAAACAAATTCAATTCTAACATCTTCGTCAAACTCATTAAAGTGCGTTTGACGACCTGTGTTTCGTGAAGTTCAACCACCCAGCTGCGCTAAGGCTATCTTCGAACGTAGACTTTACATGGCATTCCTTCAATGAAAAACTATTAATTTAGAAAAGTCTTAGAAGAAACATTTGTCTACCTTGGGGAGTAGATTTATCCCCTTTCGGAATAATATACCAATTCAAACTCAGATAGTGTAGAACCTGTGTTAGACATAAAACTATTCACATAAGCATCTGACAATTTTTTTAATTATCCTCTTTAACTAAATCTTAAATCAGTTGTACTCACCACTTGGTTAAGAGTATCCTCCAATTCAGCTTCCTCTGGATTCTTGCTGGATTTCTTCAGCAGCAGATCGCAGTACTTGGCAAGCAGTTCCGGACTCTTCGAAGAAGAGTTGGCAGCTTTCGTCACAGCGTTGCCTTGACCAGGATAATTAGGTAAGTAAAAGTTCATATATTTTTTATGTTAAGGAATGACGTTAATTTTTAATTATTTGGTGGTAACGTCCCCACTAGGTGGACCAACGATCTGGTGAAAGCTGCGGGGAGCCGATGGATGCAGAAGGCGAGCAGCCGCTCAAAGTGGCACTCTCTGGGGAGGCTTAGTGGACGTCTTCAGGCTGTTGATGATGATGATTTGTAACGAGCTAGTCATTTGCCTGATGTTACGCGTCAACCATAGCAGTTGCAGGGCCTCTCAGAACCCTAACATAATAAAGATTCGCGTGACACTTCACAGCGCAAGTCATCCTATAACAGAGCATGTAGATCGGACAAGCCGTCGGTCCCGGTTGTAGTCTTAAGACCACAGTCGTTAAGTCAGCCTTCGAGTGGCTTAATAGTTCTGATACCAGGGCTAACCAATTGGCTATACGAGAAGGAAGTCGCCAAGCTAAACTAACCCTACCAACATCATGGGAGAGATGAAAATGATGATGATGATGACTTACTGTTAATAAACCTTCCGCAGGCCTTGTCTAATGCGGCGACGAAGCCGGAGTCATTGTTGAAAGCGACCAACACAAGTGCATTGTACTTCTTGTGAACCTCAAGAATTGTCGACACATACACTTTTGGATCCTGTGAATTTAAAATATTAAAAAAATTAATGGATTTCGTTATTTTTTTCTACTAGAATAAAATAAAATGGAATAAGGCTCAATGATGAGACAAACAAAATACCCATTGATTTAATACACTTTCCAAAAGACAATAAAACTTCACAAACATTGAGAAACTATTTACCAGAACAATTGATCATGAACGTAACCATTGAACTAAGTAATTATAATGGCAACACAATTGGGTGTTTTTATAAGCGCTCGGATTTGAGTTATTTATTTGATAAACAAAACTATTTGAGTATGACTTAGGCGTGGTTTTTCAATAATCAGATAAAAGTTATTTATTAGACAAAACAAAATGCCGTAAAAATAAAAAGCGAGTTTTATCAACGATACTGAAAATTGAATGTTTTTATTTTAGTTGGTTTATAATTGATTAGTCGAATAACCTTTATCCAGCCATTGAAAAATTACCCCTTAGTAAGATAAATACCAGAAAGATTAAGAGCGAGAGCAAGAGAGAGGGTAGAAAGGGGATAGATGGTTCTGGGGACTCTGTCTCCCTTTGCTCAGTCTCATTTCTCCGTCCAGGAGGAGACCAAGCAAGAGGGGGAGAGATTGAGCGAGAACGTGAGAAAGAGAAAGAGGAATAGAAAGAGGTTGAGCCAGAGGGAGAGAAAGGGGGAGGGAGGGGCGAGAGTGAGGGGAATAAGGAGAGGAAGAGCAATAGGGAGAGAAAAAGAAAAAAAAGAGAGATGTGTGTACTAACGGTGTGTGCACATTCGCCGCACTTGTCGATAGCTTGCAGCCCCTGCGCGTGGATATGATGCTCCAACAATCGCCTCAACTCAACCAGGCCGTCTGGGATACGGGCCACAAGGCTATACATACGACCGAGGTCGCTGTTCTTATCCCCGTCTAGGAGTTTCTGGAACGAAATAAATCTTGTGTTATAGGTAATGTCACGAGCGTAATTAGTTCGTCTATTCTCATACTTGGAAAGTAGTTTAAGTTACCTGATTAGAAGGACGAAAACAGTAATTTTCGTCCCTGGTAAATGATTTTCCAAATAATTTAAATAGTATGCAAGCCATGTATTATTTTTAAAATAGGTACCAATGTATTTACTAAAATATTCTCATAATCACTTCATAAAAATGCGTATTTATGTAAGCGTTTAAATTTAATTTAATAGAAAAAATATGAGTAACTCAGGGGACAAACCCTATTTTCCGAGAGGGGACTAAATAGTCCCCTGAGATACCCATGTTTTAAATAAAATACAATTCAGTATGACGACTGTCTGCGCAATCGTTATCACGGATATAAATCTAATCATCGCATAGCACAAGCAAGCATTCAATCATCACACCTCACTAATATTATAAATGCGAAGGTTTGTATGTAAGTGTGTTTGTTCCCTGTTCAAGTCGCAACGGCTGGACGGATTTTGATGAAATTTGGAGTGGAGATAGCACATACGCTAGATTAACACGTAGGATACTTTGCATTCGCGGGGCGCAGCTAATTCTTTAATAACGTTCCGTTTTATTTGTGAATACTTTCTCACCGGTTATTTTTGCCTTAAAATATTCATTTTTAATGCTAAAATGGGCATACGTTTGACAACAACTCACCTGATGGTGAGTGACGAAGTTGTCTAAGGTGGAGCACGTTTGCCCATGAGATGCCCATTCACTCTTGACTTGGAAAGACCCAGGTTATACCCAGGAGGAAATACTGTTGCTGGAAGAGTATTCCATTCCTTGGCCGTTCGGAATATGAATGATTCAGCAAAAGGCTTAATGGTACACTTACGACGTAAGGATGTGAAGAATCACCAAGCCTTATAGTTCTATGATGGAAAGGGGATGACGGAATGCGGACTCCAAAATATAACCGATAGAAGATCGACAGACTGGCGAGTGGCGATCATACCTGGAACTCAGCGTGGAAAATCTCAAGATGCTTCTCAATGAGCACTCGGTCGCAGGTCTTCGCTAAACGTTCCATCGTGGTTTCGTGCAAATACACCTGCACCCGTCTCTGTTCCTCCTGCAAACGCTGCTCCGCCTGGAAACAGTAAAATACATGTTTTAGCACTTCTTTTTAACTGTCTAACATCGGCTCCCGTTACATCGAAAACCGTAAAACGCCCACTGCTGAACATAGGCCTCCATAAAACACTTTGAACGTTTATCATAGGGAGGGATTGCCATAACCACCACGCTTGGCTGGCAGCTTGGTGATCGCAGATTTGAATGCACCGAGGAGAATGCTGCTGCCCATTCCCTGGATATGCCCTTAGCTGGCTCTTACGGCACCCCCGGCATTATTTTATTTTTTATATTTTATTAAATCACAAGGCAGATTTTAAACACTTATCACAACAATAGTTTTATACTTACAAATAGTTTGGAGCTAGATTGCAACCGTAAATTAAGTAAATACAACAGCACTAAGGCCCGATTTCACCAAACTAGAATAAATTTTATTCCAGGTATAACTTTCCGAGAACAACCGAGTTACACGAATATAGCCCTTATACCACCAATTTTGTGAAGGAATAAGACATATTCCTTGGATACAATCAAAATGGCGTCTTTTTGTGTAATTTCATTTGTCATTTACCTGTATCCAAGAGTAACGAATAGCCGTATACCTGGAACAAACCTTATTCTACTTTGGTGAAATCGGGCCTAAGTAGTTTTATATTATTTTTAAGAGGAAATCTATGAATTTTGGTTTCATTTAAAATAATTATGAGATAAGAAAGAAAAACAAATGCTAATAAAAATGTTAAGAATGATTTACATTCTAATCAGAAAGCTGTGTTGCCCTAATACACTTGACAAACCTTCCAAGGTTAGGGTCAAATATGTCTATGATTTTGTTCTTTAATGCCAACTCATTATAAAGACGAACATTGGACATAAGTCTGACATTGTAGATTGCAAATGGAAGCATCAACGCGTTTAAATTATTAAAATAATCGTAGAAAAATCACGTTTGTTGTATGGGAGCCCCCTTAAATATTTATTTATTCTGTTTTTTTGGTATTTTTTTATAATAGCGGCAACAGCAATACATCATCTGTGAAAATTTCAACTGTCTAAATATCACGGTGCACAGACAGACAGGCAGACAGACAGCAGAGCCTTAGTAATAGCGTCCGTTTTACCCTTTGGGTACGGAACCCTAAAAAGAAGCTATAAGAAACATTACATTGATCATTTATTTACCCTGATCATGTAGTTACCTTGACCATGTATTTACCCTCATCATGTGTATACACTGACTATGAAGTCACCCTGCTCAGGTAGTCCCTTGACAGTGTATTTACCCTGATCATTTATTTACTCTGACCATCTAGGTTAGGTGTCAAAGTGGAGTCGTTAGATGCAAGAGGCAAGTAGCTGGTCAAAGTGGCGCTCTTTGGGGAAGGCTTATATACAGCAGTGGGCATCTTCCAGCTGATGATGTGATGTAGTTACCCTGGCCATGTTATTACCCTAATCATGTAATTTACCCTGATCATTTATTTAGAACACGCCGGGAGAAGAAGGTAAAAAATATATCAACGAGCGGTGGCATGGTCGGGTCCAGAATAAAGCCGAGTTGCTGCTGTCGAGACTGGAGACGACGAGGACGACGACTTTCAAGTCTGTCTTGCTCTGGTTTCCAGCTAAATACAAGGAAATATTTCTGGATCCTGCATTTTGGCCAAAAAGAGTTGTGTTTCGGAGGTACAGGGAGCCGCGACCGAAAAAAGAAAATTCCTGAACCTGTGCGCTTTTTTTAGTTATTTTTATAATAAGATATGTATGTTAGTCTGTAAGGTATATGTAAATATGGGCCTGATTATTTTTAAGCTACTTGCCAGAATTAAATGAATTTATTTATTATTATTATTTATTTACCCTGATCATGTAATTTACCCTGATCATGTATTTACCTTGATCATATATTCAGTGACAGGGTTGTTCCTAAGGAAGTCTGTGCTCTCCCTTGTATAGAACCGCTCGGTGTCATCAAGAAAAACAGCTTCAAACGTATCCTTGTAAACGGCAAGGTTTTGTCCTCTAACACTTGGGTCCTCCTCGTTAAGGCCCAAAGCTACGTAGCAGTTGATTACCTGAGGACAAGAATAGACAGGAATCAGATCGATATTGATCATATAGATCAATATTATATTATATACAAGGTGGGCCAAAAGAAATCCACCCTATTGGAAGATGCTCTTATTAATGCAAATGGCGGCCAATGTCAAATCTGTTTTGACATTTGTGAACTTGACAGATGTAGAATACAAGTGAACAAGCCATGGAGCGATGCACACCCCAAGAACGCGGAATAATCGGTTCCCGGGTCGCCTCATCTCTCGTTTTGGCGATTTACACTGGCCCGCAAGATCACCCGATTTAACCGTTCCAGACTTTTTTGTGGGGTTTTTTGAAGTCCCGTGTTTACGTGAACAAGCCCGAGACCCTGGAAGTTCTCAAGGACAACATTCGACACGAGTGCGAGAATCTTCCGCCCGAAGTTCTCGCCGAAGTGATGAAAAATGCCATAAAAAAAGCCCGTACAGCAATCAATTGTGACGGCACCCATTTGGCCGATATCATCTTCTCGACTTGACCAATAAAACTCTAAAGGTTCAAATAAACATAATCAAAAAACAGAATCGAAGTTTTTCATTTAGAAAAAAAAATGGGAGCCAAACAACATCGGATGACTTCTTTTGGCCCACCTGTTATATATTGATCATTATGTGAAATAACCGTTGAACTGAAATTATCAAGTTTTTTTTATTGAGATAGGCTTGCGGTTGACCACTATCTCACCTGGACCCTAATTCTGATATATCGATACCTATAAGATCGCTTTAAGCGATAAGACCGCCCATTGTGGCACTTAGTTATAAGATTGCCCTCTAAATGTTCGTGTAATATGGTGTTTTCAATAAAGTGTTATCTATCTATCTATCTATCTATCTGTATGACCAATTTACGATTCCTTGCTTCGAAACCACGCGAATTCCTTGTCTTACATAAGAAATCTGCAAAAATCTATTTTCTATGAAATGAGAACGAAACCGCGCGAAATGAATGTGGAATTAACTGGGATTGGCGCGATTTGAACTGTCAAAAATCATATGTTCCACTCAGGCGCGTTCCGAAACATCGACCCGTTAAAAGTTACCACCACTTATGTCAATGTTAATTATTCAAAATAAAACTAATTTTAATGTAAAGTTAAGGTATTTCTAAAGTTTTTCTGACAATTTTTAATAATTACCCATGGCTTCGTTATATCACATAAATATAAGCCATTCCTTTATTTTATTTTTTTAGTGGTTTTGGGATGAGAAATTCTTTAGTTCTAATTCGGAACGCACTCGATGTATCCAAAACCTGTCATAGATAATTTGTCTTAGATTATACAGAATACAAAAATTGTCGATTCCTTGCTGTGACACGATTTGAACAAGACACGATAATGACGTGGTTTCTGTATCGTGTGGAATCTGTGTTTTCATACAGAATTATGGCCCTGATGGTAAGTGACGATGCGGTCTAGGATGTAACGCGCTTGCCTAGAAGATACCTGTTCACTCTCGATTTGAAGACTCCAAGATTGTAGTTTTCGGGAAATAAGACAAAGCAAAGTGTTCCATTCGCTGTTCGCATGATAAATGTGGAAGCAAATCGCTTTGTTCGCACATGCGGGGTGTTCACCAAGTAACGATGGCGTTTGTGATGATGATTGACAAGTAGGTATTATGGAAAATGCTCATTGATATCACCGGAGACGCCAAGCAATAGAATTATTAAAGCCATTCTCCTTATGGTGGAAACCTTTGTATGAAAAAATGAAAACATTTATTTGATAAAAAGGCAAACATTACATTGTGGTTAGTAGAACACCTGGTTTCTACACTAGGCTCGAAACCCGTGCTGTAGAAGCCAGGACTCTTTCGTCGGAGATACACTTTATACGCCTATATATTGCAAATAATAAATTTAATATGTATTTAAAATTTAAAAATATAATCTAACTTAAGTGTAAGTGTGGATATTTGACACGTGAAATGAAGATGAATGAGGGTGATAGATGAAGTGAGTGTTATTGTATGGGGTGTGTGTTAGTGTATGGGGTGTGTGAAAGTGTATGGGGTGTGTGTTAGTGTATGGGGTGTGTGATAGTGTATGGGGCGTGTGTTAGTGTATGTGAGATATGTTTGTGTATGTAGTGTGTGTTGATGTACGGTCCAATTACCTCCGGGGGTGTGCGTTAGTGCAGTATGTGTGTAAGGTGTGCAGTAGGTGTTTGGTGCGTACAAGGTGAAAATGAGTGTGTGGAGTGTGTATGTAGGTATAGTTTTTGGAATTGTTTTTTACTTAATGGATAGTAATAAATTTTCCGTGACGTCGTAATTTAATTCAGATAGTGTTTCAAACAGGACTTTCTTACACTGATAAGAGGTAAGGTTGAAAATTTTTGAACTCTTGTTAATTTTATTATAAATGAAAGGACCCAGAAAGTCAGGAAACTTACCAGCAAATTCTGTATTTGTTCTAGGCACTAGGCACACATAATGCGAAACACGTTTGTCTGTTATAGGGTTACAATAATATGTAAGGGAGTGTTGATGGAGTAATAAATTTTGAATGTATAATTGTCTAACCGTAAGGACCTTACATTGTTTGTATAAAGCCACTGTTGGATATCGATAGGGTCTGTTTGTACTGCACTTAAGTATACCTCTCTGAGTATGGCTGTGGACTGTGAATAAATAACGCCCAACGATCACATACATAGATCCTGGACCCTAACTAGGATTCCCTGTATCTAGGAACCCAGGAACTATGAGGACCATGCTCCCACAACACCCAGACACAGAACATGATGATGTTGATAATGATGAATCATGATGATGATGGTGATAATGAAGAATCATGACGATGATAATGATGAATCATGATGATGATGATAATGGTGAATCATGATGATGATAATGATGAATCATGATGATGATGATGTTGATTTCAATACTTTCCTATGAAATTATACTCACTCCAGAAACCAGCCTGGTGTTAATAGTCTCCCCATTGCGTTCCCTCTCAATGAGTTTCAGCACAGCGTTAGTGACTTGCTTGTTTAGCCGCTGGAACAAGTTGTCCCGCCAAGTAACTAGCGCCAGCTGGTAGATTTCGTAGATACCCTGCAAATAAGATATTTATGCAACGTTATATTAGTGGTGTGCACATTGACAGTGGTACTAGTACGAACCCAATGTGGTACTAGTACAAACCAAGTAAATGTATTAAATTTCAACCAATTTGGTAATATCAAGGCATATCATGTCATCAGTGTGTGTTGCCAGTGATGACTTATGGAACTGAGACGTGGTCTTCTACTGTTGGCCTCATTAGTAAGCTCAAAGTCGCGCAGCGAGCTATGGAGCGAGCTATGCTCGGTGTTTCCCTGCGAGATAAGCTCCGGAATGAGGAGATCCACAAGAGAACTAAAGTCGAAGGGCCACTAGGTTTTTTATTAAATGTAATCGGATGACGTGACGAGCTAGTCGTTCGCCTGGTGTTAAGCGACACGGCCGCCCATAACAAACTGCAGTGTCACTCGGAACCCAAACTAAAGCTTCGCGTGACACTGCGCACTGCGCACGCCATCCTGAGTCATCACAGTCTAAAAAAGTTTTCTAGACTGTGAGATCAGTTCGTAGTCTCATTTGCCCAGTAATTTCACTAGCTACAATGCCCTTCCAACTGGAACACAGTAGTGCTTGCACACTACTGCTTGGCGGCAGAATAACTGGCAAAGCGGTGGTACCTACCTAGACGAACTTTGCAGAAAAGTCCTACCACCTAGTGAACGATCTGGTGAAAACCGCGGGGAGCCGAAGGATGCAGGAGGCGAGCAGCCGCTCAAAGTGGCCTATGTTCAGCAGTGGACGTCTTCAGGCTGATGGTGATGATGATTTGACTTCGAATTCACCTTTACCTGCAGTCCAAAATGCAGGTCCAAAATACTTACCTTCCTACCCTCCTCGCACTCACGCTTGACCCAATGCCGGTTAAGATAAGCGCAGACGCCGTTAAGCACGCGCGACGAGAACTGGTACTCTTCCCATTGTTTCGTGTAGAACGCTAGCACGTCTTCGCCCATGAGATCAGCGCCGTTCTGTCCACAACAAATCTATTTAAAAGCGGAGTAATCACAAAATCATATTATAAAGTCAATGCGGGGTATCTACGCGCACAAAAATTTATCAAAAAATAATTTTGACTAACCTCTACGTTAGACCAAGTTATATTAGCCGTGGTCATGAAGGGAATGTAGTAGAAAGTGTCACAAAATCAATAAAAAGAACTATATTTGAAAGCCCGTGACGAAACAAAATGATCAGATGAAAAATGTGGTGTAAAGAGATAATGCATGTATATAGTAATATTTATCATAGTTTCTCTCTTAACATCAGTACTAACTTAATTTGCCTACGTGGAATGTGCACAACCTGGCGCAACTATAAATTGTTAACTTGAGCTATTGGGCACCCAAGATACAGGCTTTGCCTAGTTTGGGGCCCGTTGTAAATCTTTTATTTTTATTTTTACTAGTTAATGCGAAACATGTCACGTTCTACTGTACCTAATTAATTGTTCTGGAAATAAACTTATTCTTACTCTTATTCTTAAAACGAAAAAAAAAAAAAAGAAAAAAAAAATTGAGAGTAATTGTATGATTAGATTAATTGGGTGTGTCATCCGTTCTAATTGTAAATAAACAAATTTTTTTTTTTTTTTAATGAAACAAAGGCGACCAAACACAATTTAACTAAGTAGTGTGGCAGTGGGTAGGCCACATTTTTTTTAAATGTAAATGAATGACGTGACGAGCCAGTCGTTTGCCTGATGTTAAGCGTCATGGCTGGCCAAAAACAGATTGCAGTATCACTCTGAACTAACATCGCTCGTAGAACTGACAACGATGGGGAAGACAGGTACTCGAGTGGCGACCACGAACCGGAACGCAGCGTAGGCCGGCCCCCCACTCGGTGGACCCAGCCGATGGATGGAGGAGGCAAGCAGCCGCTCAAACTGGCGCTCTTTGGGAGGCCTATGTTCAGCAGTGGACGTTTACAGGCTGATGATGATAATGGTGAAGTAGGTTGGTGTTTCGAAAAGAAGATCGTAGAACGACCACAAAAAAAAAACACTGTCATCATTAGTGCACCAAAGTTACATGATCACGCCTTGAGCACCGCTTTTTAGGTGAAAAATAAAGTAGTACTAGCAAACATCTCCTCATCCCATAACACAGTTTTCAACCACCACCGTAGCCAAAGCCAAGCCATATTTGTAAGAAAATAGTAAAACTCACCTGAAGCAGGTTGATCAGGTAGATCCTTAGGAACTCCTTCAACCTTTTGTAAAGCTCCAGCCCGACCAACTGAGCGCCACCGTGCACTTGACCGCTCTGGAACAAATATAGAAATGATTAAATAAATAGATATTCATAGATTTGTAGAAATATCACACATCGCCATCTAGGCCCAAACTAAGCAAAGCGTGTACTATGGAAACCAGATAACTGATAGAATACATGTATAGAGGCGCAGCGAGCTATGGAGAGAACTATGCTCGGTGTTTCCCTGCGAAATAACATCCGGAATGAGAAGATCCGCAAGAGAACTAAAGTGACCGATATAGCTCTTAGAATTAGTAAGTTGAAATGGCAATGGGCAGGCCACATGGCTCGTAGAACTGACAACCGATGGGGAAGAAAGGTTCTCGAGTGGCGACCACGAACTGGAAGATGCAGCGTATGCCCCCCAGTAGGTGGACCGATGATCTGGTGAAAACCGCGGGGAGCCGATGGATGCAGGAGGCAAGCAGCCGCTCAAAGTGGCGCTCTGTGGGGGAGGCCTATGTAAGCAGTGGACGTCTTCAGGCTGTTGATGATGACATGTATAGAGAATACTCTCTCAGAGCTACAGACACAGAACAAACATCGTTCATCACATAAATGTTTGTCCAGAGAATCCATCCCACAGTCGATGGTTCAGAAGGCCGAGCTACTACCAACTGAGCTATACGATGCCAGTTGCATAATGTTCAAGTTTTGTCACATCACACATCAACAGCTGGAAGAAGATTGCTAAACATAGACCTTCCCCATAAAACGCCATTTTGGACGCTTATTATTGGGGGGTTTGCCATAATCACCACACTTGGAGATTTTTATGTACCGAGGAGAATGCTGTTGCCCATTCTCTGGATATTACACTTCCCTAGTCAAAAAAATACATGTGTATAACATTACATTGATCACCTGTTTTTTCCCGCCACCATTCCGTCCACCATTGCTCCCGATTCGTCCACTCCCCGCCGCCGCACTTTGATGGTGTACCGACGTGCAATAATTGTATACATGACTGGATTCATTAGATAAGGAAAAATATAACGATTATAATAATTAGGAATAAGTACCTTGCGACAGAAAACGAAAGTTTTCAATCAGTGTGTGTTGCCAGTGATGACTTATGGAACTGAGACATGGTCTCTTACTGTTCGCCTCATTAGTAAGCTCAAAGTCGCGCAGCGAGCTATGGAGAGAGCTATGCTCGGTGTTTCCCTGCGAGATAAGATCCGGAACGAGGAGATCCACAGAACTAAAGTGACCGATATAGCTCTTAGAATTAGTAAGTTGAAATGGCAATGGGCAGGCCACATCGCTCGTAGAACTGACAACCGTTCGGGAAGAAAGGTGACCACGAACCGGAAGACGCAGCTTAGGCCAGCCCCCTACTAGGTGGTCCGACAATCCGGTTTAAACCGCGGGGAGCCGATAGATGCAGGAGGCTTGTAGCCGCTCAAAATGACACTCTCTGGGGGAGGCCTAAGATCAGGTGGAGGTCTTCAGACTGTTGACGATGATCTTGCAATGGATAAGCGTGTTTTTAAAGCATTTCGATTATCTTGCTGCCTTGTCTGTTTGTATGTCTTGAAAAATGACTTTCTTATAACAGAGAATCTAGCTGGCACCCGGCTAAAAACGCCAAAAACGCCACTTTGTACGGTTATCAATTGGAGATGCCATTAATCACCACACTTGGCAGGCAACTTGGTGATTCCAGTAGATTGTCGCGAGGAGAATGCAGCTGTCTATGCCCTGCATATTCCCTTAGCCGGCTGTTGAGGCACCCACTAGAAGAGATGGGGTATATTTTTAAAACCAATTAGTACTTTTAATTTAGTTCTGAGTCAACATACCGGTGGCGTCACTAGTGTAAGTTTGAAAGCGTATATCTCCGAAACTAGACGCTGAAGGAGAGTTTTTCTCATACAAATCTTGTTTGTATTAATGTTAGCTATCGATTTGTATAGGTCTTACAAGTGGCCACTATTTTGAAGAAAAAACAAGATGGCGGACAGTAAATATGCCAGGTTATACTAAAATATTCAAAGCCCTTTGAACATATCGTCGCTTGTTTGACTAAGTGACGTATCTGACATTTTTACGTATCTGAAATTTTAAATGTAGCTTTTATCTACGTTCAAAGACGTGTCGAACTGTCTAATCAACGTATTTGTAGAAAAAATGTCAGATACGTCACTTAGTCAAACAAGCGACGATATGTGAGGCATGTGGGTGAGGGATCACAGTAGTTAAAGAAAAGCTTGCTTTAGCGATGATAGATGCGGGTTCAAATCCCGTTTGTGATTCAAATGCTTCCTTGGTTGCTTTAAAAAGGATACGTATATAAGTCCATGTATCTCATCTTTTCCATGTGTTGTCTCTTGTAGACTTGTTCTATGCCTTCTTGCAAGTCGCCCCATATCTGAAAATAAACGAAAAGTTCATGTTATCGAAGACCACAACAAGTTAGAGTTTTTGGAGATTCTGACCTATAAACTCATTTAATAAAAACATCTTTTGAAAAGCCATAATAAGTGTTTGTGCAGATATAACATGTTTGCCATCATCCAATGGAGAAGAAAGGTTCTCGAGTGGCGACCACGTACAGATGTAAGCAGCCTATGCCGCCATGTAGGTGGACTGACGACCTGGGCCATATTATAATGAATGTAGCAGCACTGCTGACGCACCGCTCAACTATACTGTGAAAATTGTATGAACTTTGACAGCAGTTAAGCGGGAGACGCGCGTTAGCAGGATTGCTAGATTCGTCGTAGTATATGAGGCTGGTCGAACTGCGGGGAGCCGATGGATGCAAGACACAAGTAGCCGGTTAAAGCGCCTACATGGGGGACGCCTATAATTATTCAGCTGAAGATGATGATGCAGAGTTGGTATTCAATTTTTTCTACTCAACAACGCATTTGAGAGCAGATATTAGTTTATGTTATAGATTAAAGGCAGCCCACGATTTCATCCGCGTTTCGTCTTTATTTTTAATATCTCATTGGACACCTGTATAAGTTGTATATGTATACATAAAGTCCAACGGTTTGGGCTGTATGTTGTCTGTCAATCAGTCAGTTACTCAGAACAATGAATTTTTTAAAGGACCTTGAATATTATAAGTATACTAGTATTTTGCCCCGTGCGCGGGCCGCGAGCGGCCCGCGTGGGTGTTTTCGTGGCGTTCCATTTGTTCAAAACGCTATACTTGGAGCTAAACTTTAAATTTTGCAAGTACTTGTACAAAACTGCGGTATCTATCAAAGAAAATGATAATGCGCGTGACTTTGCATGGCGGCCATCTTGTTTGACTTGACAGCGTCATTTGCACCATTAGTAGGTCGCAACTGGCACACTTGCACCGTGCGCGGGCCGCACGCGGCCCGCACACGGTGCAAGTGTGCAGGTGCAAGTGTTGGTCGTGACCGTCCACTTGTACCAAACTACAGTAAACTAACTCGCTTTGCTCGTCGTCACATTAGGTAGGTTGGAAAAAATTTGACATTTGACATCTGTCCAAAAAATTGACATTTGACATTTGTCAATAAATTTGACACCTGTAAAAAAAATTGACATTTGACATCAATCAAATTGACAAACTGACATCTGTCTACACTTGACAGCGGTATTAGAGCAGTGCGCAGGTCGCAAGCGGCACACTTGCACCGTGCGCGGGCCGCACGCGGCCCGCACACGGTGCAAGTGTGCAGGTGCAAGTGTTAGTCGTGACTGTCCAATTATACCAATAAGAGACAATAAACTAACTCACTCATCGCCGCATTTGGTAGGTTGGAAAAAAAATTGACATTTGACATTTGTCAATAAATTTGACACCTGTAAAAAAAATTGACATTTGACATCTGTCAAAAGTTTGACATTTGACATCAATCAAACTGACATCTGTCTACACTTGACAGCGGTATTAGAGCAGTGCGCAGGTCGCAAGCGGCACACTTGCACCGTGCGCGGGCCGCACGCGGCCCGCACACGGTGCAAGTGTGCAGGTGCAAGTGTTAGTCGTGACTGTCCAATTATACCAATAAGAGACAATAAACTAACTCACTCATCGCCGCATTTGGTAGGTTGGAAAAAAAATTGACGTTTGACATCTGTCAAAAATTGACATTTGACATCTGTCAAAAATTTGACATCTGTCAAAATTTTGACGTTTGACATCTGTCACACTGACATCTGTCAAAATTACAACTATCTCCTTCCGAAACTGTAGTACCATAGGCGATAAAACGGAAAACAGCAATTTTGATAATAGTATATACGGCGGCCATATTAAAAAATGACAGATGTCAAAATTTGACCAAACCATGTTGATCAGCATCCTTTGGGACCCCCAGATATCGATTTATATCCCGATCAGAGCACCTTTACTTTCAGACGCGGACCAATAGACCGCCATTTTGAAAAAAGTACTTTTTCACTGTGTGCCCCTCACAAAACTGTACAATATTAGAACAAACCCTCCCTACAAAAGTCTCACAGTTTCGGTGTTATTTGCGAATTAAAAATCCTTAAAAAGTGAAATTGCATGTTCGCAATTTTTCAAAATGGCGGAATCAAAAAAGTTTTTACACTTTCCTACCAAGTGTACCGTGGGATTTTCAGATATCGATTTTCATTCGGATCGGACAACTTTTACTATGAGTCGGTACGTCTACAGCCGCCATCTTGAAAAAAATTGATTTCACTGATATTGCATTTTTACCCTTATAACATCTATACTTGATCCCCAGGAACGACTTTTCTAAAGCACTCGCAACGGAGGCGCAAAAAAGCAAAGTTGATATTTCAATAAAAGCACCTTTGTATGGCAGCCCCATTGAAAGTTGACACATGTCAAAATTTGATTACAGAATGTTGATCATCATCCTTGGGGACCCCCAGATATCGATTTTCATCCGGATCGGTGAAACTTTTTTTCCCGCCGCGGCCAAAATTTCCGCCATTTTGAAAAAAAAAATTTTTCGCAATCTCCCCTCTGACCTCCAACCAATATTAGTTCGAGCTCTTTATACTAAAGTGTCATAGTTTCGCCGTCATTTACGGTTAAAATTTGTATGGCGGATTTTTTTTTCCGCCATTTTGAATTTTTTTTGACATCTCCAAAATCGGCCCAGGGTTTGCTATGACATTCCTTAAAACGCACATGACCTATCTGATATGGTTTGGCCAGGCCGTTGACTGTCCGAGTGACCGAAGGTCGGAAGACCAGGACATGAATTTTTCTGGAGACACCTCAAACACCTTGACACGAATGTTAACAAAGATATTCAAAACTTTCCATAGGTATCGAGAAACAATGCGTCAAAAATGGGAAAAAAAATTTGTATGGCAGCCATCTTTAAAAATGGCGGAATCCAAAATTTTTTTTCAAATTACGAATCTGCGGCCCCGAAAACCCCCCCATGCGAAAAATCACCCCGATCGGACCAACTTTCAAAATGGCCGCCATTTTGAATCCGCCATCTTGGATTTTCATGACAACCATCTGACAGCTCCCGTCATCCTCTATGACATTTGGTCGAGCACTACCCACATACCTCTTACCGTTTCCAAATTATGAACGTTTCAATTTTGTATGGAATTTTTATTTTTTGTATGGCAACACTTTTTTTTTTAATTTCTCTGGAAACATCCCAGGGTTTACTCCAACTTTAGTTAAAACGGGACCCCCTTATCTCTTATCGTTTTCGAGATCCGTTGACCTGTTCCATCTCAGAGACGATTTTCTGGTAATGTCAGATTTTTCCTGGGGTGACATGACCCATCACTATACAGCCTCATACTCAGTTTTGACTGACCACTTCTGAGAGCTGAGATCAATTATGTCAATCATCAGTCAGTGACTCATGGGTATCCAATTTTATAGTAATAGTAAAGTAAAGTAAAGTAATTTTTCCCGGGGTGACATGACCCATCACTATACAGCCTCATACTCAGTTTTGACTGACCACTTCTGAGAGCTGAGATCAATTCTGTCAATCATCAGTCAGTATATGGGTATCCAATTTTATAATAGTAGTAAAGTAATTATATTAATGTTTAGTACGAAGCCTGGCATACCATACCTACCATCCGCGATCTTATTTTTCCTTCAAAATAACGGCCACTTATAAAACGTATATGAATCGATAGCCGACACTAATACAAACGAGGTTTGTATGAGACAAAATCTCCTCCAGCGTCCCGTTTCCAAGATATACGCTTTCAAAGTTACACTGGTGGCGCCGACGGTTAATTAACACTTAGAACTACCGAAATAGAAGGTGTGAATTGGCTCTAATATAATATTGATTTACTGTCAGTGTTCAAAGCCCTTTAGCTAAATGCATTGTTTAATTACTTTAGGAATCTCAAGGCCACACTCAGAACTAAAACCGGTTTGAATACGGGCTTCAAAGTAACATTTATTAACGAGTTTAGTACCCATTTCCATATGCCTTATTGACCTCAATGGTTGATAGGAAGTGCGGCTTCAATGCTTTTTGTTACCTGATTGCCTTTTCCGTTTCTGCACCGAGTTGCCGACCAAGGTTTATATTAAACTTTATCCATCTACCAGAGGAGCCTCGCAGCTTCATTTGTTCAGCTTATCAGCTGTAATTTACCAGTTTACAAACGGGAAAATGAGTAGGTACCCGACATTGAGTACTTATTGGGGGAAAAGATAGAAACGATTTCTGCTTGTTTTTACGTTTTTGTGGCTTTTACAACAAAATTGCTGTAGACATTTGAATGAAATTTAGGCCAAAGCTTGCTTACATAACTGAGATTAGTTTCTATAGCTCTATGTATTTATTGGAAAACCAACATTAATTTATTTCTTTAGTAGGCTGTTTTCATGTCTGTCTACAATAATGAACTTTTGTTTATTAAATAACGAACATACAGTTGGTACTTTAAGTTCCCGCGAAAAAGGGGGGGATAGCGAGTAAAACCACGGGGCGTATTTAGTAAACAATGAAAGGTGCATCGTCGATTCCACGCGCAAATTAATTTTATGCTTCATACATTCAAATAACACGTAACGTAACTTTATTTCCTGCATTATCCATCGACCTCAATTCGTATAGTACACACCAAACAAATCAAACATAACCCGACTTGTATACGGCTACGCATACAACTAAAAATACCACTAAAAATGCAAATTTAAATCATTGAAACTTTGGCATACGGCCAACCATAATATTTTATAAATACAAATAACTTACACACGAGAGAAATAACTTTATTATAAAGGAAATAAAGTTGATATTGCGCTGGTGTGTCGAAGAGAAAGTTTGGATCGATAACGCTTGCGGACGTCATTTCTGTTACCGATACAGAATAATTATGATTAGATTTTCGCTCCAATACTTTGTTGATAATAATTTACTCGTGATCAAGATATTCTTCAGTAGAGACCGTGGCTTGGCAAACATTAAAATGCCATCTGACTAAAATGGTCCGACTAATATGGATGCTAAATATCTGGCAGAAGGTGGATGAGAAAACCCGAGCATTTGGTTCAGTGTGGCATGACTGGGGGATGTGTATGTAACAGCTGTTAGCCCAGGAACGGTATACAAAGTTTTTTTTTTACGCCCAACGATCACATACATAGATCCTGGACGCTAACTAGGACCTGTGTCTAGGGACCCAGGAACTATGAGGACCATGGTCCCAAAACACCCAGACACAGAACAAGTATTTGCGCTTTTTTTTCTTGCACAAATACTTGTTCTGTCGCGGGAATCGAACTCGCCGCCTCCGGGTTATGAGCCGACCTGCTCAACCACCACATCACGGAGGCTGTCTTTCCCCGTTTTATGTCACATTCTTCATACTAGCTTACTTGTCATGTGGAGTAAAACAGGGGGAAGACAGTTTTGTCTACCGTCCGTGCTAGGGCAGCAGTAGAGTAACTGATTAGTGATTTGATGGTAAGCAGGGGCAATCTCGTCGGTACCCCGGAGGATCCTATATCAGGCATAGTATCGGCTGCTGTAGGATCACCAGATCAGTCGAGCGCTATTGAATCCAGTAACGTTTCCGGATAACAGCGTAAGACAATCAGACACCGACCCCGCCGGTGAGGTCGACGTACCCCCCGTAGGTTAGCTAGAACGGTCGCGACTTTTCATCGGGTCCACGCTTTCAGTGGACGTAGCCTTCTCGATCCTCTTATCCCGGCAACGGCCCAAGTCGAGGCTCGCGCCCCAGGAGTACCCATGAGCTAGTTGCCTCCAACTTTCACTAACAGTCAGAAGACGTGCACTGCTGAACATAGGTCTTCCACATAAAACGGCACTTGGACGCTTATCATAGGGGTTTCCATAATCACCAAGCTTGGCAGGCGGCTTGGTGGTTGCTGAACATTTTTATGTACTGAAGAAATGCTGCTACCCATTCGCTGGATATTCCCTTAGCCGGAAGACGCTGACAGAACCCAATGCAAGCACGTTTATTGCAGCAGTCGAACATAGAACGTATACTGTATTACACAGGGTCGCTTTTTGCGTAGCAATAATATGGCGATTACGTTGCGTTGCCCGTCCACTCCTCATTTTGCATATTGTTATAAAAAAATAAGCTTACAGTTGGATGCATTGAAACATAACTTATCAATATGATTTATTTCAATGGGGTGTCTTATTACAATGTAACATTTTTTCCATTTGAATATTTTTTTTAGATGTCACATCACGATTTTTTTCTATCGAGAAAACTTTTCGTAAACGTGTTTTGATTTCAACAGTTGGAAAGAAGATATGACCAGCTGGGTTAGCATGGACGGTAGACAAAATTGTCTTTCCCCGTTTTACGTCACTTTCTTCATACTTGCTTGGAGTAAAACAGGGGAAAGACAGTTTTGTCTACCAACCGTGCTAACCCATTAAACATGTATTAAACATGCGTTTTTTTCAATTCTGTAAACGACATATTATACGTTTTGAGAAATTACATTCAAGTTAAGTCGATTGGGAGCCTGCAGCACCTTAAGCGGACGGGAAGATATAGAGTGGTCCTCACGCCGCGTATGGGGAAATAATGATTTAATTATCAATCAAACGAAATGCTCGTGCGTTTCAGTTTGTAACGTAACAAAATTTAGCGAACGTGAGGAAATTTTTAATAGCTCCACACCGACCGTCAATCGATTACTTGCTATCAATTATTTTTGAGGTAGGTTGACCAAAACGTTTCCACGGCAACATTTTCGACTCATTGTACCTACGCCTACTGTTCGACGTTCGTGCGCATATCGTGACGTCACTAACTCTACATAACTGTTGTTTGAGGTGAAAGGTAAAACGGTACGGCCAGCTAGACTTCTGGTAGACATTCCGAAATAGGTGATGTTTTGTTTTGAACGGACTATTGGTCCACCATGTGGTCTCTGCGTTAGAATAGTACTTTTAATAGCTAGCGTCCTGCTATTATTTTAATTACAAAGTTAATACCTAATATTCCTCAAGAAATAAACAGTCGTGAAAACAAAAATTAAATATCTCAAAAAATTACAAAGTCACATGCATTTTAAAATACAGGAATAGAAAGACAGTTCAAACATGCACACTAGCAAAGACGTCAGTTCTTGCTCCTTCATAGTACCTCATTACTAAGCTGTTGTAGTTTTACATGTATACATTCTCTTTGGCATGTGACTTCACCACGTGCGTTTTCATAGTAATTCTGGGGAAGCTCTGTTTTGCGAGAAAGGGACAGGCGATGCCCCCTCTAGAAACTTTAAAAGCTTATTACTACATGATTTATTTATCGATTTTACTTATTTTTCAAATAATACTTTCATTTTAATGTAACCTACTTTATGATAATAATATTTACTTGTTAATTTTTAATAGCAGGCAACTAGCCTATGGTAAATGATATAGTTTTACAATGTAAGAATTTTTAAACGCTATTCATGAAGTGAGCGGTTCTAAATGATGTACCTACGTGTGTATTATTGTCTATTGCTTTTTTTATTGATTAATAGGATATAGAGCGATGGTGGCCGAGCGGTAGCATGTGCGCTTCGCAATCTTACGGCACCGGGTTCGATCCTCGGCCTGCACCAATGACTTATCTAGTAAGTTATGTGCAGTTTTCGATGCCATCGCTCCGTGCCTCGGAGAGCACGTTAAGCCGTCGGTCCCGGTTGTCATAAGAACATCTATGATGTTCTTATGACAACCGGGACCGACGGCAATCGTTACGGGTAGTCAGACGCCTGATAGAATCTGTCACCTGATCTAACCATCCCTGTTACTGGTTCCTTACGGGTTGCGAGGTCAGATGGCAGTCACTCGTGTAATTCTGGTAGCTCGCCACTACAGGTTAGATTGGGAGCCGACCCCAATAACAAATGGGAAAAGGCAAAGAGGATTATGATGAGGATATCCGAGCTGCGATTCTCCATACAAATATGTCCAAAGGTATTCCCATATTTCCTTCCTGGATTATGCCTCGACTAGCTTTATTTCGTAAATTCTATGTCTACTGTACGCATGTCCCAATCACTTGTTGTTTTTTTTTCAGAAACTAATTACGAAAGGAAATATTGATGACCCTCAAAAAATCCCAAAAAATTACGTTATTACCACCATAATCAAAGGACTACCAGAGAAAATTGATAAGTTTTTAACATTTTAAACAAATGAGAGGAACCAAGTCGTATAAGTACTCATTCTTTAAATTTTAATGCAAAAAAATAAATGATTCGGTTCAGTTTTGCAGGAAACAGGGGAATACGAAGCATCTCTTTTTTTAATTTGTTGATAGGCACAGCATTTGACCACTGTCTCACCTGACGGAAAGTGATGACGCAGCCTACGATGGTGCATGCTTGCCTAGAAGATACCTGTTCACTCTCAACTTGAAGACACCCAGTTCATAGTTAGCTGGAAACAAGGACACCGGCAAGGTGCTCCACTCATTGGCTGTTCGCACTATAAAGTGCATAGCAAAACGCTTAGAGCGGGTTGATGGAATTTCAACCATATTATGGATGCCGTGTTTTTGTGAGCCTTGATGTCCGGTGATAGAAGGGAGATGGAAAAATAAGATTTTTGTAGGTATTATCGAGCTGTCCCTTTCACACTGTACGGGGGAGACTTGGCGCAGCGCGACGGTAATAGTTTCTCCAAATAGATAGATAAACTCTTTATCGACACCAAAGATAACAAAAATAAAATATATAACAGGAAATCTTACAAGTAGGGTACAATGGGCGGTCTTATCGCTAAAAAGCGATCTCTTCCAGACAACCGTTGGATGGACAGAGATGCATAATAGACACAAATACCTACCGATGATCCTCTTACTTGGTGATAAAAATAAGTATGGATTTTACAGCAACGTTTTTTCGGCCGAGGATTAGCGTTATGCGCGGTCTAATGGTTCAATCGTCCTTGCCAACTTTGACATAGATTTACTACTGATTGGGCTAGAACTAGAAGCATGCCATTGTCAGCTGTGATCTAGGTCAAAAACGCAAGTAGGCGTATTCAAGACCTCTTTCAATACAAATTGCAGTTACGAACCGCGATTGTAATACAGGCTTTGTTGCTTACGTAATAGATTCCAGAATTGAGTGGTTCAACGCAATTAGTGATTCATTTGGAACGATGTTGTTGAGTTGGTATTTTAATTTAGATATCGATTATTATTTTAATGTCATTATGCAAGGAACATGAAGTTTATTTAGTTAGGCCTTTAGGGCAGGTCACACATCCCTCGTAGAACTGACGACTAATGAAGAAGAAAGGTTCTCTAGTGGCGACCACGAACCGGAAGACGCAGCGTATGCCTCCCACTAGGTGCACCGACGATCTGGTCAAAACCACGGGAACCCGATGAATGCAGGAGGCAAGCAGCCGCTCAAAGTGGCGCTCTATAGGGGAGGCCTACGTTCAGCAGTGGACGTCTTCAGGCTGTTCACAATAATGAGGCGTTTATACATTAAGAACAACGCTATCCCCACGATTCAGTAAAAAGCGTTTAAAAGTGACAGTTTCAACGTATTTTAGTAAACAAAATTGAATGGTTGTCTGTCTGTTTGTTTAGCTTTCACGCCAAAACGGCAGAACCGATTTGGATGACATTTTGCACATAGATAGTTTATATTACCGCGATCAACATAGGATACGTTTTATCCAGGAAAATTTAGAGCAAAACGGGTAAATTGCACGATAAACCGCAAGCGCCCTCTAGTGGTAAATAAATTAATACTCACATCATAAGCCGGAAATGCGCCAAGGGGTAAGGGCACCTCCTCCCCCTTGGCGCAGGCAATCCAGCACCAGGGGGGGGGGGCGCAATAAGATATCTTATTGCCCCCCCCCCCCCCCTTCTTTTATCCGCGCCTGATTAATCCTGAACTTTACCATATGGGTGATTCTACAAAAAATGGGCAACTTTTCGGGATATTTTGTTTATGATAGTTTTTAAGTTTAATTCCTACAAATTCGCGTTATAAGATAGCTAATCTAATGAATATATTGCTCACGATAGGGCCAGTCACTTTTTAAATTAGATGCGGAGATATTTCGATTTTTCCAAATTTGACTTCCAGGGGACTGACGAGGGTGACAAAGTACTGATAAAACGCACAACTTCATAAGATATGTAATAAATTTATTAAGATTTAGAAGATATCTCTTAGAAACTAATAATGGCACATATTTTGAGTCTCACTTTAATCTCTTAAGTTTTTTAATTCACTAAAGTAACAATAAAAAAAAATGTTTACGTAATACTGTGAGGAACAACTTTCTCGTGAACTGCTCATGAAGATTTTTCATAGTATCCTGTAGATATCTTTTCTGTTTTTTAATTTGTTTACGAGTCACAAATTCGTTCTTGCCTGCTGCTTGACGGCTGTTAGAATCATCTTCTAAAAATTGCTGAACTAGACTTTGCACTTTAACTTTGACGTGTTTATTTTTTGGCTGATTATATCCTGCTTTTTTAAAAGTCACTGCTTTGTTTGGTATTCTCCATAATTTGTATTTATCTACCACATTTCCGGATATAGCTTGTTTGAACTTTCTTTTATCTACATTATTCTTTATTTTAGTGTAGTTTTCCTCCAATTGAATTTTGATAACTTCTCCGAAAAGGGCCTTCTTCACTAATTCCTTCTTTTTAGTTATATCTTCGCTCATTTCTTCAATTCTGGTTTTCGGAGTTTTTTCCACAGATTTTACAACTTTCTTCAACTGCCTTTTGACTCTTCTATATTTTTGACGCTGATTGTTTAGTTTAGTTTTTAGTTTTGAAACCATTGCTTTCATCTCTTTTAATTGCTTATTTCTAAACTTTCTCTGTCTTTCACTTCTCCTTTTTGCTTCATTTGCTCTTCGATCTTCGTTCACAATGGACCGTATTAGTTCGCCAACTATTAGTTGTGCTTCATCGTCAGTAGTTGAAGGAGTATTCTGGCATACAAAATTATCAGTGCTATTTTTCAAAAGTTGTTTTTTTTGCCTGTACTTTGATGAATATTTTTTCCATTCTTTTCTAGTTAATCGTTGCTCTCGTGGCGTCATGTCTTTAATATTTTTTCTTTGTCCCTTTTCTTTCTTTTTTAAGTATTGCAACCTTTGTTTCTCTTTGTATTCAGCTAATTTATTGGGGTCGTTTTTTATTCTAGCTAAGCGAGCCTTTTCAGCTTCTCTTTTCTTTTTCAATATATCTTCTCTATCCTTAGACATGTTTTGTTTTTTTTTAGGAGCCATGATGTTTTAAACTGAAATAAGTAAAAAAAATGGTTAGAAACGCTCAAAAAGTCAGAACCCAGGAAATACGTCAGTCCTTTGGCGCAATATCAGACAACGGACTGACGCCAACGGACTGATGAAACAAACATGAATTTGAGGTTATCTTTAGATTTAACGTTTATTTTGATGTTTTCAAATATCAAGAAGCTACATTTTAACAAATCAAAGTTAACTATGTATAAATTAAAATATAACACAGATTTACAAGGAAATAGCGACTCACCATAGGACTGAAATTTTGTCTGGATCGGCACGTGTTCACACGACAAACACAACTCTAGCACTGGCACAATAATGGCGGCCGAACAATGGCGCGGTATGCAGCTAACTTTAGTACCAACCTTGAAATTTAATGCGGATTTGAATTTGAGTCGCCAGTATTTAGCGGGAAATTCAAATTCGAACAACACACAACGGACTGACGAATAAAACTGAACACAAAGTTTCTCATTATTTTTACAACAACGGTGAGAATAATAAATTATGAAAGTTGTGATTATATAATATTAAAATACATTACAGATTATAGTGAAATATTAAGTTTTATTATATTAAAGGTAATATTTAATAGACAGCTATTTGACTGCGCGCTTTTGAGGTTGTGACACGCCAAAGTACTGACATTTTGACAATATATTGTGAAGTTTTACAAATTTGTATTAAAAATGAATAGCTGAAATTGGGTGACCAAATAAAAGGCTTTTAATTGTTTTAAAATTAATCATTAAATAATAAAAAAATATAATGTACATCGTTTTATTGACTGATGACATTGAGTTACCCATTTTTTGTAGAATCACCCATATATTAATTTCAAAGTCATAAAAATTTTCAAGTTTCAAAGTTTTTGTTGCAATATTGTTAACAGGACACGGCCTCATGCTAAGCCTTGCATTTTGGCGTTGTAGGTATAGGCTTTTAATACTCACTTGGTCAAAATCCTTCTGCCTAAGCGGCATCTGAGGCCGGGCATTCGACGAACTGGCGCTCATTCTCCTCTTCAGTATATCAACACATAAATACACCTCGAACAATCACTAACAATCAGCACAAACTGAATAATCTGCACAATGCACAATATGAATATGCACAGTAAGAATATGCTCAACACGAATATGCAAACAGCGAACAATGCTCATGAATAAAAAAATTACACTAATCACGCGTTAAAGAGATCACAGTGAAATATTTTTTTTTTCTTTTTCTCTAGCTGCTATTTATATACATTGTATTTTCTATAATTTATTTATTGGTAATATACGGCAAGTTACTGCAGACTGCGCTTGTCAGATCTGAAAAAAAAGAAACGTCTACTTTAATAATATTTTTGTCATTGGCCAGTATTGGAATATATTTAAATATCATAACAAAGTCCTTGTCTGATCCCTGCTGTCTGAAAGAGACGAAATGCAAGCATTTCGTTTCGTCAATAATTACAATAACCTGATTAACAATGCAATATTACTATGCACTTCATAAATTTCTTTTCAAAGGCAAGTATAATCTCTTTTCAGCAGGAAATTACCACATCAAAATAAGACAAGACTAGGTGGTAGGACTTTTCTGCAAAGTTCGTCTAGGTAGGTACCACCGCTTTGCCAGTTATTCTGCCGCCAAGCAGTAGTGTGCAAGCGCTGCTGTGTTCCGGTTTGAAGGGCATTGTAGCTAGTGAAATTACTGGGCAAATGAGACTTTATGATCTGATCACTCAGTCTAGTAATCTGATTACTAGACTGGGTGATGTCTCAGGATGACGTGCGCAGTGCAGTGTCACGCGAAACTTTATTGTTTTAAAGTTCCGGGTGACACTGCAACTGTTATGGGCGGCCGTGTCACTTAACATCAGGTGAACGACTTGCTCGTCACGTCATTCAATCACATGAAAAAAAAAAAAAAAAAAAAAAGACAGCAGAGGATTCCACTGGAGAGATAAGTTGGTGGCACCAATCTTTAATAAGCTATTTATTTAATGCATAAATTAATAATATTCCTCATAAAATAAACATTTGTGAAAACAAAAATTAAATATCTCATAAAAATGACAAAGTTACAAGCATTTTAAGATACAGGAATAGAAGGAGACAGCTCAAACCGTCGCTCGTATGACTAAAGGTCCTATCTCACTTTTTGGCTGTTTTGAGTTAGGACCGCTATGTTAGTCAACGCAAAATTTTCTATCCATCTGACTAATCGTTGTACCTCTTAACATTTTGAATCACAAGATAATTAATTAATTAATTATTATTACAATTAAGACTTCATAATATTCAATTACCTATTGCAACCTCAAAATGAGGCTGATTAAGTAGTTTTTTATTGTTAGGTACTTGGTAAAGCTAAAGTGTTGTGTTGAATTAAATACAGTATTGTAGCTTTAAACTTACTAAAACTTACTAAAAAAAAACAAACACACTAATAAAGCATTAACAACATAATTTTTGTATATTTATTTCCATACTTAGTCTAAAAAAAGTCGTAACTAAAAACAGACAGCTTATTCTAAATAAAACGAAGTTTTCACTAAGTGACCTATCTGTTTTGATTAATCAAACAGGTATTTAGAATGCAAACAGGTTAAAAGTTTCAACGTGTAATTTAAGTACTTGAAATTATCTACAAAAGCATATTAAAATAAATATGCTGGACTTGCGAGGAAGGAAACTATCTGAAAGTTAGAAATGTCAAAACCTTAAAATGCGTTTTCTGAACAATGGACAAAAATGAGATAGGACCTTTAGTCATACGAGCGACGAAACATGCAGTGACGTCACTTTTGCTCCTTCATAGCACCTCATTACTAAGCTGTGGTAGCTTTACATACCTACAGTCTCTTTGGCATGTGACTTCACAACATGCGTTTTCATAGTAACTGTAGGCAATCTCCGGTTTTGCGAGAAAGGGACAGGCGATGCCTCCAGAAACTTTAAAAGCTTATTAATCTTTGATTTATTTACTGATTTTAATTATTTTTTCAATTATTGCGTTCATTTTCAACCTACTTTATGAAAATAATATTTACTTGTTAATTTTTAATAGCAGGCGACTAGCCCGTTATAATAACATGAATACAGTGTATAATAATAGTAATACATGCATTTGATTGTGGTTATAATTGTGGAATCTGATCTGACTGAACCATTACCACCAGCGAGTGTATTACCTAACTCGCAACAGGTTTGCAACAGGCGTAAATTGCACGATGATTGCTGTCATACATCATTAGTGGTGCCGAGCATGGATGCTTCACTACTGCTGTTGCTTTGCTACTGCTGTTGCATTCCTGTTGCAAATTTTACGTAATTACCCCGCCGGGCCCTAATTCTGTATGACCACCTTACGATTCCTTACTTCGAAACCACGCGAAATCCTTGTCTTAAATAAGAAATCTGCAAAAATCTATTCTCTATGAAATGAGAAACCGCGCAAAATGAATTTGGAATTAACGCCTTTTGCACTGTCAAAAATCATGATGTTCCACCGAGATGTGTTCCAAAACATCAACACATCAAAAGTTACCACCACTTATGCCAACATTTATTACAAAATAAAAATAACTTAATGTAAAGTGAAGGTATTTCTAATGCTGTGGCATGATTTGAGCAAGACACAATAATGATGTGGTTTCATATCATGTGGAATGTGTGTTTTCATACAGAATTAGGGCCCAGGAATGCATCCTTATTTCAATGAATCACTTTATATGCCTATTGCTTATTTTTGCTATGATGATGATGATGATGGTGATGATGGTACAATCTGTTATGATGTGGTATCCAATGGGACCAGGCACGGACACAGAAATTAAGGGTGCAATAAGATATTAAGAGATATGCATGTAATAAGAAATCAATATAGTCGCGGCACCACAGAGGGAATATACCCCAGCGCATCGGGTTAAGACATGGCGGAACAGTTTAGACAGATTAATTTTTAATGTAGTTAGAGGAAAATAATTACAATCAAACAAACAAAAACACATAAGTATACTATCCACCCACGCCTGTATGGGACTGATTAATTGACATTTGGGACTCGATGGCAATTTTTGAAAAATGGAATCAGTTTTATTGTATCTGTTGGGAGCTACCCATTAGTAAGGGGGAAGTGTAGAGAGTCAGGCCTGCTTTTACCTTTTAAAGAAAACCACAAAATACACTGGCAGACCACAGCTGCTGCTTATTGATGCAATCATCTATCATGAAATCTCTGTAATATCATGGAACAAGGAGGAGAGGAATGCCAATACACCAAGAAAACAGTGTAGATCAGAAATATACCACAAACCGTTATAAGCCTAAATGGCGCTGCAAAATGAGCGGGCTATAAGTTGAGCGCAGATCAGAAATATGCACTTGTTTGTGTATTTTTGTTGTCCTACGACACGTGCACAAGCGACAATCTTTATGAAGCCACAAATGACGGAGTAAAGGTCGCAACATTCTGCTCTACATTTATTTAAGGTGTATTACGTTGTACCATTGACATGTAAGAACAAGAAATAGCTATACTTACACTACAACACTCCATATACTTAAAAACATTGATATCTTAATGTATAGGTAAGTCAACTTGCCCACATCTATATTTAGTAAGTTTATCTCTTCTGTGTACTCAGATTAGTGGAAGTTTGACAGACTCTGACCAAGAAGACCAACTATCAACTTTACAAGCTTATATCACAGTAATTAGCCTATAATCCATTGGCATGTTAAGACTTACCTACCCTACGTTTTATTGGAAGAAAATTTACTTCTGAAGTAGGATGAATAATGTAAACCTACCTACATGTCTGCTGTCAGAAAATCAGGAATTGCTGCAAGTCAGGACAATCAAGTTTAACTACTTGTTACATCAAAAACAGTGAAATGTGCAGTCGACTGGAAACTGTGCCTTATTTGCATAATGTCTTTGACAATAAATTAGGAAAAAGAGGAACCATCGCTTAGGTGTGCTGTATGAATGTATGATGCATACCTACTTTCCTAATTAAAAAAACTTGTGAAATAGCGGGAAATCGCGTAACGCGCGTCCTATGATTACAAAGCTGATGCGAAAAAGTAAAACTGCTTGGCATCTGACAAAGGAATCGAGATTTTGCAACCCAAACAAGGGCAGACGAAAACATGTTTTTTTATCTTCTCATAAATCGTTATGAAAACTAAACGTACCTCGATAGTTTCTGTAGAATATAACATGGCACTGTTTCTGAACACTAAATAATCACAAAATAAACTATTTACTTGAAGTAAATTGCTAAATTACGACTGATTTCTTTTTCGTGACAATGCTCAGGTACATTTGTACCTGACAAAAGTGACAAAGTGACAAGACAAATGACAATAGACTGACTGACATCACTGACATGACAGGTAATGTAACCCAACCGAGTACAATATACACAAAGTATCACCGAAGTATTTATCAATACCACTGGTCAATATGCAAACGAAGGGAACATTAAGATTTAGTAGGATTACACTTACGTGCACTCTTTTCACGCTGTCATCAACCACATTTCACTTGTATATACGATTTTTCGTTTAATATGCGCACACACTGTACATTTCTACGTATAATCAATCAATGCTGAATACAATTATCCCATTTCTATTCTGGCATTTCCTTAGGCAACTTTAAATTATCGACACAACACAACAAGGAAAAATGACAGAGGATAGAGTACTGAAAATGACAGAGTACTTCTTTAGAACAAACCACAGACTACTTAGAACCACACTCTGTGACTCCACAGACCACCTAAGGGTTTATATGTGGTTTATATTATAAAAAGGTACTCTGAGGTTTTTTTTTTTTCTCTTATATTTTGGCTCCACACATAGTGTATTTAGCCAGTGTCAAGTATCGTAATTTTTCATAATGATAGAATATTTCACGTAAAGTCAAGTTTTAGTCACAGTCTGCGTAGTCATAGTCCAGTCTAGTCAGGTAGTCTCAGTCTAGTCTAAGTCATGCCCTAGTAAAGTGGTGGCAACTTTACTAGAAGCTTCTATGGAATTTTGGAAGCAACACGAAAAACCACGTTTCACCACATTATATCACTTGCCCACACTCATGCTCGTAATTCAGCACTTAATGCGTAAAACGCCACCGATTTTAAACATTAACACTGGAAAAAGCACGAGTTTTGAAAAATAATATAATGCAACGACGTGAACTTTTCCGCGTTCCCGCCTAAACTCCTACTCTAAGGTTTATACATACGTTTAGACCACAGAATTCCCACTAGTAGAAATCTACTTCGTGTGGCCGCCTAGTTTTTTTTTTTTTTTTTTTTTTTCTTATATTTTGGCTCCACACATAGTGTATTTAGCCAGTGTCAAGCACTGTAATTATTCATCGAGTTATGGAATATTTCACGTGTAAAGTCAAGTCTTCAAGTCTTAGTCACAGTCCAGTCTAAGTCATACCCTAGTAAAGTGGTGGCGACTTTACTAGAAGCTTCTATGGAATTTTGGAAGCAACACGAAAAACCACGTTTCACTACATTATATCACTTGCCCACACTCATGCTCGTAATTCAGCACTTAATGCGTAAAACACCACCAATTTTAACCATTAACACTGGAAAAAGCACAAGTTTAGAAAAATGATACAATGAAACGACGTGAACTTTTTCAAGTTCCCGCCAAAACTCGGCCGCCTAGTTGTTTCTTGCTCCCACACGAGGTGCTGCCTGAATAAGAACGTCTCCCAAAATTTTGGGTAGATAATGGGCGATTTCTTTAGCTCTATCTAGAGAGTAATTTACCTTGATAACTAGAATTTATGTTTTACCAGTGTTCACTGCTTCTTTATTGTAAAAACTAAAATGTAAGGTCAGGTGGGGTGAGTGAAATGAAGGAGTACCTAAGTGAAACCCTATCGTAATCAATAAATCACGCAGTTTAGCTCTATACTATGTGGCGAAATGGTTTCAATGCTCTAGCACACGCGTCACACAATCTTTCTGCTAGGTCATAAAATAAAAAGAAATCAGCTATCTTTAAGTTTACAAAACACAAGTCAGCTGATGCCATGAAGCAATTTAATAGTGTTTATGTACATTTTAACACGAAAATAATGCATGAAACGGCGCGTTAGGTGGGGTCAGTATTTGCAGTCACAGACGACACAGGTAATAAAATCAATCGAATATCTACTACATTACAAATGTCATTGTAAATGTCCCATGGTCGAAAATCACGTATTTCACGTCAACAGCTGGAAAACGTCTAGTGCTGAACACAGGCATGCCCATAAAACGCCATTTTAGACGCTGATTATAGAGAGGTTTGCCATAATCACCTCGCTTAGCAAGTAGCTTGTCATCGCAGAAGATTATAATGTACCAAGGAGAATGCTACTGCCCATTCTCTGGATAGTCCCTTAGTCTGCTCTTATACGGCACCCAAAGAAAGAGATGGAGATTCTGCGCTAATAAAGTTATACCTGGCAGCTATTTGTATATAAGTAGGTACCTAATATAATGACTGCGGGTAACAGATAATAAAAACAAAACTGTCAATATAGTCAACTGCAAAATAGTCAAACGCCAATGTCAACCTACCGTCAGAATATTGAATCGGAACGTTTCTGTCAAAACCGTGACCCATGTTTGAAGTGATTTTTCGTTTACGCAAATTGAATTTTCAAAAATATTTTCTTGAAAAGTATTTATTGCCGTCATTTGCCATTTCAGATTTAGGCTTTCTATGTGTAAAAAAAAATAGCGTCCTAACAGAATTCACAAAGTGGATAGATGTGCAAGTATGTTTCACTTACCCCACCTGACCTTATATGTAAAATGATATTTTTTACTCAGTTAAATCAAGCAAATAATTAGCTAATATACCTACAAAAGGATTTTTTCCGACTTGTAAACATTTGCAAATCAACATGGTACCTAGCTGGTTTTATGGGAAATTAAAAATCATAAACTGGCAGTACCTTGACAATGAAATTTTTTGGTTAGGTATGGTTATTTTATCCATTAATTAATCATTTAGCTGTTTTTCTGTTTAGCTGAGGACTTGTTATTACATGAAATGTAACGCTGTATTTATATTTTTCACAATAAACACTTCTAAAAAGGGAAAATAGACAAAACAATGGTTACTTACTTGTGAAATGTTATTCCTTCATATTTACGCCTCAGTGCGAGTTCTGTTGCTTAAAATGCTACAACCACCCACTGCACACACATTATTTCTCAAATATTTATTGCCTAGATCACCATTTAAATAGGATTATTTCACAAAAAACAACAATTTCAAAAAATTGTTATCCTGTTTGGCTTAGATCAAACGAAGCCAAATAAAAAAACCCGGTAACGGTGACAAGGACCAAAGATATTACGTTCGTCTTTTTTTTGCTTAGTACCGAATGTATAGCGCTCTCCTTGTTGTCCATGAATGACGTCATATACTACGGTTCTACTCGTACATATTCAATGGTTTAGACTATACCTGTGTTCAGAATGAGGAGTTTTATTTAAAAAAAACCTAGTTCCGCTTCTTTTCTAGATGGCGCAGTAAGTAATAGTTTAAACCTTTCAAACCACAGAGTATTTCAAACGTAAGAAAATGCCAAGACTATCTACAAGGAAATGTCAAATTCAGTTGAGTGGACCACGAGTACATTGCCTTTAGTATCTCCTAAGTAGTCTGTGGTGCATTCTTATTAAGTAAATTGAAGTACAGTAGATCTGCAAGATAGGTAAACGTTAATATTATGATCCAAAATAAAGCCAAGCTATCCCATAACGAAACTAAAAAAACGAAAGAGTTTAGAGTTGACAGTCAGTATCGTGACACATTTCCGCTAACCTGTGGTCTATGCTTGAAACAGTGACAGTGACAGATTTTGGTAAAACTACAACTGGCGCCATCTATTGAGGAGGTAGTTAGGAAATTGTAGCAAGTGCACGTATAAATCTCACTCGCAACTTATAAAATAACGAAATAATGTTTAAAGTGGTTTTGAACGCGGTTTGAGTGTAAAAACACATTAAGTTCTGTGCCAGTGATATAGTGGTGATATTAGTTCATCGTAATTATCTATTTAAAAAAAGTATTATCCAAGATAATTTTTGGAATTGACGGTGGCTCTCAAGAAAACAACACAGACAAGCACTGTGTCGCCCGCCTGTGTCGCTTGTTGGAAACGGATCGCGGCCTGTGTTTAGCAGCCGTACGCGACTGCCTGCATTACTGTTGCGTATTCTGTGGCGGCACCAAGTGCGTAATATTTATAAGACAGTTACGGCAAGTTAACTGCGCTGTGCTTATGGTTTTTGCTGCACAAATAGCTGGGTATTAAAGATTTCAAATATTTAATTTATTTATTTTTTGAGGTAAAATGATGCCTTTGAGACACTCACCTCGAAAGGGCTCTTTAAAGGAACCTAACTTACACGCCACACTGTCTGACTCGAACTTGCCATCGCTCATGCATACGGAGGAAGATGTCCCTTCAACGGTCAAAGCCAACAAGCGCCCACGGCCTCATTGCAGCACCCATCTTCACTCAGATAACGCCTTGGTCAGAGAAGAAATTAGCGACCTCAAAGCATTGTTAATATCATTTCAAAACGAGCAGGCTTCCATTTTAAAAACTTTAATCTCAGACGTAAATGAGATTAAAACTTCTAAGCGAGAGCAATCGCAGCTCTTGAATCAACTGAAGTCAGATATAAACGAGGTAAAGATGCAAAACTCCCAAATACAAAATACCAATGAAAATTTGCAAAAATCTGTTGGGACTATGTCACAAAATTTTGAAGATATGAAGCTGCAAATTAATAATTTAGAGCAAGATAATAAGGAATGTTACCAGAAGATAAAATTATTAGAGAACCAGCTTTCTGACGCCGAGCGTTCATCCCGCCCATCAGCAATAGAAATAAAAAACATACCTCAAAGTAAGGACGAGACAGTAGAAGACCTCCAATCGGTGATGGTAAAGCTGGGACAAGCTCTTAACCTTAAAATTGAACCTGAGCACATTCGTGATGTTTATAGACATCCTAGCAAGCCCGGGACAACTCGCCCCATTATAATGGAATTTACCACTGTCATCCAGAAGAAGAACGTTATATCTGCAGCAAAAGATTTCAACAAGCTGCGCTCGGGATCAGATAAACTGAATACAGGTCATCTAGGGTACAGGGATGGCTCCACGCAGGTTTACATCTCGGAGTACCTACCAGGTTCAACTAGAAAACTCTTTTTCCTGGCAAGGGAATATACGAAGTCCAATAATTTTAAGTTTTGTTGGTCAACAAATGGTAGGATATTTGTTCAGAAGGATGATCAATCTAGAGCGATTCCTATCGCAAATGAAAAATCTTTGAATGACCTCAGTCAGAAATGACTATATGGTCTACATATATTTCCCTTAGTGTTAGCATTACCTTTACTATTAATTATCATCACAAGTAAAATATGCATGAAATCTCTATTCACTTTACTGTCTATCTTAGTCGTAATTTACATCACTCATTATCATTACCCAATATTAACCCACATAAATACACATGCACTTTATACACGAAACACTTTGATATCAGACAAGTACAGAATACATAACACAAACAAAACACTGTACAGCCGGTATACTGAAAGACCAACTGCAGATATAAAAATAGAAGAGATTATTAAAACCTATAGTTACCCCACTTCGCCAGTATGTGCAAGGGGTACTATGTTTTCTAAGATTAATAAAAATGATTGACATCGAAAGTATTGGTTTAAATATAGATGCAGTTGGTTTATCATCTTCTTATGTCTGTACGCCAGAACAGTGTTTAAAATATATTGATGTAAACAGGAACTCATTAAAGGTTTTACAACTGAACATAAGAAGTTTGAATTGTAATTTTAGTGGCTTGGAGGCTCTGCTCTCTAGTTTGAGTTTTGATTGTGACGTCATAGTTTTGACCGAATGCTGGTTACGCAGTGTTACTAACGTGCCAATCTTAAGTGGATATATCTCATTCCGCACAGATAGGTCTCATAACCAAAACGATGGAGTCGTGATTTATTTACGGGATTATATAGAATATACTGTGCAGGAGCCCGATTTTAACGATGGCAATTGTCTGGTGTGTCGTATTGGTACCACCACAGCTTTGGTTGCAGTATACAGGTCTCCTTCTAACCACAATGTAGACAATTTCAACAGTAGCATAAATGACGTGCTTCAATCTCTGGTGGCATACAAGAATATTTGCATTACTGGCGATATGAATATAGATATTAGGATGGGCAGTAGCGATCGCCGTCTGAATGAATACCTTGATCTTGTGGCCTCGCACGGTATGTTACCAACACATCATCTCCCGACAAGGAATGAGAGTTGCCTGGATCATTTACTACTGAAAAGTGGTTATGAGTCGGCAACAATTGTCATTCAGACCTATATCACAGATCACTGTCCAGTTTTATTCTGTCTTTATAGCGGACACGGTAATGATCCAGGTTGCTCATATACGCGGGTAGACCGCCGCGGTATATCAGTAGATATCGCCTCAACTGACTTTTCTTTTCTCTGGTATATACCAACCGCTAGCGGTGCGGCAGATGCTTTGATATCACTGTTGAGCTCTATTGTAGGTAAACACACTAGAATAGTCACAATTCCGAGGAAGAAAAAAATCTTAAAACCTTGGATTACTAGGGGACTTCTGCGTTGTATTCAGAATCGCGATAAGCTACATGAAAAATCAAAAAAATATCCTAATAGCTCTGTACATAAAACTACATACACAAGGTATCGCAATTTTTTGACGAATCTCTTGAAGAAACTTAGACATGAATACGAACATAAAGAGTTTCTAAAAGCTAAGAATAATTCCAAAAAGACTTGGGCAGTCGTAAAAAAAGTTACACATATACAGCGATCCTCCCCTCCTCCAAAAGAATTACTTGCACTTACTTCTGACCCAAAACAATCTACTGACCAAGTTAACGAATTTTTTGCTAATATTGGGCGTAATTTAGCGAGCAGAATTGTGCGACCCACCCTCAACTACGTAAGCACTAATTTACCTACAAATAACCCTCCTATTCACTCTTGTGCAATAATTGCGACTGATGAAACAGAAGTTGCAAATATCATCATCGGCCTGCGAAGTGATTGCGCTGTTGGTTGGGACGGAATATCTGCTTCTGTAGTCAAAGAATCTCGCCATATTCTTGTTCCTATCTTGGTGCATATATTTAATCTCGCCATCAGTACTGGTGACTTTCCCACCGCTTTCAAAAAATCCCTAGTACATCCAATCCATAAATCCGGAAGCAGAGACAGTGTCAACAACTATAGACCTATATCAGTCTTGCCAACTTTGTCTAAAGTATTTGAACGTATTTTAAACCACCGCTTAGTTAAATACCTAGAAACAAACAAAATCATCGCAGAAAACCAATATGGATTTAAGAAAGGCAAATCGACTGAGGATGCCGTTTGCGGTCTTATTGATCAAACAGCAAAACTACTTGACGCAAAGACAAACTGCTTGGCAATCTTCCTGGATCTCTCAAGAGCATTTGACACTGTCTCTGTACCGATTCTTATAACAAAAATGGAGAAGATTGGTATCAGGGGACTGACACTCGATATTTTTCGAGACTATTTAACAAATCGGAAACAAATAGTTAAAATAGGGTCCACTACCAGTGAGGAGGCAATTGTTGACTATGGTGTGCCCCAAGGAAGTATTTTGGGACCCACTCTATTCCAAATATATCTGAACGACCTTTGTAGATTGTCTTCGGACAACTGTCAGATTTTTTGCTACGCTGATGATACAGCTCTATTAGTTCATGGGCGCAGCTGGTCTGAAACGAAGATTTATGCTGAGAAAGCAATGCACCTAATAACGTACTGGCTTGCAGAAAACCTGCTCACGTTAAATGTGGACAAATCAAAGTATGTTACATTCTCATTAAAGACTTCTACTCAACCATGTCGTACCACATACCACATAAAGGCCCACCGATGCCTGAATCCCACAGACGGCTGCCCTTGTCCAACTCTTGAGAGAACTCAGCATATAAAATATCTTGGAGTGAACATTGATGAACTTTTAAACTGGCAAACTCATATAGACTCAATAACTTCCAGGACACGTAAATTAATATACATTTTTAAAAACCTCCGTAGCTCAGCGAATCTCGAGACCATGAAATTGGTCTACTATGCATTATGTGAGTCTATATTGAGATATTGCGTTCCGGCCTGGGGAGGAGCTGCAAAAACAAAAATGATAAATTTGGAAAGGGCACAAAGAGCAGTCCTTAAAGTTATGATGAAAAAACCTTATCGATTCCCTACATCGGAACTATATGCGGAGAGCAAGGTTCTCTCCGTCCGACGGCTCTTTGTGCTTCAGACTACCTTGCGCAAGCACTCCCTCCTGCCTTACGATCCAAATCTACAGACTAGCAAACGCAGATCTGATATAGTTTGTGTAAATACAAAACACCGAACAAAGTTTTATAGTCGTTTCTTCCCTGTAATCGCTGGACAGTTATACAACCGCATCAATAAAAAGATTAATATCTATTCCAATAACAAATACGAGGCGAAACAAAGAATTACTAACTGGCTTTTACAACTTGACTACAACGATACGGAAATACTTATACAATTTGACAGCTAATTTAACAATTGTTGGTTGAAAAACCTTGTGCAGTTAATGGTCCCGGCCATAAGCACCCCATGCAGGTATGTATGGGTTCGTCTAGTGGGCGTCGAGATCTTGTTTGCATCAATTCCATGTACACAAACCACACCACACTCACACACACAACACACCTTCCACACACTGTTGCATCCATTAATCATTATAGTTTAGTTTATTACAATATGTTAATTTATTATATATATACTAACATCCACACCTTCATCCACATTCGTACCAATACACACAAATATATCGTTTCAAGAAATAAAATGAGAATCAGACTATTAAAATGATCAATAGCGTAAAACTTTTTCTAAACATAATGCTAATATGTATGTAGTCAACATCATGAACATAGTGAATAGACGATAGACATGCATTACATTCTTTTAATAAGAACAAAACGTTCGTACTGTTCATATTATCATAATTATAGTTTATCTATAACGTATTTGGTTCATTGCTCAAATATTGTTTAGTTACAGGATATTTACAATGTAATTTATTTTATTTCAAGTTACTAATATTAGTTACCATGGAAGTCTGTAATTTATTTTGTTTCAAGTTACTAATATTAGTTACCATGGAAGTGTAAAATCTTATAATACTTAGTTTATGCTACAATTTTCCGATATTCATGTATTTCTTCACCCAATGCAAACCTAATTGTGCCCATAAATCAGGTATTATACCTTGTGATGGGCATCATTACGCTCGTGGGGCAAAATATGGGTACTGTGCTGTATAAAGTAAAAAATAGGCATTTATTATATTAGGTATTTAGATAAATAGTGTAATGAGAAAGCACTTATTTCATTTTATTTTTTGTTTATACTATGTTAGGTAACTGATCTGATAAATGTACTTACCTATTATGCGACTACGTTATGTCTAAGACCTAACGGGTGACTGCAGACAGATGCATCCATTCAAACCTGTGACTCAGGGTGGAGTCCCGCACCCTGAGATACAAGTTGATTCTTAGTTCGGGGGCGGCGATTTCACTTCTGGGAAGCGGGTGTACACGGAAATGCATCTGCCTGCAGTCTCTTGTTCAATGTTGGGTTGTTAACTTGTTATGCTTTACTAGTGCCCTTGGCCTTACATAAAACTTGTATTATTTTTTGAAATAAAAACATGATTGATTGATTGAGTCATATATAAAATACAATTTCTTTTTTAAAGTAAAAAGCCTCATTCGAGATCAAAAAGGTAAATAATGAAATGTCAAAATATGTCAAAGTGAAATTTCAGAGATGCTGCCGTGCTGCACATTTTATCACTCGATATATTCAAAAAATTCAGTAATTCTTTATAAATATTTGTAGGTATACATATTCCGTGTAGATAAGTCGGATGTAAAAAGAAACCCGTAATAAACTTTTTTTTGTATACAACGAAGTCGGGAAGTGAGGGGGGGGGGAGGGTTGGCATATTTCTAATCTGTGCTCAATTTATAACCAGCTCATTTTGCAACGCCATGCGCCATCTAATTTTAGGCATATTTTTGATCTACTCTGTTTTCTTAGTGTATGAGGCATTTATTTAAAAAAAACACTAGTTCCGCTTCTTTTCTAGATGGCGCTGTAAGTACATAGCTTAAACATTTCAAACCACAGAGTAGTTTAAACATAAGGAAATGCTTAGACTACCTACAAAGATATGTCAAATTCAGTTGAGTGGACCACGAGTACATTGTCTGTAGGGGTCTGTAGTATCTCCTAAGTAGTCTGTGGTGCATTCTTAATAAGTAAATTGATGTACAGTAGATCTGCGAGATAGATAAACGTTAATATTATGATCCAAAATAAAGCCATGGAACTAAAAAAAAACGAAAGAGTAGAGTTGTCAGTCAGTATCGTGACACATTTCCTTTAACCTGTGGTCTATGCTTGAAACAGTGACAGTGACAGATTTTAGCAAAATCCACAACTGGCGCCATCTATTGGGTCATACATTAAACACCATTTCTTTTTTTTAATAAAACACCTCATTGGCATCTCAGACCAACAGTGATTGTCATTCCTCTCCTCCTTATTGTATGATATAATGCAGACATATAGACTTTTTAATATTGTCACTGGTTTTTGCCGGGAAAGCGGAAAAGTTCACGTCGTTGCATTATATATATTTTTCAAAACTTGTGCTTTTTCTAGTGTTAATGTTTATAATTGATGGTGTTTTACGCATTAACTGCTGAATTATGAGCATGAGTATGGGCAAGTGATATAATGTGGTGAAACATGGTTTTTCGTGTTGCTTCCAAAATTCCATAAAAGCTTCTAGTAAAGTTGCCACCAGTTTACTAGGGCATGACTTAGACTGTACTATGACTACATGACTTGGACTCGACTACGACTGTGAGTAAGACTTGACATTACGTGAAATATTCTATGGCACTATGAAAACTACAATACTTGACACTGGCTAAATACACTATGTGTGGAGCCAAAATACAAGGAAAAAAAATGGGACTTTGTATTTTGTCGTATTTTGTATCCAAGTCAAGAAATAATAAAAAAAAAACTGTGCCTGGGGCTGATTTGGCTGATTGTTTATTGTTTATTTTATTATGTTTTATTTGTTTAGCATTTCAAACTAACATAAAACTAGATCAAAGACTTCAGAAAATAAACTCCAACTAATCGCACATACGTTCAAGTCACAGTTATCACACCTCAACAAACATGTGTTACGTGATAATAACTGGCCGAAGCCTCGCCTGGCTCCTGTTGAGTTTGATTGCATTTATGTTCATATTAGTAGGTATTATGACCCCTAAATGGTTACTAGGACATCCTATTATCATCAACGAGAATAATGTGACAAGGTTTTATGTTCCAAGTGTTGGTATTTACAATCGGTGAGTACATTTTTTCGCCATAAAGGCTGGTTTACACTTTGTTTAGTTAAGTAGCGAGTTAAGTTGTGACGTCAACGATTTAGTTCGATTAAGTCATGTCAAGTCATGGTCGTAGTATCAGAATTATGTAGTAAGTTGTGTCTACACATACAGGCGAGTTAAGCTTCAAGTTTCAGTGCGTTGCGACTTGGCGACTTATGTACTGCACTTCACTTGCACTTGACTCGCCGAAAAAAATGAACCCGTTTCTATTCACTGTACTTAATCGTTAACTTACTACTTAACTGGCAAACTAAACTAAACTTGATGAAGTAGCAAGTTAACTTGCTACTTAACTAAACAAAGTGTGAACTAGCCTTACCCAACTTATTTCATATTTAGTATCAGCCAGCCGTACACAGAGTACATAAGCAGCAGTACTTGGCAGATGCTAATCAAATCATGTCACATAAAGCGGAAAATATAGAGCATCTATCTCCTGATAGTGGTTTTACCTTGTTAAATATTAAATTGCTGAAGGAGCTATATTTGGAGTCTAGGTACCTACTTGTTGAATGTTAAGTGCTTACTGCTGTTACTATTAGGTAACAATTGAGTATAAAAATGGCATTAAAAAAAATGCAAGTTAGTTGCAATTGACTCTATTATACCAGGAAACTACTATAAAGGTGCAGATATTATTAGGAAGTTCACAGGCAGGAGGCAGATCATACCCCTTGTAGAGACAACTTGATCACCCCCATAATTTATTCCACAAATTTCTATTGTTCAGGAGCTACTGTAAGGTAAAGGGTAGGGCAAACAAGGTGTTTTTTGGCATGTTTCCTGGTGTAATTAGAGCATGTGGAGCTTTGAATTCAATATATCATGTAATTCATTTCATGAAGTCGTTTGTGTCTCTGTTTTGCTAGAAAAAGACAGGTGATGCCTGTATCCGAGAGTAACCAGTAGCTTTATACTTGGAGTATATTCCACTTTGGTAAAATCGGGCCTTAGTCAATTTGTCTTGTGGCATCTTCCATTTTAGGTAATAAGCTCAAAGCTGTCTCTTCACTAGACCAACAGTGAGTGGCTCACTATCCACTGACTCTGTGTCCTCTGACTGAGTTGCCACTCAGTCAGAGGACAGTCAGCCTAAGTGATGAAGCGGTCTAGAGCTAGCTAGGTGTAACACATTTGCCTAGAGATACCTGTCTACACTTGATTTGAAGATGAGTAAATTTTTTTTAAAGCGTAATTATGCATTGTACTTTCAGATGTATCCGCATGACCCATGATCCGTACAACTGCGCATCATTCTCATTCTATGGGCTTGCAACGGATCCATCCCTGTATCCTGGGCCGTGGAAAGCAGCTATGTTCTTCTTGTCATTATGTAAGAATTCGTTTTATATCTTCATCATCATCAGCCTGAAGACATCCACTGCTGAACTTATGCCTCCCCCAAAGAGCGCCACTGTAAGCGGCTGCTTGCCACCTGTATCTCTGCATTTTATATCTTAAAACATAAGTATTTGGAAGGCATGATAAGCCATTGTTTCCGGTTCACCCAGCTGTTGATGTAAAAGCAACAGTTGTTGTTAACTCAAAAGCCTTCAGAAGGCGGTGTCAACCACATATTATCTACACAAGAAGAAAGAAAGAAAGATTTCTTAAAGTAATACCTATCCATACTTCAATAGCCTGAAAACATCCACTGCTCAGCACAGGCCTCCCCTCATAGAGCGCCACTTTGAGCGGCTTTTTGCCTCTTGCATCCATCGGCTCCCTGTGGCTTTGACCAGTTGGTCCACCTAGTGGGGGACCAGCCTACGCTGCGTCTGAAGACGCCTCTTCCTGTTTTATACATACTTACTTAAACCATCTATAACAATATTATAAAGAGGAAAGATTTGTTTGTTTGTTTGCATTGAATAAGCTCCGAAACTCCTGAACCGATTTGAAAAATTCTTTCATTGTTAGGAAGCTACACTATCCCCGGGTGACATAGGCTATATTATATTTTCAAAAAAATTGGGGATCCTTACTAAAACTCCAATAATGTAACCCAAGGTGTAAAAAAAAATCCTTAAAAAATAAATAAAAATAAAATAAAAAAATAAAAATAAAAATTAAAAAAATAAAAATAAAAATAGCCTTTATTCACTGATTTTCCTTACTAATAGTCTTATCTACTAACATTTTCCAAACTTATTAATTTAACGATGATGATGCTAATAACACTATTACAATTTCACCAGCAGTCGGTTTCGCAATCAGGCTGTCTATCCTGGACATAGGCCTCCTCTTAAATATTCTTTAATACATCGCGTGTGCTGCGAAAACTATTATACCCGTGCGAAGCCGTGGCGAGCCGCTAATAGTATTACTTTACTTTACTTTACTTTACTTTACTTTATTACTTTACTTTACTTTACTTTACTTTACTTTACTTTACTACTACACTCTATTACTATAAAATTGGATACCCATGACTCACTGACTGACTGACTGATGATTGACATAATTGATCTCAGCTCTCAGAAGTGGTCGGTCAAAACTGAGTATGAGGCTGTATAGTGATAGGTCATGTCACCCCAGGAAAAATCTGACATTACCAGAAAATCGTCTCTGAGATGGAACAGGTCAACGGATCTCAAAAACGACAAGAGATATGGGGGTCCAGTTTTAACTAAAGTTGGAGTAGACCCTGGGATGTTTCCAGAGAAATGAAAAAAATGGGGGCCCCCGAACAAAAAACGGTGGCCCCCATACAAAATTGAAACGCTCATAATTCGGAAACGGTAAGAGGTATGTGGGTGGTGCTCGACCAAATGTCATAGAAGATGACGGGGGCTGTCAGATGGTTGTCATGAAAATCCAAGATGGCGGATTCAAAATGGCGGCCATTTTGAAAGTTGGTCCGATCGGGGTGATTTTTCGCATGAGGGGGTTTTCGGGGCCACACATTCGATATTTGAAAAAATATTTTGGATCCCGCCATTTTTAAAGATGGCTGCCATACAATTTTTTTTTCCCATTTTTGACGCATTGTTTCTCGACACCTATGGAAAATTTTGAATGTCTTTGTTGTGTTTTGTGTCCAGGTGATCGAGGTGTCTTCAAAAAAATTCGCGACCTGGTCTTCCGACCTTCGGTCACTCGGACGGTCAACGGCCTGGCCAAACCATATGAGATAGGTCATGTGCGTTTTAAGGAATGTCATAGCAAACCTTGGGACGATTTTGGAGATGTCAAAAAAAATTCAAAATGGCGGAAAAAAAAATCCGCCATACAAATTTTAACCGTAAATGACGGCGAAACTATGACACTTTAGTATAAAGAGCTCGAACTAATATTGGTTGGAGGTCAGAGGGGAAGATTGCGAAAAATTTTTTTTTTCAAAATGGCGGAAATTTTGGCCGCGGCGGGAAAAAAAGTTTCACCGATCCGGATGAAAATCGATATCTGGGGGTCCCCAAGGATGATGATCAACATTCTGTAATCAAATTTTGACATGTGTCAACTTTCAATGGGGCTGCCATACAAAGGTGCTTTTATTGAAATATCACCTTTGCTTTTTTGCGCCTCCGTTGCGAGTGCTTTAGAAAAGTCGTTCCTGGGGATCAAGTATAGATGTTATAAGGGTAAAAATGCAATATCAGTGAAATCAATTTTTTTCAAGATGGCGGCTGTAGACGTACCGACTCATAGTAAAAGTTGTCCGATCCGAATGAAAATCGATATCTGAAAATCCCACGGTACACTTGGTAGGAATGTGTAAAAACTTTTTTGATTCCGCCATTTTGAAATATTGCGAACATGCAATTTCACTTTTTAAGGATTTTTAATTCGCAAATAACACCGAAACTGTGAGACTTTTGTAGGGAAGGTTTGTTCTAATATTGTACAGTTTTGAGAGGGGCACACAGTGAAAAAGTACTTTTTTCAAAATGGTGGTCTATTGGTCCGCGTCTGAAAGTAAAGGTGCTCTGATCGGGATATAAATCGATATCAGGGGGTTTCAAAGGATCCTGACCAACATGGTTTGGTCAAATTTTGATATCTGTCATTTTTTAATATGGCCGCCGTACATACTGTTATCGAAATTGCTGTTTTGCGTTTTATCGCCTATGGTACTACAGTTTCGGAAGGAGATAGTTGTAATTTTGACAGATGTCAGTGTGACAGATGTCAAACGTCAAAATTTTGACAGAATTTTGACGTTTTTGTAGTGACGTTTTGAATTTGATTGCAATTGCACCGTGTGCGGGCCGCGTGCCGCCCGCGCGCGGTGCAAATGTGCCGGTTGCGACCTAGTACTAATGGTGCAAATGACGCTGTCAAGTCAAACAAGATGGCCGCCATGCAAAGTCACGCGCATTATTATTTTCTTTGATAAATACCGCAGTTTTGTACAAGTACTTGCAAAATTACAAGTTTAAACACAAGTATAGCGTTTTGAACAAATGGAACGCCACGAAAACACCCACGCGGGCCGCTCGCGGCCCGCGCACGGTGCAAAATACTAGTACTAATATAAAAGTCAAATTTTAGCTGTTTGTTGATTTGTTTATTATGATTGTGTGGCATTCACATTAAAATGCCTGAACCGATTTTGCTGAGATTTCGCACAGGAACAGCTATTAAGTATTCTGTGACACGGATTGCTCATAAACGAGATAAAATATCGAGATAAGGTTAATTTTTTTATTCTATACTATTTAAAAAATCTTCAGAATTAAATAACATGGTCCATAATGACTCTTGTTTTTTTGCTGGTACCAACTGGTCATTATTTTGAAATCAGAGGTCATACTTTGCAAAACAGTCCGTAGTCATCGTTTCTTTCGTATTTATGTCTAAACTACCCCCTGATAACAAAAAACCTAATGAGACGTTTTATTAAAAAAAAGAAATTGTATTTTATGCATGACCCAATAGATGGCGCCAGTTGTGGATTTTGCTAAAATCTGTCACTGTCACTGTTTCAAGCATAGACCACAGATTAGAGGAAATTTGTCACGATACTGACTGACAACTCTAAACTCTTTCGTTTTTTTTAGTTTCGTTGCGGGATACTTCGGCTTTATTTTGGATCACAATATTAACGTTTATCTATCTCGCAAATCTACTGTACTTTAAATTACTTCATAAGAATGCACCACTGACTACTTAGGAGATACTACACACCCCCACAGACAATGTACTCGTGGTCCAGTCACCTGAATTTGACATTTCTTTGTAGGTAGTCTAAGCATTTTCTTATGTTTAAACTACTCTGTGGTTTGAAAGGTTTAAACTATGTACTTACAGCGCCATCTAGAAAAGAAGCGGAACTAGTGTTTTTTTTAAATAAAATGCCTCATTCATAACTATTTGTGACTATACATCTATTGTAATATTATAGAATGCAATAACCTTCTTGAATCTGAATTTGATTTAAATATTGTTGTGGCGTACTACTTACACCATTATGTCTAAGTGCTGTAGGAGTGAGAAGGCAATAGAAACGTCAGCTCATTTCAAATCTTTCTTATTGAAACGCGTCTGATTTATGTTGGTCGTACACGTGGGTAGTTGAATAAAAAGCCATTTTGGAAGTGAACCCGATTGGTATTGTATCTTTTAATAGCGACTGCGAAAATAAATATAGTAATTGTGATAAATTAACATTCAGTATAATGATTATTGTGGTTTCTGGGCAGTTTAAATTGATAAATGTGTGTGTGATTATAAAAAAAAATTAAAAAAGTAAATTTACTATGTGTGCTCCACGTGGCGGGGTAGTGAATTCGCGACCATTTTGTGTGGTAAGGGCTCACATGGTCATCAGCCAGGCAATATTATCGCCTTCATTTTCCAGAATTAAATTAGAATTTAAGCTGCCCTAGCACGGACGGTAGAAATTTCCCCGGTTTTAGGCCCCCCATAGTATTGAGCAATGTTTTTCGGTTTGCTGTGTGGAGAAAACATTGACGGAACTAGACTCGTCAATTTATTTATTTTTTGAGTTTTTTTTTTCCATTTGACATGAAAGCAAGTATGAGAAAAGTGATATAAAACGGGGAAAGGCATTTTTTTCTACCGTCCCTGCTACGGCGGCTGTATTTAAAGATAGTATACTGAGATTTAAAAAAAAACATCAAAGGCTCATCGGTAACGATGCGTTGGTCGAAGCCAAGCTCCAGAGCTTGGGGCACTGACGAAAAGTTGCTAGCTTATCGGTATTTTATAGGCTGCATTTTGGAGATTGTGCGATGGAATTACACGAACTAATTCCTTCATCTCCATTCTTTCATCGGACTACAAGGCGCACAGAGACTCTGCATCCTTATATCGTTAATACTCCTACAGCCCGCACTAAGCGTTTCGCATCAAACTTTATAGTGCGTACAGCAAATAAGTGGAACCTTGCCGTCGTCCTTGTTTCCAGCTAACTATAACCTGGGAGTCTTCAAGTCAAGAGTGAACAGGTATCTTCTAGGCAAGCATGCACCACCGTAGGCCGCATCATCACTTACCATCAGGTGAGACAGTCGTCAAATGCTATGCCTATAAATTATAAAAAAAAACACTTTAAACCAAAAAATACACGTGATTACGTGGGCTTAGTGTAAAACCTCACCATGTATCACCAACGGGCGAGGGGGGGTTAAAAGTTAATAAAAAACATCACGTGATCAACTTCTGGAATACCATTTTTATTATGCTAAAATGGGCATGCGTTTGACAACAACTCACCTGATTTTTCATAACAATAGAATAACAAGGTATGTCGGCTTGATATCAAGCCACTGAGGGTCCAAGAGCACCATGGACTTGTCTTCAGGTTTGATGAGTTTCCAATGGTTTTTCAGGTGCAGCTATTCAGTTCGCGACAGTGATTTGTGGGGTGCTGGCTTGCTGTGTCCAGTCGGTCTTTAAGAAGAGTGTTATTTCGCTTGCCGGTGCTACACAGTCCTTGGGCGGTAAGTCTTTGTTACTTTTCAATGGAGAATGTCCAAAATTTCTCCCCATTTTTATTTTAACTTATGAAAATATAGAGCAATCTAAGGAAAAAAAGCAATCAATCGGATACATATTTATTTAAAATCAATCTAAGGAATTAATTGAATTTCTTTTCGTTGTAGTCATTTTAGTTACGGCAACGAATTATTGAATTTAGAAATTTCTCGTGGCTGATGACGTCATACTTTGCTTTCATTAATTTTCGGCCGTTACCTCTACACAATTAAAAAGTTACTCCATGTGTCAAGTCAAGTCTCCATCTTAACTTTTTTGTTAAGATGGAGTGACGTCATCATAATGACCTTATGACTCAGAGATTATAAAGCGCGTTGATAGCTAGTGAACATAATTTCTCGTACAAACACGACTCACCTGCGCGGGCAGGGGACGAGGCAACAAAACGAGACAAGCTCATACGAAATTACAAATAACAGAGCAGGATGGAACAAAAGACATCAACGGGTTCCCGTGATAATAGAAAATCATAATAATAAAATAATCATAGAATTGTTTCTACATAGTTTGAATATTTTTTTATGTAAGCTGTGCATTTTTGAGTTGATGTTGAGTATTGACCCGCACTCTCACCGTAAACACCTGTGTTCGAGAACAGGGGTATGCTGAAAATCAGCCCTGCGTAGACCTTGCTGTTTACGCAGCACAGAGCTGAGCATACTCCTGTTGCCAGCTAAGAATAGTGTTGTAGTGTCTATAACAAATTGTCTTAAGTCAGTTGTAGTTTTGGCAATAAATACTATTTATTATTTTTATTATTATTATTTGTATGAAAATAGTAGTTGAAATACACTACTAATTTTCGTAGGAGGGGAAGTTGTATCATTGCTCAACTGGATTTATAGTCAATGTTATGACTCTACAGTACTCTCAATTTTTCCAGGTCTATTCGGAGTGCTGGGGCTGGTGTTGTACCCCTGGGGCTGGGGCTCGGAAAGAGTGAAACGCCTCTGCGGGACCGACTCCGAGCCCTATTTACCAGGGGACTGTTCTATCGGTAAGCCACATGGATCACATACAGCCGGAAGACGTCCACTACTGAACACAGGCCTCCCCCATAAAACGCCACGCTTGGCAGGCGGCTTGGTGATCGCAGAAGATTTTAATGTACCGTGGAGAATGCTGCTACCCATTCCCTGGATATTCCCTTAGCCGGCAACACTTCCATGCTTCAATACTAATATGTATTGACTGGCCTCATTAGCTCAGTTGGTAGTAGCTCTGAATTCTGAACTGTAGGTTGTGGGTTCCATTCCCAACCAGGGCCACAATTCTGTATGAAAACACAGATTCCACACGATACAGAAACCACGTCGTTATCGTGTCTTGTTAAAATCGTGTCACACCAAGGAATCGCCAATTTTTGTATTCTGTATAATCTAAGAGAAATTATCTATGACAGGTTTTATCCCTCGAGTGCGTTCCGAGTTAGAACTCAAATATTTCTCATCCCAAAACCATTAAAAATTATAATAAAGTAATGGCTTATATTTATGTTGTGATATAACAAAGCCATGGGTAATTATTAAAAATTGACAGAAAACCTATAGAAATACCTTAACTTTACATTAAAATTAGTTTTATTTTGAATAATTAATATTGACATAAGTGGTGGTAACTTCGAACGAGTTGATGTTTCGGAACGCGCCTCAGTGGAACATATGATTTTTGACAGTTCAAATCGCGCCAATCCCAGTTAATTCCACATTCATTTCACGCGGTTTCGTTCTCATTTCATAGAGAATAGATTTTTGCAGATTTCTTGTATAAGACAAGGAATTCGCGTGGTTTCGAAGCAAGGAATCGTAAAGTGGTCATACAGAATTAGGGTCCTGGACAAACATTTGTGTGACGAACATAGGTTTTTGTTGTCTGGGTATTATATTGTATTCTAAGTATGTATTTACAAACAAAAGCTCGAATGCCCATTTTCACCAAAGATCCCTTAACTACACCCTAACTAGGAATCCCTTTGGCTAAGGGCCCCCCAAATTTGACCCTTCCTTAAATGAAAAACTGAAAACAAATACATTTTGTACAGTTTGTGTCCCTTAATCGTCGGTGAAAACAAAATTACTGTCAGATGTCACTTACGTTTACTTATATTTTTAAGGGTACCTTAAAATTTAGGGATCTTTGGTGAAATCGGGCATAAGTATTCCATCAGTCTGGTTTTCATAGTACAAGTTTTGCTTAGTTTGGGGCTAGATGGCGCTGTGTGAAATGACCACAAATGTTTTATTAAGGTGGAACGTTACACTCACGCGGCAAATTCAAATTTTCTTGCGTTCTTTTGCCAATAATAAAGCTATTATTGGCAAAAGAACGCAAAAGATAGTAAAAGTTAGTTTTCGTGTAATCACGTTGAGTAATTAAGCAATTACTCAACGTGATTACACGAAAACCAATTGTGCGGAAATAAATAGAATGTATCAACAAATTACGATTAAAAGTATCTCCTAGATATCATTGGTTTAGCGACAAATGGCAATAAACAATTTTCTTCTTAGTTTTTCAGTCTATTGCCATTTATCGCTAAACCAATGATAAGTAGGTGATACTTTTAATTGTAATTTATTGATACATTATATTTATTTGCGCAAAATTAGTATTCATGTAATCACGTTGAGTAATTAAGCTATTATTGGCAAAAGAACGCAAGAAATATTTTTTTTCTCGCGTTAGTGTAACGTTCCACCTTAAGTACTTTATTTATTTAAAAGCAAATAGCGTGGAGTTAAATATAAAAACAGCCAAGTCAAATAATTTCTTACCAATAGCTAATTTTCAGTGCTTTTACGTATCCGCAATAATAATTATTATCAAACATAGATCACGGGTTTTTTTTTTCTCATCTTTTTTCCCCTCCCTATAGTTTTCAATTTTCAAGTGATTTGTACCTATTTTTGTCGTTGAAATGGTGTTTCATAAATAATAATTTTTTTTCAACACATTTGCTCTAAAAATGCATTTACATAGCCTGTATACATTGTTCGAAAGTTAAACTTTACGCACCATACAACGAAGCGTGCGGTAAAATAGGTACTCTCACCTAAGTACCTATTTTACCGCATCGTTCCTTGTATAGCGCCGTGCGTAACCTTTACGGTTTTTTTTTTAGTTTCAATAGAATTTCACCAAGGAGTTTCACAGTACGAGAATAAATAAGCTGAATGACCGAAACTCCTTGGAAGCGATTTTGCTCAATACGTCTCACTTTAATACTAAAGAGAAAATGTAACTAAATTTAGTTCTAATTTTCACCACACGCACGTGGCGCCATTTGCATTGTAAATGCCCGCCATTTTAGGCCATTTTCATATTAGTTAGATAAGGAACGTCAAAGGTTGTTTGTTGCGACTTTCCCACTAATAAACGAAAGTTTGTTTCTTTACCTATTGTACTGTTTTCTCGCGAATGTGTTGAAAGACGTTGTATGATACACGTGCGGAAATTGGTTTCTACAAACTCGTGAACTATGGTACATTCGTCTACTCGTTTGTAAAAACCAACTTACCGCCCTTATATCATAAATAACTATTTATTTATACCTCTCTCTTTCCAGGATGGGCACTTTTCGTCACCGCTACAGGCGTGGCCCTAGTCTTCCTATCCAGTGCATTATCTAAGGTAGCAGATAAGGCAGCCAATAGCGATAAGGTCCAATTTCAAATGGACGAAGGGAACAATCTTATTTGTTTAGCTTAGTACCGTCTCTTTCTATGTTCTTTCTTTCTCCCTCTCTTGTCTACAGATACTGAAACACACCACACAGTTTTTATGGTAATAATTGACATCATTTCAATTTTTTTTACCGCCTATTTTTATTAAAAGTTAATTGTAAGTAGTATTTTTAGGGTTCCGTACCCGAAGGGAAAAACGGACCCTATTGCTAAGGCTCCGCTGTCTGTCTGTCCGTCACCAGGGTGTATCTCATGAACCGTGGTAGTTAGACAGTTGAAATTTTCACCGCTGATGTATTGTTGCAGCTATAACAACAAATACTAAAAAACAGAATAAAATAAATATTTAAGGGCACTCCCATACGGCATAAAACAAACGTGATTTTTTGCTCGTTTTTATAGATGTTGGTACGGAACCATTCGTGCGCGAGTCCGACTCGCACTTGGCCAGTTTTTTTATGCAGTATTTAATTTTGTTTATTTTTTTTTAAATTGTGACTATTGTGGGGCTAAATGAAGTTTTAACAGGAAGCCAGGAAAAAAAAACAACGCCATTGTTTCGTATTCTTTTTTTGGCAACCATTGACACAAAGTTGGCGTCATTATCATTTAGCCTCACTTTGTTTTTTAGCAGTAACCTGAGAAATACTGTTTATAAAAATCTGATATTGTTTATTTGAGCTCTTTATAGGATCTAGAAATGGTTTTTGAATTCGGTACCTTTCGGAAAATGATATGTTGTCAATTATTATTAATTTATTTATTTAATTACATTTGCATGTCAGCTTACAGCCTAAGCCAAAACGCTGGGCATATTATACAAAATGATCATACATAACAAGGATACATTGGATTACTAATTAGTCAAAAATTATATATTAAAATTAACAGCAATAGGCTAGTGTCCTGCTATTAAAAATTAAATTATAGTAAATAAATTATTAGTAAATATTATTTTTATAAAGTAGGTTAAAAATGAATACAATAATTGAAAAAAATAGTGAAATCGGTAAATAAATAAAGTGGTAATAAGCTTTTAAAGTTTCTGGGGGGGGGGGGGGGGGTATCGCAAAACGGGAGATTCCCCACAGTTACTATGAAAACGCACGTTGTGATGTCACATGCCAAAGAGCCTGTATGTACGCTACCACAGCTTAGTAATGAGGTACTATGAAGGAGAACGAACTGACGTCACTGCACGTTTGAGCTTTCTCTTTCTATTCCTGTATTTTAAAACGCTTGTAACTTTGTCATTTTTTGAGATTTTTTTTTTGTGGAATATCATTAATAAAACACAGTAGGACACAAGCCTATTGGAATAGAAATGACAATAGAATCATTAAAAATTACACAATTGTCATAGTGATATCGGTTGGTTGAAGGTGGAACGTTACACTAGCGCGGCAAATTCATTTTTTCTTGCGTTCTTTTGCGAATAATAGCTTAATTACTCAACGTGATTACATGAAAACTAATTTTGCGGAAATAAATATAATGTCTCAATAAATTACGATTAAAAGTATCACCTAGTTATCATTGGTTTAGCGACAATTGGCAATCGACTGAAAAACTAAGACGAAATTTGTTAATTGCCATTTGTCGCTAAACCAATGATATCTAGGAGATACTTTTAATCGTAATTTGTTGGTACATTCTATTTCTTTACGTTAAATCAGTTTTAATGTAATCACGTTTAGTAATTAAGCTATTATTGGCAAAAGAACGCAAGAAAATTTGAATTTGCCGCGCTAGTGTAACGTTCCACATTAACCCAGGAACGTATAAGGAAATTATATTTTTTCAGTGAAAATAGTTACGCAATAAGAGTCGGTATCGTGTAAAGAAAATAACGTTTTCCACACTAACTAGTATCGTATTACTAAGATTTTTTCTTCTACCGTAAACCTCTGATTTGTATTACTCTGTTCTTCGCTAGTATAGTAAAATTACACAGACTAATAAATTTGACTGGCCTGTTAGCTCAGTTGGTAGTAGCTCTGCCTTCTGAACTGTAGGTTGTAGGTTCGATTCCCACTCTAGGCAAACATTTGTGTGATGAACATACGTGTTTGTTCTGTGTCTGGGTGTTATATTGTATTCAATGTATGTATTTACAAACAAAAAAGTGTCTAAGTATTCTATCAGTTGTCTGGTTTCGATAGTGCAAGCTATGCTTCGTTTGGGGCTAGATGGCGCTGTGTGAAAAGTCCACTCAATAAAAAAATATAAAGGCGAAAGTTTGTACCTATGTGTGGTTACTTGTATGTTTGTAACTCCTTCACGCTCAAACGGCTGGACAGATTTAGATGAAATTTGGAATAGAGATAGCTTGTACACTGGATTAACACATAGGCTACTTTTTATTCGCGGGTCAAACCGCGGGGCGCAGCTAGTGTTTATATGAAATCCATCACAATGCCCCCTAGCGGCTAATATAGGAATCCATGGCTGCAATAGCGGCTATGGTAACGATAGAGCAGGTGGTGATAAGAATCCCCGGAAGAGGTTTGGCTACATACAGAGCTTCCAAGTATTATGACCGTCTGCACTAAAGTTTGACAGCTCCTGAGTTCGCACTTATCCCTATGACGTACCTACAATGCGTTTGGGTACGTTTTAGAAAGACAAGTCTGAACTTAAGTACTGTCAAACTTTAATGCAGACGGGCATTAGTGTCAAGCAAATCTCCAGAGGTAAAGTACCCCTGGAATACCCGAAGCACCCCATATATGGATGTCCCGTGATTTTTTTTATAATCATTGTTTCCTGGGGGTAAGCTACCTAGACTTCTGCTTGACACTATGTGGGTTTTTTGATTCGCAGTCAAGGTAACCATAGGTTAAAAATTCTAAGAAATTTTGACCATTGGTTACAATTTGTTAGCTGTTAAGCATTGGTTACCTTAACTATAGATCAAAAAACCCACCGTAATTCTCTGGACAACCTGTAAATCTCTCTCTCTCTCTATCTCTCTCTATTTCGCCTACAAACACACAAACAAGGATCAAACCATCCCCCACCCTAATTATTGAAATCTTACACGTGACCCCTTGGTGTTGCTAACCGGGTTACCCAGCCTCTCTCTCTCCCTCTCTCTCTATCTCTCTCTCTCTCTCTCTCTCTCTCTCTCTCTCTCTATCTCGCCCACAGACACACAAAACACATCCTCCACACACAGAATACACACCTTTCTATTCTATCATCATGATGCGTATTAAGTTTTGTTGTTTCTCTATTAAAGATCGCGGTTTTGTTGTTCCTCGCGGTTTTCTCTCTTAGTTATTTCTTAAAATTTTAGCGACCAGCGAGATAGCGGAATAGTGGGGTGTTTCTCTCTTTATAAGTATTTCTTTCTCTCTCACCCACTAACAAACACACACCTACCCGGGGTTCTTGTCCGTAGGAGAGTACCCTAATCATGACGACGAATCGACCATCGGTTCCATCAAACAAGGATCAAACCATCACGTACCCTAATTATTGATATCTTACACGTGACCCCTTGGTGTTGCTAACCGGATTACCCACCTTCTCTCTCTTTCTCTCTTTATCTCGCCCACAAAGACATAGAAACACACCCTTTACTCACATACTACACACATTCCCGTACTGTTATCACGTATCTCTCTTTTTATGTTACTATTATTCTATTTCTCTTTTTCTCGCCCACAAACAGAAAGACACACACTTACTCCCTTCCACACACACGCACACCACACTTTTTTGTATAAATATTAGTATTCACACCGCCTGTACTTCTGCGGTGTGGGAGTTCCATGCCAGAAGTACGTTTCACTTCGAAATTGGTACGGATGGAACTCATGTCTCTTGATGTGCATAAATCGAGTGGGCCAGATGGCATTCCGGCTATCGTTTTAAAAACCTGTGCTCCGGAATTGACTCCAGTCTTAACGCGCCTTTTTCTACTTTCATATTCAACAGGAAGTGTGCCGTCTTCGTGGAAGGTTGCCTTAGTCCACCCGATCCCTAAGAAGGGGGACAGGTCAGACTGTACTAACTACAGACCTATAGCTGTTACCTCTCTCCTCTGTAAGGTGATGGAGCGTGTAGTCCAATACCCACCCAGCTCTTAGGTTACCTTGAAGATCACCAGCTTATCAGTGACAGTCAATACGGTTTCCGTCACGGCCGATCAGCTGGTGACCTCCTGGTTTACCTTACTCACCGTTGGGCTGAAGCGGCTTTCACCAGATCGTCGGTCCAATTACTGAGGGGCCTACACTGCGTCTTCCGGTTCGTGGTCGCCGCTCGAAAACCTTTCTTCTTCGTCATCTTATCCTCATCATACCGTGGCAACTGTGAAATAGGGTGCCTCATAGCGGTTAGCTTTAGCAAAGGGTGCAAAGAGTCTCGGGCAGACCAGCTATCAGATCCGGCTACCAAGCCCCTGGCTACATACAGGATGCCCCAAGAATTAGTAATAGGGATATTTTTCAGTCCACCCCCATCTTTTCCCGTGGGTGCTGTAGAAAGCGGCTATAGGGAATATCCAAAGAATGGGCTGCATTCTCCTCAGCCTTCATTATTATAATGTACTGCGATCACCAAGCCGACTGCCAAGCGAGGTTACTATGCTCTCTCTCTCTATCTCGCCCACAAGCACACACATACCACACACATTTCTCTCTCTCTCCCTCTTTCTCTATCTGGCTCACAAACACACACACATTACCACTCACACATTTCTATATTGTTAATGTTGTCATAATGTCTTTCCTACTTCCTGTTACGTCTATTCTCTCGTGACCCTCTCACCCACATACACATATAGCTACACACCTACAAACATATCCTTGCAACTGCAAACTGACTAAAGGAACCGGCGCCCCCCACTAGATGAACTGACGATGTAGTGGAAACCGCGAGGAGCCGATGGATGCAGGAGGCCAACAGCCGCTCAGAGTGGTGCTCTCTGGGGGAGGTCTATGTTCAGCAGTGGACGCCTTCAGGCTGTTGATGATGATGATGATGACTAAAAGATAAAGGAATTGGAGAAGTTGTAACTTCCTCGAATTTCAAAGAAGTTACAAGTTTAATTAATGAAACATAATTAACAAAAAAGTACACTTTAGTTGCAGTTGTCAGAAGTCTGAAGACAGGGAAAGGGCACCACGATCCTTACTATCAACAGCATACCTTATACTCAGAATAACAAAACACAGAAACACACACATCTCTAATACATCAACATCATGCCTCTTTCTTTTTCTCTGTACACATTTATTCTCTTATTTCTCTTTAAACCTAGAAACACACACACTCACACACACCCCTGTCTCTCTGACACACTCACTCACCCCTCCTTTATGTGTCTGTTAACTGAGTTAATGGTGAATCGGTACTTGATACTCAGAATAACAAAACACAGTAACGCACCCACATAACACACACCCCTACATACTAGCGCGCTAGTAGCTAGTACACACAGGAACACATATTTATGTATCCGTCAAACTTGACTTTGGCTTCGTGTACAGGACGTGCCTGAAGCTTGGTTCAGCTCGCCTTTGCTTTCTCTATCTCATTTTCGCCCACAAACACACAAAAATGTTCACTCACACACACTACACATTTTTTCTAACAAGTAAAAAAAATTTTTTTTTTATAATTCGTTCATACGGTAGGTACTCATTGTAGGTACAAGTTTTTTTTTCAAATCTTTATCGAGCGGTTCACTGTCGGAATTCATTACGGTAGGTACTCATTGTAGGTACAAGTTTTTTTCAAATCTTTACCGAGCGGTTCACTGTCGGTATTCATTACGGTAGGTACTCATTGTAGGTACAAGTTTTTTTCAAATCTTTATCGAGCGGTTCACTGTCGGAATTCATTACGGTAGGTACTCATTGTAGGTACAAGTTTTTTTCAAATCTTTACCGAGCGGTTCACTGTCGGTATTCATTACGGTAGGTACTCATTGTAGGTACAAGTTTTTTTCAAATCTTTATCGAGCGGTTCACTGTCGGTATTCATTACGGTAGGTACTCATTGTAGGTACAAGTTTTTTTCAAATCTTTATCGAGCGGTTCACTGTCGGAATTCATTACGGTAGGTACTCATTGTAGGTACAAGTTTTTTTCAAATCTTTATCGAGCGGTTCACTGTCGGAATTCATTACGGTAGGTACTCATTGTAGGTACAAGTTTTTTTCAAATCTTTATCGAGCGGTTCACTGTCGGAATTCATTACGGTAGGTACTCATTGTAGGTACAAGTTTTTTTCAAATCTTTATCGAGCGGTTCACTGTCGGTATTCATTACGGTAGGTACTCATTGTAGGTACAAGTTTTTTTCAAATCTTTACCGAGCGGTTCACTGTCGGTATTCATTACGGTAGGTACTCATTGTAGGTACAAGTTTTTTTCAAATCTTTATCGAGCGGTTCACTGTCGGTATTCATTACGGTAGGTACTCATTGTAGGTACAAGTTTTTTTCAAATCTTTATCGAGCGGTTCACTGTCGGTATTCATTACGGTAGGTACTCATTGTAGGTACAAGTTTTTTTCAAATCTTTATCGAGCGGTTCACTGTCGGTATTCATTACGGTAGGTACTCATTGTAGGTACAAGTTTTTTTCAAATCTTTACCGAGCGGTTCACTGTCGGTATTCATTACGGTAGGTACTCATTGTAGGTACAAGTTTTTTTCAAATCTTTATCGAGCGGTTCACTGTCGGTATTCATTACGGTAGGTACTCATTGTAGGTACAAGTTTTTTTCAAATCTTTATCGAGCGGTTCACTGTCGTTATTCATTACGTTAGGTACTCATTGTAGGTACAAGTTTTTTTCAAATCTTTATCGAGCGGTTCACTGTCGGAATTCATTACGGTAGGTACTCATTGTAGGTACAAGTTTTTTTCAAATCTTTACCGAGCGGTTCACTGTCGGTATTCATTACGGTAGGTACTCATTGTAGGTACAAGTTTTTTTCAAATCTTTATCGAGCGGTTCACTGTCGGTATTCATTACGGTAGGTACTCATTGTAGGTACAAGTTTTTTTCAAATCTTTACCGAGCGGTTCACTGTCGGTATTCATTACGGTAGGTACTCATTGTAGGTACAAGTTTTTTTCAAATCTTTATCGAGCGGTTCACTGTCGGTATTCATTACGGTAGGTACTCATTGTAGGTACAAGTTTTTTTCAAATCTTTATCGAGCGGTTCACTGTCGGTATTCATTACGGTAGGTACTCATTGTAGGTACAAGTTTTTTTCAAATCTTTATCGAGCGGTTCACTGTCGGTATTCATTACGGTAGGTACTCATTGTAGGTACAAGTTTTTTTCAAATCTTTATCGAGCGGTTCACTGTCGGTATTCATTACGGTAGGTACTCATTGTAGGTACAAGTTTTTTTCAAATCTTTATCGAGCGGTTCACTGTCGGTATTCATTACGGTAGGTACTCATTGTAGGTACAAGTTTTTTTCAAATCTTTATCGAGCGGTTCACTGTCGGTATTCATTACGGTAGGTACTCATTGTAGGTACAAGTTTTTTTCAAATCTTTACCGAGCGGTTCACTGTCGGTATTCATTACGGTAGGTACTCATTGTAGGTACAAGTTTTTTTCAAATCTTTATCGAGCGGTTCACTGTCGGTATTCATTACGGTAGGTACTCATTGTAGGTACAAGTTTTTTTCAAATCTTTATCGAGCGGTTCACTGTCGGTATTCATTACGGTAGGTACTCATTGTAGGTACAAGTTTTTTTCAAATCTTTACCGAGCGGTTCACTGTCGGTATTCATTACGGTAGGTACTCATTGTAGGTACAAGTTTTTTTCAAATCTTTATCGAGCGGTTCACTGTCGGTATTCATTACGGTAGGTACTCATTGTAGGTACAAGTTTTTTTCAAATCTTTATCGAGCGGTTCACTGTCGGTATTCATTACGGTAGGTACTCATTGTAGGTACAAGTTTTTTTCAAATCTTTATCGAGCGGTTCACTGTCGGTATTCATTACGGTAGGTACTCATTGTAGGTACAAGTTTTTTTCAAATCTTTACCGAGCGGTTCACTGTCGGTATTCATTACGGTAGGTACTCATTGTAGGTACAAGTTTTTTTCAAATCTTTACCGAGCGGTTCACTGTCGGTATTCATTACGGTAGGTACTCATTGTAGGTACAAGTTTTTTTCAAATCTTTATCGAGCGGTTCACTGTCGGTATTCATTACGGTAGGTACTCATTGTAGGTACAAGTTTTTTTCAAATCTTTATCGAGCGGTTCACTGTCGGTATTCATTACGGTAGGTACTCATTGTAGGTACAAGTTTTTTTTGTAATCTTTACTCTTATCTAGTGGTTCACTGTAGGAACTCATAAAATAGTTTATCATAATTTTGTTACAAATAAAAATGTTACTTAAAAACATCATTTCGCATAATGTGATTTAACATACTTTTACTATTGCTAATTTTTTCTTTATTATAAATCAAAATGCGTGATTAAAACTAGGTGTGTAATGATTAAACTACCTGAAAATGATTATTTTGTTACCTAGTAAATATGAAAAAAAAAACATTCCTAATAATAAAATAATGAAGGCTGATTTTTATGGAATTTATAATTAAAAAAAATATGATTAAAAAAATCTTAACATTAACAATTATTAAATAATATTAAAAAAAATATAAATTTAACCATTATTTTAATAAATACTATAAGAGATAAATATAAAAAGTAACTATTGACAATATTATTTATAAATCACCACCATTATAAATTTGATCATTATTAATAACCGGCCAAGTGCGAGTCGGACTCGCGCACGAAAGGTTTCGTACCATTATGTATACAAAACGAGCAAAAAAAATCACGCTTGTTGTATGGGAGCCCCCTTACATATTTATTTTATTCTGTTTTTTAGTATTGGTTGTTATAGTGGCAACAGAAATACATCATCTGTGAAATTTTCAACTGTCTAACTATCACGGTTCATGAGATACACCCTGGTGACAGACAGACAGACAGCGGAGCCTTAGTAATAGGGTCCGTTTTACCCTATGGGTACGGAACCCTAAAAATGAGGTACGAGAAATAAAAAAATGAAAAATTAAATCTTTAGTTCTGACGGTATCGAGCATTTTAAATTATTTGTATGAAATCCATAGTTACGTGTAGTTACCGCTAGGGGCGCTGTAATCGATTTCATACAAAAATATTCTACTATACTAGTAGCGATTACAGTAATATGCATTTGAATAAACTCATAATCACAAATCAGCTGAAAAACGTTCACTGCTGAAAATAGGCCTCCATAAAACGCCACTTTGGACGCTTATCATACGGAGGGTTTTCCATAATCACCACGTTTGGCAGGCGGCTTGGTGATCATAGATTTTAATCTTTTACTTAGTAGGAGGAGAATGGGACGATTTTCCCCTATCTCCCGTTCTATAAGTAAAAAAAAAACTAAGTATAGTTTGAGACATTTCTTTTATTTAATAAATAAATAAATAAATATGTGTGGACATTTCACACAACGCCATCTAGCCCCAAACTAAGCAAAGCTTGTACTATGGGAACCAGATAACTGATACAGTACTTATATTCTTTTTGTTTGTAAATACATACATAGAATACAATATAACACCCTGACACAGAGAAAACACGTATGTTCATCACACAAATGTTTGTCCTGGGTGGGAATCGAAACCACGACCTATAGTTCAGAAGGCAGAGCTGCTACCAACTGAGCTATCAGGCCAGTAATGATTATTAAATATTAAATACAAAACTAGCATAAGTATAATATTTTGACATATTTTATATTCATGTAGGCTTTTGCCATAATGTTAGAAACGCTAGGTTCACCATAAATTTTATCAATTTTTTTCTACTTACACTGATGTATTAGTAAGTGCCTCGGGAGACAGCTTTACTTATAAGTAAGCGTTAATTAAATTTAATTAAAGCTTAAATTATGGCCAGTCAACTTCTCGCTAACGTTAAATGTCACGAGCGAAAATGAGACAGTGTACTTAAGCATTGATTAAATATAACTAACATTTATAAGTGAGGTAAGTGTTTATGTCTCTTACACATAACGTAAAAACTAAAAAGTAAAAAGACATATATTTATCATATTATTTTTTGATAATCTATGTAACAAATAATATAAAATACCTACCTATTAGTTTATAATATACCTGTTTAAGATGGAACGTTACACTAGCGCGGGAAATTCATATTTTCTTGCGTTCTTTTGCCAATAATAGCTTAATTACTCAACGTGATTACATGAAAACTAATTTTGCGCAAATAAATATAATGTCTCAATAAATTACAATTAAAAGTATCACCTACTTATCATTGGTTTAGCGATAAATGGCAATAGACTGAAAAACTAAGAAGAAAATTGTTTATTGCCATTTGTCGCTAAACCAATGATATCTAGGAGATACTTTTAATTGTAATTTATTGAGACATTATATTTATTTGCGCAAAATTAGTTTTCATGTAATCACGTTGAGTAATTAAGCTATTATTGGCAAAAGAACGCAAGAAAATTTGAATTTTACCGCGCTAGTGTAACGTTCCACCTTAATAGATATTTAACTATAAACAGCCCGAATTTAACAACCTGTGAATATGTTTTAACTGTCGAATAAAAGTATCAAAGACATCATCAAGTCTAACTGCGTACAGGTGCCGGCGGTAATGCACATTTAGCTAAAGAGCTAACAATCGGAGGGAGATAGTCGGCTTGTTTCGGAGAGCGTCCTCTCTGTCACAAGCCTACACTAGCCAATTTTATTCTCTGTCACAAGCATACACTAGCCAATTTTACCACCCTCTGAGTGACAGAAACGATGTGCATTATTTAACGCTTGTAGCGGCGTTTTATCAATGTCAAGACGAATGGTGACAATTTTTTTTATCGATCTATGACTGCCTATAGTAAAATCAGTGAAATTTTACAGTTGGCAATACAAGTATATTCAAAGATTGTTAAACACGGGCTGTGTACAACATTAAGTCACAAAGATAAACTATTTTGTAATACTCATTTTGAAACGTTTTGTATTTGAAATACATGTTTGTATTTATAGAATCTCTATAATAGTCGTTGTCTATTGTGTGGTTGTAATATTAGTAAGTTTTAATATAATTATGATAAGAAAAATTATATTGTATAATATTAACGGCAGTTTCGTTAACAATTTCGAGTATATCGGAGTGGCGAAAAAGGGAGATATCGTCTGGATGCGAATCGACTCAACTATGTTTGTTTTGCAGTTGCCAAAATAGTAGAACGTTTTCATTGAACTGAATTGATACTATTGATTCTAATCCATTTAAATTTATGGGATCCTTACATATTTTGTTGTTTTGATCGGTGGATCAGTTCAATTGAATATTATTCAAGATTTTATTTGCGATATTTTGTCAACTGCCTGCGTGTGCAATCATTACATGACCTATTTAGCGATATGGCCGATCTTCCTTCAGAGATGATGCGTACTTTGTTCGCCACTTTGACATTACGTAGAAATGATAATCATTAAAGGTCGATACGGTCAAAAGTATCTATTAAGGTCGCTATTGATTTTTATTCCAAAAGTGACTTTTAAATAATAATAGTATGCATGTTTTAAAAAATCCTATTATTAAGTATATCCTATTATTATTTATTAAGTAGTGCCATAATAATTATTTGGTGTATTTTAATTATAGCTTACAAACCTTAATCAGTGCGCTCAAAAATGTCTTAATTATGTACCTAGTTTTATATTGAAGTGAAAGTGACGACTATTGAGTCAAAGTATTGAATAATTTTTAACTGGCGGTTGTATTTTATTTAGAGAATTGTGAAACAAGGCAACTTGTGAGATTGCGTAAGACTGTTTTTAAAAGTATTTGGTTTGTTCTAAATTCAAAAAATGTACAGTATTATTTTTATATTATAAAGTTTTTTTTCCGTTTTGTGGTGTTATGCTTCTTTTAATGAATTATGCTTAAGTATTTTAGAACGATATTTTATACAAAATGTCTGCGTTGTATTCCTACATTTGCATTTTTTAAATATACAACTGACTGAATACAAAGGAATTTTATTTCAAGTAGGTTTTCATTTTGTCACCACAATGGCAATGGGCAGGCCACATCGCTTGTATCTCTGACAACCGATGGGGAAGTAAGGATCTCGAGTCATCATCATCATCAACAGCCTGAAGACGTCCACTGCTGAACATAGGCATCCCCCACTGAGCGCCACTTTGAGCGCCTGCTTGCCTCTTCCATCCATCGCCTCCCCGCGGATTTCACAAGGTCGTCGGTCCACCGAGTGGGGGGCCTACTCTGCGTCTCACCGGTTCATGGTCGCCACTCGAGAACCTTTCTTTCCCATCGGTTGTCAGTCTACGAGCGATGTGGCCTGCCCATTGCCATTTCAACTTGCTACTTAATTACTATAGTTCCATGGTTAAAACTTAAAAGATTTTTAGTGGTACCTAATCACGAGAAAACTAGATCCTACTACCTCGCTCATGCGACAAACGATAATATTGACATCAATGTTCCTTAGTACACTCTATTTTTTAATTAGACGGAGTAAACTGACAGATCGAAATGTCATTTGTGAAAAAAATTTTGCCAACTTCTAAACTGCAGTGATGATCTAATAGGGGATTTTCTGACAGCATGGGACATGGGACGTAGTTCTACATCCAAAGGTAGGTCAAGCGCCACCTGGCGCTACTGGCATATAGCTTCTTTTTTTGTGAGGTGGCTTTGCTCTCTGTCATAGTGCAGTGTCACTTTCACTTCACTCACCAGTGTAACAATTTTTGGCAGATTTCTGCCAGTTTGGAAGATTTTCCCTTCACATTTACACTGTGGCACAAAGTGGTGCCACAATGTAAATGGTAATGTCTACTTAAAAATTCTGACAGATTTAGGTTTTTTTATTATTTTGAAGTAAAATTCAGAAATATAGCTACGAAATTAATTCATTGACTTCGATATTTGGTTGGAATCATTGTTACTACACTGACAGCTCCTGTCTTAAGTCAGTTGAGTATGGTCTATGCCCTATGCATCCAATGTACAATTAATATTATAATATTTTAATAATTTTTTCACAAGGTGGCTTTGCTCTTTGTTATAGCGCAGTGTCACTTTCAGTTTACTCACCAGTGTGACCATTTCTGCCGTTTCAGCACATTTATTTTCTTCACATTTATACTGTGGCACAAAGTGTAAACGACTGATGACCAGAGGGCTGGCTTGTTTTTTGCCGAGAAAATCAGCATTGCTATTCAACGTGGCAATGCAGCCAGCGTGCTGGGCACTCCCCTTACACTAAAGGTCTTTTTGATAACGCTTAGTTTATACCTATTTGTAAATATTTTAATTTATCATAGTTAATTGTTCAGTATTATAAATTATGTACTACAAGTTTAGTATACAAACCATAAAAAATTGTGGCAGATTTTGAAGTTTTTATAATTTTGAAGTAAACAGAAATAATTAGTCACGAAATATTAATCCATTGACTTCGATATTTGGTGGAAATCGTTGTTACCACCCAAATCCGCAGGAGAACTTAAGTGACCGATATAGCTCTTATAATTAGCAAGTTGAAATGGCAATGGGCAGGTCACATCGCTCGTAGAACTGACAACCGATGGGGTAGAAAGGTTCTCGAGTGGCGACCAAGAACCGGTAAACGTAGCGAAGGCGGGCCTTTGGTAGGTAGGTATTACCTACTTACCTTAGTCCTTATTCTGGGATTCGTTGAACTCTATGATTAAAGGGTTTATTTTATTTACTAGCAAATTACAAGCTGGTTTCACCTTTACGCCAAGTAAAAACATGATTAGAAAAAATGTGAATGTAAAATCCATGTATGATGAAAGAAAGAGGAATATAAATCTAATGTTAAATGAAAGTTTTTAGGTCTAGTATAGTTTAGTATATTATTATATGTTATTTAAGTTAGTGTTTTTGAAAATATAAACCTATAAATCTAATGTTGAATCGGTGATTAATAATAATTTTCCTCCTTTTTTTTGATCATTTCTACATTAATTTTGGGTTCCTATTTAATAATTGCTTGATATTTTAAAATAAATATAAGTAAACACTAATGAAAAATATTTCTATCATTTCCCTTATATTATTAGTGTTATAAAAGACGAGACATATATCTGAAAGATTTCAAAGTGTGGGCAGATTTTTAGCCTATTTAGGGCAGACTCTGCAATGTACAGATGGTCACACTGCCACCTGTTTAAGGTCCATGCATAAATCACAGTATTGTTTTTGCTCTAATCTGTGACATAAATCTTCTAAACACAGATATGGTAGGTCTGTGATACTCAACTAGGTCTCGTCAACGCCATCTAATGGATTTTTAGGAACTATTTTTTTTTAAATTTGGCTGCCTGAAAACCTCCTATTCAGCTCCTACAGTTCAAAAGAACTATAATTTGCCACTACAAAAAATGCCACTTTTTAGTTTTAAATACTATCGCCGACACCTTTTTCGTTTGGTGCTAGATAGTGAAGATGACTCTCGGATGATTATTCGGTCCTTTATTTAATAACACAAGTGACTGCAGTATAGTCAACTAATATTATTACCTGTCATTTTAGTTGTATGTTAATTTAATTGCTTTATATTTTTATGTACCTGTCTATTGCTATTAATATTTACCTAATCCAGCTTATATTTAAACTTTTATATCTATTACTATATTAAGTAATGATATGTGTATTTATTATGTGTAATTTTGTAATTGTGTATATTATATGTATATTATTTATGTGTGTATTTAAATAATTTTTAATGTTATTTAGTATTTCTTTTTTTTTTATCCGTTTGCAAAATTTATTCGCCCGCGGGGTTTCAGCTGAAAATCAGCGTCTGGTACCGAGGGAAGGTGCTTGACATTTATGCTGAGCTGAACGCCCTTTCAACTTCACCACGAAAATCATTTTTCTTTTAATAATTATCTATATGCACAGTAACATAAAATTAAGTAAGCTCCTTGTTTGTTATTTTTTATTGTGTATTGTGTAAGTATTGTGAAGTTGAATAAATGATCTTCTATTCTATTCTATTCTATTCTATTCTTTCGATATTGAATAAAATATTAAGTCATAAAAATGATAACTTGTTGTATTTTGTTAATTTTCTAATTTTTATTTAAGTATATTCCATTTAATCACAGGCCACTAATTAATGTAAATCAAAATCAATCAGGAATCACAATTTTTAGGAAATGTTCAGAATATAAAAGAATGGAATAGATTACTAAACTGAAATAAATCAGTGAACTTTCTTTTTACCCGCCACTATTTATTTTTCATGAAAAAGTGGCAACACTCGTAATGTCAGTTTACTCCGTCTAATTAAAAAAATAGGGTGCATATATATATGTGGGTAGGTATTACTCCCTGGGAAAATAGATAGGTAAGTATATAATTGCCACCCTCTTTAGAATATGTCATAGTAATATAACAAGGCACCAAAGTAGTCATTAAACTGTGGAAACCCGTGCAGGTTGTGGCGTAATGATATACATGGTACCTACACCTCTTGATTAGGATTAAATTTTTAATTTCAAGCCGCCATGTTGGGTTTTCAAAATGGCCGCCATTACCTATGTCTGGCATTTTTTCGGTATCCTCGGAATGGCTTTGTTTTATTTTGCCGTAAGTTCCTGAAAGATGATGAAAAAATAACAACTTTACCTTTATACATGATAAACGAACGTGAAAAGTTTAGAAAATTCTGCGTTGGAAAAAAGATACCTACCTACCATTCATGAGTCATAATTATATTTATTACGTATTACCATGGAAGAAGAAAGAAAGGAATGCCAATACACCAAGAAAACAGCGTAGATCAGAAATATGCTAAAAACCGTTATAAACCTAGATGGCGCTGCAAAATGAGCGGGCTATAAGTTGAGTGCAGATCAGAAATATGCCAAAAAACCGTTTTAAACCTAGATAGCGCTGCAGAATGAACGGGCTAGGTTTAAAACGGTTTTTGGCATATTTCTGATCTACGCTGTTTTATTGGTGTAGGCACCTACAGGCGCGGATCCAGAAAAATTGTGAAGGGGGGGGCACAGTGCTGTAAATAAATATAGCCCTTTCTGCGGTCAGGAGGGGGGGGGGGGGATTCATCTTGACTACTATTCTCAAAATATCTTTATGAAATCATTCGCAGTGCTTGTGCAATACGATTGTATACACTACTAAAAGTACATTAACGCGCACAAATCATTATAGTACGGCAGTCCAGGAGGGGAATTTGGGGATGTGGTGGTGAAGAAACACATAAGTATACGATACAAGACCAACTTGTGCTCTTTTCTTTAAATGACGAATTCCATGCACCTATATCTTCCTGGTAAATTGGATAACTACCGTGCTTGGTGCCGGACTGCCTACGCCATGGGGGGCGGGGGGGCCTGCGCCCCCCCCTGTATCCGCGCCTGGGTACCTATTGGCATTCCTCTCGTCCTTGCTCCATAGTATTACTTAGCTACTTATACCTGCAACAGATTAGAAAACATTTAAAATCAGATTTATAGTTTCAAATCCAATTTTAATCGATCGAAATTATGTGAGCCTTCAATCAATCAAACCAAAAAAAACATACGATTTTCAAGACCTTGAAAACTGACCTGTCTTAACTCACAAAAATCTTTATTTTTAAGGCATTAAAGTTGAAAATATATCTGCCGACAATTAAATAGGTATTTTTTCGAGCATTCGAGATAAATCAATCAAAGAAATGGTAAATGATTATAGTGTAGTAGACGGATTCGTACCTCGAGGCTGTGGGTTCGATACTCGGCCGGGGAATCCATCAACCGTCTTTTATTTTCACTTTCATGATTTATAAATTGGTGTGTTTCTTTGTGAAAGAATGCGGGATGTCGGCTTCATCCTGGATTTGATTCTATTTTTTGTGTTAACGCGAAGGGTAGGGGCACGTTTCCTGGCGAAATTAGAGCACGTGGAGCTTTGAATCTAATATAAAATATCATGTAATTCATACCTTTAAATTGTATTTGTGACGTTTGCAAACACAAGATACATATAAATAAATTTCACTCTAAAAGTAAATCGCAAACTTCCCTCAAACAATTCGATATCACCAGTTTAACTCAGTTTCTATCGAATACATACATACAAGAAAAACTTGTATGGGTCTTCCCAAGATACCTACATTCCGATACTTTGATGTCTTCATAGTTTAAAAAAATACTGTACCTACCTATACTCAAACATAGGTACATAATATTAATAAAAAACACGTCAAAACCAGTCATTGCGTGCGTTGTCTTCTTTGTCGTATAAGCCTAACCTATTTAATTCTACCTGTTAAAACGCTCTAAACGTTTTATTTTTCTTATATTTTGGCTCCACACATAGTGTATTTAGCCAGTGTCAAGTATTATAATTATTCATCGAGTTATGGAATATTTCACGTGTAAAGTCAAGTATTCAAGTCTTAGTCACAGTCCAGTCTTAGTCAAGTAATCATAGTCCAGTCTAAGTCATACCCTAGTAAAGTGGTGGCGACTTTACTAGAAGCTTCTATGGAATTTTGGAAGCAACACGAAAAACCACGTTTCACTACATTATATCACTTGCCCACACTCACGCTCGTAATTCAGCACTTAATGCGTAAAACACCACCAATTTTAACCATTAACACTGGAAAAAGCACAAGTTTAGAAAAATAATACAATGAAACGACATGAACTTTTTCGAGTTCCCGCCAAAAAACTCTAAACGTTTTTTTGGCATATTTCCGATCTGCGCTCAACTTATAACCGGCTCATTTTGCAACGCCATCTAGTTTTAGGCATATTTTTGATCTACGCTGTTTTCTTGGTGTATTGGCATTCCTATCTTTGCTCCATGGTAATTAGACAGCCGGCCGGTGTACCTGCTTACTTTTTTGTTTTGATCAATGCTTCCCTTCTAATACTTTTCTCCTACCTACCTATTAACTATTAGTCAATGCACCTAACACTAGCGATCGGTCCAGCCCAAGCAGCATATTATTTACATGCAGGCATGCCATGATTTATCATAAACTTGCCTATTCCCACCGCGGCATGTAGATAATAAATCTTAAAACAGCACGAAGGCCGTACTTTTCATTTTGCCATGCGCCTGCGTCGCATGTCCGCCAATAGCGTGCGTTCGCGCCCGCGGCTGGTCACGATTCGACAGATTCCATATTTGAAATCGTATATCCTAATGGTTGTTTTCGTTTTTTGAATTGTTTGCGTGTGTGCGTGATTATATAGGGTGACGTCATTGAGGGTGGATTGCAATGAATGTGGGTTGTGTGAGGGAATTAAGGTGCGGGGATATATTAGCTAGGTTATAGTTCCCTGTTTCTGTTATACCTATTAAGCCTTTAGCAATTTCATAATCACCACGCTTGGTAGACGTCTTGGAGATCGCCCATTCCCTGGGTATTCCCTTAGCCAACTCTTACGGCCCCCACAGGAAGAGATAGAGTGGTCCTATTCTTAGGCTGGCACCATACGGCAAAACATTTCAAACCATTATCATCAACAGCCTGAAGACGTCCACTAATGAACATAGGCCTCCCCCAGAGAGCGCCACCTTGAGCGCTTGGCTCCCCGCGGCTTTCACCAGATCGTCGGTCCGGCCGACACTGCATCTTCCGGTTCGTGGTCGCCACTTAAGAACATTTCTTCCCCATCCGTTGTCAGTTCTACGAGCGATGTGGCCTGCCCACTGCCACTTCAACTTGCTAACCCATGTGTCTTTGTATTTTTTTTATAACATTTCTTCACAACACAAAGGTCAATAAGTATCACAAACAATAGCCACCTAGAACGATATTTACGTGATAGTTATAATAGTAAAGTAGCTAATCATCTTATTAATTATTATAGTTAAATTATTAGATAACATCTATAATTATTCATAATTAAATATACGTAGGCCTTCTTAGGGCATGTCAGCTTAGATCTTAGGGCCAAATTCTCCATCAACTAATCCCATCATCCCCTCCCATCGAACTTCAAGACGTGGCGAGTCGTTGCATCCTTTTGTTGTGAACATCCCTCGAACCCGTACTAAGCGTTTTGCTAGTTCTTTTATTATTCGCACGGGTGAGGAGTGGAATGCGCTTCCTGCTTCTTTGTTTCCTACTAATTACAATCTGGGTCTCTTCAAATCAAGAGTGAATAGGCATCTCATGGGCAAACCTGCTCCAACATAGACCGCGTCATCGCTTTCCATGCATCTGGTGAGACGTTGTCAAACGTGAGCCCATTCATGCATAAAAAAAATAAAAAAAATTACCTTAGTTTATAAAATCTGACGACTGATGGGGGTCTCGCAATGACCCCTTTCCATTAGCGTTAACGACAAACGATAACTCCAAATGTATGGGAATGACATTCCCTGCGGAAATGCGACATCCACAGGTAATGTCATTACCATAGAGCCTATACAATGCCAAAATGCTTAAAATAGCTTAGCATGGGGCCGTGTCCTGTCAACAATATTGCAACAATAACTTTGAAATCAATATATGGTAAATTTCAGGACTAATACTAAGGCTTATGTATAGTGAAAACACGAATTAATAAACTTTTCTCGATAGAAAACATTACGAAGTTACCTCCAAACCGTACAAATAAACCGCGATTATTCAATGAATACTTTAAATAAGGTCATGAAACTTTGTGTAGTAGTTAAAATAAATATAATGGAGGGCTTATGTATAGTGGATTTTTAAATTACCCATTATATTCAGTGTAAAATTACCTAAATTATTGCGCATTGGAACTATTCTAACTTAGACCGCAGCTGCCGCTCGGCCCCCCAACTCAGCCCCGCTTTGGTCTATACTATATATTTATTCTGTGGCTTTGGCTTGACCTAGCATAAGCCCTTAACGCTAAAGGAAAGGGATCTTTGCTAGATTCCCCTGGTCAGAACCGCAGGGAGCCGATGGATGCAGGAGTCACGCAGCCGCTCAAAGTAGCGCCCTATGGGGTAGGCCTATGTTAAGCAGTGGACGTATTCAGGCTGATGATGATGATGATTGCCATCACTTTGCTATCTGCACGTGTGATACATATAATGGTGCGAGAGCCCATTGCGCAAATACCTACGTCATCGGGTACCCCAATAGGCTATCTTTAGATCGTTAACCGACATCTAAATATGTAAAAAAATCAGGTCTGCCAGTTCCGATCCTGCCGGGACATGGAAATAATTGAAATTTTTTGACGTATTTATTTTGTCAAAATTAACCCCAATGAAAGTTCTGGAAACAGTTAACCATAGATTAATTATATAAAAAAAATTTGGTCTGCCATTGCGTACCCTGCTGGAAGTACCTGGCAGACACCTAAGAATGTGACCTTCACACTCTTTACCTACCTCAGCGAATACTCCGATGAAACCTACGCCCAATAATAACCAAGAATGTCCTGATAATAGATTAAAAGGTCTGCCAGGTCTAAACTTGGCGAAACTTAGTATTCAAGGCATTTGAAGTTGGTGGAGGTGGATTATTTCTATGACCCGGCAAGATCGGAACTGGCAGACCTGTTTTTTTACATGTTTAAGTGTCGGGTAACGATCTAAAGATTGCCTATTGGGGTACCCGATGACGTAGGTATTTTTGCAGTGGGCTCTCGCACCATAATAGAGCGCGTGAGTGAATTCGACATAAATTTCTACATTTTAGCGTTTCACGTGAAAATAATTGGCGACGGCAATGACACTTTCAAATAGTAATAACACGTCCCTCTCATTAGTTAGGTATTAGGTAGATAACACTGTGATTTAGGTAGTAAATCCACATAAATATAACTAAAGGTAATCTGTCTGTCTGTAATGCACTAATTGCGATCCAGATTGGTTGATTGCAGGGCTTTGAAACTTGGCTGTTCTCACGGGTAGGTGGTAGGGTGCATATGTAGAAACCTAGCTAATGGGATATTTAGTAATTTTTTTTACACTAAGAAGTATTCAACTATATGTAGTGCGAGATAAGATCCGGAACGAGGAGATCCGCAGGAGAACTAAAGTGACCGATATAGCTCTTAGAATTAGCATGTTGAAATGGCAATGGGTAGACCACATCGCTCGCAGAACTGACAACCGATGGGGAAGAAAGGTTCTCGAGTGACGACCACGAACTGGAAGATGCAGTGTAAGCCAGCCCCCCTTTAGGTGGACTGAGGATGTGGTGAAAACCACGGGGAGCCGATGGATGCAGGAGGCGAGCAGCCGCTCAAGGTGGCGCTCTCTGGGGAAGGCCTATGTTCAGCAGTGGACGTCTTCAGGCTGTTGATGACGAAGAAATATTCAGTACTGTAACACCCCGACCAAGAGCTCCCACCAAATGAAACTAGATGGCGTTCGCAACCGTTAAAACACGCAAGCGTTTCATTCACGAAGTCTCAAGGGCCACCGCAACGAAATAATTTCAATCATCAAATCTTCGGTCTTCGTCAGCCAATATTACAGCTGCACGAAGGTGCTTCCACCTCGTTGGGACACCCTCTGAACGCTATAATATTTGGTTCTATCTACGTGTCTCTATTCTGTCTACTCGACCGCTCCCACCTCGTTGGGACGGCCGAACGGGAATATAACCGGCGTGCCATTACGTTCGTACCATATTACTGTATACGTCTGAATAAACGGAATATTCTCTCTCGCATCTCTGTCTCTCATTCGACTCCCCGTGCGCCCTCTCCTACACTGGCGCCCGTACGTGCGGCTCGAAGAAACATCAGCGAGTCAACCCATATAAAGTGAAGAGGTCAAACCACGAATCGGATGAGTGACGAGGAGTTTCACGACCCAGCGCAAGCACCGACGCAACCATCCACTTCGGACTCAACATACGTCACACGATCCGGTAGAGTCACAACAACCAAAGTAAAAGACGTTAAGATGTCAGTCCAACTTACCAATGAGCAATTCGAGAAGCTTATATCCAGAATGCCACCTGCATCGCAGACAGGCTCTTTTACTACTTGCCATTACTTCTACGATGGACGATTTGATACAGAGATTGTGGAAGCCTTTCTAGCAGCTGTAAACATCTTTAAACGCGCTGAAGGTATTTCCGACACTACGGCTTTAGAAGAGCTGCCACTGCTGCTCAGGGAAGAAGCGGGTGTGTGGTGGCAAGGCGTCAAAGAAGATGTCACAACCTGGCACGACTTTCAACGACGTTTGCGCCAACAGTTTGCCCCAAAACTTGAACCGTATCTTGTTTATGCTGAAATATTCCTACATAAGCAAGAAAAGCACATGAAAATGGAGCAGTTTATTCGTCAAAAGCGAATGCTTTTCGCCCAGCTTGAGCGACCAGGTCATACGGAGAAGCAACAGCTGGACATGATTTTTAGCCTGATACGACTAGAAATCCGTGATAAGATCCTGAGGCACAGTGTGAAAAACTTTGAAGATCTCATCACAACAGCTAGAGGCATTGAACGTGTCCTCAGCGAGAAGGCATTAGACACCCCTTACACTAATACTTCTGCGCCAAGGCATTCATACGAACCTCTTAAGAAACCTAAATGCAGGTACTGTAAGAACCTGGGTCACACTATTGAGGAATGCAGGAAGAAGCAAAGAAAGGAAATGCAACAGAAGGAAGAAGTTCCGAAACCTATAGCTACAGCTGCCCCGACCACTTCAAAATTTAGTTGTTACGGCTGTGGTACCCCGGGGGTTGTCAGAAGCAACTGCCCAACCTGCCACACAGTTAAAAAACTACCGCCATCAGACAAAGAAATTGGATTCTGTGCCGCCGACACCGATACAACTACCGACACCAGGGATAGACCAATCGTTTTCATCGACATCGATGGCGTTGATGGAGTAGCGTTTATCGATACATGTGCAAAGTCAAGCATTGCCTCGTATGACTTGTACTGCAAGCTGAAACGCAGAGGTTACGTTTTCAACAAACTAGGAGTTGGAGTGACTCTAGCTGATGGAGTGCAAAAACGGCAAGAAGTGCTAATCACTAAAATCCCAGTAAAACTACACACTCGCACGATACTCACTACGTTCCTAGTACTACCGGAGTCACGGGATAATCGCACCCTTCTAGGGGTTGGATTCATACAAGATGCGCATTTGGTTCTGGATTTGCCACAGTGCACCTGGCATTTCATAGATGATCCTGAAAACAAATACGAGTTGTACCAAGAAGGATTTGTCAATTTTAAGGAGAAAGTAGTCTTATCTGCAGTCACCACGAACTCCAAGATAGCTTCGCCATCACTTCCCGAAGGGAGTCAGACTGACACAAATGAAGAAAGACCATACGGCCCTCTGATACCACTAGGTCTATCTACACCTCCTTACAAAAAACAATGCACCGAATTATTTGATGGCTACTCCCCTGTAGTAGACGCGTTATACCGTGATGCTGCAGAAATCCTAGCCGACTACGACAATGACATGGATAGCTCCACCTTGTTTGATTACACGGAAATTGCGTCCGTGGACATTCACCGACTGAATGAGTTTCTTGAAGAGAATAATGACGTATTTCAGCCGAATGGGAAGCCAGTTAAAGAGTTCAAGCATGTTATAGATACGGGTAACCATAAACCTATCTCTGTTCCACCATACCGATTAAACCAAACAAAGACAGAAATTCTTAGAGAAGAAATTGCCAAGATGATTGAAAATGATATCATAGAACCATGTGCGTCACCATGGGCAGCCCCTGTTGTCATGGTACCTAAGAAAGACGGCACTATTAGAGTATGCGTGGATTATCGGCAACTGAACTCTGTCACCGTTCCAGATGTGTACCCACTTCCCAGAATTGATGACCTACTACACAACGCTAAACCAACACCTTATATGAGCACCATAGATCTTCGCGCTGGATATTGGCAAGTGAGTGTAAATGAGGAGGACAGGAACAAAACAGCATTTGTGACACCATTTGGAATGTACAGATTTAAGAGGATGCCCTTTGGATTGCGAAATGCTCCCGCAACTTTTCAGAGGATGATGAACCGTTTTCGTATATCCCTCAACGAAATAAAACTTTTAGCATACTTGGATGACCTCATTATCATGTCTCGTTCATTTGAAGAACACCTAAAGGAGCTGAAAGCCGTATTCGATAGGCTCAAGGAGTACAACCTAATTGCAAACAAAGAAAAATGTAAATTCTGCTGTTCGAGAGTAAAATTTCTTGGTCATTACATCGTACCTGATGGCCTCGAAACCGATCCAGATAAGGTGAGCGCTATAACGGACCTACCACCACCTCGCAACATAAAGCATCTCTTGTCATTTATTCAAATGTGCTCCTGGTATAGACGATTCATACCTAACTTTGCAAAGATTGCAGAACCACTGACACGCCTAACAAAGAAGCACGCTAAGTGGACATGGGAAACAGAGCAAAACATCGCATTCGAGACATTACGCAAACTCTTAACAACTTCTCCAATACTCGCCCAGGCCGATGAAACCAAACCATATACAATTAAAACGGACGCAAGTAACTTTGCTATTGGTGCAGTTTTAGTGCAGGGGGAGGGAGAGAATGAGCATCCAGTGGAGTATGCCAGCCGCTTGTTAACCGCGCCTGAACGGAACTACTCCACAACTGAACGTGAAGCACTCGCGGTAGTATGGGCGATAAATAAATTCAGAGGATACATTGAGGGAGTCAAGATCACATTAATGACAGATCATCAGGCACTGCGGTGGCTTATGTCATTAAAATCTCCAACAGGAAGGCTCGCCCGTTGGGCTCTTCAACTTCAATCCTATGACATAACAATAAAGTACATAGCAGGAAGAACAAATGTTGTCGCTGACTCACTCTCACGCCCATGTTGTAAACCAGAATCGGAAGGAAATTGTGGTTTGTGCACCATACTAGTTGATTTTCCACGGAAAGAAGAAGGAGAAATCAGAGAAGAACAGTTGAAAGATAACAATATAGCTAAGATAGTGCAAAGCTTAGAAGGAGCTAACGATGAAATTGCAATTTATTGGAGTAGGAAGGGTTACTTTACGAACAATGGTTTGCTTTATCGGTACCTTCCAGATAGTACCACAGATAAAGGTCAACTAGTCGTACCCAAACATGAACAGGATAAAGTCATTCGCACATATCATGATGATGCAACAGCAGGACATTACGGTGCTGAGAAGACAATTGAACGAATATGTCAACGCTATTACTGGCAGGGGATGAGAGCCCAGATTGAAGTCTACATTCGTAATTGTATTGAATGCCAACGGTACAAACCGTCGAACCAAAAACCAGCAGGTTTAGTTCAGACCACAGCACTCAACCAACGTTTTGAAGTTGTGGCGTTCGACATGTTTGGTCCCTTACCTCGAACAACCACTGACTACAACTGGATATTTATCGTAGAAGATATGGCTACACGTTGGGTTGAAATATTTCCACTTAAGCAAGCCACTGCTGAAGAATGTGCAAAGGTCTTACTGAATGAGATCATTTTGAGATACGGTACTCCACGACGATTTATTAGTGACAACGGATCTCAATTTGTTAGCAGCGTCATGCAACAGTTAACATATTGCCTAAATATTCACCACGGATACACGCCTGTTTATCACCCTGAAACGAACCCAGTGGAGAGAAGGAATCGAGATTTAAAGACGCAACTTGCTATATTAGTCGAAGGTCATCACACCAGTTGGGTCGATAAGCTCCCAAGTATAAGATTTGCTATGAACACGGCCAAGTCATGCTCAACAGGCTACACTCCAGCCTATTTAACGTTTGGACGAGAACTACGAACACCGGATGACGTCCAGAATGACTTGAACCAAATTATACAGAACGAGAACTTCATTTCAGATATTACGCCAAGGCTATTGTTGATATCAGAAACGCTCAAAAAGGCTAGAGAAGTGCAAGAAATGAACGAAGAAAAGAGAAAAGAGTACGTCGACAAGAAAAGAAGCATTTGTCCCAACTACCAAACAGGCGATCTTGTGCTAGTTGACAGCCATACTCTGAGCAAAGCTAGTCAAGGATATAGCTCAAAGTTGGCACCACGGCGCGATGGACCCTATGCTATCTTACGGCGCCACGGGCCTAGTTCCTATGAGCTTGCCTTCCCGAACACTAACACGTCTGTTGGGGTATATCATGGGTCAGCACTACGTATCTTCCAAACTGCAGATGGAGCAAATTTCCCCAAGCCAGCGCAACCCATTCGGAAAAGAGGGCGTCCACGTAAAAACTAACGCCACGCATAAAGATCTGCTGTCTTTCTCGTCGGGTCGACATTGTAGACAGAGGGGGAGACTGTAACACCCCGACCAAGAGCTCCCACCAAATGAAACTAGATGGCGTTCGCAACCGTTAAAACACGCAAGCGTTTCATTCACGAAGTCTCAAGGGCCACCGCAACGAAATAATTTCAATCATCAAATCTTCGGTCTTCGTCAGCCAATATTACAGCTGCACGAAGGTGCTTCCACCTCGTTGGGACACCCTCTGAACGCTATAATATTTGGTTCTATCTACGTGTCTCTATTCTGTCTACTCGACCGCTCCCACCTCGTTGGGACGGCCGAACGGGAATATAACCGGCGTGCCATTACGTTCGTACCATATTACTGTATACGTCTGAATAAACGGAATATTCTCTCTCGCATATCTGTCTCTCATTCGACTCCCCGTGCGCCCTCTCCTACAGTACATAATTATTTAAAACTATAAATTGCAGTCCCTTTCAATGACGACTTCTGGTTATTCATCACGGTTATTCTCTAATTCATTGCTTCTTCAACTTGCAGGTCCCAGCGCAAGAATTAGGGCTCTGTCTCTTCCCATCAGTTCCATAAGAGCAGTCAAAGGGCCATCCTTAGGTCCAAAGGGTACTGGGGTATCCATACCGCGTTTTCCCCTGAGTTATTCAGTTCTACTGCCATCACCAAGACTCCTTTAATGGCACCTCCCTCCCTGTTGGGGAGGCCTATATTCAGCGTGAACGTCTTCATGATGAAGATGGTGCTTCTCAAAGAGTTTCTAAGAGCTCTTGACTTCGCGATAGGTAGTTGATTACCTGTAACAGAAAATAGATCTGGTTATTTAACTAGGTTCTTTAGGTCCTTTTAATTTCGAGCTGGGTTTGAAACTCCAACCATCCCGTCCCAATAGTAGCCGGCATTATTCGATACGCTTTTGCATTTAGGTATAACACGTGTCTTTAAATACACGAATCTGATGAAAGCAAGAAACTATTGTTTTTCCTCTTCAACTATTATGTTTAAGGACTTGTGCAAGGCCAGCGCGAATTCAAGCCAAAGCCACAGAATAGATGTATAGTACTAGGCCAAAGCGGGGATGAGCCAGGGGCCGAGCGGCAGGGGCGGTCTAAGTTAAACTGGTTCCAACGCGCAATAGTTTAGGTAATTTATTATTACACTGAGTATAAAGGGTATTTTAAAAATCCGCTATACATAAGCCCTCCATTATATTTAGTTCAACTACTACACAAAGTTTCATGATCTTATTTAAAGTATTCATTGAATAATCTCTGTTTATTTGTACGGTTTGGAGGTAAATTTGTAATTTTTTTCTATCGAGAAAATTTTATTAATTCGTGTTTTCACTTTACACTTGCAGTAGCATTAGTCCTGAACTTTACCATATATTAATTTCAAAGTCATTGTTGCAATATTGTTGACAGGCCACTGCCTCAAGCTAAGCCGTTTTAAGCAATTTGGCGTTGTATTGGCTCTTAAGTGCAGAGGGAGTGAGACATCAATAGAAATGTTTGCTTTTTTCAGTTCTTTTCTTTATTGAATCGCGTTGTGCCTATAATATTATAGCAGGCGTGAAATTTAAGTACCCCTACCTAAGTATTTGTGGAGATAGTTAACAATTAGGTACCAACTAGGTGTTCTTTTTCAGACACTTAATGCTATGCGTACGATTGCGTAGGTGTATAGATAATCATCAACAGCGTAAAGACGTCTACTGCTGAATATAGGCTTCCCGCACAAAGCGCCACTTTGAGTGGCTGCGCGTGTCCTGCATTCATCCGTTCCCCGCGGTTTTCACCGATCGTCAAGTAAGTTGAAATGGCAATGGGCAGGTCACATTGCTCGTAGAACTGACAACCGATGGGGAAGAAAGGTTCTCGAGTGGCGACCACAAACCGGAAGACGCAGTACGGCCCCCACTAGGTGTTCAGTATATAGATAGGTACAAAAAAACTTATTAATAACAAACGATTTTTTCTGATGAACGCCCTGCTTTTAATTTATCCATGGTCACCCTACATAATAAAGCACGAGCCAAAAATATAGGTTACAAACCAAAGGGTTGCGAAAATTTCAGTTTTTTAAATTGCAGGGGAAGAAACTTGAAAATGATGCATGGCTTTAGATTCTAGTTATTTCTTTATGTAGGTCAAAGCAACTTCACTTTATCAGCCACACAGAAATTTTCTTGGAGCTCTTCACACAGAGCACTGACTCACGCGAACGTCGTACGGTGCCACATACATATAAATAATTTTTTTGAATTAAATCAAAGAGTTTTCAAAGAGTAACGCTTGACTATACCATATGTGTAATAAATACTAATAGTGGGTCAACTCCTTTGTTATACCGCAACATACCTACAAGACCGTCTCGACGTCTAGTCCCTAAAAATAAGCAAGGGTTGTCAGAAAAACATTTTCTTAGATAATAATTTTGTGTTTCGTAATAATTTATTTTTGTCATAGTTGTTCGTACAGTGGCTCTTATCACACCGGTTTAGGTTCATAATCCAAGATATTACGGACGCGTGCTTTTTACTTTACATTACCGCACTACTGTTTTATGATGATATCTCGATTCAGTTAAGTTCTCAGTATTTTACTGCAAGTTATACGTAGACTACGTAGTATCATCATGATAAGCCTGAAGACGCCCACTGCTGAAGATAGGACTCCCCCACAGAGCGCCACTTTGAGCGGCTACTCGCCTGTATCTATCGGCTCCCCGCAGTTTTCACCAGATTCTACGAGCGATGTGGGTTGTCATTTCCATTTCAACTTGCTAATTTTAAGAGATATAGCGGTCACTTTAGTTCTCCTGTATATCTCCTCCTTACGTCACGATCTCATCTCGCAGGGAAACACCGAGCATATAAGCTCGCTGCGCATCTTTGAGCTTAGGTATTAATGAGGCCAATAGTAAGAGATCATGTCTCAGTTCCATAAGTCATCACTGGCAACACACACTGATTGAAAACCTTCGTTATATAGTTATTCGTATTTTTGATGAAAAGATAGGTCGAAGTATTCCTCTTCAAACAACTAAATAGGCCCGCACTTGACCGCAATCTCACCTGATGGGAAGTGACGATGCGGTCTACGATGGTACATGCTTGCCTAGAAGATACCTATTCACTCGTGACTTGAAGAGCTCCAGATTGTACTTATCGGGAAACAAAGACGCTGGTAAAGTATTCCATTCCTTGGCTGCTCGGATTATAAATGTCGGGTCAAACCGCTTTGTGCGAATCGAAGGAATATCAACCATAAATGGATGGCATGTAGCTGTACGTCTTGTCGTCCGATGGTGAAACGGAGATGGTGGAATTAGATTGTGTAGCTCCGCAGCACACTTACCGAAATGTAACCTGTAGAACACTGATAGGCTGGCAACTTTACGACGGTGCTCTAAGCTCTGGAGCCCTCACCATTGTATGGCACCAATTAAACGGCTTTAATTTAGCGAATGTACTGGAGTTCTATAGGTACTTTTTAGTTATTCTAAGCTTATATTGTAACATAACTTTCTATTAACTTTATGAGTACCAACTTTCTAAATCAAACTAAAATTCAAAACAAGAATCACAAAGCTAAAGAATCTCTATTTAATAACAGGTTACAAATAATAATCTATTATTATATGGTAGTACTTAATTCGTGTATTCAATAATTACCACACTACCGGCCGGGAGCTTTCACAGACGCATCTTTAATGTAACTTTTTTAACTTTTAGTTTATGTTAAATTTCATAGCCTTCATTTTGTTTAAGACTAGCTAACCGCTAGGCTTCGCACTGGATAATAATTATTAGTTTTAAAAATTGCATAAATATTGCTTATTGATTCGTACAACTCGCTGGTACTTGGCCGTTTTTGAAAACACAAAGTATCGTATAAACTCTGAAAAATAAGCTTTAACTATTTATAAACTATTCTAAATTTCAGTGAAATCCGTTCAGCAGTTTCAGCGTGTTGCGTGTTCAAAGGGACAGACGGTCAGGCAGACAAATTAAAAAAAAATTGTTTCTTCTTTTACCTATATCTAAATAAAGAACTGTACTTATCGCACTCAAAACATTCAAAAAACATTAAATGTACTCCAGTTACAGTTTTATCATCATGTATAGATAGTATATAGATGTATAGATTATATTTATGTTGTTTATCCTCATGATTAATTCGACCGTAATTATAAAATAGGTACATGTAATTTTATTTTTTACATTTGGCGTGTTTGATTCTCGTTCAGGACTGTAATTCTCTATGAAAACACAGATTTCACGTGATACGTACAAAACACGTCATTATTGAAGCGGAGCCCGCCCCCTAATTACCTAACTCGCAACAGGTTTGCGACAGGCGTAAATCTCGCGGTGATTGCTGTCATACATCATTAGTGGAGTCGAGCATGTATGCTTCGCTACTGCTGTTGCTTTGCTACTGCTGTCGCATTGCTGTTGCAAATTTTACGTAATTACCCCGCCGGTCTCGTGGTGTGAAGCAGCAAAACCAGATGCAGTAGCGGAAATAGCGTGTACAAGAAGAACAGCGGGCCTAGACTAGGTCGGCGTCGTGTCGGCCGAAGTCTTTGCATTACCAGGAACCACAGTATCGGGAGATGAAATATAAACACGGGCGTAATGCCAAACCACGTATTTTTTAAAATACTAGCTTAGAATTGTAAACAGGGATTCAATTCACAAATATAAAGATTAGAATTGGCAATACAAAACGATCGTGAACCGGGGAAAATGTCACAAGAGAAGAGAAAGAAAAAACATATCTTAACCGTAGAGTAACTAATCAATAGGGATGCTGCTGTTGAGAATACAGATTAACTATAAATGATCGACTTAACAATTATCGTGTGTTATTCAAATCGTGCCACAGCATTAGCAATACCTTCACTTTCATTCAAGTTATTTTTATTTTGAATAAATGTTGACACCTCACTTATGTGAGGTGGTAACTTTTGACGTGTGGTCGCTTAACATCAGGCGGACGACCAGCTCGTTATTAACATCAAAAAATAAACGAAACAGAATGTTAAAAACAAAGAAATTTTTCTTTAAATCTTTTCCAGTACTCTCTCATTACTACGTACAATATTCATAGAGTAAAGCGTCCAGAAGTCCCACCCCGTACCGGTAAGTGGTTAAATGCCTACTTTGCGTTCGCAGGTAGTAATTTGTCTGATTTTCCCTTGACTAGGTAATAAATAGATAGCAAGAAGGGTGAATATTGAACGGTGAAAAGTAGGTATTCTTTGTGCGAGTAGGGATATGTACGATGTATTAATATGACTTGTGGTTGAGTCTTTGATTCGGACAGTTAAATTAAAAAGGCCATTTGCGAATCGATAACTATTGTTGTGTATCTCAACGTTGCACAAGTCAAGCGATGATCGTTAGGTGAAGTACCTAAATCTCATCCTCTTTGCCTTTTCCCATTTGTTATTGAAGTCGGCTCCCAATCTAACCTGTAGCGGCGAGCTACCAGAATTACACGAGCGACTGCCATCTGTCCTCGCAACCCATAAGGAACCAGTAACAGGGATGGTTAGATCAGGCGTCAGATTCTATCAGGCGTCTGACTACCCGTAACGATTGCCATAGATGTTCTTATGACAACCGGGACCGACGGCTTAACGTGCTCTCCGAGGCACGGAGCGATGGCATCGAAAACTGCACATAACTTACTAGATAAGTCATTGGTGCAGGGCAGAGGATCGAACCCGGTGCCGTAAGATTGCGAAGCGCACATGCTACCGCTCTTCCACCATCGCTCTTTAAGGTACGGTACCTAAATGATAAATAACTATTTGGACACAGCACCAAACTAACCAAAAATTGTGCTCCTAAGGGAATATCCAGGGAATGGGCAGCAACATTTTTCTCGGTACATTAAAATCTGCGATCACCAAGCCGCCTGCCAAGCGTGGTGATTATGGCAAATCCTCTATGATAAGCGTCTAAAGTGACGTTTTATGGGGGAAGCCTTTGTTCAGCAGTGGACATTTTCTGACTGTTTTCGGTTGAAATCGATTTTTAATGCCTTCTTAAAGCTATATTTTAGATGGGTAGCGTTTGAGTTCACTTTGTAGGTACTCAGAGAACAATATTACTTATACCAATGTTTCAAAAAGAAAAAAGAATACTCTAAAGTTAATCGCTCATGCAGTCTCCCTAAAGCCCTCCAATTTTCAAATAAAGAACGATCTAAAACCGTGGAAAAAACAAAATGGCGGTTTGTCTAAATGTGCAGATAATTGAGTCTAATTCAAGGGCCTCGGGGTGCGATTACGGGAATCGAATCTGTAGCCCGAGTCGAGATGATTTTGATTTATGCGGCGGAGTGAAAAAATATTATTTGTGTTAATTTTTATTGTGGAAAAATGAATAACTAGACACTGCAGAAGTCTCAATACGGCTAACATTATAAATTGACACTCAGAATACAATTTTCTGGTACTCGGAATTGTTTAGCTTTAGCTACTCGACAACAGATAGCGCTACTGGTACAATACAATTTTTAAGTAAATTAATAAATGTTTTAGAGACTAAACTTTCATGATAAACTTGATCACTTACATTTCTAAAATATTAATTTAGTGATTTGTTTTGTATTTATTGATTAAACACCTAAAAATCAGACGTGACCTTGTAAAAACCACTTAGGCACCTATAGTAATTTCAACTCGCGTCGTCAGCGAATCTGGCTTTTAGCTCGTAGCTCCGTGAAGTGCAGTCCAAGACAACGTTTATTCTTAGGCCTGCATTTATAAACTATTGAAAAAGTGCTGAGTATATGCCAGCAGTTGGAAGACAATAAATATAGGTCAAGTGGTTCTCAGCCTTGGCACAGAATAATTAATAGTTTAAGTCCCCACTTTTTCCTCTATACCGGTGGCCGAGCGGTAGCATGTGCGCTTCGCAATCTTACGGCACCAGGTTCGATCGTCGGCCTGCACCAATGACTTATCTAGTAAGTTATGTGCAGTTTTCGATGCCATCGCTCCGTGCCTTGGAGGGCACGTTAAGCCGCCGGTCCCGGTTGTCATAAGAACATCTATGGCAATCGGTACGGGTAGTCAGACGCCTGATAGAATCTGACGCCTGATCTAACCATCCCTGTTACTGGTCCCTTATGGGTTGCGAGGTCAGATGGCAGTCGCTCGTGTAATGCTGGTAGCTCGCCGCTACAGGTTAGATTGCCGACCCTAATAACAAATAGGAAAGGCATAGAATGAGTTCAGTAGTATTCTATGTGAGTACCTACATAATATATAAACATACCTACAGGACCGTATAACACGAAATTTTACCTTCTTTAAAATTCATCATCATTTTTTTGGTATATTCCAACCACTAATTTCTAATAAATACTATGAATTTCTAATAAACCACGGGAACCCATTGATGTCTTTTGTTCCGTCTTGCTCTGTTCTTTGTAATTTCGTATGACTTTGTCTCGTTTTGTTACCTCGCCCCCTGCCCGCGCAGGTGAGTCGTGTTTGTACGAGAAATTATGTTCACGAGCTATCAACAGGCTTTATAATCTTTGGCTGAAGGTAAGCATCCTCCATAAAGCACCACTTTGAATGGTTTCTTACGGCTCCCTGCGGTAGCCAGGCTAACATACGACAAAATTTTCTCGACACTATCTTGCGAGAGACGTGGCAAGGCTATGGTAGCGCCTAAGTGTGTCTCACTCTAACAGCGACGACAAGTTTTCTCGCGGTGCGCATGCTAGGCCTTCTGGGGCTTTATTTCGTGAGTCTGGTGGAGATGGTAATCGTGTGCCCTCTTGCTCACACTCACGGATTTGTAAATTGGCGCGAACAGGATGGCAGGCGAAGTCCATGTCCAGAAGAGTTACGTGATAGGGATCGTCGGTCCACCTAGTTGGGGTCCTACGCTCCATTTTCCGGTATGTGGTCACCACTTGTGAACCTTGGTGGTCGATTCTACAAGCTTTGTGGCTTGCCATTTCAACTAATTTTGAGAGCTTCGATGACTTTAGATCTTTACATTTTTTTCAAGTTTTTTTTATCAACGATAGGCTAACATTTACCACGGTCTCACCTGATGGTAAGTAACGACGCGGTCGACGATGGAGCATGCTGGCCTAGAAGATACCGGTTCACTCTAACCTTAAGAACTCCCAGATTATGTATGTCAAGAAACAATGACGCTGGTAAGGTGTTCCATTCCTTTGCTGTCCGAATAGGCTTGTGTCGTGCTATTTTTTTATTGCAAAAATTTATAATACCTATTCCTCAAAAAATAAACAGTTGTGAAAACAAAAATTAAAAATCTCAAAAAATGGTGAAGTTACAAGCATTTTAAAATACAGGAATAGAAAGGCAGTTCTAATGTACAGTGACGTTAGTTCTTTCTCCTTCATATTGCCTTATTACCACCTTATTACTATAAGCTATGGTAGCTTTACATACAACCCTTTTGGCATGTTACGTCACGTGCGTTTTCATAGTAGGTGACTGTGGGGAAGCCAAAGACTTCTATGTATACACCAGACAGGACATCTCTAACTTACATTGTCAACCACTGCAAATATGCCAATGAGCATCTTCTCGCTCATACGATGCTCAGGTCTCAAAGCGACTGCACGTGCAGCAGTGAATAGCAGTAAAAATTATGATCCGAATGTGCATTGGCACTAGCGCTGCGTGTTGTGATCGTTGGTTAGACGATTTAATCTCGTAAAGCGCTGTAGCGGATTTTAGTTTAATTATACAAAAAATGACAACTATTTGTGAATTTTGAATAGCTTCTCTAGTACGTAGTACATATACCTCTTTGGGGGAAGCTCTGTTTTGCGAGAACGAGGCGATGAAACTTTAAAAGATTATGCTCCGTGATTTATTTACCGATTTTACTAAATTTTTTTTCAATAATTGCATTCATTTTTAACCTAATTTACGAAAATAATATTAAGTTCTTAATTTTTACACTTGGCTATTAATATTTTCCTATAGGATAGATTTATTATATTTATACCTAAGAAAACCTACATTTGTCAATACCTAAGTAAACTACATAACCCCACATCCTTGCCTTCACCGCGTTTCACACAAAAACAAAGACAAAGCAAAAGGATGGCGTACAAAAACCTAAGAACAAATAAAACAAACGCCGCATGGTAATACCGTAATTGCGGCGTGTCACGCGAGGGCAGCACGCGAGACCTCTCGCCTTCAGGTACAGAATCGAGGACTTCACATAGAAATAAAGAAATACATTTTACTTTGTAACTACCTAAGATTTGTTTCATATTTGAAAATACATAGGTAGGTATTTTGTTAAGGCTGTCCATACGCAGATCCACTATCTCGCTCGCGCATTGCGACATTTTTGAAGATATTAAATAACTAAATGTTCTTACGCAAAATCTAGCTAAACTATATTATCAGGAATAACATTACAAATGTTTTATTTATTTATTTATTTATTTATTTTAAATGTTCAACAAAAATATCGTATTAATCCAAACAAGATTTCATAAATACAACGGTATCAAAGTTTTTTTCATGCGTAACCGTTTTTATGTATGAAAACTTGTTTGGGTTAATACGATATTTTTGTTGAACATTTGTAATGTTATTCATGAGAATAAAGTTTAGCCAGATTTTTCGTAAGTAAACTCAGTTACTTAATATCTTCAAAATGTCGCAATGCGCGAGCGAGATAGCGAATATGCGTATACAGCAGCCTTAAGGGCCAGTACCAGGTGGTGTACCTAATTCTAGAAAATACTTTTACTAGGTGGTAGGACTTTTCTGCAAAGTTCGTCTAGGTAGGTACCACCGCTTTGCCAGTTATTCTGCCGCCAAGCAGTAGTGTGCAAGCACTACTGTGTTCCGGTTTGAAGGGCATTGTAGCTAGTGAAATTACTGGGCAAATGAGACTTTATGATCTGATCACTCAGTCTAGTAATCTGATTACTAAACTGGGTGATGTCTCAGGATGACGTGCGCAGTGCTGTGTCACGCGATACTTTATTGTTGTAAAGTTCCGGGTGACACTGCAACTGTTATTGCTGGCCGTGTCACTTAACATCAGGTGAACGACTAGCACGTCACGTCATTCAATCACAAAAAAAAAATTGCTGGTGGAACAAAAGACGGAATGGGATGTCAATAATTTTTTTTAATGTTAGTGAATGACGTGCCTAGCTAATAGTCGTGATAGCCGCCCATAACAGTTGCAGTGCCACTCGGATCTCTAAAATATTAAGTTTCGCATGACACTGCACTGCGTGTCACGCGACAGTTTATTAATTTAGAGTTCCTGATACTGCAATGTGCAGCCGAGACGCTAAACATCAGACGAACGACTAGCTCGTCACGTCATTCGTATACATAATAAAAGTATATCATAATGTATAAATAGACCCTTATCTTGTATTACTTTGGGTCTTCACGAGAAGCGACCACTACGGGAATTTACCCGAAACGTTAACCGGCCCCCTAATTACCTAACCCGCAACAGGTTTGCGACAGGCGTAAATCTCGCGGTGATTGCTGTCATACATCATTAGTGGTGTCGAGAATGTATGCTTCGCTACTGCTGTCGCATTGCTACTGCTGTCGCATTGCTGTTGCAAATTTTACGTAATTACCCCGCCGTGGTATCTCGATAGTTTTTTCTCTAATCTGCACACGCACACAATAATTAATTATAAATCTGTGTGGACATTTCACACAGCGCCATCTAGCCCCAAACTAAGCATAGCTTGTACTATGGAAACCACAAGACTCATACAATCCTTAATTTTTTTTTATTATATGTAAATACACACATAGAATAGGTATAATCCATATAGCACACAGAAACAGAACAAACACTCATGTTCATCACACAAAAAAAAAAAAATCTAATTCAAATTCAAATTATGTTTATTGTGACATGAACGACATACCTACTAATTATACATATTACACAATAATAGATCAACATATTATTACAATTAATTATAAGAATTAAAACAATGTCAAGAATTAGAACGGAAATAACATAAATAATAACAATATATAGCTATGTCAAATTACTATCATAAAAATTAAAAAGAAATGTCAAAGGTAGGTAACGTACATCTAAACATTTTCACAAATGTTTGTCCTGGATGGGAATCGAACCCACAACCAGTTCAGAGGCCAGATCTACTACCAACTGAGCTAACAGATCATATAAATAACAGTCATTCGTGATTGTTTATTTATTTATACGACAAACCTACATTATAACTAAACACATGCTTCCGTGTGTGAATTTAATGAGATTGGATTTAAAATCATTTCACCATCGGACGACAAGACGCCACAGCTTCACGCCGTTTAAGGTTGATATTCCTTCGATTCGCACAAAGCGGTTTGACCCGACATTTATAATCCAAGCAGCAAAGGAATGGAATACTTTACCAGCGTCTTTGTTTCCCGATAAGTACAATCTGGAGCTCTTCAAGTCGTGAGTGAATATCTTCAAGGCAAGCATGTACCATCGTAGACCGCGTCGTCACTTTCCATCAGGTGAGATTGCGGCCAAATGCGGGCCTATTTAGTTATAAAAAATGTTAATAAGGTGGATAGTTTTACTAACGCAGCAAATTCAAATTTTCTTGCGTTTTTTGCCAATAATAGCTTAATTACTCAACGTGATTAAATAAAAACTAAGTTTACGCCAATAAATATAATGTATGAATAAATTATAACTAAAAGTATCACCTACATATGATTAGTTTAGCGACAAATGGCAATAGACTGAAAAACTAAGACGAAATTTGTTTATTGCCATTTGTCGCTAAACCAATGATATCTAGGAGATACTTTTAATCGTAATTTGTTGATACATTCTATTTCTTTACGTTAAATCAGTTTTAATGTAATCACGTTTAGTAATTAAGTTATTATTGGCCAAAGAACGGAAAAAAAATTAAATTTGCTGCGCTAGTGAAACGTTCCACCTTAAACGTTTAAAATTACGAGAATCGACCTTATGACTAACCATATAACTTCCAAACACCTATATCAAATCAATCTAAACAAAACCCAAACCAAACCCAAACTCCTCCAAGAATTCTAATATACTTAGATCAATAGATACCAAACTTAATTACTAGTTGACGTAAGTTATTATATGGTGTAATAATACGGTACATTTATTGGGAAAAAATTAAATTTATTGGTAACGCGATACTGATTGATCGGTGATGAATTGGTGGATAGGGGAAGGCGTGGAGTCGACTTTCTTGCTAAGATTTTTATGACAGTTTTACTTTGGAAATAAACGTTTCAGCACATGTAGAGAAAATAAAAAAAATATTAATTACTGGAAAAAGGCACTCAAGGCACTTAACAATACAGGGATACTGTATCTAAAATTTAGACTTCATCATACACAACTTTTTTTTTGTCATAACTTAATACTTTCGACAATTTCTGGTTAAACATACAAAAGACAAAAGCCCAGACAAAATGATTGCAATACTGTATAGAGGGGGGAGGCGCCGGGAGCGCTCCCCCCCCCTTGGCGCAGGCAGTCCAGCACCAAGCGCGGTAATTAGCCAATTTACCAGCAAGATATAGGTGCATGGAATTCACCATTTAAAGAAAAGAACACAAAAATTGGTCTTGTATCGTATACTTGTGTGTTTTACCACTATAACCCTAAATTTCTCTCTTGGACTCCTTTATTATAATAATTTTTAGAAAGAAATTTCTTCCCCTTAAGAAATTTCTGTATCCGCGCCTGGGCCCAAACAAAACAAAAACAAAAAAAAGCATGAATAGTGTGTATCATATAGCCACATGAGGCGCCACTGGGTTGGGCTGTGGGCTCTTATTGTGCCATGACTGGAAATAGTAAGTAGGTATTAAATGTGCCAGTTTTTCAACCACCCTCAAGAATCTACCCGGTAGAGTACTAAAGAATACTTTTTTTTTTAACGGGCTAATGCTGTTGGTCTCTACCGACCTTTGCAGCGTCACCGTGGAAGGGCAGGCACTTAAGGCGCCCAAACGTCAAAAGTGGGAGGCAACTAGCTCATGGGCACCCCTGGGGTGCGAGCCTCGACTTGGGCCGTTACCAGGATAAGAGGATAGAGAAGGCTACGCCCACTGGAAGAGTGGACCCTATGGAAAGTCGCGACCGTTCTAGCTAACCTACGTGGGTACAACTAGAAAATATCCTATCACCAACCAAGCTATAGAATCCTGGATAGCTTGAGCATAACATCGACTATTATTGCTTTATTATTGCGTCTAAGTATTATTGACAGCCTCCGTGGTGTGATGGTTTTGCAGGTCGGCTCAGGTAGCCTGGAGGCGGCGGGTTCGATTCCCGCGACAGGACAAGTGTTTGTACACAGAAAATAAAAAGCGCAAATACTTGTTCTGTGTCTGGGTGTTGTGGGAGGATGGTCCTCATAGTTCCTGGGTCCCTAGATACAGGGAATCCTAGTTAGGGTCTAGGATCTATGTATGTGATCGATGGGCGTTATTTATTTATTATTAAAAATATTACCCAGATGAGTTAAATTTTAAAAAGTCTTAACTATACAACGATACACAAAACTTCAGAATTAGCAAATTAGAAATACAAAAAGCCCTTTCTTTTGAGTTTTCGGAGCATCGAAAATAGAAATAAAACAATACCTACAATTTTTTTTAACTAGATAAATAATTATTTATTTAGTAGACCTCTCCATGGTTTTCCCCATTAATATTTTAATTGATGCACGTTTCCTTCATTCCCGTTTTCCGATCCGTCCATCCCGGCCTGATTTATGGCCAGCCGCATTACTAACCGATCGGCCGATATCGAATATGTTTTGATGGAAGGCAAAAGCTTTGAAATAAGTCTTTTGAAGCAAAGAATCAATTCAAAAAAATATCTTTTGTTTCATCATCCGTTTCTCTTTATTATACCGTACCTTCTGTACCCATACTGTACCATACCATACCGTACTTGTACCATACTCTATCGTACCATAGCGTACTGTACCGCACTCCAGCGTACCGTACCGTACTGCTCCATACCATAGTGCACCGTACTGTACCTTATTGTACTGTACTGTACTATACTGTACCGCATTGATCCGTACTGAACCTTACTGTACCGTACTTTATTATACCGTACTTTACCATACCATACTGTACTGTACCATACTGTACTGTACAGTACCATACTGTATTGTACCGTGCTGTAACGTACTATACTATAATAAACATTATAGATTTCTATAAACATTATAATGTGTGTAATTTCAGTAATTTAAAATGTTTACTATGGTCCAGTACAGTACCTGCCTGTTATCAGTATGGATAATTTTAATGCAAAACAAATCCAATGTGCACACTGCATAACTGCATAACTGCATAAAAATCACATACTTACCTGTGTCGATGAGGCAACCGTGGGATGTTCTGAGAAACGGTGCATATTGATCGATTACTTGACATTCCGTCTGAGTTCAAGTTCGAAATGTCAATAAAATTATAATTTATGGTACCTAACCGTCATCTCTACAAGACATAGGAAGACAAATAGGTACCTACATAATCTATCTATATCTACGTATATAATAAAACTGTCATCATCTACAGCCTCAAGACGTCCACAACTGAACATAGGCCTCCCCCACATAGAGCCACCTAGAGCGGCTGCTCGCCTCCTGCATCCATCGGCTCCCCTCGGCTTTCACCAGATCGTCGGTCCACCGAGTGAGGGGCCGCCTGCACTACGTCTTCCGGTTCGTGGTCGCCACTCGAGAACCTTTCTTCCCCATCGGTTGTCAGTTCTACGAGTGATGTGGCCTGCCCATTGCCATTTCAACTTGCTAATTCTAAGAGCTATATCGGTCACTTTAGTTCTCCTGCGGATCTCCTCGTTCCTACTTGGCATATACTAGGTTCTGGTACTTGGTATGGTAATAGCTAATTTATCAGAATAACATTTAAATACTTGATGTTTTCTAAAATTACCAAGTGTGGGTTGCCCAAAGAAATAGGAAAGTCATTTTTATGCATGAATTTTTATTTTAAGGTATATGACTTTTAAAGTTACAATTAGCAATGATAAAAACATTTTGATATTTTAAAAAATTAATAATAAAATAAAAAAAACAATAAAAAAAGTTACAATTAGCAATGATAAAAACATTTTGATATTTTAAAAAATTAATAATAAAATAAAAAAAACAATAAAAAAAGTTACAATTAGCAATGATAAAAATATTTTGATATTTTAAAAAATTAATAATAAAAAAAAAACAAGAAAAAAAAAAATTATAAAAAGAAAGGAAGAAAAAGAAAAGTAACGTGATTCATACGGTGAGAGGAAACATAGCCGGTTATGTTTCATCGACGGTACCTCTAATACTTATGTGTCATCATCATCATCATCATCATCAACAGTCTGAAGACGCCCACTGCTGAACATAATTATCTATCGGCTCCCCGCGGTTTTCACCAGATCCTCTGTGTGCAGATGGTCGTAAGCGATGGTAGCGACTTACCATCCAGCAGACTGCCTTACTGTTTGCCACTACCTACTTACATACAAATAAAAACATTTAAGTGTCCTTTTTCGAAAAGTCGTTCTTTTTCGCTCCGAAAAAGTAACCTCAATTTTTCTCCTAAAACTTTTTGGTGAAAAAAAATTAGTAAAAATAAAAATTATCTGAATCTAAAACCAGAGCGGCGAAGATGTATTTTTTATAAAAAATATCTCGGTTCGGAATATGGCCGCCGGCTGTCGGCAGTTGGAAAGTAATGGTAGCAAAAAACGTGCTGGGGATAAATCTCTAAAAAAACTATAGTAATTTAGATACTTACCTAAATTACTATCTTAGATTTTTTTTGAGATTTCTCCATTTTTTTTTAGTTTTTTTACTTACATGGAAATAATACTATTTTCATAAACTATTGGTAATTCATCAATAATATCATCATGAAAAAAAAAACATCAATAAGCCATCCTACATCTACGTGAGATGTTCTAAAGTGCCTACATAAATATTGTTACTGTTTAAATACTCCATTAAAATTAATTAAATCAACTCTCAAACCTTAATATTTTTTCGATTGTAATTTGTTTTGTGCATAAATAAATAAATAAATAAAAAATAAATAAAATAAATTGAGATATCAATGTTAGTGCTAATTCCGGGACCGGAGGCTTTGTCAGATCTGGAAAACGCAGCGTAAGCCGGCCGCGCACTAGGTGGACCGACGATCTGGTCAAAACCGAGGGGAGCCCATAGATACAAGAGGAAATTAGCCACTCAAGGTGGCGCTCTGTGGGTTAGGCCTATGTTCAGCAGTGGCCGTCTTCAGGCTGTTGATGATGAATCTATCTGATATTATTCGCAAACCAAGTAGTTATTCTATTCTATTTTGTGCGTCATTTCATTATCCGCTGTTTCACTCACTCACACACTCTTCCACTATGACAAATTTTAAAACTTTTTTGCTAACCGTACAGTCATACTTATTGTACCTACGGTATTTTTCTTTAAGTCACGATTATAATAATTTTCAAAATTTGTAATTATAGGTACAGTACAAGAGGGCTACCGTTTCAACATAAATAATATCTTTTAGCAACTTTTAAAAACATATCAAAAGGCAATCTTAAATTAATAAAATGCAAACAGTATGTTGGCGACATACTGTTTTATTGTAAACATAACTTGTATGATAACTACCTAGCTCGTTATTTAAAACCTTTTAATTTAATAGATATGTGTAATTAAATCTACAATAATTGTCATTAAAAACTTGGTAGCAGGTACGCAATGATATTTTTTTTATAGTTTTGCTTTTTTTTATACGGGCAATGTGCCTTTATTACTCAAGCTAACTACTACAATACTAAAAACTAAACTAAATTAGCTACACTACCTACTACAAAGAACACTTATGGACTGTATAATAGCTGCGATGACCTATAGACAGTCCAAGTGCTCCAGCCCACTACCGGTACCCGACATGCTGGCAGCATTGCCACGTTGAATTGTAATGCTGATGCGTTGGGCCAAGTAATATAGAACAAATTAATGATGCTTCATTTTCTGGTTTTTCAAAAATTTTCAGATATTAATTGTGATATCATTTAAGTTTTGCGAAGAAATTGAAGACATGGAAGAAAAAAAATCACGTCAAGTAAAAATAACACTTTCTAAACTTAAAACCAAGTTTGGAAATGGTTTTTTCACTTCTAACATATTATAGAAAATAATTATGAAACATATTTTATCGGATAAAAATAACTGGTTAAAAATAGATCAAAAAAATTTCACAACTATTTCACGTTACGAATCGAAGGTTCATCAAGATTTATTACTTACCAAAAACTCAAAAATCAAGCCCCAAAATGAAACAATAAATCCTCAACTTCACTTTTCCAATTCATCGGCCGAAAACCAAAATGTATCTACAAAGAAGATGCATGGTCTGACGCAAAAGGTAACCGTCACGAAGAATTAACAGTCTTAATCTAAGTTTAGAAATACAGGTCAGAAAATATTTTTAATAACTGAGACACGGTCCCTTATCGGTTAGCCGCATAGTAAGCTGAAAGTCTAGGAACGTCACATAACTATTAAAAAAAAACAATTTTCATGGTGAAGCTGAAAGGGCGTTCAGCTCAGCATAAATGTCAAATACCTACCCTCGGCAGCAGACGCTGAACGTGAGTTACCAAAATATCATAGTTTTTTAAAATAAAGGTATCTAAGTGTCGATGTCAGGCATATCCAATATTCTGTATTCGATACTATGGCGCCATCACACCTTCCCGAGACACACGTTAGGGCCGGCGCCGCGGCTAATTCTGCTGAGCAGCTAAAACGGCGCAAATATAGTAATCTCGGTAGCGGTTACATATTTGAGCCGTTTGGTGTTGAGACCCTGGGTCCGTGGGGACTGGGAGCTCATCGCGTTTTCCAAAGTCTATCAGAGCGCCTGGTCGATGCGACGCGTGACTAAAACGCTGGCACTTATTTGGCCCAACGCATCAGCATTGCAATTCAACGTGGCAATGCGGCCAGCATGTTGGGTACGCTACCTACCGGTAGTGGGCTGGAGCACTTGGACTGTCTATAGGCCATCGCGGCTAGTATACAGTCCAAATGTTCTTTGTGGTAGATAGTGTAGCTAGTTTATATTATTGTAGTAGTTTAAAGAATAAAGGTGAATTGCCCAATGAAACAACATAGCAATAGCTCAGCAATATTTTCTGTGCGATGACCAAATTCAATTGATTGTCCAAATGAACGCTGCCAGCATGCTGGCAGTGGTCATTTGGACAATCAATAAATAATGTAATTTTTAGTCTAACTATTATAATTATACCTAGGTTGTAAAATGTACATAAGAAGCCGTCAACTGCTGAACATATGCCTCCCCAACATAGCGCCACCTAATTATTGTTGTACTGCAACAGTACAACAATGGAACAAGGAGAAGAGGAATGCCAATATACCACCAATACGGTTTTTGTCATATTTCTGATCTGTGCTCAACTTATAACCCGCTCATTTTGCAACGCCATCTAGTATAGGCATATTTCTGATCTACGCTGTTTTCGTGGTGTATTGGCAATCCTCTCCTCTTTGTTCCATGGTATACCTGGGTCTTTTCAAGTAAAGTGTGAATGGACATCTCATGGGCAAACGTGCTCCACCTTAGACAACTTCGTCACTTATCATCAGGTGAGTTGTTGTCAAACGTATGCCCATTTGAGCATGAAAAAATATTATTTTTGAAAATTTAGTCTGGCTATTTTGACTTTCAATTCTTCCAAGCCGGTTCATTTTTCATCCAATACACCCATATAGATACGCTGGCAGATAAATTCATAATTACATGTTGCACCATACATTTATCGTATTAATCTATCGGTTATGTGCTGCGAGGTTTGAAATTCCAAATGTTCGGCTTCCGATGGCTTTAGGTTTTTTGTGGAGCTGTTTTGAAAGAACTCTGCCCGGAGGTTCTTGCGTCGTGATAGATGTGGTGATTTTGATTGGGTTTAGAACTCTAGAGGTGCCAATAATTTGATGATGTAATGTGTTATATGATATGTCTGAATCTCAGAATACAATTGGGAATGAAAGCTTTGCAAGTCTAGCAAGAACTAGTGGTATTTTTGGAAACCCTTTTATTCTTTTTAAAATATTTGTTACAAAATTGAGAAATTCTATTATCGTTTCATGTACCTATGTAAATAGGAGAATTCTGTGGTTTCATGTAAACACTTGTGTCATACTTTACATAACAAGTTCACAGTAGACTAGATTAGACTATGTGATCTCACAGGATGACGTGCGCAGTGCAGTGTCACGGGAAACTTTTTATCTTAGAGTTCCGAGTTCTTTGAAGAAAACCTGACAATGGCGGTTGTGAATTTTGAATTTTTTACCAAAACCTGTGTATTTTTGAATTTTAATGTGTAATAAGGGTGGATTATTATCCGTTAAGTGTTCGTGAACGTGCACGAGTGTTGGCAAATGGTTCCAAATTTATATAACCATGCATTTTCGTTTTCTCAATGACGGCTTTTTAGAGCCTTCTGTAAAATATCCACCATTTTACTGATGGCATTTTGACTGACAAAATAGGACTTTGAGACATAACCGTACAAATTTTTACTTACTTGGTATTGGCAGACTTATTGCTAAAAAGCGATAGAAAGCCATAAACGAAGAAGAAGAAGAGTTCCAAGTGACACTCCTGTGAACTGTTATGGGCGGCCCATACGCTTCAGTTCAGGTGAATCACAAGCGGTGAGATCAGGTAATTATATAGTCTTATTTGCCAAGTAATTTCACTAACTACAGTGCCCTTCAAACCATAACACAGTGCTTACACACTACTGCTTTGGTCAGAACATTCTGGCCAGCGCACGTTACGTCCTCCCTAGACTACCTCTCCCAAAAAAGTCCTACCACCTAGTAAATAAGCAGTAATTTTGACCCGTCATTACGTACACCGTCTAACCAAAAGCTGAGCGCCTTAAAAAGATCAAAAAACACCGCTTGCTGATTTAATCGGCCTTGACAAATCACTACAATGTCAATCATGATCAAATTATGCCTGACCGCTACGAGCAACAAAGTTGGTACGAGGTACAAACCTTGCTCGAGGCACCGATCGATGCAGGAGGAATTACTGATGGATGTCTAAGAATCCGGACTTAAGTTTTATTCTATTTAGAATGTTTAAGTGACCTGCCGATTTCTTAAAATAGGGCGTGCATTCAAAGGTTTAGGTATACCTATTATATATGTATATAATATGTCACCGTCTTTTTGTAAGAACCGATTGTTTAGAAATAATCGCGGTTGTATAGAAACCGTCGAATTATTGTAAACGGACAATTTGTCTTGGAATAAAACGGATGATTTTTCTATTATAATTAGTCGTTGCCCAGCGGTGAGTTTATAAACAAACGATTTCAGTAGCGTTTAATTATGAACAAACCCGTATTAATGCACCATTTTATTGTTTTTCTAGAGTCACTTACGACGACGAGCGAAGCGAGGAGGAGTGTTAGGTTAGTTTTGGTTTGTTTTGGTTAGGTTTTAGGTTGGTTTTTGGTTTTGTTTTGTTTTGGCTATAGGTACACAATACAATATAACGAAGTGATACTGATTAATTATAAATTACTGAAAAATCTAACGTTTTATGTTTTATTGTGAGACACATTGCCCGTTTGTAATAATTCGACAGTTTATAAATAACCGCGAGTATTTATAAACAATCAGTTCTTACAAAAAGACGGTGACATATAATATATCCCACAGTAACCAAACTATTCTAAAATGAAAGTATTTCTAATATGATATGTTGTTTTTCCAGGAAGTATGTTTTGTTTATTTTACACACCGAATTTCATCAAAATCCATTGTTGTTCCAATCCATGTTTTATAAAAACCGACATGATTTTATTGTTAGTACCCTTCATGGCTACTTAGAACAATGCCGGGCACGGACAGCTTAAGAGGACCCTCCTGGTTTTTGAAAATGTTATTGCCGTCGCTCTGCTCTCCACACGTATGATAGAGACAATAGAGCCCATGAGTGAATTTACCTACATTTAAGCGTTTCGGGCGCCAACGGTTTTCACCCTCTAAAACTTAACAAAATCTTTTGATTTTGGTGTCGATCGTTTGGATAGATTATAATCTATGCTTGTACATCTGGGTTTTTTAGAAAATATGTTTCGTGTTCTAGATACAACTACTTTTCTTCGCCATAATCTTGACGCTAGAAATTCGTTTTAGGTGGCTATAAATACGAAGATATTGTAAAAACTAACAAAAAGAAGACTGACGAGCATAGTTTTGTACTGGGTAGACAACATTCAAAAAAGTCATAAGAATCGGATGACTTTTTTTAAATGTACGAATGACGTGACGAGCTAGTCGTTTGCTTGGTGTTAAGCGTTACGGCCGCCCATTACAGATTGCAGTGTCACATTTAAATGGAAAGGCGTTGGCACGTTTTGTATGGTCAAGGCAAGTTTTTGTTTGTATGGAGGGGAGGGGGTGTACGCTTCTCTTAACAGTGGATATAAACATAACATTCGCGTTATGGTGGCCGAAACTTGGCCGTGGTAGCCAGGGATGGTGACCACTGCCCGATAAGGAACGGCTATTCCTAATCAAAGCTACGGATCCGAATTATATATTCTGCATTGTGCCGGATTGCTTTCATCTGTAGCGGATTTTTTTTTTTTCAAACTCTCATTTTTGTAATAGGCTTGCTATTTTACTTGTAAAAGTGCTATGAATAGCTTGTTTGCAATAAAACACTTTGATTTTAATTTTTTTTTATGCGATTGATGACGTGACGAGCTAGTCGTTCACCAGATGTAAAGCGACACGGCCGCCCATAACAGTTGCAGTGCCACTCGGAACTTTAAACAAAAAAGTTTCGCGTGACAATGCACTGCGCACATCATCCTGAGACATCACACAGTCAAGTAATCAGATTACTATAGGCTGAGTGATCAGATCATAAAGTCTCATTTGCCCAGTAATTTTACTAGCTACAATGCCCTTCAAACCGGAACACAGTAGTGCTTGCACACTACTGCTTGGTGGCAGAATAACTGGCAAAGCGGTGGTACCTACCTAGACGGACTTTGCAGAAAAGTCCTACCACCTAGTAAGTTTGATTTTAATTTCTGTAAAAATGTTGCCGCACGTATATGTTAGGTACTACGCTACCACAGACATTAGATTCAGATTAAAAATAAAAATTACTCAGAGGTATACTTGGTAATTATAACTCTTACATAGGACTGGCTTCTTAGCTCAGTTGGTAGTAGTCCTGCCTTCAGAACTGTAGGTTGTGGGTTCGATTCCTACCCCGGACAAGCATTTGTGAGATGTACATACATGTGTTTGTTCTGTGTCTGGGTGTTATATTGTTATGTATATATTTACAAACAAAAAGTATACATGTATTCTATCAGTTATCTGGTTCCCATAGTACAAGCTTTGCTTAGTTTGGGGCTAGATGGCGTTGTGTGAAATGTCCATAAATATTTATTTATTTATTTATAGGTCCCCACCACAAGGACCGACGACCTCCGAGTTCGTCTAGGTAGGTACCACCGCTTTGCCAGTTATTCTGCCGCTAAGCAGTAGTGTGCAAACACTACTGTGTTCCGGTTTGAAGGGCATTGTAGCTAGTGAAATTACTGGGCAAATGAGACTTTATGATCTGATCACTCAGTCTAGTAATCTGATTACTAGACTGTGTGATGTCTCAGGATGACGTGCGCAGTGCAGTGCCACGCGAAACTTTATTGTTTTAAAGTTCCGAGTGACACTGCAACTGTTATGGGCGGCCGTGTTGCTTAACATCAGGTGAACGACTAGCTCGTCACGTCATTCAATCGCATAAAAAAAAAAAAAAAAAAAAAAAAAAAAAAAAGCTAGCATGCGCACCGCGACATAATTTTCCCGGCACTTTATCTCGTGAGAGACCGTGACAAGGCTATGGTAGCGCCTAAGTGTGTCTCACTCTAACAACGACGACAAGTTTTCTCGCGGTGCGCATGCTAGGCTACTGGTCAAAACCACGGGCCAAAGCAAGCATCTGCTTGAAGCGGCGCTCTATGGGGAAAGCTTTTTACTAGGTGGTAGGACTTTTCTGCAAAGTTCGTCTAGGTAGGTACCACCGCTATGCCAGTTATTCTGCCGCCAAGCAGTAGTGTGCAAGCACTACTGTGTTCCGCTTTGAAGGGCATTGTAGCTAGTGAAATTACTGGGCAAATGAGACTTTATGATCTGATCACACTGTCTAGTAATCTTTTACTATACTGTGTGAAGTCTCAGGATGACGTGCGCAGTGCTGTGTCACGCAAAACTATACCAATTAATTTAGAGTTCCGAGTGATACTGCAATCTGTTATGGGCAGCCGTGACGCTTAACATCAGGCGAACGACTCGCTCGTCACGTCATTCATTTACATAAAAAAAAGCTAATAATTATGGCCATTGTAGCATTAGACGTCGTCAGGTTGGTATGGTGATGACATATCAAACTTTCTGAAGAACGGTTTTTTGACACTGACGGCTATAAAAAAATCTGTCTATCTATCTAAAACGTGTCGACACAAAATTCGGTGCAATGGACAAACGCCCGTCTCTGCCCGCGGCATTTTCGTTACACACTTATAATTATGCGCCTTTCGGGGAACCCAGAGCTTTTATTATCCCCGGCTACCGTGATTAGATGGTACACGCGATAACTGAGAGATCATGGTAAAAAAACATCGTCTAAACATGGTCTCTGGTGTTCTTTAGGACAAGATACTATGGGAAAGAGGTAGGAATGTGAACGAGGTTCGGCAGCATTTCCTTTTTCATAGAAGAAGACTAGCCCGTCACGTCATTCATTTACATAAAAAAAAGACGATATAGTTTTAGTAAAAAAGTTTTACTAGGTGGTAGGACTTTTCTGCAAAGTTCGTCTAGGTAGGTACCACCGCTTTGCCAGTTATTCTACCGCCAAGCAGTAGTGTCCAAGCACTACTGTGTTCCGGTTTGAAGGGCATTGTAGCTAGTGAAATTACTGGGCAAATGAGACTTAGGAACTGATTTCAGTCTTCAAATCTTTTTTAGACTGTGTGATGTCTCAGGATGACGTGCGCAGTGAGCAGTGTCACGCGAAACTTTAGTTTTGAGTTCCTAGTGACACTGCAATCTGTAATGGGCGGCCGTGACGCTTAACACCAGGCGAACGACTAGCTCATCAAGTCATTCATTTACCTAAAAAAAATAGTAATGGTCAGGCGCTATGCTTGGGAATTGCCCGTACCTATTATAGGAACTGGCTATAAGTTGATGGAAATGATACAACTCAAAAAATTGATTGCAAATAGGGCTAATTTAAGCACTTTTACAAGTCAAAAAATACGTTAACCTAAAACATATAGAAAACTTAGTATTAAAAAAAAAGACGCCCAACGCTCACATACATAGATCCTGGACCCTATAACTAGGATTCCCTGTATCTAGGGATCCAGGAACTACGAGGACCATGCTCCCACAACACCCAGACACAGAACAAGTATTTGCGCTTTTTCCCAGTTTTTTTAGGGTCCAGGATCTATGTATGTGATCGTTGGGCGTTATTTGTTGTATTATTTATTTACTTTGAATCCATCATGTTGAGACTGCACCCGTAAACCTTTAAATAAAATCAAAATGAACCTTCACACTAAAGCCTTCACAATTGAAGCATGTAGGTACTTGTTTATCATGTAGATATATTGTCACTCCATCCCTCATTTGATCCCCTCTATAATTTTTCCCTATGCATGTAAAGGTGTGGCCGGACGGACGCCATTTTGGGCGGATTTCACGAAAGTTAGTTTTAGTTATTCACTTTGGCTTAACTCTTGTATAGTATGAAAGTGTATACATTATACATCTTTGATTTTTTTTAAATATAAGTAACGGGCAATGGGGCCAATTTTAAAGGCTTTAGTTGACAGATCTAAAACGTCTAAAACTGTTGCTGTCCTTGTCAAATAGACGGCAATGTAAGAGACGGATATATTTTTAGTATTTTAAGGACTGTCAACTAAAGCCTTCAAAATCGGGCCTAAAGTGCGTTTATTAATTAAACTGCTACACTTCTAAAACTAGTAAACACCGGAAACCTTTTAGGGCATAATTCACTCCAATTAAACAAACAATTTATGTTCTGCCGTTTTTTTTCTAATCATAATATTTTCGGCAATGTAATGGGTTAACACTTCGCGTCATCATCATCATCATCATCAGCCTGAAATATGTCCACTGCTGAACATAGGCCTCCCCCATAAACCGCCACTTTGGACGCTCGTCATATAATCACCACGCTTGGCAGGCGGCTTGGTGATCGCAGAAGAATTTAATGTACCGAGGAGAATGCTGCTGCCCATTCCCTGGATATTCCCTTAGCCGGCTCTTACGGCACCCACGGGAAGAGATGGGGTGGGCTATTCGCAAACCGAGAAACACGGCCAACACCTCGCTTAAAAAAATGTAATTTCTTTTTTTTGCATGTTAGGCAATAATACAGGCTGCAAAGCTTTTTATTCTGTGTAATTGAGTATTGACCCGTATTTTGATTAGGTAATTTTTGATATGTATACATATCAAAAATTACCTAATCAAACCCGTATATTGACCCGTATTTTGATTAGGTAATTTTTGATATGTATACATATCAAAAATTACCTAATCAAAATACGGGTCAATATGTATACATATCAAAAATTACCTAATCAAAATACGGGTCAATACTCAATTACACAGAATAAAAGAAATTACAAAAAATTTTAATAATAGGTATTACCTATTAACGGAAAAATAAAAAACGTAACAAAATTTTTTGTAATTTCTTTTTTTTGCATGTTAGGCAATAATACAGGCTGCAAAGCTTATTAGGTAGCGTGTTATAGGTATACCTATTAACGGAAAAAAACGTAACAAAATTTTTTATGCAAAAAAAAACTTATAGGTATTTTTGAAAGTTTTAGAACAAAAGTAGTTTGTTTCAGTGATATGAGTTATGCCTTAACCGGCTTTTGGAAATTTGAATTAACCCTTTATTTATTTGACCCCTCTTTTGTTTTTTTAACCCATTTTTTTGTGACGTCTTTTATTATCGGAGGCCAAGACTCGCTTTGGGTCGTTGCGCCATCCTAGTTAGTTTAGTCTTTATGTTTTTAATACTTATTTATCCCTCAATATAATGACTTGCAGAATAACGGGTATTTGCAAATGAAACACGGGCGCTCGTAGTTCATAAAAAAATTGCAAATACGCCAACAAAAGTTTATGTAATGGAGGACGTTTCTCACAGCGCCACTAGCCCCAAACTAAGCAAAGCTTGTATTACTAGACAAAAAAGATCTAAGTTCGCGAACCTGCTGTACCAACCTCCTTGCCGCAAAGATATTTATAAGAAAAACGTATATAAAATGTGTATAACTATTTTTAACAATTTACCTAATGACCTCAAGTCTTTAGAAGGAAATATGTTTAAAAAACATTTAAGTGACTGGCTTTTAAGTAAATGCTTCTATAGTGTTAGGGAATATGTAACATGTAAGTAGTAACAAAAATATTTTTTTAATATTTGCACGCCTGCTTGCAGGCTGAATGCACGTATCCATTATTTACTCTGTGATCTTGTACCCTTTGTAGTGTATTCTTGCAAATAAATAAATGATTTGATTTGATTTGATTTGTACTATGACAATCAGATAACTGATAGAATACAATACTTTTTTTTTTAGTATATGTAACCAAATTTCATAATGTAAAAATAAGCAAAAGTGGTATTATTATTAACACATCAATATCTAATGTAATCGCTTGAATGTTTGTTTGTATCTAATCGATAATGTGTATTCAATTATATTAAAAACACTTTTATGGAGTGGCAATTGAATTACCATTTACACTACCTTTAGTAGAATTACTCGTATGCCTTCAAGTAATTTCTGAATTATGTTCCCTATTATTCGAGAATTAATTAATACAAAATGATTTTCGTTTTTACAATAAACGTAATAATAGACAGTTAACATATCCAATTCAATTACTACGCAATTTTACAGTATTTGTTTGCTTAAAAAAATATTAGGTACCTATCTCATAGCAAAATCATAGCTTCTTCTCGTGTAGGCAAGTGGCTAGCCCTGGTGTCAGAATTTTAGACCGCACAAAGGCGCTTTTGTATACATTATTAGGTTACTCATTTCTAGAATATTGTAACTTAAGGTATCCAAATCGATGCGACCGCGTTTTTTATTTTTAATTTCAATACGTAGGTTCCTTGCATTAGTAAATAATCTGGTAACAATTATAAAAGGTCATTATATTAGGTCAACAGTTTTATCTCTAAGGTATTTAATAGTGAAATAACATCAAGAGAGTTGTAGGTATAATTTAATGTTGTTTGATTTTTCGGCAAATGCTTTTTAGACATTTACGCCATAGGCAATTTGCAAGTAAGACATCAGGCAATTTGATTTTTAGGCAATCTGATCATAAAAGACTTTGTACAATTCTACCTCCTTTATGAAAAGCGCCGAACTCTATCCACCGCCGCCATTGCAGTTTCAGTTCCGCTACCCAACCACAGATGGCGTTACTTGTACTTTCATACTCCACCTCAACAAATTGATTTTAATTGTGTTAAACTGCGTTTAAACTGACTAACTGGCGTAATGGACGCGCCTTCTTACTTTTTACTGAGGCAGGAATCTGAAACGCGATGGAATTGATGTGTTTATTGAGCCATTAGCTATGCAGTTGTGAAATGAGGTTAAATTCGGTAGAAGTCAACTGAAATGATTTTGTGAGTTTGTGAGCCACTGATTTTGTAAAAAGTTGTGGTTCTTATAACATTAATATTCTTAACAAACATATGTTAGGGTTAATCTTATAATACGTAGTTTGATAGTTACAGTAATAAGTTTGACATTTTATTTCATTTTTATATTGCAAAGTTTTTATTATTTTTACCGTAGTAAGTACTTACCTACATTAATAATTGTTAAATTCATTTAACTATATATAACTTTTCATATTGTTATAATTATGCAAAATCGTTCATAATTATTTACAATATTTGTATGCTGCCGCTGGTGGCAATTATTTTTATTTATTTTATTTTGTATCTGGCACTAATGGTGTATCTGAAAACCTTATATTTTAAGCAAACAAATGGTTGTCCTTATTCTTATAAAATAAAAAAAACGATCTATCTACAACAAGTAGCCCGCCCCCAGCCATGTCACGACATATATGAGTTTTGTATGAAATTTATTTGACCGCTAAACCACGACAGATATGGATTTTCATACAACTTTTGCCGGCCGCTGCTCGCCACTACAGCAATTTCGATTTATCCCGAAGAAGGTTGTCAAAATAATACTCACACTTCCATAAGCATGTTTGAGAAAAGTTTATTATCTGTGCCCTGATTGATCTTCTTCTAATCACATTTCTAATCAGACATATTTTTCTAATCAGATTTGATTCTAATCGCGGTAAAGATCCCGTAAGTAATTTAAAAATGATATTTCTAAATCACATCACACTAAAATTATAAAGGCGAAAGTTTGTGAGTTTGTTTGTTACTCCTTCACGCTCAAACGGCTAGACAGATTTGGATGAAATTTAGAATAGTGATAGCTTATATACTGGATTACTACATAGGCTACTGCGGGTGAAACCGCGGGCGCAACTAGTCTCAAATAAAAAAACGATATTTCTACAACACTTTTTAAACTTTCACGTTGTTCACTACATTTTTAATAGTACTTCCGGTATCTTAACCATGATTAGGTATTGCACATTATTATCTGTGCCCAGATTGATCTTTTTCTAATCACATTTCTAATCAGACATATTTTTCTAATCAGATTTCATTCTAATCACGGGAAGTAAAGATCCTGTATAAGTAACTATTAAAAATGGTATTTCTAAATCACATAAATGACGGTGTTTTGAGGTAACTAACATAATATATACTTACAACTGAATTATACACATAACACATAATAATACACATACTTAGTAACACTAAAACTTACTAGCACAGAATTTCTCATATATAGGAACGTAAGAGGCTAGATGCTGCGACACGGGCAATAGACATGCCTAGTGCGGGATCTAAGGCTCCATAGAATTATGTAATACTTACGTAAGTTATAATTAAGTAAAGAAAATAAAAAATAAAAATAATAATAAAATTCGAAATGACAACCCCCATTTTCCAAGTCAGTTAAACACTTAACCGGCTCATCCAGTAAGCACTCGCAACCTGCCAGTTTGACATCCCAATCCAAAGGAAAAAAAAAACCACGCCAAATGCCTAGGATTCCTAATTAATTAAAAACAAATCTAGGGCTTGAATGGACATCCTCTAGTTCTCAGGGAGAGTGGGGTTTTTGCGCGGGACATCAAAGGTATCTGCGGCGGCGATGAGCTTTGATGTCATAGAGTATGAGGTATAGAAGGGTGGAGTTTTGATGCCTACTTGAATTAATTTTAATGTTTTCTTATAAACCATTTGCCAGTGATGAGATATGGTCTCTTACTGTTGGCCGTATTAGTAAGCTCAAAGCCGCGCAACGAGCTATGGAGAGAGCTATGCTCGGTGTTTCCTTGCGAGATAAGCTCCGGAATGAGGAGATCCACAGGAGAACTAAAGTGACCGATATAGCTCTTAGAGTTAGCAAGTTGAAATGGCAATGGGCAGGCCACATCGCTCGCAGAACTGACAACTGATGGGGAAGAAAGGTTCTCGAGTGGAGACCCGGAACCGGAAGATGCAGCGCAGGCCGGCCTCCCACTCGGTGAACTGACGACCTGCTGAAAACTGCGGGGATCCGATGAATGCAAGAGGCAAGCAGCCACTCAAAGTGGCGCTCTTTGAGGGAAGCCTATGGTCAGCAGTGAACGTCTTCAGGCTGTTGATGATGATGATGATGAACCGCAGGTTCAATTATATTCAAAGGTATATTTGACTTAAACAAAAAGCAGCAAAAAACAGGCCGTATGTTCCCATCTGCACTAACTACTCTATGCGCACCGCTTCTCAGATATGCAAGCGTCGCTGCGCTCGCGCAACTTTTTCTCGCTCCTCTCGCTCACTCACACACCTGTCCTCGTCTAACCAAAAGCGCCGCTTGAGTGACTATTGCGGACACTGTGACATAGGTTTTTGCACTTGACAAAGGCTGTGCAGTTTTTCACGTACACATCCGGTTTGGGTGACCGGTGAGGCTGAGGCAGATGGCTGTAACCACAGACCTAGAATTATTTCGTTATTCTCAAGCTGTAATATTTCTGATGATGACGCTTTTGGTAAGTTTTCTGTGAGTTGTTTTATTAAAGAAACGGTAATGGCGTAGAGGAGGGGTTGTTTTTTACAACTAAATAAGCCCGCATTTGACCGCAATCTCACCTGATGGGAAGTGACGATGCGGTCTACGATGGTACATGCTTGCCTAGAAGATACCTATTCACTCGTGACTTGAAGAGCTCCAGATTGTACTTATCGGGAAACAAAGACGCTGGTAAAGTGTTCCATTCCTTCGCTGCTCGGATTATAAATGTCGAGTCAAACCGCTTTGTGCGAATCGAAGGAATATCAACCATAAATGGATGGCGTGTAGCTGTACGTCTTGTCGTCCGATGGTGAAACGGAGATGGTGGAATTAGATTGTGTAGCTCCGCAGCACACTCACCGAAATGTAACCTGTAGAACACTGATAGGCTGTAAGATAAGTAAATATTTAGGTACAGCATTCATTACAGATTTTTTTCGTAACTTGACAATGCTGGTTGGGGTTATGCCGCGATTACATTACACTAAATTCAGTCGCCTAGTTAGGATTCGGGGAAGGAAGCTTACTTGCTACCCATTTAGTTGCTTATAAGGAAACGATTTAGGAAAAAGTAATAGCATTTAAGCTCCGAAACGAGCTCTTACAATTAGCAAGTTGAAATGGCAATGGGCAGGCCACATCGCTCGTAGAACTGACAACCGATGGGGAAGAAAGGTTCTCGAGTGGCAACCACGAACCGAAAGACGCAGCGTAGACCAGCCCCCCACTCGATGGACCGACGATCTGGTGAAAGCCGCGGGGAGCCGATGGATGCAGGAGGCGAGCAGCCGCTCAAGATGGCGCGCTCTGGGGTAGGCCTATGTTCAGCAGTGGACGTCTTCAGGCTGTTGATGATGATGATGATGAATAGCATTTAACCATCACTAAATGCTAATTTAAAATTTCCCCGAGAAAACGAAGAAATTACGCCGCAGGACGCCTATTGGAGGAATCTAGAATAGACTATATCTATAGAATATTAATTTAATCAACTTTGTCTAACGCTCGTTTCATAATTCCTTTCGCACAAGCCCTAAAGCAACGTCAATGGCCACAAAGTCATCTAATCAAATCAATTGTCAGATCAGAAGGGTGGGCGACCCTCTCCCCCGTGACGTCACCGATGACGTCACGAGGGCGCGTCTTAGTATGGGTTGGCCGGTGAAGGGAAGCACTTAGGTACGTCGATGTAGGTGCGTGATGGGACTTTTTCATTAGTAAGCAAGCAGCCGCTCAAAGTGGCGCTCTGTGGGGGAGGCCTATGTTCAGCAGTGGACGTCTTCAGGCTGTTTATGATGATGATGATGATGATGATGATGATGATGAAGCAATGTTATGGGCATGCTTTACGCTTTTAGATAGTGCGAAAGCCGAAAAATACAAAAAGAACGTTATTTTCATCATATCAAATCCATCTAGACAAATCGGTAAGATACAACCCTTTAGCCGGCAAAAGCATGTGGAGGAAAGATATGGCATTAGTATTGAAGTGATATGCTTTAATTAAGAGCTTATGCTAGGCCAAGCCAAAGCCACAGAATAGATATATATATAGTACTAGGCCTAAGCGGGGATGAGTCGGGGGCCGAGCGGCAGCGGCGGTCTAAGTTAGAATGGTTCCAACGCGCAATAATTTAGGTAATAATTATTACACTGAATATAAATGGGTATTTAAAAAAATCCACTATACATAAGCCCTCCATTATATTTAGTTCAACTACTACACAAAGTTTCATGACCTTATTTAAAATATTCATTGAATAATCGCGGTTTATTTGTACGGTTTAGAGGTTTGTAATTTTTTTATCGAGAAAAGTTTATTAATTCGTGTTTTCACTATACATAAGCCTTAGTATTAGTCCTGAACTTTACCATATATTAATTTCAAAGTCATTGTTGCAATCTTGTTGACAGGACACGGCCCCATCCTAAGCCATTTTGAGCATTTTGGCGTTGTATAGGTTCTTATTAAGCGAAATATCAACATGTGCCACCGAACATAGGCAAAGCTATTGAGGTATAGGCCTCCTCCATAGAACGCCTTATTAGGCGCTTATCATTGGGAGGTTTGCCATAATCACCGCTTAGCAGGCGTGTCGGTGATCGCAGAAGATTAATGTATACCAAGGGGAACGCTGTGTCCCTGGATATATCTGCTGTTAGACCACAGTAAATATAAATAATTTAAATTTTAAATATTTTTTTTTCTTTTTAATTTTTTTTATAATCAATTTTTTTATTCTAATAACAGTTATATTAGTCATGAAGTGTACACATGTTTTGGGATAATAATCTAGCTCAAAATGTATGTATTTTTTTTCCTTGTTCTTGCATTTGGTTAAATAAATAAATTATACAGGGTGATTGGTTCGTAGACCGTATCCTTTCAGGGTGTGTTTAGACAGGCCTTGGGGTATCCTTGGGGTGTCTTGGGGTGGGGGGTTAAGCGTAATATTAGTTAAGCGATTTCTATTATTATTTTGGAGTTATTCAACATTTTGTGAAAATTGAAAAAACTCCTCGTTTTCGAATTTAAATCACTGATTTCTGATAGTCCAAGTATTAACAAATAAGTTTTTGATTATAATTTCATAAAATAAACCTGCATGACTCTACTGACACTTAAATTTAATCAAAAGTAACCATAGTTTTTGAAAAAAGTGCTTACACAAGAAACAATTTTTATTCCTGAAAATGTTGACCCGGGCAAAAAAGTTGAGTTGACTGTATATTTTTTTCTGTGAATTGTTTTAAAAATTTGTATATTTTATAAGTTTAGTTTAACAGTCCTGATTCCACGGATTGCTTGAACTATCTATAGACCTTTGCCGGTCTATAGATAGTTCAAGATTCCTTTAGATTGTTATTTTTAGTTTTATATCTTAGTTTTAAAGTTTTTAGGTTTAGTTTAGTTTTTAGGTCTAGTTTAGTTTAGTATACTTATTATATGTTACTTAAGTTTTGAAATAAAATTATTACCACAGTAGTTTGTTTTTTGTTGTACATTAAATGTTTTTTAAGTTATATCCATAAAAACTATCACAGCACCAAAACATGAATACCCACCCAACGTTATTACCCAAAAAAAACACAAAAAGTTGTCAAAACATCCACCCCCGATTCCCATAAAGTTCCTTTCACACACAGCGGGACACCACACCGTATTCAAAATCACGCAACTGGAATAAAACTGAATAAACTATGAATAAACACAATCAAATCACTCCCCTAAAGGAATTAATTTGTGCTAAACTGTAATAGAATCATCGTTGATACTTCTCTTGTAGGTCCATCAAGTTTACTGGAACAATACGGTTCGCATCAAGTGATTTGGAATTAATCCAGTAGATGATCATACGCACGCGACTCGTACGGCTTATTAGTGATTGTGTGAATGCGTCTTTAGAGTTTTGGGTGACTATTTTTTTTATGTAATTGAATGACGTGACGTGCTAGTCGTTCGCCTGATGTTAAGCGTCACGGCTGCCCATAACAGATTGCAGTATCACTCGGAACTCTAAATTCATTTAGTTAACGTGACACTGCACTGCACACGTCATCCTGAGGCTTAACACAGTCTAGTAATAAGACTATGTGATCAGATCATAAAGTCTCATTTGCCCAGTAACTTCACTAGCTACAATGCTCTTCAAATCGGAACACAATAGTGCTTGCACACTACTGCTTGGCAGCAGAATAACTGGCAAAGCGGTGGTACCTACCTAGACGAACTTTGCAGAAAAGTCCTACCACTTAGTGACTATCTAAGTTCAGCTTTTTTTTATTGGATGTTTCTTAGTTGATTTTATTATCTTTCACTTCTTTGTGTTTTAAACTTTATAGTTAAGGTGCTGAAGGCTCCCAATCGACCTAGCTTGAATGTAATTTTCTCAAAACGTATGTCATTTACAAAATTGAAAAAAAAAATGCATTTTAATATTGGTCATATCTTCTTGCTAACTGTTGAAATCATAATACGTCCACGAAAAGTTTTCTTAGAAAAAAACCGTGAACTGACTTCTAAAAATTATTGCAAAAAATGTTACATTGTAATAAGACACCTCATTGAATATCGCTCCTGGCTACGGTGAGTCCAATCACGGGCCACTTTTTATAGACTTTTTTACCCACACTTTTTTACCTCCCCCCCCCGTGATGTTTCGTGATTTCTTCAGACCCCTCCCCTTTTTCGACCTTCAACGACCGGTCTGTGCCTGGTCTTCGAAACAAAGACCAGGCACAGACCAACTTGGAGTACTCTTATTATATCCAACGTCTCAAATGTACCCAAAATCTTGTGTGTTTAATTCTGCACACAATATTTTAATCTACCAAAATACACCATAAAAAAAAAAAATTTACGGGCCACATTGCCCGTAAAATTTTTTTTTTTCTTTAAACTAACTACTACACTACTAAAACTAGTAAACTAGCTACACTATCTACTACAAAGAACATTTGGACTGTATACTAGCCGCGGTGGCCTATAGACAGCCCAAATGTTCCATCCCACTAAAAGAAGGTAGCGTACCAACATTCTGGCAGCATTACCCCGTTGGTATAAATAAATATGTTAATACGACTATATTAATATGTTGGACATCCTCGAGTACTCCGCACTCGGTGCAATTATTTATAGGAGATGGCGTTCTATTTTCATTAAAAATGTAGTCTAAGCAACCCCATATAAAAGTAAATGAAATCAAATGAAATGAAATGAAAATAATTTATTCCAGACACACACACAATATCACAGTCATACAATAATTTATAGGTGCAGCAGAAATAAAATATAAAGGTTATAAAAATAGTATGTGACAGATGTGAAGTTGAAGAACACTTCAAAATATATTCTTCGAAAAATCGATTATGTTTTGTTTTTTCATACTTAAAATTCAAATGACTGCGAATTTGTTTGAATTTAAGTGCGTTTTAATTGACACGTTTATTGATTTTATAATTTTACCAACCATTTAAATAAAGTTAGCGACAAAATTGAATCGTTAGATATTCTTCACGTCATGGAGCGACGTCATTTGACGGCAGATGAAATGCAAAGAGCTGTAGGGATGTTGCAAGCGGGAAGTAATCAATCTCAGGTATCTCGACATTTTGGCATTCATAGAAATGTTATTTGTCGTCTTTGGCAGCGTTATAATAATACAGGGGAACCCGCTGAACAGCACCCAGGCCGTAGAAGGAGTACAACCACACGGCAAGACCGGTACATACAACTGACTGCAAGACGCCAGCCGATGTTAACCGCTCGAGAGCTAAGTTTGAGGCTACAAAATTCAAGTGGTGTTGATGTAACTCCCCAAACTGTGCGAAATCGACTGCATGAGTACGGCCTACGAGCTCGACGCCCAATCAGGTGCCCACCGATACGTCACGGGAATCGCGCTCGTCGAAATGAATGGTGTAGAGAACGCATAACATGGACCCAGGAACAATGATGTGAAGAACCATCCTAAAATTTAAATTAGTACCTACATGTTGCTTAGACTTTTTTAATGTGTGTATATCATTATTATCCTTTAAACTAAATTACCCCATACAATTGCCTAATTACTCTAAACAACGTCACATAAATTGGCTGAAAATTGCCGGTAATTTCAGTGATGTTTCAGTGTAATTATTCACCATGTCATATTAATAGTAATGATTGTGAATTAACCAATATGGGACATTATTTCTCATAACGACTGACCTAGCTCTGAGGCTGAGGTAGCTCAGTTGGTAGTAGCTTTCCCTTCTGGATTGGTAGGTTGTGGGTTCGATTCCCATTCAGCGACAAACATTTGTGTGATGAACATCGGTATTTGTTCTGTAACTAGCTATAGCCTGTGGCTTTGCGTGGACTGCACTTTATCGCGATAAAATGTGTTTTATGTCTTTTCTCTTAGAGTTCAAATTATCTCCATAAAATTTCATTTGGGATCGCTTCAGTCTTAAATTTTAAAAAGTAACAGTAAACAAAAAATATTTAATATCAAATTTAATTTAATTGTCTCTATGTTTTGTTTTCTCCAATGAATAATTTTTTTACAAATTGAAAAACTACTCCATAAAACACAATTTCTTTTTTGAATTTTATTTAAATATCATCTAATATAGTAACTTTCCAAAAGCTTTTGAATTAAAATTTTCATCAAAAGTGGTTCGACCTTAATATACACAATTGTATTGAGATAAACAAACATGACGGTTCTCTTAAGTATGTATATAAAATATGTACCAAAGGAAGTAATTATTATTCCTCCAACTACAAAAAACAAATTGTACACATTAGATATTTCATTTCATTACATTTTAACAAACCGTCTAATTAGCTACATTGTAGAACGGCCCTTACTGAAACGATTACGAAATCTAATTGGTTGATTTAAATTTAGAATTCTATTGAAAGACACGTGATTGGAGTCGCGTGGCAAGGCTGTTTTACAGTGTACGATACTTACCTATGAAGGGTCATATATGGAGGGATAAAGTTTTTACAATTTCTATGTTTAAACAATTATTTTTCTATTTGTTTTTATAGGAACTAAATGATTGCTATTTTTATAAATATAAAGTAATCCTACGTATAAACTGGATTTAAATTTAATTTCATAACATACTTACCTACGTCGTAGGCATCTCCATGAGGGGTGATGTGACGATTTTGATACAAGGGATGTGATTTGACTGCATCTGGTAGGGGTGGTCATGACGCTTAACACCAGGCGAACGACTCACTCGTCACACGAAATCATTTGTTTACATAAAAAAACACATTTATTTGCTGTTAAGATTTTATAGTGTTCGTAGTTAATAAAAAATCGATTTCTACGAAATTGCAACCGTTTTTTAAATGATTTTTTTTATCATCCCTTTGAAAGGAACTGGCAAGTATCAGTACAATACCTAAAACAATGGAATCTTTTCCCATTTGTTATTGGGGTCGGCTCCCAATCTAACCTCCAGCGGCAAGCTACCAGAATTACACGAGCGACTGCCATCTGATCTCACAACCCATAAGGTACCAGTAACAGGGATGGTTAGACCAGGCGTCAGATTCTATCAGGCTTCTGACTACCCTTAACGATTGCCATAGATGTTCTTATGACAACCGGGACTGACTTCTTAACGTGCTCTCCGAGGCACGGAGCGATGGCATCGAATACTGCACATAATTTACTAGATAAGTCATTGGTGCAGGGCCGAGGATCGAACCCGCGGTGCCGTAAGATTGCAAAGCGCACATGCTATACGGCTCGGCAACCATCACTCGTAAACAGTCCTAATTTAATTAAAATTAATTTTACTTTGGTTCATATAACTGGGCTGTCAAGCTTTTGTACCGGTACCTGGTTTGGCCCGAGTCCAAATACCTCACGAAATAAATATTTTTGATTGGTAATTTGGCTTCTTGTCGATTACTTTATGTCGTAAGTAAAAAATTAAAAAAAAATTGAGTTTACCTGGAAAATGTGGCTACTAAATTAAATAAAAACACAAATCCGATCGCTTCTAAGAAGGTGAATAACTGAATACTGAACAGGCACTGTTTCCACTGACAGACATAAATTAGAAATGGGTTCGTTGCCATTGTCATTCAGCAGCCGGAAGAAGTCCACTGCTGAACAGGCCTCCACCATAAAGCGCCACTTTCGACGCTTATCATAGAGTTGGGGGAGGCCTGCATTCAACAGTAGACGTCTTCCGGGTTTTTTTTAATGGGCTAATGCTTTTGGACTCTACCGACCTCTACAGCGTCACTTTCGCTTCAGGTGCCCGTCAAAAGTGAGGGCAACTAGCTCAAGGGCACCCCTGGGGTGCGAGCCTCGACTTGGACCGTTGCCGGGATAGGAGGATCGAGAAGGCTACGTCCACTGGAAGAGTGGACCTTATGGAAAGTCGCAACCATTCTAGCTAACCTACGGGGGGTACGTCGACCTCGCCGGCGGGGTTGGTGTCTGATTGTGTTACGCTGGTATCCTATACCGGTGCCGAAAGCGGTAGCCAGAAGAGCTAGACTGATCCGGTGATCCTAGCACAGCCAACACAACGGCTGCTATAGGATCATCCGGGTCGCTCAAGACGTGTCTTGGGCGGCGACGACGGGGTGGCGAGTCTGTAATGTCTGTAGAGTAGCTTGATGCTTGGACTACGAGAGGGTCGGGGTGATGGAGTGCCACGTCAAAATAGCCTCGGGATTCATCCTTGATAAGTTGACGGATGGAGACGACTTCCGGCTGATGGTGTTACCTATTAAGGCGACGGGTAGACCAAACAAGGTGTTGTTGGCACGTTTCCTGGCGTAATTAGAACATGTAGAGCTTTGAATTTAACATACCATGTAATTCATTTCATTAAGCCGTTTGTGATGACCGCAAATACAAGATTAATAAATACATATAGAAAAAAATCGCAAACCTCAAACAATTTCAATGTTGCCATTTTACTGAGCTTCTACCGAATATATTATTTTTACAAAAAATGAATTAGTGTATTCCCAACAAACATTCAGATGTCGTGATAACTTAATAGCTTTGAAAAATACTGTATAAAAATAAAAACAAACAAAACATAACATAAAACACATAAACAAACACATAAACACACAAACATACACATAAACACAAACATATACACACACACACACATATGAAACACAAACACATAACCACACACAAACACACACACACACACACACATAACCACACGCACATAAACATATGAATTAAAAACTGTCAAAATCAGTCATTTCGTGCGTTGTCTTTGTCGTAAGCGCCGCGCTGAAGTGCAGACTGAATTGATATTTAAGACTACGATGTTAAGGTTGATGTTTTTTGAATAGATTTGGACCTGCTTATCTGGGTCTACCCGTCACCTTAAAATACAAACGGAAACAGTGCGCGGTAGACCTATTTAAATATTGCAAAGTTACCTACACAAGTGCTTATATTGCTATTACCAATTCAATGGCGGTCGCTGCCATAGAATAAAAAAACCTCCTGTCATCGAACATTAGCTACTGGCTATTGAATTATTAAGTGAGGGTGCATTTCTAGGAACAAAATTACAAAATGCAAATGAAAACTTTTTAATTTTTAAACTTAGATGGCTCAGCAGGTTGTAGGCACAGAGCACGAAAAAAATACGCTGCGCCGTGTCATAATTTTAATGCTCTGTGGTGGTAATGTCGACTTGCAATAGCTACTATGGTCGTGGGTTCGAATCCTGAAATGACCTTGTAGGTAATTATTCTAAGCCTTCTGTTAGGGAAACTATCGTGAGAAAAAAAAGCTCGGAGCTGTATAGGCTGGTAAAGTACCTAATATAACATTGCTCACTAGTTGGCTTAGATTCGTGGGTTGGTTGTAAGTGCAATGATATAATTTTACTAAACTAACTTGGATTTTAACCGACTTAAGAAAAGGTGGAGACACTTAATTCAGTTGTTTTTTTTCTTATATCAAAAAAAAATATCATAATTAGGTATACCTAATATTGTCCTGTTGGGGATCTTGATGATGAAGATGATGATAAAAACACGTAGATTCCTCATAATGTTGTTTACTCTCTCATTACAATATTATTATTCCATCGGCATAACAAAACATAATTCGTCATTCAATAATATTAATGAATTCAATAACCCACAGACTACATATCATTGACATATTAAAACCATAGAGTAAGAGAGTACCAACTTGATACAGACTATCTAGGAATACTACACTCGTATATTAATAATGATGGCTGGAGCTGGTAATTGTAACACTAACGAGAAAAAAGAAAAAGTTTGTCAAAACGATTGTGGAGCTGCTGGGATTTGAACCCAGGACTTTCAGCATGCGAAGCAGCCACTCTACCACTGAGTTACATCCCCGGCTGTGAGCAATAACAAAAATGAAATAGGCTTTGGTTAAAAGTACCTACGTAGATTTTTTTTTTTAATGTTTTTTTTATGATTTCGATGTATACGAGAAAAAAAATCAGGGAACAACAGGGTACTTAGACCTTTGTGAACCCTTTTGGGAATAAATACCGATCCAAATGACTCAAAAATAAAATAAAATAAAATATGTTTTGTTCTATTTTCAGTCAGCAAATACTTGTAGCTAAGTTAGGTTTTTTAAGTTCAAAGGCCATAATATTTTTTACTGATTTCCCTAGAGATTATTTTTAAACCATTTCAAAAAAGACAGAGGATATCAACCCGGTTGTATTTAAAAAAAATCAAGTATTTAATGGAAAGGCGCGGGGAGCCGGTGGATGCAGGAGGCGAGCAGCCGCTCAAGGTGGTGCGCTCTGGGGGAGGCCTATTTTCAGCAGTAGACGACTTCAGGCTGTTAATGATGATGATGATGAAGTATTTAATGTCTGGCCTGTTAGTTCAGTTGGTTGGTCTGCCTTCTGAACTGTTGTGGGCTCGATTCCCATTTAGGACAAACATTTGTGTGATGAACATCGATGTTTGTTCTGTGTCTGGGTGTTATATTTTATTATATGTATGTATTTACAAACAAAAAAGTATCTAAGTTTTTCTATCAGTCATCTGGTTCCCATAGTACAAGCTACGTCTATGCTTAGTTTGGGGCTAGATGGCGCTGTGTGAGAAACGTCTACACATATTTATTTATTTATTTATGTTTTTGTCATACTAAACCAATCATCATCCTCTTTGCCTTTTCCCATTTGTTATTGGGGTCGGTTCCCAATCTAACCTGTAGCGGCGAGCTACCAGAATTACACGAGCGACTGCCATCTGACCTCGCAACCAATAAGGGACCAGTAACAGGGATGGTTAGACCAGGTGTCAGATTCTATCAGGCGTCTGACTACCCGTAACCATTGCCACAGATATTCTTATGACAACCGGGACCGAAGGCTGGCATCAAAAACTGCACATAACTTACTAGACAAGTCATTGGTGCAGGACCGAGGATCAAACCCGGTGCCGTAAGATTGCGAAGCGCACATGCTACCGCTCTGCCACCATCGCTCTGATCGTCATATTAAACCAATATGGAAACTATTTTGTTTCAAGACGGTTATATACTTACGGATGAATCCCAGAGAAATTTCATCAAAATCGATTCAGTAGTTTGATTTTCAAATGAAATACCTACTTTTTTTTACGGGCACATTGCCTTTTTTTTTTATTTTATTTTTTTTTTTTTTATGTGATTGAATGACGTGACGAGCAAGTCGTTCACCTGATGTTAAGTGACACGGCCGCCCATAACAGTTGCAACCTTTATTACTCAAGCTAACTTACTACAATAATAAAAACTAAACTAAATTAAACTAAGCTAAACTAGCTACTCTACCTACTACAAAGAACACTTATGGACTGTATAATGGCCGCGATGACAGTCCAAGTGCTCCAGCCCACTACCGGTAGGTAGCGTACCCAACATGCTGGCCGCATTACCACGTTGAATTGCAATGCTGATGCGTTGGGCCAAATAAGTGCCAGCATTTTGGTCACGCGTCGCATCGACCAGGCGCTCTGATAAACTTTGAAAATGCGATGAGCTCCCGGTCCCCACGGACCCAGGGTCTCAACACCAAACGGCTCAAATATGTAACCGCTACCGAGATTACTATATTTGCGCCGTTTTAGCTGCTCAGCAGAATTAGCCGCGGCGCCGGCCCTAACGTGTGTCTCGGGAAGGTGTGACGGCGCCATAGTATCGACGCAAGTAGCGTCCCACACTAAAGGCCGCCCCATCATCCAGGGAACCAGAGTCATTCCGTCGGGTCTTTTACCATCGTCACGCATGAGACCATTCGGTTCGAGAATGGCTGCAACATTGGCGGTGGTAAAAGCCCGGCGAATGATGTCATTAAGACTAGCGTGGCGCGAAATTAAAATATTAAATACCTACTGAAATTTGAAAAATAGGTCATCCACTTCTTGTTTGAAATTAGGCGATTGAAGGTTACAATTATAGGTACTTCTTTTTAAGGATAATAATTATAATGACTTATGTAATATACCTACCTAAGTATGAGGAAAACGTGAAACACATTGAATAAGTACCATCTTGTGTATACCTACCTATACCAGCATATATAATAATTGTATGGTTAGTTATAACCATACCAAACATTGAAATCCGTGCAGTAGTTTCAGCGTGATGGGTGTTCATAGGACAGACAGACAAACGAAAAAACTAAAAAGATTTTCTATATCGATAAAAAAGTGTAATGCAATTAAAATTTTCATAAAATATTTGTTGTACAGATTTAACCCAGTTACGGTTTTATTATTATACTTTTTTATGCTAAAATGGGCATACGTTTGACAACATCTCACCTGATGGTAAGTGACGAAGTTATCTAAGGTGGAGCACGTTTGCCCATGAGATGCCCGTTCACACCTGACTTGAAAAGACCCAGGTTATACCCAGGAGGAAACACTGTTGCTGGAAAAGAATTCCATTCCTTGGCCGTTCGGACTATGAATGACTCAGCAAAATGCTTAGTACGGACTTGTGGTACACTAACGACGTAAGGATGTGAAGAATCACCAAGCCTTGTAGTTCTATGATGGAAAGGGGATGACAGAATGAGCTGATGAAGGACATGCGCTCACTCTCCAAAATGTAACCGATAGAAGACTGACAGACCGGCAACCTTGCGTCTGTGTTCAAGATTTTCAATTCTCCCTTTAACTAGTCTCCCATCGTTGATAAGCTTGGCATGTATTTATATAAAATAGAAGATAATAATAGAATCTAATGGATAGTGCATGATGTTTCCATCCCTGAACAAAAAACAATCTGCTGATAAACTAACAACGACCTTCGCCTTATGGTGGGCATTATCACGGGTCACTGTGACCTCAACTATCACCTGCATAAGATTGGTGCATCAGATAGCCCTCTGTTGATCGGGGTTGCATGCAGGCAAACGAGACCGTGGAATTTGTCCTGGAGGTCTATTCTCGCGTAGTAGATAATATATCAATTTCGATATATATCACTAGAATTGTCAAATATTTCGATATATGTATCACAAGAATTGTCAAATATACCCCTGCTATATTGCACAGACAAAAGACAAGAGAAACGACACATATCTACTAAACGAACAAGAACAGTGACCACCACGGGATCGGTCTCCAAACCACCCATACCATATAATGCAACATCACTGGAGAACAGCTGTGCCAGAGACCCAAGCCCGTCCAATTGGTACATAAAGGAGCTGGGCTAGCTTGGGTCGATGCCGATAGGGCTAGAGGAAATACACAATACACCCCATGCAAGACGTCAGCCTTATTGCTCCCAAATAGAATTGGAATGGGTAAAAATCGCATTTTTACCCTGCATTAGTCTCGAGCAGCGACCCTGGTTTTTTTATCAAATCCAAATGCGGTTCCCGATGAAAGCAAAGGCGATGCAAAACCACCAATTTACAAATGATCTTGCGGTTTCTACCAGTTTATATTAAACCATTAGGTACCTCTTTCCACCCCAACATTTGTGCCATCCCTGGTAATTTCGAAGAGGACTGATTTTTTTATGTAATTTTGGTCGAAATACTCCGAAATATGACATAGGTACACTGACGCCGTGTGGTCGCCTGAACAATCGCAGTATATTTGGCAAACAGTATGGGTGAATGAACTGAAATATGCAGCGTAGGCCCCCTCACTAGGTGGACCGGCGATCTGGCCAGAACCGCGGAGAGCTGATCAATGAAGGAGGCAAGCAGCCTCTGTGGGGTAGGCATATGTTCAGCAGTGGACATCTTCAGGCTGTTGATGATGATGATGATGATGAGGTGTGCGAGTGTAGCTCAGCGGTAACCGGTGAACTTTCAAACCGACGCACCTAGGGTATTTTATAGTGCTCGCTAAACACAGCACTCATGTTAATAATCTTCTCTTTTTCTTTCTTTCTTTCTTTACATGTTCCAGCTGATGATTTTCTTCAAGAGCTGATAGTGAGAGAGGAGAGAGAGAAAGAGAGAGAGACCCACCTCATCCCACTCAACCCCACCATATCTCATGTCTTCTCGATTTTCAGCAACGTGAATAAGCGCATCCACTATTCTAGAGACGCTGAAATCTCATACGACGTGATTCATGCGCAGTTTATTCTTGCACGAAATCCTGAAGTTTTTCTGCATACAGTATGGGGAGCTTCAAGAAAAGTGTTAAAATAGTCCTCTCTCTAAGGCTAGACAATGCACTGTCAACGCCTTCGGTATTGCAAATGCCCATAGGTGGCGTTGCCGTGATCACTATTAGCATCCGCAGATAGGTAGCCTGCTTATTTGTCACTAATTTAACATAAAAATATTTTAAAAATTTCGTTTAGTTTTAGATTTAGAGAAATGCGACACAAAAATCTCACAACTTGGTTTTGTCTGTCCGAAGTACCTACACATGTCACACTGAGCAAATGCCCTTACTGTTCACACAGCACCTGACCACAGCTTACGTAACAGTGCCTTCGTAACCAAAACTCAGAAATTATACAGTTTTAGTACGGCTCGTACAATCGGACTATAATTTCGAACTATAATTCGTACTTTTTGTTTGTTTGTGTCTAATTATGAATGGTCTTCGGTCGCCGTTGCCGGCAGTTTTTATTGGGGTTTTTTTATGATTTTCGAGGGCTGCTTAGCGGTCATTTTGTCTTTTTGCGTTTCGGGTTTTTTGTTGATAAAGTAGGTATATTTTTAGAACTGCACTGTTTTCTGGAATTCAATTAAGTTTTTTTAATGTAATTGAATGACGCGACGAGCTAGTCGTTCGCCTGGTGTTAAGCGACACGACTGCCCATAACAGATTGCAGTGTCACTCGGAACTCTAAATTAAAGTTTCGCGTGACACTGCGCACTGCACACGTCATCCTGGGACTTCACACAGTCTAAAAAAGTTTTCTAGTCTGTGAGATCAGTGCGTAAAGTCTCATTTGCCTAGTAATTTCACTAGCTACAGTGCCCTTCAAACCGGAACACAGTAGTGCTTGCACACTACTGCTTGGCGGCAGAATAACTGGCAAAGCGGTGGTACCTACCTAGACGAACTTTGCAGAAAAGTCCTGCCACCTGGTAATCTATAAAAATATAGTTAGGTACCTAAAATGTCAGTAACTGATAACTTGATAAGTGTTCTTTTGGCATATTCCGATTTCAGAAAGGTTCTTCTTCATCATCGTCTTCATCATTATCATCACCATCATCATCTTGAACACTTCCAATGCTGAATAAGCTTCCCCCATAGATTGACTGTTAGAGCTACAGATTGTCTCTTGCACCCAACAGGTCCCCGTGGTTTTTACAGTCGTCGGTCCACCAACGGGAACGGCCTATAGGTATCATGTAGGTTACACGTTTACGGTTCATGGTCGCCATTCAAGAACCTTCCTTCCCCATAGATGGCCGGTTCTGCGAGCGATATAGCCTGCCAATTTAACTTGCTAGTTCTAAGAGCTATATCGACCACTTTAGTTCTCCTGCGGATCTCCTGATTTAAATCTTATCTCGCAGGGGAACACCGAGCATAGTTATTTCCATAGTTCGTTGCGTGACTTTGAGCTTACTAATGAAGCCAACAGTAGGAGACCATGTTTCAGTTCCATAAGTCATTATTGGTTGAAAACCTTTGTTTTAGACGAAAAGGTAGGTCAAAGCTTCCCGAACGCTGCTCAGCCGAGTTGAAATCTTCGTACGTTTGATTAAAAAGGTTATCAAAAATAAAATAAACAAATAAAAACTCACAAGTGCAGCAATCTTCTCTCCCCACAGTCGAGATGTCACTGAACACAAATTGCCAGACCACAACATTCAGTGAGCAAGACCGACGGACCAAATTACATGTTTGGTATAGTTATTACATGCGAGGTGGGGTCAGGGTATGAAGTTAGTATATTATGTTTTTATGGTTGATGGATTTTGAAGGGGGGCTCGTTTATATAAGAAAGTAAAGTATTTAATTGTGTAATAGTATCTATTAAGGTATATAAAATTTCGATGCTCGGTGTTTCCCTGCGAGATAAGATCCGAGATGAGGAGATCCGCCGGAGAATAGTGACTGATAAAGCTCTTAGAATTAGTAAGTTGAAATGGCAATGGGCAGGCCACATCGCTCGTAGAACTGACGACTGATGGGAAAGAAAAGTTTTTTAATGGTGACCAAAAACCTGAAGACGTAGTCAGGTCCTACGGTGGATTGAAGTGAAGACTTAGACTCTAGGCATTCAACGGCAGCCTCGACTCTAGGCCCTAAAGTCAAAGCTGCTGTTGGATGCAAGAGGCAAGCAGACGGTCAAGGTGACGCTCTATGGGGAGGCCTATGTTCAGGAGTGGACGTCTTCGGGCTGATGATCATGATATACTACTGCAGACTACTACTACGACTATTGTCGTACCTCGTGTCGTTAGAGATTTAACATTGGTTACCTTAACTACGGATAAAAAACCTACCCTGTAAGAGATGGGGTGGTCATATTCTTACCCTTCGACCCCACGGTTTGTTATCATAATTATATTGTACGTAAATAATTAAATTGTTTACAAGTTTAATCGCAAAATAGAGTTCCAATATAATAAACAAAAAATTATAATGATCTCCAATATGCGCAATAATCATTTACTCCATAGGTACATCACTAATACCTACACTATAATTTAGTCACCTGTGCTAACTTAAAAAAAGTGATAGCTTTGAATTTCCCACCTGAGAGTTGTTCCACATGTATGGGTAGCTCCCAACGGATGCCACGAAACCTGGATCCCATTTTTCAAAAACTGCCATAATAAAGAGTCCCATCGGATACCACGTCAATACACGACAAAATGGTTTTCTAAAGAATGAAGTACCAGGAGACAGAAAATACGGAGGAAATTAGAGTAATCAAAAATATCACCTACCTCTAGGTACATATATCAATCATTTTAAGTGTTTCTATAGAAATGTGATCTTAATCGAAACAAAGTACCAGCTGGGTTGGCATGGACGGTAGAAAAAATTGTCTTTCCCCGTTTTATGTCACTTTCTTCATACTTGCTTGGAGTAAAACAGGGGAAAGACAGTTTTGTCTACCGGCCGTGCTAACCCTACTGGAGACTAGGAGAGGTGAGGAGTTTAGATTCTTACTTGTACGTTGTAAGTAGATAAGGTAGGTACTTAGTTATGATGGGATTATTTTTATATGTGGTTTTGTATATTAAATTACCTAGTTACCTATGTAAGTATTACCCATCACGTTAAAAAGATAAAAATTCTGAGTTTCCCAAACAATAACAACTATGAGAAATGCTATAACCACTACTACTTGGTGTTGCAGATGCCCATAGGCAGCGGTGACCACTTACCATCAGGTTGAAGCCTGCTTGTTTGCCACTCATAAAAAACTACGTTGAAACACAATCTCTCGTGCGGTCACACTTGACTTGCTGGCAACCACCGCATTGTGACTGCACTTGCTGGCCAGTGGCCACCACTGCATTGTGACGTCATTTGCTGGCAACTATTGGCGTCACTTGGTTGCACCAGAATGAGAATTATTAGAACCAACCACAACAAAAACAGCCGAGTTGTCAGCCGATCGCGCTACCACTGAGCCCTCAACCGCCATCAACTTCAAACGTATAAAGTCAAGTTCAGACCAGATACACATCCTTTAACAAAAATTACGTTTTGACCACATGTCCATTGATATTTGCGACAGATGGCGTAATTAAGTGCGTGGTGACATTACAATGCGTTGGGCTGCGGTTGTGGTCATAAGCGGAGCGATTTAATCGGTTAATAGGCGCGTGGGCATGGCGATTAAAAAAAATTAGAGGGCTTACGCAGAATAAATATTTCAAATTCGTATCCCAATTTTATAAGACAAGGTGTTCTTCATAAAGTTGATGCCATAGAGTATGTACGTGTGTTGATTTGTACCGTGATTAATTCTGCATTTACTGACATGTTGAGGGTGCGCTGCAATGTTAACAATTTAGTATACATCATCATCAACAGCCTGAAGACGTCCACTGCTGAACATAGGCCTCCCCCATAGAGTGCCTCTTTGAGCGGCTGCTTGCCTCCAGCATCCATCGGCTCCCCGCAGTTCTGACCAGGTCGGTCCACCTAGTGAGAGGCCGTCCTACACTGCATCTTCCGGACCTTCCGGTTCGTGGTTGCCACTCGAGAACCTTTCTTCCCCATCAGTCCAATTAGGTAGGTCCAACTGTGACAAGGAGGTCGCAAAGAATCCAACTCGGCTGGGCAGCGTTCGGGAAGCTTCGACCTATCTTTTCGTATAAAATACCGCAAAGCCTGAACTTGGAGTAATTTTTGTGTAAGCCATGCAATAAAGCTTCTGGTTTTTCTATGAAATGGATATAATCGTGTTTCTAACATTTTTCTGTTTAAGTTTTTTAAGTTTTTCCTATCAATCAGAACAAAAACTTAAGTTATTGAGTAGTGGAGGGGTGGTTGGTATCAGGGTGCCCTAATTTTTGAATTCCGAAGTGTAGCAGCACGCAATATTTTTTTTCAATACCTTTATTTTTTTACCTAATTCAAATAAAATGTGTAAATCATTGAATAATTTCAGTTTTTGACTAAGCGATGTAAAAAAATGGTTCGAATTCATTATATATTTTTTTGTTCGCCTTGTAATATCAATCCGCTGTCGCTTCTGCCAATCTCCTGCCCACACCCGAATTTTCTGTGATGGGGATCACAGAAAAATGTAATACTAAAACAATACCATAAATATAAAGGCAAGACAATACATTCTCAGACAATGGGGCAGGTTGAGGGTAACAAAGGGGCATGCTAGGGGCTGCAGGGGTTACAGGGTTCACTTGTAGCTGATTCAAGGGCACTTTTGGATACGTTAGAGTGCTTGTAGATATTCTGAGTACCTGATTTTGAGGGTGCTAGAACAATTTGTTACAGTGAGCTGGTGAGTGAGAGAGATGGAAGAAACATCTTTCATTCCAATCAATCGTTACTGCACTTGTTGGATCACGCAGCGCAGTTATGTAATTGAGAGATGTGCCTACGTTTTGCGCATTTGTAAATAAATCTAGTAAAACGCATCAGCTGTTTTCAAAATTAGAGCCTATGACTGACATGAAAACGCATGCGAAGCCAGTGAAAAAACTTCAGTTGTTCATAATTAAATGTAAGAATCCGATCGACAACGGTGATAAAGAACGGTGTAACGTTTTATAACGCGCGAGCAAAGCGAGCGCCAAAACTTTGCACGTTTATATTTAAATCTAGTACCACACGTACCACATTCAGCTATTTTCAAAATTAGAGCTCACTGACATGAAACCGCATGCGAAGCGAGTGCCAAAACTTCATTAGTTTATAATTAGATGTAGGAATCAGAGTCCAACGAACAGCATAAAAGATCGCGCTCAAGCGCGTTATTATAGATCTTGCCGATTTATTAGTAAATCTAGATTAAACACGTAAACAGCTCATTTCAAAATTAGAACCCTCGATCATAATGATTATTGACACAAAAACACATGCGGAGCACGAGCAAACATTTTTTAGTTCGTAAACGCTTAGATGTAGAAAACTGATGATAGAGATTGGTAAAGTGAAGAATTATGCGCGAGCGAAGCGAACGTTAAAACGTCCTTTAGCATTTTGTGTTTAAATTAACAAATAGTTATACAAAGAAGACATTCGATCGGAAACAGGAGTGGTGCTTGAATTTTAAAACCCAAGACGATACTTAAAAACTATACAGGACAGCCCAGGACACCCCAAGAAACAGGACATTTCCTAGGAAAACAGGACGGCAACCCAAGAATAAGAAGAGGTAGACCTAGAAAGGTATAATGCAGATTATAATCTATACTTATATTAAATCCGTCACTTTCCCAACGAAAGTGTTTCCCACTTTTATTATTCAGTTATTCTTAGTCTATACTCTAAGCAGTTATTCGTAGTGATGCTTCTTATATATGAAAGGCAGCTAAAATATCAAATATCACCTTTTAGTGCGATTCAAGTCAAGACCTAAAAAAACCAGGGGTTAAAATTTAAAATGTTGTCCATCGCTACAATACAGTTTGTACTAGAACTAAAAGGTATAAGAAAAGAATCCGTGATTTTAGTTTTGTGGATCAGTATGACGTAAATTCTAAATATCACTAAAACAAACGGTAATTTTCTGTAAAAGTAGTGAAAAGTATTGGAACACTTAGAGAGTGCTCTACATTTGGAGAGTGCTTTAGGCATCTCACTTAGGCGCTATATTTCTTACAGAATGACTTTTACATGTCACGACACGACACGGAAAAGTTCTAATTGGTACTAACTATTCAATATTTATCGTCTATTAAATTAAACAAATATAACACGTAATATTATACAATTAAAACTAAATTAAATCTAAGCTAAGTGATAATAGGTACTTATTTATCATGTTTTTATCAACCGACTTCAAAGAGGAGGTTTTCAATTCGGATGTGTTTTTTGTGTTTGTTTCGTGACAACTCCGTCATTTAATTCTTTTTTATTTATAAGATTGCTGAATCACAAGCTTATGCTTGTAAAAACAATACAAAACAAGCACCACATTATTTGTAATAAAATTCATAATTTTTTCAAACTTTATAGTCACGCATATGCATTGTATGTTATTTTTCGAGACTCAGAATAAATATGCTCGAGGGTCATATTGTGGAGCTAGACCTAGAACAAGAGCCATTTATTCGCGAAAAGACCACAAAGACAAACGGGCAAATAATAGTTGCGTTTCGTAACATAGAGTCAAATTTCGATAGTGTTATTTCGTGTAGGATATGTGTCATTTTGCGTATGTGTCGTTATGTGTATTATAATATGGTGTGTGAGCGACACGGAGGTTGGAGTTTAACCTCCTTTATTTAAGTTTTTTTTTTTTTTTTTTTTTTTTCTTATAGTTTGGCTCCACACATAGTGTATTTAGCCAGTGTCAAGTATTGTAGTTTTTCATCGTATTATGAAATATTTCATGTAAAGTCAAGTCTTAGTCACAGTCAGTCAGGGTAGTCATAGTCCAGTCTAAGTCAGGTAGTCATAATCCAGTCTAAGTCATGCCCTAGTAAAGTAGTGGCAACTTTACTAGAGGCTTCTATGGAATTTTGGAAGCAACACGAAAAACCACGTTTCACTACATTATATCACTTGCCCACACTTATACTCATAATTCAGCACTTAATGCGTAAAATGCCACTAATTTTAAACATTAACACTAGAAAAAGCATAAGTTTTGTGAAATAATACAATGCAACGACGTGAACTTTTTCACGTTCCCGCCAAAACTCTAAGTTTTATTTAGTTGTCTAGAATGGACAGATTTTAAGTTGACAGGACAACGAAGAATATGTCGTTATAATTTTTATGTAAAAATTTTAATTTTTTATTATTATTTGATTTTCGCCGCAGTACAAGCTTTCCTTTTATATCGCACTTTATTTACTTTTCATCGGAAACACCGAGTCGTCGTCACCAACAATGGTGTATGTGTCATTTTGCGTATGTGTCATTATGCGTGTAATAAAAAATATCTTTCTAATTGATAACATTAGAATCATCGACGTATCATCCTCGGAAGACGATACCCAGTACCCATACCCGCGTCCGCACATTAGAATAGATTATGTTTTTACCGAAAGACCCAGTGTAGGCTGGTCCCCGTTTAGGTGGACCGACAATCTGGTTAAAACCACAGCCGATGGATGCAGGATGAGTAGCTGCTCAAAGTGGCGCTCTGTAGGGGAAGCCTATGTTCAGCAGTAAACGTCTTCAGGCTGTTGACAATGAGATTATGTTTTTTTTATTATTATGCAACAGTGTTAATAAAAATATCGTATCGCGTAAATGTCCTCATTGATTTTCCGTGTCGTTGAGTGCTGTAAAACGAAAGCTTTTAGCCGCATTATGGGGCTGCCAGTACTACGATAGAGTTGACAAAATAATACATAATTATAATAGAATATAGTGATATATTGGAACTAACGATGTTTGTTTGTATTTTGCTTGGCTTTGCCAAAACGACGGTAAAAATTGAATGATATTTGAATTACATACCCAAGTATATGTTTATTACGCCAAGTACCAAGTACCATCAACCAACAAAGATTATCCCGGACCTTTTGTCATAGAAATTGAGTTTGTTTTCATATATTAGTAAGAAAAGACTAGAGATGCGAAAAAGCAAAGATTCCTTTTGGAAAATTTGTTGTTTACAACTGAAATTTAGAAGAAGAAGTAGGATAGGATTTTGGTCAAAAAGGACCTTGACAGTCTTAGTATGGGTTTTGGTCCAAATACTGCCCAGAGAAACGAGTATCATTTTTAGACTCCTGACATAAATAAATACTTGTACACAAAATACTTTTAATATCTGACCATGGAATAAAAAAAATTAGGTTTAAACAAGGTAAATTTTTGAAACGGGCCAGTAAGGGCAGGTACCTTAAATTCAATATTAAAAATTAATTAAAAAGAACCCATGGTCAGATTTCGAAAATATTTGATGTGTAGTTATAAATTGATGTAAAGAACGTAATGTAGGCGCTCTCATCACTGGGCAGTATTTGGACCGGATCCTGTCAATGTCCTTTACTGTAAAATCTTTTGAATAACCGTCTTGTATTTTATGGTCCTGTTACTACACGACCATGTAATACAAGACATTTTTGACGTAGGTATTTCTGTGTAAGAAAATGTCGCAATGCTTCCTTCAAATACATATAAAATGACAACTGGCGTTGGTAAATCATTAAATCACCCTTCAAATCCACCCCCGTTGCTATGGCGACCGACGGGGTGGGCGTAGGTAAATGAAGAGGGGTGGGAAGAGGGTACATTCAGGAGTACCCTATGAAAAATTGGGGCAACTTTTTATTTCTATTTGATTTTTGCGGGGTAGAGTAGGTTAAATGATCCAAAGACGACCTAAAATGATATAGCTCTCAATATTAGCAAGTTGAAATGGTAAGGGAAGTCTACAATGCTCACAGAGATATTGAGTCTCATTTGCCCATCTGTAATAAATTCTATTAATATTAATTCAAGGAAAACTAAAGTGACCGATATAGCTTTTAGAATTAGCAATTTGAAATAGCAATAGGCAAGCCACATTGCTCGTAGAACTGACAACCGATGTGGAAGAAAGGTTCTCGAGTGGCGACCACGAACCGGAAGACGCAGCGTAGGCCGGCCCCCCACTCGGTGGACCGACGACGTGGTGAAAACCGTGGGGAGCCGATGGATGCAGGAGGCAAGCAGCCGCACAAAGTGGCGCTTTTTGGGGGAGGCCTATGTTCAGCAGTGGACGTCTTCGGGCTGTTGATGATGATGATGATGATGATGAATAAATTCTATTAAAATACAACTTATCTGAGCAACACTTCCCCACGGATTTTCATACATTTAGTTGTGTCCACTTGGCAGATCAAATATTGATTGTTTTCAAAACTTGTGCTTTTTCCAGTGTTTAAAATTGGTGGCGTTTAACGCATTAAGTGCTGAATTACGAGCATGAGTGTAGGCAAGTGATATAATGTTTTGAAACGTGATTTTTCGTGTTGCTTCCAAAATTCCATAGAAGCTTCTAGTAAAGTTGCCACCACTTTACTAGGGCATGTCTTAGACTGGACTGTGACTACCCAGACTGTGACTAAGACTTCACTTGACGTGAAATATTCTATAACCCGATGAAAGTTAACATATTAAGCCATATTATTTTGGCATATAATATGGCTTAATATGTCTTAAAAGCATTTTGCCTAAAAATCAAAGAGTCTAAAAAGAATTATGCCTTAAAATCAAAAAGCCAGTAAAGGAAGGAAAAACAAATTTAAAATACCTATGTTATCTAATGGTAGTGGCGGGAATCGAACTGAAAACAAAAATGCTACGACACAACCTATTCTACCACTACGCCATGAAAACTTTGTAGACTGAAATACTTTGTTTTACATTGGCATGATATAAGTAGGTAACGTAATTTGTTCTGCAACATATGCTTTAATGTACAAGAAAAAATTTAATATATTCCTCTTTTTTAAGTAGAGCTTATAATTTCACTAATAAATGATTAAAAACCACTTATTAATGCACATCACAAACGTAACAATTTTTAATTTATTACATTTTCTTATAAAACGGCACTGCCTTCAATAATCGGGTAATAATCTAACTATCCCTGTCATTTAAAACACATTATCGTATTATAGAAAGAGACAAATCTATTCTATCGTTCACTACTCGTCTCATAATGATATGCAACGCGACCCCTTTCATGGCCTCTCTTTCACGGTCCACTTTTTCTCTACAGAGTAAAAGAGATAGGAGTTGAGGTTAGAGTTTCGATTTCAAATTACATTAAAGAATAAGATCTAGCATAACTTGAGCTTTCTTCATTCGTACGAATAGTAATTTGTTTGGATTTTTTAAAGTTGTTTGTTAGCTTTGGAGCTCTGCTTAAATTGGGTGGTGGTGTGATAATTTTTCATGGCGGGTTTAGTTTTTTATAGGTTATGCTTGACAGTTGAAGTTGTTATAGCGTAGATATTTATTTATTGCGGCGTGAATGTGCATAATGTCTCGTTTGGGATTACTTTTAGAGCTTAGGTTTTTTTTTTTATGTGATTGAATGACGTGACGAGCAAGTCGTTCACCTGATGTTAAGTGACACGGCCGCCCATAACAGTTGCAGTGTCATCCGGAACTTTAAAACAATAAAGTTTCGCGTGACACTGCACTGCGCACGTCATCCTGAGACATCACCCAGTCTAGTAATCAGATTACTAGACTGAGTGATCAGATCATAAAGTCTCATTTGCCCAGTAATTTCACTAGCTACAATGCCCTTCAAACCGGAACACAGCAGTGCTTGCACACTACTGCTTGGCGGCAGAATAACTGGCAAAGCGGTGGTACCTACCTAGACGAACTTTGCAGAAAAGTCCTACCACCTAGGTTTTGAGTAAGTAGTTAACTACACTCACGTTACGTCATCAACCCAATATAATTTCCACTACTGAAACTGTTGGCTGTCACAAGGATAGAGTGTAGGCTATAATCCAGCACGCTGGACAAGTGCGGGTTGGTGGATGACACATGTACTCGAATTTTGTGATTCTTGACATACTGGGCCCTAATTAAAAAACACAGATTCCACACGATACGAAATCACGTCGTTATCGTGTCTTGTTCAAATCGTGTCACAGCATTAGAAATACCTTCAGTTTATATCAAAGTTATTTTAATTTTGAATAAATATTGACATAAGTGGTCTTTTGACGTGTTGATGTTTCGGAACGCGCTTCAGCGGAATATTGTGGTTTTTGACAGTTCAAATCGCGCCAATTCCAAATTCATTTCGCTCGGTTTCGTTCTCATTTCATAGAGAATAGATTTTGCAGATTTCTTATGTAAGACAAGGAATTCGCGTGGTTTCGAAGCAAGGAATCGTAAAGTGGTCATACAGAATTAGAACCCTGATGTCTTCGATGTCTTCACCGTTGTAAGCGAGCAAATTCTGCATATAACTTGAAAAGACATTGGTGCCGAGCGGGATTTGATCCAGGATGCGTAGATTTGAAAGCCACATTTGTTACCGCTGTGCCATAGAGGTTACAAATACATACAGTCGAACACAAAATAGTGGTACTAAGTAGGTGGTAGGACTTTTCTGCAAAGTTCGTCTAGGTAGGTACCACCGCTTTGCCAGTTATTCTGCCGCCAAGCAGTAGTGTGCAAGCACTACTGTGTTCCGGTTTGAAGGGCATTGTAGCTAGTGAAATTACTAAGCAAATGAGACTTATGAACTGATCTCACAGTCTAGAAAACTTTTCTAGTGTGTGATGTCTCAGGATGACGTGCGCAGTGCAGTGTCACGCAAAACTTTAATTTAGAGTTCTGAGTGACACTGCAATCTGTTATATGACCGTGTCGCTTAAAACCCGGCGAACGAGTAGTCCAACGCCTCCATGGCATTCGTAAATATAAAAAAAAATGTAAAAAAATGGGCGCTTATCATAGATGTTTGCCTAATCATAACGCTTGGCAGGTGTAGGTACCTCCGAGCGAATGCTGCTGCCCATTCCCTGGATATTCCCTTAGCCGGCTCTTATAGGGCATCCGCGGGAACAGATGGAGTCCTATTCTCACACCGCGGGGACCACGCATCGGCAGCGCCCCTGGTGTTGCAGCTGGGTTAGCACGGACGGTAGAAAAAATTGTCTTTCCCCGTTTTACGTCACTTTCTTCATACTTGCTTGGAGTAAAACAGGGGGAAGACATTTTTGTCTACCGGCCGTGCTAACCCTACAGGTGTCTATAGGCGACGGTAACTGCTTACCATCAGGCGGGCCGTCAGCTTGTTTGTCTGTCCGTATTATAAAAAAAAACCACACGGCCATGGTACCTATTGAAGTCAGTTAACAAAAACAGTTTTGTTAAATTGATGAAGAAACGTGAACTTTTAGCGTTTTATGGGAGAGGTCTATAGCAGTGGATCTTCCAGCTAAAAATAAGAACGAAAAACAAATGAGTAAAAGTGAATGAAAATGAATGAAAAAAATGAAAATAAATGAAAATGAATGAAAACAAATGAAAACGAATGAAAACGAATGAAAACGAATGAAAACGAATGAACATGAATGAAAATGAATGAAAATGAATGAAAATGAATGAAAATGAATGAAACTGAATGAAAATGATTAAAATGAATGAAACTGAATGAAAATTAATGAAAGCACTCCAGCTCCACTCTTCCAGCTCTCAATAGCCCGAGCCGAGGCTGGGACCCCAGGGGTGCCTTTGAGCTAGTTGCCTCCCACTTTTAACAGCTGGGCGCCCTTCTCGCCTGGTGACGCTATAAAGGTCGGTAGAGACTATCATCACTAGCCCGTTCAAAAAGAAACTCTAAACAATTTCCCAACATTACCATAAAAAAGTAGCCAAAATTAACAACAATAGTCATAACAAGCACTGTTTCCACTAGTTTGAACGATAAAATTGTCTTGGAACTACAAAAGGACCAATTTACTTATTGGATGTGAAATTGCGCGCGAAAAGAGGGTAGTCGGAAAATTGCAAATCAAATTGTATTGTGCGTGGCCAGTCGACCGTGCGACGCCGCGGGGTGAAGACGTGTGTGCTATATTTGGGGAGGAAATTCGCGGCTTTTAGCAAGAAATAAATAAGGAATAGGTATCTTTTAGGTTTTTTTTATAAAAGATGTTTAACCAATTTTTTTGAGGTTGCTCTATTTGCTGGGTTGCTAGTGGCGACTGTGTAGCGAACGTGAGCTGTGGGACCTCCCTTAGATCTATTCACACACGCTTTGAGTCCTGTTAAAACCATACTACTCTCATCCCAGAGGCTTTTAACGGAAAATTTCATATTATTGCATTGTTTGGGACATTGTCTGTTTGTATAATATATTGAGATAGAGTGAGACCATTTATATTTTTTCTTTCCTGTATTATTTTTATATTATTTAAATCTATGTACACTAAGCCTAAGAAAACAAAATAAGTGAGTAATAAAAAGTTATAAATAGAAAACAGAATTTAGGTCACTATCTGCGGGTAGCGTGCCCAAAAAGCTGGCGACATTCAATCATTGAATTGCCAGGCTAATTCGTTGGCCGAGGTATGTGCCAGCCCTTTGGTCACGCGTGTTTGTTTCGGCACAAAAATATGCCATTCATTTCCTTTTGGCCACGCGGGTGAAGATGCGGGCAAAGCTAGTCGCTTATAATCTTTTACGCTACTTCACAAAAGCAGATGGTTTTCATTTCGGCTGTATTATTTTTAATTAACCTACTTCATCACATCGTCTCCAATATCTTTATCAGCCTTTGCCTTGCTGAATATATAGGCCTCTTCTACCAGAAGGAAGTTTATAAGACATTTTATTTTAACGTTTTTACTATGTAACTAGCTGCGCCCAGTGGTTTTACCCGCAGTTAAAAAGTACCCCATGTGTTAATCCAGTATACAATCTATCTTTATTCCAAAGTTCATCCAAATCTGTCGAGCTTTTTGAGCGTGAAAGAGCAACAAACATACACACATACAAACTTTCGCCTTTATAATAATAATAATAATATTATAATATTATTATGTAATAAAACCCATATAATAGTTGTTTTTAATAAATGTATAGATTTATGTTATTATAGATGCTTTTTTTTATATGTACAAATACTTGTCCTGTACCCGAACCCGCCACCGCCGGGTTATGAGCCAACCTGCTCAACCACCACACTACAAGAGGTTATGTGTAGTGTATATATAGGAGGATAGAACATTAATAAAATGTTCACTTTCAAGAAATATTTAATAATCGGAAATAAGACAAACAAAAAATCTTATAAGAAATCGTAGCATTAAGCGATATAAAATTATACAAAATAATTCGGAGTTCAAACTCTATGATCTATTTATAATAACAGCCGCCAGGTCCGCCATTACGTTCCAATTTCAAATTCAAATTTCCAAAAACGGAACGTCTGCGCAGGCGCCGCACGTCGCGACTGCGGTTTGAAAAAAATATAGTCATTTCTGTTTCCGGGTTGGTAAATAGGGGCGGTTTTTTGGGGTTGGTTTTGGAGCCCTTGTCATTGCGCCGTCAAATTTGAAAATAATTATTGTTATGTAACAAATCGATTTTCGATTTTGTTATTTGTTTTTTTTTACAGTTGAGTTGCGGTTAAGCTTCTTATTTAAGAGGATCGTCCTGGTATTTGAAAAAGTTATTGCTGTCGCTCTGATATCCACACGTATGGTAGAAATAACGACAGGCCTGATAGCTCAGTTGGTTGTAACTCTGCCTTCTGAACTATAAGTGGTAGGTTCGATTCCCATCCAGGACCACAGTTTGGTACATCTTCTTGGTAAATTGGCTTATTACCGCGCTTGGTAGGTACTGGACTGCAGTAAATGTGGTTCGATTCTGTCTTAATATAAAATTTGAATTACATACAGCTTGAATAAGCATACAATAGTCATACAATTTACTCAAAATCTATTATTATTAAATTATTAATGTTTATAATGAGGAGTTTTATTTAAAAAAAAGAAGTGGTGTTTTATTTATGACCCAATAGACGGCGCCAGTTGTGGTGCTACCAAAATCTGTCACTGTCACTGTTTCAAGCATAGACCACAGGTTATAGGAAATGTGTTACGATACTGACTGACAACTCTAAACTGTTTCGTTTGTTTTATTTTCGTTGCGCGATAGCTCGGCTTAATTTTGGATCATAATATTAACGTTTATCTGTCTCGCAGTTCTGCTGTACTTCAATTTACTTAAGAATAATGCACCACAGACTACTTAGGAGATACTACAGACAATGTACTCGTGGTCCACTCAACTGAATTTGGCATTTCTTTGTAGATAGTCTAAGCATTTTCTTATGTTTAAACTACTCTGGGGTTTGAAAGGTTTAAACTATGTACTTACAGCGCCATCTAGAAAAGAAGCGGTACTAGCGTTTTTTTTTAAATAAAAAGCCTCATTCAAGAGATCATCTAAAGAATAAAAGTTCTTATGTCGTAACCAATTCAATAACTCCATTTTGAATGGCTTTAATTTTAATGTCTTTACATGTTTTGGTACAGCATCAACTTTTACAGACATTGCGTGACACTGCTTAAGATACAATGCTGGCACTTATTTGGCCCAACGCATCAGCATTGCAATTCAACGTGGCAATGCGGCCAGCATGTTGCAGGGTACGCTACCTACCGGTAGTGGGCTGGAGCACTTGGACTGTCTATAGGCCATCGCGGCTAGTATACAGTCCATAAGTGTTCTTTGTAGTAGGTAGTGTAGCTAGTTTAGTTTAGTTTTTATTATTGTAGTAGTTAGCTCGAGTAATAAAGGCACAGTGCCCGTTAAAAATAAGATACAATGTTGTTTTAGGATGTGTACCAAAGACCAGTCTGTCAGGGTTACGGATATTTCTATGAAGCATATAACATGCCCTTTTAAAGTATTGTGGGTTAATCTTTGCGAAAATTGCAAGTTAAAGTTCAAATTTAATTTCCATCTATTCCAGTATCTAGAAAATTTCCAGAACTGTCTTCAGAAAAACAACGCACGCATCTCCGAAATCTTATGGTAAAGCAAACTCGTATTGTCTAGACTAATTTAATTTACATAATTATCCAAGGCGCCATGTTACATTAACTTAACTAACAATAACGGAAAATATGTAATTTTACATTTATGAGTCATAATAACCGCCTATTTGTTAGTAAAAGTTAGGTATTAAAAAAGAAAATTGGACTAAAATATACAATATTTTAAACGTTATCTGACGGGAAAGGGTTTACTGTTTTTCCCATGGAAAGTTTTAATTTTACGTGTTAAAAAAATAGTCTATGTTATGTGAATCTCGGTATTGTTTACAATTATATGTGTGCAAGATTGCATATACGTAGAATTGGGCACAATTCATCCTACCTATCATCATCATCATCATCATCATCATCCTCTTTGCCTTTTCCCATTTGTTATTGGGGTCGGCTCCCAATCTAACCTGTAGCGGCGAACTACCAGAATTACACAAGCGACTGCCATCTGACCTCGCAACCAATAAGGTACCAGTAACAGGGATGGTTAGATCAGGCGTCTGACTATACCCGTAACGATTGCCATGGATGTTCTTATGACAACCGGGACCGATGGCTTAACGCGCACTCCGAGGCACGGAGCGATGGAATCGAAAACTGCACATAACTTACTAGATAAGTCATTGGTGCAGGGCCGAGGATCGAACCCGGTGCCGTAAGATTGCGAAGCGCACATGCTACCGCTCGGCCGCCATCGCTCTCCCAATAATTTATCCTTCCTATACAAACAAAAAAAAAACCTCTTGTAGGAATTGTTAAAAAAATTACAATGTATCTTTACTTCAGGTACCTGACTTAAGAAAACATGAAATGTTACTCTACAAACAAACAAACAAACAAATAAAATGTTAAACAAGTAACTTAACGTGTTCAACTGCTAATTTTAAGCCGCTCGTGTGATTGTTTTTCGGATATCAAAGTTCGTCTAGGTAGGTACCACCGCTTTGCCAGTTATTCTGCCGCCAAGCAGTAGTGTGCAAGCACTACAGTGTTCCGGTTTGGGCATTGTAGCTAGTGAAATTCTGGGCAAATGAGACCTTACGATCTGATCTCACGGTCTAGTTATTATATTACTGGACTGTGTGATGTCTCAGGATGATGTGCGCAGTGCAGTGTCACGCAAAACTTTATACATTAGAGTTCCGAGTGACACTGCAATCTGTTATGGGCAGTCGTGACGCTTAACATCAGAACGACTGGCACGACACGTCATTTGTTAACTTTAAAAAAAGTTATAGACTTTATCTCTACAGTTTTATTATACGTAGAAAGACCCATATTTATAATATTAGTAAAGTATATGAAACATGTTAATTTCGTTTATGGAACTCACTGAAACAAAGTCGCTGCTATGCGTTCCGTGACTTTGCCGTCCGTACAATAAATGTTGATGCGAAATGCTTTGTTCTGATCAAAGATGGATATCGTATTATCGTGCGTTATGCTTGTGCTTAGGTAAAAAAACACGGGGAATATGGTTGTGGAAATCTAACGCACAGTTTCCGAAGTGAATCTTGTAAAAATACCGATAGACTGAAAGACTGCTGGCATCTTCACGTCGCTGCTAAGATTTTGTACCTTCACTAGAGCATCGTCGCCAATGAGCTTTATAGTTAATCTTTGAATCAAGTCCAAGGCTTCGAGCTGAAAGAAACATACCTGGGGGTCTAGCAAAGATGCCAGCGTGAGGTGTTACAGCTCAGCATTACCAGCGGAAAAGTTTTCCGCAGCAATGTCACTTCCCATACATTTTGGAGTTTGGACGCTTGCATCTTTGCTGGACCCCCTGAGCCATTATCGAGATGGCTGCAGTATTCCATTCACGTTCGGACTTGTGCTTGATAGAGATCTTACAAATAACTGAGCCATTCTGGTGTTGATCCTGGGTCCCTAAGGATCGGCAGCTCATCGCGTTTTCCAAAGTTAATCAGAGCGCTTAGTCGATGCGACGCGTAACCAAAATGCTGGCACTTATTTGGCTCAACGAATCAGCATTGCAATTCAACGTGGCAATGCTGCCAGCATGTTGGGTACGCTACCTACCGGTAGTGGGCTGGAGCATTTGGACTGTATAGGTCAACGCGATCAGTACATATCAGTACGATGTAGGATAATGTAGCCATGTAAGCCATCCATTACCTACATGCCTTTGCTTATGCTATTTTTTTATTTTTGTTACTTACCTACTTATTACGCCCTGCGTCATATAGACAGGTCGGCTACATTAGCATTGTTTTTGTTGGTATTGATCTTAGAATAAGTACCTTCATCTTATTTATTTATAATACAACTCATGCGCGTACACTCACACGCTCACACACTTCCAAATACACTTGCATTCTATCATCTATCCGTATGCTTGTTTGCTACCTTTAAAATAATAAAAAAAAATAAAAAAAAATCACAAACGTATAGGTAACACCTTGTGCTTTTTCAATAAGCCCAAACAGTTCCGTTTTTTTTTTTTTATTTATTTTTATATTCCGCTAACTGCCCCTAGTAGGTGAGGTATATTATTAGTGAAACAATTATATTTCTGTATTTATTTATTACCCAAATTATCATAAATTAATATTGGCTCGTTTAGTATATAGGTACCACTATAATAAATAATACTTACCTGTACCTAACGTGATTAATGTTTCAATAGGTATTAACAAAGTTTTAGATATTTCACTGGTTTCAAGTCTGCTTATATTACTTTGTGATTAGTGATTACTGCTTTACTATTAATAGTGCTGTATTTTAATATTTAACTTACCTACTAATTATTTTTATCGTTTTCCGCCGCACTCTTTTTAGTGGCAGAAATTCATTATGTTAATCCGAGTCCGTGTGTACCTACCTACCTACCTCGAGCCAAATCAATGTTTTTGTTGCCTATAGTTTTATTACATAATTTGTTTTTCGTAATCATTTAGTACCTCGCTTCTCCTAATTGCCTATACATAATTATGTTCAATCGACAAAGTGTAGATTCGTTTTGGCTTAAGTGCAACATAGTATGTAACTGCGTTATAATGGAAATAGTAATAAGCTGTGAATCTTAGATAAATAAATAAATAAATAAATAAATATGCTGTGGGGAACAGCCTCAGTTGGCAAAGCATGGACTGTAATTTTTCTTCTTTCGAGTTGAAGGAAAAACACTAAATGGAGCGGTTTAACTGATTTTATGAATATAATTTACAAATGGAGCACACCTTGGGTCGTGGTCCAGACGTCAAGACAGTAGTACGTAATATTGCCCGTGTAAACTACAATTTTTTTTTTATGCGATGGAATGACGTGACGAGCAAGTCGTTCACCTGATGTTAAGCGACACGGCCGCCCATAACAGTTGCAGTGTCACTCGGAACTTTAAAACAATAAAGTTTCACGTGACACTGCACTGCGCACGTCATCCTGAGACATCACACAGTCTAGTAATCAGATTACTAGACTGAGTGATCAGACCATAAGTCTCATTTGCCAAGTAATTTCACTAGCTACAATGCCCTTCAAACCGGAACACAGTAGTGCTTGCACACTACTGCTTGGCGGCAGAATAACCAGCAAAGCGGTGGTACCTACCTAGACGAACTTTGCAGAAAAGTCCTACCACCAAGTAAATAAAAGTAATTTACTACTATTTATGTTATGTTGCTAACATATACAATCGAAATGTTTTTAAGTAACTAGTGTAGCTGCTTCATGAAAAACATCATAGAAGGAAAGGTAGAAGGGAAGAGAGGAAGAGGCAGACCTAGAAGGGCTTACATAGATCAAATAAAAGAAAAGATAAATGTCATGTCGTACGGGGAAGTCAAAGCATTGGCTGAAAATAGGGAAAGATGGCGATTACTCCATCGACAAGAGCAAGCCTCTTAAATAAGAGAGAGAGTGTAGCTAGTTGCATTTAGTAGTATATTTGATATTATAATAATAATAAAATAATAAAATCATTTATTGATGAAACAAATCTTTGCCGCAGTTACAATTTTAACTATAGGTACAATAAGTTTTAGTAGACTTTAAAAATTGCAGTTTAGACTAATGACATCTATTGTTCTATAGTGAATATTTAATCAAGGCGCTTTATCCGTTACATAATGTCCTGGTGTAAAATACTGGCTAACCTTCCCAAGGATCCCACACACACTTTCACTTTGACAGCTTTTGAGAAGCTTTTTTATATTCCCTCGATTTCGACTTTAAAAAATTTGCCTATGACGCGTGCAAAGCCACGGGAACTAGAGAGTAATGTATTTATAAATCTTAAAAATATTACATACCGGTATACGACTTGAAACATCGAATTTGAAAAAAAAACCACCCAAATGGTGATTTTTGACACTTTTATACGCATTTTACACACATTTCACAAATTTTCTCGTTTATTTCACCACTAACCATTAAAACAATGTCCAGCACATCTGCCTACCACCACTCACAGTAATGTTATGACTATATCCTATTCCGAAGTGCGGTTTTTGAGCAATTACATGAATTTGTATGGAACGCCGATGAAGGGGTCAATTCAAATTGTTTTTGTAATTCGACCAGCATAAGTAGATCCCTGGCTAAATTGTATGCAGAAATTATTGGTTAGGTGCTATGCTTATGATAGTACTTTGACAGCAATCTGATGGGAAAAAATATTTAGAAACAAAAGCTAAAGCTGCGCTGCATCTTTATAAAAATAACTAGTATTTTGCCCAGTGCGCGGGCCGCGAGCGGCCCGCGTGTGTGTTTTCGTGGCGTTCCATTTGTTCAAAACGCTATACTTGGAGCTAAACTTTAAATTTTGCAAGTACTTGTACAAAACTGCCGTATTTATCAAAGAAAATGATAATGCGCGTGACTTTGCATGGCGGCCATTTTGTTTGACTTGACAGCGTCATTTGCACCATGAGTAGGATGCAACCGGCACACATGCACCGTGCGCGGTGCAAGTGCTGATCGTGACCGTCCACTTATACCAAACTACAGTAAACTAACTCGCTTCGCTCGTCGTCGCATTGGGTATGTCGGAAAAAATTTGACGTTTGACACCTGTCAAAAATTGACATTTGACAACTGTCCTAAAAATTGACATTTGACATCTGTCAAAAAAATTGACATTTGATATTTGTCAATAAATTTGACATCTGTCATCAAATTTGACATTTGACATCTGTCAAAAGTTTGACATTTGACATCAATCAAACTGACATCTGAACTGTTTACACTTGACAGCGGTATTAGAACAGTGCGCAGGTTGCAAGCGGCACACTTTCACCGTGCGCGGGCCGCACGCGGCCCGCTCACGGTGCAAGTGTGCAGGTGCAAGTGTTAGTTGTGACTGTCCAATTATACCAATGAGAGACAATAAACTAACTCACTCATCGCCGCATTTGGTAGGTTGGAAAAAAAATTGACATTTGACATCTGTCCAAAAAATTGACATTTGATATTTGTCAATAAATTTGACATCTGTCAAAAAATTTGACAATTGACATCTGTCAAAAGTTTGACATTTAAAATCAATCAAACTGACATCTGTCTACACTTGACAGCGGTATTAGAACAGTGCGCAGGTCGCAAGCGGCACACTTGCACCGTGCGCGGGCCGCACGCGGCCCGCACACGGTGCAAGTGTGCAGGTGCAAGTGTTGGTCGTGACCGTCCACTTATACCAAACTACAGTATACTTGGTGCTTGCTTCGCTCGTCGTTGCATTTGGTAGGTTGGAAAAAAATTGACATTTGACATCTATCAAAAAATTTGACATCTGTCAAAATTTTGACGTTTGACATCTGTCACACTGACATCTGTCAAAATTACAACTATCTCCTTCCGAAACTGTAGTACCATAGGCAATAAAACGGAAAACAGCAATTTTGATAATAGTATATACGGCGGCTATATTAAAAAATGACAGATGTCAAAATTTGACCAAACCATGTTGATCAGCATCCTTTGGGGCCCCCAGATATCGATTTACATCCCGATCGGAGCTTCTTTATTTTCGGACGCGGACCAATGGACCGCCATTTTGAAAAACATTCTTTTTCACTGTATGCCCCTCTCAAAACTGTACAATATTAGAACAAACCCTCCCTACAAAAGTCTCACAGTTTCGGTGTTATTTGCGAATTAAAAATCCTAAAAAAGTGAAATTGCATGTTCGCAATATTTCAAAATGGCGGAATCAAAAAAGTTTTTACACATTCCTACCAAGTGTACCGTGGGATTTTCAGATATCGATTTTCATTCGGATCGGACAACTTTTACTATGAGTCGGTACGTCTACAGCCGCCATCTTGAAAAAAATTGATTTCACTGATATTGCATTCTTACCCTTATAACATCTATACTTGATCCCCAGGAACGACTTTTCTAAATCACTCGCAACGGAGGCGCAAAAAAGCAAAGTTGATATTTCAATAAAAGCACCTTTGTATGGCAGCCCCATTGAAAGTTGACACATGTCAAAATTTGATTACAGAATGTTGATCATCATCCTTGGGGACCCCCAGATATCGATTTTCATCCGGATCGGTGAAACTTTTTTTTCCGCCGCGGCCAAAATTTCCGCCATTTTGAAAAAAAAAATTTTTCGCAATCTTCCCCTCTGACCTCCAACTAATATTAGTTCGAGCTCTTTATACTAAAGTGTCATAGTTTCGCCGTCATTTATGGTTAAAATTTGTATGGCGGATTTTTTTTTCCGCCATTTTGAATTTTTTTTGACATCTCCAAAATCGTCCCAGGGTTTGCTATGACATTCCTTAAAACGCACATGATCTATCTTTTATGGTTTGGCCAGGCCGTTGACCGTCCGAGTGACCGAAGTTCGGAAGACCAGGTCGCGAATTTTTTTGAAGACACCTCGATCATCTGGACACAAAACACAACAAAGACATTCAAAATTTTCCATAGGTGTCGAGAAACAATGCGTCAAAAATGAAAAAAAAAATTTGTATGGCAGCCATCTTTAAAAATGGCGGAATCCAAAATTTTTTTTGAAATATCGAATCTGCGGCCCCGAAAACCCCCCAATGCAAAAAATCACCCCGATCGGACCAACTTTCAAAATGGCCGCCATTTTGAATCCGCCATCTTGGATTTTCATGACAACCATCTGACAGCCCCCGTCATCCTCTATGACATTTGGTCGAGCACCACCCACATACCTCTTACCGTTGCCGAATTATGAGCGTTTCAATTTTGTATGGGGGCCACCGTTTTTTGTTCGGGGGCCCCCATTTTTTTCATTTCTCTGGAAACATCCCAGGGTCTACTCCAACATTAGTTAAAACTGGACCCCCATATCTCTTGTCGTTTTCGAGATCCGTTGACCTGTTCCATCTCAGAGACGATTTTCTGGTAATGTCAGATTTTTCCTGGGGTGACATGACCCATCACTATACAGCCTCATACTCAGTTTTGACTGACCACTTCTGAGAGCTGAGATCAATTATGTCAATCATCAGTCAGTCAGTCACTCATGGGTATCCAATTTTATAGTAATAGTAACTAGTATTTTGCCCAGTGCGCGGGCCGCGAGCGGCCCGCGTGTGTGTTTTCGTGGCGTTCCATTTGTTCAAAACGCTATACTTGGAGCTAAACTTTAAATTTTGCAAGTACTTGTACAAAACTGCCGTATTTATCAAAGAAAATGATAATGCGCGTGACTTTGCATGGCGGCCATTTTGTTTGACTTGACAGCGTCATTTGCACCATGAGTAGGATGCAACCGGCACACATGCACCGTGCGCGGTGCAAGTGCTGATCGTGACCGTCCACTTATACCAAACTACAGTAAACTAACTCGCTTCGCTCGTCGTCGCATTGGGTATGTCGGAAAAAATTTGACGTTTGACACCTGTCAAAAATTGACATTTGACAACTGTCCTAAAAATTGACATTTGACATCTGTCAAAAAAATTGACATTTGATATTTGTCAATAAATTTGACATCTGTCATCAAATTTGACATTTGACATCTGTCAAAAGTTTGACATTTGACATCAATCAAACTGACATCTGAACTGTTTACACTTGACAGCGGTATTAGAACAGTGCGCAGGTTGCAAGCGGCACACTTTCACCGTGCGCGGGCCGCACGCGGCCCGCTCACGGTGCAAGTGTGCAGGTGCAAGTGTTAGTTGTGACTGTCCAATTATACCAATGAGAGACAATAAACTAACTCACTCATCGCCGCATTTGGTAGGTTGGAAAAAAAATTGACATTTGACATCTGTCCAAAAAATTGACATTTGATATTTGTCAATAAATTTGACATCTGTCAAAAAATTTGACAATTGACATCTGTCAAAAGTTTGACATTTAAAATCAATCAAACTGACATCTGTCTACACTTGACAGCGGTATTAGAACAGTGCGCAGGTCGCAAGTGTGCAGGTGCAAGTGTTGGTCGTGACCGTCCACTTATACCAAACTACAGTATACTTGGTGCTTGCTTCGCTCGTCGTTGCATTTGGTAGGTTGGAAAAAAATTGACATTTGACATCTATCAAAAAATTTGACATCTGTCAAAATTTTGACGTTTGACATCTGTCACACTGACATCTGTCAAAATTACAACTATCTCCTTCCGAAACTGTAGTACCATAGGCAATAAAACGGAAAACAGCAATTTTGATAATAGTATATACGGCGGCTATATTAAAAAATGACAGATGTCAAAATTTGACCAAACCATGTTGATCAGCATCCTTTGGGGCCCCCAGATATCGATTTACATCCCGATCGGAGCTTCTTTATTTTCGGACGCGGACCAATGGACCGCCATTTTGAAAAACATTCTTTTTCACTGTATGCCCCTCTCAAAACTGTACAATATTAGAACAAACCCTCCCTACAAAAGTCTCACAGTTTCGGTGTTATTTGCGAATTAAAAATCCTAAAAAAGTGAAATTGCATGTTCGCAATATTTCAAAATGGCGGAATCAAAAAAGTTTTTACACATTCCTACCAAGTGTACCGTGGGATTTTCAGATATCGATTTTCATTCGGATCGGACAACTTTTACTATGAGTCGGTACGTCTACAGCCGCCATCTTGAAAAAAATTGATTTCACTGATATTGCATTCTTACCCTTATAACATCTATACTTGATCCCCAGGAACGACTTTTCTAAATCACTCGCAACGGAGGCGCAAAAAAGCAAAGTTGATATTTCAATAAAAGCACCTTTGTATGGCAGCCCCATTGAAAGTTGACACATGTCAAAATTTGATTACAGAATGTTGATCATCATCCTTGGGGACCCCCAGATATCGATTTTCATCCGGATCGGTGAAACTTTTTTTTCCGCCGCGGCCAAAATTTCCGCCATTTTGAAAAAAAAAATTTTTCGCAATCTTCCCCTCTGACCTCCAACTAATATTAGTTCGAGCTCTTTATACTAAAGTGTCATAGTTTCGCCGTCATTTATGGTTAAAATTTGTATGGCGGATTTTTTTTTCCGCCATTTTGAATTTTTTTTGACATCTCCAAAATCGTCCCAGGGTTTGCTATGACATTCCTTAAAACGCACATGATCTATCTTTTATGGTTTGGCCAGGCCGTTGACCGTCCGAGTGACCGAAGTTCGGAAGACCAGGTCGCGAATTTTTTTGAAGACACCTCGATCATCTGGACACAAAACACAACAAAGACATTCAAAATTTTCCATAGGTGTCGAGAAACAATGCGTCAAAAATGAAAAAAAAAATTTGTATGGCAGCCATCTTTAAAAATGGCGGAATCCAAAATTTTTTTTGAAATATCGAATCTGCGGCCCCGAAAACCCCCCAATGCAAAAAATCACCCCGATCGGACCAACTTTCAAAATGGCCGCCATTTTGAATCCGCCATCTTGGATTTTCATGACAACCATCTGACAGCCCCCGTCATCCTCTATGACATTTGGTCGAGCACCACCCACATACCTCTTACCGTTGCCGAATTATGAGCGTTTCAATTTTGTATGGGGGCCACCGTTTTTTGTTCGGGGGCCCCCATTTTTTTCATTTCTCTGGAAACATCCCAGGGTCTACTCCAACATTAGTTAAAACTGGACCCCCATATCTCTTGTCGTTTTCGAGATCCGTTGACCTGTTCCATCTCAGAGACGATTTTCTGGTAATGTCAGATTTTTCCTGGGGTGACATGACCCATCACTATACAGCCTCATACTCAGTTTTGACTGACCACTTCTGAGAGCTGAGATCAATTATGTCAATCATCAGTCAGTCAGTCACTCATGGGTATCCAATTTTATAGTAATAGTAAAGTAATTAAACCTCTTTCCATGTAATCGACGCTGCGGATCGGAGTTTTCTATTCTTCACTGTGCCGGATTGCTAGCAATTTTTTTTTTTCAAACTTATATATTGTAACGTTATTTCTCCAAAACTGTTCCCAAACACATTGAGGACGTTTACAAGCTCTTGGAGTGGGAAAGATCTGGCATCAGTATAAATGGCGAGTACATCACTAACCTTCGTTTTGTCGATGATATAGTCATAATGGCGGAGTCGCTTGAGGACCTTAGCACCATGCTCAACGACCTCAGTGGAGACTCCCAGCAGGTTGGTCTTAAGATGAATATGGACAAAACGAAGATCATGTCTAATGCTCATGTTCCACCTATACCAGTAATTGTTGCGAACGATACTCTCGAACTGTCGACAAATATGGCTACCTAGAACAGATTGTCCAATTAGGTAGGTCCAACTTCGACAAAGAGATCGCACGCAGAATCCAACTCGACTGGGCAGCGTTCGGGAGGCTTTGAGCTATCTTTTCGTTCAAAATACCGCAGAGCCTGAAAACGAAGGAAATCAATGTGTGTTGCCAGTGATGACTTATGGAACTGAGACATGGTCTCTTACTGTTGGCCTCATTAGTAAGCTCAAAGCCCCGCAACGAGCTATGGAGGGAGCTATGCTCGGTGTTTCCTTGCGAGATAAGCTCCAGAATGAGGAGATCCGCAAGAGGACTAAAGTGACCGGTATAGCTCTTAGAATTAGCAAATTAAAACGGCAATGGGCAGACCGAAAAGACGCAGCGTAGACCGGCCCCCCACTAGGTGGACCGACTCTTCAGGCTGTTGATGATGATGACAAAACTACTCAACTGATGTTGAAAAAATTTCTATGGAACTCACCTGCAAATTAAACACATTCAAATTAAAAATCCGAATAGATTTAGAAATTACGGGGGTGGGTATCAAATAGATATAGAATATCAAGACGACTGAATTAGGAATTTCTTTTTTGAAGTCTGTAAAAAGAGGGTACATAAATCAAGTATAAAATCATGCTTTTCCTTGTGCTAGAGCCAGAAAAAAAGACAAAATCAATGACGTCATACAAATGCACCTCATTATTATTCAGATACCTTTAAGCAACCTATATTCAAAGTAAAATTGTTTTCGGCAGGACAGATGGGTATCGGCCGGATTATAATTCTAATTCATCATTACAGACTAGGTTCGAGTGGAAACCATCAAATTAACATAATGATAAGGTGGTGTAGAGTAGGGATTGGATAGAGACTGCAAATCAAAGTCAATGGACTTTAAATCAAAGTTTTTCTTTAAAAAGCTAAATTGTTCAAGATAAGACTATCTACAGAAATCAATTTAAATCCCTACTAATACTTCGAAAATGAATGTTTGTGTGTATGCTTGTAACCAGCTGAAACAGCTGCCCCCTTATTTGCTATGACCATTTAGACGATACCTTCGTGGAATGGTTTTGGGTTTAAAATGCTATTCTGTATGCCGTTGTCAAATTTGACAAACGTGACAAGGTTCGTTACACGCACGTAAAAGAATAGAAAACACTGGCCACAAAGAATCTAACGCGTGGATTACAGAATAAAATTTTTTAATTTCAATGCCATGGCGCGATAAAAGCCCGCGTTTATGTTTAGAGCACGTTATGACGTCACGCGTTATTGGCAAAGAATCTCATGAACAGATTATTTTAATTTTTTTGTGAAACGCAATGGTAGTTCGGTATTGGAGGAGCCGTACTGAAATAGTTCGGAGACGGGGATTGCTGAAAGAATCGCCAGTTTGTATCTTAACGTAGCGTTCATTTGTAAATGTTAGATATAGCTTTCTACAATATAAAATTGTAACCATTTCTGAATAAATGTTATAGAATTTTTTATTTTATTTTATAAATATGTGTGGGACATGTCACACAGCGCCATCTAGCCCCAAACTAAGCATAGCTTGTACTATGGGAACCAGATAACTGATACAATACATAGATGCTTTTTTGTTTGTAAATACATACATAGAATACAATATAACACCCAGACACAGAACAAACATCGATGTTCATCACACAAATGTTTGTCCTGGGTAGGAATCGAACCCACAACCTATATAGTTCAGAAGGCAGAGCTACTACCAACTGAGCTAACAGGCCAGTCTCAAAAATTGATTCATTTCTTGAGTTTTTCATTGACTTATTATGGATATGAGTCTACTTATTACAGAAAGATGATCAGTACCTAGAAAAAGTCAAGATTTCATTCATGCAATGATAATTTTGTGAAAAGATGAGTTTTTTCACAAAATTATCATTGCATGAATTTGACTGATAACTTGATTTGCAAATCAAGTACACACTGCCCGCGAGGAAAAGAGATAGTGAAGTAATGGCGGATGTGGCATTATTTTGGGCGAGTATTAGCACAAGATTAGCATATATCACCACAATCCGTTTCACGACGAAGAAAATTTTGTGATTATGTCATTATCAAAGAGTAAAATACATATATATTTAAATACGTATATGTTTTTGCAGCTTTGACATTTTATTTCTTAATCTCGAATTGACCTTAGTTTTGTCTCTGTCCAACAACTTAGAACATTCTACATCTTCGACATTTTCGCTTTAATCAGGTAAGATTGTAACCAAAAGCGTAGCCATAATTAAAAAACAAAACAAAAACAAAATTTTTAGGAGGAAGTCTCTACATCTTCCCTACTCTACACAATCTGTTTCTTACTCATATCAAATAAAACTCGACAAGGCTCAACATACATATATGCATAACATACACACATACATAATTATGTACTCCACGTTTACATTATACGGGCATGAATACAAAATTATGAATATTAAAAACGAAACAGCATTTATGATGTTCATAACAATATTTTAATAATAATCATAAAATACCTGTTATATTTAAGTTTTCGGTTTTAAAGGTCTCAAATGTAGCTTTTGGAAAATATAAAAGCTGTGTTAAGCGAAAATATAGATTACTAGCTGCGTCCCGCGGTTTCACCAGCGGATATAAAGAAGCCTATGTGTTAACTCATCGTATATACTAAATTTCATTTGGATCTGTTCAGCTGTTGCACCGTCAAGCAAGAGGGAACAAACATACGCGACAACTTTCAAATTTATATATTGTTAAGACTATCCGCGGCTTCACCTGCTTTGATCTTAGGAAATAATTGTCGCTGACAGAACAGAGCAGCCACGAAAAAAACGCTACTTCTACTATAACTCACCTTCGCTACAAACTCACTCACAGCGAACAGGGCAACCTCGAAAAAAAAACGCCAACTTTTACCACAGGTCACCATAGCTACAAAGTGACTTTCGCGGCCCGCTTGCGGCCCAGCGAAAAGAGCAACCTTGAAAAAAAACGCAATTTTTACCACAGGTCATTATTGCTACAAACTCACTTACGAGTTGAAAGAAATGGTACGGTGCTTATCGCAAGCGTAGGTAATTACTATATGTTTGTTTCTTTCCTTCGCCACTGACGTAGCGATACGTGTGAGCAGTACAAATATAATACGCGTTTTGATCTCTCTATGCTTTAGTCAATACCCTAAGGGTAAGAGACGAGATAGCTCTGCTGGTAATGAAATATTTTTCTTTTCTCTGCAGTGTGGAACTCAAGCATAATATTTTTGGGACCAATTCGATCCAAAACAAATTAATATCATCCGCAAAGGTTGATGGGAAACTCTGTAATAAGCTGTTGGAATTATCGTATTTTGTTCAGCCTTATTAGTATGTTATGTAGATAGGTATATAGAGATTTGGGTGACTTACCGCTTGTAAAAAAACATTTGCCCAACGCTGCCCGTGTTACTTCATCATCATCAGCCTGAATACGTCCACTGCTGAACTTAGTAGGGCTCCCTCAGAGAGCGCCCGGTATTCATCAGATCGTTGGTCGACCTAGTGGGTGGCCGCCTACGCTGCGTCTTTGTAGTTCATGGTCGCCACTCGTGAACCTTTCTTCCCCATCGGTTGTCAGTTCTATGAGCGATGTGGCCTGCCCAATGCTATTTCAACTTGCTAATTCTAAGAGCTATATCGGTCACTTTAGTTCCTGCGGATCTCCTCGTTCCGGACCTTATCTCGGAGGGAAACACCGAGCATAGCTCTCTCCATAGCTCGTTGCGCGACTCTGACGTTTCTGAAAATATTCAAAATATATAAAAATATTATTGGAGACTTATTAGCGAAAATTGTCACAATGATTTTCAACACAAAAATCAAATCTAAGTAAGTAGTAGGTATAGATTCATAGAACTAGGATGTACAAGACCAACAATGACAGTTTGAAGGTAGGACAAGAAATCACAAGAAAAGTATTAAACGAAAAACTGTTGCTATGATTATGATTTTTAATATTTGCCACAAGTTAACTGTAGTGTTTACTAAATATTGAACCTACCTATAAGCTCCCATAGCTTTTAAGTAAAATAACAGGCATCTTATTTACTGAGAAACCTTTTAAAATTGCCGAATAATAAAAACCTGAAACACTGAAATATTGCGATATATCTGAAGGATCTGTTCCAATCTAGAAAATAAATAGGTTTATTCAGCCAGATACCACACCAAACATAACAAAACATGATTTATAATCATTTGTGGATAAGTTTTGCTGTGACTCGATGTATTTATTCGGATTAAGGTGGAACGTTTCACTAGTGTGGAAAATTTTCTTGCTTTCTTTTGCCAATAATAGCTTAATTACACGTGATTACATTAAAACTGATTTAACGTAAAGAAATAGAATGTATCAACAAATTACGATTAAAAGTATCTCCTAGATATCATTGGTTTAGCGACAAATGGCAATATACCATTTTCTTCTTAGTTTTTCAGTCTATTGCCATTTGTCGCTAAACCAATGATATGTAGGTGATACTTTTAATTGTAATTTATTGATACATTCTATTTATTTGCGCAAAATTAGTTTTAATGTAATCACGTTGAGTAACTAAGCTATTATTGGCAAAAGAACGCATGACAATTTGAATTTGCCGCGCTAGTGAAACGTTCCACCGTTTATGTTTTGTAAAAACATAAATTTTAATATATAATATTATAAAAAAACACACTCGCTCACAGAATAAGATGTAAAAGCAAAATAGTATTTTGCACTTTGATAACGGCACTATGGTACATAATCACAAAACGTTCTTCGTCATGTAACATATAATAATAATAATAAAAACTCAGCAAGTACCTTGACTTGGCTCACGAGGTAACCGCCATGTGGAATGTTGACTCAACGAGCATTGTCCCGATAGTTATTTCGGCGAACGGCCTTATAGCGAAGAGCCTCGACCAACACCTCGAGAGGCTCTCGCTAGACGGTTGGATCAAGGGTCAGATTCAGAAGGCAGTACTCCTTGACACGGCACGTATTGTCAGGAGGTTCCTCACTCTGCAGCCCTAACCACCGGTAGCTTGGGCCTTGCCCCGCTGCCGGCGGCACTCTAGGTTTAGGTTTTTTATAATATTTTTGTAATTTATTTTTATATGAATATTATAGAAAAACTTAAATCTAAGAAAAAACAATAAATGAGTGAATAATAATAATAATAGCCTTTTATTCCTAAACATAGGGTTACAAGAGGTCCCTAAGTTCGGTGTGCCTTTTGGCATAGGCCTCCTCCAACTTCCAATGGATCCTGTCCCTTGCTATGTAACATATACTCGCCCAAAATAATGACATATCCGTAATTATTTCACCATCTCTTCCTCTCGGGCAGTGTGTACTTGACTTGTACCTCTTGCTCCTCCCACGCGAGTCTATTGAAAGTAACAAAAGAAATATTTTTCTTTATTTTATGTGTAGACATGTCACAGCACCATCTAGCCGCAAACTAAGCATAGCTTGTACTATGGGAACCAGATAACTGATACAATACTTAGATACTTCTTGTATGTAAATACATACATAGAATACAATATAACACCCAGACACAGAACAAACATCGAAGATCATCACACCAAATGTTTGTCCTGGATGGGAGTCGAACCCACAACCTATAGTTCAGAAGGCAGAGCTACTACCAACTGAGCTAATAGACCTGTCAAATTTCTAAGTCTGTGAGTAGTCTAGACTCAAGGGTATAGAGGCTAGAGTCTAAAGTCTAGACTTCAAAAGATAATAAGTTATGTAAAGCAAACTCACGTGATTCCCAACTGGACATCCTTTCCCAACTGACCATGACTGCACATGTCATCATCAACATAAGTGGTCATCATTCAATGGCAGAATATTACGGGAAAATGATATGTAATGAGGTGGTTAGTTAGTATTTACAATTTGAATGAATGTTGTATAAAGTAGGTATGGAACAAGTATAAATGGCTTGTCCTTTAGGTGGAACGTTACACTAGCGCGGCAAATTCAAATTTTCTTGCGTTCTTTTGCCAATAATAGCTTAATTACTCAACGTGATTACATGAAAACTAATTTTGCGCAAATAAATAGAGTGTATCAATAAATTACAATTAAAAGTATTACCTACTTATCATTGGTTTAGCGACAAATGGCAATAGACTGAAAAACTAAGAAGAAAATTGTTTATTGCCATTTGTCGCTAAACCAATGATAAGTAGGTGATACTTTTAATTGTAATTTATTGGTACATTCTATTTATTTCCGCAATATTAGTTTTCATGTACCTAATCACGTTGAGTAATTAAACTATTATTGGCAAAAGAACGCAAGAAAATTTGAATTTGCTGCGCTAGCGTAATGTTCCACCTTAATTTAAATATCTATTTATAGGAATTACTTAGGCCATGTACCTACTGAGATGTAACCATGGAACAACATATAGCTTCTCGGCCGTGGTTATTACAAGTCAGGTGCAACGCACACAATTCGTTGAGCGATAAATGTGACAGCAAAGCAAGTCTAGAGCGAGAGAGTAAAAATAATACCGAATTCACATAAATAATTACAGTTATTTACATAATACGGTAATATTATTATTTGTTTTCGGTTTTCGATTCTTTTTATTAATGTTTTATTTTTACGCACAGGGAAAAAAAGCGCAAATACTTGTTCTGTGTCTGGGTGTTGTAGGAGCATAGTCCTCGTAGTTCCTGGGTCCCTAGATACAGAGGATCCTAGTCCAGGATCTACGAATATGATCGTTGGGCGTATAAATAAATAAAAATTGGCAGTGGTAATGTATGAACTGATTAACTGACTAATTATTTCATTTAATAATTATCAAGTTTTTTTTTTTTCGGGCAAATTGCCTTTATGACTCAAGCTAACTACTACAATAATAAAAACTAAACTAAACTAAACTAAGCTAAACTAAACTAAACTAGCTACTACAAAGAACACTTATGGACAATTGGTTACAGAATAAATAAATGAGTCATCTAAAAATGTTTTCGTGTATTTAATACAAATAAAACGACCTCCATGATTAGTTAAAAAATTAAACAATATCAGCATGATTTTCCAATAAGATCCAAACTAGAACCACGACTAATAAACAAACCCAAATCGATATAAACACCGCCATCTAGCGTCGAGTAGCAAACCTGCGCAACTAGCGCCACTTCACGCCGCGGCGGCTTCACGTACTACCACCGCCATACATCAAAATGGTCTTACCATACGTAATTGGTACAACAATTTTCTCTAAATTAAATAGATTTATAGATGTAAACGACTTATTAACCATTATTTGTGCTGTTGCTATGTATTTAGCGAGTTAAATACTGTGTTCGCGACGTGGTTAAGTTATTTAAGCTTTATTTAAGTGTAATTTACCTTATTGGAATTAGATTTCGGTGTTTTGGTGTCGACCGTAGCTTTTTATAGGTTGACAGGTTGAAAACAATGTTATGTACGGTTTTGTTTCTTTTTTCGTTTGTACCTATGTGTCTCTGGAAAAGACAGCTATTTAGCGATTATTTATAAGATCGCAAAATAAGTAGGGCCTAAAAGATCTTTTTACTATTGTAAACTATTGCTCTACTTTAGCTGAGCCAAATTTAAATTATACTTATTATCCGTAGTAAAGTCTAGATTGTAATTTTAATGAAGCACTAGAAAAAAAAAACTTGTAAAAATATGCGTCTTTCTATAGTCTATATGAGATCTTTTAGATATTTTGGGTTGATACATACCTAACTAGTCATTGGGGCCGATTTTAAAGGCTTTTAGTCGACAGATCTAAAGCTCTTAAACTGTTTTATTTACGCTTTAAAATTATCATTGCATAGAAAGATAGATTGAAACCAAATATTTTGTAGTAGGTAAGCAGCGTCGTAGTTCTATAATAACTATTTATACTTTAATTATTGGTAGGGTAGGCATCTTCGAGAGAAGGGGTGTGATCCCCGGTCTGGTTGGTACCTGGTTCAGCAAGTTTCCTTGCGGGGCAATGCGGCTAGTGTCTTGGGTACTTTTGGCCCAGGTTGGTACGCGACGGATCTTTAGTTTTAAATTTTTAATTTTCTTTTTTAATATCTTAATTTTTAATTTTATTTAATTTTAATTTTGACATAATAATATGCTATGTTCTGACCTGTATAAATAATTATAACTTTATCCATACAATAATAATTAAAGTATTAACTCGTTTAGTTTTGCTATTTATAAAGTAAAGTATTTGTATAGTAGGTATAGCTATATAGAGGTAGCTAGTTGGTATTATTGTAGTAGTTAAATAACGTTTTAAATATTTAAATAATTTAATTATGTACCTACCTAAGTGATGTTGTAGTGATTTAACATGATTTCTTTTTTTTTTAAGTTTTCATCATGACTGTCTCTTTCCCATCTCTTCCCGTGCCGTAAGATCCGGCTAAGGGAATATCCAGGGAATAGGCAGCAGCATTCTCCTCGGTAATAATCTTCAGATTAATTTGTAAAGGAAAAATTTGAATCACGAGCGGGACTTGAACCCGCATCCATCCGTCCCTAAAGCCGGGACATGCTTTACTTAAACTACCGTGACAAGTGGTCTCGTGTCCGAATTTATCCTTCACCTTTTTACAACCAACTTACGGGGTTGGCAGCGCCATCTATTGAGAAATTCTTAAGAATTATCCCAACCAGCACGGTCAAGTTACATCAACACAAATGCTGTAAAGATAACGCCTCCCAAATCAATATTTATGATTTTTATAGCAGTATCGCCTGCTCAGCGTAATCTACAGATTAATTTGTAAAGGAAAAATTTGAATCACGAGCGGGACTTGAACCCGCATCCATCCGTCCCTAAAGCCGGGACATGCTTGGGATAATTCTTAAGAATTTCTCAATAGATGGCGCTGCCAACCCCGTAAGTTGGTTGTAAAAAGGTGAAGGATAAATTCGGACACGAGACCACTTGTCACGGTAGTTTAAGTAAAGCATGTCCCGGCTTTAGGGACGGATGGATGCGGGTTCAAGTCCCGCTCGTGATTCAAATTTTTCCTTTACAAATTAATCTGTAGATTACGCTGAGCAGGCGATACTGCTATAAAAATCAAAAATATTGATTTGGGAGGCGTTATCTTTACAGCATTTGTGTTGATGTAACTTGACCGTGCTGGTTGGGATAATTCTTAAGAATTTCTCAATAGATGGCGCTGCCAACCCCGTAAGTTGGTTGTAAAAAGGTGAAGGATAAATTCGGACACGAGACCACTTGTCACGGTAGTTTAAGTAAAGCATGTCCCGGCTTTAGGGACGGATGGATGCGGGTTCAAGTCCCGCTCGTGATTCAAATTTTTCCTTTACAAATTAATCTGTAGATTACGCTGAGCAGGCGATACTGCTATAAAAATCATAAATATTGATTTGGGAGGCGTTATCTTTACAGCATTTGTGTTGATGTAACTTGACCGTGCTGGTTGGGATAATTCTTAAGAATTTCTCAATAGATGGCGCTGCCAACCCCGTAAGTTGGTTGTAAAAAGGTGAAGGATAAATTCGGACACGAGACCACTTGTCACGGTAGTTTAAGTAAAGCATGTCCCGGCTTTAGGGACGGATGGATGCGGGTTCAAGTCCCGCTCGTGATTCAAATTTTTCCTTTACAAATTAATCTGTAGATTACGCTGAGCAGGCGATACTGCTATAAAAATCATAAATATTGGTAATAATCTTCTGCCATAACCAAGACGCATGCCAAGCGTGGTGATTATAATGGCAAATCCGATGAAATTATTTATAGGGAGGAGAACTTTGTAGGTCAAAAAATAAATTTAAAAAACTAATTGAGGAGGCCAGGCGATTGAGCGATGGTGGCCAAGCGGTAGCATGTGCGCTTCGCAATCTTATATAGGTACGGCACCGGGTTCAATCCTCGGACTAATGACTTATCTAGTAAGTTATGTGCAGTTTGTGATGCCATCGCTCCGTGCCTCGGAGAGCACGTTAAGCCGTCGGTCCCGGTTGTCATAAGAACATCTATGGCAATCGGTACGGGTAGTCAGACGCCTGATAGAATCTGACGCCTGATCTAACCATCCCTGTTACTGGTTCCTTGTGGGTTGCGAGGTCAGATGGCAGTCGCTCGTGTAATTCCTATCTGCTGTAGTAGGTACCCTATTCGTTTACAGATTAGAAGAGGCATTAGAATAATCATGTACATAAATAAAATCTAAACCACCAATGTTAAAATGAAGATTCATTTCTATTTATTTTAACAATGAACTGTGGTTTTGATGATTTTATAACTTTCACGTATATATTTTTTTTTAATTTTTTTATTACAAGTAATAAGGACAGCAATATGCCAATTTCACTTATTATTTGATATACCACTCAAGCATGCATAATAATTTTTTTTTATTCATTAAAAATAATTCCAATAATCATAATGAAGTTAAACCATTAGTTTAATTTTATAAATAAGCAATCAATAATAAATTAAAAAAGAATAAAATATTATTACTCACTTATTTTGTTTTCTTAGGCTTAGTGTACATAGATATTGGTAGTATAATTTAGATATATGTTTATAAATAAGATTTGTACATAAAAAAAAATTAAGTAGAAATTAGTCAATAATAATTGTGTAGGTACATATAAAAATTATTAAAAAGTCATCATAACAATAAAATAAGAAAAATTACAGATTATACATATAATTTCACAGAATGATAATAATAATTTAAAAATATAAATTTAGCGTTTAATTCATAATATAAATTTCTTGCCTATTATTTCGAGTTATTCGAAATGTATTCGTACAATGCGATTGTTGGTTGCCGTCGGAAGATTGAATTTGCATTTTAGGTGCTTAAAACCAAAACATAGCAAATAAAACTTTAAAAGTAAGGATTGATCAAGTTTTAAAATTGATTATTTTGATTATTTATAATTATTACAAAAAAAAAATTATGTAATGCCTGTTACCTAATCAAAATCATAAGTAAATCGAAATACCAATGCGGTACTTATTCATATTTAATTATTAAAAAAAATTCGTAAAGTACTATGCCATCATCATCATCATCATCATCAGCCTGAAGACGTCCACTGCTGGACATTCCAACAGAGTGGCTGCTTGCCTCCTGCATCCATCGGCTCCCGTGGTTTTAACCAGATCGTCGGTCCACCGAGTGGGGGGCCTACGCTGCATCTTCCGGTTCGTGGTTGCCACTCCAGAACCTTTCTTCCCCATCGGTAAAGTACTACATTGTTCAATTATCGCTAATATACATAGGTAAAAAAAGGTTTGGTCAACACTTCGGGGAGCCGTTGGAGGCAAATCGCTGTTTAAAGTTGAGTTTTTACAAGTTGAGTTGTATTTTATTTGTATTATTCTTATTATAATAAGATGACATCTTTAATTGTTTATTTCATTTTGATTATTATTTATTATTCTTACATTTTAAACCTTTGTAATATTAATAACAAATTTCATGAATTTTTTGTTGGACTAATTTATTCCGTTTCACTTGACTATTTTATATTTGATCTATGTTTTATTTCTCTCGTTTTAATTTAATTGTAATTTGTTTTAATCCGATTGAAATTGTATTTAAATAATAATTTGTGTAAATGGTGTAACCGTACTAATTAATTGAATAAATAAATAAATAATAAGGGGGAGGCATATGTAATGGACCAGTATTGCCAGTGATGACTTATGCCACTAAGACGTGGTCTCTTACTGTTCGCCTTATGAGTAAGCTCAAAGTCTCACAACGTGCTATGAAGAGACCTATGCTCAGGGTTTCATTGCGAGATAAGATCCGAAATGAGGAGATCCGCAAGAGAACTAAAGTCACCGATATAGTTTTTTGAATTAGCAAGTTGAAGGGGCAGTGGGCAAGCCGCATCGCTCGTAGAACTGACAACCGATAGGGAAGAAAGGCTCTCGAGTGGTGACCACGAACCGGAAGACGCAGCGTAGGCCGGCCCCCACTAGGTGGACCGACGATCTAATGAGATTCGCGGGGAGCCGATGGATGCAGGTAGCAAGCAAGGCAAGCAGCCGCTCTAAGTGGCGCTCTTTGGAGGAGGCTATCACTTTTTCTTTGCACACATTTTATTTATCTTTACATATTTTTGATGTTATCTATGCATATGTACCTACATAGTAAGTAAGTACATAATATTTTGTATAGAACAAGTTGTAACAGATGGAATGTGTACGCGAAATGAAATGTCGCGGGGCAGGCGACACAGGGCTGTATTAAGGATAAAGTAGGCTAAAAGGTTTAATTATTACGTTAACCCATATTGTCCCACTGTTGGGCCAAGGACTCCTTTCCCTCTTTCTAATTGTTGCAATCTAATGCTTGTGTGGGCCAATCCTTCGCATAAGCGTCCAACTTGTCTCTCCGCTGCCGCCTAGGCCGACCTCGCCATATAAAGTTTAATTATGACAGACAAATACAAGATAGTAGTGTTTTAGAGATACTTATTGATATGGTTGATCACTGATAGTATAATAGGTTCTAGATTGGTTAATATTCATAAGCATAGCATCACGTTATATTTTAATTTTTATTGAAGGTTGCATTTTGTGGACCCCACATCTCACACTAAGGAGTCGGTACCTATGTCCTAGAATCTAAAAAGACCATTGAAATTCGCTTTCTTCGTCATCAAATCATCAGTCAGGTCATCCGTTGAACATATCGTCGCTTGTTTGACTAAGTGACGTATCTGACATTTGACGTATCTGACATTTTAAATGTAGCTTTTATCTACTTTCAAAGACGCATCGTACTGTCTAATCAACGTATTTGTAGTCAAAATGTCAGATACGTCACTTAGTCAAACAAGCGACGATATAGACCTTTTCTCTAAATGCTCACATGCTGGAAAAGCAAACACGCATACGCTTTAGGTATCGCCACAGGGCGCCGTTCCTCACCAAATAGATTTTTCGGAAGACCTTATCTTTCAAATATATTTTGGAATAACGAAAATAATGAAAGAACAAGAATACGGCCCCTAAATGATCTTCCAGTGACTCGAATCTTAAGTTTTAATATTAACGGGGGTCTTGCGGGGCCCATCCTACGCCCCGTCTGGTCCTTAGTTCACCCCTGTATAAACACCGTGGGACTTGCCATTTGACACACGACATTTCACGGAACAAGACAGCTATTTCAATGTGTTTTTCTCTTTTGCACTTTGCTGCATTGGCAACACGAAAACTAACAAATGGTTTTGTTTTTATACTTGTCAAAATAAAGGAATTCGAAACAACTGCCGGTAAAATTACCTAAAAAAAGTAGAGTAAAACACAGGAAATGCTTTCGTGAGGAATTTTGTCAACTCGCTGTTTTATAGCCAAGTGAAAATTTGGCAGATGCAGCATTTTTTCTTTTTATCAACAAACATAAAAAAATACTACCAAAAGAGAAACTCTTCTTTTTGGTTTCTTCTTTTAGGTTTCTGCTCTTATGGTGGTTTTTTAAATTGTTTTGTTACCTCAGAACTCTGTCATTTATTCACTGATTTAGATATAACATGAGAAACTTTATTATTTTAAAGTTCCGAGTGACACTGCAACTGTTATGGCGCGGGCGGGTCGCTGACCATCAGGTGAACGACCAGCTCGTCAAGTCATTCAATCGCATAAAAAAAACTTCCAGTTCAGTTTCTGATTGACCCTATAGCAATTTTATCAAACTCCTTTTAGTAGTTTATTTTTGGTAAAAATATAAACATGATAATAATTTATCATGCAATTATTATTCTGAGTAAGAAAGAAACGTCTATTCTCATTAGTTCATTTAACAGTTCAATTGATTGAACTACTGAGATTTTTTATTCACACTAGTTCAATGAAATATTTTGATTGAACTACTGAGCCTTGTAAGTCTCCTCAGTTTAATTAAAAAAAAACATTGAACTAAGGAGTACAAGTACGAACAAGACTCAGTAGTTCAATTGCGAGAATCTTCAATTTTTGTTTCAAATCACTACCTTTCGAGTCAATTTAACCCCTTTTAATAATGAAATTATTATTCCGCTATTAACATTAGTAATTAGTAAAAACCTTTGTCATGACTGACTGACTGACAAACAAACTTACAACCCAAACCGACGGACCTATATGGAGAGTGCCTTCCTTTGACGTAATGGCGTAAGTACTTAAAGAAAGGGTTTTTGAAATTTCAACCCATTAAGCTTATTAAAAAGGCTCAAAATTGTATAACGAAACGCGGGTAAAACCGCGGGCTGCTTCTAGCTTATTATTTACTGTTTGATATTTGTACTTTTCTCGTTGTTAGTTTTTTTTTTACACCAAGTTAGTGGTTTTGTTCATGTTCAATAGATGGCGCTACTAGTCTAGCTAGAGTAAATATTAGACTTGCCGTTAGGCTGTATCTGGTACTCGTATCGTATCATTTAGTTTTATTCTGTGGTCATAAAACGATCACGGAATAAAATTAATAAAATCATATACTCATAATAACAATAATAGGTATCTTCTAGGCAAGCATGTACTATCGTAGACCGTGTCATCACTTTCCATCAGGTGAGATTGCGCTCAAATGCGGGCCTCATCATCATCATCAGCCTAAAAACGTACAATGCTAAAGCCCTCCCCTAAAGAGCGCCACTTTGAGCGGCTGCTTGCCTCCTGCATCCATCGGCTCCCGCGGTTCTGACCAGGTCGTCGGTCCACCTAGTGGGGGGCCGTCCTACGCTGCGTCTTCCGGTTCGTGGTCGCCACTCGAGAACCTTTCTTCCCCATCGGTTGTCAGTTCTACGAGCAATGTGGCCTGCCGACTGCAATTTGCTAATTCTCAAAGCTATATCGAGCCTAATTATAAAAAAAAATTTTTTTTTTAATAGAGTTCCTATAGCTATGGGCTAAAGTTAACGGGGAAAATATCCTACTTAGGTATATCCCCAGAGTTCAAAGTAATTTTTATTTATGAACAAATAGCACAACGTTTGGCCGTGTGGTTTCAGCGCGGTTTGAGAGTATAACCACCCCATCTCTTCCCGTGGGTGCCGTAAGAGCCAGCTAATGGAATATCCAGGGAATGAGCAGCAGCATTCTCCTCGGTACATTAAAATCTTCTGCGATCACCAAGCCGCCTGCCAAGCGTGGTGATTATGGCAAACCCCTTATGATAAAGCGTTCGTAGTGGCGTTTCATGGGGAGGTCTGTGTTCAGCAGTGGACGTCTTCAGGCTGTTGATGTACCTATGTATGTAAGCCAAGGTTTGACAGCAATTCACCTGATATTAAGCGACAAGGCAGTCAAAGGTCTAGCACGTTGCCTAAATTTACCTACAATGTCCGTCCACTTGGCATCCCTAGCTCTCCAGATGGCCTAGCATGCCCACTGCGAGAAAACGGATTATTCGCGTCTGCCCCCAAGAACGTCCCCCACGCGGTGGCAGACGACCCATGCATATGAAAAATGAGGGCAAACGGGAATAGGTTATTATTATCTACCACTAATTAATTATAATCTGCCGCTAATTTTTTATATAAGTTCAAGTGACTTCTGGCGCGCCGGCCGCTGCCGCAGCACGCTGGCTCGGCTCGTCCATCGTGTGGTCACTGGTCGTGTGGTCGTGTGTGTTAACCTAACGCGCTCCTCCTCGCTTCGCTCGTCGTCGCACTTATTTATAACTTTGCCGTAGATTTCCCGTGTAAGTTGATACTGGGGGCAGACGGTAATATGTTCTTGATCACTATGGTCAACCACCCCCGCGGGGGCGGATAGCCATAAGTGAAACCGTCTGCCACTGCGTGGGGACGTTCGTGAGGGCAGACGGGAACATACCGAGAAAACTTGTTGTCGCTGTTAGAGTGAGACACACTTAGGCGCTACCATAGCCTTGTCACGGTCTCTCACGAGATAAAGTGTCGAGAAAATTTTGTCGCGGTGCGCATGCTAGCCGGGCTGGGGGATTCAATTGGATTTTTTCTCCACACAGATCCTCTTTACGTTATTTATTTTTGAAGTATCGGTTAAAACTTGTCCGCATCTCTTGTAGAACTGACAACCGATGGGGAAGAAAGGTTCTCGGGTGGCGACAACGAACCGGATGACGCAGCGTATGCCCCCCACTAGGTAGACCGACGATTTGGTCAGAACCACGGGGAGCAGATGGATGTAGGAGGCAAAGAGCCAGTCAAAGTGGCGCTCTGTGGAGGCGCACCTAGTCCATTATAAAGTCAGACAATCTCAGCGCTTAGCTACCACGTTATCACTCAGAAGCATCTTGCGTTTAATCAGATACCGCCGTTATTTGCACCCCTTTTCCTGTCTCTCAGAATGTACAACCACGGGGGAATACCTTCTCTATTATTATAACTACAGGGGTTATAATCCCTTGTCAATATCACTTAACTTTCGTGTCGAAAAGGTGCTAAGTTCCCATGGATGTTGTATGAGATTTTGATAGTTATAATGGAGGAATAGGGTTTGGTTTTCGATGAGTGGTGTTCTGTGAAGTACGGTTGGAAGGAAGGTTCAATTACAATCAATTGAGATGATTTAGACAAGTGTCATGGGGATTTCGGTGGTCAGACTGTTTGGACATTCAGGTCATAGATAGTATTTTAATTCTCAGTGTAAACTTTATTGAAATTTATTTTAAACTAGCTGACCCGCCTCGGTTTCCACGGGTTAATTAGTTTTATGCCTAATCTCAGTCTAAAGAAAGAGAGAAAGAAGAGGGAAAAGATAAGGGAAAAGGATGAATGGATGAAGGTGAAAGGAGGCAGGTGCGCCAGCACCTGCCTCCTTTCGACGTTGAGACATTGAAAACGGACCACGCGTTAATGAATAACAACTAAATACATATTTTTACTTTCATCCCCTCTCCCGCGGGAACCGTGCTGAATTTCGGGATTAAAAGTATCGCATAGCCTACCTCGTAATATGAACTCAAATCATGCCAAGTTTCATTTGAATCCATTCGGTAATAGTTTCGGCGTGATGCTCAGCCAAGATACAGACAGACAGACAGACAAACAAAAATGAAAAAAATATAGTTTTGGCTTCAGCATCGATAATAGCGAGCCCTCCAAACAATTTTTAAATATATCTTCAATGTACAAAATTGGACCTGTTACAGTTTTATTATAAGTATAGGTAGATTTTAACGCGTTCTTGGTACTTTCCCCTCCACTAAAAATAGGTCTTTTTGATATCACTTAGGCTGGGTTTTTTGATAATTCTCGTATTCCTTATGTTTAAAACAATTATTGTTTGTGTATTTACAGAAGAAGATGGTAATTTATTTTATTTTTATTTATTTATTTATTTACAGAGCAAAGAAAGATTTCGAGTAGCAACCACGAAACGGAAGACGCAGCATTGGATCCCCACTAGGTGGACCGACGCAGGAGGCAAGCAGCCGCTCAAAGTGGCGCTCTGTGGGGGAGGCCTATGTTCATCAGACTGCTGATTATGAGGATGATGTTGATTTTCAAACATTCATATTTTATTTAGATTTCAAACGTTCTCAAAGACCGTTTTACTCTACTCTCAACGCGTGGCCACCATAAGCGCAGTTGCTATCACCTTGAAGTCATCATCCCTCAGCATAATAACCTTTTACACAGACTCCTTCACTGTTACTGCTATAATTCGTCTCTGGAACTCATTACCAGTATCACTTCAATGGGAATCTTCAAATCCACACTTTACCAACACTTTATATCCATTTGAGCGCTTAAAATGATTTAATAACCATTATATATAGATATATATATATTATGGAGTATTTTGTTTTTATTTATGTAAATTTGTAATATATATAGACCATATAGACCACAAAACTTTTTATGAGTAAATGAAATATGTAAGATATTGTATGTATTATATTTTATTATTATTTAAAAACGTTATAATATCTAAACTATTATTGTTATCTATATACCTACCTCATATTATTATTATTATCTTTTTCCAATAGTTTGGCTCCACACATAGTGTATTTAGCCAGAGTCAAGTATTGTAGTTTTGCATCGTATTATGAAATATTTCATGTAAAGTCAGGTCTTAGTCACAGTCAGTCAGGGTAGTCATAGTCCAGTCTAAGTCAGGTAGTCATAATCCAGTCTAAGTCATGTCCTAGTAAAGTGGTGGCAACTTTACTAGAGGCTTCTGTGGAATTTTGGAAGCAACACGAAAATCCACGTTTCACCACATTATATCACTTGCCCACACTCATGCTCGTAATTCAGCACTTAATGCGTAAAATGCCACTAATTTTAAACATTAACACTAGAAAAAGCATAAGTTTTGTGAAATAATACAATGCAACGACGTGAACTTTTTCACGTTCCCGCCAAAACTCCTATTTTTTTTTATTTGGGTAAGTAACCTTTCCTTTTTCTTTTTTCAACCAGCACTACCACTCGTTCCACACTGCACAAAGGTTAACTGGAAGAAAATGTTACTTAGCATTATGTTCGCCTATGTACTTAATTTACTCTTGTGCAATAAAGCATTTTCTATCTATCTATCTAGATTTTGATTTTGTATTACTTACACCACTATTTTCAATACATATTCATTCTCCAAGTAGACAACAACAAACACAACAACAAAAACAAACAACACAAACAACAAAATACAACAAAATACAACAAAACAAACACAACAATAACACAAAATACAACAACAACAAACAACAACAACAAAAACAACACAACGACACAAAACAACACAACAATACAATAAATATAAAAATAATAATATAAAAAAAAAAAACTAATACTGTATATATATAGTATAATATAATAACAAACAAACAAACACAACATACAACACACTAATATTATATTGTGTAATACAATTAAATACAATAAATTATTCATAACAGATGTATTAAAATCCTCTCATACAATTATAGTTCTTAGTAAGTGTAGGTACTCGAGTAAGTGCACTTCAAAACTTATGTGACAAACTAACTTTTAAATAGCCCTTATTTTTGAAAGCATAAGGCTGTTTTTCGAATAGTCATAGCATGAAATCCCAAAGTTTCTAACATCAGAAAATGGTTATTTAATTTTCATCTTTATTTGAAAGGTCGTAAGGTTAATTATTGTATGTACACAACTTCCTATAGAAACTGTGAAGAGTTATGGTGGGTCCACACTGAGGCTATAAGTTATTGGCATTATAAATAAACTACAACAAAGATTAGATATTAGTAATATAATAAATATTAAACTAATTCAATAAAATGGTTTTTTTTTATAAATATTATTGCGACGTAATTTAAGACTTTTCTTCTAGACTTATTCTGTTAAGACTTTTTTAAATATTTAATATCTTGGAATTCATAGAGCATGCGAAACATTGGCATTTTAATAAGTCAACGAGTTTTGGCGGGAACGTGGAAATTTTCACGTCGTTGCATTGTATTGTTTTACAAAACTTGTGCTTTTTCCAGTGTTTAAAATTAGTGGTGTTTTACGCATTAAGTGCTGAATAACGAGCATAAGTGTGCGCAAGTGATATAATGTGGCGAAACGTGGTTTTTTGTGTTGCTTTCAAAATTCCATAGAAGATTTTAGTAAAGTTGCCACTACCTACTTTACTAGGGCACGACTTAGACTAGACTATGGCTACCCAAACTGTGACTAAAACTTGTCTTTACGTGAAATATAACACGATGAAAAATTACAATACTTGACACTGGCTAAATACACTATATGTGGAGCCAAAACATAAGGAAAAAAAATATTCAACGGAAAATTGTAATGATTTGTAATAATCAATATTTTGAAATAGGCTTGTGTTTGACTACGCATATGAAGTGACAATGTGGTCAAAGATGTCGCACGCACATTACGCACACCAGTATAGAATGGATTACACTCATAAAAAATTTAATACCAAAGCTGTGTAGTTTTTTATGATTCCAACGTTCAGTGTGTCCGCACCATAAAACTTTAAGGTTTCAAGTGAATACCACGTTGAATGGGATTGTATGAGAGGCAATAAATAGTTAATAAATACTGCATTGTAAGCTTTAAGGCGAGGCTTTTCCGGATCTTTAGGTATTTTACGCTGCCTCAAGCCGCACTTTTTGAACGCACGACGTATTCATTTACGCGACCCAAAAGTTGTGTGCGATGCGCCGCGCGCACTTGTTTCGCTCGTTAGCCACGTTATGTAACTCAGTAGCGGAGATCAAGTCGCTTTGAGAATAGAGTTAGCTTATGTTCTGGATTGACATAATAATATAATAATTGTGAACCTACCGTTATTTTATTAGATAAAAAATACGTATGAGATACAACCGTGTTTTTAATGCTATTTTTGGTAATTATTATTATTATTGTAATACCTACCCAGTCCCATGGTAATAACGACTTCAATTACCTTATTTCCAGTAGGTAGGTATAATAATGATGAATGGTACGATTAAAATGTTATAATGTTAAAAAAGTACATGATGCAGGTATAATTTTGAACAATTTTTTTTCCGCCCAGCTGCCCATAGCTTTTTCACACTTGCCCCCACCTGTCCCCACCAGCCGCTCACCTGCCCATGGCTTTTTCACACTTACCCACACCTGCTTACGCTTGCTCACGCCTGTCCACATTTGCCCACACAAACTGCCTAATAGCCCATGCCTGCTAACACATTTTCAAACTTGCCCACACCTGCCTACTTTTGCCCACATTAGCCCAGCTGCCCATAGCTTTTTCACACTTGCCCCCACCTGTCCCCACCAGCCGCTCACCTGCCCATAGCTTTTTCACACTTGCACACACCTGCTTACGCTTGCCCACGCCTGTCCACATTTGCCCACACAAACTGCCTATTAGCCCATGCCTGCTAACACATTTTCAAACTTGCCCACACTTGCCTACATTTGCCCACATCAGCCCAGCTGCCCATAGCTTTTTCACACTTGCCCCCACCTGTCCCCACCAGCCGCTCACCTGCCCATGGCTTTTTCACACTTGCCCCCACCTGTCCCCACCAGCCGCTCACCTGCCCATAGCTGTTTCACACTTGCCCACACCTGCTTACGCTTGCCCACGCCTGTCCACATTTGCCCACACAAACTGCCTATTAGCCCATGCCTGCTAACACATTTTCACACTTGCCCAAACCTGGATACTTTTGCCCACATCAGCCCAGCTACCCATAGCTTTTTCAAACTTGCCCAAACCTGGATACTTTTGCCCACATCAGCCCAGCTGCCCATAGCTTTTTCACACTTGCCCCCACCTGTCCCCACCAGCCGCTCACCCGCCCATAGCTTTTTCACACTTTCACACACCTGCTTACGCTTGCCCACGCCTGTCCACATTTGCCCACACAAACTGCCTATTAGCCCATGCCTGCTAACACATTTTCAAACTTGCCCACACCTGCCTACTTTTGCCCACATTAGCCCAGCTGCCCATAGCTTTTTCACACTTGCCCCCACCTGTCCCCACCAGCCGCTCACCTGCCCATGGCTTTTTCACACTTGCCCCCACCTGTCCCCACCAGCCGCTCACCTGCCCATAGCTGTTTCACACTTGCCCACACCTGCTTACGCTTGCCCACGCCTGTCCACATTTGCCCACACAAACTGCCTATTAGCCCATGCCTGCTAACACATTTTCAAACTTGCCCAAACCTGGATACTTTTGCCCACATCAGCCCAGCTGCCCATAGCTTTTTCACACTTGCCCCCACCTGTCCCCACCAGCCGCTCACCTGCCCATGGCTTTTTCACACTTGCCCCCACCTGTCCCCACCAGCCGCTCACCTGCCCATAGCTTTTTCACACTTGCCCACACCTGCTTACGCTTGCCCACGCCTGTCCACATTTGCCCACACAAACTGCCTATTAGCCCATGCTTGCTAACACATTTTCAAACTTGCCCACACCTGCCTACTTTTGCCCACATCAGCCCAGCTGCCCATAGCTTTTTCACACTTGCCCCCACCTGTCCCCACCAGCCGCTCACCTGCCCATGGCTTTTTCACACTTGCTCCCACCTGTCCCCACCAGCCGCTCACCTGCCCATAGCTTTTTCACACTTGCCCACACCTGCTTACGCTTGCCCACGCCTGTCCACATTTGCCCACACAAACTGCCTATTAGCCCATGCTTGCTAACACATTTTCAAACTTGCCCACACCTGGGTACTTTTGCCCACATCAGCCCAGCTGCCCATAGCTTTCTCACACTTGCCCCCACCTGTCCCCACCAGCGGCTCACCTGCCCATAGCTTTTTCACACTTGTACATAACTGCTTACGCTTGCCCACGCCTGTCCACATTTGCCCACACAAACACAAACCGTCGTTAGCTCCTGGACTCGTACGATTTTCTAAATGCATAACTTATTTTTTTTCCTTTTATTACATTTGTTACCCATTTTATTAATCTTTTTTTATTCACTTCTTAGTTAAGTTACTCGAAATAAACAATTAAATTAAATTATTCTATTTATAAATTAAAATTTACGATTAGCGTACCCTCGCGTCGTAGAGCGCAAAAATTTGGCATACGTCCGGCGTCGACGGGCTCTGCGAGCGGACTGGCGGCCCCGAAAACGCGCTCGGATGCCATGACTCCAAGATATAAATTCATATAAAATTACCGTATTAACTTTTTAACATTTTTATTAATGATTTAAATTTTTTGATCAATACATAATGCATTAAAAATTATTTAAATAATACGATTCGTATAAAACAAGTCGAATAGTCATTTCAAAAAATGTAAGATAGAGGTAACTTTGGATTTTTTTTCGATCGAGTGAAGTTATTCCTTTTATGTATAAGTTTTATGGTTTAACTCAAAGACATCCTTAAGAATAACATATATTTTTTTCATATCTAAAAGTGTGGTTTATCTCAGAGAAAAGTCTGTTCTTACAAGGGCGTTTTTGGGCCAGTCTCGCCTTAAGGGTACTTCTTTGAGTTGACGATCTGAGTATCGAAAATGTGGTGAGAGGCATGGCGTTAAGAGATCTCAATGGATTCATTGGTTTCTGATATCATCTATTCTTTTTTTACCCGAGGGTTTAAACGAAGGGTATTTCAATATAAAAGAATGAAGTCGTTCACCTGACGTTAAGCGTCACGGTTATACCCATAACAGTTGCTGTGCCACTTGCAACTGTATAAAGTTTTGCGTGACACTGCACTGTGCACGTCATCTTGAGACATCAACATAGTTTAAAATAATGTTATTACAATATAAAAGAATGAAGTCGTTCACCTGACGTTAAGCGTCGCAAAAAGATTTCTAGACTGTGAGATTAGGTGATAGGTCTTATTTGTCCAGTAGTTTCACTAGCTACAGTGGCTGCAGTGCCCTTCACACTGGAACACTCAACACATTAGCGTTTGCACGTATACTACTCGGTAGCAGAATACCTGCGCATAGTGGTGGTACCAATTTATTTACCAAACCTAGATAAACTTTGCTTTGCAGTGACATTCCTACCATCTAGTAATTTTTGCGGAATATTTTCAAACGAACTTTTTTAAAACAAAAGAAGCCAATTGCACATAATTCGTGCAGAAAAGTATTCTTAACATTTATACTTTCAAAATATACTTAATATTATATAAAATGAGGTATCGAGCTAGTCGTTCGCCTGAAGTTAAGCGTCATTGGCACCTATATCAAATGCAGAGTCTCTCAGAACTCTAAAATTTAAAGTTTCACGTGGCACTGCATTGCGCTCGTCATCGAGAGACATCAGCACAGTCTATAATAAGATTAGGTACTAGATTGTGAGATCACATCATAAAGTCTCATTTGCCCAGTAATTTAACTAACTACAATCTACAAAATGATATTACAGGTAAAAATTACGTACCAATACTTATTTTGTGGTACAATTACCTTTGGATAGCCTCTCTAAAAGGGAGAGATTGACAAAGTGATGGTATATTTGCTAAATATTTGCTTTACTTTGCGGACTATTCAATATCATGGGATTTTATTGTGCTTTTGTGGACCTCAAGGGGGATCGGTTCGTACGGGTGAAGTTTTTATCGTGTCACGTTCTCTTCAATGCTTGTTATTATGTAGCTTTTACATTGAAATGACTGGTGAAATAGTAGCAAAGCAAGTGTTATGGGCGGCAGTAATCCTTAACGTCAGGTGCACAACTAGCTCGACACGTCACACGGTTTACATAAACAACATAGGTATGCGTAGATTTCTCATACTAATAGGAACTTATACCCCGAAAAATCCAGCCCTTTTCAATCATTTTAAGGGTTCTCTATTATTGTAGTTTGTATTTTTTTTAATGTTTGTTGCCTCATATCTCCATCATTTATGAGCTGCGGGGTTAGCATGGACGGTAGACAAAATTGTCTTTTCCCGTTTTACGTCACTTTCTTCATACTTGCTTGGAGTAAAACAGGGGAAAGACAGTTTTGTCTACCGGCCGTGCTTACCCTACTGATTTAGAAAACCTTATTTAAGTATTTGAAAGGATTATACTTTCAGGTTGGTCCCATTTTTTTTTCTAAATCCGGATTAGTGTTTTGGCTTTTAAATAAAAAAAATTATGATCTGAATTTATGATTTCTGAGTATGAAATTAAGGCGACCTAAGTCAGTTCAGCTATTTTTTGAAGTATATTTATTAGTAAAAGATGTTTAAATGTTATTACAGTTTCTATACTATAGTTTCTATATAGTTGTACTAGGTGGTAGGACTTTTCTGCATAGTTCGTCTAGGTAGGTACCACCGCTTTGCCAGTTATTCTGCCGCCAAGCAGTAGTGTGCAAGCACTACTGTGTTCCGGTTTGAAGGGCATTGTAGCTAGTGAAATTACTGGGCAAATGAGGCTTTATGATCTGATCTCACAGTCTAGTAATCTTATTACTATACTGTGTGAGATCTCAGGATGACGTGCGCAGTGCAGTGTCATGCAAAACTATATTAATTAAGAGATCCGAGTAACACTCCAATCTGTTATGGGCAGCCGTGACGCTTAACATCAGGCGAACGACTACCTCGTCACGTCATTCATTTACATAAAATAAAATTATAAATAATTGTAGTATAGAAACTATTATAACATTTAAACAAAAGTCACCCCGTATGATCGCACCATGCAGGTAGCATGGTACAGTTACTAGCAGAGGTACAATGTGCTCACTGGCTCGTGTAGCATTGTTTGTGTGATTTGCCTGTAATACAGGGGTATGAAGGTCCGTAATAGCGAGGAGAAAAGTGTTCATGGATTGCTTTATTAATAAACTAAAATAAACAAATATGTGTGGACATTTCACACAGCGCCATCTAGCCCGAACTAAGCATAGCTTGTACTATGGGAACCAGATAACTGATACAATACTTAGATACTTTTTTGTTGGAAATAAATACATAGAATACAGTATAACACCCGGACACAGAACAAACAACGATGTTCGTCCCACAAATGTTTGTCCTGGATGGGAATAGAACCCACAACCTCAGAAGGTAGAGCTACTACCAACTGAGCTATCAGGCCAGCCTAGCGATATCAGGTCGACTAGTTGCACCCTGCAGGTTCACCGGTGGAGAAAAAGTATCATATATTTATGTTAAACCAGCGTATTTATAAGCTATCTTTTCCAAATTTCAGAAAAATTGGTTTAGTAGTGACCGAGATAGAAGGTAACAATCAACAAACATTCACACACACACAAACTTTCGCATATTACACACACACACACACACACACACACACACACACACACACACACACACACACACACACAGACAATACAAAAACGTGTTTCAAAAACAGAATCGGAAAGATACATAAAAAAAGGGGGGAAAAAATCTTTTTCTTCTTCTTCTTGGATAAAGAAGGGATGTAGGTATAGATAAAGAACAAACGTGTATATAACTTTTTTTTATGTAAATGAATGACGTGACGAGCTAGTCGTTTGCCTGATGTAAAGCATCACGGCTGCCCGTAACAGATTGTAGTGTCACTAGGAACTAAATTAAAATAGTTTTGCGTGACATTGCACTGTGCACATCATCCTAAGACTTCACAAAGTCTAGTAATAAGATTACTAGACTGTGTAAACTGATCGTATAGTCTCACTTGGCCAGTGATTTCACTAGGTATAACGCCCTTGAAACCAGAACACAGTAATGCTTGCACACACATTAGTACTTACTAAAACACACGTACTTGCAAACATCTCATTAGGGGTTTTTGGCGGGAACGTGAAAAAGTTCACGTCGTTGCATTGTATTATTTCACAAAACTTATGCTTTTTCTAGTGTTAATGTTTAAAATTAGTGGCATTTTACGCATTAAATGCTGAAGTGAGTAGATAAGTGTTGGCTATTGATATAATGTAGTGAAACGTGGTTTTTCGTGTTGCTTCCAAAATTCCATAGAAGCCTCTAGTAAAGTTGCCACCACTTTACTGGGGCATGACTTAGACTGGATTATGACTACCTGACTTAGACTGGACTATGACTACCCTGACTGACTGTGACTAAGACTTGACTTTACATGAAATATTTCATAATACGATGAAAAACTACAATACTTGACACTGGGTAAATACACTATGTGTGGAGCCAAAATATAAGAAAAAAAAACATCTCATTCTGCACTTGCCAGCGCGACTGTACGCACTATTCATAAAACTATTGGTCAAACAGATTATGACAGATTTTGAAATATAAATAATAATATGTTTGTAAAGCTATTGTGTACTGGATTACCCTTTCAGCCGCCCTTGATGTTGGAGGCGTTTTTTTTTTGTATTGATGGATGTTTGAATATTCGAGACTAGAAATGTTTAACAGTTTTACCTGCAGCTTACCTTTACTACCACACACCGCTCAGAGGTTGACGCAATTATGTTGCGTTGCCCGTCGACTTTTCCATTTTGCGGTACAAATAATTAATTATAAAAGAAATACTTATTGTTATAAAAATAATAAGCTTACAGTTGGATGCATTGAAACATATCTTATCACTATGATTTAAAAAAAATTACCATTATACTAATCTTGTTAGAGGAAGCTATCTATTGCAAAATTTCTTCGGAATTAGGGCAGCCATTTTATCGTGAAAGCCAAACAAACAAACATATAAGCAAACGCATGTCGGATGTAGTGTGCACTGTGTAGCTTCCAATTCTAAATCTATTGTTAAAAAGCGCGTCGTCTTTCCTCTGTTAAAATTAAACCCTAAGAACCCATAGAAAATCTTTGAGAGGTATTCTACCACCAAGTATTTTTTATGCTTGTGACGTGACGATCTAGTCGTTTACCTGATGTTAAACGACACGGCTGCCTATCACTTGAAACTCGAAGATAATTATTATTAAGTTTCGCGTGACACTGCACTGCGCACGTATCCCTGATACATCACACAGTCTAGTAAGAAGATTTACTAGGCTGTGAGATCAGTTCATAAAATCTTATTTGCCCAGTAATTTCACTAGTTAAGCCCTTTAAACCGGAACACAGTAGTGCTTGCACACTACTGCTTGGCGGCAGAATAACCGGCAAAGGATGCTACCTACCTAGACGAACTTTACAGAAAAGTCCTACCTTTGTAGTGTGCAAGCTGGTCAAGACGGTTTGAAGGTAGGTAGTAAAATTACTGGGCTTTATTTCATCTCACAGTCTATGAATCTTCCTACTATGGTCTTACTTTTTGTTTATTAATCTTATTAGTAATTATATTACTAGACTGTGCTGTCTCAGGAGGACATGCGCATGTGCAGTGCAGTGTCAGGCGAAAGCTCACTTTCGCAGAGTTCCGGCAATCTGTTGTGGCGGCCACCACCGCGATACTTAACATCAAGTGAATAACTAGCTCGTCACGTCTTTCATTAAACATAAAAAACGCAAAACTTGGTTGAAACTGGTACTCATACAGAAAGCGATCACTCTATAAAAATATAAACTGAAAAAACAAAGTACCTAATCATTACAGATTAGCAGCGACACAATAGATGATAACACTAAACACCTCAGTGTCCCAGTGTCCCAGCGTGCCAGTGTCCCGCTGTCCCGGTGGGACATCATAAAGGATGTAATAAAACATTAGTGCCACTGCATTATAGAGTCGTGTGGGCAAAAAGAACAGTCGGTCTTTTTAGGGGAGTTATGTTGGGAGAGGTAGCGTGAGCGGGCGAGAGCGCGTGTTGTGAATTTAAAAAAAAGTCTGACTTGATTTTTAATAATGTGATTTCGATATAGGAGTCTATTTTCAATTCATTTGGTAGCTTTTTTGTCTATAGGAGGTTTCTTGTACGGTTTTTCACATCAAAGTGTACCTCGGTGTGATAAGAACCGGAAACTACTCAATTCGTGAGAGAGCTATATATGCTCGGAGTTTCCTCGCGAGATAAGATCCGAAATGAAGAGATTCGCAAGAGAAATATAGTACCATTTTAGCTCTTAGAATTAGTAAGTTGAAATGGCAATGGGCAGGCCACATCGCTCGTAGAACTTGGGAAGACCGATGGGGAAGAAAGGTTCTTGAGTGGCGACCACGAATCTGAAGATGTAGCATAGACTGACCCCCCACTAGGTGGACCAATGACCTGGTCAGAAAGTGGGGAGCCGATGGATGTAGGAAGTAAGCAGCCGCTCAAGTGGCACTCTATAGAGGAGGCCTATGTTCAGCAGTGGCCGTCTTCAGACTGATGATGACGATGATGAAATGCATCATCAGGTATATTAGTTCTCATATTGAAAATATGAAATAGCTATTTAGGTACAGCTGAACTGGCTCACCTCCTCAAAGAGAGATAGCTCATAAATTTAAAAGACCGATGTCAATAAACGATCTTTAGAATTCTGTCGATAGATTAAAATCTAGGGGTCTTGACTCTTGATTGGTCGGAACAATAATTATTTGATTGTTTATTGAAACCACCCTATGTAGACTTGAGGTTTTGACTTGGGGTAATGTATTTCTTGCTCTGCTTATAACTTGTACCATATCCAAAAGCAGTGTTCACACGTCTCCCGCGGCGTGTATTAGCATTGTGTCCCGATAAGCCGCGGCGCCCCGCTGTCTCATTGTAGCCGCGGCCTAATCGCGAGGATATGGATGCGCTAAGTGTGCCACTGGTCTTATATTGACTGAGGGTCCTGCATAAAATTTGGCAAAATATCTATTACACAACTAGGCCTATAATTATTACAATAATACTGTAAGTACGTTCGTCTAGGTAGGTACCACCGCTTTGCCAGTTATTCTGCCGCCAAGCAGTAATGTGCAAGCACTACTGTGTTCCGGTTTGAAGGGCATTGTAGCTAGTGAAATTACTGGGCAAATGAGACTTAAGAACTGATCTCACAGTCTAGGAATCTTTTTTAGACTGTGTGATGTCTCAGGATGACGTGCGCAGTGCGCAGTGTCACGCGAAACTTTCATTTAAAGTTCCGAGTGACACTGCGATCTGTAATGGGCGGCCGTGACGCTTAACACCAGGCGAACGACTAGCTCGTCACGTCATTCGTTTACATAAAAAAAAAAGTACTAATTGGGTTAAATCAGTGATTTGGATATATTTGAAAATTTTAATTGCGATACTCTTTATCGATATATGAGTAAAACATGTTTGTCCGTCTGTCTGTCCCTTTGAACACGATTCACGGTGAAACTACCGGACGGATTTTGCTGAAACTTGGTATGAATTTAGCTATTTATTTGGAATTACTTTTATAATTACCATTTTTAATGGAATAAAGAGCTCCTCGCCATTCCATTCGTTTATCTTATTCCCCTTTTCCCCCTTCTCTAATAGATAGTACACCTTCACCGGAAACCAACACGCGGCAGTCCAGTAAAAACCCATCCTGTGCAGCATCAACAAAAACATAATTCGGGCTACCGGAATCACGCATTCACTAATAACATATATCAAGCAACTTACAGAAATAAAGACGATTTTGTTTTGGATTCAAGATGGAATTATAACTATTATTTAGAAACGCGTCCTTGTGCAAGACTGCTGCGCTTGGGGCTAAAGCGAAGGTTGTTGTAAGAAGTTGACTTGTTGCAATAAAATTGCCATACTTGGTTACTTTATAACATAAATAAATAATAATAAATATGTGTGGTCATTTCACATAGCGCTATCTAGCCCAAAACTAAGCATAGCTTGTACTATTGGAACCAGATAACTGATAGAAATACTTAGATAATTTTTGTATACAATATAATATCCCAGATACAGAACAAACACCTATGTTCATCACACAAATGTTTGTCCCGGGTGGGAATCGAACCCACAAACTACAGTTCAGAAGGCAGAGCTAATACTACCAACTGAGCGATCAGGCCAGTAAAAAGTAGACTTGTTGCAATAAAATCGCCATACACACAACTTCAGAACTTACAAGAGCCATTCGAGATCTTGGAGTTATTCAGTTACTAGGTGGTAGGACTTTTCTGCAAAGTCCGTCTAGGTAGCCGCCAAGCAGTAGTGTGCAAGCACTACTGTGTTCCAGTTTGAAGGGCATTGCAGCTAGTGAAATTACTGGGCAAATGAGACTTTATGATCTGATCACAAAATCTAGTAATCTTATTACTATACTGCGTGAAGTCTCAGGATAACGTGTGCAGAGCTGTGTCACGCAAAACTGTATTAATTTAAAGTTCCGAGTGATACTGCAATCTGTTATGGTCAGCCGTGACGCTTAAAATCAGGTGAATGACTAGCTCGTCACGTTATTATTTACATTAAAAAAGGTGGGATTCAAACTCTGTGCATCGGCGTCTCGCACGTATTATTTGGCTACCCCACAGGTAGGTAATATTTACGGATCCCCAATACATATCCAAAAAAGTCTTTCCGCTGCCGATTCGCTCCTGTGCTGCTTTTAATTTACTTTTGATGGAGTTTCTGTTATACGAAATATATTAATTCGTTTGATATATGTGTATTATTTTTATATAGAAATGTGTTTTTTCTGACGCCGCGGTCGGTGTTGGGGTATGGGATGTATATGTGTTAGATTATGTTTGGTACAAAGTTGGTGTGCATCACTTGGATCTTCACAGATACTTTATGAAATGTTTACTAAGTTCACAATATAACTTTAAATGTCAAATAACAAAATAATCCTTAAAACTACACTCAAGAATATAATACCTATGAAGGTACCTCATCATCGTCAACAGCCTGAAGACGTCCACTTCTGAACATAGGCCTCCTCCAGAAAGCGCCACCTTTAGTAGCTGCTCGCCTCCTGCATCCATCGGCTCCCCGCGGTTTTTCACCAGATCGTCGGTCCACCGAGTGGGAGGCCGGCCTACGCTTCTTTAAGTCTACTTTTCACATCAGCCCCCCCCCCCAATTGTGATACATGCGGAGTCATAGAAGATGTTTATCATCTTCTAGTGGAATGTGATCGGAGCCAGACAATGAGACAACGCATGAGTCGATGTCGACTCAAAGTCCCAAAAAAAAAACTAGATAAAAAAAAAAAAAAATCACCAGCCCCAAGCGCAGCGATCTTGCACAAGGACGCGTTTTTTAATAATATTATTTCCATCTTGAATCCAAAACAAAATTTTCTTTATTTCTGTATGTTGCTTGATTATGTTTTTGGTCAATGCGTGATTCCGGTAGCCCGAATTATGTTTTTGTTGATGCAGCACAGGATAAGGTTTTTACTGGACTGCCGCGTGTTGGTTTCTAGATCCTATGTTAGGCCCTATTCAAACAGGCGCGTCGCAGCGCTGTGGGTAGTGGTAAATACCGTGCGGGATCCCACGCGGTATTTTGTATAAAAGTTCCGCGACTAGCGTGAAACTTGTGTGAAACTTCATACAAAATACCCGGGCGGAATCCCGCGTAGTATACTGCTACCCACAGCGGTACGAATAACGCGCCGGCTTGAATAGGGTTTTAGGCTGAGGCTACATCGCATATCAATCTTGTACGACCTTGGGGCTATTTACTATGAAAATATTTAGGAACATTCCCACTGCTGGGACACAGGCCATATATCATTGGTTTAGCGACAAATGGCAATAGACTGAAAAACTAAGAAGAAAATTGTTTATTGCCATTTGTCGCTAAACCAATGATATCTAGGAGATACTTTTAATCGTAATTTGTTGATACATTATATTTACTTGCGCAAAATTAGTTTTCATGTAATCACGTTGAGTAATTAAGCTATTATTGGCAAAAGAACGCAAGAAAATTTGAATTTCCCGCGCTAGTGTAACGTTCCACCTTAAAGTTGATACACAATAATGACTGGCCTCCTAATTACCTAACTCGCAACAGGTTTGCGACAGGCGTAAATCTCGCGGTGATTGCTGTCATACATCATTAGTGGTGTCGAGAATGTATGCTTCGCTACTGCTGTCGCATTGCTACTGCTGTCGCATTGCTGTTGCAAATTTTACGTAATTACCCCGCGGAATAGTCCAGACAAGGTGGTAATTGAAAAGTGACCGTTGCCGCAAGATATCCTTTAACTCAACCATTTCAGTAAACCGGTAGGTCGTGGAACAAATCTTTAATTACGATTATTACATACTAGTTGACCCACCCCGGCTTCACTCGGGTTAATTAGTTTTACGTTCAAACCCTGTTCAAGGGAAGAGGGAAGTGAAACAGAAAAAGATAGGGGAAAAGGATGAATGGATGGGCCTGCCGGTCTACTGCCGTCCCATGCATTCATCCTTTCCGCCTATCTTTTTCCCTTTCCCTTCTCTCTTCTCTTCATCGATGAGTGTAAATAAATAGGTAAATAAAAAAATAATATACAAACAGAAAAAATCTTGCATAAAAATTACTTCCTTGTTTTTCGTGCAACCCGCTCTTGGCTGTTTTAGAAAACAAAAAGTATTCTAAATGTTAATCTGAAAAATTAGTTCTAACCATACCAAACAATAAAATCCTTTCAGTAGTTCCAGCGTGATGCGTGTTCAATGTGACAGACAGACAGACAAAAAAATTCAAAAAATTTAAAGTTTTTGTTTCTATATCGACTAAGAAGTGATAATGCAATTAAAATTTTCAGAAAATATTTAATTCACAGATTTAGCCCATTTAAGAAAGTACTGGTCATTTACAGGTGATTTAAGGACAATGATCACCTGGGTGATCATAGGACACTAAAGAGTATCCTATGATCACCCAGGTGATCATAGTGGAATAAACCTTACAGTTTCGTTATATGTATAGACAGAAGATAAGAACTAACATTATTCCCTTTTGCAAGACACTGTTTTAGTGCGTTCTGACTTATTATAAGTATCCTACCACTAAGCTGTCAGAGCGAATGGTATGGCATCCCATTCGACCAATGACTTTCCAAGTTATATGTGGAATTGAACTCAGAAGCGGCCTTTACACTGCTGGGAAAGTTGTACGAAGTTAAGTACGATAGTGTGAAAGGGTACTTCGTGCTACTTCGCCTCGCTTCGGCCTACTTCCGAAAGTTCCGATACCCTCCACACTATTCGTGAAGTAGGGAGAAGTCAAACGAATGCAGTGTGGAGGGGTACTTCGTGCAACCTCGCCTCGACCAACTTCCGAAAATTATCGGTAAATACCATTATATCGGTAATTTTGGCCATTTGGTTAGAGTTTGTGGGTGGCTTTTTTGAACCTAAGGTAACCAATGGTTAAAACCTCTAACAACTTTTAACCATTGGTTAGAATCTGGTAGAGTTTTTAATCATACTAGCAGTCCGCCCCGGCTTCGCACGCGATGTAAAGAATATTTTAGGAAACTTTTTTACACCTTGGATCCTATTGGAGTTTTAGTAAAGATCCCTAATTTTTTTGAAAATATAATATAGCTTATGTCACCCGGGGATAGTGTAACTTCTCAACAGTGAAAGAATTTTTCAAATCGGTTCAGCAGTTTCGGAGCCTATTCAATGCAAACAAACTAACAATCAAATCTTTTCTCTTTATAATATTGGTATAGAAAAGACACTGGAAAAATATCAGTTTCGATATGATTACGACAAGCATTTATTACAAGTCATTAATATCATTTAGAGATATTCAGGTGTCCTGTTTAATATTAATTATATCATTTCTCTCTGACAACCAATTAACATTATCAATAAGTTGTCTTAATTGACTGTTTTACATTGTAATCTATATTTTTTTAACTCGGTTTATTGTACTAATTGACAGCTGGTATAAATTTGTATAATTTATCTGGTATATACAACGTGAGTTTGAATTGGTATGTTATCCCGAAAGGGGGGGACTGGGACCATGATAGCTTACAAGTTGTGAGAGCCTTACTTGATTTCCAAACCTCCATACTAAAAAATAAATCCACTCACAAAATTGTACGTGCAATCGCTACGAAAGTTAACAAGATACTATAAATTAATTTCTAAACACGGTTCGTTAAACTCATTTAAGTGCATTCGGTCAAGGACGAAGGTCGAATACACCCAGCTGCGCTAGGGCTATCTTCAAAGCGTTTGGGTAAAATTATAACGTAAACTTTACATGGCATTTCTTTAATGAAAATCTATTATAATTTAGAAAAGTCGTAGAAGAAACATTTGGGATTTCCCCCTTTTGGGATAATATACCAATTTAAACTCAGATAGTATAACTGGTAAAGCCCTGCGGATATTACCAGATTTTATTTTAACGTTTTCTTTATCATCATTACCACCACCACCATCAATACCACCATCATCATCATCACCACCATCATCATCATTTCAGCCTGGCCTTTATTGCTTTATTGCTAGCCAAGAAAGACTGGTATGGCAAAGAGGCCTATGTCTCTGTACCACACCATCTTTCATGTCCTGCGCCATATAGCTAATTGGTAAAGTTAAGCAACGTTAGCTGTGGTCACTACTTAGATGGGTGACCGCTACAAAAAGTGGTATTTACAACTTAACGCTATCGTACTTCGGAGGGCACGTTAAGTCAGAAGACTTCGGGTGGCTTAAAAATTTTGACAATGAGGGTAATATAAATATAAATATGTGTGGACATTTCACACAGCGCCTTCTTTCCTCAAACTAAGCATAGCTTGTACTATGGGAACCAGATAACTGATACAATACTGAGATACTTTTTGTTTACATACACAGAATACAATATAACACCCAGACACAGAACAAACATCCATGTTCATCACACAAATGTTTGTCCTGGATGGGAATCGAACCCACAACCTATAGTTCACCAACTGACCAACCAACTGAGCTAACAGGCCAGTCATGCAAAAAAAAATTACAAACTAGTAATCGAACCGGAATCTATTGACTGCACACTCAGACACCCAAATACTCACTAATCCATAGCGGTTCCATAACAACCTTTTATATTTTTTTTAAGGGACTGACCACACCCATATTTTAACAATAGTACGGAAGGGAAGTGTAGTGTTACCCTTAGGGATTTTGTTTGTGGGAATTATATATTAAAGAGTAGTTATAGGTATGTTTATAAAAGATTTATTACAGTTTTCTACTAGACGTAGGTAAATATGGGAAATAAGTTATTTACTAGCTATTTCATTCGCCCTAGCTTAGAATATAACAAAAAAATCAATACAATTGAATTTTTTTTTTCAATTTTTTCAAATTTTTTTTGTTTTTCAAATTTTTTTCAATTCATTTTTTTTTATTTTGTTTTTGCTGGTCGCTAAAATTTTAAGGACTATAATATATTTAGGCTAGACGCTATTTTTTATTGCGTAAATTAATAATATTGATAAAAATTAAACAGTCGTGAAATCAAAAGTTAATTATCTCAAAATATGTCAAAGTTACAAGCGTTTTAAAATACTGGGATAGAAAGAGACAGCTCAAACATCCAGTGACGTCAGTTCTTGGTTCTTTATAGTACTTCATTACTAAGCTGTAGTAGCTTTGGTGGCTAAGGTGGTAGGACTTTTCTGCAAAGTTCGTCTAGGTAGGTACCACCGCTTTGCCAGTTATTCTGCCGCCAAGCAGTAGTGTGCAAGCACTACTGTGTTCCGGTTTGAAGGGCATTGTAGCTAGTGAAATTACTGGGCAAATGAGACTTTATGATCTGATCACTCAGTCTAGTAATCTGATTGCTAGACTGGGTGATGTCTCAGGATGACGTGCGCAGTGCAGTGTCACGCGAAACTTTATTGTTTTAAAGTTCCGGGTGACACTGCAACTGTTATGGGCGGCCGTGTCACTTAACATCAGGTGAACGACTTGCTCGTCTCGTCATTCAATCACATAAAAAAAAAAAAAAAAGCTTTACTCTCTTTGGCATGTGACGTCACGATATGTGTTGTGGGGTGACTGTGGGGAAGCTCCACACGATCTCTGTTTTGCGAGAAAGGGACAGGCGATTGTCTTTTCAACAACTTTAAAAGCGTATTACTGCGTGATTTATTTACCGATTTTACTTATTTTTTCAATTATTGCATAGAGTTTAATCTACTTTATGAAAATAATATTTACTTATTAATTTTTAATATCAGGCAACTAGCCTATTTTCCACCCTGTTCTCCTTTTGCTCCCCCTCCCCCCCTCTTTAGTATTTACTTCACATTTTATAAACATAATATTTTAACACTCATGTCCTGCTCCGGAGTATGTTTTGTTGGTTTTCGTCCCGATCCCGTCCCGCGGGGTAATTACGTAAAATTTGCAACAGCAATGCGACAGCAGAAGCAAAGCAACAGCAGTAGCGAAGCATACATTCTCGACACCACTAATGATGTATGACAGCAATCACCGCGAGATTTACGCCTGTCGCAAATCTGTCGCAAATTAGGTAATTAGGGGGCCGATCTATATACTATATGGATAATTATTCACCATTTTGTCTTTGTCCAAGAGTGCAATACCATAAACTGGCACCCGTTTCAACTCCACAGACTGTTTGAGTAACCAATCATTAGTGGAAACTCTATACCTTGGAATTACGGATGGATTTCTTTTGATAAAGACTTTTGTAAAGTGTAGGCGCGTGCCAATAATTTGATACCAAAATTACACCTTTTGTTAAACGGTGTAACTATTTCAGTTGATTTTAGATTTTTTAAATACGATAATAATTTTGATGTTTGATGTGAAGCGATGGTGGCCGAGCGGTAACATGTGTGCTTCGCAATCTTACGGCACCGGGTTCGATCCTCGGCCCCTGCCTGACTTATCTAGTAAGTTATGTGCAGTTTTCGATGCCATCGCTCCGTGCCTCGTTAAGAGAGCACGTTAAGCCGTCGGTCCCGGTTGTCATAAGAACATCTATGGCAATTGTTACGAGTAGCCAGACGCCTGATAGAATCTGACATCTGATCTAACCATCCCTGTTACTGGTTCCTTGTGGGTTGCGAGGTCAGATGGCAGTCGCTCGTGTAATTCTGATAGCTCGCCGCTACAGGTTAGATTGGGAGCTGACTCCAATAACAAAATGGGAAAAGGCAAAGTTCCTGGGAGAATACTAGTTAGGCTCCAGGATCTATGTTTGTGATCGTAAAAAAAAGAAATTTTATATAACCCTTGCGAAGTCAGGGCAGGTCAGCTAGTGATAAGTATCTAGCATTATAATTTATTTATTTATTTATTTATTTATGGACCTTCAACAGTACTACATGATTTACAAATGTAATAAAAATTTTAGCTTACATGATATACATGACAGGTTTTGAATTACATGTAGGCCTAATTACAGAATGGCCACATCATGCATTAAGAAGTGAGAATCCTATAGTAAACCCTACAGTAAAATAAATACATAAAAATAATAGATACTTATTACTAGCTCACCTACCCTATATGATACTGTTTTTGTCTATATTAAAGGACAATGATCAAATCGTTAACATATTCACCTCAATCGAATTACATTGAGTTTAACAAGCTACAAGAGGGGGCCCGACAGAGAGTAAAATTGCTGTAATTTAGTAATCTTCGCAGCGGGATCCAAACACCCTGTGCATGGCACGCGTTAGTTAATTAGCCGGTTTTGAAACATTCTTTGTTAATTTAGAGCTGGATTCATTTTTAATTTATTATGTTAAAAGATTGTTTGGAAGATGACCAGATCGAGAGTGTTCTTAGCTATGATTCAAAAGAATCTTGACCCATAGAAGATCGTACTTTCAGTTGAAAAAGGAAATGTGATTTTGAATTTAGGGCAAAATATCTAAGTCTGAGAGTTCAATGTCACCAACCTTCTAAGCATCATACAGTAAAGTGTATTGATAAGTGTGTTGTTGTGTATTGGTGTAGTATTGTTGTTGTTAGAGTTGGGGGAAGTTTTTTGTGTTTGGTTCGAGAGCTCTAAATGATTGTATGGAGCTAGCTGTGTGTCTTCCGGTTCGTGGTCGGCACTCGAGATCCTTCCTTCCCCATCGGTGGTCAGTTCTACGAGCGATCTGGCCTTCCTATTGCCATTTTTAATGCTATTTAAACTGACTAACTCTATAAACCTGATGGCGATGCCGATGGATGTAGGAGGCGAGCAGCCACTCAAAGTAGAGCGCTCTGGGGGAGGCATATGTTCAGCAGTGGACGTCTTCAAGCTATTGAAAACGATGATGATGAATTCTAAAAAATCTAAAATTTTAAACTCTTTCGTATGAAATACGAAAAGACTTATTTTCCCAACCTATAATGTTATATGTCCTATATATTTCAGAGTAAGAAGTAAAAGAAGTACAATTTATAAAGCTACAAGTATCATGTTGAACTTGCGAGGACAGTGAGGTACTAAGGTTTTGGAGGTGCGAAGAAACGTGGAGGCGGTAATCGAAGCACGAGAATTTCATGCTCTGTTGAGGTTTGGATATGGCTAAAGTACAAAGAAGAACTACTTAATGAAAGCGCTGCTTTTGGCCATGATTAAGTAATTATAGTTATTAAATCTCATTTTGACTTGTAGACTTGTTGTGTAAAACTGGGCTAAATCTGTACATTGAATTTTTTTTGAAAATTTTGATTGCATTAAACTTCCTATTCGATATAATATAAATAATAACTTTTTTTTTGGATTTTTCGTCTGGTTTTTTCTGTCTGTCTATCTCTTTGACCACGCATCACGCTGGAACTACTGTACATGTCGAAGGAAAGAGAGAAAGGAAATGCCTCCCTTCTATCGCCATCCCATCCATTTATCCTTTTCCCACTTCATTTTATTTCATTTTTTTAATTGTTGATTTCTCATTTTGATGACATTTTAATTCTATAATAGTAACAATAAGTGCAGTATAATAATAATAGTAATAGGAATGTGTGTATTAGTATGGATCTGGATCTAAAATAAACAATTTGATTTGATTTGATTTGATTTATACACAGACATTTATATTGCTGTCTCTCTACTTCATAATGGTGGAAGTGAGAAAACAATATTTTGTAGGTTTCATCAGTAGGCATCGTTTTTTTATTGACTCTCATTCTAACTCCAGCTTTGCTCTACATACCACATCCAATCTTCATACCTCCCACCCCCCAATCCCGGCACGCTTTGAGTTCGCCGCGGCTATCCTCAGTATTTCTACTTTTTTCAACAAAAATATCTTTTCTTGCTCAGCCGGACAACGTCGGGACAAATATGTCGGTTTTTGCTGCATATACGCGGAGACTCGTGGAATTTGTACCATTGTGACGTAGCGTTGATGCCGACAGTGAGGTTAGTACGTTCGGCTTTTGAAAATCTTTAGTTTTTTTTTTAATGGAAGCCGGCTAGCGTTTATTAGCACAGTATGCCACCTGCGGGGCGATCATATAACTGTGATTACAATGCAACTTTCATTCCTATTTTGAAAATATAGTCAATTGATTTTTTCTCTAATTTGCACTCAGTCACAACGCAAATCTGCGTATTGAAACTGTCAAATAGACACTTTGTTTCTATTGGTTGCAATCGAGTTGCATGATCGTCTAGCTGATGACTGATACATGACGTGATTACATGAAAACTAATTCTGCGCAAATAAATAGAATGTATCAATAAAACACAATTAATAGTATCACCTACATATCATTGGTTTAGCGACAAATGGCAATAGACTGAAAAACTAAGAAGAAAATTGTTTATTGCCATTTATCGCTAAACCAATGATAAGTAGGTGATACTTTTAATTATAATTTATTAATACATTATATTTATTTGCGCAAAATTAGTTTTCATGTAATCACGTTGAGTAATTAAGCTATTATTGGCAAAAGAACGCAAGAAAATTTGAATTTCCCGCGCGAGTGTAACGTTCCACCTTATCATTCATTATCATATCATTTTGGCTGAAAGTTGCGCCTTGCTTTTTAGCTATGCTTGCTATGCCATCATCATCATCATAAACAGCCTGCAGACGTCTACTTTTGATCATAGGCCTTCCACATCAGAACGCTACTTTGAACGGCTGCTTGCCTTGTGTAAGTTCTGTACTCATCGGTTCTGACTAGATCTTTGGTCCACGTAGTCCACGCTACGTCTTCCGGTCCGTAGATGCCCTCGAGAACTTTTCTTCCCCATCGGTTGCCAGTTTTACGAGCGACGTGGCCTGCCCATTGCCAAATCACTTGCTGATTCTAAGAGCTATAACAATCACTTTAGTTCTCCTGCGGATCTCCTCATTTTGGATCTAAACTCATCAGGGAACAGCAACAGAGAAACATCGAGCATTGCTCAGCTCTATCCTTAAACTTTACCTATCCTACATCCATCAAGGCATCATTATCATTACCACCTCTACTGCTGAACATAAGCATCCCTCATCTATGAGGGATGCTTATGCGCTCTAGCGCCACCTTGAATTACTGCTTGTCTCTTGCATCCAACGGCTTCCCGTGGTTTTGACCAGGTCGTCAGTCTACCACAAGTAGGCGGCTGGCCTATATCTACTAATATATATAGTTGTTCTTATATTATTAACTAGCTTTTGCCCGCGGCTTTGCACGCTTGTATTGTGTTATTTCTACGTTTGGATAGTCTAATAATAGCTTAGTTCATGCATTTCCTATATACCAAACAACAAAATCCACTAAATCTTTTCGGAGCTCAGCACGTATTAGCAGATTAGGTAGCACACGTGTAAAAATGTTGTTTGAGTAGTAGGTAAGTATGGCTTTTCACGTGTCATCAGATCACCTACACATTGATAAAATAGTGGGTTAGAAACTGCAAATCATAGGTACAATATTTAATTATATATGTACCTACTTAGACCTACCTTATACTTATACGTTAGTTTTTTTTAAATAAACGATAGGTCTAGGCATTTAACTAATAAAAGTTCTATAATATGGTATACCTACATACCAGTGATACGGTCGATATTTTCCTTGTCATTTTCACTTCAACAGATGTTCTTGTGTTTTCACCACTAAAACCGTTCAAGTCTTCATAAGAGGTTCCAGTGAATTTTGTTTAGGTAGAGTGTACCTACATAAGTACCGAACCTATTATTTAGGCAGATTAGAAAAATACAAAACAAACACACATTGGTCAGTTTTTTTTTCTTTATATTTTGGCTCCACACATAGTGTATTTAGCCAGTGTCAAGTTATTTCAAATTCACGTAAAGTCTTTCACAAGTTTTGAAAAATAATACAATGCAACGACGAGAGCTTTTCCGCATTCCCGCCAAAAGAACCTTAATGTAAGTTGTATCTACCTATAAAATATTCTTAATTCAAAAACAAAAACAATGACGTAGTTACTAAAAGTAAAAGAAAAAGAACCGAACATTTCACTCACCACCCGACCTAAGCCAGATGTCTAGCAAAAAAAAAACAACATACCTTTTTAAAAAATTCTTTTGTAACGAGACGGCATTATACGGAACTCTAACAAAGGACTGTTTTATTATTTTTCGAAAGGGTTCCGTGGGCGGGAGCTTCCGTTTTGCGTCATTCAGTCGTAGTTTTTGGGGTTGCCATTTTTAATTCTTTTACTTTTTTACGTTAAAATATGACACTTTTACGCACAAGGCGCTATGGCATATGGCATTTTTTAATACAGTTAGCACTTCCTCAAAGTTATATTACTAGCTGCTGCCCCCAGCTTTGCCTGGGATTCGGTTAATCGCGAAAAGGTATCCCATATTATGACCTCCCCTAGAGTTTCAGCTAAAACTATACCTTTACCAGATCGGTCCAGTCAATCATCTAAAAGTAACAGACTTAGGTACTTACTTTTGAATTTAAGAATGGAAGAAATAACATTTATTGCGCGGACGGAACATACCAGACTTTTTTATAGGATCTGTGCTTACCAGTGCCTGTTTCCCGAAAAATATCTGGGAGTTTTAGTCTGGGAGTTTTAAAGGCTAGTCATCTTCTAGGCAAGCATGTTCCATCATCGACCGCGTCGTCATTTACCATCAGGTGAGACAGAGGTCAAATGCTGTCTAAGGGTGGGGTTTTTGATTCGTAATTAAGGTAACCAATGGTCAAAAACTAACAAATTTTGACCATTGGTTACCTTAATCAAAAAACCTACCCTTAGTAAAAAAAACCGCTTGAAGCGATAAGGTCGCCCGTTGCTCCACCATTCTTTTCTCCTTTTTCATTTGCATTGTTATTTATTTGGCGTTCAATAAAGTATTGAAATTTAATGTAAGAATATTGGAATATCTAAAGTCTCTTTAGATCCCACACACACATTAGTCAATATAAAATTTCCTTTGAACCACACCGCACGCAAAAATGACAGTGCTGAAGCCATTGACGCTAACAGCCAAGACGTTTCAATAAGGTACTCGTAATTGGGTGACGATGGCCATTTAATTATACTTACGGCGTTTTTCACGGATGGTGTAAAAGGCTTATGTCGGGTAAATTATTGTTTCTGTAGGGATGCGAAAGCATCGATGAGTTTGACGATATTTTTGCTATTAATTTGTTATAGCTCACAATAAATAGCGCCTTATACTAGAACGCACCTTATAACTTGTGGGGAATACTTTACTAAATATAACTTCATCATCATCATCATCATCCACAGCCTTTATCATCCCACTTCTGGGAATAGGCCTCTTTTATTGTACCATCCGCCTCGGTCCTGTGCCAATCGGATTCAGGTTTGACCCGCGATTTTTACAATATCGTCAATAACTTAAGAGAAGCGTAATATGCCCTGATGTCTATACAAAAAATGCCAATTCCATCTCTATATGTTATCCATTTTGAAGAATTTTTTGGTTATTTTGAAGAAAAGTAGTTGTACCTTGAACTTGAAACATATTTAAAAAAAATCAAGACTGACAAGCATAGATCACAAACTATCCAAACGATTGACACCAAAATCAAAAGGTTTTGTTATGTTTAAGAAGGTGAACACCGTTGGCGCCCTAAATGCTAAAATGTAAGTAGGTTCATTCACTCATAGTCTCTATTGCCTCTATCATACGTGTGGAGATCAGACGGCACTAACATTTTCAAATACCAGAACAGTTTGGAGTCTACCAAACTTTATAGCTTCATCAGATAAAATCATTAATCTCCTCGCTTCGATTTAGATCTTATGAACTGCATAGTTAATTTTTTTTTCTTCTTTTTATGTGACTGAATGACGTGACGAGCAAGTCGTTCACCTGATGTTAAGTGACACGGCCGCCCATAACAGTTGCAGTGTCACCCGGAACTTTAAAACAATAAAGTTTCGCATCACCCAGTCTAGTAATCAGATTACTAGACTGAGTGATCAGATCATAAAGTCTCATTTGCCCAGTAATTTCGCTAGCTACAATGCCCTTCAAACCGGAACACAGCAGTGCTTGCACACTACTGCTTGGCGGCAGAATAACTGGCAAAGCGGTGGTACCTACCTAGACGAACTTTGCAGAAAAGTCCTACCACCTAGTCACTATTAAATACATTATAACAGAACACAATATAAGAAATATCTCCATTTCTATCGACAGGACCCCATCTCTACCAACAAAAAATATCGTCACTTTCAAATCCCTTACTACCAATACAGTCCCATCCCTATATGGATCACCGCCAATCAATTAAAATGATCCAAAATGGAGTTATACCTTCAATTGTTAAAGAATATTTACGTTGATGGGTTAAATAAGCTATCTTTGGCTCGAAAGTGATATAACCCGAACATGGTTGGCAAAAATCACCCATAATCTCGTTTTACGCCTTTTAGAATATAATTTGGTCATAATATGAAAATTCCACAATGCATACGAAGAATATACTAAAAGCTGAAGTACTCTAACTCCTGGTTTCTCGTATGTTTGTTTAAGTTTTTTTATATATAATTAAATAGGCCTGCATTTGACCGCAATCTCACCTGATGGGAAGTGACGATGCGGTCTACGATGGTACATGCTTGCCTAGGAGATACCTATTCACTCGTGACTTGAACAGCTCCAGATTGTACTTATCGGGAGCGGGAGGCTGTTCCCATAATGACAACTTCCAGTAGGTGTATATCAATTCAAATTCAAATTGCCCATAGCTTATAATGACCTGCTTCCATAATGTCTGCTTCATAATGACAGTTCTTTGTGCCTTGCATGCAGGAGTAGGAAACCATGGAGCACGTGTTACTGCCCTGTACCACTACGGAAAACATAAGAATCAAAACGGTCGACGCAATAGGCTGCCTGATGTCGAAGATCACAGACAGCGCCCACCATCATTTATATTACCATCATCATCATTACCATGCTCCAGCCCCTTCTTGCATCACCTGTTATAGCATCATCGTCATCAGTATCATAACCACTGCAACAGCTGTGCCAGCGACCCAAGGTCCTTTGCCACTTCAAGGTAAATGCTGGCGAGAGCTAATGCACAAAACACCCCATGCAAGACGTCAGTGCAGGCTTTCATCGCTCCTATTTAGAATTAGAATATCTGATTCCCTTAATTTCATTTTGCCGTCGCAGTGCAGCAGTCAAGAATGTCATTTCGACAGATGATACTCTGTCGTCATCATGTTAAAAACAGGAGGTACTACTAGGTGGTAGGACTTTTCTGCAAAGTTCGTCTAGGTAGGTACCACCGCTTTGCCAGTTATTCTGCCGCCAAGCAGTAGTATGCAAGCACTACTGTATTCCAGTTTAAGGGGGCTTTTACATTTTGGCGAGCTCAGTACCGCGCGCGCGGTACCGACCTCGCAGCGTCCGTCTTTTTGACCAAATAGATCTAATTTCATTTATTGATAAATAAATAAGATCATTAATTTAAAACTATGAAATAATTTGCAGTAGTTTATAAAAATGATGAGCTTTATGTTGGTAACAATGTTTTGTCGATGTAGTATAAAACTCCGGAGATATTAGAACTTTTGTTGAAGCCTTTCTGATTAAAAATCAAATTTCATTTAATATTTTTTTAATTGCTTGTAAGGTAAAAATTAAAAATCTGTTCTGTCATTATGGAAGTACAGGATGTATTTAGTGGAGTACAATTTAGTTTGGAGACTTACGTTACATAGAATTTGCAAATTAGAGCTCTCAAATCGGGTCTCTGTGTGTTTTTGCCAAAACGAACACCAGGAGAATGATGATTACTAAATAAATAGGTAAATTACTTAAAACCCGTTCTGTCATTATCGAAGAAGATGAAATGAAGGGTATTTTTAATTTAATGGCTAAGTATAGAAATTAATGCTATGCATCAAATATTGACGACGAAAACCTTGCAACTACGCATAATTTTGTAAAAGCCCCCTTAAAGGGCTCTGTGAAATTACAGGGAAATGAGACTTTATGACCTGATCTCACGGTCTACTTATCTTATTACTAGACTGTGTGATGTCTCAGGATTACGTGCGCAGTGCAGTGTCACGTAAAACTTTATATTTTAGAAATCTGTCTGGGCGTTGTGGGACCATGGTCCCCACAGTGGACCCCTAGATGTAGGGTAGTTTAGTCCAATATCTAATATGTTTGTGGCTTTATGTATTTTATTTATATTCGTAACTTATAGCTGAAAGGTATATTTAATTATCATTCTTACGGTATAAGAAATAAAAACAAAATAAACGATATTTTTCTCTTTTTATTTGACAAAGGGAATTAATTCATTTTTTTTCTTATTTCCGGTTTCCTTATAATACATTGTAGTTATAAAGTAATTATTCTATCTAACTATATTTATATGTATAGTTTTATTTCTCTATATATTACAAATAATATTTACAACTTTTAATTTTTCTTCCCGTAAAGACCCATACAATAAGAATATATAAAAATACATAGTCTATTAATATATAATTCAAAAACATATGTCATTATAATATTTATACAGGATGCAATTAAATTCATTAGCATAAATTGAGTGCTCGAGAGTAGATCATTTATTGTTAATTATTAAAGGGTAAAGAGCGCAAATGAAAATATTTTTCATTGAAAATGATGAAGATTGCCGCGGCGCGCGGCGCCTAACGCAGTTGGCACGAACGATTTAGATACCTACTTTTAAAAGTTTTTTTGCCTTGTATGCAATCATTGAAAACAGTGCTTAGTTATTTTAATGTAATTTTGTACTGTAGCAGTTGATTAAGTAAGTTATCGCATTTTTTGGAGTTATTATCAATACCAAATCGATGCGTTAAATTTCATAAATTTTGGTCTACACGTGACCAGTGTCATGAGTAGTTACCTAGTTTTAAAGGATGCTAATGAATTCAATTACACCCAGTATATATATTTTAATAAATCACAACTGTTCAGTTGTTTAATCTGTCTCATTACAAACGCTCTATAAACCAAGAAGTTATAAGTTTAGAAAGTGGAGTTAGGACGCTATACAATACACCCAGTTCGAGTCAAACTCCAACATCATTATTACACTCGGTGGTTCATCACAAAGGAAAGAGAAAAAGAAAGGAGATTAGTCTCCTCTCTTTTTCTCTTTCCTTTGTGAATTTCGATATCGACAGTTAGTGACCATTTCAAAATCTTTGAAGAAAGGTATGGAGGTATGGGTATGAGTATGGGGTGGAAAGGTATGGTAATGGAGGAGGTCCTCAGCGAGCGAGAGTGGTATTGGAATCTGAATCCAATAGGCATTTGAAGTGCAGACTCCATAATAATTTACCTTTATGCTATAAACTTATCTATGCTCCAAAATGATTTGTGGAATAACATTGAATAGGTGTTTTAAAATAAAGTTCCCTACATTTTTTAACCAAACCCTCACGATGGATATGACCTGCCAAAGTAGCTTGCAAAGTGTCACCCGGGCGTTTCTATTGGTACCATAATAGAAACTTATCTTCTTCTCTGTTGATAGACCTCACTAAAAAGTTGTGGACAAACTGTGATTATAAGTTTTTTGAGATAAGCGGAAATAACTGTGAAGTACCTTTTCCGGTCAATATTTTTAACATGTTTAAATAATTTACTAAGTTTTTCATTTGTAATTAAATCCACATACATACCTGTGCGAGGACTAATGTGACTTTTTCAGCTGACTGTACTTTTAAAAGAGTAAGTAAAAAAAGTGTGACTGATGAGGATATGAAGAAATAGAGTAAATGTGTTTATTTTGGAAGTGTGACCGATCGGGACCCGTTTGTATGGGTTTGCAAAACTGTGACAGAACGGGCCTGTGATCGATCGGTACTAACTCTCTACTGGACCCTAAGTCCTTAGCATGGCCCAACATGCTCTTGCCATGTTAATTAAGTTTACACAAGTTACTAATCCAGAAAATTACCATTTTATTTTTAATATTAATAGACTATGTATTTTATAATACCATAAAATATAAATTAACTTGCAGTAGTAATAAAATAGTGTATTTAAAACATTTTTGTTATCAGAACACAATTTCTGCAAAACATTTTCTAAAAACCGTAGAACAAATTAATAAGTATATCACAACAAACTGGTTTGTGTTCCCGTTTTTACGAATGATTAGTTTTTACATAAATAAATAAAATATCAATTAAAGCTTAATTTATGAATACACTTTTTTAATTAAACGAGCTACCAATTAATTGTAAAATTTAATGTTGTTTTATAAAAAAACTAATTTTTAAATTTACTGGTCCATTGTTTTTGAAACATAATGTTTCAAAATTTATAGTGCCTGTTTATAATATTACATACAATAAAGAAAAAAATTCAATAAAACTGATTCAAATTTTTGATCATATTCCCAAATTAAATCAAAAATTCAATGCAATTCAATTCAAATTCATATTCAATTTTACACGCAAGCATTTAAATTTGTTATAACACTTGCATTTGTTATAAAACAACATTAAACTTTGTACTGTTTTAAATTAAGTCCATAATAAACTTAAAAAGCAGAAAATGAATAAAATTCAGATCTCTTGACCAACTTTTTCATGTGAAATATTAAAACAGTTGAATTTACTTCTACGTAAAGTAAACACATTTTTCTACCAGTACTTTTAATACAAATTATAGATTAATTTCAAAATGTGTAGTTAGTGTAACGGCCAAGAAAAAACTGTACGTATTTCAAATAAATAGCTGGCAAACATAGGCAAAAAATCCATAACTCAAAGTGCGTATATCTGGACTTTTACTTGGTCTTTGCGAGGTTGTCCGGGCGTCACGTGATAGTCGACCAATCAGAAGCAAGACGCTGTCTGCTCTGATTTGCTGCGAACTTAGCAGCCTGTGCTTCATGCAAGCTCAGTCATAGATTATGCAATTGACTAGAATACCAATTCTTTTTCCATTATATTACGTGTTTATTTCTTAGAAAAAAAAAAGTTTTAAAGTCAATTGCATCTTCTACTAACAATAAAATTGTTTGGGTCAAAAAAAATATTATCGAAATATTTACCTACAACTATTTATAATTCATTTATTTTAGTAGTATTTTCCCAGTTCGCATTAGAGATGTGCTATCATTAAAATCGTTTACAAAAAATACGTTTTTTGACCCCTCAATTTTCCTAAACTAAAACAAATTTACAATAACCATTATGAACAATAATAGAACCTATAAAATCAATTAATTATAAAAAATTTACAATTGTTTTTTATAATTTTAACCTATTAAATAATTTCCCTTACATCTAGAGTTGGTTGTGCCGATACGAGATACATTATTAATAAAAAAAAGGTACGCGCGATTTTTGTTCTGCGTTTATATTGTTCCGCCATTTTAGAGTGATCCACACTTATTTTAACATTTTAGGTATATTTTGTCCAATGGCTGTTAAACTGCTGGCCACACCCTGGGAAAAAAGAAAATATAGTTAGACATAACTTTAGTAGGTAGCTACTTAACTTTTTCTCCAAAGGAAGCACAAATGGGACACGTCAAAAACATGTCCCCTATTATTAGAACAAAGTTGGTTTAAGACGTACTAGCCCTTCATCATCATCATCATCATCAACAGCCTGAAGACGTCTACTGCTGAACATAGGCCTCCCGCAGAGCGTGCCACCTTGAGCGGCTGCTCGCCTCCTGCATCCATCGGCTCCGCGCGGCTTTCACCAGATCGTCGGTCCACCGAGTGGGGAGTCAGCCTACACTGCGTCTTCCGGTTCGTGGTCGCCACTCGAGAACCTTTCTTCCCCATCTGTTGTCAGTTCTACAAGCGATGTGGCCGGCCCATTGCCATTTCAACTTGCTATTGTAAGAGCTATATCGGTCACTTTAGTTCTGCGGATCTCCTCGTTCCGGAGCCCTTAGCTTAGGTAGGTACACCAAAACGCAGTATCGAGTTGCGTAGATAACTAGTTTTGAAAATCTGAAAATACTTTTCCCCTTGACCTAATAAAAACATCATCATATTCAGCATGAAGTCATCGGTCCACCTAGTAGGGAGCCAGCTTACGCTACGTCTTCCAGTTCGTGGTCGCCATTCGAGAACATTTCTTCCCCATCAGTTGCCGGTGGCCTGCCCGTTGCCGTTTCGACTTGCTAATTCTAAGAGCTATATCAGTGACTTCAGTTCACCTGCGGATCTCCTTATTTCAGATCTTATCTCGCAGGGAAACCCTGTTTTCTCTATAGCACAGCAAAAAGCACAAATGTGACAAATATAGGTAAGGTATCTATAATTTGGGTCTTTTCAAGTCAAGAGTGAATGGGCATCTCATGGGCAAACGTGAGTTCCAGAGCCTTAGAACAAAACATGAAAAAGCTTTCTCTCCGACCTATATGTAATATATCAACAGCCTGAAGACGTCCGCTGCTGAACATAAGTCTCCCCATAAAATATCACTTTGGACGTTTACTATAGGGGAGTTTACCATAATCACCACGCTTGGCAGGCGGTTTGGTGATCGCAGAAGGTTTTAATGTACCTAGCAAAATGCTGCTGCTCATTCTCTGGATATTTCTTTAGCCGGCTCTTACGGCGCCCACGGGAAGAGATGGAGTGGTCCTATCCTTACACTGAACCGGGAAATAAATAAAAGAGATGCTTACGTAAGCAGTCCAGGGTTGGCATCGGTCTGGTACCAGGAGTACTGCGGCACGTAGGGTGGGTGTGGCTGTGGTGCACCCTGGTGATGTAGGGGATGCGAGTGGGCACCCTTCATATCCCATGGACCAGGCGGCGCACCCTGAGGCAGCAGATAGATACATCTTTACATATACAGTATTTGCGCCGCGAGCTAGTTTCAGGACGTCCTTACATATTATAAACTAGCAGTGGTTTCACCCATTGAAACTACCCTTTAAATCAAACCAGCGTATAAACTATCTGCATTTCGAATTTCATCAAGATTGGTTCGGTAGTTATGGAGATTAATAGTAACAAACATTCACACACAAATTTTCGCATTTATAATATTAGTAGAGTAGATAGAAGTAGAAAGGAAGTAGAATAGGATAGCTGATGTGTTTCACTTGGAACTCTAACATGTAAAGTTTCCCGTGACACTGCACTGTCATCCTGAGACATCACACAGTCTAGCAATAAGGTTACTAGACTGTGGGATCAGCACCTCTCTTGTAACTGTTCTGGCAATGAACTTCGCCTGCCATCCTGCACACACCAATTTACATGTCCGCGAGTGTGAGCAAGAGAGAACGTGATCGCCACCAGACTTACGTCATTAAGTCCTAATTGATCGTCATCATGCCCAATGTACATTATACGTCCCACAGCTGGAACACGAGCCTTTCTCAAAAGGAGATAACCTTATCATAAGTACTACCACCTACTTATACAAATAAGAAGCTATCCTCCTCTCCTCTCCTGTTCTCCTGGTACTTTGTTTCGATTTAGATAACATTTCTATAGAAACACTTAAAATGATTAATATACCTTGGCATGTGATTTTTTCCGTAACTCTTATGGGTGGCCGTGTCGCTTAACATCAGGTGAACGACTAGCCCATCACGTCATTCATTTTCATAAAAAAAACTCTAACTTCCTCCGTATTTCTGGTCTCCTGGTACTACATTCTTTAGAAAACTATAAAATAAACGGGACTATCAGTAAATTTGACGTGGTATCCTATGGGACTCTGATTAAGTAATTGACATTTATGATTGGATTGTAATTATTGATAAATTGAATTTTTACGTGGTTTTTTTTATGTAAACGAATGAGGTGACGCTAGTCGTTCGCCTGGTGTTAAGTGACGCGGCCGCCCATAACAGATGCAGTGTCACTCTAAATTAAAGTTTCGCGTGACACTACGCACTACGCACGTCATCCTGAGACATCCCAATGTCTAAAAAGGTATTCTAGACTGTGAGACCAGTTCATAAAGTCTCATTTGCCCAGTAATTTCACTAGCTACAATGCCCTTCGAACCGGAACACAGTAGTGCTTGCACACTACTGTTTGGCGGCAGAATAACTGGCAAAGCGGTGGTACCTACCTAGACGAACTTTGCAGAAAAGTCCTACCACCTAGTAAAAGTGGTATTCATTGGGTGCTATCCTAGTGGAGGGGTGTGTATGTGTGTATGTGTGTTACTCCTTCACGCTCAAACATCTGAACGGATTCGGATGGAAATATATAGCTTATGTACTGGATTAACACGTAGGCTACTATTTATCCGCCGGTGAAACCGCGGGGCGCAGCTAGTAAGTAATATAAAACAAAAAAGTAAATAAAAATAGCAAAATACATATGGCCCATGAGGGGATCGAACCCGCGACCTTCGCGTTATTAGCACGACGCTCTAACCAACTGAGCTAATGGGCCGATGTGAAAGTTGGCGAAAATTTAACTCTACATATAAAAAAGACTGATATTTATCTAATCTATATTACCTATACTTTATCTGTGATGAACGCTAATCCCCATTTTTAGGGTTCCGTACCCAAAAGGTAAAACGGACCCTAAGTATAGTATTATATTATCTGTGCTATTACTAAGGCTCCGCTGTCTGTCTGCCTGTCTGTCTGTCCGTCTGTCCGTCTGTCACCAAGATGTATCTCATGAACCGTGATAGTTAGACTAGTATTAGACTAGATTAGTATTTCTGTTAAAATAAAATAAATATTTTAGGGGGCTCCCATACAACAAACGGGATTTTTTGCTCGTCTTTATAGATATGGACCCTTGATGCGCGAGTCCGACTCGCACTTGGCTGGTTATTTTATATTTTCATCCATAAAACATTTATTGAGGTTTTTTGGCGGGAACACGGAAAAGTTCACGTCATTGCATTGTATTATTTTTCCAAACTTCTGCTTTTTGCAGTTTTAATGTTTAAAATTGGTGGCGTTTTACGCATTAAGTGCTGAATTACTAGCATGAGTGTGGGCAAGTGATATTGTAGTGAAACGTGGTTTATCGTGTTCCTTCCAAAATTTTGTAGAAGCTTTTAGTAAAGTTGCCACCACTTTACTGGGGCATGACTTAGACTGTTCTATGGCAACCTGACTTAGACTCGACTATGACTGTGACTAAGACTTAACATTATGTGAAATATTCTATAGCACGATGAAAATGACAATACTTGACACTGGCTAAATACACCATGTGTGGAGCCAAAATACAAGGCAAAAAAAAAAAACATTTATTGCTACTTATAAAAATGAAAATTTGTCCATTTGTTTGTGTTCACGTCAATTCGGGGGAAATAATTTTTAATAACATATTGCAGTTTGACTATCGGAGACATCATGGCTGCACGGATGAAATGGTTAATTGCTTTTTACTACTTCTCAATAATACTTTTTTTCAAATTGCATAAAAATTATTTCTTTGGCTTAGTGTAACCCGCACTAAGCCGTTTTAGAAAACATAAAATTTATAAATGTTATACCGATCAATTTGCTATAACCATAACAAACAGCGAAATCCGTCACAGACAGACAAACTACCAGAAAAAAACCTCAAAAAATTGTTTCTACTTCTATATCCATAAAGAAGTGTAATGGATTCAAAATATTCAATGTACTGATTTACTTGGCCCAGTTACAAATACAAATACAAATACAAATTATTTATTGACATAAAAAAAATGTACAAATCATATAGTGAATCCATAGACTCCTGAACTAGTATTCACTGTGTTTCAGGCGTCAGTGGCTTCTCCTAATCAAAGGTTATTTCAGGTTTATGTCAGACAGAAAAGTTTTACATGTGTGTGTATGTGTATGTATATGTTTCTGTATGTGTATGTATATGGGCATGTGTATATGCATGTGTATGAGTATGCGTATGTTACTAGGTGGTAGGACTTTTCTGCAAAGTTCGTCTAGGTAGGTACCACCGCTTTGCCAGTTATTCTGCCGCCAAGCAGTAGTGTGCAAGCACTACTGTGTTCCGGTTTGAAGGGCGCTGTAGCTAGTGAAATTACTGGGCAAATGAGACTTTCTGACCTGATTACTCAGTCTAGTAATCTGATTACTAGACTGTGTGATGTCTCAGGATGACGTGCGCAGTGCAGTGTCACGCGAAACTTTATTGTTTTAAAGATCCGAGTGATACTGCAACTGTTATGGGCGGCCGCGTCGCTTAACATCAGGTGAACGACTAGCTCGTCACGTCATTCAATCGCATAAAAAAAAAAAAAAAAAAATGTTTGTATGTATAAGTATGTGTTACAGTTTTATTATTATAAGTATGACTGTATAGATTGGAAAGTGACACTGTAACTGTTACGGGAGACCGCGTTGCTTAACATCAGGCCAACGACTAGCTCACCAAGTCATTCATTAACATAAATAGTTTAAAAACAACCCAAAATTTTCAAAAATAGTTTCTCTCTATTTCCCCCCGCTAGATGCGTGTCAACAAATTATAAAACTATAAGCTATTACCGCCGCTAGAGGGCGTGGGACCGCACCCTTAACTTACAATGATTAGTTTTACTTTTAACACTTACACTCCATTATTAATATTGCTTCTATCAGTAGCTTTAGGGTTCCGCAGCCGTTACATGAAAGCGTGGAACAAGTAGGAGAGGAATGCCAAAACACCAGGTAAACAGCGTAGATCAAAATATGCTAAATACCGTTATAAAACTAGATGGCGCTGCAAAATGAGCGGGCTATACGGCTAGCTACGGCGGGCTAGGTATAAAACAGTTTTTTGGCATATTTCTGATCTACTCTCAACTTATAGCCCGCTCATTTTGCATCGCCATTTAGTTTTTTATCGGTTTTTGGTATATTTCTGATCTACGCTGTTTTCTTGGTGTATTGGCATTCCTCTCCTTCTTGTTCCATAATGAATGCCTTCATTATCAGCTTTTTTCTCGACACTATCTCGCGAGAGATCGTGACAATACTATGATTGTTCCTAGTGAGTAGAGTGTCTCACTCTAACAGCGGCGACATGTTTTCTCGCCGTGCGCATGCTAGCACATCTGGGTTGACATAATCACCACGCTTGGCAGGCGGCTTGGTGATCGCAGTAGATTATAATGTACCGAGGAGAATGCTACTGCCCATTCCCTGGATATTCCCTTAATCGGCTTTTACGGTACGCACGGGCAGAGAGGTCCTATTCTCCGGGACCACGCAACTTGGAAGCCTTAACAGATTCGAACGCTTCAGATCTATTCACAATCTTAAAGGTTCCTATTCTAAATATAGGTATCTCTGTATCATAAATGGTATTTCTAATATAATTTTATTTAGTACTGTTATATTTATATTCTGTGCTGTAAGTGAAACCACACATATTTACTATACTTATACCACAGATAATAATTATAATACCTAATACTTACTTATTGTGTTTTTGCAATAACGCGTAGATACAAACAGGCAAAAGTACTAGGTGGTAGGACTTTTCTGCAAAGTTCGTCTATGTAGGTACCACCGCATTGCCAGTTATTCTGCCGCCAAGCAGTAGTGTGCAAGCACTACTAAGTGTTCCGGTTTGAAGGGCATTGTAGCTAGTGAAATTACTGGGCAAATGAGGCTTTATGACCTGATTTCACAGTCTGGTAATCTAATTACTAGACTGTGTGATGTCTCAGGATGACGTGCGCAGTGCAGTGTCACGCGAAACTTTATTATTTTAAAGTTCCGAGTGACAATGCAACTGTTATGGGCGGCCGTGTTGCTTAACATCAAGTGAACGACTAGCTCGTCACGTCATTCATTTTCATTAAAAAAAAGTGACATAATAATCTACTTTTCTCAACCGATTTAAAAAAATGGAGCTTCATAATTCTATTACGGTTTAGTAGTTTTAAAATCAATGCAACTGGAAACAATATGTCAAACATTTATTTTTCAGTATGAAATTAAAGCGACTGAAGTCAGTATAACGTCTTTCTTTAAAGGAAATTATTTACACTTCTGCCAGTCCTTACCTTCAGCATCCAAGGCATGGCTCGCCTCATGTCCGCAGGTGACCCCTCAGTGTCGTCTTGGTGCCCGAAATAACCCTCCTACGGTGAGAAAAGGGAGGCTCTCCTCATCAATGGAAAAAGATTTCAGCAAAAAAACAAGCAACAGAAACACTACGAAAATTCCCGATAGGGTAGTAAGTTGGGAGTAAATTCCCGGTTGGGTAGTAGTCTGGGTGATTTACTACCCATTAATATTTTCTAACGTTAAAAAGAAATGATATTTGGGTTACTACAGGGCAATATAATAACAATTAATATTATATAATAGATTAATTTTCAATGTAAGGGAAAAATTAGTAATGGTTAGGAGAATTTTAGATACCTTATTTTCATGAAATCTTGGGAATTTTGAGAGTTTTTGATGAATGATGGGAAATCGTAATGAGAAAAGTTAAGTTTATGCAAGCAAAGAATACAATTTATAGATGCCTCCGATATTCTCATCTGACTTATCAATTTCACTTTTTCAGTAGCAAAAGAATGTACCTAGTTATCGTTTGTATTAACAAACTGTCGTGATTTTATTAATTGGTTCCCGTGTATCGAAATTAAATCTGGTGAATTATCTTTACTGGTTAGCAACACTGACTTGCACCTAATTAGACGGGCGCGTGAGTCAAACTTGTTGATAAGTCAACTGAGAATATGAGGGTGAATTAGTTGAAATACTCACGTATCCGACCCTTGGGTCCCAGGACTGCTGATGTGGCTTCACATCACAGGAACTGCCATCCGGCGACCGCCCTGCTGAAGGCTGCAACAAAAGAAGAACCGTTTAAATAAAAAAAATTAAACAGAATTAAATAAATTAAACCGTGTCTTTTGATGAAAATCTTTTTTTTTATATATAATTATACCTATTATATTTCTGCAGTAGTGTGCAAGTACTACTGTATTCCAGTTTGAAAGGCATTGTAGTGTAGCTAGTGAAATAACTGTGCAAATGAGACTTAATGATCTGATCTCACAGTCTAGAAATTTTATTACTAGGCTGTGGGATGTCTCAGCATGACGTGCGCAGTCACGCGAAACCTTAATTTATAGTTTCGAGTGACACTACAATCTGTTATGGGCAGCCGTGACGCGTAACATGAGGCAAACGACTAGCTCGTCACGTCGTTCACTTCAGATGCTACGTGACAATGTAGTCGACGATATAGCACGCCAATACAATCGCGCAAAATAATGGTAATAAATCCAGATGGTAAGAAAATTACTGATGATTGTAAGGAATTAAAGTTTCTACGTTAAATTGGATTAGCTTGTTTCAAAAAGATAGCAGATTAAAGGGAACTTTTAAAATAAGCAACCGAACGCTTGTTTTAGAACTGACAACCGACGGGGAAGGAAGGTTCTCGAGTGGCGACCACGAACCGGAAGACACAGCGTAGGCCGGCCCCCCACTAAGTGGACTGATGATCTGGTGAAAACTGCGGGGAGCCGATCTATGGGGGAGGCCTTTAGATAGATAGATAGATAGATAAACTCCCCTCCCCCTGCCTATGTTCAGCAGGAGATGTCTTCAGGCTGATGATGATGACGATGATGATGATAATGATGCTGATGAGAATAAGCAATGCAATAGTGTCACCTCTAGTGTTACAGAAGTCCAAAATACTGTTTCGAAAAGAGTAAATTCCCATTCGGGTAGTAACACACTAACTTGTATTACTACCCAAACGGGAATTCACTCCTAATACATTTTTCGAAATCTTTATCTGTAACTTACTGTTGCTTACTGTTACTTACTGGAACTGCTTTAGTAGTTACAATATGTATAGGTGGAGTGGGGAGACGAAGAACTGGTGAAGTGATGTGAAATTAACGTAATAGCGCCTGTGAAGTGGCACGCTGCGCTCATTACTTACCTGCCCACACACGTCTAATTTTTGCTACTGCGCAGGGTTTCGCGTCGACTTCACACCCGCCATTAAGTTTTTTAATTGAATGAACAGTTGAATCTCACTATACAGAAGAACTATAATATGTTAAGATTTAAGAGAAGGTTATATATACTCCTATTGTCCATACAAAAAGTGCAAACGCATTTCCACCTCTAAATGTTATCCGATTTTGATAAATATTTTTAATGTTGTTTACCCAGTAAAAAACGATGCTCGTACGTCTTCCTTTTTTAAGATTTTACAATACCTTCGTATTTATAGGCACCTAAAATTACGAATTATTGGCGTCAAAATTATGACGAAAAAAACCAAAACTTTTAAACTGCTTACACAAACGTACTAAAAACGAAACGTACGAAAGTACTTCTTACTAGAACACGAAACATATTTTCAAAAAATCTAAACGTACAAGCGTAGATTATAATCTATCCAAACGATTGACACAAACATCAAAAGTTTTTGTTAAGTTTGAGAGAGTGAAAACCGTTGGCGCCCGAAACGCTAAAATGTAGGTAAATTCACTCATAGGCTCTACTGTCTCTATAATACGTGTGGAGAGCAGAGCGACGGCAATAACATTTTCAAATACCAGGATGGACCTCTTAAATTATTATCATTCTATTTTTGTCATCTCAAAACTGACGAGATTACTTATTCCATGTAATATAGCAATCAAATTCTGTACCCTGAAGTTATCATATAAGAAAATTCCTAACTGGGTAGTACCTATATTACCACTAGGGTATTCATTCCTAACCAGGTAGTATAATTATTACCACCAGGGTAGTTATCTATTTAAACTACAAAAATCTTACATATCCGACCTTTACATCCCAGGAGGGTTGTGGGGGTTGCTTCACGTCCCAGGGGGTGCCCGTGGGGGAAAGCCCGGGCGAGAGCTCGGAGACTGGGGTAGAACTAGGCGTGGGGGAGTGCGCTTGCGTCGGACCCCCAGACTGGTACGCTGAGGGGGAGTGTTGAGAACCGCTAGAGCTTCCACCACCACCTGGGGACAAAATTACATTAAAATACCAATTTTTTTTTTACGGTGTAAGTAACAGAACTTAATTCTTTCTTTAAATACTCTTAATAATACCATCACAACAAAATCTGGAAGGCATTCACTGCTGAACACAGGCCACCCCCATAAGACGCCACTTTGGCCACTTGACACATCATAAGCGGGTTTACCATATTTACCACAATTGGCAGGCGGCTTCGTGATTGAAGATGATGAGTATGGCAGCTTTTTTCCAGTTTATACGAGAACCATTGCAGCTAGGTGTGTGAATCGCTTTAAACGCATACAGTTTAACATCAATGTACGCACATCCATCGTCCAAAAGTCGTTGTGATCGGTTTCGCGGTTCGGCTATTGTAATTTTATTTGCCGCACGGTTTGAGTGATGCCTATTTCCCTCAAAAATGGGGAGATTTACAGTAAGTCGGAAATAGCATTACCACTGTCGTGTTAGGTAAAAATTGCAACAGCAGTAGCAACACAACAGCAGTAACAAAGCGACAGCAGACACTTAGCAATCGTACATGCTGTACTGCACAAGTGCACAATGCTGAAGTCACTCTTTTTACTTCCAAAATAACAGTAAAAAGGCAATAAAGTATTTTTTAAATAATAAACGCGAAAGTTAAAAAACTGTAAGGTACTTACACTTACCGTGTAAGAGCTGGTTGTTCGTGGGCGGACTGCCCGGAGGCATGCCGAGGCTGGGCGGCGGGGCTCCCACTTGGGCGGCTTTCATCATCTTCTTGTATTTACTACGCCGGTTCTGGAACCAGATCTTGACCTGTTGGAGAAAAGGCGACGTTAGAATAAGACGTTTCCTTATTTGAGTAAGGGGCTTATTTTGTTATTCTTGTTCCAAATGGGGGAGATAAAGACCTGCGGGGCTATCGTCTAAGCCAATCGTAATCGATGAATCGGCTTCATTTCATCATTTCCGACAAGTTGACATTATGTAACATCTCCATCCATTAGTATTTTCTCACTATTTTTCATTATTATAGTTAATCAATGTTTTGTCTATTCAGTTCTCCGCCTAAGGGACCATAATACCGATGGATGAGGATTTTACACAACTGGAAATGACCAAATGAAGCCCATTCATCGATTACGATTGAGTTACACAATACGGGGGCTGCACTGACTGCCCACATGGGGTGTTTAGTGCATTTACCCCCACTAGCCTATTTACCCTAGCCATGGCTTGAATTAGCGGAGAACGGCCTTGGGTGGCTAGCACTGTAATTGTTCTAGTGGTGATGTTGGCGATGATGCTAAAGCAAGTGATGCAAGAATGAATATGATAGATCATCGAAATGATGATGATGATGATCACCATCACAATACCCGCATTAGAATCATAAGAAGCTTTGATGCTTAAAACGTTGTCTCGTTTTCGCTTTTTTTCTATTTTTTTACAACTAAAAAGGCCTGCATTTGTCGGCAATCTCACCTGATGGGAAGTGACGATGCGATCTACGATGGTACATGCTTGCCTAGAAGATACATATTCACTCGTGACTTGAAGAGCTCCAGATTGTACTTATCGGGAAACAAAGACGCTGGTAAAGTGTTCCATTCCTTCGCTGCTCGGATTATAAATGTCGAGTCAAACAGCTTTGTGCGAACTGAAGGAATATCAACCATAAATCGCTTGCAACATTTTCGTCAACGGGGAATGGATAGGACATTTTAGTTAAGCATTGATTTAATTTAACTAACGTTTAAATCTATGGCTCTAGCTAGACGTTTAATAAAAGAAGGAAGTTTATAATAGCTTCTCGAATATCGTCATCATCATCATCATCATCATCATCATCAGGCTTTTCGCGTCCACTGCTGAACAAAGGCCTCCCCAAATCAGAATACTAAAAACTAGGCTACTAAAACAATAATTCTCTTTACAAAATCTACTCTACATTCACCTATAACATGGCAACAGTGTGATAACCGTGTGTGTGTGAGACACACACAAACATATAATACAAGGGTAGCGTGAACGGGGGCGGAGTCGCTACCTACCGTTAGTGTACAGTTACAGAGCTAGAGATGGGAAAGTCGATTGTTAATGTCTATCGACTCGATGAAGTTTATCGACTGTTAATAAATAATTTAAATCATAATAAGTAGTTTAATTATCTGTACCAGATTTCGACATAGAATTTACTTTGAAATTTTCTACTATTTTTATCAATTTATTTTGTAATAATTGGGTACCGTGTCAAAACTGATTACAATCTCTACATCAAAATTATGATTCAAACGCTTTTTGATGGGTTTTATTTGCTGTGGAGTATCAAAATGGGCACTGCTCCTGTTATGATAATAAAAAAATGAATCATAATTATTATTATTAGCATCAGAAGTCATAAAATCTTACACGTGGCAAATAATTGATTTAATATCTCACTTATTTTATAATAAACGGCTTGTAGTTCAAAAGCGAGTTATTATTACACATGTTAATACACTTGAGGTATGTGACTTGATCTTGTATGACGAGACACGCTGTAGTCCAGGAGGCGGTGGTCAGTTTTAGTAAGGTTTGCTATTTATTTACAACCCGGCATCAATTTATCTTACAATGTGCTTATTTTGTGTACCTATATAAATAAATAAAATAAAATTTGACTATACCGGCAATGAGAGCAAAAATAATATACTAAAAAAATAGGAAGACACAGACAATTGGATTGGAGAACTTTCTGATATAAACCGACTAAAACTACCAAAGATTAAATAATACAGTTGGTCAAACAAAGAATTATTTTAAGCATTATTGTTTTGTAATATCAGAATACAAAATATTTTTTCTAGATCTCTATAATAATGCGTTTAATTGATTTTATTTACATTGGCTAACAATAGTTGCATTTTTATATTTGCATAATCCAATATGAATCATTCAGCCAATATGGGCTGAATTTCACAAATATTGGTGAGCTTCAAAGCGCTTTATCCATGCCGAGTGAAGCGGCTAGAACGCTTTTTACAATGGTTTTTGACCTGATTAATTAAGCGGTGTTTGTAATAATTTTAAGATATTACGGGGCTGACATAGTCGCAAAGCGACTCAAAGTACCAAACAAAAAAATTAGATGAAGAAAAAAAAATATGAATCATAAATTTATCGTATCTTGTTTGGTTTTTCACTCGTAAATTATTATGCCATAATATTTTAATTAAAATGACCGGTAGCTCTTAAACCATAACTGATAAGTGATCAATTTATATCATCAATTCGCGTAATCAATGTGCAGCCGGTTTTGTGACATCTTGTTCATTAAAAAAACTTGCGTGTGCTTTATTATTAGTTTATTTGCGCCTACTTGAATGCATTAATGTTGAGTTATTGGCGTCGGTTTTTGTTTGCTGGCCTTTATGAGGGTTAAGTTAAGTTTATTTTTAGATATTCAACCAATTTTGGGCTTGGTCTGCGAAGTGATGGCGACGGTGCTGCCATTACAATAAATATTTTTAGTTTATTTTTCGTACATTGAGTCTTAAGTGAGAAAAATGTAATGGTGAAGCTGTAGCTCGGTTGGATTCCATTTAAAAAAAACTGCAGTATTGCGTATTGGTCCAATTATTTACAATAATTTTAAAACATATCACAGTGGTCACCAAAAAAATTTTTTTTTGTTGATAATTATAATAATTAGACTATTTTAGAGCTCAAGCTGGCGTCAGATAGACGGCATGAAGTAAACAGTTTAATGTACAATGTCACTCATGTTAATAAATACCTATTAAACATAAAATGAGCTACAAATAATTATAATATTTAGTAAATAATACTTTATCATCAATGAGGCACCACTCACCAATAAAATATTAGTGTTATAGGTAAAAGCATTGTATCTTATTTTATATAGTTAAGTCAGCAGCAATTTTCTTATAAGTTATTTTTCATATTTAAATCGATATCGATAAAAAACTAAAAAAAATTTTTATCTCTTCTCTAACATATTTCACCCCTACTGATTAGCCGGGTCGCAGTTCACGTTATAGCTTAACCTCGAGTCACAACTTAAAGCACCCTTATTTCTTACGCAATACGACCTACAAAGTATCGTAAATTACTCTTGTGTCAATGCTGAAATATCACCTTTATTACAATCAGATATGGTTGAAATTAACTTCAATATTTATTCTCAGTACTAAGTCATATTCAGTAGTAAGTCGAAAATATATATAAAATTGGATTGTATCGTGAAAATTAGCTTATATGTAATTGGTCCTTTTGGTGAATCGCAAAATAATGGAGTCTAGAGTAACATGACAATCGAATGTCATAAATGTTTCTTACACGGCTAAAATTTATAGTTTTCGTTGAAACCAGATTACACCAAATTCTCCCTGAGTTTTTTTAGGCCAGAATGTCTTATTATATGTGAGCACAATAAATGAATATGAATATGAATATGAATATTATTAGAGATAAGTTGAAAATTATTTTATCGATACCTAAGGTGTATCTGCGGCTGTTTCATCACAATTTCCTCAATGCCAAATACTATGATTGACCATTATACACTTTTTTAAACTTATTTTGTTTTTATTAGATAAAACTCTTTATTGAAACACCACATTCAATAATATATACAACTTTAATTTAAATAAGTTAGTTTTAAAGTTATTTAAATTAATATTGTATATAATTTAAAATAATGTGGTGTTTCAATAAAAAGTTTTATCTATTTTACTTTTGTTAAAAGCCAAATTGAGTTTTTTTAAGAAAGAGCCAGCAGGAAAGTTTTCTTTTTAATTTGGCTCTACGCTGTTCACGTATTTAGCCAGTGTCTTTAAGCTCCAAGAAAGTAATAGTGGAAACCTTACTGAATGATTCTTTGCAGTTTTGGAGAGTACACTAGTAGGTACATGCTCACGAATCCACTATTATTTCGCATTTATAAATACTCGAAATTACATAAAATTATGCAAATAAATACCAAGCCAAAAACAAAATACTTTCATGATCCATCCAAAACTCGTAAAAAAGGTTACTTTTCTTTTTAAAAAGACAAGCGCCAAGTTGTGCACTACGCCAGCATTAATGATAAAACTAAAATATTTTAAGCTATATTAAAATTTTTATGTAGGTATGTGTCCTATCTACCTAGTAAAAGTGTGTTGCAATAACGACAAAAAGGTGACAATAGCATTTCCACAGGTACCTACAGCAATATTATTTCAATCATCCGACCATACGACAATTTTATTTGATGTTGTATGGCAACAAAGAAATCCTATTTTCTATGTAAAAAATAGATGTAGTAGGTACAGTCCAACAAGTATACCTAAGTTGGCGGTTGCTAATTGTATAACTATAGAAAATTTAATTTAAATTATATCGATTGTTGACTTTATTTGCTCGAAATATCTTTACCAACGTTTATTCCAAGTATACGGCTATTCCTTACTCCTGGATACAGCTAATTGACAAATGAAATTTACAAAAAAGACGCCATTTTGATTGTATCCAAGGAATAAGTCTTATTCCTTCACAAAATTGGTGATATAAGGGCTATATTCGTGTAACTTGGTTGCTCTCGGAAAGTTATACCTGGAATAAAATTTATTCTAGTTTGGTGAAATCGGGCCTTATCTCAACTCTTATCTCTTACTTCTTATCTCTTTCTTAACTCTTATCTTAACTCTATTAAAATTATCTGCCAATTAAGCTCTGCTCAATACAAAAATATAGTGCGTAATTTTAACTAATGTCATTTAACTTTAAGAAACGCTAATAAAATTTATTTGACTGGCCTGTTAGCTCAGCTGATAGTAGCTCTGCCTTCTGTACTATAGGTTGTGGGTTCAATTCCCATCCAGGACAAACATTTGTGTGATGAACATAAGTGTTTGTTCTGTGTCTGGGTGTTATATTGTATTCTATGTATGTATTTACAAACAAAAAGTATTTAAGTATTCTATCAGTTATCTCGTTCTGGTACAAGCTATGCTTAGTTTGGGGCTAGATAGCGCTGTGTGAAATGTCCACACATATTTACTCATATATTTACATATTAACTCGGTTGCTCTCGGAAAGTTATACCTGGAATAAAATTTATTCTAGTTTGGTGAAATCGGGCCTTAGTAAATGTCAATTTCAATTTAGTTGTTAAAGTTAGACCAAAGTGATTCAATCAATCGAGTAGGCCGACAAAAAAATAATTAGAAAAAAGTTACATAACTTCTAGAGTAACGAAAATATTATAGGTCTGTATTCTAAAACAAAAAAAGATGACTAACGCAATGCTAAGATAAGGAAAGTAAGTATCTTTTTTTTCTTCAAATTATTGACACTGGCTAAATACAATATGTATGGAGCCAAAATACAAGAAAAAAAGTGTTCTTTTTTAATTAAAGGTAAACTCAAACCAATAATGAATTTGATGTTGAGGAGTTCAATGTAATTATGTTTGGTCATCCAAAAGTTACGTGACAACCATATTTTTTTATAAACAGAATACGTTCACAAGCACATGTTACTGGCATATGGCATGCAGACCGCAAAACCTCATATTTAACCACGAGCCATGTATATTCATTTTAAAAACCAAAAAAAACATTTTCTTTTATTAAATTCTAACTGTTGTGACCAAGAAATTCAATAGTATATTCTAGCGTAGAATAAGAAGAACTTCCTTGAAGAAAGGAACAGGTAGGGGGCTCTCCCGCTATGAGAATTAAATGTGAGACAGAGTGAGAAAGAGGATGTCAGAGGAACAAAGATAGTTTTACTTTTTGTATCTACTACGCTACCCTGTGAGTGGGTTACTGATGATGGCTGTGACACAGATTACCAATAATGTATAATATTACTACCTAAGCTGTGATGCGACAGTTGTCACAATCTATAGACTTTCACACTTTGTGTTCTAAGCTGTTAAACCTGTGGCATTATCTATACAGTGTGCATAATTATAATAAAACTGTAACTGGGCTAAATCTGTACATTGTATATTTAATGAAAATATTGATTGCATAATGGTGCGAGAGCCCACTGCACAAATACCTACTTTATCGAGTACCCCAATAGGCTATCTTTAGATCGTTAACCGACATCTAAATAATGTTAAAAAAAATCAGGTCTGCCAGTTCCGATCCTGCCGGGTCATGGAAATAATTGAAATTTTTTGACGTATTTTTTTTTTGTAAAAATTTACCCAAATGAAAGTTCTGACAACAGTTAACCATTGATTAGTTATGTAAAAAAAATTGGTCTGGCATTACGCACCCTGCCGGCAGACCGCTAAGAATGTGCCCTTCACACCCTTTACCTACCTCAGCGAATACCTCGATGAAAACTACGCCTAATAATAGCCAAGGTGACCCTAATAATAGATTAAAAGGTCTGCCAGGTCTAAACTTGGCGAAACTTAGTATTCAAGGCATTTGAAGTTGGTGGAGGTGGATTATTTCCATGACCCGGCAGGATCAGAACTGGCAGACCTGTTTTTTTTACATGTTTAAGTGTCGGTTAACGATCTAAAGATAGCTTATTGGGGTACTCGATGACGTACGTTTTTTTGCAGTGGGCTCTCGCACCATAAAGCCCTGTTCAAACGGGCGCGTTATTCGTACCACTGCGCTGTGGGTAGCGCGAAACTTGAGCGAGACTTCATACAAAATACCCAGGTGGAATCCCGCGCGGGATACCGCTACCTACAGCGGTACGAATAACGCGCCCGCACCGGTTTGAATAGGGCTTAACACTTCTCAATCGATATAGAAATAGAAACATTTTATTGAATTTGTTGCCTGTCTGTCCGTCTCTTTGAACACTCATCACGCTGGAACTACTGAACGGATTTCGCTGAAATTTGGTATAGTTATAGTTAATTTTTCAGAATAACATTTAGAATAGTTTTTGTCTAAAACGGCCAAATGCGGGTTGCACGAATAAACAAGGATATAATTTTTAAGCATGATATTTCTGTTAGTTTATTTTTTATTTACCTATTTATTTATACTCATTATGTCGAAGGGAAGAAAGTAGGAAATGGGGAAAAGGGGAAAAGGATGAATGGATGGGACGGCAATATAAGCTAAGCTTCGCCTGCCTTCCTTTGCAGTCCCATCCATTCATTATTTTCTCCTATCTTTTCCCTTTTCCCATGAACATGGTTAGAACGTAAAACTTATTAACCCGTGCGAAGCCAGGGCGGGTCAACTAGTACAATATCTAAATATAAACTGCACTGAGCAAGATAAAACCACGGCTGTCTATCTTTATAAAACAAAAAAAAATCAACAACAACTCCTTATAAAAATCGCCTACAATTCCCACAGCGCGTTTCGTCAGCGGACGGCGGTATGCAACACATCCCCACGTATCTAAAGGCGCGGTGGACGGGCGGTATCCAGTCGGCGAACACAAAGAAATGTCGGACATAGGCCGCATAGCACTAAGAAACTTGGTGCCCTCGCGTATACAACTATTCCGCCACTTCCACGGACGGGTTTATGCCGTAGACAATAATGCTGTAAATTAACTGCGTTTGTTTCTGAGCTTAAACTCTTAGTCTATATTCAGAAACAAATAGTCTATAATAATAATAATAATAATAATAATAATAAATTTCTTTATTGCAGGCATAAAAAAACCCATAAAACACAAAAATACAGCAAAAGAAAAGAAAAACCTAACCTAACCTAAAATGAAATTACACTAAAAAAATTGTTGTACGTAACAAACAATTTAGTCATTTTTTGTTGGCGCTCTGGTGTACTGCAAGCCAAAACCTATAGATCGGGCAGTACAAGTCCTCAGACAGGCACCGCAAAATCCCATTGTCAGATCCTCGTATTCTATTCCAAAAGGATGCGATACGGGATCTAACAATGGCAAAGAAGTCGGGAACCCGAGCATCCGCGAACATACCCGACGCGCTGCAGAATCGTGGCTGCTTCATAAGGATGCGAAATGCGTCATTATATTGCACCCTTATGGTACTGTAGGCTTTTCTAGTGTACCTTGTCCAAAGCTGACATGTATATAAATTTATACAGAACGCCTTGAACAAGGTAACTTTGACGGCATATGTACATTTTGCAAATCTACGCGCGAGCATGTTGCAACGGATGGACAAACTCCTTCGTTCTCGCTCCATGTCCTTGTCATCCGACATATTCTCGGTCATGATATGTCCAAGATACTTGAACTGCCTCACAACCCTTACTGGCGAACCCAGCAAAAACACATCAGGCACTTTCTCCGGACCCTTCCCTGCACGAAATACTAGCATTTCGGTTTTCTCGGTATTGTACTTCAGTCCATGCAGTTTGGCATACCGTTCACATATAGCCAGAAGTTGCCTAAGTCCATTGATTGAGGGGCTGAGAAGCACCATGTCATCAGCATAACTAAGGTTGTTAACACAAACATTACCAACGTGGCATCCAATCCTGGTGCCTCTCAGCTCCTGAATCAGGCCGTTTATATAAACATTAAAAAGGTCCGGAGAGGTTAACCCCCCTTGGCGCACCCCGCAGTCCAGCCTATATTCACTGGATGTCGTGTCACCCCACCTTACTGCATTTGTTTGGTTTCCGTACCAATACTTAAACACGTTTACAACTTCTGCTGGGACTTGAGTCTCGGACAGTTTGTTCCAGAGAATATTATAATTCACCAGATCAAAAGCCCGACTCAAGTCCAGGAAACAAGCATAGACCGAGGTTTCTCGTGTTAGGTAGTAGTTTACCGTGTGCTTTAGACTGAAGATAGCCGAGTCTGTAGATAGTCCGGTACGGAAACCAAACTGTGCATCATCGATACTTATATTATTCACCAGTAAGGGCTGCAAAAGCCGTTCAAATATCTTCCCTATTACAGTTCCCAGGGAAATAGGTCGATAGTTCGCTGCATTGCTTTGGTTGCCAGTTTTGTTTTTAATAATTGGCACCACAACTGTTTTCATGAGCTCATCCGGTAGATATGAGTACCTAAGACATGAATTAAATAAATCACATAATTTACAAAAGATCATGTCACCAGCGCAAAAAATGTGTTCGAGACTCAAACCGTCGTGCCCTGGAGACTTACCGCGCTTCATATTACGGACCGCCTTGAAAACATCGTCCGTAGTAAATGTCACACGACTTAAGTTAGGGACACAGTTTCCCTGGGAAGTGTTGCCTGCACGATTCTCATGATGAAGCTCTGGTTTTATCCTAAACCTCGTTGAAAATAAATCCGCAATACTTTTAGGGTTCTGCAAGCCGTCTACTGTCACAGGCAGAGCCTTTTTTTGATTGGTTTTAGTGGCATTCCAAAATTTACTAAAATTTTTATTTTGTCTATGGGTCGCTAATATATCCAGCTTAATATTTTCTTCATTTGCTTGGCACCATTTTAACTTATTTTTAAAAATACGACGCGACGTACACATACTGTCATACACCCGACCGGTAGACGGACGACCAGCAAGAATCCAACACTTAAAATCAATTCTAGCATTCTCATGGCTACTTTTAACATGATAGTTCCACCCTGATACTTGTTTTTTACGTTTAACACCAGAACGCCAACTAGTACTTAACCTGGCTGCACTTTGTAAAACATTCACAATATTAAAATAAGACGTATTTATAAATTTTAAATGTTCATTAAATCGGACACATATGTTATTATTATCACAGTCAAGGCATTTCATTTTAGTTTTAATATTTCTTAAATGTTCATTGCAATATTCATGGTACTTATTGATCTGACTAGAATTTCGGTTGCCCCATAGGATACCTCGTAAACGTTGTGTATCACAGTCAATATTTATACTACTACTTATTTCACCGATATCACAATTAATACAGAGCGGAAAATGATCCGACCAGGCAACGTCGTACATAACTTTGACACATCGTACAGTGTTCGAAGCCGCCTGCGTTGTTACGCAATGGTCTAACCACCTACAAGACCCGTGCGCTTCACTTACATAGGTGTGCGTATTACTATTATGACCAAGCTTAATTATATCTGCGCATTCCCAAGATTGTTCTTCACAGAAGTTTTGAAGTTCAATTCCAAAGTTAGAACCTGGGTGGGCATTAAAGTCCCCTACCATGTACGCCACTTGCACTTCAGACTCCTCAACTATAGAACATAGGTTAGCCAGACAGTTGGTGAATTCGGGGAGGTTATCACTATTATCTACCGGCATGTACACACTACACACCAAGAATGACTTCATACCCACGGATACCTGAATGGCAGCAAGCCTGTCACTACTACACTCCACGATAGTCACTCGAGTGAACTTTGACCTCCTCCAAAGCAGCGCCACTCCTCCATAGGGCCGCCCCCTGACTATGCCCGCCGAGGTGTCCATTGATGACTTTGCAAAACCATCAAAATCACTGTCAATTTCATGCACGAAATCAAGCTCATAAGGCCATAGCCAGGTTTCTTGAAGTGCTATAATATCCGCTATTTTACATAGCTCTCGAATGTGTTGAACACTTCTTTTAATTGATTTACAATTAAAAGATATTATGGAAGTATTTGAATAGTTGTAACAATCCATATTAGTTTTGTAAGGTACGGCCATTACTTCTCGGTGTATATTCCCGGAACATCCGGTATTTTACACCCTCCGGCCAAAAGTCATTGCTCAGAAAAACATTCAGCTTACTCTTAGGTATGACTACTCTAAAAGAACTAAAATCAGTTTCATTTTGCTGTTTTAATAACTGTACATTGCTGCATTCCTGCCCCATATCTGTTATATGTTCCTTAATATTTTCAATCGTTGTAGATTTTGTCAGTCTCGATATATATACAGAACACGATAATTCTGCCACTTGAATTTTGCTGGGCCCCGTTGCCGTTCCACACATATTGCTTTTAATTTTTCGTTTTTTGTTCTTTGTGACAATGGTAAAACTGTCATCACCCTTATTTCGCTGGACTAAAAGGTCCAGTTTTGGCTGCGCTTGACTGCACGGTACCACCACGTCCCGATAAGATGGCGTATGAAAAGATTCGCCTGACCTTGACCGTGAACGCACCTTAGCAGGTGAATGCACATGCAATAACTTCTTATCAGTGCATTCCTTAGTCAGCTGTCTCTTTGGAGTTGTAACTATTGTGTTATTATTATCGTTGCTGCTCCTTTGCGTTTTGTTCGTGTTCATGTCCATTTTAATAATAGTGGATCGCAAATTAGTCAAGTCAGAACTTATTTTAGTTTGTAAATTCGTCATTTCGGTCTTGGTAGCGGCATCATTACGTATATTTTGCAGTTCTGACTTCATACCAGCCATGTCTTTCAAAAGACGCGAGATATCGATCGAATCAAAAGAGACAGCTGGGAGGCGGTTCAAATTTCTTGCCACGAAAACAGGCTGCAGCATTGGATCGCTTTCTTTTAACAGCTTAATGACGTCCTTTACATTTTTCTTGTTCTTATCTTCACCTTTACGGGTAATATTCCTATTACCCTCCGGCAAGGATTTAATTAACACAGATTTCCCTGTTTCAATTTCGATGTCCGTAAAGTTTGTAGCACATATTTGCACAATACTTAATTCGTCAAGTACATCTATCTTGTTCTGCACAAAAGTCAAGAACTCGTCAATAATAATCGGGGTTTCAGACATAGTGGATTATATTAATTTACGACATAACCCAAAACACCGTAAACAGCTGATACGCGCTTACGTGCAATGCGCGCACGTGCAATGAGTGCCCGATCGAGACTGACTATAGTTATATACTATACTATAATCATAACTATAGTTGTATATCGATAGACAAGGTTAATTTCTAAATTGTCCTTAAAATTTAATTGTTTTTTTGTAACTTGTAATTGATTATAATATTATCAGACATGGAAAGCGTAAATGGTGTTTGACTACATAATTTTTCTTGATGTCTAGTGGTTTGAAGGTGGCGCCACCTACCTTGTTTGAAAACTGACTCTCAAGTAAGGCTACTGAAAAACGTTTTGTTAGAGACAGCTTCAAGGTTTTGGTAATAGCAAGCAAGGCGAGCACTATAAAATGCCTCACCATCATGATATAGGTTTCATCTTGATATTTTCCTTCATCAAAGGCTAGGCTTACTGCTCACTCAAGTCATTAGCTCTCTCACAGCTTCAAAAAAAGGTATTTGAGGTGCATAATATTATAACCGGTTAAAATTAAAGAAAAACAAGATTTAGTCTAGTCAGTTAAAAAGTTATAAAGTATCTACCTAACTGATTTTTTTTAATTGACAATTACATTTTGTGTGATCTCAGCCTGCGATTTATATTAAAAAAAACAACTGTCAGAGCTTTACAGACCTCATAAATAAAACTCAAACCACCTCATAACTTATTAATAAATTCAGAACATTTATCTACAAACATCAATTACAGCTTAAAAAAAAACAACAGATTTATCTCATTCGAGTCAAATTAAAAATCAAAAAGTATCAATCACGTTACAAACGACTCAATTTGTGAATGGATAAAAGAAAATATAAATAATTAATTGATAATATATTAATATTAATGTCGTGTTCGGTCTCGCATGAAGCGGTTCTGGTACGAAAAAAGCGCGGTAGCTTGTATTAAAACTGCAGTTGGCACAGAGAATGCGTGGAGTAGACAGATTTATATAATTATTTTTGCATGTGAATATACCTTGGACAAGCCCGTTGAAATATGTTGGGTGTGTTTTGTTTATGGGTTTAGTCAACTTTACTGGGACATGTGAGTCACATGTCTTGGTGTGACATATTCAGATCAATTCTATTCGCGGCACCCACTGTAACCATCCAGCAAAGCAGAATAGTTATGGCTCATAATCTCTATAAAAGATAGAATGAAAGTCAGAAATGCATCATGCATATTTTTAAGTAGGTTTTCATTATCACTCCGTGGCAGGACTTTTCTGCAACACTTAGTTAGGTACCACCGCTTTGCCATTTCTACCGCCACCAAGCAGTAGTGTGCAAGCACTACTGTGTTCCGGTTTGAAGAGCATTGTAGCTAGTGAAACTACTGGCCAAAAGAGACTTAATGAACTGATCTCACTGTATAAAAAACTTTTTTAGACTTTGTCATGTCTCAGGATGCCACGCGCAGTGCGCAGTGTCACGTTTATAGTTCCAGGTGACACTGCAAGCTGTTATGGGCGGCCGTGACGCTTAATCCCAGGCGAACGACTAGCTCGCACGTCACCCGTTTACATCTACACCATCTACACCACTATTATAAAGAGAAAAGAATTGTATTTTTGTGTGTATGTTTGTAATGAATAAACTCAAAAACTACTGTGCCGGTTTCAAAAATTCTTTCACCATTGGAAAGCTACATTCACCCTGAGTTACATAGGCTACACCACTACACGTGCGAAGCCGCCGGGCGAGCCGCTAGTAAAAAACAAAAGAAGGTAAAGCTTGAATAAACTTGATACAAAAGCTTGAAATGACTTCTAGGTACGAAAAATAGGCACAAACTAATGATGGTTTACAAATTAGAGGCATTTTACTATAGCGAGGTAATTTGTTTGCCATTATTGTCATCTAAAAAAATATACTTATACGATATTTTTTACGCTCGCACCCCGATAGAGACTAAACTTAATTATCAGCCGGGAGACGTCCTCTGCCAAACATAAGCCTCCCTTATAAAACACCACTTTGGACGCTTATCGTCAGGATTTGCCATAAGCACCATCGCTTGGCAGCCGGCTAGATAATCAGTTGATCACAGTAGATTATTTAATGTACATCGAGAAGAATGCTGCTGCCCAGTCCCTGGGTATTCTCTTAGCAGGCTCTTACGGCACCCACGGGAAGAGATAGGGTGGTCCTATTCTTGCGCTATCACTACACGGCCAACCATAAAAATTTAATTTTTAAACGTTAAGTGTTGAGAGAAGCTGCTCTATCGAGGTGCGCAATTCGTTTCTGATCTGTGCATATTCATAACACAGGTATGCATAACATATTCAGGTTAATGTAAATTATCGATAACAGCCTACAGGCATCTCTATATCGTCCGCTAGGCGCGACACAGATACGTCATTCGTCAAGCCGAGAGCTGACGCCGCAAGGACCTTGCAAGTCAGACCACTCACTCTGAGAAACTGATGCGTGTACTTGCAACTTGGATACTAAATTTTAAGTGAGTTTAAATAGAGCTTGCTTTTGATTGAAAGGTTTATAAGTCTAGTATCTACGTAATTCTTGGTACTTGAAAATATTTCAAGTACCAAGAATTTATAATAACGCCCAACGACCACATACATAGAACTTGGACCCTAACTAGGATTCCCTGTATCTAAGGACCCAGGAACTACGAGAATCATGGTCCCACAACACCCAGGCACAGAACAAGTATTTGCGCTTTTTTTCCTGTGCACAAATACTTGGCCTGTCGCGGGAATCGAACCCGCCGCCTCCGGGTTATGAGCTGACCTGCTGAACCACCACACCACGGAGGCTGTCAATTAAGTATCACTTTTAAAAACAATTAAAGGAGGACGGTTTTAACGTATCTTCTACTATTATGTTTTTTTTTATCTGACTACGGCGAAGTAACTATGAAGGGTTATGATTTTTGAGTGGAGGTATGTAATATGTATATAGGTATGTAGATAGGTATGTATGTTTATCTTCTACCTCATAACTTATAAACTACTTATCACAATATTTATTTTATCATAATATACGATATAATAGTATTTTAAACAGCTCTCATCGCATTTTAGAAGCATATATAAAATAGTAGAATTCATACATAAATAAAAATAATAAAAAACAATATATATAGTTATTTATGATATAAGGGCTGTAAGTTGGTTTTTACAAACGAGTAGACAAATGTAAGCGCGAGACGAAGTCGAGGGCTTACCATAGTCACGAGTTTGTAGAAACCAATTTCCGCACGTGTATCATACAACGTTTTTCAACACATTTGCAAGAAAACAGTACAATAGGTAATGAAACAAACTTTTGCTTAGTGGGAAAGTCGCAACAAACAATATTTGATGTTCCTAATCTAATATGAAAAAGGGCTAAAATGGCGCGCATTTACAATGCAAATGGCGCCACGTGCGTGTGGTGAAAATTAGAACTACATCTTTAGTTTCATTTTCTCTTTAGTATTAAAATGAGACAAACGTATTGAGCAAAAACGCTTCCAAGGAGTTTCGATCATTCAGCTTATTTATTCTCGTGATGTGGAAACTCCTTGGTGAAATTCTTATATATGTTTTATTGAAATTAAAAATAAACCGTAAAGGTTACGCACGGCGCTATACAACGAAGGATGCGGTAAAATAGGTACGTAGGTGGGAGTACCTATTTTACCCCACGCTCCGTTGTATGGTGCGTAATGTCGAACAATGTATACAGGCTTCGTAAATGCATTTTTTGAGCAAATGTGTTGAAAATAATATTTTCTTGTCTTATTAACTCTGACATTATTTTATTTGACATTATTGTAATAACCCATTGTACTTATCTTTTATTACTTAAGAGCCAATACAACGCCAAATTGCTTAAAACGGCTTAGCTTGAGGCAGTATCCTGTCAACAATATTGCAACAATGACTTTGAAATTAATAAATGGTAAAGTTCAGGACTAATGCTACTGCAAATGTATAGTGAAAACACGAATTAATAAAATTTTCTCGATAGAAAAGAATTGCAAAGTTACCTCCAAACCGTACAAATAAACAGCGATTATTCAATGAATACTTTAAATAAGATCATGAAGCTTTGTGTAGTAGTTGAACTAAATATAATGGAGGGCTCGTGTATAGCGGATTTTTAAAATACCTTTTATATTCAGTGTAATAATAAATTACCTAAACTATTGCGCGTTGGAACCAGTTTAACTTAGACCGCCCCTGCCGCTCGGCCCCTGGCTCATCCCCGCTTTGGCCTAGTACTATACATCTATTCTGTGGCTTTGGCTTGAATTCGCGCTGGCCTTGCACAAGCCCTTAATACCTTGACGTGTTTATTCTGTATTAAATATTTTGTAGTAATTGTAATTGATTTTGTCGTTTTTATCACAATAAATAAATATAATATATAAATATACAAATGATGCATGTAAATGATAATGGAAATTATATTATCAACACAATTATGTATTCTTTAAGAATGATTACGTAATTACGAAGTAGTAATTTTCATGCTGTGCTAAATATTTAGCTTATTTCAGCATGCTTTCTGGATTGTAAACAACGTTATAAAACTTTACAAAAAAAAATTATAATTAAAAAACCAACAATTGAGATTTAGAGTTCCGAGTGATACTGCAGTACGTTATGGGCAGCTGTGACGCTTAACATCGAGTGAACGACTAGCTCGTCACGGCATTTTGTGACGTGCGTGTTCACATAGTCATTTTTTGTTCACGTAGTAGATAAGAAATACAACAGATTTTTTAAATATTCATAAGCTTGTAATATTTTAATTGCAGTTAATTAATGAGCCTAATTACCTAAACATTTATAAAAAGGCTTCTGGAACTAATAGAAATATGCAAAATCATTTAAGCGCAAGTTAGCAAGCACTAAGCAAGTTATTAGCAAGTTGAAGTGGCAATGGGCAGGCCACATCGCTCGTAGAGCTGACAACCGATGGGAAAGAAAGGTTCTCGAGTGGCGACCACGAACCGAAAGACGCAGCGTAGGCCTCTCAAGATGGACCGACAATCTGGTGAAAGCTGCGGGGAGCCGATGGATACAGAAGGCAAGCAGCTGCTCAAAGTGCTGCTCTGTGGGGAGGCCTATGTTCAGCAGCGGGCATTGTCAGGCTGATGATGACGATGATGATGATGATGATGATAATCATCCCTTTTCAGATAAAAAATAATTTCTCTAATAACGCCCCCAACCCTGAAGTATATATACCAATAGGTACATTTCACACCAAATAAACTTAAATACACTAGCGGCTCGCCCCGGCTTCGCACGGGTATAATAGTTTTCGCAGCGCACGCGATGTAAAGAATATTTTAGGTCGTTTTTACACTTTGGGTTACATTATTGGAGTTTTAGTAAGGATCCCTAATTTTTTGAATATACAATATACCCTATGTCACCCCGGGATAGTGTAGCTTCCCAACAGTGAAAGAATTTTTCATATCGGCTTAGTAGTTTTGGAGCCTATTCAATGCAAACAAACAAACAAATCCTTCCTCTTTATAATATTGTTATTGATGTTATAGATTAAATAATTTGATTGAGAGCTGTTCACAAGTCGTGGGAGCAAAGAGTAAAATCGCAGACTCTAGGGTTACCAGGTTACCACAGAATGCATAATAGTATGTTCCACAAAAATAAACCCGTTCATTTTCCTTGCACATCCATCGAGCAACTCCCAAAAGTCGTTCAATAAAAACGCCTCAACTTTTTATCAGGGTAGGTGAGAGCTCGTCTGTCTCTTCCAAAATGTCTTTATATTCGCCGCCGCCTTTTGAAACACAGTACAACGTAATACAGTAGCTAATGTCGTGAATTTATTGATCTGTTCCAATTTTTCAAAAAACTGTGTGGATTTTTCTGGTTGGCACCAATGAGCACAGCTTCTTGAAAATACTGGTTTCGTCACTGTGTTTTCCTTCACCGATGTAAAAGCGTGTAAACACCCCCCAGTCTCCACACTTTTTTTAACGGGCAATGTGCCTTTATTCTTTAAACTAACTACTATAATATTAATCTCCACACTTAATTTAAAAAGACTGTATAATAGCCGCGATGGCCTATAGAGAGTCCAAGTGCTCCAGCCCACTACCGGTAGGTAGCGTACCCAACATGCTGGCCGCATTGCCACGTTGAATTGCAATGCTGATGCGTTGGGCCAAATAAGTGCCAGCATTTTGGTCACTATTATACAGTCTATAAGTGTTCTTTGTAGTAGGTAGTGTAGCTAGTTTAGTTTAGCTTAGTGTGGTTTAGTTTAGTTTTAATTATTGTAGTAGTTAGCTAGAGTAATAAAGGCAATTTGCCCTTTGCTTAAAAACTCATTGGTTTTACACGTTGTTTTGAAAAGTTGCACGGGCTAGGTGATGATTTGATGAGCTACATTCACTCTTGGATTATAATTTTATTATAAACTAGCGGTTCGCCCCGGGTTCGCACGTGTATAATAGTTTTCGCAGCGCACGCGATGTAAAGAATATTTTAGGTAATTGTTTACACCTTGGGTTACATTATTGGAGTTTTAGTAAGGACCCCTAATTTTTTGAAAATATAATATAGCCTATGTCACCCGGGGATAATGTAACATTCCAACAGTGAAAGAATTTTTTAAATCGGTTCAGTAGTTTCGGAGCCTATTCAATGCAAACAAACAAACAAACAAATATTTCCTCTTTATAATATTGTTATTGTTATAGATGGGTCAAAATCAGCATAGGGGCGGGACATAATTGCTCATTTGACCCTCCTTTTACATTGCTACATGTTGCAGCTCTGAGGAAAGACCGCTGGTGGAAGCTCATTCCACATCTAACACATGTGTAAAAAAGTGTGCATTGAAACTGTTTTGTGGCAGTACGTAGTAGGTACATTATTTCTCTTTGGCGGAAACCGAGTCGTATGTGACTTCCACGACTCAATAATGTGTGGAGGTTTTTTTTGAATTCCACACGAACGAACTCGCGGGCAGCAGCTTGTACATACATAATCAACTTGTTGACCGAGCGAACGCAAAGCGAAACGTCTCTGTTTCAGCTTGGGACAAATGTTTTCGTATGTCCAGCGGATTTCCGCGGCTGTTCTCTTCTACAGGTCGCATTTCTCTTGTTAAAAAATTATTTATTTCAAACATTGCCATTAGAAAACATACCTAAATACAAAACTATGTTATAAATCTAAACTACTACCAAACCAAAACTATAAAATTAACAATATATTACAAAACTAATCTAACAAACCACTACCAGTAGGTGAAGTGCCCAAAATGCTGGCAGCATTGCAACTTTGAATGGCAATACTCAACCTTTGGTCGAAGTAGAGGCCAGCATTTTGGTCACGTGTTGCTTCGACCAGATGTTTGGAGAGACAGAGAGCAGGTTTTATAATAATTATAATATGGATTTTCTTCATCGATTTTTTTGGATTTTTTTTTAAGATGGGCTAGCCATGGTTGTTTTGAGCTATGCAGACAGACTCTGGCTAGGTGGACTCCGACTAGGTGGAGGGATGATATACGCAGAGTGGCTGGCGCCAGCTGGATGAGATAACCTGAGAATCGGGCTCAGTGGCGTGCATTAGGAGATGCCTATGTCCAGCTGTAGACTGATACAGGCTGATGATGATGATGAGACAGACTCACGAGGGTCTGCCCCCCTTTCTGATTTTGTCTTTTAATTGTGCTATCGCTAAAAGAAGATTAAACAGTTTAAACATTTTGATAAAATATTTTATCATCCTTTTAAATCTACAGGTATTTAGACCACTGTATTTGGGATGTCTTCCAATAAACCAAGATGTATGGTGTATGCTGCGGTGGCTGCTGCTACCCATGCATAACTGTCCACACGTGCTGTACGAAGATCTGCTAGCCTAGAAGATACACAGGAGCGGCCGAAACGAATCACGTGGGCGCAAGAAACAATTGCAATGTGAAGTAGGTATATGAATTTTCGTGGCGTTATCTGCTAATAAACTGTTATCCACACAAATTCTAAATCTTTGTCACTAAAATCCTGTACTTTTTATTGAGGTCTACAGCCACCCTACCTATACCTACTTCTTATCATAACTATAATGCGGAAGATGACCTATTTTTTTATCATCCATACGTAAATACAAACATACATACATAGACTGCTGAAACCATAAAATATCGAAATAATTTTTCGCAGTTATTAATATAATTAGATAAAGATTTTTGAAGGCTAAAAAAAGCGGTTATGTTACATTTACTTCTTCCTCATTAGATTATTGAAAACAAGCAAACCCTATCTACTTACCTCTCTGAAACAACTGGTAGCTTAAAAAACGACAATTCACCGTTTAATTTTGAATTTAAACAACCGTCCACTGTTCCAGTTATACTGGGTGGCGCAAAAGTAAAGACCCTATTTGGTTCAGCTATAACATTTTTTCTAAATTAGAAAACTAGATTTAGGTTTTTTTAAATGTATATTTGTGCCATTAAATTTCGTACCATTAGGATTTAAAGATGATGTCTTTTAAATGGTGACCTCCAGAGTTGATACACATTTGAGCCCTATTTATGACATTTTGCATAACTTGCCGTAACACTTCCTGCGATATGTTCGTTATTTCTTGACGAATGTTTTCTTTTAGAGCTGCGAGAGTCTGTGGCTTGTTCACATACACCCGAGATTTCAAAAAACCCCAAAGAAAGAAGTCTGGACTGGTCAGATCGGGTGATCTTGCAGGCCAAGGCAAATCGCCAAAACGAGAGATAACTCGGCTTGGAAAAGCGTCCCTCACTAAGTCCATAGTGTCGCGCGCTGTGTGTGCCGTAGCGCCGTCTTGTTGAAACCAGATGTGCTCCAGCCCCAATTCGTCCAAACTGGGTATCAAAAACTCACGTAACATGGTTCTGTAGCGTTCTCCAGTGACAGTTATCGCATTGCCTCCAGCGTCTTCGAAAAAATAGGGTCCGATCACTCTGTCAACACAGATGCCACACCATACAGTATCTTTTAGTGGGTGTAGAGGTGTTTCTTGAATAATGCGCGGATTATCAGTGCCCCAGAACCGAGTATTCTGCTTATTGACATGCCCTGAGAGATGGAAATGCGCTTCGTCACTCATAACCAATTTTGAAGGAAAATCATCTTGCAAAATGTCATAAATAGGGCTCAAATGTGTATCAACTCTGGAGGTCACCATTTAAAAGACATCATCTTTAAATCCTAATGGTACGAAATTTAATGGCACAAATATACATTTAAAAAAACCTAAATCTAGTTTTCTAATTTAGAAAAAATGTTATAGCTGAACCAAATAGGGTCTTTACTTTTGCGCCACCCAGTAATAACTATTTTTAGTTACGCCATTTTTTCACAATAAAGTTCACAGACGCGTGTCTCAAGCGGATGGCACTCGCGCTCGCATTACTCCGAAAGACTCCGAGACGTCGTGTCGGTGAGCGGTGTCTATGTGTGCGTTGCTCGAGCGCACTTACTATGTAGATTGACTTCTGTTCTATTTTGTGCTACAGCTCTCAGACCCAGTAGTTGGTTGTATATTTTATGTTTCCATCTTTTTTTTATGAGAATGAATGACGTGACTAGCTAGTCGTTCACCTGATGTTAAGCGACACGGCCGCCCATAACAGTTGCAGTAACTTTAAAATAATAAAGTTTCGCGTGACACTGCACTGCGCACGTCATTCTGAGACATCACACAGTCTAATAATCAGATTACTAGACTGAGAAATCAGGTCATAAAGTCTCATTTGCCCAGTAATTTCACTAGCTACAATGCCTTTCAAACCGGAACACAGTAGTGCTTGCACACTACTGCTTGGCGGCAGAATAACTGGCAAAGCGGTGGTACCTACCTAGACGCACTTTACAGAAAAGTCCTACCACCTAGTTAATCTGTTAATGTAATATCGAAATACATCCAGCCTGTCGTAATTGTCGTATTTAACAAGGCGTCGTGTACCGAGCATCGGGTTCGGTTCATTATTTTGAAATGGGATGCTGTAATAATGCTGAGTTTGGAGTTAGGGGGCCTTGTGTTCATACGTTCGAATGTTTTGATGTTAATAGATCATTAGCGCGTGAATTGTGACAGACATTATTTAATTTAATTTATTAAATTTTAAATATACGATAGGTACATTTTATTTTATGTGCACGAATGACGCAATTCGTTGATGTTTAAGCACACCACCCCTCCACCAGATCGTCGGTCCACCGCCGGCCTACGCTGCGCCTTTCAGTTCGTGGTCGCCACTCGAGAACCTTTCTTCCCCGTCGGTTGTCAGTTCTACGAGGGATGTGGCCTGCCCATTGCCATTTCAACTTGGTTATTCTAAGCACTAAACTTGTCCTTTATAGTGGATCATGACCTCTTTGTATATCATAATGGGTTATGTTAACTTGCACTCCCTGTGAGAAAAGGCCCGTATCTCATCAGTGGGAACATAATGGTCTGATAAAAGAGAAGCGTTGATCCTGAACGGGTTATCGTTCCAATGCAATAGGCTTGTGACGTGCTATTTTTTTATTGCACAAATTAATAATATTTCTCAAAAAATAAACAGTCGTGAAAAAAAAAATCAAATTATCTCAAAAAATGACAACTTTCCAAGCATTTTAAAATACAGGAATAGAAAGAGACAGTTCAAACGTGCAGTGACGTCAGTTCGTACTCCTTAATAGTACCTCATTACTAAGCTGTGGTAGCTTTACATACAACCTCTTTGTGCATGTGACTTCACAACGTGCGTTTTCATAGTAACTGTGGGGAAGCTCTGTTTTGCGGGAAATGGACAGGCGATGGCCCCTTCAGAAACATTAAAAGCTTATTACTCCGTGATTTATTTACCGATTTTACTATGTCTTTTTATTATTTTTTCTTTTATTTTTTTTTATTATTTTTTTAATTAATTATTTTATTAATTATTATTTTTAACCTATTTTATGGAGATCATTTTAAGTTGTTAAATTTTAATAGCAGGGCACTAGCTTATTGGTATCTTTGACAACATAATGAATGTATCCACCTGTCGAATCATTACTAAACCACCTGTAACATTTTTGCAACCCTACAATATGTCAATAACGAATTAGCTTCAACCCTCGCAGCAGGGTTGCCGAAATCGTGGCCTAGCGGGGAGATTACAATTAGGGCGCATTATGATTTGCGACAGCCCTTGTTATTAGTTGCCCTTAGGGGTGCGTAATCAAATCTTTATTGTTTGTTGATGGGTGGATTGTGGCATTTCTTGACATGATTTGTGTCTGTTCTATGTTGAAGAATGGTAAAATTCTCGTGATTTTTTTAAATTATGGTGCGTGGAATGGGAGGAATCTAATTCCACCATCTCCATTTCACCATCGGACGGCAAGACGTACAGCTATACGCCATCCACTTATGGTTGATATTCCTTCGATTCGCACAAAGCGGTTTGAGTCGACATTTATGATCCGAGCAGCCAAGGAATGGAATACTTTACCAGCGTCTTTGTTTCCCGATGAGTACAATCTGGAGCTCTTCAAGTCGCGAGTGAGTAGGTATATTCTAGGCAAGCATGTACCATCGTAGACCGCGTCGTCACTTTCCATCAGGCAGACCGACAATCTGGTTTAAAAGCTAATGGATGCAGCAGGCAAGCAGCCGCTCAAAGCGGCGCTCTCTGGAGGAGGCCTATGTTCAGCAGTGGATGTCTTCAGGCTGTTGATAATGGTGATAATGATTAAAGTTACTAAAGACTAGCTACAAAAGTTTAGTCAAAGCATACACTTCCAACTCACTGGTCAGTTCTGAGTTTCCCGCTTCAATATGGACCGAACAGCCTTAACGCCTTTCCAAAGGCTACCATTATAGCTCATAGATGATCATAAAACTCCCACAAATCGCACAAACACTACAATTCCAACTTTACCAAAAACAAATAAGGTTCCAAACCGAAAAAACCGTTGAGAAACGTGAGAAAAAAAACTGTTGCGTCGATTTTTTTCCATGACATTGTTTCTAAGACACGCAACGCCGCAATTGCGGTTTTTTCTCTGGAGCCGGAAGTCGCCGTAATTATATACGTATTAGTCATTTTCGGTTGTCCGTCTGTCTTTTATACGTGAGAATGTACCGAAAATGTCACAGCGTTTTTTTGTAGCAAATTATATGTTTTTGAACGTACGAGGTTTTGGTTTTCCACCGTAGAGTCGTGTGAAGTGATTTTGTTGACGTTTTGAAGTTTTTTGTTAGAAGCCTTTGTTGCAGAAATGAGATGACATGTAGGTCTGTATTTAATGGCGATTCTTTTATATTTTGTTATTATATAATATCATTTTTTCTGCAAGAGTTCATTTGGGTAGGTATCATCTGTTTTGCCAGATAGTACCAAAGCCACCAAAGTGTACAAGCACTGTTCCGTGTTTGAAAGGGCACTGCTATAGCTAGTGAAATTACTGGGCAAATGAGACTTTATGACTCGATCTCAAAGTCTGTATCTAATCTTATTGTTAGATTGTGTTGATGTGGTCATGATGAAGTGCACAGTGCAATGCTATTAAACATTCTGTTTTAAAGTGAGTAAGTTAATCATTTTTTTGGTTAATTATTTTCAATCTAAAATTAATATCCATAAATATATAAAAACGCAACATTGTTGTATGTGTGTCTTTCACATCAAAACGGCTGCAACAATTTCGATGAAATTCAGCACACGGTTTGCTTATATTAATAAGATCAATATAAAATAAATCTTTTATCCCGGAAAATTAACAGTTCCCGCGGAAAATTAGGTAAGACTGCAGCTCACTTCTGCAGTACACTAAAAAAAGAAACTATTTCAGTATTAAAATTCTCATGAGTGTGATTCATTTTTTTTCACACTATTCGTGAGTAACAGTCGGATACATATTTATTTAAAAACATACTAATGAACAAACACTATTTACATAACTTTTTTTAAATTCTGAAGTCTTAGGGGACGTTTAGCCTACATGGACATGCCAGCCCCATTGGTTACAGAATAATAATTTATTCAAACCCTTAATCACATCATAACGTAAACCGTAAAGCATCCTAGCAGTGACTGTAGTTCAGGCTTCATCATCATCCTCTTCGCCTTTTCCCATTTGTTATTGGGGATTTGTTATTGGGGTCGGCTCCCAATCTAACCTGTAGCGGCGAGCTACCAGAATTACACGAGCGACTGCCATCTGACCTCGCAACCCATAAGGAACCAGTAACAGGGAAGTTTAGATCAGGTGTCAGATTCTATCAGGCTTCTGCTGACTACCCGTAACGATCGCCATAGATGTTCTTATGACAACCGGGACCGACGGCTTAACGTGCTCTCCAAGGCACGGAGCGATGGCATCGAAAACTGCACAACTTACTAGATAAATCATTGGTGGAGGGCCGAGGATCGAACCCGGTGCCGTAAGGTTGCGAAGCGCACATGCTACCGCTCGGCCAGCAACCTATATCTCTTAATTTAGTTCATATAGATTCACTATGAGCGCATTCCATCAAAAAGTATAAATGTCACTTTACACTACCCACATAGTCAATTGTTTTTTTCTCTAATCTGTGACATTACCAATCAAATGACTGCATTGTAGTGACACTGTAACTAATGTGCCGATAAACCAAGTCCTGTCAAATCAAATAGGAAAACACAGTCGTCGGTCCAGTGCAAACGGGCACGAGTTGACTTCTCAAGGATAGCAGTCAAGATTGATTACTTCTAGTATTGTCTCCCTCATGGTCATTGGTTTTGTAGGTATTTTGTTTACTGAATGTATGTCGGTACATAAGTACCGACCAATTGGTCGGTACTTGTGTTCTTAATTAAGGACATAGATAACTATGTCCTTAATGCTACATGCGCGGATCCACTATGTCGCTCGCGCATTGCGACATTTTTGAAGATATTAAATAGCTGAATTCACTTACGCCAAATCTGAATAATGTTCTTATGAATAACATTAAAAATGTTCAACAAAAATATCATATTATTCCAAACAAGTTTTAATACATAAAAACAGTATAGAAAGAAAAGAATTATGAAACCTTGTTTGGGTTAATGTGATATTTTTCTTAAATATTCGTAATATTACTCATTAGATAAACGGGTATTTCCTCCTGGGTATAACCTGGGTCTTTTCAAGTCACGAGTGAAGGCATCTCATGGGCAAACGTGCTCTACCTTAGACAACTTCGTCGCTTACCGTCAGGTGAGTTGTTGTCAAATGTATGCCCATTTTAGCATGAAAAAAAATATAAAGAGAAAGATCATAGTTTATTCAGATTTTTCGTAAGTGAATTCAATTATGAATATCTTCAAAAATGTAGCAATGCGCGAGCGAGATAGTGGATCTGCGTATGTAGCAGCCTAAGGCGGTGTCTGATCGCAAATCAACAAAAAGCCCTACTTTTGAAAGCCCAATGCAACGTGACGAAACAAAATAATCAGATGAGAAAAATAGTGTAAATAGGAGATAAAACGAAGAATAACGGTGACCGAATACAATTTAACTAAGTAGTTTGGTTCTTCCAAAATAAAATCGTAGAATGACCCCCAATAATACGTTTGCGACGTAGTGCTCCAAATTTTCAGCGTTAACAAAACTTAAGACTGGTTTTTTATCACCAGTTATTTTGTTATTGATATGCCCTTTTCTCTTAATCCACAAAAAAAACAAAATGAACACAGTTTGCACATTCAGTTTGACATAAAATATGATCTTTGATTTTCAACTTTAAACAAAGCCATCAGATCTCCGTCATTTATATAGAGGTACCGAATTAGAAAATTATATTTCATTTGAAAGGATTTACTTTCAAGTTGATCCCATAATATTACTTCTTCTAATATTTATTTAATGATTACCTAAATAATAAAAATCTAATAAACTATTAATAACAATATTATAAAATAAGAAAGCTTCCACCTTCACGGACTAGATGGCACCACATGATCTATCCAGCACCAATACCAGCCAAGGATGACCTCTGATCAATTAACACCCAACAAGGAACGACGAACGCGTCAAAAGCTCAACTCAAACTGGCCATGCTCTAAGGCAATTCACAATGATTCATGGCGCCAAGGTCGCGAAAACGTCTGTACGAACTCTCGTTTAATCTGTGTCTTGAGATACAACCTCCTCGCGTGTTATGAACGCCTGGTAGTTTTGTATGATTGATGAGCGTAGATAAGCCGAAAGAAAATGCTTGTATGAACTTGTATGGCTTTTTTTATTCGTGTTTGTTGTGTGTGAAGTCGAACCGGTGGTTTTTCATATTAAGTAACGGATAATTTTCGCGATAAGATAGTTTTAACGACGAATTGAAAAAGTATAAGTAAATTGTTTTTCTTTTCTTTCTGTTGTAAGACCAGGCTAGTTGCATGCTATTAAAAATTAACAAGTAAATAATAAAAAGGAAGGTTTAATATGATCGCATGTCCCTTTCTCGCAAAACAGGAGATTCCCCACAGTTACTATGAAAACTCACGTTGTGAAGTCATACGCCAAAGAGACTGTATGTAAAGCTACCACAGCTTAGTAATGAGGTACTATAAGGGGGCAAGAGTGGCATCACTGCATGTTTGAGCTGTCTCTTTCTATTCCCGTATTTTAAAATGCTCGTAACTTTGTAATTTTTTGAGATTTTTTTTTGTTTTCACGACTGTTTATTTTTTGATACATATTATTAATTTAAGCAATATAAAATAGCAGGTAACTAACCTATTACAAACACGAATGTTAGAAGAAAAACATGCCTGTTGTGGTACCATTTGGAACTGCATTAAAGATTTTCGCGCACTAAGAGATCAGTTAATAAGCTGATTTTCCCAGTACTTCTAATTTCACTAGCTACAGTGCACTTCAAACCGGAACACAGTAGTGATTGCACACTACTGCTTTGGCGGCTGAATATCTGGCAAAGCGGTGACCTAGATAAACCCTTGCAGAAAAGTCCTACCACCAAGCTAATTTATGCCGCAAGGCGAGAATATCGACCCCAACCCAAGAGGCGACTTCTTGACGATTTGGTTACATGAGAGCCGCTGTGGCCGGCTACCCTGTGGCATTCATGAAGCAATGTATTCATTCTCGCTGAATAAACTTTTTTTTTTTTTTTTTTTTTTTATGTAATTAAATGACGTGACGAGCTAGTCGTTCACCTGATGTTAAGTGACACGGCCGCCCATAACAGTTGCAGTGTCACCCGGAACTTTAAAACAATAAAGTTTCGCGTGACACTGCACTGCGCACATCATCCTGAGACATCACCCAGTCCAGTAATCAGATTACAAGACTGAGTGATCAGATCATAAAGTCTCATTTGCCCAGTAATTTCACTAGCTACAATGCCCTTCAAACCGGAACACAGTAGTGCTTGCACACTACTGCTTGGCGGCAGAATAACTGGCAAAGCGGTGGTACCTACCTAGACGAACTTTGCAGAAAAGTCCTACCACCTAGTAAAAAATGCAAACTATGATAATGGTCAGGTTTTACCCCATCTCTTCCTGTGGGTGCCGTAAGAGCCAGCTAAGGGAATATCTAGAGAATGGGCAGCAGCATTCTCCTTGGTACATTAAAATCTTCTGCGACCACCAAGCCGCCTGCCAAGCGTGATTATGACAAATTCCCTCCATTATGATAAGCGTCCAAAGTGGCGTTTTATGAGGGAGGCCTGTGTTCAGCAGTGGACGTCTTCCGGCTGTTGATAATGAATGGTCAGGTATTTTTGGGTGCTAGGACTTTTCTGCAAAGTTCGTCTAGGTAGGTACCATCGCTTTGCCAGTTATTCTGCCGCCAAGCAGTAGTGTGCAAGCACTACTGTGTTCCGGTTTAAAGGACATTGTACTTAGATAGTGAAATTACTGGGCAAATGAGGCTTTATGATCTGATCACACAGTCTAGTAATCTTATTACTATACTGTGTGAAGTCTCAGGACGACGTGCGCAGTGCAGTGTCACGAAAAACTATATAAATTTAGAGTTCCGAGTGATACTGCAATCTGTTACGGGCAGCCGTGACGCTTAGCATCAGGCGAACGACTAGCTCGTCACGCCATTCATTTACATAAAAAAGGTAGAAAGTATAATAAAACAACAATCTACATATAAGACTAGTCCTTAGTCAGTACGTCCGGCTTGTCCATGCAGCGAGCGATGGAAAGAGCTATAATGTTCAGAGTTTCTCTGAAGGAAAAGGTTTGTAACGAAGTGATCCGACAGAGAACCAATGTTGTCGACATAATTATCGGAGAGGATTAGTAAGTTGTAGTGGCATTGGGCTGGCCACATTTCTCGAAGAACTGATAACCGCTGGGGTAGACGGGTTCTTGAGGGGAGACCACGAAGGAAGACGCAGCGTAGGTCTCACTATAGGCGAACCAATGACGTAGTCAAAACCGTGGGGAACCGATGGATGCAAAAGACAAACAGCTGCTCAAAGTGGTACTCTATGGAGGAGGCCAATGTTCAGCAGTGGACGTCTTTATACTGTTGATGATGATCCAAGCCGAGTCGCGGGCAAGATCTAGTGAAACATAAAGTACAACGGTATCCATTCTGCCTGCACGTACCGTGGTGAGTCTGAGATCTGTCATTATTTTGTTTATACCGACTGTCTACGTGGGGAACCGTCCAGTGCTAGTGATGTGGTGAAGTAAGGCCGATTTTAAGTTTATCGATGTCGATGGTTATATTTATGAAATGATTCTTTTTTATCCTTATCTTTTCTAATGGGTATATTTTCATAGTGTCTGTTTCGTAAGTAAGTACTTACCTATCATGCCGAACCCGATGAAACAATTTTCAGAAATTGTGGTCTCAAATGACGAGTATGACTATGACCAAGTAGGTTAAGATTTTGTTGAATTACACACTATTAAATGCGACCTGGTCAGAACCGCGGGGAGCCGATGGATGTAGGAAGCAAGCAGCTACTCAAAGTGGCACTCTTTTGGGTAGGCCTATGTTCAGCAGCGGACGTCTTCACGCTGATGATGATGAAATGCAAAAGGAGTGCGTTTGTTTATTCTCTCTCCATATCGCAACGGCTGAACGGATTCAATGAAATTGGGAATATAGATAGCTTCGGATAGGTAGTAGGTAAGCTGGATTAGCATAAATACCGGATAATTTTATTCGCAGGTGAAACGCACATCGACAAGTTAACGGTTGTATGTATGGAGGTAAAACCGTGTATGAGTAGAAAATAAGTTTGTACGATTACCTAATTAGAACTTTAGTTTAAGAGAGGCGGTAGCATTAGCAATTGTTTAGATGTAGCGTTAAAATTTAATCCCAAAAATAACTTGTTCAGGCCATCAGCTAAACAATATTACGATTGATTTATCTCAATGCGACATAACTATTTAAACCTACCGAAATAAAATAGGTTTCACTTTGAAACTAAGCTACACTGAGCAGAAAAAAAAATCATCTATAAAAAGTATCGATATCGATCGATACTCATCTCATCGACACGTTCGCATCACTATACATACGACATACATATCCGTCGTGTTAGTAAACATATAATTACTTGGTAGGTCGATGCATATCAGGGCCTGTTTAGTGGTGTAGCTGTGTGCGTGAATACAAGCTTGTGCTTGTGTGAGTGGTTCTCAGGCGCATGAGTGATTACCGTGTTGCTAGGTAAAGAATAAAAATTGCGTGGAGTAGTACTTATTTGAGTGACTTAAAGTAATTTCAAACGGTTCAGCGTTTAAATTGAACGCTTTTCCAAATATCTCGTTTAGAAATAATTTGAAAGAAAGGTTTTATTTACTAAGGTCCTTTTAAAGAAAGACTTTCAGAACAAGCTTCACACATTTCTGGTAATAAGATTTTTACACTGTCAGATCAGATCATAAAGTCTCGTTTGCCCAGTAATTTCTCTAGCTACAATGCCCTTCAAACCGGAACACAGTAGTGCTTGCACACTACTGCTTGGCGATAGAATAACTGGCAAAGCGGTGGTACCTAACTAGACGAACTTTGCAGAAAAGTCCTACCACCTAGTTAGTTTGGCTTACAAAATCACTGATTATTTTCACAATATTTTTATCTGATTGTTGAAAAACCGAGCATTTAAGAGTATTTAGCTGGATGTAATTGTAAACAGACTAATTATTTAAAAAACTAAGCACTGTAATTACACTTGATTATTATCGTCTTTTAGTCACAATTGAGTCTAATTGAGCCTGATAACAGATTGTCAGTGTTTAGTTATATTATTACACCTAATTAATTACCGATTTAGCGTTAAAAAGCATAGCCGACGAACCGTATAATTTAGTCGTGCATCTACCCTTACCTAGTACTACCATGGAACAAGGATGGGAAGAATGCCAATACGCTAAGAAAACAGCGTAGATCAAAAATATGCCTAAAACTTTATGGCGCTGCAAAAAGAGCGGGTTATAAGTTGAGCGCAGATCAGAAATATGCCAAAAAACCGTTTTAACCCTGGCTGGGACTGCAAAATAAGCGGGCTATACGGTTAGCTACGGGGCTAGGTTTAAAAGAGTTTTATGGCATATTTCTGATCTGCGCTCAACTTATAACCCGCTCATTTTGCAACGCCATCTAGTTTTAGGCATATTTTTGATCTACGCTGTTTTCTTGGTGTATTAGCATTCTTCTCTCCCTTGTTCCACGGTAGTACTTTATCTATTCTGTGCCTATCCTTATTCCTACTTCCCTACCAACCCTTAACGAGTATTTGTATACTTCCCTATTAATTAACCCCTACCTATTTGTTTTAATACCCTAGTTTTAATTCACTACCTTACCTGGGCCCTAATTCTGTATGAAAACACAGATTCCACACGATACGAAACCACGTCGTTATCGTAGTCTTGTTCAAATCGTGTCACAGCATTAGAAATACCTTCACTTTACATTAAAGTTATTTTTATTTTGAATAAATATAGACATAAGTGGTGATAACTTTTGACGTGTTGATGTTTCGGAACGCGTCTCAGTGGAACTTTATGATTTTTGACAGTTCAAATCGCGCCAATTCCAAATTCATTCCGCGCGGATTCGTTTTCATTTTATAGAGAATAGATTTTTGCAGATTTCTTGTGTAAGACAAGGAATTCGCGTGGTTTCGAAGTAAAGAATCGTAAGGTGGTCATACAGAATTAGGGTGTAGGTTTTACTTCCTTACTGACCCCTACCGTATGTTTTGTATGGCGTTTACGCCGAACCGAATCAAACAATTTTGATGTTTTGTCTACAGATTGCATGCACCACCTAGATTAACATAAATACTTTACGTCCCAGAAAATTGAACCCATAATGTTAATTTTTTTCAAACATTGCAAATTATGACATAAAATTGAATTTTCTTACCAAGATTGTATTTTACTGAAAAAAATCTTAACAGTGTATTATCGCTATAAATAATCCGTTAAGCTATTTTAGTACCAGCGTACATCGACTCCGTGGCGCAACGGTAGCGCGTCTGACTCCAGATCAGAAGGTTGCGTGTTCAAATCACGTCGGGGTCAAGTTCTTTTTGTTTTACAATTTTATAATTTTATTAGCTTACAATTGAATTCACATTACTTAGCAAAATGCCACACTAAAGCTTTCCTCAGAGGAAATATTTCCTATAACTAAATAATTTCGATCATCTATTCTACTAAATCCGAAAAAAAAATATCGGGATACCAAAGGCATGTCCATATTAACGTACTTACTACATACATTTGAGGTCATCGGCCTGAAATAGCTCTATCTCATAAAGTCATCCCTGATGAACTTCTTCTTCTTATGTAGCCCTGGTATCAGCCAGTTTCTACGCCATCCAAATTCTTCTGGCTTGGACGATTATTTTCTTAAGACAACAACAGATGACGATGATTATGAAGATAGTAGTGATGATGATGACCAAAAGATGAATAGATGTACAAAATTCTGCCCAAGAAATCTCGAATACCTCATCATCATCACTCCAACACCCATCAGTGCCACTGGAGCAGCTGTGCCAGCAACCTAGAGTCGCACTCCGCTATTTTAAGGAGCTGAGGGCGTACCGTGAGCTCTTAGCGCGAATCAAAACAGAGCCTACACTGGCTCGCTTGTCAAAATCTCCATACAAAAAAAACAAAACGATCCAATATAGGCTCAGTTTTGAATCGCGCTAAGAGCTCACGGTACGCCCCCTGGGATGGCTCGGGTAGATGCTGGCGGGTGGAAATGCACAATACACCTCAAACGGGACGTCAGTGCAGGAGTATTCCACCCCCATGTAGAATTAGAATTAGAAGGTGAATAGATCATCATCATCATCATCATCAACAGCCTGATGACGTCCACTGCTATGCTGAACATAGATCCCCATAGTTCAGGCTCCCCACGGTTTTAACCAGGTAGTCGGTCCACCTAGTGGAGCCTACGTTCCGTCTGCCGGTTCGTGGTCGCCACTCGAGAACCTTTATCCCCTACCAGTTGTCAGTTCTCCGAGAAATTTGGCCTGCCCATTGCCATTTCAACTTGTCAATTCTAAGAGCTATATCGGTCACCTTTTCTCCTGCGGATCTCCTCATTTCAGGTGAATACATATAGACTAGTAAAACACTGGTGAACAATGCTAGCGTGACCTCCGAATGTTCGGTGCAAGCACAGCGCCCTCTCGCGGCCACGTTCCGCACTATGCCTCTATAATTGATGTGCATAAACACAAGGTATACAGGATGCTGCACAAAAAACTTGAACATAATTAGACTTGAACAAGATGATACTTGAACAAAATGAGACTTGGACAAAATAAGATGTGGACACGAAACTTGAACATAATTAGACTTGGACAATATGAGACTAGGACAAAATAAGACTTGAACAAAATGAGACTTGGACAAAATAAGATGTGGACACGAAACTTGAACATAATTAGACTTGGACAATATGAGACTAGGACAAAATAAGACTTGAACAAAATGAGACTTGGACAAAATAAGATGTGGACACGAAACTTGAACATAATTAGACTTGGACAATATGAGACTAGGACAAAATAAGACTTGAACAAAATGAGACTTGGACAAAATAAGATGTGGACACGAAACTTGAACATAATTAGACTTGGACAATATGAGACTAGGACAAAATAAGACTTGAACAAAATGAGACTTGGACAAAATAAGATGTGGACACGAAACTTGAACATAATTAGACTTGGACAATATGAGACTAGGACAAAATAAGACTTGAACAAAATGAGACTTGGACAAAATAAGATGTGGACACGAAACTTGAACATAATTAGACTTGGACAATATGAGACTAGGACAAAATAAGACTTGAACAAAATGAGACTTGGACAAAATAAGATGTGGACACGAAACTTGAACATAATTAGACTTGGACAATATGAGACTAGGACAAAATAAGACTTGAACAAAATGAGACTTGGACAAAATAAGATGTGGACACGAAACTTGAACATAATTAGACTTGGACAATATGAGACTAGGACAAAATAAGACTTGGAGAAAATGAGACTTGGACAAAATGAGACTTCGACAAAATAAGTCATGGGCATGATTTTCATCTGCCCCCTTTCACCTTCATCCATTCATCCTTTTCCCCCTCCCTTCTCTCTTTCCCATAGTACAGGATAGGAGTGGCTTTGGACCGAGGGAACCGTGCTGAATTTCGGGATTAAAAGTATCCTATAGACTACCTCATAACATGAACTCAAATCATGCCAAGTTTCATTTGAATCCATTCAGTAGTTTCAGCGTGATGCTCACTCACTGCTCAGCCAAGATACAGAAAGATAGACAAAAATGTAAAAAGAAATAGTTTTGGCTTCAGCATCGATAATAAATAGAGACCTACAAAAAATTTCAAAATATCTTCAATGCACTGAATTGGGCCTGTTACAGTTTTACTATAAGGATAATTTATCATGAATTATTGAGGTTTAATGTCGATGAGGTTTGTTTTTCTTTTTATATGTGTTTTTGGACCATGTACACAAATATTGTATAGTTGGAATTTTTAGCACCCATCCAAAAAAATCAAGACAAAAAACACATCCTATATAAAATTAAAACATTCATAAATTTTAGAAAGCAAGTCGCATTAATCAATCATAGACTTCAAGAGCATCCTATATTCGTACGCTTACATGCATAGAGCGCACCGTACGCTAGTACATCCTCACACATACGAGGAAGAATCAGCGGAGCGTAAATAAATTTTGTACCGACAAAACTGTTATTTTATAATAATAATTGATGTCCATATTGTGAATTGTCTATGGCAGTTTTTTAGGGTTCCGTGGATAACAAAATATTATTAAAATTATCACTTTTTTTTTAATGTTATCGAATGACGTGACGAGCTAGTCGTTCGCCTGGTGTTAAGCGACACGGCCGCCTATAACAGATTGCAGTGTCACTCGGAACTCTAAATTAAAGTTTCGCGTGACACTGCGCACTGCGCACGTCATCCTGAGACATCACACAGTCTAAAAAAGTTTTCTAGACTGTGAGATCAGTTCGTAATGTCTCATTTGCCCAGTAATTTCACTAGCTACAGTGCCCTTCAAACCGGACAACAGTAGTGCTTGCACACTACTGCTTGGCGGCAGAATAACTGGCAGAGCGGTGGTACCTACCTAGACGAACTTTGCAGAAAAGTCCTACCACCTAGTAAACATGTGTAAGAACATGGACCAAGCAGGAGAGGAATGCTAATACACCAAGAAAACAGCGTAGATCTGAAATATGCCAAAAGCCGTTTAAATCTAGCTCGCGCTGCATACTGAGCGGGCTATAAGTTGAGCGTACATGAAATATGCCAAAAAAACCGTTTTAAAGCTAACCCGCCGTAGCTAGCCGCATAGCCCGCTCATTTTGCAGTGCCATTTAAGTTTATATCAGATTCTGGCATATTTTTGATCTACGCTGTTTTCTTGGTGTTTTGGCATTCCTCTCCTCCTTGTTCTATGGTAAGAACTAGGAAATTAATTAATTAATTATAGGTACATAATTTTTTGTTACTGTACCATGAAACTTAAGAGAATAAGACAGTTTAATTATTAATGTATAGGAAAAAAAAAGAAGAAAATGTTGTTCATGAGCTGGATTTGAACCTACAATGAGAAGTAATTGTATGTCCAGAATCCTTCCACTTTAACAACGAACTTACGAGGTTGGAATAAGATATTATAGCAAGTTGATACTGAGTAACAAGAGACACGAAAATGCAAATAGTTATTACATTGTACAAAATGAGATCTTGTGGTTTTTCGGTTTTTTTTTTCGATTATTTAACTTTGGTCTTAAGTTATTTATAGCAGTATAGCCTGCTTAGCGTAATGACCAGTAAGTCAGTTAATCACTGCAACTGTTAGGGGTGGGCGTGTCGCTTAACATCAGGTGAGCGACTAGCTCGTCACGGCCTTCATTCCCATAAAAAACCAATCTTCAGAAGGTATTATTTAGTAATCATTTAAAATCAATGTTAAAAGATGCCTATGGGCTTCAACACATGGGATTACCAAGAAAGATTTTGTTTGTTTTGTTAAAAAAAATTACAAGACCCAAGAACTGAAATGAACATGCATAAAAAGGTGTTCTATAGCTGAAATGCAAATGAAACTAGCACTCCATGTACCGGTCATGTGATACTGTTTTAGGGTTTATCGTATTCACCTAGAGATAAGAATTACCTACCTTAAAAGTTGTCCTTTTTTTGTCTGTAGTTTTTTCCTAGTTTGCCACTAGTTTGTCCCCGGTTCGTCTAGTTCACAAAACATTTTTCTGTAGATATTGTTGAGAAGTACCTACACATATATATAGGTACGGAACCCTCAGAACATGAGTACGACTTGTACTTGTCTAATTTGCTTTGTCCTTTTGTGGCCATTTGTAACGATTGAAGTAATGGGGAGGTAATGGGACGTTTATTAATTTCTGTTATTTGAAACATCAAAAGAAAATAAAACTTTATCAAAAACCTAGGTTTTAGAATGCGTTCAAAACCGAAGTGAACATCGCCACTTTTTTAATTCTGGGTTGGCACGGTGACCAATATACATTTAGCCAATTTGATAAGTGTTAGTTAAGTAAAATTGATTCTTGGATTCTTGATTCTTGGTTAAAAAGGTATCCAATATCATTATATTGATTTTGGTTGGTATAGAAACCACTGTATGAAAAATTTCATATAAATCGGGTATTAATTTAACTATAAACAAAACAACAAAGAAAGAAAGACAGACTATTTAAGGCGTGCACTAACGTTTATAAAGTTAACCGTAAGTGTAATATAAATTAATAATTAAAGCAATTATATTGCCAAAGCCAAAGAATAAATGCAAAATAAAAAAGCATCACAATCCTTCTCTTTGATTCCAGAGATAAAGCATAAAAGCAGATGTGACATTCTTAAACTGTTTGAGCAATTCGTTACGACAAAATATATAGGGCAGAAAAACTGAGAGAATAAAATAACAATTTTTACAACTATTTAACCTTTCAGCTTAACTCCAATTTAATTTATAAAGTCCAAGAACTCAATAACACAAGTTTTTAAACGTAATTTTATTTATTAGGTGATTTTATTTTTAAATGTAGAACCCATTCGTCTATGTGACATTGGAAATCTATTATTGTAGAACAGAGAGACGTTCGTAATTTAAATTTTTAAATTTGTGTTGAAATGAAAATATTTGGCCAATAAATTATTAACTCAAATGTATTTTAAGGAAAAAAGAAGACATTTTTATTGCCAGTTCTAATTTTAAAAATTCTCCAAAATAGAACGTACGAAGTAGACACGTTCTATTTTGGAGATTTTACCTACAGACTACAGGGTTTTTTTATATACTGAATGACGTAACGAGCTAGCGATTCACCTGATGTTGAGCGTTACGCCCGTAACAGTTGCAGTGCTACTCGGTAAAATAAAAATGTATAAGTAACACAGATACAAAAATAAAATAAAACAACTAATAATGAGGATGACGCGTGCCACGGGGGCTATCGTCGTCAATGGCGAAGTCATTAAAAAGCCATAAATAAAAGACCCTGTTCGAGTCCCAATCGACATCTGTTGCGATTATCCGACATATTTCCCGCGTTGGGGCGACGACGTTCGAAGGTTTAGAACTGGCTGGTGTGGAAAAAAATAGGTAGTTCAACAAAAAAAGTATTATCATTCGAAGTTTAAAAATAGCTTTTTAAAATTTACTTTTGTAAAATAGCACTGGCAGATAACCATGAAAACGGCTTTCAATAAAAAATAATAGGTAGATAGAGGTTTAAGCGCGTTTTAATTATGTTTTTCTTGTACAAAACATTAACTATGGCCGGTGGCCACTAACAGCAATAATGAGACTTTAATACAGACAAATTAAAAATTATAGAACCCTACCTAACCTTTAGGTATAATGTAAATACCAAAAACTGTTTTCATCGAAAATGTTCATATGTGCATATTATAAGGAAGTGGTAAAATCATTTATTAATCAATAAAACATTTATTTATGAAGAACAAACCAAAAACTTATGGTTAGGTATATTCACGGAAATAAATCAAGAGTCCACCGCCTTTGCTACAATAAAAAAACAATAGAAAAAAATAATTTTCTAAGGTGCCAAGTTCACTACGGATGCACCTAAGGCCGATTCTACACTTAAGATAAAACCTCTATTACTGTGTGTGTCGCCCGTGACGACGCCATCTTGCGTATTAACTGTGGTACTGTAAGCATAATAGTGGGAAAACTAGAAAATTGGTTTCAAATTTCGAATTTATTGCTCTATGCTTTGTTTTGACAGGATACGCTAGTGTTGCAATGTTTGAAATTGGACAGTATGGCGGAATACATTTTTAAAATTTTGCGATTCAAAAATCATATTTGGCAGCTTACATAATTTTATATGACCTACTTACTGAATAGTTGATTTTTCTGATGAAACATTTTTCTGTATATTTATTAGTTTATTGGATTTATTAATAATATTATTTTAATAGAGAGGTACAAAAAAAATTAGTTTAAAAATAAATCCAATTATTAATAAGAATTATAAACTATTTTCAGACTTCTTTTCATATGCGGTTTAAGTTCTTAAGATCTTTAACCGCATATTAAAAGGCGTCAAAAGATGTAAATAAGTCGATATAAAACTTATCTCTTAACAAATTTTATCATCAGTAAAAAACAAACCTTTCATTCTCCACGAGTGTCAACTTGTTAACATACCTGAAAAAAAACAAAGAAAAAAGGTTACAACCTCATCTGACAGAACAACAAAAGCGTTTGGCGCCAAAAGGGCCACTGGCCGCCATAAATTGTAGTCCAATAAAAAAGCAATTTAAAAAACATTCCAATTTGAAAAGAAGTCCAAATCGTTGATCTAACGTCCAGTATAATAAGACACATGGAACGAAGGAAATTCAGCTATCTTCATTCGGGCTAAGGGAGAAACGATGAGTCAACGTAAAATTGTCACTTGTTGGCGGGATCACGGAGCGTGACGTCATCGTTCGGTAACCACGCTCTGAAGCACAAACGTTATAACTTCACTATCGTGAGATAATCGATATACTTTTTTTTATTTCGCACATAAAACTTTTTATTTTTATGCGGCTAGGTCTGACGTTTGTTAATTAAATTTTAGAAAACAATGAAAGTTTACCGCTGTTTAGGTATTTTTATGTTGGCACATAACTGTTATTTAAGTAAGTAAGATTTTTTTAGAAATCGATCCTTTTCCATTTATATTTATTAACTGAACTGTTGTATTTTATTACACCCAGAGTATAATATTCTTCAATTATAAACCTATTTCATTTCAACAAGTCATAAAACAACTCGAAAAATACGTTTAAAATTAAACTTAAATAAAAATAACAGTTATACGAAATCTCTGGCGCATCACGCGAACGTTGAAAACTAACGTTTTGACATTTCCGGTTCCTAAAAACTTGACAGCAGACGAAAATTACACACTTTTATTTTACCACTACACTCACACCTGTATCTCTTATCGCTATTAGTGTAAAGTTTAATTTCGAATGCTTTATTTGATTTGATTGGAAAAGGCGCTTTGTTAGTTACACGGTTTCATCAAAAAGGCGCCGTCGTATTTTGATTTGGGTTCAGTTAGTTCACCGACAAAAAGTATTAAAACGACTCTTTTGTGTTAATAATTTTTATTATAGAGAAATACTATGTCTGCTATAATAAACTTTTAACTTTAATTCTTATTATTAATTTAAAGCATCAAAGCAACTCTAGAACTGCAAGGATTATTTTAAAATTAAAAAAATTGATTTTCCTACTTGACCGACCTATTTAATAATGCCAACGACTCATGCGTAACTGCGTAACAGCCTTTCACTGGCCACAGCGAAAAGAAACAAACAAGTGAAACAAGACCGTGACCCCCTCGATATTCAAATTCCGGATTCGTTCTTTTATTGAAATCCATGAGACCCTTCGGAACACTGGCTGGATCATTCGAAGTAAAAAATTGTTGCCAGTATTACATTTTTGCAATCAATCTCTTTTAGGAGTATTAAACAATATGATTTATTTAATAGATTTTTAATACTCTAACTAAAATGTTGTTACAATGATAAGCATATCGTTATAAGTAAAATACAAATAATAGTTTTAGTTTTAAATAAAAACCTAGAACAGTATTTTATCAAAGCATTTTTTAAACCTCATTTTATTGTAACTTTCCTATATGTTCTGATATTTTTTTTTATTGTTAGTTATTAATTTTAATTATTATAAAATATTAAAAAAAAACTTTTTTGACGTGACTTTTTCACACTTGCATCAAGTGTCAAAAAATTATTCACCCTTTGAAACAGTAATTACAAATTCGCTCATTCCACTCATAGACAAAGAAAACGAATTCGGTCATTCCGTTCCTTTCATTCGTTTCTTTTTTCAAATAGAGGAATGATTGATAGAAACTTTGATGTCTTTTTTTGTTGTTCGTCATTAGTAGTTAATTACATGTGAACTTCATCGTTTGTAACCTTGCTTGTTGGACTGCGGAGGTAGGACGGAACTGGCTACTGTGGATGTGGTATTTTTTTTCTTTTGGCACTAGCCTTTTATGGATTCCGCCAGTAGTGTCATTATATGAATCTATCAATCTAGCCCTTTTAAGTAAGTAAATTTGTTAGGATAACTTCACAAAACTGTAAAGTAAAGATTGTTAGTATTTGCAAAAACTAAGTAATATGGATCTACTGTCTACTGCATTGGTAAAAGTATATTATTTTCTAATTTTTATGATCATAGTTAACAAAAAGCATGCTCTTACATTTACTCTAGCATAAATTAATTAAAGAAAATTATACTGTCCCTCTTTGCGTTTTTCCCATTTGTTATTGGGGTCGGCTCCCAATCCAACCTGTAGCGGCGAGCTACCAGAATTACATGAGCGATTGCCATCTGACCTCGCAACCCATAAGGAACCAGTAACAGTTTTTTTTTTAAATTCAGGTGTACCTAAGTATCTACATAAGTATCACATATTTTTAATGTAAATAAAAAAGGAGACCCATTTCCTTAGATAAATAAGTTAAATTAAAATTCACTCAATACAGAAAAAGAATTTGAAATAAATTGAAATGGAATTATTACCACATCCAAAATAATAGAAGTAATAGTAACATTTTCGAATTCACGTTCTCAATCTAGCAGGTGGTAACACCACAAAATTATGATTTATGGCAACACACACCAAAACAAATCGATCATACTAATTGGTACGATTCGATAGCAATATAATCGATTGCACAATCGCGGTGTAACGATAACGAACATTATGGTGCTAATTCGTTATAAATAAGCTTTATAGATTATTATTTTGTAGCTCTGCTATTTTTAACAGTTATTTTACAATGATACACTAACTTATGAATCTGACTGAATATATATAATAATTTTAGGTAGATATACTCTATGCTATAGGTACTATAGAATAAGGCCTGGATTATATTATGACTGAGAACATATTATTTGATTTTTCCCTTTTCTTAAATGTATTTTAAATAACTCTAATACGTAGGTTATATTAAAAATAAACATTTTTTTTGTGTCGTTTGTGCAGAAAATATTTTTTAGTCTCAAAATGTGGTGGTCAAACCTATCGATGACAAAAAAAATATAAATTTTTTTTTGGTTTCGGTCATGCAGGCAATATTTTTTCTAAACTTAAAAGAGTTGGTCACAATTAATCTATACGAAAACACCATTGCTTTCTTAAACACAGTTACCTGAGTTTAACTTTTTTGACGTTGGCAGTTTTATTTCAATTGTTACTGGCAAGACCTTGAATATTGCAATATGCACTTGACTGATTGCGTTAACAAAAGGACAAGAACATACTACCAACATACTAGAACCGACTCGGCAACCGTCTTGAGCAAGCATCCGGTGAGCCAATAGAGCCAATATACCGACCAGCGTACCTAGACTCCCGATACAAAAACAACCAGTCCGAATCGTACTTCTATTTAGAATCACAAGGGTCTGCTTAGAGTGGCCGGCTAACAACCTCACTTGAGCACATTATGACTTTAATCGGGACTTCCTACTTAAAACCCGCGGCGCACTGGCCACTGAGATTTGTTCCAATTTTAAATTCGAACTTTTGATTTCGGAACACGTGACTGTTGAGTGTATTATTGTACGGCAAACGCACACAGTCATAAGGGTAGGGTAAACGTTACTGTTTTTGAACAATGACAGGAATAGTTGAAATGGAGGGAAAGTGAATAAATTCTGTTGTCAGCTTTGTGTATTATTTGACAAACCTTATTTAATTTTGAATGTTAATGCGTAACAATGGTGGATGATCGTGAACATGCAAATCATAATAAATTGCCTCAATAAAAAACATGTCTTGTGTTCTCTCCAAAACTCCATAAATTATGTCATCCAATAAGTCCAAGCCTAGTCTAGACCAAAGAGTACATAAACGCTGGTCTAGACCGACCGTGACTAGACTTGGAATAGAAAATAATAATATACACTTCACACTGGCTAAATGCGCTAGTGGCGTGGAGCCAAACTAAGAAAAAGTAGACATAAAGAGAAAGAAATATTCAAAAATAAATTTTAAATTAATGATTTTAACGAATCGTTATTTTTTTTTATTCAAGACTGTAATAAAATTACAATACAGTTATTACAATCGGAATAATTAGAAATAATTTAACACTCCATTGAGTTGTTGTTTCAGATTTTGCATTACAATTTTAAAGATAAATAATTACAAAAAAATATACATAACTTTAATGTAAAAACCATGTTAAACTTCATTTGCCATTTAAAAAAAAACTAAAAGAACGAGTGCCATCGCCGTACCCAATAACTATTTCAGAGCCCGCACACACAGCTGATTAAAAAGCAATAACATTATTATATTGCTACGCACACGCACAAAAACTACATTACCGTGATGGGTTCACACGGATAAGGCATAAGTCAATAACACTGCTTTTACTGGCAACGTGGGACTCGCACGTATACCCGGTACCTAGCTACGTTTTTGCAGCATATGTCACTTTTCGACAGATTTCAAAATATCCTTCTAAAAAGGGTTAAGTCTCTGTCATAGCACGTTTCTTTTTTTGACGGGGTCGCGATAGCGCTCTGTTTAAAGTTGAAAATCCCAGATCATAATTTCATGTCAAACTGGGTCTGCGCATGAAAATGGGTAATGTAAATTTTGCGGGTATTTTGTGGATTACGTGAAATGTGGATATCACAGAAATACTTTTTATGGCCATTTCTTTAGAACACCAGTCTGACTATTTAGTTTTGAAATGTAAATGTGTTGTTATCGCTGTAAATTTGGAGAAGTACGTTCTAACATTTTTTCGGGGTAATACAACGATTTTATTTAGAAAACTAAAGTACTTTATTAGGATTTGTTTGACCATTCGTATTTTTCATTTTATTTTCTATTTATACAATTTTTTTTCATGTACATTTTGACACGTCACGTCACAATAGTGACGTCTAAAAGTGCTTATTGATTTTGGGCTTACACCGTGCCGATTAAAGACCTTTTTGCACTATTTTACTTTTTTTTTTACTTATTACCTTATATTACACTAGCAACATCGGCCACGCGCACAAAGCGGTAACTGCGTTTTTGCGTAGTATGTCACTTTTTCCTTGACATTTTAATCATGACTCAAGATGAAACTTGGATTAAAGTTAAGTTATAAATGAATAAAGTTTATAACAAGTAAAATATCGTAGAGTTATTTTAACAAGACACAACCCAAGTGTCAAATAGTTTGTTGTCATTTGACACTTTATTCCTTCGAGTATGCACTTTGAACTTTATTCCTATAAAATTAACTACTTGACTTAAATAATAAATTAAAGTACTAAAACATTTCAAAACTCTTTAAAACTAATAATTTTGATTATAATTTGAATATTAATAACTGTATATTCATTCCATTAATATACATACCAATAGTTTTGTTATTGGCAACTGTTGCATGTAATTTTTGTACTGTAGGTTTTTTCTGTAGAATGCTACTTGGGGAAGGACGTATCTTGTTCGTCGGTCGTAGGACGGTCTGCGAAGGCTGTGTTAATGGCTCAACACCATTAACAACGCCGAGAAAGACGAATAGGATACGTAATTCACTGGGTGCATTCTGTAGGAACTATTACCTGTTTTCTCACTAGAATCCTTTACATAGAAACCTGCAATAGCTCGTCCCTGGGCATCGGAACGAGGTTATTCATACTGGACCCACATTTCTTTCTTTTATCCATATACTTTGCTTAAAAGTTTATAAAACGTTAATTTCGTTTGTTTACATTGCATTTCACTTTTTTAGTAGACAGAAATCAAAGAGTACAGAAGTTTACGGCGATGATACCATTGCAAAAATATTACTTAAATTTAAAATCATTGCCATTGCAAGAAACCGTATATTTCATCATTTACCGATTTTTCTAAATTGTAGTTTTTATTGCAGAATCCGCTTTAATATAGCTTTAATCCCATTAGGACACCTTTTTATCGTTTCAGAAGTAGTCTCCGTCTTATTTAGGGCATCTTCTCCAAAATTGTTAGTAGGATTTGGTCGGCGTCATAGTGTTGATCGCAAAAGCCTTTCGAGAAAATAAAAATAAGAATTGCTCAATGGTCTCTTTTCTTTTTGACATTAGAAGTGCAACGAGAGAGGATTTCTATTAAGAGAAATTAAAAGAAAGCGTGAAAGTAAGTGAGTCCCCGTCCTGGGCTAAAGCTCCTTTTGTTCCCTAGGCGTTGTTTTCTCATATATCCGTGAATTTCGTAGGAAACTTGGTCGCATGGCGACGACCGGCCGCAACGCCACGCTTCGGCCATGTGCTGCTTTGGACGCCGGCGAGGGACATGGAACGGCAGGTCAGTTCTTCTTGCTTTCGGACAGCCTTCAGAATGTAGTATTTTTCGTGGCAATCTGTAACGGAGCATTATTCGTCCACAGATTGCCGTTCCATGGTTAACCTCTAAAAAGGAGGCGTGTGCGTGAGAAGGGAGCCCAAGAAGCCCCTCCCCGCCAAGAGCTGACAGATAGGGTGATGTCTTTTTAATTTTTCCCGTTTTTTCTTTTTTTTCTTCACCCCAACCACATGTCCTCCAGCGTGGTGAGACGCTCCCAGTGAAGCCGCCACATGTTGGTAGGATAGCCTAGCCCCGTCACCATTGAGATGCTGTGTTAGGAATTTATGATATAAGAACTTTTGTATAAAAGAAACCCGCATGTAGAAGGGCCCGTCTACATGCCGGAATAGAATTTCCTATGTAAGAAGCTTATTGTAGCAGAATATAAAGAATTTAAATAAGAATAGAATAAGAACCTAGAATATCTCTCGGCCTATATTGTTTAGAATTAGAACTAACCTTAGATTTAAACTTTCCGTCATAGAACACTTAAAATTTTCCAAATTATATAGAACAACCGTGTACTACTTGTATAAAATATAACAATGTTGAGGTGAATATGGGATTTCATTTGTTATAACAATAATTTCCAGTGAATAACTGGTGGCGCCCTTGTAGAAAGGGACACCAACTCGACACTTCGCTCTCCAGTAAGTGACATCCCACAAGCAAGAACCCACCGCTTGTACCTAGGCTAGTCGGACACAGAAAATATGCGCACCTGAAGCATAGCGTGCAGCATAAATTGGCGCCTAGCAACGTGTGGCCTGGTTTTACTGGATTAGCGTTGAGGTTGGTGTTTCATTGGTTTTTTCTATCAATCATTATTGTTGTTTGGTAGGTTTTTTTTTTTTTTCTAGAATCTTAGAATTTCACAACAGCTGACAAAATGTCTGAGTCAGATATGAACTTCAGACATCTCCTCAGCGAGGAACTCAAGTATGAACTCAAGATCAGAGGTCATCTCAACATCAAAACGGTTGCAGGCATGCGAGCAAAAATATCTGCTCTGTCTAAATCTTCACGTTTGGAGGTAATAATTGATCCTTTAGAATTTGATGTAGAATCTGAAGTAGAAATTTGTGAGGATAAATTAAATGACATAGGTCAGTCGATTTCATCCGGAGACTTGACCTCCTCTCAGAAAGAAAGGTTTATTTCTCGGATTGTACACACTCAACTTCGGTTAAGTCGTCTAGAGACAGATGACCAAGAATTGTTGGGACGAATCGCAGCCCTCAAAGCGGATAGCGAGAGTCTTCTTAACTTGTTGAACGTGGACATTTCAGGAAAGGGTGCTATGAGTTGCGCAGACGAGCCACCACCGGTTGAGGCGACTCCGTTGCACAGTGAGCCGAGTACTTCAGCTGCGGGGGCAGTGACAACACAGGACTCTTCAGTTGGAACAGGTGAGCTGCGGATTACCATTGACCCAACGCGTAACATATCCAACTGGAATATTAGGTTTTCAGGTAGGGATAGCAAAATCAGTTTACATGCTTTTTTGGAAAAAATAGATGAACTGTGCATCTCTAAGAATGTTAGCCGCTCAGAATTATTAAGAAGTATGAATGATCTGTTGGAAGGTAGTGCCGCAGAATGGTATCGTTTCTATGGCAAACGCTATGTTACCTGGAATGATTTTGTCAGTGCTTTAAAACGGGAGTTTCTACCTACTTCTTACAACAGGAGAACGCTAAAAGAAATTTATAACAGGACCCAACATCCATCAGAAAGTGTCATATCATACATTTATACCATGAAAGTCTACTTTGATAGGTTAGACACGGCTATTTCAGAAAAAGAACAAGTGGAAATTATAAAGGACAATCTTGCTCCCTATTATAAGTCAAAAGTTTTTTGTGACACATTCTCAAACATAGATGAGTTACGTAGGAGGTGTAAGTGGATAGAAGACATGAAGCTGGAATGTTCAACACATGTCAACCCACCGACTGCCAACCCTAACTCTCTGCACACAGATTTGTGTTTCAAAACAAAGACTTTTCATAATAGCGGCCAGCAACAGAAAAAGAAAATAGAAAGTTCTGTTCGGGCACCTGAAATTAAACACTCAGTGTGTAATAAATGTAAGAAACAGGGCCATAATGAAACAGATTGTAAATACAATGGGACTATCTATTGTTATGGCTGCGGTAAGGAAGGTGTCACACGACCACGCTGCGAGAAATGCAACCCACAGTCTAAGAGTTATTTAAACTCAAAAGGGGCCTCTTCCAGCGAGGTGGGTTAAACCAACCTAACCAAGGTCATGACAACCAAGTATGCCACAATAAAATAGTAGAGTCAAAATGTAGAGTCACAGAAAATCAGAAGTTTATAAATAAAAATATTTTGGTAGAGCACCCAAAAATTCAAGAAGTTTATTTTAACCCTATGCCAGGGGAAACCAGACCTTTTCTGGAAGTATCCATTTTAGGTCGGAAATGTAAAGGACTTTTGGACTCTGGTGCAATGGTCAGCGTCATGAATGGTGTTGCTTTCCGGATACTCAAGCGGTATGGGGCTACGTTGAATACAACCGAGTGCATGCCCATCATTACTGCCAATGGTTCGGAGAGCGTAGCCACTGGTTACGCACACCTGCCTGTAGAGTACAAGAATTCAGTCCACACAATAAAATTTATAGTAATAGAGGAAATTAAAACTCCTATTATTTTTGGCATAGATTTTTGGAAAATATTTAACATTGGCAGAGATGTTTTGAAACTTATAGAGGTAGATAGTCTGACCAATGAGAATTGTTTTGTAGAAACGGGTTCGCTACAAGCTGCAAGCGACTTAACCTTAGAACAGTTAGCTCAACTTAACACCCGTATAGAAAAATTTAAGAATTTAACTTCAGAATGTGGCCTTAGTAAAACAGATCTGGTTCAGCACACCATCAACACAGGTGACCACCCGCCTGCAAGGCAGAAATGTCACCAGTTTTCGCCTGCAGTGCTAGCACTCATACATAACGAAGTTGATCGAATGCTTGAACTAGGTGTTATAGAACCTTCCAACTCACCTTGGAACAGCCCATTGGTAGTAGTTAAGAAAGCGAATGGAGAACCACGGGTCTGTCTCGACAGTAGAAAATTAAACTCTATCACCAAGTTTGATAGTTACCCTTTGCCGAACATTGACTTCATCTTGAATAGTCTGAGAGGCGCTCGGTATATGACTTCAATAGACCTAAAATCAGCCTATTGGCAGATAGAGTTATGTCCAGAATCTAGAGAAAAGACCGCTTTCAGCGTACCAGGGCGAGGACTCTTCCAATTTCGCCGTATGTGTTTTGGGTTGAGCACAGCTGCTCAAACTTTGCAACGGCTGATGGATAGGTTGCTAACGGCCGAGTTTCAGAACGCAGACCTAACTCTATCAGTGTTTACGTACTTAGATGACGTCATTTTGGTTAGTAGAGGCGATTTTTCAGAGCACCTAGAGCTCCTAGATAGAGTATACGAAAAACTCAGATCTGCAAAGTTGACAGTCAACATAGAAAAATCACATTTTTGCAGGGACGAGTTAGACTATCTAGGATACAAGGTAGATAGAACAGGGCTCAGAACTAACCCGGACAAAACCCGGGCTATAATAAAGTTGGCCGTACCTAGCACGCCAAAAGAAGTTAAAAGTTTCTTGGGAATGGTAGGGTGGTACCGTCGCTTCATTCCCAACTTCTCTACTGTAGCAGCTCCACTGAATCGTTTGACCAGTAAAAAGCTGAAGAAGTGGCAATGGGACGGGGATGCTCAAGAAGCTTTTGACAAACTCAAAACGTGCTTGGTGACGTCACCGGTTTTGTCATGTCCTGACTTCACAAAAGAATTTACTGTACAATGTGATGCCAGTGACAAAGGTATAGGTAGCGTCTTAACTCAGAATATTGATGGTTTAGAGAAAGTAATAGCGTATGCTTCACGTAGTCTCACGGCAGCAGAAAGAAACTACTCAGTAACCGAGAAAGAATGTCTAGCCGCGTTATTTAGCGTAGAAAAATTTAGGTGCTACATTGAGGGTCACCCCTTCACCGTGATCACTGACCACGCGTCTCTACAGTGGTTACTGAGCATTAAATCTCCCAGTGGTAGGTTAGCCAGATGGGCTATGCGACTCATGCAATATAAGTTTGAAATTAAACACAGAAAAGGACACTTACATGTAGTACCAGATGCACTTAGTCGTTTAGAAGTAGAAGCAGTAGAAGAAATTTGTTACCCTTCAGGTGACACATGGTATGATGTGTTGTATGAAAGTTGCCAGAAGTTTCCACAACGTTACCCTAAATTCAGCATCATAGAAGGCAGGCTATATAAATTAATTAAAAGCAAATACGCCTTAGAAAATGATACTACTTGGAAATCAGTAGTACCCCTCCAGAATAGAGGTAAAATTTTATCAGAAAATCATGACAGACCGACAGCAGGACACTTCGGGATCAGTAAAACCGTAAAGCGCATAGCTGTACGATTTTATTGGCCGAAATTACTGAAGGATGTTAAAGAATATGTTAGAAAATGCGAAGTTTGTTTAGCTAACAAGTCTACAAACAAGGCTAGGCCTGGACTGATGGGACAGCCTAAACGAGTAAACAGACCATTTGAAACCTTATCTATAGATCTACATGGTCCGTTGCCAAGGTCTAAGAAAGGCAATACATTTGTGCTGGTAGTTGCGGACTATTTTTCAAAATATGTTTTCCTATTTCCCATACGAAGAGCAGTCACTACCACCATAAATCAGAAATTAGAAGAATTCGTTTTCTTGGTACATGGGGTCCCTAAGACCTTGATATGTGACAATGGTAGCGTATTCACTTCCAAAGAATTTAAAGAACTAATAGACCGGTATAAAATACCCAATTTATTTTACACAGCCGTATACACCCCACAGGTGAATCCGGTAGAGAGGGTTAACCGAGTACTAGGTGATGCCATATCATCATTTTTAAAGAATGACCATAGAGATTGGGACCTACATTTGCCCCATATTCAGTCAGCCATGAATAATAGTGTACATGAAGCTACGGGCTTCACACCTTTTTTCATTGCACATGGTAGAGAAATAGTTTTGGATACAGAGCATTATAAATTCAACACATTCGATCAACAAGACTTGTGTTTCCCAGAAAGGAAAGATTATGTAGGATCGCTTGGAGAACTTAAAACAATATTTCTCAAGGTAAAGGAAAAATTAAATTCTGCGTATGAAAGAGGGAAACGCCTGTATGATAGGAGAAAGAGAGAAATCAGCTTGAAGGTTGGTCAGATTGTGTGGAAGAAAGATTACACTCTTTCCAAAGCTAGTGATAATTTCGCAAGTAAATTAGCACCTAGAAACATTAAGTGTGTGGTTGAGGAGAAAGTTAGCCCCTTAATTTATCGCCTAAGAGCGATAAATGGTAAGAAGTTAGGGCTAACCCATATAAAGGATATTATACATATTAGTCCAAATTAGAATAGAAAGAATAAGAAATTTAGTTAAAAAAAAAAAAATTAGATTGTAACTTTATAAAAATAATAGTGATCGTAGTTTAAAAATTAAAGTAAATTAGGTTTAGATAAATTATGTAAAATGCATGTATATATGTCAGTAAAGGGAAAAGCAGAAGCTCAAGTGAATGATAAGCATGCAAGATAGATTGAATGAAAAGAGTGGACGGATGTTAAGAAGAGATTGACTAGAGTGACTGTAAAGCTTTAACTTTTCTTTTACCTTACTATTTAATAATAATGGCTGGCCAGCCCAATAAACCATAGTTAGTAGGATATGTGCATGCACTAAAACTTAGATTAGGAAATGTTTTTAGGTAAGGATTTAGATAAAAGGGCCTTAAATTTAAGTAGCATAGGTATAGTAGTTATAGCTTCCTAATGGTAACTACCATTTTATACTACACTGCAAGTCAGTTATGGACACCGCTTGGTGTTGAGAATAAATACCAAACTTATAGTTTGTTTTGATTAAGCTTTATTTTTCTAGTTACTCGTTAACTTGAATAGAACTTTCAGAATTAGAATTTCCAGGTTATAAGATAACAGGATTAGAATTTATTAGAATTAGAATACAGTAATTAGAGCTTGATTATACAATGGGTCATTGGTACTCTACAGCTCACTCTGTAGAAACTAAGATGTACGTAGATGTTCCGAAATGGAGCCTCATCTTAATAGCATCATGTTTCAGAAGAAGGCAGCAGTCGTTTCATCACTGCCGCCACAGAATTGTCTCCTTTGGGATACTTTTTGTTGTGAAATTGTAGTTTTTGCTTCACTCGCCTGATATTATAGAAGTCAATCCATTCATCAACTAAGTCATAGTTTTTGTTTAGCTTTGGTTAACTTTGAGTAGAAGTTGTTCCTCTTTATCGCGAAATTATAGCTTTCGTATTGCTCACCCTAATTTCGCTCTTGCCGGGGGGGTGTGTTGCATGTAATTTTTGTACTGTAGGTTTTTTCTGTAGAATGCTACTTGGGGAAGGACGTATCTTGTTCGTCGGTCGTAGGACGGTCTGCGAAGGCTGTGTTAATGGCTCAACACCATTAACAACGCCGAGAAAGACGAATAGGATACGTAATTCACTGGGTGCATTCTGTAGGAACTATTACCTGTTTTCTCACTAGAATCCTTTACATAGAAACCTGCAATAGCTCGTCCCTGGGCATCGGAACGAGGTTATTCATACTGGACCCACATTTCTTTCTTTTATCCATATACTTTGCTTAAAAGTTTATAAAACGTTAATTTCGTTTGTTTACATTGCATTTCACTTTTTTAGTAGACAGAAATCAAAGAGTACAGAAGTTTACGGCGATGATACCATTGCAAAAATATTACTTAAATTTAAAATCATTGCCATTGCAAGAAACCGTATATTTCATCATTTACCGATTTTTCTAAATTGTAGTTTTTATTGCAGAATCCGCTTTAATATAGCTTTAATCCCATTAGGACACCTTTTTATCGTTTCAGAAGTAGTCTCCGTCTTATTTAGGGCATCTTCTCCAAAATTGTTAGTAGGATTTGGTCGGCGTCATAGTGTTGATCGCAAAAGCCTTTCGAGAAAATAAAAATAAGAATTGCTCAATGGTCTCTTTTCTTTTTGACATTAGAAGTGCAACGAGAGAGGATTTCTATTAAGAGAAATTAAAAGAAAGCGTGAAAGTAAGTGAGTCCCCGTCCTGGGCTAAAGCTCCTTTTGTTCCCTAGGCGTTGTTTTCTCATATATCCGTGAATTTCGTAGGAAACTTGGTCGCATGGCGACGACCGGCCGCAACGCCACGCTTCGGCCATGTGCTGCTTTGGACGCCGGCGAGGGACATGGAACGGCAGGTCAGTTCTTCTTGCTTTCGGACAGCCTTCAGAATGTAGTATTTTTCGTGGCAATCTGTAACGGAGCATTATTCGTCCACAGATTGCCGTTCCATGGTTAACCTCTAAAAAGGAGGCGTGTGCGTGAGAAGGGAGCCCAAGAAGCCCCTCCCCGCCAAGAGCTGACAGATAGGGTGATGTCTTTTTAATTTTTCCCGTTTTTTCTTTTTTTTCTTCACCCCAACCACATGTCCTCCAGCGTGGTGAGACGCTCCCAGTGAAGCCGCCACATGTTGGTAGGATAGCCTAGCCCCGTCACCATTGAGATGCTGTGTTAGGAATTTATGATATAAGAACTTTTGTATAAAAGAAACCCGCATGTAGAAGGGCCCGTCTACATGCCGGAATAGAATTTCCTATGTAAGAAGCTTATTGTAGCAGAATATAAAGAATTTAAATAAGAATAGAATAAGAACCTAGAATATCTCTCGGCCTATATTGTTTAGAATTAGAACTAACCTTAGATTTAAACTTTCCGTCATAGAACACTTAAAATTTTCCAAATTATATAGAACAACCGTGTACTACTTGTATAAAATATAACAATGTTGAGGTGAATATGGGATTTCATTTGTTATAACAATAATTTCCAGTGAATAACTGGTGGCGCCCTTGTAGAAAGGGACACCAACTCGACACTTCGCTCTCCAGTAAGTGACATCCCACAAGCAAGAACCCACCGCTTGTACCTAGGCTAGTCGGACACAGAAAATATGCGCACCTGAAGCATAGCGTGCAGCACAACTACGACAAAAACTATATCTCTGTTCGAAACTACTATAAAAATTGTACACTTATACATAAATATTATGAATATCTAATAGGTAGTGACATGCAACAGCTCTAATGAGTTAATGCAAAGAGTGTTTTTATTAAAAAAAATAGAATAATTAAGAAAAAAATGTTAAACAACATGACAAGCAATTGACCCGTTAAGGACGACCTGTCACATCTTCTACTTACAAAACTAAGTGTATACAGTTGAATGAAGTGTCTGTATTAATCAGGGGTCTCAGTAAAATGGTCGATTGCATTCCAGTTGTGTTACCTACTTATAAAGTGCTTTAGCAATATCTATAGTTTTATGTGTTTGTATCCATTTTTGCTTACTGACCGTTTTTTATGCAATAGTGTTTGATTTATTAAAATTGTGTTACTTTGATTATTCAAATATTAAGTTATAGATAGAGTAGAGATAGAGTAAGTTAGAGATAGGAGTAAACCAAGTACAAAGGCGAACTTAATGCTAAGTAGCATTTTCTTCCAGTTAACCTTTGTGTAGTGTGGAACGAGTGGTAGTGTTGGTTGAACACCCCGTCGTCGCCGCCCAAGACACGTCTTGAGCGATCCGGATGATCCTATAGCAGCCGTTGTGTCGGCTGCGCTAGGATCACCGGACCAGCCTAGCCCTTCTGGCTCAGGTACCGCTTTCGGCACCGGTATAGGATACCAGCGTAACACAATCAGACACCGACCCCGCCGGCGAGGTCGACGTACCCCCGTAGGTTAGCTAGAACGATCGCGACTTTTCATAGGGTCCACTCTTCCAGTAGACGTAGCCTTCTCGATCCTCTTATCCCGGCAACGGCCCAAGCCGAGGCTCGCACCCCAGGGGTGCCCTTGTGCTAGTTACCTCCCACTTTTGACGGTTGGGCGCCTTAAGCGCCTGCCCTCCCGCCCGGTGACGCTGTAAAGGTCGGTAGAGACCAACAGCATTAGCCCGTTCAAAAAAAACAAGTAACCATAATATTATCTGCTGTCTAGCTTTTTTTTTTACTTACGATAAAAAATAATTGACTAACGTAGATACTTGACTTTTTTGTAAACTTTGTAAATCGACCTTGAACTTCTTGGTCGCGTTTATCTTTAGAATGTATCGTTATAATAACAAACTCATTCCAAAATTAAATTAAATTTCATAACTGGCCAATAAGCGAAAAAAAAACGCCGTAACGTGGGTAAATAAAATATGCCGTAACGTAAGGTAAAATGGATATTTTATATACGTCACTAGGCCACGTGCACGCTCGAATGCGGGTTTCCTAGTACTACCGACATTTTTTCCTATTAAAACACGCTTAGTACATATTTATGTACATAGTTGTATAAAAAACGCATACCTATGACTTTACTGCGGGATATAACAACTATTGTTTTTAAAGTTGCAGCTGCGGTTTTTTTTCTTTTTTTCTGCAAGTCGTGGCTCTGGCTTTGACGTTTATAAATCCTTGTTATGATGAAGATTAATATTAATACAGGTCTTTATGACCTCGGTTAATTATTGAACGGGCTTATTATAGCCCTTATTGCGTGGTAATAAGAGTTTATGTCAGTCAAAGATCAACTCGTTACGCACGGTATGTAAATAAGTAAAGGCCTGTGTATTTTAAATTATTTTTGCATACGTTTGTAAATGAAACAAAAAATTATTATATAACGCCACTGAGATGTATAGATTTTAATATTTTTGGATTAAGTAATTAGCTTCCTTTCTAAGTAATTATGTAAGTACCTAGTTTAAGGCTGCTGTATACGCAGAACCACTGTCTCGCTCGCACATTGCGACGTTTTTGAATATATTAAATAATTAATTATTAATAATTTTACTGGGTGGTAGGACTTTTCTGCAATGTTCGTCTAGGTAGGTACCACCGCTTTGCCAGTTATTCTGCCGCCAAGCAGTAGTGTGCAAGCACTACTGTGTTCCGGTTTGAAGGGCATTGTAGCTAGTGAAATTACTGGGCAAATGAGACTTTATGATCTGATCACTCAGTCTAGTAATCTGATTATTAGACTGGGTGATGTCTCAGGATGACGTGCGCAGTGCAGTGTGGCGCGAAACTATTGTTTTAAAGTTCCGGGTGACACTGCAACTGTTATGGGCGGCCGTGTCACTTAACATCAGGTGAACGACTAGCTCGTCACGTCATTCAATCACATCAAAAAAAAATAAAAAAAAAAAAACTGAATTTACTTACGCAAAATCTGGCTAAACTATGTTATCATGAGTAACATTACAAATGTTCAACAAAAAAAAAAAAAATTAATCCAAACAAGTTTGGGTCTGTAATAGGTCATTTAGGCGCACTTAATAACACTGAAAAAATGACTTTTCTCATAGAATTGGATGAAAAAAGTGTGCCACACGGTACCAAAATTATTTAACCTCGAGCGATGTACTTTGAATCCCTCGCTACGCTTAGGATGCTATTTTAGCCCATCCCAGGATTGTTCTCCATCTATCGATATTTGATAAACTATCATTCGACAACACTATTTTTTTATGTAAACGAATGACGTGACGAGCTAGTCGTTCGCCTGGTGTTATGCGTCACGGCTGCCCATAACAGATTGCAGTGTCACTCAGAACTCTAAATTAAAGTTTCGCGTGGCACTGCGCACTGCGCACGTCATGCTGAGACATCACACAGTCTAAAAAAGATTTCTAAACTGTGAAATCAGTTTGATGATATAAATTCAATGCAAACTATAGCATTTGTACCAACTTATTAACACACATTTTTTGCTATTTTACTCCATCACAAGGTTGTTCTCCATCTATCGATATTCGATAAGCTATCTTTCGACAACACTAATTAAATGTGGTGCCTTTTCAACGTCTTTTCTTGTGATACTTTGGCGTGTAATAAATTAATATTAAAAGTGTAAAACTGTAGTACAAGGAAACGCAGCCGCCGGCAAAATTCACCGATTCGCAGAAATCTCGTGATTTTTGCTACTTACAATATCATGTCCGTTAAAATTAACATTTTCGTTTTGTTTTTATTCATGAACAGTTACGTCAGCGTGTCTAAAGGAGGTTAAGTAAAAACGTTCTGGTATTACCTATCTTGGATACTGAATGATGGAATAAATGTTATTTTTAAAACTTTGTGCACAGTATAAAAAAGTTTTGGCGTCGTACCTCTAATACCGTGGGGATTGGGACTCTTTATCTTTGCGTTATCCAAAGTTTATCAGATCATCTCTGATTGATGCATAGAGTGACCAAAATGCTGGCACTTACTTGGCACAACGAATCAGATCATCTGGTTGATGCATAGAGTGACCAAAATGCTGACACTTACTTGGCACAATGAATCAGATGTTGGGTACGCTACCTACTGGTATATAGTGTGCTGAAGCATTTCAGCTGTCTATTAGGCCAACGCGGCCAGTATACAGTCCAAATGCTTTTTGCAGGCAGTGGTAGCTAGTAGCATTTAGTTTTAGTTGTATTATTGTAGTAATTAGCTTCCTCATACTCCTCGTATTTGAAGGTCTTCCACCTTCCATGGCCTTCTTTATAATGTCACGCCATCTCCTATTCTCAGCGACGGCTTGGGCATCGTATAGAGCGGTGTCCAGTGTGCTGCTTTGGTTGGACCAGCGCATCGGGGTTATGCCCACGTAATTGCTTTCCTTCCACTTAGCCAGTCACTAGTACTTAGTTTTTCCAGATAATTAGTTTAAAATGTATGCCCGTCTGAAGTAAAGTTTCACAGCTTCTAAGTTCCCGCTTATCCCTCTATGACGTATCTAATGCAACGCATTTCAGTATGGGTACTAGGAGATAAATATGAACTTAATATCTGTCAAACTTTAGGACAGATTGGCAGATTAGTTAGGCTATGTAATTCATTTGACAGCCTCCGTGGTGTGGTGGTGCTGCAGGTTGGCTCATAACCCGAACGCAGAGGGTCGATTCCCGCAACAGAAAAAACATTTGTGCACAGAAAAAAAAGCGAAAGTACTTGTTCCGGGTCTGGGTGTTGTGGGAGCATGGTCCTCGTAGTTCCTGGGTCCCTAGATACAGGGAATCCGAGTTAGGGTCCAGGATCTATGAATGTGATCGTTGGGCGTTATTTATTATTTACGAATGACATTGTATGAAAGCATTCGTAAAAAAAATAGAAATTTCCTTTTTGGGGTCCTCCGGGACGAGGGCCTCGGGGATCGGGGTATTCAGGTAACCTATTACATAAAGGGTGTTTAGGTAACCTCTAAGGCGGTTTAATGAAGTTAGAAATTGTAGGGAGAAACTTAGTCAAAACCGCAGGGTGCCTGTACTAGTCTCCTCTAATATAGGTCTATACTTACTACATATAGCTTATATACCTATACATGTGCATGTAGCGGGCGGGTCGCGTGACCTCTATATAGTACAGACACAGTAATAAGTTGGCAGCGGTTTCTGAACACTTTGCTGTGTATTTTATACTGACTTTGGTATTGATAGCTAATCTAATGTTGATATATATTAGGTTTTCTATCGATCTATCAACCTGGCGGAACCGTGAGCTCTTAGCGCGATTCAAAACCGAGCCTATATTGGATCGCTTTGTTTTTTTTTGTATGGGGATTTTAACAAGCGATCCAGTATAGGCTCAGTTTTGAATCGCGCTAAGAGCTCACGGTACGCCCTCTGTACCTTTATAAGTCAATTCAAACGTATATATGCACCCAGCCAAGTCCCTCATCGCTGTCCTTGCGGTGAAATGGTGGACGGGCTCGGACTTCATGGACTGTCCTGTATAAAAAGTACAGGACGAATACCGCGGCACGCCGACTCGACCAACATCAACCGAAAATCATCCGTCGGGCTTTAGTTAGTGCCGGTGTCCCATCAGTCCTAGAACCTAATGGACTGATGCGAGACGACGGCAAAAGACCCGACGGGATGACCCTAATCCCCTGGAAGATGGGACGGCCTCTTGTTTGGGATGCCACATGTGTTGACACTTTGGCTCTGTCCCATCTTCCTTTAACAACAGTTCAAGCCGGCGCAGCCGCCATCAAGGCTGAAAACCTCAAACGGCACAAATATGCACTCCTTGACAGGGCCCACATATTTGAGCCGTTTGGGGTGGAGACAATGGGTCCATGGGGACCCGCCGCCATGGAAACGTACCGGGACTTGGCCAAACATTTGGTGACCAGAATGCTGGCTTTTATTTTGCACAAAAGATAAGCATTGCCATCCAGCGTGGTAATGCTGCCAGCATTCTGGGCACTTTTCCCTCCGCCAACGGTTTATTTTAGGTTTTATATATTAGTTTTAAAGTTTTTAGGTATAGTTTAGTTTAGAATATACATGTTATTTAAGTTAATACAACTTAACGTATATTACTGCACTCGCCATGAAGTAGATATCATATTATAAAGCAGAATATTAATGTGAAATCCAATACTTACAGCGCCACTAGCGGCTACTGCACGTAACTAATGCCCATATTATATGTACTAAAGTTCGATATGTGCGACGGAATTGCACAACTTAATTCCCCCATCCCCTTTTTACCATCGTACAACTAGACGCACGGAAACACGGCATCCGTATTCTTAGAATACGTACAAAGCGTTTTGATTCCTCGTTTATAATTCGGACAGCCAAGGAATTGAACACCTTACCAGCGTCATTGTTTCCTGACGAATATAATCTAGGAGTTTTTAAGGCTAGAGTGTACCGGTATCTTCTAGGCCAGCATGCTCCATCGTCGCGTCGTCACTTACCATCAGGTGAGACCGTGGTCAAATGTTAGCCTGTCGTTGATTTAAAAAAAGAAAAGAAAAATATCGCCTAAGTTCACACTTAGGTATCCCTCTATGACGTAGGCACTAGGCACTAGGCAGTAAGTGCCTACGTAGGCACTAGGCAGTAAGTGCCTACGTAGGCACTAGGCACTAGGCAGTAAGTGCCTACGTAGGCACTAGGCACTAGGCAGTAAGTGCCTACGTAGGTACTGCAACGACATGAAGTACCTACTGCAACGTATTTGGGTATACGTTCTATAGTACGAGCCACAGATAACCCCCAATAGATACCGCATGAAAGACGACGACCGCGCACCACGCATTGGCGTAAATGGGTCTATATAAATCGCCACTTCGCAGCACGGCCTTAGTTTCGACCAATTATTAGAGTTCATTATTAAGGCGTCACGCGAAACAGCCAATAATAGCGCATTGGCTCCAGTCCCCGCAACCCGCGCCTTCCGCCAGTTTTGGTGAGCTAGGATCTGAACAAAAATCCCGTAATGCGGTATCTATTGGGGGTTATCTGTGGTACGAGCATAATATAATGAGCTGTCAAACTTTAGTGTACATGGGCATTCATGTGATACTGTACAATTATTTTTTTGTGCATAAAATTGTTTACATTTAAAACCTCCATTCCTAAGCTCATAAAAAACAGTTAATTAACAAATTCTACCCGTCACACAATAAAAAAATAAAACGCTTAACCCGTAATTGTAGACAAATATTCCGAGGCGAGCTCCGGTACGTTTCACCTTTTACCTTTACCCAGGCCTTATTTAACAACTTTTTATCAATGTCAATTAAAAGTCACTGCTCGCAACAGGTTGTTTTACCCTACAAGGAAAATATGTACCACTTTCTCTGTGCCAATTTTGCGTTCCGTTTCATACAAAATTGCATGATTATTTTATGATTTGTGACTTTTTGTCAATGGCATCGTTGCATTTCCCTCGCATTTTATATCCCGGAAATGCTTTAGGAAAGAGTTTCAGTAGAGTCAACACTACAGGGCTGGAGCATATAATAGGTAAGATATTATCTATACTGGAAAATATAGGGCATCTCGGCTACCAGTCCAAATGCTTTTTGTAGTACCTACTTAGGTACGTATCATAGTGTAAGTACGTAGCTATACCCGAGCCATATTCAAGATGCAATATTTACTAACATTGCACTGCCAGTTAAATCAGCTGATTTTTAGGGTTGTCGCCACGAAATGGTTGAGCGATATCAGAATTACCATGATTCATTAACAGCCTGAAGACGTCCACTGCTGACCATAGGCCTCCCCCAGAGCACGCCACCTTGAGCGGCTGCTCGCCTCCTGCATCCATCGGCTCCCCGCGGCTTTCACCAGGTCGTCGGTCCACCGAGTGGGGGGCTGGCCTACGCTGCGTCTTCCGGTTCGTGGTCGCCACTCGAGAACCTTTCTTCCCCATCGGTTGTCAGTTCTACGAGCGATGTGGCCTGCCCATTGCCACTTCAACTTACTAACTCTAAGAGCTATATCGGTCACTTTAGTTCTCCTGCGGATCTCCTCGTTCCGGAGCTTATCTCGCAGGGAAACACCGAGCATAGCTCGCTCCATAGCTCGCTGCGCGACTTTGAGCTTACTAATGAGGCCAACAGTAAGAGACCATGTCTCAGTTCCATAAGTCATCACTGATTACCATGATTAATACCTATAAATTCTATCAGATTTGTCACAATTTTCAATATTTATGTCAATACCTATAAAAAATGTAACTAAGTACTTGAATTTAAAAATTTTCAACAGGTAATCCAAGATTAAAATCGCCCTAGATTTATCAGTGCCAAACATAATGAATCTCAGTTTGATGTCAACAATTGGTTACTTTTGGAATATGATCCGTCACCCCTAGCAACCAAGAGGTTCTTTATGAAGCTGGTATGAAAAAAAATTCATGGGCGAGTACGCCAATGCTCTAAAAATAAAAATGTTTGTAACCCCTGCTATCAGCTGATTAAACTGTCAGTGCAATGTTAGTAAATATTGCGTCTTGAATTTGACTGATATATAGTAGCAGTAGCAGTTGATATTATTGTAAATAGTTAGATTAAGGAATCAAGACACTTTGCCCATTATAAAAAAACATGTGAGAGAAGGCGATGAACCAGCAGTAGGAACGTATTGGGCGGATGGCTGGATGGACAACTGATGAGTTGATGACTAAGTCCCGATTTTACCAAAAGTATATCTTTCCGAGAACAACCGAGTTTCACGAGTATAACCATGGAGCAAAGAGGAATAAGAACCTTTTTTTTATGTAAATGAATGACGCGACGAGCTAGTCGTTCGCCTGGTGTTAAGCGTCACGGCTGCCATAACTGATTGCAGTATCACTCGGAACTATTAATTGTACTTATTCTATTTATTTTTTTTAATCATGAGAGTCGTTTTAAACCGTCTTGACATAGGTGTTAAGGAGTAATAGAGTAGCTATTACCTACAAAGGATTGTCATTATTTAGTCTACTTATGTATTTAGGCAATTTCACAAAAAGAGGGTCTTAATTTGGCTGTAAGCATGTATTTAGTTAGATATTTTTATTCTCCCAATCCCCTCATCTCCCTATTCCCCATCACTTCCCGTGGGTGCCGTAAGAGCCCGCTAAGGGAATATCCAGAAAATGGACAGCAGTTATGGCAAATTCCCCCAATGATAAGTTCCCAAAGTGGCGTTCTTTGGGGGAGGCCTATGTTCAGCAGTGGACGTCTTCCGGGTGTTAATGTGATGTGTGTGACTGACTGGCCTACAACGCAATTAACAGTTAAAATCAATTATAATTTTAATAAACATGGATTTCAGTACCTACTTAACGAAAGTAATAAGAACACCGAATGCGAAACGTGTTCTTGAATCCAGTTTCAAGTTGCCCTTAATTAGCAAACGAAATTAATCGAAATAGAGTAATTAATAAAATTTCGCTGAGTAACCGATAAAAAAACCATCCGCCACGCTTCGCGGCCGGCGTTGCGTTGTCAGTAAAAAGCTAAAAACTGACGATTGAACTGATATGAACGTGAGTAAAAAAAGTATTGCCAACGGTACCGGTTAGTTATACAACATGGCAACGAAATATTAATTTGTAAAGACTGAGTCGGTAAGGTCGCGTCTGCGTGTAACGGAACGTTTTGGTTTTGCGCGATTTTTTTTGTTATATTTTGGCTCCACATTTAGTGTATTTAGTCAGTGTCAAGTATTGTAATTTTTCATCGTGTTACAGAATGTTTCACGTAAAGTCATTAGTCCTCAGTAAGTCAGGTAGTCATAGTCCAATTTAAGCCTTGCCCTAGTAAAATGGTGGCAACTTTAGTAGAAGCTTCTATGGAATTTTGGAAGCAACACGAAAAACCACGTTTCACCACATGATATCACTTGCCCGCACTCATGCTCGTAATTCAGCACTTAATGCGTAAAACGCCACCAATTTTAAACATTAACACTGGAAAAAGCACAAGTTTAGAAAAATAATACAATGCACCGACGTGAACTTTTTCGAGTTCCCGCCAAAACTCTACCAAAACTCTTTTTCCGCTTTTCGTTATGACAGATGCGTTTTATTTTTTTATGGCTATGGCCATGGGTTTTAGCAACGTATACTTCGTCTATTATACCATGAAATTAAAGTTTTCTTATGTAAAATTAATTAACACCTAAATACTGATTTAGTGTTTGCTAATCAACAGTATATATTTTAATGTAAAGAAAAAATAGAAATCGCGAATAGAATTTTTCATTTAAGTTGGAATTTTCTGCAAAGTTCGTCTAGGTAGCTACCACCGCTTTGCCAGTTATTCTGCCGCCAAGCAGTAGTGTGCAAGCACTACTGTGTTCCGGTTTGAAGGGCATTATTACTGGGCATTCAAGACTTATGAACTGATCTCACAATCTAGAAATCTTTTTTAGACTGTGTGATGTCTCAGGATGACGTGCGCAGTGCGTAGTGTCGCGCGATACTTTATACTTTAGAGTTTCGAGTGATACTGCAATCTGTTATGGGCAGCCATGACGCTTAACATCAGGCAAATGACTAGCTCGTCCCATGATTTTAATTTAATTTATACTCACCTAGAATTGCTATACTATATTTATAAATATATTTTTTTACATATAAATCTGCATGCTTTATTTATACAATTCAAGCCTACCAATCTAAGTTAAGGGTCAATAACAAAATTAATAGGTAATAATTTTTCTCTTAAGGCCAAGCGCAATAGTGAAAGTTTTGTTTTTCTTCTTGAATAAGAAGTTTTAATAAATATACCGACCACACCCTACGCTGGTTTATGTGGATTCTTGTTACACCGTAGCCTTAAATATACCCTAAACCAGTAAGATCCTACTTAATATTATAAATGCGAAAGTTTGTGTGTGTGAATGTTTGTTACCTTGTAACTCCGTAACTACTGAACCGATTTCAATGAAATTTGGAATGCAGATAAATTATACGCTAGATTAACATATGGAATACTATTTATCTGCGGGTAACACCACGGGGCGCAACACGCTGACCCGAAAGAAAAAAAAATCAATCCTATTCCCATAAAAAAAAACTTGCAGAAAAGAAAGTTCAGTTTTTTTTTAAATTGTTATAGTTTTCCTTTTTTTTCTTACAATAAAACCTAATTCGGACTATTACCGTGTTTATTATTTTTTAGGGTTCCGTACCCAAAGGGTAAAACGGACCCTATTACTAAGGCTCCGCTGTCTGTCAGTCCGTCTGTCACCAGGCTGTATCTCATGAACCGTGATAGATACATATAGGTATCTTCTAGGCAAGCATGTACCATCGTAGATCGCATCGTTACTTCCCATCAGGTGCGATCGCGGTCAAATGCAGGCCTATTCATTTGTAAAAAAAAGTTGAAATCGTCACAGATGATGTATTTCTGTTGCCGCTATAACAACAAATACTAAAAAACATAACAAAATAAATATTTGAAGGGGCTCCCATACAACAAACGTGATTTTTTGCTCGTCTTTACAGATAACGGTACGGAACCCTTCGCGCACCAGTTCGACTCGCACTTGACTGGTTATTTGGTTTTGGCTTCACACAGTTGATCCAACCAGAGTCGATTTTTTTAAATAACGAATAGTAATTTGTAATCTCATATCCATCGGTGTGACAAAATCTCTTTATGGGTGTGAATGTGTTGGAAACGCATACCTACTTAGGTATGCGTTTATGAGATGCGAAAATTAATAAATAATAAGATGCCACCGCCCCGTTTCGAATGTACGCTATGGATCATCGAATAGAATTGCGTTTTATCTATGGTTTTATAGACTTGAAAACCGGAAACTGAAGTCAAACAATATACAAGGTGAGTTTGAATTGGTATGTTATCCCGAAAGGGGGGGACTGGGACCATGATAGCCCACAAGTTGTGAGAGCCTTACTTGAAACTGCGTGTTTTGAAGCTTCTATACTAAAAAATAAATCCACTCACAAATTTGCACGTACGATCGCTACAAGAGTTAACAAGATAGTAAAATAAATAAACAAATTCATTTCTAAACACAGGTCGTCAAACTCATTTAAGTGCATTCGGTCAAGGACGAAGATCAACCACCCCACCTGCGCTAGGGCCATCTTCGAACGTAAACTTTACACGGCATTTCTTCAATGAAAAACTATTAATTTAGAAAAGTCGTAGAAGAATTGTATTTTTTTTTTACATCGGGCTTATCTAGCATTTGACCACGCTCTCACCTGATGGAAAGTGACGATGCGATCGAATTGTCTACCTTGGGGAGTAGATTTACCCCCTTTCGGGAAAATATACCAATTCAAACTCAAATAGTATTATTAGTGACAAAAATGATTCTTTTTTAACTTCATCAATCAACTTTTACAATAATTATTATAATTAAGTATGATTCATAATAATCAGGTCATTTTAAACCAGTTCGTACCAGTACTGTTGTACAAACCTTAAATAATATGAATTATTCAGTTACTAAAATGATTTATGAGTCGCAAACTGGTTACTGATTTTGTTTTCAGTGAAAAGACTTCAACGCGCGCGTTGAATAGTATAATATATATTTGTGATTATTAACCTTAAATTTTAGTTTTAGAGGGAACGTGAAATCCTTCAGTAATTTATACCAAAACTTGTGTAAATACAAGTGTTAATGAGTAATAATGGTGGATTATTAACAGTTAATCATTACCTATATGTGAACGTGCACGTAAAAACACGACAAAAAAACTGTATGAAAAATATTAAGGTCGTTTTTAGGGTTCCGTACCCAAAGGGTAAAACGGACCCTATTACTAAGGCTCCGCTGTCTGTCTATCTGTCCGTCTGGCACCAGGCTATATCTCATAAACCGTGATAGTTAGACACTTGAAATTTTCACAGATTATGCATTTCTTTTGCCGCTATAACAACATATACTAAAAACCGAATAAAATATATAAATAAATATATAATATAAAAACAAACGTGATTTTTTTGTTCGTTTTTGTGGATGGAATGGTACGGAACCCTTCATGTGCGAGTCCGACTCGCACTTGGCCGGATATTTGTCTTCTCCCAAACTAACATACTTAGTAGGTAGCTACAGTTTAATAAATGGTAAATCTACCTAAAACCTGTAATGTATTAATACGATATTTTTGTGATCAATCATTTGTGGGTTTACGAGAAATATGATGCTAAGTTTTTGTTGTAAGCACCACAATGAAGTACAAGCAGAATTGGCCATTAAATCACTCTCACTACGGTCTTTATTTCTTTCCAATATCACTGACCTGCTAATTTTGAATGAGAACTAAAAGACCTATACAACAAATTTAATACTGCTTAGAACAGTAGAATGGAAAAATATGGTTGGGCATAGACTATGAGATTCAATGGGGGTAAAATAAGATATGTTCATAAATTAAATATTCCCCCACCGCTGCTGTCTCCTTAGGGGGCAGACGGGATAAAAAGTTTTATTTTGTCCCCCTGTGTAGACGACAATGACGACACGACGATGCGATGGTGATGAGGCAGATAAAACATTTTATACCTATGTCCGAAAGAGGCCACAATAATAATCTTTCGATCTTATTAAATTCATTTGAAGACGTTTGCGGATGCTTTTTTTGTAGCTAATTAGGATTAAAAATAGACCCATTTTCTTAACAATAAATGTTCAGTCTTTTCGTCCGAAATACCGCGGACACAAAGGTTTTCAATCAGTGTGTTGCCAGTGATGACTTATGGAACTGAGACGTGGTCTCCTACTGTTGGCCTCATTAGTAAGCTCAAAGTCGCGCAACGAGCTATGGAGAGAGCTATGCTCGGTGTTTCCCTGCGAGATAAGATCCGGAATGAGGAGATCCGCAGGACTAAAGTCACTGATATAGCTCTTAGAATTAGCAAGTTGATGGCAATGGGCAGGCCACATCGCTCGTAGAACTGACAACCGATGGGGAAGAAAGTTTCTCGAGTGGCGACCACGAACCGGAAGACGCAGCGTAGGCCCCCACTAGGTGGGGGAGGCCTATGTTCAGCAGTGGACGTCTTCAGGCTGTTGGTGATGATGATGATCAAATTTTCATTATTTTTTAAAACGAATTACATATTACAAAATGAGTAACCAAGTACAAATTAGTACTAATTTTTTTTTTCTTAATATAGGACGCTTAAAGGACTAAAGATTACCCAATCAAAAGGATAACACTCAGCTACAAGTACCAGGCTTGCATAAAATAATAGGAGCTGGTTTTGTACTTGGAAATCGAGAAAACGGCTATATCGCCACATTACAGACACACCGTTCATAGAGTAGACACAAAACCTTTCGCGTACACCACAGACCTGTAGTGGATACTACGTATTACACTCTATCGTAGTAAAAACGTGCACAGTTGTGTTGCTGGAATACGATTCAAGTAAACGTTGTTTGCCTTGAAGCCTTTGCTGTTCGCTCTATCTCGCTCGCTCTTGTAACTTGTCAGTATCTGCGTCTCATTCCCGCTGTTACGCAAAATACAAGGCTTTGTAAGAATGCCGCTCGATGTTATGATGGATAAATTATTTTATAATTATTTCAACTTTTCTTTAAATCGTATTTATTTTAACTGTTACGTTTACTGTGAGATGTATAATTGTTGTTTAATTCAATTTGTTTTTTGTCGTTTAGTGTCAACTAATTATCGTAATTAAAATTATTCTTCTAGGCAAATAAACTGTATTTAAGTGTTTTAGTAACTGATGTTTTAGTAAGATCCGGCTAAGGGAATATCCAGGGAATGGGCAGCAGCATTCCCCTCGGTACATTATAATCTACTGCGATCACCAAGCCGCCTGCCAAGCGTGGGGATTATGGCAATTTGGCAAACCCTCTTTAACGAGAGGCCTATGTTCAGCAGTGGGCAAAAAAGCTGATGACGTGATGTAGGCATCATATTGGTTGATCTCTACCAACCTTTGATAATGAATACAGGTAAAACTAATACAAATCAACCATTTTTTCTACAAGTGGGTTTTATTAAAACATGAACAATGAATTTGGGCATAAATTGTGGGAAACCCCTAATTTTTTGGTGATGTTTTTATTAACAGTAATTAAAATATTTTTAGTAAATCCGGTAAGTATTTTTATTTATTTACAAGTTGTAATGTAATTCAAAAACTTATTTTTAAATTGAATTTACATTTCAATATCGAGATGAGTGCCAGGACGATCCGTCAAAACCGCGGGGAGCCGATGGATGCAGAAAGCCAGCAGCCGCTCAAAGTGGTGTTCTATGGGGGAGGCCTATGTTCAGCAGTGGTCGTCATAAGGCTGTTGATGACCAGTATCTTAGTGTAGATAAAGACCAGGAACAATATATTTAATACTATTACCAAAAGTAAAAACATAATTACATACCTACATCATCATCATCCTCTTTGCCTTTTCCCATTTGTTATTGGTGTCGGCTCCCAATCTAACCTGTAGCGGCGAGCTACCAGAATTACACGAGCGACTGCCATCTGACCTCGCAACCCATAAGGAACCAGTAACAGGGATGGTTAGATCAGGCGTCAGATTCTATCAGGCGTCTGACTACCCGTAACGATTGCCATAGATGTTCTTATGACAACCGGGACCGACGGCTTAACGTGCTCTCCGAGGCACGGAGCGATGGCATCGAAAACTGCACATAACTTAATACACAAGTCATTGGTGCAGAGCCGAGGATCGAACCCGGTGCTGTAAGATTGCAAAGCGCACATGCAATATCCGCTCGGCCAATTCACTCACACCTTCTACATCATTGTATTGTTATTGCAATACATTGACACAATTGACTGTGGCACTGTGACACACTCTGTGGTGTGGTGGTTGAGCAGGTCGTCTCATACTCATAGGTAGCCCGGAGGTAGCGGGTTCAATTTCCGCGATAGGCAAGTATTTGTGAACAGAAAAATAAGCCACAAGTACTTGTTCTGTGTCTGGGTGTTGTGGGGTTGGGTCCCTAGATACAAGGAATCCTAGTTAGGGTCCAGGATCTATGTATGTGATCGTTGGGCGTTATTTAGTTATTTATTCCCACTTCTGGGTTTCTCTTACAGGGAGAGTGTTGGCCATAACCCAGTACGCTGGACAAGTGCGGGTTGGTGGATGAAACATGTTCTCGAATTTTGTAATTCTTGAACATGCTGGTTTCCTCACGTTGTTTCCCTTCACCACTGTAAGAGAGGGTGCAAATTCCGCACATAACTTGAAAACTCTCAGTTTTTTTTTAATGTTAAGAGCGACAAACAAGCTTACGGCCCGCCTGATGGAAAGCGGTAACCGCAGCCTATGGACATCTGCAACACTAAGGGCATTGTCGACGCGTTGCCAGCTCAGTAAGGCTTTTTTTTAGTTCTAAGAAAACTGTACCTATTTTTTTAATGTAAACAAATGACGCGACGAGCTAGTCGTTCGCCTTGTGTTAAGCGACACGGCCGCCCATAACAGATTGCAGTGTCACTCGGAACCTTAAATTAAAGTTTCGCGTGACACTGCGCACTGCGCACGTTACCCTAAAACATCACACAGTTTAAAAAAGTTTTATAGACTGTGAGATCAGTTCTTAAGTCTCATTTGCCCAGTAATTTCACTAGCTACAATGCCCTTCAAACCGGAACACAGTAGTGCTTGCACACTACTGCTTGGCGGCAGAATAACTGGCAAAGCGGTGGTACCTACCTAGACGAACTTTGCAGAAAAGTCCTACCACCTAGTAAACTGTTACTATTATCTAATTGGCGGGTTGTGGCTGAGGCCCGTTTGAAAGTCGCCCGAGTTACCGCTGAGCTTCTACGTAAAATTTATTGATATTAAAATCATTTAAAATGCGAAATCATTTAAATATTAAACTGCTTAGAACTTGTATTAAAAGACGTGTATTAACTACAGGAAGCACTAACACACTGATAGCTTAGCGTTTGTGTGTGTGTGTACTCACACTGACACGATCTTGATCTGTTGACGTTGTAGAGTCAGAAAATACAATAAGGGAGTAAGGACAAAATAAGCGGGAGGGAAAGAGAAGGGATGAGCAAAGGGAGGCTATAGAAATAGATGAACGATATAGTAAGGGGGTGTTATGGAGTGAAAGCCACACAAATGGACTATACATTCAACGTTCCACTTTTATCATTAGTAAATAATAAAATAGGGTATGAATTTTACAATAAATATAAAAGAAGGAATCCCGGTCTTGAAATTGGCTAGTTGAAGTAGCATTCGGCAGACCACATCGCTCGTAGAACTGACAACCGATGGGGAAAAAAGATTCTAGAGTAGTGACCATGAACCGGAACACGCAGCGTAGGCCCGCCACTAGATGAACCGACGATAGCCGACGGATGCAGGAGGCAAGCAGTCGCTCAAAGTGGCGCTCTGTGAGGTGGCCTATGTTCAGCAGTGGACGTCTTCAGGCTGATGCTGAGAATGATGACGACGTTCCAAATTAATCCGATTGAAAATGGTTTAAAGGATTTTTAAAGGATATTTTTATGCCAACCCTACAAAGTTTAATTAAATGCATCTAGATTCCTCATCCAACGCAGCTAGATGCAAGTGACTCGGCCAAGATAAAATTATAAAATATTGTTAACGCTGTATCTTTAGTAATCTATCTACATAAACTTAGGTAATTATAGTCTAGACCTAAGTTTTGTCATAAATAGCAAGGACATTGATTGAGACGATCTGACGTGAAAACTAATGGAACAAAACTTAATAGATGGTTGAAGGAACCGATTTTGGCCAACTGATACCTAATAATTACAGATCATTTGTTTTAACACAAAACTACCGCTACCTACTACTAATATAAGTCATAATTAGCGCCATTGACATGATAATAGGCTGGCCACATCGCTCGTAGAACTGACAACCGATGGGGAAGAAAGGTTCTCGAGTGGCAACCACGAACTGGAAGCACGGACTGATGTCTCAGGATGACGTTAACCCAAATTAGAAGTAATCCGTGTCTGACTGATTGTGGACTGTGCTGATGACTCAGGATGACGTTACCCTGAATTGGGGGTAATCTGTGACTAACTGATTGTGGACTATGCTGATGTCTCAGACTGACGTTACCCCGAATTGGGGGTAATCTGTCACTGATTGATTGTGGCCTGTGCTGATGTCTCAAGATGACGTTAACCCAAATTGCAGGTCCATGACTGACTGATTGTGAACCGTATTGATGTTTTAGGACGATGCTACCCCGAATCGGGGGTAATCTGTGACTAATTTATTGTAGACTGTGCTGATGTCTCAGGATGACGTTACCCCGAATTGGGGGTAATGTGACACTGACTGATTGTGGACTGTGCTATAACGTCTCAGGATGACGTCAGCAGCACGTCTTTCTTTTACATAAAAGAACAAAGTTGCCGAATACGCCGCTTGCGTTGATAATGAATAATTTTTAGAACAGTTACACCTTACATTTTAAGTCGTGTTTTGACTCATAGCCACCGAGGCGTGACATTTTTTGCTTTCTGCAGACATTTCCGTTCATAATGATATGACATACGGACGTGCCTGCCGTACACGAGGTTAGGGTTTGAAGATACGTCCGGAGATCCGGTGTGCCAGCACCCCAGAGCCGTGCTCCGTTATTTCAAGGAGCTGGGATGGCTTGGGTAGATGCTGGCGGGGGAAATGCACAATACACCCCAAGCGGGACGTCAGTGCAGGTCTTATCGCCCCCATGCCAAATTAGAATTAGACGTCCGGAGATAAGTCGATGAGATGTTCTCGGTTTGATTCTGGAACGATTACTTTAGTCCTAAGTTAGAACATAGTGTCTATTGACTACCACTGTCTCAATAACGGTATTTCTTATTTATTGTGATAAATAATGTATTATTTAATGTAACGTGTTTTGTGACTAGACAAGCACTACAGCCCAGTTGATCTGTTGGTACTTTACCATTTTTGTAAAATAAGTTATTTAATGTTACGGATTTGTGTCATTTGGTCATTAATAAAAATGTAATTTTGAAAATCTACAGAATTTTAGGAAACTGCTATAGTACCTGCCTAAGTTATTTTGCCCTTATTGGTAACGTAGAAAGTTACTTTATAACCAAAAAGTGTCATCTTTATAATGAGTTGGCATTAAAGAACAAAATCATAGACATATTTGACCCCAATCTTGGGAGGTTTGTCAAGTGTATTAGGGCAACACAGTTCTCTGGTCTGAATGTAAATCATACTTAACAATTTTATTAGCATTTCTTTTTCTTCGCTGTATGTATGTACATAATTATTTTAAATGAAACAAAAAATATCTTAGATTTCCTGTTAAAATAATATAAAACTACATAGTCATGTTGTATTTACTTAGTTTACGGTTGCAATCTAGCTCCGAACTGTTTGTAAGTATAAAACTATTGTTGTGATAAGGGTTTGTAAACTGCTTTGTGATTAATAAAATAAAATGAAATAAAAATAAAAGATTATCTATTAAGTGCAGTGGACGGTGTCTTTTTGTCTGAATTGCCTATCTATTTTTTAGGCTTAAAGACAACTGTTTAGCAAGCACAATAAAATTATCGCATATAACAATGTAAAACAAAAACATCGATAAATCGAGTATTACTAGAATCGATAAATACCTTTAAAACACTTAATGAAATCTAACGACATGTCGCGAGAATGATCATCTCTTATGCGCATTTAAATGCACTCATTACGCACACATTGATATCCAAGTTACGTTTAATTATGAACTTTATGACGTTAATATAAGATTGTTTTTAATTTGTCTTATTACTTTGCTCCACGTAATGTCAGTAAGTCAGATGTCAGATAAAATTCTTGTACATGTTTGTAAAATTTTATGGAATGCTTTGCTGTTTTTCCCTCGATTTTAATTGTACATTTTATAAGACTTTTGTAAAGAAATACTTGAGTAATGTTTTAAATTTTTATAGTAACACTCAACTTCAATAATAGTTTATTGTTATACTAGCCGCGCCTCACGGTTTTACCCGCGGATAAAGAGTATCCTATCCAGCGTATATATAAGCTATCTGCATTCCAAATTTCATCAAATTGGGTTCAGTAGTTATGGAAAATGGTAACAAACTTTCACACACACATACTTTCGCATTTATAATATTATGTAGGATAAGTTATGAATTAGGATAACAAGTAAATCATTACTTCGGCCCATTGCCGTGTGTTTTAATATCAATCTCAAACTGGCTCAACAGGGCATTTTAGATTTGTAGCTAGCGAAATTACTGGGCATATGAGACTTAAGAACTGATCTCACAGCCTAGAAATCTTTATTAGACTGTGTGATGTTTCAGGACGTGACGTGGGAGTGACGTGCGCAGTGCGCAGTGTCACGTGAAACTTTAATTTAGAGTTCCAAGTGACACTACAATCTATTATGGGCGGCCGTGTCGCTTAACACCAGGTGAACGACTAGCTCATCACGCAACTTGTTTCCATAAAAAAACTTTGAAAACTTTTTTATTTATTAAAAGTTATTCATAAATTTCTTTTATCTTTTCAATCAAATACAAACTTTATTAACGAGACGAGTTCTGTGAATTAAAAATAAGTAATTAATTTTACAGATAACATACTCGTTTAAAAAAGATTGTATTTTTACATCTTTATTGGAAAATATTGATGAGTTCTACAACTAGTTTACTTACTATTCTGTAAACGTTTGCATTTTCAAAGGATGTAGAACCTTATTTATAACAAGCTATAGCTTAAATTAGTCAATGAAGATTACGTAGAGTAATGTAAAACAAAGACAAAAATACTTGTTTTTTGTGAAGCTTGGACAAAATAAAAATTAGAAAAAAATGAAACATGAATAAAATGTGACATAAACAATATGAAACAGACAAAATTTAAAAGCAAAAATGTAAAATAAAAAAATGAAATTTTGGACTAGACCAAAATGAGACTTTTATAAAACGACACTTGGTCAAAATAAGACTTGACAAAATGAGACATCATACAAACCAAATGAAGATTAGACAAAATGTGATTTGGACAGAAGAAAACTTGTACAAACTGAGGCCTAACAAAAAGTGACTTGGACAGAACAATACTTGGACAAAAATGAGACATCATGCCAAATAAAAATTAGACAAAATGTGACTTAGAATGAAACTTAGACAAAATGAGACTTCAAAAATATTATGTTACTTGGACAAACTGAGGACTAAACAAAAAGTGACTTGGACAGAAGAACACTGGGACAAAAATGAGATATCATGCCAAATAAAAATTAGACAAAATGTGACTTAGAATGAAACTTAGACAAAATGAGACTTTTAAAATATCATGTTACTTGGACAAACTGAGGACTAAACAAAAAGTGACTTAGATAGAACAACACTTGGACAAAAATGAGATATTATGCCAAATAAAAATTAGAGAAAATGTGACTTAGAATGAAACTTAGACAAAATGAGACTTCAAAAATATCATGTTACTTGGACATAATGAAACTTGGACAAACTGAGGACTAAACAAAAAGTGACTTGCACAGAACAAGACTTGGACAAAATAAGTTTACACAAATTATGACATACCTACAAAACGGTATTTAAGCCATTATAAGAAGGTGTTTGCATCCGTCCCCCCACAAGTGCCAACCGTAAAGATGATTATCTATCGTGTTGCGTTTTCCCTTGGCAAAGACGGACGGTTTTTATTGAGCTTTCCTAGGCACCTAGTAAATCATTCAGCGAAACGAGTACTGCGAGTATGGGTTACGTAATTTTCAGGACACGGAAAACAATCTAATACCACAATCTCCATTTCACCATCGGACGACAGGACATACAGCTACACGCCATACATTTATGGTATTCCTTCGATTCGCACAAAGCGGTTTGACTCGACATTTATAATCCGAGCAGCGAAGGAATGGAGCACTTTACCAGCGTCTTTGTTTCCCGATAAGTACAATCTGGAGCTCTTCAAGTCGCGAGTGAATATCTTCTAGGCAAGCATGTGCCATCGTAGACCGCGTCGTCACTTTTCATAAGGTGAGATTGCGGTCAAATGCGGGCCTATTTAGTTACATTAAAAAAATGTCAAATTCAGTTATATTAAAAATGAACAGACCTTTTTATTAACTAGCTTACGGCCCGCATGGATGGTAAGCAGTTACCGTCACCTAATGGACAACTGCAACACCAGGAGTGCTGCTAATCCGTTGCCAATTCCTTGATGTACCTTCTATGTACCCCATGTTGTAAATCAACGAAAACTTCAGCAGGTAAAGCCGGGGAGACACGATCAGAGTCTACGCGGACCGAGTGGACTGGAGTAAGCTTCTTACGAGTGTACTAGGGATATCGGTTGACATTATCACAGTTCACTCGGATAGTTTTCTTCATACTTTTCATTGTTGCTCACAGTCAACGTCGTTTTTTATATTTTTTTTTTCATTTTGTATTTTACTTTCACTACTCGTATACGAGCTAGCTCGGAGAAGTAGAGCGCGATCTGAGTCTACACAACATCAGGTGAACGACTACGGTCACGTCATTCCTTCACATAAAAAAGAAAAAAAAATATGTCATTAATGCGGTGCTTACTGCTTACCCTGTGATAATATGTTTGTTTATCTATATTTCAGTACGTAGTGTGGTCACCTTACAAGCCCAAGATTACCATACAATGGCCTCCAGCGTCCTTGGCTTCGTGTTATCTGTTTATCATTCTTATTTCGTGGTAATGAATCTTAAGAAATTAAAATTCTAAATACTTTGTTTTGTTTTGATTACTTATACATTTTGTTTTACAAGTTATAACAAAATAATTGTCCTTATTACAATGTTTCATTGTTGCAAATGTATTTGGATTGACATTTAGAATTTTTGGCGTTATGTGTGTTTAATATTTGCGTAAGTGATGATTTATTTTGTTTTTTTTTTTTTAAACGTCCATCTGTAAAATACAATACAATTATTGTTGTAAGCCAATTTAAAAAGTGTTCATCTTTTAGCATTCAGCGCTTTGTGTTGATAGATGAACTTTTACAATTCTATGATAAACTCTCTCTCTCTCTCTCTTCTGAACTGGTCCCGTGGTGCATACAGGAGTTGTTTGAAAATGCCTCTGCTTTTAACTATTTGTATAAATTTATATTATGTACTGTAAATGAGATTTAGAATAAGATATAGGTGGTAATTTTATTATTACAATACATTATTACAATGTTTTTGTATGAAGTTTTTTTTTGTGTAAATATGTATATGTAAATAAAGGTCATTGACTGACAGTCTGACACTGACAGTCTATCTGACACTTCTGACAGTGTCGGAGTGACGACGTATAACGTCTTGACTAGAAATTTTTTTTATGTAAAGGAATGACGTGACAAGCTAGTCGGTCGCCTGATGTTAAGCGTCACGGCTGCCCATAACAAATTGCGGTGTCACTCAGAATTCAAAATTAAAGTTTCGCGTGACACTGCGCACTGCGCACGTCATCCTGAGACATCACACAGTATAATAAAGATTTCTAGACTGTGAAATCAGTTCATAAGTCTCATTTGCCCAGTAATTTCACTAGCTATAATGCCCTTCAAACCCGAACACAGTAGTGCTTGCACACTACTGCTTGGCGGCAAAGTAACTGGCAAAGCGGTGGTACCTATACCTAGACGAACTTTGCAGAAAAGTCCTACCACCTAGTAAGCTATAAGGAAATGGAAAAAAAAATTACCTATGATCTCGGACAAAGAGTAACATCTCGGACAAACGAACAAAGGATAATGATCTTCTTACTTATGACAAAATTATCTGGATTTGACTATGAAAGAAATAAAACGAATTAAATTATTATCACACGACTGAAAAAAACCTACGAAAGACTAGGCGGTATGGTCTCACGACTTTAGCCTGCCCAATAGGGCGAACCAAAAAAAAAAATTTAAAAAAAGTATGTCGTTTTCATAATGGGCATCTTTGGTAACGCAAAAAAAACTAAAATATTCGTATATGAAAAATAAAACGATCTACATAATTGTCTATGATAAAAAAATTAAGTCAAATAATTTATTGCAAATAATCACTATTCCAAGTCATAAACATAATACAAAAAATAATTCAAATTATTGTTCCGAGCTTATAAATAAGTGCAAAGTGCTTAATGTCAAAATGTAGCATGTCTATACAAAAACACAAATTAATCTAGCTTGTGAAATTACTGGGCAAATGAGACTTTATGATCAGATCACAGTCTAGTAATCTAATTACCATACTGTGTGAAGTCTCAGGATGACGTGCGCAGTGCAATGTCACGCAAAACTATATTAATTTACAGTTCCGAGTGATACTGCAATCTGTTACGGGCAGCCGTGACGCTTAACATCAGACGAATGACTAGCACGTCACATCATTCATTTCCATTTAAAAAAAGTCTGATTTAATAAATATACCTACTTAACTGATGCTTATCTCAGAGAGATACAAAATAGATCACTAAAACAATGTTAGGTATAGGTTAAAATGTAGGTAGTAGACTAAACGGCCCTAGCGTTTCTCGAAATAAACTTTAGGTATTTATCATCATCATCATCATCATCATCATCATCATAATCAACAACAGCCTGCGTCCACTGTTGAACATTTAGGCCTCCTCTATAGAGCATCACTGAGCGTTTGAGGAGGCGTTTTTTTTTTACCAGTTAGGCCCGCATTTGACCGCAATCTCACCTGATGGAAAGTGACGACGCGGTCTACGATGGTAGATGCTTGCCTAGAAGATATTCACTCGCGACTTGAAGAGCTCCAGATTGTACTTATCGGGAAACAAAGACGCTGGTAAAGTATTCCATTCCTTGGCTGCTCGGATTATAAATGTCGAGTCAAACCGCTTTGTGCGAATCGAAGGAATATCAACAATAAATGGATGGCGCGTAGCTGTACGTCTTGTCGTACGATGGTGAAACGGAGATGGTGGAATTAGATTGTGTAGCTCCGCAGCACACTCACCGAAATGTAACCTGTAGAACACTGATATGTTGGCATGGCAACTACACCATAAATATAACTCTTCAAAATCTAATGAATAATTATGATGTAAAAAACTAGGTATAGGCATGGTATAGGTGGTCTAGGTGTATCTAGATATTCTAGTGTACCTAGGATACCTAAACCTGTACCGGACTGAGTTATACTTACATGTTATTTGCAACGGGATATTACTGGCATATCGGAGCTTTTAGATCTATGACTGTGATGCACTTGGCACTTGGGGAAAATATAGTACACAGTTTTTATTTAAAAAAAAAATAATCAATCAATATTATAGTTTTGTTTACTTGTTCTTTAGCCAATCAAGTTTTCATTAAACTATTTGAGTGGAAAAAATAACTATAATTTCAACCCAGTTTTTTTAAAATTGTTTTCTTTGTAGGTTTAAGTGTTCTGTAACTGTGAAAAACTAGGTATGTGATCAATGGTATAACGCGATTCAATAAAGAAAAGAACTGAAAAGAGCAAACATTTCCATTGCTGTCTTACTCTCTCTGCACTTAAACACAATAGTGGAAGAGGGAAAACAATAGTTTCTTGTTTGCGTCAGATTCGTTTCTTTAATGACACACGTTATGAGAAATAACCGACCAGGTGCGAGTTGGACTCGCGCACGAAGGGTTCCGTGCCAATAACTATCACTGCCATTTAATGTTGAGTAGCAGTACTATTTAAAGCAGCGCCATCTATTACTCATCTGGTAAACAAGCAAAGAAATCACGTTTGTTGTATGGGAGTCCCCTCAAATATTTATTTTTTTCAGTTTTTTAGTATTGTTATAGTGGCAACAGAAATCGTAATTTGTGAAAATTTCAACTGTCTAACTATCACGGTTCATGAGATACAGCCTGGTGACAGACGGACAGACAGACAGACAGCGGAGCCTTAGTAATAGGGTCCGTTTTACCTTTTGGGTATGGAACCTTAAAAAGGTATTAGGTTCATAAATAATTACACGGAACAATTTAGATAGACAGATAAAAATGTACCTACATAGGTTAATTTGTTAGGCAGAATTCGAGGTAGGTAGATTTCAATTTTTACAAAGATTTTATTGATGACATATTTTATTTGTAATAAATAAAAGCCTTGATTTTTAAGGCTAAGGCTAAACGTGACCGAACAATAAAACCCATGACATTTCAGAAGACCTAGCATTTCCAATACAAAGATTTCGAGATTTTTAGCGCCATAAAATCGTTCGACGGATATTTTCCAGCTATTATTCGTAATTAAAAGACAATAAAATATTATACGACGCGTGTTTTTTGAGGTTATGTATTTGAGGTTAATCAACATTGATTTTATAAAAGAATAGATTGTGTTTTTTTAAATATCTGTGTTACCACAAATAACGCTGACCGCATCTTTTGATATTTGAGAAACATGTTTTTAAATTCTCAGTTAGTTTCAAAGGTTTTATACAATAAAAATTACCAAATCTTGTTGTATAACTTAGGTACTTTAATACTTAATTACAATTTTTTATTTGATAGGCAATTAATTTACGAGTATTTATTTTGAGGATTCATAGCTGTTGGTGGAAGATTTTTGTCTATTTTATAAATTTATGTTGTTAAAATTATAAATTTTAATATTTTTCTTTCGTTTAGCAGCCCAGCCCGGTTTAAGTTGTAAGACCTTCCAATCTAGGTAATAACCTAGTAAAGACACACTAATATTACAGATTAAAAAAATATACCTAGATAAAGCTTTAACGGTAAAGTCTTTGATCACGAACGGCCTCAAATTAAAATAGTAATTTATACAAATATACAAGTTTCCGACACCAATCAAAGTGTTTTCACGGCGCTGTGACGAATTGATTCAAATATTTTATGTGCGGCTCTTCCTAAGAAATTCTGTATCGGTCTTAGATAGAATAAGTTAATTAGAATGTGTACTAGCTACACCTACTTCCTCAATTATTTTGCAAAGGTCATGATATTTTTAATTATTTTTATTTACCTATAAAAAACATGTAGGTACCTATAGTATGAATTAATCGTGCCAGTTTGTTTGGGTTATGATGACATTGACGCGTTATCTCTAAGAGGAATCATTTTAAAAGTTATTGAGTGACCTTACACTTTAAAAATAAAATAAAAACTTAATAAAATTAAAATAATTATGTGTAGAAATGCATGTTCTGGTTACAGGGAGTTGCATGAAGATTCAAATCGCGTTCTTGATTCAAATTTTCCTAAAATGTATTGTCGGTCAACCTTACACTTTCCATCGGTTTTTACGTGAAATATGATATGAAATGATTTGTTATCTATAACAAATTGCACAATAATTTATAGTAGTAAAACTTAAATAACTGTTATAAATCCTCGAAGGGTTGTTGGCACCCAAACTAGGATAAAACCTGTGGCATGGCATACCAACGCACCCCTACCAAGACAAGTAATAATTATTTTAAAGGACATACTGATAACAGTGACAAAAAAGTAAAAAATAGGTAATTAGATGTTATTATTTAAACATGCTTACAAGCGATTAGCATCGTATATTAAACAATAAAAAAAAATGAAGCTAAAAAAGTTATTTAATTTTGTCACAGCAACAATCCATAAGTTTCTTTTTTTTTAATGTAGACGAATGACGTGACGATCTAGTCGTTCGACTGGTGTTAAGCATCACGGCCGCCCATTACAGATTGCAGTGTCACTCGGAAATCTAAACGTGACACTGCGCACTGCACACGTCATCCTGAGACATCACGCAGTCTAAAAAGGATTTCTAGACTGTGAGATCAGTTCTTAAGTCTCATTTGCTAAGTAATTTTACTAGCTACAATGCCCTTCAAACCGGAACACAGTAGTGCTTGCACACTAGTGCTTGGCGGCAGAATAACTGGCAAAGCGGTGGTACCTACCTAGACGAACTTTGCAGAAAAGTCCTACCACCTAGTAAAGTAAGTAGTAACTAATTAATGTTCAGTGCCAAGTGGAGCTAGCCATTTCCCAGACATCCTGTCAAACTAGTTATAGTGACTCATTTGACTAAGTTTAATCATTTTAATACGTTTATTTTAATTTTAATAAACTTTGACAGCCTTGAACCTTTACGTCATTTCCTTTGGAAATGGTTTTACCCCCGACCAGACAGAAGAGTGTTACAAGTTTATCCTTGTCTGCTTAAGGCTGCTGTATACGCAGATCCACTACCTCGCTCGCGCATTGCGACATTTTTGAAGATATTACATGTGGAATCTGTGTTTTCATACAGAATTATGGCCCAAAATGAGTCAAATTAAATCAGCGAAATAATTAATTTCGAGTTTACTTCCGATACTGGCTTAATGCAGACTTTAGGTACTTACAATACATGTTCATCTTACTAAGAGAAGCGTATACCATACAAAACCATACAACCACCCTTGACCATACAAAAGGTGTCAACGCTTTTCCACCTCTAAATGTTATCCGATTTTGATGATTTTTTTATTTGTTGTCTACGCAGTAAAAAAATATGCTCGTACGTCTTTTTTTTAAGTTTTTACAATATCTTCGTACTTATAGGCACTTAAAGTTACGAATTTTTGGCGTCAAAATTATGACCATGAAAAGTAGTTGTAACGAGAACACGAAACATATTTTTAAAAAATTCAACATTTACAAGCATAGACTGTAATCTATCCAAACGATTGACATCAAAATCAAAAGATTCTGCTAAGTTTTAGAGGTTGAAAACCGTTGGCGCTCGAAACGCTAAAACGTAGATAAATTCACTCATGGGCTCTATTGTCTCTATCATACGTGTGGAGAGCAGAGCGACGGCAATAACATTTTCAAATACCAGGACGGTCCTCTGCTTTTTTTATATTATCGCTTAGATTAATTTTAAACCCTCTAAGGTAGAGAGCAAATATATTTATTTCAGTCAAATTAAATTATCACAACACTAAAAAATACTCTGTAGCGCTGTGCAAGCTAAACTGCACTTTACTGCATTGTAGATGGAGTCGCTATTTATTCAATTCACTAACAGAATGTGGCTTCTCTACCTAGTATCCTCAAGTCTTCTGTGCATGAACTACTGCTGAGGCATACTCGCTCATAAAGTGGCTATTACATTTTAGCGAGCTCAGTACCGCGCGCGCGGTACTGGGCCATAATTCTGTATGAAAACACAGATTCCACACGATACAGAAACCACGTCGTTATCGTGTCTTGTTCAAATCGTGTCACAGCAAGGAATCGTCCATTTTTGTATTCTGTATAATCTAAGACACATTATCTATGACGGGTTTTGGATACCTCGAGTGCGTTCCGAATTAGAACTAAAGGATTTCTCATCCCAAAACCACTAAAAATCAAATAAAGGAATGGCTTATATCTATCTGATATACCGAAGCCATGGGTAATTATTAAAAATTGACAGCAAAACTTTAGAAATACCTTCACTTTACATTAAAATTAGTTTTATTTTGAATAATTAATATTGGCATAAGTGGTGGTAACTTTTAACGGGTCGATGTTTCGGAGCGCGCCTGAGCGGAACATGATTTTTGACAGTTCAAATCGCGCCAATCCCAGTTAATTCCACATTCATTTCGCGGTTTCGTTCTCATTTCATAGAGAATAGATTTTTGCAGATTTCTTATGTAAGACAAGGAATTCGCGTGGTTTCGAAGCAAGGAATCGTAAATTGGTCATACAGAATTAGGGTCCTGAGCTCGCAGCTTCCGTCGGTTTGACCAAATATATCTAGTTACATTTATTGATATATAAATAAGAGCATTATTTAAAATTATGAAATAATTTGCAGTAGTTTAGAAAAATGATGAACTTTATTTTGGTAACAATGTTTTGTCGATGTAATATAAAACTCCGGAGATATTTGACCTTTTGAGCCTTTTTTAATAAAAATCAAATTTAATTTAATATTTTTTTAATTACTTGAAAGGCAAAAACCATAATTCTGTTCTGTCATTATGGAAGTACGGGATGTATTTAGTGGAGTATTTTACAGAATTTGCAAATTAGAGCTCTCAAATCGGGTCTCCGTGTGTTTTTGCCAAAACAAACACCAGGAGAATTATGATTACTAAATAAAAAGGTAAGGTAATTCGTTCTATCATTATCGAAGAAGAAATGAAGCGTATTTTTCATATAATGGCTAAGTATAGACATTAAAGCTATGCATCAAATATTGACGACGACAACCTTGCAACTACGCATAGTTTTGTAACAGCCGCCTTATTACAAATCCCTATTTCAAGAACCAACTAACAACTATAGTAATTAAAAACTTTGTCAAATGAACAGTTCGAGAAGAAGTACCCATTATATATAACTTGTTTAATTACCTCGTGATTAAAGTTGGTTTGAACTTTCAGTTGGAATTATTATTAAAACTTGGTCTGTAGTAAAGGTGAATACAAAATGAGGTTATAGCTTAGAATAAGTACCTATACAACCCCAGTACATTTGCGAAATGTAAGCCGTTTAATTGGTGCCATTATATATGGATGTTCGCGTGGTCGTATCTGTGTGAAGAGCTCCCAAAAACTAATTTTGAATGACAATTGCGTGCTGAAATCATGCCACAACATTTAAATCAAATGTACTATAGATACACAGTCTCTATGAAAATCAATCCTCAAAAGTGTCATGTTTCATTTTAATAATGAACCATATGCACCCTGTAATAGGATTGTAAAACAATAGTATTTGAGTTACATTCTTTTCAGTACAAACAAGGCATAGGTCTTGTTTAAACGGTGCTGTTTTCGAGGCGGCGATCGTGGATCTGCCTTATATTTCATCGTAGCCATAACACATCAGAAAAGCAGCGTAAAAGTCCTGGTGTGACTTTCCATTGGTAAGCATCCATCTTGCTTAAGTCGTCGAAAATACCAAAAAAGGCATTGTTTGGAAACTTACCTTCTATAAGTACTTATTCTAAGGGTTATAGTCCGTATTAGAGGACGACCAAGTCGAAAGTTCATTCATAAAGCTAATCATTTTATGGATTATACCTACTACTAAATGCCGATGCGGGAGCCGATGGGTGAAGGAGGGAAGCAGCCGCTCAAAGTGGCGCTTTATGGGGAGGTCTATGTTCAGTAGTGGGCGTCTTCAGGCTAATGCTACCAGCTACACTGCTTACTAAAAAAAATCATTTGGACTGTATACTAGCCGCCATGACTTATAGACAATCCAAATTCTGCAGAGACCACTACTGGTAGGTAGCGTACCCAATATGCTGGCAGCATTGCGTCGTTGAATTGCAATGTTGATTCATGAGTGCCAGCATTTTGGTCACGCGTCGCATCAACCAGGCACTGATAAACTTTGGATAACGCGATGAGCTCCCAGTCCCCATGAACCCAGGGCCTCAATCTCAACACCTTTTCGACTTACTGGTAGGAGGTTACTTTAAATTCACCCAAAATGTCATCGAATATTCGCACAAAAACACATGTTTAAAATTAGTGATGCGACATTAACAACACAATTTATCGATAAAAAATGCGATAGTTATTACAACAAGATCGGCCAATGTGTTTGTAAATTTTATCGATACCCATATAGGGTCTAAAATGCTTTAACAGATTTTAATGAATTGATGTTAATTTGTAATGCAGAGGCGCCACCTGTCAGGTCGTTAGTAATAAAACTGGATCTTAGTATTATCATATATAGGTTGGTACTTACAGAGCATTTATAATGTCAACGGATGTTTATCTTATTATTAAAAGATCACCTGGAAGAGATTCAAAGACATAAATACACAGAAGTAGCCTATAGGTACGCTGCGTACCTATTCCGGTTCGTGGTCGGTACTCGAGAACCTAGCATTCTTCCTTGTCGGTTCTGCGAGTGATGTGGATTGCTAAAATGACTTCTGCACTAAAGTTTAAAACAACTCTCTAAGTTGGCACTTATCCCCGACGAAACCGCAATGTATTTGGGTAGGTACGTCTTAGAGTTATAACTTAAGATCTGTCGAATTTTAGTGCAGTCAGCCATAAGAGCTATAACGGTAACGGAAGTGAAGTAATTAAATTTAGACGCAAATACGAGTACGAAAGGGTCTAAAAAAATTCAAGTCAATAAAATAATACGTAATGAGATTATGAATTAATGCAAGTGAAACTGCGGGCTGTAATATAAATAAAACGTTTGATCTTTGCCGTGTTCGCAAAGGAAATGTGATAACGAAATAGAAAGTCGTTTTATGCTTGTTTGAGCATTAGCATTTAGAAGACTTGAGTTTAAGTAAACATTTAACCGCGGCGTTTAATTATAACTTATATTAGTTTGATTATAATAACTTTTTATACTAAATAGTGTTTATATTCTGAGTTTTTTAATAGTTTAAGCAGTTTCAGTTGAATTAAACAAATAAGTTTTTTTTTACATTTCTCACCTAAAAGTTTCGTATTTATAATTTTGATTTAAATTGTTTCTTGGTTAGTGATTTATATCAATATTTTTCAAAGACTCCGAGTAAATTTTAGTTAAAAAAATTACGTAGGTAAATAGGACAACTCCATCTCTACGCATCTAGGACAAACTAACCATTACAATCATGGTTAAAGTTTTTAAGCGTAAGAGTACTAAGAAAAGAGCTATTATTGAATCTATAGCTATAGAAATAGCAGATTATTTATCGGCGATAATTCCACCAATGATAACTCTCATTAAGGTGAGACGTCCAATCGTAGAAAGGCAAATATATTCATCAGCATGATCAAAAACAGACAAGCTCATCCCTAGCTAAAAGGATATGGATTAAGGAAATTCTACATTGTGCCGGATTGCTTGCACCTGATGTGGGGAAGAGAACTTTTTTCAAAGTCGTATTGTAATGGGCTTGTTCTAATTATAATATTTTGACATTTTTGACATTAAGCACTGTGTAAGTTTGTTTAATTATGCTTGCTTAGAATGTACAATAATTTAATTTATATATATTTTAAAATACATTATCTAGTTTTGACTTGTAAAAGTGCTAAAAATAGCCTATTTGCAATAAAAAGTTTTCATTTGATTTGATTTGATTTGATAGTGTTAATAAGTATTAAGTAGTTAAGAACCTACCTAGCCTATGTCATGAGCTCATAGCCATTATTCCCCTAGATAAAGTGAAAAACAATTGTCAATTCAATCTAAAAGAATTAGGGACGAGGGAATGTCGTTCGATTGATCTTAATTGTTGTCAATTGGAAACAATTTTCCAATTTAACTGAAGTTGGGTTTTCAATTGTTTTTTTCGTGTTCTACTTTTAAAGTTTTGAGAGCTGTAGTGTTATAGTTTTTTTTTTGTTGATTGTTATTGGTTTTTCAATTGTTTTTTTTTTGTCTAACTTTTAAACTTTATAGAGATGTGGGTTTAAATTTTTTTATATAAAGTACATTCTTGGAGGATGTTAAAATGGGTCCTACGAATACTTGCAGGTCTTTGTTAGATAAATGTGCTGGTCATAACGATATTACCTACAAGTTTTAATCAAGTGGCACTTAAAATATAATTATCGGTATTAATTTATCGTACTAATTAATATTCAGTAAAGTTGTCATAATTTAGATTATTTTAGTTAGGTATCATAAATGTCAAATTGCAAAATCTTTGAAAAAGAAATTGTTTATCAAATCTAAACCCTCATCTTTGATAAAAGTCCTATGAAAAACAATTATCACATTTTTTTCTTGATTCGGCACCTACCAGAAATTGTATAAAAAAGATTCGACTCACGCCGTAAAAGGCCTGACTCATTGTTTTGGGTACTTAAGTAAGTATTCCAATTTTTACTAAAAGGTGTTTTATTTATTCGACTGACTTTATTATTACTTCATCAGAACCAGTAACAAAAGTTGCGCAAGCACAGTTCACATTCACTCATTAAAAAACCTACAACGCACAACACTAAAAGAGGTTCATTACAAAAAAAAATGACCTGTATCTTTGACAGGCGCGAGTGAGTCACAAAGGCGAATACCGAATACCGAATGCAGCCTCATCAAAAACCGCTGCCACTTTAACAGAAGCTACCCGATATATATTTTTTTTTAATAATTTTTTAAAGACAATTGTTCTGTAACCGCAAGTCATGACATTTGACGAGCGGCCATTGGCGCACGGTTGGCGTTTGACAGCCAATCAGGGCCGCCTATTTGAAAATGGAAAGTCATCATTCTTAACATTTGAGATGGTGACTAGTCGAAATGGATAAGTATTGACGGTCATTGGTCCGGAGAACATAATGTACTGTAAATAGTGTTCGATTTCAGTGGGACGAAGGCGTTCTGCCACTGAAACTTGACTCTTACTAACTCAAACATAGGAACCTGTAAGCTATAAATCATAAACATTGGCTTTTATATCTACAACAACTCACTGAAGTGGACTAGGTGGTAGGACTTTTCTGCAAAGTTCGTCTAGGTAGGTACCACCGCTTTGCCAGTTATTCTGCCGCCAAGCAGTAGTGTGCAAGCACTACTGTGTTCCGGTTTGAAGGGCATTGTAGCTAGTGAAATTACTAGGCAAATGAGACTTTATGATCTGATCACTCAGTCTAGTAATCTGATTACTAGACTGTGTGATGTCTCAGGATGACGTGCGCAGTACAGTGTCACGCGAAACTTTATTGTTTTAAAGTTCCGAGTGACACTGCAACTGTTATGGGCGGCCGTGTCGCTTAACATCAGGTGAACGACTAGCTCGTCACGTCATTCAATCGCATAAAATAAAATAGATTAAAAGAGTTTGTACCGATCGGTCACAGGCCCGTTCGGACATCCATAAAGAACTACAACCATTCGGTCAAACATTCCAAAAAACTAATATTTTTTTAAAAATGATGTCCCAATCGGTCACACGTTTTCATAAGTACCAAAAATGAGAAAAGTACAGTACTAGCAACACTAGCAATTTAAATAAGCTTTTTGGTATATTATCTATCATGCAAAATTTATTCAGCCTACTATGCAGTTTTGTCAAGGTCTTTTTTTATTTTGTTAGGGTTCCGTACCCAAAGGGTAAAACGGACCCTATTACTAAGGCTCCGCTGTCTGTCTGTCTGTCTGTCCGTCCGTTTGTATCTCATCAACCGTGATAGTTAGACTGCTGAAATTTTCACAGATGATCTATTTCTGTTGCCGCTATAACAACAAATACTGAAAAACAGAATAAACTTATTCACAAAACTTATGCTTTTTCTAGTGTTAATGTTTAAAATTAGTGGCATTTTACGCATTAAGTGCTGAATTACGAGTATAAGTGTGGGGAAGTGATATAATGTAGTGAAATGTGGTTTTTCGTGTTGCTTCCAAAATTCCATAGAAGCCTCTAGTAAAGTTGCCACTACTTTACTAGGGCATGACTTAGACTGGATTATGACTACCTGACTTAGACTGGACTATGACTACCCTGACTGACTGTGACTAAGACTTGACTTTACATGAAATATTTCATAATACGATGAAAAACTACAATACTTGACACTGGCTAAATACACTATGTGTGGAGCCAAACTATAAAAATAATTTAAAAAAAAAAAACAGGCCGCACGTTGTCTGTTTAGACATGTTTCCATGGTAACGAGATTTCGTTTTGGGCATGCGTTCCTTTTTGTCCATGGATGCGTAAGTGTTGCAATATCAAAATAGAAAAAGATAAAGTTATCAAATATTAATAAGAGTGAAAGTAATGGATATATCATTTATTCTCGTGTATGTAGTAGTGAAGATAAAGTTTAGGTCTGCTTACTGTACAGTATTAGATGTCTGTGGTAAAAACTTGCTGTGACTGATTAATTTAACTGCGTTTATGATCTTTGTTATCTCCATGTAAGAACTGGGGGTCTAGCAAAGATCCCTTTGGCTTTAACGCTAATGGTAAGGGCTATTTCCAAGACCCTCTGAGCTGCAGCCACAGATTAGAGAAAAAACAATTATTGCTGCAGCGTACCGGTTTTAACAGACCAACTGCACTTCACAGTAACAATTTAAATTGCGAACAAAAAAACCTACATACCTATCTTAATATGTGATTTTCTTGAAATCCATTCAGCCTTTGTGGCGTAAAAAAGGAAAAATAGGATTAACTTACGCATGCACTTTCACATTTATATTAGTGTCACATAGTGCGATGAAACTGTACCTACATCACTAAAATACCATAGACAAGTGACAACGAGGTGACAACGATTAAAAAACGTTTGGCAACGGAATTTTGTATGTCAATGTCAACTGTCAGTTATAACCTCAAATGTGCAACCATCAAAAAGTTCCACACACTGCTTTCATGCCTCTGCCCAGTGCCCACCCTTCATAAAAGTAACGGTACCTACACGGAGTACATTCGTCATTCGTCACACCTTGGCAATTCGAATTAAAGCGCGGTAGCCACCATCCATCATCGTTTCGTTCTGTGCGATCGAAATATGATTTGTTGGCTTTTTTCTTGAAACTAGGCTGTACAGTCGCCGCGCTCTGTGCTTTATGCTTTTTTTCAAGATGGCTGCTACTTTTGTTCTAATTTTCTAATTTGACTACAAGTTCTTATTCAGATTTGATGTGATAGAACTATCTATTGCATTTATTGACTAGGCTGTAGGACTGTACTTTTTTTTTTTTTTTCTTATAGTTTGGCTCCACACATAGTGTATTTAGCCAGTGTCAAGTATTGTAGTTTTTCGTCGTATTATGAAACATTTCATGTAAAGTCAAGTCTTAGTCACAGTCAGTCAGGGTAGTCATAGTCCAGTCTAAGTCAGGTAGTCATAATCCAGTCTAAGTCATGCCCTAGTAAAGTAGTGGCAACTTTACTAGAGGCTTCTATGGAATTTTGGAAGCAACACGAAAAACCACGTTTCACTACATTATATCACTTGCCCACACTTATACTCATAATTCAGCACTTAATGCGTAAAATGCCACTAATTTTAAACATTAACACTAGAAAAAGCATAAGTTTTGTGAAATAATACAATGCAACGACGTGAACTTTTTCACGTTCCCGCCAAAACAGAGGACTGTACTTATGTTATATAAACCATACATTTTTAAGTGACGTCAAAGAACTATCGATAAACAGTCATAGACAACTTGTTTCCAAAACATTGGTATCGATATCGATTATCATTATAATGAGCGTGTCATCAATTCCCACTAGTTTTCGATATTGGTCACGCCTCTTAAATCTTTGATTAAATTAAAACTAGAATCAATTTTATTCATATAAATTTTGTAGTATTTTATTAAAAGAGAAGTTCTACTGTAGGAATAATTTGTTTGTGGACTCACTATTTACTTTTCATGTTGTTTTCTTATTTTTAGTAGAAATCACTTACAACTTTACTATGTTTTAATGCTTCTGTAAAAATAATGTAAATAGCAAGTTATCGTAAACTAAAAACCTTAAAAATCACCTCATATCCAACACGAGTAGGTCAAAATTAAATATTAATTCAGTTTTCATAAGATAATCATAACTGCATTAAAATAAGGATCAAACTTCAAAGCAAAACGGTTTCGACAATTATGACACATTAAGTAACCATACAAGAAACAAAGGGTAGAATTAAAATTAAAAATATATATGTCGATGTGCAATTCCTACCGTATTGCATCGCCTTCAATCAATCATAAACAACTTTTTATCGATACTTTTTCATCGATGTTGTAATTACAAAAAATGCAACTCTCTTGACCTTATACGTTTAATCCCATTGCACAGCACAAGAAAAAAAAACAAACAACGTACTGAGAAACTCAATGTTATAACAATGGATAATAAATAGCGCCTAAGACAAATGTTATAATTTACAATGTTTGACAAAAAGTAGTTTTAATTCATGCGAATTTGAACCATTAGTTCTTTGTTATAAGGTATTTAAATGCTCTTACGAGGTCTAGGTAAGCCTAGCAGTAGATTAGATTGTCCGTTTTTGTTAGACAGAGAAAGGAATTGTACATTGAGTTCTATTCCTTTTTTGTTCTAATGTAGAATCGAATCAAGAATAGTGATGGGAACTCATTTATATTTTTTTAAAGACACGTGTTTTAAGACAAGCTACGTTATTATAAAAAGTTATAATAATTACGAAGTGATTGATAAAAATTTGAAGAGGAAAAATAATAAGGTCTTACACACAATTAATAAATGAACAACAATTAAATGTACCTACAACACGATGAATAAATGAAATTGAACGCACCTTTGATTAAAAAACGTAGTAGGCAAACGGAGGACCAAGGTAAGTATCTAAAGGACACAATGAAAAAAGTACCCTTTTCCATCTTTTCTTTCTTTCTCATAATAATAAGAATTAACATCGGTTTGTCATACAGGAAAATAAAGAAGTTGGTATAGATAAAAATGCGAGTATATGCTCCGAAGCTCCATCAAGAATCTAAACTTTGACCACTCACCATATAAATGAAATAAAAACTGAAGTGCTGTTACCATTTTGTTAACGAACTAAATAATCTTAATTAAACATTTATTAACGAGAATGATACGGGCAATAAAATCAGTGCAGTCCATAGTTATGATGTGTAAAGTTATATTTAGAAAGACTATTGGTACCACAATAGTTGGTACCTAGTACTGAACTAAAATAGGTAAATTTTATTTAAGTTTTTTTGAATTAAAAATAGGACTCTGTTGAAACGAAGTGAGAGAGAGAGAGAGAGAGTAAATGGTGTGAATAAGAAAACCCTTTTTTCATGCAACATCTAAAAATTAGAACACTGCGATTAATAAAATAAATGATAGTAATTTTTTTTATCATGTTGTTATTAAACACAGTCTTAATCTTCCAAAATTATGAAGTTCAATGCATTTTAGTGAACGAATAATTTCGCAGTTGACATTTTATACATTAATGGAATTCGCACCCAAACGACTTTTTTATCGATAAAAGCATGTAGGGCACGTCACTATATCGACGCGGGTTCATCAAAGCGCCGCGCTCAGACAATAACTGAGAAATATTAAATTATAATAAAATTAACTCAGACTTACTTTTTATACCGTTACCGTGTGTAGAGTAATGAAGAACAGAGGGTACAGACTGCTTATAATTCAGCACCTATTTGTTTCAGAAAAAAATATGAATTTAAATATAAGTTAATGGGAACATACGCATTGCTATAACGTAAAGATTGTTTGAGTTTTGCAGTAGGTTATAATAATACTTCTGATCCCAGATTATTAGGTACTTAGGAAAAAAATTACCTTTTTTTTATTGGTCGATAGGTTTGCGCTTGACCACTATCTCACCTGATGTTAATTGTCGATGCGGTCTAGGATTACCTACCCAATTACAGTTATTTTTTTATTTATTTACAATTACCTTCTTTTATTTGTAGCATGTCTTGCCTATTCACTGCATAATTTGATCCGCGGGGTAATTACGTAAAATTTGCAACAGCAATGCGACAGCAGTAGCAAAGCAACAGCAGTAGCGAAGCATACATTCTCGACACCACTAATGATATATGACAGCAATCACCGCGAGATTTACGCCTGTCGCAAACCTGTTGCGAGTTAGGTAATAAGGGGGCGGGTATTCCTTTTGCGTAGCTATAGAAACAAGTAATTGTAAGTAGACTTAAACTCGAAGATTAAATGAAGATATATTTATAAAACCTACATATTTTATATTTTTAAATTAATGTTTATTAAAATAAGACAAAATAGGATTTGGCAGTTCTTCGATATTTTAGTTATTGATAGTAAATTGTTCACAAATGCATTGTAAAATCAGACATAATACTTATACACTTACTGAATTTGGCATTTCCTAAGAAAAAGGTAAAAGACAACTTTTATAAGCATGATATACATGTATTATAAAAAAATAAGTTCAATTAACTCTGCAGTCTCTAAACGTACGCTACTCTACAGCTCGTCCCACGGCTGCCGAGTCGCTCAACGATTATTCATTCCTCACGGTGACACATAACGAATCAATCTGTTACGTATCGAATAGTATCACATCACTATACTGTCATAATACGATGCACAAGCGCACACACATCACTATAGTTATGCACTTTACAATAACAAGAGAAATAAACAATCTACGTTTTTGTTTTTAATTTTAAAAAAACAGTTAATGAAAGTTATGTTTCTTCGAAAAGAGACGTTCCAGAAATGTATGGAGCCTGGGCCACCTATATTATTATGTACACTATATTATAAAATCGGTTATGATATGTTAGGAACGTTTTGTACGTACGTACGTACGAACGTATTTTTAATAAAATATTTAGTTTTTTGGCTTAAAACAAAAAAAAATGTTAATCCTCGCAACATTAAAACGCTAAACCATCATGGCGGGCACGAGCATCCAATACCTATTGGCACGCATGGCGGTAATTAAGGTGCCGCCATATTGATAATCTAGCCTAACTATCGATCAAATATTATTTTTTGAGCCACCAAAGAGTACAATAATTAAATTATTATGTTAATTTTTCTTGAATTATTCAAAATTATCCGGTTTTTTTTGTATTGTAGGTACACACATAAGTGGCCCATTTCGGAATGTATCTTTTGTGGATTTTTAAGAGTTCATTGTATTAGGAAACGCAATATAACTTCAAATTACCTGCTAAAACGTCAACGTCATTAACCCAATATGTTAACACATGCCCACAGCTAGGTGGGACACAGTGCAAGTTAGTGGATGACACAGCTCGAATTTTGTGATGCTTAAACATGCCGGTTGCCTAACAATGTTTTCCTTCGCCCGTTGTAAGACCGAGTACAAATTTCATACATAATGCAAATCATAAGTACCTATGTATTTACAAACAAAGACTATTTAAATATGGTATCAGTTATCTGGTTCCTATGGTACAAGCTTTGCTTAGTTTGGGGCTAGATGGCGTTGTGTGACATATCCACAGATATTTATTTATGTATTTATCATGAAAAATCCAAATTATTTTAAACCTTGTTGAAAAATTTGATACCCAAACTGGGAGAACGTTAGTGTTTTGTTTAGCATATCAAATGCCCTCTGTCGGACAAAAAGTTTATTAACGACAATTTAATCATTTCGAAATTAGGTACATTGAAAACTTTGTCTTTTGAGAAATACATTTTTTAAGCGTCCTGCGGACAGATTATTGGTAACAATGAAAAAAATTGTTAATAACACAAAAAATGTAATGAAAACGTAACAAACACACACATATTACTTTCGAATTCATGTCTAAACCGTAATGAATTCTCCATAGATAGATACAATGATGCAATCATTTTTTTATAGTCTCCGGTACATATAGCGGCGGATTGAAACAAACTTGAAACACTTCTTTCCGATACTTATTTCGTTAATTGCGATACGTAACGAATCGATTCGATATCGTTATTCGTATCGACTAGTGTACATCACTATGTTTTGACTGTAGCTTTGATTGACCTTTGATTATGTCACGGGAAGTTTTCGTAGATTATTGTTTTTTGAACCCTCGACGAGGTGATGGTTTAGCATGTGTCTGGTCTGTGACATCGCAGATCTATGACAAATATAGCAATATTATAAAGAGGAAAGATTTGATTGTTTGTTTGCATTGAATAGGCTCCGAAATTTCTGAACCGATTTGAAAGTTATTTCACTGTTAGGAAGCAACAGTATCCCTGGGTGACATAGGCTATACTATATTTTTAAAAAACTAGGGATCCTAAAAACTCCAGTAATGTAACCCAAGGTGTAAAAAAATTACCTAAAATATTCTTTATAGTGCGTGCGCTGCGAAACGAAAACATAATAGTGCGAAGCCGGGGCGAGCCGCTAGTTAGTTATAATTCAAGAAAATAATGTTAAGACTCCCATACCCGCGGGTCGTCACGATTAAATAATTAAATTTACTTATGACATGTCTTTCTATGCTGTTTTTATGTATGAAAATTTGTTTGGATTAATATGATATTTTTGTTGAACATTTGTAATGTTATTCACGAGAACATTGTTTACCCAGATTTTTCCTAAGTAAATTCAATTATTTAATATCTTCAAAAATGTCGCAATGCGCGAGCGAGATAGTGGATCTGCGTGTAAATATAGCAGCCATAAGGCGTTTGAAATCATCAGATCTTGCAATGTCTGAACTCTAGAACTCTCTAGAACTTTAACAAAGTTGCTTTGATGACGCCCAACGACATTGCTTTTAATTTTGGTATTTTTATATTGAATATTGTCAAAGTAACATTTTTGAGAAAAGTACATTATAAATGCATGCGATTTTGCATAATACAAGGACAATAACAATTAAGTACTGTTTCAGTTATTAATATCTTTAAAATGTTTTTTTTTTCTTATATTTTGGCTCCACACATAGTGTATTTAGCCAGTGTCAAGTTTTGTAATTTTTCATCGTATTATGGAAAATTTCACTTAAAGTCAAGTCATAGTCACAGTCAGAGTAGTCATAGTCTAGTCTAAGTCATAATCCAGTCTAAGGCATGCCCTAGTAAAGTGGTGGCAACTTTACTAGAGGCTTCTATGGAATTTTGGAAGCAACACGAAAAACCACGTTTCACTACATTATATCACTTGCCCACACTCATGCTCGTAATTCAGCACTTAATGCGTAAAACACCACCAATTTTAAACATTAACACTGGAAAAAGCATAAGTTTTGTAAAATAATACAATGCACCGACATGAACTTTTCCGCGTTCCCGCCAAAACTCCCATTAAAATGTTTAAACGAAGTTATATTTTTCTAGTCAGTTAAAAAAATGAGACGGTTATTTTTTTAAACGATCTAATACTGCCTACAGTGATGAATATTTTTTTATATTTTTCTTCAAGAATTATTGTTAAAAGACCTACAGCAAATTACCGCCTAGGATGTTACTATCTGTGACATTAAAAAATCTACCTGTCTTATAATTATACCCTCCTCTGCAATCTACTGACAGATCTCGGCTAAAAGACTTTGCCATGTATTTTCTAAACATTAAAGTCTTTTTTAGTACAGCACAGGTTTATAGATAAAAAATACAGAGAGCGTACATACTTGGTAGATAATTACATAGAATGTGACATAATTACTGTGGACGGAGCTGTTTTTTTTACTTTTAATTTTCGGGTGCCTTTAGTAATGGTGGTGTCAAGTCAATTAAGCTACTAGGATCTTATTGTATTTATTGGCGTTTTGTTGGTAGCTAATTTCCTGTTCCAGATAGTTTGAAAGTTAATAGGTAATCATTACTTAGTCATAATTCGTACTTACATGTAAATAAAAGAAATTGCTACTGGAAAATGCAATTATATAAGAAATATTTATTTGCTTAAATGTCGGTTTGTACTTAAGGTTTTTGATACAATATTAGTGCCAGATACATTTTGCCACCAACAGCAGTATGCAAATATTGTAAACATAACAATTAGGTACATAATTTGAGACCCTGGGTCCGTGGGGACCGGGAGCTCATCGCGTTTTCCAAAGTCTATCAGAGCGCCTGGTCGATGCGACGCGTGACCAAAATGCTGGCACTTATTTGGCCCAACGCATCAGCATTGCAATTTAACGTGGCAATGCTGCCAGCATGTTGGGTACGCTACCTACCGGTAGTGGGCTGGAGCACTTGGACTGTCTATAGGCCATCGTGGCTATTATACAGTCCATAAGTGTGCTTTGTAGTAGCTAGTGTAGCTAGTTTAGTTTAGTTTAGTTTAGTTTTTATTATTGTAGTAGTTAGCTTGGGTACATAATTAAATGAATTTAACAATTATTATTATTAATGTAAGTATTAGAATAAAAATTATGCAATGACAAAATTAATAAAATGTCAAAACCTTATTCATGTGCATTCCTCATCGCGGGTGTTTGATTTTTAATCTAGACGTAGCTATAAAATAGTGGCTTAGTAAATAAAAATATCTAAAGGTATAGGACACAGACTTATCTACTTTAAAATTTGATAGATAATTGAAATCAATGACTGGCGTTTTGTCACTTGGATATTTGATATTACGATGGTTTTGACATTTATATTTAGACATTTTGATAAGATGGACGAAAGTTAAGATTTTACACTGGATCTAGCTCTATAGGTACAGCTGAATGCAGATTAACATTTTGATTTTTGACCGTTTTAACTTTGGCAACGCTTCTATACACTGACCTGTGTCGCGTAAGGCCCGACCTACCCTCAAACTCTACCCGCTCGGGCAGAGCCAAGTACTGCGTACGTTGGAACTTCTTGCTGCTGCAAATACAGGGTATAGGGTATACCGAGTTTTTGCGACGTATACTATTTGTAGACGGTTCGATTCGTCCTTAGATACTTTATTTTGAAGGTTATTTAGATTTATTCACGAATTTCTAGGTTATTTTTACTGTAAATATCTTTGGTGATGTAGGTAATGGATGCTTTATGTCAACTTGCTATGTTTTATCACATTTATCCCATTTGAAAAAGTCATTGTGTCGGTGATTTAGACTAGTCTTAATACTAATTAATTCCTTGAATATTTTAGGTACATTCTATTGAACAACAACATAATTAGACCACAAGTTTAAGTTTATTTGAATTCAATAAAAAATAATTATGGCCGTACATTTAGGCTTTACAACGCCTGAATCCAGATTTTCTGATAACATAGGTTACTGACATGAATCTGCGCAAGGCCCAGGCTAGCTGCAAGTTCTGCCCGCTCAGGTAGCACCAGGTACTGCGTGCGTTGGAATGGAACCTCCTATTTAATTGTTGCAACTGCAGGCTATACAATACACCAATTTTTTGCGACTTTTACTATTTTTAGACGGTTATATTCGTCCTCACATATTTTATTTTGAAGATTAGTTGCTCTAAGCAGACCTGCTATGTTTTATTGTATATTTTTGGTTAGAATAAGTCAATTCTACAATCCGGAACAAAACAAAAGCAAAAGATATAATAAAACAGGTAATGAAACTAAAGTGGAAGTGGGCAGGTCATGTTCAGAGAATGAAAACCAACAGGTGGGCTCAAATAGTGACAAATTGCGTCCCAAGGGATAAAAGACGCAGGAGGGGAAGACCAATCAAAAGATGGAGCGATGTGGGTCAAGGTAGCTGGAAAGCTATGGTCCAGACTAGCCAGACAAAGGGAATCCTGGAAGCTATTGGAGGAGGCTTTTACCGCCAAGGGCGGTCCTTGCATAGAGGATAATTTTGCAAATACGAATCAAACAGTATAAGTAATTAAACTCTGTTATTTTTAATATTGTTTGCGTAAATTTTTAACTTTGTAAAGTCGCGTAAGGAAGAAAATAAAAGCTTTTTATTTTTATTTTTAAGTCAATGTGTCGGTGTTTTCGGCTAGTCTTTAAACTTAAATAATTCCTTGCATATTTAGGTGCATTTTTTGAAGACACTTTTAGTCTGCTTTAAAACATGTTTATGGTATTTGAAGACACTTTTAGTCTGCTTTAAAACATGTTTATGGTATACAATACATTATAGCCTTATATTTAGGCTTTACAACACTTGAATCCAGATTTTTCTGATAACATAGGTTACTGACCTGCGTCTGCGTAAGGCCTAGGCTAGCTGCAAGTTCTGCCCGCTCGGGTAGTGCCAGGTACTGCGTCCGTTGGAACCTCCTGTTCAACTGCTGCAGCTGCAAGCTGGAGTATATCGTGCGAGGTTTTCGCATCTTCTTGCCTTTTCCATTCACTCGGAGCCCGGGGTCGTCTGATAGGCCACATTTTTCTGTGGAAGAGATATACTTTCCTGTACTAAGTACACGTTATATCACAATATTTATTTATTATTATAAAATACTAGCAGCGCCCCGCGGTTCCACCCGCGTTCCTACAGGAACCGTTTCCGTTTTTGGGATAAAAGTAGCCTATGTTTTAATCCAGGGTATAAGCTACCTCCACACCAAATTTCATCTAAATCCATCCAGCTATTACAGCGTAAAGGAGTAACAAACATACACACATACACACATACGCACAAACTTTCGCCTTTATAATATTAGTGTGATGTGATGCCTGTGGGTGGGCATTACAGTTTCCCAATTCGCCCACCCAAGGCTAAATATGATAATGAATTGATTAAACACACTAACAGATCATGTCTAAAATGGCACTATTTGGGGAGTCCTTTGATAATAATGAGAAGTTTTCCGACTGATGATGTGATTATGACACCTAATCTGTCTCGTGCCATCATACTTATTTTTTTATGTGAACAAATGACGTGACGAGCTAGTCTTTCGCTTGATGTTAAGCGTCACGGCTGCCCATAGCAGATTGCAGTGTCACTCGTAACTCTAAAGTAAAGTTTTGCGTGACACTGCACTGCGCACGTCATCCTGAGACATCACACAGTCCAGTAATATGATTACTAGACTGTGAGATCAGATCGTAAAGTCTCATTTGCCCAGTAATTTCACTAGCTATAATGCCCTTCAAACCGGAACACAGTAGTGCTTGCACACTACTGCTTGACGGCAGAATAACTGGCAAAGTGGTGGTACCTACCTAGACGAACTTTGCAGGAAAGTCCTACCACCTAGTAAAACCTAGTATACCTAATTACCTAGGTAGGTACCTACCTACGTGTCTTGAGAGAGTCGCTACTGGCAACATAAAATAGTGCAAAGCCCAAAAGAACAAAATCTATGTTTGTGGCGGCATACGCTACACCGCAAGAGCCACACACTCGTCACTGTCAATGTCGCCTTGATATTGTCATATGCGACATTGACAGTGGCGGCATCCTAATTGAAGCCTACAGGCTCTCAGCTCTGCCTTAGCGATCTGTACTGTGGTTTCGGATCTTAATTAACGTGAAAACAAGTGTAGTTCATTCAGAGTGTCTATATAAACCTAAGGCAGGGCTGACCAGCTCTCTTTTAACGGCGAGCCGGCACAGTAGTAGTAGTCATTGTAATATCTCCGGTCAGGGGTTGACCGACACTTGGTCGGGCGTCCGGGCTAGGTCAATTTTGTAGGCGTGCAAGCTTTGTAAATGTGAGTACCAAGAATTATATTTTATACATCAATTTGTGTGTATCTTATTTGTGCTCCTGGCTAGGCACGTCTCATTTAGGACCCTCCGTCCTAAAATGTTTATCTCACAGAGCTAGGATATTTATGCCCTAAGTCTATGGTTTGTCTCGTAAAGCCCGTAAAGGAAAAAAAAGCGCCGTGAAAAGTATCCAATAAGATGGTTTAAAAAAAAATCTAAATTCAAAACGCAACGTTCTAAAACAGCGTTCCCGCCAAACGTCGCCCCTTAAAAATAAATCATCTCGCACAAAACCGTCGTACATAAATCTACAATATAAATATTCCGTACGCCTCGGATACCCGGCCATCCATTTTGTGAAATATATGAAAGGCTCTGGCTACTTGATAATAGTCAGTAAGAGTGGTAACTCGTAATTACTGGCTTCGTATCGCGGCTGGATCTGGCAACACCCTTGGCCGAACTTCGCCCGACTTTTTGGCGGCAAACTCGCTTGTGTGGAAGACTTAAAATTTAAAAGAAAAATCGAAGCACTATAATTAATTTCAGTGGTCACTTTTTTTGTTAGTAACTAGGTTTTACTTACATAATACTTTGATATATATTTATCATCAAATGATTGTGGATCTTGTCATAGTCAAGATAAGGTTTGACTTAAATGAACGCAAGTATCGTAGGTAACACATTTTTTCAAAATTAGAACCGTGTAGAATGCGCGGTGCGTTTGGAAACGAGGTGTTTTGTAATTCGAATAGTTTACTTTTTAATTCTTTAACGAACTTCGTCGTAAATAATTCGTTACGGTGCCAACATGGCGTCAAAATACAGATTTTTGAGATAGCTCGGTAACGAACGCGATGTTTTATACATGATGTTCGGAATTTGAGTTATTAAAATTTTTATTTGATTTTTATCGAATTCCTTTTAAATATCGAATGCTTTTTGCGTGGATTTTGCTTAGACTTATTTTTATAAACAAAATTTGTGAAGAGATGATTAAGTAGGTAGATTGAGCTTCGCTTCTGATGTGAACCAAATAATTAATGTCTAGGCATTCATTTTATTTTATCGTCTTGGATATTTTTTATTGGCCTACTTTTAAATAATTACCTATATAATAATTATTCTTACGTTACATTACACATTAATATAAATACATTACAAAAATACTATAAAAAAAACCTAAACCTAGAGTGCCGCCGCCAGCGGGGCAGGACTCAAGCTACCGGTGGTTAGGTGCAGAGTGAGGAACCTCCTGACGATACGTGCCGTGTCAAGGAGTACTGCCTTCCGAATCTGACCCTTGATCCAACCGTCTAGCGAGAGCCTCTCAAGATGTTGGTCGAGGCTCTTCGCTTTAAGATCGTTCGCCGAAACAACTATCGGGACAATGCTTGTTGAGTCAACATTCCGCATGGCAGTTACCTCGTGAGCCAAGTCAAGAGTCTCTGAGTTTTGCCATCTCAGCCTTCACGAGGTTCTCGCCATGCGGAATGGTGATCTCAACGAGCACTGCCCGGTATTGGCTACAATCATTGACTATAATTCCAGTTGACCAATGATACAACTTCCCCTCATACGAAAATTAGTAGTGTATTTCAACTACTATTTTCATACAAATCACGGGAACCCGTTGATGTCTTTTGTTCCATCCTGCTCTGTCCTTTGTAATTCCGTATAGCTTTGTCTCGTTTTGTCACCTCGCCCCCTGCCCGCGCAGGTGAGTCGTGTTTGTACGAGAAATTATGTTCACGAGCTATCAACGGGCTTTATAATCTTTGGCTATAATAGTCCTATCATTATAAACATCAGAATACCTGAAACAGTCTTAAAAGTAGAACAGAACCTATTATTGCATTTTATTACAGCTAAGGTTCTTAAATAATCGAAAAGAGATATCTCCAAAGCCGAACGCTCACTCTCTTTCATACAGCTCATAACTAAATACGAATTTTCTCACTTTCCAACCAAACAAATAATTACCTTCAACGCTATAATTATTTTGACGTATCTGCAGCCGTATAGCATTGCAATAAGACGTATAATCGTGTAAATACGGTATAATATTAATATCATGGTTTGATTAACTGCTGTCGGCTTCGCAAACAGTTTTGCATATCTGCAATCGCGGTTGCAACTTGAATTTAGAACGCGCCGCTTTCTTTAAGTATTTAAAACTGGTTCGCGCCTTTTTTCTTTTGTTTTTTTCTAGGCCAGCATTTGGTTTTGGTATTTTTGTGTGCTGGCCAGTGCATATCATTTTGAATACTTACCTACTTAGTACTATCAAAACTAGGTACATTTTTTTTCATCGAAAGTAGTTTGCTGGTCTGCTTCTGCAGTTGCTTGTTTTGAGACTTGGCGGGTAGGTATACAGTTTTCTTTAATTTAATAATTTAAATACGAACTTAAAATTTGTAGGCAATTTCTCTCATTTATTAATTCTTAATAAACACTAAGGATGGGTTTTTTATCCGTAGTTAAAGTAACCAATGGTTAAAATCTCTAACAAATTCTAATGGTTAAAAATACTAACAAACTTTGACCATTGGTTAGAGTTTGTTAGTGATGTTAACCATTGGTTACCTTAACTATGGATCAAAACCCCACCCTTAGTCCTGGCCCCTATTTTTTGCTATTAATGCCAAGTGGCATTCGTCAATTTTTGACAGAGAAAACTGCTCATAGCGAATCTGTCAAAAAAATGACGTTTGTAGAGCGATGACGTGACGTACATTTTCATTGTTTTAATTATATAAATATAATTTAATGAAATTTTTATGACTTTATTCAACTAGCACAAAAACACGTATAAACTTCCATCTTGACATCACAGCGACTTTCTCAGAATATTCCCATACAAGTATGTATATATATGTCGGCGTCTGACAGACATACAGACAAAACAATGCGTCGTGCCCCGCGGTTCTGACACACCCTTTAGCCACTAGTGATGGGTGTACGCGGTGGTAGTGATGGGACATGTCGATATGATTTTCTTTATACGATACTTTTTGTTGACATTGGAAGTTTTTAAATTAATAGCTGATAACGACAAATACAAAATGAAAAAAGTATATCTAGTGTAATTCCGCTCGGAGTTCCCTTGCGAGTTAAGATCCGAAATGAGTAGATCCAGATGAGAACTAAAGTCACCGATATAGCTCTTAGAATTAGCAAGTTGAAGTGGCAGTGGGCATGCCGCATCGCTCGTACAACTGACAACCGATGGGGAAGAAAGGTTCTCGAGTGGCGACTATGAACCGGAAGACGCAGCGTAGGCCGGCCTCGGTGGACCGACGATCTGGTGAAAACTGCGGGGAGCCGATGGACGCAGCTTAAAGTCGTGCTCTATGCCTATGTTCAGCAGTGGACGTCTTCAGGCTGATGATGATGATGATGAAAGATTATAAACCAACAAAAAACCAATTTAAAACTGCTTGGGTAATTTACTTAATACAGTTTTTTTTTTGTTTTCTAATAATATTGGGTATAGTGTATATATATATAATATAGTGTACGTTTAGCTAATTAAGAATACTACTCATTGGACGTTTTGCACTATTGGGCGCACTTCTTAGACGTTCTGTTCGGAAGGGTGTATAAATAGGTATGTATTTACGAACAAAAAGTTTTAAAAGTATTGTATCAGTTATCTGTTTCACAAGCTTTGCTTAGTTTGGAACTAGATGGCGCTGTGTGAAATGTCATCAAATATTTATTTACTAATTTTTCTAAGCTTTCCTTTAGCTTTTTTTATGTAAACAAAAGGCGAGTCGTTCGTCTGATGTTAAGCGTCATGGCTGCCCATAACAGATTAGCTAACTTATCCATCAGCTCCCCGCGGCTTTCGCCACGTCGTCGGTCCACCTAGTGGGGGTCGGCCTACGCTGCGTCTTCCAGTTCGTGGTCGCCACTCGAGAATCTTCGAGGATCTTCCCCGTTGGTTGTCACGACATTGTGCCCATTGCCATTTCAACTAACATATTCAAACATATTGTGTTCAGCTAACTTATAAAATAGCCTATTTCTCATTAGAATTATTTCTAAAACGTATCGTTAAAAATCAACCAGAAAAAAACTACGAAATTCTTTCGAAGTAGAGCAACACACGTGCTTTACCTTTACTTTGGACCAACCCCGCCCACTCTACCGCCTACCGAAAACCAAGGGTAGAGAGGTAGAGACGGACCGCCAAAAACAATAAAACCCCTTTCCATACTAAAAGGAAAAGATAAAAGATAAAACAAAAAGGCCACGCAGACTGGCGAGTTTTACGCAACTATTTTCATTTCCATAAAATTTATATGACACATTTTTAATATCAGATGCTACTGGCTAGTTGGACTTTTAATATAAGGTGTGTTGATGGAGATACCTTCCAGACGGGCAACTTTGGTATAACAAAAACTTTGTAAAACTGTCAGTAATATTGTTAAAATCAGAATGTTATTAATAAAAGTTCACTAAAATGCAGAAACTTCTGTAAAAATAGTAGGTAAGTAGTGAATAAAATACAGACATTTACTTTTGATTTTACTGTATTGTTTTTGAATTACTGATCTGAAATTGCAACTGAAAAATTAATGAAAATTAACTTAAATTTAAAAAAAAAACTCTAGTAAAATTAAAGCAAAACTAATTTACTAAAATATTGTTTATGATCATGGAAATTTAAAATCTTATATAAAACTAATTAACGTTTCTAACTACAATCAAAACACACAATTTCAAGATGCGTTTTTTAACCAATGAAGACGAATTCGGAAAACCCTTTGATGATCGCTTTTTCAACGTGTTTTCGTGCTAGTTGGATAAAATAAAATGTATATCCGAAAAAAAATCGGATAATTCCATGAATAGAATTAAAAACAAATAAAGAGGTAGTGTATCGCTCTAAAGACGTAGTTTTAGACAATTTGTTTTGCAAAAATGTAATTTATTTTATCTAAATTGTCGCGGAAGAGTATCCCGTCTACAAACGCCCAAGAAAGAATACTCGCTTATAAAAAAAAACATTAAAAGCGAACGTTGTATAGGTACCAACGTTTATCACAGTTTTAATACGAAACACTATTATGAGAAACAAATTATAATTTTTAATTACCTTTAATATTAATAATATTTTGTAATAGCTTTTAAGAGTTGCGAGACTTGTAAGTATTGCATTGAAAAGTAAATCTTGTAGTTAGATTTATTTATTTATCTTTTTTGTTTATATTGCGCACCGCTGACTCCAAATTCCTGTAATACCATCCATCCAAAGGTTGCCTAGAAGAGATCGCTTTAGTGATAAGGCCGCCCTATGTGCTACCTACTATAAGTACTCTATAATGTTTAGTTTTATTCTATGTTTGTATGTGCAATAAAGAGTTTTTCTTTTCTATTCTGTTCTTGTTTTTAGGGTTCCGTACTCAATGGGTAAAACGGACCCTATTACTAAGGCTCCCCTGTCCGTCCGTCTATCTGTCTGTCTGTCACTTATGAAGCTGTATCTCATGAACCGTGATAGATAGACAGTTGAAATTTTCACAGATGATGTATTTCTGTTGCTGCTATAACAACAGATACTAATAAACCGAATAAAACAAATATTTAAGGGGCTCCCATACAACAAACGTGTTTCTTTTGCTCGTTTTAATAGATAATGGTACGGAACCCTTCGTGCGCGAGGCCGACTCGCACTTGGCCGGTTATTTTTATATCTTTGCATTTAAGTTATTTTCTAGACCACAATACTTATAATATGGTTTTGTCTTAATTTATACCTATTATAATCGCATTAGGCAAATGCAAGTGGCAGAAAGTGTGGCGAACAATTAGAGGTTTTTTTAAATAGAAACTGAAGTAGGCATACTATGTAGGCTGTCTATGAAGACAAAGCATTAATATCAAGAGTTAAATTCAAAACTAAATGTATATTATTGTACTCGATATTGAGAATTAATATTTCTTTTTAGTTTTAATACCGAACGCCTTGAACCACTCAATATTCGCAGGAATATTGGGTATCTTTATGTATATTTTACCGCCTCTATATTGGATAATGTTCTGAAGAGCTATTCAACCTGATTCCGGCATCACGTTTCTACCATCGCACCTCTCGCCACCGCAAAAAAGCTCATCCACATATTATTGGGTCGTGGAAATTTCATACGACTCGATTCATGCGTTCTTTCTTGCTGTACACTTGCAAAATGTGGAATGAGCTCCCGCCTGCGGTCTTTCTGCAGAGTTATAACATGGAGGAAGGAAAAAAAGAAAAAAAAAGGAGGGTTAAAAGAGTCCTACAGGGTAAGCAATGCATTGGTGACGCCGCCTGTGGTGTTACAGATGTCCATAAGCTACGGTTTTTGCTAAATTTTGAGCAACCTACTCACTCACTCATTCACTCTCTCACTCACACATTCTCTTTTGAAAGAGAGAACGTAAACGACAGATTACCGATTTTTTTTTAAATTATAGGTTGATACAAACACATACTTATTATTATGGCTCTCAAGATGGGAAGAGGTCATCGTAGTCTATGGACATCTCTAACACCTGTAACACTACTGGCCGTCTGCATTAAAGTTAAGAGAGACAAGTGCTAACTTAAGAGCTGTCTAACTTTCGCGCAGACGGGCACACGAGTATTCAATTTGCAAAGGATTTTATTAACTGTATTAATACTACACTCCTTCAGAATTTTGCCTCGTAACTTAAGTCACTTAAGCAATTTAAAAAAAACTGCCGAAAAAGGGTCTCTACTCTAAATAAAACTCTTAGAGTAAGGGGGTGTGGCTCTTAGCCTAAGGATTATTTTGGCCTAATCTCCACATCTATCTTGGTTAGTATAACTCGTGGAGACAAGTGATTCTTTTTCAAATTATACATTTTGGGCGAATTGGGAATTTAAATAAATGTTTCTTTCTAGTTAGTAGATATACCTTGTATATGTTATACAAGGGGCTAAAAAAAACTTAACTTGTTTTTTTTTATATGAAAATACCATTATATTCGAGGTATATTTTTACTCTCGAGGTTTAGCGAGGACCTAAAACCAAGTTATAATGGGGTTTTGGCCGTGTATTACACTCTACGTCTGTTCCGATAGACGTATTTTTTTTTTGTGGTAATATTTCAATCATATCTCAACAAGGAGATGCATTGCAATCAATTTATAGCGATGGCAATCTTGATTCTTTCGAGTTATAAATATTGAATCTGTCTCAGAATTGAACCAACTTGATCTTTGTTTGAGCGAGTGTGGCTCAGTAGTAACAACTGTGTGTGTGCAACTTTCGAGCACTCAGGTTTAAATCCTATGCACCAATTACTTTTTAAGTAATACGGAAGTTGCATTCGCTCTAACTCTCTTGGTGACATGGCTTTCATCACATGACCATACCACGCTAGCCTAATACTCCTCAACTTTTCCGTCACCGGTACCACTTTCACCCCTTACGTACTTCTGATTTGGCCCACTCTAGCTACACCACACATCCATCTCAGCATTCGCAAAGCCTTTCCCTTAATGACTATACTAATAAAATATTAAACGCAAATAAATGCAAAGGAATCATTTCGTTATTATTGGTTTTATTAGCCGCTTTAGCTGACCTTTAAACAGTGCAAAGGTTCCAGCACTTATTTGACAGCTTATTACGCATCCAGCACGCTTAAAGGGCAATCTTTTATTAGGGTTCGATATCCAAAGGGTAAAATGGACCCTATTACTAAGGCTCCGCTGTCTGTCTGTCCGTCTGTCACCAGGCTGTATCTCATGAACCGTGATAGTTAGACAGTTGAAATTTTCACACATGATGTATTATGTTGTCGGTATAACAACAAACACTAAAAACAGAATAAAATAAGGAGGCCCCCATACAACAAACGTGATTTTTTGCCATTTTTACAGATAATTGTACGAAACCTTTCGTGTGCTCTTGGCCCTTCGACTGCGTAATTTATTATTATATAGCAAGTAGTTTCTCATTTGAGACAGAACGAGCAACGAGTCTCTAGTCTACTAATTATCTAATATCAATGGTTTATTACATTTTAGTACTAATTAATTAGGTCTTGATTGTGATCTATTCAATACAATGTTTCACTTTGGTTTTAGTCGTTACCCGCAGTTGTCACTGTACAAAATGTCTGATATTGTAGTAGCTAACCAGACAACAGCGTTGCTTTGAAAGTCGGTACATTTTAGGAGTCTTGTTTTAAGACCGTGCTAAAGTTCTTTCACATTCCTAACCGATCCAAAATTAAAAATACAAAAAGAAATGTCACAAACAGTTTTGATCAAGACAGTACACAACCACGTGTCCTTTTGCCTAAAGCAACAGTATACCTAAACCTAAAACATGGTACAACTAATAATTAAAAGCGACGTAAGGTACTCTATTATTATAATTTTTACACTATTATTAAAACTTTTTTATAAAGTGACGCTTGAGGCAGGCGAACAGTTGTCTGATGGCTGACGTTCTTGGTTTCCGGTTTCGAGAGAGTTTTGAATGTGTTATTGATATTTTATATGAAAATAATGGATATTATTTCATTATTTTCGTGTTTATTGATTTAAGTAATGAGTATGAGCAATATTATTCAATAATATTATACCTGGCTCCCTATTCTACCATACAAATTGGTTTTGTATCGCTCCGCATATGTCAATTTTTTACTGATATACGCTGTATAAAATGAATCGAAAATCGTAAGTTGCCGAACGTTGCAAAGCAATTTAAAGAAGATTATTTATTTACCTCGACGTTTCAACCAAGTTGCATTGGCCGTGGTCACGAGTATACTATAAATATGTATTATATACTGTATTATTTACTGTATTATTTACTTGTATTATTTACTAGGTGGTAGGACTTTTCTGCAAAGTTCGTCTAGGTAGGTACCACCGCTTTGCCAGTTATTCTGCCGCCAAGCAGTAGTGTGCAAGCACTACTGTGTTCCGGTTTGAAGGGCATTGTAGCTAGTGAAATTACTGGGCAAATGAGACTTTATGATCTGATCACTCAGTCTAGTAATCTGATTACTAGACTGTGTGATGTCTCAGGATGACGTGCGCAGTGCAGTGTCACGCGAAACTTTATTGTTTTAAAATTCCGAGTGACACTGCAACTGTTATGGGCAGCCGTGTCGCTTAACACCAGGTGAACGACTAGCTCGTCACGTCATTCAATCGCATAAAAAAAAAAAAAAAAAAAAAAAAAAAAATATACTGTATTAAACTATAAATATGTGTTCAAATCGCGAGAATTTAAGAAATACTAATTTAAAGAAGGTTGTATACATTTTTCGTGTTCAATTATTCTATACTAGATCATTAATTTGACAATGATATAATATCCAATAAATATGTGTTATAGTAGTAGAAGTAATGTATTGGGGCTCTCTGGGGGAGGCCTATGTTCAGCAGTGAACGTCTTCAGGCTGTTGATGGCTATGAAGTATTATAAGCGGGGAACCGATGGTCGCAGGAGGCAAGCAGCCGCTCAAAATTGGCGCTCTATGGGAAGGCCTGTGTTCAGCAGTGGATGTCTTCAGGCTGTTGATGATTATGAAGTATTATAAGCGGGGAACCGATGGTTGCAGGAGGCAAGCAGCCGCTCAAAATTAGCGCTCTATGGGAAGGCCTGTGTTCAGCAGTGGACGTCTTCAGGTTGTTGATGATGAAGTATTAAGTAGTATTTTGGTTTAAAGTAAATGACGTGACGAGCTAGGCGTTCACCTGATGTTAAGTCGGCCGCACATAATATCGTTATAAAATAAAATAAAATAAAAAACATGTGCAATACGCATAGCATAGCTTTAAAGAGTCAATCACAGCCTGTCAGTCATAATATTAATTATATGCAGATAAGACAATTAATTTTATTAATTTATAATACAGTAATAATAATAATTATAATTATACAGTTATTACGAGAACCTACATAAACATGGAACTCCAAAATCGCTTCCAGTGCCTAGCCGACTGTAACACAGTGGACGAGCTAAACGACGGGTTGGTGGAAACTGTCCAAGCTGTTGGATCGAAATTCTTTAAGACCCAACGCCGAAAGAAGACTCAAAAGCTCTCAGAAAAAACTCTTGAGCTAATGGCCGACCGGAGCGAAATGAAGCTGCAGTCTTCAGTTGATATGTCAGCCTACGGTGAACTCAATAGACGAATCTGGAGTTCCTTGCGACACGACTTGCGTGCTCTTAGTACTTCACGTATTGAGGCCGCAATTGAGCGGAACCAAGGCTCTAAAGTGTTCGCAAAGGATTCGTCTATTGGGCAACACCAAATGACAAAACTGAAGACCGAAAATGGTAGCGTCATTTCATCCAAGCCTGAGATTCTGAGAGAGATCGAGAACTTCTATGGACAGTTATACACCTCGACACGTAAGCCCGCTACTAACACAGCTCAGGACATCAGAGCCAAGTTAGTCCGACACTATACCGAAGATATCCCGGACGTCAGCCTGTACGAGATTAGAATGGCCCTCAAACAGCTTAAAAACAACAAGGCACCAGGTGAAGATGGAATTACGACCGAACTTCTGAGAGCGGGTGGTAGACCGGTACTTTTAGTCCTCCAGAAGTTATTTAATTCTGTCATCCTTGAAGGTATAACGCCAGAGGCATGGCACAAGAGCGTGGTGGTGCTCTTCTTCAAAAAAGGCGATAACACCTTATTGAAGAACTATAGGCCCATCTCGCTCTTGAGTCATGTGTATAAGCTGTTTTCGAGAGTCATTACGAATCGTCTCGCACGCAGGTTTGATGAATTCCAGCCTCCCGAACAAGCCGGTTTCCGAAAAGGCTTTAGCACCATAGACCACATCCATACGCTGCGCCAGATTATACAGAAGACCGAAGAGTATAATCGGCCGTTATGCCTAGCGTTTGTGGACTATGAGAAAGCCTTCGATTCAATCGAGACTTGGGCGGTGCTGCAGTCCTTGCAGCGATGCCAAATTGACTATAGGTATATCGAAGTTTTGAAGTGTTTGTACAGTAAGGCCACTATGTCAGTCCGACTACAGGACCAGAGTACGGAACAAATTCCATTGCAAAGAGGCGTGAGACAGGGAGACGTTATTTCTCCGAAACTGTTCACAAACGCATTGGAGGATGTTTTCAAGCTCTTGGAGTGGAAAAGATCTGGCATCAACATAAATGGCGAGTATATCACTAACCTTCGTTTTGCCGATGATATAGTCATAATGGCGGAATCGCTCGAGGACCTTAGCACCATGCTCAACGACCTCAGTAGAGTCTCCCAGCAGGTTGGTCTTAAGATGAATATGGACAAGACAAAGATCATGTCTAATGCTCATGTTCCACCTATACCGGTAATTGTTGGGAACGATACTCTCGAAGTTGTCGACAAGTATGTCTACCTAGGACAGATTGTCCAATTAGATAGGTCCAACTTCGACAAAGAGGTGGCGCGAAGAATCCAACTCGGCTGGGCAGCGTTCGGGAAGCTTCGTCCTATCTTTTCGTCCAAAATACCGCAGAGCCTGAAAACGAAAGTTTTCAATCAGTGTGTGTTGCCAGTGATGACTTATGGAACTGAGACATGGTCTCTTACTGTTGGCCTCATTAGTAAGCTCAAAGTCGCGCAGCGAGCTATGGAGCGAGCTATGCTCGGTGTTTCCCTGCGAGATAAGCTCCGGAACGAGGAGATCCGCAGGAGAACTAAAGTGACCGATATAGCTCTTAGAGTTAGTAAGTTGAAGTGGCAATGGGCAGGCCACATCGCTCGTAGAACTGACAACCGATGGGGAAGAAAGGTTCTCGAGTGGCGACCACGAACCGGAAGACGCAGCGTAGGCCGGCCCCCCACTCGGTGGACCGACGACCTGGTGAAAGCCGCGGGGAGCCGATGGATGCAGGAGGCGAGCAGCCGCTCAAGGTGGCGTGCTCTGGGGGAGGCCTATGTTCAGCAGTGGACGTCTTCAGGCTGTTGATGATGATGACATAAACAATAATTGTTTTATTACCGTATAATGTCTATTCAAATGGTTGTAAAATATTAACTAGTAATTTATGTAAGCTGAGGCGCCCGTGGTTTTACCAACAATTTACAATTTTTTGACCGGAAATTCTTTATTTTCCGAAAGGAAAAATAAAACTATATTTATCTCGGTAATGTAAGTTATCTGTGTGTATAATTTCATCTAAACCATTGCACCTGTTTTGGCGTGAAAGCCGTACAACACTGAAAAAATCACATTTTTAAAGGATGGGATAGTTATGAAAATTCATAGCCAAGTTTATTTATTATGCTATTCGATTTATTATACAGGCTGACTTTTTCTATTTATCCATATTGGATTGAGGCGACTAGTTGTTGTCTAATATTAGTCATATTGTCAAATAGTTTTATTATAATCAAAGGTTATCTATAATCTATAACAATATTATAAAGAGGAAAGATTTGATTGTTTGTTTGTTTATTTGCATTGAATAGGTTCTGAAACTATTGAACCGATTTGAAAAATTGTTTCACTGTTGGAAAGCTACACTATCCCCGGATGACATAGGCTATATAGGTATTAAATTTTCAAAAAAATTAGGGTTCCTTACTAAAATTCCAATCCAAATTACATCGCATGCGAAAACTATTATACCCGTGCGAAGCCGGGGCGAGCCACTAGTCCTCTAATAAAACATTTAAGTTCAGAGTACTACTAATTGAATTGCACTTTACTACGTTATCACAAGTTTCACTATTAAGTTAAATTAGAGCATTGACTCGTTCAAAAAACACTACGTACTTCGCATTACACAAAAATTCTAGGTGTACCACAATCTTTATCACTAATCTATTTAAAAAATACACAATTTTTTTTCTATTCTTAGAATGCCTTGTTCCTGTTAGGCACTCTATTATTTTATACTAGTGGCTCGCCCCGGCTTCGCACGGGTATAATAGTTTACGTAGCACACGCGTTGCAAAGGATATTTTAGGTAATTTATTTACACCTTGGGTTACATTATGGGAGTTTTAGTAAGAATCCCTAATTTTTTTTGAAAATATAATATAGCCTATGTCACCCGGGGATAATGTAGCATTCCAACAGTGAAAGAATTTTTCAAATCGGTTCAGTAGTTTCCTATTCAATGCAAACAAACAAACAATCAAACAATGTAATCTTTCCTTTTTATAATGTTGTTATAGATGTTATAGATTATAGATGTCTACATCTAGCCATCTATTTTACTAATGAGTGATTTGAATTCAACCTATACTTCCACAATATAAATTAATTAAAAATAAAAATTGATTTTTACAAAGTAGAGCACCTTCCCTGTCGTTGCACGAGTGGGAGGGCTACCACGACCTCGGGCCTAACGTTCGATAAGCGTTTTTTAACACGAACGTACTTTCCGAGAGAACTTTAGTTAATTTGGTTAAAAGTTTTGAATCACATCATCAATTCATCAGCCTTTTTGCGTCCATTGCTGACCATAGGCCTCCTCGATCATCATCAATAGCCTGAAGACGTCCCCTGCTAAACATAGGCCTATCCCACAGAGCGCTACTTTGAGAGACTTGCTTATTGCTCTCGCATCCATCGGCCTCCCGTGGTTTTAACCAGATCGTCGGTCCACCTAGTGAGGGGCCGGCCTACGCTGCGTCTTCTAGTTCGTGGTCGCCACTCGAGAACCTTTCTTCTTCATCGGTTGTCAGTTCTATCAGCAATGTGGCTTGCCCTTCCCAACTTGCTATTTTTAAGAGCTATATTGCTACAACGGTTGGCAGGCGGCTTGGTGATCACAGTAGATTATATTCCAATTAACTGGATTAACTACAGATGATGATCATGATGATAGCATTCAAGTATGTTCTTAGTATGAAATTAAAGGCGACCAAAGTCACCCGAAGATTATAAAGCCCGTTGATAGCTCGTGAACATAATTTCTCGTACAAACACGACTCATCTGCGCGGGCAGGGGGCGAGGTAACACAATGAGACAGTCTTTCTTTCTTTCTAAATATCATTGGTTTACCAACAAATGGAAATAAACCAATTTCGTGTTAGCTTTTCAGTCTATTGCCATGTGTCGCTAAACCAATGATATGTAGGTGATACTTTTAATTGCAATTTATTGATACATTCTATTTATTTGCGCAAAATTAGTTTTCATGTAATCACGTTGAGTAATTAAAGTATTATTGGCAGAAAACGCAGGAAAACTTGAACTTGCCGCGCTTAGTGAAACGTCCCACCTTAATAAAGTAATTATAGGTAGGTACTCCCTATTCAACATGTAATATAGACAAAGCATTATTATAATTAAATAACCGTTTGCAATAAAATTAACATAAATAAAAACAAAGCGCAATTTGTTATAATTATTCATAATCTTTATATAATTATCACGTAATAAAATATTAAATTGAATTATTTGCTCCGTTATATTGTTTGTGGCAATAATGGCTCAGTGGTTGAGGAGTCACGACAAAAACTGTTGCAGGTTCGAAACGTCGAGCTTCAAACTGTTATTAAAAATATCTGATGAAACTATAGCATGGTGGCGGCACTTTTAATATTATTGGGAGGGTTTATTGGTATAAAACATTTTCTTACCAGTCAAACTGATTTTACAAGTAAAATGATGACGATCAAGTAAACTAATTGAATTTACACTGTTTGATTGTTTAAATAAATAATAATGTATTTTTAAAAACTTGTCTACGTTATAGTAAAAACTACGTCACATCGGCTGCACCAATTTTGATTAAATTATGCACACTGGTTGGTTCTAATCAAAGTGAGAAGTTCTTGCAAATGGGACTTTTATTTCTGGATGATCGCCTGTCCCTTTCTCGCAAAACAGAGATCATGTGGAGCTTGAAAACACACGTTTTGAAGTCACATGCCAAAAAGATTGTATGTAAAGCTACCACAGCTTAGTAATGAGGTACTATGAAGGAGAACGAACTGACGTCACTGCACGTTTGAACTGTCTCTTTCTATTCCTGTATTTTAAAATGCTTGTAACTTTGTCATTTTTTGAGATATTTAATTTTTGTTTTCACGACTGTTTATTTTTTGAGGAATATTATAAAAAAATAGCAGGCAACTAGCTTATTCTCAAAATTGATTTAGTAATAAAAATCTAAAAAAATTTTTATTTGTTACACATAAAATATACAACGTTAATTATTTAATAAAATTAATAAATTATAATGGTTAGTCAACCAAAAATAAATTCATCTAAAAGTTCTATGCGAAAGCCAAGATCGCTTCTATTTGTAAATAAGTATTATTATAGCGTGTAATACAACAATTTTCATACAAGTATTACACAAATTGCTTAATTACAATGAATAGACCACTTTTGATGTAACTCATTATGCAATTAACTTTATTATCAGTTCAGTACTATTTGATGTCCCTCCGGTTAGTGCATTAAGATTTATTACTATTGTTCAAAACACGGCAAAATCAACTTTAACGCCTCAGAAATAAAAGTCACGTCAAAACTACACATATCTAACGTTAGTTGAACTGTTTCATCTAAGAAGTAGTTCGTATTAGGGGGTCATTTTAGTTTGGTCCTTATCCATTTACAGAGACCTATGATTTCAAATAAAATGTTGTAATCCAGAGATCAACTGTAACTGGTTTGTTATATAACTAGATAAATAAATTAACAATTTTATCTTGACCCCTACTGTCATGCTAAGTACACACCGAGCGGGGTCCAATTGAAATGAATGTAACCCTATACGAATTGATGTTAAATATATGTCACTATTTGATAATGATAGTGTTGGTTTGTTTGTTTAGTTAGATTTATGAGATAATTGGGTATTAGTTAATATTCTTGTTATAATTTTAGGTGTTAACGCTCAGAATAAAATGGTTCATAAAATCAGGCGTCTTTGGCGCTATTTGGTATTACTTTAATAAACACCTTCATTTTCCAGCTCGATGTTTACAGTCTACTTTATTTTCCAGTCTAAGATCTGATACGTCCCAGACCTAAAACCTACAACCTTCAAGCGTGGAAAGTGAAGAGAAACTTAGAAAACCTGTTCACAGGAATATCGACCTTGCGGCAAGCGGCGTACGAAGGGAAATCGTTGTCGGAACACATCAATTTTAACGTTCAGTTTCCTCTGCACGAATGCCGGTGAAAAAGTTATTGGTTTTTTGGACGTTGCGTGGTTAACAGATGGAATGAAAGCGGGCGTGAGATGTGACGTAATACTATAAATAATACAACTAGACGTGTTCCGTGGTTTTCCCTGCATTTTACTAGTAAAAATGTAATATTTCGAAATAAAAATTAGTCTATGTTACTCTTGGTAGCTTAAGCAATCTAAGTGCAAAATTTCATCCAAATCGGTTCTGCCGTTTTTGTGTAGAAGCCACACAAAAACCTCGACTAACGTTTCAATACTTTTTATTATGTTTTAGCAATGCATTTAAGTGTGGATTATTATGCTAAAGCATACAAAACCGTATCACTAACTCTAGTTAAATCTTTAAAAAACGCACGGGCCAACCACACAACCTCCTTTTTAGAAGTCGGTAAAATATAAACAACTTTCGCAAGCCACAAAACCACTTAAAAAGTAAACTCGTAAAACACAGAATGATAGAAAAAACAAGTGACTGTGCCGTAAAAGAATACGATTCCACATTCAAACCTTCGTGGGCGACAAATGGCATTAAAGTTTAATGCGCCATGCCGTTAGGTGGCGCTTTTAAAAAATTCACGCCAAAGCTAAATGGTAGTGGCAAAGGAGAGCCATTAAATATTTAGCATTCAGCCGTAGTCCATACTGCGGGACACTGTTTTGACGGCAGACATTCTGGATATTTAGAAGTCACGACTCGAGACACGACGACACGACACGATTTTTAATAATAGCCATTATTATATACCACAAGAAAAATTTTTACTAAACGTTGTCTCTTTGTGAGCCATCATGCCGAAATGGCTAAACAAAGGATAAAGTTTTCCACACTAACCCCTTTACCAATAAACACTGCATAACAGTGGAATAGCTACTCAGTGTTTTCTCTTCCTTTATCTTTGCCCATTTGGAACTCAACAGAGAAAGACAAAACACTAAATCACTATACATCCGCTACACAATGTTTATTAGTAAGGGGGTGAATGCTTATATTACCGGGTTCAACATAGAATATTTTTTGGAACAATAAGAGATTTTGCGGGAAAAAGGCAAATTACGGATGAAACGAGTAGTTTCTTGTGTTTTTCATAGTTGCATCTGACTAATTGTGATGTTGTCCATGTGATAGGACCATCTCATCTCTTCCCGTGGGTGCTGTTAAACTGTTAGAGCTGGCTAAAGGAATATCCAGGGAATGGGCAGCAGCATTTGAGTGGTTCAGCGGTGGACGCAAAGAGGCTGATTATAATGATTTTAAACGTGATATCACGTCATTATCTTAGTAGTAAAATGTTCACGTCATCAAAAAAATTACCTGAATGATTTTATGCCGAAGCGTTTACTAACACGGCTATCACAACAGTCACGTCATGACTCTGGCTTAGAATTAGTTGACTTTGTAAGTAGGATTAAAAGCAATTAACTCTAAGATTCTAAAGATTTAAGTGACTTATTAATCAAACTTTAATAAAACATTTAACGGTTGACACGTCAGTAAAAAACTAGACAATAGATTCGTAATCGTGTCGCAACTTATAAAGGGCAAAAAGCTTTTACTTACAAACACCAACGATTTTCTTTTACGGATCATAGAACATTTTACCAAAAATATATTCAAGAATATTTCTAATAATCGATATACTTACACCTCTGTAATAATCTAACATGTAATTGTAGTAACTTACTATTAAGGTGAAGTTATAATGTTAGGTTGGGAAAAAACGTTTTACGACCACTCGGCCAACTTGGAAGACGATAGACAAATATGGAATGCCATAATTTTAGGTGCTTGGAAAAGGTGTCGAAAATTATACTTAGAAAAATACTTTGACCCAGTTATTAGGCGTAATTTTTGAATAGCAAACTAGGCATTGTTAGAGACAGTTTTAGGTTGTATTATTTTCTAGAAATGTAAGTTTTCTCAATTTATAAATGGTAGGTACCCCCAGTAGCGATAGTCCCCATCATAGATAGAACTCTGTTCCTAATCTGTGTAGTAACATAGATTAGGATCAGAAAGAAGAAATGCCTTAACTGATATTTTTATTGTCATCTTCAAAGTCAGTATATACAACGTTTGTTGCGATGAACAACCAAATTCAACGAAAATACCATTAAGTCATCGAGGTAACTGCAGACAACTCTAATTGCTTATTTTCCTTTTAGCTTTCAAAAATACTATCACATCTTCACAAAAGCACATAATTCTGCTGCTTCTTTTTACTTTGACGTCGAATAAATTATAAAAACTAGTTAATTTAATCTCAAAGTATAAGTAAAGTACTACTAAGATTTGAAAATAAGCATAGCAAACATCAAAGCTTCTAAAATACACTAAAGTAATTACGTATAGTACTTACCATCTTTAGGCGGACTTGAGCATTGCGGCGCGTACGACCCTAAATGATACCCATAGGTGTTTTGATGCATTGGGGGAAAGGGATAACCTAATGACCTAGGACTGGGGAACCCTGATGCCTCATGGGGGTTCTGCTGACCCCCAGGACTGCCAAAATGATGAGGATGCTGGTAACCACCTTTAAAAGGACCGTAACCATGCTGTTGTAGCTCAATAAAAGCTGATTTAGAGGAGTTAGTTGGTGTTGAGTTAGCTGAATTCGATATGTCGTGAGGGGTCTGCGTGCCCCCTAAATGGTGATGGTGGTCGATTGATTCTTGGGAGGTCATGGCTGGTTGGGGGGTCGATGGGCCCCCTCCTTCTGAAGGGGGCCCGAATGGATCTGAGAAACTCAGCGTGCTGGGCTTACTGCCAGGGGACTGAATTCGGGTAATTTTGAGGTTTTTGGGGTACGGGTGGGGTATCGCGCCGCTGTAGAAGCCTGAAACAACAGAAGTTCAGTTTAGATTGCAAAGTTAAATGTTAAGAGTCTGCTTGTGTCGGTGCTTTATACCTTGTGAGTATAAATATTAGTTAAATTCTATAACATAACAAAAGAATTAGGTTGTAGAGACGTTCGCATTCAAATAAACGTCACTAATTATTGATTTTTAAATGGAAAACCATTTTATTAAATAGTTACATCGTAAATATCAACAAGCGATGGTTTGAAAAAATTGTTCTATTATGTTGCTAAGTAAGTTAAGTGACAAAATACCTACAACATGTTTTTAGTATAATAATAATAATCAGTAGGTACCTACAATTATAAAAAAGTTAATCAACTGTGTTGTCACTTTGGTTCCACTTGTATGATAATTATATTAAAGTTTAATGAAATAAATTTTTTATAAATACTTCTATCAAAAGATTCCTAGCAGAAGTAAAATTTTATGAAAAGCAATGAAAATCTTTACGCATAAAATCTGCCTGAGGCGAAACCAATTTCCTCCTAAAATTACAATCTAAAAAATCACTATTGTCAAAACTGACAATCACAAAACCACGAAATCAATAGAGCCATAAAAGAATACAAATTTAAAATTCAAAAGCATTCTTAAAAAACCCAAGCTGACCAATCAAGCGTAACGGTTTTTATAAAAGTTAAAGTTTTAAAACGAGAACGCCCACTCCCATGGGATGGGGTCAGGGAGGTCATTGAAAGAATTTTTTAAATGTCTCGATTCTCAATTGTTTTGATTGTACATAGCTTACTCATTCAATGAATCGTCCCCTTGCATCTCGCATGCCGTTCTCTTCAAGCGGTAATCGAGTTTCAAAACATCTGTGTTGATGACGTAACACCATTTTATCATCCCCAAAAACACTTCACAGCCATTTACAGCTATTTACAGCTTCTATTCATTAGAAAAAAATAATTGGCTATCACCAAAGAGGTCAATCTTAATAACGATTCTCACAAACCAAGATATGTTCAAACATTAAAACAAATGACCCGAAGAGTTGAGAAAAAGAACCTCTTTTCGGCAACCTCTTTGAGTTAATTACCAATGAAGCTATCCCTTTCGCGCTCATTAAATGCTGGGTCGATTTGTCTCTGTTTTTCATTAATTTCTTTTTAGATGCCTCCCTCGGCGGCGCCTGCAAAGGTCGGGTCAAAACGTTTGGTTATTTTTTCTGTTTGTTTGTTTGTCCGTTGATTGTTCGAGATCGTAATAATAATGTTTAGGGTGCACTAATTGGTGTAAATTCTTATTGAAAGTTATTGACTCAGCGGGATGGTGTTTGGAAAAATTGAATTTATTAAATGTCGATACCTATCAATCTTTAACGATAGCTTCGGTAACAATCTTCAGGAAGTCCTAAATTCGATCTTAATCCTTTCTACATTAAGTAGATAGGCTTGCGTTAGATTACATTTCTCATGTGATTGTTGAACATGCAGGTTTTCTCACGATGTTTCCCGTAAAAGTGGGTGCAAAAATACTACTCTTGAAGAATAGAATGATATACATTTTTAATAGAAGATACGGGATCTTTACTGTGATTGGAATGATCTGAGTTCCCGATATTTCAGAACAGTTACATGCACCATGTTTACCGGAAGACTGAAGGGGGGTATATACTCTTCTTTTTGACTGAAGTACCCACTATCAAGAAAAGGGTATACAAAAACTCTTGTCCATACAAAAAGCGCCGACGTTTTTCTACCCCTAAATGTCATCCGATTTCAACGTTTTTTTTTACGTTGTCTACATAGTAAAAACTATGCTCTTTCTTCTTTGTCTCCTTTTTTTAAGTTTTTGCAATATCTTTGTAGTTACCTAAAGTTACAAATTTTTTAGCGGCAAAACTATGACGAAGAATGGTTACGAAAGACATTTTCAAAAAACATCACGACGCAAAAGCATAGATTATAATCTATCCAAACGATACCAAAATCAAAAGAATTTGTTAATGTTTAGAGGGTAAAAACCGTTTTCACCCAAAACGCTATTATGTAGATGAATTCACTCACGGGCTCTATTGTCTCTATCATACGTGTAGACCGACGGCAATAACATTTTCAGAGTCCTCTAAAAATTTTAAATAGTCTTGAATGGAATAGTTCATACGCAAGACTATTCTTCCTCTTCACCAGTCTTGCAAATCAGTCCAAGATTGATGGCTCCAACAATACAAAGCAAGTAGATGTACTAAGTGAACCGAAACGGTGCGGTGGGCATGGGAACTGCCTGACGGGAATAAGGGCCCATAAAATACTATTAAGTATTCATTAAAGACAGGGCCTCATGCTTGACTGGTCTGAGAAATTAACGTGAATTTGGTTTTTGAATTTTGAGAGCCTAGGAACCTATGTAATTTTTTTCGGATATTTTATTTATTTATGGTAAGTTTTTATAATGCTAAAATACGCATAGATTTGACAACATCTCACCTGATGGTAAGTGACGATGTTGTCTAAGGTGGAGCACGTTTACCCGTATGAGATGCCCATGCACTCTAGACTTGAAAAGAGGAATTACTGATTCTGGAAGAGCATTCCATTCCTTGGCCGTTTGGACTAGAATGACTTGGCAAAACGCTTAGTGTGATCTGGTGGTACACTGGTATATAGTATGTAAAGAATCACCAAGCCTTACAGTTCTATGATAGAAAGGGGATGACGGAATGAGCTGATAAAGAGAATGCACACACTCCAAATTGTAACCGATAGAAGACCGACAGACCGGCGACCTTGCGTCTGTGTTCAAGACTTTGAATTCTCCCTTTAACTAGTCTCTCATCGTTGGTAATTACTAACACAATAAAAATTGTAGGATGGCGAGTTACCTAGGTCTTAAAAATATATAATTAGCTTAGCTACAGACAATCTAATCTATTCACACTTCACCGGGGTTATTACAAAAATAGAAAATGGCCAAACAATTTCTGCAGACGCTCATATTTCTAAGTGTGCCGCCCCCGCACTGCTTTTCAGAGACCTACGACTCCAAACTAAGTAAGAACTTGTTTTTCAGAGCACATAGAACTCTTATGGCAGGAGGTTCTCCGCGCTCTGAAATATGTGCAATTATATCAAGCGTTATTGTGGTGCCCCTTTTCAATATTTTGATGAGTTAATTGAACTTAGAAAGATAATAATGTGCTATGTAGAAGAAGCTCAATTGAGTGAGCTTCGCGAAAGCTTTCATCTGTTGATGTAGGTATATTGGTATTCCGGGGCGAGATGGTGAATGGTATCACGACACCATCTCGCCCCACTAGCGGTGGACAGATTAGGGGGGGTTTTAGCGGGTTTATGCGTGTCCCACATACCCTCTGCCATCACTCCCGTGGTGACAGAAGTGCGAGGGCATTTTCCCCTAAAAAGTAAATGTTTTGGTACCTACTTATATATATTTTTCCCACTAATTTTGATAAAACTTCATATAAAATATGAACAGGTTCTAGAATTTCATATTTTATTACGCTTGCAGGTGGCCGGGTGATCGCAAAAGATTTTAATGCACCGAGGAGAATGCTGCTGGCCATTCTCTGGATATTCCCTTAGCCGGCTCTTACGGCGCCCACAGGAAGAGATGGTCTATTCCCACACCCGGACCGGACCACACGTCCAGGACCGTACTCAGCGTATAAATGAGTGTTTAACTAACCCATTCATTGCATTTCTTTCGATCACCATTAATAAATTATAAATCACAATGCGTTTCTACTAATTATAAAACAATGTTCTGAGCGATGCTAATTTAGAGGATAAAAACATGGCGCCAGGCTGATCGGCGACGCGTGGAGAATTCCACGAGTATTAGAAATATTTTTTTATCCAGAAATATCTAGGTGCTGCCTAGGTATTCTAGGTAAATTCCTATAAGTACCTAATTAAGTAATAAGGTATTTATTTCTAAAGGTAGGTAAGTTTCCGCACTCCTTCAAAAAAGCATTTCAGTTGTTAAATTAAGACTACATAAAATACGCGATTGTTTAAAATCGGAATGAGGCTTTTTATTTAAAAAAAAACGTTAGTTCCGCTTCTTTTCTAGATGGCGCTGTAAGTACATAGTTTAAACCTTTCAAACCACAGAGTAGTCTAAACATAAGAAAATGCTCAGACTACCTACAAAGAAATGTCAAATTCAGTTGAGTGAACCACGAGTACATTGTCTGTAGTATCTCCTAAGTAGTCTGTGGTGCATTCTTCTTAAGTAAATTGAAGTACAGCAGAACTGCGAGACAGATAAACGTTAATATTATGATCCAAAATAAAGCCGAGCTATCGCGCAACGAAAATAAAACAAACGAAACAGTTTAGAGTAGTCAGTCAGTATCGTGACACATTTCCTATAACCTGTGGTCTATGCTTGAAACAGTTACAGTGACGGATTTTGGTAAAACCACAACTGGCGCCATCTATCGGGTCATACATAAAACACCATTTCTTTTTTTTAATAAAACTCCTTATTGTAAAGTGATGATTTTTTTTTCTGTTTGGCTCCATACGACTATCGATTTAGCCAGTACCACGTTTATTTAATAACTCAAGTATTATAACGTAATAAAAATCGGTGAAATAAGTCAAAGTCAAATTAAGCCAAAGTCACGGCCAAGTCTAGTCTAGTCGAATTCCTTGAAATTATAGTGCACATTGATACTAATTGTGTGTCCATGGTTAAAACTGTTTAGAGCTATAATATTTTTGCTTCTTAAGCAAAAATATTGTTATTTTTTTCGCTTTTTGATCTTTTTTTGTTTTTACCACAGATATTATTATTCCCCCATCTGATATTATTCGCTATGGTTTTTAAAAGGAAGTTCCATGATTTTTACTACTATTTAAAAAAAATTTATTTGCTGTGACTATTTGTATCGGAACGACTGCTGAGCACACAGATTACTATATACTTTAGTCAGGGTAAGAGACCTTCAGACCATCGACCAAGTAGTAAAAATCGAATAAAAATCTACAACAACTCATTAGCCAGTTATTTAAAAAAAAGTTTTCAAATGATCCAATACTCCTTCTAATAAGAAAAAAAACATTTATAAAGACATTTTCGTATTTATAAAAAGGTATAAGCAGACTCTAGCCGTTACTTTTAATTTAAAAACAAAATTATAAAAGACAGTTTTCCACCCCCTTCAATTAAAGAACATTCAAAGAGAAATATAAAGGTGGCACCTATTCATTAACCCTGTTACTATTGCATTGGTGCAGGGGCGGATCTAAGGGAATATAAAAAGGGGCAAGTTAAATTGATCAGCACTGCGATTTTGCGACTGAAGGTCTAGCTGTAGGCATACAGGTAAAGAAATAAATAAAAAAAAGCACTGCAAGGTTGGACTTTTTAGATTACACTCCTTGAAGAATTGACTGTCGTTTCACCTTTACCACCTTTGAGAAATTAAACAAAACTAAAATAAATGCCAAAGCAGGAATTTATAAAGAAATGAATTGCTTTGGTGGCCATTGTAAATCAGCAGTTGTGATGAAAATAACAAGGCGAGACCAAGACGTATCTTGGTAAAAAAAATTGCAATAGACTATTATATTTTCTTCGCATTATCTTGAGTGATTGATTGACAAACTTGCAGACAGTCAGACAGACAAGGTAACCCAAACCACTGGTATGGTTCATATTTGGAGGGTGTATTCTTTTTATTAGTGTAGGGGTGTACTAAGAAAGGGTTAAGTGAATTCGGAGCATAGTACGTACAATTATTAAATTGCTGTATAGCTGTATTCATTGATGTTGCAGAATTGTTGTAATTTTTAATCAGGTAAGTTATTGAGTGGAGATCACATTTAGGCAACCGTGGTAGGACGCCTTGCAGCCACGCTGTACAAACGTCATTTGACGGATACGCCCAGTAAAATCTGTCAAAAACCAACGATATACGAGCGATGCATTCACGATTTTAATGAAAAAAGGCACATTTAGAATAACGACTTGCAGAAAGTAACCGATACAACCTAGGTGCATTTGAGAAGTCTAAAAATAGAACTATATTTAGCCCCCCGCTTCTTCGGCCTTAGTTTAGCCCTGCATTGCGAATGAAAACGGCATCGTAATTAGAAGTGTGTTATGTTTATAAACGGCTGAGTCTATAAACCTAGTTCAATACATAGAGTACTATTAGGTACCTACCTACGTCTTCCTTTTTGCTTTTTTTATTTCTATTAACAGTTGAGAATCGTCTATACTTCTGTTAATGTGGAACACCTATCATACACTCGGCGTGAAAAAAAACGCACCTGTTCAAAAAAAAGTTTCTTGAGTATTACATTTAATCAAACGATTATTGGTACCTATTGAAAGTGCGTTTATCAACCTTTAAATTGACAACCGTTTAGTTCGTTTTTATGAGTATGGATGACGTGACGAGCTAGTCGTTCACCTGATGTTAAGCGACACGGCCGCCCATAACAGTTGCAGTGTCACTCGGAACATTAAAACAATAAAATTTCGCGTGACACTGCACTGCGCACGTCATCCTGAGACATCACAGTCTAGTAATCAGATTACTAGACTGTGAAATCAGATCATAAAGTCTCATTTGCCCAGTAATTTCACTAGCTACAATGCCCTTCAAACCGGAGCACAGTAGTGCTTGCACACTACTGCTTGGCGGCAGAATAACTGGCAAAGCGGTGGTACCTACCTAGACGTACTTTGCAGATTGCAGAAGAGTCCTACCACCTAGTAAAATTGAATACGCTTCAAAACGATCACATTAAGCCCTATAAAAGCGCGGGGTAATTACGTAAAATTTGCAACAGCAATGCGACAGCAGTAGCAAAGCAACAGCAGTAGCGAAGCATACATTCTCGACACCACTAATAATGTATGACAGCAATCACCGCGAGATTTACGCCTGTCGCAAACCTGTTGCGACTTAGGTAATTAGGGGGCGGGGCGTAATAATTAGCGCTATGAGCCGTAGCATATTTTTTTTTAATGTTAAGTGTATTAAAATAAAGAAGTTTAATAATATAATAAGGTAAATAACATATCTATTTAAAAGATTTTTTCTAGGTATATCAAAATAAGAATTCTTTAGCGTATTTAAGAAAAAAGTACACTTAAGGTGGAACGTTTCACTAGCGCGGCAAATTCAAATTTTCTTGCGTTCTTTTGCCAATAATAGCTTATAATTACTAAACGTGATTACATTAAAACTGATTTAACGTAAAGAAATAGAATGTATCAACAAATTACGATTAAAATTATCTCGTAGATATCATTGGTTTAGCGGAAAATGGCAATAAACAATTTTCTTCTTAGTTTTTCCATTTGTCGCTAAGCCAATTATATCTAGGAGATACTTTTCATTGTAATTTATTGATACATTCTATTTATTTGCGCAAAATTAGTTTTCATGTAATCACGTAGAGTAATTAAGCTATTATTGGCAAAAGAACGCAAGAAAATTTGAATTTGCCGCGCTAGTGAAAAGTTCTACCTTAATAGCATTTTTTTTCTAGCTATATCAACATAAGAATTCTATAGCGTATTTAAGGAAAAAGTACACTTAACTGCTTACCTACTTATTTCAAAAAGGAATTTTCCGAGCCGACCGCAAACAAATGAAAATCGTGACAACATTGTCTTGATATCGCATGATGACCAGAAAAAGAAAAAAAAACCACATCTCGCTGTATTTAATTATTGAACAATAAAATTTTTGAATAATCAAGCCGTTCGCGTGCTGAGGTTTTACGATTTTACGATCTAAAATAGTGGATTCGTCACGGAGATTCTGTCGGTATACGGATTTTATGGGTACCGCTAGGCGGACCGGTTTTTCGGTGCCTTTTTCACAGAATAATTTCGATGAGACAGTATCGGAAATAGGAGGTTTTCTGACAACCAAATTAAAAAAAAATAGTTCATAAATATCCGTTAGATGGCGTTGATGAGACATAACGTGAACAATTATCACTACCATGTCTATGGTTCTAAAGATTTATGCCACAGATTAGTTATTAAAAAAATAATACTATTCCAACCATGTCTCGTCAGCGCCGTCTATCTTTGGCTGTAGAACTACGTTCCGTCCAGCTGTCAGAATATCGCCTATTACGACGTTTCAGTCAAAGACCTCTTATATGTATACTAGGCTACGTTCTGAAACATCGCGCGTCGCTGGACGCCCCAGGGCGAGCGACGCCCGTCGCCCGACGTTTATAAACGACACTGTACCTATACAACTGTAAAGACTTATGTAATTACTAGCAGCGCCCCGCGGTTCCACCCGCGTTCCTACAGGAACCGTTCCCGTTATTGGAATATTGGGATTAATCGGGTATAAGCTACCTCCATACCAAATTTCATCCAAATCCGTCCAGCTGTTAGAGCGTGAAAGAGTAACAAACATACACACATACACACAAACTTTCGCCTTTATAATATTAGTGTGATGAGATGTGATTAATTAAATTACTAACTAATTAATTTTAAGGTATTAAGTGTCCATTTGTATTAGAATGTTCATTAACGTAGTGTCCATCATGACTTTCTTGAAAAGTTACAGCGTTAATAATAAAATAACCTCAAAAGTGCTCCGAATCAAATGTCAACTGAAGTCATCTGTCAGATGAAACGTCAACAAATACGACCCACTTGATAGTGATCACTCACCATCAAGAGGGTCGTATTAAAAAAACTACCTGCTCATAAGCAAACCCTTTTTTACTGTTATTTACAATAACAAACAAGAATGTAAAAAAAAATCAACAGTGACACCCCTAAAACAGCGCATAGCTAGCATACTCCATAACGCTTTGATACGTGCACAGCATAAGTGTGCGTACATCAATTCTATTTTGTATGAAGCTTAGTTACTGCTTTAGTAATATACAATGCGTTTTCTCCAAATTATCGAATACGGAGTTCTGAGAAATGTAAAAGGATGTTGCCGAATATTCAGTACTACGATAAAAGTATTAGATATAAGGAATAGAATAGTTGCCTGCCATTTTTTTACTGCATACATTAATAATATTCTTTAAAATATAAGACAGTCGTGAAAAAAAAAATTGAATATCACAAAAAATGACTAAGTTACATGCATTTTTAAATACAGGAACAGAAAGAGACAGCTCAAAAATGCAGTGACGTCAGTTCTTGGTCCTTCATAGTACCTCTTTACTATGCTGTGGTAGCTTTACACGCAATCTCTTTGGCATGTGACGTAACAACGTGTGTTTTCATAGTAACTGTGGGGAAGCTCCACACGATCTCTGTTTTGAGAAAAAAGAACAGGCGATGCGCCCTCCAGAAACTTCAAAAGCTCCGTGATTTATTTACCGATTTTAATTATTTTTTCAATTATTGCATTCATTTTTAACCTACTTTATGAAAATATTATTTGCTTGTTCATTTTTAATAGCAGGCAACCCTGTTATAATGAATCAGCATTGCAATTCAACGGGGCAATGCTGCCAGCGTGTTGGGTACGCTGTACTAGCTACTCTACTACTCAAGAATTCAATACTCATTATCTCATTATTCAACAAATTGGTCCAAGGCGATATTTTACGTCAACAGATGACACGGCAACTGTTTTTGCATCTGTCAAACGAAACTGGTTATGAATACCTAATATTGATAGAAAATCATAAAACCTTCATTGATATTTTTTTTAGTTTTAAATTTTTGAAATCTAACACATCGATTGGTTTTTTGGCGGGAACGTGAAAAAGTTCACGTCGTTGCATTGTATTATTTCACAAAACTTATGCTTTTTCTAGTGTTAATGTTTAATTTACGCATTAAGTGCTGAATTACGAGTTATATAAGTATTGGCAAGTGATATAATGTAGTGAAACGTGGTTTTTCGTGTTGCTTCCAAAATTCCACAGAAGCCTCTAGTAAAGTTGGCACTACTTTACTAGGACATGACTTAGACTGGATTATGACTACCTGACTTAGACTGGACTATGACTACCCTGACTGACTGTGACTAAGACTTGACTTTACATGAAATATTTCATAATACGATGAAAAACTACAATACTTGACACTGGCTAAATACACTATGTGTGGAGCCAAAATATAAGAAAAAAAAAAAGAAAAAAACACATCGATTTGGTATTGATAATAATTCCAAAAAATGGGATAGCTTACTTAATCGATTGCTACAGTACAAAATTAAATTAAAATAATTAAGTACTGTTTTTAATTATTACATACAAGTTAAAAGAAAACTTTAAACACTATCAAAACCGTACGTGCCAACTACGTTAGGCGCTGCCGCAATACAAAATATTTTCATTTGTACTTGTTACTCTTTAATAATCATCAATAAATGATGTACTCTCATGTACTCAATTTATACTAATGAATTCAATTGCATCCTGTATAATTAGGTTTATTTTATCTTGATATTTTATTTATTTATTTATTTATTGCATTATGTAATAAGGTAATACATCACACAAGTTACACAACCCTGCTAGGGTATAGCAAAACAATACTACTAACTAAGAGTTTACACAATAATAAAATTTAGACTATGAAAATACCGAGGAAATAATTATATCTAAGTATAGGTTATCTGCCTACAGTCACAGTGACTGTGTCATCAATATCATCGTGAATTTGTTACGCTTTTGTCTTCCAAGTATTCTTGCACTGTATAGTAACATTTTTGGGATAGGAATTCATTGAGTATTTTCTGAAATTCTGTTTCTTTATTTTCGCTTCTTATGTGAACCGGCAGTTTATTAAATTTTTAATAATGTAAGTAGCTGTTTACGGTTCCTAATAAATAAAATAAAAATCTAAGGCCATACATACTTAAAATAAGTAGAAAAGTACCCAGTGTCAGTATTAGTAAACTATTATTGCAAGAAAATCTGACATATTCGAGTCATAACCTCAAAAATCACATTTTATCATTTTAACAGGAAAAGTTTAAGTATTTTCCCCTATTAAAATGCCTAGCTGTCCGAACGGACACCTTTGTATGGTGTGACCAACCCCAACCCTTAACATAAGGTAATAAATACCTAACTTAAACTCAACAATAGAAATCAGTAGGATCGCGTGACGTGGTCGGCCATTTTGAAATTAACCCCCATTGATAGTTGCGCCATGGTCGCTATTAAATATGACAGGAGAAAGGGCGCGAAAAAGAGATCAATTTTTTTTGGCTTTGGCCTATTTAAATATTCTTTCAGTGTCAGATCATTCTGAAAACTTTATACCAGAAACGAATACGAAACGATACGTATTGGGTCTGAAAAGACTGACAATGGCGGTTGTGAATTTTGATTTTTTTAGTAAAACTTGTGTATTTTTGAATTTTAATGTGTAAGTTTCAAGTTGGCAAATAGTTTCAAGTTTATGACGGCTTTTTAGAGCCTTCAGTAAAATATCCACCATTTTACTGATGGCATTTTGACTGACAAAATAGGACTTTGACATGACATAACCGTACAAATTATTACTCACTTGACATTGGCAGAATTATCGCTAAAAAGCGATAGAAAGCCATAAACGAAGAAGAAGAAGAATGCCGTATATATGATGACTAGGTACCTAACTTCTTTATAATATTTACCCACAGATTAATCAGAAAACGGTAAGTTACATACACGTGATTATAATAACTATGATCGGAAAGTCTTATTACCTTATCTCAGTTCACCTGTTCATAAAATAATATTCGAGGTCGATCATACCGAGAGCTTCATTTTAAATTATTTAGAAGAAGGGTTTCACTCTGTTTTACTAAATCCTAACTAAAGTTAATTTGACAGTTCTGAAACCATTTCAACTTCCGCCTACATGAAAGAGACGGCAATATTTTTTTGAGCTGTCAATGTCAATAAAAATGGGACAACATATGTAAGTGTACGGTATTCTTATTGTCTCTGCAGAAAAGACATATATTAAGCCTGGTTATATATTATAGCTTTTTAATACATATGACATAAGTAAGTATACGCAAGTTGCCTGCTATTTTTAAATTGCATCATCATCATCATCAACAACAGCCTGAAGACGTCCACTGCTGAACATAGGCCTCTCCCAGAGAGCGCCACTTTAAGCAGCTGCTTGTCTCCTGCATCCATCGGCTCCCGCGACTCATCACGTCATCGATCCACCGAGTGGGGGGCCGGCCTGCACTGCGTCTTCCGGTTCGTGGTCGCTACTCATTTCTTCCCCATCGGTTTTCAGAACAACACACAACAACATATTTTTATTGTGAGTTTATTTCAAGAAAAGGAATGACACACAATAAAAATTATCACAATGCGTTCTTTTTACGTCAATACATTAAGTATTATCAAATAAGGCAATACTAGGTGAGTAATGTTTGTGCTTTTTACAAAAAAAAACATATATTTTCGAACTTCATTACCAAATGCATTAAAATACCAATTAGTCAGCAGGCGGACTAGCTCGACCCATTCATTTACATTAAAAAAATGGCACTTGAACATTTTAATTTTACAAGCATGACCATGTAATGTGAAGTCCATAGACAAATATAGAGCAATTTGTATACGATCGGAGTCTATGGATCGATTACATGCACAGTGCTCACCACGAATGTTTTTTCCATCATTGTCGTAAAACACGCACGCCTTAAGTCGGAATGCTGGTACAGACAAAATAAAAAACTGCATAGTACAACACATTTTTTTTTTAATATACAGACATTACACACAGCGCCATCTAGCCCCAAAATAAGCATAGCTTGTACTATGGGAACCAGATAACTGATACAATACTTAGATACTTTTTTGTTCGTAAATACATACATAGAATACAATATAACACCCAGACACAGAAGAAACATCGATGTTCATCACACAAATGTTTGTTCCGGGTGGGAATCGAACCCACAACCTAGTTCAGAAGGCAGAGCTACTACCAACTGAGCTTTCAGGCCAGTCAATATTATATTAATATTAAAATGTTTTTGTTTGTAAATCTATGTCACATGCAAATTAAACGAAGATTTGACAGAGAAGGGTACAGAATTTAGCTACAGTTTGGTAGAATAAGGCATTGTTGCAATGTGCCAAACGTTGTTGTGACACTGCAGGAACCGGTGTTTTGCCAAAGACAAAGAAAAAAGAAAACCTTAACTTTGACAGCTGTCACTATAAAAATTGTTTCATATTAAGCCCGGGTTTTGCCATTTTGTTTTTAGTACCTATACGAGCTCTAATAATGTTCTTAGTATGACAAACTATATTATATGTACTTATTTAAAATATTCACTAGGTACCTATGTGTTTAAATATAAAGTTATAGGTTTTGTTGTTAGGAAATGTCCCCCACTCGGTGGACCGACGATCTGGTGAAAGCCGCGGGAAGCCGACGGATGCAGGAGGCGAGCCACTGAAGGTGGTGCTCTCTGGGGGAGGCCTATGTTCAGCAGTGGACGTCTTCAGGCTATTGATGATGATAGAAAAGGTAGCCTACATTTCCGGTATATCTTGAACGTCCTATAACTTTATCTCTTTACTAACTTTATCTGCGATTTACTTTTGTTCAACGAAATTGCTTCACGATTGCGAGACCCGACCATATTTACTTTAATACAAAAGAAAACAGATACGCATCGCATTTTCCAAGTAAAACCTAGCGTGTAAGATTAGCGTGTGATACCGACAGACAGACGGACAAAAACATTGTTTCTTCATTGCGTTCTGTGATTACTTTACCAACTTGAGGTCTTCACGGATTGGGCCGAAGAGCAAAAATGGCCGCCATATTTTTTTTAGGTTAGCTTCATGCGATTTGCGTATTTAGCCTGTGTCTATAAAGTCATGTCAAAGTCAAAGTCAAGCTCCAGGAAAACAGTGGATACAGAATCTATAGAATTTTATGGAATGAAAAAGACAAAGAAAAAGGAAGGTTTTCGCTTTTGAGTATATGATTTTGCTTTTCACTTGCGATTTGCACGTTCACGAACACAAGTTAACGGTTAATACATAGAATATCATTATTAAAGGCAGATTACAAGTCTTATCCTAAATAAAAGGTAAATAAAAACAATACAGTTACAACTAGAATGGTTAAGTAGGTACTAAAGAACAAAGAAAAATGAGTAAAGAAAAAAAACTGAGTAAAAAGAAAAAAGAATTCTTTATGGGTATCAACATATTATCTATCTAGGTAATCATTTTATCCAATATTTGTACTGAAAGCATATTGAATATATAGTATATGGTACCTAAGTACCGATATTTAGTACTTGTTTATTTTCTAAAAAGATATATTAATTTACGGATTAGGGTATGTATGCATCTGTCACAAAAACCCTCCTCGCCACTAGAAAAAAAAACCAACTAAGTAGGTACATAACTCTGGCAGGTCACATTTAAAAAAAGTCATCAAATGAAATCCTCTATGGCCAGTTCCCGCGTAAAAAAGCGGTCATAGAAAATGGCGGGAGTTATGACATTTACATCGGTGACAATCATCAATCATTTGTCAAAGCGCCGCCATCTTGGCTTATTAACCGTAGAAGGAAAGTGGACACGTAATTGCGCAGGACGATTGAGATGTCGTGTAATCTAATAATAGAAATGGGTTTTATGTGTCGACTTTGGTAAGTTAATTTTTGTGTCATTAGTTTTATTTTACACTAGACTAACAGAGGCGTTTTTTTCCCGCTTTTACTAAATTTCCAAGAACTCAAAGTTTTCCGAGATAAAGGTGCTTTTTGATCTCTCTTTTAATATTAATACCATAACTAAAAAATTAAATTACTTCAACATTTAAAAAACAAACCCATTGACACAAAGAGTTTAAACCATAGAGAAAAACATAGTAAAGTGCAAAGACTCTTTGGCATTATTCATTTACACCATATCGGCCTGTCCACTCGTAAAGACATGTCAAGTCAAGTGTCAGCATTAGGTAGGTTAACCTGTGTTTTGTAAGTCTCAAGTGTCATTATTGTCGTTTTATTGTCTTGAGTGTAAATAACAGTGAGGGCTTGATTAACTATTATTTAATTGAATGTACGTAGATACAACCCTACTTGTAAACGATAGTTAAATTTAATCAATCCTTTAAATGTCTTGTACTTAAACGTCAATCTGACGAGAAATGTCACAAGCGAAAACGAGAAGATTTTTAATCTTATATTGATTAATCTATTCAGACGTTTATTAAGTTAGCCACTTAACTAAGTTGTAAATTTACTCGGTAAAGACAAAAAAGGTTAAAGACTAATCGTTACGTCTAATTTATTGTAATAGCTTGTTTAAGGATTATAATGAAGTTTATAAAAAATATAATGAATACAATCGTCATTATAAAGTCAAAAGAGAAATCGTCCAAGGCGGTTTTTCGATTTTTCCTTTCACCAAATACCTAATACAAAAGTTGGTGGGTATGGCAACTTCAGACTAACAAGATGGCGACTAATTACAGATTCGTACTGAACGAACAGTGTCATAGATAACAGCTCTACATACTCTCTCTTGGTCACTTTAGTTTTCCGGCGGATCTCCTCATTGCGGATCTTACAGGCACCGAGCATAGCTATCTTGATTGCTCGTTGCGCTACTTTGAGCTTACTATTGAGGCTAACAGAGAGACCATTTCATAAGTCGTCACTGGCAACACACACTTATCGAAAACCTTTGTGGAGTTTTGGCAGGAACGCGAAAAAGTTCACATCGTTGCATTGTATTATTTTTTCTTGTGCCTTTTCCAGTGTTAATGATTAAAATTGGTGGCGTTTTACGCATCAAGTGCTAAATTACGAGCATGAGTGTGGCCAAGTGATATAATGTGGTGAAACGTGGTTTTTCATGTTGCTTCCAAAATGTCATAGAAGCTTCTAGTAAAGTTGCCACCACTTTATTATGGCATGACTTTGAATGTACTATGTGACTAGACTTTTTAATATTGCGACGGAATGACTTTTTATCCAGGTCAAGAAATAAATTATATAAAAAAAAGAAAAGCTTTGTGGTTTTCAGGCTTTGCGGTATTTTGGACGAAAAGATAAGTTGAAGTTTCCCGAACGCTGCCCAGCCGAGTTGGATAGGTTGGTACCTTCTTAGGTACCTACATTTATCTAGATTGTTTATTAAGTAGTGAAGTGGACTTTTATCAAGAAAACCTTTTACTGCGTTAAGGTGGAGCGTTAAACTGATGCGGGAAATTCAAATTTTCTTGCGTTCTTTTGCCAATAATAGCTTAATTACTCACCGTGATTACATGAAAAAAATAATTTTGCGGAAATAAATAGAATGTATCAACAAATTACGATTAAAAGTATCTCCTAGATATCATTGGTTTAGCGACAAATGGCAATAAACAATTTTCTTCTTAGTTTTTCAGTGTTTTGCCATTTGTCGCTAAACCAATGATAAGTAGGTGATACTTTTAATTGTTATTTATTGATACATTCTATTTATTTCTGCAAAATTAGTTTGCATGTAATCACGTTGAGCAAAAGAACGCAAGAAAATTCGAATTTCCCGCGCTAGTGTAACGTTCCACCTTAAAACTTTATTAATAACCTTTTTGAAAATAACGTTATCCAGCCATAGATAATAACTAATTCATAAGCCATAGACAATAATACAAATAGACAAGTAATCCATATCAAAGGGTTCGTTCGAAAGCTGTTAATTTTTAATTATTATCGAGCTGTGTGTTCTGTACGCCGCTCTTTTGTACCTAAAAGCGGTGTTTTAGACGTAATTGCGGTAATATAATACATTTACGATTATAACGTGAAATCAGTTTGGATTTAGTTGTACCAATTTGTTACAGTCTTAATTTGTTGTTCTATTTTCGAACGGGTTTACAATAGTCCATGGCTGGAAGTGTTCTAATTTTGTAATTTTATGTTTATTTCTTTGTTGTTATGTTTGACGTGTTATGTTTTCGATAACGTATAGGTACCTTTACTTAATATACCTAGCATTGGAACAATATGTATTAGGTACAGGTGTTCTAAGAGATACTGATAATTTACATCAAAGTTGGAAACGCGGATGTGGAACAAAGACTTCTATGTATACACAAGACAGGACATCTCTAACTTGCACTGTCAACCACTGCAAATATGCCTATGAGCATCTTCTCCGCTCATACGACGCTCAGCACTCAAAGCGGCTGCACGTGCAGCAGTGAATAGCAGTAAAAAATATGATCCGAATGTGCCATTGCACTAGCGCTGCGTGTTGTGATCGTTGCTTAGACGATTTAATCTCGTAAAGCGCTGTAGCGGATTTTAGTTTAATTATACAAAAAATTACAACTATTTGTGCTTCGAATAGCTTCTCTAGTACGTAGTACATATATACTTCATACCTCTTTGATGTGGAACCGTTTTTTTTAACGCAATAGCTGCGGAAAAGTTTTCCGCAGGTAATGTCATTCCCATACATTTTGATTTAGCGTTTGGCGTTAACGCTAATGTAAAGGGATCTTTGCTAGACCCCCAGGAAAGACAGAAAAAATACTCATTGATTTGCGTTGCTAAATTATTGTGTCCAAACTGCACTGCCTTTTTAACTATTTTTACTAGGTGGTAGGACTTTTCTGCAAAGTTCGTCAAGGTAGGTACCACCGCTTTGCCAGTTATTCTGCCGCCAAGCAGTAGTGTGCAAGCAGTACTGTGTTCTGGTTTGAAGGGCATTGTAGCTAGTGAAATTACTGGGCAAATGATAGACTTTATGATCTGATCTCACAGTCTAGAAAAGTTTTCTAGACTGTGTGATGTCTCAGAATGACGTGCGCACTGCGCAGTGTCACGCGAAACTTTAATTTAGATTTCCGAGTCATACTACAGTTTGTTACGGGTGGCCGTGTCGTTTAACACCAGGCGAACGACTAGCTCGTCACGTCATTTTTTTACATAAAAAGAAACACTATGGCTAATTCACTCTGCTCTTCAATATGCCTATATTATTGTGGGGGGCCATACCACAAGAGCAGTGATACAGCGATAGAACGAGAGGCAACTGTTTAAGGAATGCTTGTAGAGCTGTGCAAGCTGAACTACACTCTATAGCGTTGCAGCAAGGGTCGTTATTTATTTGAGTGACTTCGCGGAGTGAGCCTTCTGTATGTAGTATTATCTATTCTTTGGCTATGAACTGACAGTTTAGGACTTATTTATGTATCCAACTGTATCAGTTACACAGGAAAATAAACGGTCAATTCCATGTATCGACGAAGTCATTAAATTCTCTATGACAGACTTATGATTGATAAATCAACTTGTTTATGCTAACGATTTCCTTGTCTATCGCTAACTAGGTGGTAGGACTTTTCTGCAAAGTTCGTTCGTCTAGGTAGGTACCACCGCTTTGCCAGTTATTCTGCCGCCAAGCAGTATTGTGCAAGCACTACTGTGTTCCGGTTTGAAAGGGCATTGTAGCTAGTGAAATTACTGGGCAAATGAGACTTTATGATCTGATCACTCAGTCCAGTAATCTGATTACTAGACTGTGTGATGTCTCAGGATGACGTGCGCAGTGCAGTGTCACGCGAAACTTTATTGTTTTAAAGTTCCGGGTGACACTGCAACTGTTATGGGCGGCCGTGTCGCTTAACATCAGGTGAACGACAAGCTCGTCACGTCATTCAATCGCATAAAAAAAACTATCAGTTATTATTTTTTTATTATTTTAAATCTAGACTGAGATAAATTTATAATCCTGTATGGCAATATTATTTTTTATATCAATCATAATCATGATCATTGTTTTCAAATTACATCACTATTTGTAGCGAGGATTTTAACCGATAATATGCTTTTGTATGGTGGACTCATTTATCATTCTCTGACACCGTTTGCCTACACGACAAGGAAGAATTGATACTAGGTAAGTACTTGTAGCGGTCATTGCGTAGATCGACCACGTCTCCAGTGCCGAGGAATTCCTTGGCTAAATATTTTCTGTCTCACTACATCCGAGTGACTAAACAATACGGGCAATAAAGACAACTAGGAGTTTTGGCGGGAACGCGGAAACGTTCACGTCGGTGCATTGTATTATTTTACAAAACTTATGCTTTTTCCAGTGTTAATGTTTAAAATTGGAGGTGTTTTACGCATTAAGTGTGACGAGCATGAGTGTGGGCAAGTGATATAATGTAGTGAAACGTGGTTTTTCCTGTTGCTTCCAAAATTCCATAGAAGCTTCTAGTAAAGTTGCCACCACTTTACTAGGGCATGCCTTAGACTAGATTATGACTTAGACTAGACTATGACTACTCTGACTGTGACTATGACTTGACTTTAAGTGAAAATTTCCATAATACGATGAAAAATTACAAAACTTGACACTGGCTAAATACACTATGTGTGGAGCCAAAATAAAAAAAGAAAAAAAAAGACAACTACAAAGCTCGTGTTGGCTGTAATCATCAAATTCTTCTTCAATCAAGTTTGACTGGCCTAATAGCTCAGTTGGTAGTAGCTCTGCTTTCTGAACCGTAGGTTGTCGGTTCGGTTCCCACCCAGGACAAACATTTGTGTGATGAACATAGGTGTATGTTCTGTGTCTGGGTGTTATATTGTATTCTATGTATGTATTTACAAACAAAAAGTATTTATGTATTGTATTTCCCATAGTACAAGCTTTGCTTAGTTTGGGGCTAGATGGCGTTGTGTGAAACGTCCACACATAATTATTTATATTATTTTATTTATATTTAATTCAGGAGCCTATCTACATAGTAGCTGATTACTTAGACTAATCTAGTGAGGTCACGCCTGATCAACCTGTTCTGACCTGTCAATCGATTATTAATTCTATAATTTGTGTTGATGAAATTAATAATAGAGAGCTGACAGAACTAAAAACCTCACTAAAATGCTTACTAAATTAAATAAGAAAATAAATGAGTAACAGTTTTTATTGTCCCTGTCAGTCTTGACAAAGCGGTCATGTAACACCTTAGACATATACAAAGGACCTTTACAAACAACTACTTTTCTAAGAACAAGTTAAGTAAGAGTTAAGCCGCCTTGGCACATGGCAGATGTGTTGAAGGCAGGTGATCTAGAACCAGAAATATAACAACTCAAAACCCAATAAAAAAGGCTCATATAAATAATATGAAAGGGTGCGACAAAAGATAATGCAAAAAATTATGAAATAACGATCACATGCGTAGGTATTAGATCCTGTGATCCCTAAAATTCCCTGCATGACTATAAGAAGCTAATAGCATATAAAAAACATCTGTTCTTTTTTTAATGTCGTCAGGGTCTTACAAACCATTATTACCAAGGCATTAGGCCTCAGTCTCCTATTAAATGCTATATGCGGCGTCTGACTTCAGCGTTTTCGCTCCGATCGACGTCTGAACGCCAGGCACAGCGTCAGCGGTCAATACATCTCATAGCGAACGATGACTTCTCGTTCACAAAAGTAGTCGACAAACAGTGCTCGCGTGTAGTCGTGTAATATCAAATGGATATAAGTTCTACACTTTTGGCGGCACTTGTGTTACTTTGTATAATGCACAATAACATTTGACTGATGCAATCAATAACTCGTCTTTTTCTTTATCAAATTTCGACATTTTGTACTGACGCCAAATACGACATTAACGCTGCAGTGCTTCAAAATAACTAGCGACGCGGCACAAAGCGTTTGAATGCCGCCGACGGCGTCCACACGCCAACGTCAGCGTGTGAAAGAGACCACAACAGTACATCTCTTAGTAAGCATCGTGACGCGGCGTACGGCGTGACACTGTACGCGGTCGACGGCGTTTATACGAGACCATTGCCTTAAAAAATATGACGATTCGCACAGTGTATTTTTTTGTTCGGGCTCTGTGTTACAAACCTTAAAACTACTGCTCATAATATAGAAGCTCAATGATTCTTTCATAATTCGAAATCGTAAGTATTTCTTTGGCACTGGTTTGAAAACGTAAAATAAAATACCTATGCGCAATGTTGGAAAAATACAGCTAGTTCCGTATATTCCATAGAGTTCTTAAACAAATAACGAAGAAACTTTTTTCCCGATCAATACAAGAAACCAATTTAGACAAAATGTAATTTGATCATAATTCTAACTCTAACCCTCTGTCCATTAGGTGTCCTCTGTACATTCAAAAGCTATCAAAATGACGATAACAAAGACATTAATGCCACTTACTCATATCTTAAGGTATATTGGCGTTGACTTTGCAGGACCTTTACAATACAAAATAATTCAAGCAACAGTACCATGATTATTTGATTATAGTCTCCAAGTTTAAGGAAAGCTTCAAATACATCATTCGCCCACTCAATATTACGTCTATAACTCGTAAATTTAGTCGTGATTTACAATGCATTGTCTGCAAGGTCTTACATTCGAATTTTCGATATAGGTACATTCACAAATGTATTGTATGCTATGTTGCATACTGCAATAGGAAATATCCATCCTGGAAGCGGCGTAAAAGTGTGAAAAAACAGGTCTACTTATGTAGTGCAACATTGTGTTTAATTATTGATATGATATCATTAGACCGTGGAATTTTAAATCAAATATTTTCCCTTACCTACCTACAATCATACCGCGTAACTATAGCTGCACTACCTAGGTAGCTAGGTACTACAAAACACATTTAGACAGTATACTGACCACGCTGACCTATAATAGACGGTTCAAATGCTCCAGCCTTCTACTAGAAGGTAGCGTGCCCAACAAATTGTCTAAGGTATATTGATGCAAGTCCATAAATATATTATGAAATGAAACACCCACGATTTGACCCAAAATTTACCCGTTATGTATAACAAATACTGTAGTAGATATTGCGAGATAACGTTTGTACAATAATGCGAATACAACTCTAATATCGTCTCGTCTAGGAACGTTGTCAGAGTTATTAGGACGCTGGAAGAACCTCGACATGGCTTAACGAGCGTCTTCCTACAGCAGCAACTAGGACTGACTATAGTTACTAACGTAGACACTGAAGCTGTTGATTTTATTCACAAAGTCACTCCACTATTTCAAGAGGTAAGTTTTGAATTCTCTGTGAGTCTATGTGATAGAAATAGAAATGAAGAATTTTGCACTCCAAATACCTATATCTAGACTTTTAGTAGCCTGAAGAAAACTAAGATAAATTTGTCAAGCAACTGACACTGTAGCCCCAGTTTTAAAGCGGTCCCATTCTTTTGACTTCTCTAGCATTTTCAGTTATAGTAGGTAAGTAGGTACCTACTTAAAGTTCATATGTTTTCAGAGAAATTGGTGGGCCATTATGATTCAGTTATATCAATTAGTGTTTGAGTGAAAAGTTCTTGTAACATTGAGAATAAGCCAACATTTTAAAAAATCGCGTTACGTTTTGATATTACTCATATATTTATCAAAGCGGATAACTAACATATCTGCACCTTCATCTTCATATTTGCCTGTGGTCTTGAAATTTAGTAGCATATTCATATTGATCTGGAAGATTCTAAATTGTACCGGAATAAACCCTGTCTGCCAATCATGGATTAATTTTAACCAATTTGTAGTCACTTGAAGTACAATTAGGTCGTCATTTGTTAGGAATAGTTAGCACTCAGAAAGGAGAGATCCCAATGCACGTCGTCCAAATAGCCTGGAATTTCATTATAAAAGTTTTTTTACTTTTTTTTAACAATCATTTTACGGTGCAAACCCCGTAAAATGAGAAAATATATATTTATGTAAATTACTGACTTGCAGTTTGATATAACGCTTCAGGAAGTCACGGACTCGCTTTCTAATATGGTTATTTTTGTTTCCTTTTTAGAACACCTCTTCAGAATTCTGGCAAATGGCACTAGCTAAGAATCTTAATGAAATTACTCGCTAACTTTTGTGTGTTAGTAAAACGTGAAATTACTCTTGTATTTGGGCATTTTTATATAGTACTAAAACCAAATAAACTTATTAAGATCGACAGTCGTTTTGTGACCCGTTCTTTGTTACAAAAGTTCTATTATATGTTGATGACATGATTCTCCCTAACCTGTAGGTGGTAGGTACCTACCTAACAATTTGCCTTCGTTAAGTTTTGTTAACATTTAAATTGAAGGTAAGTAGACTTTTTATAGTTAAACCGGTTTACTTGTTTAATCCAAAAAGATTTTCTAGTATTCCAATAAGCGTCTTATTAGGCCTAAAGTTTTCTTCCATTACGGACACCACCGTTAATTTTTCCTCGTTTATTTAGATATCTGCTGCTCTTTTGTTACTAATCTTAAAAATTGTTTTCTATAATAACATTGTTTAAATTATTAAGTTAACTTTTGTTGAGTTACGCTTGAAATTTTTCGTTTCTATGTATTTTTGTGTTCTGCATTTCTCGTTTTAATGCCAGGCTGTTTTTTGCGGATACAACATTTTTGATTTCTATAGATTTCAGTGTGTTTTTTGAATTTTCGTAAATCATTTGATTGCCTATTTCTTTCTAGATATCTACCTAAGTTTGTTTAAGAGTGTTAGTACTTACGGTTTCTTTGGAAATCAATGACACCAACACAGCATCACTATTTTCACAAATTGGAACAACACAAACAAAATCCACAGTTGTTCAGTTTATTTTATCAACACTCCTGTTTTTGAACACAATCGAGTAACTTTTTAAACTTTGCCGTTGGTCGGTGTTGAATTTAGAATTTACTAATCGTATTCAATAGACACTTAGAAGGCGGGGTCGGAATTATGAGCGATTAGAATGAACGGGGCAGAGATAATTGAAGATCAATTAGAGAACATTACGATTCGACAATTACGCGGCACGTGGCGTCATTTTCCAATTTTTTCGTTCACAGCCTTGCTACTTTTAGCCTTTTTAACGATACGATTCCGAACTACGTCACTGGTGTCATTTTCCTCCACTTTCATTTATCCCACAGTTCGCGGTGAAGTTGTGGCACTAGAAATCACAGGCGATCACTGCACACTAAACACGAGTGATAACAGTCATCAAGTTTCGAAAAAACGGAATCGTCACTGTACGCGGGAAAAAAACAGCCTCACCGACGCACACAAGCACAAAATTCTGTCCAATTAAAGATAATGTTTGTGGATATTTTAATAGCGTGCCCCTCCGAAGAAACCCGACACAACCAACTCGCGATGAATTTAAACACTTAATGATCGGTTGGAGGAAATTGTCCGAGAAACGAACGTCCCAGCGTATGGCCGTCTCTTTCTAATTAGTACCTGATCCCGCCACATGTATAAGGCAAACGGCGCCACAGTCGCCCAATAGGCGGGGCGGATTTAAAGGTGGAATACGATTAGGGAGGAGCGTGTTTATGATTGGTTGGGAGTTGCGACGCGATTTTTTTGGTTCGTACGTGCAAAGCGCGCGGGTTGGCACTGCGGGATCGATCGAAGGCGCCAGGGTTACCATTATATGTTTTTTATGGGTATTTTTTGGCGCTGCTCCGTGCTTTGGTAACCTGTTATAGCGCCACGCCCCCTGGGCCCAGTGTATACGTGCAGTCTGTACCCTGGCTATCAATTCAGGCCCAGGCCGTAGGGTTCTCGAGTTTTTTTTTTCAATCGAAGTGCATTTGTTTTTAATTTTTCGTGACGGTGTCTTTTGTGCGGTGTCGGTTTCAAGGTCGTTGAACTTTGACTGTTTGTATTTGTGTGCGTTTATGTGTTTGTTTATGTTTGTGTGTAGGTGCCAATGTTAATGTAATGTATTTCATGTACTGTATTGTAATTTGTCAATGTCTTTGAGGACTGAGATTTATTGTTTGTTATAGTTAATTTAGGCTACTTTGATCCTTGTGATGAATTGTCTTGGGAGTAATTTGTTAAGTATTAAGTAGGTAGGTACCTACCTACTTAATTAACTGTCTATAATCTATAACATCTATTACAATAACAATATTATAAAGAGGAAAGGTTTGATTGTTTGTTTGTTTGTTTGCATTGAATAGGCTCCGAAACTACTGAACCGATTTGAAAAATTCTCTCACTGATGGGAAGTTACACTATCCCCGGGTGACATAGGCTATATTATATTTTCAAAAGAATTAGGGATCCTTACTAAAACTCCAATAATGTAACCCAAGGTGTAAAAAAATTACCTACAATATTCTACCCGTGCGAAGCGGGGGCGAGCCGCTAGTAAAAAATATAATAGGTATCTTCTTACTTAGTAGGTACCTATATATACTTACTTAAGTAAACAGGTAGGTACCTACAGGATTTTTACGAAAAATTGTACATTTGTAATTTGTTTTGTGTACCTATATATAAATAAATAAATAAATAAATAAATTGTTTTTAAGACAACAGTAAATGTTTTTCTAAAAACTATTGTGAAATTTGACAAATTTTGAAAAGTTGTACATCTACCTATCGTTAATTTAGGTAAATATATAGGTAGTAATAATATAACTTATCTATTTTATAAATAGCAAAAAAATAGCTGAGAAAAATGTTTTTTTACAACTCGCTTTAAAAGAGGGGTCCTCAAATAGATTGTATTTTTTGTTGTGTTTGTCTCAGGTCTCGATCAATTTTGAACAGATTTATTTTACTTTTTTAAGTTGAAATAAATGTAGACCTTTTCAAATAATTAGTCCCATAGAATTTCATCAAAATCGGTTAAGTAAATACCAGCCACCCCATAAGGGTGCCAGGGTAGTTATTTAGCGGAATTACACTAAGTAGATAGATCAGATAGATAGATCAACACTTTATTGTACACCGTAAAATAACAAAAATTTACAAATAGAAAAAACTTAATTAACTTATACTAATACAATAGGCGGTCTTATCGCGATCTCTTCCAGACAACCTTTGCATAGGACCTTTGCTTTTTTTTTTTTTTTTTTATCAGTACTTAAAGTTATGGGCTTCGGTGTACAGGTAAATCAAAATAACGTAAGAATAAATAATAGAATGATACATGGAAATACTATTAAAAAAGTTTTATTCTACTTAGAATATAATGCAAAAAAAAAGATAGTACGTGTTAGTGATAGTAAATGTACATTTTTCATTTTGTTGTAAGTAATAGACTAGGTGGTAGGACTTTTCTGCAAAGTTCGTCTAGGTAGGTACCACCGCTTTGCCAGTTATTCTGCCGCCAAGCAGTAGTGTGCAAGAACTACTGTGTTCCGGTTTGAAGGGCATTGTAGCTAATGAAATTACTGGGCAAATGAGACTTTTTGATCTGATCACACAGTCTAGTAATCTGATTACTAGACTGTGGGATGTCTCAGGATGACGTGCGCAGTGCAGTGTCACGCGAAACTTTATTATGCTTTTCCGAGTGACACTGCTACTGTTGTGGGCGGCCGTGTCGCTTAACATCAGGTAAATGAATAGCTAACCTAGTCCACCACTTCACACAGCGCCATCTAGCCCCAAACTAAGCATAGCTTGTACTATAGGAACCAGATAACAGTTAGATACTTTTCCTGTTTGTAAATACATACATAGAATACAATATAACATCCAGACACAGAACAAACACCTATGTTGAACATACAAATATTTGTCCTGAATGGGAATCGAACCCACAATCTACTTATACGGTCTACATACATAGTTCAGAAGGCAGAGCTACTACCAACCGAGCTATCAGGCCAAGTCACGACAGTAATTTCATATAGGTGCTGAGGAGTCAGTACTTTGATGAAGTATTTTTCCAGTTATTTTGATTTAAAACTCAAACTACTGAACTGATTTTGATGAAATTTCTATGAGAACCATTTGAAAGTATATCCTTTCAAATAAAAAAATAGTTTTCAAATCAGTTCATAAATGACTGAGTTCTATAAGGTAATAAACTGTTAAAAAAATCCAACGAACCTTCTGCTTTTTGAAGTCGATTGAAAATAATATGATCTAAACAATTAACAAAAAATTTATTTAGTTCAAAAAAACATTCTAAGTTAAAGTAAATAAATGTAAAATTTATTAAGTACCTATTCCAATTTTGAAGGCTTTATTGACAGTCTTTAACTTACCTACCTTTAACCTACCTTTGTCTTTAACTTATCTATCTGTTCTTCTTCTTCTTCGTTTATGGCTTTCTATTGCTTTTCAGAAATAATTCTGCCAATGTCAAGGGAGTAAAAATTTGTACGGTTATGTCATGTCAAAGTCCTATTTTGTCAGTCAAAATGCCAACAGTAAAATGGTGGATATTTTACTGAAGGCTCTAAAAAGCCGTCGAAAAGAAAACGAAAACGCATGGTTATATAAACTTGGAACCATTTGCCAACACTCGTGCACGTTCACGAACACTTAACGGATAATAATCCACCCTTATTACACATTAAAATTCAAAAACACACAGGTTTTGGTAAATACTTCAAAATAACAGCCAATGACAAATTATCTTCAAAAAATAAATACGCCGTCGATTTGACGAGAACAGTAACAGTTTTAGGAGTTTTAAATCTGTCAAATAAAGCCTTTAAAATTGGCCCTAAATCTACCTAGTAAGTTACGTTATATAGGAATAAGATCTCATTTATAACCTTAGCTTAGAAATTAACATGGCGCTAAGATTCCAATTTCAAACCTACTGAACATCATTACCCGCCATGATGAGCTACAAAACGTTTTTATTTTTCAAATAAAGAACACCAACCATAACATAATAATCAGTAATAGTGTTTCCAGCCAGTTTTATTGGCCTATAAACTGCCGGCTTCTCTTTCCGAACGAAAATCCAAATTCAAAATTGTTCTTAGAACCTCTAATAGGCTGGAGTAAGCATTTTATTGTTTTTCACGTTTATTTTTTAATGTTTATTGTTTATTTATTTTACGTGGAAATGGTTTATTCTATTTTTAATTGTGATTGTTTGGTTTTTGTGTTTATTTATATTATTTTATGCCGTTTAAACACAAGGTGTGGGCTGTTATAAGCGTTAAATGTGGCTATTAATATTTTAATTTGTATAATTTGCTGTGAAGTTATCAAGTTACTGAATCTATTAAAATTATCTGTTCATCTTCATCATCAGACTATATTAATCTACTACTTACTTATATATAAATCTGTCCTGCCCGGTAACGCTGCCCAGTAAAGGAAGGTAGAGAACAACAGTCAAGGGTGTCTTTCTAAGGCCGGCCACACACGTTCAATTTTATTGATCAATCTTTGTGATTGATCAATTTCATTGATCGTGTAAAGTTAGTATTGGTCAGTGTTTTTCGGTTACAGTATGGAGAAAACATTGACGGAAGTGGCTGCGTCAATTTTATTGATCAATAAAATTGAACGTGTATGGGGGGTCTAAGGCTGCTGCATACGCGATCCACTATCTCGCTCGCGACATTTTGAAGATATTAAATAATTGAGTTTACTTACGAAAAATCTGGCTAAACTAAGTTCTCATGAATAACATTACAAATGTTCAACAAAACTATCATTTTAATCCAAACAAGTTTTCACATAAAAACGGTTATAAATGAAAAAAAACTGTTATGCCGACTGGCGTTGTATTTACGAATTCTTCCTTGGATTAAAATGATTTTGCGTAAGCAGGTAAATTCAGTTATTTAATATCTTCAATTGCGCGAGCGAGATAGTGGATCTGCGTATACAGCAGCCTTAAGGCGAATACATGGTATAGTAAAATAAGCTGTTCAAAACATGTTCGAAGAAACATCGTTCTAAAAATATCATCGTCTTAAAAGTAAAGTGGCGATGTTTTGCGTCAAAATTATAACGAAGAATAGGAGTAAAACATGTTGACCCCAAAAGTAATGGCTTTTGATTAGATTTAGAAGGTGAAGACCATTTTCCCCCGAAACGCCGTTGAACGCGGGCCTCACGGGCGCCCGTGATAATGTCTTTATCACACGTGCAAGTAGCAGATCGATCACAATAACGTTTTCAAATACCAGGACGGTCCTCTTGAGGGCTTGTGGCAGGCCAACGCGAGTCCAAGCCAAAGCCACAGAATAGATTATAGTACTAGGCCACAGCGGGGATGAGTCGGGGTACCGAGCAGGGGCGGTCTAAGTTAGAATGGTTGCAACGCGCAATAATTTAGATAATTTATTATTACTTTGAATATAATGGGTATTTTAAAAATCCACTATACATAAGCCCTCCATTATATTTAGTTCAACTACTACACAAAGTTTCATGACCTTATTTAAAGTATTCATTGAATAATCGCGGCTTATTTGTACGGTTTGGAGGTAGGTAACATTGTAATTTTTTTCTATCGAGAAAAGTTTATTAATTCGTGTTTTCACTATACATAAGCCTTAGTATTAGTCCTGAACTTTACCATATATTGATTTCAAAGACATTGTTGCAATATTGTTGACAGGAAACGGGATCATGCAAAGCCATTTTAAGCTTTTTGGCGTATTTTAAAAATGTAGTAAAAAAAATTAAGCATTTTGGCGTTCAGGCTCTTAATTAGGGCACAAATCGAACGAAACGAATGTCAATTTCAAACAATATAAGTTGACTCGTGTAAATCAAATCGCTGGGCAGTCGTAAAAGTGGCCAAAAGACCGATGTTCACGCCTCATCAGCAGATAAAAGGAAAAAAGGACTGGCAGTAAAGAAAAAAAGTTAAGAACATATCGACCTTTTTAAATTTAGTACTGGCAACAAACGATAAATGTCACTGGCCGGTAAAATACGAAGAAAAAATGTCGTAAAGTTACCACAAGACTTTATAAAACTACTGGTTTGAGGCGGGACATTAAAACCAAAGTAAGCAAGAAAATACGTCAGTAATCACAATAGCTAAAATAATAGAAAATCAAAATGAAAACTACCAACCTCGAAATGAAGACAATTGAATAAAAAATCCTTGGAGTTGATCGTAAACTTCATGAGAGCCTTCTTATTTTAAATTTTCTTAATACCCCTGTCCTGTCAAGAATTCTAAATTCAAACGTATAGCGCCATGCGCCATCCAAATGAGAACAATCGAATCTAAAATGTCAATTCCATTTCAAGAGCGGCACTCTTCTATTTAGCATTGTACATCATTTTTTACACTTGAAATGACAGACAGAATGATGCCGGTCCTTTGCCATTTTTTTCCTTTTTTTCTCATTATGGGGTTCTATTCAGCCATTGTTATGGGGGGTCTAATAGGCTCTTTGCGAATTTTTTGCACTGGCAACACAGGTGAAGTCGTGTGCTCTGTTAGCTGTAAAGGGGTCTTTAATTTGTATTAATGCTATTGATATTCTTTGTTGTTGAAATATTTTGATTTTAAGTTTCTGTGTCGTGTTTTATGTTGTATTTTTAAAATAAATGTTTGTTTTACGTGTAAATTGCGTGTTTTATTTCTGACATTTTTAGGTTACGGAGACTATTAGCTGAACGAAATCGCCGACGGCAAAAGATATTGTGGAACCTGGTTTCGTCGAAATTGGTTAATTTTTTTTAAAAACGGGCAATGTGCCTTTATTACTCTAGCTAACTACTACAATACTAAAAACTAAACTAAACTAGCTACACTACCTACTACAAAGAACACTTATGGACTGTAAAAAGGCCGCGATGACCTATAGACAGTCCAAGTGCTCCAGCCCACTACCGGTAGGTAGCGTACCCAACATGCCGGCCGCATTGCCACGTTGAACTGCAATGCTGATGCGTTGGGCCAAATAAGTGCCAGCATTTTGGTCACGCGTCGCATCGACGGCGACGTTAAAAAATACAATGTATTAGGTACGAGAATACCTACATTCATCCAGACATAAAAGCTAGCGAGTTGATCCAGAAACTCCTCGCTTCGATTCAATCACGTAGGCAAAAGATAAAATAAAATTGGTTCACATGCTAAAATGTCGAAATGATTGACAGTATCATGGTCAAAATGTATAAGCGTCAAAACGTTCATATGTTAAAACGTTCAAAACGTGTAGAATATGTAAGTGACAAAATGTTCAAATGTCAAAATAGTGGGCTGGAGCACTTGCGCTGTCTATAGGCCATCGTGGCTATTATACAGTGCATAAGTGTTACTTGCAGTAGGTAGTTAGCTTGACCTTGAGTAATAAAGGCACATTGCCCGTTAAAAAAAAACAAAATACATGTGGGACAAAATGTATGTTTTTTTTAAATTGTTGATAGGCACAGCATTTGACCACTGTCTCACCTAATGGAAAGCGATGACGCAGTCTACGATGGTGCATGCTTGCCTAGAAGATACCTGTTCACTCTCGACGTGAAGATACCCAGGTCATAGTTAGCTGGAAACAAGGATGCCGGCAAGGTGTTCCACTCATCGGATGTTTGACAATATGTCAAAAAAAAAACAAGTTATATTATAACAGAATAAAAATTAACCGTAACCATGAACCGGAAGAAGCAGTGTAGGCCGGCCACCTACTCGGCGGACCGACTATCTGGTGAAAGCCGTGGTGAGCCGATGGATGCAGGAGGCGAGCAGCCCCTCAAAGGTCCTTCACGGTTCGTCAACGTCATCTCCCCAGATTATCGAGTCCTCTGAAGTCGAACACTTTCACGTCGAGTTCCTGCCACGACGAATACCCGCTACGTCGAAACCTTAATTACGTGTCGATCACGCTTTTACGTGGATTCCCTTGACGTCGAATCTTATAATCGGCGAGTCATTCTATGTCGCGCCTCGTTATGTCGACTCAATTTTTACAACATAGGTAAAAATTGAGTCATTGTGATTTTAGATACAGGTAACAAACTTTTACAAAGCAATAATCAAAATTACAACATAATTGAAAAGACTGGAAGGTGTTACTTATCGTCTTATGGTCTTAGACTTGGTGTTGTTCTTTTTCAAGATAATTAGTCTGAAAATGGCATCTAACACTGGGCAATTTTCATGCACAAATCTTCAAGGAAAGACAGACAAAATCATTTAACCACAGAATTGGGTGGCCAGTCCACTAAAAAACGAAACCTTGACCGGAAACATTCTAATATCAATAATAATTTAAAAAAGATCAACCAACGGCGCTAACATGCCATTTTACAAATTACACAAACGAAAAAAAAAACAAAGGCACCGCTGCGCAAAGGCACCGCTCTAGTCCGCCAAAAAAACTAAATTAACACAGACTTTAAATAATTAAAAACCACCTTGTTAGAGTGAGCATCGACGCTTTTATTGCATCACTAAATTATTTCTTTCAGGTAAGTTAGCCATATTTTAGTTTTTATATCTACAAGCGTAGAGTCTATAAGCTTTTAACCAAAGAGGCTGGTGATAAACCTCTTTTATAATTATGTCAGCCAGTACTAAAGTTATGTGAGAAGGTAAATTCAAATTGCATCGATTTTATTGTTTATTTGATTGCGTCTTTCGAAATTTAAAGTTATTGCGTTGTGGGTTGTAGCTACCCGTGTTTTGATCGAACACGAAGGGATGTGCTAAGTAAAACTATTAAAAATGTTAAAGAAAAATTCGAAAAGGTCCCTACCTAATAATTAGAAAGTAGTTATAATTATTGTAAATAAAAGTAGCAAGATTGGTGACTAGATAATTCGGTTTTATTGATGAATTTAATAATAGTAGAAACCCACTGTCCGTGTCTGGGACTGGTGGTAGGTGGTCTTTTCGTCCAAAATACCGCAGAGTCTGAAAACAAAGATTTTCAATCAATGTGTGTTGCCAGTGATGACTTATGGTACTGAAACGTGGTCTCTTACTGTTCGCCTCAGCTCTCTCCATAGCTCGTTGCGCGACTTTGAGCTATAGCTATGGTGTTTCCCTGCGAGATAAGATCCGGAACGAGGGGATCCGCAGAAGAACTAGTGACCGATATAGCTCTTAGAATTAGCAAGTTGAAATGGCAATGGGCAGGCCACATCGCTCGTAGAACTGACAACCGATGGGGAAGAAAGGCGACCACGAACCGGATGGCGCAGTGCAGGCCGGCCCCCACTTGGTGGACCGACGATCTGGTGAAAGCCGCGGGAGCCGATGGATGCAGGAGGTGACGAGCCGCTCAAGGTGGCGCTCTCTGGGGGAGGTCTATGTTCAGCAGTGGACGTCTTCAGGCTGTTGATGTTGATGAGGTAGGTAGGTGCCTACCTTCATAGATAATTTATGATGATCAGTGTCTTTAGGTACCTACAATAAACGTCTTTATAGCACATACGACATCTTAGGTCACCCAAAGACTGCTGACATTGACATATACCTACTGTTTTCTTACGCCACGATGATCCTCTGAAGCATGGTGCTGGGCTTTTCTAGTACTGTTGACGTTTTTGACACCATGTGGCTGAAAACCACCTGAAAATCTCTTTTTATGTTATCGAACGACGTGACGAGCTAATCGTTTGCCTGGTGTTAAGCGACACGGCCGCCCATAACAGATTGCAGTGTCACTCGGAACTCTAAATTAAAGTTTCGCGTGACACTGCGCACTGCGCACGCCATCCTGAGACATCACACAGCCTAAAAAAGTTTTCTAGACTGTAAGATCAGTTCGTAAAGTCTCATTTGCCCAGTAATTTCACTAGCTACAGTGCCCTTCAAACCGTTCATCTTATGGTGAACGGTCTGTAGCTAACTTGCTACAGCAGTGTTACCATAACTAGATAGACAAAGTTGTCAATAGTTAAATCATTTTTCATACAGATTATAAAAGTCATAACAAAAAATCTGCCAAAATAGAGTAGCTTCAGAACGTGCAACTCACGGTCTAATGCATTTGAGGCTTTGAAATAGTGTCGTGTCATCATTTTACACATTTTATTTTCTACTTTACTAAATTAGGTAGTGAGGGACGCTGATAATAAATGTCAAAATAACTTCAAATGGAAGATTTATGATTGAAGTAGCTTTAAGAAATGCTTCATTCATAAGTAACTTGCTACTTGTTGTGTCCTAATACGTTTTTTTTATGTGAAGGGATGACGTGACGAGCTAGTCGTTCGCCTGATGTTAAGCGTCACGGCTGCCCATAACAAGGGCAGCCGTGACGGCAAAGGTTCTCGAGTGGCGACTAGGAACTGGAAGACGCAGTGTAGAACGGCCCCCTACTATGTGGACCGACAATCTGATGAAAACCGCGGGGAGCAGATGGATGCAAATGCAAGCAGCCGCTCAAAGCGGCGCTGTGTGAGGAAAGCCTGAACACCTATATGTTCCGCAGTGCACGTCTGTCTGCGAGCAATGTAGCCTACCCACACAGTGGTAGTGCACTTCAACTGCTACTTCTAAGACTTAAGTTTACTTACATAAACTAAATCATTTTGAATTTTCAAAATAACTTTCATTTATCTTCTAATTTTTATAGCAACCCAATTTTTTCTGTCTTCATATTTTTTGGCATAGTCCTTAGAATAAAAGCTAGCAACTAGCAAATATCTACCCAAAACTCTACTAAATCATAAAAATTAAATTGAAATCAACTTCAAAGACCCTTGCAATTTTTTTCCGCCCCTTCTCAACTTTCTCCAAGGGACATGCAACAATAGATTACCTGTGGACCGACAAAGACTAAAAATGATAGATGTGCCAAATCTCTTTTGATACAGCGGACAGTACCGTTAGATTTGTATTGTCAGAGTATTTAGGGTATTTAGTCTGTGTTGCATAACTAATAGGATATAATTATATCACGAGTGGTTTCATTAGGTATAATTATTTTCGACGTCCACTGTTGTGTGCTATATGGAGACAAGTGTGTAATAGTTATTAGGCATGGAAATAATTGCTACTTATATTTCATTAGGTATTTGATGATGATTTATATTTGTCACTGTGATTTCACAAATTACCTAAATGATTTTTCACAGGCTGTGATTTTTCATGTGCATATGATATGTGAATTTATGATCAAGGGCAATTGGCGATGCTTTATGAAATGGAACAGAGGTGTGACTGTGATTTAAGAGCAAGCTAGCGAAGTTGCGACTTGCTACAAAACAATGACTACACATAAATGTAACAAATGCGTTTTTTGGCGGGAACTCGAAAAAGTTCACGTCGTTACATTGTATTATTTTTCTAAACTTGTGCTTTTTCCAGTGTTAATGGTTAAAATTGGTGGTGTTTTACGCATTAAGTGCTGAATTACGAGCATGAGTGTGGGCAAGTGATATAATGTAGTGAAACGTGGTTTTTCGTGTTGCTTCCAAAATTCCATAGAAGCTTCTAGTAAAGTCGCCACCACTTTACTAGGGTATGACTTAGACTGGACTATGATTACCTGACATAGACTGGACTGTGACTAAGACTTGAAGACTTGACTTTACACGTGAAATATTCCATAACTCGATGAATAATTACAATACTTGACACTGGCTAAATACACCATGTGTGGAGCCAAAATATAGGAAAAAAAAATGTAACAAATGTAACACTACTCGCTTCCGCTAATCAATGTCAAAGTTCACCGCTACATCCCATGTACCTATTATACCTCCGCAGAAGGTATTATAATATCTAGAGAATGAGCAGCAGCTCATCGGCTGCGATCACCAAGCCGCCTGCCAAGCGTGGTGATTATGGCATATCCCCCTATGATATGCATCCATAGTAGCGCTATGAGGGACGCCTGCGTTCAGCAGGTCGACGACATTATAGAAGCATGAGTATTAAAAAAAAAAACTTTTTCAACACACTTGCTCAAAAAAATGCATTTACAAAGCCTGTATACATTGTTCGAAAGTTAAACATTACGCACCATACAACGGAGCGTGCGGTAAAATAGGTACTCTCACCTAAGTACCTATTTTACCGCATCGTTCCTTGTACAGCGCCGTGCGTAACCTTTACGGTTCTTTTTAAATTTCAATAAAACATAAATAAGAATTTCACCAAGGAGTTTCACAGTACGAGAATAAATAAGCTGAGTGATTGGAACTCCTTGAAAGCGTTTTTGCTAAATACGTTTGTCTCACAAATGAAACTAAAGATGTAGTTCTAATTTTCACCACACGCACGTGGCGCTATTTGCATTGTAAAAAAACGCGCCATTTTAGATTTTTAGCCCATTTTCAATTTCATATTAGATTAGGAACATCACAGATTGTTTGTTGCGACTTTTCCACCAATAAACAAAAGTTTGTTTCATTACCTATTGTACTGTTTTCTCGCAAATGTGTTGAAAAACGTTGTATGATACACGCGCGGAAATTGGTTTCTACAAACCCGTGACTATGGTAAGCCCTCGACTTCGTCTCGGGCTTACATTTGTCTACTCGTTTGTAAAAACCAACTTACCGCCCTAATATCATAAATAACTATATCGTGGTAGAAAATACATGTTCAAAAACTGACCATAGCAAATAGAAGTCCTTTCTACCCTAACACAGTAATACTATCAGTTCCGATTGGATAAGTCCTTTATTACAAAGAGGATGAGTAGATATTTGGATGGGTGGATAGGAGGAAAAAGGACCAAGCTGATTTCTTGTTCAGTGCTACTGTTTTTGATAAATTAGGACAAACTAGATTCTGGTTTCGGGACACCTTGCCTTTTCCCATTTTGTTATTGGGATCAGCTTCCCAATTTAATCTGTAGCGGCGAGATACCAAAATTACACGAGCGACTGCCATCTGACCTCGCAACCCATAAGGAAACAGTAACAGGGATGGTTAGATCAGGCGTCAGATTCTAACAGGTGTTTGACTAAACATAACGATTACCACAGATACTCTTATGACCACCGGGACCGACGGCTTAACGTGCTCTCCGAGGCACGGAGCGATGGCATCGCAAACTGCACATAACTTACTAGATAAGTCATTGGTGCAGGGCCGAGGGTCAAACCCGGTGCCGTAAGATTGTGAAGCGCAAATGCCACCGCTCAGCCATCGCAATAAAAGGAGTAGTTTCTCAGAGATAAACTAAATGTAGGTATCAAAACAACCGACACCGCCCCATCAGTTTCAGAGCGGCCCCCACCTCTCTGTCATGAAAAAAAACAATAATAAAGCTTTGCCAGTTATTCTGCCGCCAAGCAGTAGTGTGCAAGCACTACTGTATTTCGGTTTGAAGGGCATTGTAGCTAGTGAATTTACGGGGCAAATGAGACTTTACGACCTGATTTTACACTCTAGTAGTCTGATTAGTAGACTGTGTAATGTCTCAGGATGACCAGTGTCACGCGAATTTTTATTATTTTAAAGTTCGGAGTGACACAACTGTTATGGGTGGCCGTGTCGCTTAACATCAGGTGAACGACTAGCTCGTCACGTCATTCATGGTCATAAAAAAAGTACTAGCAGAAGGTGGAGCTACGCTCAAACTACACCTATTAGGAACTGGTTTCAAGTGCGTAATGAGAACTTAGCTATGGCGGAAGCTATAATTAGGTAAGCTAAGTAGAAACATACCAGCTCTAATTATGATAGCCTCTGTGGTGTGGTGGTTGAGCAGGTCGGCTCGTAACCCGGTGGCAGCGGATTCAATTACCACGACAGGACATGTTTTGTGCACAGTAAAAAAAGCGCTGCATTTACTTGTTCTGGTTCTGGTCGGGGTGTTGTGGGACAATCAAAGATTATAAAGCCCGTTGATAGCTCGTGAACATAATTTCTCGTACAAACACGACTCACCTGCGCGGGCAGGGGGCGAGGTAACAAAACGAGACAAAGCTATACGAAATTACAAAGGACAGAGCAGGAACAAAAGACATCAACGGGTTCCCGTGATTTGTATGAAAATAGTAGTTGAAATACACCACTAATTTTCGTATGAGGGGAAGTTGTATCATTGGTCAACTGGATTTATAGTCAATGGGGACAATGGTTCTCGTAATTTTTTGGTCCCTAGATTCAGGGAATCCTAGATAAGGTCCAGAATTTATAAGTATGAAATCGTTGGGTGCTATTGATATATTAGTAATTTAGGTAATTATCAGTAGGCAAGTTTTCAGTGATGACTTATGGAACTGAGACATGGTCTCTTACATGTTGTAGTCACATACAGTCTACTTTCAAAAAGTCATGTTTTTCGCTGCCTACTTTAATACTCAAAACAAGTCTACAACAACAAAAAAATCTTAAACCAAAAAGTCTCTACTAAAAAAGGCCGCTCGTTTCTAAGACAGGTAACCTTGCGTGTGACCAGCCGGTACATAAGGTATACAACTGGCATATAATTGTATATAATCTATACATACTGTAATATAATTTGCGTCCGTGCAGTTGTAATGACAGGGAGCGGGCTGCACGCATGCGTTGTTGAAACACACGGGTGGATTTTTACGTCCCTAAGTTTTTTTGACTGAATTTTTTTAAAATTCTTTTAAAGGCTAGAATAAACAATAAGAAGAAGCATCGCTTTAGATGAACCCATAACCACTGCAGCATCCCTTCAACCAGGTATGAGCGTGATGCAAATTCAATGGCGGGTGTGAAGTCGGCGCGAGACGCTGCGCAGTAGCAAAAATTAGATGTACGCAGACAGAGGTAAGCGATGAGCACAGCGTGCGGGGGGCTTGCAACCAATTCACAGCCACCATAGCATTTGAATCACACGTAACTGCGATTACAGCCTCTGTGGTGTGGTGGTTGAGCAGGTCGGTTCATGACCCAGAGACAGAGATCGATTCCCGTGACAGGATAAGTATTTGTGGACATGAAAAAAAAGCGCAAGTACTTGTTCTGTGTCTGGGTGTTGTGGAACCATGGTCCTCGTAGTTCCTGGGTCCCTAGATACAGGGAATCCTAGTTAGGGTCCAGGATCTATGTATGTGATCGTTGGACGTTATTTATTTATGTATTACGACTCAAACGTGCGCTGCGGAACCCATGGGACAAAAAAAACATACCCTAAAGCGTCATCTGTTGAGTGATTCTTGGTTTAGGTTTGAGGAGCGTTACCTTCACAGCTTCTATTGGTATTGATGTATAACTTGCCCACTGGTCGGAGTCATGTATCATCATCAACAGCCTAAAGACGTCCACTGCGGAACATAGGCCTCCCCCAGAGAGCACCACTTAGAGCGTCTGCTCGCCTCCTGCATTCATCGGCTCCCCGTGGCTTTCACCAGATCATCGGTCCACCGAGTGGGGGGCTGCCCTACGCTGCGTTTTCCGGTTTGTGGTCGCCACTCGAGAACTTTTCTTCCCCATTGGCTGTCAGTTCTACGATGTGGTCTGGCCATTGCCATTTTAACTTGCTAATTCTAAGAGCTATATCGGTTACTTTAGTGCTCCTGTGGATCTCCTCGTTCCAGAGCTTACTTCGTAAGAAAACACCGTGCATTGCTCTCTCCATAGCCCGTTGCGCGACTGAGCTTACTAATGAGGCCAACTGTAAAAAACCATGTCTCAGTTCCATAAGTCATCACTGGCAACCCACATTGATTGAAAACCTTCGTTTTCAGGCTCTGCGGTATTTTGAACGAAACTGGTTCCATCCAAGACTCTCAAGAATCTATAAAAGGTACATTTTCAGGGATGGGTTGATGTTGTTTCAAAATCCGTTTTTTACCAATGATAGGCCTGCATTTGTCCACTGTCTCACCTGATGGTAAGTCACGACGCGGTCGACGATGGAGCATGCTTGCCTAGCAGATACTGGTTCACTCTTGCCTTACAAACTCCCAGATATTGTTCAGAAAACAAAGATGCTGTTAGGGCGTGCCAGTATTTTCGTGTACTTATGTTATTTTTTGTTTATGTTTTTTTTATCTAGCTATAAATTGATATGTTGATTAGGCTAACAGTCAATATTGTTATTACACCATAATTTTTAATAAAAATATTCTATTATTAAAGATGTTAGGCAAGTGAATTTTCCCCCCGTGTGCTGCGATTTCAAGTCAAAGACGTAAAAACAATCGCGTTTCCTCCCGCAGCAGACGTGATTCGAGTTGTCTGTTTGTGTGCAGACGAGGGCACAAGTGTTGACTATAATCATTATTATTTTTAAACACATATAAAGTTACTCACTTAGAGTATAGACTAAAAGCATAGAGAGATCATCAAAACGATATTATATTTGTACTGCTCACACGTATCGCTACGTCAGTGGCGAAGGAAAGAAACAAACATACCTATAGTAATTAGCTACGCTTGCGAAAAGTCACCGTACCATTTTTTCGACTCGAGTCAACTGTTTTTTCTATACAAATCTGCCAGACTCATTCACATCAAAGTGTCTACTTTATATAAAAAGTGTCCAAAAAAGTGGTACGCTTGACAGATAACGAAGTTCTCTCTATGCTTTTAGTCTATACTCTAAGGTTACACATCACCATCAAAAGCCTGAAGACGTCCACTGCTGAACATAGACCTCCCCCATAGAGCGCCACTTTGAGCAGCTGCTTGCCGCTTGCATCTTTGGCTGACTCCCCGTGGTTTTGATTATTGTGTTGCATTAGGCTGCATTCTTTTTATTTGTTAGACTACCTTCCAACCACTAAACCACAATGATTGCATAAAGTACCTACTTCTAAGATCTAGAGTTTTGTTGTTTTACCTGCCATTTGACCTCCATCTCTTCCCGTGGATATCGTAAGAGCTGGCTAAGGGAATAACCAGGGAATAGGCAGCAGTATTTCCCTCTGCACAATAAAATCTTTTGCGATCACCAAGCCGCCTGCCAAGCGTGGTGATTATGTCAAATCCCCCTATGATAAGCGTCCACAGTGGCGTTTTATACGGAGTCCTGTGTTCAGCAGTGGACGTCTTCCGGCTGAGGGTGGACCTGCTATTCATTCCTTTCCCCTCGGGAGCCATTAAGAGACCAGTCTACGTTTTTGAAAACGTTATTGCCATCGCTCTGCTCTGCTTCGTACTTTTTGACACTTGTGACAGCACAAAATGGGTTACGCGTAGGGGTGCAAGATCAATATGCTCTGTCCCGTTTTATCTCAGCATAAGTTGTAAATCGCTCGTTCTTCATTTTTGTAGTGACGTCATTGATGCTCCTACTTCAAAGTATATATTCTAAGGAACAAATGAATAAAACCGCACACTTTTACCGGCGACTGTACACAGGAGCAAAAGGCGCCGGCTTTCGACAGAAACCTGTAGCTCTCTTTCTAATTTTGTCACTTTCTTTTGCTTCAATTACACCTTTAGAATACTATGATAAGTAGTTAGGCAGGTAGATAATTTTACTGACTTCTAGAAAAGCGGTTTTTAGACCGCCTCTGTTATCTACTAGTTATAATTATAATTAATCATAATATATTACTGTACTCTGGCTTCTTTAGCCATGTAACTATAGCCTTCGACTTCTCGACAAGACCGAATGTACCTAAATACCTACTTAATGTAAGGTAGGCAAGTAGTTAGCCAAGAAGCCCACTTATCTTCTAGGGTAAAACCGGGATAGTTGCCCCACTTTTTGAAGAGGCCTCGTAATTTTGAAACTATTAATTTATCAGGAATAATTCCTATGATAATAGCTAGTCTAATCTTTTATCTTACATTAGGATCTAATTTTGTTGACCTATGAATTACTGGTTTTGTAGAATTTAAGTTTTCGCAGACCCTTTTTTTTGGGGATAGACGCCTACCTATATAGATACGTGCCCCACCATGAAAATGACCAGGAGGATAGATGCCTGTACTGTGGGATAGTACCCTTACAAAAGAAAATACTTTATAAACACTATTAAACATGTTTTTTGTATTCTATTTATACAAAAGCATAATTAAATAATAAATTTTAGCGTACATTTTGTTAAAGAAATAACCAATAGCTAAGTATTCATTTTTAACATGAACATCGTAATTAAAATTGGTAATTATTTGGACATTTCAAATAATCAACACACGTAAGATAAATTTCTGTCCATTTATTCTACACTAGCTGACCCGTCCTGGCTTCGCATGGGTTTATAAATTTTACACTCTAACCCTGTTAAAGAGAAGAGGAAATGGAGAAAGATAAAAATAGGGGAGAAGGATGAATAGATGAAACGGTGACGATGGGAGGCAAGTAGGTTTCATATTTTTTTCCTGTTTTTCTTTCTTTTTTCTGTCTCCCTTTTACCTGCCTGCCTTCGCCATCTGATCTATTCATCCTTTCTTTTGGGAAGTTAGGTTTTTTGATAACGGAGCACCTATCCCACTGAGGCATGTATCCCGGTTTTACCCTATAAGTACTGATAATAAAACTATTAAAACTGTAACAGGTCCAATTCTGTACATTAAAGATATTTTGAAAATATTTTTAGGGGGCTCCCTATTATCGATGCTGAAGCCAAACATTAATGTTTTTTATTTTTGTCTGTCTGTCTGTATCTTGGCTGAGCATCACGCCGAAACTACGGAATTGATTCAAATGAAACTTGAAATGAATAAAAAACAATGAACCTTAAAAATAGTAAAGTTATGGATTAAACTTTAAAAACAACAATATTTAGAAAAAAACAAGAATATTTAGAAAAAAACAAGAATATTTAGATATAAACATACATTTTATACACTTACAGAGATAATTAGCCTCATCATCATCAACAGCCTGAAGACGTCCACTGCGGAACATAGACTTACCCATAGAACACCATTTTGAGCAGTTGCTGGCCTCCTGCATCTATCAGCTCCTCGCGGCGTAACGGTTGTCGGTCCACCTAGTGGGGGGCCGGAGCTGCGTCTTCCGGTTCGTGGTCACCACTCGAGAACTTTTCTTCCCCTTCGGTTGTCAGTTCTGCGAGCGATGTGGCCTGCCCATTGCCATTTCAACTACCTATAGGGTCAGTTTGAGGTCAGTTTCCTTTTTAGCAATCATGCTGCCTGTGACATACCTTCAGGTATAGATAATATCATGGAACAAGGAGGAGAAGAATGCCAATACACTAAGAAAACAGCGTAGATCAAAAATATGCCTAATACTAGATGGCGTTGCAAAATGAGCGGGTTATAAGTTGAGCGCAGATCAGAAATATGACAAAAAACTGTTTTAATCCTGGATGGCGCTGCAAAATGAGCGGGCTAAACGGGTAGCTACGGCGGGCTAGGTTTAAAACGGTTTTCTGGCATATTTATGATCTGCGCTCAACTTGTAACCCGCTCATTTTGCATCGCCATCTGGTCTTAGACATATTTTTGATCTACGCTGTTTTCTTAGTGTAGGTATTGGCATTTCTCTCCTCCTTGTTCCATGGTAATATCTACAATACTTACGCAGGCTCTACTTAACCTTGTATAAGGGTGGGTTTTTAACCTGTAGTTGAGATAACCAATGGTTAAAAACTAATTTTAACCATTGATTAGAATTTGTTAGTTTTTAACCATTGGTTACCTTAACTACAGATCTACGAAGAGGGAAATCTTATAACTAAGTGTCACAATGGGCGGTCTTATCGCTTAAAGCGATCTCTTCCAGACAACCCAGAAGTATAGCTGCAAAGGTTAACTGGAAGAAAATACTACTTAGCATTAAGTTCGCCTATGTACTTGATTTACTCGTGTGCAATAAAGCATTTTGTATCTATCTATCTATCTATAGGTAGAGAGACGGTGACAACAAGGACGGTGGCTTTCGGTTTACAAAAAGTTATAGTACATTTATGTTATTTTTGTACGAATGATATTTATTTAATATTCATTGTAGGAATAACTTTTTCAATACCTACCGCAAGGTGCAAAAGTAAAGGGCTCCTTCCGGGAACCGAACCTTAGACCCCTGACTCATAAACGCGGCGGTTTTACGTGGAAGCGGTACTATTGAAGTAGTAAAGGCATTTTGTTTTCTTTTATAAAGAATTCGTTATCGATTTATACTATTTATTGAGTTATGATGACAAATTAAATTCAAATTAATTAATTTAATTTACAGAAGTAGGTGTTAAAATTTGTTTTAATAATTTGCTAAATCCCAGTCAATGCGATGAGGCATGTAAGTAAGTACAGACAAAAATGAAAACGATTACTTGTCAAGAGGATGTCGGGCCATGCTTAGTACTTAGGGTCCCTTAGACGCACAGTTATACCTAAAAAACTACAGGTGGGTATTATTAATTAAGTAAATAAAAAAAATTTGAAAAAAAAAATCAATTATTATTATATATTTATTTTAACAAATTATGAATCACTCATTTATTTACAATTCTTAAGCCTACGTTTTTTACAATATCTTTATAAAAATATTATAAAAAACCTAAACCTATAGTGCCGCCGGTAGCGGGGCAGGACCCAAGTTACCGGTGGTTAGGGCTGCAGAGTGAGGAACCTCCTGCCAATACGTGCCGTGTCAAGGAATCTGCCTTCTGAATCTGACCCTTGATCCAACCGTCTAGCGAGAGCCTCTCGAGGTGTTGATCGAGGCTCTTCCCTATAAGGCCGTTCGCCAAAACGACTATCGGGACAATGCTTGTTGAGTCAACATTCCACATGGCGGTTACCTCGTGAGCCAAGTCAAGGTACTTGCTGAGTTTGTCCTTCTCAGCCTTCACGAGGTTCTCGTCATGCGGGATGGTGATGTCAACGAGCACTGCCCGGCGTTGGAATCGGTCTATCAGCACGATATCAGGCTTATTGGCTACAATAGTCCTGTCCGTGATGATAGAGCGATCCCAATAGAGCAATGCACGGCCATTTTCGAGAACCGGCCCCGGTGTGTACTTGTAGTACGGCACCTCAGATTCGACAAGGCCGTATTGAAGGGTAAGTTGCTGATGGATGATCCTGGCCACTAGGTTGTGTCTGCACAAGTACTCTCCGTTAGCAAGATGAGAACAACCGGAAATGATATGTCGGAGAGATTCTCCAGGAAAGCGGCATGCCCGGCAGATGTCGACCGTACCGTCCTTCATGATATATTTCCGGTAGTTGTTCGTCTTGATAACTTCGTCCGCAATTGCACAGACAAAACCCTCGGCTTCCCCAAATAGGTCACCGAATCGCAGCCAGTTCACCGACGCATGCAAATCCACATCGGGCCCTGTCAAGGCCCGATAGAACCGCCCGTGCAGCTCCTTGCCTTTCCATACGTCCCTGCGGTCCTCGATGCTAAGTACCACCGGTTTACGCCAGTTCTCATTTGCCAAGGAGAGCGGCGTCAGGCCCTTATCAACTGCTACCACATCGCGATGCATCCCGCACTCGTCGTTGAGGAAATACTCCCGGAGACTGTACACTTCACTGTAAATTATTAATTATAATTAGGTATGGATAAGCCCAAAGACAATATTTTTACAACCAAGTTTGGAATTTTTTTTTTATTTAAAATGTAGGTACATTCCTATAATAATTATAAGTATTTCCAAACAAAATTAAAAAAACACAGATAACGAAAAGCATAAAAGAATAATTTATCTACGTTATACTTAGATTACATATCAATAATCAAAATAAATATGTATAGTTTTAAAGATTTATCAGCATCGCTTTGTTACCGTTATTTGACTGGCCTGTTAGCTCAGTTGGTAGTAACTCTGCCTTCTGTACTATGTGGTTCGGTTGTGGGTTCGATTCCCATCCAGGACAAATACTTGTCTAACGAACATCGATGTTTGTTCTGTGTCTGGGTGTTATATTTTTTTTTTTTTAATAAACATAAATTTATATATTTATTATGTTGCAGGCACATGACACATCACACTATCACACTAATATTATATTAAAGGCGAAAGTTTGTGTGTATGTGTGTATGTTTGTTAATCTTTCACGCTCTAACAGCTGGACGGATTTGGATGAAATTTGGTATGGAGATAGCTTATACCCTGGATTAAAACATAGGCTACTTTTTATCCCAATAACGGGAACGATTCCTGTAGGAACGCGGGTGGAACCGCGGGGCGCTGCTAGTATTTTACATCATAATTATACATAAGTAGTAACTTCACTAAATTCAAATATACTAATTTTTTTTTATCTATATTACCTGTATATCTATGTACACTAAGCGTTATATTGTATTCTATGTATGTATTTACAAACAAAAAGTATCTAGGTATTGTATCAGTTATCTGGTTCCCATAGTACAAGCTATGCTTAGTTTGGCGCTAGATGGCGCTGTGTGAAATATCCACACATATTTATTACATTAAAAATAATACTATAAAATAAAATAGGTAGTCCTAATCCCGGAAAAAGAGTTCCTTAATTTGGGCAATGAGATAGTCGGAATTGTCTAAAATCTCTACGATATAACTGTACAGATTCGAGTGATGTCAGAACTAATAAATTACATTAGTGCAGTACCAGTAAGCATGACTGGTAGAATTGTAGCGCCATGTATAGTGCGCGGGCGCCGTGCAGTGCGGGACAAAAATAAATGCACACTTTGTAGTAAATACCTTTTTTTATTTTTTATGCGATTGAATGACGTGACGAGCTAGTCGTTCACCTGATGTTAAGCAACACGGCCGCCCATAACAGTTGCAGTGTCACTCGAAACTTTAAAACAATAAAGTTTCGCGTGACACTGCACTGCGAACGTCATCCTGAGACATCACACAGTCTAGTAATCAGATTACTAGACTGAGTGATCAGATCACTACTGCTTGACGGCAGGATAACTGGCAAAGCGGTGGTACCTACCTAGACGAACTTTTCAGAAAAGTCCTACCACCTAGTGAAACCTATTTATTTTATGATACCTATAATAAGTAATAATACAATACTATAATCTGCTGTTTCACCCGCGATTCTTTATGTGGCCCTTAACACCATATTAACTTTTGGGCTCAATTGAAAAAAATCTTTTCTATTACACCCCTACGTCAGAAGGCGATATCGAGTCTCTTTAGTACGTTGTCTGTCTGTCATTCAGTCACTCGGTTACTCAGGACCAGTCTTTTTATTAATCTGTAAGATAGTTAAATTATTAGAGGTGTAAAAGTAACGAAAAAAAAGCGTACCTGTATGTATGTTACTATAACAATTAGTGCTCGTTACTATCGTATCGTTACGTTACTCGTTAGATCTGATACCTCGTAACATGCCATGTTAGAGCAACGAATCGAGTAGTATTGAGTAGTGAGTAGTATTTTAAACAATACCAAAAAGACAGTTATTTTGACATGTGAGTAAACCATTAATGAACCCTTAACTATAAAAAAATACCACAACATGTTTAATTTTAATTTGTAAAGGAAAAATTTGAATCACGAGCGGGACTTGAACCCGCACCCGCATTACGCTGAGCAGGCGATACTGCTATAAAAATCATAAATGTTTAATTTTGTTTCCTTCTCTGGTGTCTATATATAATCTTAATTTAGCCTCAATCACTTTATCCCAAAAAAATTAAATCTACGTTTTAATGAGGTTTTAAATAAAACAAAATAAAAAAACACGTGTGTTACCCAATTTTTTAAATAAATTTTAATAGAACCAATTAAAATTACCAGTCAAAAATTTTTAATGTGGCCATTGTCTAACGTGCCAACAACTTTACACTGCACTGTAAAAGGCCACTGACTCAGCATTTCCTTTGATCCTGTCTGACGTTACAACTTCATCAATAATCTCCAACTAAAAACCAACTTTATTTATATGCTTTTAACACATACATTTGAATAAAATAAAAACCCATTGTTACAATTTAATTAGTGATTTAGTTCATATACATTTCTCGGCTACCTGAGCGGATTTTTGTTTGTTTTGGGATCTTATGGAGTTTTAATGGCTATTATTGATATTGTAAGTGACGACAGAGGGTCTTCAAAAGGTTGTAGCAGTAATACGCAAAAAGAGGTTAGACTCTTTGCTGGTTTGGTCAGTATTTATGGCACAGCAGTGACAGAAGTCAGACTGCATTGCACGTTTGAGAAAAAAATATTTTACTATTAAGGTGGAACGTTTCATTAGCGCGGCAAATTCAAACTTTCTTGCGTTCTTTTGCCAATAATAGCTTAATTACTAAACGTGATTACATTAAAACTGATTTAACGTAAAGAAATAGAACGTATCAACAAATTACGATTAAAAGTATCTCCTAGATATCATTAGTTTAGCGACAAATGGCAATAAACAAATTTCGTCTTAGTTTTTCAGTCTATTGCCATTTGTCGCTAAACCAATGATAAGTAGGTGATACTTTTAATTTTAATTTATTGATACATTCTATTTATTTCCGCAAAATTAGTTTTCATGTAATCACGTTGAGTAATTAAGCTATTATTGGCAAAAGAACGCAAGAAAATTTGAATTTGCCGCGCTAGTGAAACGTTCCGCCTTAAATATTTTTATTTATTTTTATATTTATTTTCCGAATACCTATTAGGTAGGTACTATAATAGGTTTTATCTACCTGGTGAGTAGGACTTTTCTGCAAAATTCATCTCGTTTGCCTGGCAGTAGTGTGCAAGCAATATACCTAGGTACCTAGGTACCTACTGCAGTTTCCAGATTGAAGGGCTATAGCTAGTGATATCTCGAAAATATGAGACTGTATTAGACTGTATTTTTTGCATTAAAATTTAATGAATGAGTCTAGGCATTCTAGGTTCCTATTATTTTTTTAAACGTCAAAAACATTCTATTTGTCTGTTAGTCCTTTAATCACGACGTAATAATACTATACGTGATATAATACTTACCTACCTACAGGGCATTTATTGGGATTTTTGAAGAGAAGTCATATTTCCTTTTGTGTAATTAGTTTCTGACATAAAAATCAAAGACACGCCTACAGTAGACCTAGATTTTAGCAAGAAAATAAAATGTGCATATCTAACCTAGGAAGGAAATAGGGGAATATACGTTTGGATTTGGAAATATTTGTATGGAGAATCGCAGCTCGTACCAAGTAGAAGTTTTCGAGCGGTTAATAATTGTGTCACCATCAGGCGTGGATCCAAGGAGAGGGGGGGGGGGGCAATGGCGGTGAAATTCCATGGCATTAGTTGTTGTCAAATACTATTGTGAACAGAGTAGCACAAAATTTACCAATCATAGAGCCGCATTTAGCGCAGTGCAAAAATGGCTTAGCCATAATGAGCACTGAGAAGTTCCCTACACAGCTATTTTACTTAGGAAACGTCAATATAAGCTATAAGATAGTTCTGTTTCTAAACTAACATGAACGGTGTAGTCAGCCAGAGGAGCACTAACTACTATTTTTTGATATTTATGATAATCCTTGCTTTAAATAAATAATAATAAATATGTGTGGACATTTCACACAGCGCCATCTAGCCCTAAACCATCCGACCATCCAGGTACCGACCGGCTTCGCTTGCGTGTCGGTACGCCCGTTCAGGCATGTCGCTTACACAGAACAAGTTGCATGCATTGTGTTCAAGCTACTCTTGCGATCCGTTAGTATAGAATATACTATGGAACTACATTGTTTGCATATAATTTGATAAAATTGAATGTTTACTAAGAAGTAACTGCCTCTTACCTACCTAGATCCTACTTCAAGACAATGTGTATGTACTTATGTATCTATTTTAGCCGCACAAAAACTCTTTGTTAGTATAATACTGAATCAGTGAATTAAGAATTCTTCTACTGGGTGGCGCAAAAGTAAAGACCCTATTTGGTTCAGCTATAACATTTTTTCTAAATTAGAAAACTAGATTTAGGTTTTTTTAAATGTATATTTGTGCCATTAAATTTCGTACCATTAGGATTTAAAGATGATGTCTTTTAAATGGTGACCTCCAGAGTTGATACACATTTGAGCCCTATTTATGACATTTTGCATAACTTGCCGTAACACTTCCTGCGATATGTTCGTTATTTCTTGACGAATGTTTTCTTTTAGAGCTGCGAGAGTCTGTGGCTTGTTCACATACACCCGAGATTTCAAAAAACCCCAAAGAAAGAAGTCTGGACTGGTCAGATCGGGTGATCTTGCAGGCCAAGGCAAATCGCCAAAACGAGAGATAACTCGGCTTGGAAAAGCGTCCCTCACTAAGTCCATAGTGTCGCGCGCTGTGTGTGCCGTAGCGCCGTCTTGTTGAAACCAGATGTGCTCCAGCCCCAATTCGTCCAAACTGGGTATCAAAAACTCACGTAACATGGTTCTGTAGCGTTCTCCAGTGACAGTTATCGCATTGCCTCCAGCGTCTTCGAAAAAATAGGGTCCGATCACTCTGTCAACACAGATGCCACACCATACAGTAACTTTTAGTGGGTGTAGAGGTGTTTCTTGAATAATGCGCGGATTATCAGTGCCCCAGAACCGAGTATTCTGCTTATTGACATGCCCTGAGAGATGGAAATGCGCTTCGTCACTCATAACCAATTTTGAAGGAAAATCATCCTCTTCAAGGTTGAGGTTTATGACGCGCTGGCAGTAATCTAGACGAGCTCGGTGGTCAGCAGGCAGCAGTTGATGAGTCATTTGAGTTTTATACGGGAACATCTTTAAGTCTTTCACCAAAATACGCTGCAGGGTCCGTCTGGAAATGCCCAATTGCGTGGCACGTCGCCTCGTTGATGTTTCTGGACACTCTTCCACATCTTCGCGCACAGCATCGATATTTTCAGCTGAACGGCCTGTTCTTGGTCTCCCAGACTTAGGTCTATCCAATGTTGAGCCAGTTGCTTCAAGGCGTGTGGCAAAGCGTCGAATTGTGCGACCAATCGGTGCCGGACGGTGGGGAAATCGTCGACGAAATTCACGTTGTGTTCTTATCACTGATGAATTATTCCGTAAGAACATTGACACAATTATTCCACGTTCTTGGGGAGTAAAACGGTCCATGTTTATTTTCAGTGTATTTTACATTTGTTCACTACACAATTTTCAACAACAGAATGACAGAAAATGTCATATAAAAAAAATAAAAGTATTTTCTTTAGTGCCAGTACTTTTGCGCCACCCAGTATTATACGTATATTGAACGTACTACGTGAATAGAAGAAGAATACTTCGACCTATCTTTTCGTCCAAAATACGAATAACTATATAACGAAGGTTTTTAATCAGTGTGTGTTGCCAGTGATGACTTATGGAACTGAGACATGGTCTCTCACTATTGGCCTCATTAATACCTAAGCTCAAAGATGCGCAGCGAGCATATATGCTCGGTGTTTCCCTGCGAGATGATATCGTGACGTAAGGAGGAGATATACAGGAGAACTAAAGTGACCGCTATATTTCTTAAAATTAGCAAGTTGAAATGGAAATGACAACCCACTGAATCTGGTGAAAACTGCGGGGAGCCGATAGATACAGGCGAGTAGCCGCTCAAAGTGGCGCTCTGTGGGGGAGTCCTATGTTCAGCAGTGGGCGTCTTCAGGCTGATCATGATGATACTACATAGTCTACGTATAACTTGCAGTAAAATACTGAGAACTTAACTGAATCGAGATATCATCATAAAACAGTAGTGCGGTAATGTAAAGTAAAAAGCACGCGTCCGTAATATCTTGGATTATGAACCTAAAAGCGGTGTGATAAGAGCCATTGTACGAACAAGTGTGACAAAAATAAATTATTACGAAACACAAAATTATTATCTAAGAAAATGTTTTTCTGACAACCCTTGCTTATTTTTAGGGACTAGACGTCGAGACGGTCTTGTAGGTATTTTGCGGTATAACAAAGGAGTTGACCCACTATTAGTATTTGTTACACATATGCCTAAACTAAGCATAGCTTGTACTTATTTACTAATGAAGCTATAAGTTTTATATTACTAACTCTATGGGTGAACAACCTGAAATAAAAGTTTTATTATTATTGTTTTATTATTATAGAACAAGGCTATGCTTAGTTTGTGGCTAGATGACGCTGTGTGAAACGTCCACACACATTTATTTTATTAATTTATTTTATTTATATTATAAGGATAATTTATAAGTACCAGGCTACCTGATTTTCTTAGAGCCTTATGAAGGTTAAACTTCAATATAATTGCACCTTCCACACTACCCAGAAGAATATTAAAATCTAAACGAATATTCTGGGTAGTACCAACCAAACGCCGCAAGCGCAGCCGTATCATTACGAAGGAACAACACGCAATTTCTTCTAAAAAAAACTGCTCCAAATCCTCTAATTTACCGAAAAAACTTTATCATTCAAACGGCCCTTTTGTATTTTTACTTTTTTTCTTTATATTTGAGGCAAACGCGTGACTTTTGACTGACTGCTTATGCCCCGCGGCTAACTCCTATGCCGCACTCGACCGCAGTACATAAAAAAAAAACAAAAGATGGCGCCGGTCGATCGCGTGCTCCACTTTTGGCGGGAAGGGCCTTATAAAAGAAATCATTCAGCTCTACCTGTGACGTCGGTAAAACAAAATAATAGGTGTGGTTAGGTAATGGAAGAAAAGAAATGGTAAGAAAAAGAGGCTTTTTATTGATTGGAAACTATGGAAACACAATACCAAATCAATAAAACAAAAAAGGTTCATAAAGTAAAGAATATAAAATTGAAAATGAAAATAAAATTTACTTAAAAATATTCTAAGACTGGCCTGTTAGCTCAGTTGGTAGTAGCTCTGCCTTCTGAACTTACAGGTTGTGGGTTCGATTCCTACCCAGGACAAACATTTGTGTGATGAACATCGATGTTTGTTCTGTGTCTGGGTGTTATATTGTATTCTGAAATGAAATGAAATGAAATGAAATTTATTATTTGTGTCAAACACCAATGCAACTAAAACAATTTTTATAAAAAGCTAATAGTGTTTGCCACAACCCGGCTCCAACTCAGCAAAATGCTAGTTGCAAGCAACCAGCGCTGGTCTTTCGTTCGCACCGGCAAGTGACATCACGCACGCCTTCAACAAAAAGCCAGCGCACGCACATTATCATAAAATATAAATATAACTTTATACATATATAAACTTATAGGTAACTCATTTTACGGGGGATGAATTTTCCAAGTAATAAACAACAAAATATGCCACATTTACATTTATTCTATGTATGTATTAACAAACAAAAAAGTATCTAAGTATTCTATAAGTAACATTCACTGACAAAATTGGTTCCAAATACCCTTGCAAGTAAACGAGCGATGCACTATGTTTGTGTTGTTCCAAATACAAAAACAGCTTTTGCTGCAAAGTTTCCAAAATTTTTAGGACCTTATAATTACAACAAAATTAATAAAACCATGCAAATTCTCTCACTTACTTCCCACGAGTGCAAAAAGAAACTCTTTGATAGGTTATCAAAGTTAAATTACATAGAAACAGAAGCCATAATAACGCAAATTGCATAAATAAATAAATAAATAAATAATACATCCGAATAAACAAGTACAAAAACAAAAACACACGCACACTCACACACACACACTCACACTACATACACTCCCACACACACACCCCATATACACCCTCACACTCAACACACTCCACACACACACACACCACACACATATTCTCACCATCAGACCCTAACATTCCCTTTCACATACACACTCTCACCCTAACATCTCTAATCTCACACCAGTTCACAAAAACATAATATTTATATAATTAATAATGTATTTTCTGTTATTATAACACAGACTAAAACTATAGCCAAATTTTAAGTTAACGTTCCACTTGTATATGTCTCCGACGAAAGAGTCCTGGTTCCTGTGTCACGGGTCTTGAGCCTAGTATGGGAAACAGGTGCTCCATCACTTTATAATGTTCACCTATTTTTATGCCTCAATAAATTTTCATTTCATTTCATTTCATTTTCGTTTCATTTTCATTTCATTTCAGTTATCTGGTTCCCGTAGTACAAGCTATGCTTAGTTTGGGGCTAGATGGCGCTGTGTGAAATGCCCCCACATATTTTATTTATTTATTATTTTATTTATTATTCTAAGTTAAAAATATTAATATAATTATGATTTTTATAGCAGTACCTATCGCCTGCTTACACGTTAGGGTAGCGTCTACAGATTAAAAAAATCTAAAAATTAATCTTTGAGAATACCTGATTTCTCATTCATTTTTATTCTTCGACTGGCAAGTAGGAAGGTAACGGTGTAAAGCTAATAAGTAGGTAGACATAACGCATAGCTCTAAAAGATGAATTAAAAGTGGTTAGATTTAGATAGTTATACTTATTGGGCAGTAGTTCCTTTAAAACAAAAATCTCTAAGAAGTTTAAAGAGGTTGAGATTAATAATTATTTGATTTGCTATTTTCCTAGTTTAGTCATGTGCCAGCTTGTACTAATTCTATTTCCGGTAGGTATGTTCGTTCGTTACTATCATCAGGGTTAAACTTGACTTATTTTGCGCGGGAAAGTACGTTTTTTGTAAAGGGGACAGGACAGCCATACATAAGTTTAATTATCGAATAAATAATAATAAATGAATAATAATGGTAAGCAGGTACGTTTAACTACTTAGGTATTTACTAAAAGTACTAGGTATTATATTATCTGTGCTAAAAGTTAAAATATTTAAAGAACAAGCCTAGAGAAGGGCTACCAACATTAAAGTCCTAAATGTATACCTAAGTACAACAATCGGCGCCAGGGGCGTTCCCTATCCACAAAACCGAAGTGTCAGTGGCGACTGGCGCCAAAGCTTTCCGATTTGACGTTTTTTACTTTTTTTCTAACTTTTTTCGTAGACGCCCCGCGGCAAAGGCGTCGGGCGGCATGACGCAAAGCTATAATTTAATTAGAGGATTTTAACGATATTTCCTGTAAGAAAATGATAAATAGAACCTATAGTTGCTTTTAAACAAAAAAAAATTACTTAAGTTCCTAGTTACCTACCTAGGTAGCCCTGAATAATGTTTCTTTTCGTCCAAAAATTATCTGAAAGTGATGGTTTTATGCAATATGTTAGCTCATTGTCACATTAATGGTAGGTAAAGCTATTTTGCGATAAATGTAGGTAGGTACCTATAGGTAGATGGGCTATTTTGCGAGATAAGCTCTGGAACAAGGAGATCCGCAGGAGAACGAAAGTGACCGATATAGCTCTTAGAATTAGCAAGTTGAAATGGCAATGGGCAGGCCACATTGCTCGTAGAAATGACTACCGGTGGGGAAGAAAGGTTCTCGAGTGGCGATCGCGAACCGGAAGACTAGAATTAGCAAGTTGAAATGGCAATGGGCAGGCCACATTGCTTGTAGAAATGACTACCGGTGGGGAAGAAAGGTTCTCGAGTGGCGATCGCGAACCGGAAGACGCAGCGTAGGCCGCCCCCCACTAGGTGGACCGACCTGGCAGAACCACGGGGAGCCGATGGATGCAGGAGGCAAGCAGCCGCTCAAAGTGGCACTCTTTGGGGGAGGCCTATGTTCAGCAGGGGACGAAAAATTTACTCTACCTATAAGATAGCTCTTCACGTAATAGAGAGTCAAGAGCCTAGATCAAAGACTTTTAAGCAATTAATACAGGACCCTAATTCTGTATGACCAATTTACGATTCCTTGCTTCGAAACCACGCGAATTCCTTGTCTTACATAAGAAATCTGCAAAAATCTATTCTCTATGAAATGAGACCGAAACCGCGCGAAATGAATGTGGAATTAACTGGGATTGGCGCGATTTCAACTGTCAAAAATCATATGTTCCACTGAAGCGCGTTCCGAAACATGAACCCGTTGAAAGTTACCACCACTTATGTCAATATTAATTAATCAAAATAAAACTAATTTTAATGTAAAGTGAAGGTATTTCTAAAGGTTTTCTGTCAATTTTTAATAATTACCCATGGTTTCGTTATATCACAACATAAATACCTAAGCCATTCCTTTATTTTAATTTTTTAGCGGTTTTGGGATGAGAAATCCTTTAGTTCTAATTCGGAACGCACTCGAGGTATCCAAAACCTGTCATAGATAATTTGCCTTAGATTATACAGAATACAAAAATTGTCGATTCCTTGCTGTGACACGATTTGAACAAGACACGATAACGACGTGGTTTCTGTATCGTGTGGAATCTGTGTTTTCATACAGAATTATGGCCCTGGTGTATATGATATGTATTATGTACCTATATCTTTAGTCAAGTGCGGAATTACCGAATTAAGTTAAATAAAGCAGTATCTCTGTCTAACCTTAATCTTTATATCGTTTAAACCACGTTTAAGCCCTAAAACTGGCCCGTCGTCTTTTTACCCCGAAAACCCGCTGCCGCCAATAACTAACTAAACCCCTGGACTACGTAAAGGCCTTTATGACTGTAATTATAAACGGTTTACAAATAAAAATATAGTTTTTGGGGTACAAAGCACGTGCGGCGCCCGCGGCTGTAGGATGCTAAATGACGCATCAGATAGGGTAGGGATAGGTGAACTGCGCAGGCGCTGCTAATGTTGATTATGTTGAATACTTTTTTGATGTGATTAGTGGCTAATACACTGACTGGCCTGTTAGCTTAGTTGGTACATTGGTAGTAGCTCTGCCTTCTGAACTATAGGTAGTCGGTTCAACTCCAACCCAGGACAAACATTATATTGTATTCTATGTATGTATTTACAAACACATACATAGAATACAAGTGCAATAGTACAATAGTGTGTGTTGCCAGTGATGACTTATGGAACTGAGACATGGTCTCTTACTGTTGGCCTCATTAGTAAGCTCAAAGTCACGCAACGAGCTATGGAGAGAGCTATGCTCGGTGTTTCCTTGCGAGGTAAGCTCCAGAATGAAGAGATCCGCAGGAGAACTAAAGTGACCGATATAGCTCTTAGAATTATCAAGTTGAAATGGCAGTGGGGCAGGCCACATCGCTCGTAGAACTGACAACCGATGGGGAAGAAAGGTTCTCGAGCGGCGACTACGAACTGGAAGCAGCGTAGGCCGGCCCTCCACTCGGTGGACCGACGACCTGGTGAAAGCCACGGGTTTTTGTAACCGGAAACATAGAGTTTATGCTTTAAAAACAAACACCAGAGGCACAGGAACGATTATTCCCAAAGTGCCGAACGTGGCAGCCCGAGTTCCCGCCAAAAAAAATCTGCGCCACAGACATCAAAAACGCGCATCGCGATATCAGTGGATAGGTGCATGGAATTCATCATATAAAGAAAATAGCACAAATTGGTCTTGTATCGGTATACTTATGTGTTTTACCACCATATCCCCAAATTTCCTTCTTGGACTCCCCTACTATAATGATTTGTGCGCTCCCCCCCCCCCCCTTAAAAAATTCTGTATCCACGCCTGCCCAATATAGCCCCCCATAGATCGTTGCGTGACTGAGCTAATAATGTATGTAGGTACCTACAATAGATATAAATATATAAGAAAACTACATAACTTATAAAACTACAAATTATGAAGTAATTAGGTAACTATGAATAATTTTATGTAAAATTGCAAGTTTTACTTTTTATTTTTTTATTAATTTTATCGACTCATTGTTATATTCTCAAACAATAAAATTATTATACATTTTTTATCGATTTAATTATAGGCATCGATCGAATTAAACAATTGTTTTACCCATCTCTCATTGTCCATTGTTAAGCGCATTTTTCTTACGTTTCTGCAAATTTCTATCAATTATTATTAAGTTATGTAATCTAGGTAGACCATACCTAGTATAGTATTATGTTATCTGTGACCATATCTACTAAAAACCTATCTACATGTAAGTATATCTACCAATACTTGACATCGGCTAAATACACAATGTGTGGAGCCAAAACATAAGAGAAAAAAAGTATATCTACGTGTAGGAAGTAGGTAGGTAGGTACCTATGTACCTGGTGCTTATAAGGTTGTCTGGAAGAGATCACTTTTTAGCGATTAGACCACCCGTTGTACTTACAACTTATTTCTTGTTGTTGTTTTTGTTAGCTTGGTCACAGAATAGATATAATTATAGTACTACGTACAGAAAGCTCAAGTCTTCCTTAAACAGTTGCCTCTCGTTCTATCGCTATATCGCTGCTCTTCTGACGTGTTACGCGTAACAGACCGACACGTCTAGACGCCCGCAGGGTAATTAAGTAAAATTTGCAACAGCAATGCGACAGCAGTAGCAAAGCAACAGCAGTAGCGAAGCATACATGCTCGACACCACTAATGATGTATGACAGCAATCACCGCGAGATTTACGCCTGTCGCAAACCTGTTGCGAGTTAGGTAATAAGGGGGCCGGTCTCAGGTAAAATTCATACCTAAAGCGGGGAGTGAGACATGCCTGGCTTGGTATCAATAAAGAGTATGTCTATCGTATAGGTAACGACCGGATTGTAAGAAAAATATTTCCTCAAGATTTATGATTTTTATAGCAGTAGGCATCGCCTGCTTAGCATCCTGGTTGTCATCGGTACCATAAGAAATCAGATCCCGGCTTTAAGGACGGATGGATGCGAGTACAAATCTCGTTCGTATTTTGATCATATTACGCTTATGCTAACATTTTATTGAAGCACGGAACTGCACGGACAAGCAATATTTTAGCACATCGCCAATATATTGTCGCACCCACTCCGACCAGTTATATTATATTATATTATACAGTAGGTATACAATAATATTATATTCTTAGTTATTAGCTAAGCCCGAAGCTGGCGCTAGCACCTCAACGCCTGGATAGGAACTGAAACTCAATAAGTGAGGCTACATAGAACGCAAATTATCTACCTACTCCTGCCTGTGTAGACACTTTCACGCAAAGACTTCTTCACGACATTATTACATAATACCACAGCTAATTACCTAATTTTAAAAAGTTACAGACTTGACACAGGCTATATGGCAAGGGCGTAGTATCTATTAGATATGTAGCGGGTTCCACTTGAACAAAATTATCGTTATTTTCGTTTTTTTCGTTCACATTGACTGAAACGGTCATATGTGATATAGCCTTGTCTGGGTAAAAAATGGCGTTTTTAGCAGCTACTGGAACCCACACATGGCTGCTATATGGGATGGGCTAAAAACTAACTATCCGCGTGAAGCCAAAAAAGAAAAAAGATACGCACTACTCTAAGCGCACACTGTCACTGTCAGAGTATTCAGTAGGTAATTACCGTAATTACTAATCAGTGTCAGTATCAATCAAGTGTCAGTGTCAATGTCATTGTCAAGGGTTTTTTTTTCTTATATTTTGGCTCTACACATAGTGTATTTAGCCAGTGTCAAGTATTGTAATTATTTATCGAGTTATGGAATATTTCACGTGTAAAGTCAAGTCCTCAAGTCTTAGTCACAGTCCAGTCTAAGTCAGGTAATCATAGTCCAGTTTAAGTCATACCCTAGTAAAGTGGTGGCGACTTTACTAGAAGCTTCTATGGAATTTTGGAAGCAACACGAAAAACCACGTTTCTCTACATTATATCACTTTCCCACACTCATGCTCGTAATTCAGCACTTAATGCGTAAAACACCACCAATTTTAACCATTAACACTGGAAAAAGCACAAGTTTAGAAAAATAATACCTACAATGAAACGACGTGAACTTTTTCGAGTTCCCGCCAAAAAACCATTGTCAAGGGTTCGTATGTCAGTGCAAATTTCGTAAATTCGTAGGGATGTTCCGATACCTATCCATATGAGTAGTACTCAAATCATTATTCAATACTACTCATGAATACCCTAAAAGTATCGAAACCTACTCATATCGATACGTTTTTATATGATTTATAATGCACAAATTTTACTTAATTGCAGCAACGTTTTGTTGTTTCTTTGACTGAACTACATTTCCAAGTGTTTTCGTGCGAACAATCAGACATTCGAACATTATGGATGCGTTTAGAAAATTTTATTTGACAATATTCGATACAAGTACTTTCTTTCCGATACCGAGTAGGTATTGCGAGAATGATTCGTTTTTATTTTATTTTATTAAGTATAATAAGTACCTTAACTGTACCTTACTGTGTGTATGGGGGTGTGTGTATTAACTGTATTCAACGCTTCGAATCAAACTTACATTCAATTTAATCCTGCTTAAATTAAAAATGGGGTTGTTTTAGCCCTAAGTATACATTGAAAATATCATATTTTTAGGCTACTTGATTTAAAATTAGGCCATTATTATGTTTTATTAAAGAAAAAATATAATTATTATGGTGAAATAAAGCTGATTGCCATTGAAATTTTGGCGATTCTATCCTACTTTAAGTTAGCAGCATTGATTCGATTCGATACTAGTACTTTCTTTCCGATACCAAGTAAGTATCGAATGCATGATTCGATGCTAAAAACTTAAAAAGTATTTGCTTGGTATCGAAAGAAAAGTATCGAGTACTTACTCGTATTTACTAGTATCGGAACAGTGTTGTTCTTTCACTATAAATAAATAATCATAATCTTATCTACATGATAATAATCGTGACCTTTTTATACCTACCTATTTACAATACATTCATGAATTAAATTTAAATCCGTAGTCTTAGAGGAATTACGCTCCTGAAGTGAGCAAATATAGCCATGGCGGCTCGTAATATCATAAAACTGGGTGCTCTAGAAGCTAAAAAAACTGCTTTTCTCCTGTGCGACATCCAAGAAACATTCAGACCGCATATAAAACAGTTTGGCGAAGTTGTGAAAGTAGCGAACAAGATGGTTTGTATTGATAAACTTCATTGTTACGGTTACGTAATGGTCTTTGAAGGTTAATGTTGCTTTGTTTTTAAAATGTAAAGGTAACCTAGGTATGCCGCTATGAAGAAAAGCTGTAGGTACCGGTCACAGAATTCACCCTATATGTACATATGGTAGGTACCGGGTAGGAAGATGTGGGTAAACAAAATACCAGCCGGCGGCGCGGGCGACCGGCGTTCTAATCAGATGTAGACCACCAAAAGCATTTTTTTCATTTAATTTTCCTGGATGGAAAGTAGGTACTTATCTAATTTTGTCATAGTGTACCTATGTTTACCTTCATTGATGATTTCCAGTGTATTATAGGTAGGTGTGCAAACATGCAAATTGACTCGGTTCTGTGTATGCCACTTAATTTTAAATTTAGAACATGTTCTTAAATTAAAATTAAGTAGCGATTTAAAATTTTGCTTTCTACTTACATTAATACTTTCCATTATGTCCACAGCTTGAAGCAGCAAAACACTTCAAAATCCCAGTGTATGTGTCAGAACAGTATCCCAAAGGTCTCGGTCACACAACTAAGGACATCAAGCTGGATGATGCAGCGTTAGTTTATGAGAAGACCAAATTCTCCATGTTCACACCGGAGTTGCAGGAGAAGTTGAAGAGTGATGTTCCAGAATTAAAGTCTGTTGTGCTATTTGGTATTGAGGTAAGTTGTGGTTTTTTGTTATTATTTGAGCTGGCTAAGGAAATATCCATAGAATGGGCAAAGATTACCAAGCCATCTGCCAAGCATGGTGATTATGGCAAACCCCCTATGATAAGCGCGTAAAGTGGCGTTTTATGTGGGTATCTTCCGGCTGATGATGCGAGGCTAATAATTGGTTGGAGGCTGGCATTTTACATAAATATGGGTGTTCATGCATACAACATTCCTTCGGACTAACCCCCGGTTTCTTGTATGTTTTTAAAACTTGTGTCTACTTATTAGTCTTATAATACACCAAACACTGAACACTCATTGGTTGCCTGTTGACTGGCAATCAATTGGCTGTGTTCCACCAAAGAATGTACAGTATTTTCTGCATTATGTTGACAACACTGACTGTAAATAAATCAAAAAGACAAGAATATATACGAGAAATGAAAAGATCAGAAAATAAAACCAAGACCATGTGGAAAATAATAAATGAACGCACTAATAAAAATATAAAAAAGCGTAAAAATAATGTACAATTAAAAATAAATAATGATACAATTTGCGAACCACTGCAGGTTGCTAATACCTTCAACCAGTACTTTGCATCAGTAGGCGGTGCGGGCGGGGGGGCGGCGGCAGCGTCTACGCGGACCGCTCGCAGCCGCCCGGCAACGCCGCACCGCACTGATAACTCAATGTATTTAAGACCGGCTGAACCTCGTGAAATATATTTAATAATAAAGAACTTAAAAAGCAAGTATAGTCACGGTGTGGACGAACTACCTCCTATTTTAATAAAACACTGCGCTGAAGACTTAACATTGCCGTATTATCTACTGATTAATCAATCGTTTATGGAAGGTACGTTCCCGGACATTTTGAAAACGGCTCTGATAAAGCCAATATACAAGAAATCGTCCAAATTAGATCCCAGTAACTACCGACCTATAGCGCTTTTACCCACTTCATCAAAGATCTTTGAAAAGGTAATGCAAGTACGGCTCAATTCATTTTGTGAAAAGTTTAATATTTTTGATGATTGCCAAAACGGATTCCGGAAAAACCGTTCTACTATTTTGGCAGTGTATAAATTCATCAACAAAATCCTAAATACATTAAATGATAAAAAATACGCAATCGGTGTTTTATTGGATATGAGTAAAGCCTATGACAAAGTTCAATATGATATATTACTCGATAAACTTAACAGCATCGGAATACGCGGCATAGCTCACGAATGGTTTCGCTCATACTTAGAAAATCGAGAACAATATGTGGAAATCGAAAATTTTGACGCAAGCACGGGTATTATCAGCTTAGCCAAATCAACCGCAATAAGAATTAATCAATCAATTCCACAAGGCAGCGTGATCGGATGCATCCTTTTTCTAATTTATGTTAATGAACTTCCTAAAATAATTAACGAATCCTGTGTACTTTTTGCGGATGATATCTCCATCTTGACATCATGTAGAAATAATATAAATTTAAATAAAAATCTGACTGACATTTTCAATAATATAACTAATTGGATGACTGACCACAATCTTGACTTGAATTTATCGAAGACCACAATAATGCAATTTAGACCCCATCAAAAAACTCCCCTTGACATTAATTTTATATATAATAACAATAAATTGCAATGTGTTGACGCAGCTACACTATTAGGCATAGACATTGATACGCATATTAATTGGAAAACCCACATTAAAAAAATAAAAGCTAAATTGTCAAGTTTCACATACGCGCTTAGGGAATTACGACGCGCAACTGACCTTAATACAGCTTTATCAGCGTATTATGCTTATGCACACTCGTGGCTAAACTACGGCATAATACTCTGGGGAAATAGTACAGATGCTAAAGATCTCTTTGTAGCCCAAAAAAAATGTATCCGTATTCTCGCAAATATTAAACCAGACATCAGCACACAACATTTTCATAGACCTTACTTCATCAAATTCAAAATTCTAACAACAGTGTCTTTGTACATCCTAGAAATCTGTAAACTCGTCAAGAAATACCCTCAATTTTTCAAAAAACTGGCGGATTGCAATCGAGGCTATGAACTTAGATTAAATTATAAATATGACCTAATAACACCCCAGTCAAAATTAGCTATGCATAGTTCCGGCACGCATACAATGGCCACAAGAATATATAACAAATTACCGGTATATTTAAAAAAAATTGAAGAGGAGAAAAAATTCGCCGTAGCTTTAAAAACTGTGCTATTGGATAAATGCTACTATACATTAGACGAATTCCTTTCGGAACGATTCACTGTAGACTAAGTCGATTCGCTCCGCACGTTATTGCTATACCCAAGCAGGGTCATTATGTTACCTTTAAACACGCTATTAACACCTGTATGTAATGTATAATAATGGTTGCAATAAATTATTGAGTATTGAGTATTGAGTATTGTGTAGCATTAAAAAAATGTTATGTATGAGAAATCAGGGGTAAAGGTATCTATATACCAAATTATACTTTCATCTTTCTTGGTTTATCCTTCGGTTCTTAATTAATATTACAAATTCGAAAGTAACTTGTATCATGTATTTGTTACTTTTTCACAACAATGGCTGTATAGATCTTGATGTAATTTGGTATTAGAGATTATAAACCCTGGGAAATTTATAAACTTTGTTAATGACATAAATAGGTACATCATCTGCCAATAGCGCCCTTCACAAACAACACTATGCAAATCTCTGATACTCCATACTTGATGATTAGTATCTAAGTTGTGTATGAACCTAATACAATTATTTACATTGCGTAAGTCTTCGCTTCAATAATAAAATCATCATTGTACCTATTGGAGATTTGCATGGTGTTGTGTACGAAGGGTGTGTGCATGGGGGAGTTGTACTTACCAATTCAATAAAAAAACAGAGTGGATATAGATATTGCGATAAGATAACACATTATCATATCCCTGGTAACTGTGGGTGTGGTGGCACTTGTTATTTGCACCTGATATCACTCTTGAGTTTGATTGAACAAATTGAATTTGTTTGATGAAATGAAATCTACACCACTATTATAAAGAGGAAAGATTTGTATTTTTGTGTGTATGTTTGTAATGAATAAACTCAAAAACTACTGTGCCAATTTCAAAAATTCTTTCACCATTGGAAAGCTACATTCACCCTGAGTAACATAGGCTACACCACTACACGTGTGAAGCCGGGGCGAGCCGCTAGTACCTAATAAAAGATAAGGGTGCAGATTTATGGCATTTTTTGAGTTGCCATAATATCACAATTCTGCCAATATGGTGAAATTCTGATGAACAAAATACTGTTCTAAATCTAATTTGACAGTTCTAAAATCTTGTCCTTGCCCTTCTCACAGACCAAACTGACAAAGATGGCAATTAGTTTGATCTTTCAAATGTAGTGTAACTCAGGATTTTGTCCAACAGATATTATCTGGAAGAAATAATCTCCCAAGTTAAACTGTGACCAATTTAAAAAACCTAACCATTCTCTTTCCAGGCTCATGTATGCATAGAACAAACCGTGATAGACCTGCTCAACGAAGACATATCAGTACATGTGTTAGCTGACGGAGTCTCTTCTAGGTCACTTATGGACCGGGGATTAGCTTTACAGGTGAGGAATATCTATCTATTACTATCTCTGTCATATCATCAGCACAAACACGTCCAGTAAAATGCATGTTGAGCTAAAGAGGGAGACAATCGGCTAATGTCTGCTTTGCAGAGCGTTGTCTCTGTCACTCAGTATATTGTGAAGTTGCGTGGACATTTCATATAGCGCCATCTAGCCCCAAACTAAGCATAACTTGTACTATGGGAACCAGATAACGTAAATACATACATAGAAATCATGGAACAAGGAGGGGAATGCCAATACACCAACAAAACAGCGTGTATCAGAAATATGCCAAAAGCATTATAAACCATCTCTTGGCTTAAAATAATGTCCACAATAACTTTTTCATACATTTCACCTTCCAAGTTAAAACTAAATTAATTTTCTTACAGCGCATGCAATCCTTAGGCTGTTTCATAACGACATCTGAGAATGTACTCTTCAAGCTAATGAGAGATAAAACGCACCCTCAGTTCAAGGCTATATCCCAACTGAATAAGATACCCACTATTGATAATAATTGGGGTTACGACCTACCCTCAAAATTGTGAAGACAAAACTGAAGGACTCAAGAAATTTACCTTTAACATTCCATACTGTAACTTATTGTAACAATATTTTTAAACGCTTTAGTGACACCTCCAATGCTATGGCGAAACCACTTGCAATCAGTACATATATAGTACAAAATAGAATGTACAATATTTATATACACACATCAAAAAAGTCTAAGCAACATGCATGATATTACATATTTACCATTTATATTAATTAATTTCTAAGTATTTACTCACTCAAAGTGCGTAGGTAAGTAAACTTTTTTGTTATTGATGACATACTGGCTGGTTGTAAAAAAAAATCCGATTATGTTTTGTTTTTTCATAAAATTCAAATGACTGCGAATTTGTTTGAATTTAATTGTCACGTTTATTCTTGATTTTATAATTTTACCAACCATTTAAATAAAGTTAGCGACAAAATTGAATCGTTAGATATTCTTCACGTCATGGAGCGACGTCATTTGATGGCAGATGAAATGCAAAGAGCTGTAGGGATGTTGCAAGCGGGAAGTAATCAATCTCGGGTATCTCGACATTTTGGCATTCATAGAAGTGTTATTTGTCGTCTTTGGCAGCGCTACAATAATACAGGGGAACCCGCTGAACAGCACCCAGGCCGTAGAAGTACAACCACTCGGCAAGACCGGTACATACAACTGACTGCAAGACGCCAGCCGATGTTAACCGCTCGAGAGCTAAGTTTGAGGCTACAAAATTCAAGTGGTGTTGATGTAAGTCCCCAAACTGTGCGAAATCGACTGCATGAGTACGGCCTACGAGCTCGACGCCCAATCAGGTGCCCACCGATACGTCACGGGGATCGCGCTCGTCGAAATGAATGGTGTAGAGAACGCATAACATGGACCCAGGAACAATGGGATAAAATTATGTTTTCCGATGAGTCGCGATTCAGGTTTAGGCCTGATACAAGAAGGGTGCAAGTGTACCGTCGGCCCGGAAATACTGAAAGGCTCAGGTGCGTTCAGGAAGTTCATCCATGCAGCGGCTCAACAGTTATGGTATGGGCGGGTATTATGAAGAACAGGCGAACTGAGCTCGTTTTTGTAAATGGAAACATGAACGCTGAAAATTACGTTGAGGATATTCTCAGACCTTATGTCCATCCATTTGCACAAACCTTTGGCTCCGATTTTACGTTAATGCATGACAATGCGCGTTCACATACAGCTCGGCGAACCAGTGAATACTTCGCAACGGAGAACATCCGGGTATTGCCCCGGCCTGCACAATCGCCAGACCTCAACCCCATCGAGCACGCATGGGACATGCTCCAGAGACGTGTTTTGAAGGACTTGAACGGAGTGACAACAACCCAACAGCTGAGGATTAGCTACAATTCCATTGGGAGCGAATACCGCAAGATGACATAAACGTCTCATTAATTCAATGAATAATCGTTGCCGACAAGTTCTGAATAGCAGAGGAGGTCATACTTTGTATTAAATTGTCCTATTCTTTCACAATAAATTCATTTTCTTTAGAAATTTCATTTTGTAATAATTTTAAAAATAAAATACAACGTTATAATGTGAAGAACCATCCTAAAATTCAAATTAGTACATGTTGCTTAGACTTTTTTGATGTGTGTATTTATATTGTTTTTTTTTTTTGTTTTTCATGTCGAGTATCGTAAAATATTTGTATGAGATCCTCATATAGTTACCGCTAGGGGCGCTGTGCTGGATTTTTATATAAATACTACTCGAAATGCGATGAGAGAGCGATGGTGGCCAAGCGGTAGCATGTGCGCTTCGCAATCTTACGACACCGGATTCGATCCTCGGCCTGCACCAATGACTTATCTAGTAAGTTATGTGCAGTTTTCGATGCCATCGCTCCGTGCCTCGGAGAGCTCGTTAAGCCGTCGGTTCCGGTTGTCATAAGAACATCTATGGCAATCGTTACGAGTAGTCAGACGCCTGATAGAATCTGACGCCTGATCTAACCATCCCTGTTACTGGTCCCTTATGGGTTGCGAGGTCAGATGGCAGTCGCTCGTGTAATTCTGGTAGCTCGCCGCTACAGGTTGGATTGGGAGCCGACCCCAATAACAAATGGGAAAAGGCGAAGAGGATGATGATGACTACTTTACTCGAAATAAAATTGTGTTCGACTCACACTTAAATTTTGACAGCTTGATGTTATTGGTTTATTCAGAAAATATTTCTTTATTAGTGCAAGTTATGGAACCGTTATACAGTAACCCAAAATCAAATGGATGAGCAGTAGTCATCGCTTTGTAGCTATTAATTTGATATATTGTTTTTTTTATGAATAGGGGATGGAGTCTATAATTGTATTCGGTGTAAAGTTGCCAGGGATTTAGCATTAAGGTTTGTATCTGTACTGACATTGGATTTTCATAGATACTGTTTTTATATTGAAGTAAATATATTTTGTTATTAAAACAAGTTTTTTTTTTCTTTCCAGCGTTTCCAAAACATCGGTTGTTTTGTCGGCACGTCGGAAAACGTGCTGTTCAAGTTGCTAAGGGACAAGAATCATCCGGCTTTTAAAGCTATTTCTAAGCTTAACCTGCAGGCTACAGCGGATGAGTTTGGTGCTATTAACCAATCCAAATCGGAACAGCTTTGAATGGATGCCATTAGATTTGAGCTAAGGTTAGGTGCGCTTCTCTAGTGACTAAACTTACTAGGAATTTTAATTCAATTCACGACACGTTAGTTGTGAATTTTGAAGGAATCAAAATAGTGATGTGAAAATTCAGTGATAATGATAACAGTTCAATCAAAAGAGTTAACTAATGGATCACTCCTTGAGAGTTCTTTTTTTGAGAATTTAATCACCATCTTTTAACATAAACTGTAATAATATTATAGAAATGAGACGTTTTATTAAAAAAAAGAAATTGTATTTTATGTATGACCCAATAGATGGCGCCAGTTGTAGTTTTTGCTAAAATCTGTCACTGTCACCGTTTCAAGCATGCACCACAGGTTAGAGGAAATGTGTCACAATACTGACTGACCACTCTAAACTTTTTCGTTTTATTTAGTTTCGTTGCGGGATACCTCGCCTTTATTTTGGATCATAATATTAACGTTTATCTATCTCGCAGATCTACTGTACTTCAATTTACTTAATAAGAATGCACCACAGACTACTTAGGAGATACTACAGGCAATGTACTCGTGGTCCAGCCAACTGAATTTGACATTTCTTTGTAGATAGTCTAAGCATTTTCTTATATTTAAACTACTCTGTGGTTTGAAAGGTTTAAACTATGTACTTACAGCGCCATCTAGAAAAGAAGCGGAACTAGTGTTTTTTTTTAAATAAAACTCCTCATTGACGTGAGTAGTATTCATAAGTACAACTAGGAAACGGCTAGCACTCGCGTAATTTTAGTCGAATAACTCGACTGGTGTTCAGGCAATAAATATGCCCGCCTATCCTCATGGAGTATGCGCGGCCACGGCGGCGGCTCTACGATGTTTTTTTATGTAAACGAATGACGAGCCTATGTTCAGCAGTGGACGTCTTCAGGCTGTTAATGATGAATGACGAGCTAGTCGATCGCCTGGTGTTAAGGGCTTGTGCAAGGCCAGCGCGAATTCAATCCAAAGCCACAGAATAGATGTATAGTACTAGGCCAAAGCGGGGATGAGCCAGGGGCCGAGCGGCAGGGGCGGTCTAAGTTAAACTGGTTCCAACGCGCAATAGTTTAGGTAATTTATTATTACACTGAATATAAAGGGTATTTTAAAAATCCGCTATACATAAGCCCTCCATTATATTTAGTTCAACTACTACACAAAGTTTTATGATCTTATTTAAAGTAATCATTGAATGATCGCTGTTTATTTGTACGGTTTGGAGGTAACTTTGTAATTTTATTCTATCGAGAAAATTTTATTAATTCGTGTTTTCACTATACATTTGCAGTAGCATTCATTAGTCCTGAACTTTACCATATATTAATTTCAAAGTCATTGTTGCAATATTGTTGACAGGACACTGCCTCAAGCTAAGCCGTTTTAAGCAATTTGGCGTTGTATTGGCTCTTAAGCGTCACGGCCGCCCATTACAGATTGCAGTGTCACTCGAAAATCAAAACTAAAGTTTCGCGTGACACTGCGCACTGCGCACGTCATCCTGAGACATAACACAGTCTAAAAAAGATTGAGTGCTAGCCGTTTACTAATTGTACTTATAAATTGTAATATTGGAAAACCTGGGAGTCATAAACTACGGCATAAGGAGAGCATAATAATTAAGATATTTTGGGTGATTTATACATATTTCAAATGTTAATTTAAACCGTAGTTAACACTATTGGTGTAGGCGTGGCAACATCACAGATAACCCCCAATAGATGCCGCATGAAAGACGACGACCGCGCACCACGCATTGGCGTAAATGGTTCTATATAAAGCAGCACGGCCTTAGTTTCGACCAATTATTAGAGTTCATTATTAGGGCGTCACTCGAAACAGCCAATAATAGCGCATTGGCTCCAGTCCCCGCAACCCGCGCCTTCCTCCAGTTTTGGTGAGCTCGGATCCGAACAAAAATCCCGTAATGCGGTATCTATTGGGGGTTATCTGTGGGCAACATTGATTCGTGTTTTGACATTTGTCAGCTGTCACGAAGTAGTGTAGTGAATCGAATTAAAGTCCTAATACGAAACAATGGGCCAAAAAAAATGTTAGTAATCAAAGAACAGATTAGGAAATTAGTTGATCTCGCGTACCTAAAAGTAAACCCATCTCGCGTGGGCAAGGTAATTGCGCTTGCTATTGGATGTCTCTAAATCCATTATTGAAATCCGCGCTTCCCGATTGGTTGCTTAAAACTTCATTCATGGAATTCGTCCAATAACAAACAAGAATTGCACGGTGAGTATGCTGTAATAATGCATACTGTTTTAATACGGGCCCGGGGTCTCATCAGGAACAATTGAAAAATAGCCCGAATGTGAAAAAAACTTGTGATCGTGTCGTGTATTCATTTGGCCCAATACTTCGCCAATAAGCAATAGATGTCGCTTGCTAATCTTGCGTTCAGAAATAAATAATTCGTAAAATTCGTCGAGTTATTCCGTTCTATGGGCGAGGTATCTGTATTAATATATTATACAATCTGTGGTACCGGGGAACATTACGCACGATTAACTAGTTTTCTCATCTGTGCTTAAAAATAACCAATAATGCGAACTTCAATGAAATTAGATCTTAATCGAAAGCCGTGATCGGAACACGCTTTGGCTTAATATAATAATTGATATTGTGAAAATGATATTTAACAACGTGAAAAATGTATTTATAAGTTACTTGATTTTTTCGTGTAGCGTTAAAGATATAGAGAAGTTTGAGTAATGATATGTAAACGTAACAGTCCCATTTTGACAGCTATTTGACTGAGGACTGCATAGCTTTAATTGGGTCGTTCGATGCATTATTAAAAAGAAACAGCATATATCCGCCCTCGGTTATTATTATGGCGTAACATTGGAACCAACAGCACTGACCTGCATGATGTTTAAAGCCAAAACATCACAGTAAATGAGTCCATTTTGATTCTCGCCGTTTTGGCGCTGATGGTTGTGCAATGCACTTAGAGTATAGACTAAAAGCATAGAGAGAACTTCATTATCTGTCAAGCGTACCACTTTTTTGGACGCTTTTTATATGAAGTGGACACTTTGATGTGAATGATTCTGACAGATTTGTATAGAAAAAACAGTTGACTCGAGTCGAAAAAGTGGTACGGTGACTTCGCAAGCGTAGCTAATTACTATATGTTTGTTTCTATCCTTCGCCACTGACGTAGCGATACGTGTGGCAGTACAAATATAAATATCGTTTTGATGATCCCTCTATGCTTTTAGTCTATACTCTAAGGGAATGCAGAAGTGAGCGCCCACGGAACTAAGTATTTACTTATGCAAATGTCATTCTTCCATACTAATTCCAAGACGCGCTTTGTGTCAACACAAATCACTATAATTTTGAACGACACAGCTTCAGCTTATAAAGTAAAAAAAAACCCGGTTCATTATTCTAGTAACATTTCAATTGGAATAATTTGAAGTGTCACTAGATTGCACTGGATCCAGTGAAAGATCCAGTGCAGTAACCGGATTGGCGCATGGCGGTCTACTTTTCAATTTAGCGCTATTGGGATCGCGTCGACGACAAAATCCAGTACTGGCTTAAGTACTGTAATGTCTGTAATGTTGACACTGAACGGTTTCTAAATGATTGAAACAATGTAAGCAATCGCCATTCCATTCCATCCCTGGTTTGGGCCGCTGGACTGGCTACTGGATCAATGTGAACCGGGAAGTAACAGTAACAGAAGAAATGAGATGCAGCATTTATTGCTTCGATCAGGTATACCCTAGATATCGTGTCGGCGCAAAAAGCCGTCTCGAGAAATAGCAGCTCACTTTCGGCGTGAGCTTTTATTTCGATTAGTTCGGTTGGAACCTAGCCAACGTAAACACGTTATTCACACCACATTACGTGTTTAAGAGTTGTTAGAATAGTGCCCGAAAAAGCAATACATCGGCCAGTGTCTTACTTTCGGTGAATACATGTGGAATAGTTATATTTTAAGCTTTAAATTAACGAATTATATGAAATTTTAACGAAATTACCGATTTCAAACTACCGCTAACAACGTTTGTACAAGGCCCAACACGCACTAATGCGTCAATGTCTGGCCAACATTTGTTAAACGTAAGGCAATAACGGGAAAAAGTACTTTATTTGTAATTGCTTAAAGTTGAAGTCACGATAAATGTTCTTACGTCTTTTCTTTTATGTTTAGTTGTTTACGTGGACAGAAAATAGCTTAGATTTTGTATGTGACACGGGATCTAGTTGTACACCTGATCGAATCGAACATTTATTGCTTTATTTTACGCTTTGAAATTCAGTTTCTTAATAAATATAAAGATTGAAAGTTACAAATGTTAATATAATCGAATTTTACACAGAGACTGAATCAAAAAGAAACGCCATTTCAAAGTAGAGGTTGTAAATATATTTAATTACATACAAATAGATCAATTTAAATCATATAATGATGTTTTAATTTAAAACCATGTTACATTATATTTGTTATTTAATTTTGAATCATTTTAATAATGACCACTTGAGCTGTTCCTTTGCCGATTGAAGCACCTGAAAAAAAAGAGATATTATGATGCTAATAAAAGACGAGCCGTTAAAAAAGCGATTAAATGAGAATAATATTGTGAGAGTAGAACTTGGAATGAGAAAATAATAATTATTACCTATGTATTTAATAAAACCGCTCTTTTAATGGCTCGCATTATAGGGTAATTTGATGTGGAGCGAAACCGCAATGGGGGAATTTTTAGGACGATATTATGTAAAACATAATCCAGTTACAACTTATTTGTGTATGGATGCAATCGTCATTTTTGACATTTCGTGTGCGACATTTGACATTATTTTGAATATGAATAGTAGTAGCGGAAATATAGTGATGGGAGCAGGGTTCCATCACTATGCCGCATTTATTGTACTAAACATTATTATTATATTGAAATATTGCTTTTGCAACGGTTACATCGCAATATTTTAAAACAAATACAAAATTAAAATCGTTAATCATAATAACGATAGTCGATATTATTGATAGCTCGAAGTGCAATAATATCGATAAAACAATCGATATTCTTGCTATCGGTCAGCAATACTATTCACTTTACCTTCGTCCACAGAACAGGAAAAATAAATGATGCACGCATCCCTATAGAGAAGATTACTGAATATGTAACAAGAAATAATATTCGTGAAATTCTATTCTAATCCCAAGGCTTCGGGCTCGAATACCTACTAGCTAAGGTGTTTTATTATATCTTGTTTTGATGATCAGTTCCCATTACTTTAAAATTTACAATCCATTCCCAATACTGACGCGATCAATAAGGACTTTAAAGCGAGCGCAGTCGCAGGCAAAAGCTAGCTCTTAATTACATCACAATTATATTAAAAATATTTCAAAAATAACGACCTGTTATGTAACAGTTGATTGTTAAGTAAGCTCAAAAAGTTATAGGGCCATCGACCGCCCAAATAAAACGGCTCGGGCGGCCAATGACCCCGATCACCACGAACATTCGCAAATATCAGCTGATCTTCAAAATATTATTAGTGTGTAATGTTAATGATAATAACGCCTAACTAGGATTCCTTGTATAGCTTGTAGGCTAGGACCCAACTACGAGAACCATGGTCCCACAACACCCAGACACAGAACAAGACTATTCTGTACAAAAATACTTGTCCCATGTCGCATGTAGATGATAGTTTTAATAGGCTTTATTAGGGGGTGTAAATAATATTAAATGGTCCTTAGAGGGCATTTTATATCTGCATATAAATTACTAAAGTTTGAATAGTTAAAACTACTCAGCAATGATAAACTTAACTACACAAACAAAACTATATGTAACCTACTCTTCAATTCAACAACTCAGAATATCAAATAAAAAAATATAAAAAAGCAAAGCTAGCGGGCATGCCACAAAAGAAAATTTTGTTAGGGGTTGCCAATCGGAATAAATAAAAAAATAAAAGTTAAGCAAATGTTTTTAATAATAAAATTCTACGTACATTGATACACCCAACCAGGAAATTATAAATGTCTCTTGAGACTATTCTAAACGTTCCCACAAACTGTTAACCTTGAAAAAAGAATGATAAATAAGTATACATTACGTCAAAAATAACACAGATGGCGTTAAAACAAGCTTTTTTGTTTAGGCACTTACCTACACTAGCCACTTAGCCAGTGTCAAATTACGACTGTTCAACAATCAAGACCGACGACGCCGACGCCGACGGTCGGAAACTCCCGTGTTTCGTGCAAAAACATGCTGTTAAATATTAATCAACAAAACGAGAGAATATGACAAATATACCAAATAATTAACAGCATCTAAATTAATATTTCAAAGCCGAACTCACCCCATCAGATACAAAAATTTCAGCATTCGACATTTTTGAATACCTAATCAGAGTTTAAACAAAAAAAAACAAGCATAATACAACTTTTTTATTGTTTATAGGCTTGCGCTTGACCACTATCTCATCTGATACCCCTGACAGAATACCACCTAAACCATCAAGTTTTTTTAAATTACTTTACATCTCATATTCGGTAAGTAGGTCCTTATTACCCCCAAATGGGGCTTGTAGCGCTCTAGGGTAATAATGTACCTAGAAAAGCCCTAGGGCGGTAAGTAATTAAAAGAAAACTCTTCACTCTTTCAAAAAGATCGCGTACATCTAACCATCATACTGGCAATAGACATCATGCATTCAGCCCAATGACAAAAGAGGTCGCTTCGCTATTCAGCCTTGTCTTCGTATGAGTATAATAGTCATCAATTTTAAATATCGAACGGCGAAGCTCAATTTCGTTCTTGAAAAAAAAAATTTAAAAAAAAAGATGAAAAGGCGTAAAATGTTTTATTCTTGTAATGCGGGTTTTTTTTACTTACCTCACAAACGAGATGTAAAGCAGAGTTGGTTAGCTCGGGTGTAAGCATCAATTGCACCCTCGAACTATAGGCGCCCTCGCTGCGCTCGTGCGCCTAAATATCTCGGGCTGCAATTGATGCCTTACAGCCCTCGGCTACTAATCTACTATTATTTTTTTCAACGCTACCTGATTTTTATGAGCAACTTTTTATTGGCTTTCAGTGAAACCTTTTTAATCACATCTGATTTTAGTCACAAACAAGTAGCTGGTTTAAACAAAAATCCGCAAGATGGCGTTGTTTATAAATTTCCTGGTCGGTATACATTTAAAGTGAGACGTGTCAGGCGCAGAGCGCAGATTTCATCCATTGCTATACTACGCAGCGCGCCGACACTCCAACGATATGTACAATATTATTATACTACACTATAACTAGTATAACTAAATGGTATAATATATACTGATTTATTTCCCTGGGAAGCTTAACTATTCATTATGTGGTATAAAACCTGGAATTTTGAACAGAAAAAAAACAGTTTTAGTATAAAAATAAAATAAACATAAGTATTATTGCACCTCTTTGCTACCCCACAATTTATTTTGTCTTGATTTAATATGTATTTGTCGGCACACACTAAAACTAAACTAAAACATGGAAGATTATAATAATTTCTTCCATGACTAAAATTGCACTGTTTCTGTTTAAATTAAATAACATTTTTATTTCTGTTCTTCTTTAAAAAAAATATCTTTCAAGTCTTTAAAGTCCCTTAAAACAACTTTTTAGTGACAGTAGAAAAAAACAAAAACAAACAAAATGTAAAAAAAAGTTATATCAGAATATACAATAATAAATTACTAGTTGACGATGTCTTTAACTGATATATTTTTATTAATTCGAACATACATTGAAGATAGTTCCGGTATGTATTTCCAGTGTGTGCTATACCAACGTGGCGTGGTGATTATGGCAAATCCCCCCAATGCTAAGCTTCCAAAGTGGCGTTTTATGGGGGAGGCCTGTGTTCAGTAGCGGACGTCTTCCGGATGATATGTGTGCCAACTGAATTTATCTTTTAATTTGTTTATAAAAGATAAATAAAATTTAAAAAAAAGCGACATTAAAAACAAAAACTATGGACATACGCTACTCTGTTAAGAGCCAATACAACGCCAAATTGCTTAAAATGGCTTAGCTTGAGGCAGTGTCCTGTCAACAATATTGCAACAATGACTTTGAAATTAATATATGGCAAAGTTCAGGACTAATGCTACTGCAAATGTATAGTGAAAACACGAATTAATAAAATTTTCTCGATAGAAAAAAATAGCAAAGTTACCTCCAAACCGTACAAATAAACAGCGATTATTCAATGAATACTTTAAATAAAATCATGAAACTTTGTGTAGTAGTTGAACTAAATATAATGGAGGGCTTATGTATAGCGGATTTTTAAAATACCCATTATATTCAGTGTAATAATAAATTACCTAAACTATTGCGCGTTGGAACCAGTTTAACTTAGACCGCCCCTGCCGCTCGGCCCCTGGCTCATTCCCGCTTTGGCCTAGTACTATACATCTATTCTGTGGCTTTGGCTTGAATTCGCGCTGGCCTTGCACAAGCCCTTAACGGAGCAAAATAATGTCCAAAATTGGTGCAGCCAAAAATAGTACCTACTAAAATTAACTTGTTTTATTTGTTAAACATACTAACACAACTATGTTACGTTAAAACCAATAACAAAACAACAATTAACATAAACATTAATAAATTGTTAATTTGACATAAACATAAAATAACTAAAAAAAAACTCATAACACTAATAGAAACATAACATTAAAATGTTTTTATATATGGCAACATTTTAATTAGTTTAAATGCTAAACATCTTTGTGGCATACCGCAGAAGCAAATTTGTTATTATTATTATTTATTTTTTTATCCTTTACATTTAGAATAGTCATATTTAATCTATATATTGTTTTTTTTAACTGTGATTATTAAGGCCATGTACAAATACTTATATTGATTTCAAACACTACGACTCCGAATACATGGCTTTAATCCAATTTAGATGATAATATGTAAATAGGAGTACCTTTTTTTATTTCTTTCTTATTCAGTAGGTCAAAACGAGATATCGTGCATCTAAAAAACATGCTATGGTTTGATGTCATTATGTTCATCATTAACAGCCTGAAGACGTCCACTGCTCAACATACGCCTCCCCCAGAGCGCGCCACCTTGAGCGGCTGCTCGCCTCCTGCATCCATCTCCCCGCGGCTCATTATGTTACCAAGTATCAAATGCCACTATTTCATGACACATTATCGATGCCACCGTTTCATGAAAATTATTAAATAATTTATGCCCAATTTAACTATTGGCCAACGTTTCCCCTTACCAATAAACATTGCATAACAATGGAATAGCTACTCTATGTTTTTTCGTTGTCAGTTTCGAATAGGAGATTTTCTGACAGCTGGACGGAACGTAGTTCTACAGCCAAAAATAGATGGCGCTGACGAGGCATGGCGGACATGGCAATTTTTTTTTCATAAGGTGGCTTTGCCCTCTGCCATAGCGCAATGTCACTTTCACTTCACTCACCAGTGTGACCATTTGTGGCAGATTTCTGCCATTTTGGCACATTTTCCTCACATTTACAATGTGGCGCTATTATTTCCCTTATATTATTACTAATATAAAAGACGAGGCATATTTCTGGGAGATTTCAAGTGTGGGCAGATTTTTAGCCTATTTAAGGCAGTCTGCAATTTATAGATGGTCACACTGTCACTCACCGTCACAGCCTTCACTGCTTTTACTTCTTAGCGTGGACATAGATGCAGAGAGAAGCTGTTTATGGTCTACGCATAAATCACAGTATTTTTTTTCTCTATACAAATCTTCAGAACCACAGACATGGTAGTGATAATTATTCACGACATGTCTCGTCAACGCCATCTAACGGATTTTAAAGAACTAACTTTTTTTTAATTTGTCAGAAAACCTCCTATTCGATAGACGGTAACAAAACACAAAACAACTAAGTATTCCTCTGCTACACAGTGGTTATTGGTAAGGGGGATAGTTACCAACTATGAAAACTCACATGCCATATTAACAAGTTAGTCACAAAACTATACAAACTGTCGGATTCAAAAATGTATCCATACAAAGCGGTCCGGAATAAACTGCCAGAACCACAGAGCATTAATAAATGACGCTTCGTACCCAGACAGAGGCGCCCTGTTGGCATTAGTATGCGCTTCCAAAAAAACCTCCATTAATTTACACAAACAATCTTAGAGTATGTACTAATGCAAAGAGAGAACTTGGATATATTGCAAGCGTACCATTTTTGGTGGTTTATCCTAGCAATTTAAATTGTTCTATGTCAGGCGGGATGGGTGGCCAAAACCTGGTTGTTGCATGCTCCATGGAATTTCGACGGGTTATAATGTGTCTCACAAATTTGTATAGAAAAAACAATTGATTAGAGTCGAAAAAATAGTACGATGACTTTTTGCAAGCGTAACATGTTTGTTTCTTTCCTTTGCCACTGACGTAGCGTATACGTGTGAACCTTAGAGTATAGACTAAAGCAAAGAGAGATCATCAAAACGATATTATATTTGTACTACTCACACGTATCGCTACGTCAGTGGCGAAGGAAAGAAACAAACATATAGTAATTAGCTACGCTTGCGAAAAGTCACCGTACCATATTTTCGACTCGAGTCAACTGTTTTTTCTATACAAATCTGAGACTCATTCACATGAAAGTGTCCACTTCATATAAAAAGTGTCCACAAAAGTGGTACGCTTGACACATAATGACGTTCTCTCTATGCTTTTAGTCCATACTCTAAGAATGGTACGGTGGGTTTTCACAAGCGTAATATGGTTGTTTCTTTCCTCTTTGCTACTGACGTAGAGTATACGTGTGAACAGTAGAAATATAATATCGTTTTGACTGGTTTTAATAATTTCTCTTTTAGTACATACTCTAAGACAAACAATTGACTATGGCAGATGACATTAGTATGCGCTATTCGCTTACTATCGGCACGAAATTCATGTAGAATTTCGTCTCTATCTGAGGGCGAAGCGTCATTATTTTCGTGCTCTGTGTTCGAACCATATGGAATCTTTTCGAATCGGACAGCCCGACTGTGAAAAGCCTCTCAGGCCGTGATTCTTGCAGGATTGTAGAAAAAGATTGCAACTGTTTTGATTTCGGCATAAATTATGTACCGTTACCACGGCTACGCTACGAAATTTTTATTTGAATATTTCTATTTTTCAAAAAACTTCAACAAAAAAGAGTTCTCAATTCTTCATAATGGTTGCATTTTTATGTTTGTTACCTTAGAACTCCCTTCATTTATATACCGATGTGGAAAACCTTTTATTATTTGAATCGATATACTATCCATATGTAATCTAAGGCTGTCCCCACATTGGGCGGTAGCGATCCTCGAGCGACTTCGCGTGATACGCCGCACGATGGTAAAATGTCGCGGCTTTATCGTCGGTAGTCGCTCGAGGATCGTTACCGCCCCATGTGCGGGCAGCCTAATAGGGAGTTTGATGAAATATCTATAGTATAGATTATATATACATATACAATCTGAGTTTGAATTGGTATATTATCCTGAAAGGGGGTAAATCTACTCCCCAAGGTAGACAATGTTTCATCTACGACTTTTCTAAATTAATAGTTTTTCATTGAAGAAATGCCATGGAAAGTTTACGTTATAATTTTACGCAAACGCTCCGAAGATAGCCCTAGCGCAGCTGGGTGTAGTTGAATTTCGTCTTTGACCGAATGCACTTAAATGAGTTCGACGACCTGTGTTTAGTAACTCGTAGCGCTCGCACGTGCAATTTTGTGAGTGGATTTGGTTTTTAGTGTGGAGGTGTGGAAACACGCAGTTTCAAGTAAGGCTCTGACAACTTGTGGGCTATCATGGTCCCAGTCCCCCCCCCCCATCCGGGATAACATACCAATTCAAACTCACCTTGTATATATTATAGATATTTCATCAAACTCTAATGCAGACACATTTTAAGATGATAATCATGAAAAACAATTACCAAGAGTTCTGCAAGCATCATGGGCCTTATCTACATCACATTAGAACACAAAATCCTAAAACAGCGTTATCTTGACAGTTCTAAGTATCGCTGTCCCTGTTTTTTTAATCTGTGTTTGTAACTGTCAAAATAAAAGCTTAGGATTTTGCACAAAATCGACACCAAGCGCTTGATTCACAAATTATCGGAATGGTTCCGATTCAGGATCTACATGTCTCGTTCTTCTATATTCTAGATGAACAAGACGGAATCTAAAGTCTGTTTGCTAAAAAAGGTAAGTAAAAAAAAGCTGCCAACTTTCAGATCAGTGGTGGATAGTTCCAAAGAGCAGACATTAAAGAATGTGCCATTTAAACCACTAAGTAATAATGTTTCGGATAGATTTTGAAAATATGTGGCGGACAGTGACAAAGATTTAAAGAATACTGAAAAAAAAAAGAAAAAAAAAATATACTTGACATGTTTATTTCGATATCTCGCAATTTTTTTAAATTTTGTTTTTCGTTTATCAAGTAAATCACAAATTAGACAGTAATTGCGACTTTTAAGTTTTAAGAAGACTAGAATGTAAAATTTAGAAATAGATCTATGAACTGAACTGAATCATTGAACTAAATCTTTTACAACACTATAATTTTTTTCATGAAAAGTGCAAACATTTGTAATGTCACTACTCCATCTAATTAGCAAACGAACCATACGACTTCGAATCAAAACCTCACCCATGTTTTATGAATCGAGCTGCGGGTAGGTTGTACAATTCTAACTACAAAACTACCAGAACATTCTATTAAACTGGTCCATTACCTGAGCGACGGTCTGTTCGCCAAGCGGCACGTCTTCGGTACGCAAAGCTGCGCGACCGACGATGGACGTCGGGTCTGCGTCGAGGATCACACTGGAATGAGGGTAGTTTGGTTTTACGTACGGAGATTTATGATTTACTAGCTGACCCTCTGGGATTAATTAGTTCTACGCCCAAACCCTGGCGAAAAGAAAAGGGTAAGAAACGCAAATATAGAGAAGGACAAATAAATAACGCCCAACGATCACATACATAGATCCTGGACCCTAACTAGGATTCCCTGTATCCAGGAACTACGAAGACTATGCACCCACAACACCCAGACACAGAACAAGTATTTGCGCTTTTTTAATAATAAAATAAATAATATGTGTGGACGTTTCACACAACGCCATCTAGCCCCAAACTAAGCAAAGCTTGTACTATGGGAACCAGATAACTGATACAATACATAAATACTTTTTGTTTGTAAATACACACATAGAATACAATATAACACAGACACAGAACAAACACCTATGTTCATCACACAAATGTTTGTCCTGGGTAGGAATCGAACCCACAACCTACAATTCAGAAGGCAGAGCTAATACCAACTGAGCTATCAGGCCAGTCGCAGTTTTCTGTGCCCAAATACGTATCCTGTCGTGGGAATCGAACAACTCCGGATTATGAGCCGGCCTGCTCAAGCACCAGAGGCTATCAATATGGCAATACGTACCCTCCATCGCAGATTTCATCAAAAGCCAACATGACCGCGTCCAGATTGTCTAGCAAAACTCTTCGCTCCACGTTCCTCCGCACCAGAATACTGACTGACTCGTAAAGTGCGTTTAGCACTGACTGCAGGATCAACTATAAAAGAAAGAAAAGCTTATGAGAAAGTAATATCAAAAATAATCCTCTTTCATCATCATCACCCTCTTTTCCTTTTCCCATCGGCTCTCAATCTAACCTGGGCCATAATATGAAAACACAGATTCCACACGATACAGAAACCACGTCGTTATAGTGCCTTGTTCAAATCGTGTCACAGCAAGGAGTCATCCATTTTTGTATTCTGTATAATCTAAGATAAATTGTCTATGACAGGCTTTGGATAAATGATTTATCATCCCAAAACCGGGAAAAATAAAAATTAAGGAATGGCTTATATTTTCGTTGTGATATAACGAAGTCATGGGTAATTATTAAAAATTGCCAGAAAACCTTTAAAATACCTTCACTTTACATTAAAATTATTTTTATTGTGAATAATCAATATTAACATAAGTGGTGGTAACTTTTGACGTGTTGATGTTTCGGAACGCGTCTTAGTCGAACATATGATTTTTGACAGTTCAAATCGCGCCTATTCCAGTTAATTCCACATTCATTTTGCGCGGTTTCGTTTTCATTTCACAGAGAATAGATTTTTGCAGATTTCTTATGTAAGACAAGGAATTCGCGTGGTTTCAAAGCAAGGAATCGTAAAGTGGTCATACAGAATTATGACCCTGTAGCGGCAAGCTACCTACCAGAATTACAGGAGCGACTGCCATCTGACCTAGCAAACCCATAAGGAACCAGTAACAGGGATGGTTAGATCAGGCGTCAGATTCTATCAGGCGTCTGAATACCCGTAACGATTGCCATAGATGTCCTTATGACAACCGGGACCGACGGCTTAACGTGCTCTCCGAGGCACGGAGCGATGGCATCGAAAACGGCACATAACTTAATAGATAAGTCATTGGTGCAGGGCCGAGGATAGAATCCGGCTCGGCCACCATCGCATCATCAAAAACAATAATAATAATAATAATAATAATATTTATTTCTCTCATACACAAGCAGTCAACAATAATGCTATTTGATAATATTTTAGGTACAATAAATTAACATTGTTACCTGCTCTGTGAGAGACTGGTGCCTGATGTAGGTTTTAAGACCTGTATTACAAGTCACCAGGACCCCACTCCGCGGAGACACACTTGTTAACATAAGTCTTAAAAACAGAGGGTAGAACATAGTTGGACTGAGATTTAAGTGCAAATTGAAATGACTGACGGTAGGTGCTTAAACCATGGTTTGAAGCTAAGAATATATTATACTATGTCGTGGGGGTTATTTATCTTGAGTTACTTGTAAATCTCAGTCACAGGAGAACAGTACAGGTTAAGGGAACCGTTCCAGTTGAGGCGAAGTTGTATATGAGTAGAAAACAAGGAAATAAACAAAAGAAATTTAAACTTAGGTACTAAAGGATAAGCATAATTCATGTAACACATTAGGTATAGGAGTGCAGGTATTCACCGTTCGCCGGCGTACTTCAGAGGTAGATTCCCATTGTCTAGATGAGAGTGTGCTAACTGTATATGGTGTGATGATTTGTGTGTGAATGAGCTGAGTGCTACAGTGTGTGTGTGTGTGTGTGTGTGTGTGTGTGTGTGTGTGTGTTTTGTAGGTCCTAAACATGTTCAAGTTTACGATGCTGCACCGTGCACGATCATAAAGAAAGGATCCCATAATCTTACCCACTCGAATTTAAAATCATTACTTATTTTTAGCAGGTAATAGCTTGCTACAGTTTACAGCTTTGAAGTTTAATACACTTAACAAATAATTCTTAAATTACGTATTCTTATTAATCGTGTTTTGACTTGCATAATAGATAAGAAGAGCCTATTGGGATCCAAATATTTTGAAATTGACACATTAAGTTATTTAATACGAGACTGACTATGTCGATGTACGTAAAATACATGTAAAAGTTTACTTAACCACAATTAAAAGAAATATTATAACCTTGACTTTTAAAGTTATGTTCATAGTTTTGTTCAAATACATATTACCTATTTATTTATACTAGAATCCAAGGGGACCGAGACGGTTAGGAATTAGAAGTAGGTATATACAGGAAAGACGTAGCGTAAGCCGGCCCACCACCAAGTGGACGGACAATCTGGTGAAATACCCCGGGGCGCCGATGGATGCAGTAGGCGAGCAGCCACTCATAGTGGCGCTCTCTGGGGAGGCCACAATCCTCCAATTAAGTTATTTACTAAACTAAAAGCTATATCGGTGAACTAAAATGACCGATATAGCTCTTAGAATCAGCTTGAGTTGAAGTATCAGTGGGCAGGCCACATCGCTCGTAGAACAAGTAGACAACCGATGGGGAAGAAAGGTTCTCGAGTGGCGACCACGAACCGGAAGACGCAGCGTAGGCCCCACTCGGTGGACCGACGATCTGGTAAAAGCCGCGGGGAGCCGATGGATGCAGGAGGCGAGCAGCCTCTCTCTGGGGGAGGCCTATGTTCAGCAGTGCACATCTTCAGGCTGATGATGATGAAAGTTTATACTGAAGCAACCTTCTACATACCTCATTTTCATGCGAGCTCCCCATAACATAGAAGAATAGGTCGACATTGCTCTTGTAGACGCATGTCAGGCCTTCCAGCATAATGATCTCGGCATTGGCCCTGGAAAACACCGGGTAAAGAGACAATGAGACATGGTACATCGATTTTAGTTAAAAACACCAAATCTACGGTAAATAAATAAATAACAAAAAATTACTGTAATCAGGGTTCTGCACGCATTTAATAAAATAAAACTGAATCCTCATCACTTTTTTAGGGTTCCGTACCCAAAGGGTAAAACGGACGCTATTACTAAAGGTTTAGCAGTCCGTCTGTCACCAGGCTGTATCTCATGAACCATGATAGTTAGACAGTTGAAATTTTCACAGATGATGTATTTCTGTTGCCGCTGTAATAACAAATACTAAAAAAAAAAAACAGAATAAAATAAATATTTAAGGGGGCTCCCGTACAACAAACGTGATTTTTTTGGTCGTTTACCAGATGAGTCATAGATGGCGATGCTTTAAATAGTACTGCTACTCAACACTAGGTGGCAGGGGTGGATCATTATCCACCACCATACCATTGTACGGAACCCTTCGTGTGCGAGTCCGACTCGTACTTAGCCGGTTATTTATGTCAGTCAAGACGTTTTGGGAACTGCTGAAGTTAATATGATGAAATTGATACCAGACACTAAGGTCCACAGTCTCATGGTCCTGTGATAGAATGTAAGATTCTAACTCGATGCCATCACAAGGTATAATTTTTTTTTAACAATTTTGAGGTTAGATCAATTTTATTGCAAAGGAAAAGTGTAAATCGCGTGCGGAATTTAAAATTTTTTCTTTACAATAGAATAAATTTATTAATTTTACGCTAATCAGGCGATCCTGCTAATTCGCTTATAATAATTTTTAAAGTGGAGGTAAATAACAAATATAATCAAAAACATTAAAAAATGCCAAACTTAAGTAAAGACGTCTTTTTTAATAAGATACTTTTTTTTTCATAGAAAGAAACGAAACAAAATATAAACTATCCACTGCACAATGTTTGTTAGTAAGAGGGGAGGTATTTAGTAGGTAATAGGAGCGTGAAAAAGTTAAAAAAAATTTGAGCGTTTACTGTAAAGGTCAGTAGAGACCAACCACCATAAAAACCTATTAAAGTGAGCTAAATTAATTAAGACAAAAAATCTACAGCTGGGTTAGCATGGACGGTAGACAAAATTGTCTGTCCCCGTTTTACGTCACTTTCTTCATACTTGCTTGGAGTAAAACAGGGGAAATACAGTTTTGTCTACCGGCCGTGCTAACTCTACTGGAATATCTTACTTATCACACAGGATGTCCCAATCCCACACAGGGTTCTCTTGCTTCCTCATATAGGTCCGTTCTTGATGGGACACCCTATTTATAGGATATGTTTTTGTAAAATAAAGAAAAAAACAACTTACTGTGAAAGTGGAATAAGTATAACATTTTTTTAAATAAATATGTTGTGTGTTACCTTTCGAAATATTTATTGTTTGGATCTTGGGTTACAAGTCGTTGCCTGTAAGTCACAGAAGAGAAACTTATGTCATGGGGCTAAATAAAACTTTATTTATTATGACTTACCTAATACTAATTGCTTACCGCAGCTTCAGGTCTAGGGTTCATCTCAATAAGAGATTTCACATGTACTTCCCCACGGTTCAAAATAAGCTTACTAAAAGTCATTTATTTAAAATACTAGAATAATTATTCTAAGTATTGTTTGATATTGCATCTCCCCAAAGTTTATAGTCAAAGTTTAGATTTATTTGTTTATGTTTAGTGAATTGCCTAGGCAATCTTGTACTTATTTAAATGTTGTATGTAAAATATGTATGTGTGTGTGTATATGTGTATGTGTGGGGGTGTGTGTGTGTGTGTGTGTGTGTATGTATGTTATGTGTGTATGTGTGTGTGTGTTCAATAAATATTTATCTTATCTATATCTTATCCGGTTGTGGAAAATGGTAACAGACAAGCTAAGACACAGAGCGAGAGAGACACAGAGACAGAGAGAGAGGTACATATTTTCGAATTTATAATATTAGTTGGTATGTTCTAGATTTAGGTAAGCAGTCAAGTGGTAGTGGGTGTAGTTAATAATTGTGCTTATAAAATTATTCAAAAAATTATTGAGATCACTATTTTATCATAGTTTGTACTAGTGTTTAATCATGATGGCAGGGAAGGGGAAGACCAAAGATAAAACAGATTGCATAAATGGAGATGTCAATGAACAAAAAACAGGATAAGGGAGAGTAAATGAATCATAATAATGATGACTAGGTGGTAGGACTTTTCTGCAATGTTCGCCTAGGTAGGTATCACCGCTTTACCAGTAATTCTGGCCCCACACAAGCACTACTGTGTTCCGGTTTAAAGGGCATTGCAGCTAGTGAAATTACTGGGCAAATGAGACTTTATCATCTGATCACACAGTCTAGTAATCTTATTACTGATGTGTGCAGTTCAGTGCTACATGAAACTTTATAATTTAGAGTACCAAGTGATACTGCAACTGTTATGGGCAGCCGTGACGATTAACATCAGGTGAATGACTACCTCATCACGTCATTTGTTAACATAATTTAAAAACCCCTATATATTTCAGCAGCACCTCTTTCTGGTCAACATAAAACCGTCACATTGAAGCGAATTGAAGCTATGGATCGGGGTTTTCTATTCTGCTTTGTGCCGGATTGCTTGCACCTATTGGGGGAAGGAGAACTTCTTTTTTTTTTCAAACTCGTATTGTAATAGGTTTGCTATATAACATTTTGACATTAAGCATTATGTAATGTTGTCTATAATTATTATGTTTGCTTAGTACATACATTAATTTATTTTGATGTTTTTTATATCTTATCCGATTATTGACTTGTAAAAGTGCTATTAGTAGCATATTTGCAATAAAATTATTGAGCTTTGAGTTTCACATTACCTGTGTGTCTTGTTAAATAAATTCTTTTCAAATGCTTTCTGTTCCTTGGTGGTCGGCAACACATCTTTGTCGTAGTACTTTGCCAGGATGCGGTTTCCATCATTGTCAAGTATGCACATGCCCTTGACGATGTAGAGAGTTGGCTCCTGTAATGCAAGTTTAATAGCATGGGTACAAAGAGGTATTGCTACATACTAGAGAAGCTATGGGAAGCACAAATAGTTGCCATTTTTCTGTACAGCGCTTTACGAGATTAAATCGTCTAACCAACAATCTTAACATGCAGCGCTAGTGCTTCTTGGTTGTATTGTTCGGTCAGTGTTTGTTCACTCTGCCAATATGGCTGACGCCGCACCCTCTGGCGCCATTATAAATCGTCAAAATAATCTTTTATTCAGGTGTTTTTTGTTCCGAGTTCTAAGCTTATTGTTTAATAGCATTTTCGGATTATAATTTCATTGCAATACATGTGCAGTCGCTTTGAGTGCCGTGCATCGTATGAGCGAGAAGACGCTATTTGGAGTCTTTGCAGTGGTTGACAGTGCAAGTTATGAGATGTGCTGTCTAGTGTATACATAGAAGTCTTTGCATGGGTAGTATGAGCTGTAAAAATCGATATAATTATCTATTCTCTCGAGAAAGTGTTTGAAGAATCAATGATGACTTGTACTTAATACATTTGCTCGGTTCTACAGAAAACAAGGTTTTTTTACATGGCGTTAACAAACAGAGAAGACGGAGGGTTATTATTTGAGGAATTGAAAATTGCATGGACGTGGGCGTAGTAGGTACTCATTTGGTGCTGGTGGGCTAAGCTGGCGGCTTTGGACAGAAACATGAAGGAATATCGTAATGTTTTGATTTTTTTCTGCTGCGCCTTTTAGGGTTACTTTTATATGCATAGAACTTACGAAGAGTGAGCCTTCCATAGTGTTTGTGTGCACCATTATCTCGTAAATGGAATGTTTTAACGTAGTGTTTGATTAGATACCAATACACTTTAGTTTAATATACGGTTATTTTAAGGACTAATCGACAAACGTTGACGTGTTTACAAATTGACGGCACATAAAAATTTGACAGATAGATATTTGGGTTTATGACAGGCAGGACACTGATTCACCTGACGTTGAGTGTTTTAGTGGTGAGGCAAACATGAAATCGAAATTAAAATTGACTAGTGAAAAGAATCGACTTCAACACCATATGTCACAATCCATCGGAATGGTTCTAAACTCTCCATCTCCTTCATCCAGATTCCGAACGAAGAGGAGAGTGCAGGTAAAAGAATTGAAACCTATTTATTCCTGTCCTACTACCTAAATTAGCTAGATGAATAACTTCCAATTAAAACAGATACCGCCACGCTGCAGACCACTATTACCTAATACTTTCTTTCTTGCTTTGTTATTATTGCACATCATGTCTATGTATTAGCCAGAAGTTGTTAGTAGACTAACAAGGTTCAAGGTCCCAGATGTGGATTTCCAACTCTATGTAGTGAAATCAATAAACATGTACCTACTTACTAAGTCAATTTTATTAAACTTTTTTTTATAATTGTTTTTAACGGGCAGTGTGTCTTTTTTCTGTAAACTATAATTCCTATACTAATAAAAACTTATAAACTAGCTACACTTATCTACTTCAAAGAACGTTTGGACTGTATACAAGCCGCGATGATTTGTGGACAGTTCCATTGCTCCAGCCCACTACCAGTAGGTAGCGTACCCAACATGCTGGCAGCATTGCCTCGTTGAATGATGTTTGTGTTGGTTTTACACTATAACCAAAACGTAATCGACTAATAATATTTTTAGTCGATTATAAAACTTCGAGTTACCTACAACGACAACACTATACTTACAATTTAAATTAGCGCCATCTATGCGCTATTTACCGAACTTAGTGCGCTGGCGTACCACCACCACCAGTTTTCATTCATCGTTCATAATATAAAATAGGTTACGAACTTACGAACGACTGCAGCGCCACCTACCTTTTTAATTTTTTATGATTTTGTTTCAAAAGATGTCGCTGCAAGACCAGAGTTGTTGCAAAAAGCTGCTTTTCCTGAGCTTTTAACAACGTTCACGATAAAAGAAAAGGACTTTTATATAATAATCAATATCAATCTATAATTATAGACATTAATCATATAGATTCTATGTGATTAGTGTATATAAATTGTATAGTAATAAACTATCATGGACGGACTTACGAAAATGTTACCTAGGTAGGCTTAGTAATAATTTAATAATAATTATAGAACCCTATTACCTATAGTTACCTACTGTACCTTCCTAACATCAATTTCATGACTAGCATTGAGTATAAAACCAGCTATCTAGGTAGGTCCCTAATTCCTTTATTGTTAATATGATTGTTATTGTTGAATTATGAGGAAAGGAGGTACTTATTCTAAGGAGGAAAGTTAAAAATCATTTCAAAAATAGCTTTTTTTTTTCTTCAAACGTGACGAGATAGTCGTTCGCCGCAACACGGCCGCCCATAACAGATTGCAGTATCACTCGGAACTCTAAATTAAAGTTTTGCGTGACACTGCGCACTGCGCACGTCATCCTGAGACATCACCCAGTCTAAAAGAAGTTTTCTAGAGATCAGTTCATAACGTCTCATTTGCCCAGTAATTTCACTAGCCACAATGCCCTTCAAACCAGAACACAGTACTTAGTGCTTGCACACTACTGCTTGGCGGCAGAATAACTGGCAAAGCGGTGGTACCTACCTAGACGAACTTTGCAGAAAAGTCCTACCAGCTTTAATGGGTAGTATTATATTAAGTATCTGTGGTGTAGGTAAGATCACTAAGGTCCGATTTCACCAACGTTTATTCCAAGTATACGGCTATTCGTTACTCTTGGATACAGCTAATTGGCAAATGAAATTACGCAAAAAGACGCCATTTTGATTGTATCCAAGGAATAATGCCCGTTTTCACCAAAGATCCCTAAATTTTAAGGGACCCTTAAAACTATTTAAGTGACATCTGACAGTAGTTTTGTTTTCACCGGCGATTAAGGGACACCTAAAGCTTAAGGGATCCCCTATGTTTAGGGGGCCGAAGCTCGACCCCTTAGCGTTAAGTGGCAGGTGAAATTATCAAAACGCCAGTTTTTTTTTCAATTGTGTTTGGCAACTGTGTCTACCTGCATAACGCCAGAAAAAGTATTTATTTTAATTTTTTCTGTTGCATAATATATTAAAAACTCTAATTCTAATATCAATAAAGCATGTTGCTTGTATTTTTGACGATTATTCTCTAAAATATATAAATAAAATAACGAAAATCGGCAACGTACGGTTTATGGAAACCGTAGAAAAGAATAAACTGTCACTTTACAATTTAAGTGTCACTCAGCGCTGTGAAAACGAATTCAGGTAAGGGTCAAATCTTAGGGGCCCTTAGCCAATGTGATTTCTAGTTAGGGTGTAGTTTAGGGATCCTTGGTGAAAATGGGCATAAGTCTTATTCCTTCACAAAATTGGTGGTATAAGGGCTATATTCGCGTAACTCGGTTGTTCTCGGAAAGTTATACCTGGAATAAAATTTATTCTAGTTTAGTCTAATTTAGTCAGGCCTAAGTCTAATAAGATATGGTACTACGGGTAACTTTACCTATGGACATCTGGGGCCGGTGGCGATGGCGGCGCAGCGGAAGCTTTACTTTTGTAATTTGACTCGGTGACATCAAAGAGTATAAGACGGCTATATACACTTACGGTCTACTTTTAGAAAATTCATTATCTGTGAGATCCATTAGCCACGACGCGCACGTCGAATTTAGTTTCAATGCTAACTTGAAACGCCTAGGTAAGTAAATAAAAATAAATTAACAAATAAAAAAAAAGCTCATCAGATTGCAGAGTAAGCAGTCGTGACGCTTAACATCAGGCGAATAACTAGCTAGTAAAAAAATTGCTATTTATTTAAATAGATTAGTATAGACCAGGTATTTGAAATACTTTTTTTTTGTGTTAACGAATGACGTGACGAGCCAATCGTTCACCTGGTGTTAAGCGACACGGCCACCCATAACAGATTGCAATGTCACTCGGAACTCTAAATTAAAGTTTTGCGTGGACACTGCGCACTGCGCACGTCATCCTGAGACATCACACAGTCTAAAAAAGTTTTCTAGACTGTGAGATCAGCTCGTAAAGTCTTATTTGCCCAGTAATTTCACTAGCTACAGTGCCCTTCAAACCGGAACACAGTAGTGCTTGCACACTACTGCGTGGCGGCAGAATAACTGGCAAAGCGGTGGTACCTACCTAGACGAACTTTGCAGAAAAGTCCTACCACCTAGTACTTTATCTTACTTACCTTTTTTTTAATGAGCAATGTGCCTTTGTTCTTTAAACTAACTACATACTTACTGCCCTTGCCCTTGCTACTGAAGATGAATGTCTGCAATATATAAAGTACCCCCTTTCTAACAAAAAAAGAATGAATGAAATTGGACCACGCGTTAATGAATTACAACTAAGTACATATCTTTACTTTCATCCCCTCTTTCGCAGGAACCGTGCTGAATTTCGGGATCAAAAGTATTCTATAGCCTACCTCGTAATATGAACTCAAATCATGCCAAGTTTCATTTGAATCCATTCAGTAGTATCGGCGTGATGCTCAGCCAAGATACAGACAGACAGACAGACAAAAATAAAATAAAATATAGTTTTGGCTTCAGCATAATAGCGGGGGACCGCCGAATCGGTGGACCGACGACCTGGTGAAAGCCGCGGGGAGCCGATGGATGCAGGAGGCGAGCAGCCGCTCAAGGTGGCGTGCTCTGGGGGAGGCCTATGTTCAGCAGTGGACGTCTTCAGGCTGTTAATGATGATGATGATGATAATAGCGGAAAAAATCAAAATATCTTCAATGTACCGAATTGGACCTATTACAGTTTTATTAAATTAGTATATAGATCCCCACGTCTCATTTTAATAGATCCTCAATACGGGAGGGGGAGTCAACAAAACTACCTACTTAGGTAGAGAAAAGCCAACCTAACTAAAACAAAATAAACTCCAATAGATCTTTCAATCACTAACAATCTCACGTTTCAACTTATAATTGCCACCGAAATACACTAAAGTTATCTTAAATTATCCTAAACGATCCTAAAATATGATCCCTGAACCGTAACGATGGTTTTAAAGAGATTTTCTACAAAAAAACACACCAATACATCTTGACACGTAGTGTCGTGGAAATCAGTTTAATTTCGAGATTTTATTATAATGGTCGGTGTAGCCAAAACTTTTAGATCTCTCAAATCGACCGAGTAAGCTTCATATCGAGATCTGAGTTAAATAGTACTTTCATTAACCAAATTAACAAAAGCTATATGGAAGTGAGAGTTGGTCTGCAGCGAGGGTCAGGTTAAAACGGATTGTTAATTTTGGAACCATCAATTTTCAGCGGACACTGCTCCTCTAAATCATTTTAATGCCAAAACTGAACTCGAGTGAGGATTTAGAGGCTTTTAGACGTAACGACACGATTTTTTTTATTTGCTAGGCTGCGTTTGACCCTATCTCACCCTATAGTACCACCTAGTAGGTACCCTAGTGTTCCTAGTACTAGTATACGTAGGTACCTAAGTAACGATGCAGTTTAGATGCACGTTTGCTTGCCTTGAGTTCTATGATCTTTGCTATCAATGAAAGAATTTTCAGGATCATAGTACTTTCATTATCAGCCGGAAATCCACTGCTGAACACACCTCCATAATCACCACGCTTGGCAGGCGGCTTGGTGATCGCAGATTTTAATGTACGGAGGAGAATACTGCTGCCCATTCCTTGGATATTCCCTAGATTTCTGCACGCAACTTGGAAGTCATTGCAGGGCTGAGTGGTATTTGAACTGGGCCATAATTCTGTATGAAAACTCAGATTCCACACGATACAGAAACCACGTCGTTATCGTGTCTTGTTCAAATCGTGTCACAGCAAGGAATCGACAATTTTTGTATTCTGTATTATCTAAGGCAAATTATCTATGACAGGTTTTGGATACCTCGAGTGCGTTCCGAATTAGAACTAAAGGATTTCTCATCCCAAACCCGCTAAAAAATTAAAATAAAGGAATGGCTTATTTATGTTGTGATATAACGAAACCATGGGTAATTATTAAAAATTGACAGAAAACCTTTAAAAATACCTTCACTTTACACTAAAATTAGTTTTATTTTGAATAATTAACATTGACATAAGTGGTGGTAACTTTCAACGGGTTCATGTTTCGGAACGCGCCTCAGTGGAACATATGATTTTTGACATTTCAAATTTTTTTTTTTTTTTTATGCGATTGAATGACGTGACGAGCTAGTCGTTCACCAGATGTTAAGCGACACGGCCGCCCATAACAGTTGCAGTGTCACTCAGAACATTAAAACAATAAAGTTTCGCGTGACACTGCACTGCGCACGTCAGCCTGAGACATCACACAGTCTAGTAATCAGATTACTAGACTGAGTGATCAGATCATAAAGTCTCATTTGCCCAGTAATTTCACTAGCTACAATGCCCTTCAAACCGGATCACAGTAGTGCTTGCACACTACTGCTTGGCGGCAGAATAACTGGCAAAGCGGTGGTACCTACCTAGACGAACTTTGCAGGAAAGTCCTACCACCTAGTAAAAATCGCGCCAATCCCAGTTAATTCCACATTCATTTCGTGCGGTTTCGTTCTCATTTCATAGAGAATAGATTTTTGCAGATTTCTTATATAAGACAAGGAATTCGCGTGGTTTCAAAGTAAGGAATCGTAAAGTGGTCATACAGAATTAGGGTCCTGGTGCGTCTAAAAGTCGCTCATGTTTCCGCTGCCTCATACTCGCTCAGTGGACTGCCTTAAAAAAAACTAGGTGGACTTTATTCCATGCATTCCTCTGTCTAACCTTTCACCTACAATCATTAACTATACCTTTAAACATTATCCAAGCTACGTTTAATACAAAAGCTGTATAATAATACGATAATACCTTCATTCGGCATGATTCAACAAATAAGTACAATGCTGCGCGCGGCGTCGACACTTTGTCGGCATCTTTACAATGTCTCTGTTTGAGGTTAGAACGGCTGTCTGTTACACCAAAGCGTACCTAATGCATAAGCTGTAGATAATATTATAATCAGCTATATGTTCCCACTGTGTGGCCCCAGCGATGTGAGAATAGGACCACTCCATCTATTCCCGTGGGTGCCGTAAGAGAATGAGCAGCAGAACTCTACTCAGTACATTTAAATCTTCTGCGATCACCAAGCCGTCTACCAATCATGGTGATTATGGCAAACCCCTTACGATGTAAGCGTGCAAAGAGGCGTTTTATGGGGGAGGCCTGTGCAAGAACGATCCAGACTTTCCATATCGCCCACCCATTGACTATAAATCCAGTTGACCAATAATACAACTTCCCCTGATGCGAAAATTAGTGGTGTATTTCAACCACCAATTTTTCAAAGCTGGGCACTGTCCATCTTATGCGTCCACCCTCTCACTAGGTGGCGCTGTAAAGATCGGTAGAGGCCAAATATATTCATCATCAACAGCCTGAAGACATCCACTAAAGACGTTCACCACTTCGAGAGGCTGTCTGTCTCCTACACTCATCGGCTCCCCGCGGTTTTAACCAGATCGTCGGTCCACCTAGTGCTCTAGTCGCTCAATCTCTTGTCGTTTAAAAAAAAATAGTTACGTGCCGGTGGCTCCATGTTTTGGTGAAGATCTGATGAAGATCTTCGGAGATAGACAACGGTATTCTTCTATTACTGGAAAAATATGTCATCCAAGTACCTTTTCAATGTCCCTAATGAAATTAATAAGCCGATTAAAACAGTTTGATCACCATCATCCTCTTTGCCTTTCCCCATTTGTTATTGGGGTCGGCTCCCAATCTAACTTGTAGCGGTGAGCTTCCAGAATTACACGAGCGACTGCCATCTGACCTCGCAAACCATAAGGAACCAGTAACAGGGATGGTTAGATCAGGCGTCAGATTCTATCAGGCGTCTGACTACTCGTAACGATTGCCATAGATGTTCTTATGACAACCGGGACCGACGGCTTACGTGCTCTCCGAGGCACGGAGCGATGGCATCGTTACGAATCGGTGTAACAGAAGGAACGAATAAATTGCACCATTACGTAGCTCTCGTTGTGAATGGTCTTGTATGAGCTTCAAGTTGAAATAGAGATAGACAATCTGTTTTAAAGTTGCCGCTGAGAAAATAGATCTAATAGATCTAACGAATTAATTTGTGGTTCCGCATACCAAAGTTTTTTCAATAATTTTGGCTTCACGCGTCTAATCGAAAATAAGTTGAAGCCTTTTTAATCTTTTTATGGCTAAGCATGATTTGCGCATAACGCCAAGGCAGCGCATAATTAAGTGAAAATAGGTTGATCGTTGATGGGGAACATAGGTTCTCGAGTGGCGACCACGAATTAGAAGACGCAGCGTCCGCACTATACATCGACGATCCGGTCCAAAGCACGGGGAGCCGGTAGATTCAGGAGGCAAGCAGCCGCTCAAAGTGGCGCTCTGTTGGGGAGGCCTATGTTGAGCAGAAAAATGATGTACTATCATGTACCCAATTTATGCTAATGAAATTCCTTAGCATAAATAAATGAATACAATGGCACTCTGTATAATAATACCTACCTACATATCTATGTTATTCTTAATTTTGACTTTCCACCCATTACTTCATCGTAATTTTGTCGTTCTTTCAATTTAACCCACAGCGCCGCAAGATTACGATTTTATTTCTTTCTCACCCCAAAAACCTATTAATCGGAAACAATATCTTTTACAGCCGCCATAAATAAGGGGTTCTATTTATTGCGGACGGTACCCTAATTCACGATTTACAGACGTAGAAGTCAGTGATCGAGCTTGCAACAAAACGGATATAAGTACTAGATAATTTAGCATAACATCCCCCCAATATCGTTTCACTCAGGTGAATGTGAGGTTTGCTAGGGGGGGCGGAGGGGTATTTTTTTTATGTTAAATGGAGCAAACAAGCATACGGCCCACCTGATGGGAAGTGGTCACCGTAGCCTATGGACATCTGTAACACCCGAGGAGGCGTCACCAATGCGTTGCTTACCCTGCAGGACTCTTTTAACCCTCCTCTTAAAGTACTCCATGTTATAACTCTGCGGAAAGACCGCTTGGGGCAGCTCATTCCACATTTTGCAGGTGTAAGGCAAGAAAGAACGCATAAATCGAGTCGTATGAGATTTCCACGACTCAATAATATGTGGATGAGCTTTTTTGAGCGAGAGGTGCGATGGTAGAAACGCGATGCCGGAATCAGGTTGAATAGCTCTTCAGAACATTCCCCATTATAAAGGCGGTAAAATATACATAAAGACCCAATATCCCTGCGAATATTGAGTGGTTTAAGGTGTTTGGTGATCTTGGGACTGTCGACAATTCTGATAACTCTACGCTGTATCGAGTCAAGAGGCTGGACTTGATACTCCAACTCTTACTCTGGGGTTCCAAAAAAATGATGAAACATCACCATGGGGGACGGGGATTGTAGAGAGATATCACGATTTCATTTTTCTTTGGACGCGTGATTTCTAAACAAGAAGTGGCGTGTGATTTGACTCGTTGCCGTAGCGTGGCAGTAATAATAATATTTTTCACTGCAATCTGTTATAGGCGGCCGTGTCGCTTAACACCAAGCGAACGACTAGCTCGTCACGTCATTCGTTTACATAAAAAAAGCCTATCTTTTTCCTGAATGAAATTAGATTATACATGTATTAATTAAAGATAATACAAAAAGTGGTTGGTGGAAACTGTCCAAGCTGTTGGATCGAAATTCTTTAAGACCCAACGCCGAAAGAAGACTCAAAAGCTCTCAGAAAAAACTCTTGAGCTAATGGCCGACCGGAGCGAAATGAAGCTGCAGTCTTCAGTTGATATGTCAGCCTACGGTGAACTCAATAGACGAATCTGGAGTTCCTTGCGACACGACTTGCGTGCTCTTAGTACTTCACGTATTGAGGCCGCAATTGAGCGGAACCAAGGCTCTAAAGTGTTCGCAAAGGATTCGTCTATTGGGCAACACCAAATGACAAAACTGAAGACCGAAAATGGTAGCATCATTTCATCCAAGCCTGAGATTCTGAGAGAGATCGAGAACTTCTATGGACAGTTATACACCTCGACACGTAAGCCCGCTACTAACACAGCTCAGGACATCAGAGCCAAGTTAGTCCGACACTATACCGAAGATATCCCGGATGTCAGCCTGTACGAGATTAGAATGGCCCTCAAACAGCTTAAAAACAACAAGGCACCAGGTGAAGATGGAATTACGACTGAACTTCTGAGAGCGGGTGGTAGACCGGTACTTTTAGTCCTCCAGAAGTTATTTAATTCTGTCATCCTTGAAGGTACAACGCCAGAGGCATGGCACAAGAGCGTGGTGGTGCTCTTCTTCAAAAAAGGCGATAACACCTTATTGAAGAACTATAGGCCCATCTCGCTCTTGAGTCATGTGTATAAGCTGTTTTCGAGAGTCATTACGAATCGTCTCGCACGCAGGTTTGATGAATTCCAGCCTCCCGAACAAGCCGGTTTCCGAAAAGGCTTTAGCACCATAGACCACATCCATACGCTGCGCCAGATTATACAGAAGACCGAAGAGTATAATCGGCCGTTATGCCTAGCGTTTGTGGACTATGAGAAAGCCTTCGATTCAATCGAGACTTGGGCGGTGCTGCAGTCCTTGCAGCGATGCCAAATTGACTATAGGTATATCGAAGTTTTGAAGTGTTTGTACAGTAAGGCCACTATGTCAGTCCGACTACAGGACCAGAGTACGGAACAAATTCCATTGCAAAGAGGCGTGAGACAGGGAGACGTTATTTCTCCGAAACTGTTCACAAACGCATTGGAGGATGTTTTCAAGCTCTTGGAGTGGAAAAGATCTGGCATCAACATAAATGGCGAGTACATCACTAACCTTCGTTTTGCCGATGATATAGTCATAATGGCGGAATCGCTCGAGGACCTTAGCACCATGCTCAACGACCTCAGTAGAGTCTCCCAGCAGGTTGGTCTTAAGATGAATATGGACAAGACAAAGATCATGTCTAATGCTCATGTTCCACCTATACCGGTAATTGTTGGGAACGATACTCTCGAAGTTGTCGACAAGTATGTCTACCTAGGACAGATTGTCCAATTAGGTAGGTCCAACTTCGACAAAGAGGTGGCGCGAAGAATCCAACTCGGCTGGGCAGCGTTCGGGAAGCTTCGTCCTATCTTTTCGTCCAAAATACCGCAGAGCCTGAAAACGAAAGTTTTCAATCAGTGTGTGTTGCCAGTGATGACTTATGGAACTGAGACATGGTCTCTTACTGTTGGCCTCATTAGTAAGCTCAAAGTCGCGCAGCGAGCTATGGAGCGAGCTATGCTCGGTGTTTCCCTGCGAGATAAGCTCCGGAACGAGGAGATCCGCAGGAGAACTAAAGTGACCGATATAGCTCTTAGAGTTAGTAAGTTGAAGTGGCAATGGGCGGGCCACATCGCTCGTAGAACTGACAACCGATGGGGAAGAAAGGTTCTCGAGTGGCGACCACGAACCGGAAGACGCAGCGTGGGCCGGCCCCCCACTCGGTGGACCGACGACCTGGTGAAAGCCGCGGGGAGCCGATGGATGCAGGAGGCGAGCAGCCGCTCAAGGTGGCGTGCTCTGGGGGAGGCCTATGTTCAGCAGTGGACGTCTTCAGGCTGTTAATGATGATGATGATGAATACAAAAAGCCCTGCTTTAAAAAAAAACTTTGTGCTAAAGAATACACGAGATCATGGATAGGGTTAGTCCAAAACCTTACCATGTATCACCAAGAGAGGGGGGTTAAAATGTAGCTAAAACATCACGTGATCACCTTTTATTCTTCTCGATTTTACCATCAAACTTCTCAGCAACGTGAAAAAGTGCATCTACATATTGTAGCGAAACGGTGAAACAAAACGTAGAAAATAGAGTGCTACAATTATCACCGTAGTCCCAAATTAATTCTTAATTTTCTCTAAATCCCAAAGTTGTCTGGAAGAGATTTCTTTAAGTGATAAGACCGCCCATTGTAGTAGCAATAAGTCAATTAAGTTTTTTGTATATTTAAGTTTACAATAAAGTTTGTCTACTTATCTATCTATCGTGAAAAATCCGGCAAAATTCGAGGACGTCGTGTCATTGTCACCAACCCGCATTATTGTCGAGCGTGTCTTACTCTCTCTCTCTCTCTTTCTCTCTCTTTCCTTATCCCTCTCTCTCTCTCTCTCTCTGTGAGTGAATGCCCATATCACCATATCAACATAACATAATCGAGTGGGCTTAACGATTTATTGATTGGGCTGTAGACGAAATTTTCGTGGAGTTACGCAACTGTCTCCACATTCTACGACGTGTCGCAAATTGACCTGCGTCTCTAATCGATTCGCACTGCCATACACGGCTGATTATTGTTACTTTTTGTAGGTGTTTAGGTACATGAGTAGGTACCTATAGGATTTTACAGGACGAAGCTGATTGGACGGATGCTCGGGCATAAAAGCTGTCTAGAAAAAACAAAAAAATAAGTTACGTCAAAAAAAGATTGTAAAAAAGAAAAAGAAAAAACCGCCCATGTGCGAGTCAGACTCGCGCACGAAGGGTTCCGTACCATTATATATACCTGCCTCTAGTGTTGACTAGCAGTACTATTTAAAGCAGCGCCATCTATGACTCATCTGGTAAATGAGCCATAAAATCACGTTTGTTGTATGGGAGCCCCCTCAAACATATATAATATTTTGTTTTTTGTGTTTGTTGTTATAGCGGCAACAGAAATACATCATCTGTGAAAATCTCAATTATCTAACTATTACGGTTCATGAGATACGGCCTGGTGACAAACGGACAGACATACAGACAGACAGACAGACGGACAGACAGCGGAGCTTTAATAATAGGATCCGTTTTACCCTTTGGGTACGGAACTAAAAAAAACGATTTTCATATTAAGGGATATCAATCTCGTAATTTTATACATCATTCTCCTCGGTATATTAAAATCCTGCCAAGCGTAGTGATTATGGCAAACCTCCTTACGATAAGCGTCCAAAGTGGTGTTTTATGGGAGGGCCTCTGTTCAGCAGTAGACGTCTTCCGACTGTTGCTGTGAACCAACCAATCGAGCTACTATAGTAGGTATGTTTCAAATCTCTCGAGAAACTCGTACATTGACATTTGAGCGGACTGCAGCGACTCTCAGCCTACGTTTTTGGCGAGTCGCTTTATATTTTCAAATCCTCTGAGAAACTCGACATTGAACCATGTCAAAACAGGTTTAGCGCCGCTGATTGAACTTGTGTCGCACACTTCCTTGTACCACGAAACGCGATATACGCGTAAACGACAGTGAAGCGATGCATAATTGTATGGAGAGCGATACTGTCGCTTTTTTCGGGGCTAACATAATACCGGGGCAGCAATGCACGAGTTTCTCAAGGGATTTGAAACTATATTATATATTATATACTATACTATATTATATTATATATTATAAGCTTTTGTTTTAACGGGCAATGTGCCTTTATTAATCAAGCTAACTACTACAATAATAAAAACTAAACTAAACTAAACTAAACTAAACTGAACTAAACTAGCTACACTACCTACTACAAAGAACACTTATGGACTGTATAATAGCCGCGATGGCCTATAGACAGTCCAAGTGCTCCAGCCCACTACCGGTAGGTAGCGTACCCAACATGCTGGCAGCATTGCCTCGTTGAATTGCAATGCTGATGCGTTGGGCCAAATAAGTGCCAGCATTTTGGTCACGCGTCGCATCGACCAGGCGCTCTGATAGACTTTGGAAAACGCGATGAGCTCCCGGTCCCAACGGACCCTTATAAGCTTATAAGTCATTAAAATAAATTAAATAAAACACTGAACAATTTTGACTGCGCCTGTATCTAACTCAACCACGTGCGTGCGAACATCCCCGCACTAAAACGCCCGGCTGATTGGACCAATCGAATCAATCGATAATTAATCGACTCGGCATCGATGATTGTTCCATAATGATCTCTAGAGTTATTCTCATTAGTTTTACGATAGTGGAATCGATTTTATAATACTTGTTAGTGATTTTAATGTGACTTTTGTTTTGTATTACTTCCCGTTTCGTGCAACTGTGATAAGGACTCTTTAATCCCATCAAAACACATAATGGATGTCCACTGCTGAAGACAGGGCTCCCCCATAAAACGCCAGTTTGGACGCTTATCGTAGGGAGGTTTGCCATAATCACCACGCTTGGCAGGCGGCTTGGATCCCAGAAGATTTTTATGAACTGAGGATAAACGCTGCTGCCTATTCCTTTAGCTAGCTTTTACGGCACAAACGGGAAGAGATGGGGTGCTCCTATTTTCGTAACACCGGTACCACACAGCAAAGACCCTTTATTTAAATAATATCTTTTTCAAAGGGGTTAAACCGACTTCAATCGCCTTATTTTATTATAATTAAGTAGTTATCATTTTTAATTACAGTTCTTATTTTTTCTTAGTTATTTTGATTTAAAAAAGCAAACTGCTAAACCGATTTTGATTAAACTTCTATGGGAACAATCTAAACGCTAATCATTTTTACAAAAAAAAATTGAAATTGATTTATAAATGACGGAGTTAAATTATGAGAGAAGCGTACTATACCCCCCCTGCTTGTCCATACAAAAAGTGCCAGCGCTTTTCCACCTCGAAATGTTATCCGATTTTGATGATTTTTTTAAATGTTGTCTACTCAATAAAAAACTTTGCTTAAACATCTTCTTTTTCTAAGTTTTTACAATATCTTCGTATTTATTCCACCTATATAAAGTTACAAACTTTTGTCGTCAAAATTATGACGAAGAAAAGTACATAGTTGTATGTAATTAGAATACGAAGCCATTTTCTAAAAATCAAGACGTACAAGCATAGATTATCTATATAAACGATTGACACCAAAATCAAAAGTTTTTGTTATGTTTTAGAGGGTGAAAACCGTTGGTGCCCGAAACGCTAAAATGTAGGTAAATCCACTCACGGGCTCTATTGTCTCTCATACGTGTGGAGAGCAGAGCGACGGCAATAACATTTTCAAATACCAGGACGGTCCTCTTAAAAAAAACACCCGAATTTAGAACGGCCTCCTATTTTGATGTGGGTTGAAAAGGGCTAAAGGCTAAGAGTGGGAGGATAGTTACTATAATTTGCTCCAGTTCATTAAAAACCACAATCGTTAGAAATGGTTTCACGGAACTAAAGTTTAATGGGACTCGTTAAGACACAATGGATCTTCAATAGTTTTAATTTTCACAGCCCATTAGACAAGCTCTCTTTTCCGTAGATTTTATAAAATTAAATTTCTAGGTATTTTTATTAATTTTGGACGCACTTAATTTAAAAATACATAAAATGTACCTTTAAGAGGATTGTCCTGCCCGGCTAGCATACGCACCGTGACAAAATTTTCTCGACACCTTGTCTCGTGAGTGACCGTGACAAGGCTATGGTAGCGCCTGAGTGTATCTCACTCTAACAGCGACGACAATTAGTTTTCTCGCGTAATGCTAGGCCATCAGTATTTGAAAATGTTATTGCCGTCGTTCTGCTCTCCATACGTATGATTGAGACAATAGAGCCCATGAGTGAATTTACCTATATTTTAGCGTTTCGGGCGCCAACGGGTTTCATCATCTAAAACTTGGCAAAAACTTTTGATTTCGGTGTCAATCGTTTGTATAGACTATGATCTATGCTTACACGTGTTGATTTTTTTAAACATGTTTTCTGTTCTAGTTACAAGTACTTTTATTCATCACAATTAAGACGCCAAAAATTCGTTTATTTAGGTAGCTATAAATACGAAGATATTGTAAAAACTTTAAAAAGAAGACGTACGAGCATAGTTTATTACTGGGTAGACAACAAAAAAAACATCAAAATCGGATAACATTTAGAGGTGAGGCGAAGAGGGAGTGAGGAGAAAAGCGTTGGCACTTTTTGTATGGACAAGAAGGGGGGTACGCTTCTCTTAAATACGCAACTTTATATACGCAAAAAGCAAAACCAGTTAAACACAAGGCCAGAGGTCAACTTGTGTTATACTGTACTAAGAAATATGAGCCCAAGTTATATATTCATTATAGATCATTTGGAGACGCAGTTGAGTGTGTACAGGCTGATCCATAATAATAGGCTAGGCTATTATAATAGGCCAGTAGCATGATATTATTATTGCATATATAAATAATGTTCCTCAAAAAATAAACAGTCGTGAAAACAAAAATTTAATATCTCAAAAAATTACAAAGTTACAAGCATTTACAACAGAAATAGAAAGCTCAAACAAGCAGCGGCGTCAGTTCTTGCTCCTTTATAGTACCTCATTACTAAGCTGTGGTAGCATTACATACAGTTTTCATTCTAACTGCGGGGAAGCTCCACACGATCTCTGTTTCGCGAGAAAGGCACAGGCGATGCCCCCTCCCCCCCCTGCCCCCCAGAAACTTTAAAAGCTCCAAGATATATATTTACTTAATCACTTTAATTTTTTTTTAAATGGGTTGTTATGTTTTTGTAACGACTTATTTTAAAACTTAAATAACATTATAATAATATACTAAACTAAACTAGACCTAAAAACTAAACTATAGGTACCTAAAAACTTTAAACTAACATATAAAACTAAAAATAACAATCTAAAGGAATCTTGAACTATATATGGACCGGTAAAGGTCTAAGGTTTCATTATTTATTTATTCAATTATTTTTTCCAATTATTGCATTTATTTTTAACCTACTTTATGAAAATAATATTAACTTTTTATTTTTTAATAGCAGCCAACTAGCCTATTATTAGTAGATACCTACTGACAGTTACACTCTTACAAAAGGTTTACGTACACACACACTCGTATTATAAAAAAAAATATTTGTGTTATGAGTAGGCATTGAGTTATAACCATCATAGATATGGTTGAGCTTTCGTTACGTAAATGACTTTACATGTCTTATGTACGGAAATAAAAAGAAAACATCGAGAGGAAACCAGCATATTCAAGAATCACAACATTCGAGAACATGTGTCATCCACGAACCCGTACTTTTCCAGCGTGCTGAGCTGGACCTACAGTCCCTGAAGAGATAAAAGGCAGCAGCCGGTGAGTGCCAGAAGTCACTTGTGCTTATATTAAAAATACATATTGCAAAGTGTTTCAGTTTCATTTGTTTGCAGTATTATTTGTTTTTGTTTTATAATTTAAGTGAGATATGGTAAAAAAAACATTATAAATTTATTCTGTTATGTATTATACGGTGTAAAAGTTTCATTCTTATTTTCGAGGATTATTACTTTTGATTTATAATGAACAAACTTAGTTATAGTAAAAGTATGTTAAATTATATTATGTAAAATGATGTATTTATGTAACATTTTTACTTGTAACAGACTTATGATAAACGATTTTATGAGTTTCGACGGTGAACTTAGATAAAGGCCATGTCCCAGCTGTGGGAACGTATTAGCCTGATAACGGTGAAGAATTATTTACCCAATTTTGATGGGCAAAACAAATTGTTTAACAAAAACTTCTGAATGATTTTTGTACCGCGAGGAGAAAGCTATATTGCCCATTCTCTCGATATTCCTAGCCGACTTTTACGGACACCACCGAAAGAGATCTTATGGTGATATTCCTACACTGAAACCACGAAGCTGGCTCTTGATTATTTTACCAAATGCTCCTGATTCATATTCTTTAAGAATGGGGATAATAACCAATTACCTATCAATTTATCACTGCCAAAACAATTCAGAACATTGGAGCAGATACTTATAGTGTAATTTTGCCACTATTGAAGGTTACACTAAAGCAGTTTCACCTACATAAAGTGTTATACCTCAACGATTCTTCTAAGCCCTTTTCTTTTGTCTTATCCCTAGCTTTGATGTTGATATTTATTTTTGTTATTCTATGAAACCATTTTTATGGATGAGCTGTCTGATCCAAGCGTCTAACTTAGAGTGGATTTGACCAAACTTAGAGTTATGCGCGAGTAACTATACCAGAATAAATCTATTCCACGATCTTAAACTAGAATAACTCATTAGTCGTTTTACCATGCAATACAAAGTATAGAATATTTATACGCGAATAGCGGAGTGAACGATGAACGAAACTATTACCCAGGTAACAATTATTGTTCTACAACGCCAAGGTATTCAAGTTTATGTCATAGCAACTCAATTTTGTCGTATTATAATGCAGGAAAGTAAATGTTGGAATTATATGGCGCGCTGCCGCCATTAAAATATTCTCGGAATAGTTTATTATTCCACCAAAAACGGTAGTATAAGTTGTTATTCTCGAATAGGCTTGAGTGTAGATGGTAAAATGTGAAATTGATTTACTCTCGGATAACTGGCGATTTATTCTAAGTATAACCCTTATTCTCGTTTGGTCGAATCCACCCTTAATCTGTTAGAAGAAGAACAATACCTACTACACAAAGAACCTTACTTGCGTATATCCTATATAGGTAGGTATGGCGTATTCTATGCTAAAAAAAATAGTAAAACAGATACCATACCGCCTTATTCTGGAGCAGTAATTCATCACCCTCTTTGCCTTTTCCCATTTGTTATTGGTGTCGGCTCTCAATCTAACCTGTAGCGGCAAGCTACCAGAATTACACGAGCGACTGCCATCTGACCTCGCAACCCATAAGGAACCAGTAACAGGGATGGTTAGATCAGGCGACAGATTCTATCAGGCGTCTGACTACCCGTAACGATTGCCATAGATGTTCTTACGACAACCGGGACCGACAGCTTAACGTGCTCTCCGAGGCACGGAGCGATGGCATCAATTATTCAAACCGCCATTTTGTATCGTCCGCCATATTGAATTTAAAAGGGCGGCATATAAGTAATCCTGCATTGTTACGAGAACCAAACGTGTCTGCCAAACACAATAAAATAGAGCACTACCGTTTTTACTAGGTGGTAGGACTTTTCTGCAAAGTTCGTCTAGGTAGGTACCACCGCTTTGTCAGTTATTCTGCCGCCAAGCAGTAGTGTGCAAGCACTACTGTGTTCTGGTTTAAAGGGCATTGTAGCTAGTGAAATTACTGGGCAAATGAGACTTCATGATCTGATCACACAGTCTAGCAATTTTATTACTAGACTGTGAGAAGTCTCGAGATGACGTGCGCAGTGCAGTGTCACGCGAAACTATATTAATTTAGAGTTCCGAGTGATACTGCAACCTGTTATGGGCAGTCGTGACGCTTAACATCAGGCGAGCGACTGGCTCGTCACGTCATACACTTACATAAAAAATATAGCCTAATAGCTTCAGTGGAAGTGAGTGAAATGTAGACATGCAAGTAAAATAAAATTTAATTTAATAATCATTTTACTTTTAATAATAATTTATAAAATGGTAACACCATGTATAACAGGTGGAAATACATCAATAATGCGGCTCGGCGATCCATCATGCATCTGTACCGTGACCCCGGCAGCGTATTTACAAACGCAGCTTACAAGCAACAACTAGTACAAAGACACAAGTACAAGTATGTAGGTATAAGAAAAAAAATGATTAGGTACTACATTCTGATAGTCTTTGTGGTGCAGTGGTTGAGCAGGTGGGCTCATAATCAGGAGGCAGCGGGCTTGGTTCCCGCGACAGGACAAGTATTTGAGTCAGAAAAAATATATGCAAATACATGTCCTGTGTATGGATGTTGTGGGACTATGGTTTTTGTAGTTCCTGTGTCCCTAGGTAGATATAGGGAATCCTAGTCAGGGTCCAGTATCTACGTATGTGATCCTTGGGCATTCTTATTATACTAAAATATTCTACATTCTTCAACAGCCTGCAGACGTCTATCTGCTTAGCATAGGCCTCTGCCATAAAGCGGCTTATTCCCTTAGCCAGTTCTTACGGCACCCACAGGAAGAGATAGGGTGAGTGGTAGATACTGTTCTTGCACCGGACCCAAATTAATGAGCACACGACACGGCAAAGTATTTTATAATAAATACAGGTTGTTAAAATTTTAGCAACAAGCACAGCAGCGGAATTTTAACCCTTTCCTTTCAACTCACCCGACTTAACCGCTCTCCTACCTGAGCTATAGTTGCTTTCCCAGTGTCTGTGATTTGGAAAGCACCGAGCGCGGGTCCAAATGTCGCTATTTGCTACTATACAGGGTGTTGCTTTGCATTCTCTCCATATTTCAAGGGTTCATTATAATGCATACATTGAATTACCTAATAATGTAAATCAACCTCTGTAAATATTGCGGGATTGTAAATCAACACCCAGTATACCTACTACTTGTCTGAGCCTATAACTCTCTGAAGCATAACTATAGCTCAGTTAGGAGAGGGTCTGAAACGGCGAGAAGAAAAATAAGCGTATTAAAATTCCGCCTTGAGAAAATTTCTCGACATTTCTCTGCAAACTCAAACTAGGATTCGTAAATACGCGTCCCAAAAACAGTCCGAGATAGCACTAAACTTGTATTCTGCATTACCGACATTGCTACGTTGCTTTATTTATTTTGATGATCCTCAAGCATTTCAGAATGTTAGATGAAACACAAGTCCGCTTGTCTCTGTTTTGAATTTAGATATTTATTACCCACATGATTTGCGCTGAGTACGTCCACTTGTATACCAGGTTTGTATACGAATAGCCGAGTTAAATATAACATTTTAACTAAACTTACTAGGTGGTAGGTCTTTTCTGCAAAGTTCGTCTAGGTAAGTACCACCGCTTTGCCAATTATTCCGCCGCCAAGCAGTAGTGTGCAAGCACTACTGTGTTCCGGTTTGAAGGGCATTGTAGCTAGTGAAATTATAGGGCAAATGAGACTTTATGATCTGATTACTCAGTCTAGTAATCTGATTACTTGAGTCAGGATGACGTGCGCGGTGCAGTGTCACGCGAAACTTTATTGTTTTAAAGTTCCGAGTGACACCGCAACTGTTATGGGCGGCCGTGTCGCTTAACATCAGGTGTACGACTTCGTCAACGTCGAACGTCACGTCATTCAATCGCATAAAAAAAAATCCGAATGTTACTCACGAATAGTGTCGATTTCTCGAGACACTATTGTTTAGTTTAGTAGTATAAGTTATATATAGTACTACTAACTACTAATATCCGATGGAAGAAGAAAGGTTCTCGAGTGGCGACCACGAACTGGAAGACGCAGCGTAGGCCCCCCACTCGGTGGACCGACGATCTGAAAAAAACCGCGGGGAGCCGATGGATGCAGGTAGCGAGAAACCGCTTAAGGTGGTGCTCTCTGGGAGAGGCCTATCATCATCATCATGATGATACTTATATCTCCGTCATTTACAAATTAATTTGGATAATTCTTATTTGAAAGGATACAGGTACTTTCAGAATTAAACTCATATTAGGAATATCAACAAAATCGATTCTTTTGATTTAAAAAAACTGGGAAAATATTTGTAGTTACACCATCCAAGTATTTTTCAGCATGAAAGGTGATTAATGTCGGAAATACTAAATACTAATCTTTTCACTGTGTGATGTCTCAGCATGACGTGCGCAGTGCGCAGTGTCAAACGAAACTGTAATTTAGAGTTCCGAGTGACACTGCAATCTGTTATGAGCAGCCGTGACGCTTAACACCAGGCAAACGACTAGTTCGTCACGTCATTAGATTACATAAAAAAACAACCTCTACAAATCGATACAACTCCAAAATCGTCAAAGTGTCAACTTGAAGCAGAGAGCAAGGTGAATCAAATTGATAGGTACCTTTTGTTCACTCCTAGAATTAATAGTGCATTAAATACAGACAAATTCACAATTAACAGTACAATACGCCTGATTGATTGTACCACGGGTCGTGTGAATGTGAGATGAGGTCTCGGCACTTGGCATTAAAGCTCGCTATACACGGCAAGACAAGAGTTGTTTCTCGTGCCGGCGAGATTTACGGCTTGCCTGCCTAGCATGCGCATCGCGTGAAAACTTGTCGTTGCTGTTAGAGTGAGTCACACTTATCTTAGCCGCTACCTACTATATAGAATAGAATAGAATGACATTTATTCAATAATTGCATAAAATGAAGGTACAAAACATCTTATATTACATATATAATATGAACTACGAATAATGATCAACATAAAACAAGTATTCAATGGGCGTCGGTTCAGCATAATTATGCTGGTTGTCAACAACATCGAGCGCTGGTTTTCTGCCTATACCCAGAGGGGGTGGAGACTATACACAGTCCGAAAAAGAATAAAAAACAATGAAATTTAAAAATAGTAAGGGTTAAACTTTAAAAACGGAATAAAGAAGAATATGTCGGGGTGTAAGCGGAATGGCAACATCGTGGTATGAGCAGCAAAAGCAACATTAAAACTGGTCGCAATCGGGTATTGTGTCACATTCTACCTGCAACGTCCCGCCACTGAACAAGTATAAAAGGAGTGGTCGACCGGCACTCAGGGCATTCGTCGTTCGACTCTGGACGTGAACACAAGTCGTAGAAATCGTGATAGTCATTATTATTGTTTGAGTGAAATCGTTAATGATAAAATGAATAATAATTATCACCGTGAAGTTTCTTGGAGCTTCTTCTTTACGGGTGTAATCGAAGCTCCGGATCAGGTTCTATTTGATAATCTATGATGAACTTGATTGAAATACAGTGATTAGTGATTTATGATTGCAGTTGCAATGACGTAACAACTCCGTCGTAGGTAATATCCTACAAATACTTACCGGCTTATTTACATTACACTAAATTAAGGCCCCTAGTTAGGGTCCTAAATCGGTCCCTAATTAGACAACTAACTGGGTAGCAAGTAACGCACCGTACTTTCCCTAAAACGGCCCTAACTGCCTCAATGCGGTTATATTACACTTCTAGAGCCTGATTCATTAATGGGCCTGAATTTAGTTTAATATAATACGCCTTTTAGTCTTGTCACGGTGTCTGACGAGAAAAAGTGTCGAGAAAATGTTGTCGACGATACATAAAAAAAATGCAGTCTGCTTTTTTGTCGTGTCATGAATAGCTCGCTTTACATACATAACCTATCAATAAACGATCACAAAGGAACAATACAGAAAGTGTTAAAAGATGGACCGCATTATGCGTGAATGAGCCAACTGATTGCGTGTTTTGATCGCTCACACGGAATGGTGATGTGCGAGATGTAGTCAGATTCTGTTTTTTTTTTTTTATTCATTAGAAATTGTCCCGGATATGAGAGAATAGGACCACGCCATCTCTTCCCGTGGGTGCCGTAAGAGCCGGCTAAGGGAATATCCAGAGAATCGGCAGCATTCTCTCTTCTGCTACCACAGCCGCCTGCCAAACGTGGTCATTATGGTCATCAGCAACAGCCTGAAGACGTCCACTACTGAACATAGGGGGTGATTATGGTAAACCCTATGAATAACCGTCCAAAGTGGCGTTTTATAGGGCAGGCCTATGTTCAGCCGTGGACGCCTTCCGGCTTGATATATGGAGTAATAATAAAAAAAATATTTGAGACACATAATTTAACCCTTTGTGAAGCAATACTTGGTACTTGGGGTGTTAAAAGTTGTAACAAATATGATAAAAACCCTGACTAAATATATATTCTTATTTAATTTATAGTAGGTACCTAATAATAATGCCCAGTGACTACATACATAGATCCTAGTACCCAGGAACTACCCCCGTGAGGTTTTCATCCGATACATACACAGTTTTTAGGGTTCCGTGCCCCAAGGGTACCGTAAAACGGACCCTATTACTAAGACTCCGCTGTCTGTCTGTCCGTCTCCAGGCAGTATCTCATGAACCGTTACAGTTACACAGTTGACATTATTACAGATGATGCATTTCTGTTGCCGCTATAACAACAAATACTAAAAAACAGAATAAATTAAATATTTAAGGGGCTCCCATACAACAAACGTGATTTTTTTGCTCGTTTACCAGATGAGTTACAGATTCGTTTACAGATGGCGCTGCTTTAAATAGTACTGCTACTCAACTCAACACTAGATCGCAGGGATAAATAATGCTACGGAAACCTCCGTGCGCGAGTCTGACTTCCACTTGGCCGGTTAAACTAAAATATAAGTAGGTAAGTACCATCCCATGGTTGTATTAAATACTTACTCATAATCACCATCACTCTGAAGACGTCCACTGCTGAACACAGGCCTCCCCATAAAACACCACTTTGGACGCTTTTCACAGGACCATAATCACCGCGCTTGGCAGGCGACTTGATGATCGCAGTTAGGAGAATCCCATTCCCTAGATATTCATCTCTTCCAGTGGGTGCCATAAAAGCCGGCTAAATATCTACCTCGATATATATATAAACATCAATTGCTGTTCGTTAGTCTCGCTAAAACTCGAGAACGGCTGAACGGATTTATCTTATCTTGGTCTTGAAATGTTCGTGGAGGTCTAGGTAAGGTTTAAAAGGTAAGAAAAATTCCAATAATTGCCGGGAAAACCCTAAAAACAGCCCTTTTCTTTTTCCCATATAAACGTAAGTACAGTACGAAGTCTACCGGATCAGCTAGTATTCAATAAATAAACATAAATAAATAAAAACCACCAAAAGTGATTTCAACGTCAATCGAGACCACCGCTCATACATTGCGGTGGCAATCAAACAATCGCTTTGCAGTTAAAACATTGCGGGAACTGTGGTTACTGATATTGGGACCATGGTTAAATGATATCGTATTTGGTAAGCAATTAATACTGATATTATTTATTTTATCTCAAACTGACATCTAGAGCAGAAGGTAGCAACCCTGCTTTCTGATCTGTAGGTTGTGTGTTCGATTCCCATTCAGGACAATTATTTGTGTAATGAACATTGATGTTTGTTCTGTGTTTGGGTGTTATATTGTATTCTATGTATGTACTGGGTGGCGCAAAAGTAAAGACCCTATTTGGTTCAGCTATAACATTTTTTCTAAATTAGAAAACTAGATTTAGGTTTTTTTAAATGTATATTTGTGCCATTAAATTTCGTACCATTAGGATTTAAAGATGATGTCTTTTAAATGGTGACCTCCAGAGTTGATACACATTTGAGCCCTATTTATGACATTTTGCAAGATGATTTTCCTTCAAAATTGGTTATGAGTGACGAAGCGCATTTCCATCTCTCAGGGCATGTCAATAAGCAGAATACTCGGTTCTGGGGCACTGATAATCCGCGCATTATTCAAGAAACACCTCTACACCCACTAAAAGTTACTGTATGGTGTGGCATCTGTGTTGACAGAGTGATCGGACCCTATTTTTTCGAAGACGCTGGAGGCAATGCGATAACTGTCACTGGAGAACGCTACAGAACCATGTTACGTGAGTTTTTGATACCCAGTTTGGACGAATTGGGGCTGGAGCACATCTGGTTTCAACAAGACGGCGCTACGGCACACACAGCGCGCGACACTATGGACTTAGTGAGGGACGCTTTTCCAAGCCGAGTTATCTCTCGTTTTGGCGATTTGCCTTGGCCTGCAAGATCACCCGATCTGACCAGTCCAGACTTCTTTCTTTGGGGTTTTTTGAAATCTCGGGTGTATGTGAACAAGCCACAGACTCTCGCAGCTCTAAAAGAAAACATTCGTCAAGAAATAACGAACATATCGCAGGAAGTGTTACGGCAAGTTATGCAAAATGTCATAAATAGGGCTCAAATGTGTATCAACTCTGGAGGTCACCATTTAAAAGACATCATCTTTAAATCCTAATGGTACGAAATTTAATGGCACAAATATACATTTAAAAAAACCTAAATCTAGTTTTCTAATTTAGAAAAAATGTTATAGCTGAACCAAATAGGGTCTTTACTTTTGCGCCACCCAGTATTTACAAACAAACGTATATAAGAATGGTATCAGTTATCTGGTTCCCATAGCCAAACCTTTAAATACAAAATGAAAAAAGTATATCTAGTGTAATTCCGCTAAAAAACCCGCGATTCTTTTTATTTCTTTTTTACTTATTTCTTTTCTTTTTCATTTTGTATTTAAGATGAACTTCCGCGAAGTCACGCCTGAGTCAATCAATTGTACAAGCTTTGCTTAGTTTGAGGCTAGATGGCGATGTGTGAAAATGTCCACAAATATTTATTATACGAAATCATTTATTGTACTAAAAACAAATCTAAACTAAACCTAAAAACTAAATTATTCTATGAAACTAAAAACTACCACAAAACTAAAACTATAGAATTAAATTTATTATTATTTATAAAGATATTATAATAGTTGTTAAAATTTTAGCAACCAGCGGGGGGTATTATTATATACATTTCAAATCCCACTCAGCTGCACCAATAACTTTTTAAGTTATGTGCGGTATTTGCATCCGCTCTTAATAATTACGGTGAAGGAAAGTATTGTGTAGAAACCGGCATGTCCAGCAAAGATCGTAAGATTTTGATACGTAGGAAACCACATTACATCACATGAGCAGCCTTTTCGCGTCCACTGTTGAGCATAGGCCTTCCCAAAGATTATAAAGCCCGCTGATAGCTCTTAATTTCTCGTACAAACACGACTCACCTGCGCGGGCAGGGGACGAGGTAACAAAACGAGACAAAGGCATACGAAATTACAAAGGACAGAGCAGGATGGAACAAAAGACATCAACGGGTTCTCGCGATTTGTATAGAAATTAGTAGTTGAAATACACTACTAATTTTCGTATGAGGGGAAGTTGTATCATTGGTCAACTGGATTTATAGTCAGTGGGCCTTCCCAAGTCCCCAATCCCCATTAGGGTTAGCCATAACCATCATGCTTGGCAGGCGTCTCGGTGATCGCAGGCAAACTATCACCAGAACACCAGCGATTTTATTTGTTTCTCTTTATTTTTGTTAAAATAAGCCTCTGTGGCCCAATTTCAAATACCAATTATATACCGATAAAACGAGACCACTTTAGGTAGAATTTGAAACGTGTTTTCAATGTTTTAAGCTCGTATATTTTATTCGTTTTTTACGGGTCTTTTCTCTATCGGTAGTGATGGAGTTCCCCCTCGCTTGCAGATAGATAGTGTAACAGAAATTAAAAATGGATCAAACATTTTTTTTTTGTGTGTTGCAGTCTACTTTTTATTTTACGGTCCAGTATGCATGCGACCCACCAATGACTTTCAGTTTGACATGCATGGCGTAGGTTGTTACACAGATCAAGTAGAATGCTGCTGCCCATTCCTTGGATATTCCCTTAGCTGGCTCTTACGGTACCCATGGAAAGAGATTGGCTGATCCTATTCGCAAACCGGGACCACAAAGAGTCATCATCCTCTATGATTTTCCCATTTGTTATTGGGGTCGGCTCCCAATCTAAATCTATAGCTGCGAGCTACCAGAATTACACCAAAACGACTGCCATCTGACCTTGCACCCATAAGGGACCAGTAACAGGGATGGTTAGACCAGGCGTCAGATTTTATCAGGCATCTGACTATCCGTAACGATTGCCATAGATGTTCTTATGACAACCGGGACCGACGGCTTAACGTGCTCTCCGAGGCACGGAGCGATGACACCGAAAACTGCACATGACTTACTAGATAAGTCATTGGTGCAGGGTCGAGGATCGAACCCGGTGCCGAAAGGTTGCGAAGCGCTCATGCTACCGCTCGGCCACCATCTCTCAGAGTAAATAATAAATTATGAAACTTGTAATACACAATCTAACTTACTACCAACCGGAACCGGAAACACTGGCTACACAGAGGGTAAACAGCGTTGTCATACTACCTGCAGTGTTCATCAGTTTGACTACCGGAAGTGTCCGCCGGCCATCTTTGCGCGGCCGGAAGTAGCCATTTTGAGGCGGCAGCGATTGATTGTAGAGTTTCTGATTTTTAGACATAGATAGATAGATAGATAGGAAATGCTTTATTGCACAAACAACAAATGTAGGTACATAAACGAACTTAATGCTAGAGGGATGCATTATCTTACAGTTAACCTGGGTGTACATAACGGGGTTTTTTTGTGGGTTCTTTTTTATTTATTTATTATTTATTTGATTCTTTAGGCATAAAACGTGTACAAAGGTGGACTTAATGCTAACAGCATTTTCTTCCAGTCAACCAAGGTGTGCAGAAAAGAAGTGCGTTAGGCGTACACAAAAGGAGATGAACAAAATTTTAGATCATACAAAAAAAAATACAGACTAAAATAAATAGTAATAGTTACTTTAATATATAGTACTAATTAATATAAATATACTAACAATAAATAAATATTATTTTACGCACTTTTTGGGGCATCTTTTATACGGTAAAGGGCGCAAACAATATAATACGGCTATTTTTATGGATGTCACAAATAAAAGACAAAACCAGAAAGACAGACCCAATAAAGTTTTTTAAGGAGCAAGCGACGAACAGACCATAAAATTAAGTTTTATAAAGATATTATAGTTCTTAAATTTTTTTTTTATCTAATCCGGTGAGTTAGAAGGCGCGGGTTCAAATCCCGCTGGTTGCTAAAATTTTAAGAACTATAATATCTTTATAGATATACCTGAAGTGTGGTTTACACTTAAAAAATCAATCCATGATAAATTGTTTTTTTTTCTAGTCTACTTTTTTTTATGATTTGACAATGAAAGTGCATTTAGTGCAGTTAATAATTGTTAATACCGCGAAAACGCCATGTCTATTCATCCTTTACTCTAGCCCACACCTAGCGGAGTCCATCGGAAACGGGCGTGGCGTCGCTTTTACAAAATTGCCAGATGTGTTCGGTTTCTGGGGGCTACTAACGTTGCTGTTTCATAGAAAAACTAGAAAAGTGTATTTTTTTACATTCATTACTGCACTTACACAGTAATCATAATCATTTAATTGGTACAAAAAATACATATACGGTAGGTACGTGATCTACTTATCGTGACTAGGTAACCTACTTATAGTGGCTCTATACACCTTGGAATTGAATTCGATATTTCCCTTTTTTTTATGGGCAAATTGCCTTTATGTGACCAAAATGCTGGCACTTATTTTGCCCAACGCATCAGCATTGCAATTCAACGTGGCAATGCGGCCAGCATGTTGGGTACGCTACCTACCGGTAGTGGGCTGGAGCACTTGGACTGTCTATAGGCCATCGCGGCTATTATACAGTCCATAAGTGTTCTTTGTAGTAGGTAGTGTAGCTAGTTTAGTTTAGTTTTTATTATTGTAGTAGTTAGCTTGAGTAATAAAGGCATATTTTCCTAAAATACATGTACTCAGACCATGCTATAGAACAATATAAATTCAAAATAAAATAAATGCCTCAAAATACAACTCGCCGGCGCCGTCAGCCGAAATGTCTATTTCAGACTATAGAATAAAAATTAACAAAAAATACAGGCAATGGAATGGATGGAGGCCGTGGAATTTACAAACAGGCTCTTTAGCATGTGAATTCACAACGTGCGTTTTCAAAGTAGGCAACTGTGGGGAATCTCCTGTTTTGTGAGAAACATGATGCCCCCTCCAGAAACATTAAAAGCTTATTATTCCGTGATTTATTTACCGATTTCACTTATTTTTTTTAATGATTGCATTCATTTTTAACCTAATTTATGAAAATAATATTTACTTGTTAATTTTTAATAGCAGGCAACTAGCCTTATACCTGTGTGATCATTGGGCGTTATTTATGTTAAATAACTTCCGTAACTTTTAAATAGCAAGTTTTGAACAATTTCCTGTCGGCGGTCACTTGGTAGCCCCTTTTTCATCAAAAGGATTTTCATTAGGTAATGATGTTAATGGAAAATTTCCGAGAAAACCCTGATGGAAGCGTTAGTCAAGTCAAAAATAGTTCAAATGTATCCATTACGTAGGGTTTTTAAAATTTTCGTACTCAGATTAAAAGGGTAAGTGCGCCTCTGCGAGAAGAACCGTACGTACTTACTGGCGCTAGTGACGTGGTTAGGCATATGGCGTTTTTTCATAATATTTAATTGTGTTTTTCTGTAATCTGTGGCCGTGTGGTCCCAGCGATGTGTGAATAGTATCACCCCATGTTATTCAGCTCAAAGACGCGCAACAAGCTATGGAAAGAGCTATGCTCGCCCTGCGAGATAAAATCCGAAACGAGGAGATCCGCAGGAGAACGAAAGTGATCGATATAGCTCTTAGATTAGCAAGTTGAAATAGCAATGGGCAGGCCGCATCGCTCGTAGAACTGATAACCGATGGGGAGGAAAGGTTCTCGAGTGGTGACCACGAAGCGGAAGACGCAGTGTAGGCCCCCCACTCGGTGGGTGGATCACCTGGGAAACCGCGAGGAGCCGATGGAGGCAGGAGGCAAGCAGCCGCTCAAAGTGGCTCATCGTGGCCTATGTTCAGCAGTGGACGTCTTCAGGCTGTTGATGATGATGATGATGATGATGTTATTCATTGGGTGCCGTAAGGTAATATCCAGAGCCGGAGCAGCAGCATTCTTCTTAGGACAGCGATCACCAAGCTGCCTGCCAAGCGTGGTTATTATGGCAAACCCCTCTATGATAAGCGTCCAAAGTGACGTTTTATGGGGGAGGCCTATGACCAGCAGTGGACGTCTTCTAGCTGTTGATATGTGATATTCTGTCTGTGGTTTCATCAATAGATTAAGGGTGGGTTTTTTGATTCGTAGTTAAGGTAACCAATGGTTAAAAATACTAACAAATTCTAACCAATAGTCAAATTCGTTAGCATTTTAACCTAGGTTGTTTACTAGGTGGTAGGACTTTTCTGCAAAGTTCGTCTAGGTAGGTACCACCTCTTTGCCAGTTATTCTGCCGCCACGCAGTAGTGTGCAAGCACTACTGTGTTCCGGTTTGAAGGACATTGTAGCTAGTGAAATTACTGACGAGCTAGTCGTTCACCTGGTGTTAAGCGTCACGGCCGCCCATAACAGATTGCAGTCTCACTCGGAACTCTAAGTTAAAGTTTTGCGTGACACTGCGCACTGCGCACGTCAATTTGAGACATCACACAGCCAAAAAAGATTTCTAGACTGAGAGATCAGTTTATAAGTCTCATTTGCCCAGTAATTTCCCTAGCTACAGTGCCCTTCAAACCGGAACACAGCAGTGATTGCACACTACTGCTTGGTGGTAGAATAACTGGCAAAGCGATGGTACTTACCTAGACGTACTTTGCAGAAAAGTTCTAACACCCAGTTATATTGGTATTATTTACCTAAAACTTTAAATGGCTTTCTAAGTTTAACTGCGCCATCTCTTTTATAACATCTCTATTTATAATATTTAGTATTCGTTTCTCTAAAATAAATCAATACATGTTTCTTTCTTATTGCAGTCTTTAAATAAAAAGAAACAAAAGGACCAGTTCTCCCACCCACGTTTTGTACCTACTTACTATTCTATTAAACTTTATTTTTTTACTTAAATTTAAGGCAACAAGATTAAGCCGTCATTTAGATGTGTGTAGAAACACATAAATAACAATAATGTGTGGAATATTTCACGCTAATAGACCAACAGCGGTAGAGTAGACAGGTTTTAGCGCGTTTCCTTTGTCGCATACGATTTTGACGTCGTGGCGTCAGGAGATAAAAATAACCAGCCAAGTGCAAATCGGACTCGCGCTCGTAGGGTTCCGTGCCATTATCTATAAAAACTAGCAAAAAAACACGTTTGATGTACGGGAGCCCTCCTTAAATATTTATTTTGTTCTGTTTTTTAGTATTTGTTGTTATAGCGGCAACAGAAGTACATCATCTGTGAAAATTTCAATTGTCTACCTATCACGGTGCATGAGATACAGCCTGGTGACAGACGGACAGACATACAGACAGACAGACAGACGGGCAGACAGCGGAGCCTTAGTAATAAGTCGTTGTACCCTTTGGGTATGGTACCCTAAAAATTGAATCATAATTACGCCAGTCTGTACTAAACTTTGACAGATCCTAAGTTCCCACTTATCTCTGTAGCCCCCGGTTTTTCGTACGTTTATCAAACTCGTGTCAAGTCAACACGCTAAATACTGTACGCTCATTGGTTGAAGGCAGCCGATGATCAACGGACAACTAATGAGCGTTCAGAATTTGGTCTGCCAAGTTGAAACAAATTTAACAAATTTACGAGAACCCGAGGAAAAGTTTTACTTAGTTAAGTTGTATTTTAATAGAGTTTAGTACATGTGGACAGTTATTAGATTCTAGGTTTTAGGTAACTTTATATTATGATCTATATTAAACACGACGGATTGCAAAAAAAACGCACAGTTCGATATTATCATGTCCCTATGTCCCTTCCCTACATCCCTATCCCTACATATAATAAATGTGAAGTTCTGGTATGCTTTGGAACACACACATAATTATAGCTAATGTAATTTATCCCATAGGTTCTATTGTTCAAAAAATATCGCTTGCGCGATGCAGGCCCGCGGTTTTTTGCCCTTTTTCCATACATTATGACATTTTATTTGTGTCAGCGCCATCTAGGGACAGTGATGTGTCGTTGTTTGTTTGTTATGACTGAACTCCGTAAATACTGAACTGATTTTCATGCAGGTTTCACTAATATGCTTAGAAATAACCGGCGCTTAAAATAGGATATATTAAAATTGAAATTTCATTAATTTTTTGGTCATAATTATTAAGTTTTCATTACGAAACGAATCTGAATTATAAACAACATGGCCGCTTCATGGTGAGATGGTGAGGTTATTTTTGGACACTGACGGTAACTTTATGTCATCTATCTGGTTTATCTGGAGGCACAGATTAAAGAAAAAAATCTCTGTGTAGGATATGACCAAAGAGTAATAATTATAACCGCTACTCTAAGAGGTAGTTAGGTACAATAAGTAATTGAGAACTTAACCTTCTTTGCTACCTACCTATCTATTTTATAGTTTTTCTATTTATGCCTTTACAGGTTGTATGACTTGTATGGCGTTTTAGGAGTAAATAGATACGTACCAAAAGATAATATATTAAAGCTTACATAATTTAAATTTTTATTAAATCTTTCAAATTAAAAGGTTCTGGCTTGTGGGTTTAAAAATAAAGCCGTTTTTTCATTCCTATGTAATGCAGGTAGGAAATATAGGTACTATGCAGAACAAAGACTACACTGACACACGTAACCTATTCAGAAGCATGAGACTGAACAGCATAAGATATGGCAGCTTCCAAATACCGGTGGCTGTCGCGCGTAAACGTTACTGCTGCAAAAGTACCATAAAGTTACCATATGTCTGGACAAACCTAACCTAGGTGTAAGGCATATTTTTACCGAATGTAAGTTGCGGTGGTGCGTGGCAGCCATCGGTGGATGTGCTGGACGGTGGCCGGTCTGCATCGGGGCTAAGTACCTATAACTATTACTATAGGTAATGTAGTCCACGCGTGGCAACGCCGCGGGCAGCAGCTAGTATTCAATAATTACTTACATCCAAACCAAACCAAGCATTACAAAATAGTTGGTGCACGCGCGGTCTACTGTTAGCATTAGCATTACTATTCATAATACACACACACATACACACACACCCCCACACACACACACACACACACACTACACTTCACACTTCACAATCACTCATTCGCTAGAGAGATGAACATAATTTATAACATGTATAAGTAATGAGGAAGTTCTGTTATTGGCCTTTTTTTTTGTAATTTAACTTACGTATAATATCTATTGTATTAGATGTTGATCATCTCTTCAATAAATAAATAAATAATCAAATCAAATCAAATCAAATCAAATCCTTTTTTTTTGCAAGGTTAAGTACATTTTAGTTCTTATAATAATTATTATAGATCGTCCTAATCTACCAATTATCTGGTGCAAATTTTTATTAGGTTGTTTCTTACGTTTAATAATTATAAAATATATCACTATCATATTAAAAATCCTGTCATTATTATTAAATTTGAGTAATGTCAAATGCATAGTTACTTATGGATGAGTGATGCAATAAGATTGACGTACGACAATGGAAACCAGCCGCATACCTGTAAGACTATCTAATTTTTCTGTCTGTCACCACCACTTAATCCATTGCGTTAATTTAAGTATTTTAAATGACCTTGCCTTAAAAAATGCTTGTTTTATTGACGATCGACTGATAAGACTACATTTCTGCGTTTTATGTGGTTTTTTACAGGGTAATGCTCTTGTCCTATACAGCGTCATGGGATGGGAGGGCAGGCGCATGAGGCGCCCAGCTATCAAAGTTAGAAGGTAACTACCTCAAGTGGACCGTAGGTTGTGAGCCTTCAGCCTCTGCTTGGGCCGTTACCAGGAGAAGAGGATCGAGAAGAATATACGTTCACTGGAAGAGTACCGTGGACCACCCATAGACTTACTTCGGATGGCCGAGCGGTAGCAATTACGTTCCGCAATCTTACGGCACCGGGTTCGATCCTCGGCCCTGCACCATGACTTATCTATCGTTATGTGCGGTTTTCGATACCAGCGCTCCGTGCCTCAGAGAGCACGTTAAGCCGTCGGGTCGGGGTCCCGATTGTCATAAGAACACCTATGGCAATCGTTACGGGTAGTCAGACGCCTGATAGAATCTGACGCCTGGTCTAACCATCCCTGTTACTGGTTACTTATGGGTTGCGAGGTCAGATGGCAGTCGCTCGTGTAATTCTGGTAGCTCACCGCTACAGGTTAGGTTGGGAGCCGACACCAATAACAAATGGGAAAAGGCAAAGAAGATGATGATGATCCATATGTATAGCATGTACATACAACTGCATGTATTTGTGTATATAAAATAGGTTCACAAAAACAAGCCGAATTGAGAATTGTCTCATTTTTTTGAAGTCGCGAGTAAAGTTAGCCATTTTGTAAATAATTCTAAGAGCTAACCGATGTTTTTCATGATTAGATATAATATTGGCGTCGCCTTTGAAGAAATATCTTCACGGCACTCACTCTTAATTTATATTCAATAAACCAATAATAATTCTGAGAAACCAAACAACCTCACAGACAAGTGCTGAGTAGGTACTGCTTTGTATAAATAAAAAATAACTATGTACAATCGTAAAGTCGGTCTGTCTGTCTACCTCTTGTTTTTTTTTTCACTGATTTTAAATCTAGAATTAGTGCTGCTTTTTTAAATGAACTTTGAGCAGGCTAGTTTAAAAAAGCGTTGGTCTCTACCAGCCTTTACAGCATTTCCAGACCAAGGTTTGTGGTTCAAAAGCTTGTCAAAAGTTCTAGAATTCAATTTTGTTGTTGGATGACACAACAATGTCCTCGATTTCTTTTAAATCTTTTTTTTAAAGTGGTTGTGTCACTAAGTGACTATGTCACCACCGTAATGTGTTCTAACGAATAGGTGAATAACAATTAAAATAGTAATTATGATAAATATAGGCAATTATACATAAAGATACTATCTATAGAGCGATGGTGGCCGAGCGGTAACATGTGCGCTTCGCAATCTTACGGCACCGGGTTCGATCCTCGGCTCTGCACCAATGACTTATCTAGTAAGTTATGTGCACAGTTTGTGATGCCATCACTCCGTGCCTCGGAGAGCACGTTAAGCAGTCGGTCCCGGTTGTCATAAGAACATCTATGGCAATCGTTACGGGTAGTCAGACGCCTGATAGAATCTGACACCTGGTCTAACCATCCCTGTTACTGGTCCCTTATGGGTTGTGATGTCAGATGGCAGTCGCTCGTGTAATTCTGGTAGCTCGCCGCTACAGTTTAGATTGGGAGCCGACCTCAATAACAAATGGCAAAAGGCAAAGAGAATGATGATGATACATAAAGATACTACCTATAACTACAATACAAATGAATAAAGTCTTGTTAACATCCTGGCTTCCTCAGACAGTGGTGAAGCCAGGATGCTATTACATATACCAACGCTGTGATTCAACATACCTGTCTGTCATGCCGCCAGGCGCGGATATAGGGGGGGCCGCAGGGGGTGCGGCCCCCCCCTGCCCTCTTGGCGCAGGCAGTCCAGCACCAAGCGCGGTAATTAGCCAATTTACCAGCAAGATATAGACCGTGCATGGAATTCATCATATAAAGAAAAGAACCATTTCAACTTCTTTGATGGGATGTGCCCGGAGCCAAGCCTCAACATTGTTACTATCCGCCTATTAACCTTTGCTTCTTCAACCCATGGGTATCGGTCTTCGAATTTAGAGATTCGTGGTTTCCTCATGATGGTTTCCTATTCATATTCATTTATTTGCATTCATGTACAATCATATATTACCCTCACCGTTGCAAGAGCGAAAGCAAATTCCACACGTAAATTGGAAAATCAGGTGCAGACCGACGAGGATCTAAACCGGGGTGCGTCAGTTTTAAAGACGCATGGGTAACCGCTGAGCCACACTCAAGTGAAGCCGCAAGCAATAAATACTCACAAAAACCAATAAACAAAATTCCAAGAAACGTACCTACCGTGAATTTGGCATTTTTCATAACAGCAAATCATTGAATTATGATTCACTTTGATTCATTTCGTATTAAAAACTCGAGAGTATGAGGTAAGAGGCCCATTAATTGAATGACGACTGCAGTAACTAATCGGAGAATATTCTATTTATTTGTAGGCGAATATTATATTTGTTTTCTACATCCTTGAGGTGGAACGTTACACTAGCGCGGCAAATTCAAATTTCCTTACGTTCTTTTGCCAATAATAGCTTAATTACTCAACGTGATTACATGAAAACTGGTTTAACGTAAAGAAATAGAATGTATTTACATATTAAGATTAAAAGTATCACCTAGATATCATTGGTTTCGCCACAAATGGCAATAAACAAATTTCGTCTTAGTTTTTCAGTCTATTGCCATTTGTCGCTAAACCAATGATATCTAGGTGATACTTTTAATTTTTATTTATTGATACATTATATTCATTTGCGCAAAATTAGTTTTAATGTAATCACGTTTAGTAATTAAGCTTTTATTAGCAAAAGAACGCAAGAAAATTTGAATTTGCCGCGCTAGTGAAACGTTCCACCTTAAACGAAATGTTGAGAAACGTAACAATAATTATTGTTTCCATGTAATATGGTTTGCAAATAAATTAATAAAACTTTTAGGCTGGCCTTAGCTCAGTTGGTAGGTAGCTCTGCCTTCTGAGCTATAGGATGTGGGTTCGATTCCCACCCGGGACAAACATTTGTGTGATGAAGATCGATGTTTGTTCTGTGTCTGGGTATTATATCTATGTATCTATTTACAAACAAAAAAGTATCTATGTATTCTATCAGTTATCTGGTTCCCATAGTACAAGCTATGCTTAGTTTGGGGCTAGATGGCAATGTGTGAAATGCCCACCCATTTTATTTATTTATTAAAATAAATAAAGTCGCCATTTCATAACTGTCAAGCTCAGGATTCCCAAGAGACTACCCAAGAAAGGGGATCCCTTAACCTTATATTCAAAACAGCACCGATTTTTATAAATTAAATTTTTGAAAACCTTTATTTAAATTCACATGTAATGTATGTCCTGGAATTTTGCAATCAATGTTCACCCACTTCTACTGAAGCTATCGGCTGTGGTATGCCCGTTTACTTTACATTACAATGCATGGTTACGATGCCGAAATCCAATATGTCGGACGGCCTAAGATGGCGGACTAGATTTTTACACGCCCATATGATATGGGTATCAAATGCAGGGGTTTGCTTCGAGTATAGACTAAAAGCATAGAGAGAACTTCATTATCTGTCAAGCGTACCACTTTTTTGGACACTTTTTATATGAAGTGGACACTTTGATGTGAATGAGTCTGACAGATTTGTATAGAAAAAACAGTTGATTCGAGTCAAAAAAATGGTACGGTGACCTTTCGCAAGCGTAGCTAATTACTATATGTTTGTTTCTTTCCTTCGCCACTGACGTAGCGATACGTGTGAGCAGTACAAATATAATATCGTTTTGATGATCTCTCTATGCTTTTAGTCTATACTCTAAGGTTACGACGCCAAAATCCAATATGGCGGACCACCTAAGATGGCGGACTAGATTTTTACACGTCCATATGATATGGGTATCAAATGCAACGGTTTACTGATAACAATACGAATAAACTAAAAACTTCTTTATAAAAAGTATTTCATCTACAATCATAGATAGATATAACTGTCAGAACGATCGTCAAGCTGTAACTAGATGGTATCTTACTGTATCGCTTACCTTAATTCCGCCTACGATGTTAGCACAGCGGGGAGTTGAACTATTAGTTATTTATTAGACTCATTTGAAGGCTTTTTGTTTTTGTTAGGTACATACTTGTACGGAGAATTTGTATTTGAATCATTTCATCATCAGCGTATAAGAAAAGAGTTCCGTATAACCAAAGGGTGATAATAGGAAGCTGTTGATAGCCTCGTGGTGAGCAGGTCGGCTCAAAACCCGGAGGCATCAGGATCGATTCCCGCGACAGGACAAGTATTTGTGCACGGAGAAAAGTGCAAACTCTTGTTCTGTGTTTGGGTGTTGTGGGACCATGGTCCTCGTAGTTCCTGGGTCCCTAGATACAAGGGATCCTAGTTAGGGTCCAGGATCTATGTATATGATCGTTGCGCGTTATTATTATCTCATTTATTATTTTTTCTTAGGATTATGTTTTTTTTTGTTATAAAATACATTACAAAAATACTATGAAAAAACCTAAGCCTAGAGTGCCGCCGGCAGCGGGGACCAAGCTACCGGCGGTCAGGGCTGCAGAGTGAGGAACCTCCTGACAATACGTGCCGTGTCAAGGAGTACTGCCTTCTGAATCTGACCCCTGATCCAACCGTCTAGCGAGAGCCTCTCGGGGTGGTCGAGGCTCTTCGATATAAGGCTTATTATTACTGTTACTAAGCCCTTGGTGTCTGTCTTATTGTCTATCTTGTGAAGTCTTGTCTGTCTCATCAAATCAAATCAAATAGTCTTCTGCCCGATCTATAAACGGCTGTACCTATCTTTGAGCCGTAATATAAGTATCATCTCGCAAGGAAACTGAGCATTAACTCGTTGTATGACTTTGAGCTTACCAATGATGCCAACAGTAAAATACCACCTCTCACTTCCATAAGTCATGACTAGCAATAGCAACACACTGGTTCAAAACCTTTGTTTTCAGGATCTGCAGTATTTTGGACGAAAAGATAGGTCGAGACTTTCTAAGCGCTGCCCATCCGAGTCAGTTGGCCTTATTGGTAAGCTACAAAGTCACAAGTCAGCTTACTCGTAAGGCCAACAGTAAGAGGCCACGTCTCAGTGCCATAAGTCATCACTGGCAAGTTGCCAGTGATGACTCAGACTGATGGAAAGCCTTTGTATTCAGGTTCTACGGTATTTCAGACGAAAAGATAAGTCAAACCTTTCCAAACGTTGCCCAGCTGAGTTGGATTCTTCGTGCATCCTCTTTGTCTCTTTATTATAGGTTTGTTGAACAATTAGTTTGAGTACCTAGCCACAGGTAGGTATCGCTATCACCAATAGTGGTGTAGCTGTCATTGGGTCATCGCTATCGATACATCGATCTAAATCGATGATTGCATCGAAGGCAATAATTGCTATTGTTATATTTTTGGTCCAGAGGCCCGATTTAGGATAGTGCTAGGAAACATTTTAGAAGTGCAACAAACGCTGTAAATTTTTTAACTAATGTGAAATGATTGTCCATGTAAATATGTATGTTTGTTGGCTGACATGGCTGTACGGATATTGATGAAATTTTATGGGTAGACCCGGAATAAAACATAGGATTTAATCCAAAACGTTTCTACAAACTACTAATTCAAATCGTAACTGTGGTTTCTGATTCTGCGAGTGCAAGTTTTCGGATAAAGTGAGGAACAAAATTTTAATTACTTTTTTTAAATAATTTTTCATTTCTAAACTAACTTTAAGATCACCAAAGAATTGTAGGTGGTGAGTATGAGTTAAAAATAAATGCCGTCATTTTCCTTGTCCTGTCTAACCATTCTACCTTCATTAGAAACAGCATGACTGCGCATTTTCAAGATGTACTACAAGTAGGTATTTGCAATCGTTTATTTTACAATCGCTGTTTTAAGATCAGAATCGTTTATCTACTTGTCGACAAAGAGTTTAAGTAGGTACTTAAAAGATAAGACTCTATAGCTACATGATATCTATAGCAAACTACTTTCCCTTACTCTCAGTAGGCTGCTAGAACGGTCGCAACTGTCCAAAGATTATACATATAAAGCTCGTTGATAGCTCATGAACATAATTTCTCGTATAAACACGACTCACCTGCGCGGGCAGGGGGTGAGGCAAGAAAACGAGACAAAGTCATACGAAATTACAAAGAACAGAGCAGGATGGAACAAAAGTCATCAATGGGTTCCCGTGATTTATTAGAAATTCATAGTATTTATTAGAAATTAGTGGTTGAAATACACCACTAATTTTCGTATGAGTGATGATGATGATGATGAAGAAGTTGTTATTTAAATTACTATCCCAATTTAATAAAGAATTTTCGTGTTGAAATAAATAATGTGTAACAATAAGCTAAGCTCTTTGAAATATCGATTTAACTAAGTAGCGTCGCTGAATAAAAGATTTGACGCAATTAGGGATTAAACTTGACACCGTCGGAGCTCTCCTCCAATTTACTTCTGAGAAGCTGGGAGAGTAGGAATTCTTCGCAGGTCTTTAAGGTGCGATTTCGTTATCTAAAACAAAGTTAATTTCAATTTACTTACGAGTGGCTCTGTAAACTTAGACCTCGCAAGTCTTCCTTTGCATAATTTTTTAAGCGGCTGCTCGCCTCCTGCATCCATCAGCTCCCGTGGTTTTCAACAGAACGTCAGTCCACCTAGTGGGGGGCTGGTCTACGCTGCGTCTTCCGGTTCGTGAGGGCCACTCGAGAACCTTTTTTCCTCATCAGTTGTCAGTGCTTTTTTTATAACTAAATAGGCTCGCATTTGACCGCAGTCTCACCTGACGCTTGCTACGAAAATTATGGCCTGCCCAAGCCCATTGCCATTTCAACTTGCTCATTCTAAGAGCTATGTCGGTCACTTTAGTTCTCCTGCGGATCTCCTTATTTCGGATTTTATCTTGCAGGGAAATGCCGACTGAATCAACAAAAATTCCAAGTAACTATCAGCTCACATAACTTCACAAGAATCAGTTGAGAAATGCTACCTGTAGCGGAGAACAGCCTGACCGACATCCAGCGGACATAATGAAATCATTATTGCCCAAGCTGAAACAAAGACGCTTTCACGATCGTTCCATCAAAACTTCTGCTCATCTGCATTTCTGTAACCTTTGTGTTTTTACTTTTCGTTGTATGAGTTTCGTTTTTTTTAAATGCGGCTGTTTACAAACGTTCTGTTACTGACATAAGACTAATATATAGGCTGGACTGGACTCAAAAACTTCTTTAACTTTATGGCATTATGGTCATATCGATTTTGACTCTTCAAAAAGTATTCTATAGTTTCCTGTGTCACGTCTTCGCAGACGCCAAAATCGAACAAAGCCGCAACAACGAAACAGTTCCTTAACCCCATTCAATATTATGCCTAAAAGTGTAACAGTACACCCTCTTTCGCCCCTGTCTGTTTGCCCTCACTGCATTTCGCAGTCTAACGTTTGAGTGCATGGACGTATTCAGGATATGGGGAGGGGGGGGGAGTAAGTACAATGTGCACTATGAGCACGTTTATACCTATGTGTATTGAAAAATAGTGACTTCTCGCTCTTTACATTAGTGACAGAGGGCAATGGGAAAATAGAAATTGTTATACTTGGATTAGGGTAATTAATTAATACGTCCAAGATTTTAATCACTTGCTTTTATTCTTACACTCAACACTCCTAGCACAGAGTATATCCCTTCAGTGTTGCCAATCGTATCCCACCGATATAACACTCTCCCCTTCCCTTAAAAAAAAACTTTAATTCTAACTTAAAAGAAAATTATAATTCTAAACTCTGTCCACATTTTAATAATTGGTTGGCGTGTCGCTTCCACTTTAAGTCATCCACCTCTACAATATATGTTGACCCTGGAATTAATATTTGTGTTATTTTTCCTAATGACCATTTATTATTGAATTTTCTGTGGTCTTTTGTCATTACTTTTTCTCCAATTTGGAATGTTTTAAAGTTATTTTTGCTTTTAATTGTTTGTTTTACATTTGCATTATCAACTTTATCATTTAGTGTACTTGGCCTTAATAGAGAGAAGCGACACCTCAACTCCCTTCCCAGCATGGACATTGCTGGGCTTTGCCCAGTAGTTTTATGTACAGTGCTTCGATAATCAAATAAAAACAAATTACATGCATATTCAACAGTATGGCCACTCTGTACAATTTTTGTAATATGTGACTTGAATGACTCTACAAAGCGTTCAGCCAATCCATTTGTTGGTGGGTAGTATGTAGGTGTAAAACTCTGATGTACTCCTACTGTATTGCAAAAGTTTCTGAATGCTTCACTAGTCCATGTTGGACCGTTATCAGTAACCAAATGTAAAGGGTACCCATACCTCACAAACATACTTTTAAAGATTTGGATAGTCTTTTCAGCAGTGATATTATTCATAACAAATGCCTCCGGCCACTTTGAGTATGCATCCACAACAACCAAGTACATTTTTTTGTACAAGGGGCCCAAAAAATCTGCATGCAATCTATGCCAAACTGTTGGTGGTTGTGGCCAAACAGTTAGTTTTGTTTTTTCTGGGTTTTTGCGATTTTGTAAACATATTAAGCAATTTAAAGTTATATCTTCAATTTGTTTATCCATACCTGGCCACCAAAAATAGGATCTAGCTATTTCCTTCATTCTTGTAATACCTAGATGACTGGCATGTAATTCACCCAAAAGATCTTCCTGGATAATTTGTGGTATTATTACTCTATAACCCCACAATAAACATTCTTTCTCAATAGTAATTTCATTTTTTCTTGTGAAATATGGTTGATATTTTTCACCTATGTCATTTTTTACAGGCCAGTCATCTCTACAAAATCTTATTACATCACACAAAAGTTTATCTTTTATTGTATGATTTTTTATAATTTGCCAATTTAATGTTTTTAAATTTGATTTGTTTATATAATTAACAGTATTTAACTCAAAAGATTTCTCAGATAACTCACACTCTTTTTTATAATAAGTATTATCAACTGTACGTGATAAGTAATCAGCTGGATTGTTTTTGGATTTTAAATGTTGCACTTCATAATTAAATGCACTTAAAAATATAAATAAATAAATAAATAAATATAAATATGTGTGGACATTTCACACAGCGCCATCTAGCCCCAAACTAAGCATAGCTTGTACTATGGAAACTAGATAACTGATACAATACTTAGATACTTATTGACCAATATTGTAACCTTTTTGCTGCCATTTTAGGTATTCCATATTTTGGGCCAAGTATTTTTACTAAAGCATCATTATCTGTTTGTAAAATAAATTTATTACCAAATAAATATTCATAAAGCTTTTGAACTCCAAAAACAATTGCATATGCTTCTTTTTCCAAAATAGGGTATTTCATTTGTATGTCATTTAATTTTTTACTAGCGAATGCTACAGGCTTTATTACCTTATTACTGTCTTCAACTGATAATATGGCCGCTACCCCTGTATCAGAAGAGTCGCAAGTTAATATGATAACTGAATTCTGATTGAAATGTGACATTGAGGAAGTGTTTGCTAAAGCATTTTTAATGTCTTTAAAGGATTTTTCACATTCTTCTGTCCATTCTATTTTTTTCTTCTTCAAGCAATCATATAAAGGCTTTAATATTATTGCCATATTTTGTAGAAATCTATTATAATAGTTTACTTTCCCTAAAAATGATTTAAGCATTTTCATATTTTTGGGACGTGGCAATGACAGCAATGGTTCAATCTTGCTGTTTATTACCTTGACACCTGTGCTATTCACTTCAAATCCAAAAACACTCAGTTTATCTTCAAGGAATTTACATTTATTTACCTTTAGTTTTAATCCTGCCTCTTTCAATCTCTGTAGTACAAGTTTACACTTATCATATGTTTCTAATAATGTTTTTCCACACACATATATATTATCTATATATACAATTATATCAAGCCCATGTAACTTCTGGGTAATTAGTCGCTGAAATGAACCGGGACCAGTACTCACACCAAAAGGTAAGTATAAGTATTTAAAAATACCTTGTTCAGTGACAATAGTTACTAGTGTTTGCGATTCTTCATCCAAGGGGGCTTGCAGATAGGCCTCCCGCAAATCAAATTCACAATAATAATTGTTACCTTCTAATTTCATCATAATATTGTTGATGTTTGGTAGTGGGTAATGATCAATTTTCAAGCACTTATTGATTGTAATGCGATAGTCACCGCACAAGCGAACCGTTCCATCTTGCTTCAACACCGGCACTACTGGTGTACCCCAGTCTGAATACTCAACTGATTCTATACGCTTGTTATCAATTAATCTTTGAATTTCATCATTCACTTTATCTTTTAAAGCAAATGGAACAGTTCTTGCCGGCATAAATATTGGTTTAACTCCTGGCTCAATAGACAAATGAATTGGCTTTCCCTTATAAACTCCCATACCAGGTGCAAAGATTTCTTTAAAATCATTTTTTAACTCTTGGATTAGTTTTTGTTTAGGTTTTGTTTCACAAATATTTTGTTCAAACTTTGGTGGCCACAGTTGTAGTAGGGAGAGCCAATCTTTCCCAATGATTTTAGGGTAACCATCCTTTACCACAAATAATCTTTGGTTACCTACTTTCACTGATTTATAATTTACCGTTAAGTTTTCAATTACTCCTAAAGGTTGACTGATCAAAATTTGTAAAAATAACATTTCTCTGTACTATTTCTAAACCTGGAAAATACAACTGTTTTTCAGACAAAGTAATAGTACTTACATCAGCTCCAGTGTCAACTTCAAACTCTAGTACCTTTCCATTGACGGATACTTTTAAAGTAGCAGATGGAATTTTTTGTTTCTCACTAAAGTAAAAAATATCAAATACTTCTGTATCATTTTTAATATCTTTACCTTCTTCTGTAATATCACAACTATCTAAGTTCTCGCTCTGCACTACATTCACATTTGTTGACCCTGAACCTTTGTGTTTGTTACACACTCGAAATATATGCCCTTTTGCACCGCACTCACTACAAAACTTGTTACGCAAGGTACATTCTGCTTTTAGGTGCCCGTTTTTACCACAACAAAAACATGTCATATTTTGTTTATTCCTTCCTTCTAATCGTGGGTTTTGTCTCGGCTCATTCCTGTTTCGTTTAAAATTTCTCTCTTGGAGCTTAAACATTTGTGTTTGTTCTTGTTGTTTCTCTTCGTGGTTGCGGCTGAATGCTATGTTGTAGGCTGCTTCTACTGTTTTGGCAATTGTAGTCAGCTTTTCTAGCGGCAGGTCGGCTTGTTTCAAAAGTTCAAACCTTACTGAATCTCGGTATGTGCCATTTAATAACCTTTCTTTTATTTCTTCATTTAAACTTCTAAAATTACAGTTTTTTGACAATTTTTTTAAGTCCATAATGTACTGTTCAATGGTTTCGTTATGTTTTTGACATCTACGTCTAAATTCTGCCTGGTGAAGAGCACAGTTTTTTACAGGATGGTAATGTTTTCTTAGTTTTTCGCAAATGTTTTCGTATGTTTCGTTCATCGGCGAGACTGGTGTACATAATGTGATTAGAAGGTCGTATACATTCGTACTAAGTTTGGTTATTAGCAGTGGCACTTGTTTTTCCTTGGGTATTTCATTCAACAGGATGAAACATTCTAATTGCTGTTCGTATGCGTTCCAATTGTCGCCGGAAAATACTTCTAAATTTGCGAATGAGGTCATGGTAACAACCGTCGATTTCGGGTTTCTATCAGTGTGTTGGTCGTCAATGTATTTTCGCAAGAAAATTCTAACCTCTTCCAAGGTGTGCTCGGTAGAAAAGACTGGATCACTGGTCAACGCATTGGCGATTTCAATAAGCTCTTCTTTTTTTAGGGTCTGTATCCAACCCTTTTTTCCTTGTTTTATGTAATGCTTAATTTTGTCCACATTCTCCATGAAAATTATCACTCGAGGTGAAATGCACGCGCCACGCAAAGTGAGGTTATCAGCTTATGCTTATGTCACTTGTGATCGTGGTTTCGGTTTTGAATAACTGCACGCGTCGTTATTTTGCTGTGTTCGCTGTTCGTTTCACTTTCGTCGCCAATTGTTATACTTGGATTAGGGTAATTAATTAATACGTCCAAGATTTTAATCACTTGCTTTTATTCTTACACTCAACACTCCTAGCACAGAGTATATCCCTTCAGTGTTGCCAATCGTATCCCACCGATATAACAGAAAGGGTCATTGAAGAATCGAATCTGACGATAACAAGAGGCTATTGTTTTCTCTCTTCCACTAATGTGTTTAAGTGCAGCGGGAGTGAGACAGCAATAGAAATGTTTGCTCTTTTCAGTTCTTATCTTTATTGAAACACGTTATAACGAGTACCGAGTTACTCGTTAGCCTGATGTAAAGAATCATGACCACATAACAGTTGCAGAGCCACTGGGAGGTCTGGGACCTCTAAATTATAAAAGTTTCGCGTGACACTGCACTGTGCATAACTGTGACACTGGTGTCTGTGTGCTGACACAGTTTCGTAATTATGTTTTGTAGACTGCCTGACTATATGTCGCCATTTTTTAAGTTTTCCTTATTATATTAATTACGCCTTCTCAAAATAAAATCCTCATTACGTTCCTGTACTGAGTGCTTTCCACAGGGTTGCCAACTGTGAAAACAACATTATGCAACTTTTCTAAAGCATTACCTGCATTTTTTCTGCAATTAACTTTGAGGTGGAGTAAAAAAGACTGTTTGCCAATTTGCTGGGTATTTATGATAGAAATTGTATTTGTAAAGTTCTAAAAAGGTTTGTGTTTGCTAGTTTCAGCCTTAGTAAATAGATGTGGTGAAAATTATGTCTAAATAGTTTTTTAGTCATAGTAGCAGTAACGAATCAAAAGCTTTCCGGAATGAAAAAGGGATGCTGCAGGTGTTTGCACTTATTGTATGTACATACATACAAAAAGTGCAGGATGAGACGATTTAAAATGATCACTTGCATTGAATCACTTACAAGAAATTGCATTGATATTTCTAAAATATTGATATTTATGAACGGGATATTTCGACCACTGAAATATTGGAAACTCGAAACAAATAAAATATACGGCAATTTTTTTTTTTTTTTTTTATGCGATTGAATGACGCGATGAGCTAGTCGTTCACCTGATGTTAAGCAACACGGCCGCCCATAACAGTTGCAGTGCCACTCGGAACTTTAAAACGATAAAATTTCGCGTGACACTGCACTGCGCACGTCATCCTGAGACATCACACAGTCTAGTAATCAGATTACTAGACTGAGTGATCAGATCATAAAGTCTCATTTGCCCAGTAATTTCACTAGCTACAATGCCTTTCAAACCGGAACACAGTAGTGCTTGCACACTACTGCTTGGCGGCAATTTGTTTTGAGTTCCTGATATTTCGGTGCTCCCGTTACCACATAGGGTGCCGCTACCGTGACGAATGGTGTTTGCAACAGCACCGAAATATTGGCAACTCGATACAAACTAATTACATGGTAAATATTCCGTTAATAGTGATTATTTTAGTAGGTAATGTTAGTGACCATGACAAATCTTATATTGCATTTCATCAAAGCCTTTATCAAACATGCGCGTTATTCGCTATCCACGCGGTAGCGAATGACGCGCTGGTTTGAATAGGCCTTATCCTAATTGAAATTAGAGAATGTGTTACATCGCCTTTTCATCCAAGTATTTTCATCATAAAATTAAAGCAATTAAAGTCAGTTTAAAACTTTACTTTAAAAGGATATTTATATTATACTATAAGTAGGGATTTAGATAGCGATAGAGATAATAAAATTAAAGCGAGGCGATGGTGGCCGAGCGGTAGCATGTGCGCTTCGTAATCTTACGGCACCGGGTTCGATCCTCGGCTCTGCACCAATGACTTATCTAGTAAGTTATGTGCAGTTTTCGATGCCATCGCTCTATGCCTCCGAGAGCACGTTAAGCCGTTTGTCCCGGTTGTCATAAGAACATCTATGGCAATCGTTACGGGTAGTCAGACGCCTGATAGAACCTGACGCCTGATCTAACCATACCTGTTACTGGTCCCTTACCTATGGGTTGCGAGGTCAGATGGCAGTCGCTCGTGTAATTCTGGTAGCTCGCCGCTACAGGATAGATTGGGAGCCAACCCCAATAACAAATGGGAAAAGGCAAAGAGGATGATGAGAGATAATAAAATTACTCTTATACTTCAACTTGATGCAATTAAAGGCTAAAAACATTTTTTAAAGATTTTTCCCTTTAATAAACCAAACGTAATATTTACATGAAGATAGGCAAACAAAATCCCTATTAAGCTTATAATACCAGTAACATTTCTGTGCCAGTATCTCTTACGGCGAGATCATCACAAAGTTTCTGCTGACATTTGTTTACCCAACAATTGGGGTAAATTTTGCTTACTGGCAACTAAGAGAGGAGACGAGCGAGACTGCTTGGGGCAAACTAAGTGACTGTGATAATAAATTGTCTGGAATTTGTTTAGTTATTATGAAAACTCTCACGTTTCAATTTATTTATCTATGCAAGTTGTCTAGCCGATGTCAGATTTTTTTGCCTCATGACATAAAGAAAGGTTGAAACTATTCTATTACATACTTAAATACCTAATTTACTTTCAATCAAAATTAGGAGAAACTAAGTTACAAATAGAAAGAGAGAAAGAAAGAAAAATAATTTATTTGTGACAAAAAAACAATAAATAGTACAAATACGATTAACAGCAAATTAAACAGCAGTAAATTGCTATACAAATCGGTCTCAACTCAGCTTAATGCTGGTCATGAGACCAGCGCTGGTCTTCCGTTGGGGCCGGTTCAGTGTCGTCACGATGCAGTGACGTTACAGCTACGGATTTAAAACATATATTTAAATGTAACTAGGTACTAAAAACTATAGGTACAGTGAAATGACAATGAAATGAAAATTTATAATATCCTAACAATCTACCAAACTAAAAGGAATAACACTATAGGTAAAGAGTTGCAAGAAAAGACTGCAGCATCTACTAAAATAAATACAAAATTAAAATAAGGAACTACAAAATAGGAAATGCAAAATGCATTTATGCAATATATATTTTTTTTTTTCTTATATTTTGGCTCCACACATAGTGTATTTAGCCAGTGTCAAGTTTTGTAATTTTTCATCGTATTATGGAAATTTTCACTTAAAGTCAAGTCGTAGTCACAGTCAGAGTAGTCATAGTCTAGTCTAAGTCATAATCTAGTCTAAGGCATGCCCTCGTAAAGTGGTGGCAACTTTACTAGAGGCTTCTATGGAATTTTGGAAGCAACACGAAAAACAACGTTTCACTACATTATATCACTTGCCCACACTCATGCTCGTAATTCAGCACTTAATGCGTAAAACACCACCAATTTTAAACATTAACATTGGAAAAAGCATAAGTTTTGTAAAATAATACAATGCACCGACGTGAACTTTTCCGCGTTCCCGCCAAAACTCCCAATATATTATTAGGTGCAAATTAGTGGTTTTTTTATGTGAACAAATGATGTGACGAGTCGCCTGACGTTAAGCGTCACGGCTGCCCATAACAGATTGCAGTGTCACTCGGAACTCTAAAGTAAAAAGTTTTGCGTGACACTGCACTGCGCACGTCATCCTGAGACATCACATAGTCCAGTTATATGATTACTAGACCGTGAGATCAGATTGTAAGGTCTCATTTGCCCAGTAAATTCACTAGTTACAATGCCTTTCAAACTGGAACACAGTACACACTGCACACTACTGCTTGGCGGCAGAATAACTGGCAATGCGGTGGTACCTGCCTAGACGAACTTTGCAGTAAAGTCCTACCATCTAGTAAAAAGTAGTAGAGTGTGTCGCAAGGGACCTAAATAATGCATATTCGAGAGCAATTGTTTGAATCCAGAGCGAAGCGAAGGGGTCTATAATAGAATCCTAAGCGTAGCGAAGGGTTCAAAGTACATCGCTCGAGGTTAAATAATTTCGGTACCGTGTGGCACACTCGGCTTTTCATCCTCCAATCCAAAACCTCACCATGCATCACCAGGGGGGGTTAAAAAGTTTTATTTTCTTATTATTTGGCTCCACACATAGTGTATTTAGCCAGTGTCAGGTATTGTAATTTTTCATCGGGTTGTAGATTTCACGTATTCGTAAAGTCAAGTCTTAGTCACAGTCTAGGTAGTCATAGTCCAGTCTAAGTCATGCCCTAGTAAAGTGGTGGCACCTTTACTAGAAACCTCTATGGAATTTGGAAGCAACACAATAAACCACGTTTCACCACATCATATCACTTGCTCATACTCATGCTCGTAATTCAGCACTTAATGCGTCAAACGCCACCAATTTTAAACATTAACACTGGAAAAAACACAAGTTTTGAAATAATACAATGCAACGACGTGAACTTTTCCGCGTTAAATAGAATGTATCAATAAATTACAATTAAAAGTATCACCTACATATCCTACCTATTGGTGTAGCGACAATTGGCAATAGACTGAAAAACTAAGACGAAATTTGTTTATTGCCATCTGTCGCTAAACCAATAATATCTAGGAGATACTTTTAATCGTGATTTGTTGATACATTCTATTTCTTTACGTTAAATCAGTTTTAATGTAATCACGTTGAGTAATTAAGCTATTATTGGCAAAATAACGCAAGAAACTTTGAATTTGCCGCGCTAGTGAAACGTTCCACCTTAAATACTTGCTAAAACAAAAAAAATATGGCTATGTTTATGTGAGCGTGTGTGTGTGTGTAGTTTCATTCTGCTTTCACTCGAGAACCTTTCTTCCCCATCGGAATCGGTTATATAGTTGGTAGTCGTAAAATAATATTATCTTCACATTTACATTAAAACATTTTAAAGTTTATAACCATGGAAGCGTACATGGCTGGATCGATTTCCATATACTCGTGAGTGATCTCTCGCGCAGGTGAATGCATAAACTATTACCTAGTGTTCCATATATGGTGAGGAGCCGTGGGACTGGACATGATGTCTGTATTGGTCGTTGGGATCAAAATATAGCCAGGGGTTGTGTGTCACAATGTAAGCTTCAGTAGTGAAAAAATTACACTCATATGTATTCATAGATGTAAATAAAAGAAAAAGTTATGGAAGGTGTAAGTTTTAATAGTAGAAAAATTACACTGTATTCTTAAATGTCCATAAAAAGTAAGGAATTAAAGAGAGCAGATACTCAAAACTCTAGTTAAAGAGAGATGTGAAAGTAGTATGCTTCAATTAGGTGCAACGCACTCGATCTAGTATGCCAAATAAAGAGACAGTAATACGCTTACGCATCTTGAACAGTAGAGACCAGTTTTAGACTGAGCGTTATTTAGTGAAAGTCGTTTATGCAATAATGCTTTTAAACGTCAAAAATCGGAAACCATTATTTATTTTCAACTCGCAATTTTCCTCTAAAAGAAAAGAGCAAAAAACAATAATTATTAATTCTGGTTCCACCCGCTTATTACTTTTTGGAATTCATGTTTAGATCGCATAGAAGCAAAAATGACTTAGGTATATCAAAATCACAGACCTTAGAGAACTAACGCAACTATCATGCTCAGCCCTTCTGCTACTGCTTTTAGACATTACCCAAATCTATATCTAGTAGTATAAATCAACGTTTGGCTCTTGGGCGAAGGTTAGGTTACGTAGGTAGGTGCTTACGAGGTTTTTATATCATGGCCCTAGAGAAGTACTGAGCTTAGCTGGACCTAGGATGTCTTCATCTTTACTTTATAATTATATTCCATAAGTCCTGCGTATTATTTTAGAATTTTTTAAAGAGCTTTGAGTATATAATTAATTAATTATATTGTCAATCTATTATAAAATATATAGTTTTTTGGTTCTACTTAGGCTATGACGTATACGATCATACGACGCACCACCCCAATATATTTTTTTGTTTGGCCCCCTTTGGGGATAATAAATAAGAACAATTTTGATACGATTGAAGTTGTTTATTATAATTATTGAACTAAAGTGACCGATATAGCTCTCTGTCTGTCTACCTCTCAAAAAGGTCATTGACCTGCTATAAACGGCTACATAATCCATATAGCAAAAATGGTAAAACGACGTCGTTAGCCAGAAAATGTAGCATTTATACTGAAAAATAAACAAAACTGAGTACATTTTACATACAAGCAGTGTATGTAAATTCTGACGGACCAGCGACGACGCACGACGACTGATTTGAATTTTGAATTTTGAACTGCGCGGGCGCATTGAATGGTGAATTTTAGGGTGGCCATATTGAAATTTTATAAATGCTGCAACTTTTTTGTGCTGTTCTATTTTTGAGAGATATACGATATAATTATCAAACTTATAGTTTCCCTAGTTTTTCGACATTATAATCCAATGCATGTATACAATCTGAGTTTGAGTTGGTATATTATCCCGAAAGGGGGTAAATCTACTCCCCAAGGTAGACGATGTTTCTTCTACGACTTTTCTAAATTAATAGTTTTTCATTGAAGAAATGCCATGTAAAGTTTACGTTATAATTTTGCCCAAACGCTTCGAAGATAGCCTAGCTTCGTCCTTTTGACGACCTGTGTTTAGAAATGATTTTTTTTATTTATTTTAGTATCTTGTTAACACTCGTAGCGATCGCACGTGCAATTTTGTGAGTGGATTTATTTTTTAGCGTGTCTCCAAACCTCCATGGAAACACGCAGTTTCAAGTAAGGGGCTTACAACTTGTTGGCTATCGTGGTCTCAGTCCGCCCCTTTCGGGATAACATACCAATTTAAACTCAGCCTGTATACCTACTAATTAATAATACATTCCATTTCACAGGCAAGTTGAAGTTAAATAAAACATTATACTTAGTTCTCAATATTAGCAAAGTGAAATGACAAAAGCCAGGCCACATCGCTTGCAGAACCGAAAACCGATGGGGAAGAAAGGTACGCGAGCAGCCACTTAAAGTGGCTCTCTATGAAGGACTATGGAGGCAGTGGACGTCTTCAGGGCGATGATGATGATGATGATACTTTCCAAAAGTAAAGAAGTCACGAAGGAAGGATTTAAGGAATATGGCCAACCTATCCATCTACTTTCCGAGTCATATTTATAACAAATCTTCAAGCTTTCCTCTCTAGTATAATGTCGGATTAGGTCTCATTTCTTGGGCACGTATCGCGGCTTGGAATCTCAATGTGGATATAATAATAAGTACTAATAGAATGTGGAAAACCTAGAATATGGAACTTATCCCTGACACCGTCGCTACTCTAGGGGTTAGTCCATAAATCTCCATTTATGGGACAAAAAGTACAAAGATCCCTCTAACCAAGGTATTTTTGGACAAAACTATTACAAACCTAAAAATAAACCCGCGGGCGCACCATGAGCTCTTAGCGCGATTCAAAACAGAGCCTATACTCGATCGCTTGTCAAAATCCCCATACAAAAAAACAAAGCGATCCAATATACCTAGGCTCTGTTTTGAATCGCGCTAAGAGCTCACGGTACGCCCCCTAGTCAGACCAAGAAATCGAATATCTTTCTTTTGACTCATTTATAGGCTTGCTATGTAGGTATGTTAAGGTAAGAGTAAAGAAGAGAGAGAGAAGAGCTAAAGAGAAAGAAGAGTGAAAGAGAAAAGAGAGAGATGAGCGTGGGAAGAGGTTATCTACCACCTATCTATATTGGCCTTAAGCATGATTAAATTACGTTTTTCTTAGTATTCCGGTTTTAACTTCCAGAAATGCAAAAAGACCAAAATTATTTGATTTTGAATTTAACTTTGATGAGTAGACAAGTAGACACGTATCTGAGTAGACGCAAGCAGACTGACATAAGAATAGACGCATGTATAGATGTGCAGAGGAGCATAGCACTTGGATGAGTACAGGCACGATGATATTAATTATAGGGTATCTTGCCGTCACTGTAGATGATGATGATGATGGTGGTGATGTTGGCGATAATAAAGGTGATAGTGATGCTGTGGATGATGAATTTATGGATTCCTAATACAAAAATAAGCTGTCTACAAATCTATTTATAAAATGTCACCTCACTAACAGTGTCAGTCTGTCGACACAGTTTAACACTTCGTTGGGACACATCCGTCATCTTGCTGATAATGAAGAGTTAAAAATGGGTGTAAGGAAAGCAGACATTAATAAACAAGAAATCTATTTGTGATCGTTAACATTTGACATCAATTAACAAGGAAATATTAGGTACATCCCTAAAATAAAAAAGTCAATTAAGGGACATATAATATTATGTGGACCTCTCGCATCCACTAGGTATGAAGAGTGGAAAGAGGTATGAAGTTCGTCGTGATGTCTCATACCAAAGAGATTGTATGGAGAATGGAGAGTTTCCACAGCTTAGTAATGAGGTACTATAAAGTAATAATACGTGACGTCACTTCACATTTCAGATTTTAATATGTCGGTAAATATTTTATTTAGATTTGTATGTGTAAGGAATGGACCGAGTATTTTTGAAATAGATGAATTTATAATTTAGTATATTTCAATAATGCCACTTATATGTATATGCTGTGGTGGCCATGGTCAAATGTTAACCTATCGTTGATAAAAAAAAATGCATATATAATTAGGTATTATTTTCAAAAGCTAAAACCCAAAGTCTCTCCGTCGAGAATTTGGAATCTGGAATACCGATTGTCTGGAGTCTGGAGTAGGAGGGCTCTTGAGCGAAATTCTGAAAGGTTGTTGCTATACCGAGTCGTCTAAGTTATTACATCGCTCGCAAAACTAGCAACCGATGGGAAAGAAAGGCTCTCGAGTGGCGACAACTGACGCAGCGTAGACTACCCACTAGGACCGATGATCTGGTTAAATCTGGGAACAGTTGGATGCATTCAAGCAGCCGTTCAAAGTAAGAGATCTAGGTAGGTATATGGAGGCTTATGCTCAGAAGTCAGGCTATTGATAGCAAAAACGAAATCCAATAGATTTACTCACAAACTACTTTCATCATCATCATCACCAGCCTGAATAGGTTCACTGCTACTAGGGCATAGGGGCCCAGGATATTTTTCAAATTTTCTTACGATCAATTTTGTTAGAAAATTAATTTTGGAATCTTGTCACGCTTTAAACAAATTCTTTCTGTGTCCCAAACGTTAATGCTCAAAAATATGTCAAGTACGATCTTCGGGCATTTCTGAGATACACCGCTCGGGCTATCGATCGTCATATTATTAGAGTATTGACTGTCATACTCAGCCCCTAAGCTTTTAAAGATTCTGGAGAGGGCATCGCCTGTCCCTTTCTCTCAAAACAGGAGATTCCTCACAGTTACTATGACAACGCACGTTGTCAAGTCACATGCCAAAGATACTTTATGTAAAACTACCACAGCTTAGTAATGAGGTACTATGAAGGAGCAAGAGTGACGTCACTGCATGTTTGAGCTGTCTCTTTCTATTCCTGTATTTTAAAATGCTCGTAACTTTGTACTTTTGTGATATTTAATTTTTGTTTTCACGACTGGTTATTTTTTTAGGAATATTTTTAATTTACGCAATAAAAAATAGCAGGACACAAGTCTATTGATGATATAGCATAGAAGACTTAATACTACCTGGCATTCTCATGGAACAGAAAAACAAGGGTCGGCGTCATCATCACTCCAGTGCATTCCCACGGCTAGGATTCGGGCCTTCTCTCATATGGAGGCCATTATCCACCACGCTGGACAAGTGCGGGTTGGTGGATGACACGTCCTCAAACTTTGTGATTCTTGAACATTCATTGTTTCCTCACGACGTTTTCCTTCAGCGTTGTAAGAGTGAATACAAAATCCGCATATACCTTAAAAAGTCAGTGGGCTGTCAAGTAAGGCAGGCGGGTCGTGTGTGGTAACAGATTCTTATAACTTGAGTAGCCATCAGTCATGATCATCATCAGCCGGAAGCCGCCCACTGCTGAACATAGGCCTCTCCCATAGAGCACCACTTTGAAGGCCTGCTTGCTTACTGCATCCATCGGCTTTTGACAAGTTAGTTGGTCCACATAGTGGAAGGCTGGCCTATGCGTGATCCGGTTCCTGGTCACCTCTCTTCCCTATTGATTATCGGTTCTGCAAGCAACTTTTCAACTTGCTTTGAAAGCTATGTCGGTGACTTTAGTTCTCTCGGATCTTCTCATTCCGGATTTCGTCACGCAAAGAAACCCTGAGCATAGCTCTGTCTATTGACTGGTCTGTTAGCTCAGTTGGTAGTAGCTCTGCCTTCTGAACTATAGGTTGTGGATTCGATTCCCACCCGGGATAAACATTTGTGTGATGAACATCGATGTTTGTTCTGTGTCTGGGTGTTATATTGTATTCTATGTATGTATTTACAAACAAAAAAGTATCTAAGTGTTCTATCAATTATCTGGTTCCCATAGTACAAGCTATGCTTAGTTTGGGGCTAGATGGTGCTGTGTGAAATGTCCACACATTTATTATATATAGCTTCATGCGCGACTTTGAGCTGGCACCTAAGTACAGTCATTGAATTATTCTCTCAGCTTTAGGTATTTTTTGGAATTAAATCAAACCCACGTTTCCCTAAAACAGAACGTGTTAATCCCTAAATAAATATTTGCTCAGGATATGTCACTCATCCCTAAACAAATATCCTATAACATGGTTCGCGAAATCCACTTTTCATCTCTAAATAGGCTCTTATTCATAGGCGATCATATGTACGATTTTGCAACATGATTCGTTCTAAGTTTTTTTATAAAGTATCTACATATTATTATATCATTCGCCGGGCTTTTACCACCGCCAATGTTGCAGCCATTCTCGAACCGAATGGTCTCATGCGTGACCATGGTAAAAGCCCCGACGGAATGACTCTGGTTCCCTGGAAGATGGGGCGGCCTTTAGTGTGGGACGCTACTTGCGTCGATACTATGGCGCCGTCACACCTTCCCGAGACACACGTTAGGGCCGGCGCCGCGGCTAATTCTGCTGAGCAGCTAAAACGGCGCAAATATAGTAATCTCGGTAGCGGTTACATATTTGAGCCGTTTGGTGTTGAGACCCTGGGTCCGTGGGGACCGGGAGCTCATCGCGTTTTCCAAAGTCTATCAGAGCGCCTGGTCGATGCGACGCGTGACCAAAATGCTGGCACTTATTTGGCCCAACGCATCAGCATTGCAATTCAACGTGGCAATGCGGCCAGCATGTTGGGTACGCTACCTACCGGTAGTGGGCTGGAGCACTTGGACTGTCTATAGGCCATCGCGGCTATTATACAGTCCATAAGTGTTCTTTGTAGTAGGTAGTGTAGCTAGTTTAGTTTAGCTTAGTTTAGTTTAGTTTAGTTTAGTTTTTATTATTGTAGTAGTTAGCTTGAGTAATAAAGGCAATTTGCCCGTTAAAGAAAAAATACATATTAACATCTGAATATTCAATACTTATGTACACAGAAGAACGTAGAGAGTGACCGAAAAGGAAGTGTCGTTAGGTACCTACCTAGCTGTCATAGATTTAAATCTCAGGATATGCCTGAACGAACATGGTTTTGTTCAAAATGGTGGAAAAAAAATCTACGCCATCAAGGTGATGCCGCCATGGCATGACGTCCAACAGGACAAGTTTGTAAGTAAAATAAATAAAAATAAAGTTTACAATAATTTTTGAAAGAGAAAATAGATTATTTTATGAAAAATAGTATTCAGTAGTAGTGGATTGATTATGGTAAAATATGCTGCCTTTTTTATTATATTTGTAGTTTGTACTAGTTTTCACAGCATGTTTTCTTTGTAGCACTCGACCGATCTCATCTAACTTACATCACAGACTGAGCGCTAGTGTAGGCCAATCTGTGACTTTGGCTCACACATTGAAGCGACGTTTTAACCTGTTATCAGGCTTGTCCTTACGAAGTAATAATCCTGCTAAACTTTTCTGTAATAAGGTGTAGAGTTTGTCTATTTATCTACCTAATATTATCTGAGTTTGAATTGGGGTATTATCCCGAAAGGGGGGAACTTTGACCATGATAGCCCACAAGTTGTGAGAGCCTTACTTGAAACTGCGTGTTTCCAAACCTCCATACTAAAAAATAAATCCACTCACAAAATTGCAAATGCGATCCCTACGAGAGTTAAACAGATACTATAAATTCGTTTCTTAACACAGGTCGTTAAACTCATTTAAAAGCATTCGGTCAAGGACGAAGTTCAACTACCCAGCTGCGCAAGGGCTATCTTCAAACGTAAACTTTACATGGCATTTCTTCAATTAAGAACTATTTATTTAGAAAAGTCGTAGAAGAAGCATTGTCTACTTTGGGGAGTAGATTTACCCCCTTTCGGGATAATACCCCAAATCAAACTCACCTTGTACATATCAATGCTAGCTGTACCGACTACAAATTTTAATTTAATGACAATATAACTCTTATCTTGTAAACATCTTGTTGAGCTTCTTTTATTTTTTCCAAGGCTTGTTGGATCAACCATTCAAAAAATAACCACTTTATTTTGTTAGTTTGTTGGTGCTAGAGTGGCAACGTTATTCGTTACTGTCAAGTCGTGAATCGATTTAAAAGATTTAGTATACAGGGTTTTATTTTTTGATATCTTGAAATAATAGAAAATTGAGAAGCAATTCAAGCTCATCTCAAGACCGTACTACTAATATAGGTTTAAGGGTTCCAACCCCTGACAAAATACAGCTAGTCGCTTTGGCAGCTACCCTCCGTAATTAGCCGCACGTCAGCCAGGTGAAGTGGGTAAATCGGTATAATGTATAATTATGTTAGATAAGGCTTTACTGATGATTCTCGAGTTAGTTTTGGTGAGTTTGCGGTGAGGTCACATATTAAAAAAAAAATGTTGTGTATAAAAGCCGTAAAATCTTTCTTTATAATATTTAAGGTTCTTTTTTCGTTTGGAAACAAAAAAAAACTCTTATTATCACTACTATACCATCTGTTGTCCGTCTGTCTACATATCGAGGGCGTAGAGGGGAAATTAGATAACTAACACTTTTTGCGAAATCGACTTTTTGGCATGACGATAAAGCCCAAATCACGACGCATTTTTTGGTCTTACTAGCTCGGATATATTATTCCGTGCCAAAATTATTCCAAAAAATGTATTTTTGTAACAGAAATGAACCTTCAATTCTGTAAAAGTTGAGAGGAAGAAGTGAATAGCTGACCAAATAATGTATAATTTCACAGAATCACCATTTTGTCGTCACATAAAATGCATAAAGCTCGTTATTCAGTTTTACCTCAACGCAAAATTTGGATGTGTATAAGGAAATCTGTGACAAAATTTAAAAAAATTCTGTGAATTAAATATTGAACTATTACATAACATATAAATAAGCCCACGGTAATTTTGCTCCTACAAAATATTTTATTGCTAATTTTGTCGAAAAAAATCACTAAATCGTTGTTTTCTCGCGATAATGGTTTTGTTAGTTATCTAATTTCTCTTCTACGCCCTCGATATGTCTGTATGTAAAGGTCTTTTTTCATTCATTGATTTGATGTAGCCGAAATTAAAAATACTATCAGGTCTAAGCATTACTGTCTCATAACTCTGTAAAAAATTCAAAAAACTTCTAATTAAATTAAAAAGGCATTACTTTGTAAAAATCTTTATGTTTGAACTAAATTGTTTATATTTCACGCGTCATTGAAATTTATAGGGACATTTGGGATTTGGGTCACCCGTTGACCTTAGCAAAAAATAAGATTTTATAGCACAAGTAAAAGTAAAAATCTGAAAACCACGAATTACTTTGGTGAGATCGAGAACCAGCAGTAGCAGCTCTACTCAGTCAGGAAGAAAGTTCCGATACCGTCGCACGGCAACCGGGAGATTACAACCTACCCGCATTTAGCAATTACGACGGTGAAGGCTGTCGCCGGCTTTATACGGAGCGACTATCTTTTCTTCTTTCTTCTCATTCATTACAAGTGGGGAAGAAAATGGGCATACCCTACTCCTCCTTATACCATCTGCACCATGTAAGCACGTCCCCCATGTGGTGGTAGGTGGTAACAATAATCGCATGGGACGTGCTGCCCTATATCTTACTCACATTTCCGCAGCAGTGAACTGGAAAGTGAGCAGGAAAATGAGCAGAGCAAGTATGCTGTATGGGACCGCAACTTTTCCATACATTCGCGCTGCCTCATTTCTTGCTCATTTTTCTGCCCACTCTCGCAGACAGTGAGCTAAATGTAAATGAAAGGTTATAAACCTAAATTAATTTGATAATATGGTATCAGTTCAATACCTTTCCTTAAAATATAAATTTAGACAAAACCTCAATAATTTAGTTTAATGACCTGACTCAATCTATAAATACTTACATACTATTAATTTAAGTAATTATTTCAAAGCCTATGTTTTCTAATTAAGTTTTCCTATAATTTTATGTTAGAATAGATCGAAACCATTGAGGTATTATTGTAGGTTACCTATTGATGATTTATTTTCAACTAGAGGGTTCCCCAAGGTTTTTATCCTTTTATAATAATTTCTTATGCCTATTGGGCCCTTAGGTTGTGTCCTCACTAGGCAAAAGTAAGCATCTGACCACTGACTGACTTTGAGCGGCAAAGCGTGCAAACTGCAAACTCAATGTCGAGTGACCGGCGAACTAGCCGCGAAGCTCTAGCAAACTGTTAGCAAAGAAGGCAAACTAAACATAAGCCTTCTAAGCCTCAAACACTGACGTACGGTAGCCAGCCTATCGGTATTTTACAAGCTGCTCTTCGGAGAGTGTTCGATGGAATTGCGCAACTTAATTCCCCCATCCCCTTTTTACCATCGTACAACTAGACGCACGGAAACACGGCATCCGTATTATGGTAAAGATTCCTCGAATACCTACAAAGCGTTTTGATTCCTTGTTTATAATTCGGACAGCAAAGAAATGGAACACCTTACCAGCGTCATTATTTACTGACAAATATAATCTGGGAGTTTTTAAGGCTAGAGCGTATCGATATCTTCTGGTCAAGCATGCTCCATCGTCGACCGCGTCGCCACTTACCATCAGGTGAGACAGTGGCCAAATGTTAGCCTATCGTTGATGAAAAAAAAAAACATATTAGTCGATATGTTGGCACGCATAGTTTAGCTGCAAATCGGCCGTTCAGAATGAGTCTCCAAGCGAAACGCAAACTGCGTACAGTACGAGCTGTATGGACACTCTATTTAAAAATATATAAATTAAATGGTGGACAACTAAAAGCAAACATTGAGCTCCTTACCACTGTTTGCCTTAGTGAGGACACAGCCTTAGATTATCTATCTACCTGTCTGGGCCGTTGAATTTTAACGTTACCATCTGATACTTACTCTATCATGTTTCTGTATCTGTACGTGTACAAATATAAAGCCCTCCGCACACCAGCCACATACAAGTAAAGGCGCACGCACACCAACTAGCTTTCGCAGTCATAAATAAATCCCTAACAACCAAAATCAATACGCAGACGGCGCGGGTGACCCGAGATGGGAAGGTGCTATTCACTTGGGACGTTGCGGGAAAATGAGGAGTTTTATTTTTAAAAAATCTAGTTCCCCTTCTTTTACTAGATGGCGCAGTAAATAATAGTTTAAACCTTTCAAACCACAGAGTAGTTGAAACATAAGAAAATGCTTAGACAACCTACAAAGAAATGTAATATTCAGTTGAGTGGACCACAAGTACATTGTCTGTAGTATCTCCTAAGTAGTCTGTGGTGCATTCTTCTGTAAATTGAAGTGCAGCAGAACTGCGAGACAGATAAACGTTAATATTATGAACCAAAATAAAGCCGAGCTATCGCGCAACGAAAATAACACAAGCGAAACAGTTTAGAGTTGGCAGTCAGTATCGTGACGTGATCATGACACATTTTATAGGAAATGTGTCACCTGTGATCTATGCTTGAAACAGTGACAGTGACAGATTTTGGTAAAACCACAACTGGCGCCATCTATTGGGTCATACATAAAACACCATTTCTTTTTTTAAAATAAAACTCATCATTAATATATTTGAATAGTCGGGGCATGCCAGAGTTGGCATATACATACTTCTCTTAGAGGCTAATACCCGTCTGCACTGAAGTTGGACAGCTCTTAAGTTCGCACATATCTCTACCCCCGGTTTTTCATACGTTTGTCAAATTCGCGTCAAGTCAACCACACCAGATACTGTAAGCTCATTGCTTGAAGACAATCAATGATCAAATATACAACCTATGAGCGTTTAGTATTCAGTGTGCCAAGTTGTCACAAATTCAAAAAAACGTTTGTACGAGATCTCGAAGTAGGTGTTGTTTAGCTAAGTTATATTTTAATAGACTTAAAGTGCAAACGGACATATGTCTTCTTATTCAGCCAGGTAATGTTGCCAGTATTGTGGTTATACTGAAAAAAAAGAAAAAGAAATACGCCGTTCCACTCGCGAGTATTCTGAGGAGTATTCCCAGAATACTTGTGAGTTGGACGGCGTATTTCTATATTTGTTTCTTTTACTGTGAGTAACAGTCGGATATATTTTTTATTTAAAAGGTCTAAGTGTCTTATAAATACTATAAAAATGTTACAGTGATAGGTGCCTGCACTAGGATAAACTCCAGGCGGCATGAGTGCTTACAATTTACTATAGTGACTGTGGGAAAAACAGAATTATCAACGATATTTAAAATTAACATAAATACTAACAGTTGAGTTACAAAAAAAGTGTTTTTACTTTAAATTAACAGTACCTATATTTAATTTATTTCATAAATTATGTACCTAAATAATGTACTTACATATTGTCAAGATTTCATTATGTATAACTGTCATTTTAATAATTATTTGTTATCGATAAAATACCCCGAAATTTTAGCACTCTACGTGGTGGTATAAAAAATGGTGATTGGTTGTACATCTGTCAATAAATTGTTTCGTAAACGATCCAAGTGGAGAGTCCCAGTTCCAACTAAATGGCGCCTTCATGTCATTTACCTGCCTTCATTAATTTAGGCCTATTTTAGAGTAAATGTACATTAATAATAGATGGAAGGAACACTGCCAACCTTTGGATAAATTAGGTACCTACCTATACATTAGGGACTTGAGTGACGATCATGGGCTTTAAGTACCTACAGCGTTATTTTTAACTCACCTTATAACAGAGAGAGTTATTATAGTCACCTAATAACATTTTAGGTGAATATCCACCACTTCCACTTGTCCACTTTTAGGTGGGCTCCAGTCCTCATAATTTTTTATGCAAACGAATGACGTGACGAGCTAGTCATTCGCCTGGTGTTAAGCGTCACGGCCACCCATAACAGATTGCACTGTCACTAAACTCTAAATTAAACGCGTGACACTACGCGTTGCCATGTCTCCTGAGATATCGCACAGTCTAAAAAAGATTTCTAGACTGTGAGTTTGTAAGTCTCATTTGCCCAGTAATTGTACTAGCTCCAATGCCCTTCAAACCGGAACACAGTAGTGCTTGCACACTACTGCTTGACGGCACAATAACTGGCAAAATGGTGGTACCTACCTAGACGCACTTTGCAGAAAAGTTCTGCCACCTAGTAAAGATTAATAATGGGATATCTTCTTTTTATCCCGGAAAATTAAGAGTTCCTATAGAAAACGAGAAAACAGTGGATGAACGCACAGAGCGCGTCTACTTATAGTTCTTTAGCGATATGATTTTCTATAATGAAATGAGTGGCAAACAAGGGATTATTCCACGTGAGTCCCCCACGCAGTGGCATAGACGGTCATACTTACGGCTATCGACCCCTACATATGGAAAATGAGGGCAAACGGGAATACGCTATCACCGTCTGCCATTAATAAATTATAATCTGCCGCTAACTTTTTATATAAGCACAAGTGACTTCTGACACTCGTCGGCCGCCCGCGCCGCCGCGGCACGCTTCGTTTTGCCCGCTCGGCTCGTGCATCGTGTGATCACTGTTAACCTAACGCTCCTCCTCGCCTCGCTCGTCGTCGCACCTATTTATTACTTTGCCCTAGATTTCCCGTTTAAGATGATGCTGGGGGCAGATGGTAATATATTCCGGATCATTATGGTCAACCACCCCCGCGGGGGTGCAAAGTTATAAGTGAGACCGCCTGCCACTGCGTGGGGGACGTTCGTGGGGGCAGACTGGAACATACCCAAACAAGCAGGCTATGGACATCTGCCACACCGAAGGCATTTCCGGTGCGTTTACCCTTAGAGAAGACTCTTAACATTGATGATGAGTTTTGTTAGGCTTGAGTAGGCTCATCTTTGTCAACATTTCACCTGATGGAAAGTGACGACGCGGTCTATGGTCCCAATTGGTAGGCATACCTATAATTTTTCGAACATCAAAGGTAAAATTATTTCATAAACATTTTCCCGAAAAGCTAAAAGCTCTGTCAGATTAAAGGCCATATCAAATGTCTTCGTTCCCATTCACGACTTAAGAAGATTAATTTTCGATAAGAGCCCTCGATAACGGGAAATTTTAGCGAAAATGGCCGACGGGGTGTACCCTGTCACGGTAAAGTTCTTATCATACCTAAGTATTTTAGGTTTTTAGCAACAAAATGTTTTTGGTGATCTAAATAATTATTCCTTTAAGATGTAGCCATTTTGCGATTTTGTTTCTCAGCGGTGAAGTAAACTTACGATGTAGTCGCTGCGCGATGCGGTCATTTTGCGATATAGTAAATCTAAGTAACTAACCCACTGCTTTTATCTAATGGTGAATATTTAGACGCCATTTTAACAAGATAAAGTTTATCTAAAATAATTAGTATAATTATAGTATATATGCTAATATAGTATGGTATCTCACATCACTCGTAGAACTGACAACCGATGGGGAAGAAACGATCTCGAGTGGCGACCACGAACCGGAAGACGTAGCGTAGCCCCCCCCCCCCCCTAGGTGGACCGAGGATCTGGTGAAAACCACGAGGCCTGAGGAGCCGATGGATGCAGGAAGCAAGCAGCTGCTCGAAGTGGTGCTCATTGGAAGCATATGTTCAGCTTTGGACGTCTTCAGGATGTTGATGATAATAATGATAAAGGGAATATCCAGGGAATAGGATGCGGCATTTTCCTCAGTTCCTACATTATAATCTTCTGCGATCACCAAGCCGCCTGCCAAGCGTGGTGATCACGGCAAACCTCTATAATAAGCGTCCATAGTGGCGTTTTATGGGGGAGGTAGTGTTCAGCAGTGGGTCTTCAGGCCTTTGATGTGTGTTTATTCATCGAAATCACGATTTTTTTTTTTTTTTACTATTCCTAGAATGCCTTGTTAGACACTCTATTTATATTACAATCTAGCCATCTATTTGACTAATGAGTAATTTTAATTTAACCTAAACTTCTACAATCAAATTATCTAAGAATGTGTCCAATAACACGTTTCTTATTGTCTCTATTAAGGCGAAGACACGTTATTCTTGTGTTCTTTTTAGGTAGCACTTGTTTGCACTGCACTAACACTATACTAACATTTAATACACTATGACACTACACTAACTCAAATGGTTTTGTTCCTTTCAATCTTCTAACTATATCCGTGTGATCACTAATTGATTTCAGGATTTGAACATTGGACCCTCGCACGACCTAGAGGTCTCCTTTAGCTTTTTATTGCTGTTCTGCGATAATTCTTTTGACTGGCCTGATAGCTCAGTTGATAGTAGCTGTGCCTTTTGAACTGTAGGTTGTGGGTTCGATTCCTACCCAGGACAAACATTTGGGTGATGAACATAAGTGTTTGTTCTGTGTCTGGGTGTTATATTGTATTCTATGTATGTATTTACAATACAAAAAGTATTTAAATATTGTATCAGTTGTCTGGTTCCCATAGTATAAGATTTTCTTAGTTTGGGGCTAGATGGCGCTGTGTGAAATGTCTACACATGTTTATTTATTATTTAATTCTGCCAATTTCTAGTGAGTGAGTATTTTACGGTTTATTTTACGGTCGGAACTACCTTCGCTTTGATGACAAAACTAGATCGCGTGTAGTTTTCCCGCCGCACAAAACCGTATGCATTATTATTTATTACAGAATACTCATAAGCAGCTCTTGTTTATGATTGGGCGAGTTCTTTGTTTAATTATCTTTAATTTATGTTAGTGCAATCAACTGATTATGTGTGCATTACTTCAAACTAGGCATGGGTAATTTCCCAAGGAGCAGTTGAAAAATCATATGATTTTATTTTTCATAAGTCACTACTGCTACTTTTTGTCACACACTGCTACAAATCACTGTGTGATAATCACACTTAATGGGTCATGGCTTCGGATTTCATAATACGAGAGTAGCATCAGCGCAGCGGTAAATATAAAAACATATAATTTTGTTTATGCTTTAAACAGAGACCCGCAGTAAACTTAAGAGAGTAGCATTAGATTTCTTAGTAATCATTTATAGCAGGTCGTAACTTCACGAGGTTGCTCCTAACTCACATCTCTTTTCCATTTCATGAAGCACCGCCAATCGCCTTTGATCATAAATTCATTAGGCATACGAAAAATCCCAGGTGAAATCACAGTGACAAAAATAAATCATAAGATGAAATGAGAATATTTTAAAGTAGGAATCATTTCCATGCCTACTTCTAACCACTAAGCTACGGCAGTCACCCCTATAGCATTCGTTAAAACTTTATTGAAGAAGTCCGCTTTAGTAAAGTGTTTATATCCTTTTTATTTCGCTTCCCTATAACAATATTTTACCTACCCTCAGGAAAATTTTATTTACATCCTTATCACAATGACATACGGTCGGGAATCGTTGGAACCCTGTATTATCTGGTGAGCTAATAAAAAAATATCGTAAGAGCACTTGGCGTCACTTGGTTGAAAGCAATTGAAGTGTCCATTAGTTTTATTATTATTAAGGGATACAATTATTTAATGGAAGATGGATTATTCATTGTGTTGTATATACGTTGTAATCTAACCCATGACCACCACAGAGTAATAAATAAAAATAGGTATGCACGGATCCTATTAGGATCCCCGTACAGAAGAATGACTCTGCAAAAACGTTTATGGAAATAGCGGCTTCTAATGCCAAGCAATAAAGTGGCATTTAGTTTGCACTAGCCCAATTTTACTCACCTCTCTTTCCATCGCATATCTCTTACTTCTTCGCACCGATAGAGATTAGCATGGAATAGTTTTTGGGCAGGCCACATCGCTCGTAGAACTGACAACCGATGGGGAAGAAAGGTTCTCGTACTAGGTGGACCGATCTGACCAAAACTGCGCGGAGGCGATAGACGCAGGAGGCAAGCAGCCAACTTAAGTGGCGCTCTGTTGGTCCCTTCTAGACTGTTGATAATGAGTTATTATTTATTTATTTTTATTTTCTTTATTTATTTATTCCACAGCTCTTAGTAAATACAAAAAAAAAACTAAATTTTACGTAACATTACAGCCAAAAACAGGAATAACATTTTTTTTTTTTTTTTTTTTTTTTTATTATGTCGGAAAACTTAAATTACCGCGGGAAATTATGTATTTTGGGAGTGAAATTGTGTTTAAAAGCCTCCATTTTAGATACATGTATCTACTTAGGATACCTATCTACAACAGCTTCTTTAGATTTTATTGTCAATAAATTTTCATTATAATATAATATCGGGTATCTAAACGTCTACCTTATATTAATTATCTACCTTTTAAATATGCACTCCGCACCGCGAACACTATTCAGTCGTCTGGGCGTTTCAGGAATTTACTAGGGCTAAAAATGAGTCACATCGCTCGTAGAACTGACAACCGATGGGGAAGAAAGGTTCTCGAGTGGCGACCACGAACCGGAAGACGCAGCGTAGGCTGGCCCCCCACTAGGTGGACCGACGACCTGGTCAGAACTGCGGGGAGCCGATGGATGCAGGAGGCAAGCAGCCGCTCAAGGTGGCACTCTTTGGGGGAGGCCTATGTTCAGCAGTGGACGTCTTCAGGCTGATGATGATGATGATGATGATGATGAAAATGAGTAGTATCTACTATTAAGGATAGCTGATTATTATGTTTCGAGTAACACTGCACGATAAAGGTGGGTTTTTTGACCCGTAGTTAAATTATAACCAATAGTTTAATCCTCTAACAAATTTTGATCATTGGTTAGAATTTGTTAGTATTTTTAACCATTGGTTACCTTCAAGAAACCCAGCCTAAGTCGTCTTATTACTAGAGTGTGCTATTTGAGATGATCGCAGTGGAGTGTCACGCAAATTTTCGAGTTCCGAGTGGCACTGCAACGGTGATAAAGGTGACGCTTAACATCAGGGGAACGACTGGCTCGTCACGTTATTTATTGACACAAAAATCTAATGAAAGAAAACACAAAGCCTTCGTTCATAATATTGTGTAGAAAGAATTCACAGCACTACGATATACTAATGAAAAAACTCACCCAATTGGAATAAGCTATTCTTAAATTTAATAAACTTTTCAGCAGGAATATTTCACAATATAGCGGAGAAAAAAATATTTCAGTACATTTTGCGAATCCCTTCAATTTCATATTTATAAAAAAGTAAGGAGGTAAAAAGAGCCCAAGATCCAGGCCCAAATTTATTGCCTTGCGAGTATTTCTAATTTAAGTAAGTACCTATTTGTTTATCTACATCACTATTATAAAGAAGAAAGATTTGTATTTTTGTGTGTTTGTAATGAATAACCTCAAAAACTACTGTGCCGATTTCAAAAATTCTTTCACCATTGGAAAGCTACATTCACCCTGAGTAACATAGGCTACACCAATACACGTGCGAAGCCGGGGCGAGCCGCTAGTTTACTACTGTGCCGATATCAAAAATTCTTTCACCATTGGAAAGCTACATTCACCTTGAGTAACATATGCTACACCAATACACGTGCGAAGCCGGGGCGAGCCGCTAGTTTATTATACTTAGCATAGAGAGCGATGGTGGCCGAGCGGTAGCATGAGCGCTTCGCAATCTTACGGCACCGGGTTCGATCCTTGGCCCTGCACCAATGACTTATCCAGTAATTTATGTGCAGCTTTCGATGCCATCGCTCCGTGCCTCGGAGGGCACGCTGTCCCGGTTGTCATAAGAACATCTATGACAATCGTTACGAGTAGTCAGACGCCTGATAGACTCTGACACCTGGTCTAACCATACCTGTTACTGGTCCCTTATGGGTTGCGAGGTCAGATGGCAGTCGCTCGTGTAATTCTGGTAGCTCGCCGCTACAGGTTAGATTGGGAGCCGACCCCAACAACAAATGGGAAAAGGTAAAGAGAGGAAGGACTTAGGATATAGGTAATAAAAAAAATTTTAGGTGGCAACCACGAACCTGAAGACGCAGTGTAGGCCCCGCACTAGGTGGACCAACGACCTGGTCAAAACCGCGGAAGCCGATGGATGCAGGATGCAAGCAGCCACTCAAGGTGACAGCAGTGGATGTTTTTAGGCTGTTGATAATGATGATGAACGTTTTAAAGCAAGGCCACAGCAAAAATTTACCGATAAGCACGAATTGGTCCATCTACTTATCTAAGAGAACCAATCTGCAGCATCTAGATTTAAAGAAAACAAACTAGCGCTTCCATTTTGGTTAAACTCTAACGTAAACTATCTCGTCCAAGCAAACCTTTATACTTAAGCTTTGAAGCCTTGAAGATGTAGGTGTAAATAGATAATAACTTTTTTGAAATTAATATTTAAAAAATGGGGACTTGAATCGCTTTAAATTTATACAGAATAAGTACTTAAAAGCACATGGTCAGGTCAGGATTATCATCAACACCCTGAAGACGTCCATCGCTGAATATTAGGCCTCTCTATAGAATGCCACTTTGACCGCAAACTTGCCTCTTGCCTCCAACGACTCCCTGCAGTTTTGACCAGGTCATCGGTCTACCTAGTGATCTGGCCCGACCTACATTACGTCTTCCGGTTCATGGTCGCCTCTCAAGAACCTTCTTCTTCATTGGTTGTCAGTTCTGCGAACGAAGTGGCCTACCTACTGCCATTTCAACTTGCTAGTTCTAAGAGCTATATCGGTCACTTTAGTTCGTTTACAGATCTCGCAGGGAAACACCGAGCATAGCTCTCTCTATAGCTCGTTGACTGAGCTTACTAATGAGGCCAACAGTAAGAGACCACGTCTCAGTCCCATAAGTCAACACTGGCAACACACACTGATTGAAAACCTTTGTTTATCCCATAGATTATAAAGCTTGTTGATAGCCCGTGAACATAATTTAACTGGATTTATAGTCAATGGTTTATCCCCTCCCTCTGTTTATTGGGGGGTTAAAAAAGTCAGCCGAATTGTAAACAGTCTCCATTTTGAACAACCCCTCTACGTTCACATATTCCTTTCGCATGAAATAAAATCGATTAAACTTATATGTCGATTAATCAAAAGCAGTTCCGTGCTTCGCATCGAGAGAGATATCGAAGTTATAATTCAAAAAGTTCGTAGCCTACTCTAAATGACGTATGGCGTGCGTCTGGTGTATACGTACCTTTATGAATTATACATTGTTAGATTGGCCGTGTGGTCTCAGCGGTGTGAGAACGGGGGTCTAGCAGAGATTCACTAGCGCGGAAAATTCAAATTTTCTTGCGTTTTTTGCCAATAATAGCTTAATTACAAAACGTGATTACATGAAAATGGATTTAACGTAAATAAATAGAATGTATCAACAAATTACGATTAAAAGTATTACCTAAATATAGCAACAAAAGGCAATAAACCAATTTCGTCTTGGCTTTTCAGCTCTGTGCCATAACTTTAGAAGATGGTCATTCCATTACGTTCTGTAGTCAATTTGGTCATTTAACACTTATCAGCTAGACGTCCAGTGCTAACTTTCTCGTCTTACAAGTTACAAAACAACACTCCCATGGCCCATAAACAAAGTATTAAACAAAGAATGCTCAACACCACTAACGAGACAATCACTTGGCTCACACTTAAATTTATTGATAAGACCTTAACACTGTAGTGAGGGGACACCTACGTAAGCCAGGACTAAGACCGAGAGCAAGACTGCAAGTGACTTGAAAAACAAGAAGACAAATAGCGACACTTGGTTCTCTGAGGATTTCGATACATCTTAAACAATTCGTGTGTTTAATAATTATCCTATAATATATAAATAGATAAATAACGCCCAACGATCACATACATAGATCCTGGACCCTAACTAGGATTCCCTGTATCTAGGGACCCAGGAACTACGAGGACCATGGTCCCACAACACCCAGACACAGAACAAGCATTTGCGCTTTTTTTTACGTGTACAAATACTTGTCCTGTCGCGGGAATCGAACCCGCCGCCTCCGGGTTATGAGCCGACCTGCTCAACCACCACACCACAGAGGCTGTCAATATCCATCCTAACCTATATATATATATCTTTTCATTATGTTTCTAAGTAGAAGTGGTACAAAATACCTTCTCAAATCGTAGCAAACTCTTTATTTACGCCAGACAGCATCCTAGGTCAAAGAAAAGTAGTTAAATTACGTGTGGAATAGTAGGAATGCTAACAAACTAGCCATGACTAATACTTTTAGTACTTCACTGCCAGCATGTCTTAAATCTGACTAATGGACAGATAGATAAATAAACTCTATATTGAAAACACAACAATTAAAGAAAAAACCTGCAATCAGAATCTTATAAGTAATTTATTCTTATTCACTGAATCGCCAAAATTTGTCAGACTGTATTTCAAGATCATCAAAATCTTCAAGACTTACAATTATCTTCTTTGCCAGTATATTTCCTTAATAGCAAAAAGTTAGTGGGAACATCGGGAATATCCTCTTCACTGAATCACAACTTCATAACTTGTGATAGAACTTTCAAGATCAAGAAAGTCAAGACTAAAAATCAAGACCACTTTACCCCAAAACTAGTCTTAAATTAGCTTACCGTATCTCCAAACCGAGTAATTTTTGTCACTTCTACACTAATTTATAGCCATTCTGATCTGTGTGGTCGAAGTCGATACAGTTATTGATGGACTAATGAATAATGAATGTTTGTTTGTACAGTTTTGATAATGGGTGAAAGTTTTTGTAGTAGTTTAAACCTTAAACTGGGTTATAGCCGTGAGTTAAATACCTACCTAGTAAGTGTTAGGTGACGAAATAATAATCGATATTAACCGATAATTTTTTAAATGACAGTAGGTACGGCAATCCAGTCGAATGTAGACGGATTTAAATCAACTGAGTGATCCTGTGGTAATTGGTTTCGAGGATATAGACGCAAGCACGCATTTTATTTGGTGGTAGGACTTTTCTGCTAAGTTCGCCTAGGTAGGTACCACTGCTTTGCCAGTTATTCTGCCGGCAAGCAGTAGTGTGCAAGCACTACTGTTTTCCGGTTTGAAGGACACTGTATCTGGTGAAATTACTGGGCAAATGAGACTTTATGATCTGATCTCACAGTCTAGTAATCTGATTATTAGACTGTGGAATGTCTCAGGATGACGTGCGCAGTGAAGTGTCACACGAAACTATATTATTTTAAAGTTCCGAGTGACACTGCAACTGTTATGGGTGGCCGTGTCGATTAACATCAGGTGAACGACCAGCTCGTTACTTCATTCATTCATAAAAAAGGCATTTTGGTTTGAGTCATCGAGGTTGGAAGTTATGAGAAAAGCAGTAGAAACAATTTAATAATGTACAGTGGTAAAGGTGTATCAACTTCGGATAAAAAGTGTATATAATAGTATATAATAATAAGCTATATATAATATATATAATAATATATAGCTGCTTGAGGTTATTCTTTTTAACTGCTATTACTCTATGTGGTCTTATTAACTACTATTAAATTAAAGAGGTCGCACGAAGAATCCAACTCGGCTGGGCAGCGTTCGCGAAGCGTCGACCTATCTTATAGCCTAAAACACCGCAGAGCCTGAAAACGAAAGTTTTCAATCAATGTGTATTGCCAGTGATGATTTATGGAACTGAGACATGTAATCTTACTGTTGGCTACATTAGTAAGCTCAAAGTCACGCAACGAGCTATGAAGAGAGCAATGCTCGGTGTTTTCCTGCGAGATAAGATCCGATCCGCAGAACTAAAGTGACCGATATAGCTCTTAGAATTAGCAAGTTGAAATGGCATTGGGCAGGCCACATCGCTCGTAGAACTGGCAACCGATGGGGATGAAAGGTTTTTGAGTGGCGACCACGAACCGGAAGACGCAGCGTAGACCTCCCACTAGGTGGACCGACGTTCTGGTGAAAACCGCGGGGAGCCGATGGATGCGGGAGGTGAACAGCTGTTTATAGTGGCGCTTTGTGGGGGAGGCCTATGTTCAGCAGTGGACGTCTTCAGGCTGTTGATGATGATGATGAACAGTAGTGTGTGTTAACAGCTGTGTGGTCCCGTCAGATCGACATAACATGTCGGTTTGTACAGCCCATGTTACCCGCGCACGCGCAGTCATCGGTGCACCCAGCGGGCCTCATAAATACTCAAAATCGATAAGCCGAATGCCTTTACATTAAAAATTTCAACCTCCCGTTATTGAAAATATTATATTTCAATCATTAAAACATCGAAAACATTACCCTTTCAATAACGAAGGTTTTGGATACTGGATACTTTGCTAAACTCATTTTCGTTAAATTCATTGTTGAAACTAAATAAGTAGTTAATTGGTGGATAAAGTTTCGGGGTTAGAGCTCGGGAATTTTTGGGATTGTTCAAATTACTATCTGCGGCTTTTGGCTTCAAATACAAATCATAGCATCACAGCGCATCAGTTGGTATAGTAAAGTAGCTCTGCTGTAGGTTATGGGTTCGGTTCCCACCCAGGGCAAACATATTCCTTATCATCAGCCCGAAATACGTCCACTGCTGAACATAGGTCTCCCCCATCAAATGTCACTTTGGACGCTAATTATATAGGGGGGTGGATTTTCCACATAATCACCCCGCTTGGCAGGCAGCTTGGTGATCCTAGAAGATTTTAATGTACAGAGGAGAATGCTGCTGCCCATTCTGCCTCAATATTCCCTTAGACGGTTCTTACAGCATCCATGTGGTGGCCAATGATCATCGCTAATCAGGATCACACGGCCTACGTTCCTTCTCTACTAATATATAAAAGAGAAACTTTCTCTGCTTATAGGTAGTTGTTTGGCTGTGTGGATTTCACGCCAAAACTACTGAACTGATTTGAATGAAATTTCGCAGGCAGATATTTTACACTACCAGGATCAGCCTGAAAAAGTTCAGTTTCCGCGAGAAGTCGGGTAATTTGCAGATGAAGTTGTGCCACTAATAAATAAATCATCACGTAAACAGGCCTTTTTAGGAGTAAATCATTAGGCGAACAGAACTTTTTAGGAGTAAATCATTAGGCGAACAGAACTTTTTAGCAGTAAGTCATTCGGCCAACAGGCTTTTTTAGATATAAGTCATTTGGCGATCAGGTCTTTTAGGAATAAATCATTCGGTGAACAGACCTATTTAGGAATAAGTCATTCGGCGAACAGGTCTTTTTAGAAGTAAGCCATTCGGCAAACAGGCCTTTTTAGGAATGTCATTTGGCGAACAGACCTTTGTAAGAAAAAGTCATTTGACGAATAGTTCTTAATTTGGGTAAGCCGTTTTGCGAATACGTCCAATCTGGACTAAACCAAATTGAAATGTGGCTTTCATCACGGTTTAATGACGACACGCTTGAACCAAGTGAGATGAAATTTCATGCTTTCAAACACAGTGTTTATATGAAACGTCCCTTCGGTAAAGATTCATCATCATCACCAAGCCAATACGTTCCCACTGTTGGGACACGGGCCTTCTCTCACTTGGAGATAGTGTAGGCCATAATCCAGCACGCTGGACAAGTTGCGGGTTAGTGGATGACACATGTTCTCGAATTTTGTGATTCTAGAACATGCCGGTTTCCTCACGATGCCTTCACCGTTGCAAAGACGGTAATATTACTTACTTTGAATTCAATACAAACCGGACTATACAACCAACTTCCCAATTCGCCAACTTTTTTTTTTAACCATCACCATTCATTACCTATACAAAAATTTGGAACATACGAAATTCATCCTTGTCTACAACAAAATAAAGGTTGTGGAAAAAATGTTTTTAACAAAAGAAATACACGTATTGTGTACAACCATACGACTCCCTGATCAAAATTTTACGCCTGAAGGCGCACCGACTTTCTATTGTCACATACTACGCATAATACAAACTTTTTCACGAGTTATGTTGTCACAGAGTAGAAAAAAGGACAGATGTACGAAAACAACAATTGTCGTCGAGAGGCAAAGTCGAGAGCCAAGAAATGTAATAATTGAGATTTAATGAAGTGTCCCGGGTTTGGTTAACTTTTTAGGGTACCGTGGTGGTAGAAAAGAAATTAAATTAAAACCTTATTAAATCATGGAATGAATAATTTTTGTGAGAGTCGAAATTTTTCATCAAATTTTTGCTTATAAGTAGGTACGTACAAATATACGAAATTGGATTTAATATTGACTATTGTTATGTATGCATATATATACACGATATACGCACGCCAGCCACCAGATGGCGACGATCGAACTCACAGTGCAATGGCGTCAATTTCATTTGGAGTGTTGTCCAGCTTTGACCACTTGTCACAGGACTGGAACACTTACAAGAACAGAATCTTGCAGTTCTTCATCGCTAATGATTTTACCGACGGCACAGACAAAGCGGGTGTGAAAAGGAAGGCCATCTTGCTCAGCGCACTCACCGAGACATCGTACAAGTTGGCTAGTGATTTGGCGCTGCCAAATAATGTGGCAGATCTAAATTTTGAGGCCATCCTCAAAATCTTCGATGACCATTTCACCCCCAAGAGGTGCGGATTCGCCGAGCGGTACCATTTCTACTCGGCCAAGCAAAACCCAGGGGAAGGGCACTCACAATGGGCGGCCCGTATCAGAGGCCTTGCAGCTCATTGCGGTTTTAAGAATCTCGAAGAGGCCTTGCTAGACCGTTTCGTCATGGACATGGTAGCGGGACACGAACGTGACAAGCTTTTTTCACAGGACCTGCGGGAACTCACTCTCAGCAAGGCAGTTGACCTGGCTGAGAGCGTGCGTTGCGCACGCGAGGCCGCGGCGGCAGCGCCCGGAGGCGCTGGCTCCGTCGCCGCCGCGCACGCAGCCGCAGCGCGGGAAGCTGGCGTGTTCAGCATTTCGGGGAAGAACGCCGACAAGTGCAATGTGTGTGGATACACAAGTCATAAAAGTGCGCAATGTCGATTCAAAGATTACAAGTGCAAAAAGTGTGGTGTAAAGGGCCATCTACGCAAAATGTGTAATAATAATAAAATTAAAAACGTTGAGCAAGGCGAGGTGGATGAAGGCGATGATGGTAAGTCGCTTTGCAATATTAGGTGTCGGCGTGATATGCCTATGGTCGAGAGCGTAGAAGTCGGGGGTACTGTCTTTGAGTTTGAAATTAACAGTGGTTCCCCGATCAATGTAATTTCTCACAAAACGTACGAAACCTTTTTTAACAATTTACCACTAGCACAGACAGCTAAAAAATTTAATAGCTACACCGGGGATAAAATGCCAATAATCGGGTATTTTCACGCCCCCGTTACGTACCGAGGCAGTACTTTTGCACTGGAAATCTACGTGGCGCGCGACGGCGGCCCGCCACTGCTAGGTCGTAGCTTCATGTGTGCTTTTGGCTTAGAGATCGCGCCTACGACAACAAACGTAAAATATTGCGAACGATCAGATAACACACTAATCACTGATACTATATCCAAGTTTCCCCAGCTATTTTCCGGTCATTTAGGTTGTTTCAACAAATATGAAGTTAAGTTATATCTTAAACCGGATTTGAAACCCATATTTTTCAAAGCTAGGCCAATAGCTTTTGCTTTAAGAGACAAGGTAGATAGCGAATTAGATCGCTTGGTAGCGCTGGGAGTCCTAAAACCCGTCGAGCACTCTGAGTATGCCTCCGCTATTGTACCTGTGCTGAAAAATGACGGGAGCGTAAGACTATGTGCGGACTATTCAGTGACTATAAATAAACATTTAGTAATCGAAAAATATCCATTGCCCACTATCAATGAAATGTTTTCTAAGTTGCACGGTGGAAAATATTATTCCAAACTAGACTTATCTATGGCCTATGCTCAGTTCCGTCTGTCGGAAGAGTCACAAAGCCTCACTTGCATTAACACGCACCGGGGCCTGTTTAATTTCACGCGCATGGTGTTTGGATTGTCCAGTGCGGCGGCTATCTTCCAGCGCGCGATGGAGTGCGTACTAGCAGGCATGGAGGGCGTTTTATGTTTCCAAGATGATATATTGGTTTCAGGTTCTACCAAAGTGCAAAACTTAGAGCGCCTACGTGGCGTTTTACAACGTCTTCAGGACGCGGGTTTGACTGTTCAAAAAAATAAATGCGAGTTCTTAAAAACGGAAATATGTTACCTAGGCCACGTCATCGACGCTCGTGGGGTGCGTAAGTCAAGCGACAAAGTTACGGCGATCGTAAAGGCGCCTATACCTACAGACGTGTCACAGTTGCAGTCTTTTTTAGGGCTTATTAATTACTATCGCAACTTCATCCCAAATGCTTCTAGCATTTTAAGTCCCTTGTATGAATTACTGCACAAAAATTCAAAGTGGTTATGGTCTACTGCGCATACGGATGCATTCAACAAAATAAAGCTCATACTTGCTTCCGATCAAGTTTTAACTCACTTCGACCCTAACGCAAAACTTATCTTGACTGTGGATGCATCACCTTACGGGCTAGGTGCAGTGTTATCCCAGATATGCTCAGACGGGTTAGAAAGACCCATTTCTTTCGCCTCGCGCACCTTGACGTCAGCAGAGATTAGATACTCACAAATACAAAAGGAGGCCACTGCTATTATTTTTGGGGTTAGGCGGTACCACCAGTACTTATATGGTCGCTCGGATCCATTTCTTCTCCGCACAGATCATAAGCCCTTAATCACCATTTTTGGACCTCACAAAGGTATACCAGAAGTATCCGCCAATCGTCTCCAGCGGTATGCGATTTTTTTATCAGCATATAATTATGTTATAGAGTATGTACGAAGTGTGGATAATAGTGCAGATTTTTTGTCACGCGCGACCTTGCCCGGCGAACAAACAGCAGTGGTGGCCGCGGCTGACGTTCGCCAAGAGGAGCACTGTTGTCAAGAGCGCGCCGCCTACGTTAACTTCGTCACTGACGGGTCGCTGCCGGTCACACTTAAAGAGTTGCGCACCGAAACAGCAGATGATGGGCTACTTAAAAGGGTCGTAGGCTACGTCTTGGCTGGTTGGCCTAGGAGGGTCACGGATTCAAACTTGAAACCGTTTTTTAACTGTAGATTTCAGTTGGCCTACGAAAATGGTTGTCTAATGCGGGGGCACAAAGTAGTCATCCCCGAAAAGTACCGAGTCAAAGTGTGTAATGAGCTGCACAGTTCCCATTTTGGCATAGTAAAGTTGAAAGCGGCAGCTCGTGCGCGGTTCTGGTTCCCAGGTATAGATGCCTACCTCGAACAGCTGGTGAATACGTGTGCCGTGTGCACTCAGCTCCGCCCCGCACCGCCGCGCGCCCCTCTCGCGCCCTGGCCGTTTCCCCCGCATGCATTCTCCAGAATACATTTGGATTTTCTAGGTCCAATTGATAATAAAATGTACTTGATTATAGTGGATGCTTTCTCTAAGTGGGTAGAATGCTATTGTATGAGTACGAACTTTGGCTCCAAGGCAGTTATTGATAAAATGAACGATTTAATGTCACATGTAGGAGTTCCGCATTTAATTGTAAGCGATAATGGAAGTTCGAGTTTTGCAACACGAATGGCATTAAACATGCCTTGTCCCCCCCCTATAACCCGGCCAGCAACGGCCAGGCGGAAAGTCTGGTGAAGGTTGTTAAAAAAGGAATTAAATCAATAATCATATCTAACAGCGGTAAAAGTGTTACGCAGGAAAAGCTTTTAAAGTTCTTATTCGACTATCGAAACTCAAAGAATAGTACCACCGACAGATCACCTGCTGAAATTCTTTTCGGTCGGCCGCTACGCAGCAGGCTTGATTTACTGAAGCCTTCTGACGTCATCGACTCGTCATCCACCGACCTTGCTCGTGATGTTAAACGTAAACAGTGTTCACAGGCCAAATATTATAAAGGAACAGTGCGACCCGATTTTAAAGTCAATGATATTGTGTGGGTTAAGAAATTTTTAAACAACAAAAAGTTCTATTGGCTTGAAGGTATAATTGAAGAAGTATTAGGCAATGTTGTGTACTTGGTGCATATCATAAAACTAGACGTTACAGTGAAAAAACATAAAAATCAGTTATGGTTGAGACAAGAAGGGACAGGTAACACTACGACACCTACCAGCAAACATAACTGGTGTCCCGATTCAGTCGATAATCCTAAGCATTTATTAGTTAATGACACAGTAGTTAGTCCCGCAGCCTGTGCATCAAGCTCTTGTTCTCATGATAATGACAACACGGCGGGCACGCCTGCGTGCGTTGCCGAGCCGGCAGAGGAGGAAGGGAGAAGTCTGGACGAGCCCCAGGTGTTGCTACACCCGAGCACTCCAAGAGCTCAGCACTCGTTAGACACAATGGCTGACTCACCAGCCTTTTCCACTCCAACCACTACAACTCCATTGCAAGAACCCGCTAGGTCAAAGCGGAACAGGCCTAACGTTAATTATAGAAAATTCTTGTAGTAGTTACTAGTTACTTTTCATTTTATTTATCTAGTGTTTTGGTTTTAAGCTAAGGAGGGAGGAGTTGTTATGTATGCATATATATACACGATATACGCGCGGCTGCGCCCGCGCTTGCATTGGTCGCGAGCCCAATAAATCAGTACGCATCGAGCCAGTTGTTTTAATACACGTCTCCTCGCACCCGTAAGCTCGCATATGATACAACTATAAAATGATTCCTAGTGTAAGTCCAAAAAGTGCGACAATAAGAAACAAACCTCAATCATATTATCAGATGTAAGGCGGAACGTTACACTAGTGCGGCAAATTCAAATTTTCTTGCGTTCTTTTGCCAATAATAGCTTAATTACTAAACAACATACACAAACAACAACACACAAACAAACACACACACATAAACAACAACAACAACACACACATCAACAACACACACACAACACACACATACACATAACACACACATACACACACACACAAACAACACACACACACAACAACACACAAACAATGTGTGTATACATAAACAATTTTCCTCTTAGTTTTTCAGTCTGTTGCCATTTGTCGCTAAACCAATGATAAATCTAGGAGATACTTTTAATCGTAATTTGTTGATACATTCTATTTATTTGCGCCAAATCAGTTTTCATGTAATCACGTTGAGTAATTAAGCTATTATTGGCAAAAGAACGCAAGAAAATTTGAATTTGCCGCGCTAGTGAAACGTTCTACCTTAATCTTTGATAAGGGAGTAATAAGGACCAGAAACATGTCACGTGACTTGACCTTATCAAAGATATTAATGCATAGTACCTACTGTAACAAAAGCCGAAGCACTTAAACTTCCATTTTATTCTTCATTATTCAAAACACATCGTAGATTTTTGCTAGTAACACAAAAGACCGGTTTTACTAGGTGGCAGGACTTTTCTGCAAAGTTCGTCTAGGCAGGTACCACCGCTTTACCAGTTATTCTGGCGCCAAGCAGTAGTGCGCAAGCACTACTGTGTTCCGGTTTGAAGGGCACTGAAGTTAGTGAAATTACTGGGCAAATGAGACTTAAGAACTGGGTACGCTACCTACCGGTAGTGGGCTGGAGCACTTGGACTGTCTATAGGCCATCGTGGCTATTATACAGTCCATAAGTGTTCTTTGTAGTAGGTAGTGTAGCTAGTTTAGTTTAGTTTAGCTTAGTTTAGTTTAGTTTAGTGTTTATTATTGTAGTAGTTAGCTTGACTAATAAAGCAATTTGCCCGTTAAAAAAAAAGAACTGATCTAACAGTCTAGAAATCTTCTTAAGACTGTGTGATGTCTCAGGATGACGTGCGCAGTGCGCAGTGTCACGCGAAACTTAAATTTAGATTTCCGAGTGACACTGCAATCTGTAATGGGCGGCCGTGACGCTTAACACCAGGCGAACGACTAGCTCGTCACTTCATTCGCTTACATAAAAAAAAGACCGAGACTGGCTGTTTTTCTATAGTTTTTATTCCTCATCAGACTCATGCTCTCGTCCAATCACGTACCAGTCAGAATTACCAATTAAGAAAAGACAGTTCACCTTTTCGAAAAATAGGAACAATTTAATAAATCCACGAGATGCATAAAGTTGTTTTCACCTCACTAGCTCGGAAAGATTCTCATTGTCATTCTAAATCTGGGTGCAAAAACGCATTTTAAGCGCTACCGTGGAAAGTGTTTTTAAAATTCGAACCTTTCTATTCAATAAATTTCTCGTCAAGAATTGGGGGTTTAATCACAGATCTGCCCGAATTTAACCTTCTTGATATTGCCAGTCCACTGAAAATTAATTAATACCACAGACTAACAACCAGATCGCCAACCTCATTTTTAGAATAATCGCACTGTCCATCACTAAAGAGTATAAAATATAACTATTATTTATCTTATCTCTCACTACCTAAGTAGGTACTATAAGTATCAAATCAATGTATGGAACCCTTCTGAAAATAGACGCTCTCACACTTTTAACAATACAGGGTGACTACACATCGCTCTTAAAGTGTCCATAATAAATTCTTATAGAGGTTTGAATCGTCAACGTGTAAAAAATGCAGGTGTTACATTTTTATGTTTGTGATGTCCTGTTTTGTGTGAACTTAAGTGAGATTTGACTTTAGAGGGTTTAAATTTGATTACTGTAATATGTATGAAGGTATGCATTGTAGTTTATCATCATCGTCCTCTTTGCCTTTTTCCTATTTTGTTATTGGGGTCGGCTCCCAATCTAACCTGTAGCGGCGAGCTACCAGAATTACACGAGCGACTGCCATCTGACCTCACAACCCATAAGGGACCAGTAACAGGGATGGTTAGATCAGGCGTCAGATTCTATCAGGCTACTGACTACCCGTAACGATTGACATAAATGTTCTTGCAACTGGGACCGACGGCTTAACGTGCTCTCCGAGGCACTGAGCGATGGCATCGAAAACTGCACATAAATTACTAGATAAGTCATTGGTGCAGGGCCGAGGATCGAACCTGATGACGTAAGATTGCGAAACGCAAGACGCAGCGTAGGCCGGCCTTCCAATAGGTGGACGACTGGTGAAAGCCGCGGGGAGCCGATGGATGCAGGAGGCGAGAAGCCGCTCAAAGTAGCACTCTCTAGGGAAGGCCTATGTACAGCAGTGGAAGTTTTCAGGCTGTTGATGATGATGATGATACTTAATTATAAGAAGAAGATTACAGCTGGAATAACTGGTGGCTGAGCCTAACATTATCGGCAAAATTAAGGCTCTCACAGACTTTGCTGGCTGTGAAACAAGAGCACTGCGTCCAGTTTGCCGTACTACGTACCACTGTAGGGTTAGCACGGCCGGTAGACAAAACTGTCTTTCCCCTGTTTTACTCCAAGGAAGTATGAAGAAAGTGACGTAAAACGGGGAAAGACAATTTTGTCTACCGTCCATGCTAACCCAGCTGGAGTGACGAAGTGGAGAAGGATTAGTTTGTGCTCCAGGCTGAAAACTGGCAGGAGCTAGCTCAATCGAAGTGGCGGCTCTTATTATCGGAGGCAAAGGCTCATTTTGGGTCAGCACCTTACCTAATAGTTAATTTTATTTAAAAAAATGCAGGCTCGTTCGCCGATAAGGAAGAAAGGTTCTCGAGTAGCGTCCATGAACCGGAACCGGATCGACCCTACCACGGGGAGCTGATGGAAGCAGGAGGTAAGCAGCCACTCAAAGTGGTGCTCTGTTGGGGAGGCCTATGTTCAGCAGTGGACGTCTTCAGGCTGACGATGATTAAGGTCACGTTTACGACGTTTTATCTTGACCCGATTTGGATGAAATTTTGGTCGCAGACGAAGATCAAAATGAGCTTTATATCTAGGAAAATTAAGATTTTCCCCGGGAAAATGGGAAAAATGTGGGTAAAATTGCGCGTCATATTTTCTTTTATTACAAGTACGATCCTCACGTTATTCAAAACCGCGACAAAGAAAAGTAAAAAAGAATAAACAGTTTTATTGAAAACAAATGAAGCGAAAACTTGGCAACGACATCCTGCGGATGATTTATATTTTGATGTCTGTACAGTCAACGCACAAAACATATGCTAAATACAACTTGAGTTTCGAAGTATCCCGAGAAAACCACCCAATATTTTATAAAGCACCGATAAAAATAGCTGCAGAATGAATCCAAAAATAGCACCTTTACAAAATGGATTGGTATCACTTCGAATAAATAACATTTAAACCCATTCCCAAAATATCACCTTTACAAAATGTGTGACGGACCTACAGGCATACCTACCGGCCGCACACGCACACCGGCGTATCCCCCGATAACACCGACACGACCGCGCGACCCCGCGCGCCCCCGCCCACCGCGTTCAGCAGACCGCGACCGCAAAAAGATATAAAAGCCGTCCAGCGCGCGGTTAAGGCAGGCACCTGCCCGGTGACGCTGTAAAGGTCGGTAGAGACCAACAGCATTAGCCCGTTCAAAAAAAAAAAAAAAAAAAAAAAAGGTTAAGGCAGGCATTTGCTCGCGGCTCTCGCGGTGGATGGACGTGCACACCATACACCAGAGCCCCTAGCAAATCGCCTACTCCCGTGTTCCCTACTAACACGGTGAACGGTACCCTCTGCGCGTGGCCCCCATGCTGATGCCGCTTGGGTAACCGTTCTCCGCCCCCCGCCGTCCTCCCGTCCCCGTGTCTCAAAGCGCGTGGCCCCCATGCTGATGTCGCTCGAGACACGTCCCTAGCCGTGGATCCCTTATCCCGCTGAACCAAGGGCACACAGCGCGTGGCCCCCATGCTAATGCACTGGGCCCTTAGGTACCCCTGCATGCACTAACCCCCGCGCCGCGCACCGACGCGCACACTGGTTTCTCGCGTTCCGGACGTCGTCCCGCTCCAAGGGCAAAAGCGCGTGGCCCCCATGCTGATGTCGCTTTGCCCTCACTGAGCTGGACGCCCTCCGCGCCCGTCAGATCCCCGCCCGTGCGGAACGCTTCTCACAGGCCGCCGCGCTCCTGCTAGAGAACTCGCCGCGACCCGTATACCAGTTTAACGTCACGGACGTCGGCCCCCTGTTCCGAGGATCGATAGCGCGTGGCCACCATGCTTATGTCGCTTTCCCCTCACTGAACAGAGCGCCCTCCGATCTTCCCGACCGTTCACCTACGCGGAACGCTTCTCACAGGCCACCGCGCTCCTGTTAGAGAACTCGCCGCGACCCGCATCCCGTTTTCATATCACGGACGTAGGCCTTCTGTTCCGAGGATAGATAGCGCGTGGCCACCATGCTTATGTCGCTTTCCCCTCACTGAACAGGACGCCCTCCGTTCTTCCCGATAGTTCGTTCACGCGTTCGCTTCTCACAGGCCACCGCGCTCCTGTTCGAGAACTCGCCGCGACCCGTACCCCGACTTCGTATCACAGACGTCGGCCTCCTGTTCCGAGGATCGATAGCGCGTGGCCACCATGCTTATGTCGCTTTCCCCTCACTGAACAGAACGCCCTCCGTTCTTCCCGACCATTCGTTCACGCGTACACCGCTCGCAGGCCGTCGCGCTCCTGCTCGTGAGCCCACCGCGACCACGTCGTCCCGGGGTCCGCCACCCTTCCGTCTAAGCGATAGATATAAGTTTAGGATAAGCTTAAGTACCGTCTAGACGCCCTAAGCACATATTGTGATACGATAAATATATACTCGTGTACTGTAACTGATAACCGCGTGTTTCCCTGGACTCATATCCCCCATAGGTTACCCTATCTTAGGTATTCCATCCCTTGCCACGGCTATCGTAGCACAAGGGCACGACTACTACATAACGAGGCGTCTGGTCAGCTAGCCGCAAGACGCCACGTTACATTGGCGCCCAACCTAAAAACCCGCGAACGTAACCCAGGGGATAGGGCTACTTACTACAGCGACGTATCCAGGCAAGAGCCAAAAGTTTACATCGCTTAGGAAGTGTCCTCAACTTAAAATTGTGTCCAGACGGAAACTATACCCGTAGAATAAAACTATAAACCGGTAAATACAAATGTCAGAGAAAACATCTTGGATTTACAACTTAAAGAAACCCGAATTAGAAGAGGAGTGTAAGAAGAGAAACCTCACGACGGAAAACAAGACCGTCAAAGATCTGCGCCAGATACTTGCCGAAGCAATAAGGGCAGAACCAGACCATACCAGTAATACAGCTCCGATGCTTTTGGGTAGCGGCAGCACCAGCGAATCAGAATCAGAATTCAAAGATACCATGGTACTACCAGATAGAGATACCAGGGACAAACCAGGCATGTCTAACTACCCAGAAAGAGATGAACGGGATATAGAAAGATGGAACTTGCACTTCAATACATACGACGATCCAGTGGAGTTCTTAGAAAGCCTAGACGATGTAATAGAGTCCAGCGGAACCGAAAAAGAAAAAGTACTCAAGATTTTACCAAGATTCCTAAGAGGGAAAGCCGTATTATGGTACCGTAATAATAAACATTTATTCAAGAATTGGGACGAGTTCATCAAATGTTTCAAACTCACGTTCCTAACCCACGATTACGACAACGAACTGCTAAAACGAATAATAACGAAGAAACAACATTTCCGACAGAAGTTCACAGACTACCTAATAGAAATTCAAACCTTGATACGCCGATATGGGAAAATGCAAGAAGACGAAGAACTAAAAATAATATACGAAAATATGTCCTCAAAATACAAATACTACATAAAGTACTCCGAAATCTCCACCGTACACCAGTTAATACAACTTGCGAACAACTACGAAAATATATCGTCAGAACGACGCAACGAATTCGAGGAAGGATTCCATCGAAACCCACAATATACACCGGTAAATCAAAACCGCGAAGAAGCCCACAAGAAGTGGACCAACCAGACAACCAGAGACCGCGCCCGAACTGAAGAAACAGCAAAATATGTATACAAATACAACCCCAGGGAATGCTGTTGGAGCTGTGGCAAACCAGGACACTCAATGAAAGAGTGCCGGGGGAGAAAGATGCTATTTTGCAGTGGTTGCGGTAAACTGGGTGTACAAAGTTCAAATTGCTGTAAGAAAACAAAGAACCAAATAGAATCAGTAACAATAAACATGCACAGTCAAGAACAAAAAGGAGATAACCGACCATTCATAAAAATATCGGTGATGCACAAAGAGTATGATGCATTAATCGATACAGGTTCGACAAGGTCATACGTAAACCAAGACATATACAAAGAGTTTACAGACAGGAAATTGAAACCAAAAAAGGTATCAGAAACCGCAATACTCGCGAACGGAGCAAAAATAGAAATAAACGAAGCGTTGCCGTTGCAGATAGACATAGAAGGAGAAACGTTCAGTCACCAAATGCTTTACCACCCAGAAATAACCAAAGTGCTGATAGGAATGGATATAATGAAGAGAATAGGAATAAAGATAGAATGGAAAGCGAACCAGAGACCAAAAGAAACACAAGAAGAAAGACCAAGAAATACAAAACTCAACACCGATAAGGACCAGTCAGAAACGAACGCAAGAGACCCGACATTAACCGTTACACAGAAACAGAACCTGCAGAAACTTATAAGAGAAGAATACGAGAAATGCGACAATACCCCGAAAGGGAATACTTGGGTAAAACATAAAATCAGACTGATCCACCAAAACGCAGTTAAAAGTTTTTTTTTGTTATATGAATAATTAGAATGTAATTTTTTGTTAGGTACCAGTAACTTAGAAGTAAAACCGCACGTGAATTATGTACTTGTTCTATTAATCATTAAGAAACAACAAGAGGTTCTCTTTAGGTAAATAAGTTACACCGAAATGTGGAAAGTTTAGTTAACGTTAAAATGTACATATTTATATTGTAATAATTATGTTAGAATTAGGCTACAGATTATCATGTTAAATGCACCAGAAAGGCACTTATATTGTAACCATATAACAGCAGGCACCAGAGTATATAATTATAAATAGACCCGATTCATACTCCAACCTGACAATATATGAAAGTACATAATAGTTATGATTTGGAATTAAAAATATGTACATAGAAATAACCAGAACTAATAAGTTAACCCGTATAAGTTCACCTGAACCTTGCCAGATATTATATACCATTTTATATACCGATACCGGTGATTTTTCCCAGGTAAAAATCTCCAAGACAGGAAGGAGGGTGTGACGGACCTACAGGCATACCTACCGGCCGCACACGCACACCGGCGTATCCCCCGATAACACCGACACGACCGCGCGACCCCACGCGCCCCCGCCCACCGCGTTCAGCAGACCGCGACCGCAAAAAGATATAAAAGCCGTCCAGCGCGCGGTTAAGGCAGGCATTTGCTCGCGGCTCTCGCGGTGGATGGACGTGCACACCATACACCAGAGCCCCTAGCAAATCGCCTACTCCCGTGTTCCCTACTAACACGGTGAACGGTACCCTCTGCGCGTGGCCCCCATGCTGATGCCGCTTGGGTAACCGTTCTCCGCCCCCCGCCGTCCTCCCGTCCCCGTGTCTCAAAGCGCGTGGCCCCCATGCTGATGTCGCTCGAGACACGTCCCTAGCCGTGGATCCCTTATCCCGCCGCACCAAGGGCACACAGCGCGTGGCCCCCATGCTAATGCACTGGGCCCTTAGGTACCCCTGCATGCACTAACCCCCGCGCCGCGCACCGACGCGCACACTGGTTTCTCGCGTTCCGGACGTCGTCCCGCTCCAAGGGCAAAAGCGCGTGGCCCCCATGCTGATGTCGCTTTGCCCTCACTGAGCTGGACGCCCTCCGCGCCCGTCAGATCCCCGCCCGTGCGGAACGCTTCTCACAGGCCGCCGCGCTCCTGCTAGAGAACTCGCCGCGACCCGTATACCAGTTTAACGTCACGGACGTCGGCCCCCTGTTCCGAGGATCGATAGCGCGTGGCCACCATGCTTATGTCGCTTTCCCCTCACTGAACAGAGCGCCCTCCGATCTTCCCGACCGTTCACCTACACGGAACGCTTCTCACAGGCCACCGCGCTCCTGTTAGAGAACTCGCCGCGACCCGCATCCCGTTTTCATATCACGGACGTAGGCCTTCTGTTCCGAGGATAGATAGCGCGTGGCCACCATGCTTATGTCGCTTTCCCCTCACTGAACAGGACGCCCTCCGTTCTTCCCGATAGTTCGTTCACGCGTTCGCTTCTCACAGGCCACCGCGCTCCTGTTCGAGAACTCGCCGCGACCCGTACCCCGACTTCGTATCACAGACGTCGGCCTCCTGTTCCGAGGATCGATAGCGCGTGGCCACCATGCTTATGTCGCTTTCCCCTCACTGAACAGAACGCCCTCCGTTCTTCCCGACCATTCGTTCACGCGTACACCGCTTGCAGGCCGTCGCGCTCCTGCTCGTGAGCCCACCGCGACCACGTCGTCCCGGGGTCCGCCACCCTTCCGTCTAAGCGATAGATATAAGTTTAGGATAAGCTTAAGTACCGTCTAGACGCCCTAAGCACATATTGTGATACGATAAATATATACTCGTGTACTGTAACTGATAACCGCGTGTTTCCCTGGACTCATATCCCCCATAGGTTACCCTATCTTAGGTATTCCATCCCTTGCCACGGCTATCGTAGCACAAGGGCACGACTACTACATAACGAGGCGTCTGGTCAGCTAGCCGCAAGACGCCACGTTACAAATGGATTGGTGGCATTTTAATGAATAAAATTACATTCATGTTCCTAAAATATTACTTATGAGTGGGTTTATACTTCGTTTTTGTTTATAACACAGACAGAAAAACAAGCTGACGACTCCCCTGATGGTGAGCAGTTAATGATAGGAATCTGATTATGGACCTTCTAACACTTTTTACAGTTTTAACCAAGTGAACGACTGGTCAAAAAAAAAACTGCAGGCGCCCTGTCGTTCGTCAAAATAGGTCTAAGGCCAAGGGTTAGGTAATAGGTATATACCTACGTTTGTTTGCTCCACAGTATGTATAAAGTTATTATATAATACCTAATTAATTATAAGGCCAAATTAACGCTAAGGTCAGCAGTCATTATCATCATCATCAAAAGCCTGAAGTCGTCCAGTGCTGAACATAGGCCTCTCCCAGAGAGTGCCACCTTGAGCGGCTGCTCGCCTCCTGCATCCATCGGCTCCCCGTGGCTTTCACCAGATCGATCAGGGGCCGACCTACACTGCGTCTTCCGGTTCGTGGGGTGGCGGCACTCGAGAACCTTTCTTTCCCATCGGTTGTCAGTTCTGCGAGCGATGTGGCCTGCCATTGCCATTTCAACTTGCTAATTCTAAGAGCTATGTCGATCACCTTAGTTCTCCTGCGGATCTCCTCGTTCCGCAGCTTATCTCGCAGGGAAACACTGAGCATAACTCTCTCCATAGCTCGTTGCGTAACTTTGAGCTTACTAATGAGGCGAACAGTAAGAGACCATGTCTCAGTTCCATAAGTTATCACTGGCAACACACATTGATTGAAAACTTTGTTTTCAGGCTCTGCCTCTGCGGTATTTTGGACACTAAGGTATGCAGATTTAAATAAACAAATATTTTGTAGCTGACAGTACAATTAATAGTAAACTTTTTTTATCATGGCGCCCATTTTATGTCAATACATAAAATAATAAGTGTCGTCTGTCGCCCATTATGGGGACTAGATAAATCAATAAATGACCTAGCAATTATTGGAAAGACGATTTTAGAAGACCTTGACCCTTATGTCTCATAACCTTATGAAGTACATGCACCTAGCCATATAGAAAGTCAATACACATACGTAGTAATAGTAAATATTTATATATGCCTCTCTAATACTGGGTGGCGCAAAAGTAAAGACCCTATTTGGTTCAGCTATAACATTTTTTCTAAATTAGAAAACTAGATTTAGGTTTTTTTAAATGTATATTTGTGCCATTAAATTTCGTACCATTAGGATTTAAAGATGATGTCTTTTAAATGGTGACCTCCAGAGTTGATACACATTTGAGCCCTATTTATGACATTTTGCATAACTTGCCGTAACACTTCCTGCGATATGTTCGTTATTTCTTGACGAATGTTTTCTTTTAGAGCTGCGAGAGTCTGTGGCTTGTTCACATACACCCGAAATTTCAAAAAACCCCAAAGAAAGAAGTCTGGACTGGTCAGATCGGGTGATCTTGCAGGCCAAGGCAAATCGCCAAAACGAGAGATAACTCGGCTTGGAAAAGCGTCCCTCACTAAGTCCATAGTGTCGCGCGCTGTGTGTGCCGTAGCGCCGTCTTGTTGAAACCAGATGTGCTCCAGCCCCAATTCGTCCAAACTGGGTATCAAAAACTCACGTAACATGGTTCTGTAGCGTTCTCCAGTGACAGTTATCGCATTGCCTCCAGCGTCTTCGAAAAAATAGGGTCCGATCACTCTGTCAACACAGATGCCACACCATACAGTAACTTTTAGTGGGTGTAGAGGTGTTTCTTGAATAATGCGCGGATTATCAGTGCCCCAGAACCGAGTATTCTGCTTATTGACATGCCCTGAGAGATGGAAATGCGCTTCGTCACTCATAACCAATTTTGAAGGAAAATCATCTTGCAAAATGTCATAAATAGGGCTCAAATGTGTATCAACTCTGGAGGTCACCATTTAAAAGACATCATCTTTAAATCCTAATGGTACGAAATTTAATGGCACAAATATACATTTAAAAAAACCTAAATCTAGTTTTCTAATTTAGAAAAAATGTTATAGCTGAACCAAATAGGGTCTTTACTTTTGCGCCACCCAGTATATATATAATAATATTTTGTCTGATCTGATAGCTCAGTTGGTAGTACGGATGGAAATAATTGGTACTTTAAAATCATTGTCATATCATCATATGATTTATTTTGTCACTCTGATTTCACCTGCGATTTTTCACAGAATGTGGTTTTTCATATGCCTAATGAATTGATGAATGGCGATTGGCAGTGCTTTATGAAATGGAACAGAGATGTGATTTAGGAGCAACCTAGCAAAGTTGCGACCTGCTACAAACGATTACTAAGAAATCTAACGCTACTCTTTAGATCAACGTTCACTGCTACGCGCAGTGTCTATAAAGTTATACTCTACAGGTCTCAGTTTGTTTACTGAAGCAACAAACAAAACTATATGTTTGATATTCACGCTGATGTGCTACTCTCGTATTATGAAATCTGAAGCCACGACTCATTAAGTGTGATTATCACACAGTGATTAGTAGCAGAGACGAGAGGGGGGGGGGGGGATTTTTCACCTGCTCCTTATTAAATGATCCATGCCTAGTTGGTCCATGCCTCTGCCTTCTGAACTTTAAGTTGTGGGTTCGTCTCCCACCTGGGACAAATATTTGTGTGATGAACATTGATGTTTTTTCTGTGTCTAGGTGTTGTATTGTATTCTATGTATGTATTTACAAACGAAAAAGTATCTAAGTATTCTACCAGTTATCTGGTTCCCATAGTACAAGCTATGCTTAGTTTGAGGCTAGATGGCGCTGTGTGAAATGTCCACACAAATTTATGTTATATTTATTTGTACTGTACAAGTTCAAAATTTTAAGTAGGTTTGTTAAATTTTTCATTATAATATGCATATTTACATCTATGCGTCTATAATTAATGCCTCAAAACTATGCATAAATAATTATAGGTAATATGTTTACAGCGGAGCCTTAGTAATAGGGTCCGTTTTACACTTTAGATACGGAACCATAAAAATCAATAAAATAACCCACAAACGAAATAAAACACACTCCCACCAAAAAAAAAACCTTTTATATTATAGACCTTTTACCTCTTTTTCCCTTCAGCTTTTTACCTTTTTGACAGTAATAATTTCAATACCCATAAATCATCGTCGGAATACATTACCCTGGCAATTTCACGGGGTTAAAACTAAATAAACAAGAGGTGATACCATCTTGCAGGTAATTATGGGTTTCCGCGGATTTTTGAGTAAAGCTTTTCGTATATTGTGCGCGACTATATCTGTGATCTTGAATGGGTAGAGTGACCATAATATTGTTGGTACAAATAAGTAAATTGATTTCATTTCATTTTTCATTTTATACAAATAACATTTGGTTTCAGGAAAAAATTCAAAGTTTATTGTGGATGGAAAAGTTAGTTACTTAGTTAAGTCACAGATAATATAATACCTAAGTTATTAACATTCGATTATCGATGTTTGTTCTGTGTCTGAGTGTTATAGTTATTTTATTCTATGTATGTATTATATTTACAAACAAAAAGAAGTATCTGTGTATCAGTTATCTAAGCCAAGTCGGAAGCCTTTGGGCGACCTAAAAATTCTGACACCAGGGGGCGTACCGTGAGCTCTTAGCGCGATTCAAAACAGAGGCTATATTGGATCGCTTTGTTTTTTTTGTATGGGGATTTTGACAAGCGATCCAGTATAGGCTCTGTTTTGAATCGCGCTAGTAGCTCACGGTACGCCCCCTGGGCTGACCACTTGCCTACACGAGAAGAAGAAGAAGATCAGTTATCTGGTTCCCACAGTACAAGCTATGCTTAGTTTAGGGCTAGATGGCGCTGTGTGAAATGTCCACACATTTTTTTTTTATTATTCAAGTTAGTACTGCGCTGTGTTGTAAAAACTTACATGCATTATCTTTAACAATTTTTTTAATCCGAAAAACAATCTTTTTTTTAATTTAATTAATAAAAAATAAATGTAACGGTGTTTTGGTGAATATCGTTAAAAATATTAATAAATAGTTTAAGGTCACATAACTTTATGTGCCAAGTACCATAACTAAGCCCATTTTTGTTTAAGGTGTTTATTAGACGATGTATACCTAAATATAACCTCTTATATGCACGATTGGCAAAATTCTGTGGCTACAATAAATGTGTTAGCTACAAAATCAAAAAACAAATCTGTGTTGTTTTTATAAAATTATTAAATAACTTACTTCAGAGTAAACGTGCCATCTTCTGTAAAAAGTACCTACACTTGATAGAGTATGGTCACCCCGAAATCTGAATTATTTGATACCACGGCACCAAATTTACAGCCTAAGTTAATCTTAAACGCAAAAACCCATTGAATGGGCAATAAAATGTAAAGTTTACATTTTGAAACGTTTCATAAAATTGCAATTTATTTTACCGTTCAAATTGCAGAACATCTCAATTTCATCTGGATATTTTTGTAACCTACATCCTATTTATATTTGAAATACCTCCAAGAAGAAACAAAATATAAATACGCCTTTCATCATCGCCTGTGAACGTCCATTGCAGAACATAGGCCTGCTCCATACAGCGGCACTTTGAGTGAATGCTTTGCCTCTGACATATCCAACGGCTCCCCGCGGTAGTCTTGTGTAGTTCACGAACGAAGAATGATTAGGAATGAATTCAGACTACTGAACGAGAACGAACTATTCCCCGACGTCATCTTTATTAGTTTAAATGTACTATTAGCTCTTTAGGAACTACAGAGCTGAAGAACTACAGAGAGTTCAATGTGCTATTAGGTCTTCATGAACTACAGAGCCAAGTGAATTTATTTTGATGCCCGCTCTTTCATTCAATGAAGGATAGCGCAAGAGTACCGACCGATAGCGGTTTGTGCGTCTTCGTTTGCTCTCGTAAAGTAATAATGATTTCAATTTTTTTCGTCACCATAAAAATATGTCGTGAAATCGAGAGAATGAACTATTATGAGCAGGACTCTACTCGAAGTGGTGATCTGTGTGGGAGGCTTATTGCCTGCCGATTGCCATTTCAACTTGGTAATTCTAAGAGCTAACTAATTAGATATTGTCAAAGTATTGAGCTTGAAGAAAGGTTCTCGAGCGGCGACCACGAACAGGAAGACGTATAGCGTCAGCTACCACTAGGTGGACTAACGACTTGCACTTAACCCCGGTTGAGCCGTTGGATGCAACAGGCGAGTAGCTGGTCAAAGTGGCGCTCTATGAGGGAGGCCTATGTTCAGCAGTGGATGTCTATCAGCTGATGATGATGATGATGATGATGACTTCTTCCTTCCTCCATTTTAAATCTATGTAGGTACATAATTTCATTTTTTCGTTAATTTCATTAATATACGCTGTCCAGTGACTAGACTCTAGTCTAAGGATGTACACTCCCGATTTTCTTATTTCGCATTATTAGCCTTCAATTGATCGCCGAGTCTATGTCTATTATATTTTTCTTTCGTCTGAGGTTACTAACTCTATCATCGCTTCATTAAAGGTCCCTTTCACAAAAAAACAATTAGAAAGTAGTAAACCAACGATATCAAGCCATCAACTTCTAAAAATCATATTACATTTCATGGTATGTTGCAAGCCACTTTTTCCATAACCGACGTAGTGTGAACAAAACCATTGGAGCGAGCATGTATGCATCGGAAAACAAAACGGGTGCCCGTAGCTGTCGCATCGTATTATGTTCTTTTGGGAACTGTTTAGAAATATGACGAGGGTCATTTCACCATGTCTTGTTAAATTTTATCTGAAAGATAAAAAAATGACCGTAGTTTAAGCATTAAAAAATTATTTGGATTTTTATACTTTGTAGTAATATAGTAATGCATGTCTTGAGTAGTTAAATAAATAATGTTGAATTGCAAAATCCAATAATCATGTTTCCAAAATCAATGAATTAAAACATTCATTTGTTTTTAATTCATTGAGTTTGGAAACAGGTATTTATCTTGAAACAGTAAGTACAAAGTAATAATTAAGGCTAAGATATAAAACTAAAAATAACAATCTAAAGGAATCTTGAACTATCTATAGACCGGCAAAGGTCTATAGATAGTTCAAGCAATCCGTGGAATCTGGCAACGTTCCCATAATGCTGGCAGCGTTACCCCGCTGTATAGCGAGGCTGATCCTTTGACCAAAGTAGACGCCAGCATTATGGTCACGTGCCGATTCAACTAAACGCCCCGCTAAATCATTATAGATTTCCATGGCACCCGGTCCCCATGGCCCCATCGTCTCTACGCCAAACGGCACAAATATAAAACCTCTGTCAAGGCTAGAATACTTGCGCCGCTTGGCGAATTCCGCAGCCGCAGCAGCGCCGCCTGCCTGGTGTAGGTATAATATATAATAATTAAGGTATATAAACATAGGTAGGTACCCACTCATAGTTCTCTTTTTGCCCGAATTCAACCTATAATTTCTTCGTTATATTATCTTTTGACTCGTAACGTAGTTAATAGAGATTATAAATTAATATTAAATTAGCAATTTGTTTATCTTTTGATTAAACATACCTACACTTCGACATGAAATTATTTCATATTTTTCGATGTTCTCTCAAATAAAAGATATCACAACATTCTTAAAAATAGTAATATTGTAAAAAATTAATGCAAGATAACAACGCTTTTGCACATTTACCTCTGGGATTTCAAGTCTTCAGTGATAACGAGACCGCAAATTGAGGCCTAAGAGAGAGTTTTTAACCATTAGTTATCCGATCTAATACAATGGTTAAACATGGGCTTGGAATTTTAGATACATTTTTTACGATGACATGCGAGGAAGTGGCGGGCCACCAGCTGATGGAAGATGGTTCTGGGCCTTTGTAATAGACCATAGAATAAATAATATTAGAACGACTTGGATTTTTTCTTGACTAAGGAATCTTGTTTGTTAAGGGGTTGTATTATCCGGATGTTTAGATATTTTAAAATGTTTAATGAATTTAATCTATAATCTATGACAATATTATAAAGAGGAAAGATTTGATTGTTTGTTTGTTTGTTTGCAATGAATAGGCTCCGAAACTACTGAACCGATTTGAAAAATTCTTTCACTGTTAGGAAGCTACACTATCCCCGGGTGACATAGGCTATATTATATTTTCAAAAAAATTAGGGATCCATACTAAAACTCTAATAATGTATATTTATGATTTTTATAGCAGTATCGCCTGCTCAGCGTAATCTACAGATTAATTTGTAAAGGAAAAATTTGAATCACGAGCGGGACTTGAACCCGCATCCCAACCCCGTAAGTTGGTTGTAAAAGGTGAAGGATAAATTCGGACACGAGACCACTTGTCACGGTAGCTTAAGTAAAGCATGTCCCGGCTTTAGGGACGGATGGATGCGGGTTCAAGTCCCGCTCGTGATTCAAATTTTTCCTTTACAAATTAATCTAATAATGTAACCCAAGGTGTAAAAAAATTGCCTAAAGTATTCTTTAAATCGCGTGCGCTTCGAAAACTATTATACCCGTGCGAAGCCGGGGCGAGCCGCCAGTCTAATATATAAAAAAACACAGAAAAATACACGGTTCCTGAGGGATAGTCCATGTGGGCGTAGCCGCGGGCATAAGCTCATCATTAACAGCCTGAAGACGTCCACTGCTGAACATAGGCCTCCCCCAGAGCACGCCACCTTGAGCGGCTGCTCGCCTCCTGCATCCATCGGCTCCCCGCGGCTTTCACCAGGTCGTCGGTCCACCGAGTGGGAGGCATAAGCTAGTAATAGATAAATCTAAAACGATTTAGGCATAAATAATCTCGGAATTCTAATAACTGTATAAATAAATAGATATTTATTTATAATTCAGTTATTAGAGTTCCGTGTGTATATATAAAGTGTTTTTTTTCTTATATTTTGGCTCCACACATAGTGTATTTAGCCAGTGTCAAGTATTGTAGTTTTTCATCGTATTATGAAATATTTCATGTAAAGTCAAGTCTTAGTCACAGTCAGTCAGGGTAGTCATAGTCCAGTCTAAGTCAGGTAGTCATAATCCAGTCTAAGTCATGTCCTTGTAAGGTAGTGGCAACTTTACTAGAGGCTTCTATGGAATTTTGGATGCAACACGAAAAACCACGTTTCACTACATTATATCACTTGCCAACACTTATACTCGTAATTCAGCACTTAATGCGTAAAATGCCACTAATTTTAAACATTAACACTAGAAAAAGCATAAGTTTTGTAAAATAATACAATGCAACGACGACGTGAACTTTTTCACGTTCCCGCCAAAACTCATATAAAGTGTTAATTTATTTTTCTAAAAAAATCCTTTGGCTCGTTATTGAACTATATTCAAGCATAGGTACTAGTTTCAGTTTGCTACTTGACTTAGAATATTGAGTTTCCATCCAATTAACTCTTTTCAAATACTTTCCAAAAAAGCTTAGCATGGGCTATAGACAAGACACTATCCAAAATAGGTTCTAGAATTTTAAAAGGTTACACTAGATCAACACTAGACGATTACACGTAATCGTCAAAGTCAATCACGCGTCACGACAACCCTACTGTCCGTCAATCAATCGGTCACCACCACAGAGTAACCAGAGGGAACATCAGTGTATTATTTTTGTACCTATTTTTGAAAAATAGTCATGAGACGCTATTTTATCGATATCGATACTTCATTGAACAGAGTTTTATAAAAGCCTGACACCTAAAATAAACAGAGCTAATTTTCTCTAATTTGTGGGGGGATGATGGAAAGCTCAATTATCTTCGCTGTCTGGAGGAAAAAATACTAGGTACCCTTGATAACTAGAACCGACTTCTTTTGCGTCATAACTGTATGGCCCAGCTAGTTCAAGAAATAAATAATAGAGCCTAATAATTTCGTTGATATATCATTTCCATCATCATTTTATAGTTGACTGGCGGTTGAACGTCACTAAATGGTTGATATTCCATATACTGGGTGGCGCAAAAGTAAAGACCCTATTTGGTTCAGCTATAACATTTTTTCTAAATTAGAAAACTAGATTTAGGTTTTTTTAAATGTATATTTGTGCCATTAAATTTCGTACCATTAGGATTTAAAGATGATGTCTTTTAAATGGTGACCTCCAGAGTTGATACACATTTGAGCCCTATTTATGACATTTTGCATAACTTGCCGTAACACTTCTCAGGGCATGTCAATAAGCAGAATACTCGGTTCTGGGGCACTGATAATCCGCGCATTATTCAAGAAACACCTCTACACCCACTAAAAGTTACTGTATGGTGTGGCATCTGTGTTGACAGAGTGATCGGACCCTATTTTTTCGAAGACGCTGGAGGCAATGCGATAACTGTCACTGGAGAACGCTACAGAACCATGTTACGTGAGTTTTTGATACCCAGTTTGGACGAATTGGGGCTGGAGCACATCTGGTTTCAACAAGACGGCGCTACGGCACACACAGCGCGCGACACTATGGACTTAGTGAGGGACGCTTTTCCAAGCCGAGTTATCTCTCGTTTTGGCGATTTGCCTTGGCCTGCAAGATCACCCGATCTGACCAGTCCAGACTTCTTTCTTTGGGGTTTTTTGAAATTTCGGGTGTATGTGAACAAGCCACAGACTCTCGCAGCTCTAAAAGAAAACATTCGTCAAGAAATAACGAACATATCGCAGGAAGTGTTACGGCAAGTTATGCAAAATGTCATAAATAGGGCTCAAATGTGTATCAACTCTGGAGGTCACCATTTAAAAGACATCATCTTTAAATCCTAATGGTACGAAATTTAATGGCACAAATATACATTTAAAAAAACCTAAATCTAGTTTTCTAATTTAGAAAAAATGTTATAGCTGAACCAAATAGGGTCTTTACTTTTGCGCCACCCAGTATTAAGCACATAAAGAAAAATAATACCTATTATAATATTACTATGCGCTCTAAAGCTTTTAACTGGGATCTTTTTTCCCTGAGTGAGTTTAAGTCGGGAGTGATTAGGTATCTTCTATAGGTAAGCGTGCTCTCGTAGACCGCATCGTCACTTATCGCCAGGTAAGATAGTGGTCAACAACGAAATTATTCCGTACTAACCTAAGCTTTATTGCCGTAACGTTATTCCAGAATGAAAAGTATAATTAATGAGAAATAAAGAGAATGTATTTTTACTAAAGTTTTATTTCAAAATAGCTATTGTAAACAACAAATTATTAATATAAGTAGGTTTGCCCTAAATACAAAGTTCATTGAAGTAGGTTTGTCAAAGGTGGTCATGACGGTTGGCAGAATCTGTGAACAAACAAAACCTTATTTAAATTCTCATTTAAAACATTTTTCATTAAAACAGTAGTAGTTTTACTTACTATTATTTTTTCTGTGTCATTATATCAAATTTCAATCATATGCCCATCTAAAGAGTTCATTAAACCTTAGAGTATAGACTAAAAGCATAGAGAGATCAATCAAAACGATATTATATTTGTACTGCTCACACGTATCGCTACGTCAGTGGCGAAGGAAAGAATCAAACATATAGTAATTAGCTACGCTTGCAAAAATCACCGTACCATTTTTTCGACTCGAGTCAACTGTTTTATCTATACAAATCTGTCAGACTCATTTACATCAAAGTGTCCACTTCATATAAAAAGTGTTCAAAAAAGTGGTACGCTTGACAGATAATGAAGTTCTCTCTATGCTTTTAGTCTATACTCTAAGGATTGAACCAGTAGGTACTACCTGTTATTGGTTAGTGTATAGTTTTCTACATATAATACATATATCGAAATTATCGATAACCCATCGACACCTGTAAAATCATCTCTAATTTCGAAATGCAAACAACTGGATAACCTTCTTGTGGATTTACGATATGTACCAAAATTCAAATTCTAATTTAATAGCAGCAATCAAATCACCCAATTCTAATCCTGCACAAAATTCTACGTATGTTTTATGTGAACGCAAATCTACTTACACACAAAAATATATCGTAAACACGAAAAGTATTTGCACCATAGAAACTGAATAATTTGTCCTGTGTAAATCTTCTTGAGTATTGGAATATGCATTCCAAACACATTACACATCAATGTCTTTATTTTAAATAAGTATTTTGCTAAATTTATTGACTAAACACTAAAATATAATAAAAAAACCACAAAAAACATAGTTTTCTGTAACATCAACTGAAACGTCATTGTACGAGCATGCGTAGTTGCTTCTATCATTGAAGGAACTACGCATGCCCATAAGACGACTAAATAAAATGACACCGGAGAAACAAAACAACTTAAAACTTCGTGCAATTTCTTCACTTGGTAGGGTTGCAATGTTGCAAAGTTGCACCGACCCTGGTACGCATTGGTGTTCGCAAAAGTCAAATTTCGCTCCATCTGTTTAGTCAATTGTTTTTTTCTCTAATCTGTGGTCACCACGACCGACAACCCGTCGAATTTGTTTTCAAAAATGTAAATACTAGATAATTAATGCTATATTATAAACTAGCTTATGCCCGCGGCTCCGCCCGCGTGCACTATCCCTCAGGGACCGTTTATTTTACCGAGATAAAACTTCCGTTTTAAAACACCACAACACTATGTAAAACGAATGTATCTTCGAAACAAGAGTTTGGCTTTAGCGGCTTATGCTGTGCGAGCGTCTTACGATGAGATCTTGTTATGCATTTTTTACCCCTATAGAAGATGAAATTCAAATATTGCCGAACCAGTATCCACACATTCCAGTATGAAGGGCCTTGTAGCTAGTGAAATTACTGGGAAAATGAGACTTTATGATCTCACGGACGTGCGCAGTGCAGTGTCACGCGAAACTTTATTAATTTAGAGTTCCGAGTGATACTGCAATCTGTTATGGGCAGCCGTGAAGCTTAACGAACGACTAGCTTGTCACGTCATTCGTTTACATTAAAAAAAAAAATGGCCCCAATAGGAATTGAACCCGCGAAACTTTCGCGCTATCCATGACTGTCACCAAGTTGTTCAAGCATCAAACTATCACTCGAGAACATGAATGGCGCACAGTGGGAGCCACGGGACAGATGCTTGCAAGCATGGGACGGTTTTTGTGAAGTACAGTCAGGTACGCAAGTGTTAAGAATAGTTTGACGGGACAAGTAGCGCCACCTGCGTCCGTTACTGTCACTTATCACCAGGTGACATGCGGACAAAATCTAGCCTGTATGGTATCCAAAAAGAGAAAAAGAAATATTTAAAGAATGATCGAAAGAAAAGACGTTTATGCAGGACGGTAACAGGAATTAAGGTCACTTTTATAACGTAAGGAACGGGGATTTAGCGATGGTTTATTCATTATTCTAGTTTCTTTTTTCCTTTGTGATATCATCTTGGTGAACAAACTGGAATTATTGAGTAAATATATTATATACAATTGACAATTAAGATTATTGATAATTGTATTAGCTGTTGATCTTCTTTTCAATAAATAAATATATAATTATGCCTATTTCATGTCAAGACTTTAATCAAGTCAGTCAAGCGCGCTTTCAAGTACTTAGTGTTTATGAATGACTTGGATAGCCAAAAGAAGGGAAAAACGGGAAAGGCAAAAAAGATACTAAGAGAATAAACATGGCGGTTTTTATGCCAAGAAAAACATCATTGTAATTATTGTAAAAATTAATTGTCCTAACAGTATTTTGCACCCGTTGTTAAAATAATAATTGTAAAATTGCATCATTTAGTAGGTAATACTTACTAGTGCTAAGAAGGATCCTATTCTGGGTGGTAAGATGCTGTAAAGATCGGAAGAGACCAAGCCCAACTCCGTTAGAAATATCCTATTACGGCAATAGTAATATGTTAATAATATAATACTGATGAACGCATAAGTAGATAGATATATCAACTCTTTATTGCACACCGTAAAATAACAAAACTTACAAAAAGAAAAACGAAAAACTTACAAACAAACAAAGTACAAGGTACTTAACTGGTAGGTACAGTCCACCAAGGTGGACTGGAGGAGGTGGAGGTGGTGGTAGGTGTGACCCCGTTAGGTGGACCGACGATCTGATCAAAACCGCGGAAGCCGTTGGATGCAGGAGGCAAGCAGCCTCTCAAAGTCGCCCGGCGCTTTATATCGATCTATGCTCAGCAGCGGAAGTCTTCAGGCTGTTACAAAGATTATAAAGCCCGTTGATAGCTCGTGAAAATAATTTCTCGTTCAAACACGACTCACCTGCGCGGGCAGGGGGTGCGGTAACAAAACGAGACAAAGTCATACGAAATTAAAAAGAACAGAGCAAGATGGAACAAAAGACATCAACGGGTTCCCGTAATTTATTAGAAATTCATAGTATTTGTTAGAAATTAGTGGTTGAAATACAACACTAATTTTCGTATGAGGGGAAGTTATATCATTGGTCAACTGGATTTATAGTCAATGAGCTGATATTTGTGGTACGGAATTAACATGAAGCCGTTAACGCCTGAGAAGCATGCGAAGCACTTGTGTGCGCGACTGCACGTAACACAAAAAGTCAATCTGTTATCTGTAACCACATCCATAACTTACGGTTTAACATGACACGGACCGGTTTTTTTTACCCTTTTAGGGTTTTTTTACTTTCCTTCTTTTTTACCCCTTGTTGAGCTTTTTTCTGATATGGGAGAAAAATCTTGATGATTGTTGACAGAAATTTTTATATTTTTCTGTTTGTAAATTTGGATAAAGACCTCAATAGTGATACATTCGAAAGTAACTCTTGTCTGTCAGTTTATTTGTTAGGTACCTTTTGAAAGCTATAGCTAGTGAAATTACCGATCGACATAAATGAGATACGTACCAGTCTAGGACATACATACTACCCAAGTAATATTGTCTATAGACCGTCCACCGTAAGTTGTCCCCTGATATATTTATATGTATATTATTTCAAAATATACAAGTATTATCGTAAATGTAAAGTAATATGTAAGCATTATCTAAACTTGTATGTCATCATCATCATCATTAACAGCCTGAAGACGTCCACTGCTGAACATAGGCCTCCCCCAGAGCACGCCACCTTGAGCGGTTGCTCGCCTCCTGCATCCATCGGCTTCCCGCGGCTTTCACCAGGTCGTCGGTCCACCGAGTGGGGGGCCGGCCTACACTGCGTCTCCCGGTTCGTGGTCGCCACTCGAGAACCTTTCTTCCCCATCGGTTGTCAGTTCTACGAGCGATGTGGCCTGCCCATTGCCACTTCAACTAACTCTAAGAGCTATATCGGTCACTTTAGTTCTCCTGCGGATCTCCCCGTTCCGGAGCTTATCTCGCAGGGAAACACCGAGCATAGCTCGCTCCATAGCTCGCTGCGCGACTTTGAGCTTACTAATGAGGCCAACAGTAAGAGACCATGTCTCAGTTCCATAAGTCATCACTTGTATGTACCCACCACAGATTAATATGTTTTACTTGCATATCTATAAATAATATTTTGTACATCAGGGGACAACTTAAGGTGAACGGTCTATAGGAGAAACACAGGAATCAAAGTAGGTAGAGAAGGGTTTTGGAAGAAGTCTATGGAATGAGCTAAATACACAGACCAGGCTAAATATCATAAGTAGACTGTGGTATGTGGTAATGACGTGCGAAGTAGTATCCACAGACTAGAGAAAAACAATTGACCCTGTGATAGTGTCACGTAAAATTCGAATTCTGAATGGCAGTAGGTACATATTATCAATATACATTTTTATTTAACAAATCAAGGAAAGCCAGCTCGATCAACTAGTTTGCATGCACCATGTGTGACACTTTCGAGGGTAAACACTTGAGCGTATTTGTTTACTATGAAACTAAGATATTGCTTACAGGTGGCGCCATAAACAATTTAACGAAACCAAAAAATAAAAAAGATATATTAACTTGAATACCCAGGTAACTAAAGGAAACAAGGCTATTTTTATGATAATTATCGGTATTTATCAGTAGGAATATTAATCAACTATCATCATCATGGTCATCAGCCTGAAGAGGTCCACTGCTGAACATAGGCCTCCCCCAAAGGGCACCACTTTGAGTGTCTGCTCGCCTCCTGCATTCATCGGCTCCCCGCGGTTCTGACCAGGTCGTCGGTTCACCTAGGGGTCCTACGCTGCGTCTTCTAGTTCGTAGTCGCCACTCGAGAACCTTTTTTCCCCATCAGTTGTCAGTTCTACGAGCGATGTGGCCTGCCCACTGCCGCTTCAACTTGCCAATTCTCAAAGCTATATCGGTGACATCCGATCGGTGATCGGTGGTTGCATGTTAGCACACGCAAGCGTTTCACCGCAGACATATTATAGCGATTCATTGCTTTAGTCTTTATGTCATTACTATCGCTTTCGGCACCGGTATAAGATACCAGCGTAACACAATCAGGCACCGACCCCACCAGCGAGGTCGACGTACCCCTGTAGGTTAACTAGAACGGTCGCGACTTTCCATAGGGTCCACTCTTCTAGTGGACGTAGCCAAGGCTCGCTCCCCAGGGGTGCCCTTAACCTAGTTGCCTCCCACTTTTGACAGCTGGGCGCCCTATGCCCGCCCGGTAAAGCTGTAAAGGTCGGTAGAGACTAACAGCATTAGCACGTTCGAAAAGAATACTACGGGGCAGGTAGACAGGAGGTCTGCAGGAACTTTGCGTTCATGAGACGTCTTTATGACGAAGATTTGTTACCTGGGATGCCAGTTGTTATCATTTCGAATATATTCTAGAAATGTTATCGAGATCAAGCACGACTGATCAAGATTGCGGTCGGAATGCAGGCTGTTATTTTTTATAATTAGTTCACGTAATTATTTGCAAAGTGATGCTAATTGAATGGAGATGCAATCTTCTTGGTCACTTGAACTTTTTAATAGCAAAGTTTTAAGATAGTATTTTTAATTTATTTTAAAAATTCATTTTCTTGCCTCATTCCAGGGACAAGCCAAGGTTTAATTTCTGTTTGTTGATCTTCATTTCAGTATGCCTATTACTTTTGGACTTCTTAACACATTTTAAAATTCATTAAGGTGAAGTTAAGGTGTCTATTTTGGGTACGCAACCTAGGTATCCACGCATTAGTGGGCTGAAGCATTTGGACTGAACCAGCCCGATGATAGGCAGTCATAAGTCAAAAACATAATAAAATAAATATATAAGGGGGCTCCCATACAACGAACGTGATATTTTGCACGTTTTTATAGATAATGGTACGGAACTCTTCGTGCGCGAGTCTGACTCGCACTTGGCCGGTTATTTTAAAATGAAATGACGTGACAAGCTACTTGTTCACCTGATGTTAGGCGACACGGCCACCCATAACAGTTGCAGTGTTACTCGGAACAGTTTCGTGTGTCACGTCATCCTGAGACATCAGCACAGTCTAGTAATCAGATTACCAGACTGTGAGATCTGATCATAAAGTCTAATTTGCCCAGTAATTTCATTAGCTGCAGTGTCTTTCAAACCGAAACAGTAGTGCTTGCACATGGCGGCAGAATAACTGGCCAAGCGGTGGTACCTACCTAGACGAACTTTGCAAGAAAAGTCTTACCACCTAGTGGTAAGTACTTCGTAAAATCTTTTTCTTATAACGCAAAGAAAACATAAAATTCTCTCTCGATAAAAAAGGTACATTCGCGTAGATAAAGCCTTAGACCGAAGTTATGTCCCCCGTTTGTCTGCCCGCAGGATTGCCTATCTTTTAACAAATTGGCTAAGGATTCCAGGAATTGAACATTTACTATAAATGAATGGGTCTTTTAATTAATGTACTTTAATTCCTAATCCACCTAACCAACAAGTATTAGGTGGTAGAATTACTTTTCTGCAAGTTTTTTTACGTAAATGAATGACGTGACGTGCTAGTCGTTCGCTTGATGTTAAGCGTCGCGGCAGCCCATAAAAGATTGCAGTATCACTCGGAACTCTACTGAGACTTCACACAGTCTAGTAATAAGATTACTAGACTGTGTGATCAGATCATAAAGTCTCATTTATTTGCATTCGTCATGTACAATTCATTATGAGCTATGGAGAGAGCTATGCTTGGTGTTTCCCTGCGAGATAAGCTCCGGAGTGAGGAGATCCGCAGGAGAACTAAAGTCACCGATATAGCTCTTAGAATTAGCAAGTTGAAATGGCAATAGGCAGGCCACATCACTCGTAGAACTAACAACCGATGGGGAAGAAAGGTTCTCGAGTGGCGACCACGAACCGGAAGACGCAGCGTAGGTCGGCCCCCTACTCGGTGGACCGACGATCTGGTGAAAGCCGCGGTGAGCCGATGGATGCAGCAGGCGAGCAGCCGCTCAAGGTGGCGCGCTCTGGGGGAGGCCTATGTTCAGCAGTGGACGTCTTCAAACTGTTGATGATGATGACAGTTTATTAATATAATTTTGCTAGGCTTAATAACTAGCTTAGGTACCATGAACTCTGTAAGAGCGCTTGCAGCCGAGTGCGTTTAGAAAAAAATACATTGATCAAATTAGAATAAATTATTAATAATTATTATCTAATCTAGACAATTGCATAATACTAGATTTTACAAGTTTTTTTCAATGAATCGAAATGGAAATCCAATTGTTTTTTTTTCTAATGATGACTAATATGATCAGTTATGCAAATGGTGCAATGGTGCAATGTAAATGGTGTTTATTTACCGTGTTAATTAAATAAAATAAAATAAATAAATAAATGCATTGCAACTGCAAGATGGTACGCAAATTAAACTCTACAAATAGAAATACTAAAAATCTATATAAATGGGTAAGAAAAAAAAGGAGGTCGTCAGTAAGCGAGATAGCAATAGTAGAGTAGCTATGGAGTTGATTCCATTTATTAACTTCATGGTACCAACCAGTTAGCGGTTCTATTCTCTTTTGGTACCGACTTCAAGTCCCTCAGACCCCCATTTTCAGCTGTCACTCACTATTGTTTCTTGGCGTGGGCTCGTGATATATATTTAATTGTGACGCCCAATACACGCCCACTGCATATTTGGTGCAGTATTCAGGATAGAGAAAGGCATTGACTTGTCAGTGCTAAAAAATATTTTAAGAACTTACCTGTATTTCAGCTTCGTGATTTGAAGAGGACTGAAGCTTATTAAAATGCAATACGGTCCTGAAAATGATCGCGGGGAGGTGGGACTGCCCCTACATACGGCATTGCTGTGACAGACATGTCACAGCAATGCCGGTTAGATTTTAAGTATTTATTGTTTTTAATTTTGTTTTTTTTTTTTTTTTTTTTTTTAATTTTTTTTTCTTTGTGTTTCTATTAGTATATACTGGGTGGCGCAAAAGTAAAGACCCTATTTGGTTCAGCTATAACATTTTTTCTAAATTAGAAAACTAGATTTAGGTTTTTTTAAATGTATATTTGTGCCATTAAATTTCGTACCATTAGGATTTAAAGATGATGTCTTTTAAATGGTGACCTCCAGAGTTGATACACATTTGAGCCCTATTTATGACATTTTGCAAGATGATTTTCCTTCAAAATTGGTTATGAGTGACGAAGCGCATTTCCATCTCTCAGGGCATGTCAATAAGCAGAATACTCGGTTCTGGGGCACTGATAATCCGCGCATTATTCAAGAAACACCTCTACACCCACTAAAAGTTACTGTATGGTGTGGCATCTGTGTTGACAGAGTGATCGGACCCTATTTTTTCGAAGACGCTGGAGGCAATGCGATAACTGTCACTGGAGAACGCTACAGAACCATGTTACGTGAGTTTTTGATACCCAGTTTGGACGAATTGGGGCTGGAGCACATCTGGTTTCAACAAGACGGCGCTACGGCACACACAGCGCGCGACACTATGGACTTAGTGAGGGACGCTTTTCCAAGCCGAGTTATCTCTCGTTTTGGCGATTTGCCTTGGCCTGCAAGATCACCCGATCTGACCAGTCCAGACTTCTTTCTTTGGGGTTTTTTGAAATCTCGGGTGTATGTGAACAAGCCACAGACTCTCGCAGCTCTAAAAGAAAACATTCGTCAAGAAATAACGAACATATCGCAGGAAGTGTTACGGCAAGTTATGCAAAATGTCATAAATAGGGCTCAAATGTGTATCAACTCTGGAGGTCACCATTTAAAAGACATCATCTTTAAATCCTAATGGTACGAAATTTAATGGCACAAATATACATTTAAAAAAACCTAAATCTAGTTTTCTAATTTAGAAAATGTTATAGCTGAACCAAATAGGGTCTTTACTTTTGCGCCACCCAGTATATTGTAAATTAGATATTTTATGGGCTAAATCGCCTGAAATAAATGTATATTATTATTATTATTATTATCCTCATTTATTTCATTTTCTTAAATTTAAGTTTTTTTACAATATTCCTATAAAAATAAATTACAAAAATACTATAAAAAAACCTAAACCTAGAGTGCCGCCGGCAGCGGGGCAAGGCCCAAGCTACCGGTGGTTAGGGCTGCAGAGTGAGGAACCTCCTGACAATACGTGCCGTGTCAAGGAGTACTGCCTTCTGAATCTGACCCTTGATCCAACCGTCTAGCGAGAGCCTCTCGAGGTGTTGGTCGAGGCTCTTCGCTATAAGGCCGTTCGCCGAAACGACTATCGGGACAATGCTCGTTGAATCAACATTCCACATGGCGGTTACCTCGTGAGCCAAGTCAAGGTACTTGCTGAGTTTGTCCTTCTCAGCCTTCACGAGGTTCTCGTCATGTGGAATGGTGATGTCAACGAGCACTGCCCGGCGTTGGGATCGGTCTACCAGCACGATATCAGGCTTATTGGCTACAATAGTCCTGTCCGTGATGATAGAGCGATCCCAATAGAGCAATGCACGGCCATTTTCGAGAACCGGCCCCGGTGTGTACTTGTAGTACGGCACCTCAGACTCCACAAGGCCGTATTGAAGGGCAAGTTGCTGATGGATGATCCTGGCCACTAGGTTGTGTCTGTGCAAGTACTCTCCGTTAGCAAGATGAGAACAACCGGAAATGATATGTCGGAGAGATTCTCCGGGACGGCGGCATGCCCGACAGATGTCGACCGTACCGTCCTTCATGATATATTTCCGGTAGTTGTTCGTCTTGATAACTTCGTCCGCAATTGCACAGACAAAACCCTTATTATTATTATTATTAAAACATATTTTAATTAACTCTACGGCACATTTCGACCAAAATTATATATTCATGGTCACGATAGAAACATTAAGGGCTTGTGCAAGGCCAGCGCGAATTCAAGTCAAAGCCACAGAATAGATGTATAGTACTAGGCCAAAGCGGGGATGAACCAGGGGCCGAGCGGCAGGGGCGGTCTAAGTTAAACTGGTTCCAACGCGCAATAGTTTAGGTAATTTATTATTACACTGAATATAAAGGGTATTTTAAAAATCCGCTATACATAAGCCCTCCATTATGTTTAGTTCAACTACTACACAAAGTTTCATGATCTTATTTAAAGTATTCATTGAATAATCGCTGTTTATTTGTACGGTTTGGAGGTAAATTTGTAATTTTTGTCTATCGAGAAAATTTTATTAATTCGTGTTTTCACTATACATTTGCAGTAGCATTAGTCCTGAACTTTACCATATATTAATTTCAAAGTCATTGTTGCAATATTGTTGACAGGATACTGCTTCAAGCTAAGCCGTTTTAAGCAATACTTAAGCTGCAGTGACACGATCAGAGTTTCCTCGGACCGAGTCGACTCGGATAGCTACTCGGACGCAACTCGTATCGTTGACACCGATAATCCGAGCGCACTCGGACGATTGTATCCGAGCAGAGTAGACACGGACCGCGCTCTACTTGTCCGAGCTAGCTCGTATACGAGTAGTGAAAGGCCTAAAACAAAATAAAAAAAAAAATCGACGTTGATTGTGTTGTGAGCAACAATGAAAAGTATGAAGAAAACGATCCGAGTGAGATATGATAATGTGATCCGAAATCCTAGTACACTCGTACGAAGCTACTCCTACGAGTCCGCTCAGTCCGAAGAGACTATGATCGTGTCACACCGGCTTCACCTAGGTATGTACTTAAACACTCAAAAAAGTTTCAAGGCGCAATTTATTTCGCTGATATTTTCCACACAGACGGCTTGGAATACCCAGATTAATATAGGTTTTTATTCCGGAAAATTTAGGATTTCTGCAGGAAAATGAGTAGTTTAGAAGCGAAATTGCGGTATGGGGCTCTAGTGTAAGTATTTTTATTGTAAGTATTGTACAATACTCTTTCATACACACCCAGACAGTGAACCAGAGGATAGGTACAGAAGGTATGAAATTAGGTATCATTGTCCTCATTATTACCAACAAATAATTGAAAGCTTGAGCTACGTAGTGATCCTACACTAGGACTAGACTGCTCATCAAGTCATAAACTGTAAGCATTTATTGTTGTGTTTTATAAATAACCGGCCTAGTGCGAGACGGACTCGCGCACGAAAGGTTTCCGTACTATTATATATCCCTGCCATCTAGTGTTGAGTAGCAGTACTACTTAAAGTAGCGCCATCTATGACTCATCTGGTAAACGAGTAAAAAACTCACGTTTGTTGTATGGGAGCCCCCTTAAATATTTATTTTATTCTGTTTTTTAGTATTTGTTGTTATAGCGGCAACAGAAATACATCATCTGTGAAAATTTCAACTGTCTAACTATCACGGTTCATGAGATACATCTTGGGGAAAGACGGACAGACAGACAGACAGCGGAGCCGTAGTAATAGGGTCCGTTTTACCCTTTGGGTACGGAACCCTAAAAAAAGAGAAATGTGCCTCTCTACTGCTTTCTGTGTTCATTTATAGTTATTCCACGTGTCCATTCCCACGTATCACCCGTCGACCCGCTCGGATCACTAACTATTGAGTAAAAAGTTTAGTAATTAGTAATTAAACCCATCAAACATTTTGTATATTATGCATTTTATTTGTAGTTTCAATTAGAAAACTAGAGTATCATGAAAAACATGATTTTTTTCAGAGTAAATTCTATGAAAAATAGACAAAATTATGTGTAGTCGTCATTTTCATCATTTCCATGGCCACTACCCTAGCTAATAGTGATGTGGAAACCATAGACCTAGTATAAAATTTATAAGAAAAATTATTTTAGGTCCGTGGTTGAAAAACTCATCAATAACCGACCAAGTGCGTCGGACTCGCGTACGAAGGGTTCCGTACCGTTCTATAAATACACAAAAAACACGTTTGTTGTATGGGAGCCCCATTGACTATAAATCCAGTTGACCAATGATACAACTTCCCCTCATACGAAAAGTAGTGTATTTCAACTACTATTTTCATACAATCAATCAAATCAACCAAATTATTCTAATGAGTAAATGTAGGCACATGTACATATTTTCACACGTCATTAACATAGGTATTCATTATAAGCATAATGTCATAAAAATTACTCAATCGTTACCTACTGTTACATGTTATAAGCTGGGGTAGATCCCACGCTTTTTTGTCACTTAATTAATCATCTACCTTATAGTAAGCCTTATTTGTAAGCATTGATTTTACTGTTTTCTTAAATTTAGTTTCCGTCAAATTCAGAATGCTAGGTGGGATTTGATTATAGAACTTAATGCTATAGACCAAAAAAGACTTGCTCACCTTAGTTAACCTTGTTTTTGGCTGGACAAGCTTAGATCTATCACGGGAACCCGTTGATGTCTTTTGTTCCATCCTGCTCTGTCCTTTGTAATTTCGTATAGCTTTGTCTCGTTTTGTTACCTCGTGCCCGCGCCGGTGAGTCGTGTTTGTACTAGAAATTATGTTCACGAGCTATCAGCGGGCTTTGGGGAGCCCCCTTAAATATTTATTTTATTCTGTTTTTTAGTATTTATTGTCGTTATTTATAGCGGCAACAAAAATACATCATCACTACTAGGTATTATAATTACCTGTGGTCTAGTATAAAACTAACTAGTGCCCTTGAAACTTGCCTTGTCCCGCCCGGTGACGCTGTAAAGGTCGGTAGAGACCAACAGCATTAGCCCGTTCAAAAAAAAATGAAACTTGCCTTGTTTGGCGTCAGAATAAACGTTAAATCGGTGCACGGTGGTACCTTTATAGGCGCACTTTGCAGAAAAGTCGTGCCACGTAGTGAAATAGAGAGTAAATTTTTTTTTTTATTTATAACTTTTTAGGGATATTGAGTCGTCCAACGGTTTTTTAATCCGTAGTTAAGCTAACCAATGGTTAAAAAGCTAATAAATACTAAGCTATAATATCAAAATACCTACCATATGTCAGCTCCATTAAAAATTAAAATGATTATACCCCTTTAGAAAACTTGTTCCAATAATTATTATTTAATAAGAGAAAAATGATTCAACATCGTGAACAAAAACATTTCAAGGGTCAGGGATTCCATAACACAAAATCTTTTAAAAGAAATTCGATGGATTTTTATCAAACTGACATCCATTGTGTCACATCACTATTCTTAGAATGTACAGGACAGTCGATAACAAAAGTGCTTTAGTTGTTATTTTTTCTAGAAAAGAATATGAAATGAAATGAAATTTATTTCACATAAATGGAGATAGATGTAGGTGTTAGGATTTAGTAAGTAGTTCTTCCATTTAGCCATTACTTGTGGCATGTGAACATTATTATTAGGTTTAGGTCAATACTATAATACAATTTTCAAATAAACTTAAATAATTCTATTGGTGTTATACATTTGCAAATTTAAATTATATTATATTATTATTATGTCATTAAAATAAGAATAATCATTAATTAGTTATTTAACAGTAAATAATTCTATTGGTATACATTTGCAATAAATTTCAATTATATTATATGATTGTTATGTCATTAAATTAAGAATAATAATAAATAATTAATTAGTATATGTATATCAATGAATTACTTATTTAACATTAGATAGTCATTCATACAGTAAAAAGACTTTTCTAATAGCCAGAGTTTAAGTTTTTTCCGGAACATTCCGTAGGGCAAGTCTTTTATAGACTGCCACTTTACAATTTAAGTGTCACTCAGCCCTGTGAAAACGAGTTTAGGTAAGGGTCAAATTTAGGGAGCCCTTAGCCAAAGAGATTCCTAGTTAGGCTGTAGTTTAGGGATCTTTGATGAAAACGAGGATTAGAATAACGTTTCATGTTTTCTTAAGTTATTTGAAATAAAGTTATTTTTAATATTTTATAATTATCCGACTTAGAAAATTATTTTTACAATTTAAAATGACATACTTATAGAAACATCAAAATCAGATCAGCAGTTCGGTTTTAAATCAAAATAACTGTATAAAACAAGTCACCTAAGTAGGTCATATATGTACCTACCTATAGGTACCTACATATTATATGAAGTCAGTTAAACCCCCTTTTCAAAAGGATATGTATGATCTTATTACATACAAAAAACAACTACCGAAGTGTGCGTAACCATTATGGGTATAATAGGTTCACACTCCTTTCATTCAATCAACCATTCATTCAATTAGTTAGCAAATCAAACCACTGCTGTCACCACCTGTACCTGTACGGTCAGCAAAAACAGGGACAAGCTTCAGTTATGCTTTTATAGCAGTAATGAGTCGACGCGTGATGCTATCGGTACAAGGTGGAAAAAAACAAAATATACGGGGAGAAAGTTGTGAAGAAACGCGCGTTTCTAAAGTTCCATTCTTATTTCAAACCATCACCATTATTATCATTAGCCTAAAGACCACTGCTGAACATGCACCGTCTCCATAGGGGGCCACTTTTAACGGCTGCTTGCCTTCTGCATCCATCGGCTCTCATGATTTTGATCAGATTGTCGGTTCACCTAGTGGGGTCCTACGCCGCGTCTTCCGGTTCGTAGTCGCCACTCAGGATCTTCTCTAAAGTTGCTGGTTTTACGAGCGATGTGGCCTGCCTACTGCCACTTCAACTTACTAACTAATATTCTCACAGTTATTTCTGCTATGAGGAGATATAATGGTTAGTTATATGTAATGTCCTTAAAGATTATCGCCGCTAGTTGTCATGTGACTATAGCTCAGTTGGAAAAGCGTCTAAGCCGTTAGTTGGAAGCCGCGGGTTCAAATCTCACTAGTTGTTAAACATTTTATGAAGTGTAACAAATTGAGCTAAGCTTACCAACTATGTAAGAAATAGCGTAGCGTAGTTAACCGAATCGTTGCTCGTATGTTTCCACCCAACATTGGCACGTCAGTTTTGCGATGAACAAATTGTTGTCGTCAATTAGTCGCCTTCCACTCTTCCATCATCCATTTATTGCTTTAACAACCTTGTCTCAGAAAATAACATCCAATTTTCTTCACTTTGGTACTGTTTTGCATTGATTTGTAACTATGACAAGGTTCTATGCTGTTTAAAATTTATTCAGTTAGACTCTACCTCAATTAGGAAATAATAAGATTGTAGCAATGTCAAGGTCTTATGAAGATAAGTTATAATGAGTTAAGTGTTTTTATTTTTTTTACTACATTTTTAGTTAAGAGCCTATGTATAGGCTCTTAACTAAAAAACGCCAAAAACCTTAAAATCGCTTTGCATGAGGCCGTGTCCTGTCAACAATATTGCAACAATGTCTTTGTAATTAATATATGGTAAAGTTCAGGACTAATACTAATGCTTATGTATAGTGAAAACATGAATTACAAAACTTTTCTCCATAGAAAAAAATTTCAAAGTTACCTCCAAACCGTACAAATAAACCGCGATTATTCAATGAATAATTTAAATAAGGTCATGAAACTTTGTGTAGTAGTTGAACTAAATATAATGAAGGGCTTATGTATAGTGGATTTTTAAAATACCTATTATATTCAGTGTACTAATAAATTACCTAAACTATTGCGCGTTGGAACCATTCTAACTTAGACCGCCCCTGCTGCTCGGTACCCTGATTCATCCCCGCTTTGGCGTAATACTATATATCTATTCTGTGGCTTTGGCTTGGCCTAGCATTAAGTAGAGAAAAAAAGATACAACATTTTCTCAAACAAGGATTTTCTTATATCGAAACTTGAAAATAACAACGGAATTTTTAGTAATAGCTACTTTTGTACAAAAATGGCCGTGTGGTCCCGGTTTGCGAATAGGACCACCCCATCTCTTCCCTTAGGTGCCGGAACCGGCTAAGGGAATATACAGAGAATGGGCAGCAGCATTCTCGGCTGAACGGCTCTACGGCACTGCTGAACAAAACGCCACTTTGGACGCTTATGATAGTTGGGTTTTGCCATAATCACCACGGCATTCAGCGGCTTGGTGATCGCAGAAGATTTTTATGTACGGAGACATAAAAATCTTCTGCGATCACCAAGCCGCCTGCTAAACGTGGTGATTATGGCAAAACCCAACTATCATAAACGTCCAAAGTGGCGTTTTGTTCAGCAGTGGATGTCTTCCAGCTGATGATGTGATTAGTGTACCTGTAATGCCATTAGTTACGTTTACAACATGAAACAAAAGTAAAAAAATCAATATGGTTTAAACAACAAATAAATGGCTATTTCTTTCTTTTTTTAAAGTACCTAATCATAGTAAACATGGACAGTGGACCGTCTGGCGTCTAAATTGACGTGGGTACGGACATACAGATACTAGATAAGGATGCTCCTAAGAGAGGGCAAGCAGACGGGCAACTAAATGTGGCTGTAAGTTTATTATGGGAGTAAATCTGCCCATTTACTCCGCATCGTATAGGTATTAGGTACATAGTACCGCCGATCAATTATAATTCTAGGTCTGTAGTACCGCCTATATATTATTATAGCACCTAGAGACGCTGGTGGTAAAGCTCGGAACAGACCAAACAGCATTAGCCGTGCAAAAAGGTACATTACACTATTACTGAAGACCAGCGTTGGTATTTATTTGGTTGTTGTCATGTTTTTTTTATTTATTTTTTTATCTTTTGCCATGAATAAACAATTTCTTTCTTTCTATTATTTATTCTGTTCTGTCATAGCTGACTCTTTTTCAGACAAAATTTTACGAAGATAATCGGACAGCCAGATACGCCCAGATTGGCGGGCAAGGATCATCACGGAGTGGCTACCTGAAGACGGGCGACGCCGCCGTCCACCGAGGCAGGCCCCGCAAGACATGACGTGATGACCTCGACGCCTTTCTGAGATTGCGGGAACCGAGATATCTGGAAGAACATGGAGACCTTTGCCCAGCAGCGGGACAGTATAGGTTAACAAAAAAAAATCGGACATGCATAATATATAAGTAATGTGACATGAACTGACAACACCGGTCAGTCACCCATGTCCATGAAGATTTAGAGTAATTTTGGAATCCACACTTCAACTACCTACAAGTTTTATTATCACTATTTCACAGTTGACGACCTCTCTGTTTTTTGTTGTGACATTTTGGTATTGCCAGTAAGTACCGTATATTACTGAAAAAGAAAAAGAGATGAGAACTGGCAAGTAAATATGAATTTGGACAGCCTTCGTGGTGTGGTGGTTGAACAGGTCAGCTCATAACCCGGAGGCGGTGGGTTCGATTCCCGCGACAGAACAAGTTGTGCACAGGAAAAAAAAAGCAAAATACTTGTTCTGTGTCTGGGTGTTGTGGGACCATGGTCCTCGTAGTTCCTGGATTTCTTAATACAGGGAATCCTAGTTAGGGTCCAGGATCTATGTATGTGATCGTTGGGCGTTATTTTATTTTAGAATTCAGTACCTATGAATGCGTAAGTATACCTTTTACTTTATTTTAGACATGGTTAACAGAATAGAGCAGATCAGGGGGTCTAGCAAAGATGTCAGCGTAAGCCATTAACGCCTCACGCTAACTACAAAATGTATGGGAATGGCAGTGCGTGTGCGGATAACTTTTCCACAGCTAATGTCATTCCCATACATTTTGGACTTAGCGTGAGGCGATAACGGCTCACACTGACATCTTTGCTAGACCTCCAGAACGGAACAGAGCAGAGCAGAGTAGAGTATAGCAGAGCAGAGCAATGAACAGAATAGAACAGAACAGAGCAATATTTATTCAGCTTCTACAATGTTCAGCATTATACAGTAACTAAAACCACATTACATTAGTATAGGATATAAAGTTACTGCACTAAAATGATTGATAAATAAATACCATTGTAAACCTGACAGGGCAGTTAGCTTAGCATAAAATGTCAAGTGGTCGAGGAATCGCCCGTCTGCAAAGTCCAACTATAAATAGCCCACTTCTAACCAGTAATTCGGAGGCAGTGGCCAAGCTACTATTACTATCGTTATTTTGTTTCTAAAATATATGAGCTGTCATGAAGACGCGCTTTTAACTGTCGTTTAATGAGTGAGCCGTCAGTTAACAGAAAAACTAGAGTTATTTATTGATTAAAAACGAACCAATAGGTATAAATGTGAGTAAATTAAAGTAACACACATTTTAACTTGAAAACTAGAACGTGGTGACTTCTTTTTAGGGTTCCGTACCCAAAGAGTAAAACGGACCCTATTAGGGCTCCGCTGTCTGTCTGTCTGTCCGTTTGTCTATGGCTGTATCTCATGAATCACGATAATAGACAGTTGAAATGTCCACAGATGATGTATTTCTGTTACCGCTATAAAAACAAATACTTAAAAATAGAATAAAATAAGTATTTAAGGGCTCCCATACAACAAACGTGATATTTTTGCTCGTTTACCAGATGAGGCATAGATGGCACTGCTTTAAATAGTACTGCTACTCAACACTAGATGGCAGGGATAGATAATGGTACGGAACCCTTCGTGCGCGACCGACTCGCACTTGGCTAGTTATTTTTGTTACATGTTATGGAGCTATGCTTGGAGTTTATTTGAATGATTATACATATAATTATATTCATAAAACCAAGTCCATAACAAGCAGCTTAAGAAAAACACTGGAAAATGCATTGCGAAGCACGCTTTGAAGGAAGAAAATGTGGGCTTGTAGCGTTGGCTATGTTTATCATCTCTTTCTTATAAGTAACATGTCACGCGTAAGAAAAAAAATAAAAAGACATTGAATTAACCACTGTTTTTAGGTAGAAAGCCCGTAATTAAAACCTCTTCTTTGTATAATCGAAGCAGTACATAAATTATATTATTAAAGGGGCCAAATAAAAGCTAAATTGGCGCTTGTCAAGCCGCTGTCAGTTATGCTAGGGTCCCACGCGGCTAGCGAACCCCTTAAAAATTCTGAGCCAACGTATTTTTCTTTTAAATTCCAGACGCTCACTTCTTTTATTTAGTGTCAAACTGGACACGCAAAAAAAATAGAACATTTTTCAAGAATCCGCGAACAAGATTCTCTGTAGCTGTTTTTGAAAAAAGTTGCTCCATTGTGGTGCTTTTTGAAGCAAAATAGTTCTAAGGTTTTAAAATAAAATGATGTTGTGTAATCGGCATGGTAGATTTCAAAGATTTTATGACTGCACTCAAAATGAAGTTTGAGTGTCCGTTTTTACCGACTTTATTCGATCGGTACGCTAATAAGCTACTCGATCCTACTGAGCTGAGCCATACTGATTAGAGTTAGTACCGATCGGTCACAGGCCCACATTCTTCTTTAAGATGGCACTACTGTCAAGTGGACGCATTTTATTGAATTAGATTACAAATAAGCCTCGAGTGATTAAGACTTATGTAATTTAATATAGGACTGATGTGATAGGACTTTTTCAGCTGACTGTACTTTTAAACGAGTGAGTATTATAAGCACACGTTAAGCTGTCTTTGGTCCGGATTGTCGTTAGACTGTTGTTTAGCCACATTTCTAATAGTACTTACGGGATCTTGAACGACCATGAAAGTTTAAAACAGTTGTTAAGCTGTTTAGAAGCCTTTGGGCAGCTTAAAACTTCAAATGAGTTTTTTTAATTTTTAAATTAGCGAAATCTACCCAACTGCATGACAATAGACTATAAAGGCCCATCCGGTCCCTGTTCTCAACTTCGCACCGCCATGGTGTTGCCAGCCTCAAGGTCAAATACATTTTATTTTCATTTTCTAAACAGCGTCTATACAAGACGCATTGCAAATAATAAAATAATGGTAAAGTGTGTGTCGAAATAGATTTTTGGGTTCTATGCTATTGTTTTTTTCGCCTATTTTTGGACAATATAATAATTATAAATAGTACTTAATAGTATTATTCCTACATTCCATTAAATAGACTTATGCCCGTTTCATCAAAGATCCCTAAACTACACCCTAATTAGGAATCCCTTTGTCTATGGGCCCGTTAGATTTTACCCTTACCCAAATTCGTTTTCACAGCGCTGAGTGACACTTAAATTGTAAAGTGACAGTTTATTCTTTTCTACGGTTTCCAAAAACCGTACGTTGCCGATTTTATTTATATATTTTAGAGAATAATCGTCAAAAATACAAGCAACATGCTTTATTGATATTAGCACTAGAGTTTTTAATATATTATGCATCCGAAAAAATTAAAACAAATACCTTTTCTGGCGTTATGCGGGTAGAAACAATTGCCAAATACAATTGAAAAACAAAACTGGCGTTTTGATAATTTAACCTGCCACTTAACGCTAAGGGGTTGACCTTCGGCCCCTAAACTTAGAGGATCCCTTAAGCTTTGGGTGCCCCTTAATCGCCGGTGAAAACAAAATTACTGTCAGGGGGCGTACCGTGAGCTCTTAGCGCGATTCAAAACAGAGCTTATACTGGCTCGCTTGTCAAAATCTTCATACAAAAAACAAAACGATCCAATACTGTTTTGAATCGCGCTAAGAGCTCACGGTACGCCCCCAGATGTCACTTAAATCTTTTTAAGGGTCCCTTAAAATTTAGGGATCTATGGTGAAAACGGGCATTATACTCAATTAACCTAAGTATAATAATCCCCCAGTCCTACGTTTTTAGGGTTCCGTACCCAGAGGGTAAAACGGGCCCTATTACTAAGGCTCCGCTGTCCGTCTGCCTGTCTGTCTGCCTGTTTGTCTGTCCATCTGTCACCAGGCTGTATCTTATGAACCGTGATAGTTAGACAGTTGAAATTTTCACAGATGATGTATATCTGTTAGTGCTATAATAACAAATACTAAAAAACAGAATAAAATAAATATTTAAAAGGGCTGCTATACAAAAAACGTGATTTTTTTGCTCGTTGTTATAGATAAATGATACGGAACCCTTCGTGCGTGAGTCCGACTCGCACTTCGCCGGTTATTTGATCCCACACCATTGGCAAAAATGTAAAGTTTAGGTACTAAAAACAGAAAAAAAAATAGTGTTGAATTGATATCATCAACTTAAAATGTTTTAAAATAACACTGTTTATTTCTATAAGAAAAGTTATCAGGCTCTTTTCAGATAAAAATCTAGGATTTTTTAGTCATCCTAACTCAAATCAAGGAACCCTAGAACTTAGAAAAACTGAGCTTTGGATCGTAACACACGATGTGCGGTGTCACTGACGCAAATTTTTTTATTATTTGTTTTGATACCTTAAACCACCTTAAACATTTTTAGTCTACTTACGATTTCTACCAAGAGTTAGAGCTATTTTAATTATTATTGTAGACAATTTTTCACTTCACCTGACAGAATTTCCTTTATTGATTTAATTTAAAAAAATTAGCAAGAGACAATAAAATAATTACAACAATTTTCAATGTACAGAAGATGGATTTAAGAAGCCCCAAAATGAGGGGACGGTACATTCCCAACTTTAAGCTGGGGCCACACCTCGCTTTTTGCGAACCATTTGATTTGACGAAGCGGCAAAAAGTGATTTTGCCGAAGTTTATAGAATATCCAAATCTCATGCGACGCGATTCTTGCGCTCGTTTCTTCCACGAACCTGCAAGATGTGGAATGATCTTCCTCCTGAGGGTTTTCCGCATAACTACAGTATGGAAAGCTTCAAGAACCAGAACCGGAAAATCCCGGTGTCAGATTGACAGACTTACAGCCCGTTGCACAAAACTCTTCATTATCACTTCATTAGCTAATGTCGGCATTAGTGCTAATGAAGCCCTTAAACTAATGACGTTGTACAAAAGTTCTGTGACCAACATTAGGCTTCCTTAAAGCTTCATTAGATAATGACGACATTAAATAATGAACGAATGAAATGAGTGAACATTTTGTGTTTTGGTATTGCGCTTTTATCAGTTTACTATTGATTTTGCATATAAACATAACGCACATTATGCCATTATCGTCATTTCCAGTGTCAAATTGAATAAAGTAAAAATCTATAGATATAATAAAACTGTAACTGGGCTAAATCTGTACATTGAATATTTTTTGAAAATATTGATTGCATTAATTACACTTCTTTATCGATATAGTAGTGAAACAATTTTTTTTGTTTTTTTTTGTTTGTCCGTCTGTCTGCCTATCCCACGCACGCATCACGCTGGAACTACTTTGGTATGGTTAGAATAACATATAAGAAACATTTCGTTTTCTTAAACGACCAAGTGCAGGTTGCACGAAGCAATAAGTATGTAATTTTTATGCAAGTATTTTTTGTTTGTAGGTTTATTATTTTTATTTATACTCATTTGTCGAAGGAAAGAGAAAAGGGCTGGCGAAGGAATGCCGGCTTCACCTGCCTCCCTTCCATTGCCGCCCCATCCATTCTTCCTTTTCTCCTTTCTTATTCCCTTTCGCTTCCCTCTACCCATAAATAAGGTTAGGGCATAAAACTAATTAACCCGTGCGAAACCGGGGCGGGTCAACTAATTTAAAATAAACTCGAAGTCCTGCTCTCGTGATGTTTGTACCTGCTTAGTTGGTAGTAGCTCTGCCTTCTGAACTATAGGTTGTGGGTTCGATTCCTACCCAGGACAGACATTTGTGTGATGAACATAGGTGTTTGTTCTGTGTCTGGGTGTGGGTGAAAAGTATATAAGTATTGTATCAGTTATCTGGTTCCCATAGTACATACAAGCTATGTTTAGTTTGGGGCTAGATGGCGCTGTATGAAACGTCCACACGTTTATTTATTATTTACCTATTGAGTATAAGCAAATATTATTTGTATCACGCTTGTGTGGTTTTGATATTATTTTTAAATATATTCATCATCATCAACAGCCTGAAGACGTCCACTGGTGAATTTAGGCCTCCCCCAGAGCACACCACCTTGAGCGGCTGCTCAAGCTTGAAAATAATAAGCAATAACATATAATTTTTATGGAGTGTTTAAAAGTTGATTAAGTTTTATTTGACTTGTAAGTTTTTTTAACTGTAGTATGCCGGGAAACATCTTTGATATCAAACAATGATAAAAGTCTTGATAGAGACATATTTTAATCGCAGAAATGTACTCAAAACCCTTTGAAAATAATTAAATGCAGATTTAATGGAGGCTTTTCGGCCCATTAAAAATTTCTATCTTTAAACTGTCAACTAATGCCTCATTAGTGTTAATGGCGCTTTGTGCAACGTAAAACACCATTTAATGGATAATCTGACGTTTCATTAGATAAACTTAAAGTAGCATTAAAATCAGATAAAATTTTGTTTTGTGCAACAGTTTAATGATAGATTAAGGTTTAATGTCGACTTTAAAAGTAAAAAGTAAAAGTAAGTAAGTCTTGTTTGTGCTTTGAGGCTTTCAGTGCGTTACAGTCGGTAATCACTTTAAACTTGCGTCCATAGAGGAAGTGCCGAAAGTGCTTGATTGCCCGAACTACAGCCAGCGTCTCGAGTTCGTAACTGTGATAACGGCTTTCTATGTCCGTGGTGCGCATGCTGAAGTAGGCCACCACGTGCTGTCGGCCGTTAATAATCTGGACGAGTATAGCGCCAAATCCGACACTGCTCGCGTCGGTGAACAGTTCAATAGGTTCTCCTTCTTGGAATATTGTGAGCACAGGTGTGGATGTAAGGTGATGGATAATCTTTTGACGTGCCTCTTCATGAACATGAGTCCATTGCCACCCAACGCCCTGCTTAGTTAAATCATACAGAGGGACCATAGTCCGCGCGAAATCGGGAATGAAGCGGCGAAAATATCCCGCAAGACCATTGAATTGACGCACTTGCTTGACAGTGGTAGGCACGGGAGCTTTTACAAGAGCTTCTACCTTTTTGGGACTAGGACGGACCTGACCATTCTCCACTACATTGCCGAGGTACTCAATAGATCGTTTGAAAAACGAGCATTTGTCAATATTTATTGAAAAACCTGATTCGCGTAAAGCAACCAGAATCCTCTCTAGAAATACGAGCCCACTAGCGAAATCTCTGCATTTGCTTATGACGTCATCAATATAGACTTGGGCCACGCTATCGTGATGACCGTTGTTAGCACTACCTTGGTTTAGGAGGGGTCCTAGAGCGCGGTTTATGCATCTCTGATACACGGACGGGGCGTTGCACAGTCCGAATGGCATCGTGAGATATTCGTACAGCCCGTCTGGCGTGACGAAGGCAGTTTTCTCGACAGAATCAGCGGAAATGGGGATCTGGTGGAAACCAGAAGCCATATCGAGACTTGTGTAGAATAAACCGCCTGCTAATTGGTCAATCTGATCCGCAATCAGTGGAAGAGGGTAGTGGTCACGGACGGTGTTAGCATTTAGTTCTCGATAATCTACACACATTCGGTCGTCTCCGTTTTTCTTTTTAACTAATATAATCGGGCTGGAATATGGGGATCTACTTTCTCGAACAATGTTGTTATCTACTAATTCACTGACAATATCTCTAACTTTCTGGCGCTCGACTGGACTCAGTCTATAGGGCCTACGTTCGACATATTTATCGGGGTTTTTTAAGCGGATTTCTAGTTCACCTGTATTTACTCGCGATTTTGCGAAACCACGAGTAAAAATGTCGAGATACTTGTTGAGCAAAACTAGTAATTGATCAACTTCAGATTCGTCAGTCAAGTCATGATTGAGATTTTCAAACAAGGGACTGCTAGACCGCATGTGCATGACGCGGGGTTGAGATATCAAAGTCGCGCTATTCTGCGTAACAATTACACTTAGACCGGTTTCTTGCAGCAAATTTGAACCAATTAAAACGTCTGACGTCATTTCATAGTCAGGTAAGACATGGAACACGATCTCAACATTAATGTTGTCAATAACACATACTGCTGTCAAAGTACTTGTCGACACTACTGGAAAAGGACCTATTCCACGCAAGTAATTGACCACCTGTCTCCTACGCCCGGGTAGTTTATTTGCGATCGACTCGCGCATCACAGAACATTCTGCACCGCTATCGAAAACGGTGTTAATCACTTGGTCACTAACATTAATTCGCATGGTGTTCAAATTCGACTTGTTGCTTGTCACGGAATTCACGTTAGAAGTTATCTGTTTTTCTCGGCGAAAACAAGCGTCAAATGTGTGACCGGGTTTCGAACAAAATGAACAAAACTTATCAGTAGCCCTAGGCAAAGCAGTGGATGATGGTTCCCTTTCGGTAGAAGTCGGTTTTGAATTTAGATCATGCCTACTGCGACAGTTACTGTAAACATGGCCGGTCTTTTTACAAAAATTACAAAAGGGGGTATTTCGGTTATCAACGAAAAACTTTGAACGTTTATGAGGTGGCTGACCAGCGTTATGTTGAGCTTGGCGCTTAACGCGAATGGAAGATGCAACAGAGATTAATTCGGGCACTGAGGTAGCTCTGGCGTTCATTAATTCTATTCTGAGGCGTTCGTCACTAACAGTTCCTATCACCGCTTCAACAGCGTCGCTGTTGTCAAGCTTGTCCTTAGTCACACGTCTCCACAATATCCATGACTGAGATAAGAACTCCGCTATGTCCTTTGAAGGATCGTAAGAATGTTCTCTAAACCTTAAGATATCTCGCGAGTATCGACTTTCAGGTTCGAATGTAGTGATGATATTTTGACGAAGCTCTTCCCAAGTGGAAGTAGTTACTAACCAGTTATCAGCCCACATCTTGGCACGACCTTTCAATAAGCTAGTTACTTTCATGCGCATATCATAGTCACTGAGCTGATAAGTGTTCTTAGCCGTAGAAATATGATCACACCACTCACGGACCCCAACGGTACCATCCGGGTCATAAGAAGGTAGAAACACTTCAGTAATTTTAATCTTATCGCCCAATTGCTGTTGCTGAACTAGTCGATCACTCATACTTTGCATCATAGTCATCATATGTAAGAAAAATTCAGGTGGTACGTTACCCGCCTGTACTGGCAGCGGCGGCAAACCCGTGGGTGCGCTTGTAGAAGGCTCGCTGGGTGGCGGCGTCCGCGTCGGTGCGCTGGCTCCATCAGGCTCGTGCGCGATGCTCGCGCTCGGCGTTGATGCGCACGGCGTTGGCGCATTCGGCTCTGGTGCACTCATGGTCTGTCCTTCGATGCACTGATGTAGGTAGTCAGGAAATCTGAAAGAATTTTATGACCAGCAAGCAGTAAAGGGATCGCTGTTGTGGAATGCGATCCCACTTCTGATAACGAAGAAACGAATAAAAGAGGCTTATAAAAATGTGCAGAACCGTCGACCTTGCGGCCGTTCGGTTCTGCAGTTCAACTTAATAACTTCACCATCAAACGTTAACGCAAGCTAGGCAAAATAACTAAAGTAGGAGTAGTAGCAAACTAGAATTAACTTAAAAGAAATCACTTTAAAACACTGCATTTAAATCATCAATTTATTAACAGAGTTTTTGCTTACAATGTTTCCCGCTCGAAAATCCGCAACAAAGTGAGCTCCTGTCAGTTCGTTTCCCACTCCAAGCGCTCGGTCGCCGCCATATTGCCCGCCATTACTCAATGTCATTTTAGTTTGTGAAAACGTCAATGGGCGGCGCTGCGAGCGCTAGTGCGTTCCGGATCTGACAGTAGTTACCAAAGATTAGAGAATAACAATCGGCTGGTAAATCCTTATTAATATTAGGGAAATTAATTTACTAGCAATTAAAGCCAAATTACTTCGTATGAAGTTAAAAGGAAACTTACTAGAACACCACCGCAACTCGCTGGTGCAGGCTATTGCAAATCCATTAGAATATGAATGCTGACAACACTTTTCACTTGGTTCGAAATAAATCCGTAATACTTAAGCATGACAGTTTTACATACCAATAATGAATTCGACAGTTAACATAAGATAAACAAAGCTAAAGAGATTTGTTTGAATATTTTAAAGGAACTCGCTTGAGTACACAATTTGTTCCTAATTAAAATCAACCTTATTAATTGAATCGTTACTTATTTACAACGTGATTACTGGACATGATCTCAAATAAATTCACATATTTTAAAATTACTATTTTTACGGTGAATATTTTATTTTAATCAAACAGCTGATTATGCTTGCGGCGACATATATTATTTCAAAATATACAAGTATTATCGTAAATGTAAAGTAATATGTAAGCATTATCTAAACTTGTATGTCATCATCATCATCATTAACAGCCTGAAGACGTCCACTGCTGAACATAGGCCTCCCCCAGAGCACGCCACCTTGAGCGGTTGCTCGCCTCCTGCATCCATCGGCTTCCCGCGGCTTTCACCAGGTCGTCGGTCCACCGAGTGGGGGGCCGGCCTACACTGCGTCTTCCGGTTCGTGGTCGCCACTCGAGAACCTTTCTTCCCCATCGGTTGTCAGTTCTACGAGCGATGTGGCCTGCCCATTGCCACTTCAACTAACTCTAAGAGCTATATCGGTCACTTTAGTTCTCCTGCGGATCTCCTCGTTCCGGAGCTTATCTCGCAGGGAAACACCGAGCATAGCTCGCTCCATAGCTCGCTGCGCGACTTTGAGCTTACTAATGAGGCCAACAGTAAGAGACCATGTCTCAGTTCCATAAGTCATCACTTGTATGTACCCACCACAGATTAATATGTTTTACTTGCATATCTATAAATAATATTTTGTACATCAGGGGACAACTTAAGGTGAACGGTCTATAGGAGAAACACAGGAATCAAAGTAGGTAGAGAAGGGTTTTGGAAGAAGTCTATGGAATGAGCTAAATACACAGACCAGGCTAAATATCATAAGTAGACTGTGGTATGTGGTAATGACGTGCGAAGTAGTATCCACAGACTAGAGAAAAACAATTGACCCTGTGATAGTGTCACGTAAAATTCGAATTCTGAATGGCAGTAGGTACATATTATCAAAATACATTTTTATTTAACAAATCAAGGAAAGCCAGCTCGATCAACTAGTTTGCATGCACCATGTGTGACACTTTCGAGGGTAAACACTTGAGCGTATTTGTTTACTATGAAACTAAGATATTGCTAACAGGTGGCGCCATAAACAATTTAACGAAACCAAAAAATAAAAAAAGATATATTAACTTGAATACCCAGGTAACTAAAGGAAACAAGGCTATTTTTATGATAATTATCGGTATTTATCAGTAGGAATATTAATCAACTATCATCATCATGGTCATCAGCCTGAAGAGGTCCACTGCTGAACATAGGCCTCCCCCAAAGGGCACCACTTTGAGTGTCTGCTCGCCTCCTGCATTCATCGGCTCCCCGCGGTTCTGACCAGGTCGTCGGTTCACCTAGGGGTCCTACGCTGCGTCTTCTAGTTCGTAGTCGCCACTCGAGAACCTTTTTTCCCCATCGGTTGTCAGTTCTACGAGCGATGTGGCCTGCCCACTGCCGCTTCAACTTGCCAATTCTCAAAGCTATATCGGTGACATCCGATCGGTGATCGGTGGTAGCATGTTAGCACACGCAAGCGTTTCACCGCAGACATATTATAGCGATTCATTGCTTTAGTCTTTATGTCATTACTATCGCTTTCGGCACCGGTATAAGATACCAGCGTAACACAATCAGGCACCGACCCCACCAGCGAGGTCGACGTACCCCTGTAGGTTAACTAGAACGGTCGCGACTTTCCATAGGGTCCACTCTTCTAGTGGACGTAGCCAAGGCTCGCTCCCCAGGGGTGCCCTTAACCTAGTTGCCTCCCACTTTTGACAGCTGGGCGCCCTATGCCCACCCGGTAAAGCTGTAAAGGTCGGTAGAGACTAACAGCATTAGCACGTTCAAAAAGAATACTACGGGGCAGGTAGACAGGAGGTCTGCAGGAACTTTGCGTTCATGAGACGTCTTTATGACGAAGATTTGTTACCTGGGATGCCAGTTGTTATCATTTCGAATATATTCTAGAAATGTTATCGAGATCAAGCACGACTGATCAAGATTGCGGTCGGAATGCAGGCTGTTATTTTTTATAATTAGTTCACGTAATTATTTGCAAAGTGATGCTAATTGAATGGAGATGCAATCTTCTTGGTCACTTGAACTTTTTAATAGCAAAGTTTTAAGATAGTATTTTTAATTTATTTTAAAAATTCATTTTCTTGCCTCATTCCAGGGACAAGCCAAGGTTTAATTTCTGTTTGTTGATCTTCATTTCAGTATGCCTATTACTTTTGGACTTCTTAACACATTTTAAAATTCATTAAGGTGAAGTTAAGGTGTCTATTTTGGGTACGCAACCTAGGTATCCACGCATTAGTGGGCTGAAGCATTTGGACTGAACCAGCCCGATGATAGGCAGTCATAAGTCAAAAACATAATAAAATAAATATTTAAGGGGGCTCCCATACAACGAACGTGATATTTTGCACGTTTTTATAGATAATGATACGGAACCCTTCGTGCGCGAGTCTGACTCGCACTTGGCCGGTTATCTTAAAATGAAATGACGTGACAAGCTACTTGTTCACCTGATGTTAGGCGACACGGCCACCCATAACAGTTGCAGTGTTACTTGGAACAGTTTCGTGTGTCACGTCATCCTGAGACATCAGCACAGTCTAGTAATCAGATTACCAGACTGTGAGATCTGATCATAAAGTCTAATTTGCCCAGTAATTTCATTAGCTGCAGTGTCTTTCAAACCGAAACAGTAGTGCTTGCACATGGCGGCAGAATAACTGGCCAAGCGGTGGTACCTACCTAGACGAACTTTGCAAGAAAAGTCTTACCACCTCGTGGTAAGTACTTCGTAAAATCTTTTTCTTATAACGCAAAGAAAACCTAAAATTCTCTCTCGATAAAAAAGGTACATTCGCGTAGATAAAGCCTTAGACCGAAGTTATGTCCCCCGTTTGTCTGCCCGCAGGATTGCCTATCTTTTAACAAATTGGCTAAGGATTCCAGGAATTGAACATTTACTATAAATGAATGGGTCTTTTAATTAATGTACTTTAATTCCTAATCCACCTAACCAACAAGTATTAGGTGGTAGAATTACTTTTCTGCAAGTTTTTTTACGTAAATGAATGACGTGACGTGCTAGTCGTTCGCTTGATGTTAAGCGTCGCGGCAGCCCATAAAAGATTGCAGTATCACTCGGAACTCTACTGAGACTTCACACAGTCTAGTAATAAGATTACTAGACTGTGTGATCAGATCATAAAGTCTCATTTATTTGCATTCGTCATGTACAATTCATTATGAGCTATGGAGAGAGCTATGCTTGGTGTTTCCCTGCGAGATAAGCTCCGGAGTGAGGAGATCCGCAGGAGAACTAAAGTCACCGATATAGCTCTTAGAATTAGCAAGTTGAAATGGCAATAGGCAGGCCACATCACTCGTAGAACTAACAACCGATGGGGAAGAAAGGTTCTCGAGTGGCGACCACGAACCGGAAGACGCAGCGTAGGTCGGCCCCCTACTCGGTGGACCGACGATCTGGTGAAAGCCGCGGTGAGCCGATGGATGCAGCAGGCGAGCAGCCGCTCAAGGTGGCGCGCTCTGTGGGAGGCCTATGTTCAGCAGTGGACGTCTTCAAACTGTTGATGATGATGACAGTTTATTAATATAATTTTGCTAGGCTTAATAACTAGCTTAGGTACCATGAACTCTGTAAGAGCGCTTGCAGCCGAGTGCGTTTAGAAAAAAATACATTGATCAAATTAGAATAAATTATTAATAATTATTATCTAATCTAGACAATTGCATAATACTAGATTTTACAAGTTTTTTTCAATGAATCGAAATGGAAATCCAATTGTTTTTTTTTCTAATGATGACTAATATGATCAGTTATGCAAATGGTGCAATGGTGCAATGTAAATGGTGTTTATTTACCGTGTTAATTAAATAAAATAAAATAAATAAATAAATGCATTGCAACTGCAAGATGGTACGCAAATTAAACTCTACAAATAGAAATACTAAAAATCTATATAAATGGGTAAGAAAAAAAAGGAGGTCGTCAGTAAGCGAGATAGCAATAGTAGAGTAGCTATGGAGTTGATTCCATTTATTAACTTCATGGTACCAACCAGTTAGCGGTTCTATTCTCTTTTGGTACCGACTTCAAGTCCCTCAGACCCCCATTTTCAGCTGTCACTCACTATTGTTTCTTGGCGTGGGCTCGTGATATATATTTAATTGTGACGCCCAATACACGCCCACTGCATATTTGGTGCAGTATTCAGGATAGAGAAAGGCATTGACTTGTCAGTGCTAAAAAATATTTTAAGAACTTACCTGTATTTCAGCTTCGTGATTTGAAGAGGACTGAAGCTTATTAAAATGCAATACGGTCCTGAAAATGATCGCGGGGAGGTGGGACTGCCCCTACATACGGCATTGCTGTGACAGACATGTCACACGGCATTGCTGTGACAGACATGTCACAGCAATGCCGTTAGATTTTAAGTATTTATTGTTTTTAATTTTGTTTTTTTTTTTTTTTTTTTTTTTTTTTCCTTTTTTTTTCTTTGTGTTTCTATTAGTATATATATTGTAAATTAGATATTTTATGGGCTAAATCGCCTGAAATAAATGTATATTATTATTATTATTATTATCCTCATTTATTTCATTTTCTTAAATTTAAGTTTTTTTACAATATTCCTATAAAAATAAATTACAAAAATACTATAAAAAAACCTAAACCTAGAGTGCCGCCGGCAGCGGGGCAAGGCCCAAGCTACCGGTGGTTAGGGCTGCAGAGTGAGGAACCTCCTGACAATACGTGCCGTGTCAAGGAGTACTGCCTTCTGAATCTGACCCTTGATCCAACCGTCTAGCGAGAGCCTCTCGAGGTGTTGGTCGAGGCTCTTCGCTATAAGGCCGTTCGCCGAAACGACTATCGGGACAATGCTCGTTGAATCAACATTCCACATGGCGGTTACCTCGTGAGTCAAGTCAAGGTACTTGCTGAGTTTGTCCTTCTCAGCCTTCACGAGGTTCTCGTCATGTGGAATGGTGATGTCAACGAGCACTGCCCGGCGTTGGGATCGGTCTACCAGCACGATATCAGGCTTATTGGCTACAATAGTCCTGTCCGTGATGATAGAGCGATCCCAATAGAGCAATGCACGGCCATTTTCGAGAACCGGCCCCGGTGTGTACTTGTAGTACGGCACCTCAGACTCCACAAGGCCGTATTGAAGGGCAAGTTGCTGATGGATGATCCTGGCCACTAGGTTGTGTCTGTGCAAGTACTCTCCGTTAGCAAGATGAGAACAACCGGAAATGATATGTCGGAGAGATTCTCCGGGACGGCGGCATGCCCGACAGATGTCGACCGTACCGTCCTTCATGATATATTTCCGGTAGTTGTTCGTCTTGATAACTTCGTCCGCAATTGCACAGACAAAACCCTTATTATTATTATTATTAAAACATATTTTAATTAACTCTACGGCACATTTCGACCAAAATTATATATTCATGGTCACGATAGAAACATTAAGGGCTTGTGCAAGGCCAGCGCGAATTCAAGTCAAAGCCACAGAATAGATGTATAGTACTAGGCCAAAGCGGGGATGAACCAGGGGCCGAGCGGCAGGGGCGGTCTAAGTTAAACTGGTTCCAACGCGCAATAGTTTAGGTAATTTATTATTACACTGAATATAAAGGGTATTTTAAAAATCCGCTATACATAAGCCCTCCATTATGTTTAGTTCAACTACTACACAAAGTTTCATGATCTTATTTAAAGTATTCATTGAATAATCGCTGTTTATTTGTACGGTTTGGAGGTAAATTTGTAATTTTTGTCTATCGAGAAAATTTTATTAATTCGTGTTTTCACTATACATTTGCAGTAGCATTAGTCCTGAACTTTACCATATATTAATTTCAAAGTCATTGTTGCAATATTGTTGACAGGATACTGCTTCAAGCTAAGCCGTTTTAAGCAATACTTAAGCTGCAGTGACACGATCAGAGTTTCCTCGGACCGAGTCGACTCGGATAGCTACTCGGACGCAACTCGTATCGTTGACACCGATAATCCGAGCGCACTCGGACGATTGTATCCGAGCAGAGTAGACACGGACCGCGCTCTACTTGTCCGAGCTAGCTCGTATACGAGTAGTGAAAGGCCTAAAACAAAATAAAAAAAAAAATCGACGTTGATTGTGTTGTGAGCAACAATGAAAAGTATGAAGAAAACGATCCGAGTGAGATATGATAATGTGATCCGAAATCCTAGTACACTCGTACGAAGCTACTCCTACGAGTCCGCTCAGTCCGAAGAGACTATGATCGTGTCACACCGGCTTCACCTAGGTATGTACTTAAACACTCAAAAAAGTTTCAAGGCGCAATTTATTTCGCTGATATTTTCCACACAGACGGCTTGGAATACCCAGATTAATATAGGTTTTTATTCCGGAAAATTTAGGATTTCTGCAGGAAAATGAGTAGTTTAGAAGCGAAATTGCGGTATGGGGCTCTAGTGTAAGTATTTTTATTGTAAGTATTGTACAATACTCTTTCATACACACCCAGACAGTGAACCAGAGGATAGGTACAGAAGGTATGAAATTAGGTATCATTGTCCTCATTATTACCAACAAATAATTGAAAGCTTGAGCTACGTAGTGATCCTACACTAGGACTAGACTGCTCATCAAGTCATAAACTGTAAGCATTTATTGTTGTGTTTTATAAATAACCGGCCTAGTGCGAGACGGACTCGCGCACGAAAGGTTTCCGTACTATTATATATCCCTGCCATCTAGTGTTGAGTAGCAGTACTACTTAAAGTAGCGCCATCTATGACTCATCTGGTAAACGAGTAAAAAACTCACGTTTGTTGTATGGGAGCCCCCTTAAATATTTATTTTATTCTGTTTTTTAGTATTTGTTGTTATAGCGGCAACAGAAATACATCATCTGTGAAAATTTCAACTGTCTAACTATCACGGTTCATGAGATACATCTTGGGGAAAGACGGACAGACAGACAGACAGCGGAGCCGTAGTAATAGGGTCCGTTTTACCCTTTGGGTACGGAACCCTAAAAAAAGAGAAATGTGCCTCTCTACTGCTTTCTGTGTTCATTTATAGTTATTCCACGTGTCCATTCCCACGTATCACCCGTCGACCCGCTCGGATCACTAACTATTGAGTAAAAAGTTTAGTAATTAGTAATTAAACCCATCAAACATTTTGTATATTATGCATTTTATTTGTAGTTTCAATTAGAAAACTAGAGTATCATGAAAAACATGATTTTTTCAGAGTAAATTCTATGAAAAATAGACAAAATTATGTGTAGTCGTCATTTTCATCATTCCCATGGCCACTACCCTAGCTAATAGTGATGTTGAAACCATAGACCTAGTATAAGTTTTATAAGAAAAATTATTTTAGGTCCGTGGTTGAAAAACTCATCAATAACCGACCAAGTGCGTCGGACTCGCGTACGAAGGGTTCCGTACCGTTCTATAAATACACAAAAAACACGTTTGTTGTATGGGAGCCCCATTGACTATAAATCCAGTTGACCAATGATACAACTTCCCCTCATACGAAAAGTAGTGTATTTCAACTACTATTTTCATACAATCAATCAAATCAACCAAATTATTCTAATGAGTAAATGTAGGCACATGTACATATTTTCACACGTCATTAACATAGGTATTCATTATAAGCATAATGTCATAAAAATTACTCAATCGTTACCTACTGTTACATGTTATAAGCTGGGGTAGATCCCACGCTTTTTTGTCACTTAATTAATCATCTACCTTATAGTAAGCCTTATTTGTAAGCATTGATTTTACTGTTTTCTTAAATTTAGTTTCCGTCAAATTCAGAATGCTAGGTGGGATTTGATTATAGAACTTAATGCTATAGACCAAAAAAGACTTGCTCACCTTAGTTAACCTTGTTTTTGGCTGGACAAGCTTAGATCTATCACGGGAACCCGTTGATGTCTTTTGTTCCATCCTGCTCTGTCCTTTGTAATTTCGTATAGCTTTGTCTCGTTTTGTTACCTCGTGCCCGCGCCGGTGAGTCGTGTTTGTACTAGAAATTATGTTCACGAGCTATCAGCGGGCTTTGGGGAGCCCCCTTAAATATTTATTTTATTCTGTTTTTTAGTATTTATTGTCGTTATTTATAGCGGCAACAAAAATACATCATCACTACTAGGTATTATAATTACCTGTGGTCTAGTATAAAACTAACTAGTGCCCTTGAAACTTGCCTTGTCCCGCCCGGTGACGCTGTAAAGGTCGGTAGAGACCAACAGCATTAGCCCGTTCAAAAAAAAATGAAACTTGCCTTGTTTGGCGTCAGAATAAACGTTAAATCGGTGCACGGTGGTACCTTTATAGGCGCACTTTGCAGAAAAGTCGTGCCACGTAGTGAAATAGAGAGTAAATTTTTTTTTTTTATTTATAACTTTTTAGGGATATTGAGTCGTCCAACGGTTTTTTAATCCGTAGTTAAGCTAACCAATGGTTAAAAAGCTAATAAATACTAAGCTATAATATCAAAATACCTACCATATGTCAGCTCCATTAAAAATTAAAATGATTATACCCCTTTAGAAAACTTGTTCCAATAATTATTATTTAATAAGAGAAAAATGATTCAACATCGTGAACAAAAACATTTCAAGGGTCAGGGATTCCATAACACAAAATCTTTTAAAAGAAATTCGATGGATTTTTATCAAACTGACATCCATTGTGTCACATCACTATTCTTAGAATGTACAGGACAGTCGATAACAAAAGTGCTTTAGTTGTTATTTTTTCTAGAAAAGAATATGAAATGAAATGAAATTTATTTCACATAAATGGAGATAGATGTAGGTGTTAGGATTTAGTAAGTAGTTCTTCCATTTAGCCATTACTTGTGGCATGTGAACATTATTATTAGGTTTAGGTCAATACTATAATACAATTTTCAAATAAACTTAAATAATTCTATTGGTGTTATACATTTGCAAATTTAAATTATATTATATTATTATTATGTCATTAAAATAAGAATAATCATTAATTAGTTATTTAACAGTAAATAATTCTATTGGTATACATTTGCAATAAATTTCAATTATATTATATGATTGTTATGTCATTAAATTAAGAATAATAATAAATAATTAATTAGTATATGTATATCAATGAATTACTTATTTAACATTAGATAGTCATTCATACAGTAAAAAGACTTTTCTAATAGCCAGAGTTTAAGTTTTTTCCGGAACATTCCGTAGGGCAAGTCTTTTATAGACTGCCACTTTACAATTTAAGTGTCACTCAGCCCTGTGAAAACGAGTTTAGGTAAGGGTCAAATTTAGGGAGCCCTTAGCCAAAGAGATTCCTAGTTAGGCTGTAGTTTAGGGATCTTTGATGAAAACGAGGATTAGAATAACGTTTCATGTTTTCTTAAGTTATTTGAAATAAAGTTATTTTTAATATTTTATAATTATCCGACTTAGAAAATTATTTTTACAATTTAAAATGACATACTTATAGAAACATCAAAATCAGATCAGCAGTTCGGTTTTAAATCAAAATAACTGTATAAAACAAGTCACCTAAGTAGGTCATATATGTACCTACCTATAGGTACCTACATATTATATGAAGTCAGTTAAACCCCCTTTTCAAAAGGATATGTATGATCTTATTACATACAAAAAACAACTACCGAAGTGTGCGTAACCATTATGGGTATAATAGGTTCACACTCCTTTCATTCAATCAACCATTCATTCAATTAGTTAGCAAATCAAACCACTGCTGTCACCACCTGTACCTGTACGGTCAGCAAAAACAGGGACAAGCTTCAGTTATGCTTTTATAGCAGTAATGAGTCGACGCGTGATGCTATCGGTACAAGGTGGAAAAAAACAAAATATACGGGGAGAAAGTTGTGAAGAAACGCGCGTTTCTAAAGTTCCATTCTTATTTCAAACCATCACCATTATTATCATTAGCCTAAAGACCACTGCTGAACATGCACCTTCTCCATAGGGGGCCACTTTTAACGGCTGCTTGCCTTCTGCATCCATCGGCTCTCATGATTTTGATCAGATTGTCGGTTCACCTAGTGGGGTCCTACGCCGCGTCTTCCGGTTCGTAGTCGCCACTCAGGATCTTCTCTAAAGTTGCTGGTTTTACGAGCGATGTGGCCTGCCTACTGCCACTTCAACTTACTAACTAATATTCTCACAGTTATTTCTGCTATGAGGAGATATAATGGTTAGTTATATGTAATGTCCTTAAAGATTATCGCCGCTAGTTGTCATGTGACTATAGCTCAGTTGGAAAAGCGTCTAAGCCGTTAGTTGGAAGCCGCGGGTTCAAATCTCACTAGTTGTTAAACATTTTATGAAGTGTAACAAATTGAGCTAAGCTTACCAACTATGTAAGAAATAGCGTAGCGTAGTTAACCGAATCGTTGCTCGTATGTTTCCACCCAACATTGGCACGTCAGTTTTGCGATGAACAAATTGTTGTCGTCAATTAGTCGCCTTCCACTCTTCCATCATCCATTTATTGCTTTAACAACCTTGTCTCAGAAAATAACATCCAATTTTCTTCACTTTGGTACTGTTTTGCATTGATTTGTAACTATGACAAGGTTCTATGCTGTTTAAAATTTATTCAGTTAGACTCTACCTCAATTAGGAAATAATAAGATTGTAGCAATGTCAAGGTCTTATGAAGATAAGTTATAATGAGTTAAGTGTTTTTATTTTTTTTACTACATTTTTAGTTAAGAGCCTATGTATAGGCTCTTAACTAAAAAACGCCAAAAACCTTAAAATCGCTTTGCATGAGGCCGTGTCCTGTCAACAATATTGCAACAATGTCTTTGTAATTAATATATGGTAAAGTTCAGGACTAATACTAATGCTTATGTATAGTGAAAACATGAATTACAAAACTTTTCTCCATAGAAAAAAATTTCAAAGTTACCTCCAAACCGTACAAATAAACCGCGATTATTCAATGAATAATTTAAATAAGGTCATGAAACTTTGTGTAGTAGTTGAACTAAATATAATGAAGGGCTTATGTATAGTGGATTTTTAAAATACCTATTATATTCAGTGTACTAATAAATTACCTAAACTATTGCGCGTTGGAACCATTCTAACTTAGACCGCCCCTGCTGCTCGGTACCCTGATTCATCCCCGCTTTGGCGTAATACTATATATCTATTCTGTGGCTTTGGCTTGGCCTAGCATTAAGTAGAGAAAAAAAGATACAACATTTTCTCAAACAAGGATTTTCTTATATCGAAACTTGAAAATAACAACGGAATTTTTAGTAATAGCTACTTTTGTACAAAAATGGCCGTGTGGTCCCGGTTTGCGAATAGGACCACCCCATCTCTTCCCTTAGGTGCCGGAACCGGCTAAGGGAATATACAGAGAATGGGCAGCAGCATTCTCGGCTGAACGGCTCTACGGCACTGCTGAACAAAACGCCACTTTGGACGCTTATGATAGTTGGGTTTTGCCATAATCACCACGGCATTCAGCGGCTTGGTGATCGCAGAAGATTTTTATGTACGGAGACATAAAAATCTTCTGCGATCACCAAGCCGCCTGCTAAACGTGGTGATTATGGCAAAACCCAACTATCATAAGCGTCCAAAGTGGCGTTTTGTTCAGCAGTGGATGTCTTCCAGCTGATGATGTGATTAGTGTACCTGTAATGCCATTAGTTACGTTTACAACATGAAACAAAAGTAAAAAAATCAATATGGTTTAAACAACAAATAAATGGCTATTTCTTTCTTTTTTTAAAGTACCTAATCATAGTAAACATGGACAGTGGACCGTCTGGCGTCTAAATTGACGTGGGTACGGACATACAGATACTAGATAAGGATGCTCCTAAGAGAGGGCAAGCAGACGGGCAACTAAATGTGGCTGTAAGTTTATTATGGGAGTAAATCTGCCCATTTACTCCGCATCGTATAGGTATTAGGTACATAGTACCGCCGATCAATTATAATTCTAGGTCTGTGGTACCACCTATATATTATTATAGCACCTAGAGACGCTGGTGGTAAAGGTCGGAACAGACCAAACAGCATTAGTCTGCAAAAAAGGTACATTACACTATTACTGAAGACCAGCGTTGGTATTTATTTGGTTGTTGTCATGTTTTTTTTATTTATTTTTTTATCTTTTGCCATGAATAAACAATTTCTTTCTTTCTATTATTTATTCTGTTCTGTCATAGCTGACTCTTTTTCAGACAAAATTTTACGAAGATAATCGGACAGCCGGATGCGCCCAGATTGGCGGGCAAGGATCATCACGGAATGACTACATGAAGACGGGCGACGCCGTCGACCACCGAGACAGGCCCCGAAAGACATGACGTGATGACCTCGACGCCTTTCTGAGATTGCGGGGACCGAGATATCTGGAAGAATATGGAGACCTTTGCCCAGCAGCGGGACAGTATAGGTTAACAAAAAAAAATTGGACATGCATAATATATAAGTAATGTGACATGAACTGACAACACCGGTCAGTCACCCATGTCCATGAAGATTTAGAGTAATTTTGGAATCCACACTTCAACTACCTACAAGTTTTATTATCACTATTTCACAGTTGACGACCTCTCTGTTTTTTGTTGTGACATTTTGGTATTGCCAGTAAGTACCGTATATTACTGAAAAAGAAAAAGAGATGAGAACTGGCAAGTAAATATGAATTTGGACAGCCTTCGTGGTGTGGTGGTTGAACAGGTCAGCTCATAACCCGGAGGCGGCGGGTTCGATTCCCGCGACAGAACAAGTTGTGCACAGGAAAAAAAAAGCAAAATACTTGTTCTGTGTCTGGGTGTTGTGGGACCATGGTCCTCGTAGTTCCTGGATTTCTTAATACAGGGAATCCTAGTTAGGGTCCAGGATCTATGTATGTGATCGTTGGGCGTTATTTTATTTTAGAATTCAGTACCTATGAATGCGTAAGTATACCTTTTACTTTATTTTAGACATGGTTAACAGAATAGAGCAGATCAGGGGGTCTAGCAAAGATGTCAGCGTAAGCCATTAACGCCTCACGCTAACTACAAAATGTATGGGAATGGCAGTGCGTGTGCGGATAACTTTTCCACAGCTAATGTCATTCCCATACATTTTGGACTTAGCGTGAGGCGATAACGGCTCACACTGACATCTTTGCTAGACCTCCAGAACGGAACAGAGCAGAGCAGAGTAGAGTATAGCAGAGCAGAGCAATGAACAGAATAGAACAGAACAGAGCAATATTTATTCAGCTTCTACAATGTTCAGCATTATACAGTAACTAAAACCACATTACATTAGTATAGGATATAAAGTTACTGCACTAAAATGATTGATAAATAAATACCATTGTAAACCTGACAGGGCAGTTAGCTTAGCATAAAATGTCAAGTGGTCGAGGAATCGCCCGTCTGCAAAGTCCAACTATAAATAGCCCACTTCTAACCAGTAATTCGGAGGCAGTGGCCAAGCTACTATTACTATCGTTATTTTGTTTCTAAAATATATGAGCTGTCATGAAGACGCGCTTTTAACTGTCGTTTAATGAGTGAGCCGTCAGTTAACAGAAAAACTAGAGTTATTTATTGATTAAAAACGAACCAATAGGTATAAATGTGAGTAAATTAAAGTAACACACATTTTAACTTGAAAACTAGAACGTGGTGACTTCTTTTTAGGGTTCCGTACCCAAAGAGTAAAACGGACCCTATTAGGGCTCCGCTGTCTGTCTGTCTGTCCGTTTGTCTATGGCTGTATCTCATGAATCACGATAATAGACAGTTGAAATGTCCACAGATGATGTATTTCTGTTACCGCTATAAAAACAAATACTTAAAAATAGAATAAAATAAGTATTTAAGGGCTCCCATACAACAAACGTGATATTTTTGCTCGTTTACCAGATGAGGCATAGATGGCACTGCTTTAAATAGTACTGCTACTCAACACTAGATGGCAGGGATAGATAATGGTACGGAACCCTTCGTGCGCGACCGACTCGCACTTGGCTAGTTATTTTTGTTACATGTTATGGAGCTATGCTTGGAGTTTATTTGAATGATTATACATATAATTATATTCATAAAACCAAGTCCATAACAAGCAGCTTAAGAAAAACACTGGAAAATGCATTGCGAAGCACGCTTTGAAGGAAGAAAATGTGGGCTTGTAGCGTTGGCTATGTTTATCATCTCTTTCTTACAAGTAACATGTCACGCGTAAGAAAAAAAATAAAAAGACATTGAATTAACCATTGTTTTTAGGTAGAAAGCCCGTAATTAAAACCTCTTCTTTGTATAATCGAAGCAGTACATAAATTATATTATTAAAGGGGCCAAATAAAAGCTAAATTGGCGCTTGTCAAGCCGCTGTCAGTTATGCTAGGGTCCCACGCGGCTAGCGAACCCCTTAAAAATTCTGAGCCAACGTATTTTTCTTTTAAATTCCAGACGCTCACTTCTTTTATTTAGTGTCAAACTGGACAAGCAAAAAAAATAGAACATTTTTCAAGAATCCGCGAACAAGATTCTCTGTAGCTGTTTTTGAAAAAAGTTGCTCCATTGTGGTGCTTTTTGAAGCAAAATAGTTCTAAGGTTTTAAAATAAAATGATGTTGTGTAATCGGCATGGTAGATTTCAAAGATTTTATGACTGCACTCAAAATGAAGTTTGAGTATCCGTTTTTACCGACTTTATTCGATCGGTACGCTAATAAGCTACTCGATCCTACTGAGCTGAGCCATACTGATTAGAGTTAGTACCGATCGGTCACAGGCCCACATTCTTCTTTAAGATGGCACTACTGTCAAGTGGACGCATTTTATTGAATTAGATTACAAATAAGCCTCGAGTGATTAAGACTTATGTAATTTAATATAGGACTGATGTGATAGGACTTTTTCAGCTGACTGTACTTTTAAACGAGTGAGTATTATAAGCACACGTTAAGCTGTCTTTGGTCCGGATTGTCGTTAGACTGTTGTTTAGCCACATTTCTAATAGTACTTACGGGATCTTGAACGACCATGAAAGTTTAAAACAGTTGTTAAGCTGTTTAGAAGCCTTTGGGCAGCTTAAAACTTCAAATGAGTTTTTTTAATTTTTAAATTAGCGAAATCTACCCAACTGCATGACAATAGACTATAAAGGCCCATCCGGTCCCTGTTCTCAACTTCGCACCGCCATGGTGTTGCCAGCCTCAAGGTCAAATACATTTTATTTTCATTTTCTAAACAGCGTCTATACAAGACGCATTGCAAATAATAAAATAATGGTAAAGTGTGTGTCGAAATAGATTTTTGGGTTCTATGCTATTGTTTTTTTCGCCTATTTTTGGACAATATAATAATTATAAATAGTACTTAATAGTATTATTCCTACATTCCATTAAATAGACTTATGCCCGTTTCATCAAAGATCCCTAAACTACACCCTAATTAGGAATCCCTTTGTCTATGGGCCCGTTAGATTTTACCCTTACCCAAATTCGTTTTCACAGCGCTGAGTGACACTTAAATTGTAAAGTGACAGTTTATTCTTTTCTACGGTTTCCAAAAACCGTACGTTGCCGATTTTATTTATATATTTTAGAGAATAATCGTCAAAAATACAAGCAACATGCTTTATTGATATTAGCACTAGAGTTTTTAATATATTATGCATCCAAAAAAATTAAAACAAATACCTTTTCTGGCGTTATGCGGGCAGAAACAATTGCCAAATACAATTGAAAAACAAAACTGGCGTTTTGATAATTTAACCTGCCACTTAACGCTAAGGGGTTGACCTTCGTCCCCTAAACTTAGAGGATCCCTTAAGCTTTGGGTGCCCCTTAATCGCCGGTGAAAACAAAATTACTGTCAGGGGGCGTACCGTGAGCTCTTAGCGCGATTCAAAACAGAGCTTATACTGGCTCGCTTGTCAAAATCTTCATACAAAAAACAAAACGATCCAATACTGTTTTGAATCGCGCTAAGAGCTCACGGTACGCCCCCAGATGTCACTTAAATCTTTTTAAGGGTCCCTTAAAATTTAGGGATCTATGGTGAAAACGGGCATTATACTCAATTAACCTAAGTATAATAATCCCCCAGTCCTACGTTTTTAGGGTTCCGTACCCAGAGGGTAAAACGGGCCCTATTACTAAGGCTCCGCTGTCCGTCTGCCTGTCTGTCTGCCTGTTTGTCTGTCCATCTGTCACCAGGCTGTATCTTATGAACCGTGATAGTTAGACAGTTGAAATTTTCACAGATGATGTATATCTGTTAGTGCTATAATAACAAATACTAAAAAACAGAATAAAATAAATATTTAAAAGGGCTGCTATACAAAAAACGTGATTTTTTTGCTCGTTGTTATAGATAAATGATACGGAACCCTTCGTGCGTGAGTCCGACTCGCACTTCGCCGGTTATTTGATCCCACACCATTGGCAAAAATGTAAAGTTTAGGTACTAAAAACAGAAAAAAAAATAGTGTTGAATTGATATCATCAACTTAAAATGTTTTAAAATAACACTGTTTATTTCTATAAGAAAAGTTATCAGGCTCTTTTCAGATAAAAATCTAGGATTTTTTAGTCATCCTAACTCAAATCAAGGAACCCTAGAACTTAGAAAAACTGAGCTTTGGATCGTAACACACGATGTGCGGTGTCACTGACGCAAATTTTTTTATTATTTGTTTTGATACCTCAAACCACCTTAAACATTTTTAGTCTACTTACGATTTCTACCAAGAGTTAGAGCTATTTTAATTATTATTGTAGACAATTTTTCACTTCACCTGACAGAATTTCCTTTATTGATTTAATTAAAAAAAATTAGCAAGAGACAATAAAATAATTACAACAATTTTCAATGTACAGAAGATGGAATTAAAAAGCCCCAAAATGAGGGGACGGTACATTCCAAACTTTAAGCTGGGGCCACACCTCGCTTTTTGCGAACCATTTGATTTGACGAAGCGGAAAAAAGTGATTTTGCCGAAGCTTATAGAATATCCAAATCTCATACGACGCGATTCTTGCGCTCGTTTCTTCCAGGAACCTGCAAGATGTGGAATGATCTTCCTCTTGAGGTTTTTCCGCATCACTACAGTATGGAAGGGTTGATGGTAAGCTTTTCAACATATCGCTTCTTAAATCTAAACGCCACCGCGAGGATTTGCTTGTCGACAGCCTCTTGTTAGCCGATGACGCTGCTTTCGTTGCCAATAGCCCAGAAGAGCTTCAACGCATCGTGGACAAATTTGCTGAAGCTTGTGCATTATTCTCTATGTCTATTAACGCAAAAAAAAAAACAGTAGTAATGGCGCAAGGATGTATAGAAGAACCATGTATCTTACTGGACGGTGCACCCTTGGAAGTAGTTCAGAATTTCTGTTATCTGGGTTCGACCGTGTCGAGCAATCTGTCCTTGGACGGTGAGATTGGCAGTCGTATAGGCAAGGCAGCCACGACGTTCGGAAGACTCCGTACTAGAGTATGGAACAACAAATATCTCACTGTAAAAACCAAGATGATCGTGTATCAAACTTGCATCTTGAGCATACTATTGTACGGAGCTGAGTCCTGGACGTCGTACGCAGGAAAGAAGGCTGAACTCTTTTCATATGCGCTGCCCTCGGAGCATCCTAGATATATCTTGGAAGGACAAAGTTACAAACGAGAACGTGTTGAAAACTGCACAGCTGCCTAGCATAACCGCTCTTCTAAAACAGAGACGATTGCGTTGGGTGGGATATGTGCATCGAATGAAACCATCTCGTTTGCCTAGGAAAGTTTTTCTTGGAGAAATTGCGCATGCAAAGCGTCCAGTCGGCCGACCTATGTTACGCTTTAGAGACACCATAAAGCGTGACATGTCTACTTTCAACATAGGACATACCAACTGGGAGAAACTGGCTGAAGATCGAGACCAGTGGAGAAAGACTGTGGCGGAAGGTCTAATCAAACATGATGAAGCATGGTTCAACGTTCTTGCTTCTAAGCGCACAAAGAGACAACAATGCGCTGACGCTCTTAATTCAACTGATGCACCTCTACTTATCCATAAATGTCAACTATGTGAACGTGGCTGCCGCTCCCGTATCGGCCTTGTTAGTCACTCGCGAAAATGCCGTAACACTCTACAAAATGCTGCTTAAATCATCTCATGTAGATGTAATAAGGCCAATGATTGATTGACAGTATGGAGAGCTTCAAGAACCAGAACCGGAAAATCCCGGTGTCAGATTGACAGACTTACACTGAAATACTGACATAATGAAAGATGGACTCACAGACGGACTAACACAAGGACTTGCGGATAGGCTAACAAAAGGACTGACAGACAGAAGCTGCTCTACAGACACGACAGATTCACCTCTCCATCGTCGTTCTCGTCACCCTAGAAAATATCTTGGGCGACTCAGAAGATTCTATCGCAGCCGTCATATTGGTTGCGCTAAGAGTAGGGTTCAGAACCGGGAAATCCCGGTGTCAAAGTGAAAGACTGACAGAATGAAAGATGGACTGACAGACGGCCTTCAACAAGGACTTGCGGATGGACTAACAAAAGTCCGTCTGTCATTCCGACTGACAGTCTGTCTATCATTCCGACTGACAGTCCATCTGTCATGTCGTCTGACAGTCCGTCTGTCATTAAGTCTGACAGTTCATCTGTCATTCCGTCTGTCATTCCACTGTGTCCACACATATTTATTTAAAAAAAAAATAGCAAGATTGTCACAGTAAAAGTGTAGTCCCAGCCTTAATCCCCTTTAAGCAAGATAATTGTAGTGTCCTCAGCGACTAAGTATTGTCTGCTTGGAAATTAATTTTATTCGCAAAGGAATTCGGGGCCTCTTAGTAAAATCATAAGTAGGAACTCCTTTTCATGTAAACTTAAATATTATAAACGCTAGAGGTATCCTGTGGTTTCGCCTGCACGTTCTTCTGTGGAAATTCTTAGTTTTTCGGGATTAGAGTTCTATTTTTACCATTCTATAAATGATCGCTACTTGAAAATCATTGTCATTTCATCATATGATTTATTTTTGTCACTGTTATTTAACCTGTGATTTTTCACAGACTGATTTTTCATATTATGCGTAATGAATTTATGATCAATGGCGATTGGCGGTGCTTTATGAACCTAGTGAAGTTGCGACCTCCTACAAATGATTACTAAGAAATCTGACGCTACTCTTTAGATCAAAGTTCACCGCTACGCGCATTGTTTATAAAATGATACTCTACAGGTCTCAGTTTGTTTACTGAAGCAATAAACAAAACTATACGTTTTGATATTCACCGCTGATGTGCTACTCTCGTATTATGAAATCCGAAGCCACGATTCGTTAACTGTGATTAGCAGAGGGTGTGACTAAAAGTAGCAGAGCGATTTATGATAAACAAAATCATATGATTTGACCTGCTCCTTATGAAATGATCCATGCCTACCCTTCCAATAAAACTACCAGTGTGCAGTGCGCGCAGTGTGTGTGTGTGTGTGTGTGTGTGTGTGTGTGTGTGTGTGTGTGTGTGTGTGTGTGTGTGTGGGGTGTGTGTGTGTGTGTGTGTTGCATCCATGATTAGGTGAAAATCTTCTATACTTATAATAAATCGGTAACTTTCCCAGTAGGAGAAACTTTCATTCAGTTATTCGTAGTGATGCTCCTTATACACGAAAAGCGGGAAAAATATCGTTTGCGCGATCATCATCATCATCATCATCAGGCCTTAATCTTGACTTCATGACTGTTTATTTTGACGTTTATACATAAAAATTAAGAAAACTAAATTTCTTTTTAAATTTTGCCAAGTAAACGCCCACCACCGCCATCTAGCGTCTACGTGGCGGTTTGTTTGTATCTGGGCTGAGCATCACGCCGAAACTACTGAATGAATTCTAATGAAACTTGGCATGATTTGAGTTCATACTAGGACATAGGATACTTTTAATCTGAAAATTTAGCACAATTCCAATTTAATGTTTCGTACCATTGACATATACTACATCCGTGGTAGAAAGTATAACTTACATTGGTTCTGCGACTCCTCAATAGATGGCTGAATTTAAGTTTGTGGCGCGAGTTCCGTTACTGACCGCTAGATGGCCTCGGTCATAAATTGCACTCTCAGAGTTATTATTTCTTTGAACGATATTTTCTTTTATACGAAAGATAAAGATTTATTTTTGTAGAACAAGAAGGGGGTACCTTTTTTATGGAAACGAATGACGTGGTGAGCTATTCGTTCGCCTGATGTTAAGCGTCACGGCTGCCTATAACAGGTTGCAGTGTCACTCGGAACTCTAAAGCATAAAGTGGTCACCACTGGTCATCCTTTATCAATATGATCTACAGTCTATGAACAGTCACCCAACGTAAGATAATTCATAATAATCTTGTCAATAATTAGAAAATTAAGAGAAATTCATGACTCAAATTAATATAAACATACAAATCATGAAATACAAACACGTCATGCGAACGTCTGCAAATAGCGGGCGGATGCGCCCGCCAGACTGGGCGGCGCATATGCGATGTAGATGCTTTATTTTTAGTTCAATTAGATTGATCCAGTTACTTACTAGATCACTGGATCAGTATTGTGGCGACGGTATTTCCTTACCATCAGTCATACGCCAGGTATACTTTCTTGAACGGGGATGTCATGATGTGTAGGTGGCTATAAATGTTTTATGTAACCGCATGACGTGACGAGCTAGTTGTTCACCTGGTGTTAAGCGTCACGGCCGCCCATTACAGATTGCAGTGTCACTCGGAAATCAAAATTAAAGTTTCGCGTGACACTGCGCACGTCATCCTGAGACATCACACAGTCTAAAAAGATTTCTAGACTGTGAGATCAAGAAAAGAAGAAAAAGAAAAAGAAATTTATTTGTTCTGTTTTAGGTAACAACTTGTGAGTCACTAGCTCTCACGGCAGGATACCCTGAGTCTGTGGGAGCTAGATCTCTTCGAGATTCACCTATTATGATATTAAACTAGACTAGATATATATATAAAATTTGTACAGCTTAATATTTATAATTTACATATACTGGGTGGCGCAAAAGTAAAGACCCTATTTGGTTCAGCTATAACATTTTTTCTAAATTAGAAAACTAGATTTAGGTTTTTTTAAATGTATATTTGTGCCATTAAATTTCGTACCATTAGGATTTAAAGATGATGTCTTTTAAATGGTGACCTCCAGAGTTGATACACATTTGAGCCCTATTTATGACATTTTGCATAACTTGCCGTAACACTTCCTGCGATATGTTCGTTATTTCTTGACGAATGTTTTCTTTTAGAGCTGCGAGAGTCTGTGGCTTGTTCACATACACCCGAGATTTCAAAAAACCCCAAAGAAAGAAGTCTGGACTGGTCAGATCGGGTGATCTTGCAGGCCAAGGCAAATCGCCAAAACGAGAGATAACTCGGCTTGGAAAAGCGTCCCTCACTAAGTCCATAGTGTCGCGCGCTGTGTGTGCCGTAGCGCCGTCTTGTTGAAACCAGATGTGCTCCAGCCCCAATTCGTCCAAACTGGGTATCAAAAACTCACGTAACATGGTTCTGTAGCGTTCTCCAGTGACAGTTATCGCATTGCCTCCAGCGTCTTCGAAAAAATAGGGTCCGATCACTCTGTCAACACAGATGCCACACCATACAGTAACTTTTAGTGGGTGTAGAGGTGTTTCTTGAATAATGCGCGGATTATCAGTGCCCCAGAACCGAGTATTCTGCTTATTGACATGCCCTGAGAGATGGAAATGCGCTTCGTCACTCATAACCAATTTTGAAGGAAAATCATCTTGCAAAATGTCATAAATAGGGCTCAAATGTGTATCAACTCTGGAGGTCACCATTTAAAAGACATCATCTTTAAATCCTAATGGTACGAAATTTAATGGCACAAATATACATTTAAAAAAACCTAAATCTAGTTTTCTAATTTAGAAAAAATGTTATAGCTGAACCAAATAGGGTCTTTACTTTTGCGCCACCCAGTATATAATTATGGGTAATAGAATCTAAGACAAAATGTGGAAAAGTTGTGTGAGGTGGGGTGTGGGGGTGTGTGTGTGTGTGTGTGTGTAGATGGCGTGGGAGGAGTAGGGAAGAGGAAGGGTGTGATTGGTGTAGGGTGGTGTAGGGAAGGGTGAGAAGGTGTGTGTGGGTAAGTGTATGACTGTGTAGTTTAGACCTGTATTTTGAGTAAATTTTCCGTGCTTCTACAGATCAGTTCTTATGTCTCATTTGCCCAGTAATTTCACAAGCTACAATGCCCTTCAAACCGGAACATAGTAGTGCTTGCACACTACTGCTTGGCGGCAGAATAACTGGCAAAGCGGTGGTAACTACCTAGACGAACTTTGCAGAAAAGTCCTACCACCTAGTGACCAAGCCGCCTGCCAAGCGTGCTGGTGGTTATGGCAACCCCTTTATGATAACCATCCAAAGTGGCGTTTTATGGGGGAGGCCTATGTACAGCATTTGACGTCTTCCAACTGTTGAATGAATGTGATAGTTATTATAGACTTATCTGTGTTGATAGTGAACCTAATAATACCTAAGTAGATAGCTTTTTTTATTTCTATGGGTTTTTGTTTGACTACATCTCACTTGGGTGAAAACCGCGGGGAGCCGATGGGTGCAGGAGGCGAGCAGCCGCTCATAGTGGCGCGCTCTAGGGGAGGCCCATGATCAGCAGTGGACGTCTTCAGGCTGTTGATGATGATGATAATGACGATGACATCTCACTTGATGGTAAGACGTGTTAATAAAAAAGATATAAATCAAAACTTTAAGTAGAGAGAACAATAATGGTGTAGCCAAAAATTTAATGTAGGTAAAGCAGACCCTTTTTCTTTTGGTTTTATTAAAAACTTAAGTAAAAATCAATTATGTACTTCAATACAAAGTAATCATGATAATATGTCTTCAGAATGATGATAATAATAATATTATTACTATTTGTACATTAATCCCAATGGAATAAATGATATGATAGTAATTAAATAAGTGACTCAAGGAACTCGCCCAAGTCACTGGCCCTATCCAAACCAACAATAACACCAGATTCGTGGAAGCGACAGCTTCATGTCAGATTTCTTCATCCCAACCTGATTATAGATTCTACTGAAAGTGTGAAAGAAATTAAACATAAGTTCGTAATGAGTTGAGTTCTTTTGATCATTTTCTGTGATTTAAATGACGCAAGCTCAGACAAATTAAAGAAGCGAGGAATGAATAAGTTTAAATGGCAATGGGCAGGCCACATCGCTCGTAGAACTGACAACCGACGGGGAAGAAAGGTTCTCGAGTGACGACTACGAACCGGAAAACGCAGCGTAGGCGTAAACCGACGGTTAACACCACGGGGAGTCGATGGATGCAGGAGGCGAGCAGCCGCTCAAAGTGGCGCTCTGTAGGGGAAGCCTATATTCAGCAGTGGACATCATCAGGCTGTTGACGATGACGATAAGGCTCAGACTTTTGGCATTTCATATCTTTTTTTTTCATCTGGCAGTTCAGGTACGTTGTCAGTCAGTCAGTCTCTCAGAATAAAGCGTTTTGTTGACCGATCAAGCGAACTGCAACTTTCCGAAATTGCTCTATATTTTTATAAACTAAAATAAAAATGAAGGTCAACGATTTTCGGCCATTCCCCATTTCATAGATTTTTTTGTAGTCGGCGATTTTTTGATTGAAAGCATATTTCCCCCAAAAAGGGGAAGTTTGCTGGGTGTCATTTACTTACCTGCCGATTTTTTTTATGTAAACGAATGACGTGACGAGCTAGTCGTTCGCCTGGTGTTAAGCGTCACGGCCGCCCATTACGGCAGTATCACTCGGAACTCTAATTAAAGTTTCGTGTGACTCTGCACTGCGCACGTCATCCTGAGACATCACATAGCCTAGTAATAAGCTTTCTAGACTGCAAGATCAGATCATAACGTCATTTTCCCAGTAATTTCACTAGCTACAATGCCTTTCAAACCGGAACACAGTAGTGCTTGCACACTACTGCTTGGCGGCAGAATAACTGGCAAAGCGGTGGTACCTCGTCTATAGATGAACTTTGCAGAAAAGTCCTAGACCTAAGTAGTAAATGAATATCTAGTTTAAAAAAAACACTTAAAGTAATATTTTATGGCTTGAAAAAAGTACCTACGTAGGTAAATATAATAGAGCTACGCTTAACAAACAAAAAAAAAACCGAACGAAAAATTAAATAAAAATACCTCCCTGGCCAGAGAAAAATGCAAATCCTGCGAATTTAATTATCCCAAAACATTAAACACTTACAATCTAGATTAAATTAAATTAAAATAAAAGACGCACAGGAAATTCTCACAGGTCAGTTGGCATTTTTATAAGGGTTTAAATAAGTAAACCCAAGTGAAGATAAATTTGTTGATTTTGCGCAAATTATTTTTATTTAAGGTGGCTATTACATTTTGGCGAGCACAGTACCGCGCGCGCGGTACCGAGCTCGCAGCGTCCGCCAGTTTGACCAAATATATCTAGTTTAATTTATTGATATATAATTAAGAGCATTATTTAAAATTATGAAATCATTTGTAGTAGTTCAGAAAAATGATGAAATTTGTTTTGGTAACAATATTTTGTCGATGTAATATAAAACTCCGGAGATATTTGACCTTTTGTTGAAGCCTTTTTTTAATAATAATCAAATTTAATTTAATATTTTTTTAATTACTTGAAGGGCAAAAATGAAAATTCTGTTCTGTCATTATGGAAGTACAGGATGTATTTAGTGGAGTATAATTTAGTTTGGAGACTTACGTTACACAGAGTTTGCAAATTAGAGCTCTCAAATCGGGTCTCTGTGTGTTTTTGCCAAAACGAACACCAGGAGAATGATGATTACTAAATAAATAGGTAAGTTACCTAAAAATCGGTCTGTCATTATCGAAGAAGATGAAATGATGAGTATTTTTCATATAATGGCTAAGTACAGACATTAAAGCTATGGATCATATTGACGACGAAAACCTTGCAACGCATGATTTTGTAACAGCCACCTTAGCCAGCAGAAATTAATTTTTTTTTCATGCATAATCATTGTATAATCTTTCACTCGCTACGTAATATAATGTGCAAATAGAACCCACCCCATCTCTTCCCGTGGGTGCCGTAAGAGCCGGCTAAGGGAATATCCAGGGAAAGGGCAGCAGCATTCTCTTCGGTACATTAAAATCTTCTGCGATCACCAAGCCGCCTGCCAAGCGTGGTGATTATGGCAAACCCCCTATGATAAGCGTCCAAAGTGGCGTTTTATTGGGGAGGCCTGTGTTCAGCAGTAAACGTCTTCCGGCTATTGATTTGAGTATAGGCCTACATTTCTTCCTAAAAATCACACCCAAAAACCCATGAGTATTTTTTTTGTGTAGTCGAAGGGAGTGACGAGCTAGTCGTTCGCCTGGTGTTAAGTGTCACGGCCGCCCATAGCAGATTGCAGTGTCACTCGGAAATCTAAATTAAAGTTTCGCGTGACACCGGGCACTGCGCACGTCATCCTGAGACATTCCGTCGCTTGTTTGAGTGACGTAATTATCTGACATTTTTTGTACAGTTTGAAAGTAGATAAAAGCTACATCAAAAATTTTAGGTACGTATAAATGTCAGATGCGTCACTTAGTCAAACAAGCGACGATTCCACAGCCACAGTCTAAAAAAGGTTTCTAGGCTGTGAAATCAGTTCATAAGTATAATTTGCCCAGTAATTTCACTAGCAATACTAAGCCTTAGATAAAAATCAACCACCGAATTAAACTAAATAATTATTACTACAATATTGTTTATTAACGGGATATTTACCATGTATATTATTTGTTTTGAGTTGCCGATATTAAGTATCTGGAATCCAGTGGTACGTTTATGTAAACGCCGAAATGTTTCCGTTCCAAGCGCAAAAAGTGATACTGTGAGTGTTGTGTGTCGAGATCGAGTGTATAGTGAGAATAGGGACAGTGGTACTGGTGCGACTCGTAATAAACGTGTACGAAGGAGGGTAGACCGTTACGGTTGCCCATAACTTATTATCATCCACCCGCAAGTTCTTCAGTCCGTCCGTGATCATGGTGCTTGCAACAGCATCGAAATATCGGCAACTCAAAACAAATAATATACATGGTAAATATCCCGTTAATAAACAATATTGTAGTAGTGTTAGTGACCATGACAGTTTAAAATCTTATATTAAATAATTATTAATTAGGTAAACCTAAAAGATCCGGCGATGTTAAATAAACATTTGAATTTTTTTCTTAATTTATCACTCCGATAATAATCGGTTCTAAACGAAACGAAGGTAAGATGGCGGGGCATTTTAAAATGGCTGCACAGAGATTTTTTGTAGAGTAGGCTGTGGACAAAGAAATCATACGACGAGACTTTTTCATTATCAGCGTAAAGCATTATATAAAAAATGACGCACTATAAAACATTATTTAGCTGGATAGAGATCAACATAAGATAGAAATAACATTTTTTGATGGAATTTGGATATCATTTTTAGCTAACTTAAAAAAGCATTAGTTACACTACTTACTATTTTTTTCTTCAAACTTAGGCAAGAACAAGGTAAACTGAATAAAAATAGTTTGAGTTACTTCAAACTATTTTATTGAGGTCAAGGTAAGGTAATTAAAGAGCTGTGTAAATGAGAAAGTGTTACAATTCTTTTTGTTTCTTATAATTATTATTATTATTAGAAAAAAAAATGTCATCAATACTTCGTTTCGATTTAAAGTTTTATATTAAGTAGGTATTTTATGAACTATACAAAAAATAAAAAGTAACAAAAAAAGGAAAGAAAAACATCTTTCTCAGTAAGATATAAAAAATATCTTACAACTTTTATAGTTTCTGTGATTTAAACTACTCTACATTAACGAAAAATTAATTGGCGCCAAATTCGAGTCAGTGTTCCGAAACAATGTCAAAAACTTTTCGCGTTAACAGTTGGCTACATTTAAAAAACGAAAATCAAAAAACGAACGCGCCAGAAGAAAACAAAAACAAAAACCCGGGGACAAATTTCTTTCGCTTTTCTGAACGGAATACCGGAATGATGAATTGCATTCTAATAAAATGATCTTGTTAAATAACACTCTTTCCTCTTTCCAATACGGTTTAAATTGGCTTACATTTATTATGTTGACATTTTTGCGACCGTTTAAAAAGAATTTTGTTTTGTTACAAGTTTTTATTCTTTAGTTTAATTGTGCGAAATTGTTGCATGCGTGTTTTTGTGATACAAAAGAACAGTTGAAATGTATGCATCCCAAAAAAATATAATCACTCTTAATAGTCTAGAAATAAGGTTCAAAAGGGTTTAGTTAAAAGTTGGTATAGAGAATAATTTTATTTATTTTTGTCAGTAATTGGTCCTTAGCACGTTCACGAGTTGTTTTTTTATTACTTTTTAACGTCAAAGTAAATTATTTTAAAGGTTTTTTGAGTAATTTATCTCCGTTTTTGTAGATTGCGCGTTTTTGTGAGACGGGAATTATTGACATTACTAAGCAATAGGTAATTTTGTTTAATACCTATAATTAGGTATTCTAAAACCCGCTCGATCAAGTGATCTTCAACATCATCCTCTCTCTTTGCCTTTTCCCATTTGTTATTGGGGTCGGCTCCCAATCTAACCTGTAGCGGCGAGCTACCAGAATTACACGAGCGACGGCCATCTGACCTCGCAACCCATAAGGGACCAGTAACAGGGATGGTTAGATCAGGCGTCAGATTCTATCAGGCGTCTGACTACCCGTAACGATTGCCATAGATGTTCTTATGACAACCGGGATCGATGACAGTCATCTTTAACGTTTATTTCAAAATTGGTTCATCCCACAGCCCTAATACTACTCAAAATCGGGAGCTACAACGCTACAGACATGCAGACAGACACACACGTTAAACTTATAACATCCCTCTGATTGGTCAGGTGTAAATAACCTTCACAATGTAGACCATTGCGCCTTATTGATCAAATCTGGGTTTTATTAATCCATTAATTTTTGAGAGTTGTAGAACCAAAGTTATTTGTTTCAATGTGAGTTATGTCCCTAAAAGGTTTCTAATAAATTGAAAATATGTAACCCTGTACAAGGTGAGTTTGAATCGGTATGTTATCCCGAAAGTGAGAGCGTTGTGAGAGCCTTACTTCAAAATACCTGTTTCCAAACTTCCATACTAAAAAATAAATCCACTCACAAAATTGCACGTGCGATCGCTACGAGAGTCAACAAGATACTATAAATTCATTTCTAAACACAGGTCGTTAAACTCATTTAAGTGCATTCAGTCAAGGACGAAGTTCAACCGCCCAGCTGCGGCTATCTTCGAACGTAAACTTTACATGGCATTTCTTCAATGAAAAACTATTAATTTAGTAAAGTCGTAGAAGAAACATTGTCTACCTTGGGGAGTAGATTTACCGCCTTTCGGGATAATATACCAATTCAAACTCAGATAGTATAATAGTAAATAAATAAACAAATAAATATGTGTGGACATTTCACACAGCGCCATCTAGCCCCAAACTAAGCATAGCTTGTACTATGGGAACAGGATAACTGATACAATACTTAGATACTTTTTGTTTTTAAATACATACATAGAATACAATATAACACCCAGACACAGAACAAACATCCATGTTCATCACACAAATGTTTGTCCTGGATGGGAATCGAACCCACAAACTATAGTTCAGAAGGCAGAGCTACTACCAACTGAGCTAACAGGCCAGTCAATAGAAAGAAAGAAAGAAAATACATTTATTCCGGACACCACACAACACTACATTACAATACACCATAAAATAATACATAAAAAATGAAACATACAATAACAAACACACAATGTAATATAATATAATATTGTGTGATGTCATGACTAGGTCCCGACTCAGCATGCTATTAAGGTCAGTATGACCCCAATAACTGATTTTCAGTCGGAACCTACTTCATGACATCACGAACACCCGCGACAAGACAAACATAACAATATAATTTATAAATCAATTAGTTAGATACATAAATGAAACAACCTATTATAGAAAAAAGAAAAAAATAATAAAATAGCAGATGCACAGGAATAAAATTAACAACAAAGAAAACAAGAAAAACATTAACGCACTCATTTCTTCTCGCCACTGGCTAGATACCACAGACGTACAGAGCCACTATTAAAAACACCCATAAAAAACAAAACCAACATCTGTGACTGTCAAATAGTGTCAATGTCATCCAATGACATCTGTCACGTGCCCAAACACCACAATCCATCCCATTCCCTAAGCTAGGGTCTGTGGTACGCACGATACGCCTGTGATACGTACGTATTACGCACAGATCGGTCTGTGGTATTACGTAGTAAAATGGTCTATTACTTCATTGCAGTGTGTGATGCAATTAACGATAATTATAGTTCCTCTATTATTAATAAGAGGCCTTAGAAATCTCTCTTTTACCTCTAACAGAGAAAACAATTTTTTTTAATAATTCCACAGTGCGTCACTTTACCAAGATCCTCGTTAAGAGGGGAAGCCATAGCTTAGACACGCAATGCTATAGGATAGGTAAGTATGGATATTCCTTACAGAATTTAGAACGCTGGTTTATTTGACAGCCTCTGTGGTGTGATGGTTGAACAGGTTGGCTCATAACCTGGAGCTGGTGGGTTCGATTCCCGCGCCAGAACAAGTATTTATGCTCAGAAAAAATATATGTAAATTTAGGAACAAAAAGACAATACCGATGGTAAAAGCCATGTGATTATTAATTTTGGATAAGCGTTCCGAACCTTGCATAAAATTTTGATTTTTTTCTTGAAAGAATAGAGGGAACGATTCGTCGAATATAGGAGAACCCAGAAAAAAACACAATCAATCTGACTTCTGTGTCTGGGTGTTGTGGGAGCATAGTGCTCGTAGCTCCTGGGAAATACAGGGAATCTTAGTTGGGGTCCAGGATCTAAGTATGTGATCGATGGGCGTTATTTATCTATTTAAATATTTATACTTTACATAATCTAAATCGCTAAAATTAACCTATTTGCAATAAATTGTTTCCCCCTTACTAATAAACATTGCATAGCAGTGAAATAGCTACTCAGTGTTTTGTCTTGTTTTATCTTTACCCATTTCAGACACGACAGAAAGAAACAAAACACTAAATAACTATTCCTATGCTATAAGCGGGTTTGAGTTTTCTTAAGATTTTATTCAGTTTAAATAATATATATCCGACTTATTTAAAATTGATCACACTCATGAGAATTTTATTCTATTCAGTGTTTGTTTTATGCAAACAAGCAAACGGCCCTCCTGATGGGTAGAAAGTCACTGTAGCCTAGACATCTGTAACTAGACGTGCCACCATTGACTTTATATCCAGTTGACCAATGATGCAACTTCCCCTCATACGAAAATTAGTAGTGTATTTCAACTACTATTTTCATACAAATCACGGGAACCCGTTGATGTCTTTTGTTCCATCCTGCTCTGTCTTTTGTAATTTTGTATAGCTTTGTCTCGTTTTGTTAACTCGCCCCCTGCCCGCGCAGGTGAGTCGTGTTGGTACGAGAAATTATGTTCACGAGCTATCAACGGGCTTTATAATCTTTGCGTGCCACTGATGCGTTACCTTGTGATAATACTCATTTGACCCTCCTTTTCAATTGATATAATATGGTGTAGCTCTGGGGAAAGATCGCTGGTGGAAGCTCATTTCTATTTTATTAAATACCATTCATCTATCAATTTTCCGAAAGTGCAAGAAAAAAGTTTGGCTATCTGTTTATCAACTTAACTCGAGTTAGCTAACTCTGTGTTAGATATTCATTTATATTTTTAACCCTGACAATACGTATGTAAAGTAAAGAAACGCAGGATCAACAATTGCAGGCTGCCGCGTGTAAAGATAGAAAAACAAATTTGTGCACTAAGTTCTCCATACTTACTTAGCTTCAGTGTCTTGGTCCCTATCCACAGGATACGTGGTGTACTCATACACTCTTTATATATACAGAGTGTTCGCAAATTTGCCTTTATAAACTCACTACTACAATAAAACTAGCTAGGTACTACTAATTTGACTAAGTGGTAGGAGTTTTCTGCAAAGTTCGTCTAGGTACCACCGCTTTGCCGGATATACATCCGCCAAGCAGTAGTGTGCAAGCACTACTGTGTTCCGGTTTGAAGAGCATTGTAGCCAGTGAAAATACTGGGCAAATGAGACTTATGAACTGATCTCACAGTCTAGAAACCTTTTTAGACTGTGTGATGCTGATGTCTCAGGATGACGTGCACAGTGCAGTGTCACGCGAAACTTTAATTTAAAGTTCCGAATGCCACTGCAATCTGTTATGGGCGGCCGTGTCGCTTAACACTAGGCAAACGACTAGCTTGTCACGTTAATCGATTACATAAAAAAAATATGGTACTAAATCTAAATGTGTACTAAGCCTCGATGACCTATATATGTATAGATCTGGATTATTACCTTTTGTCCCACTCCTGTGGGACAGACGGGAATGAAAGTTCTTAGTTAGTTAAAAGTTTAATTATAAATATTCCATCTCACGCAAGCTAGCTTTTTCCTGCGTGTCTCACTGTTTGTTTTCTTTACTTAGGCCCGATTTCACCAAACTAGAATAAATTTTATTCCAGGTATAACTTTCCGAGAACAAACGAGTTACGCGAATAAAGCCCTTATACCACCAATTTTGTGAAGGAATAAGACTTATTCCTTGGATACAATCAAAATGGCGTCTTTTTTGTGTAATTTCATTTGTTAGCTGTATCAAAGAGTAAGGAATAGCCGTATACTTGGAATAAACGTTGGTGAAATCGGGCCTTACACGACTAATAACTAAAGAAGACCGTTCTGGTATTTGAAAATGTTATTGCCGTCGCTCTGCTCTCCACATGTATGATAGAGACAATAGAGCTCATGAGTGAATTTAGCTACATTTTAGCGTTTCGGGCGAAAACGATTTTCACCCTCTAAATCTTAACCAAACTTTCTGATTTTAGTGACATTCGTTTGTACCTATAGATTATATTTATATGCTTGTACGTCTTGATTATTTTGAAATTTGTTTCTATTTACAACTACTTTTCTTCGTCATATTTTAGACGCCAAAAATTCGTTTTTTGGGTGGCTATAAATACGAAGATATTATTAGAACCTAAAAATAAAGAAGATATATGAGCATACTTTTTTACTCTGTGTGTTTCTTTCATGTGTTTTTTATGAAACCGAACTCAACTATTTAAAAAAAATTGCATAAATTATTTTGCTAATCACACTAATATTATAAAGGCGAAAGTTTGTGCGTATGTGTGTATGTGTGTATGTTTGTTACTCTTTCACGCTGTAACAGCTGGACGGATTTAGATGAAATTTGGTATAGGTAGCTTAGATTAAAACATAGGCTACTTTTTATCCCGAAAACGGGAACGGTTCCTGTAGGAACGCGGGTGGAACCGCGGGGCGCTGCTAGTTGATTTATAAATGACGGATTACTGATCGAGATAACAAACATACTACAATAAAACAAAAATTTCGACTGAATTCAAAACCTTCTTTTTTGAATCCGTGGTAAATAGTTTGTATATACCCTTGAAAACACTCACATTTATCACTCACTCACTCACGCTTTCACTCACTCACTCACTTGCTCTTCGCTCACACTTCAGTCACTCACTCACACTTCAGTTATTTCTTCTTCTGCTTCTTTAGTTGGTCACATTTTATCTCAGTAAAACATAGGTAGTAAGTTAACAAGAAAATATTTCTGAAATTATTCTGATAGCCTTGTACCGAATGTGATCATCCTATATAAGGCAAACTATCGAGTTACCTATTGGTGTTTTGACAGGCGTTTACCAACCGATCGCAGGGAAGCCTGACAGTTACTACAGCTTAATCTGTGACGGGTTATGATGGATTATTTTGTTTAGAAGGAAAAAAATATTTTTCACCTCACTAGCTCGGAAAGATTCTTTTTGTCATTCAAAATCTGGGCGCAAAAACGCATTTTAATCGCTAGCGTGGAAAGTGTTTTTAAAATTCGAACGTTTCTATTCAATAATTTTCTCGTCAAGAATTGAGGATTTAATCACAGATCTGCCCGAATTAAACCTTCTTGATATTGCCAGTCCACTGAAAACTCATTAATACCATACCACAGACTACCTACTTAAAGATACTATCTTTTTCTCGTCATTTTTAGAATAATCGCACTGTCCAGCACCAAAGAGTATATAACCAATACGCTATCCAGCACGGCGACTGCATGGAAAATGGATGAAAAACACTTTTTCTTTAATTTTCCATGAATCACGTAATGAGCTAGTCGTTTACCTAATGTTAAGCGTTACCACCACCCATAGCTAAATTAATGAGCTAAAAACTGATCTTTTCTTAGCCTTTTAGCTGTTTTTCTTGCATTTTCCTCGCTGTAGTAGGGTGAAAAGTTGTGTGTTGCACTCGGCAGCAAAGTTTTTCTGCGTCTCGTACCTTTGAAACCTTTGCTGCGCTCAGGATTCTTCATTTGAACCACTCGCTATGCTCGTGGTTCAATCCTAAAGTCATTCCCTTGCTCAGGTTTCAATTCAAGTACTCGCGAAAAAACGAACTTTGCAGCCTTGTATAACAAATAACTATTAATCAAAATTATAAAATGGCTTTAATACCCAGAGCGCGCGGGTCTAAATGCTTTTTATAAAAACATCATTTTAAATTATTTAGGGTGGCACTTAACTGACATTGTTACCGTTAGACTTTCATTTTATCGACCTTTAGCATAATTATAACTCATCATCACCATCACCATCAACAACAGCCTGAAGACGTCCACTGCTGAACATAGGCCTCCCCCACAGAGCGGCTTTGAGCGGCTGCTCGCCTCCTGCATCCATCGGCTCTCATCTTTTGCTTGTTTTTTGTTTTGTTTTTTTGAGTACGCACGATGGCATTTCAGATCATAAGTTTTATCGCGAAACACGTGCTGTTGAATGGCCAGCTTTGTATGAGCGAAAGTATACTGACTGGCATACTTGCTGTGGTCGACAGTGGCAGTTAGACATGACCTGTCTAGTACACTAGAGGTCTTTAATTACAGGAAAGTTTGCCATAATCATCACGCTTGGCAGGCGGCTTGGTGATTGCAGTAGATAAAAACCAAGGAAAATGCTGCTGCCCATTCCCTAGTTCCCTAAGCGGCTTACAGCACCTGCGGGAAGAGATGGGGTGGACCTATTCGCACACCAGGACCACAATATATGGATGAAATATACTCCCTGTAAATATAGCGTGATAGCTCAGTTGGTAGTAGCTCTGCCTTCTGAACTATAGGTTGTGGGTTCGTTTCCTACCCAGGACAAACATTTGTGTGATGAACATCGATATTTGTTTTGTGTTGGATGTTATATTGTATTCTATGTACCTATGTATTTACAAACAAAAAAGTATCTTAGTGTATTCTATCAGTTATCTGGTTGCCATAGTACAAGCTAAGCTTAGTTTCGGGCTAGATGGCGCTGTGCGAAATGTCCATTATTTATATAGAATATGGACAGTATCTCAAATTCCAACAAACAAGCCTAAAACATGTTTATACCATAATACGACGCACATAATTGCGCCTAGAAAGTGTGCTCTCATTGCGCTTAACGAGTCGCTCGTTCGCTTTTATACACGCGTGAGTTAGGTTACTGGATGTGGTATCGTCGTCAACAGCCTGAAGACGTCCACTGCAAAACATAGGCCTCACCATAGAGTGCTTATTTGAGTAGCTGCTTGCCTCTTGCATCCATCGACTGTCCGCGGTTTTGACCGTTGTCGGCTAGCCTACGCTGCGTCTTCCGGTTCGTAGTCGCTACTCGAGAAGAAAGCTTCCCCATCAGTTGTCAGTTCTACGAGCGATGTGGCCTGCCCACTGCAATTTCAAATTGCTAATTCTAAAGAACTGGTGACTTTAGTTCTTCAGCAAGTCTCCTCATTTCGAATCTTATCTCGCAAGGAAGCATAGCTCTCTCCATAGCTCATTGAGTGACATGAGGGCACAGATTATTGAATATGTTACTTACGAGGGTATGTAAGTCACAAAATTTTGTTTAGTTTTTTTGGCATGTCATCTTTCTACAGTCGGCTAAGCTATAAGTGTAGCTGTGTGCATTGGTTTTAGGAGAGGTCTAGTGGCCTCATACCCCTGATGCGTCGTCCTTGCACCTCTGCGGTTCTGTGATGCTATATTTCTTTAGCCTTTTTTGGTTCATTGTCTATAGATAGATAAATAGAGATAGATAGAACAGTCTATGTGAGATGTGAGTAGTTTGTTGACATGTAATTCCAGTTTTGTGTTGTTTTTTGGTTGAACTTCTTTGTGTCTTCTTTTGATCATGGACATCCCATCTCCAGCCTTTTTGGGGCCACTGCTGCACAAATGTATGCCCATTTTAGCATAAAAAAACATAAGCCTCAAAAACTATTTGTCTCTTCCAGAAAATCTACGCAACGCAACGAAATTACTGCTTTTACCGTATCAGGGGTGCGTTATGCCCGTTTTCACTTAACGTTGTTATACGCGGCTCTGCGTACTTTACGTCTCTCTGTCACGCTGGTTTTTTAAACTTTAATGCTTTTTAGAACGGGCGAGCTACTGGACACTAAATTAGGGGCCAGTATGAAATGATATTATGAGAAGCTGATCGTTCGCCTAATGTTGCGCGATACGGCCGCCAAAACAGTTGCAGTGTCACTCGGAACCCTAAAATATAAAGCTTCACGTGACACTGCACTGCGGACGTCATCCTGAGACATCAGCACAGTCTGATTTTTTTTTATTTAAAGAAATGACGTGACGAGCTATTTGTTCGCCTGGTGTTAAGTGGCGTCACGGCCGCCCATTACAGATTGCAGTGTCACTCGGAAATCAAAATTAAAGTTTCGCGTGACACTGCGCACTGCGCACGTCATCCTGAGACATCACACAGTCTAAAAACGATTTCTAGACTGTGAGATCAGTTCTTAAGTCTCATTTGCCCAGTAATTTCACTAGATTCAATGCCCTTCAAACTGGAATAGTATAATGCTTGCACACTACTGCTTGGCGGTAGAATAACTGTCAAAGTGGTGGTACCTACCTAGACGAACTTTGCAGAAAAGCCCTGCCACCTAGTAAAGCTTTGACCAAGATTCTAATATGAATAATTATTATTATCGTATCATCTTCATTAGCGTGTATTCTGCTGGACATAGGCCTCAACTAATGCACGCCACTGAGCCCAATCTTCAGCTTCTCTAAACTCGCTGCTGCCACTCTAAGTATATCGTCGCGCCACCTTAGTTGGAGGGAGTCCTACATTGTTCTAGATAGACTACTGGGAATGAGACGAAAGAAACACATGATAGTAGGAATAGGGGTCAATTAGTAATTACCACTAGAAACAATTCAAAGTAAGTTAAAAATTAGGGGCAAGTTTGGAAGATAAGTGAAGTGGGAGATTGGTGAGTTTAAAATATGAACAAGATGAGCGCTTAACTCTTACTTTGTCAAATATAATTCTAGGTCTGTCACGCCACTTATATCCGCCACGCCACTCTAAATGTTTATTAGAAACAGAAAAAGTATTTTTAGCACCCAATGCAAATAAAGGGGTTAGTTAATGTGGGGTCGCAGTGTAGTTCCCAAACCATGAACCAGTTTTATTCGTTAGAATAGGTGACTTTATCGATTTGTACTTTTTCCAAGTTCATTTAGGTACTTTTTATTTGAAATGTGTTCTTGTCTGGTTGTTCTTGATATAAGAACCACTACGTGAAAAGAATTCCATGCCATACTGTCTTTTGTTTTATAAAAATAATCGTCTCATAGTTACTCGGCCGAGCAACTATACCAGTGAAAACACTCCACGTAGTCGTTCTTGAGTTATTTTGACGAAAATTCAGGCTAATGCGTCTCAGTAAATTGCGGAGCTTACTTGACTTTAATATAATATTGTGGAGATGCGAGTCGCTTAGAAAATGTATATATACTTGTTAGACTAAAAGATTGAGGAAGGACTGACTGTACGCCTCAATATCTCATGGAGTAGAATGAAACGCGATGAAACCTTTTTTGGTTAAAATGAAATTTCTATTGTTTTTGATGGAGTAGTTTGAGAATAGATATCGGAGTACTTTGAGAACGGTCTCAGATGGCCGTGGAGTAAAATGAAACAGAAAAATAGTATTTTTGAATAACTTATTTATAATAATAATAATTCTGTAGAGCATTTTGCGAAATAATGTATGAGATTCTTATCTTTATTAAACAAAAGAAGGAGTACTTTGGGAATAACACAGATAGGGACAGGGGCTTGTTTACATGGCGTCAGTTCTAAACCCGGTTTACCAACCTCTACATCCTTTGCTATAATATACACTTTCTTTTACCGTATACAGTGTTATTCTTGATTCTCCTCAAACCTTTTAAGGAATAACTCATAAATCATACAACTTTTGTACTAACTTTTTTTTCTTCTATTTTTAATATTTTCGCCAATGTTAAATGGGTTAAAACTTTGCTAAAACGTGATTTCCGTTTTTTTTGGCATAATGCAAGCATAGCTTATTATATCGATTCATTGAGTATTAACGCGTATGATTGATATTCTGGTGTATATATGCCTACCTACTATTGAAGTCAAAATAAAAACAAACATTGTGAAAAAAAAAAAAATTTAATTGCAATTCAACATGGCAATGCGGCCAGCATGTTGGGTACGCTACCTACCGGTAGTGGGCTGGAGCACTTGGACTGTCTATAGGCCATCGCGGCTAGTATACAGTCCATAAGTGTTCTTTGTAGTAGTTAGTGTAGCTAGTTTAGTTTAGTTTAGCTTAGTTTAGTTTAGTTTAGTTTTTATTATTGTAGTAGTTAGCTTGAGTAATAAAGGCAATTTGCCCGTATATAAAAAAAAAAAATTGTGTAGAGCAAAAGTTGTTTATTTCATACCTTAAAAGTTTAAAGGGTTAAATAGGCCTGCTATTAAAAATTAATAACTTAATATTATTTTCGTAAAGTAGATTAAAAATTAATGCAATAATTGAAAAAAATAGTAAAATCGGTAAATAAATCAAGGAGTAATAAGCTTTTAAAGTAGCTGGAGGGGGCATCGCCTGTCCCTTTCTCGCAAAACAGAGCTTCCCCACAGCTATGAAAACGCACGTTGTGAAGTCACATGCCAAAGAGATTGTATGTAAAGCTACCACAGCTTAGTAATGAGGTGCTATGAAGGAGCAAGAGTGACGTCACTGCATGTTTGAGCTGTCTCTTTCTATTCCTGTATTTTAAAATGCTTGTAACTTTGTCATTTTTTGAGATATTTAATTTTTGTTTTCTCGACTGTTTTTTTTTTTTGAGGAATATTATTAATCTGTGCAATAAAAAAGTAGCAGGACACAAGCTTATTATGTAGTTTTCCTTATATACTTTACCTTACAGTACCATACATGTGGTTGCCAAAACTGTCACATGAACAGTCTCAGAGACAAAATTGCTTGTTAACTTTTTTTGGTTGACAATTACCATCTCGAAATTCCAGCTCATTATCTCAGAAATACATCTCGTAATATTACTTACTTACTTTGTAAAAAGCCCGGTCCAGTCCAGGCGACAGCACTGAACAGTGTCAACACACTTGTTAGAGTCAACAGCGGGTAGAGGTGTTAAAAGGGGCTGGTAAGAAAGGCTCTTGTTCCACTTTACCTTAATTACGTGGTAATGACCTCTTTAGACAGGTCTCTAAATGGTCGTCAAAGTTTTCTGTTTTTGGCATACCTTACCTACATAAGGGTATATAATGGCCGTGTGGTCCCTGTTTGCGAATAGGACCCATCTTCCTGTGGGTACCGTAAGAGCCGGCTAAGGGAATATCCAGGGAATGGGCAGCAGCATTCTCCTCGGTACATTAAAATTTTCTGTGAGAGAAATAATCACCGAGCTTGCCGCCTGCCAAGCTAGTCGTTCACCTGATGTTAAGCGTCACGGCTGCCCTTAACAGATTGCAGTATCACAGAACTCTAAATTAATAGTTTTGCATGACACTGCACTACGCACGTCATTCTGATACTTCACACAGTATAGAAATCAGACTAGACTGTGTGATCAGATCTTAAAGTCTCATTTGCCCAGTAATTTCACGAGCTACAATGCCCTTCAAGCCGGAACACAGTAGTGCTTGCACACTACTGCTTGCCGGCAGAGTAACTGACAAAGCGGTGGTTCCTACCTAGACGAACATTGCAGTAAAGTCATACCATCACCTAGCAGAGCTCGGTGAATGGCAGCAGATTCCCTCTTATGACAAGCGTCCAAAGTAGAGTTTTATGGAGGATCGAACCCGGTGCCGTAAGATTGCGAAGCGCACATGCTACCGCTCCACCACCATCGTTTTACCGCTATTGCTTTCTTTCGTTTCACCTAATATAAGAGGACAATTTTCTAGAAGCTAGAGTGTTATCTTCTACTTTACTTACACACTTACTTAGGTAAATGGTTTTTGTTTTGGTGAATGTTGAGTCTTAAGTAAACTAACTAACTAAAGCCTACAATTTTATGAGCACCGACGAAAAGTGCTCTTTAAGTATTCCCGTAATAGCGCTAATACAATTCCCGTAAGAGTACTGTAACCAAAAAATATGGTTTGGTGTTTTTTGGCGAATAAAGAGGATATTAGAGAAGGGATAGTTAAAATAACTTAATTTACCGTCGTATAACTAATAGATGCGAGAGCGATGGTGGCCGAGTGGTGGCACGTGCGCTTCGCAATTTTACGGCACCGCGTTCGACCCTCGGCCCTGCACCAATGACTTATCTAGTAAGTTATGTGCAGTTTGTAATGTCATCGCTTCGTGCCTCGGAGAGCATGTTAAGCCGTCGGTCCCGGTTGTCATAAGAACATCTATGGCAATCGTTACGGGTAGTCAGACGCCTGACAGAATCTGACGCCTGATCTAACCATTCCCTGTTACTGGTTCCTTATGGGTTGCGAGGTCAGATGGCAGTGGCTCGTGTAATTCTGGTAGCTCGCCGCTACAAGTTAGATTGGGAGCCGGCCCCAATAACAAATGGGAAAAGGCAAAGAAGATGATGATGACAACTAATAGATGCATGGAATACGTCATATAGTAGAAGTTTCCCGAATACGTACCTTGTAAGTACAAAGCGTTTTGATTCCTCATTTATGATTCAGCCAGCAAAGGAATATAACACCTTACTAGAACGTCATCTAACAAATAGGCAGCCGTATTATGTAAAAGTTACAACAGCAGTAGCAAGGCGACAGCAAACACTTAGCCGCCCGCCTGTTGCTTGCCTGTCGCTGAATGCACTTTGGCCTTTGATACTAGCGCCACTAGCAACAGAACAGCAATAGACGGAAACAAAATAATACACTTTTTAGTTCATCGATTGTCCGACAGACGGTGAACTAGCGCTCGATCGCTTTCTGCTCTGCCAAAGTGACGTTTGACAGCTTTGACAGCAATGATTGCGAAATTTATGCCTGTTGCAAATTATACGTTGGAGTTTTGGCGGGAACGCGGAAAAGTTCACGTCGGTGCATTGTATTATTTTACAAAACTTATGCTTTTTCCAGTGTTAATGTTTAAAATTGGTGGTGTTTTACGCATTAAGTGCTGAATTACGAGCATGAGTGTGGGCAAGTGATATAATGTAGTGAAACGTGGTTTTTCGTGTTGCTTCCAAAATTCCATAGAAGCCTCTAGTAAAGTTGCCACCACTTTACTAGGGCATGCCTTAGACTGGATTATGACTTAGACTAGACTATGACTACTCTGACTGTGACTATGACTTGACTTTAAGTGAAAATTTCCATAATACGATGAAAAATTACAAAACTTGACACTGGCTAAATACACTATGTGTGGAGCCAAAATATAAGGAAAAAAAAAAAAATTATACGTTATTACCCCGCGGTATCTTCTAGCCAAGCATGCTCCATCGGCAACCGCGTCGTCACTTACCATCAGGTGAGACCGTGGTCAAATGTTAGTCTATCTATAACATAAAAAAAAGTATATGTGTCATGTGTTTGCAACCGCCATGTCTACAAATGTCCTCTCGCCCCTTCCTCTCCCGCACTTCACGCACGATCGAAACGAATAAATACGTAAATGTATTTATCCAGCTACCGCGGTGGTCTGTTGACTTTTCTCCTTCGCCACCTTATTCATTTCGAGTCACGGTTGGGAATGAGTCAAGTGTAAAACCATGCTTTTAACGTGGCATTTGTGTTTATTGATCTTTGACATTACTTGACGCCTGATGCATCAGGTTTTTTGAAGCGATAAAGACACGTGTACACAGGCAAATTGTACTTCGACAAAATAGTTGTAACCGCTACTCGGACGCTTCTTTGATTGTGTGATCACTGATCGCAATGGGCGACTGCGTTCAGTCATAGTGGATTTGAATAACGTTCAGATTTTCATAGTAGATACTATATAGGTACTATGAAAAGAACGTAGGCTACCTATTTACGTATAGAGAGATTTAAACTCGCCAGCTGCTGAATTTTGCTCTAACCTTTCTTTATTTATAACTAAATAGGCCCGCATTTGACCGCAATCTCACCTGTTGGAAAGTGACGACGCAGTCTACGATGGTACATGCCTGCCTAGAAGATACCTATTTACTCGTGACTATATATGTAAACGAATGACGTGACGAGCTAGTAGTACGCCTGGTGTTAAGCGTCACGGCTGCCCATAGATGCAGAGTCACTCGGAACACTAAATTAAAGTTTCGCTTGACACAGCCCTGCGCACGTCATCCTGATACATCACACAGTCCAGTAATAAGATTTCTAGACTGCGAGATTAGATCATAAAGTCTCATGTGCCCAGTAACTTCACTAGCTACAATGCCCTTCAAACCGGAACACAGTAGTGCTTGCACACTACTGCTTGGCGGCAGAATAGACGAGCTTTGCAGTAAAGTCCTACCACCTAGTAAAAATCACTCAAATCAAATCGGACGACAAGACGTACAGCTACACGCCATCCATTTATGGTTGATATTCCTTCAATTCGCACAAAGTGGTTGGACTCGACATTTATCCGAGCAGCCTAGAAATGGAATACTTTACCAGCGTCTTTGTTTCCCGATAAGTACAATCTGGAGCTGTTCAAGTCACGAGTGAATATCTTCTAGGCAACCATGTACCATCGTAGACCGGTCGTCACTTCCCATCAAGTGAAATTGCGGTCAAATCCGGGCCTATTTAGTTATAAAAAAAAATACCCCCTTTTTCAAAAACAACGTGCGCGAAGCGACTGTTAAAAACTAGCTATCTATCTACTATCTACGTATATATGATGAAATACGGTACCCCTTTGAAATCCAAGCTTAGAAGAAGCAATCCATCACTGTTGTGATATTGTTAAATCAACATGAGAGAGGAAGACGCATGATAATGCTATCTATGGACAACTGAAGCTTTGTTCCCTAAAAAAGTTACCTTTTGCTTCATATTAGATGATACGCACACTTACGAGTTTTTTTTTAATTAACGATAACCTAACATTTGACCACGGTCTCACCTGGTTTAAAGTGACGACGCGGTCGACGATGGAGCATGCTTGCCTAGAAGATACCGGTTCACCCTAGCCTTATCTAGATTATATTTGTCAGGAAACAATGACGGGTAAGCTGTTTCATTCCTTTGTTGTCCGAATTATAAACGGGGAATCAAAACGCTTTGTACGTATTTGAGGAATTTGTACCATATACGGATGCCGTGTTTCCGTGCGTCTAGTTGTACGATGGTAAAAAGGGGATGGGGGAATTAAGTTGAGCAATGTTCAATTCGGTCTCGACATCGACTGATTTGCATTCATACACAAATTATAATCAATATTTTAGGTAGATATACTAGGTAGTAGGTACCTATATATTCCACAACAAGCTGTGCCCCGCGGTTTCACCCGCGGATAAAAAGTAGCCTATGTGTTAATCCAGTACATAAGCTATCTATATTCCAAGTTTCATCCAAATCCGTCCAGCGGTTTGAGCGTGAAGGAGTAACAAACATACACACATACACACATACAAACTTTCAGCTTTATAATATTAGTGTGATTATCCACATTATCGTGATCATAATCATCATCATCGTCCCGAATAGAACACCACTTTGACCGGCTGCTTGCAACTTAAATATATACATATAAATTTTTTGTCTTTATTAATAGGCACAAAAAATAGTTAATAATAATATTCCCCCAAAAATAAACAGTCGTGAAAACAAAAATTAAATATCTCAAAAAATGACAAAGTTGCAAGCATTTTAAAATACAGGAATAGAAAGAGACAGCTCAAAAATGCAGTGACGTCAGTCTTGCTCCTTCATAGTACCTCATTTCTAAGCTGTGTCTCTTTGGCATGTGACTTCGCAACGTGCGTTTTCATAGTAACTGTGGGGACACCATAGACATGTAAATAGGGCGAATTCTGTGGGGGACACTCAAGTTTTGCGAGAAAAAGACAGGCGATGAAACTTTAAATACTTACTCCTTTTTACCGAACTCCATTTATTTACCGATTTTACTTACTCTTTCTATGATTGCATTCATTTTAAACCTACTTTATGAAAATAATATTTACTTGTTAATTTTTAATAGCAGACAACTAAACTATTCTTCTATAGTAGTTTTTCTCTCGATGATATACCGCCACATACCTGTCTCCCACACTAGTAAGACGCGCATCCATCATTCCATTATCACATGCTATACTTACTTGCTTGCATTATAATTATATTATACCACATTAACATAATGGGGACAAAAGGTTTTGATACTTTGCTATAAATATTACAATGATTCATTTTACTTTTTTTTTAATGTATATGAATGACGTGACGAGCTAGTTGCTCGCCTATAGTTAAGCGCCACGGCTGCCCATTACAGATTGCAGTATCACTCAGAACTCTTAATATAGTTTTGCATGACACTGCACTGCGCACGTCATCTTGAGACTTCACTAATCAGATTTCTAGACTGTGTGATCAGATCTTAAAGTCCCATTTGACCAGTAATTCACTAGCTACAGTGCCCTTCAAACCGGAACACAGCAGTGCTTGCACACTACTGCTTTGCGGCAGAATAACTGGCAAAGCGGTGGTACCTACCTAGACGAAAAAAAAATAGCCCGCGATTACTCCATACTAAAAAATAAATCCACTCACAAAATTGCACGTGCGGTCACTACGAGAGTTAACAAGATACTATAAATCCATTTCTAAACACAGGTCGTCAAACTCATTTAAGTGCATTCGGTCAAGGACGAAGTTCAACCACCCAGCTGCGCTAGAACTATCTTTGAACGTAAACTGTATATGACATTTCTTCAATGAAAAACTATTAATTTAGAAAAGTCGTAGAAGAAACATTGTCTACCTTTGGGAGTAGATTTACCCCCTTTCGAGATAATATACCAATTCAAACTCAGATAGTATTAATTATATGGCGGTAGACAATTTTGTCTACCGCCTATGCTAACCCAGCTGGTCAAACTTGGACGGACTTTGATTATTTATTTTTAACAATAAATTGTATTCGGAAAATGGGTAAGATAAATTACTGGGCAAATGAGACTGTATATTATAGTAAAAAGTATTGCACTGTGAGATCTGTGTATCTGTGTATATTATAGTAAAACGTATTGCACTGTCATGTGGTAATCTTATTAGTACTTACTTACTAGACTGTGTTGATGTCTCGGGATGACGTGCGCAGTGCAGTGTCACGCGAACTGTAACATTTTAGAGATTCGACTGGCACTGCAACAGTTATGGGCGACCGTTACGCTTAACATAAGGTGAACACCAAGCTCGTCACGTCATCTACGTTAAAAAAATTCGAGTAGAAACATATTTATTATTTAAGATTTATACACACTAAACATACTAATTTACATTAATTCTTCTAAAGTACCCATAAACTAAAATAAGTAAGCACCTAATTTACATAGGTAAGTATCAAATCCGCTCAATCCATAAACCCAATAACAAACCAAATCAATAATAGCCGAGCACACGCCCGGGGCAGTAATAAATAACGTATTTAAACAACATCAAATATTGCTCAGGCACTATTACAATATTTTTGAAAGCGTTATGCTACAAACAGCGGTTGGTACACCTATACTTGTTTTGGTGAAGGTCTGGTGATCCAACCTCCACACGGATCACTCCACCCCTATAAATGGATCATAGACCACTAACATCAGGCGCGGATCTACTATAGTGGGCAAGGTGGGCATGCCCACCGCCCTAATTGGGGTCGATAGGCTCATGTGCCTTATGAAATCAAAAATTAGCTTTGTTTTGCCCTCGTGGTCATATAGGTACATGACCAGGTAGTCAAGGTAGTGAGTCCATAATCCGACTCGCACTTGGCTGATTTTTAGGTCGCCGTGCCCACTATTTTTTTGAGGTCTGGATCCACGCCTGACTAACATCATACTCTGGAAGACATACACACTAAACATAAAAGAGCGTAAATAACGTAAAGTACAAAAATTATTTAACCTCGAGCGATGTACTTTGAATCCCTCCCTACGCTTAAGATTCTATTGTAGAATCCTGAGTGGCTACTTGCCTCTTGCACCCAATGGCTCCTCGCGGCTTTCACCAAGCTGTGATTCATCTAGCCGATTGTCCACTAAAATTTAGTGGACAACCGGCCTACGCTGCGAATTCTGGTTCCTGGTCGTTACCCAGAATCTTTCTTTTCTTTTTGGTAGTTAGTTCTGTAAGCAATGTGTCTTGTTATATCAACTGGCCAATTTTGAGAGCTGGCACTTGTTTATCTGTGGATGTCCTCGTTTCACCATGCGCCACTGTAAACAGATCATGGAGCACCATGCCCGTTTGTAAATATACTACGAACCACTCAGCTTTCCCGGAAATAAATCCTGAATCACTATAATACCTCTTCACCAGTAGATAGTAGTAGTGTGCAAGCTCTACTGTGTTCCGGTTTGAAGGGAATTGCAGATAGTGAAATTATTGGGCAAATGAGACTTAACGAACTGGTCTCCCAGCAGGTTGGTCTTAAGATGAATATGGACAAGACAAAGATCATGTCTAATGCTCATGTTCCACCTATACCGGTAATTGTTGGGAACGATACTCTCGAAGTTGTCGACAAGTACGTCTACCTAGGACAGATTGTCCAATTAGGTAGGTCCAACTTCGACAAAGAGGTGGCGCGAAGAATCCAACTCGGCTGGGCAGCGTTCGGGAAGCTTCGTCCTATCTTTTCGTCCAAAATACCGCAGAGCCTGAAAACGAAAGTTTTCAATCAGTGTGTGTTGCCAGTGATGACTTATGGAACTGAGACATGGTCTCTTACTGTTGGCCTCATTAGTAAGCTCAAAGTCGCGCAGCGAGCTATGGAGCGAGCTATGCTCGGTGTTTCCCTGCGAGATAAGCTCCGGAACGAGGAGATCCGCAGGAGAACTAAAGTGACCGATATAGCTCTTAGAGTTAGTAAGTTGAAGTGGCAATGGGCAGGCCACATCGCTCGTAGAACTGACAACCGATGGGGAAGAAAGGTTCTCGAGTGGCGACCACGAACCGGAAGACGCAGCGTGGGCCGGCCCCCCACTCGGTGGACCGACGACCTGGTGAAAGCCGCGGGGAGCCGATGGATGCAGGAGGCGAGCAGCCGCTCAAGGTGGCGTGCTCTGGGGGAGGCCTATGTTCAGCAGTGGACGTCTTCAGGCTGTTAATGATGATGATGATGATGAACTGATCTCACAGGCTAGAAAACTTTTATAGACTGTGTGATGTCTCAGGATGACGTGCGCAGTGCGCGGTGTCATGCGAATCTTTAATTTAGAGTTCCGAGTGACATTGCAATTTGTTATGGGCGGCCGTATCGCTTAACACCAGGCGAACGACTAGCTCGTCACGTCATTCGTTTACATAAAAAAAAAAGATCATAAACCACCAAAATGTTTGTAAATAGATCATAAATAACAACAATGCCCCTCTGTAAATAAATCATACCCTTCACACCACCACACACTACCCCTCTATATAGATCATGGATCACCATGTCTCACTGTAAATATATGATTGACACCATAACACTTTGTAAACAGATCATGAAACACTATAATATGCCCCACTGTAAATAGATCATGAGCTACAAGTTCTACTGTAAATGGATCACGAACCACCGTACCCCTATGTAAATCCATCGCGGACCACCCTGCAGGAAGTTTAATACAGCCATCATGTTCCAACATCGATATAAGTGAGTAACTTGATGGTAGGAAGTCAAACAGTTAATATGCAAAACGTATTGTACACCACTCTAAATGGGTTCTTGGAATGGCTAGAATTGGTCTATTCTTTAAGTTTTTACAATAAAAACTGCTAAAAATAATAAGAGCAATATTTTTATTATTTTATTTTTATTTTTTATAGACATTTCACGCAGCGCCATCTAGCCCCAAACTAAGCAAAGCTTGTACTATGAGAACCAGATAACTGATGCAATACTTAAATACCTTTTTGTTTGTAAATACATACATAAAATACAATATAACACCCTGACACAGAACAAACACCTATGTACATCACACAAATGGTTGTCCTGGGTAGGAATCGAACCCACAACCTGCAGATCAGAAGGCAGAGCTACTACCAACTGAGCTATTAGGCCCGTCAAAAATAAATATTTATGAGAAAAATAAGATTATTATTGTTGTGATAGATAGTTCAACTTTAAAATCCCAGCGACCAATCCTCCCCAACCCGACTACACGATTACAAATTCATAGCATGTACTCCCGAATTTCGGCCATACCCCATGAGTAGTTTATGGCTTCCTATGACGTCACAGACCCCCGTCAGATAGGCTATTAGGTTCATTATAGGTTTTAGATAGGCCATAGGATTCTAGGTCTTGGCATGTGATGAATACTAGATGTTGTAAATGTAGGTTAGGTCTCTTAAACCAAAATGAAAATTTTAAAATCCCCCACTGGGGTAGATTAGATAATATCCCTTATTTATTACCGTCTGCACCGCGGGGCCTGGACACGGTGGCAGGCGGTAATAATATAGGTAGAGCAGATATTATTGATCCATTTTGGCCACCATTTTTGTACGTAGGGACAGATAGCCATACTAAGGCCCGATTTTACCAAAGTAGAATAACTTTTATTCCAAGTATAAAGCTACTGGGTACTCTCGGATACAGCTGATTGACAAACAAAATGACAATTAAAAAGACGCCATTTTGATTGTACCAAGGAATAAGCTTCATCCTTCAAAATTGGTGGTAGAAGGGTTATACTCGTGTATCTCGGAAAGTTATACCAGTAGGGTTAGCACGGCCAGTAGACAAAACTGTCTTTCCCCTGTTTTACTCCAAGCAAGTATGAAGAAAGTGACGTAAAACAGGGAAAGACAATTTTGTCCACCATCCATGCTAACCCAGCTGGCATAAAGTTTATTCTACTTTGGTAAAATCGGGCCTAAGTATTCCTATCTGCCCCCACGTGGGGATCGCATGGGGTCAAATGGTAATAATCTATCAGTAGTATCTTCTGCCACATCGCTCGTAGAACTGACAACCGATGGGGAAGAAAGGTTCTCGAGTGGCGACCACGAGCCGGAAGACGCAGCGTAGGCCGGCCCCCCACTCGGGGGACCAACGATCTGGTGAACGCCGCGGGGAGCCGATGGATGCAGGAGGCGAGCAGCCGCTCAAGGTGACGCGCTCTGAGGGAGGTCTATGTTCAGCAGTCGACGTCTTCAGGCTGATGATGATGATGATAAGTGTTTTCTGAATTACGAGGCCACTTTCGATCTTCCGTCTTTTCTCTTACAGCGAGAAAGTTTCATTACACATACTTTATGTACCAACATGACGGACCAATGTTTAACTGACTGATTTCAGGAAGCATAAAATTAAAATAAAGAGCAAAATCATCAAACCGACAATGAATTTTACCGATTTTACGTATTGCCACGTCAGAGGTTCCAGATTTTGACCGATTTTACGGCCGAGTTTGGCATCACTGGCGGATTGCGTTGTATTGTTCCCGGAATTGGTTTTTTGATGGTGGCCATCAATTTGGCGTTCGATTTTTGAATTGCAAACAATTGAAAGAGTGTTAATTTTTAAGATGGCAACCCAGATTTTGTTTTATAGAAATGAGTTTTTTTTGGTTTAATTTCCACATTCACCCCAAAGGTTTGATCAGTTAATTACACAACTAAAAATAAATAACTAATATGTATATGTAATCCAAAAAAAAAACTGTAAGTTGAAACTGATTTTTTTAACTTTAAAAATACTTAAAAAAATATGTAAAGCTGTGACGCATTTTGCATTTGGCTCCTGTAACACAGGGTCTACCCTAGTATAGGAGCTAGTTGTTAATTTTAATCTTATTGTTAACATTTTACCTACTGCATGATACTAATTTAACTACATTTACATATAGCTACTTATCTCTGTTTTTGTGCAATTTTAGGTTAAGTTTTTTATTGACAAATAAATAAATTATTATCGTTATTATTATTTTTCATTTAAAAAAAGGTAACTAAATGTTGGCTAAAAAAAGTTCTAATTTTTATATTAAACTAATAATCATCATAGATTCGAAACTCTTTAGTGAAACTTTATAACCTAAAAATTTTAATAATCCCCTAACAATGCTGTCAAACACACTTAAAAAAACCAATAGCACAACAAACGTCACACTAAATATTCAACCTTATCAAGTTCCTATAAAAAGACGGATTAAATCCGATTATTTCGGAATTAAAGACATACCATCAATTTTTACAGCCATTTTGATGGTGTTTTTACAACTTTTGGAATATTAGAAAAATGCCAAGTTATTGATCGTAAACGGTTTAGCTTTCCTTAACAATGGTCCTCCTACTGGTAGAATTAGAAAGTTAGATGTTTGGAGAAAAGAATGTTGTTAGAAAATCATTCACAAAAATATTAAAAAGTTAAATACTTTTTGGTAGAAATGACCTGTGTTACCAGGCTTATACCGCTTATTCTACTATTTACCTAAATTGCAAAAGAATCAATCTACAAATATCAGATTCTAAAATTTTTTTTGGAGTTAGGTAGCCAACCTGCATAATTATAAAAATATCATGTTGGATTAAATCTACCATAGACTATGTACTTACTACGTAATAACTTTAAGAAATCTACATAGCTCGTTGCGCGACTTTGAGCTTACCTATTAATGAGACCAACAGTATATGAGACCACGTTTCCGTGGCATAAGCATGGATCAAAGATTATAAATCCCGTTGATAGCTCGTGAACTTTTTTTCTCGTACAAACACGAGTCACCTGCGCGGGCAGGGGGCGCAACAAAACGAGACAAAGCTATACGAAATTACAAAGGACAGAGCAGGATGGAACAAAATACATCAACGGGTTCCCGTGATTTGTTAGAAAATAGTAGTTGAAATACACTACTAATTTTCGTATGAGGGGAAGTTGTATCATTGGTCAACTGGATTTATAGTCAATGGCATGGATATAAGTCATCTCTGGCACTCATCTGGCACTTTCACTCTTTGGTGCTGTGATAGAGTCGAGCTGTTCCTATTTATATTACCTACCCAAGGATAAAGTTACTAACGCAGACAGTAGCATAAAATATGCGTGTCGTATGCTTAATGGGCTTGGTCTCATCCTCCCCGGTGGCGCTGCCCCGGTACCGGGGACGATGAGACAAAATGTGTCATCCTCCCCGGTAGCCTCAAAAATGCCACTCACCGGGGCCGATGAAACAAAAAAAGTGTCATCTGCCCCGTTATAGTCGGATCGATGAATTCATCTCGGTGACAGCGGGGCCGATAGGGAGTTATAGTCTGATCATCCCCGGTACGGCCAGTGCTGTAGGGTTAGCACGGCCGGTAGACAAAACTGTCTTTCCTCTGTTTTACTCCAAGCAAGTATGAAGAAAGTGACGTAAAACGGGAAAAGACAATTTTGTCTACCGTCCATGCTAACCCAGCTGGTGCTTTTAACGGGGAGGATCACACAATTCGAGTTTTTATTAAGCCCAGCATGGAAGGTAGGGTGCTATGATAAAGAATTTGCCTAATAATGTATAAATGAAACGAGTGTTTATAATGAATATAAATGTAATAGAGCAATATAAATATACTATGGTTAAAATTAAAATAACGATGATTTAGTAGAGAGACATCGTAAGACACAGAACAAAACGATAACTAAATAGCTTTAATTAAAATAAACGTGTTATTTACCTCTTATTTTTATAATTACAAATTATTATTATGTACTTATCTACATTGACCCTTCTTTATTCAACATTGTTTACGTTTAATAACACAGATAGTTGTTTTTTGTGGTAGCTGTTAGTAGTAAAAACTCGTATTAACTTTGAAAGTAAGTAGAAAATAGATTTTCTGTATGATATTTGCTATGCTCTGCTAAAAATAATAAGCTCAAACGGAATTTATAATTTGTGGGTTACAAAATTTATTATCGGATTAAACAATTATACCATACAGTTATGTAATAAATGAATCTAAGTATGGTGCTTCTTTGTTTCTCTTCTTACTCTTTCGTTGTTCCATAAAAACTTGTTTGTCAGTGCGGCATTTAAAAAAGGGAATAAGTACCCAGGTGCTAACAATACACAATCATAAAAGTGGAATTTGCATTGTTTTTAGCACTTCACTATGATATAGGTGAGTATTTTTTTTTTTAATTTAATTTTAAGGGCTTTGTCGCAGAGTGACCACATCGCCCAGTAAGAGGACAAAAAAAAACACATTACTTAACTAAGCCTAACTCCGCTAATTTATATAAAACTATGGCCTGATCTGACGTAGGGCATGATAATATGCAGTTACACAAACCGACGTCTAATATATTATTACAATTAAACAATAGTCTTCTCTGGGTTTCATTCCGCACACATTCCATCAAAATATGTTGAACGTCCTCCAGTACTCCACACTCGGTGCAATTGGGAGATGGTCTTTTTTTCATTAAAAATCCAAACTTAGATGGAATGTGTGCAGAGCGAAGCCTGAGAGCAGTTACCAGTGTTTTGCGACTCAACATACAATTATCGATCCATGGGTATTTATCGATCAGTGGCTGAATTGTCTTAAACCAAATACCCTTTTCTCTCGATCTTTCATCAAAGTATTCCTGCCATACTATTCTACATTGCTCCTTTACAAGTTTTACGTGGTCAGAATACAATGGGATTACCTCCAAATGAACTCCGTCAACTGTAGCCTGTTTAGCTAAAAGATCTACAGCATCATTTTCTTTAAGCTGGATGTGAGATGGAATCCACTGCAGGAATATCTCTTTATTCTGAGACTGTAAACTTAAGATTGATTCCAGAATACGGTAGGCGATCGGTGTGCCTCGCGTCACCTGCGAGGTACAGCAAGCCAAGTGTTGCAAAGAGCTTTTTGAGTCAGTCAAAACAACAAATTTATCATAATTGATGGACTCGATGTAGGATAAAGCTTCAGAAATCGCAATTAGTTCGATATGCATTATTGAGACATCCGAATCAATCTTAAGTTTAATAAAACCGCCTTGCAAAGGGTCTAAAAAGGCCGCGCCACCATTATTTCCCTCTTTGGATCCATCCGTAAAAATTGCATAGCAATTTCCTTATTGTTGTCGTTTGTAGTTGGTTGACAAGGTATTTAAAAGTTGGCAACTGAACAACCGTTTAGCGCGATCAATGCTTGGAATTGAATCGTAGATTACATGTGACAAATCAATATTGCTAACCCAAGTCTCCAACAAAAACATTTCCAGCTGGTTACTACCATGAATAGGTATATTTTTTAAATCTGAATGAATTGAAACTAATAGAGGAAGTTTTTATTAAGCCAATAATTAGATCGCATATTACGGGTGAGCTCTTCAATGATGTCAATTGTTTTACTATTTGAAAATGATTTAGATTTAAGCCAAAATTTCCCTGCTAAAAATTTTCTACGAGTATTAAGAGGCGGTAAACACAAATCGCCCTCGCGATTTTTTCACCCACACCCAACTGGTCCAATATTGTCATCAGACAAGAAACGTTAACATTATTATAGGCACTATCTATATCAATAAAACAAGCAACAGTGGTTATATTCTTCGAAAATCCTATTTGAATTTGTGATACCAGACGTCTAAGGCTATCAAAACAAGATCGGGCTTTTCAATGAGTAATATTTAAATGGAAAAAGATGAAAAAAATGGTTATATTTTAAGAATCGAAAGCTAAATATATATATATGAGTTTTGACTACTAACAGCTACCACAACAAACAACTGGCTGTGTTATTGAATGTAAATAATGTTAAATAAAGATGGGTCAATGTAGATAGGTACAAAAAAAGGTAAGGTAATAATTATTTGTAATTGCTTGCTTAATATGTACAATAATTTAATTTTTATTATTTATAAATACGTTATCTAGTTTTGACTTGTAAAAGTGCTAAAATTAGCCTATTTGCAATAAATAATTTGAGTTTGAGTTTGAATTACAAAAGTAAGAGGTAAATAACACGTTTATTTTACTAGAAGCTATTTAGTTATGCTGCTGTTAGCTGTTTAGTTTTGTTCTGTGAACTACGATGTCTGGTTCTATCTACTAAATCATCGTTATTTTAATTTTAACCTTAGTATATTTTTATTGCTCTATTACATTTATATTCATTATAAACAGACTCGTTTCATTTATACATTATTAGGCAAATTCTTTATTATAGCACCCTACCTTCCATGCTGTGCTTGATGAAACTAGATTTGTGTAATCCTCCCCGTTAAAAACACCAGCACTGGCCGTACCGGGGATGATGAGACTTTAACTCTCATCGGCCCCGCTGTCACCGAGATGAATTCATCGATCCGACTATAACGGGGCAGATGACACTTTTACTGTTTCATCGGCCCCGGTGAGCGCCATTGTTGAGGCTACCGGGGAGGATGACACCTTTTGTCTCATCGTCCCCGGTACCGGGGCAGCGCCACCGGGGACGATGAGACCAAGCCGCTTAATGTGACCAGTATGCAAAACAGTGATCCTTGGTAGCGGGTACAGTGATAAGAGGTAGCGATTTGATAAAACATATTTAATGTTTAGAGTTTTACTTATAAAAGTTAGTTAAATTACTTAATACATAAAATTTCTGACGTAAATGTCGCGAATGAAATCAAGACAGGATATCATAAGCATTGATTAAATTCAATTAAATATTAAATTAAATTTACGTTTATAAGTAAAGCCTAGGTACGTACTTAGTTCTATTCTAAAAAACTTCTAACAGAAGTACCAGAAACTTAGGTTCCTGTATTTCTTAGCTCTTAGTTTCCAGTTTGATTTACACGGTTTGAACCAATTTTAGACTTGAACTATATATTTATCGGCTTTGTAAATAAATACAGTCTATTATCACAAATGCACATTTTGGTACAATAAGCAGAAAGCGAAAAAAAATCAAATTACAAGTACAAAATAAAATTGAAATTGAATTACTTAATTAATTAATTCAAAACTAAGTTTCGAACTTTATAGCACTACTAAGAAAATTTTCAAACGCCGTCGCTTGCGCTCCTCGCTTCTTCTATCTTCAGACACCTCCCCTACCCATATTGTAATTATGACAAAACAATTGGTAATTAAGAGACACGATTATGTTACTGATTGCGTCATAATGACCTGGGACCATGGTCCCATGGAGTCATTATGACACAGTATACCTAATTTAAAATTAAATGGGACAAAGTGCGAAGTATCCCCTAATTAGGACGCTCTTAAGGGCTTAATCAAATGAGGAAAAATTATGTTTTAGTTCATGAAAATAAGGTCATAAGATTTTTATGTACGGTCTACATCTTTTTAAGGTTCGTTTAAATCTACACTAATTACCACATCTGTCTACTATCTATTGAAATCATCATCATCATCATCATCATCATCATCATCAGCCTGAAGATCTTCACTGTTGAATGTAGACCTTCCCCATAAGGCACCATTTTTAGCGACTGCTTGCCTCCTGCATCTATCGGCTCCCCGCTGCGTCTTCCGATTCGTGGTCGCCACTCGAGAACCTTTCTTCCTCATCGATTCTGCGAGCGGTGTGTCCTGCCCACTGCCACTTCAACTTGCTAATTATAAGACCTATATCGGTGACTTTAGTTGAAGAAGAGTCGAAAAATCTGAGTTTTTCGGCATTGGATGTTTTTAAAGTTAAAACCCTTAAATCTCCAAGCACACCAGTTTTCAATTCTTTAATTATCTGCAATAACCTATAATTACCTCATTTAGTTTAATATCTCGATATATTTCAGTACTATAACTCAACGAGTTTATGCGCTCCACGTTTATAACTCTGGTACGTATTCGTACTGACTGACAAAATGGTTATTTACGAGTTGGGATGCTACTATGGAGACTTCAGAAGTCGAACGGTTGTCACTCGAAAAGTTTATCAGCAGTGAATAAAATCGTTTTCCGAGGAAAAGATGATTAACGCCAGGTCACCAGTCTGTCGATCTTCTATCGGTTATATTTTGGAGAGTGTGCGCATGCCCTACATCAGCTCATTCCGTCATCCTTTCCATCATAGAACTACAAGGCTTAGTGATTCTTTACATCCTTACGTCGTAAGTGTACCACCAGTTCGCACTAAGCGTTTTGCTTAGTCATTCATAGTCCGAACGGCCAAGGGATGGAATGCTCTTCCAGCAACAGTATTTTCTCCTGGTATTTTCAAGTCAAGAGTGAATGGGCATCTCATGGGCAAACGTGCTCCACCTCAGACAACTTCGTCACTTACAATCAGGTGTACGTACGTATTTTTTTGCGAAAATTACGTCATAAGGTATCCGAATGAAAGTGCTGGCAACAGTTAACCATTGATTAATTATGTAAAAAAATTGGTCTGCCATTTCGCACCCTACCGGAAGTACCTGGCAGACCCCTAAGAATGTGCCCTTCACACCCTTTTTTATCTACCTCAGTGAATACCCCGATGAAACCTACGCCCAATAATAGCCAAGATGCCCCTGACAATAGATTAAAAGTTCTGCCAGGTCTAAACTTGGCGAAACTTAGTAATCAAGAAATTTGAAGTTGGTGGAGGTAGATTATTTCCATGACCCGGCAGGATCGGAACTGGCAGACCTGTTTTTTTTTCATGTTTAAGTGTCCGTTAACGATCTAAAGATAGCTTATTGGGGTACCTGATGATGTAGGTTTTTCTGCAGTGGGCTCTCGCATCAGTAGGACGGAAGACGCAGTGTAGGTCCCCACACTAGCTGGGCTGACGATCACCACGGGGAGCCGTTGCATGGATGCAGGAGGCGCAGCTGCTGTGGCGCTCTGTGAGGGAGGCCTATGTTCAGCAGTGGACGTCTTCAGGCTGATGATGATGATGATACTGATATAATATACTTCAGTTATTATTTGAAAAGTACAGTTCGAGATCCTTTCGAGACACATTAGTAACGCCACTCCTCATAATTTACGATGCAAGATATAAAATATCTTGAAAATATAATTGTAGGTGTCGACCGGGATTGGGTCTTATTTTTTTACATTTTCTGAGTTATACCCTTTGTGGATGCAACTGCATCCTTTAATTTTACGAAAAATGGGAGGGGATATTTTTATTTATATCCTGTTTTTATGTTTTTTGATTCTTTCTTTCTTGCAAGGTGTGTTATGTTTTTCTGTAGGAACGATTATTATTTTTGAATCAAAAATTATAGGTAACATTTTTTTATGTAAACGAATTGCTAGTCTTTCGCCTGAGGTAAAGCGCCATGGCCATAACAGTAGCAGTATGCCACTTCAAAAACTACCATAAATTATAAAAGTTCGCGTTACAATGTACTGCGCAGGCGCACGTTTATCATCCTGAGACATCAGAAGAGTCTGACGGAAGATTTCTGATTATGAGATCAGGTCATTAACTCTCATTTGACCAGTAATTGCACTAGCTACAGTATATTTCAAACCGCAACACAGCAGTGCTTGCACACTACTGCTTGGCGGCGGAATATTTGAAAAAGCGGTGGTATCTATCTATAGACGAGCCCGTTTTATTGAGCTTGAATGGGCTCACATTTGACAACACCTCACCTGATGGTAAGTGATGATGCGGCCTATATTGGAACACGTTTGCTCAGGAAGTGCCTATCCACTCTTGATTTGAAGAGACTCAGATTGTACCAAGCAGAAAAGTCCTACACTTTTAATTTTTTTTATAACTAAATAGGCCCGCATTTGACCGCAGTCTCATCTGATGGAAAGTGACGACGCGGTCTACGATGGTACATGCTTGCCTAGAAGATACCTATTCACTCGCGACTTGAAGAGTTCCAGGTTGTACTCATCGGGAAACAAAGACGGTGGTAAAGTGTTCCATTCCTTCGCTGCTCGGATTATACCTACAGTCAAATCTCTTAACATTACCTACTTAGTAGGTACCTCATAGTTAGTAGCATTTATACAGATTAGTAATAGAACGGTCACTTGTTTTGTCGACCTTGTGCGCCCAAATGAATTTCGATATCCATTAGTAACTCCTTAAAGTCATGACATCAAATTTCCAAAAACCGTATCGCGTAACCACGATTTTCGACCGCGGCCCGAGCGTGCGTGCCAAAATCAATTTCTGATGGTGAAACCATTAAATGGGTCAAATTACATGAACGTTACATGGTATTACCCTACGACTTATTATGTAGAGTAGTTTCACTTAGTTACTTACAGGTTACTAGGTATAGGTACCTAGAGAAAATTAGCGACAGTAAAGGTTGTGTGACTGATATAGCTCTTCAAATTAGCAAGTTGAAATGGCAGCTACTTTTACTAGCTTATTGTTTCTAGACTTTCTAGTAGTAAATACTAACTACACCCCTATAATTCCTATCTACTATCATGTGTTTCTCTCGTCTCATTCCTAGTAGTCTACCTAGTATAGTGTACCCCTCCCTACAACTAGGCGGAGCGACGATTTTACTCATTGTCAGAGTGGCTGCAGCGAGATTAGAGAAGCTGAAGATTGGGCTCAGTAGCGTGCATTCAGAAAGGCGTATGTCCAGCAGAATACACGCTGATGAAGATGATACGATACTGATAATAAAATTATTCGTATTAGAACCTTAGTCAAAGCTTTACTGGTGGTAACACTTATCTGCAAAGTTCGTCTAGGTAGGTACCACCACTTTGACAGTTATTCTGACGCCAAGCAGTAATGTGCAAACACTACTGCGTTCCAGTTTAAAGGGCATTGTAGCTAGTGAAATTACTGGGCAAATAAGACTTATGAACTGATCTCACAGTCCACAATAGTTTTACATTGTGTGATGTCTCAGGATGACTTGTGCAGTGCACGGTGTCACGCGAAACATTAATTTAGAGTTCCTAGTGACACTGCAATCTGTTATGGCCCGTAACGCTTAACACCAAGCAAATTACTAGCTCGTCACGTCATTCATTTATATAAAAAAGAAATGGGCAGGTCACATCGCTCGTAGAACTGACAACCGATGGGGATAAAAGGTTCTCGAGCGGTGACCACGAATCGGAAGACGCAGCGTACGCCTCCCACTAGGTGGACCGACGATCTGGTGAAAACCTCAGGGAGCCGATGGATGCAGGAGGCTATAGTATAGGTAATCATAGGCAGGAGGCGAGCAGCCGCTCGAAATGCACTCATCTATACACAAATAAGTATAAAATTGCTTATTATCTGTCCAGAATCTATCACAAGGCATCTATCCAAGCATAAGTTTTGTCATACACGGAAATAATGACTGTTGGCCACTATGGTCCAAATACAGCGCCTTTATGAAGTTAAGAGCTTGTAAGTTACTGTTATTAGACGCGAAGGTATTGTGGGACAAGTTACAGGAGGTAGCGGGTAGAAATGTTGAAGTAGGACGATGCTAGATGGCGCTGCTTTGGTGCCTGGATAAAAAGTAGTGAAATTAATCTATATAAATAAAAATTAAAGGATGTTTGTCAGTTAGTAAACGCTTCACTTGAGCGATTAGGCTGTTTTTGTTTTAAAATATTAGTTATTTCTGATCCAGCAAAAACTTCTATGAATAGAAAAGTGGGAAAAAAATCCCGAAAACCTGTAAAAGATCGTAACATGCAACCCTTTCACATGCAATTTTAGACTCCGTTTGGCCAGGACTATGTCTGTCGGGTCAGCATAGAGAATAAAAATAGGCAAGTGGTGATAGCGATGGTCGTTTTTGTGTGTTTTGGTAGAAATTTACACTTTTAGACATTTTATTTATGTCCAAGGACAAAAACTTACTTTTAAAACAATTAAATAACTATTGCTGTCTGCTATAAAAGATGCCTAATATAGCTAGGCGTTTATACGGAACCAGAATGGCTTTTATTGGTAGCAGCTGAGAGCTCCCGCTTACCTCTTACACTTAGACCACACCCCAATTCAGGGTACTGCGTTGGTTTACGTGGGTGCCACTCATTACAATGCAGAGCATTGTGCTGTTTATGATTATGTAAACAGCGTGCTCGATTAGTGTGGACATGCCTTTATATACCAGAAACGTATAAAGAAATGAATAAAACCGGCCAAGTGCGAAATGAATTTGCGCACCAAGGGTTACCGTACGCATTACTTGCATTTGTGATAAGACCAAATACAATAAATACAACTTTTAGGGTTCCGTACCCAAAGGGTAAAACGGACCCTATTACTAAGGCTCTGCTATCTGTCTGTCTGTCCGTCTATCACTAGGCTGTATCTCATGAACCGTGATAGCTAGACAGTTGTCACAGATGATGTATTTCTGTTCGCTTTAACAACAAATACAAAAAACAAAAACAGAATAAAATAAATCTTTAAGGCGGCTCCCGTACAACAAACGCGTTTTTTTGCCTCGTTTTTATAGATTTTTTGTATCAAAATTATAAAGAAACGCGGCCGAAGAGCGTCTAATCCGGTGAGTTGGAAGGTGCGGGTCCAAACCTGGCTGGTTGCAAAAAACTTTAAGAACTAATAACATTTTTATAGATATACCTGAAGTGTGGTTTACATTTTAAAATAAATCCATGATCAAAATTGTAATAATTAAAGCAGTTGCAATCAGAATACGAGATATATTTAAAAAAAAATCGAATCGGAAACCATTATATTTAAGTACCTTATAATCTAATCAAACGATTAATTCTAAAAAAGGGTTTTGTTAAGATTTAGAGGCTGAAAACCTTTTTCCCCCGAAACGTGAAAATGTAGGTAAATCCACTTAGGGGTTCTATTTTCTCTATGCAGAGTAATAGCAATAACATTTTCAAATGCCATGAGGGTCCTCGCTATTTGTAAAGGAATACCCATGCTAATCTATCCCCATCAAGTGAGCACAAAACATGCGTGTGTTTGGGGCTACAATGGAGTTGCTTCCGACGTGCAGCTCCGCCCGTTTCTTCGGGCGTACTCAATAGGATGGCATACCTATACTTATATATAGATATTACCTAGTAGTTTGTCCGCGGCCTTGCTTTCAAACGAGATTTTCATAAACCTGCTTAATATTATAAAAAAAGATGATAATTTTTGAAGAGTCTAAAAACAATTAAGAAGGGTCAAAAGAGCACATCAGTGGCACGTCTGGTCACAGATCTTTATAGGTTACGGTAACCTCTTCCCATTAGGAAGGCCGTATGCTTGTTTGCTACCTACTTACTTACAGCATAAAAAAAATTGTATCGGATGCTCTCTTGCTCACATTCACGGACTTGTAAATTGGCGCTGCGGGAGGGCAGGTGAATTTCATGTTCAGAACAGTTACGCGATAGGAGTGCTGGCAGGCCAGTCGCACTCCACGTTTTAGGTATGAAGCTACAAGTACATGGGACCGCGCGTCTAGACGGGTCGGTCCGTTACGCATAACGCGTCAGAAGAGCAGCGATATACCGACAGAACGAGAGGCAATTGTTTAAGGAAGGCTTGTAGCGCTATGCGATATGCGAGCTGAGGGGTTTAAACTTACACACACCTCTTGAGCGTAGAGAGACAAGAAGCGCGTCCCAGCCAGGTCCAGTTTTTGAGTGAGGACGTACTTAGACTTAGTACCTATATATTTTATTGCATTTGTTTTAATTATTTCCTCTAACATGAACTCCAACTCATCAACACAAATAAATATAATGCAATTAACAAGGTAGAAAGGCACTATTCGCAAAAATCCAACATGATAAATTTGCACCCTAAAGGCTTCGCAGACATAAAAATATTTCACTTTTAAAAGAAAAATGGCATATTCATAAATACATCATGCAAAAACCAATTAAGTGCAGTCGCCATGGTTCTGACCATCAATCGGTATAAAGTGGAATTACTATTAACATGCCTTTTTGTAGTCTGAGAGCTGGTAGCTAAAAACTTGACGGTAACTTTTAGGCATGAATGAAACAATTAAGGTACCTATAGGACTGTAGGTAATAGGTATCTACAGGCATGTCATGGCTGCTTATTGGTCCAATAATAATAGCCTTAAATATTTTAGCAGTCACTCCAGAAACAGGTCGTAGCTTAATACTATAGTATTCAATAGATGGATACTATAATTATTATTTTTATCACCTAGTTTTTTTTAATTCTTTTGTTTTTAATTAAGCGTGTTTATGTTTTACTGGCAGCCTGCCCCGGCTTCGCACGGATTCTAAATATAGCCTGTTACTCAGGGTGAATGTAGCTTTCCAATGGTGAAAGAATTTTTGAAATCGGCACAGTAGTTTTTGAGTTTATTCATTACAAACATACAAAAATACAAATCTTTCCTCTTTATAATAATAGTGTAGATATCTTCCAAATAGATGATGAGAAAAATACAATAGAGATTGCAGACTTATATCAGTCTTGTAAACACCTTAGAAGCTAATGTTCATTGGTTGAAACACCTCGAAAATCGTAACTTTGAGTCCTAAACTGAGCTTTTGGTGACGGAAAAATGTACTCAAATCCAATTTCCTACAAAACTTCAATACTTTGCCGTTAAACCTCTGATTCCCATAAATCCTGTGATTCTCATGATTTAAATTGTGCTCGATATTGCGACTATATGCGATATTTATTTATTTGTTTTTTGTCTTTTTCAGAATTGCACATGGGCACAGGCAGGCAGGCAAAATTACAACAAAGCCGTTTTGGTGCTTAGCAAATGAAAAACTGGAGCGAAACAGTAACTGAGGCGATCCCTATCTATAAGTTAAGATATTTACAATTTTAAATTTATAAAGTTTATTTTAATTGAGATTTAATTTAGTTTTAGGCGCTATTTGTTTTTTATGTTAGCTTTCTTGGAAAATAAAAACATTTTAAAGTTTTACTTAATTGCCTTTGTAAGACATTGTCACTTTCTTCCTCTCTAGCTCTTAGCCTAAACATGATGGTCGCTTTATATTTCAGAAACAGTTGCCGCCCAAAATTTAGATTGGTTCAAACCCTTTAAATTAACAAAACACACGTCTCTATTACTTCAGGATAAAGTTCAGAATCGTCTGTTTTTTTTTGTTCTTGATCCAAGATTTGATTTGAAAACAAACTAAAGATTTTGCGCACAATACAGTTTTAAAGCAGTAAGTCACGTCGTACTATTTTCACTATCATGTTGTTATTATGACTGCACTTTAAACGGTTATAACGTAAATATTATACTTCCAAACTTTAACAATGTATGCTGTATGTTACGACTTTTAGAAATTCGCACTTTGTCAGTGCAATTGTAAAGCTTTCATCATGATTTGATTCAAGCACTTACAAGGCAGCCCTAGCACTGGCACAGCTGATTTAAGTACTACCAGTTACCTAGTTAGTTTTCGTCATGTGGTTATTTCAGGGTTGCCAAGCACAACACAAGGTTAAGGATTTGAAGTAGTTTTTATGCTCTAATTATGTATAGGTACGGTCAACCTGACGAGAAGAGGTCACCGTAATCTATGAATATCTGGGTATGTTCCCGTCTGCCCCGACGAACGTCCCCCACGCAGTGGCAGACGGTCTCATTTAATGGCTATCCGCCCCGCGGGGGTGGTAGACCATAGTGATCCGGAATATATTACCGTCTGCCCCCAGCGTCAACTTAAACGGGAAATCTAGGGCAAAGTCATAAATAGGTGCGACACGAGCGAAGCGAGGAGGAGCGTTAGGTTAGTGAGTTAACAGTGAGTTGTACTACGCACGAGCTAGATGTGCCGCTCGCGCATTGCTTAGTGCTCACTGCTTACCCTACAAGAAGAATATTCTTTTGACTCTCCTTTTAAAATACTAACATATTGTTATGTAGCTTTGAGGAAAGACCGCTGGTGGAAGCTCATTCCACATCTTATAAGACGTGTAGGCCCGTCAAGAAAGTGGCCATAAATTGAATTGTTTATCGTTTCACACATCGTCATCTAGCCCCAAACCTAGCAAAGTTTGTGTGAGAAGTTGGATAGCTGATAGAAAAAAAAACCTACTTAATTTGAAATACAAAATGAAAAAAGTATATCTAGTGTAATTCCGATACACCGGTGCCGGTTCCGCTGTGATATACTTTTTTCATTTTGTATTTAAGATGAACTTCCGCGAAGTCACGCCTGAGTCAATTAGCTACTTAATTTGGTTTGCAAATTCATAAAAGAATATAATACACACAGAACAAACATTGATTGTAGGTGGTGTACGTAATTTTATCAGGGACACCCATTTTTCCAAGATTCTGAGGTACTTACTACTTGTTGACAACCATGGTCACAGTTACCCCCTTTCAGACACATGTATGATTATTTGGAAGGACATAGATCGGTTACTGCATAGCATTTATAAGTTGACATGCGTGAATGTATTTTCGTTTATCTTCAATCTGGGTTCAGTTTAAATGAATTTCGTTAATTTGCTAACGAGTAGCGGTTGACTCTGACTCTGGTTTATTTGTGCAGATAATTTCATTTGATGTTCTTTGCTTTTTAAGGGATAAGAAATGCTTCACTGATTTTGATATGATACGGTGAGGACAAAATAAATAACTAATACTAAGAATCTCTAGCTCGATGTGTAACTACATTAAATTTTCATTTGAAAATTATCAAATGATCATAAAATATTTCCTATTGCATGTTTGCTCTTTCTGCATATCAATCAAGCCTGTGTTATGATGGTACATATTAAATTTGTTCAGCGCAAATAAAAATGTTCGACCCGAATTGAAACTCGAATCAATTTTGTTCAGACAGGATATGAAATTTTAAAAATATCGAATTGATTTTAAGTGTAAAACGTGTATTATGTCAAAGTTTTGAATACTATACTTATAGTATTCAAAACCTTGACATAAAATAAAAATAAATAAAAATATAGGGTAAAATATCTGCCATTTTTGATTAAACTTACCGGAGTGCTTCGTACAACCTTTCACAGCACAACTGAGCATGTTTTCTTTGTACCACTCGACCCATCTCATCTAACTTACATCACAGACTGAGCGCTAGTGTAGGCTAATCTGTGAATTTGGCTCCCACTTTGAAGCAACGTTTTAACCTGTCATCAGGCCTTCCTTACGAAATAGTAATTACCTATATATGTCAATAATTTAACCACTATACCGATTATCATTATTATTATACAAGGTGAGTTTGAATTGGTATGTTATCCCGAAAGGGGGGGAACTGGGACCATGATAGCCCACAAGTTGTGAGAGCTATACTTGAAACTGCGTGTTTCCAAACCTCCATACTAAAAAATAAATCCACTCACAAAATTGCATGTGCGATCGCTACGAGAGTTTCTAAACAAAGGTCGTCGAACTCATTTAAGTGCATTCGGTCAAGGACGAACTTCAACTACACCCAGCTGCGCTAGGGCTACCTTCGAAGCGTTAAGGCTATCTTCGAAGCGTTAGGGTAAAATTATAACGTAAACTTTACACGGCATTTCTTCAATGAAAAACTATTCATTTAGAAAAGTCGTAGAAGAAACATTGGCATAATATACCAATTCAAACTCAGATTGTATAGCTTCATATACCATTTTTATTTATAAATAGCTCAATAACTTTTCAATAGCATTCCAATGCACAGCTATATCAATATAGGTAGGTACATATATACATGCAGATCCATGGCGCCAAATTTTATTACGCGCTAATCACAGCTCCACAGGGTGTTACATTTGAAGCATTATGACCACAGATAATGTATAAGGTTTAGTTTTCACACTTTTTATTATCGATAGATAGCTTAGAGTGCGATGAACCGATTGAATAAATAGATAGAGGTATTTATTGGGATGGTGTTGAATTTCTATTTTTATCGGTGCTTTCTTTTTAATAATTAGTAGCAGGTCGTAACTTCACTACATCATCATCATCATTAACAGCCTGAAGACGTCCACTGCTGAACATAGGCCTCCCCCAGAGCACGCCACCTTGAGCGGCTGCTCGCCTCCTGCATCCATCGGCTCCCCGCGGCTTTCACCAGGTCGTCGGTCCACCGAGTGGGGGGCCGGCCTACGCTGCGTCTTCCGGTTCGTGGTCGCCACTCGAGAACCTTTTTTCCCCATCGGTTGTCAGTTCTACGAGCGATGTGGCCTGCCCATTGCCACTTCAACTTACTAACTCTAAGAGCTATATCGGTCACTTTAGTTCTCCTGCGGATCTCCTCGTTCCGGAGCTTATCTCGCAGGAAAACACCGAGCATAGCTCGCTCCATAGCTCGCTACGCGACTTTGAGCTTACTAATGAGGCCAACAGTAAGAGACCATGTCTCAGTTCCATAAGTCATCACTGGCAACACACACTGATTGAAAACTTTCGTTTTCAGGCTCTGCGGTATGCAATAAACATTAAGAAAAAAAAGGAAATCATAATATATCAATAGCATAATATAATATGTTTAAAATCTGTAAAAACTGTATTGTTTCACACATTACTACTAAATTGCACCGAAGATGTATTCTTGAGATAAAATAATGTATTTATTTATTATTTAATAATAGTTTCCAAATAACTTCTGATCACCCTATACATAAAACCATGATAAAACTAACCCTACTATGACATCATTTGTATAAACATTGCATACTAATGTCAAAATCCGTCTTTCCTGTCATTTGCATTTCTAACCTATAAAATTTATAAAAAACTTTTGTTTATGGAGCTGCTTCTTTTTTACTTGTTGCCACATGCCACTAATAAAAAGGGGCGCTACAGTACGCCTAGATTGGTAACTATAGCTCTCAATGGGACTGCTGGCACACTGTGACCTAATTAGAAAAAAAATAAGACAGAAAGTGCTTTGTCTTTGAGACTGCCAATAGCTGTTTTGGTTTCTTTTGCTTTGGGTTGTAGGGCCACCTACTTCTTCATCAACCAAAAGACGTCCACTGCTGAACAAAGGCCTCCCCCATAGAGCGCCACTTTGAGCGGCTGTTTTCCCCTTGCATCCATGGGCTTTCCACGGTTCTGACCAGCCCCCGTATTGTGTAACTCAATCGTAATCGATGAATGGGCTTCATTTGGTCATTTCCGGTTGTGTAAAACCCTCATCCATCGGTACCTATTATGGTCTCTTAGGCGGAGATCTGAATAGACAAAATATTGATTAACTATAATAATGAGAAATACTGAGAAAATACTAATGGTGGAGATGTTACACAATGCCAACTTGCCGGAAATGACGAAATGAAGCCCATTCATCGATTACGATTGGCTTAGACGGTAGCCCCGCAGATCATCGGTCCACCTAGTGGGGAGCCTGCGTTACGTCTTCTGGTTCGTGGTCGCCACTCGAGAACCTTTCTTCCTCATCGGTTGTCGGCTAAGGATCGTAGGTATACATTCTAAAATCAGTCGATTATAAGCATAATTATTTGTTTATTAATTACAGCGGATTTTTTGCATGATCATTATTTTATTTCCGTGCTGAGTTGGGATTGTGTCCAGTCAGGAATGTAACGGTAAATCCATCCAAGAAGGTACTCAAAACAAATAACTCTTTCAGAGTAGTAAAACATCAAAATTCATTGAAACCCGATAAATTAAAGTTTCCTTTAATCGCTAATTGATATTCAATACAAATCCGAGATTAGAGATAAACTCAGGATAAACTCGTTAAAGTTAAATTGACCGTCAATATTGTCGCAAATGTAAACCAGCGTAGTTGTTATTATTGACCGAGCTAACGAAGCGAGCGAAAGTCCCTGGGGGTCTAGCAAAGATCCCTTGCCATTAGCGTTAACGCCAAACATCATCATCCTCTTTGCCTTTTCCCATTTGTTATTGGGGTTGGCTTCCAATCTAACCTGTGCAGTATTACACGAGTGGCTGCCATCAGACCTCGCAACCCATAAGGGACCAGTAACAGGGATGGTTAGACCAGGCGTCAGATTCTATCAGGCGTCTGACTCGACCCGTGACAATTGCCATAGATGTTCTTATGACAACCGGGACCGACACGGCTTAACGTGCTCTCGAGGCACGGAGGGATGGCTTCGCAAACTGTGCATAGCTTACTAGAATGACAAAAATGAAACAAAATATAGTTTTGGCTTTAGTATTGATTACAAAGAGCTCTCCAACAAAATTTTTCAAAATATTTTTAGTGTTACAATTGTTAACCTGTTACAATTTTATTATAAGTATAGATTATAAAAAGTTTATTCAAAATCACTGCAAAACGTCTTGTTAAAGTAACGCGTGACCAAAATGCTGGCCTCTACTTGGGCCAAAGGTTGCCATTCAACGTGGTAATGCTGCCAGCATTTTGGGTTTTGGGCACGTTGCCCACTGGTGGAGGTTTGTTAGATTAGTATTGTATTAAATTGTAAATTTTATAGTTTTGGTTTTGTGGTACTTTAGTTTTATAGAATATCTAGTTTTATAGAATAATTTAGGTTTTAGGTTTAGATTTTTTTTTTCAAGAATAAATAAAGACATCTGGAAAAGACGTAAACCAAACCTAATATTTCTATGTGGAATCTCATTTGCGATACAATATAACTTTTGGGTGGTACCAAAATGTATTTATGTATTATAGGTCTATCTATATTTGACAGTCTTTGAACGGGGCTTGAATTTATAATAATTTTATGAATAATGATTTAGGATGGAGTCAAGGAGTTAGTTTGGAGTGAAAATTGAAATATTTATCCTATCCTTAAAAAGTGGTCTAAAGGTGGGTTTTTTGCACCAAAAATGCTAACAAATTCAAACCAATGGTCAAAATTTGTTAGAGATTTTAACCATTGGTTACCTTAACTACGGGTCAAAAAACCCACTCTTAGTGATTGCAATCACCGTAAATTTAACACACAATTGTACAGCTATTGGGGCCAATTTTAAAGGCTTTAGTTGACAGATCTAAAACTTCTAAAACTGTTGCTGTCCTTGTCAAATAGACGGCAATGTAAGAGACGGATATATTTTTAGTATTTTAAGGACTGTCAACTAAAGCCTTCTAAATCGGGCCTATTATATTATTAATTAAAATAAAAAGTAACAGCTATTTTATAAAAAGAAGGTGGAACGTTTCACTAGCGCGGCCAAATCAATGTTTCTAGCGTTCGTTTGCCAATAATAGCTTAATTACTCAACGTGATTACATGAAAACTAATTTTGCGCAAATAAATAGAATGTATCAATAAATTACAATTAAAAGTATCACCTAGATATCATTAGTTTAGCGACAAATGGCAATAAACTGAAAAACTAAGACGAAATTTGTTTATTGCCATTTGTCGCTAAACCAATGATATTTTTAGAGATACGAGATACTTTTAGTCGTAACTTGTTGATACATTCAATTTATTTACGTTAAATCAGTTTTAATGTAATCACGTTTAGTAATTAAGCTATTTTTGGCAAAAGAACGCAAGAAGATTTGAATTTGCCGCGTTAGTGAAACGTTCCACCTAAATTGATATTTATTGACAGTCTTATCTTTATCAGCCAAAAAACTCTAAAAACGGCAATACCTAGGGGATGAATGTGTAAAAAGCCGTGCGAAGCCGGATAAAAAAAAACAAACAAAACCTTTTCTGTCCATCGCCTACGCAATATTTACCACATCTTGTTTTCTCTAAAAATATCCTACATGGTCCAATCTATTTATTTTGTGGTCCTATACAAACTTCTTTGTCGGTATTTTTTTTTTAGTTAAGGCAAAGTGCGGCGCCCATTCTGTTTGACAGCGGACCGATGAAATGTCATTTGCATGTGTTAATGTGTTATGAAGCGGGTGCTGGTAGGAAAACAATGATTTTTTATGACTTTATTTTAGAATCAGCACATTACGTAGGTACTTACTACTTATAATAAAATAGGTAGGATAATAAAGTGATAACAATAGACTTTTTTTATTATTTTTTCCTTATATTTTGGCTCCACACATAGTATATTTAGCCAGTGTCAAGTTTTGTAAAATTCATGTGATATAGAATATTTCACGTAAAGTCAAGTCTTAGTCACACCCTGAGTAGTCATGGTCCAGTCTAAGTCAGATAGTCATAGTCCAGTCTAAGTCATGCCCTAGTAAAGTGGTGGCAACTTTACTAAAAGCTTCTATATGGAATTTTGGAAGCAACACCACGTTTCACCACATTACCTAGATCACTTGCCCACACTAAAACGCCACCAATTTTAAACATTAACTTTGGAAAAAGCACAAGTTTTGAAAAATAATACAATGGAACGACCGTGAACTTTTCCGCGTTCCCTCCAAAACTCATCAATAGGCTTTTTATCTTGGAAAAAGTTTTAGCAACCACGAATGTGTAAAACCTCCGGATAGATCACGCAAAACTCACATTTGAAGCACTTGTACATGAACGCCGATTTTTAATCGGCAGAGGTGACAGGCTTAAGGTGGAACGTTTTTTTTTTTTTTTTTTTTTTTTATGTGATTGAATGACGTGACGAGCAAGTCGTTCACCTGATTTTAAGTGACACGGCCGCCCATAACAGTTGCAGTGTCACGTTACACTAGCGCGGCAAATTCAAATTTTCTTCGCGTTCTTTTGCCAATTATAGCCTAATTACTCAACGTGATTACATTAAAAGTAATTTTGGGCAAATAAATAGAATGTATCAATAAATTACAATTAAAAGTATCATCTACATATCATTGGTTTAGCGACAAATGGTAATAGACTGAAAAACTAAGACGAAGTTTGTTTATTGCCATTTGTCGCTAAACCAATTATATCTAGGAGTTACTTTTAATCGTAATTTGTTCATACATTCTATTTATTTACCATTTAGTAATTAAGCAAACACAACAAAAAACACACAAAAGAACAACACAAATACACAATAACAAAACATAACAAAATTACAAAAGAACAACATAGACAATTGCAAAAAAAAACAATTTGCAATTGCAAGAAAAAAAAATTAAAAATTTAAAAAAAAAATTTAAAAAAATGAAAAAAAAAAAAAAAATATAATAAACAAAAATAAAAAATAAAATAAAAAAAATGCAGTGTTTTTTTGTTTGTTTTTTTTGCAATTTGCAATTTGTTTTTTTTTTTTTTTTTTTGCAATTTATTTGGCAATTGTTTATTGACAAAAGAACGCGAGAAAAAATGAATTTGCCGCGCTAGTGAAACGTTCCACCCCTGCAGAGGCGCTGAACGGTCAATGAACGAAAACAAAACTACCGTCATAGTGAAGAACGCAGTAACTAATGTTTTTGGTAAATTGAGTTAGATACATATTTGGAATTACCAAAAAAATAATCTATATTCTGCGGATCAAACAAAAACACCCTCAGTAAAAAGAGTCCTGTTTTTACCCTGTGGTTGCGGAACCCTAAAAGTAGCGTTATTATTCTCTCGCCAACCTTTCTACTGCGAATAAAACCGTAGGGCGAGTTTTGTAATAAATATAAACAATATTAATCCAAGGCCGCGGACATCCATCCTGTCAACCCGTCATCGATTGGCGTCGCTGATTCATCCCACGAGATGATTGCAGTGGCATTTTTTATCTTGATCTTGAGCCGCAGTCTTTGGTACTTATGGTACAAGTGATAAGCTTGTTGCATGTAATTTTTTTTCTATTAACACACTATAGCACACACCCATATACACATTATAGGTTATTTAGGCCCGATTTCACCAAACTAGAATAAATTTTATTCCAGGTATAACTCTCCGAGAACAACCGAGTTACGCGAATATAGCCCTTATACCGCCCTTATACCACCAATTATGTGAAGGAATAAGAGTTATTCCTTGGATACAATCAAAATGGCGTCTTTTTGTGTAATTTCATTTGTCAATTAGCTGTATCCAAGAGTAACGAATAGCCGTATACTTGGAATAAACTTTGGTGAAATCGGGCCTTAGCCGTGGAGCAACTAGGTATAAGTAGGTATTGTTGAATCATTTTGATCACCCCTAGAGGTATTTCTATTTATTCAAAGTAGGTACCTATCACTGCCCGGTGTTTCCCGGCAAGGTAAGCTCCGAAACGAGGAGATCCGCAGGAGAACTAAAGAGACTGATATAGCTCTTAGAATTAGAAAATTGAAATGGCAATGGGCAGGCCACATCGCTCGTAGAACTGACAACCGATGGGGAAGAAAGGTTCTCGAGTGGCGACCACGAACTGGAAGACGCAGCGTAGGCCAGGCGCCGGCCCCACTCGGTGGACCGACGACCTGGTGTAAACCGCGGGGAGCCGATGGATGCAGGAGGCAAGCAGCAACTCAAAGTGGCGCTCTATGGAGGAGACCTATGTTCAGCAGTGGACGTCTTCAGGCTGTTGTTGATGATGATGATGATTATGATAGGTTTCTTGCACCTTTGTTAGAACACCTATAAGGTGCACCTGCATGGGAGTTCCACGGGTGCCTTTTTGTACCCGTGGAACATCTAGGTGTAAGTAGGTACTAATTCAATGGGTTGATGATAATGAATTATTTTGTTCATTGCCTTAGAGCTATTTCTATTTATTCAAAGTAGGTATCACTGGGAACTGAATATACTCAGGAGAAACCGGGATAATATGTTATGGACCATTATGTCTTTATCAATTAATTTTGCGCACGACAGGTGCAAGAAAGGTAAAAAACTCAGTTTCGTGTTCATTTTATATTTATTTAAATATCAAGAAGAAAAACTTTCGGATGAATAAAATTTATCGATAATCAGGAAAGCATGATTAAACAATTTTGTAAATCTGTATAAACACAAAACACAAACACACAAAATGCACTTTCTTTTTCTATTAGACGCTTATAACCTGTCCCCTACCCTGTAAATAAATATAACCGTTTTAAAGATATTTCACACTGGTTATTACCTACTCGTTGCTTTCGCGGCGTCCGCAACGTGTGAGCGGCGTGTATAATCACCCTAACATTACGGACGAGTGCAAATGTGCCGTGTAAATGCGGCTTTAAAAATAAACATGCATTTCTGGTGTACTTTTTTAATGTTTTTAGAATTGGATGAACGTTTTATCACCTTAAACAATTTTTAGGGTTCTGTACCCAAAGGGTAAAACGGACCCTATTACTAAGGCTCCGCTGTCTGTCTGTCTGTCCGTCTGTCACCAGGCTGTCTTCCAGGGTGTGGCATCTTATGAACCGTCATAGTTCGACAGTTGAAATTTTCACAGATGATGTATTTCTGTTGCCGCTATAACAACAAATACTAAAAAACAGAATAAAATAAATACTTAAGGGAGCTCTCATACAACAAACGTGATTTTTTTGCTCGTTTTTATAGATAATGGTACGGAACCCTTCGTGCGCGACTCCAACTCACACTTGGCTGGTTTTTTTCTACCGTCCTTAACTATAATGGAAGTCATAATATCGTAGTTATGATTGCTACGAACGTTGTTGCAAAAACCTTTTTAATTAAACACAACCTAACAGTTCAGAAGGCATAGCTACTCTGTCACCAACTATTGGAAGGACTTTTCTGCAAAGTTTGTCTAAGTAGGTACCACCGCATTGCCAGTTATTCTACCGCCAAGCAGTAGTGTGCAAGCACTACTGTGTTCCGGTTTGAAGAGCACTGTACCTAGTGAAATTACTGGGCAAATGAGACTTTAAGAACTGATCTCATAGTCTAGTAATCTGATCACAGACTGCATATTATGTGCTGATGTCATAGGATGACGTGCGCAGTGCAGCGTCACGCGAAACTTTACAGTTTAGAGTTCCGGATGACACTGCCACTGTAATGGCCAGCCTCAGGTGAACGTCACGTCATTCTTTTTATTTTTTTTTATTTTAGGTTCAACAAACAGTACATAACAAAAGATAATCTTAAAATAGTAAGACTTAGAATGTTAGTTAATGTACCAACAACGCTAACTACAGATCACACACACAGGTCATTCATTAATATTTTAAAAAATTGAGCTGTCAGGCTAGTCAAAGTAGCCAAACTCTACGAGAGTAGAAACGATTAATTATGTTAAAAACAAATACGTACATAGGGCCTTACTTATAAACGTTGCTTAAATTGAATCAGTGTTTAAAATGTTCCGTCTCGTTTTCGGGCGTGACATTTCAAATCAGCCAAAAGTTGACAGAAGGTTTTAAGCAATGACTAACTTGCCAAGAAGCTTATCAATGATGAAAGATCGGTAAAACAGAGAATTCAAAGCCTTGAACACAGACACAAGGTTGCCGGTCTGTCGGTCTTCTATCGGTTACATTTTGGAGAGTGTACGCATTCCCTTCATCAGCTCATTCCAGCATCCCCTTTCCATCATAGAACTACAAGGCTTGGTGATTCTTCACATCCTTACGTCGTTAGTGTACCACCAGTTCGCACTAAGCGTTTTGCTGAGTCATTTATAGTCCGAACGGCCAAGGAATGGAATGCTCTTCCAGCAACAGTGTTTTCTCCTGGGTATATCTTGGGTCTTTTCAAATCAGGAGTAAATGGGCATCTCATGGGCAAACGTGCTCCACCTTAGACAACTTCGTTACTTACCATCAGCTGAGTTGTTGTCAAACGTATGCCCATTTTAGCATAAAAAATATTAAAAAGTTGTGTTGAAATTAACGGCGAACAAAAATTTACCAATTCTAACCGGTTCACGAAATCTGAGAACAACATGTCATAATGCATTTTTAGTGTAATTAATTTGTTGACTGATCCATGTAAAAGGATCAAGTATTCGCAAGGTTGCATCAAGAGGAGGGTTGCAAATAAGATGGTGACTAAATTGACGCTTTTTTAATATTAATAATTACTGAAAATGGTTTTCCGATTTCATCATAATAATTCTAATATTCAAGTATTAGGTAGGTGTATATGTACTTGAATAAATAAATAAACCTGCGCGGGCAGGGGGCGAGGTAACAAAACGAGACAAAGTCATACGAAATTACAAAGAACAGAGCAGGATGGAACAAAAGACATCAACGGGTTCCCGTGATTTATTAGAAATTCATAGTATTTATTAGAAATTAGTGGTTGAAATACACCACTCATTTTCGGTATAAGAGGAAGTTGTATCATTGGTCAACTGGATGTGTAAGATAGACTTAATCCATACACAAAACATGCTTGCATTACGAAAATGAAAAAAGATTTATCTCTCGTTCAATCTTCGATTCTAAAAGATGTAAAAGTAAGTTTATTTCTTTTTCTTCGCCAATACACGGCTGCATAATGCCAGCTTCACTTTATTTTATCCTAAATCCAGACGTATATTGGCAATAAAATTCAAAGCGGAGTGAAAGAACGGGCAAACAATAACGCATGAGTCAGAAAGGGACCGATGAAGTCGCGGGAAGGTGCATCGAGGAAGGCTGGAAGGTGTAAAGATGAAACACGAAAGTGACGTGGTTTAGTGATGGGATGAAGTGGCGAAATATTGTTTATCGATAAATTTTATTTCTTGTTTTTATTTATTTTTTTCAGAATAAATGTGATGTGTGGTTGTAAATCTTCTTCTTCTTCTCGTGTAGGCAAGAGGTCAGCCCTGGTGTCAGAATTTTTAGACCGCCCAAAGGCTTCTGACTTGGCTTAACGACTATTGTCTTACGACAACTGCCGGAACCGACAGCTTAACGTGCCGAAGCAGAGCGCTCAGTTGTAAATAACATTTCTTACTGATCGGTAAAGTTAAGCAACGTTCGCTGCAGTCACTACTTTGAGTGACCACTACAGCAAAAAGTGGTTGTGAATGAATGGCAGGTACTCGAAGCAACAAGCTAAACTTTTAGTTATAGTAACTTTTGGTTACATTGCCTATAAAACTATTATTTTATTACATACATATTATAATTTATGCAAACAATCAACAACACTATTATCAGTGGAGATTGATGATTATGCGTATATTCGGACATATGAAATTTCTTTTTGAATTTCAATTTATTGTATCTTCATTTTAAAAACTATGGTAAATTAGATGAAATATACATAGTTCTAATAACTATTTAATGGCTGAAACAGTCTCAGAATAATGTAATGAGTAACAAGTTTTATTGTAATAATGCCCTCATAGGGGCAAAAATTGTGTCGAGTTTCTAATGAACAGGTACCATGTTGTGTTCTGTATATTTGTTATTATCAATTACTAATTATTTTCCATAATACCCTAAATAAAAGAAACAATAAACACAAAAAATCTTTAAATAAATCATAAAAATATCGATACTGTCGACAAGCCAATTATGCACACCACCCATCCCTAAAGGTCACGGCCCAAACGCCGCCTCTCGAAACGGGTTCCTACCGACAACGAATAATAATATCCCACTCAAGGCAAAAGGAAAATAAATCCATACAATACACAACCATTCAATACATCTAAAAACTCACACATTCGAAGGATAGTCTTTGCCAGTTTTCTAAAAGGGTTGCCCAATATGTATCTGAATCGTATATTTCGGTAACCTATCTTTATTTAGGTTAGAAAAATTTATAAAAGAAAAAATATTTTTTATTCAAAGCCTTGCATGCTGATGCGTTGGGCCAAATAAGTGCCAGCATTTTGGTCACGCGTCGCATCGACCAGGCGCTCTGATAGACTTTGGAAAACGCGATGAGCTCCCGGTCCCCACGGACTCAGGGTCTCAACACCAATGTGGGGTTGTGTGTGTGTATTATTATTTAGGGCTATAAAGTATTTATTTTATTTTTTTGTGTTTTTGTATTTATTTGGATACCTAAAAAAGCTTACATAATCCATCAATAATTGGCCAAAATTTTAAAGACTTTAGTTGACAGATCTAACTTCTAAAACTGTTGCTGTTCTTGTCTAATAGACAACAATGTAAGAGACGGATATATTTATAGTGAGTTAAAAACTGTCAACTGAAGCCTTTAAAATTGGGCCTAACAGCCATGTAAATGACTCACTCCTTGTCAGGAAGAAATCTCGGAGGACGAGTCTAAGGCATTAAAAAAATTAAAAAGCGCGGGTATTCCTTATAGTTTCGAAATGGGAATGATAGTTGAATAGTTTTTTTTTTTATTTTTTTTTCTTATAGTTTGGCTCCACACTTAGTGTATTTAGCCAGTGTCAAGTATTGTAGTTTTTCATCGTATTATGAAATATTTCATGTTAAGTCAAGTCTTAGTCACAGTCAGTCAGGGTAGTCATAGTCGAGTCTAAGTCAGGTAGTCATAATCCAGTCTAAGTCATGCCCTAGTAAAGTAGTGGCAACTTTACTAGAGACTTCTATGGAATTTTGGAAGCAACACGAAAAACCACGTTTCACTACATTATATCACTTGCCCACACTTATACTCGTAATTCAGCACTTAATGCGTAAAATGCCACTAATTTTAAACATTAACACTAGAAAAAGCATAAGTTTCATGAAATAATACAATGCAACGACGTGAACTTTTTCACGTTCCCGCCAAAACTCCTAGTTGAATAGTTTGAGAACGCAGGTGTTTTCAAATTGAGAATTACTAGTTTGCGCAATGGCCAGTATTTTTTTAATGGAATGAAAGAGAATGCTTAGGTGATGTTTTATTGTGGAATAGATAAAATAAATAATTTACGTTTCTTATGTTAAAGAATGACGTAACGAGCTTGTCGTTCATATGTTGTGGCTGCCTGCGATAACAGCGATGAGATATTATGCAGATACTTAGAGTATAGACTAAAAGCATAGAGATAACTTCATTTTGTGTCAAGCGTACCACTTTTTTGGACACTTTTATATGATGTGGACACAGGCGCGGATAAAGAAATTTCTCAAGGGGGGGGGGCGCACAAATCATTATAGTAGGGGAGTCCAAGAGGGAAATTTGTGGATATGGTGGTAAAACACATAAGTATACGGTATAAGACCAATTTGTGCTCTTTTCTTGAAATGATGAATTCCATGCAGCTATATCTTCCTGGTAAATTGGTTAATTACCGCGCTTAGTGTTGGACTGCCTGCGCCAAGGGGGGACTGAAAAACTAAGAAGAAAACTGTTTATTGCCATTTGTCGCTAAACCAATGATAAGTAGGTGATACTTTTAATTGTAATTTATTGATACACTATATTTATTTGCGCAAAATTAGTTTTCATGTAATCACGTTGAGTAATTAAGCTATTATTGGCAAAAGAATGCAAGAAAATTTGAATTTGCCGCGTGAGTGTGACGTTCCCCCTTAAAAGTATGGAACAGCGAACACAGCCCGCCAAACACAAGCAAACCTAAAAATTTGAAAGCCCTGTCAAGTCGTATTTTTTTCGGCCTATTTTTCGATAGGGTTTTTCAGGTTTTTTTGCTGCTTTTTGGACAATTTCTGTCCACCAACTAGCCGTCTACAACACGGGATTCTCGAGGTACTATTTGTAGAGCTGGCGACAGTCTCTACTTATTTTCCATATTCTTATTTTATCACGGTCTACTGCTAATTTGTTATTTTTGTTTCCATGTCAACGCCGCCTGGCGTCGGCACGACGGGCCTCGACGTCGCTCCTGACGGACGTCAAATCTATACAGACCCTAAGTTTATTTATTTACTTACTTTGTAAACACAGCATCTTTTGGAAAAAATGAGTACCCAAAACAACGTGGTGTCGCTGGAAAACAGGATACAGTGTCCCGACTGTCCCCAGGTACGTTTATTCAAGGGCCAAAAGGGCCTTAAAATTCATCAATCGAAATGCCACAGAGTGATCCAAATTCCTCTATCAGCCCCCGTTTCAGGTTCGGTAGTAGCCAGTAGCAGCCCTACGAGCGCTGCTACTCCTTCCAAACCGTTTTGGGAGGTTTTGAGCTCGTACAAAAGATTTATTCCGGTTCTAAAACGCATCCCGCGTGGTGCTCGCATTTCGGTTGCTCAATCATTATCATCATCCATTAGGAACGTTATATCTAAAAACACGAAACATGCCTGGGAGCATCTCCTAACTTTTCCGTACCATGTACTTTACGTAAAATTAGACCCTACAAACAAATCTTCCCTTACTAAAAGAGTAAAGGAAAACTGCGTAAGGTACAAAGTACTGGAAGAGCAATGTTTGGATCATGAAATTATTGTTCCGCTTAACAGGCGAAACAATATTATAAATTCAAAACAAAATAACGATTCGGCCACTTTTAAAATCGTAGAGAGCAAAATTAGTGACGGCGACATTAAGGGCGCCGCCCGCGTCCTGTTCTCTAGCGACACAATAGCCCCATATTGTTCTGAGACAATTCAATCACTGCAGGACAAACATCCACCTGCAGCAGCAAATCTCCACCTTCCTGAACCACCCCTACCAAATGACGTCACTGTTGAAGTGACCCCACAGGAAGTAGCTGCAGCCGTTACTTCTTTCCAGAGTGGTTCAGCCGGAGGTCTTGATGGCCTTACCCCTCAAATTCTAAAAGATCTTTTATCGGGCATTTCCGGCGAAATTGGCGAGGCCCTCTTAAGAGACTTAACGGCTTTAGTAAACCTGATGCTGTCAGGGCAAGTCAACAGTGACGTCATCGAAATTTTGTATGGCGCAAACTTGTGTGCCCTTATCAAAAAAGACGGTGGTATCAGACCTATTGCGGTAGGCACCACATACCGCCGCCTCGCTGCCAAGGTCGGCTGTAGGAAAAAGGTTGCTTTTTTAAGCAACCTTTTTCAGCCAATACAGCTGGGCTTTGGTTCGCGGGGTGGCTGTGAGGCCGCTGTTCATTCACTTAGAACCTTTCTCAAACTAAATTGTGGTGAAGTGTTGCTAAAGGTGGATGTTAAAAACGCTTTTAATTCTGTCGACAGAGGCGCTCTTTTGACACAAGTCAAGGATAAAATTCCCGAACTATATAAATTCCTTTATCAATGTTATGGCAATCCAACAAAATTAAATTACCAAAATAACGCGATCCTATCCTCAGTCGGGTGTCAACAGGGCGACCCTCTAGGTCCGGCCATTTTTAGCCTTGCCATCCATCCGATTATTCAACGTCTTCAGTCCAAACTTAATGTTTGGTACTTGGATGACGGAACCCTAGGAGGCGACGTGAACACTGTTTTTAATGATCTAGGTATCATTATTAACGAATTTCGCGACATTGGTTTGGATTTAAATTTTTCTAAATGCGAACTTTTTGTTTGCGATACTTGTCCTGATAAAGATTTGGTTTTTGAAAAGTTTAATAGTCTTGCTCCGAATATCAAATTAGTAGACAAGCGTTCTCTTCGCCTTTTGGGTTCGCCGATTCTGGATGAGTCTATCTCACCTTTTGTAGAAGAAAAAATTCAAAAGTTCAATAACGCATCAGACAGGTTACTCAAAATTAATGCCCACATGGCTTTTACAATTATTCGTTTTTGTCTATTTGTCCCTAAATTTACTTATATTTTACGATGTTGTCAACTGTGGAAACACAGTGAGCTCCTTATGGGCTTAGACAACATTGTAAAAAACACTCTGGTTTCGGTCTTGAATGTTGATATGGATGACAGGACGTGGTCGCAAGCCTCTCTACCTGTGCGCTTAGGAGGTTTAGGGATACGCAAAATTTCGAGTGTTGCATTACCGGCATTTTTGTCCTCTGTACATGGTACACATAAATTAATAGAAAAAATTCTTGCTCCATCTTTAGGTACTTTCGAAGTAGCCCATTTGTCTGAGGCCAAGAATGCCTGGGGGTTGGCTTGTCCCAATTCTGATTTCCCGGTGGTTCTTTCCTCACAGAGGCTGTGGGACCGACCGCTCTGCGAACTAGCACGGAAAAATCTTTTAGATACGTGTCCTAGCGTCGCTGATCGTGCTCGGCTTCTCGCAGTCTCTGTGTGGGAGTCAGGACTTTGGTTACAGACCATGCCTTCTTTCAACACTGGTAACCTTTTAGATCCGACTACTTTTCGTTTAGCTATCAGCTTACGTTTGGGCGCAAGATGCTGTGTGGCCCATCACTGCCAGTGCGGTACCGCAGTTGACCAGCTCGGTCATCACGGTCTCTCGTGTTCAAAAAGCGCTGGTCGAATTTCGCGCCACGCTAGTCTTAATGACATCATTCGCCGGGCTTTTACCACCGCCAATGTTGCAGCCATTCTCGAACCGAATGGTCTCATGCGTGACGATGGTAAAAGACCCGACGGAATGACTCTGGTTCCCTGGAAGATGGGGCGGCCTTTAGTGTGGGACGCTACTTGCGTCGATACTATGGCGCCGTCACACCTTCCCGAGACACACGTTAGGGCCGGCGCCGCGGCTAATTCTGCTGAGCAGCTAAAACGGCGCAAATATAGTAATCTCGGTAGCGGTTACATATTTGAGCCGTTTGGTGTTGAGACCCTGGGTCCGTGGGGACCGGGAGCTCATCGCGTTTTCCAAAGTCTATCAGAGCGCCTGGTCGATGCGACGCGTGACCAAAATGCTGGCACTTATTTGGCCCAACGCGTCAGCATTGCAATTCAACGTGGCAATGCGGCCAGCATGTTGGGTACGCTACCTACCGGTAGTGGGCTGGAGCACTTGGCCTGTCTATAGGCCATCGCGGCTATTATACAGTCCAAAGTGTTCTTTGTAGTAGGTAGTGTAGCTAGTTTAGTTTAGTTTAGCTTAGTTTAGTTTAGTTTAGTTTAGTTTTTATTATTGTAGTAGTTAGCTTGAGTAATAAAGGCAATTTGCCCGTTAAAAAAAAAGCTAATTTTTCGTTTGATGTACCTACCTAACGCCCATTCAGACAAACTGACAGTCAAGCCGAAGGACATCAAAAGGATTTTTTTATTTTTTATCGCGCACGGCACGCTAAAAAGTGTAAGTACTAATTTATGTTAATTAATCACAAGCCTAAGGAATAACTAAGTTTATCAATTCAAAATATAAAAATTCATAATAATAGTCTAATCTAGATGGTAGTTAAACAGAATTAAATTTTGTCTACTACGGAGACGGGATTCGTATTTCCGTCAAAGAATAAACACAGGAAACCTCACAGAATAGACACTAACGTAATATTGTGGCTTATTGCGAATGGTTTTCATAACATTACCTATTATTTTCACGATTAAAGATGTATTTTGTTATACTTAGGTAAATAAATCAGTGTGTTTTGCCAGTGATGACTTATGGAACTGAGACATGGTCTCTTACTGTTGGCCTCATTAGTAAGCTCAAAGTCGCGCAGCGAGCTATGGAGCGAGCTATGCTCGGTGTTTCCCTGCGAGATAAGCTCCGGAACGAGGAGATCCGCAGGAGAACTAAAGTGACCGATATAGCTCTTAGAGTTAGTAAGTTGAAGTGGCAATGGGCAGGCCACATCGCTCGTAGAACTGACAACCGATGGGGAAGAAAGGTTCTTGAGTGGCGACCACGAACCGGAAGACGCAGCGTAGGCCGGGCCCCCACTCGGTGGACCGACGACCTGGTGAAAGCCACGGGGAGCCGATGGATGCAGGAGGCGAGCAGCCGCTCAAGGTGACGTGCTCTAGGGGAGGCCTATGTTCAGCAGTGGACGTCTTCAGGCTGTTAATGATGATGATGAGGTAAATAAAATCACTGGTGTCGGAATATTTGGGCCGCCCAAATTCTTTTGTCTTGGTTAACGACTAGGTATACTGTTTTCCAACAACAATCAAGACAAGACTGATGGCATAGCGGCCCCTTCAAAGTACAATAGCGCTCTGTAGTAAATGTAACTTTTTGTAGCGATTCCCCATCCATGTAGTGACCGCATTGAATCTTGCCTATCTTTACCAATCGGTTAGGAACTACTCGTGGTGCTTCGCTTTTAGCGCTATTATTATTGGGTAGCTCTCAACACATACCATATCAAATTTACTGATAGTACAGAAAATATCACCTATATTTTTTACACCATATTTTTTTTATGCTTAAATGGTTTATGCATACATTCGAAAACAACTCACCTGATAGTAAGTGACGAAGTTGTATAAAGTGGAGCACGTTTGCCCATGAGATGCCCATTCGCTCTCGACTTAAAAAGACCCAGGTTATACCCAGGAGAAAATACTGTTGCTGGAAGAGCATTCCATTCCTTGGCCGTTCGGACTGTGTATGACTCAGCAAAACGCTTAGTGCGAACTTGTGGCACACTAAAGACGTAAGGATGTGAAGAATCACCAAGCGTTGTAGTTCTATGATGGAAAGGAGATGACGGAATGAGCTGATGAAGGGCATGGGACATTCTCCAAAATGTAACCGATCTGAGACCTTGCGTCTATGTTCAAGACTCTGAATTCTCCCTTTAACTAATCTCTCATCAGGTATATCAAAAATAATCAAGGAATGTAAAAACAAGAGAAATGAGTAGGTAAGGTGCAGTCGTATCGTAACACTTCTATACAATATAAGATTCCATAATCTATGTCTCCAGCTCCTCTGTTGACCTATGCAAATGAATGTTCGTTCAGGACACTATTAAAATAACGTCCTTCTCGTCGTGCCATAATAAAGACCATGGTATTGTCTGCGCGTCGTGAATTATGGGATTCAATAATTATTATTGTTATGGCAAAGATTTTTTTTTCCATGGTCATTGTATTTACTATGAATTCGATTTCACTAATAATTAAGTAAGTAGCTCTTTTCTTACCTACTTTTAATAAAAACTTATATTTATGCTATGGTGTCAAATAGGATGATTTTATGACTATATGCAAACTGGCATACAGCACGCTGATGTAAATCGGTAACCATAGCACAAGCAAGAACATCTGCAACACGAGGGGTATTGTAGATGCGATGCCAGTCCAGCAATTTTTTTTAATCTGTAGTAAAAAACATTTTTTTACCTGATTTTGATTCTGACTTGACTCTGCCTTGCCTCTGCCTTGCCTCTGACTTGCCTCTGACTTGACTCTGACTTGACTATGACTTGACTATGACGACTCAGACTTGATTCTGACTTGACTCTGACTTGGCTATGACTTGACTCTGACTTGACTCAGAATTGCCTCTGACTTGACTCTGACTTGACTCTGACTCGACTATGACTCGACTCTGACTTGACCCTGACTTGACTCTGACTTGACTATGACTTGACACTGACTTGATTCTGACTTGACTCTGACTTGACTTTGCCTTGCATTTTATATCGCGATGAGGCCACACCTACGTCGTGGGGCATCTCTATTTAATAAGCGAAGCCTGGTCCAGCGATAGTATGTGTAGGTCCATGCAAATTCATGTTATTTAACCTAACGGTACCTATCTCTGATAAGCTCTATTATGTTAGCTTAGCGACGCGCATAAAGAGGTAATGTGCAACGCTATAACAGTATGGGCACTTTGATAAAAAAATAAAAAATAATTTCACGAAAACAGCCTAGAACGTGATATTATTAAAAATAATATCATAAATCCATCAATACTTTTCACACCCACCGCGCTGGACAAATACGGGTTTTGAGACACTGTCCTTGAGCTTTGTGATCCTTGGACAAACCAGTTCTTTACAAAGTTTTCCTTCACTTCACCATCCTAAAAGTCCAAGTTCTGCACTTAATTGAAAGCCATTGGTATGGGGCTGAGCAAGCGAGGTTTTGTCATAGTATGCAGTTTTTCCATTGTCTATGTCAATTCTGTGTTGCATTTAAAAACTTAAAATGTATTCTTCTTTTTCATTTCCTTTTATCAGAAGAGTACCGCCATATTTTACATCATGAATAACGTTACGCATTTATTACAGTATGGATTTTCTGTTTCGTCCAATGAACTTTAAAAACTTTAAGCGACCAATCGGAAAAAGCTTATTATATTACTGAATATCAAGACGACCAATAGCAAGCGTTACCTTCCTGCGCGTGATATGGATGAAATTTTTTGTATTCGTACGATATACTGGTTTCTAATCTGTGGTCTAAATACAGAATAAAGCCTTATTCAACCTTATTCATTCGTATTACCGTGTGGGATCCCGCACGGTATTTTGTATTGAAGTTCCGCGGCTAGAGCGAAACTTCATACAAAATACCCGGGTGAAATCCCGCGCGGTATACCGCTACCTACAGTAGTACGAATAACACACCGGCGCCGGTATGAATAGGGCTTAATGTAGTTTCTTTGTGACGGGTATAGCATACTAGCCTTAAATTAGCAAAAAGTCCCTAATTATGCGTAATGTGAACTCTTCGCTGAGCGTAAACACCCATACTGTCTATACGTGAACAACGCATTAAGAGGTAGTGCTGGGACAATGCCCGCTTGGCGGCGCGATAACTAAAGATCAAATGTCAAATGGGGCTTAAAATAAAAGGCCCTACCGGTTTTCTGACCCTTCCTGGGCAGAAGTAATCGAAAAAAGTACCAAAGTACCTAATAGCATATTCATTCCATTCAGCCCACACTAGAGGCGCCCTACGGTTTCATCTGTTATCCTAAGATTTTCCCGAGAATTTTATATTTTATGTAGATTTCATTTCCGCCCACCTGCAGGGTTAGCACGGACGGTAGACAAAATTGTCTTTCCCCTGTTTTAATCCACTTGACAAGTAAGCAAGTATGAAGAAAGTGACATAAAACGGGGGAAGACAATTTTGTCTACCATCCGTGCTAACCCAGCTGGGGGTGGTAAGTAAGGTTAAAAAGTCAGTGTTGCCAACCAAAAATTTCAAATTCAGCCAACTTATAAGTACAAATTAATAAATTCACGACATGAGTGTTGTTAAAATGGACATTGGCACGCCATAACATTTTATAAATTCAATGTTAACACGGGTAGACCTCCCGATGTGCGATACATACCTACCTACTTGCTTTTTTAGGATTTTTTGATAGTATTTTTATAATGTATTTTTATAACAATATTGTAAAAAAGACCTAAAGCTAAGAAAAATGAATAAATGGAAGAATAATAATAATAACTTATATATAAAAAAAATGTTCCGTGTTTGGGTACGGAACCCCAAAAAACTTTCGATACGGTAATAACACTGCTCGTTCATTACGACGTTTTTTTTTAATTATTTTCAGGATATCATTTTATACTGCAATCTGACGATTTTCGCTACTAAATAAAGAAGTGCAATAGAAATAAATTTTGTCATCCTGTCTTTTAAAATTTAAATGAGCATTAATAAAATGTTCCCTGTTGGAAAGAATAAAGAACAAACTCATTATAACATAAGAATTATGTCTATAAAATCATAAACATTATAATAAATTCGTTTAAAGGACAGTTTTCGCGCCGACAACGTCTCGGCGGCCATCTTGGATTTGGTCAAGAGGGAATCTTACTGGAAGCTTTTTAAGTGCTTTTTGAGTATCTATACTTTTCGTAATAATTAAATCCACGGAATCATTTATTTAAGTTTTTTTATTTATTTATGAACAAAGTGTTGCTCACAGACTAAACGCTAACACTTCACGATTAAGGTGCTGAAGGCTCCCATCGAACTAACTTGAATGTATTTTTTTTCAAAATGTACAGACCTAAGTAATATCATTTACAGGATTGAAAAAAAATGCATGTTAATAATATTATTTCCAACTGTTGAATTCAAAACACGCTTACGAAAAGTTTTCTCGATAGGAAAAACCAAGTGACCTTTAAGAAATTATTCGAATGCAATTGAAATAAATTAAATCCCATTGAAATAAATCATAGTGATAAGTTATGTTTCAATGCATCCAACTGTAAGCTTATATAACAGTAACTATTTCTTTTATAATTAATTATTTTTACCGCAAAATGAACAAGTCGACGCTCAACGCAACGTAATCGCCATATTTTTGCTTCGCAAAAAGCGACTTCATATTGCACACTATACGTTATACGTTCGACTGTTGTAATAAACGTACTCGGGTAATTGGGTGCTGTCAGCGTCTTAAAAATACTTAAATTAGATATTTTAATCATATAAAATAAATGAGATAGAGGTGCCATGGTATAAAAAATGATGGAAAATTGGAACTTGCATATTTACGACGCCACGCGCCGTACGAAGCCTTGCTGGTTGGTAATCTAAATAATGTGATATTCCTTACATAATGTCAAAGAATAAGTAGGTATCCTTAACAAAAATGAAATAATTTTATTCATTGTTAAAAACTTAATTTTGTTTTCCAGCTGTTAGTGAGATGTTTTTATTTAAATTCAAAGCCTCTGTATAACCTGGGAGTCTTTAAGACAAAAAAAAAAACAGCGGGGTAATTACGTAAAATTTGTAACAGCAATGCGACAGCAGTAGCAATGCGACAGCAGTAGCGAAGCATACATTCTCGACACCGCTAATGATGTATGACAGCAATCACCGCGAGATTTACGCCTGTCGCAAACCTGTTGCGAATTAGGTAATTAGGGGGCGGGTGTCTTTTAGGTAAGCACCATCGTAGATTACCTACATCATCACTTTCCATCAGGTGAAACAATGGTCAAACGCTTTATTGGTTAGACATTTTTAGGGTTCCGTACCCAAAGGGTAAAACGGACCCTATTACTAAGGCTCCGCTGTCCATCCGTCTGTCTATCAGTGTCTGTCTGTCCGTCTGTTACCAGGCTGTATCTCATGAACCGTCATAGTTAGACGGTTGCAGTTTTCACAGATGACGTATTTCTGTTGCCACTATAACAAAAAATATATTAAAATAACAAAATAAAATAAGTATTTAAGGGGGCTCACAAACATACACGTAATTATTTGCTGGTTTTTGCAGATAATGTTTCGGAACCCTTCGTGCGCGAGTCCGACTCGCACTTGGTCGGTTTTTATTTTTAAATGCGAGTTTTTCAGTACTCTCATATAATTTTCATTACTTTCATTGTAAATCACTTATGCGGAACCCTAAAACATATTTAAAGTGAACTTTAATACTAAAAAACGGGCAAAACGTAGGTTTTCATATTGTAATGCAGAACCAGGACCGAAACAGATAAGAATGTAAAAGGAAATAATATTCGTGAAAAATAAAAATGAGAGGTTACATGAGGCCTACATGAGGTAGCCACCGCAAGTGGGCTAGGGTTGCCAAGTACCTAATACAAGTTATTTTTTAAATTTGTTTGAAATAATTCTATGTAAGTAATTTAAACGTTAAAATGACTGTAAGTTTAATCATATAAAGGAGCTTGGGTAAAAATGGTCAAATATGCACCCTAACACTGATTTATATGGACATACTTAGGAGGTAGGTTATAAATAGGCACAGATAACCCCCAATAGATACCGCATTACGGGATTTTTGTTCCGATCCTAGCTCACCAAAAGTGGCGGAAGGCGCGGGTTGCGGGGACTGGAGCCAATGCGCTATTTTTGGCTGTTTCGAGTGACGCCCTAATAATGACCTCTAATAATTGGTCGAAACTAAGGCCGTGCTGCGAAGCGGCGATTTATATAGAACCATTTACGCCAATGCGTGGTGCGCGGTCGTCGTCTTTCATGCGGTATCTATTGGGGGTTATCTGTGTAAATAGGTAATTACAATAGTATAATTATGTTCTGTTTCCGCAAAATTGCCACCGTGCCCTATATTTCATAGTAGCCACCGGGTCACAAAATACTTACTAAAACGATTTTTATACCAGAAAAAGAGAAATTAGAAAATAAGAAGATGACAAAAAAGTACATGGGCTGAAAGTACGAAGTGCAGAGTATTTTTATTATTTACAAAACATTTTCATCCAACTATCTACTTATAGATCAAAAGTTTTGCCTTGACTGACTGACTGGCTGACTGCCCCTACTACGTGAATTTGGTGCGAAACGCTGTGTAGTAGCAAAACTTAGATGTGCGCGGGAGTGAGCGGTGTGCGCAGCGCGCGGGTGCTTGCAGCCACTTCACAGCCGCTCCTAACTCCTAGTAGAGTGTGAAACAAACTCCTTGGAGTTTGTTTCACACTCTACTAGGAGTTTTTGAAATCCATAAAAAGGCTACATTATATGGTGAAGGTTGTATGAAAAAACGCGGTTGATATTGTGGGTCCAAATAACTTATATTCAACTAGCAGAACGTTTTAAATACAGAACCTGTCAAACATTCGACGTGTCTATTTATTTTATTTACAACTATCGGCTCGCCTCGGCTTCGCACGTGTAGTGGTGTAGCCTATGTTACTCAGGGTGAATGTAGCTTTCCAATGGTGAAAGAATTTTTGAAATCGGCACAGTAGTTTTTGAGTTTATTCATTACAAGTTTACAAAAATACAAATCTTTCCTCTTTATAATAGTGGTGTAGGTTACTTAATCTTCTTTATTTACATTCGAACTGACGTATACATACCATACTCTTGTACTTTAGGATACTTATCATAATTATAATCAATGTCATACTTTGAAATTAAGTAACGTTCCTGCCAACCCTATCTTCCACACAGTATCGCACAGTTTGATATCGTCGCTCGCCATATATTCGTTCCTGACTCAACGCTTAGTTGGAAGCGCTGCATGAAAGATGTTGCACTTTAAACCTGTAGTTCACATTCGATTCTTTTATGTTATTCACTAGATTTGCCTTGTGATATTGCCTTCGCATTATTTTCATTTGTAATAACTGGAATAACTTCATTTGTTATAAGTTGAATTTGACACCCCTATGCATAGAGTTTTGGCGGAGTTTGTGCCTTATCTGCAATGAAGAGATCCGCAAGAGAACTAAAGTCACCAATATAGCTCTCTATATGTGCTATTTCTAGCGTATTAATAGTGAAATTATTAACCGTTAAGGGTTCAGAATGAAAAATAAATAGATACCTAATAAATTCCATTCAATTCATATATCTTTCAACACTAAATGCAGTGCTCGTAGAGCTAAAGTCACCAACCTATTTACACTACAAACTTATAAAAATAATACGTCTTCCTTTAATCTAATAGTTAGAATGGCTCGTCAATATAATAATTTGTTAGTCAATAATTCAAAATTGGACATCTTTGATCCAAAAATTGGCAGTTACATAAAAATAATTAAAGATATCCTCCACGGGAAACCGGATGATTCCGACACAACAGCTGCGTTGTGTCGAAATGATCCACCTCACCCTTAGTCACACTCCCATAACTCCTTAAAATTTAATTTTAGTATACCGTCGTCTTTGGGTACCCATCAGTAAAGCTTGTGGCTTTGCTGATGGGTGCCTACTCTCATCTGCAAGTCTCGGTAGTGATTGTGTAATTTATATTTTTTCTGTGTACACATAGTTTAAGCTACAATCCAGAACAGATTTGTAAGTACCTATTTTGAATAAGTCATTGATTGTTATTTGTTTTGTGTACGTATATATAAATAAATAAATTAACAATGCATGTATTTTACAAACCAAAAACGTACCGCCAACTGCCGATACTTGTAAACCAATCACTCCACCAAACCCGTAACCTCATACTTGTAAAATCAAAGATTAATTAAAACTACAAGTAAATCCCCCGGCTATTGTTTCGCTAATAATAGGGTTTGGCACGCACAAGGCCTGTTCGGTGTTCGAGTGAGCCTTTAATATGGATATAGCTCTTATGAAAGGGTGCGGGTACTTTGTCTCACGATATTTTTTGACGTGACGTCTCGCTAGACTTTGTGTACGGACTCTTTTCCGTAACTAGGCCACACTGCGGCCCTTTTTGTGTGATGAATGTACGAACAACTTTGAAGATTTAATCTGGCAACCATGTCTACAATACGATTTTCAATCCGCACAAAGCGTTTTGCTTCAACATTTATTGAGCGGGCGGCAAAGGTCAAAAAAAAAAGATTGGAACACCTTACCACTGCAACGTCTTTTTCATGAAAGTTAAAAATATAACCTGGGAATTTTCAAGGCAAGAGTTAACCAGTATCTTCTAGGCAAGCATGTTCACACCGTGGCATGCGCAGAGTTTTGGTGCGGACATTTTTGCACGTTTGTGACTGTGTATCCTACCTCAATGGGTACTAAGTAACTAGACCTTCAGTAAGGTCATTAAAATAAATATAGAAACCAAAAAAAAATATTTAAAAATCGTATCTACCGTTAATTTGGTCGTATCGTTAAAATATAACAATGGAAACGTTCAACTCCCGTGATTTATAGGCTCAGCGCCCAGTGTTGCCGTGTTATGAAAATATTTAATTATTCGCCGCACTTCAGCCGAGTCACCCTGTAATTTGGGGTTGCCAGTGGAAGGTGATGAAATTACCCATACGCTTGAAACTTTAATAAAAATTTCTAGGGAATTTTGGCGACGGGTTTTTTTTGGTACGATGAGTGGCAGATTTCTTGCAATTAAAATAGCTGTATAGTCAGGGGCAAACCAAAATCAGCCCGTGAGGTACCACGTAACCTGTTTAGCACAAACAAAAACACATAAACACACACACACTGTTACACAAAGTGAGCAAAAATTTCGTTGACATCTCCGGATCGGACTTTTCTCTTCTGTGTTGTGTATGTAAAAATATGACGCTTCGCGAAGCGTATTTTTTTTCTTGCTCTGTGGTTGTGCCTGATTGCTTGACCAGTAGATAGGAAATAGTAACTTTTTATGCAAGGCTGTTTTTTGGCTGTTGGCAAGTTGGTTTTTGGCGCGAGTACTTGTATTGAAACCTGCTGAGCAAGCGATGGTTTCAAAGGTACGAGACGCGGAATAACTTCGCTGCGAGTGAAACACACAATTTTTCACCTCACTACAGCGAGGAAACTAAGATAACCGGCTAAGTGCGAGTCGGGTTTGCGCACGAAGTGTTCCGTACATTTCATTATCTATATAAACAAGCAAAAAAATCACGATTATATTATGGGAGCCCCCTTAAATATTTATTTTATTCTGTCTTTTAGTATTTGTTCTTATAGCGGGAACAGAAATACATCATCTGTGAAAATTTCAACGTCTAACTAACGCGGTTCATTAGATACAGCCTGGTTACAGACAAACAGACAGACAGACAGACAGGCAGGCAGACAGACGGGCGGACAGCGGAGCCTTAGTAATAGGGTCCGTTTTACCCTTTGGGCACGGAACCCTAAAAACAGCTTAATATATATTAATTGTTAGAGGTAGCCGCAACGCTTAACATCAGGCGAATTTAACTCTTTCCACGCCAGCGGGTAAAACGCGCTATTGGACGCAGATTTCGAATGACAAAGAGAATATTTCCGAGCTTGTGAGGTGAAGAAGATATTCTGTTTTTGATTGCCAGCTAAAGGAATATCCAAGGAATGGGCAGCAGCATTCTTCTCCGTACATTAAAATCTACTGCGATCACTAAGCTGCCTGCCAAGCGTGCTGATTATGGCAAACTCAACTAGCATTCGAAGTGGCGTTTTATGGAGGAGGCCTGTGTTCAGCAGTAGACGTCTTTCAGCTGTTGATGTGATTTGACTTTGACTTTGACATCAGAGTAGATTTACATTATACCTTCTGAAGTAAAAAACTAAATAAAATTCCACATCAAAACCACAAACACTAATGCATGATCAAATATTGTTTCTTGCATCATCCATCAACGTCACCGCACCACTGGTAAAAGGGGTAGTTTTTTCCACCCCAATTGGCATATTTTTAGTTTTAGACCCATCTGTCAAAATGACATATTAAGCTTTGTACTTTATGTTTTTTTTCTGTTTTGTACTGTTTTTATATTCATTTGTTTTTTTCTCTAATCTGTGGTTTTTATATAAATGAAGTCACGCGAGCTAGTCGTTCGCCTGATTTTAAGTGCCACGGCTGCCCATTACAGATTGCAGTATCACTCGGAATTTTTTCGACAAAGTTGTCGATAAAATTTCGAGTGAAGCAAATTCTATATTTTTTTTGTATATTGGATAATAATAATTAATACTTTGCGGCACACCTCTCGACACCCTAAGCCACCCACATCAATGTTGCTTCCTCGCGGCACCAATATGCGGTAGCCTCTAAATAGAAGGCCCATGCAGTGGGTGACAAGGTGACAACTCATCACCTGCCTCAAACATTTTGATATGAGACAAAACTAGCAGGACCCTAATTCTGTATGACTAATTTACGATTCCTTGCTTCGAAACCACGCGAATTCCTTGTCTTACATAAGAAATCTGCAAAAATCTATTCTCTATGAAATGAGAACGAAACCGCGCGAAATGAATGTGGAATTAACTGGGGTTGCCGCGATTTGAACTGTCAAAAGTCATATGTTCCACTGAAGCGCGTTCCGAAACATCAATCCGTTAAAAGTTACCACCACTTATCAATATTAGTCAATATTAGTTATATTAAATAAAACTAATTTTAATGTAAAGTGAAGGTATTTCTACAGGTTTTCTGTCAATTTTTAATAATTACTCATAGTTTCGTTGTATCACAACATAAATATAAGTCATTTCTTTATTTTCATTTTTTACTGGTTTTGGGATGAGAAATCATTTAGTCTAATTCGGAATGCACTCGAGGGATCCAAAACCTGTCATAGATAATTTGTCTTAGATTATACAGAATACAAAAATTGACGATTCCTTACTGTGACACGATTTGAACAAGACACGATAACGACGTGGTTTCTGTATCGTGTGGAATCTGTGTTTTCATACAGAATTATGGCCCTGGTGCCGTTATCTCTCATAATCCTTCAAAAGTTCACCACAATAGCCCAGATTTATTTTTAACCTTTTATACAAAATATAAGTTTTTAATATGCCATACTATGCCTTGTCATAGATGTAGTTATTTATATACTCAAAAAGGCCTCATGATGTTAGCTTCAGCCCCACCAATGCCTTCCAAATGTCCGGGCTAGACCCGAGAATTTAAATGTATAAATAGTTAAATTAATAATATAATTATAATAATAAATGACCCTGTGTCCCACTGGGCATATTAAAAATGTCTTTACATAATTTTGTAAGTAAAACGACCAGTGTGAGTAGATCTCTGAATACTTCACTTGTACTGAAGGCTGGCGGCTCTTAAGGACATTATATACCCTGCGATGAAATATAGGGTAGATTCACGATCACCGCTTCGAAAACGGCACCGTTTAAACAAGGCATGTGCCTTGTTTTTTGCGTCTTCCGGTTCGTGGGGGCCACTCGAGAACCTTTCTTCCCCATCGGTTGTCAGTTCTACGAGTGATGTGGCCTGCCCATTGCCATTTCAACTTGCTAACTCTAAGAGCTATATCGGTCACTTTAGTTCTCCTGCGGATCTCCTCATTCCGGAGCTTTTCTCGCAGCGAAACACCGAGCATAACTCTCTCCTTAGCTCGTTGCGTGACTTTGAGCTTACTAATGAGGCCAACCGTAAGAGACCATGTCTGCATAAGTAAGATAAGTTAATACCTAAATTTTAAAGTAAAGTAGTTATTCTTAAAAACCTATTATGATATTTATGCTTAGAAAAATAACTATAAGCGACGTCGGTCGGGATATGGCTCAGGGATACTTAAAGCAACAAAACTAAAAGAAAAAGGTATCTTAAGATCTTCTGAGGTGTATATTTTACGTGAAAATCATTGGCAGAGTATATAAAATCACTTTTTTTCATAACTGATCGAAGGAGACGCGTCGCCTACAATAACATTATTTGCAGGTTTTTAAAATATCGATCCTTTAGAGTTTAGAAAACGCCATTTTGCCGGGTTAAAATTAACAAAAGAAATATTTAAAAAAAAAACCCAAAGGTCTAACTATGCTGGTCGATCTCGCGTGTGAAAAGCTCGTGTACATATTGGGGTCAATCACAGCCTACCGGGCAAGTTATGCGCACGCTAGTTCTGAGGGTAGCTGCAATTTGCTGTTCGTTTTAATATTACAAAATAGTTTTCATTTGTCCAGGTGACTAGGGTTTGTTTGGGGAATACACTAAATTTGCGATCGCCAAGCCGCCTGCAATTGTCTGGTGATTATGGCAAATCCCACTATGATAAAACGTCCAAAGTGGCGTTTTATGGGAGAGGCCTATGTTCAGTAGTGGACGTCTTCTTACTGATGACGTGTGTTAAGTTGACCATGAACCGAAGTCAATTGAAGCATTTGGTTAAGTCGGATAGATCCTGTGACCACGGTTTATGAGCTTATGATCAACTGGAGAGAGAGAGCTGTCCGTCCTACGAAAGTCACGTAGCAGGTACCCATGTACCCAGTACCTTGCATGTACCCTACGAGGGCTCATATTGTTTATTTTATGTAAACGAATGACGTGACGAGTCGTTCATCTGGTGTTAAGCGTCACGGCCGCCCATTACAGATGGCAGTGTCACTCGGAAATCTAAATTAAAGTTTCGCGTGACACTGCGCACTGCGCACGTCATCCTGAGACATCACACAGTCTAAAAAAGATTTCAAGACTGTGAGATCAGTTCTTAAGTCTCATTTGCCCCGTAATTTCACTAGCTACAATGCCCTTCAAACCGGAACACATTAGTGCTTGCGCACTACTGCTTGGCGGCAGAATAACTGGCAAAGCGGTGGTACCTACCTAGACGACCTTTGCAGAAAAGTCCTACCACCTAGTAAAACCCCCCACCCCGTGATTGACCCTTACTATTAGTATAGTATTGGTTGGGGCAAGGTCTGGGCTGAAAATCAGCGCCGTGGATTCGTCCATGGCACATGCTGAGCTTAGACAATTTTGTACATCATTGTTCACAGCAACAACGTTCGCACACAGAAGTGCGAAGAATAGGAGGAGTGGAAGTTTTTTAAATTAGTTATAGGTTCGGTTTTTTGTTTTTAGCTGTTTAGCATAATTATTGTTGTTGTCTCTGTGTACCTACAGTTTGTACATATTGTTAGGATACTAATATTGGGTAGTATGTATCTCATACAATATCCAATGGCAATATCGATTCGTACTTCATATGTATTCCTAAGTAGTCTGTGGTTCCGAAAAGAGGTAAACGTCAAGAGGACAGTGACATCTGACACTTGAGAAAACCCGTGTGAAGCTGTCACTGATTATTATATTATTGGTGATATTTTGATAAGCATTGCAATATTATTTTAATAAATCTTAATATGATTAATCCAAGTTACGCTTTCATTTCTGAGATAAGGATAGGATCCTTTTATCTCAGAAGTGGGATAGACAAACAAGCCCACTATCTAGTTTTTTTTTACGAACATTGAATTCGTAATGTATTGTTGTGTACCGTACCGACCGGAATTTTCATGGAAAACCAACAACGAATACGAAACAGACGATTCACAGGCGGACAGCGTAAGACGGAGTTTACAGTCGTCAGCGGAGTCATGTCATGCCAGTGGGAACGGAGAATACATGACCGACGACATTAATACAAAGTTGTTAGCGTCAATGTTGTCAGCATCCAGAAACCGTCGACCTGGGGCTGATTAAGAGGTGACAGTTAACTAGAAGACTGAAGTCAGCACGGTGTGAACTGGGGAGTACTTACATAATCTTATATGATGGTAAAAATAAAATATTTTAAATGTGTGGCATATTGCTTCTGATGTAGCTTTCATTTCGTTTGTTATAGATACAAAGTTGTCTGAAGCAAAGTCTGAGGCGATGTTGTCAGCACCCAGAAGCTGACTAAGAATTGAAGGTTGACTGTAAGAGTACCTAGAAGCTAAGTACCTATGTGGTGTTTGCCGTTAAGCGGTACTACCACAGGTAGGTAGTAGTAGTAGGTCCTAGCTGGGTTCGGAGTGAAAATGCTTAATAGAAAAGTAGGTGTTTAATAATTAAGAACATTTCCAATAATCGTTGCACAACCGCTCATTAGCATGCTTAGTATGTCGCACTGGCCTTTGCCTGCCTCAACGGCACGAGTCCACACGGTCTTCATTAGCCTCGTAAAAGAGTTGCCAGCGTCAAAGAAGATGGAGACACGTGGCCTGGGCAGCTGCAGAGCCGGCCCGTGGTTGAGGGTGGTGGAGGAATTTGAGGTTCCCAGGGGAAGCTCTCGGAGCATAAATGCCATCAGATAGATGCTGAGTAGTAGTAGTAGGTGTCCTCCGAGAATCCCGAAATATTCTTGGAGATAGGTAGACACTGATTTTAATCTCAGTTAGTGATTTAGCTCACAGTTACTATAGTAGTACTAGGCTGGTGTCCAGAGTAAGAAGCAAGCAACGAATGGCCTTGCTCCGGCATCGCAGCTATTTATAGTCCGTTGCTACCAACTGCAGTGGTTTACACACCGTAGAACTTTGGCTGGTTATTAATCTGAGTTTTGGCTGGAATAAGTGCAACAGCAGAAGAAGTGCAAAGGCATACATGCAAGTGGTGCGTGGAAGTGACAAACAGATAAAATAGTAGTATGGGTACAAAAATGTTGGTTTCTGTTACTGTTTTGCAATTTTATTTTGTTAATTGAAATGAACTTACTTAAGATATTAATAACGTCACTCCTAAGCTGACTGTCAGAAGTGACAGTAATCTAGGAGTTAAGTATGCATTGAGCATAGGCTATGAAGGATCAGTGCAGAATTGAATGATGTTTGGCAACCGATGCAGCACAGATGTTCCTAGATAGCAGACTATGCAAAACTGAGATTGCGTTAAATCTAATACAACGCGAGCATAGGCTATGATAAATCAGTGCAGTAATGAAATCGAATGGTGTTGGGAAACTAACGCCGCACAGATGATAAATAGATCATAGCAGACTATGCAAAATTGAGAATAACTAGATCTGGTTATGAGCAAAGTTTGTTATGAGTGGTCAGTGCAGACAACGAATGGTGTTGGGTAACCAATGCCGCACAGATGATCATAGATCGTAGCAGACTATGCAAGATTGAGAATAACTAAATTAAAGATCTGGTTATGAGCGAAATTTGTTATGAATGATCAGTGCAGACAATGAATGGTGTTGGGTAACCAATGCCGCACAGATGATCATAGATCATAATCAGACTATGCAAGATTGAGAATAACTAAATTAAAGATCTGGTTATGAGCGAAATTTGTTATGAATGATCAGTGCAGACAATGAATGGTGTTGGGTAACCAATGCCGCACAGATGATCATAGATCATAATCAGACTATGCAAGATTGAGAATAACTAAATTAAAGATCTGGTTATGAGCGAAATTTGTTATGAATGATCAGTGCAGACAATGAATGGTGTTGGGTAACCAATGCCGCACAGATGATCATAGATCATAATCAGACTATGTAAGATTGAGAATAACTATATTAAAGATCTGAATATGAGCGGTCAGAGGCTTACCACAAACTTATAAAAATCATGTATCACAACAGTAATTTTTCATGGTTACAATAATAATACTCAGATTCGTACCATGAACTTATAAAGTATTATTATTATTTTATTCCTGCATAATGATAAGAAAGAAAAATGACAATCTATTACTTCTATATGGGAGAACGAGGCATCTTCATTTTTATACAGTGCTATCACTTTTGCATTTGTTGGTGTCAAAATAGCGTCACGGTGTGACATGTAGCAGTCAGGTCTTGAAAACCGGGTTAATTTTCGAACCAGAATCCAGTCGATTTTCAAACTGGTTAACACCTATGTATACAGGGAAACGGTTTGTGAGTTAGGTAACCTTGTTATCGTTACATTTATTTTCCAAGCAATTTCTAAGTAATTATTTTCATATATATTATGACTTTAGAATATGCATAATTTACATTAGTAAATCACCAACCTAGTTTGTCACATTGTACCACATATTTCATCACACTAATTAAAAGCATTTGGTAAAGTTTCATTTACTATAAAGGATGATTAAAAGATTATTTTTTATGTATAAAATGTGAAACTGTAAAAAAAAAGGTCTTAAGCTAAATTTAGGTAGGTAACAACAGTTTATCCATTAGGGGCATACAATAACTATGCTTAGGTATAAGCTAGTGATGTACCTACCTAAAATTATTATTGAACTAATGATGCTGAATAACTAATGGTAGTTTTTGCTGACGCTACAAATGCCATTTTATCAACGAAGTCCACTGCTCAATTACATAACAAAATAAATGAGGCACTGGTGAGTTTTCATATGTGGTTTGAGGTAAACGGTTTGGTGCTTAACACCAGTAAAACAAACCTGATACTATTTAAAACAACAGCAAGAAACAAGGAAACTTTACATATTAAACTAACAGCATGGTGGGTTGTGTGAGCGTGTTCAAGTTTTTAGGAGTGAGTATAGATGAACATCTCAAATGAAAAGACAAAATAAAAGCTATTGAGAGTTCTGTAAGTTCAGCCTGTTATGCCATTCGAAGTTTGCGGGATGTAGTGACCATAGCGCAATTGAAATCTGTGTACTTTTGCCCTGGTAGAATCGAAACTGCGTTACAGTATAACAACTATAACACAGAAGCAGCCTTAATAATTCAAAAAGAGCTATAAGGACAATGGTACACATAATGCAGACAGAATCTTGTAGAGAGCATTTTGAGAGACTGGGTATTTTGACTGTTCCTTATTTGTACATATTGGTAATCTTCACAGATTTTATAAAAAAAAAAAAACCTTGTGGAGACTGATGAAGAACGAAGCTTATGAGAAAGTACTAGGCGAAAGAATTATAAAAAGTAATTTTACTCCACGTTTGTGTATAGCCCAACACAGTGAACTGTCCAAGCTGTGACGCTGTTTAACAGTTTGCCTGGTGAACTTAAAACTATTTACAATAGGTATCAGATTCAAAATAAATTAAAATCGTACTTATTCAGGAAAAATTATTATTCTACAACTGAATACTTGGATGATAGTAACAAGCAAGTATAGACATTTGTTTAATATTATGTAGTGCTTTTAGGTATTGAATATTGAAATTGTATTATTATTACCATATGAGATGACTTATTTTAATGTATTATATGTTATTATGTAGGTATGATATTTCGGCACAACTAATAATTATTCTTGAAACAAATGAAATGAAATGAACACAAAACAAGAAAAATAAAACAATACTAAGTAGTAACCAAAAGTATAATAAATTTTATATTATTTTATTATTGATAACACCAAAAATAAAATTAGTTCCTACACAACAAACAACTTGTTTTCTAGTCTATAGGTAATTTCAAAAACCCTTTTGTGGTAATGAAAGTTATCAACCAGTCTTTAAGATGATACTTAAATTTATTATTACCCTCTATACATTTCAAGAGAGGTATTACCTAAGTTATATTATTATAACCCTAACAGCACTATAAAAGTCATGGTGTTATTGATTTGAGGAATACAGCTTGCTTTTTGCTTAGGTATTGCAAAGATTACCAGTGTTGCTAGATTGTACAAAAAAAGAGTTCTTGATTATTTCTGACAAAAAGTACAAACCAAGACATTTATGATCACTAGATTTGACAAAGTTCAATATTACTTGCCATCAAATAGTTCATGGTATGCTTTCAGTGGTATTTAAGTGGTGGTAGGCCCCAGTACAAAAAATAATGGTGTTGGGTAACCAGTGCCGCACAAATGACAGTAGGTCATTTCAGACTGAAAAGATAAGATTGATTGAGATGAAGTCGAGGTGAGATCGATCGAGATGAGATAGATGGAGGTGAGATTGTTGTGAGATTGATAGAGATCGAGATGAGATGAGATCGATATGAGACGGATGTGACATCAACATGAGATCGATATGACATCGATATGATGTTGTTGTGAGATCGATATGACATCGATATGAGGTCGATATGAGATCGATATGACCTCGACATGACATCGGTATGACATCGATATGACATTGATATGAGATCGATAAGATATCGATATGACATCGATATGAGATTGATATGAGATTGTTGTGAGATCGATGGAGATCGATATGACATCGATATGAGGTCGATATGAGATCGATATGACATCGATATGAGATTGATATGAGATTGTTGTGAGATCGATATGACATCGATATGAGGTCGATATGACATCGACATGACATCGACATGACATCGGTATGACATGGATATGACATCGGTATGACATGGATATGACATCGATATGAGATCGATATGATATGGATATGAGATCGATGTGACATCAATATGACAGCGATGTGAGATCGTCGAGATCGTCATAAATCAAAAGAGACCGTTATAGATCGAATGAGATCGTTATAGATCATTGTAGATCGAAAGAGGAGATCGAGAGACATCGAATGAGATCAGCGGAGATCAGATCAGGAGATCAGATGAGATGAGGTGAGATTAAGATTGAGATTGAGATGGATCAAATGGATCAGATGGATCAGATGGATCAGAAGGATCAGAAGGATCAGATGGAGCAGATGGAGCTGATGGAGCTGATGGAGATGACGGAGATGACGGAGATGATTGACTTGTAAAAGTGCTAAAATATCCTATTTGCAATAAAGAATTTGAGTTTGAGTTTGAGTTTGATGACGGAGATGACGGAGATGACGGTAATGACGGAGATGACAACAGCGATGAAATGAGATGAGAACGGCAATGAAATGAGATGAGAACGACGATGAAATGAGATGAGAGAACGGCGTTGAAATGAGATGAGAACGGCGATGAAATGAGATGAGAACCACGACGGAATGAGATGAGAACGGCGATGAAAAGAAATAAGGACGGCGACGAAATGAAATTTAATGAAAACGGCGATGAAATGAGATGAAAACGGCAATGGATCGACATGAAAACCACATGAAACGGGAATGAAACAGAAATGAATCGGAAATGAATCAGAAATGAATCAGAAATGAATCAGAAATGAATCGGAAATGAAACGGGAATGAAACGGAAATGAAACGGAAATGAATCAGAAATGAATAGGAAATGAAACGGGAATGAAACGGGAATTTATAGATTGGAAAGAAATGAAAAAAAAGCTGGAGATGAAATAGAGATGAAGCTGGAGACGAAGATGGAAATGAACCTGGAGATAAAGATGGAAATGAAGCTGGAGATGAAGATGGAAATGAAGCTGGAGATATAACTGGAAATTAAATATATAGAGAAGATTAGATTAAATTTTGTCAAGGTTGTGAGAGGACTCACCTTTTAGAGGATGGCCGAGCTGTTAGGATACTAATATTGGGTAGTATGTATCTCATACAATATCCAATGGCAATATCGATTCGTACTTCATATGTATTCCTAAGTAGTCTGTGGTTCCGAAAAGAGGTAAACGTCAAGAGGACAGTGACATCTGACACTTGAGAAAACCCGTGTGAAGCTGTCACTGATTATTATATTATTGGTGATATTTTGATAAGCATTGCAATATTATTTTAATAAATCTTAATATGATTAATCCAAGTTACGCTTTCATTTCTGAGATAAGGATAGGATCCTTTTAATATAAAGCGTTTCTTTCTTTCTTTCTTTCTTTCTATTGTTATAATCTGTGCTTTGACTATCCTACACATCAAGGACTTTCCTCGTAGTCCGGAAAATGGAACTATCAATAAAGATATTCAGCTAAAAGTACAGGCGCGCACAACTTCGCCGTTCTGTCACTATCAATCATGAAAGTTACTGACAGTGTGGCTTGTACAGTCGCCGGGAAAAGTGGTATGCCATTGTTCCTCACTTCTTGTAAATCGCTGTTCATCTTTGTAATTTTTTTTTTATATTTGGTGTATACAATAAAGAGTTTATCTATCTATCTATCTATTTTATCTACCCATAATATTTATGGGTTTTTAGTTGTATTTTTGGGTTCCTAACCCAAAGGGTAAAACGGACCCTATTACTAAGGCTCCGCTGTCTGTCTGTCTGTCCGTCTGTCACCAGGCTGTATCTCATGAACAATGATAGTTAGACAGATGAAATTTTCACAGATGATGTATTTCTGTTGCCGCTATAACAACAAATACATAAAAACTGAATAAAATAAATATTTCAGGGGGTTTCCATATAACAAACGTGATTATTTTACTCGTTTTTATAGATAATGGTCCGGAACCTTTCGTGCGCGAGTCCGACTTGCACTTGGCTGGTTTTTTTTACTTTACCATTTCATTTGATCTTTTCTGCATTAATCAATAGTTACTCTTATTAAGGTTATCACTGTGGCATTGAAAACTAAATAAGCAAAAAGTCTATTTCAATCCCCCGGGTGTCGTAATGAAATGGTCATCCCTCACTCCCCTGGGGACTAGGATAAGGGATTTTAAAGGAATGGGTTTTGTTAATTGAGTCTCCAGCATAGAAGATTTGACGGGGTAGTGGGTACAGTCCCCTTGGGGACAAGACTAGGAGATTTTAGTAGAACAGGTTTTGTTGGTGTACTAGTTGAGCCCAGTGTACAGTGTCTTGGGGGACTGGGCTAGAGGATTTTAGTCGAATTAGTTTTGTTAATACTGGTTGAGTCCTCAATATAGGAGATCAGATGGAATAGCGAGTGCTGTAAAGTGTCCTGGGGGACCGAAATAGGGGATTTAAGTGTAAGTTTCACATTGTTTCTTGGTACTTCTTTACGAGGGTAGTCGAAGCATTTAAAGTTTTTTTTAACAAGTTTGACTGCAACGTTCGCTGCGGTTCACTTTACTTGAATGGGTGACTGCTACAAAATATGCTATTTTACATTTAAGTGAGCGCCTAAGTAAGGATCCATGATTTTGTGGCAGTATATTGCCAACCGACGCCAACTCCATTGAAATATTTCATTATGAACTTTCCATCTGACTGTACCAACCTAAAATCTCGACCACATCTGGTAGCACAACAAAAGTCAATATTATTATGGGAATAATAAACTTTCTTTCTCTTCTCTTAGTTTCGCATGGAGGCTTTCCACTTAGGCACATTGCTATTGACTTACTCTGTTCTGGCTACTAAATATATTAAAAAATGGGCCAGTATTCATATCTATTAGCACAAAATTGTGCTTTTAGTTCTGCGAACAGGTAGGTATAGTTTTTGCGAGTTCAAAGGTTTTCGAACTATTGTGCTCCCAGACCTCATGACTTTTTTATATCTAGACAACATCTTGACCTTTTTTTCTTGTTTAGGATTGACTACCAAAAATTTCTGCCAAATATTGTCCTTCTCAGCAGAGAAGGCCTTCCCTGAGGAGGCCTATGTTTAGCAGTAGACGTCTTCAGGATGTTGATGATGGTGATGATTATGATAGCTTAAGATGGAAAGTTTCACTAGCGCGGCAAATTCAAATTTTCTTGCGTTCTTTTGCCAATAATAGCTTAATTACTCAACGTGATTACATGAAAACTAATTTTGCGCAAATAAATAGAATGTATCAATAAATTACAATTAAAAGTATCACCTACATATCATTGGTTTAGCGACAAATGGCAATAGACTGAAAAACTAAGACGAAATTTGTTTATTACCATTTGTCGCTAAACCAATGATATCTAGGAGATACATTTAATCGTAATTTGTTGATACATTCTATTTCTTTACGTCAAATCAGTGTTAATGTAATCACGTTTAGTAATTAAGCTATTATTCGCAAAAGAACGCAAGAAAATTTGAATTTGCCGCACTAGTGTAAAGTTCCGCCTAATTACACGCTTAGAGCTAAGATCTAAGCCTTTAATATCATAAGTAGTCTTTAGGAGATTAAAGGGATTATAATTCTGAACATAATAGGCCAAATTGACTTAGCTTTAGTTGACAGTACTAAAAATATATCCGTCCCTTACATTACCGTGTATTAGACAAGAACAGCAACAATTTTAGGAGTATTAGATCTGTCAACTAAACGCTATAAAATTGGCTCCACTATAGGGATATAGACTGTCAAAATCACAACCCTTTTTTTGCTGTTGTCGGGTAAAAATTTGATACTGGTATCGATTCGGTGGTTTTAGAGATCTCTTTAGCCCACTTTAAAATTTTAGTTTGGGCGCCAAGTGTTAGCGGGAGCTACTCAATATAAACAAGTTATATTCGCGCAGTGGTATATTGACATATTAAACGTAATAATAAAACTTAAACGAAACATCATTTTCATAAACACAGAGCTGTTGAGAACACACTTTATATAAACAGTTGCTATAGGCAACTAACAGTCTACCGCAGACCACATATAATAGTAGTATTAATAGATGTTTTTTTTTTCTTATAGTTTGGCTCCACACATAGTGTATTTAGCCAGTGTCAAGTATTGTAGTTTTTCATCGTATTCTGAAATATTTCATGTAAAGTCAAGGCTTAGTCACAGTCAGTCAGGGTAGTCATAGTCCAGTCTAAGTCAGGTAGTCATAATCCAGTCTAAGTCATGCCCTAGTAAAGTAGTGGCAACTTTACTAGAGGCTTCTATGGAATTTTGGAAGCAACACGAAAAACCACGTTTCACTACATTATATCACTTGCCCACACTTATACTCGTAATTCAGCACTTAATGCGTAAAATGCCACTAATTTTAAACATTAACACTAGAAAAAGCATAAGTTTTGTAAAATAATACAATGCACCGACGTGAACTTTTCCGCGTTTCCGCCAAAATCCACAGAGCTGTTGAGAACACACTTTATATAAACAACTGTTGCTAGGCAACTAACAGTCTACCGCAGACTACATATAATAGTAGTATTAATAGATGTTAGAATTAGTAGTAATAATAGAGGATAGGTTTATTCAACACCACTTCAACACTAAGCGTCACAAAAGCTATTCGGTATATTTACGTTGAACTTAATTTAAAACTGCTTAGCCGTGCAACTAAATGAAGTGACGCCACTCGCGCCTCTAGTGTCGAGTAGCTGTACTAGGTGATAGAAAAATCTGCAGATAAAGCAAGTATTTATTTTAAAAACGTTATTTATTTTAAAGTAGGTACCGGAGTTTTGGCGGGAACGTGAAAAAGTTCACGTCGTTGCATTGTATTATTTCACAAAACTTATGCTTTTTCTAGTGTTAATGTTTAAAATTAGTGGCATTTTACGCATTAAGTGCTGAATTACGAGCATGAGTGTTGGCCAGTGATATAATGTAGTGAAACGTGGTTTTTCGTGTTGCTTCCAAAATTCCACAGAAGCCTCTAGTAAAGTTGCCACTACTTTACTAGGGCATGACTTAAACTGGATTATGACTACCTGGCTTAGACTGGACTATGACTACCCTGACTGACTGTGACTAATACTTGACTTTACATGAAATATTTCATAATACGATGAAAAACTACAATACTTGACACTGGCTAAATACACTATGTGTGGAGCCAAACTATAAGAAAAAAAAAAAAATTAGGTACCTACCTACCTATCTACTGAACGTAAAAGTGATCAATAAATATGACGTATGACGTTTTGTTGTATTGAGTTGAGTTATAGTGAAGGCATAAAAAACTAGCCCGGCCCCCCCATGGGGTGGTCCGACGGTCTGGTGAAAATCACGGGGAGTCAATGGATGCACGAGGCGAGCAGCCGCTCAAAGTGGCGCTTTGTGGGAGAGGCCTATTTTCAGCAGTGAAGGTCTTATGCCGTTTTGCACAGGCAATATTTTGCGACCCGCCCCCTAATTACCTAACTCGCAACAGGTTTGCGACAGGCGTAAATCTCGCGGTGATTGCTGTCATACATCATTAGTGGTGTCGAGAATGTATGCTTCGCTACTGCTGTCGCATTGCTACTGCTGTCGCATTGCTGTTGCAAATTTTACGTAATTACCCCGCCGTCTTGCACAGCCCGATATTTAGAAGCCACAATGTACACCATTTACGGGCCGTACATTCCTGGTCGTACAATACGGGCTGTGCAATATCTTGGACGTGCATTCTTATCACGAAGCAACAATTTTTAACAGAGAAATTACTGGATTTTTTTATGTATCTAATTTTATTCGCCATGTTTTAAGTGCCGCCTATTTTGTCGTTTTACGTTTAAATTTTAGGCACAAACTTCTCTAAAATGTATCCGCCGAATGGCTTTAACGTGCCTGTAAACTAAGTTGAGTAATTTAGACGTATCGTCTCTAAATTTTAGTTAGAGGTGTCATGTCTAAATAGCAAAGTGGTGTTTGACAGCTCTAAATTAAAATTAGAGAAAAGGTTAGTCGGTGTGCCGCCGAATCGACACCACTGTCAAACTATGTTTGTAAGCAAAAAGTTAAATGTCCCAAGTTGAATTGTTATTTTTAACAAAATTGTGAAAATAGGTATTATTGTGATTTGACAGTGAAATCAACCACTGTTTCATTACTCTAATAGTAATAATTTTATTCTTGTTTTTTCGTACCATCTGTACCATTTATTCGTGACTCGTGTTATTGTAACAAATTTTGTTTGTATTATAATTATAATACCTACTAAACTGTATGTGCCACCACACCGCGGACCAATATAAGCAGTAACGCGATATTGAAAAATAATATTTAGAAGATGTATATTCTTTGTGCTTCATAAATAATCTTAGATCTAAGTCGTCCCAGCCTTTGCTTCAAACGCTTGCGTGTTTTAGGGTCGAACAGCGCCATCTAGCTCATTAGTGGAGAACTAGCGCCAGAATACATTTCGAAGCGGATACAAATTATGGATTAAAATGTCTGTTTCATCCATAGTTTTTTGTCGCTAATAAGCTTGTGTCGTGCTATTTTTATTGTTGCACAAATTCATAATATTCCTAACAAAACAAACAGTCGTGAAAACAAACATTAATAATTCATTTAATTTAGGCAACTAGCTTAAAAATAAACAGGCCCATATTTACATATACCTTACAGACTAACATACATATTTTATTATAAAAAGAAGCGCACATGTTAAGGAATTTTCTTTTTTCGGTCGCGGCTCCCTGTACCGCCGGAACACAATTCCTTTTGGCCAAAATGCAGGATCCAGAAACCAGAAATAAATCACGAACCAAAAAGTTGCAAAGTAACAAGCATTTTAAAATACAGGAATAAAATGAGACAATTCAAACGTGCAGTGACGTCAGTTCGTTCACCTTCATAGACCTCATTATTATCATATATTAGTTGTAACCATATTTTTTAGCTTTTTAGCTCTTAGAGTTAGTAAGTTGAAGTGGCAATGGGCAGGCCACATCGCTCGTAGAACTGACAACCGATGGGGAAGAAAGGTTCTCGAGTGGCGACCACGAACCGGAAGACGCAGCGTAGGCCGGCCCCCCACTCGGTGGACCGACGACCTGGTGAAAGCCGCGGGGAGCCGATGGATGCAGGAGGCGAGCAGCCGCTCATGGTGGCGTGCTCTGGGGGAGGCCTATGTTCAGCAGTGGACGTCTTCAGGCTGTTAATGATGATGATGATGATAGCGAAATGCGTTTAGTAGATCCACCGTAATACATGTTCAAAGGGACAAACAGAGACAGACAGAAAATTTAAACAAAAATTGTTTCTATTTCGAATTTCGATTAAGAAACGTAATGCAATAAAAAAATTGAAAAAATATTTAATATACAGACTTACCCTTTGTTTAGGCGGGAACGTGAAAAAGTTCACGTCGTTGCATTGTATTATTTCACAAAACTTATGCTTTTTCTAGTGTTAATGTTTAAAATTAGTGGCATTTTACGCATTAAGTGCTGATATAGTGATATAATGTAGTGAAACGTGGTTTTTCGTGTTGCTTCCAAAATTCCATAGAAGCCTCTAGTAAAGTTGCCACTACTTTACTAGGGCATGACTTAGACTGGATTATGACTACCTGACTTAGACTGGACTATGACTACCCTGACTGACTGTGACTAAGACTTGACTTTATATGAAATATTTCATAATACGATGAAAAACTACAATACTTGACACTGGCTAAATACACTATTTTTTTTTAATTTTATTTATTTATTTGTTCACATAAAAATAAAAACACAGAAATTATACAACTAATAATATTATGTACAAAAGTAGTTTTTAACTAAAATAATGCTGAACCCTGAATCCCACACTAGGACGACCTGTGTCGTGAGATTCAGTTTCTTCCTTAATATAGGGTAGGTGGTTAATTTATGTTTCTGAGCAGACTAATAATATTTATTAAACACTAAAGTATGTATATATATTGAGGTAGGTATCTAATGTTCATTATTGCGCTGATAGCTACTTTCTCTTATAATAAATGGATACGTGGAGTCCTTGAACAAATGGGTTAGTTAGGTACTGAGTGAGCTTGCATCAACGAACGGGAGATAATGTCAGCATCAACACCCAGTAGGCAAACCTATAATAAATACTACTTTCTATGAACACGAGTGACGCCCGACTATTAGTGCATTATGTTAAATGAGTGTCATTATTTAACCCACATTGATGCAAGAATTCGTGACTACATACAGGGACAAAGAGATGATATTGTTTGTTGTAGGTAGGCTATAATTATAAAAAAGTGTGTAAAAATTTCTTAATTAGTTGCGTAGTTTTTCACAGTGCACAACTGATTTTATTAATATATTATTTAAGGATGCAGGTACTACTTACTACCTACTACTTGAGTAGAAAACTGGCTTTAAATTGTACCTTAAATTTGCAAAGCCATGGTAATTAGATACCTATGTGTGGAGCCAAACTATAAGAAAAAAAAGTCTTACCCTTAGCCTAGCTACAGTAATATTATATGCATTTACCATCGCGGACTACAGAAATTTGCAGATATCGCGATCATAAAAATAAACAATAAAATTGATCAAAAAGATACAATCTCTTTCCAAAGAAAAACGAATCCAAGAATCCAATATGTACAAAGCTTTGCTACAAACGCTTGCGTGTTTTAAGGTTGAACAGCGCCATCTAGTTCTAGCGCCAGAAAACATTTTTAATTCCGTAGTTATTTTTCGCTAATTCCACTTGAAACCTCTAACCCAGGGGACTTCAGCACTTTCTATTCCATTCCGATCCCCTATGCTGGGGACTCAACTAGCACAATAAAACTTCCACTAACATCCCTTAGCCCAATCCCCAGCGGACTAACAGCGCTCACTTTTGCACTACAACTCCCGAGGAATTGAAATATTCATATTCATATTCAATTATGTATTGTGCTCACATTTATAATACAGACTATAGATGTGATGCAGGTTGTCTTAAGGTGGAACGTTACACTCGCGCGGGTAATTCAAATTTTCTTGCGTTCTTTTGCCAATAATAGCTTAATTATTCAATTAAACAATTTTCTTCTTAGTTTTTCAGTCTCATTTGTCACTAAGCCAATGATATCTAGGTGATACTTTTAACTGTAATTTATTGTACATTATATATACTAGTGAAACGTTACACCTTAAATCTACAAAAACACGCAAAATTTTCACAGGCCCAGTTTGACATAAATTATTACTTGCGATTTTCAACTTTAAACATAGACCTCTAAAGACCCTCTCAAAAGAAGTGCTATAACGCCTCGGCTGCAACTCTTGAAACACGTGGGCGTTTTATTGACCTATGCATTGTCATTTTCGATATCTTGACAACCGATAACCGTAAATACGTGTACGGATTTGTACGTTTAATATTTAGATGGGAAATCCAAATACGAATAGTAAAAAATTAATAGTCTAGGTTTATAATAGTTAATGTACAGGTACTAAAACGAATCAAATTGTTTGTTTGTTTGCGTGGACCACCAATTTACCCAAATTAGTTGCATGGTACGTCCAGAGCGATAAGTTCTAACTTACGAGCTGTCAAACTTAAGTGCAAACTGGCATTAGAGAAATTAAAAAGTACCTACCCATGTTTGTCTATTTGATAAAATTGATGTGATGTACACTCCACCTCGTGTAGTGTACCGATGACCTGTGGGGCTGCCGTCTAAGCCAATCATAATCGATGAATGGGCTGGGCTTAATTTCGTCATTTCCAGCAAGTTGGCATTGTGTAACATCTCCACCATTAGTATTTTCTCACTACTTAACTCATTATTATAGTTAATCAATGTTTTGTCTATTCAGTTCTTCGCCTAAGGGACCATAATACCGATGGATGAGGTTTTTACACAACCGGAAATTACCAAATGAAGCCCATTTATCGATTACGATTGAGTTACACAATACGGGGACTGGTCAGAATCATGGGGATGCAGGATGCAAGCAGCTGCTCAAAGTGGCGCTCTTTGGGGGAGGTTTATGTTCAGCAGTGGACATGTTCAGGCACATGATGATGATGGTGCTGAATGTGATGTTTAAAATTTCATCAAAAACAGCTCAGGCGCTTGCTGGTGAAGTGGTAAAACAGACAGACATTGTTATATACCAATTTATGATCAGTATTATTATGAAAGAGTCTGTAAGTCACTAGCATAGTAATTTAGGCATAACTAGTTATCACTTACTATCAGGAGATGGCCTGCTCATCATAAAGATGCGATAAAAATATCAGTTATTAATAATGGACAATTCAGAAAATAAACACCAGTTTCGTTTCCAAAAATAATCAAACTGTTAAACAATAAAATAAAAGGGTTCTTGCGCACTAGGCAGGTTGGTCGTGACGACCAGTGTTTCCGGATCCATCAGTAGCAGGTTAACTGGACACTACTATTTTGACAATTTGGTACTGTCATTGATAAAAAAAAAAAAACTGGTCACGAACCGGGCTGCATAAACTGTGCCCTATCGAATACAAAAAAAAACTATCAACGTTTATAATTGCAACTCTAACTAATAAGCCGACTTGTGACTAGGGGGTATAGCAAAGATACTTTTCAACACATTTGCTCAAAAAATGGATTTACAAAGCCTGTATACATTGTTCGAAAGTTGAACAATACGTACCATGCAACGCAGCGTGCGGTAAAATAGGTACTCTCACCTAAGTACCTATTTTACCGCATCCTTCGTTGTATAGCGCCGTGCGTAACCTTTACGGTTTATTTTAAATTTCAATAAAACATATATAAGAATTTCACCAAGGAGTTTTACATTACGAGAATAAATAAGCTGAATGATCGAAACTCCTTACAAGCGTTTTTGCTCAATACGTTTGTCTCACTTTAATACTAAAGAGAAAATGAAACTAAAGATGTAGTTCTAATTTTCACTACACGAACGTGGCGCCGCTTGCGTTGTAAATGCGCGCCATTTAAGTCCATTTTCATATTAGATTAGAAACATCAAAGATCGTTTGTTGCGACTTTCCCACTAATAAACAACAGTTTGTTTCAATACCTATTCTACTGTTTTCTCGCAAATGTGTTGAAAAACGTTGTATGATACAACTATTTCTTTATTTTATTTATTATTTATATTTAGCGTCAACGCTAATGGAAAGGTATCTTTCCTAGACCCCCTGAACGCTAAAAACACAACGAATTGAATTTCTTTTTCATTATTTGAACCATTTGGTGTGGAGACCCTGGGTCTGTAGCCCAGCATCGAGTTGCCTTTTTTATAACTAAATAGGCTTGCATTTGACCGCAATCTCACCTGATGGAAAGTGATGACGCGGTCTACGATGGTACATGCTTGCCTAGAAGATACCTATTCACTCGTGACTTGAAGAGCTCCAGATTGTACTTATCGGGGAAACAAAGACGCTGGTAATGTGTTCCATTCCTTCGCTGCTCGGAATACCTAAAATTCATATAGAGTAGACATGTGTAGGTAATGCAAGTAATATCACAAAAGTGATATTACTCGGCGCGTACTGTCATATGACATTATCACTCGAGAATATGAAGCATAACACATGACAACATGACTCTGTTGCTATAGTTCGGTTCAGTCAGTAACAGTATCGTCGCGCAATGTATGACTGTTCTGTAGCTAATATCACACGTAATGTTTGTGGTGTGGCCGTCGCGTGCCATGTTGATACATTACACGTGATATTAGCTACAGAACAGTCATATTACGCATAGATAGATGGGAGCACAGAACACTATTATGATGGGAGCGACGGTCGTTCATGACGTCCATTCATAAACTTATAGTTTCAGAGTCATAGATTTATCTTTTGAGATTTAAGATTGCTAATTTGCTAAATAAAGTTTAATCGCATTAAATAATAATATAAATTAAGTACCTACTTAAATATGATTTTGAATAAATTGAATTGATTGGCTTATTCCACAAATCTCCTTGGACAATCTCCTGCGAAGGGGATTTTGGGGTTTTAGTCCAAAAATTTAATTTTTACTCATTGCATTTTACATCTTTAGTTACAAGTGATAAAACGAATAAAGAAATACAATAGGTACTTTTATATTGCTTATTACAGTCATTACCTAACATAACAATCATCACTGTCATGTTTGAGGTCATGTTATATTACGAAGATATATGACTTTACTGGGTGATGCCATGTAACATGGCATTACACTTTACTGTACTGTTTCGCGCATGTCTAATATAGAGTGCGTGGTCGATGTGACGCGACCAAATTGCTGGCACTTATCATAACGAATCAGCAAAGCCTGTATGACATAATGATTGTTGGGAATCCCTACCCTATTATCCATCCCCATACTTTATAAAAGTGAAACTTTGTTTGTCACCAAAACGGTTAAGCTATTTTGAATAACTTTTTGTACGTAGATTACTATTACTTACCCCCGCACGCGTATTATGTAAAAATTGCAACAGCAAAGAAACGGTGTTGTTTTACTTGGTGGTAGGACTTTTCTGCAGAGTTCGTCTAGGTAGGTACCACCGCTTTGCCAGTTATTCTGCCGCCAAGCAGTAGTGTGCAAGCACTACTGTGTCCCGGTTTGAAGGGCATTGTAGCTAGTGAAATTACTGGGCAAATGAGACTTTATGACCTGATTTCATAGTCTGGTAATCTGATTACTAGACTGTGTGATGTCTCAGGATGACGTGCGCATTGCAGTGTTACGCGAAACTTTATTATTTTAAAGTTCCGAGTGACACTGCAACTGTTATGGGCGGCCGTGTCGCTAACATCTGCTAGGCGATCATGTAACTTGATTGCAACCAATAGAAACACAAAAATGTATGGATTTGACAGTTTTAATACACAGTTTATTTGCATAGTTACTGTGAAAAATTTCAAATTTGGAATGAAATTTCTTCTGTTGCATTGCTATCAAAGTTACATGATCACCCCACAGGTGAACGACTAACTCGTCACGACATTCATTCTCATAAAAAAAAAAACAGCAGTAGCAAAGCAACAGCAAACACATAGCAATCGGTCGCAGCCGCCCGCCTGTTGCTCGCCTGTCGTTGAATGCACTTTGGCCTTTGATACTAACTAGCGCCACTAGCAACAGAACAGCAATAGACGGAAACAAAATAATGCACTTTTTTCGATTGTCCGACTTTCTGCTCTGCCAAAGTGACGTTTGACAGCTTGGACAGCAATGATTGCGAAATTTGCGCCAGTTGCAAATTTTTCGTAATAAGCTAGCCGGTTTCTCGTACGTTTGTCAAACTCATGTTAACTTAAGGTACCAAATACTATACCTACGCTCATTGGTTGACCAACCGGCAACCAATGAGCGTTCAGTATTTTTAAGTTAATATAAGTTTAGCTTTAACAAACGTTCGTGAAACCGGGGGTTACACTATTATAATTATAATTATATAATATATAATTTTACGGGATAAAATATGTATCCAATGTGACTAACATAGGATACATATTTTATCCCGGAAAATTATGAGTTCTGATGACAAACATTCAGTTTCATTTTTTTTTTCAGTTTATTTAGTTCTCATGGAAAACGAGTGAAATTGTAGAATATTGTTTGATGGCATCTTCTGTTTCCTAACAAAATAAAATATATGTGCCTGTTATTTTTCATCATCATCATCAACAGCCTGAAGACGTTCATTGCTGAACATAGGCCTCCCCCACAGAGCGCCACTTTGAATGGCTGCTCGCCTCCTGCATCCATCGGCTTTCACCGGATCGTCGATCCACCTAGTGGGGGGCTGGTCTAAGCTGCGTCTTCCGGTTCGTGGTCGCCACTCGAGAATCTTTCTTCCCCATTGGTTGTCAGTTCTTGTGTTGATTGGTCGCTAAGGCCTAGTGCACGTGCACATTGTCTCATCGATTCTATGAGATGGACTAATCTAATGAATAATTTGGCAATAATATTATTAATGTCCGTCTCTGAATGTAGACGTTGAATTTTTTAATAAATTTATTATTATTGCTTATATTTATGGTAATGATATGATGATCTAAGGTTTTTGGTTTTTGTATTTAGTGTTATGAGTTTTGAGATGGTATCCACTGTAAGCTAGGAGATTTCGAGGCGTGTTTCTGGTAAAAAATATAAACAACTATATAGGAGGAATTATTTGCAAAAATTTGAAGGACATTGTAGCTAGTGAAATTACTGAGCAAATGAAACCTTATGATCTGATCTCAGTCTAGCAATCTTAATAACTGACTACTTACGTAATTTTCAGCATAACGTTCATGCGCAGTGCAGTGTCACGCAAAACTACATAATCTAGTGTTCTAAGTGACACTGCAATGTTATGGGTGGCCGTGACGCTTCACATGATGAACGACTACGTCCTTACATCATAATTATATTGATATACAAAATTAAAACCCACTTTTCTTGGTGATCATCAGTCCGAGATAGAGATGGCTTGAAAAACAGCGCTGCGTGGGCTTGGTCCCATCATCCCGGTGACCCGTCACCGGGGCCGATGGAACAGAAAAAGTATCATCTGCCCCGTTATAGTCGGATCCAGCTGCGTGCACGTCCATGCGACACAAAGATTACATCACCCCTTTTGCTTCCAACATAATTATTATTAGTTATCTTTGTTCTATAAATGTAAAGTAAAATAAACTAAGTACTATCTAAAACTAAAACTACCTCCACCACACAGCCTCCTTGGTGTGGTGGTTGAGCAGGGCGGCTGATAACCCGGAGGCGGCGGGTTCGATTCCCGCGACAGGACAAGTATTTGTGCACAGGAAAAAAAGCGCAAATACTTGTTCTGTGTCGGGTGTTGTGGGACCATGGTCCTCGTAGTTCCTGGGTCCCCAGATACAGGGAATCCTAGTTAAGGTATCAGGATATCTATGTATGTGATCGTTGGGCGTTGGGCGTTGGGCGTTATTACTTACAAGTATACAAACTTATAAATATAAAAAAAAGCTGGCGACATTACCTCGTTGAATGGCCAAATTTATTCTTTGGCCGAGGTAAGAGCCATCTTTGGTCACCTGTAATTTGTACTAGGCGTTTGATATAATATAATTTGTATTAAGGTGCTGAATGCTCCCAAATCGACTAACTTGAACGTAAGTGCCTCAAGATGTATATCATTCACAGGATTGAAAAAAAATGCATGTTAATACTGGTCATATTTTCTTTCCATCTGCAGAAATCAAAACACGTTTACTAAAAGTTTTCTCGATGGAAAAATATCGTGAATTGGGTTCTGAAAATCATTTAAACGCCCTAAAATGTTACATTATAATAAGACTCCCCATTGAAATAAATCATAGTGATAAGTTATGTTTCATTGCATCCATCTACAGGCTTCCTTTTTTTTATCAATAAGCATTAATTTCATAACTAATTATTTGTACCGCAAAATGGAAAAGTCGAAGCGCAACGCAACACAATCGCCATATTTTAGCTGCGCAAATAGTGTTCCTATTACAGTAAACCCTGTTCCCGAATCTTAGGTATTTTATGTAAACAAAGTAATGTCACGAAAAGTCACTGTCAAAGTGACATGCCAGTTGCCCAAAACATTTTTTACTAGTGAAAAATATTTTTATTAAATGGAGTTTAAGAGTATCAATCTTACTGATTGGCAAGCAAAACTTTGCATACAAAATATTACTAGGACATGAAGTAGGATTTTTCAATTCCAAAGTTGTAAAGGTAAAATTTTAAGAAGACGTAAATAAAACATCACTTATGTTTTTTAACTGACCAGAAACCTTATGAATTATTCTGACAAACATTCTATAATTTTAAATCGAGAGATTTATTCATATTTGATGTAAAAATATTCAGTTTGACCTGTTTTTTTATATATTACATACTTTTCATCATATCTCAAAAAGTGCACGAAAGTAGCACCATGGTGTCTTTGAAGAAAATGTGGCATATAATAAGCAGATTATGACTAGAAAAATAATATTTAATATTTTTTTGGTCAAATAATAGTAACCTACCATTATAAAAGATGTTTTTTGAACTGTTATCCCCCTTTGTTTACATAAAATATCTAAGATTCAGGAACATGGTTTATATGTTTCATGTTCGACTGCTTGTAATAAACGTGCTTCAATTGGGTCCTGTCAGCGAATTAAGTGAATGCTAAAAAGGGAATAAAGCAGTTATTTTTATATAAAAATTTCCTGTGTTCGTTCGTTAGTATAGCTTACCTATAGCTCAGCATCTGGCGGACTACAATCCTAACCCCAAACTATGATAGGTTAGATCCGATATGAGATAATTCAGCGACAGCCCATGCCCACCTGTCGCGCCGCTGATCTATCTAATTATGTAGACATACAACCTTTCAACGAAATACTGTGAATTCAATAAAATACATAACAAACATAGTAGCTTCATTGGATTGAATGACAATTTCTTAATAACTTTCAAACTAAAATTATGAACAAGTTGGTATTTATCCGGTTCGTGGTCGCCATCCGAGAACCTTTCTTCCCCATCGGCTGTCAGTTCTACGAGCACTGTGGATTGCCATTTCAACTTGCTAATTCTAAGAGCTATATCAGTGTCTTCAGTTCTCCTGTGGATTTCCTTACTACATATTCACTTACAATTAGGTGCGATAGTGGTACAAAACATTAAAAAAAAATTGTCAAAACTGTTTGCAGTAGGTTACCTACCGGAGAGTAGGTACAAGAAATTACTGCGCTTCATAGTCAGGCTGAAAAGTCCACTGTTGAGAGTAGCATAGGCCTCCCTCTTAGAGCACCACTTAGAGAGCGGCTGCTTGCCTCTAGCATCCAATGGATCCCCGCCGTATTGACGTCGTCAGTCTGGCCTGCGCTGCGTTTTTCCAGCTCATGGTCACCACTCGAGAGCCTTTCTTCCCCATCAGTTGTCAGTTACTGCATCATCATCATTCATCCTGAAGACGTCCACTGCTGAACATAGGCCTCCCCCAGAGAGCGCCACCTTGAGCGGCTGCTCGCCTCCTGCATCCGTCGTGGTTTTCACCAGATCGTTGGTCCCCCTAGCGGGGGCCGGCCTACGCTGCTCTATTAGTTACTGCGCTTACAACCAAATAAATGATTCTTATTCTTACTAGGCATGGATCATTTCACAAGGAGCAGGTGAAAAGTCATATGATTTTATTTTTCATAAGCCACTACTGCTATTTTTTGTCACACACTGCTACAAATCACTGGGTAATAATCACTTTTAATTTTTTTTTTATAACACGGACAGACAAACAAGCTGACGGCCCGCCTGATGGTAAGCAGTTACCGTCGCCTATAGACACCTGCAACACCAAGGGCGCTGCCGATGCGTTGCCTACCTTTTAAGACTCTATTTACCCGACGTTTGAAGTGCCCCATGTTGTAGCTCAACGGAAACACCTCAGAGGGTAGCTCATTCCACATCTTGCAAGTATGTGGCAGAAACGATCTCGTGAAACGGACTGTGCGAGACTTCCATGGGTCCACGAGGTGTGGATGAGCTTTTTGACGGTGACGAGCTGTGCGGTTATAAAACCGCGATGCAGGGATTAGGTTGAACAGCTCTTCAGAGCATTCCCCATTGAAGATTTTGTAGAACACACAGAGGGAACCGATGTCTCGGCGTAAACTCAGTGGTTCTAAATCTTTGGTGAGCTCAGGATCATCGGTGAGTCTAACGGCTCGTCGCTGTAAGGAGTCAAGGGGCTGAAGCTGGCACTTTGGCGCACCGTTCCAGAGGTGAGAGCAGTACTCCATATGCAGCCTGACTTATTAATCGTGGCTTTGGATTTCATAATATGAGAATAGCATCAGCGGTGAATATCAAAACATATAATATTGTTTATGCTTCAGTAAACAAACTGAGACCTAAAGAGTATAATTTTATAAACATTGTGCCTGTGATGTAGCGGTGAACTTTGATCTTGTTTAACTTAAGAGATAGATTTCTTAGTAATCATTTGTAGCAGGTCGCAACTTCACGAGGTTGCTCCTAAATCACATCTCTGTTCCATTTCATAAAACACCGCCAATCGCTTTTGATTATAAATTCATTAGGCATATGAAAAATCACAGTCTGTGAAAAATCGCAGGTGAAATCACATAAATAAATCAAATGATGAAATGACAATTATTTTAAAGTAGCAATCATTTCCATGCCTAACTCTTACCCAAAATGGAAGATATATATATACGCCGATATTAATTTAGGAAAGCGTATTTTTGAGGATGGCACGAGCTATAAACACTATTCATAATTTAGTATAGTAATTCTATTTTTTATTCTAATTGAGTGCGAGATAATTATACCCAGACACTGGCAATGTTAGTCGACAAGTGCCATTCCAACGCTCGACTAATTTAGCGGTGAATTTTAAAGTCCTTCCTATTTCAGGCTTTACAGAAAGCTATTTAGAAATGGACAGGTGATGCCCTTTCCAGAAACTTTATAAGCGTATTTATATACCTACGCTCACTTATATCGATTTTATATCGATTTATTTTTAAAATAACTATTAACTTCTATTTTAACATTTACCTTGGTCATTTTAGTAGTACTCAAATCAAAGCCCGTTGATAGCTCGTGAACATAATTTCTCGTACAAACACGACTCACCTGCGCGGGCAGGGGGCGAGGTAACTAAACGAGGCAGTCATTCGAAATTACAAAGAACAGAGCAGGATGAAACAAAAGACATCAACGGGTTCCCATGATTCATTAGAAATTCATAGTATTTATTAGAAATTAGTGGTTGAAATACACCACTAATATTCGTATGAGTTTTTTTATTGTTTGCAATAATTATAGCAATAATTATATTATCCTTTAAAAAAGGTATTATAAGCCTATTTCAACCACCTTAATTTCATACTGAAACATAATTGGATTTGTTATTATCATCTATTTATTTTCATAGTTATTTTGGTAAAAAACTTAACTACTTAAGTAATCGATTTTGGTTAAAAAAAATTATGCCACCAATGTGAAAAAATCCTTTTAAAAATATATTTTTTTATTTAAGGTGGAACATTTCACTAGCGCGGCAAATTCAAATTTTCTTGCGTTCTTTTGCCAATAATAGCTTAATTACTCAACGTAATTACATTAAAACTAATTTTGCGCAAATAAATAGAATGTATCAATAAATTACAATTAAAAGTATCACCTACATATCATTGGTTTAGCGACAAATGGCAATAGACTGAAAAACTAAGACGAAAATTGTTTATTGCCATTTGTCGCTAAACCAATGATATCTAGGAGATACTGCCGCCAAGCAGTAGTGTCTAGTAATTTTATTACTTTTGACTGGCCTGTTAGCTCAGTTGGTAGTAGCTCTGCCTTCTGAACTATAGGTTGTGGGTTCGATTCCTACCCAGGACAAACATTTGTGTGATGAACATCGATGTTTGTTCTGTGTCTGGGTGTTATATTGTATTCTATGTATGTATTTACAAACAAAAAGTATCTAAGTATTCTATCAGTTATCTGGTTCTCATAGTACAAGCTATGCTTAGTTTGGGGCTAGATGGCGCTGTGTGAATTGTCCACACATATTTATTTTATTTATTTATTTACTAGACTGTGTGAAGTCTCAGGATGACGTGCGCAGTGCAGTGTCACGCGAAACTATATGAATTTAGAGTTCCGAGTGATACTGCAATCTGTTATGGGTAGCTGTGACGCTTAACATCAGGCGAACGACAAACCTCCATACTAAAAAATAAATCCACTCACAAAATTGCACGTGATCGCTTAGAGTTAACAAGATACTATAAATTCATTTCTAAACACAGGTCGCTAAACTCATTTAAAAGCATTCGGTCAAGGACGTTGAACCACCCTGCTGCGCTAGGGCTATCATCGAACGTAAACTTTACATGACATTTCTTCAATGAAAAACACTTAATTTGGAAAAGTCGTAGAAGAAGCATTGTCTACCTTCGGGAGTAGATTTACCCCCTTTCGGGATAATACCCCAATTCAAACTCACCTTGTAATAGTTTGCCAAAAAACTATGAATTATTTGGTGTTGAGTTTAAAAGGATTGCCGATGAGTCTCCAGAAAGCCAGGAGAAGCCAGGTGGGGCGGTAGTAAATAATATTAGCAAGATGGCTTAGACGACGCTACGTAATGACTAGAGGTATATTCTCGTTAGTTTTAAAAAAGATAGCCATTCACGTTCGCACAAAATGGTTGTTCAAAACTATTCCTGTAAAATCCCTACAATCCATAGTACAATATTAAATAGTTATAAGTAAAACCACACTATCATACTAGTAATAATAATGCCTCCCAAATTTCCGGGCTAGACCATGAATGCATGAAACAGTGAAAGGAGGCAGGTGCTCGCGCTTCATCCATTCATCCTTTTCCCTTATCTTTTCCCCCCTCCCTTCTCGCTTTCTCAGAATAGGAGTGGCTTTGGACCTAATACTGAAGGTTGAATGTCTGTAATTTCTGAACCACAAAACCGACGATCTCGAAATATTTTCACAAAAAAAGAATGAATGAAATCGGACCACGCGTTAATGAATTACAAATAAGTACATATTTTTGCTTTCATTCCCTTTCCTGCAAGAACCGTGCTGAATTTCGGGATTAAAAGTATCCTATAGCCTACCTCGTAATATGAACTCAAATCATGCCAAGTTTCATTTGAATCTATTCAGTAGTTTCGGCGTAATGTTCAGCCAAGATACAGACAGCCAGACAAAAACGAAAAAAAAATAGTATTTTTTTTATGTAAACGAATGACGAGACGATCTAGTCGTTCGCCTGGTGTTAAGTGACACGGCCGCTCATAACAGATTGCAGTCTAACTCGAAACTCTAAGTTAAAGTTTCCCGTGACACGTCATTCTGAGACATCACACATTCCAAAAAAGTTTTCTAGACTGCGAGATCAGTTCCTAAAGTTTCATTTGCTTAGTAATTTCACTAGCTACAATGCCCTTCAAACCGGAACACAGTAGTGCTTGCACACTACTGCTTGGCGGCAGAATAACTGGCAAAGCGGTGGTACCTACCTAGACGAACTTTGCAGAAAAGTCCTGCCACCTATTATAGTAAAACTTAGTAAATAGTTTTGGCTTTAGTATCGATTATAGAGAGCCCTCTAACAATTTTTTTTCAAATAACTTTAATGTACAGAACTTACCTTGTTACAGTTTTATTATAAGTATTGATATAGATAGACAATAATATCTATTAACGAACATTTCAATATTTATTTTTTTCAATTTCATTTAACTTAGTAGGTAAGTAGGGGGGGGGGGTAGTACATAAGTATTTACATGTAAATAAGTCACACTTCCAAAACATTGTTTTACTAGACCTAAAAAAAAATACAGTTATAAATAATTTAAAAAAAAGAATACATAGCTTGTCAGCTTACATATCAGTCAATGAACAGCCAGCTTTCCAAACCCATCGGAGGACATGAATTACTAACGTAGTGTGAAAGGCCCGCAAGCCAGGAGGTGTTTGCGTGTGCCTCGTAATCTTGATGAGATGCCCGTTAATGCAGGGGTTTGGGGGGATTTAAGTCAAGGCTTTTCGTGATGGCAACCGATATTCATAAAATACCTAATCAATAAAATCCATTTTTTCAAACAGGATAATTTTGAAATTGATTTTAAGGGGGGACGTTTCACTCAGCGCGGGAACTTCAAATTTTCTTGCGTTTTTTGCCAATCATAGATTAATTACTCATTTCATTTATTTATATATAAGAATAATCTTACATGTCAATGCCTTACTTACGATCATCGCGATTATAATACATATCATAATTACGTAATCTTAATATTAAGTTACCTAATAAAATTGTAAAAAAATAATGTACATAATATACACTTTTATTTTTTATTGTAAGTATGGATCATTGAGCTTGTCCGCGAAAAACTCATCAATATCATAATATGCCCGTTTGAGCAGCAGCGTCTTTAACCTACTAGTAAACAAGCTGGTGCTGGGTGCACTGGTAATACTTTCAGGGAGGGCATTATAGATTTTAGCTTCTACATAATCTATCTGTTTCTGTGACTTGGTAAGTCGCTTTAGAGGTAGCCGGAGATGGTGCCTTCGCCTCGTCAAGTGGTTGTGCGAATTAGCCCACGTAGGGAACTGTTCAAGGTAATTTCTAATGTATTTAGCAGCTTGGAGTATGTACTGGCAAGGAACCGTAAGGATTTTTAATACCTTGAACAGTTCTCTCGCAGGATGATCCCATTCAACTCCTGACATGATTCCTCATGGCTCGCTTTTGGAGCCTAAATATCCTATCCCATTCAGCGGCTAGCCCCCACATCTCTATCCCGTACATCATCAACGAGTGTAAATAACCAAAGTAGGCTTTTTTGATATTATCGATGTGGAGGCTTCCGCATAAGCGGGACAGAGCGAAGCAAGCCTCTGACAGCCTCTGACAGACTCAACGTGATTACATGAAAACTAATTTAACGTAAATAAATAGAATGTATCACAACAAATTACAATTAAAAATATCACTTAGATATCATTGGTTTAGTGACAAATGGCAATAAACAAATTTCGTCATGGCTTTTCAGCCTATTGCCATTTGTCGCTAAACCAATGATATCTACGTGATATTTTTAATTGTAATTTCTTAATACATTCTATTTATTTGCGCAAGATTAGTTTTCATGTAATCACGTTGAGTAATTAAGCTATTATTAGCAAAAACGCAAGAAAATTTGAATTTCCCGCGCTAAGTGAAACGTTCCACCTTAAACTGTAAAAAGTACTTTGGCTTAGGCCATAAGACTATAAAACCCGCGTCCTGAAGCAGTTTATCCTGACAACGCGTATGTATAGATTAACTTATCCTGGATTAGTCCTAATTTCTAAGTCTATCTCGGCATGTTAAAAAATTTGCCACTTAATATTATAATACCTATAAGATAAATCTAGGCCACATCGCTCGTATAGAACTGACAACCGATGGGGAAGAAAGGTTCTCGAGTGGCGACCACGAACCAGAAGACTTAGCGTAGGCCCCCCAATAACGATGGTGGACTAACGATCTGGCGAAAACCGCGGGGAGCTGATGAACGCAGGAGGCAAGCAGCTGCTCGAAATGGTGCTCTCTGGGGAAGACCTATTGTTCAGCAGTGGACGTCTTCAGGCTGTTGATGATGAACCTGCGGGCAGCTTCTTCACCTTTTTTCCTCTCTCTTATCCTTAATCCTAATCCTACGCACCTTGATGTATATAAAATAATATGAAAAACAATAAAGTATAAAACAAAATTCAAAACGTACAATTAGAACAACAAAAAAAATTGTAAACACGTTAAAATATATATTTCCGAACTCTATAATTATAATATTCAAAGAAATATAATTATTTAATGCACAATACGTTAAGGCGTGGCATTTCTACCTACATCAATCAATGACTGAATCGCTTTTGATCAAACTTTCGTCTTTAAATCGAGGGAATAAGGTTCAATTGATATTAATGTATTTGTACACAATCGTTAGTGACTTTAATTACTTGTAACTCAATTATAACGGGGCCTTAACTGTGTCAGGGGAGGTCAACCTTTTAACTCTGTTTTTTTTCACCTGTTTCATCTTGGCCTTTTTAACCTGGTTTTAATGGATTAGAACACGTGAATATTATAACTACAGTAGGTATATTATTTTATTATTAGAACACTGTATTTTTATTTATTTAATTAAATGAGTGACTGACAATCACTACAATGGTTTTATATTTAGACCTTACAATTTCCTTCTAACTGTCACATTTATTACGGTATTTTTTAAAATCAGAAATATTTTTAGGTTTTTATAACGGATGTAACACAAAATCATATCATAAAGTTAACGTCAAAACTTTTTTTTGATAAATTTCTGTGCACGATGAGACCCGTTTTAAATAACTTCGAAATAAACTAATGGCCTGCCCCGGCTTCGCACGGGTATAATAGTTTCGCAGCGCACGCGATATAAACAATATTTTAGGTAATTTTTTTAGACCTTGGGTTACATTAATGACGTTTTAGTAAGGATCCTTAATTTTTTTGAAAATATAATATAGCCTATGTCACATAGTGTAGAACAGTGAAAGAATTTTTAAATCGGTTCTGTAGTTTCGGAGCCTATTCAATGCAAAACAAACGAACAAACAAACAATCAAATCTGTCCTCTTTATAATATTATTGTTATTAAGATGTTAAAATTAAGATTAAGATCAGTTTAAGTCGCAAAAGTTTAAAAAGTGGTATTTAATAACGCAAATAAATCTTTCAATTATAATAATTCGACCAAAAGTTTTTAGGGCTCGCAATGCTGACGTCTGACCACCTGTAGATAGTACTATATACCTACAGTGTAGGTACATAGTACTTTTATTGATTCTGTGCCGCCTGTCATGGTGATTTTAAATCGAACCTCTGATGTCATAACCCTACTAATAATTTTTTTCATTTGTTTTAAGCATATAAAATAACAAAGTGCTTCTTTTTAAACGGGCAATGTGCCTTTATTACTCAAGCTAACTACTACAACAATAAAAACTAAATTAAACTAAGCTAAACTAAACTAAACTAGCTACTTTACCTACTACAAAGAACACTTATGAACTGTATAATAGCCGCGATGGCCTATAGACAGTCCAAGAAATATCTGCTATGCTTAATGTCATTGTGATGTAACGTACCAACTAAAATATATATATAGCATAGTTATAATGAACTGAAGTCGATGGAAGCATAGAAAGAAATAAGACCATAACAAACATCCTTAAATTCAAACTGTTCTTGACCTCTGATAATTTTGACTATTGTCTGCAGAGCGTGAAATTTATTTAAAATGTGTTTGACCACTGATCGGATCTTTGTAATGGATGATCCTATGCTACCAAATCTTGTGGTAGAATCTGGAAGTAGACCAGTACTCATACATATATTTTACAATACTCAAAATCGAGTGCACTAATGTACATTCGAATAAACTCTCATCATCATCACCAGCCTGAAGACGTCCACTGCTGAATATAGGCGTCCCCCACAGAGCGCCACTTTGAATGGCTGCTTGCCTCCTGCATCCATCAGCTCTCCGCGGTTTTCTCCAGGTCGTCGGTCTACCGCTACGCTGCGTCTTCCGGTTCGTAGTCGCCACGCGAGAACCATTCTTCCCCATCGGTTGTCAGTTCTACGAGCGCTATGGCCTGCCCATTGCCATTTCAACTTGCTAATTCTAAGAGCTAAACTTAACTAGGCAATAAACTCTACTATGTATAGAACCGTTGGGCGTGTGAGAATAGGACCACACCATCTCTTCCCGTCGGTGTCGTAAGAGCCGGCTAAGGAAATGGGCGGCAGCATTCTCTGAGGTACATTAAAATCTTCTGCGATTACCATGCCGCCTGCCAAGCATGGTGATTATGGCAAACCTCTCTATGATAAGCGTCCAAAGTGTCGTTATGTGGCAGACCCCTGTGTTCAGCGGTGGACGTCTTCCGGCTATTCAGTTGTGAACAGCCAGACAGCCTAAGAGCTAAAGAACTAAGAACTAAGAACTATTATTGAATTTGGTTAAAAGACATATAATACAATACAATACAATACAATACAATACAATACAATACAATACAATACAATACAATACAATACAATACAATACAATACAATACAATACAATACAATACAACCTACTTTTCTGGCAACCCTAATAGGTATACCTACTTTCTACTCTCAAGCTTTATAATCTTTGCTCACGTGGCATATTACGGCAATAATGTCAAAAAAACATGTTTTACATATACCAACGGCGGTTGGCGGCTATACCACTCCTTGCCTTTTGCCACGCCCTACAAATAATACTTTCTGCGTCCGAACTAACAATTTTTAATGTGAAAATATGAGTTATTAGGTAGGTACACACTAGGGTTTTCACGTTTCCTACCTCTTCGTTCTTGGGTATCCGAATGATTTTGGATGAATACTAAACCAATTTGCATATAGGTAAGTATATTGTAAGTTAAAGTACCTACCGATGGGGAAGAAACGTTCTCGAGTGGCGACCACGTACCGAAGCCAGCGTAAGCCGACCCTCCACTAGGTGGACCGACAATCTGGTCAAAACCGCGGGGACACCGATGCAGGAGTCATGCAGCCGCTCGAAGTGGCGTTCTATGGGAGAGGCCTATGTTTAGCAGTGGACGTCTTCAGACTGTTGATGATGATGATGATGATGAAGTACCTATTGTCTTATCGTCATCATCATCATCAGTCTGTATACTTACTTATGACAACTTTTAAACAATTTATTAAAAAAAAAACACAAAAAGTAAGACCAACCCTACTCCACTCCATCTCACGTCCAGCCAAATGCCCCAGCTCCTAACGCTAGCCACAACAACGAAATTATTCTTTTTTCAAAAGCTTTTATGAAAAAGTGGTGTATACGGCATACGGCAGTCTATACCGCCAATAGAAATATACGGCATACGCCGAATAGGAAGGTATGTGTGGATTCAAAATTCAGAAACACGTATGGTGTTTTACCTCTTTGTTCGTTTTATCGGCCATTCGAATCTTGTTAGGGTTGTCTGCGCGCGGTTTTATGAGCTTTTGTTCTGTTGGACAATGGGTGTGGGATTTGAAAATATGTAAGCACTTTAGGGGAAGGGAATCTGCGGCAAATATTGGCGTATAAAAAAATCTGAAGAAGTAGGTACTTTCTCTTAATAATATTTTTTTAATATGGCAATGGGCAGGCCACATCACTCGTAGAACTGACAACCGATGTGGAAGAAAAGTTTTCGAGTGTCGACCACGAACTGGAAAACGCAGCGTAGGCCGGCCCCCCACTACCTATGTGAACAGACGATCTGGTAAAAGTCGATGGATGCAAGAGGCGAGCAGCCATTATCAGCCAGTGCCATTAACTCTTCGTGCACGAATCCGACTCGCACTTGGCCAGTTATTTAATTTGGTCAAGTGTTGTCACTAAACATCAGATGTAATGTGGTAAAACGTTACTTTGATGATATTAAAAAACCACAGTATGCCATGTTTTGACACGTTGTTTTTCATTGTAATTTTTATTGTTTATTTTTTTCTCAATATAGACAACCCTAGGTTTCTTCGTTCCGCGTCATAAGTTCGACGGTTCGCAGCACACGGCTATACGCCGTGGTTATACGGTTTAACCAAAACACTGTCTGTGAACTTCGGTTATAAAAACAAGACATATTAAGTGCGCTGTCAAAAGAATGCGAAACTTTGACCTCTGAAAACAGACTAATAATTGCAAAATAATTAAGTTACGACCAAAAGAGCAATAAATTATTGACGATTATATTAGTAAGCAATTATATTTTAAAAATCATTATCCCAGTTTGTCAGTTAAAAATGAATAAAGGGGCCTTTTTAGTATGCCTGAATCAAACACAAAAAAAAACAATTGCCTACTCTATCAAACAAAATAATTATAAAAAAAAATAACTTGCTTTTGCTTTTCCATGTAGGTAGGTATAAAGTGCCGTCAACCCTAGTACCTCTCTGATTGTTATACTATTTTTTTTTTTTTATGATTAAGAAAAGAATATAATTTTATAATGTACATATTAATATACTTAACTGTAGACACTCTGATGTAATTGCCATATTAATTATCTGTTAATTAAGAGTGTTTGTTAAATTAATTAAGGGATTTATTTAAATCTTCAGGTACTTTAATAAGTATAACCACAATAAAACTAGGTATTCTATAAAACTAAACTAAAACTATAAAATTAACAATATAATACAAAACTAATCTAACAAACCACTACCAGTGGGCAAAGTGCCCAAAATGTTGGCAGCATTGCCACGTTGAATGGCAATGCTTAACCTTTGGCCCAAATAGAGGCCAGCATTTTGGTCCAAAGACTTCTATGTATACACCAGACAGGACATCTCTAACTTGCATTGTCAACCACTGCAAATATGCCAATGAGCATCTTCTCGCTCATACGATGCTCAGCTCTCAAAGCGACTGCACGTGCAGCAGTGAATAGCACTAAAAATTATGATCCGAATGTGCCATGGCACTAGCGCTGCGTGTTGTGATCGTTGGTTAGACGATTTAATCTCGTAAAGCGCTGTAGCGGATTTTAGTTTAATTATACAAAAGTGACAACTATTTGTGCTTTGAATAGCTTCTCTAGTACATATACCTCTTTGTTTTGGTCACGCGTTGCTTCAACCAGACGCTTACAAATTTATTTATTATCTTTCAGAGTAATATTTTTATACTTGAGCTGGATTATTAAACAAAATACTTATACAAAAATACACACTTACCTACAATAGCCGTATAAAACCTACAATTTGAATAAGTTTGTGTCGTGTTATTTTTTTATTGCACAAATATATAATACACCTAAAAAATAAACAGTTGTGAGAACAAAAATTAAATATCTCAAAAAATGACAAAGTTACAATCATTTTAAAATACAGGAATAGAAAGAGACAGTTCAAACGTGCATTGACGTCAGTACGTTCTCCTTCATAGTACATCATTACTAAGCTGTTGTGGCTTTACATACAATTTTTTTGACATGTGACTTCACAACGTGCGTTTTCATAGTAACTTTTTTTTTTTTTATGTGATTGAATGACGTGACGAGCTAGTCGTTCACCTGATGTTAAGTGACACGGCCGCCCATAACAGTTGCAGTGTCACCCGGAACTTTAAAACAATAGTTTCGAGCGACACTGCACTGCGCACGTCATCCTGAGACATCACCCAGTCTAATAATCAGATTACTATAGACTGAGTGATCAGATCATAAAGTCTCATTTGCCCAGTAGTTTCACTAGCTACAATGCCCTTCCAACCGAAACACAGTAGTGCTTGCACACTACTGCTTGGCGGCAGAATAACTGGCAAAGCGGTGGTACCTACCTAGACGAACTTTGCAGAAAAGTCCTACCACCTAGTAACTGTGGGGAAGCTCTGTTTTGCGAGAAAGGGACAGGCGATGCCCCCTCCAGAAACATTAAAAGCTTATTACTCCGTTATTATATTTAATTTTTAACCTACTTTTTTTAATAATATTAAGTTGTTAATTTTTAATAGCAGGACACTAGCCTATTGTAGTTTCTATGAAAAAAAAGTTACCAGGCCAAATGTGTAGGTGGCACAACTCTTTCAATAGGCACCAACACAACAAAAAAAATAATGAATCGTAAATCGTGTAGGCACATAATTACCTGGCGCGAAATAATTACGCTCAGAGTCAAAGGCCGGTGAATACCACAAATTAATCTCGCAAAACACAAAGCGTAATCTTTTAAAACTATAACTTATGCTTTTTCCACCACCCGCATTATCGGCCATTTTGAATATCTCGAAATGTCATTAGCGATATAAATGAGTTTTGCGCCATAACGAACGCAGTGGTGCCACAATGGAAAATCATAAATCAAATGTCACTTTGACAGCTGCTGAAAGGAGGTACGTCAATGCATCGATGCGAACTTTTTAAAAGTCTTAAGAGAGGCCTTTTTTTCGAGTGATTAATTGTGAAAAAAGAGGCGTGCTTATGTTTTTTTGTTGTGCCTCAGTTTGAATGGAGATCTTTAGATGTTATTATAAGTTGTCTGACAGATGTGTAGGTTGAAAAATTTGAAGTTAGTGCGTTGGAATGTTTTTATTTGCGTCGAAATAAAGATTATTTATCTGTTTTTTTACTTGGAAACACTAACTTTGTGTTTCATCTGCCTAAGAAAGTAGGATGGGCCCATTTGATTCACTCATACACAGAAAAAAATAAGAATAATATAATATATGTCATTCTAGGTTCTTCCTGTTTAATCCTCTACGCAAACAATGAAAATATTGGATATGTTGCCGGAAACGCGCAAAAGTTCACGTCGTTGCATTGCAAGCTTTTTAGGCTTATTGCATTAATTTTCAAAGCTTGTGCTTTTTCCAATGTTAATGTTTAAAATTGGTGGCGTTTTACGCATTGAGTGCTGAATTACGAGCATGAGTGTGGACAAGTGATATAATGTTTTGAAACGTGGTTTTACGTGCTGCTTCCAAAATTCCATAGAAGCTTCTAGTAAAGTTGCCACTACTTTACTAGGGCATGACTTAGACTGAACTATGACTACCCAGACTGTGACTAAGACTTTACGTGAAATATTCTACACGATGAAAAATGTCAATTCTTGATACTGGCTAAATACACTATGTGTGGAGAAAAACGAAAAAAGAATCTGAAAATATTCGAGGTCTGGACCCCTATTCTCACGAATCGAGAAGAAATCTCGTCTGGGAATAAATCTCGAGACTCGAGTTTTCGGTATTCTCATGCAATTTATCTCGATTGCTAGCGCACGAGATGACTCGAGTGATGGAAGCATTAGCGTATAGTAGTCTGTGGATCGGAGGCAGTCGAGAGATCAGAACGAGATAACGCTATACGTAAGACAGCAACCACAAAGTCTATGCTCAGAATCAAGAACTTGAAAATTGACACTGGAACATGAATCAAACTATATAGAATATAAAAGTAAGTTGAGTTGAGGTCATGGACCTACTAAAAAAAGAAGGACGGAGTCCCAATTGATCCCGAACCGAGGTACCCATAGGAAGTCGGGACGCTAATAAGTACGAGCGGACACGCACACACTCACATCATAGGAAGTCTATCGCCTGCCATTACTGCTCCGAACCTCGCCCAAGACGCATAGAAAAAAATATTATAAAATGCCGTCTTGCGTTGTGAAAAGTTGTCGGAATCATAGTGGTTTGATAAAAAAAAGTCAGGGGATCACTTTTCACAAATAAGCTTGTTAATATTTCGCAAATTTCTTGCTTTTTCGATAAAACTATTGAGATGCAATCAATACACAAAACCAGCTAGTGTTACCAACAATCAAACTTGCAAATTACCCGAAAGTGTGGGAGAATGACCAAATTATGTTCGAATACAACTTATTCACCTATATTGATCATCATTAGAGATCTGACTATATGCAAATGCATATTTCCATTATGCATATGCATGTGCTGGACTTTGCAGGTTAAAATAAATATTGTACCGGTAATGGACCTACTAATCGTACATATTTGTGCAGGTTTTCTATAATGTAGAAAAAGTAAAGTAACGTAGAAAAATACGATTTATGTGTTCATAAAACATTTTAAGCAACACCCTGGCTATAAATCTTTGTGCCAAGTTTTATTAACTGACTGGCTGACCCGACCCTGTCCAAAGGAAGAAAGAACTGGGAACTTCTCTCTTCGCTATAGCGTACAGGGTATATTCCCAGTTGCCCCCACATGCTTCGCCCCCGGGTGGCAACTGGGAACAAAATTCCCAGTTGCCACCCGGTGGAGACTGGGAAGCTATTGCTCCCATTTCATTCGCCGTACATTGCTGCGTAGATTGCCAACCCCTTAATTACTGTCCAAATGTAATCTATACATGGTTCTTGGGGGGAGGGGGGCAAGTGCGGGGGGAGGCAGGGCAAGTAGGGGGGTGGACTAAGTGAGGGGGAGGTGGTGGCAAGTGCAGGGGGTGGCGAGGAAAGTGAGGGGGAGGTGGGGCAAGTGTGGGGGAGGAGGGTAAGTACGGAGTAGGCGAGGAAAGCTAACCTATCGAAAGTAAAAAAAAATAAGCCATTCAATTTTGACTACTCTGTTATAAGCTCGCGTAGCTTTTTGGTCATAGGAAAAGTCACACCAACAACAGATTTTTTTTTGTCGGATTCGGGTAATTTTCTTCACATGACAATCTTTTAATCAGTCACACATGTTTATGCGGCCGCCATTGCTGTACGTCAGTTCGATGTCAATCAAGATTCCATCCTGCTTTTTTTATAATTCTATGGTTGAGGTTATATTATTGTGATTTTCTTGTGTTCGTTATGGAAAAACGGTAAAACTGTGCAAAATGCTGTAATGGTGCATCCGAAGATGTGAACGTGCGATTCCACAGGTTTTCTCTGCCTGGCAAACATGGATCTTTGAAGTAAGTAAGCCTAATAACCTACGCAAAATCCAAAAAGGTATAATGTATTACGTACATACATAAAAGATAATACTTTCTCAAAATCACGCTGCTTACACCCGTATCTCGCTCTATAGATTAAATGTTTATTATTTAATTTTTTCAGGGCGTGATTATGGGCTGAATAATGGTATCCAGCTGAGAGCTAGACTTCTGAGGAATCACTGAAACAACTACACCAACAGCGTATAGGTATGCTATATGCAGAAGGCACCTGATTTATGGAAACAAATTTTATAATCCCAACCCCGATTGGAGCAGTAGATGTATTGTTGAAGTGCCGCCAAGAAAAATGTGCAACTTGTAACTTCACCTATGAATGTGTCAGGCTCAAACCTTCAAGTAAATTAATTTCAATTACCTGAATAAAAGTTTTTCCAGGCCGTGAGGCTATGGACCGAAGTTGATGGAAGTATTATGTTAAATCAGATAGATCCTGTGACCATGATCCTCAGTAATGAGGAACCAACCAGAGAGAGAGAGAAATAAAAGTATGTAAAAATCCAGTTCATACCAATGATATTGACACAGTTGCCTGTTGGATTTATTTTATACCAAAGGATAGGGGAATATGAGGGTTTTTCCCGTTTCTTGAGTGGGAAGCGAACCAACAACCTACAGCACAGTTGATGGAGCTGGCCTTAAGGCTATCTAAATAATATTTTCTTTTTTGCTTCAGGTACTCAATGAAGGCTTCTAGGCTGGTGTTACTATTGCTACTGCAATAACTACATCTTACTTACTGTAAAGCTTCCGGAACAATTTTCTGAAAATGCTGTGAATGTGTGCTGTGATAATTTATAGTCACAGAAGAATCTTAAATCGCCACTGTATTAGACAGTGAGTGACTGTCTATATTACCATCTTCGTCATCATCATTTCCATATGTGCCACTGTAACTATTACACCAGTGGCCCTGAGGCTGATTTCGTTGGGTTAAAATTATTGATGTAAAAAGTAAAAATAAAGTTAAAATAGCCATCTTTGCTTTACGGCATTGTTTTACAACACTTTTAATGATGGCAGGATTGTATTTTGAGACTGCATGTTTCTTCATTTTATGTATTTGATAATAATAACTTTAGAACTAAACTAGGCCCAAAGTTGTTACCTACTCATATAAATATGTATAATATAATGCGATTATATATGAGTTATGTGGCTTTTATTTATTATGGTACCTTTATAAGGGTGGGTTTTTTACCCGTTGTTAAAGTAACCAATCAAAAATGCTAACAAATTCTAACTAATAGTCAAGATTTGTTAGAGGTTTTAACCATTGGTTACCTTGAAGTAGTGTTCTGTGGTTTATTCCATCTGTGATAAGGATAATCACAGATTAGAGAAAAAACAAAAGGATAATAGCACAGGATAATATAATAGTGTTCTGTGCACCACAGAGTATTTTTATAGCTGTGCATACCATAGAGTAGTATAAGTTGGTGCCACACACAGAATTCCCACTAGCCACAGATTGTTTTTTTCTCTAATCTATGGTTGGTGCACTATACAATGCAAAACACCATATTATTTTTTGTAATTTGTGAAAACACTATTGGCAAACAATGAGCAACTTCGTTTGATTTGATAGGCACGGAGCAAAGAGTATATAACACTTAGGGATGTTCCGATACTAGTGAATACGAGTATGTACTTGATACTTTTCTTTCAATACCAAGTACTTTTTACCATCGCATCATTCTTTCGATACTTGTTATCGGAAAGAAAGTACTAATAGCGAATCGAATCAATGCTGCTAAGTCAAAACAGGATAGAACCACAGGATAAAAATTCAATGCCAAGCAGCTTTATTTCGCTATAATATTTTTTTCCTTAAAGAAACATAGTATGGCCTAACTTTAAGTCAAGTAGAATAAAAATGTGATATTTTAATGTACACTTAGGGTTAAAACAAACCTATTTTTAATTTAAGTAGGATTCAATGTAGTAGAAAATTAGTGTAAAGGTAAAAATACATGTAAAGGTAGAATGTGAGTAGGATTTAACTTAATTTAATTGTAATTCAAAGCGTTGAATACAGTTAATACACACAAATAGTACAGTTAAGGTAGTTGTTATACTTAATTAAAATAATAAAATAAAATAAAAACAAACCATTCTCGCGATACCTATTTGGTATCGGAAAGAAAGAATTTGTATCGGAAAGAGTACTTTTATCAAATATCGTCAAATAACATATCCTTAGTGTTCAAATGTCCGATTCTTCGCGCCAAAACACTTGAAAATGTAGATCAGTCATAGAAACAACAAAACTTTGCTGCAATAAGGTAAAATTTGTTTATTTTTTCCGTATTGATAAATAAAAAAAAATGTATCGATATGAGTGGGTATCGATACTTTTAGGGTATTCATATGAGTAGTACCTATCGAATCATGATTTGAGTACTACTCATATGAGTAGGTATCGATACTTTGGTGGTATCGGAACATCCCTAATAACGCTTGGCATGGCAAAAAGTATAACTATAACTTCTGTCGCCCAGACAAACTAACCAACGAAGAAAAAAGTAATGAAAAGAAGAAAAAAGTAAGAAGACGAGAAAAGACAAGAACAAAAAGAAAAGAAAGAAAAAACGAAAAGAAGAAGAAAAGTTGCCATGCCATTAGCTTCAATGTCAATAAAATGGCAACAAATGAGCCTAAAAGTGAAGGCAAAAGCGCGTCTCATGGTGGTCTCGATTGCCTCCGACCACACGAGACATCTCGTGCGCTAGCAATCGAGAATATCACAAATTTGAAGCTTGAGTCTCGAATTTCGAGATTTATTGTGAGATGACATTGCGTCTCGATTCCCTACGAGCCATCTCGTGCGCTAGTCAATCGAGAATATCATGAATTTTAAGCTTGGGAGTAGAGACAACTCGAGTCTCGAGATTTATTATGAGATGACATTGCATCTCGATTCGTGAGAATAGGGGTCCTGGAGTCAATTGTTTTTTTCTCTAATCTGTGTCTGGGACGCAAGCATTCCTAGGTTATATTTAACGTGTGTGTAGGTATTTGTGATCTTGTCTGTAGCATCGTACTTATACATAATGGGGTTAAAAACTGAAAGCTAATCGTACGTGGCGCCACTGTTGAGTGATCCTAATCGCCGCCATATTGCGTTTTTGATTCTTTGTGTTTACCAGCGAATTCGATCCTAATACTACAAAAATGTATTCGACATGGAGTGTTAGGCAGTTAAAAGAACAGTTGCGGAATAGAAAAGCATCTACTACTGGAAAAAAGCACATAACCTCGAATATTTAGTTGGCTCCCAATTTTTTCGTCGTAAAGCTTTTATCCATTGTTTTCTCCTTTTGATATCTTTAGGGAATACATGGACTCCCATCTTTTTGCAATCCAAAGCTGAACACAAAGTCATATTAATGAAATAAATTGAGTTATTTTTATTTGTTTACAAAATTATTATGGAGGATGACAGATATTTGTCAGATTTAGGGAACACTCAGCAGTGCTGCCATCTGAAGTGAGCAAAAGTCAGTTTTTTACCCCATTATATAACTCCCACATAATTATGATAGCCTATAATGATATTATTTTGTTTGAAAGGTCACTTGATTGAGAAGGTTTTTAACTATAATCGTTTGTTCAACTAATAGTTATAGTTAGTTTTAATATTGAATATGTTAAATTACTTTATAGCAGCCGATTTTTTTTTCAACGTCAAATAATTTGCAAAATAATAAATATTTAGCAAATTAAATTACACTACAAGCAAACTAAAACAACTTAAGAGCTTATGCAAACTCAAAATGCTTAAAACGGCTTAGTATCATCCCGTGTCCTGTCAACAATATTGCAACAATGACTTTGAAATTAATATATGGTAAATAAAGTTCAGGACTAATGCTAATGCTTATGTATAATGAAAACACGAATTAATAAACTATTATCGATAGAAAAAAAACCCACAAAATTATCTCCAAACCGTACAAATAAACTGCGATTATTCAATGAATACTTTAAAGGTCATGAAAATCTGTGTAGTAGTTGAACTAAATAAAATTAAGGCATTTTGTATAGTGGATTTTTAAAATACCCATTATATTCAGTGTAATGATATATTACCTAAATTATTGCGTGTTGGAACCATTCTAACTTAGATCGCTCCTGCCGCTCGACCCCTCGACTCAATCCCCGCTTTGGCCTAGTACTTTATATCTATTCTGTGGCTTTAGCTTGGATTCGCGCTGGCCTACCATAGGCCCTTAAGCTCAACTTGAACTTTCCTAATTCTAATCATTTTTTTACATAATTATGCCGCAGTTTCATTAGACTAAATTCAGCGAGGCTAAATGACTGATTCGGTACTTATTATACATTGCTGTTTGGAGTAAGGGTATTGGATGGAAGTTACACCAAGCCAGCAATGTACATTGATTTAGCCTGTCTAAATCCAGCCAAATGTAATACACTAAAAAATAAATAAACTATCGTATCCTGTTTCATTGAAACGTTTAAAAATAAATTTAAGTGCTTTGTCAACATCGTGATGAAAAATTTGTGCGTAAGAAAATAAGATACATCACTTAACATTGCACTTTGTGATAAAAATTAAATGTACCCATATATCATTTTTAAGATTTTGAATTTATCAGGTGTTGGTCCAATAAATTATACTGACAAATTTTTGATAGTGTAAAAGGTTTCTTAAGTTTTGACTCCCTTTTTAAATATCTTTGAAACCCAACCGCAAGCTTATTACGTAAAGTTTGCAACAGGTGTAAATTTCGCAAACATTGCTGTCAAAGCTGTCAAACGTCACTTTGGCGGAACAGAAAGCGATCGAGCGCTAGATCAGCGACTGACAGACAATCGATGAACTACTAAAAAGCAAAGAGTATATAATGCTTAGTAGTGCATTATTTTGTTTCTGTCTATTGCTGTTCTGTTGCTAGTGGCGCTAGTATCAAAGGCCAAAGTGCATGCAGGCGAGCAACAGGCGAGTGCCGATTGCTGAATGTTTGCTGTCGCTTTACTACTGCTGTGGCTTTGCTGTTGTAATTTTTACATAATACGGGTGCGGGTTTCCACTTGCCAGAAAACTTCTGCAAGAAGTGTCCAACTCTATTAGACTGTAGCTTGAATATGTAAACTACAAGTTTACACTAGTAGGTTTTATATTATTTGACACTATAGATTGCCTGTTCCAAGCAGCAGCATCCAAAACAAGGATTACTCTAATGACAGCCGATCCCCGGTAGGAGATGGCACCATGAAAAGAAGAACTCTAGTTTACATTTCTTAGCTATAAGCCTGACATACGGTCGGACACTTCTTGCAGAAGTTTTCTTGCAAGTGGAAACCCGCGGGGTAATTACGTAAAATTTGCAACAGCAATGCGACAGCAGTAGCAATGCGACAGCAGTAGCGAAGCATACATTCTTGACACCACCATGATGTATGACAGCAATCACCGCGAGATTTACGCCTGTCGCAAACCTGTTGAGAGTAAGGTAATTAGGGGGCCGGCCTTATCTCTACGAAAAATCTATTGATAATTTTGTTTAGTAAATTTGATTGTGCGTAAGGTAGCTCTGTACTTAATCGAAGGTTACATTGCATACTTACCTATAATTAAATTAAAGGTAATTTGGAAAACGCGGAATCATCATGATCTGGCAACTTGTATAGTACTTATAAACTTCCTAGGTATTGTAGACCAGCCGTTGTAAATTGCCTCAAGAATTTCATAAGACAGTTATCTATTGAACAAGAAACTTAGGTAGGGATGTGCACCTAATGTGAACTTGCCGGATAAATACCTAACTACTTTCATTTGTTTCCTGTGGCAGGCACCTATAAGTGCCAACATTCCGGAAACTTTATTTCAAACTCATAAAAAAATAAGTACGTAATACAGTACAATACAAATAGGCGGTTACTAGGTGGTAGGACTTTTCTGCAAAGTTCGTCTAGGTAGGTACCACCGCTTTGCCAGTTATTCTGCCGCCAAGCAGTAGTGTGCAAGCACCACTGTGTTCCGGTTTAAGGGCATTGTAGCTAGTGTAATTACTGGGCAAATGAGACTTTATGACCTGATTTCACAGTCTGGTAATCTGATTACTAGACTGTGTGATGTCTCAGGATGACGTGCGCAGTGCAGTGTCACGCGAAACTTTATTATTTTAAAGTTCCAAGTGACATTGCAACTGTTATGGGCGGCCGTGTCGCTTAACATCAGGGGAACGACTAGCTCGTCACGTCATTCATTATCATAAAAAAAGGCGATTGTTGTAAATAAAAACTACTAAGTACTACTATTATTACAGAAAGAGATTAATAGCAGAGTTAGTCTGACTCCAGTCTTGCGCTGCCTCTCGCCTGTCGATGACATGGAGTCCACTCAAATCTTCCACGACATCATTCTAGCGGTAGTATTTGGTCTGTCTAAATCAAACAAATCAACAATTCAAACCAGAGCATGGTTTTAGTCGTTAAATTAAAAAAACAAATGAAATACAATTTGATAAAGATCAACAATCGATAAAAAAAGACGATTTCGATTTGTTGTCGCCTGGCAACTTCAGCTTTATTTTTGATGTAGAAAACTGCAGGCGACGCTAGCGCCTCCTCAATACAGACGCGAGTTTTAAGTATACGTTAAGTTGGTTTGTTAATTCGTGTTTTTGAACGTACTTTTGAAGTTTTGGTTTCTGAACGAATTAATTCAACCAATGAGAGGCCTGCTGAGCTGCCATTGGTGACCGAATTGGTGTCCGGTAAAAATGGCGGCTCAGGAGGAACGTTTGCTGGTTTTTCATTTTTATTCGGCAGTTGAGTTTGATTCGGCATTCGTGCAACATCGCTTAGTGTTGTTAGGATATTTTACCGCACAAGTTTATAGCGTGTAGTATAGTTTGTACAGCAGCAGTATCTTATTTATATTTAAAACGTGTGGAATATAGACTGTGGATTTTATTTACTTACATCGTTAGCTTGTTTTATTTAAGGGCCGCCCACAGATTGTTATTTGACCGCGTCAATAAACTTTATCTGCCACGTGGGTACTCTTATCGCGTGCGGATAAGTACGCAATAGAACATTTTTAATTTTTATGCCGGGGCAGTGGCGATTCGTATCACAAATCACAATATGAGGGATCTGTTTTTTGTCGGAACCAATAATGCTTATGCAACTGTTTGTTTACTAGAGTTCACAGTACCTACTTAAATATCAACAAAAAGAGCTAAGAGCTACGTAGGACAGGTACCTGGGTTGTTTTTCATTAGTCAGGTAAGTAGGTATGTACTGATATATTATAATAACCTACGTTTAACTAAACAAAAAATACTATTGTTATGTACCGCATAATTAAAAATATATTATCATAGGATTACATTTCAACACAATCCTTCGATAATTTAAATGTTGTTTAAAAATCAGATCCGGCTAAAACTGGCACACCACAATTTATGTCGGATACACGTCACATCTCTATGTTCAACAATGCAAACATTGTTGTCTAACAACAGATACAGGGTGTGGTAAGTGGGTAAAATATCTGTTTAGAGTGTTGAACACAATGCCCTACCCCGTTTGAGAAACCACTTTTCCTAAAATGTGTAGATATCGGTACCTACCTATCTTATTTTTTTTCAACAGCCGTAGTGTCATTTGGCTCCAAACTGCTACTTATACACCGAGGATTTTTTTTATTTTTTTATTTTTCCTGAAATGTATGTACCTACTCAGTCCATGCTATTAGCTATAGAATGTTTATTTATAGCTAAATACAAAAGTACCTATAATATGAAACGTAAAACTAGGTAATATCAAATTAGCCCAAATTCAAATTCTTAAGAGCATATCCAACGCCAAAATGCTTAAAATGGCTTAGCATGAGTCCGTGTCCTGCCAACAATATTGCAACAATGATTTTGAAATTAATATATACATAGAAAAGTTCAGGACTAATGCTAACGCTTATGCAGAGTGAAAACACAAATTAATAAACATTTCTCGATAGGAAAAAATTACAAAGTTTCCTCCAAACCGTACAAATAAACCGCGATTATTCAATAAATACTTTAAATAAGGTCATGAAACTTTGTGAAGTAGTAAAATTAAATATAATGGAGGGCTTATGTATAGTGGATTTTTAAAATACCCATTATATTCAGTGTAATAATAAATTACCTAAATTAATGTGCGTTCTAAGGTCTAAGTTAGAATGATTCCAACCATTCTAACTTAGACCGCCCCTGCTGCTCGGCCCACCGACTCATCCCCACTTTGGCCTAGTACTATAATTATATCTATTCTGTAGCTTTGGCTTGGCCTAGCATAAGTCCTTAACAAAAGTCATGCGGCATGCAATAATTTGGCATTCCGGGAGAGCGGGGAGGGGGCGGTTCAGGTGTTTTAGCATGCTACCTACGAAGATTTCTCGCTGCGTGTAGCATGAAATAGACATTTACGCTAACGGCAAATTATTATTCGCGGCATTTACTTTATTTTTATTTTTATTTTAACAGTGTACTAAGAGGTAGGACTTTTCTGCAAAGTTCGTCTAGGAGGACGTACTACTGCTTTGCCTCACACTAATGCCACTTTTACCAGTTTTACTCAGTTTTACGACAGTTTTTGGGTACAAAACGAACGCAAAATAACCAAATGCGGTTTGTTACCTCAAATGTCATAGAACAAATTGGCGGAATTTTACATTACACACTTAAACTTACGTCTTCCTTCTCACTTCCACATGCTATACGTATCATTACGATAACTACAATTTTCACATTAAACGTCAGTAATTTTTACCTAATCGCGCCAAAAATTTTACGTCATTGTCTAATGTAACGATAATTTTTAACCCACCTCCGCAAGTGGGTCAAAATTGGCAGTTCACGATGACATTTTTAACTGTTTTTGACCTATCCGAACGGTGAACGAAAACAGTTAAAAACGCAACTTTTGCTCACACATTCCCAAAACGAACGGTGCATGTGATCATTTTTGTCGTTTTTAACTGTTAATTTTGCCATCAGTAGGCTATCCGAACGCAGTTTAATTAAATATACATACCAACTCTAGGTACTGCCTAATACTAAAATCAAATGCTTCACTACTTACCCACTATGAGGAACAGCGAAATGTACTTTAAGAAGTCACGGGCCCGATTTTGATGAATACTAAAACCGCAGCATTGAATTAAAAAAAAAACAATATTCTTAGCCAAGAATCGAACCCGTTATATGTAAACTGAAACCTTTTAAAGCCTTGTCGATTTGGTCTTCTTTAAAAAAAACTCAACAACAACAAAAACAAACGAGAAAACAATTCAAGTTCACCGCAATCGTAGAGTAGATTAATCCGCTTCAATACCTAAATCAACACAATGCAAAAGTCCCATACGGTTCTGCATTTTAAACATGAATAGGTACTTTACCAATACAACAGTATAAGTCACGCAGTTAGGTATAATACCTACTGTTTTGAGTCATGACTCGTGCCTGACTCAGTATTATTTTAGGTAGGACTACATACATTGTGATACTTTGACCTGGTCAGAACCACGGGGAGCCGATGGATGCAGGAGGTAAGTAAAGTGGCGCTCTGTGAGGGAAGCCTTTGTTCAACAGTGGACGTCTTCAAGCTGTTGATGATGATGCTTTGAATTCATAGTGATGGTATTCCACTTCACATGAACAGCTGGAAGACGTCCACTGCTGAACACAGGCCTCCCCCATAAAACGACACTTTGGACGCTTATCTTAGGGGGGTTTGCCATAATCATTACGATTGGCAGGCGGCTTGGTGATCGCAGATTTTAATGTACGGCGGAGAATGCTGCTACCTATTCCCTGGATATCTTTCCTTTATAATTGTGTTCATTTTCAGTTTTTTTTGTCTTTCTTCAATATTGTTAAACAACTATTATGTTTATATCCAACATAATATTTCATAATTATGTTAATTAATTCTGTATTATTACAGTGGTAATTTTGTTTAAATTTAATTTTAATTCTCTTACTACCTTGAAACTATTTTATGTAATTTTTGTTTACTATATTTGTTTATTTACGTGTTACTTTACTTATTTTACTAGAATTTACTTATATGTCATTATATATTCTCAGATGTCTTTGTTAGTCAGCAGCTTTTAGCGTTTTTTTTTGTTTTTTATTATATAATCTTGTATGGTAATTTGTGAATAGTGTTGTGGGCTGCATTACTGCTAAACATATGCAATATTTTAACAATATATTTTTTGTAATGTAGCTGTTTACTGTTCCTAATAAATAACATAAAAATAAAAATGCTTGTAACTTTGTCATTTTTTTAAATATTTCATTTTTGTTTTTATGACTGTTTATTTTTTGCGGAATATTGTTAATTTGTGCAATAAAAAAAATAGCAGGCCACTAGCCTATTGTGGTCAAACGCAAGCCTATCTATTATTTAAAAAAAGTTAAATTAAACATGCCCGCCCCCTAATTACCTAACTCGCAACAGGTTTGCGACAGGCGTAAATCTCGCGGTGATTGCTGTCATACATCATTAGTGGTGTCGAGAATGTATGCTTCGCTACTGCTGTCGCATTGCTGTTGCAAATTTTACGTAATTACCCCGCCGGTCATGCTGTAGGTATAGGTACCAACAGTATAAAAAATGACTCAACTTTTTGAGGTCACACAGTCACACAAACTACAGTTTCCCCACGACCTTTCAACTGCGGGAAACATTCACAATTCTCGAAATAAAAAAATTAGTAATAAACACTCGCTAAGTGTCACATTATGCCACCGCCGACGCATGTCGCAAGCGCTAGTCAAATTAAAAAAAAACGTGTGAACAACATTACAAAAAAATAACGCGCGAGAATGCCAACAATAAAGTTTAAACTTGAATTTTGGAACGTGGAATTCGTCAACATAGCACGGGGTATTTTAACGACAATAAAAATGCTGGCCGCTAATAAAAGTGGTGCTATTTTAAAAGATAATAAAAGAACTCTTTTCTTATATCGTAAAAAGTTATCACATTAAGGAGTTCTGTTTTTTTTGGCGGGACGAGAGAACCGGTTTTTCTATCACAGTACAAAACAATGGCAGTATGGGCTTTAGGTATAGGTCATCTTCATCATCATCAACAGCACGAAGACGTCCACTGCTGAACATTGGCCTGGAGGCCAATGCACACCAGTTAAACACAGAGCGTTACTTTGAGCGGCTGCTCACCTCCTGTGTCCATCGGCTCCCTGGGCCGGGTGGGGGGTTGGCCTACGCTGCGTCTTCCGGTTCGTAGTCGCCACTCGAGAACCTTTTCTTCCCCATCGGTTGTCAGTTCTACGAGCGATGTTGCCTGCCCGCTGCCACTTCAACTTGCTACTTCTCAAAGCTATATCGGTGACTTAGTTCTCTTGCGTCTCCTCCGAGATCCGCAAGAGAACTAAGCACACCCGCGCAGTTATGCTCGAAGTTTCCTTGCGAGATAAGTCTCGCAAGGAAACTTCGGGCATAACTGCGCGAGTTGTGACTGCGACAGCAGCAAATGTAACGGAATGACCAGGTAGTGCCTTTTAGTCCATAAAAAATTACCTATACGTAACCTGCATTATAATTTATTAAGGTGCGTATCTAAATAATGAAATATTAATAATCCAAATCCAATATCAACTCATTTATTGCAATAAATATGTATACTTTTTTAGTATTTCGTAACCTGCATTATAATTTATTAAGGTGTGTACCTAAATAATTAAATATTAATAATCCAAATCCAATATCAACTCATTTATTGCAATAAATATGTATACTTTTTTAGTATTTCGTAACCTGCATTATAATTTATTAAGGTGTGTACCTAAATAATTAAATATTAATAATCCAAATCCAATATCAACTCATTTATTGCAATAAATATGTATACTATTTAAGTATTTTTTACTCTAGTTAAAAATATGCAATTTAAATTGACTGGTCTGATAGCTCAGTTGGTAGTATCTCTTCCTTCTGAATTTTAGGTTGTGGGTTCGATTCCTGCCCAGGACAAACATTTGTGTGATGAACATCGATGTTTGTTCTGTATCTGGGTGTTATATTGTATTCTATGTATGAATTTACTAATAAAAAGAATCTGAGTATCAGTTATCTGGTTCCCAAAGTATGCTTAGTGGCGCTGTGTGAAATGTCCACACATATTTATTTAATTATTTAAATGAATAAATAATCAATATTCCAAATCCAATATCAACTCATTTATTGCAATAAATATGTATACCATTTTAGTACTTTTTAATCTAGTTAAAAATATGTAAGTAATTTAAATATTATTATAAAATACTTTCTTGTCCAAGTTACGTCCATACTGATTTATTGTCATCCCGTGACGTCACACAGCTATCATATGTCTTAATCTTGCGATAAGGGCATTTTTATTATTCCTTACAACACAAAAATGGACTAAAGTTATCTATGGAAGTGGTTTCTAGCTGCTTTTATGGGTTACGGCACTATTTTACTCGCTTTGAAGTGACGATGCATGAAAATGGATGGGTGTTTTATACAAATAAAGCTTGGTTAATGGGTTTTGCTTGAGTACGTTGGATTATTTTTAAAAAAGGAACAAAATATTATTGTTCTATCAAGTAGGTCTAGGAAACGTATTTGGCTGAACACAAATCAATGATATAAAGAAAAATAAATTAGGTAAGTATTAAAAGATGTGGGTAGCTGTAGAAGTTGGACTACGTACCGGGATACCGTCTGTACTAATAATTTCATTATTCATAATTTCATTTCACATACCTCATTTTTAATAATGATGAAATTTATAATGGTGGTTATTTATAAATAACTTTGTTCATAATAGTTACTTTTTATATTGATCTTTTCTTATACAATTTATTCAAATAATGTTTAAATTTATTAAAAATTATGTTATAATGTTAATGTTAAGAATTTTTTTATCATACTTTTTTTTATTATAAATTTCATTACTTATAATTTCATAATAATCAGCATTCATAATTGTATTGTTCATAATGACTTTTTCATATTTTTTAGTTAACATAATAATAATTTTGAGGTAGTTAAATCATTATATACATATGCATGTATACCCTAAAGATACTAAGATACTAGTCTAAGGCAAAGTCATAAATAGGTGCGACGACGAGCGAAGCGAGGAGGAGCGTTAGGTTAACTGTGACCACACGACGCACGAGCCGAGCGAGCGAAGCGAAGCGTAGCGAGCGTGCCGCGGCAGCGGCCGGCGAAGTGCCAGAAGTCACTTATCCTTATATTAAAAAATTACAGAAACCATCTATATTAAGTTTCAGGTTACCGTTATTTGATTTAAATATTTTACACGTGTTTTTATTAGACATTTCAAGTTATTTATTAAAATAATGCACAAAGTTCACCAACAACACCAAAATCAACATAACATGAGAAAATATAAGTTATTTTACAATTACCCACAGTCCACACGTTAATTTTGTTTGTTTTGACTGGATGAAGTGCCTGCATAGATTGAAGAGCAAATTGGCTTGCCGTACTACGTTTTTATAACTGATTAGGATATATATAACAATCAACAGTTCCAGTCACATTAATTTACAGTATTATTGATATTTTGTTTTATGCTTAAAGTTAGTTATGGTAAAAGAACATTATAAATTTGTACTGTTATGTTATATACGCCTTATGAGTTTCATTCTTATAAATTTGGATTATTATTAATTTTGATTTATAATAAAGAAAATTAGATGTAGTGAAAGTATAATAAATCACATTATGTGAAATGATGATTATAAGTAACATTTTTATTTGTAACAAAATTATGACAAACGATTTTATGAGTTTCGACAGTGAACCCTACGTACCGCTATTCGTTTTTCGAATTTTATTAGTAACAATATTATAAAGAGGAAAGATTTGATTGTTTGTTTGCATTGAATAGGCTCCGAAACTACTAAACTGATTTGAAAGATTCTATCACTGTCGGGAAGCTACACTATCCCCGGATCACATAGGCTATATTATATTTTCACAAAAAATTGGGGATCCTTACTAAAACTCCAATAATGTAACCCAAGGTGTAAAAAAATTACCTACAATATTCTTTACATCGCGTGCGCTGCAAAAATTAAGTACCCGTGCGAAGCCGGGGCGAGCCGCTAGTGAGTTATGAAATCGATCACGCGCTCTCCTCCGCAGTCTATGACGTCATCCCAGGAGCTTCAGGAAAGGGAACTAAAACTTTTTTTTATGTAAATTAATTCATCAACCGCCTGAAGACGTCTACTGCGAGCATAGGCTTCCCACGGACCGCCACTTTGCTGCTTGCCTTCCGCATCCATTGGCTTTTCGCGGTTCTAAACGGGATACCGTCTGTACTAATAATTTCATTATTCATAATTTCATTTCACATACCTCATTTTTAATAATGATGAAATTTATAATGGTGGTTATTTATAAATAACTTTGTTCATAATAGTTACTTTTTATATTGATCTTTTCTTATACAATTTATTCAAATAATGTTTAAATTTATTAAAAATTATGTTATAATGTTAATGTTAAGAATTTTTTTATCATACTTTTTTTTATTATAAATTTCATTACTTATAATTTCATAATAATCAGCATTCATAATTGTATTGTTCATAATGACTTTTTCATATTTTTTAGTTAACATAATAATAATTTTGAGGTAGTTAAATCATTATATACATATGCATGTATACCCTAAAGATACTAAGATACTAGTCTAAGGCAAAGTCATAAATAGGTGCGACGACGAGCGAAGCGAGGAGGAGCGTTAGGTTAACTGTGACCACACGACGCACGAGCCGAGCGAGCGAAGCGAAGCGTAGCGAGCGTGCCGCGGCAGCGGCCGGCGAAGTGCCAGAAGTCACTTATCCTTATATTAAAAAATTACAGAAACCATCTATATTAAGTTTCAGGTTACCGTTATTTGATTTAAATATTTTACACGTGTTTTTATTAGACATTTCAAGTTATTTATTAAAATAATGCACAAAGTTCACCAACAACACCAAAATCAACATAACATGAGAAAATATAAGTTATTTTACAATTACCCACAGTCCACACGTTAATTTTGTTTGTTTTGACTGGATGAAGTGCCTGCATAGATTGAAGAGCAAATTGGCTTGCCGTACTACGTTTTTATAACTGATTAGGATATATATAACAATCAACAGTTCCAGTCACATTAATTTACAGTATTATTGATATTTTGTTTTATGCTTAAAGTTAGTTATGGTAAAAGAACATTATAAATTTGTACTGTTATGTTATATACGCCTTATGAGTTTCATTCTTATAAATTTGGATTATTATTAATTTTGATTTATAATAAAGAAAATTAGATGTAGTGAAAGTATAATAAATCACATTATGTGAAATGATGATTATAAGTAACATTTTTATTTGTAACAAAATTATGACAAACGATTTTATGAGTTTCGACAGTGAACCGTTCTAAACAGATCTTCGGTCCAAATAGTACCTACTGCCTACGCTGCGTTTTCCGGTTCGTGGTCGCCACTCGAGAACATTTTAGCCCCATCGGTTGTCAGTTCTACGAGCGATGTAGCCTGCCCTTTGCCATTTCAGCTTGGTAATTCTAAGAGATATTTTTTGTAACTATTCGTATTTGATTTTAAACTCAGCTTTCAAAAGTAGGTAGAGTGCGATTCAAACTCAATGGCGGCTGTGACGTCGGCGCGAAACAATGCGCAGTAGCAAATATTTAGATGTGCGCGCGCAGAGCTAAGTGGTCAGTGCAGCGTGCGGGGCGCTTGCAGCCATTGACTATAAATCCAGTTGACCAATGATACAACTTCCCCTCATACGAAAATTAGTAGTGTATTTCAACTACTATTTCATACAAATCACGTACGGGAACCCGTTGATGTCTTTTCTTCCATACTGCTCGGTCCTTTGTAATTTCGTATAGCTTTGTCTCGTTTTGTTACCCCGTCCCCTGCCCGCGCAGGTAAGTCGTGTTTGTACGACAAATTATGTTCACAAGCTATCAACGGGCTTTATAATATTTGCTTGCAGCGCACTTCACAGTCGCCATTGGGTTTGAATCGCTGGCTATCTACAGCTGTAGAGTACACGCAAGATAAGTCTGCGCTCGTTCAAAATCAGAACTAAATGACTATTGCCGAATTATGGTATACGACGCCAGCGCCATCAGTTACGCGCAGACCTATCTTGCGCGAACTCTAGTATGTTTCCTGTAACGGGGTTTCCATCCACATTATAATCAAGGCGTATTCAAAAGCAGAGTGAAAGGAGTCTTCTGGGTAAGCGTGTCCCATTTCTGGCTTCATCTGCGCTCACCATCAAGTTACATGTATTGTAGCCAACTCTAACACATCTACCACATTTTTTAATGTGTTTAATTGATAACACAAACTTGTTTTTTCTCTAATCTGTGGATGGGAATTACTCTCACAGATTACAGAAAAAAACAATTGTGTTCGTTCCCACCGAGCAGAATTTGTATTTTTTTTTTATTTAATTTTATTGCTTCATGTGATTTTGCATTTAGCCAAAATATTAAGCAAAGTTATAAAATGTTATAAAATAAGAGCCGTGCCTTAGCCTTGTAGTCCCGGTGTTCAAATAGCACCACCCCATCTCTTCCCGTGGGTGCCGTAAGAGCCGGCTAAGGGAATATCCAGGGAAAGGGCAGCAGCATTCTCCTGAACATTAAAATCTGCGATCACCAAGCCGCCTGCCAAGGGTGATGATTATGGCAAACCTCCCCGAAAGCGTTTAGAGTCAGAGTGGCGTTTATGGGGGAGGTCTATGTTCAGCAGTGGACGTCTTCTGATGATGAGAAATCGCCGTTAGTTTTGTATTTTAATCTAATGACCTTATGTTATGATAAAAATACGCACATATTTAGTATACCAACCTATAAATTCGATTCAAGATCTATGAACAGAGATATGAAGGGCTTTTGTTCTCGAAACAATGTTATCTGGTGCCCCCGGCAAATAGTTTGTTATGTTGGTACTTAATCTACTATTTTGTTAAGGTGGAACGTTACACTAGGGCGGTAAATTCAAATTATCTTGCGTTCTTTTGCCAATAATAGCTTAATTACTCAACGTGATTACATGAAAACTAATTTTGCGGAAATAAATATAATGTTTAGGTATCATACCTAGATATCATTGGTTTAGCGACAAATGGCAATAGACTGAAAAACTAAGACGAAATTTGTTTATTGCCATTTGTCGCTAAACCAATGATATCTAGGAGATACTTTTAATCGTAATTTGTTGATACATTCTATTTCTTTACGTTAAATTAGTCTTAATGTAATCACGTTTAGTAATCAAGCTATTATTGGCAAAAGAACGCAAGAAAATTGCAAACATTTTAATGCTTCAAAATAAAACAACTTAATATTACTTAGTTATTTACTTAAAAAAATGCTTTACATTAGTAGGTGGTATGAATGGATGGGACGGCGAAGGTAGGCAGGCGCCTCACTGCCTGCTGCCTCCCTTCTGATTGCCGTCCCATCCATTCACCCTTTTCCTTTTTTTTGTTTTTTTTTCTTTCCTTTTATCCTTTTCTCTTTTTCCCTCTCGCTTCCCTCTTCCCAAAAGCAGGGGTACGGCGTAAAACTAATTAACCCGTGCGAAGCGGGGATCAGGCAATTACCTACTTATGTCTCATCATCCTCTTCTTTGCCTTTTCCCATTTGTTATTGGGGTCGGCTCCCAATCTAACCTGTAGCGGCGAGCTACCAGAATTACACGAGCGACTGCCATCTGACCTCGCAACCTATATGGAACCAGTAACAGGGATGGTTAGATCACGCGTCAGATTCTATCAGGCGTCTGACTACCCGTAACGATTGCCATAGATGATGCCATGACAACCGGGACCGTCGACGGCTTAACGTGCTCTCCGTAAGATTGTGAAGCGCACATGCTATCGCACGGCCACCATCCCTCTCCTACCTATGTCTATTGAGTAATATTTATTAGGTAAAACTTCACTTCGTTTGGTAGTAGTAAGCGATTATTAATTAAGTACCATACTACTAAAAAGATCCTTTCAATTAAAGTAGGTGAAAGCAATCTTTCTAGGAATACTCAAAAACGACAAACGCCTATGAAAAACTAACCTAAAACTGATCTGAAAATTCCAAAAACTATCATTTTGAACCATATTCCTTTAGTAATAAAACCGTTTATGAAATATCTAACTGTAAGCGTGAACTTTGTAAAATGAAATGGAGACCGTGGGCCGTGGCATATGGAGTCATGGGTATTTAAAATCTCTAGACTTGTAATATCATCTCAACACCATGGCATGAGTTTTAATGTTCAGTAACACTATTGCAATTTTATTCAAGTGGATATTACTACCTATATATACACTCTATAAAATATAGTAGAATATTTTATGAAAACAAAGCACAGCGCCCTCTAGCAGTATATAACTATATAACTAAGGTTTTTTTTTATATTTTGGCTCCACACATAGTGTCTTTAGCCAGTGTCAAGTGTTATAATTATCGTCGTGTTATAGAATATTTCACGTAAATTCAAGTCTTAGTCACAGTCTGGGTAGTCAAAGTCCAGTCTAAGTCAGGTAGTCTTAGTGCAGTAACTTGAATATAAATATGAAATAAATTATTAACTTTACACAATCCTATGTAAATAGGGCGAATTCTGTGTCCACAAAGTTATAAGCTGAAATCTAACCAATACTAGTTATGTGAAGCCTTCTATCATTCAAAGCCTTCTTCATTTGACGTTCTATCACTCTTCTACTCGACTCTACCCTCAGATGGGTTGTTAAGGGTTTAGATCATGCACTGAAATTTCACTTTGTATGTAGGTATTGTGCATTTAACTGTACCTACCATCCCAACTTCTTGAAATAGTGGAGTGTAGCCCTATTTTGCTGACAGCGTTCCAGTAGCAGAGCACATAGTATAATTTTTACACTAATAGATGTCACACAGTGACTCGATAATAGTCATAGTGAGTGATATCGGTGTAAAGAATCGACCATACAATTTTCTGTGATTGCTATCGAGTACTAATCGAGTTGTACGAATGAGTCGGAATCGATTTTTCACTCGATTACATGCCAGAGGTATTCTTGTTTGGCAAAAGCCAAGGTAGATAAGTACTGCCTAGTACTTAGAAATTTTATTTGAGTCGGTAAGTGGTACAGACAAAAGTTGAATCAATTTTTTCCGAGACTTTTATGAAAATCGAATATTTGAAAGATTTAAAAAAAGACTGTCTTTATCCATACCTCATTTTATCACACTTGTAACAACTAAACCGCAGCCTACGTTCACATAAAATCTAAACAGTATCTAAAGTTCCTTGGAAGACATAATAACATCTCCAAAAAGGAAAAACTAACCTCCTTAGAAAGAAGATAGTTATTACACCTCATCGGCATCGTAGCCAAACTTTTTAAAGCTATCTATCCTTTTTAGTCCTTCGCCTTCTTCCTCACACTCCTGTCATTAGAACATGACATACGATACGACATCACAACATGTCATTGACTAAAATGTCGGTCCAAATTTTTGTAACACCCAAACACAAATAAAATTGGAAACAACATGCTTGAAGACCAAATAGAACCTGCAGACGACCCAACCCAAAAACACAATAACACAAATAACTCTGAAGATGCAATTCAAGAAACCCTAGAGTCTCCAGACATATTCTTGTACGGAGATCTGTACGTACTTGGTGAACTATGGATAAAGGTACTTGAAATAGGTTTGCTAGGAACCAAATGGAGCCTGCCTGCAATCGTACCAGTAGTTAAGGCCGCTGCTCCACCCCCTCCTCCTAAAAAACCTCCCAAAATGAAATACAAAGACCTTCCTCTTTACACAACACCTCACCACGACTACAAAGACTTCGAAGAAGACAAAATCAAATGTCCCAAAGCCAAAGCTAGGCTAGTCCACGAGTATTTGCTTCCACGCGTAAGATCTTACCGACAAAATCTTCAGCAGAACTACTCTGACTTCAACAGCGAAGTGGCGTCAATGAAAAAAAGCGCCTGCAGCGCTTTTCGAGAGAAGAAGAACAATTTTAAAAAGGTCTTTAGAGACCCTGATAAACTGCTTATAAGGCGAATCCTCGTTGCTTTAGGAGGTGTTGGGGGCTACTACATGGTTAGAAGCAGGAACACCTCGCCTCGAATTTTGGGAGCAGGAGTTGGTGTTTTGACAGCCGGCGCGTTATGCTTTCCAAAGGAAACCGATGAGACGTTTAGGAATTTATCTTACACAGTTGGAAAGCTTGCTCTGAGAATGTATAATAGTTACTGCAATAAAAGCTTTAGAATGAGAGAAAGACTGCCTTGCCAATCAGACTACCCACCACCCCCACCTCCGAGGAAAGAAAATGTATGCCCAGCAAAGAAATGAGGAAAAGATTAAAGAAGAATGAAGAATAGATACAAAAGAAAAAAGCTATTTGGCGGATTTATTCAAAAATATTGGTGCAAGTAATTATTAAAGGTATTTTTTTAAAAGTGAATTTTGGAAATAAAGTTGTTGGTTCTAATGGTTTGCTGACTTTTGTTTCTTCGTTTCATCATTATTTTACTGGTAGAACTAAGTATTTTCTAGGTAGGCCAACGTTGGACTGCAACGTAACTTACCTGATGTTAAGCGGCGTTGCGATCGAGGGTGTAATTTGTTGGCCTAGGTATGTAAAACTAGTATATTGCCACTGAGGTTAAACATTCTAGGACCTTCTTTCCTTTTCAGATGTATAAACACGCAAGAGGTTAGCCCTAGTTCACTGCGGTCATTACTTAGATGGGTGACTGCTACAAAAAGTGGTGTTTACAACTAAGCGCTGCCATGCTTTAGCGGGCGTGTAACCCGTGGGTCCCTGCTGTTGTCGTAACAACACTCGTTCAGTCAATTCAGAAGCCTTTATGGGCGGCTTATAATATTGACACCAGGGCTGACCACTTGCCTCCACGAGAAAAAAAGAAAGATGTTAGCATAGGGTGCCAGAATCGGAATGTAAACCACGTGGAAGCTTCTATGACCACTTAAGCTACACACCTTTAGCTGTGCGATTTATCTGTACAGTCCAACTGCACCATTTTGTAAGGCGTCTAAAGCAATCAGTTCATCTACACAGTTTCCTTGAGATCTAATCAAAATAACATTAGATGAATTGAACAGATAGACCGTACAGTTAAGTGTGTATCTGTGTAGTACAAAACTGCGCAGTTCTATGTAGATAGTTATTACTACCTGCATACGCTACATATTTTATATATTTGTACAGTCCGACATCTGAAGGTGTAGGCTGTATGAACGTACGATTTTTTTTATGTAAACGAATGACGTGACAATCTAGTCGTTCGCCTGGTGTTATGCGTCACGGCCGCCCATTACAGATTGCAGTGCCACTCGGAAATCTAAATTAAAGTTTCGCATGACACTGCGCACTGCGCACGTCAACCTGATACATCACACAGTCTAAAAAAGATTTCTAGACTGTGAGATCAGTTCGTAAAGTCTCATTAGCTCAGTAATTTCACCAGCTACAATGCCTTTCAAACCGAAACACAGTAGTGCTTGCGCACTACTGCTTGGCGGCAGAATAACTGGCAAAGAGGTGGTAGGTATCTAGACGAACTTTGCAGAAAAGTCCTACCACCTAGTAGCATTAACGGCCAAACAACGCAACCACGATTATCCGCACAGTTAAAACTGAAGGTGTGTAGCGGGCTTTAGCTAATAGGTACACCTGATAAGCTTATTATCTGGTGGACTGCACATAACTTTATTCGAAACCCATCATAAGTTTCATTCACACAAAAAGTAACCGATATAGGGTACTTGGGTACGACTTTTGAATCAAGATTGCTTCTTCTCCGAATCAGTGAGCATCAGAGAAAGTGTCGAAGCATTGTTTTTGTTAACCGTCCGAACAATGTTATTGAAAGACAAGAAATGCTGGAAGCGACAACGAACGGCGGTTTGTCGTAAAAATGTTTGACGGTTCATTCGTGTGGCACTGTCAAAGATGTTGAAGTACTAGATGATGTCATCATTATTCGCCCGAAGACGTCCACCGCTGAACATAGGCCTCCCCCATAGAGCGCCACTTTGAGCGGCTGCTTGCCTCTTTCCTCCAAAGGCTCGTTCCCTGCGGGTTTGACCACCCTTTAGCGGTGGGCTGGTCTATATCATTTTTATAGCGGTCACCCATACAAGTGATGACCGAAGCAAACATTGACTAACTCTACTGATCAGCTATAGTAGAGCAGGGGGTCTAGCAAAGATGCCTTTCCATTAGCGTTAACGCTTCACGCTAACTCCAAAATGTATGGGAATGACTTCGGTTTTGACATTAGCTGCGGAAAAATTTTCCGCAGTCAATGTCATTTCCCATACATTTTGGAGTTAGCGTGAGGCGTTAACGCTAATACCTATGGAAAACTTTTCCGCAGGTAATATCATAGCTAATGTCGTTCCCATATATTTTCAATTATCATTTAGCATTAACGCTAATGGAAAGGTATCTTTGCTAGATTTTGCTGTTACGTCCAATAATTTATCATTATTAATGTTTATGATTTATTTATTTACCATCAAAACTTAATCTAAAGCTGCACAAGAATAGATATAAGTCAATTCAATTCAATTTCAAAAATCTTTATTCATCATGATAAAATACAAGTACATGATCTAGTGTTCATTATTTTATCCTAGATATGACTAACATTCATAATTGATTACATTTTTAAAGCCATTCACTTATAATAAAAATTTATGATATAAATATTTAACTAAGACAATACATGAAATCCAATAATAAAATGATAAATGTCCTGATATTCGTGGTTTTGTTTGCTTCAGTAAATAGCATAACAATTGCAAATTGTATCTAATAATATTCAATATTCAAAAATAAACTTAAAATAAGGGGGTAGTATAATAATATGTGTGAGCGAGCGATGTGGTGCGCTAACAACAGCAGGAGCAACGTCATGTGCAAAGACCCGCCCAAGCGCCCGCAGCCCGCCCGGCGTTACACACGCGCCATTGCGATCCTCATAATAGATATAAGTAGGGTATGCCAATAAATAGATTACAATTCAGATCTTGTGAAACAAATACAATAAATTGTTACTTAGCTATAGTATCAAGTTAAAAACAACATTAAAATTTAACACTTATTTGTTGGTATGTAGGTATCTTTGCTAGACCCTTAGGTCCAACGGGTCTGAATGATTTGTCGCTTCCATTACTTCTACACCGATGTTATCTGAACAATAGGTAATAACTTCCACAGTGTATTGCGTTAAACTATCGAAACTCTTGTTCCGTTTATTATGCGAACACAGAGCATTTTGCTTTTTTATATTAAGTAGGATTTTTATAGTGCTGGGCCGTGTGGTAGAGTGAGAAATAGGACTAACCCCATCTCTTACCGTGGCCGTAAATGCCGGCTAAGGGAATATTCAGGGAATGGGCAACAGCATTCTCTTCGGGTACCAAGCCGCCTGCCCAGCGTGGTGATTACGGTAAAAAACTCTATGATAAGCGTCCAAAGTGGCGTTTTATAGGGGAGGCCTATGTTCAGCAGTAGAAGTCTCTCGGCTGTTGACTGTTGATGTGATATTGCTGGTATTGTTTAGGGTTCGCACATAAAGGGTAAAACGGGACATAAATGAGTAAATAATAGCACAATTTTGTCACCACTAAGTAGTGTCTACCCCACAGCGTCACGCAGTTTGGGTGCCCACTGACCCGTGACAAATACCCAGGCAGGCGTGGGTCAACAAATTACTTTATTTATATAAGACAATTTGTATTGTTAAAATCTTCTTTGTGGCCTCTCCGAAATATAATAAGAGAATAATATCAATTATATTTTTAATAAAAAAAAACTGTGTCTATAGACTTCCAATAGACAAAAAAGTTCAGCTACTAGTAATAGTATTACCTATATTATCTGTGGTTCTAAATAATTAGGTAGCCAAATAATTAGGTGTTAGGATACTAATATTGGGTAGTATGTATCTCATACAATATCCAATGGCAATATCGATTCGTACTTCATATGTATTCCTAAGTAGTCTGTGGTTCCGAAAAGAGGTAAACGTCAAAAGGACAGTGACATCTGACACTTGAGAAAACCCGTGTGAAGCTGTCACTGATTATTATATTATTGGTGATATTTTGATAAGCATTGCAATATTATTTTAATAAATCTTAATATGAATAATCCAAGTTACGCTTTCATTTCTGAGATAAGGATAGGATCCTTTTATAGGGAAGAGCCCAGTCAAATCTACCTAAACTAAAAAAACGGGTCAACCTCCAAATGAAACCTAATAAACTGAATTTTTGCAAGAATGTTTATTTTGACATACCAATCTTTTTTTTAACGTGCAATGTGCCTTTATTACTTAAGCTAACTACTACAATAAACTAAACTAAACTAAACTAAGCTAGCTACACTACCCACTACAAAGAACACTTAAGGACTGTATAGTAGCCGCGATATACTAGTAATATAGTTTTTTTTTAGTTATTGATTTGTCTCAAAAGTCTCATAACGACGAGCGTCTCGTGTGAGTGTCCTTAGATACCTACTCAAAGACAAGGGTCTCAAAATCAGTTGTTTTTACTATCTCACATTCTGTAGGTACCTGTAATCGAATATGTCTTCTTCTTCTCGTGTAGGCAAGTGGTCAGCCCTGGTGTAAGAATTTTCAAGACACCCAAAGGCTTCTGACTTGGTTTAACGACTATTGTCTTACGACAACAGCCGAGACCGACGGCGTAACGTGCCCTCCGAAGCATGGTAGCGCTCAGTTGTACCTATACCACATTTTGCTGTAGCGGTCACTCATCAGAGTAGTGACCGCAGCGAACGTTGCTTAACTTTACCGATCGGTTAGAAACGGCAAGCTTCGCGGCTAGTCAGTCGAATATGTGGAATTTGCTTATCCACCTTTTGTGTACTATGGTCTACAGTTGATCCTTGTGAGAGAAGGCCCGTGGCCCATGAGATGGGAGCGTAATTGGTCTTATAAAATAAACAGCAAGGTAAGCAAGTAACCAATACTCCAGCCATAGATTTAAATCTCAGGATATGCCATAACTAACATTTTTAACAGTGACCACACTACGCACGAGCCGAGTGAGCGAAGCGTAGCGTAGCGAGTGTGCCGCGGCAGCGGCCGGCGAGTGCCAGAAGCCACTTCTGCTTATAAGTATAAAAAATTAGCGGCAGATTATAATTAATTAATATGGCAGATGGTAATAACATATTCCCGTTTGCCCCCATTTTTCATATATAGGAGTCAATAGCCACAAGCGTGATCGTCTGCCACCGCGTAAGAGACGTTTGTGGGGGCAGACGGGAATAACCTCTTTGGAGGGCCGCGGCCGTCGCGCGTTGCTATTGTCGTAGACATAGTCGTGGACGTAACGTGGCTTGTCTTCTTTTGGGCGGCTCAAAAGTTCAGACACCATGCAGGGCTGACCTGGCTGACCATTTGTGTGAACGAGAGCAAAAAATATAGCTACAGACAATTAAATATAATAATGCAACCCCCAAAGCTATAATAAGCCCGCATACATTATGTTATGATCCAATATTCATAAAATATACAATTGTTATATGATTTCTGTCTATTAGATTATAATCATACTTAATTGTTTTGTAGATATAGGGGTGATCGATAGGAATAAGGCGTGGCTAGATTTATTAGTCTAAGGAAAATGAGGAGATCCGCAGAAGAACTAAAGTGACCGATATAGCTCTTCGAATAATTAGTAAGTTATAGCTCTTAGAATTAGCAAGTTGATGGCAATGGGCAGGCCACATCGCTCGTACAACTATGGAACAAGGAGGAGAGAAATGCCAAGAAAACCAAGAAAATAGCGTAGATAAAAATATGCCTATAACTAGATGACGTTGCAAAATGAGCGGGTTATAATTTGAGCGCAGATCAGAAATATGGAGAAAAGAAAATGAGGAGATCCGCAAGAGAACTAAAGTGACCGATATAGCTCTTCGAATAATTAGTAAGTTGAAGTGGCAGTGGGCAGGCCACATCGCTCGTACAACTGACAACCGATGGGGAAGAAAGGTTCTCGAGTGGTAATAACAATGAACTTTTATCCCCTTCAGCAACAATACTAATAATTAGTAGACCATTTTGTAACAAAGCCTAAAATCAGACCCAACAATAAAACAAGTTTAGTAAAGCGCCAAGTCATAAGATCATGACTTGAGCGTTTTTGTTAACACGGCCATAGGAATAAAAAAATCCCCGATCACATAATGATATGTACTAACTACTAACCTATAAAAACAATATATATATATATTATATTGGCTTGGCTTACTCTGCGCTTTATGGTGGTTAATGGTTAAAAATTCTAACAAACGACCATTGGTTAGAATTTGTTAGAATGTTTAACCATTGGTCACCTTTTAACCACCTGTCGAAAAACCCACCTTTAGGCAGGCTAAATCAATTGCTGGCTAGGTGTTACTTCCATCAGGAGGACGATACGAGGAGTGTGCGCTGTGCAGTCGTTATTTATTTGCTCGGTACTTAAAAATATCGAATTAATGTAAAACGTTGTTCTCGGCTTTGTTTTAGTGTTCAGATATAAGGCATAATGTGTGTGTGACGAAGTAGTGCAATCAGTTCATTGAATCTTGCAATAACCCAGAAGTTATTCGCAAAACTATTTTGGAATTGATGGTGATTCTAAGCAGCACGCGCGAACACTGTGTCGACTGTGTCGTTGCTGGAAACGGATCGGCGGGGTAATTACGTAAAATTTGCAACAGCAATGCGACAGCAGTAGCAATGCGACAGCAGTAGCGAAGCATACATTCTCGACACCACTAATGATGTATGACAGCAATCACCGCGAGATTTACGCCTGTCGCAAACCTGTTGCGAGTTAGGTAATAAGGGGGCGGGTCTGTGTCGTCCCTGTGTCTCGCAGCGAACGCGACCGCCTGCAGTACTGCGGTGTATTCTGTGGCACGGCTCGGATGCGTACGCAGATTAGCTAACAGTTACTACACCCGTGAGTCGCCTTGCATTTGTTGTATACGATAATAGTAGAATTGAGTCTAAAAAACCTCTTTGGACCTATAAGCAGTGATGGCGGCTAAATCACTTGTATGCTCAGGATGTCGCGGCACCATTCAGTCAACGCATTGTTTGACTTGCAGCCTTTGTTCTCTGGTATATGATCTAGAGTGTGCGAATGTATCAGTAGCACAATTTTCTGGCACTTTTACTAAAGAGAAGAGAAGTACCTGGAAGTGTCCAGGATGCCTGAACAAGCAGCCAAAAACTGGTAACGTAAACACACCAGTAGGTGCCGCCCGCGGGTCAGGGGTGCGTCAGGAAGTAAACCTCCAGCAGGTAAGCCCCATGTCAAGTGGCAGTGAGACCGATAATGTCACTCTCTCTCGTGGCTGTGGCGGAGCTGCCACTGGGCAAGCGCTGGACCGTTCATACTTGGAAGATTCATCTTGTTTGGACAGCATCCGGAGCGTTATCCGCGATGAGTTCGAACGTGTTATGGTGGAGCGCATGTCTATATTGATAACGAAAGTGGTCAAGGAACAAGTTACTCTACCAATGTACCATAAAATATCCGAACTTACTGATAGAGTTGTCACGCTAGAGAATGAGATAAAGGCAATCAAAGGAAAGCAGCCGGATATAAGCCAACCAGTTACTTTGCCTGTTACGCAGTCTTCGGGAAGGGTTGATGTTGTAGAGAGTGAGATCTCTTCTCGTATAAAACCCAGCAGTGCGCCCGCGGAACGGCAAGCCAATCCCATTGTCGTTATGCCAGCTGTACCTATGGTAAACGAGACTGCAAACTCACAGTGGACTGAGGTAACGAAGAAGCGCCTCCGTAGCTCTCCAATAGGCGTCATGCGCGGCGCTGCAGCGCCAGGCGCTACGAGCCTCGAGGCAGCAGAGCGACGTCGGAAGTTGCATCTTTATTACGTCAAAGTCGGGACTACTGAAGCAGAAATGCGAGATCACTTGAACTCTATACGAGAAAATAGCACGTACGTTGTTGAATCACTTAAAGCGCGCGGAAATTATGCGTCGTTTAAATTGGACGTCCCCTCTAGATTAGCAGACGTCATAATGTCGCCTGAAAATTGGACGGAGGACATCTGCATCAAGCCTTGGCGGCAGTCCTTTCGTGCAAAAAATAAGGAAGGGCAACAATCTCAACACCAGTAAAGATATACACATGCACTACCAGAACGTTAGGGGCCTAAGAAGTAAAACGGCGTTGTTCTACAGGAATGTCTTATTGAGCCGTTGTGATCTTGTAGCTCTCACCGAGAGTTTTCTAAGCAGTTCTGTTTTGGACGGGGAGTTGTTTCCCCCGGAATACGTGGTGCTACGGAAGGATCGCGTGGGCGACGTCGGCTGGGGTGGAGTCTTGCTGGCTGTGCGAAGTTGCTATTCGGTTAAATTAATTACGGATGTGGATGGCTTGACGGATGACAAAGAACTATTGATAGTAAAGATTGTATGGAAAAATATTAAGTTTTTAGTATGCGTAGTATACTTACCTCCTAGTTATACTGATGTACAATATCTCGATGTTTTGACTTGTTTGGAGAACGTTATTTGTAAATATTCTTCCGTTCTGGATATAATAATAGTTGGCGATTTTAATGTAAATTCTTGCAGTGCTAATGTAAAATTACAGTTTGACTTGTTTTTGGAATTTTGTAAGCTGGATCAGCATAACAATTTTATGAATTCTTATGGCGGCATGCTGGACCTCGTGTTAACTAGTTTGAGCTCTGGTAGGGTGACCGTGTCCGATGATGTGGAGCCGCTGGTGCCGGCTGACGCGTACCACCCACCCCTTGAGGTAACACTCTCTTTGTTACGTGGTACTAATTCTACTTTTATTTCTACGCCATTTGTTAATCGCCGGTCGTACGCCCCTGACTGGGATTTTCGCAAAGCAGATTTTTCAATGTTGTATTCAAGTGTGTCTGCTATTGACTGGTCGGATGTTTTGAATGAGGAAGATGTTAATACAGCTACAGATCTCTTCTATATAAAATTAAATGAAGTTGTAAGTAATTATGTACCAATTAGGCAACAACGAGCTTCTCGGCGGCAATATCCACCGTGGTACACTCAGGAGATCATTAGTAAGTTAAAAATCAAGTACTTCCATCTGCGAAAGTATAAAGAATTAAGTCTCCAATTCAATCGAGAAGTATTCAAATACTATAGAACTCATATTAAGGAACTTATAGACAATGCGTACCACCAGTATATTTCATCGGTTGAGTCGAACATTTGCCGAGATCCTGCACAATTTTGGAAGCATGTTAGACAGAGACGTGGAAGCAGAAGTCAGTCTAATGAATATACGCTAGATGGAAAACCTTTGGTTGGACAGGAGGCTGCTTCAGCATTCGCGGAATATTTCGGGTCTGTATTTCTTAAAAATGTTCCGGCACTTGACGTAAAGTTAGCTGCAGAAAGCGCGCACTACACTAGCGCCGTAGATTCCCGCCTTGTTTCTGTAGACAGCGTTACATTGGCGGATGTGCGTTGTGCCGCACGACGTCTCAAACCACTATCGTCGGCTGGTCCGGATGGTGTACCGCCTTACCTAGTAAAGGACTGTTTGTCTGCGCTGGAAATTCCGCTTTTGTATCTTTACAACCTCTCTCTCTACACATGTCACTATCCCGTCAGGTGGAAAGTATCTAGGGTGACACCTGTACCTAAGGTTAGCACATCGACGGATGTAACAACTTTTAGGCCAATAGCTGTGCTATCTGTCTTTAGCAAAATATTTGAATCCATTGTTAACTCATATTTAACTCGTCAATTGGAGTCCTCCATTGACAACTCGCAGCATGGTTTTCGCGTTGCCCGCTCAACAACCACCAACCATATTACTTTTGTGGATTATGTTGCAGCACAAATGGATGCCGGACGGCAGGTGGATGCTGTATTCCTTGATTATAGGCGTGCATTTGATGTAGTGGATAATGACATCCTCCTAGTGAAACTTTCTTCACTAGGAGCATCACCTAAATTATTGTTGTTCTTCTCCAACTATTTGAAAGACCGCCGACAGTATGTGAAGGTAAATATGTACCAATCGGATGAATTTTACACGAGGTCGGGAGTGAGCCAAGGTAGCACGCTTGGACCTACTCTGTTCCTCGTTATGATTAATGATCTCCCTAGCGCACTCAGCACGACTCAGTGTCTGATGTTTGCTGATGATTTAAAAATGTATCGGTCAGTGGAACAAGTTTCAGACTGTGTAGACCTGCAGCGGGATATCGATTCGGTGGAAAGGTGGAGCTGGTCCAATAGTCTGGCATTTAACGTCGCTAAGTGTAAAGTGCTAACTTTCTCGAGGTTGCAATCACCATTAACGCCATCGTACACCTTGGCAGGCTCTGCGCTGGAGAGAGTTAATAGTGTCCGTGATCTGGGAGTTGTTATGGACACTCGACTTGATTTTCGTAATCATATAATGTCTGTTTGTAAGAGCGCTAGTAAAACTTTAGGCTTCATTATGAGAACTGCTTCGCAGTTCCAGGATGTTCGGGTGGCTATTATGCTATACAATGCTTTTGTTCGTAGCAAATTAGAGTTCAGTGCTATCGTCTGGGATCCGCGTGAGGCTAAATACACTGTGATGATAGAGAGAGTGCAGCGGAAGTTTGCCAGATATATCTACTGGGTGGCGCAAAAGTAAAGACCCTATTTGGTTCAGCTATAACATTTTTTCTAAATTAGAAAACTAGATTTAGGTTTTTTTAAATGTATATTTGTGCCATTAAATTTCGTACCATTAGGATTTAAAGATGATGTCTTTTAAATGGTGACCTCCAGAGTTGATACACATTTGAGCCCTATTTATGACATTTTGCATAACTTGCCGTAACACTTCCTGCGATATGTTCGTTATTTCTTGACGAATGTTTTCTTTTAGAGCTGCGAGAGTCTGTGGCTTGTTCACATACACCCGAGATTTCAAAAAACCCCAAAGAAAGAAGTCTGGACTGGTCAGATCGGGTGATCTTGCAGGCCAAGGCAAATCGCCAAAACGAGAGATAACTCGGCTTGGAAAAGCGTCCCTCACTAAGTCCATAGTGTCGCGCGCTGTGTGTGCCGTAGCGCCGTCTTGTTGAAACCAGATGTGCTCCAGCCCCAATTCGTCCAAACTGGGTATCAAAAACTCACGTAACATGGTTCTGTAGCGTTCTCCAGTGACAGTTATCGCATTGCCTCCAGCGTCTTTGAAAAAATAGGGTCCGATCACTCTGTCAACACAGATGCCACACCATACAGTAACTTTTAGTGGGTGTAGAGGTGTTTCTTGAATAATGCGCGGATTATCAGTGCCCCAGAACCGAGTATTCTGCTTATTGACATGCCCTGAGAAGTGTTACGGCAAGTTATGCAAAATGTCATAAATAGGGCTCAAATGTGTATCAACTCTGGAGGTCACCATTTAAAAGACATCATCTTTAAATCCTAATGGTACGAAATTTAATGGCACAAATATACATTTAAAAAAACCTAAATCTAGTTTTCTAATTTAGAAAAAATGTTATAGCTGAACCAAATAGGGTCTTTACTTTTGCGCCACCCAGTATAAAAGAATGTATGCGTTTTATCCTTACCTCTACCCATCTTTATTTGTGTCAGGAATGATTGGACTAGATACATTGGAATCCAGGCGTAAACTACTTCTTGTGATCCACTATTTCTCGATATTGCATGCTACAATTAATAACCCGGATATACTAGCTTCTATAAATTGATACGTTCCTAACAACTATTTGCGAACTGGGCGTCGTCGGCACCAGTTGTTCGCTTGTCCAGTACCGCGGACGCACCACTGCAATAATTCACCCACGTTGCGGGCACTAGCCTTACTAAATGCATTTACTCACAGGTGCCAGCATGTTGATGTATTTCACGATAATTTACGGACCATATGTAATAACTTTATGATTTATACCTGTCACCATTGCAATAGTTAGCGTTTTGGTAATATTGTAAGCTAACTATTATAAACTGAATAATAAATAAATAAATAAATAAATAAATAAATCACATACCCTAACTCCAACCAGCAATGTATATGGAATTAGTCATTAAGCCTCGCTTTTTAATTAGTTTAGTTTTTGGGTTTATTTAGGATGATCAATGGCTGGATAAAGGTTTTTCTACTAATACCTAAATCACACACTGACTAAAACACGGGCCTTTATTGTTTAAACTAACTACTACACTACAGAAATCGCTTTATGCGATAAGGCCGCCCGTTGTTCCACAATCCTTTTTTTTTGTATCATGTGTATTGTTGTACTTTGGTGTTCAATAAAGTATTTTTGTATTGTATTGTATTGTACACTACTAAGGCCCGATTTCACCAAACTAGAATAAATTTTATTCCAGGTATAACTTTCCGAGAACAACCGAGTTACGCGAATATAGCCCTTATACCACCAATTTTGTGAAGGAATAAGACTTATTCCTTGGATACAATCAAAATGGCGTCTTTTTGTGTAATTTCATTTGTCAATTAGCTGTATCCAAGAGTAACGAATAGCCGTATACTTGGAATAAACGTTGGTGAAATCGGGCCTTAAACTAGTACAATAGCTATACTATCTACTACAAAGAACATTTAGACTGTATACTCTGTGTTGGGGGCTGATTCTCGATCAGAATGTCGCACTCGAGACAATTTTACAAGTCGAAAGACATTTGTAGTCGAACTGTTTATTCGAGTTTCGTCGTTATTGACATAAAACATTTTAGGTTTCCTTGCATCTATTACTTAGAGACAGAGAAAACTCTTGTTGGGATGCGGGCACAGTATAAATAATAGTAGCCACTACGTAGTACTGCGGATCCTGCGGGTAGTTCGTCCAATCCCACATTCTATATAATCATAGCAGGTACAGATCTGTGACAAGTAGAATGCCCACACAAATCGTCGCTCGTATGACTAAAGGTCCTATCTCATTTTTGTCCATTGTTCAGAAAACGCGTTTTGACATTTCTAACATTCAGATAGTTTCGTTCCTCGCAAGTCCAGCATATTTATTTTTATATGCTTTTGTAGATAATTTCAAGTACTTTAATTACACGTTGAAACTTTTAACCTGTTTGCATTCTAAATACCTGTTTTGATTAATCAATAGATACAACAGATGCACTTAGTGAAAACTTTGTTTTATTTAAAATAAGCTGCCTGTTTTTAGTTATGACTTTTTTTAGACTAAGTATGGAAATAAATATACAAAATTTATGTTGTTAATGCTTTATTAGTGTGTTTGTTTTTTTTTAGTTAGTTTTAGTAAGTTTAATGCTACAATACTGTATTTAATTCAACACAACACCATAACTTTACCAAGTACCTAACAATAAAAACTACTTAATCAGCCTCATTTTGAGGTTGCAATAGGTAATTGAATATTATGAAGTTTAATTGTAATAATAATTAACTAATTATTAATTAGTTATCTTGTGATCCAAAATATTAAGAGGTACAACGATTAGTCAGATGGATAGAGAATGTTGCGTTGACTAACATAGCGGTCCTAACTCAAAACAGCCAAAAAGTGAGAAAGGACCTTTAGTCATACGAGCGACGAAATCAGATCACAGACACGTTGGTCTATTAATTAAAAAAAAAAGAAAAACAAAGCACATGCAATCTGTATTAATTCAGACATTTTAAAATAGGCACATAATTATTAACATATTAGATTACTTAAACTGAGTCGATAAATACTTAAAACGACTGAAAATCGATTAATGAATTTAAAAAATATTCGGTTACATTTTCCCTCCGTGAATCTGCAAATTTCGAATTTAGTACGCGAAGGCGTTTACCGCTTTCGCGCTAAATGTCCCGGAACTAATGTGGTGTCAATAGACAACGGGGCGATAAGATTTACGTAATTAACCGGGACATATTCAAAAGATTTCGGACGCCATGTTGGTTCGATTATATCCCAATTTATTTCCTTAGCAAAGCGGCAAAGTTTGGTTACGATGAATCTTCTTTAGGTAGGTACTGCATTTTTTTCAGGCTCGCAATTTAATTTAATGTTCTGTGAAAAAATTTAAAAGCTTATTACTCCGTGATTTATTTACCGATTTTACTATATTTTTTTTTCAATTATTGCATTCATTTTTAACTTACTTTACGAAAATAGTATTAAGTTGTTATTTTTTTAAAGCACTAGCCTGTTGCGGTACAGCGTTGTGCACAGCGTGGGGGGGCTTGCAGAGCACTTCACAGCCGGCATTGAATTTGAATCACACTATATTGTATTGTACGTTATTGCGAAGAGATAGGGCGTAGTCCGAGAGAAACGAAATGTTACACAACACAATAACACTTTTATTCTACTCTTGCTTTACCTACCGCTTACAATGTTAATTTTCTTAGGTGACCGTAGTCCTGAGACAATGAATATGTGGATAATAAAGACAACAGTGCTTCGAGATTTTAGTAATTAGTTACACGATCGATACACGAATTTTCAATAGATAGATGCGGTTACGACCGCGAGCGCCACGTGTGTGTTCGGCTCACCGAGACTGCCGAACGAAGTTCTTGCGTCTCTCTCTGGCATAGTAGTCAGAGGTGAGTCAGAGCATAGCCGAGTTTGCCGGGCCGTGTTGACATTATCTTCCTAGATATATTAGAACTAAAGACCGGCATTCTCCGGCGGCGCGCGGGACGTTGAGATGCAGAGTTTGGGTTTGAATGTACATTACATATAATACAATATAGTGCAACATACTCTACAAAAGTACATTAGACATGAAAACAGATAAGGAATAAATTACTTAGTGCTCTTGTTTTTTTTCTTATTTAGTGTCTACAATATGGAGTTTGGGTACCTATCTATCTATCTAACTCACATCTAACTATCCAACTTTTTTTATTTTCAGCGGCCTTAAAAATCACTGCAAACAATTATTCTAACAATTAATTTATTGTCATTCAATTTAAATGTGTTACATTTAACTAACCACATTGACACAAACTTATTAAAATATCATTTAATTATATCCACATTTACATATAAATGTATCCCGTGAGGTCGTTTGAAATCATTTATTTTAATGTATCCATTTAATTTAGAACCATAGAGACGCATTAGCAAATTAATTTACTTTTAAATTTATTTTACAAGTTGCCGACAAGATGTTTTTGATAAAATATTGATAATGTGCGGACATAAATAGAAAACCTGTATTGGGAATGATTGCGCACCTACGTTGTTTCTACTGGATACGGCGACAATTTTAAGTCTGTGTTTATAAGTAGAGGCACCCCACGGTTTTACCTTCTATTTATATTTACGTTTTCTCGTGAAAATTTTAAATTTTTCCGGGATAAATAGGTTTGTATCCTATGGTGATTTCGGTAAGACCCATAGCGTGATTACGCATAGCGGTTAGGTATACCTACACCAAAGAAAGTATACCTAACAGCGTAATAAATGTCATCTCACAGAACATGAAAAACTATGACGCTTCGCTTCTAGACGAAATTCTACTCGTACATGATTTCGTGCGTAAGCGCATAGGTATAATGTCAACATATTATTTATGAGGTTTTATAACAAGCGCATCATCATCATCATCATCATCATCATCATCATCATCAACAGCCTCGCCTCCTGCTAATACAAGCGCATACTAATGTGAAAAGAGAGCCTGGGTGGTACTGGATGCGTAGGGTACCTAGGTATAATATATACATTTATATAGGTAAGTTAGGTATAACTACTTAAATTTTTAGTAAAACTTTACATAGTATAAACCAGTTTAATAAAATAGGTAGTCATTTCGTCTCAAATAACGCATAAAATGAATATATAATTTACATAAATCCGTAAAACAGTAGTCCTCGATTATTATCAAAGAGATATAAAATTATGCATCATTTAGACAAACGATTTCTCGAAACAAACGATTCAAATCGCGAATCGACTTAATTCGACATTCAAATCCATGCTAAACACTTTTTAAATTTGAAACATTCGAAATAACACATTTCATGGCAGTCCGCGAAAAAAAGTTAAAGTTCCAAATTCATAAATTGATACGTTCGTAATTTGAAATCGTTTTTGAGCTTTTAAATCGATGCCCGCTGGCAAATGTGGAAAATTGCTAATAAACTTTTTAGTCGTTACATTGTGTGTGATCGTTGTTTATTCATTTTCTTTTTTAGGTTGGCAGTAGCGGTTGGGAATTTAATGATGAAAGCATTTTAGCGGGAAACTGAACCGATTAAACTTTTATGCCCTCTATTTAGTTTAAAAATTCTATTTCGTTCAAAAATCAGACGGCATATTTGCATAAACAGCTAGAAATGAAAATCATTAACTTAAAATACCGAATTTTTTGGAAACCAGTTGAAACACCTAAATGTCTTTTTCAAAATAATAAAATAGACTAAGTCATTTGTATACTTTGACCACATTGCAGATCAAATTATAAAGTCTCATTTGCCCGTTAATTTCACTAGCTACAATGCCCTTCAAACCAGAACACAGTAGTGCTTGCACACTACTGCTTGGCGGCAGAATAACTGTCAAAGCGGTGGTACCTACCTAGACGAACTTTGCAGAATAGTCCTACCACTTAGTAAAACCATTGTCTGGATATTCCCTTAGCCGGCTCTTACCGCACCCACGGGAAGAGATGGGGCGATCCTATTCTCACTCCACACGGCATAAAAATTTTATTAAGTAAGAAATAAAAACAAAAATTTCAGCCAGACACATTTTTCGTTATTTTTTTCCTGTCTGAGCATGTTTGATGGCCATAGAGGTTCATTACAAGTCATTATATTTAGATTGTGCCGGCCTCCCTGTGTTGACGTCCCGCTGGCTTGACCGTAATTTTATAGCGTCAGATTTCATCCTGTGTCGTAAAGTTTGAGAGAATCGAACGATTTAATTTCTTTATACTACTACTTTATTAGGTGGTAGGACTTTTCTGCAAAGTTCGTCTAGGTAGGTACCACCGCTTTGCCAGTTATTCTGCCGCCAAACACTACTGTGTTCCGGTTTGAAGGGCATTGTAGCTAGTGAAATTACTGGGCAAATGAGACTTTATGACCTGATTTTACAGACTAGTAATCTTATTACTATCTAAATCACACAGTCTAGTAATCTTATTATTAGACTGTGTAAAGTCCCAGGATGACGTGCGCAGTGCAGTGTCACGCAAAACTATATTAATTTGGAGTTCCGTTTGATACTGCAATCTGTTATAGGCATCCGTGACGCTTAACATCAGGCGAATGGCTCGTCACGTCATTTATTTACATTTTGAAAAAAAAACGTTGTCATCAGTTTAAAAAGTATCGCTTCGTTTCTACCACGTAGAACAAAGTATTAATTATCAGGAGTAGACATGTTATATTATAACCCGGCCAATTCAAAACACCCTTTAATCATACGCTGATGGCAGGATTAAGCGGTGGTTTTAATCGAGCCGTGTCGAGTTATCGATTCGCGTATAATCGATTTATTTGAAAATACCCTGCTGTTCTGTTATGAAGAAAGACCGAACATTTTAAAAGAACGGTCATAAATTTGTAATCGATTTATTCGAATTATGCGAATTTTGACAATGACATTGTAATGTTTATACTTATTATGTGTCTTGGCCAAAGACTTCTATGTATACACCAGACAGGACATCTCTAACTTGAGATAATTGATTGACTCAGGCGTGACTTCGCGGAAGTTCATCTTAAATACAAAATGAAAAAAGTATATCTAGTGTAATTCCGCGCGCGTGCGTGTGTTTCCGTGTTGTTGTTAGTGTGTTTCCGTGTGTGTTTTCCGTGTTTTAGCGGAGTTACACTAGATATACATTTGCATTTTGTATTTATCTCTAACTTGCACTGTCAATCACTGCAAATATGCCTATGAGCATCTTCTCGCTCATACGATGCTCAGCACTCAAAGCGATTGCACGTGTAGCAGTGAATAGCAGTAAAAATTATGATCCGAATGTGCCATTGCACTAGCGCTGCGTGTTGTGATCGTTGGTTAGATGATTTAATCTCGTAAAGCGCTGTAGCGGATTTTAGTTTAATTATACAAAAAATGACAACTATTTGTGCTTCGAATAGCTTCTCTAGTACGTAGTACATATATACCTCTTTGTTCGTGGCATTGTCTTGTGTTGTAAATCCATTTGACCAATGATACAACTTCCCCTCATACGAAAATTAGTAGTGTATTTCAACTACTATTTTCTAATATATACTATAAATTTCTAATAAATCACGGGAACCCGTTGATGTCTTTTGTTCCATCCTATTCTGTTCTTTGTAATTTCGTATGATTTTGTCTCGTTTTGTTACCTCGCCCCCTGCCCGCGCAGGTGAGTCGTGTTCGTACGAGAAATTATGTTCACGAGCTATCAACGGGCTTTATAGTCTTTGGTTTGAATGTCTGGTGCTTTATTACTGAAGAAATTTATAGTATTTACCTACCATTGACCTGAAAGTCAATCAATACTTGAAAGTGTGTTACTATTAGTACTTACACAATCATATGCTTTTTATAAAAGGTTTTTAGGTATTAATGATATTTCCAGTATTTATTTCCGGGTCGAATTGGGATTGTGTCGAGACGAGCTAATTTTGCATTAGCAATATTATATTTATATACCTATGCTCATATATTCACATGAGGTATTTGATGTATTATATATTATCCGGATTATAATTATCTGGTATTATCTATTACGGAGCGAGGGTGTTTTATATCATTTTTATTTCCATACGCATTAATAAAATCGTGATATTGTAATTGTATGTAATTTGGGGTCGGTTTTTGTAGAGCTTTGAACATATAGACATGACTACTTCAAATCTTACCTATTGGTTTTTTAAATGTAAAAAAGTAGTCATGTTTTAGGTCGCCTTAAGTTTTTGACCTGGTTTTTGACTCATGATCACGGTACAGTTTAGCTTGGTTGTAAATATTCCACTTTTGTAACGGTCACCCATTCAAGTGACGCTCACAGTGAACGTTGCTTAACGTTACGGACATGTCAAGCTTGTCTATGATACATTATTTATACAAAACAAAACCATTACATTATGATAAATAATTCGGTGAATGTTCTTGGAAACTACTGACTGAATTACAGGGAATGATCCTCACTGAATTTTCAAAATAACTTAAAGTACTTATAAAGTACTAGCGGCTCGCCCCGGCTTCGCACGTGGAGTGGTGTACCCTATGTTACTCAGGGTGAATGTAGCTTTCCAATGGTGAAAGAATTTTTGAAATCGGCACAGTAGTTTTTGAGTTTATTCATTACAAACATACACACAAAAATACAAATCTTTCCTCTTTATAATAGTGGTGGTGTAGATAAATAATGTTGTTTAATATTTATTTATTATATTACTAATGAAGTATTTTATGATCAATAGCTTTGTCGATGCTTTATGAGATGGAACAGAGATTTAATGTAGAGCAACCTAAGTTAACAGGCTAAACGACACGTGGCCCAATTGGGCCAACAATTAACATAATTAAATTCTTAGAAAGAGACAAAGTTCTAGAAAGCTATTATCATCTTCTTTGCCTTTTCTCATTTGTTATTGGGGTCGGCTCCCAATCTAACCTGTAGCGGCGGGCTACCAGAGTTACACGAGCGACTGCCATCTGACCTCACAACCCATAAGGAACCAGTAACAGGAATGGTTAGATCAGGCGTCAGATTGTATCAGGCGTCTGACTACCCGTAACGATTGCCATAGATATTCTTATGACAACCAGGACCGACGGCTTAACGTGCTCTCCGAGGCACGGAGCGATGGCATCGAAAACTGCACATAACTTACTAGATAAGTCATTGGTGCAGGGCCGATCCCGGTGCCGTAAGATTGCAAAGCGCTCATGCTACCGCTCGGCCACCATCGCTCTTGCTCTAGAAAGCTATCAATCACTGCGTAAAAATAAATGCGAATAAATAATATAGTACATACATATTTAAATACAAATCAATGAAACAAAAATCAATATATTTTAGCGTCCACTCTGTACTATTCGTAGCTCCTCATACATCCACGTATATCGCCCAAGGATATAATCAAATGATACAACCTAATTATATAATAGTCACCAAATCATTGTTCCGACAATATTTTGATTATTTCTTTTGTATTTACTTATTAACTAGCTATATCCTATGACTCTACTTGTATGAAGCCATACTACGAAGCTTGCACTCGCTTTTACGACGGTAAAGGAAACCGGTATGTTAAAGAATTACAAAATTCGAGCACATGTGTGTCATCCACCAGAGCTCGGTGTTTCCCTGCGAGATAAGTTCGGGAACGAGGAGATCCGCAGGAGAACTAAAGTGACCGATATAGCTCTTAGTAATTAGCAAGTTGAAATGGCAATGGACAGGCCACATGGCTCGTAGAACTGACAACCGATGGGGAAGAAAGGATCTCGAGTGGCACGACTACGAAACGGAAGACGCAGCGTAGACTAGGTGGACCGACGATTTGGTTAAAACTGCGGGGAGCCGATGGATGTAGGAGGCAAGCAGCCGGTCAAAGTAGCGCTCTGTGGAGGAGGCCTATGTTCAGCAGTCGACGTCTTCAGGCTGTTGATGATGATCTAGATAAGAATTGCCTATTGAAACTGCAAGTATGTGTAACGTTTTAGGGTGGGATTTTTAACCCGTAGTGAAGGCATGGGTCTCATCAGGAACAAAGAAAAAGTAGCCGGAATGTAATAAAAATCTAGTGATCGTGTCGTGAGCGTTACTAGTTATTGGCCAGTGTATTCGTTTGGCCCAATACCTCACCAATACGCAATAGATGTCGTTCGCTAATCTTGCGTTATGCAGAAATAAAATAATTCGTAAAATAGCCCGAACTATTCCTTTCTATGGGATGAGGTATCTGTATTAGTGTATTATAATAATCTGTGGTTTAGGTAACCAGTGGTTAAAAGCTCTAACAAATTAGGACCATTGGTTATAATTTGTAAGCGTTTTTGACTATTGGATACTTTAAGTACGAATCAAAACCCTAAGTCGGCCTTACCTATCGAAGTTTAAACTTTAGTTAAATTTAATCAATTATTTAAATACATATAAGTTATATGATAGTATTATCCGTTGAAAACATAGTTCGATCCGTAAAATCTGTGTAATCGAATAGTACCCGAGAGGGCCCGCGATTTGCTTATTCAATCAGGGTTGCCACTACAATTATTGTGTAAATAGTAACTAAAAACGAAAAAAAAATTTTTTGTTTTTTTATTGCATAGTTCTCTATAGATACTATACGATATTGGTCTTTGTATTTTTACTAGGAGGTAGGACTTTTCTGCAAAGTTCGTCTAGGTAGGTACCACCGCTTTGCCAGTTATTCTGCCGCCAAACACTACTGTGTTCCGGTTTGAAGGGCATTGTAGCTAGTGAAATTACTGGGCAAATGCCATTTGATTGAAGGGCAAATGAGGCTTTATGGTCTGATCACATAGTCTAGTAATCTTATTACTAGGTATACTGTGTGAAGTCTCAGGATGGCGTGCGCAGTGCAGCGTCACGTAAAACTATATTAATTTAGAGTTCCGAGTGACACTGCAATCTGTTATGGGCAGCCGTGACGCTTAAAGCTACAATAGGCGAACGACTAGCGCGTCAGGTCATTCATTTACATTAAAAAAATATTAATTTTAAAAAGTGAACTCTGGGCTTGCAATTTTTCTGAAGAGTTTACTTTATATTGGATTCAATATTCCAGTTTCAGAGACTGGGTGCAGAATTTGGTCTGTACCGATTTAATTAAAAGGGACATGGCGACGTTACATTCACATAGTCAAATTAATTGACCATCCGTGAATAGAATCAAAACACAGATTAATAAATAGGATAAAAATTAGGATAAAAATAGGAGTCCGTATTCGTATAAATCTTATCTCTCTTTCTTTTTTAGGGTTCCGTACCCAAAGGGTAAAACGGATCCTATTACTAAGGCTACACTGTCCGTCTGTCTGTCTGGCCTTCTGTCACCAGACTGTATCCCATGAACCGTGATAGTTAACAGTTGAAATGTTCACAGATGATGTATTAGTGTTGCCGCTATACAAAACAAATACTAAAAAATAGAATAAAATAAATATTTAAGGGGGCTCCCATACAAAAAACGTGATTTTTTTACTCGTTTACCAGATGAGTCATAGATAGGGATGCTTTAAGTACTGCTACTCAACACTAGATGGCAGGGATAGATAATGGTACGGAACCCTTCGTGCACTAGTCCGAATCACACTTGGCCGGTCAATCTCACCTGATGGGAAGCGATGATGCGGTCGAAGGTGTGGCACGCTTGTCTAGTAGTATTAGTTGGCTTGTCTTGTGTTTGTATATTTTGAGTGAATATTCCAAAGTCACTCTAGTATCTACTTTAATTACTATTCTTTTAATTTCACATTAAATTGTTTGAAATGAAATAAAATGAAATGAGATGAAATGAAATAAAATGTGTTTTTTAAATCTTGTGAAATATGTTCTCAAGCCTTGGTAGTAATTCTACTTCCTATTATTATTATTTTAATAACATAAATGCGAAAGTTTGTGTGTGTGAATGTTTGTTACCTTATATCTCCGTAACTACTGAACCAATTTCGATGAAATTTGGAATACAGGTAGCTTATACGCACGATTAACACATGAGATATTTTTTACCCGCGAGTGAAACCGCGGGGCGCATCTAGTATTATATAAAAAATATACTAAAAGAATAATTTATTTTATTAAAAAAACAACAATTTGACATAGCGACAACCCTAACCATCCAATCCCTAAACGAACAGATTCAGGGGTTGAACACGATACCTACAAATCTGATAACAACCCCTTTGCTATAAACTGACGGGCGGCCGAATTAAATATGTTTTATTCAATTTGATTGTGTTTGATTTCATAATGGCGAGTTTTTATTGTATTTATTCAATGATTTGATAGAAATCTGTTTAGTAATTTGTTGAGAGGAACGAAAATTAATTAATTAATACCTAAATAAAGCAGGTAACATGCAGAAATACAATTAATGTTGGTTGCTGCTTCCTAAGAAAAATGGTTACTCTGAACATCTCTCGTTTTGGCCATAGGGCCACAGATAATAGAGGTTAAAGATGCTTTTTTATCAAAACTTATTCGAAAGTAGAAATAATGCTGGGTTCACAACTTCCACAGGAAACAAATCAAAAAAGGGTTAAAAACCAAAAGAAAAAATCGATTTACCACGACCGTAGACTATTTTGTTTCGTCCGACAATGACCCTTGACGTCTGACCCGTGTGAATCTCTGACATCGTGACGCGACGTTCGATTTTCAAAAATATTTAGGCGCGAACGTCACGCGCCGCTGATTGGTGGGAATTCGACCGTTGATGAGTGATCACGACCGAGTTGTAATTTCTAAATTGTATCGATTTATTTTGACGCTTAACTTTTTTACTGTTGCGGTCAAATAATCTTTTCAAGTAGGTAAAAGAGATTGAGAAAACTGAAATATACGTGGGTTGTAGTGCATAAACTTCTAGGCTGTGAGCTGGCAGCCCAAGTAATATAAAAAACATCACTATTAGCTATTGCAAGGACTTGGCTTCGGTTTTGAGCTTATTGCCTAAAATGAAAGATGCCACTGCAGCATCTTGCTTATAACGCGAATTGACTAAAAAGCAGATTGCCTAAACGGCAATGCCTAAACGGCAATGCCTAATCTTCATAATTGCATACGTGATCATTAACAAATCAAAACGCCTAAACAGCACTTTGACGGTGACGCCTAACATTAAGCTCATTTTGTTGGAAACTCTTTGTCTGTCTTCCTAATCCTTTACAGCTTCTTTAAACACCTCGTTGACGTAAATAGCTCTCCCTATCCTAAAAATAGTTGGACTGCGGAACGCTCTGAGACAATAAGAACCTACCTATAATTAGAGCGATGGCGGCCGAGCGGTAGCATGTGCGCTTCGCAATCTTACGGCACCGGGTTCGATCCTCGGCCCTGCACCAATGACTTATCTAGTAAGTTACGTGCAGTTTTCGATGCCACCGCTCCGTGCCTCGGAGAGCACGTTAAGCCGGTCCCGGTTGTTATAAGAACATCTATGGCAATCGTTACGGGTAGTCAGATGTCTGATAGAATCTGACAACTGGTCTATCTATCCCTGTTACTGGTTCCTTATAGGTTGCGAGGTCAGATGGCAGTCGTTCGTGTAATTCTGGTAGCTCGCCGCTACAGGTTAGATTGGGAGCCGACCCCAATAAAAAATGGGAAAAGGCAAAGAGGATGATGATGACCTACCTATAATTAGTATAGGTTTTATTTTTTAGACTATAAGAAGGTTTCGTTCCGTAACCAGATAGTAAATGGTCGACTAAAGTAGACCAAAAGTGGATTGTTATAACGTTTCACCTTTTTTCACGTCTATTACTGATGTCCATAGGGTAAGGTGACCTCTTACCGTTAAGGCCGCATACATTATACCTACGTGTCTATACTTGTTTGTTACCTAAGGCATAATCATAACAAAACATTTCATAACTCGACGCCGTGTCGTGTCGGGTGTGATACGTGCCATGGCCGCCCTGCCCTGTCTAAAACACCGGAACATCAAATCAACCTTTTTTAGAATAGTTTTTGTTGCTTCAGGTCTCCTTCGCGACCTCTGGTGAATTCTTTCACCTTTACAAATTACATTTTTGTTTCAAGTCCAGGAATGTAGGTCAATTAGAAATTACGGGGTGGTGATTTATAGCTTAGATTTATATATGACCTAAATGTAGGCACCATTTGTGAGGAATTATTACTTATTATATTTTTATTATATATTATTATTATACTTATTAACCATTAGCTGTAAGCTGATGTAATTTTTAGGGCTTTATTTACTGGTGTTATATAAGTTAAAAGTCATACAAAATACAGTTATAACCTGTATAAAGGTCACACAGGTTGTGGCCGATAGAAATGATTTTTTTCTAGGTGGTAGGACTTTTCTGCAAAGTTCATCTAGGTAGGTACCACCGCTTTGCCAGTTGTTCTGCCGCCAAGCAGTAGTGTGCAAGCACTACTGTGTTCCGGTTTGAAGGGCATTGTAGCTAGTGAAATTACTGGGCAAATGAGACTTTACGATCTCATCACACAGTCTAGTAATCTTATTACTATACTGAAGCCTCAGGGTGACGTGCGCAGTGCAGTGTCACAACTATATTAATTTAGAGTTCCGAGTGATACTGCAATCTGTTATGGGCAGCCGCGACGCTTAACATCAGGCAAACGACTGGCTCGTCACGTCATTCATTTAAATTAAAAAAATGGATAATTATTGAAAACTTGTCAAGAGCATGTCGGGCCATGATTGATGTAGGGCTTAGGTAGATGTACTTAGGGCTTCTTGAGCCCGTATTAGAGATCTATGCTCAGTTGTGAATCTCTGCTCAAGAGGAGATTTCATTTTTTTTACCAACGATAGGCTAACATTTGACCACGGCCTCACTTAATGGTAAGTGACGACGCGGTCGACGATGGAGCATGCTTGCCTAGAAGATACGGGTTCACTCTAGCCTTAAAAACTCCCAGATTATATTTGTCAGGAAACTTTGACGCTGGCAAGGTGTTCCATTCCTTTGCTGTCCGAATTGTAAACGAGGAATTAAAACGTGCGTATTCGAGGAATTTCTACCATATACGGATGCCGTGTTTCCGTGCGTCTAGTTGTACGATGGTAAAAAGGGGATGGGGGAACTAAGTTGTGCAATTCCATCGCACTCTCTCCGAAGTGCAGCTTGTAAAAAACCGATAGGCTGGCAGCCTTACGCCGGTGTTCGAGGCTTTGGAGTTTAGCTTTTACTAATTTATCGTCACCAATGAGCTTTATAACCCGTTTCATTCACCAAATGATCAAATTGGGAATGAAATCTCTACTTGAACCAAAGACTTCTATGTATACACCAGACAGGACATCTCTAACTTGCATTGTCAACCACTGCAAATATGCCAATGAGCATCTTCTCGCTCATACGATGCTCAGCTCTCAAAGCGACTGCACGTGCAGCAGTGAATAGCAGTACGAATTATGATCCGAATGTGCCATGGCACTAGCGCTGTGTGTTGTGATCGTTGGTTAGACGATTTAATCTCGTAAAGCGCTGTAGCGGATTTTAGTTTAATTATACAAAAAATGACAACTATTTGTGCTTTGAATAGCTTCTCTAGTACGTAGTACATATACCTCTTTGACTTGAACATCAATCGACGACGAGTACCTACTTTAGATGCACAGACAGATCGGCAGACCTACAGACAGACAGACGGAACGACGCCGACGGGAAAGACGGGCAGACAGACATGTTGACCTAATAAAGGTTCCTTGGTGCCTACTGCGGAACCTTAAAACGGTCACGTGCTTGTCAGGGCAAATGTCCTTGTCTCTTACTTATTCTTTATATTATATTTGTTATGGAACAAATAGGATAGGTTAGGTACCAAAACATGTAGATACCTAAGTATTTGTATTTGTCACGCATACAGTGAATCACACACATTTGCACAAAGTATCTAGTTATTTGTCATCCATTGACTCAAAAACCACAACGTTTATCTCAAAGACGTATTCTATGCAAATGTGACCGCAAACATATAGGTAGAATTGTTAGAGCTGTAATAGGGTATCGTTGAGTAACATTCACTAGTGGAAAAATTACACTATGACGAACGTTTCTGCAGATGTAGTAAAATTGTATATGAGACACTATGCTAATGATCGTTGAGATTTACTATTGAGAAAACTAGAATAAGTTTAAGTTTTCTCTTTAGTGTTAAACATTATTTTTAACAATTTAGAAAAGCAATACTGGAGGTATCATATTTAGGTGCTCTAGCAAATACTTCACAAGTATTGAGGGTAGGTTAGCTTAAGTTAACTCGTAAATTCATTCTTATTTTTAGGCGATATATAGAATTAAAAACGTTTATTCAGCCATAGTCTCATACGTAGAACATGGAGAACCCCAACTAGGAGGATTCCCTGTATCTAGTGACCCAAAACTACGAGGACCATATTCCCACAACACCCAGACACAGAACAAGCATATTTGCAATTTCTTCCTGTGCTAAAACACTTGTCCTGTCACGGGAATCAAACCCACCGCCTCTGGGTTCCAACCCGACCTGCTGGACCACCACACCACAGAGGTTTTCGCAAATACAACAATCTATAACAAAACATGTATATTTTTAACAGTACTTACGGGATCGTTACCATGATTGGAATCATTAAGAGTTCCCGATATTTCGGCACTTTTGGATAAAGTAAAACACGCATAGTTGTTATACATAATAATTGTACCTACTTAGACAAATTATTTAAAATAAGTCAGAGCATTATATCTAGTCCATTAATAAGTCGATGGCTGCTCGCAACTGGAATTTAAAGATTAAAGTTGTCATGCTAAAAGACACATTAATTCGACTTAATACAATGGTATTAAGATGTTGAAAGCTGTGTACTAATACGCTCTGACAAATTATTGGTCTGTCTGCAAACAAAATTAATGACAATGGAAAAATAACATTTTCATTAGATATTTTCATTGGATCTGTACAGGGTCTGATAAATATCCGGTTTTATATTAAAGGTAGGTTAGGTATTAAATTAAAAAATTGAGACATTTTCAACCGACTTCAAAAAAGGAGAATTTCAAGAAAATTCTGTTTTGAAACGATAAAAATACAATTTCAGATTCAATATCAATATCGGTTCAGTGGTATGTTTTTTTAATAGACGGAAAAATATGTCATAAGTATAATATTACCATATTTCGTATTACTTCAATTTTTATTTTTGAGTGCTAAGTTTCTATTGTTCTTCAGGTCTAGTTAAATAATAGGTAATTAAACAACCAAGCACCTAGGTAATTCCTTTAAAAATCATATTTATTCAATAAAATCATTATATTCTCAATCAATTCAAATTATCTGACGTCGATTTACAAATTCTTTTTTTTACTTAAACGCAACTTAAAATTTTCCCACAAGCGGCGTGTTTGAAGTTCCACAGACTTGCAACATTATTTAAAACAAATAACAAATATTTGACAGGATATGGACGTAGGATACAAGTACAAGACACGCGCTGAGTTAGCCGGTACTTTCGTTAAGGTTGGAGGATTAGAACTTCTTAAGAAAACAATTTTACGAATTAGGTGTACACAATGAAAAAAAAATGAAAACAAGAAATATAAAAATGAATTATTTAATTTATTCTGGGAGTTTTTAACAACAAATAAGAATGAAACAGTGAAACACCGATTAAAAAATAATGCAATATATTTATAAATATGGATATTTTGAAAGATTTTTTTATGTTTTTGAAGGTATGTAGATCAACAGTCGTTTAGCTACGCTGGAAACCTTTGGTTTACCTGCCTTATATCGCTAATAAATCAATCCTTTTGTTTACAGAATCTAAAGGTAGTTGAATTACTGGACAGCAGTCGCTAAACAATGGGGAAATCCAGTACCTACATATATGTATCTATCATAAGTACCTACAATTTCAACATCATATTTTGTCGAAAAGTAATTAACAACAGTTATGTGATAACAATACAAGAACTTAATAAGTCATCAAAATAATATTATTCATGGCGGGAGAAAAGGATTGAGAATAATAATATCCTGTAAATAAGGGATAAAACCAACTTCAATCTGCTTAATGCCATACTGAGAACATACTTAGATGATATTATAATACATACTTTTTCCAGTTAATATGATTTAAAATCAAACTACAGAACCGATTTGGATATAAAAAAATGTGGAGCTAATCTGAAAATAAAATTATCTGTACTTAGACAATAAAAAAAGAATTTTTGAAATCAGTTTATTAATGTAATGACGGAGCTAAGGTTACATATATTTAAAAAAAAGACAAAATACACCTACAACCGAATCGAAAACCTTCTCCTTTATCAAAATCAGTTGAAAATACGCCTGAAAGATTGAACCATAAGTCCTAGCTCACGTGTAGGTAATACATTTATTTACTAAACTATGTCATAATATTTATTGTGGTCTAACCCACAGACATTACCGCGAATGCGTCAGTGCCCGCGCCTGCATGACACAATCTCGACATGGCAGCATTCGAAGAATCGAACTGTGGTGAAATATGTTACTGTAACCTTCCACTGAGGTGCAACAGGATGGAAGGTGTAGATAGAACATTACTTTGTCCTTTACTTGTAAATATAGGCAAGTGGTCAAGCGCTCATACTCACAGAAATAGACCTGGAAATGGCACGATGGATAGGGTTAGCACGGCCGGTAGACAAAACTGTCTTTCCTCTGTTTTACTCCAAGCAAGTATGAAGAAAGTGGCGTAAAACGGGGAAAGACAATTTTGTCTACCGTCCATGCTAACCCAGCAGGTTTGTACGAAAACATTGCGTTTTTAGAAAGAAGTTAGCTCAAAGTTCGGCTATTGTAATTTTGTTCGCCGCATGACCAAAATTAGCACTGTTTTGTTTTGAACGGGCTAATGCTGTTGGTCTCTATCTACCTTTACAGCGTCACCGGGCGAGAGGGCAGGCGCTGAAGGCGCCCAGCCGTCAAAAGCGAGAGTCAACTAGCTCAAAGTCACCCCTGGGGTGCGAGCCTCGGCTTGGGCCGTTGCCGGGATAAGAGGATTGAGAAGGCTACGTCCACTGGAAGAGTGGACCCTATGGAAAGTCGCGACTGTTCTATCTAACCTACGGGGGGTACGACGACCTCGCCGGCGGGGTCGGTGTCTGACTGTGTTACGCTGGTATCCTATACCGGTGCCGAAAGTGGTACCTGAGCCAGAAGAGCTAGACTGGTCCGGTGATCCTAGCGCAGAAGAAACAACGGCTACCTATAAGAACATCAGGGTCGCACAAGACGTGTCTCGGTGAAATGAGTCGGTTAACAGACTGATACGGGTTAACAGACGAAAATAACTTTAAATAATTCTTATTATACGATATTGCAGCGTATTGGCTTGATGATGATTCACGTGTTTCTGCGTCTCGAATCTCCAACACAACTGCACAATTGCTAAATTTATGCACCAGTCAGATTTTTATTGAGAAGCTCACAGATCAACATAAAGGACGTGATGTATTGGAATGTTAAAACTGACTTAAGAGCCGTTAGTGCAGCTGGATTAAGGGAAAAGACCTTCGCGAGATGACGCAGCGGTAATAAAATCAACACGGACAGGCAAATTCGAATAAACCAAAATTTATGTTTGAAGGAAAATAAGATAGGTATAATCTTACGGTGGTGGTACCTATTAAATTCCAATAAAATAATATAATAGAATAGAAAGGAATAGAATGGAATAGAAAAGAAGGAATAGAAGTCTTTGGAAGGCTTTTTAATTAGTCGATCGCGCCAGTCTGGCAGTTTTCAAATCTACTCAAGAGCCTAATGAACGCCAAAATGCTTAAAAAGGCTTTAGCATGATCCCGTGTCCTGTCAACAATATTGCAACAATGACTTTGAAATTAATATATGTTAAAGTTCAGGACTAATGCTACTGCAAATGTATAGTGAAAACACGAATTAATAAAATTTTCTCGATAGAAAAAAAATTACAAAGTTACCTCCAAGCCGTACAAATAAACCGCGATTATTCAATGAATATTTTAAATAAGGTCATGAAACTTTGTGTAGTAGTTGAACTAAATGTAATGGAGGGCTTGTGTATAGTGGATTTCAAAAATACCCATTATATTCACTGTAATAATATATTACCGACATTATCACGCGTTGGAACCATTCTAACTTAGACCGCCCCTGCTGCTCGGCCCCCGACTCATCCCCGCTTTGGCCTAGTACTATATATCCATTCTATGGCTTTGGCTTGGATTCGCGCTGGCCTACAAGCCCTTAAGTATGGTAAAATTTCTAGGATACCTATGATTCACCAATGAGGCATAAAAGCGGTTGCGACGATAAGCCTAGAACAATGTCTATTAATAATTGTCTAGTTTCATTAACATAAACGCTTTATAAACTCGGTACCGGTTCTTGCCCACCGTGGTACGGTCTACACAGTAATAACAGTAACTCAAGTAACGTTATACAAACATCTTACGTAGGTACATCATTTTTTTATGTAAACAAATGACGTAACGAGCTAGTCGTTCGCCTGGTGTTAAGCGTCACGGCCGCCCATAACAGATGCAGTATCACTCGGAACTCTGATTAAAGTATTGCGTGACACTGTACTGCGCACGTCATCCTGAGACATCACAAAGTCTAGTAATAAGATTTCTAGACTGCGAGATCATATCATAAAGTCTCATTTGCCCAGTAATTTCGCTAGCTACAATGCCCTTCAAACTGAAACACAGTAGTGCTTGCACACTACTACTTGGCGGCAGACTTATTGGCAAAGCGGTGGTACCTACCTAGACGAACTTTGCAGAAAAGTCCTACCACCTAGTAAATACTTTGAGTCTAGGTAATAATAGAAAATACTGGAACTGCTAGGTGAAATTACTGGGCAAATGAGACATATGATGTCTCAGGATGACGTGCGCAGTGCGCGGTGTCACGCAAAACTTTAATTTATAGTTCCGAGTGACACTGCAATCTGATATGGGCGGCCGTGACGCTTAACACCAGGCGAACGACTAGCTCGTAACGTCATACATTAAAAAAAACTACAGCAAAAGTTGTTAAGTCATAATTAACTTGAGATAGCAAGCCAAATTTTTTTTTTATAATAGATAGTCCTGCTTTTGTTGACTGACTCAACTGATAAGTGACACGGTCAATGATGGCTAGCTTAGAAGATAACGGTTCACTCTTGCCTTGAAAACTCACAGATTATAAATTACTAGTCGCACCCCGCGCTTTCACCGCGAATAAAAAGTATCCTATGTGTTACTCCAGAACCTAAACTATATAAATTTCAAATTTCATTAATATCGGTTTAGTAGTTAGCGAGATAGAAGGTAACAAACATTCACACTCACAAACTTTCGCATTTATAATATTAGTAGGATAAATTACCCTTATCCTATATAGTTATTATGTCAAGGCTGACTAGCTAGTACTTGTAATATTATTTAGTACTAGCTGACCCACCCCGGCTTCGCACGGGTTTAATAGTTTCACGCCTTATCTCAGTCTAAAGGAAGAGAGAAGGAAAAGGGGAAAAAGATAAGGGAAAAAGATGAATGCTTGAAACGGTGAAAGGAGGCAGGTGCTGGTGCACCTGCCTCCTTTCACCTTTCTCCTTCATCCATTATGAATGAAATCGGACCACGCGTTAATGAATTACAAATAAGTACATACTATTTTTACTTTTATCCCCTCTCCCGCGAGAACCGTGCAGAATTTCGGGATCAAAAGTATCCTATAGCCTACCTCGTAATATGAACTCAAATCATACCAAGTTTCATTTGAATCCATTCAGTAGTTTCGGCGTGATGCTTAGCCAAGATACAGACAGACAGACAAAAATGAAAAAAAAAAGTTTTGGCTTTAGTATCAATTATAGAGACAACAAAAAATTTCAAAATATCTTTATTGTGCAGAATTGGCCCTGTTACAGTTTTATTATAAGTAGGTATAGATTGTGGTCTAGGCTCTACATAAGTATCTGTAGCCAATGAAGCTTATTTAAATAAATAAATAATATTTATAAAGAGTGTCAAGGGTACACACGTAGGTATTAATAATGAAAAATATTTATGTAGCCTAGAATTTTCAGATACTTAAAACCTTCGCACGTATTGGAACCTAAATACATTATGAATGAAATATGAAGGAAAAGGTGCTAAACAGATACATAATGTGACCTTAACATAGTTTTGAGAATGAATAAAATCAAGAGCAACTGGTACTTATGGGCACTTTGATTTTTCGGAAAAAAAGATAACTACGTTTCGTCAGCGCCATCTATCTTTGGCTGTAGAAATACGTTCCGCAAGCTGTCAGAAAACCTCCTATTGAATTCGAAAAATAATGTGTGTGTGTGTGTGTGTGTGTAATGTGCTGTGCTGTAGAAACGACAGGCGATCGACAAGCTTGTCCCTGCATTCATAACAAAAAAATGTTTTTTTTAACTATCTAATGTCTACTTTTTATTTATTTATTTTCAAAAATACACTTCTAGGGGGGGCATTACAGGTTGCCTAATTCGCCCACCCCAGGTTAAATAACCCGACTATTCTACTTATAACTAATCAAATCACTAATTTATATTTTTGACGGGCTCTTGCAGTTCTTGGGCTCCCCTGCCATGCAATGATAGAATAATAAATAAATAAATAAACATTTGTAGACATTACACACAGCGCCATCTAGCCCCAAACTAAGCAAAGCTTGTACTATGGGAAACCAGATAACTGATACAATACTATACATATTTTTTTGTTTTTGTAAATACATACCCACAAAGAACGCGTCGGATCCCTATGTTCTCCAGACAAATGTTTGTCCTGGGTGGGAATCGAACCCATAACCTACAGGCTACTACCAACAGAGCTATTAGGCCAGTCGAATGAATGTCCCAAATTGAGTTACTGCTTATATATATCACTATTCATAAAGAAAAAAAACAAGCAGCTTAATATGGGTAAAGATTACGCCTGTAATTGTGCATAAAGTATGATAAAATATAAATACTTTATTTTTCTCGGCGTAAATTCATGTTCAATTAGGAACATGAAGTAGGAACATGTTACTGATCGTACAAGTTGTTTTCTCCAATGACAGCTTTATGGTAACGAGGTGGTCAGCTGGGTTGTTTTTTTATTTATGATTTTTACAAGTATATCGCTTAATTAGCGGAACCAACACAATAGTACATTATGATATAAGTGTGCGAAGTTGATCATTACACTCGAGGCGGTAATACACGCGCGGACCGCAGGCGAGCGCGTTATGGGGGCCGAAAGTGTAATGATCAATGCACACGCATGTCATACGATGTTTTTCATCACAGTTGCGAGGAAAAAACAGAGTTGTGCAGACTTCTTATTTAAACGCGGCGTCAGAGAAAAACCGTGTTGATGGCGCAAGCAAAATCGACATCGACCAAAACGAAATGAAACGAAAACTGAAACTGGAACTGGAACGAAACGAAACGACGAAAATGTACGTATAACTTGCAGTGAGATACAATGTGTAAAGTAAAAAGCACGCGTTGGAAATTTCTTAGATTATGATCCTAAAAGCGGTGGGATAAGATCCACTTTACGAGCAACGGTGATGAAAAAGTTTTTAATGTAAAGGAAAAAATATTGATCGATGCGGGTTCAAATTCTGCTCGCGATTAAAATTTTTCTTTACATTAAAAATTTATCTCTTTTTATGTACCTAGGTAAATATACCCCCAGAATAGGTACATAATTTTATTTAAGTACCCACCAGTTTTTTATAATTTTCTTTTATTCTTAATTTCAATTTCAAATATCTTTGTTCATCATGAACAAATCTTAAGCACCTACATGATCTATAATGTTCATTTTTTTTTCATTGTGTTGATTATTAATCTTGGACGAATGAAAGTTATTAATGTATTTTTTATATTTTCGAGTTACATATTCAAAATTTTGTGAAAATGTAATTTTCCCCTAAAATCACTGACTTCTAAATGTACAGGTATTAACTGATAGGTTTTTGATTTTAATTGCATAAAAGAAACCGTAGTGACTTTACTGGCACATAAATTTAATCGTGATTAACCATAGTTTAGTTTAAAAAGTAGCCTAAGATCTGTTTGAACACATCCTGAAAGGATACGGTCTACGGACCAATCACCCTCTGTATACACTAATAAATAATGATAAGATTAATTAAAAATAGGTAGGTATGCAATAGACGGCTTGTCTTTATATGCCTCTTCTACGTTACCTACTCTATGTATGACTGCAAATACCTACAAATAACACTGAAAACTAGACTTTTGGCGGGAACGCGGAAAAGTTCACGTCGTTGCATTGTATTATGTTTCAAAACTTGTGCTTTTTCTAGTGTTAATGTTTAAAATTGGTGGCGTTTTACGCATTAAGTACTGAATTACGAGCATGAGTGTGGGCAAGTGATATAATGTGGTGAAACGTGGTTTTTCGTGTTGCTTTCCAAAATTCCATAGAAGCTTCTAGTACAGTTGCCACCACTTTACTGGGGCATGACTTAGACTGGACTATGATTACCTGACTTAGACTCGACTATGACTAAGACTTGACATTACGTGAAATATTCTATAGCACGATGAAAATTACAATACTTGACACTGGCTAAATACACTATGTGTGGAGCCAACATACAAGAGAAAAAAAATAAAATAAAAAAAAAAACACTGAAAACTGACTTTGTAGTAGGAATCCGATCTCTCTGTAGTAGGATCTTTCAGTGGCTTCAAGTTTTAGTTCCAAGGACGCCGTAGCTAGTTTCCTGTTTTAGTATGTGCGAGATTACTATACGACTTATATAGGTAATCTAAGACTTCAGTAAGTATTTCTTTCGGCTTCACATTTTAGTTCCACGTATCCCGTCTCCTTCCTTGTTCTATTCAGAGCCAGGCTGCAGTGAATGCATACTTCGCCAGAGCATATTGGGTAGCCGTCTGCGAAGTTAACGATCGTTTTGTTTGTATTAAGCTGTTTGGGAGAGGTAATTAACTTTACAGGCGATAATTTCACGGGCTATGAAAAGCTCGGGCCCGCATTGCAGGACAACTCAATCGGGAATTGGTACTCAAGTCAAAACATGACTTTACATCATCAGTCTGAAGACGTCAACTACTGAACATAGACCTCATAGAGTGCCACTTTGAGCGGCTGCTTGCCTCCTGCATCCATCGGCTCCTCGCGGTTCTAACCAGTCGTCGATCCACCTAGTGGGGGGGCCGGCCTACGCTCTCGGAGAACTAAAGTGACCGATATAGCTCTTAGAGTTAGCAAGTTGAAATGACAATGAGCAGGCCACACCGCTCGTAGAACTGACAACCGATGGGGAAGAAAGGTTCTCGAGTGGCGACCACGAACCGGTAGACGCAGCGTAAGCCCCCCACTAGGTGGATTGCCGACCTGGTGAAAACCGCGGAGAGACGATGGATGCAGGAGCAGTGGACGTATTCAGGCTATTGATGACGATGATGATGATAATAGAACCTCCACTTTTTTAAAGTCGGTTCAAATTTCCAAATAGAACAATAAAAGCCGCAACAGACCAATACAAAGGCCTACATCTACCTACCAGTTACACAATAGTACTGTACAGTCTAACGTTCACTTTCTAATGGCTCGTAACAACGTTATTAGAACATGGCCCGGCTTGTTGACAAGTTTATATCGATACTAGTACTTACAGCTGGGCTGAGCCAAGGTTGATTTGAAATTCCGTCGGTACTTACTAGGTACTTTTCTGCAAAGTTCATCTAGGTATAGGTACCACCAGTACCACCGCTTTGCCAGTTCTAGGTTCTATACAAAGTACTGACTAATTAACATTATTAAAATTTCAAAATTCGATACCGTCTCTACCCATATCCTATAAGTTCTTTGGGTTGTTCCTGTTGCCCCCCACGTCTTCAGCCCCATAGGGCCCAACAGGAATATTTTTTCCTTTTGAGCCCCACGCGAGCCTAACAGGAATAAATAAGGTAAAAAGGTGGTAGGACTTTTCTGCAAAGTTCGTCTAGGTAGGTAGGTACCACCACTTTGCCAGTTATTCTGCCGCCAAGCAGTAGTGTGGAAGCACTACTGTGCTCCGGTTTGAAGGGCATTGTAGCCAATGAAATTACTGGGCAAATGAGACTTAAAGACTGATCTGACAGCCTAGAAATCTTTTTTAGACTGTGTGATGTCTCAGGATGACGTGCGCAGTGTCACGCGAAACTTTAATTTAGATTTCCGATTGACACTGCAATCTGTGATGGGCGGCCGTGACGCTTAACTCCAGGCGAACGACTAGCTCGTCACGTCATTTGTTTACATAAAAAAACAAGGAACAAGATTATAAAAAAATAAACGTACAGACTAAAAAATCTCACCTTCAGCTTTATCTCTTAACATCTTTAAATTCATTATATTACTTACATAAACTCAAAAATTAGAATTTCAAACCAGCTTCGCATATACATAGGTATACAGCTAATTACCATAAGGATATGGCGCTTAGGAATTCTTTTTATACGCACTGGGCTCATGAATCATTAATGTATGAGCGGTTGGGTTTATTTTAAATATTTTGGTTTTCTACGGTTTAAGAGCTTAACATACGCCAATGACCTTGAGCGTTGGACACAAAGTTATTAATAAGAGCCACCTGGGGCGCCACACTCGCAGGTTTGACAATGAGCTAGAGTTTGTCAAAGATAAAAACAATTTCAGATGAAACTCCGTGAAAAATATATCTACCTATTATAATAATATTATGGTGCCCGGTTTATTACTTATATAATATATCATCTATATTACTTATAATAAAACTGTAACAGGTCCAAATCTGTACATTGAAGATAATATATAGAAATTTATTTTTGAGGGCTCCATTTTGATGGCCTTGATAGCTCAGTTGGTAATGGCTCTGCCTTCTGAACTATAGGTTGTGGGTTCAATTCCCACCTGGGACAAACTTTTGTGTGATGAACATCGATGTTTGTTCTGGTGCTGGGTGTTGTATTGTATTCTGTGTATGTATTTACAATCAAAAAAAGTATCTAAGTATACATTTTTTAATTTTTGTCAGTCTGTCTGTCTGTATCTTGGCTGAGCATTTCGCCGAAACTACTGAATCGATTCAAATGAAACTTGGCATGATTTGAGTTTATATTACGAAGTACGCTATAGCATATACCTACTTTTAATCCCGAAATTCAGCACGGGTTCCTCGGGAGAGGGTAATAAAAGTAAAAATATGTACTTAGTTGTAATTCCTCCTCCTATCCTATCCTATACTATGGGAAAGAGAGAAGAGAGGGGGAAAGATGATAGCTGGCGCACCTGCCTCTATTCGGCGTTTCATCCATTCATCCTGTTCCCTTATCTTTTCCCTCTTCCTTAGGAGATAAGGCGTAAAAATAAATAATTAACCCGTGCGAAGCTGGGGTGGTTTAGCTAGTAGCTAGAAAACCGGGAGCCCACCTTTGGACTAGCTTCGTTCGCAGGTACAGCAGGTTCGTTCTGGGATAGGTAATCGTGAGTAGCATATAAAATAGGGCATTACCTACCTACCGTGAGTTGATTGATAATGATGACACGTCAACTTGTACAATCAAAATAAACAATCGTCGTTATGTTAGAGACTTTGGTCGGCCTAAAAACTCTGATATCAGCTAGGGATAAATCACTCAACCTACTCTAAACACATAATTTCTAGCACAAGCAGGGCTGTCCAACCAACGGCCCGCTGAAAAATGTACTTTACGAGTTGCTAGTACAAAGTTGTCTGACGTACCTACTTAGTACAAAATTGTTAAAAATATATTGGACTACAAATAGAACTAGTGACGTATTTATCTCGTCAATCTCTTGCTGATTTTGCTAATATTTACAATTAAAAATTGCGCTTGTGTCTAATACATAAAAAAATATTATTTTGGAGGCTTGCATTAAATAAAATTAAGCGAGATGATTTTAAAATATATTTTACAAAATACAATCAATCGTAACACTTTTTAAACTTTTGTGACTTTAACTCATATTATTAGGTTGGGGAAAAAGTCTTTTCGCATTATAGTAAGTATGAACTTGTAATAAAATCTCTTTGGCTATACTATTTGTATCTGGCTGGTTTTATCATTAAAAGTTTAAATTTTAAAGAAGATAATTCCATATTCAAATTAGGAAAATGTGTGATTTTTATTTGTTTTTCGTACTGTGAAGATGAGTGAATCTAATGAAGAAACTCGATACATTTTAAAATTTTACTACAAAAAACATGGACCTAATAAAAAAAGAAGGACGGAGTCCCAATTGATCCCGAACCGAGGTACCCTTAAGAAGTTGGAACGCTAATAAGTACAAGCGGACACGCACACACTCACATCATAGGAAGTCTATCGCCTGCCATTACTGCTCCGGACGTCGCCCAAAACGCTTAGAAAAAAAAAAAAATGCCGTCTTGCGTTGTGAAAAGTTGTCGGAATCATAGCAGTATGATAAAAAAAACTCAGGGGATCACTTTTCACAAGTAAGCTTGTTATTATTCCACTAATTTTTTGCTTTTTCGATAAAATTATTGAGATGCAATCAATGCACAAAACCAGCTTAGTGTTGCCAACAATCAAACTTGCAAATTACCCGGAAGTGTGGGAGAATGACGAAATTGTGTTCGAATACAAGTTATTCACATATATTGATCATAATTAGAGAACTGACTATATGTAAATGCATATTTCCATTATGCATATTATGCATGTGTTGGTCTTTTTCAGGTTAATAAATATTTTACCTGTAATGGACCTACTAATCATGCATATTTGGGCAGGTTTTCTTTAACGTAAAAAAAGTAAAGTGTCGTGAAATTTATTAATAGATACTTACTTTTAAAAATTAAGACGTGTTTTTGACTTTTTTGGTTGGCAAACTGTCAGAAGAGCCATGATTGGTTGATACTTGATAGGTTGGTAGTGTTGGTACCATCAACCAATCATGGATTGTCCCGCTCAAAAAAAATTGAGTTTGCTGGGGAGTCCAGCCATTACGAAAATGTCGAAAAAGCAGTTAATTCCCGTTGAGCAGCAGTGGCGTCAAGACATATGACACTTACTAGTATTGGAAGTTTGTATAAGAAATAACAAATATACATAATGGAAGATGCAAGTTTCATTTCAAAAGTAAAGTAGAAAAATACGATAGTGATGTGTTCATAAAACATTTTCAGCAAAAGCCTGGCTATAATTCTTTGTGCGAAATAAACAGTTTTATTGACTGACTAGCAGACCCGACCCGGTTAGTTAGTTTTACGCCCTAGCCCTGTCCAAAGGAAGAAAGAAATGGGAGAGGAAAAGCCTGAATGGAGGCAGGTGCGCCTCTGTTTACCATCATACATTCATCCTTTTCCCCTATCTTTTTCGCTCTCCCTTCCTCTTCCCTATAGCATAAAGGATAATATGGAGTGGCGTCAACTTCGTTGCTGACGATGTTTTATCGTAGCGTATGGATTACATCGCGCAGGTATAACTGTAACTACAAAGGCTGCACTGCCGAAGCTCACCGTACTATCGTACACCATGAAATTACCGCTAGGATTAAAAATTTAGTAATCTTTTGGCAACATCTGACTCTAAGCCTATACGATAAATAATGCACACCAGCTCTAGGTCATCGTAAAGTAGGTAGGTACCCTATAAGTTGCATCTAATATGGACAGACAGATACACAACAAACTAATCCTATATGGGTTCCATTTTCATACTGAAACGGAGCAAATATAGCATTAATAGCGTATAAAAGGATATATATATTTATGTCGTATTAGTTTTTTACAAATTCAGATAGGACTAACCCTGAGGGATGAAAAATAAAATGACATAAGTTATTAAATTTTGACTACCCTGTTACAAGATCGCGTAGCTTTTTGGTCATACAAAAAGTCACACCAACGTCAGATCTTTTTTTTGTCGGTTTCGGGTAATTTTCTTAGATGGCAATTCTTTAATCCGTCACACATGTTTAGGTGTCCGCCATTGCTGTACGTCAGTTCGATGTCAATCAAAACTCATTTCTGTTTTTTTTAATTCTATGACAAAAACGGAAAAAATGCAAAGCAAGCCGCGAAAAAAAATTGCGATGTTTATGGACCTAGTGCAGTGTCTGTGAGAATAGCACAAATTTGGTTTAAGCGTTTTCAATCCGGAAATTTTGATGTCAAAGATGCACCTCGCTCTGGTCGCCCTATTACGGATAAAATGGATGCAATTTTTAAAAAAAAGTTGAGCAAGATCGGCATATCAGTAGTTACGACGTAGCTGAAGAACTGGGAATTGACCACAAAACAGTTTTGGCGCATTTGAAAAAAAATGGGTAGGTACACAAAAAAGCTCGATATTTGGGTCCCTCACGAGCTTACTGAAGGAAACCTAATGAACCGTGTACTCATCTGTGATTATTTATTACGACGTAATGAAACCGAACCATTTTTGAAGAAGCTGATAACTGGTGATGGTAACACGTTCAATTTTATAGATCAATAAAATTGACGAGACCACTTAAGTCAATGTTTTCTCCATACTATAAACCGAAGAACATTGACCAAAACTAACCCTAAACGATCAATAAAATTGATCAATCACAAAGATTGATCAATAAAATGTAACGTGTATGGGGCCTAACGCTAATTTAGTTCGACTGGAACCCTACCCTGCCAAAAGAGTTTAAAATACCTATACTGACCTTCTGTGCTAACGATCTATTATTGTTCCAAATACTTTTACTGACATTAAAGTCACTAAGAACTAATCAAATGGCTCTAAAACCGACTTTTTCGTATAGTCAATACCTATTTATTGGTTGTTTAATTGATAATTTTCATACAAATAAGAAAAACATGTAAAATATTTTATAAAAAACAGCAGCGCGTCCACCCGTTGGCACATGCCGGGGCAGACTAATTCACGCCCCGCCAAGGGCCTCGCCTTTGGCTCGCCGCAAAATAACGCAAAATATTACTAAACAGACTTAATTTTGGCTCTAAAAATAAAATGATCAATTGAGCTTGTATATTTTTAAATTTCCTATCCGAGGGTGTAAAAATATTTAATGACGCAATCTTCCTTTACGCGGCATTGTACACTGTGTGACTGGAAAGGCGTTCTAAAAGTATTTTTTTTATTCATAATGTACCTAGTAATCGAATATTTTGTTCAATTGATAAGTACAGGTGCAGAATGATCTTATTGGTGATATTTTTTTCATGTCTGTAGAATTCATAGGTTCTTCAGTATGATTAGTTAAAAAGACGCGTTTGGCCTATGTTAAAGGCTTAATTCTGTATTTCAGTTCTGTGCCGTCGGCTTGACCTTCCGGAGAATAACTATCATTCCTTTTCATGTGCATATGTACTTACCTAGTCCGTGAGAGCGAGACGGGGCGATGAGGCCGCGGCCCTTCTCGCGCCCCAAGTGCCGGCGGGCGCGGTGTACCTCGCGCTACCGCGCTTCTTCAGTACGCTATTGTTTACCTAGTAATGTGCATGTGTGTCGTTCACGGACCGTTTCGCGCGCTTTTATTACGAAACGGTGAGTTATTTATTAATATTTTACTTCTAGGTTCTGTGAGAGTGAATTATTATTGTGTATTTTGAACCAGAACTCATTTGAGTGGATCCGTAAACGATGTTATCGGTTCACTGTCGAAACTCATAAAATCGTTTGTCATAATTTTGTTACAAATAAAAATGTTACTTATAATCATCATTTCACATAATGTGATTTATTATACTTTCACTACATCTAATTTTCTTTATTATAAATCAAAATTAATAATAATCCAAATTTATAAGAATGAAACTCATAAGGCGTATATAACATAACAGTACAAATTTATAATGTTCTTTTACCATAACTAACTTTAAGCATAAAACAAAATATCAATAATACTGTAAATTAATGTGACTGGAACTGTTGATTGTTATATATATCCTAATCAGTTATAAAAACGTAGTACGGCAAGCCAATTTGCTCTTCAATCTATGCAGGCACTTCATCCAGTCAAAACAAACAAAATTAACGTGTGGACTGTGGGTAATTGTAAAATAACTTATATTTTCTCATGTTATGTTGATTTTGGTGTTGTTGGTGAACTTTGTGCATTATTTTAATAAATAACTTGAAATGTCTAATAAAAACACGTGTAAAATATTTAAATCAAATAACGGTAACCTGAAACTTAATATAGATGGTTTCTGTAATTTTTTAATATAAGGATAAGTGACTTCTGGCACTTCGCCGGCCGCTGCCGCGGCACGCTCGCTACGCTTCGCTTCGCTCGCTCGGCTCGTGCGTCGTGTGGTCACAGTTAACCTAACGCTCCTCCTCGCTTCGCTCGTCGTCGCACCTATTTATGACTTTGCCTTAGACTAGTATCTTAGTATCTTTAGGGTATACATGCATATGTATATAATGATTTAACTACCTCAAAATTATTATTATGTTAACTAAAAAATATGAAAAAGTCATTATGAACAATACAATTATGAATGCTGATTATTATGAAATTATAAGTAATGAAATTTATAATAAAAAAAAGTATGATAAAAAAATTCTTAACATTAACATTATAACATAATTTTTAATAAATTTAAACATTATTTGAATAAATTGTATAAGAAAAGATCAATATAAAAAGTAACTATTATGAACAAAGTTATTTATAAATAACCACCATTATAAATTTCATCATTATTAAAAATGAGGTATGTGAAATGAAATTATGAATAATGAAATTATTAGTACAGACGGTATCCCGATGTTATCGTTGGATTAATGTAAGTGGTTCAAAATAATGTAATGTTTTTTCCACAGTGATGTTGTGTGTGATAATTCCGCAACCTTTCGGGTTCGGTTATTGTGCGTGGCCTTCTCACAGACACGTATTAATATAATGGCATAGTGAAGCTATCACAGCCGTTGTTAATAAGGCTCGCCCTTGGCAGCCTTTTCGGCTAGCAAGCTGCAGCCATTGTCGGCCTGCACAACGCAGCCGACAGTGGCCCGCCAGCCGTAGCCGTCGACGGCCTGTCAGCCGCAGCCGTTGACGGCCTGTCAGCCGCAGCCGTTGACGGGCGGTCAGCCGCAGCCGTCGACGGCTTACCAGCCGCAGCCGTTGAAGGCTCACCAGTCGCAGTCGTCGACGGCTCACCTGCCGCAGACGTCAACGGCTCGCCAGCCGCAGCGGCAGCCGTCAAGGGCTTGATTATAGCCGTAGCCGTCTAAGGCTCGCATGCCATAGCCGGCCACGGCTCGGCTGCTGTGGTTACGGCTTGCCACCCGCAACCGTCGGTGGTCTATTAATCTCACTTAAATAAAATCATCTGTCGATCGCAGATGGCGGAGGCTGCGTCATTCATCACCTTGGAGGAGCTTTTGGAGGAAGCGGCAATATCTGAAGAAGACGATGTCTTGTTGGATAAAATCAAGGAGTTAGCGCAGACGTCTCTGCCTGAGGGATGGCAGCGCTGGAAGACTCTCAATCCTACACGAGAGGAACTATTGGGAGAAAACATAGATCCACAAATACTAAACAAAATCAGGTTCGCCCTGCCCACCATGGATTATGTTCGTATATTTTATCCGGACGCTGAATACATAGCAGAAAAACCATTCAAAGAAATAAAAGTGTCAATGCTGAATTGGGCATTTTGTAGGGCTCTTATAACGAGCCCACCTTCAGTGGTCAATAAAATTAAAGGCTCTGCTGCGCAAGCCGAAGTATTTTTAGCCGCCGTGGAACCCATGAAACATCTGATTCTTACAAGGAAAGAAGTTTGCCGTCGCTTACGACAAGATTCGGAGGACTCCAACGAGGATGAAGTGAGTCCTGCTAAGCGTGGTCGCATAGACTTGCTAGAGCGAAAGGTAGACAATCTTTTTGGTCAACTATGTACCAAAATAGATTCGCTAAAAAATTTCACGTCAAACCAACGAGCTGGCGCCTCTACTCCAAGAAGTGGTTATGCCACAGGTTCTGAAAAAGAAAATAGCTTTTCCGGGTTTGGATCTGATATAGATTCTGAAAATGAGACGTCATGTTCATTTCAAGCTCCAGAGCTTAATTTGAATCAAACTGAAGAACCCAGGTTGGAGTTTTCGAAAGATTTGGATTTCATCCCGGACATCAAAGAAGATGGACCATCAATACCAGCGCCATCAGAGAGCATCAAAGCTCAGGGAATGGCTTGCCAGAAGCTAGGATCTGCTTCTTGGAATAAAATCAGATATAAAGAAGTTCAGAAAAGCTTGCGCGCTGCTCCAGTTTTTGACACACTCAAGGTTAACGATCAACTTGGTAATTTGGTGCCAAAATCGTTCAGTCAGGATGTCTTAACTAACGCCGATACCACTTTGGGGACCATTTGTCATGGCCTATTGAAACAAAGAGCAGCCTTAGCTGAACATGCAAAAAAGTTAACAGCAAAATACCCGGAGGTATTTGCAGATATGCAAGAATTTCTTACAAGTCCTACATCCACATTTAAAAGTGTCTCGGATGACCTGCTTCATTACACATGTGCCCGTAGGGCTGAAGCTATTGAGCTCAGGCGAAAGGCATATAAACCAAACAATGATTTTCAGGCGGCTAAGTTGTCTCAAATACCGCCTTCGGAAACATATCTCTTCGATGAAGAGCGACTGGAAGAATTTGTCAGCAAGCAGGGTGGCTTATTTCGAGTTTTACGCTCTGCCAGAAAGCCTCTACAATCAAATTCCACCACCGCGTTTTATTCTCAGAACAAAGGAAATAAATCTAATTTTGACCAAAAGAAAAGAAGTAAGCGGGATGGTTCGAAGAAATCTTCACCATCCACTTCTGCGCAGATGTCTCGCGGCAGACAATTTAAAGACAAACCCAAGACATTTAAAAAACGTCAGCCTCATAAGAAGGAACGCACATCGTCATATTGACAATCAATTCAAAGGCGGCCAACTTGCTCTGTTTGTTACTCGTTGGAAAAAACTCGGAGCTCCAGCATCAATACAAAAAATGTTAAAAGGTTACGGAATTCCGTTTGTAAGAGTCCCACCGCTCTCTCGGCTCTCAAAATCTACACTGAGAAAGTACGCGACCCCGGTGTCAAAGCAAATGACACGGGAAATAAAGAGCATGTTAGGCACAAGGGTAATAGAAAAAACCAATCAAACAACGGGCTTTTTGTCTCAGGTATTTTTAATTCAGAAAACAAACGGAAATATGCGTCAGATATTCAACCTGCGCCGCCTAAATTTATATTTAAATCCACGAAAGTTCCGGTTAATAAACCAGTCAAAGATTCCAAATTTTTTACAAAAAGGGGACTACATGGCCAAGGTAGATCTGTCTCAGGCTTATCTTCATGTGCCAGTAAAAGAAAGTCACCGCAGGTTCCTCTCTCTAAGTTACAAAAGCACTTTGTACCGAATGACATGCCTGCCCATGGGATTAGCCAGTGCACCATATGCCTTCTCAAGAGTAACAAACTGGATTGCGGACATGCTTCGGGACTGCGGAATGAGAGTCCTAGTGTATCTGGACGATTTTTTGTTCGCTCATCAAAACAAGATAATTCTTCAGAGACAAATTGCGGCAGCAATAGATCTCCTAATATACCTGGGATGGAAATTGAATTGGGAAAAATCTGTAACTGTGCCAACAAAAGAAATCGAATTTCTAGGAATAATCTGGAACACGAACTTAAATCTAAAATCACTACCCAAAGACAAAATCATAGATATCCAAAGATCCCTAAAAAAGATTGTGATGTCTCATCGGTGGAATTGGATTCAAGGCACATCTTTGCTAGGAAAACTGCAATTTGCGGCAGAAGCTGTTCCCTTAGGCCGCCTATTTTGCAGACAATTGCAAAGGTCAAGTCGAATTCTAAACGAGGAAAAGCCAAAAAGAAAATTCAATATATCCCAGCCAGCTTTAAGCGAGTGCATGTGGTGGTCAAACAATCTGAAAGAGTCAAGCCCTATAATAGACAGAGAGCCCAGCGTATTTGTCACAACAGATGCGTCCGATACGGGCTGGGGGATTCAGATAGATCACATTCACTTATCCGGCAGTTGGACCCCAAAACGGAAAAACTGGCACATAAATTTAAAAGAATTATATGTGGTCTTAATTGTGTTGAGAAAATTCAGGGAAGTTATAAAAGAGAAAGCCGTGATGATTCAAACCGACAATCGCTCAACTGTAGCTTACCTCCGCAACCAAGGCGGAACAAGGTCCCTAAAACTGTACCTACTAGCAAAAAGAATACTGCTCTTGGCAAGACAAATCAATGCGGTAGTAGTTCCATTCTACATACCCGGAAAATTCAACACAGTGGCGGATCGCCTATCACGAAAAATGTTGATAACGGATTGGCATTTGAGCGATCAATTAATAAGGAAGGTTTTCAGCAGGTGGGGAACACCAGAAATAGATCTATTTGCGACATCACGGTCCAAAGTGGTCCCACAGTATGTGTCAATAGATGCAACAGATGTACAGGCGAATTTTGTAAATGCCTTCAGCCGGGAATGGCAGTACGATCTGGCGTGGGCATTTCCTCCACCTCCATTAATCCCGAAACTCATTCAACATCTGAACACCTCGAAAGGGATTTATCTTGTAGTGGTACCAAGATGGACACGAGCCTTTTGGCGAACGGCACTGAAATCCAAAGCGACAGCTGCGCCGATGTTACTGACGAATTTAGCCAATCACTTGACGGACCTGGCAACCAACAGTCCACCACCACAGGTAGCAACAATGACTTTGGAGGTATGGAGAGTTCGGGGTGGAACTCTCTCGTAAAAAACTTACATAATGACGGCATGGAACTTTTAAAATCAGCTTGGAGGAGTTCTACGTGGAAAACGTACTCGTCGGCTTGGAAAGACTGGGTAAGCTGGTGCAAAACTGAGAACGTCATGCCAAATAACCCGTCATCGCATTCCGTGGCACGATATTTAAGTTTTCTGTTTAGGGTGAAAAAATTGGCGTATAATACAATTTTAGTGAGGAAATCCGTAATAGCTACTTTAGCAAATCCTGACGCTGAACGTAGCATTAGCGCTCATCCAATTGTCAAGTCGATTTTGAAAGCAATCAGTGTCAAGTCTGCAGGGAGATTGTTGCCGAGACCAACAATCTGGAATATTAACGATTTGATTATTTGGCTCGAGAAAAATCCACCAGATGAATCAAGTGTTTATCAAGTATCTAGATACTGCGCGCTTTTATTACTTTTAGCTTCGAGTAGAAGAATACACGATCTGACCTTACTGAGAATAGATAGCAGGCATTGCTCGATTACCGAAGAATCAATAACTTTTTGGCCCGCATTTGGTTCAAAAACAGATCGGACAAATGAAAGACAATCTGGTTGGCAAATTCTCAAAAATCAAAATTCAGAGTTTGATATCATAAAATGGGTTAATTTACTTAAAGAAGTTTCGTTTCCGAGGAGGAAAGCTAGCACGGGCTTAGTCAGTTTGTTTATAACAACTAGAGGCAAGGTGAAGCCAGCCTCCAGGACTGTCATTGCTGGTTGGCTTAAACCTATTTTCACAAGTTTGGGTTTGGAAGTTAGTCCAGGATCCATTAGATCTGCTGTAGCTTCTTATAATTATGAAAACAACTTACCTTTGGATGATTTGTTGAGAAGAGGTAATTGGCGGGGCGCAACGAATTTTTTTAAACATTATTACAAAACAGTGGCGTCGCCATCTCAACATTCTAATAACACCTTGTTAAATTCTTTTGTACCTGTGTAGTATTTAGTTATGCTACTAAACTTTAAGATTACCATGTTGATTAATGGATAGCTTGACTGATTATCTTAATTACTTAGAGACTGATTTATTACTATCCAAAGATTACCATTAAAACGTACAAAACTGATTATTATTGTATTCTATGTAACAATGTGAGTTACCGAATAAGGGAAATTAAGAAATACAGCTATTTTGGTACTTAAAAGCCTCTGCTTTTACTTTTATTAATATATTATTAGTAGTCACAGTACGCTACTAGTGCCGGCAGATATAGAAACAAGTCTCCGGAAGGTCAAGCCGACGGCACAGAACTGAAATATAACCGTTTTCTACCCCAAAGGGAGGAAAACGAGTATTTCAGGTCTTGCCTAGGCTTGACCTGGAGCAAGTCCCTTGCCGTCACATGGGATTATATCCAGTTCCGATTCCGGAAAGTACTGAAGAAGCGCGGTAGCGCGAGGTACACCGCGCCCGCCGGCACTTGGGGCGCGAGAAGGGCCGCGGCCTCATCGCCCCGTCTCGCTCTCACGGACTAGGTAAGTACATATGCACATGAAAAGGAATGATAGTTATTCTCCGGAAGGTCAAGCCTAGGCAAGACCTGAAATACTCGTTTTCCTCCCTTTGGGGTAGAAAACGGTTATATTTTGTCAGTTTGGCTGATAGGTGGCATTGGAACAAACCTAGTGCCGCCTTTTCTTCTTCATAAGTCTCAAATCTACACGTGAAGTAGACGATTGGGTATAAATGTTACATATTTTAGTTTTGTATATACAGCTTAATCCTGTATTTTGGCAGTTTGGCAGATCATCATCATCATCATCAGCCTGAAGACGTCCACTGCTGAATATAGGCCTCCCCCAAACAACGCCACTTTACGCGGCTGCTTGCCTCTGGCATCCATCGGCTCCCCGCGGTTTGGCAGATAGGTGGTACTGGAACAACTCTAGTGCCACCTTTTCTTCTTCATAAATCTCATATCTCCACGAGAAGAAGATGGCTGGGTATGTTTTAAATATTTTAGTTTTGTACGGTTTAATCCTGAACTTCGGCCGTTTCACAGATAGGTGGTATTTGAAACCTCTAGATCCACCTTTTCTTCTTCATCAACCACTTATCTACACAAGAAGATGGTTATGTATATTTTAAATATTTTGGTTTTCTACGGTTCAGCCCTGAATGTCAGCAGTTTGACAGATATTATTTGTAAATACATATATATTACCAATGATATAGTTTGTCAGATGTTATCTGTGTCTAGCTCTGTCTTCTTTTCTTCTTGGACCAATTACGTACACGAGATAAAGACGGCTCTATCTGCTCTATGACATTTGTAGGTATATTTTAATACATTATGAGCCTTATACGACTGATTAGTTTAAAATAGATAAAAAGTAAGAACGCAAATTATTTGATGTGCAAAAAGCGGAAGAGTGTGCGACGGAATTGCACAACTTAATTCCCCCATCCCCTTTTTACCATCGTACATCTAGACGCACGGAAACACGGCGTCCATTTATATGGTAGAAGGTTAGAATACGTACAAAGCGTTTTGATTCCTCGTTTATAATTCGGACAGCAAAGGAATGGAACACCTTGCCAGCGTCATTGTTTCTTGACAAATATAATCTGGGAGTTTTTAAGGCTAGAGTGAACCGGTATCTTCTAGGCAAGCATGCTCCATCGTCGACCGCGTCGTCACTTACCATCAGGTGAGACCGTGGTAAAATGTAAGCCTATCGATGATAAAAAAAATAAAAAAAAAAGCTTTTATTTTCTATTACTTTTCTATTATTTCTTACTGTGTCCATGGTTTCACACACACAGTACTCCCTGTGTTCTGTGGTTTCACCAACATGGGCAAAACCGTAAACAATTATTCTATAGGATAAATAGGATTTTATATCTCTCTCCACCCATAAAGCTTCTCTATTCACATGAAAGCACAAGAAAATAACATTCATTCATTGCTTTTTGAAAGAACAAGCTAACACACACACATTAGTTATTTGTTATGCAAGGCTGCAAGTTGGTTTTTGGCGTGAGTAGGTACTTGTATATATACGAGTACTTAAATTGAACCACGAGCGTAGCGAGAGGTTCAAATGAAGAATCCTGAGCGTAGCGAAGGTTTCAAAGGTACGAGACGCAGAATAACTTTGCTTCCAAGCGAAACACACAACTTTTCACCTCACTACAGCGAGGAAAATGTAAGAAAAACAGATTAAAAAGCTAAGAAAAGATTTTAGCTTATTAGTCATAGATGGCCGTAACGCTTAACATCAGGTAAACGACTAGCTCATCACGTCATCCATTGAACATTAAAGAAAAGTGTTTTTGATCCATTTTCCATGCAGTCGCCGTGCTGGATAGCGTATTGGTTATATACTCTTTGCTGCTAAACAGTGCCATTATTCTAAAAAATGAGGTTGGCGAATGAGAAAGAGAAGAAATATCTTTTAGTAGGTAGTCTGTGGTAATAATGAATTTTCAGTGGAACGGATTTATCAAGAAGTTCAAATTCGGGCAGATCTGTTGTTAAATCCTCAATTCTTGACGAGGAAATTATTAAATAGATAGGTTCGACTTTTAAAAACACTTTCCACGCTAGCGATTAAAATGCGTTTTTGCACCCAGTTTTCAAATGACAAAGAGAACCTTTCCGAGCCAGTGAGGTGAAAACACACTTATGAGTTTAATTTTTGCAGGTATTTTATATGTTACCGTGCCTACCTATCTGTTAAAAAAATATAAACAATAAATAAATATGTGCGGACATTTCACACAGCGCCATCTAGCCCCAAACTAAGCATAGCTTGTACTATGGGAACCAGAAAACTGATACAATACTTAGATACTTTTTTGTTTCTAAATACTTACATACCTGTATGTAAGAAATTTTAATTTAGATTCTATAGAATACAATATCTTGCTCTAAAATTTTTTTTTCTTTTAATTACTTTGCAATATCAATGCTATCTATAGATTTCATAATTTGATACGTTTTGTGCATAAAAAAATAGATACTTAACGATATAATATAGATAGGGTAAGGTGTGAACAAATTAAAAAACAAAATCGCTTAGTTCTCTCCAACATTTATTGGTCGAAAAATAAATTAAAAACTTTGGATATCAACAAAGGCCAGAAATCGTATAAATAAATACCTAAAGGGTCTACGCTTAACATAACAACATATTTACATTTCAATTTCTTACTTTTACAATAGTAGGTAATCGAACCTTTGCATTATTTTTACAGATCCATTTCCTTAACCAATTGTTAACATTTTTTATTTATACGTCGTAGTTTCAAACAGGATGCGAGGCAGAGGCACGTAAAATAAATATACTTAGGTAATTATGTGATTAATTACATTATTATATTATTATATTAAGTTTCCAAGAATAATATTGCTTTTCACATAATAATAATTTTAATTCCCTTTTATGTTTACCACAAATAATACAGACGTAATTGTAAGAAGCAATTTTAATGTAATGAATATATCAAAAGAACTAATTAGGTATTTACTTTTGAGGAGAATTTCAAAGCAATAAATTTAATACGTACCCACATAATTATTCTCATCTTATTTAAATTAATATATTGTTGATTAAGATAATAATAATATTATGGTAGCTATTACGCGTTTCTCTTGCCGACAAAAACATTCAAGATGCGGCTCAAGATAATGATGACGTTAAAATTTTATATTTTTTTGTAGAGACGTTAAAAATTTATGAATAAAATGTATCAAGAACTTCAACGTACTATATAATATCGTTTCATAAAATGCGTCATTGGGTGAGATTGACTTTAACAACTTCATGCTTTGTGAAATCAGAAGCGGTTGGCCTTTAACGCTTTAAGAACATAATCAGATATTGTATTATTACGACTAAATAATAAATGAACATAGAGTTTCAATGTAAAAGTTAGGTACCACTTTTTAGACTTTCGCGACTTAAACTTATAAAACAAAACCGGACTTTACAAAAATAAAATAAACTGGGCCTATTCGCGCTTTATCAAAATACAGTTTTTGTTTTACTACATCGGTATTTTTACATTAATTAACAAACATATACCGTAAATGAAATACCAGTAATATTCTAATAAATATTGTTACAAATCTGATGCGCGAATAGTCCAAGTTATTTTTACAATTTTCGGTAAACTTTTACAATTATTTCTATTTCACATAAAAACATTGTTCACAAAAGAAAGAAGGATTTTCGAAGAAACGTGTAAAATAGTACATAACAATACTAGTGTTGGTGATTACCACAGATTAGACAAACAATAACTTGTTACTCTGTGGTCATTACACTCCAGACGGTATTATGCAGTAAGGGACTCGAGAGTGTAATGACCAATACTCAATTACACACGTGTTACATAAGACGTTTCTTATTACACTTGCGAAGAAAAGACACAAGAAGAGGATCAAGTGTGGAAAAATATGTTGTAATTTTATACGTAAGCTTTACTGATATGATTCCATTGCCAAAACATCATATATACATAAGTTGCTGCCAAAAACAGTATTTCGATAAAAGTAGAACAGTGTGAAAGCACTAAATTGTGCGCAACTGTTAATATTTCTTTTAAATTATAACACATTCAAGTGTTTTTATTGTTGAATTGCAAGGAATATTCTAGAGCAGTGTGATCATTTTTATGTAGTGTGTACTAAATTTATACCATTAAGGTTCTACCAAAAAAATATATACACCATTGTAATTAAAAAGCAACATAAATTCGTTGTAATAATATAGGTATCACAATAATATAGATTGTATATAAAAAAAATATGATAGGATTTTGGGTAAGACGTATAATATTAATTAACATAACATGTATTTCGTGCCGCATAAATATTATCACAAATGTTTAATGTTACTTTAATACTTGGTTCAGAAACAGTATATAATTATACGAAAAGTTGTAAACCATAATTTTTAATTAGTACCTCTGCCTCTACGTACTATTTTACATATCCAAACTCAAACCAGACTTAAATTATGGCCGCGATTATAATTTTTTACAGCAAATATTAACGACACATTGCAAAAAAATACACATCGTATTTCTTAGAAATAATTAAAGCGTATACGCTCATATTTCATCACATCCGGATAAATAAAGATGATACGAAATTATGTTAAATTTATTTTTTTGTTTGACGTTCTTTATTTGTTTGTGTTGTCATAAAGAACGTCAAACTAAAAAAAATGTAAATAATTAGACCAACTTCTTATAACGACGACTCTCATAGTATATAAATTATTTGACACATCTTAATAATATTTTAAGTTAAAAAAGGAAAAAGTACTAAGTACCTACCACAAAAAAATAGGTTCTGGTAGAACATCTTTCTACCTATTTATCAACAGATGTACTCAAACAAAAATAAATAATAAAAGAAAAAATAATGAATAAAAATATATATTTAAATATAAGTCAGAGAATAAAAAATATTATTATGACCAAAAGTGTCGAAATTTTCTTTTTTTTTTATATTCCGCTTAATTTGAAATATGAGCGTATACTCTTTCCGATTTTTAAGAACTATTTGCAATGAAAACGATCATTTACCCTCCTATCAATAAGCATTCCAACCGAATAACAATTATTCCAATCCAGGATTCACGATTTTAGGAATTTGACCCGACCGGGACCGTTTTAGTAACACAATGAGTATCCAATATCATCAATATTAATATTAGTATATTACAAAAATAGTTTTAGAAGTTTCAAGAGGTAGCTCAAGCTATACAATTTTTATTATTCTAATTATTTTCACTAAGAATTAAGTACATAAAATGAAAATAAATCTTGAAAAATCAGTCTATATTAATAATAAGATGTAGTCGTTAATTTTACTATTACAGTACAGCAATAATTTAGTATCGAAAGAGCCTTTTTGAAAATAATAATTATTAAAAAAATCTCAGACAACAGTAAGGACGGCAAACTGTCTAAAATTTCGACTATTTAATTAAATTTTATTTAAGTACTTAACTTTTCTATTATTTGTTATCAGAATAGACATTTTAATTAGCTATTAAGTAATTACTAATTTTAGCTATTAACGAATACATCCTACATGAAGTTTTGACTTTATTTTGGGATCACAAATTTATTACTGAAAATAATAGATAAGTACCGTAAAATAATTATTATCTTAAACATGTATTTAATAACTCATTACATTTTGTTAATCAATTATCAATTTGATTATAAATTTTCAGTAATAATTTATGATCTAGTAAAATAATAAGTACAAAAAAATATTTTAGCAAAATTGCTAATAGCACCAATGTGTGTTTAGGAAGTTACAAAAAATAAATTAGGTAAAGGTATTAAAAATTAATTATGACATAAAAATCATGGCTTAACAATTCATTATAGACTGTATTTTTACCATCGTAGTTGCGCAATATATAAATTAAACTAATACAAAAATAAAAATAAAATGTTATTTTATTTTGTAAGTATTATTAATGTCGTAATTTTTAATACCTTCCCAAATTTTGCAAAATATAATTAAAATAAATACAAAATAAACTTAATACAAAAGGGCATGGTTTTTAGTTTTACAACCTCAACTGAGCAAACAAACGCATGTCGTCAAACATTTTCGTATTTTTTTAAAATATAATGCAAATTGCGACGAAAATTATTTGACGAAGTCAGGCACGATTATAGAATTACTATACTCATAACTGTTACTAAAACGGTATTATTTCACAATTCAATAATAGCTAACTTTTTAATTAGAAAGAAATATAATTTTCACGATAATTTTAATTTTAAGCTTCATAACATTATTTTGCGTCATGGTGTTTTCTAAACTAAATAATTATTAAATGTTAAAAAAACCTTGCGTTATTACGAGAAAATAGATTTAGTAATCTATCTATTATTGAATAGATGGATTACCAATTCTTTTTTTCTTTTTAAAGTACCTAGATGGATAAAAAATGGTAACTATTTGAAAAAATATCTACAAATTATTGAAAGAAGCCAGTCACCAAACTAAAAGGCTAGTCATGGTTATCATTGGCTTTGAATGCCTAATCAACCTAGCGCACGATTTTTGCCACTGACACAATTTCTTACATGATCAGCATTAAACTTTAAACGTCAAATAAAAATAAATAAAAAGATGTTTATTGAAATTACAGTCGTATTTTTTTAAAACCTTAGTTTGATACTGCCTCAATTTTAAATTAAAGTAGTAATATATATTTTGAAAATATAATTTAAAATTACCATAAATGCTGAACCGCATCTCGTTTTAAAATATTGCACGCCAAACAAGAATAAGGCGTTTTCTTGGGAACTTTTGCTAAGGATGCACTTTTTGCATTCGATTACCAGTAATTTGCCTTAACTATGCTCATTTAAATAGCTATACCCGTTCTCGGTACCTCAGAATGTAGTTTCACCCAATCGGGTGAAAATATTTTTTTTTATTGCTGGCAACGACAAAAGTGCTCTTTAACAGAAAAAGTTAAATGTCAGCCAATCATATTGAAATGGTGTATATATATATAGGACAATTGTATTTTGTTCATTTTGAAAAGAAATGTGTAATTCATTTAGGATGTTTTAAATTTGATACTAAATTAAAAAAGTTTATATAACTGTAGTAGTGACGAATCTTTCAAAACTAAGCACTATAAAATTCGTGTTCATATTTATGTTTTACGATAAAAACTTGAATTTCAATTATTATCTATTTAGAAAACACCCAAACACAAAACTAAATATAAAATTATTTGATTTGTATACTAGCGGACTGATAAAGAGATTCAAAATGAGGTCATCATTTTTAATCAATTAAATAGGCAATTAATTACTAAGTACACAGCACAACTAATGAAAAACTAATGAGAGATAACTACTAAGAAAAAATTCTGTTACCGATTGAGTTTCAAACTGGGTTTGGAAAATATCTTGCGTTTCCCGTGGGTTGACACATCTGCGTACCTTCAATGACAAAAAATACGCAATTTACACGCGTTAATTTTTTTGGACTTCAAATATCAATGATTTTAATTCTTTTATGTTTCAGAACATTTTCCATTATTACCTATTGGTTTTTCGTCTTTGTTTTGTTATGTCTCGTGAATGCCTTTATTCGATACTTTAAAAGTAGCTAGAGATATTGTAGTCACTGATATCTTTGCTTATCAGTTACAGATTATGATTCCAAACCGTGAAAAGCCGTTGAATTCAAAACACGAGCAGCCGTTCAAAATTATGTGGGGGCCTATGTTAATCAAAGTGGTGCTCTATGGCCTATGTTCAACAGTAGACGTCTTCAAGCTGATGATGATTTAAATGCTCATTATAATGTAGTAATTAGTTTTGACGTGAGACAAAATTGGCAGGAGCCGTTTTCTCATCCCATAAATCAAACATCAATCCATCAAAAAATCACCACAATAGCCCATATTTGTTTTTAACCTTTATACAATGTAGTTTATGATATGCCATACCATGTAGTGTTGAGTAGGACATACGTGATGTACTTCATTTGTCACATTCATTCACTCAAAAATGTCCCGGTCCTCACATTCAATCCATGTCACACTTCAAAAATTTTGTCCCACTCCTCGCCGTCGCGCGTCGGTGATGCATTCGAAGAACGAAGTGAGTGAGCGAAGCACAGCGTAGAGTAGAGTAATTCATGTAGAGGTGAGGTGAGATGAGGTGAGGTAGTAAATGAGGCGAGGAGAACGACATGACGTTGGAGTTTATCTATTTTCACGCAGATTATTTAAAGCGGAAGAGTGGGGTAATCAAGGTATTTTTTGGCAGGTTTCCTGGCATAATTAAAGCATGTGGTCGTGGAGCTTTGAATTTAATATAAATTCATTTTATGAAGTCTTTTGTGATGAGTGCAAATAAAAGATTATTAAATATAGCTCTACAGAAAAAAAACGCAAACCTTAAAAATGTTGAATGTTCAATTTTACTGAGTTTCTATCGAATAAATTTTTACAGAAAAAATATTTGTGTATTCCCAACAAACATACACATTTTGTGATGACTTCATAATTTAGAAAAAATACTATATAAACACAGATATTAATTAAAAACCGTCAAAATCAGCCATTCCGTGTGTTGCCTTTGTCGTAAGTGCCGCGCTGAAGTGCAGACTGAATTGGTATTTAAGACTGCGATGTTAAGGTCGATGTTTCTTTGAACGAATTTGGACCTGCTTATCCAGATAAGCAGGTCCAAATTCGTTCAAAGAAACACTTACTACGTTACTTAAGGTAAAGGGTAGGGCCAGCCCTACCCTTCACCTTAAGTAACTGAGATAAACATTATAATATTACTACCGTGATACTTAGAATAACTAGTTATTCCAAGCTGTGATATCATTATGATACTTTTGATTTCGGAAAGTTAAGATGTCCCACCACGACCTATCTTCGACTGTAGTGCGATTTAACATCAGTTTTCACAGAGTACTTATCTACATAGGGAAACAGTTGAGTGTGGTCAAGCGCTTGTCCGTCCTACATGATTTAATTCAGCTATGTTCCGAACACAATGACACTGCAACTGTTATGGGTGGTGGCCGTGCCACTTAACATAAGGTGAACGCCCAGCTCATCATGTCATTTCATATCATTTAAAAAAATTAACCACTGCCAACCTAGATACATAATAAGAAAAGGTAAATCAATAGCTTAAGCTGTGTAACATACAATCAAGTCTAACATACAAAGTAAGGCCTCTTTCATCCACCGGCCTCTATCCATCATGTATTCATGCATGACCCGATGCACTGATCAAGTAAGACTGCGTTTACCTCTTGTTACAAAATTGTACTGTATGACAAATGAAGAAAATGCGGTATCAGTACCTCACAACATGACATGACATTTGAGGCATGACATTGTCACACCTCACGAAATATAATGAAGGGCTCATACAAACTCATTTTGAAACCTTGTCCTACCCAACACTAATACCATGCCTGTCAGTTATAATTAATTTTATATTCAACAGGGCCTATTGGTGTTGGCTTCGGCTCCACCAATGCATCCCAAATGTCCGGGCTAGACCCGAGAATCAAGTAAGATAGGAAAATCATCATCAATACAATACAAAAATACTTTATTGAACACCAAAGTACAACAATACACATGATACAAAAACAAAGGATGGTGGAACAACGGGCGGCCTTATCGCATAAAGCGATTTCTTCCAGGCTACCTTTGGATGGACAGGAATAAACAATCTAAGTAATTGCGGTTGGTGCTATTACAACTATCTATATAAAAAAGAGATCATAGATGAGTACTTTTTTGTTTCAAATACCGGCCAGTCAGCAGTAATATTGGACATTTTTAATAGATGACTATAATGAAGTATTGAAAATGTAAAACAGAGACGCGTAAAATCTATGTACCTAATAAATATAAATACAAATTTGTATTTATATTTATAAGTTCGATTCTAAGAATCTTGTGTTTTATTATCCAATGTAACTATTGATCTAATTAACCGAGCAGTCATAAAACAATTTGTTGCGACAAAGCGGATACACTAATTGAGTTTACTTTTAGTGGAAGTGACCATGACATAGTGGATTTTTTAATTAGTCGCATAATATTTTGTAGGTCAGGGTTATCATTTTTGCTCTCAATTTATACTTCAGCAGTATAAATATACTTTTATAACGCCAATTCGGACGCTTCTCATAGGGGTTTGCCATAGTCACCTTTAGCAGGCGGCTTGGTGATCGCAGAAGAGTTTAATGTACCGAGGAGAATGCTGCTGGCATTCCCTGGATATTCCCTTAGCCGGCTCTTACGGCACCCACGGGAATAAACTTATCTGTCCTTAGTTCATTTTTCAACATAGACAAACAAACAAGCTGACGGCCCGCCTGATGGTAAGCAGTTACCGTCGCCTATAAGACCTGCAAGACCATACATTTTGAGTTATCGTTTGGCGTTAACGCTAATGGGAAAGTATCTTTGCTAGACCCCCATGGGCGCTTCCGATGCGTTGTCTACCCATAGTCAAAAGATAAATGTTTAACTTTTCTGATGCCTTGGGTGAAAATTTCTGAATATTGATATATATTTTTCTACGGGAAGTAAAAAAAAGCTAGGTGCTTGGGAATTTTCAATCATCGATGGAAATTAATGGGAAATATTTATCCAATGGTAGAAATTGATAAGAAGTATTTACCCATTCATAGAAGTTGATAGAAGATATAATATACCCATTGATCTGAAATGAATGGGGAATATTTATCCAATTATAGAAATTGATAAGAAATATGTTCCCATTCATAGAAGTTAATAGGAAATATATACCCATTGATAGCAACTGATAGAAAACATTTACCCATTAATAAAAGTTGATGGGAAATATTTACCCATTGATAGATATTGATGGAAAATATTTACCCATCGATGGAAATAAACCGGGAAGTTTTACCCATTCATTGCAGCGTTCATTGCCCAAGGGCAACCGGTTAGCAAATAAGGATGGGTATTAACTTATTCACCGGTAAAGTTAACATGTTAACGTGGCATTGCGAGAGGATAATTACGCTAAGTAGAGTCGACTTGGAGAAACGGAATAAAAAATAAGACTTGAAAGGGTTCCGATGGATCGGTACAGTAGCTGAGGTAGATTTCGCATGTTTTTTTTTCTTTATATTTTGGCTCCACACATAGTGTATTTAGCCAGTGTCCAGTTTTGTAATTTTTCATCGTATTATAGAAATTTTCACTTAAAGTCAAGTCATAGTCACAGTCAGAGTAGTCATAGTCTAGTCTAAGGCATAATCCAGTCTAAGGCATGCCCTAGTAAAATGGTGGCAACTTTATGGCGGCTTCTATGGAATTTTGGAAGCAACACAAAAAACCACGTTTCACTACATTATATCACTTGCCCACACTCATGCTCGTAATTCAGCACTTAGTGCGTAAAACACCACCAATTTTAAACATTAACACTGGAAAAAGCATAAGTTTTGTAAAATAATACAATGCACCGACGTGAACTTTTCCGCGTTCCCGCCAAAACTCATATTTCGCATGTTTGTGAATACGAGCACTCTGTAAAAACTGACATTGCTTATTTATGTCAGTTTTACAAATTGCTCCGAAGCGAAGTAGAGGAAGAAAAACAAGAGAGCAGAAGAGAGGAGAGTTGTTAATGACATGACACCTTGTTATAAGAAACTATGATAGTACCTACGTATGCGAAACAGCAATTAATTATTTTCTTTTGTTGTAATTGAAGCTTAAATTTAGATTAATTCATTAGAATACGAACGGGGTATAAACCCGCTTCCGTCTAAGCCTGCTTTTTATAATGCATTTCATAGGCATGCTTTTCCTAAGCAACTTATAGGGTTGCAGGGTTGGAAGCGTCATCTATTGATAGATTTTTGAGGGTCAGTTGCAACCGTAAGAAATAGTTACAGTTCCATATAAATAATTGCAAACACAATGAGGTGGAAAAGATAAATTTGTTTCGTCGAAAAAGTTTACAAATAAAACCAAAACGCTAGCGATTTCGCTGTAAAACCTTTACGTTTGCAATTATATGAAATCTACCCATCAGACACAGCAGTGTTTAATTATCATAGGCATCAGCAAATTACCGTGATTATAGTCCAGAATGTGAGTCCAGTCTGTAAGTTGTTGCGAACAGAAATAAACGCACCCATAAATATATAGCTGTAGTCATTATGACTAAGTTATAAATGAGAATGACTGTTTCATGAGTTCTTGACATCATTTGCTTGTTTGATTTTGACTAACGGAACTATAGAAGTGTTTAGCCCCGTATATCTCAAGACGAGAATTTCGTTCATAGTATGATCATTCCCTAAATAAATTCCACTTGGGTACCTATCAATTGAGGACTGAACGGCTGTATATGGTGGTAATACGAGTTCTTCCTGTTTGCACCCACGTTAGATAGATAGATCAACTCATTACTGCATACATCGTAAATTAATAAAATTTACAAGAAGTAAAAAGAAAAAATGTTCTGTCCCACGTGATAATTTTAGTAAACTTAAAGACCTCGTCTGCTGACGGTTTTAAGCTAAACTGAATTTTAATTGTGTTTATCAAGCTAAATAGTACATTACTGCAGCAGCCAGCAACAGAGGCATTGATGGATGAACGTGCAAATGTAGGCCGAGGCTCAATTTCCAAGCATGTTTGAGAAAAATAAATTGTGATCCTCCAGGACGGGGGCCTCGGGGATCGGGGTACTCCGGGAGTAACCCGTGTGGACAAACAGGAATAAAAATTCTCGTAACTCCTTGAGTTGTCACCGGTTTTAAATTCGGGGACAAACAAGATTAAATATTTTCTGACTGTCCCCGAAATGTGACAGAATTTAAAATCGGGGTCAAACAATGCGGGCCTTAGAAGTTGGCTTGAAACAAAAATCTTCAAATCTAAAAGCATAGATGTATAGTAAATATGTTAACACTTTTCAACATCATTATTTATTACATCCTCATCCATAGAAAGTTAAAAATAACCGGCCAAGTGCAAGTCGGATTCGCGCACAAAGGATTCCGTACCATTATCTATAAAAACGAGCAAAAAAATCACGGTGTTTGTATGGGAGCCCCTTAAATATTTATTTTATTTTGTTTTTTAGTATTTGTTGTTATAGCGGCAATAATAATAATACAGCCTGGTGACAGACGGACAGACAGCGGAGCCTTAGTAATAGAGTCCGTTTTACCCATTGACTATAAATCCAGTTGACCAATGATACAACTTCCCCTCATACGAAAATTAGTAGTGTATTTCAACTACTATTTTCATACAAATCACGGGAACCCGTTGATGTCTTTTGTTCCATCCTGCTCTGTCCTTTGTAATTTCGTATAGCTTTGTCTCGTTTTGTTACCTCGTCCCCTGCCCGCGCAGGTGAGTCGTGTTTGTACGAGAAATGATGTTAACGAGCTATCAACGGGCTTTATAATCTTTGGTTTTACCCTATGGGTACGGAACTCTAATCAGATATCTATGTGGCAGCTTTCACTGAAAACGGACGGTTTTTTACAAGCTGCACTTCGGAGAGTGTGCGATGGAATTGCACAACTTAATTCCGCCATCCCTTTTTTACCATCGTACATCTAGACGCACGGAAGCACGGCATCCGTATATGGTAGAAATTCCTAGAATATGTACAAAGCGTTTTGATTCCTCGTTTATAATTCAGACAGCAAAGAAGTGGAACACCTTGCCAGCGTCATTGTTTCCTGACAAATATAATCTGAGAGTTTTTAAGGCTAGAGTGAACCGGTATCTTCTAGGCAAGCATGCTCCATCGTCGACCGCGTCGTCACTTACCATCAGGTGAGACCGTGGTGAAATGTTAGACTATCGTTGATAAAAAAAAATGATTGCTCTACTATCAATTTTAGAAACATTTTATATTATAAAATTAACAGTGCCAGGAAAATGGGTAAACTATGTCCATAAAATTGGAAACAAGCATATAAAATCAGTCAAGATGGACTCGAACACGAAAGATGTCTTCATTTTTTGCGTCCAAACTGATTGGCTATAGATGCCAAATCTTAGTCATCGTTAGATTACCTAGGCATCTCACGGTATATCTAGACTCTGAGGTCATCGGACCGACAAGGTCAGCATGCATTTGTCTCAAATGAAAAACGGCGTGGTTTAAGGCGATCAATGACCCCGATTATTTTTATTGGTAACCGATTTACAAAACAGGGTAATATTTGATATATTTTTAAAGACCCTTTGTTCCAATTAATAATTATGATAAAATTGTAATCTAGAAAAAGTCTATAACTACACAGAAAAAAATCTAGAAAGATTTTTTTTTGTATGTATGTATAGTTATTGAAGTAAAAACCAAAAATAACATTTTTATAATTTTTGCCTGTCTGTCTGTTTGAGAATTCATCGAAAATAAAATAAGTACTGAATTAATATTGATTCCATTTATTGTAATGTATTATTTGGAATTTTGAGCACTTAATCGCTTTAACCAAAAACGAAACATTTTTAAATTCAAAATGTTTATTGCATTCCATAATGATACATTGGAAGTAAAGTATTAAGATATGGCTTTTAGGATACGAACTAACTTGTTCTAGGAACGAAATTGTTCTAGGTCTGTGGGCACAACAATAATAATACCAATATTATATTATAATAATTTATATAATTTTATTAATAAGTATATTATTTATTTATTTATCCCGGCACTTTAGCTTTACGATTAATATAGGTGCTTATTTTGTATTTTTTTTTTAATAAAAATATTGTAAAAAGACATAGTCTTAGAAAAAATTAAATAAATTAGTCAAAATCATTCAAAAATATTATAAATGATATTAATATAGTATTATATTACATTAATATTAATAACACGGTGCATGTAACTGCGCTGCACCGAAATATCGGGAACTCGGAAATGATTCTAACCACGGTAATGATCCTGTAAATAGGTACTACTATTAAAAACCATAGTTTGGATCAAGACCCAATGTCGTTTTAAATTTTCACGGTTGTTCACTACGTTTATAATATTACTTACGGGGATCTTTATCGTCTTTATCGACTGAACTCAGTCTACCCGTGAACATGGAGCATGTAACTGTGCCGAAATATCGGGAACTCAGAAATGATTCAAATCACGGTAAAGATCCCGTAAGTAATATTATAAACGAAGACCCAATGTCGTTTCTATTCTGCTTCAGTCCATGTTTTCCTATAATAAATCTTAGATAGCGTCTAGCAATGTCCGTTTTATTTATTTGTTTTCATCCGAGCGAAGAGTTAACAGAAAAAGGGGTAAATCACAGACCTAGAATTTTGTCGTTACTTTCAAAACACTCACGAAGCGTGGGAGCGAGAAGTACAAATCAAGTACACACTGCCCGAGAGGAAAAGAGATAGTGAAATAATGGCGGATGTGTCAGAGTACTAGCACAAGAAGAGCTCATATCGGCTCAATCTGTTTCACAACGAAGAGCATATTGATCATGTACTACCATAATTCCGTTATCAAAGTGCAAAATACTATTATTGCGGCTTTTAAATCTTATTCCGTAAGTGAATGTGATGTTACAAAACATACTAACGCGAACAAATACAAGCATTACAGCAAACTTATCACAAATATTATTGCATTTTAATAGTCATATTTTTTTGATTCTGGTGTGGTATCTGGATGTAAAACCTGTTTATGTTGTACATTGGGGATGCTCCTTCCGATATATCGCATTATTTCAGTGTTTCAGTTTTTTATTGTTTAGCAATTTTACTCCAAAGTTTGAAGGATCACAGTAAATAAAATGCCTGCTATTTTATTTAAAAAACTATGGGGGCCTATAAGGAGGTTCAATATTTAGTAAATATTACAGTTAAATTGTCGCAAATATTCAAGATCTTAATCATATTAACAGTTCTTCACACAAACAATTTCTTAAATTTCTTGTCCCATTTTCAAACTGTCATTGTTGGTCTTCTACATCCTAAGTCTAGGGGTAAATATAGCAATCAACGCCATCTAGAAAAGTTTTGGAACTCTATATTTTTCCCCTGATTTAGCATGGGTTAGTTGAACGCGCTAATCTACACCAATATTATAAAGAGGAATGATTTGATTGTTTGTTTGTTTGCATTGAATAGGCTCCGAAACTACTGAACCGATTTGAAAAATTCTTTTACTGTTGGGAAGCTTCACTATGCCCGGGTGACATAGGCTATATTATATTTTCAAAAAAATTAGGGATCCTTACTGAAACTCCAATAATGTGACCCAAGGTGTAACAAGTTACCTAAAATATTCTTTACATCGCGTGCGCTGCGAAAACTATTATACCCGAGCGAAGCCGGGGCGGACCGCTAGTTATTAATAAGGCGGAAATAATAGAATGGTATTGTTGCAAAGACAAAGCCGCAGGCAAAAATTAGTAGACCACAATAGAAAGTTGCCAGTATGCAACCATGAACGATAAAAAGTGTAAGCACCACTCTATTATGATAATAATGGTTTATTTGACATGAGAAAGTGTATGATGACATAGCATCCATTGATGATTATATACGTGATATTAAATAGACAAAACAATTTCATAATTCGTTAATTGTCATAATTTGATATTAGACGTTAATCTTATAATAGTATACTTATAATTTTACTAGGTGGTACGGACTTATCTGTAAAGTTGGTCTAGGTAGGTACCACCGCTTTGCCAGTTATTCTTCCACCAAGCAGTAGTGTGCAAGCGCTATTGTGTTCCGTTTGAAGGGCATTGTAGCTAGTGAAATTACTGGGCAAATGAGACTTCATGATCTGATCACACAGTCTAGTAATCTCATTACTATACTGTGTGAAGTCTCAGGATGACGTGCGCAGTGCAGTGTCACGTAAAACTAGGTTATTAATTTAGAGTTCCGAATGATACTGTAATCTGTTATGGGCAGCCGTGACGCTTAACATCAGGCGAACGACTAGCTCGTCACGTCATTCATTTACATAAAAAATGAAGTATATGATTTTTTTTATGACCCTCTAATATGATTGATCTTCAAATATTGTATTTTTTGTTTTTTTCATTTTTAGCTGTCTCTTTCTTGGCTGAGCATTACGCCGAAACTACTGAATGAATTCATATGAAACACAGCAGTATTTGAATTCATATAACGAGGACATAGGATACTTTTTGACCCCTAAATGGCTTATTTTAAAAGCTCTGGATCATTGATTTAAAATCACCATAAATCAAGATTATACACGGACATAAAAGGACATAAAAACAAATCAAATCTAGACATTACATTCACGGTGATAGTAAATCATATAAATGATTACCTTTGACATCAAAAACATGATTCAACACGACTTTAGCATTACATTAATTTATCATTAAAAATAAAACATGTTTAAAGTAATAAACCGGCTGGTTTGAATGAGATATCAAAATTAAACAGCTTTCGTAAATCGTTTCATCTCGTAAAGCGACGTGAGTACCTACCTTTATGATTTCGCTTTTAGCACACAAATAACAAACGCAAACAAATGCAGCACCGGACAGTTTTATCCCAGACAACTAAAATACTAAATCATTACGAGACCCAACAATAAATAACATTTAGCTCCGAAAAACTGCTATTTAAGCAGTCAACATTTTTTGGTGAACCGTTATTACTGTTCTTAACAACGAAAATCAATGTTTTCGACTCAAAAACATCAAGCAAAAAGTGTGCGCAAGGCAAAATCACGAAGTCAAACATCTGACATTTTACGACCACCATAAAATAGAAATAGAATTCTTTTATTTAAACAGCTATGACCTCATCAGCCCCTTTGTCTCAAAACGTTTGATCTTACTATTAGTTTAAATTACTTTGAATCGAGCAATTTCTCCTGAATCTATTTTGAAATTGAAAAATGTCAACCATTTCACATCATGTTGTTTTAAAATACACGTCGGGACTGTGGTGTTTGATTCATTTGATAAATGTTCTCTGATGATTTATTAACTGACAGTTAGAGATGATTGTTAGCTGCTATTTTCAAACATTGGAAACGCTATTTTAACCAGATGTAACGTTACGTTATTAAATAGCGTAAAATATTTTAAGCACATTTATAGACGTTCGTGATCAAAGGAAGTATTGTGTCAATATTAATTAAAAATTGTAATCTCTGAGATGGTATAAGAAATTCTTGTCCATTTTCGCTTACGTTATTAGATTTTGCAAATATTTTGCAAATATTTTCTATTTAGTAGTTATATCCATTTTAGTGAATATAATTTGATTAAATAAAGTAACAATTATTATTACATGATAATACACGTTTTCAACGAAAACGCAAAGAAGAAACTATTCAGCTATTTTAACAATAGCGTTACAAAAATAGTCATCATCATCATCATCATCATTAACAGCCTGAAGACGTCCACTGCTGAACATAGGCTCCCCCAGAGCACGCCACCTTGAACGGCTGCTCGCCTCCTGCATCCATCGGCTCCCCGCGGCTTTCACCATGTCGTCGGTCCACCGAGTGGGGGGCCGGCCTACGCTGCGTCTTCCGGTTCGTGGTCGCCACTCGAGAACCTTTCTTCCCCATCGGTTGTCAGTTCTACGAGCGATGTGGCCTGCCCATTGCCACTTCAACTTACTAACTCTAAGAGCTATATCGGTCACTTTAGTTCTCCTGCGGATCTCCTCGTTCCGGAGCTTATCTCGCAGGGAAACACCGAGCATAGCTCGCTCCATAGCTCGCTGCGCGACTTTGAGCTTACTAATGAGGCCAACAGTAAGAGACCATGTCTCAGTTCCATAAGTCATCACTGGCAACACACACTGAAAACTTTCGTTTTCAGGCTCTGCGGTATTTACAAAATTAGTATGCTAAATAAATAACACTATCGTAACGAGCAAAGAGTAGACGCTAGTAACGAGTTCCACGTTATAGCTTTTTACGTTAAAAGCGTTATAGCAACTTGCAGTACAATAATCTCGTTTCTAAATCTGTTATAGATATGCGAAATCATCACAACATAAATACTAGTTAAATGCTTGTTTGAATAAAATCGAATCTTCGCTTCGTTGAAGAGGCCATAAAAAATTAAGTATTGGATAAAAAGCTCGGCTACAAGACTAACAACTTTGTTTAGTTGTTACTTTAAGTAGATTTCATTAAGATAATAATGTCTAACCGTTATGTTAAGTCAGTTCATTATGATGTTTTTTAAACACGTCCACCACTACTTAAGCACCATTCTATATTTGTTAAGAGTACTTGAAAATGGCCAAGAATTAACGTAGGTGAAACAGTTGAGCCAAGTGACCTGTACCAAGTTTTTTTATTGGTTATAGGCAAAGCATTTGACCTCTCTTGACTGATGTTAAGCGATGACGTGTCTACGATGGGGCGATGTCAGCGTATCTTTCCGAATTATTAATTTTCCATATTCTAGTATTATCCACATTATTATTTTTCCAAAATCTACTTTTTTCATATTCGGAATTTTCCACATTACTAAATTTACACATTCTTAATTTTACAAATTCGTAAAATTCCATATTCTGAATTTTCCATATGGAAGTACAATCGTGATAAAGATGTTATCAATATTTTTTTTCTCAAACGTGCTTGGAAATGTTAATTTGACAACCCTCTTCGAGATAAATCGAAAGTGCTGTACTGGCGCGCAGCGGCCGGCGAAAGTTGTATGAAAATCCATACCTGTCGTGGTTTAGCGTCCAAATAAATTTCATACAAAACTCATTTCTGTCGTGTAATTTAAAATTGATAAAAAGTCTTTCAAGGTTCCTTGCAAATAGAATAGATGAGAATTGAGGATAATAGCTGAGGATTGATGAAAATTGATGAGAATAGATGAGAAATGATGAGAATTGGTGAGAATTGATAATAATAGATGGTAATCGATGGAAATAGATGAGAATAGACGAGAATAGATGATAGTTTTCATTTCCGCGCATTATTTGAGAAAAGTACTATACAAGCCATGGCCACAACTAGCCATTGATGGACTTACGTATGTGTGTGCCCACATTTACACATTCGTCCATTAATGCCCCTGTTGCCAGGCGCTGCAGTAATGTACTATTAACTGCGGCTGGTATGGGCTAACTCAAAAGTGCCCGTGGTTTAACCAGGTGAACTGAGCAGCTGGACCACGGGCAATGCTCATCGTAGCTAGGTATGCCTACTGTAGGTGTAATATACAATTATACATGTCCTCGTGCTCATACTGGGGCATTATATTTTACGAAAGAGGGTTTCCATCCTCCTGTAGATATACATACTTTTCTGCATGTTGACCTATGGACTACAGGTTTATTATAATTATGTAAATAGTAGGTGAAAATAGGTAATAGTTAGGTTAGGTACCTATAATCATAGACTTCCTGTGCAAATAGGGCGAATTCTGTGCCTATAATAGATTATTACAGGAATATATGTTTATGTTCCATTAATTTTGCTTTGTGTATGAAACTGTACTTGTTAGGAAAATTAAGAATTTGTCCAATTTCTAATTAGGAAAACAAAGAATGCGGAAAATTCAGAATTTGTAAATTTAAGAATTTGGACTAATAAGATTGCGTATTTTTAAGAAATCGGAAAATATAGAATGTGAAAAATCCCGAATATGGAATTTATCGCTGACACCGATGGGGCATGTTTGCCTTAAAGCGAGGTACCTACCTTGAACTCTCTCAAATATTTTAAAATTATAAGAATTACAATAAGTTAGGTAGGTACCATATTCTGCCACATGCGTAGGTATTACGTAATATACTCAGTTTATTGAGATAAAAGTATACCAATCATTTTTCAAGGTTCCCTTGAACACTCAGATAACCTGTACATTATAAGAATTATAATAAGTTATAGGTAGGTACCAGATTCTGCCACATGCGTAGGTATTACGTAATATACTCAGTTTATTGAGATAAAAGTATTCCAATCATTTTTCAAGGTTCCCTTGAACACTCTCAGATAACCTGTACATTATAAGAATTATAATAAGTTATAGGTAGGTACCAGATTTTGCCACATGCGTAGGTATTACGTAATATACTCAGTTTATTGAGATAAAAGTATACCAATCATTTTTCAAGGTTCCCTTGAACACTCTCAGGTAACCTGTACATTATAAGAATTATAATAAGTTATAGGTAGGTACCATATTCTGCCACATGCATAGGTTTTGCGTAATATACTCAGTTTATTGATATAAAAGTATTCCAATAATTTTTCAAGGTTCCCTTGAACTCTCTCAGATAACCTATACATTATAAGAAGTTATAGGTAGGTACCAAATTCTGCTACATACGTAAATATTACGTAATATACTCAGTTTATATTGAGATAAAAGTATTCCGATCATTTTTCAAGGTTCCCTTGAATTCTCTCAGATAACCTGTACATTATAAGAATTAAAATAAGATAAGTTAGGTAGGTACCAGATTCTGCCACATGCATAGGTATTGCGTAATATACTCAGTTTATAAAGAGATAATAGTACTCCAATCATTTTTCAAGGTTCAAGGTTCCATATCAAATTTTATCAAGAGCTGTTATTTAGTCGTAAAACAGTTAACAGAAAACATTGTGCTTGAAACGTGTTTTTCAGATAAACATTGTTTTTGAAACGTGTTTTTTTGCAAAACTCTTACGACAAGCCTTAAATACAAATGTAGGTACTGGGAGAAGTAATAATAAGACATCATTCTCTTTACCTTTTCCCATTTTGTTATTGGGGTCGCCTCCCAATCTAACCTGTAGCGGCGACCCACCAGAATTACACGAGCGACTGTCATCTGACCTCGCAACCCATAAGGAACCAGTTACAGGGATGGTTAGATCAGGCGTCAGATTATATCAGGCATCTGCCTACCCGTAATGATTGCCATAGATGTTCTTATGACAACCGAGACCGATGGCTTAACGTGCTCTCCGAGGCACGGAGCGATGGCATCGGAAACCGCCCATAACTTACTAGATAAGTCATTGGTGCAGGGCCGAGGATCGAACCCGGTGTCGTAAGATCGCAAAGCGCACATGCTACTGCTCGGCCACCATCGCTCTCTATGTAATAATAAGACATTAATCAAAAAAGAAGAAGAAGGCAATATAATAATGGGATTTACAAAAGGTACCGGAGTGTTGCAACATAATGACCTAATGGTAAATTTCCGGGTGAAACCGCGTGGCAGGTCTAGTATTTTCAAATTTTTGCTTTTGAATTTCAGGTATCAAATCAGAACACCAGAAATAGTCACCAAAATTTCTAAAAGAGCACAAATACAAAACCAGATTGGTGCTCCTCTTTAAGGGCTTTTGTTGCAAAAGAATACAAAATCACAAAGCACTGGACCAAATACGAAACCAAAACATATTCTACCATAACTTCGTGTTAGGTATTGCAACACTCGAGACACGTTGAATAACAAAATCATCAATATCACAAAGAGATTCGATTGACATTCCGAGAATGAGATGGTGCTAAAATTCAATCACCGTTCCTTAGCTGTTGCAACACCGACAAATTCCAACAAGTTTTTAAGCCATCCCACTAAGGAGAGCCAGCCAAAAAACTCATAATGTTAAAAAAATTCCTCCTATATTACAAACAAGCTGACAGGTTATCCTTTCCCGTATGCACTAAAATAGCTTAAAGCGTTTAAATAACCCTGTAGTAACATATTCAGTAATCTGTGCCCATACCCCGAACTGCTTAAGCCGTTTGGTGCGCCTGGTAAAAATAGAGCCACTCCGTAGGGAAGCCCAAAAGTTGCCAGTACAAAAAGTGTATTTTTGTATTTGTTTGGAAAACAATGCATTAGTCGAGACATTGTTTGTCAGATGTTTTTCTTTCAAAACATCTATGTGATTAGCTGTGTAGGCTGATGTGTTAACTTTGATGTCATTCTGTACAGTTAATTTCATTTTGGGTTAGGGCGTGTCATTGTCTACTTATAAGTAGGGTTGTAGCATCTTAATTCTGCTATTTTATGTATAATACGTAGATCCACTATGAGAGCGATGATGGCCGAGCGGTAGCATGTGCGCTTCGCAATCTTACGGCACCGAGTTCGATCCTCGGCCAATGACCAATGACTTATCTAGCAAGTTATGTGCAGTTTTCGACGCCATCGCTCCGTGCCTCGGAAAGCACGTTAAGCCGTCGATCCCGGTTGTCATAAGAACATCTATGGCAATCGTTATGGGTAGTCAGAAGCCTGATAGAATCTGACACCTGATCTGACCATCCCTGTTACTGGTCCCTTATGGGTTGCGAGGTCAGATGGCAGTCGCTCGTGTAATTCTGGTAGCTCGCCACTACAGGTTAGATTGGGAGCCGACCCCAATAACAAATGGGAAAAGGTAAAGAGGATGATGATGATGATGACGTAGATCCACTATCTCGCTCGCGCATTGCGACGTTTTTTAAGATATTAAATAACTGAATCTACTTACGAAAAATCTGGCTAAAATATGTTCTTGCGAGTAACATTACAAATGTTCAACAAAAATATCATATTACTTAATCCAAACAAGTTTTCATACATAAAAACAGGATAGAAAGAAAATAAGCTTTCATACCGTCGTATTTACGAAATCTTGTTTGGATTAATATGATGTTTTTGTTGAACATTTGTAATGTTATTCTCATGATGACATAGTTGAGCCAGATTTTTCATAAGTGAATTCAGTTATAAATCTTCAAAAAATGTCGCAATGGGAGAGCGTGATAAAGGATCCGCCAGTATGGGAGCCTCAGACAGATTTTAGGCTGAGAATTTCATTTTGAACGCGCTCCTTCTAAAATGTTTACTTTACTTACAAAAAACATTTACTTTTAATAGTAGATATACCTAACGGGATCTTTAGAGTTATTTCTGAGTTCCCAATAGATTTCAGCACAGAGCATGGTGAGTGTAATTGTTGAGAAATCGCGGCAAACATTTCGTAGGTTGAAAATATAGTGAACAGCCGTTAAAGTTTAAAATAGTGAAAAATTGTATATTTTTAACATCTGTAAACAACATTGTGGAATGCAAATAAACAATTGAAATTTCGTACCTATACTGACTAGGTAATAAAAGTCGCTAAAGTTTTGTAAACTAAAATACCTATCTATCAATGAGACTTTCAGAATTCTGTTAAATCATAAGATATACGGGCTCAAAATAATCAAAATATGTAATCAAAGCAGTCTGCTTTAAACTCAAAATTGCGTTTAAAACTTAAAACTGTGATTCTCATTGAAATATCATAGTCACAAAAAATTGTCTATTACTTTAAAATATAATGTTAATTTCGATTAGGCACCTATATCAGAAGATTCAATGTTTGTATTGTATCAAATTATTTCATGAAATGAGGTGATTAAACATTATTGTAAAATTACAATAAGTATATAATTATAATATAAAAATTACAATACGATGTTTATATATACATTATATTGTAATTTTTAATAATTGAGACGTAAAAAGCAGAACTAGTCTGAAATTTGGTGATGAAGACGTTTTTTTAACATAAGTAGGTATATAATTATACAATTTATCAATATCAGTTTGTCGAATTTATAGCTTGTTATCGTATTATAACTAAATATTCGAGTTTAGAAGACAGCAGATTAATTTCATTTTCAACGTGAAAGCTACTTCAAAGGAGCGGAAACTTTGATAAATTGGGAAGGTTATATTGAAATATTTTTTTATGCTGTAATAGAATTTAGCAGATTTGTGTCCCACAACCAACAAACAACCCAAAAATAAATAACGTAGGTAGTATGTTTTTCAAATAATTCATTAATGTTCCCAATTATTATTATTGTAATTTACAATTATTATCGTAATTATTGTAAACATTTTTGTAACATGTATTTAAGTCACCTAAATGTTGTGCGTGTTAAACAGACTCACAACATTCGGCCTAACAAATCTCGAATGCCTCATCATCATCACTCCCTACACCCATCAGTGCCACTGGAGCAGTTGTGCCAGAAACCTAGAGCCACACTCCGCTTTTTTAAGGAGCTGGGATGGCTCGGGTAGATGCTGGCAGGGGGAAATGCACAATACACCCGGCGTGGGACGTCAGCGCAGGACTTTTTCGACCCCATGTAGAATTAGAATTATAGAAGTCACCTAAATAATTAGGTATTGCACTGAAGATGATAACTATTGCATAAGCACGACAATAAACATGTTACGGCATTTCTTGTAGTTAATTATATTATATTAATTAATAGTGATTATTCATTGCAATAATGTGTAGCTGGAGTAAAACGTCCATCAAGGTTTCATACCTATTTGTCTTGGTATCTAAATAGGTAGGTATAAAATTGAGTGCAGATTTTTTCAAACAGTTTGAAACTCGAATCGTTTTTGCCCTTATAGACTACCTAAATTATTCCAACTGTCACTAAATGCGTATGTCTAACAGAAACCCGGTCTATTTCTCTATTCAATTTATTTATCTATTTTACTATTATCTTTATATGTTAAATGCTTCACACATTTAAATGGCACGGCTCTGGTGCTTCGCTAAATTGTTTTACAAGTGAATTTTTCAAATTTCACTTACGTAACAACTAGAGATAAATTTGGAAAATTCACTTGTGGAATTAGGTGTGCAATTTGACATCCACGTCAATATAAAAAGGTGTATATTGCAGTTATTAAAAAATATTCAATCAAGCTGTCAATTGCATCGTAAATTATAGTTATTATTTAAGATTTTTATGTGTCATTATAATTTTATATCATCAATAGTTTTAAAATAATATCAGAAAAAGCTGAAAATGCACAAATCAGTCGAGAAATAAGTATAATGAGGTGAGAATGCATTAATTTCAATATATTTTGTTATATCACATAAGAAAAGCATATAATAAAGAGAAAAATTACTTTCTAAATAAACCAAAATCACAGTTTTTCTGGACAAGATTCATAACTCGCCCTAAGGTTTTAATATAAATAAAATCTAATTTTACAAAAGCTGTCAGGAAAAATTAAGTAATTGTCTTTTGAACTCATAAAAAACTACCTACTATTTTCTATAAGATTTTTCCCCTATATTAACTTGTATTGATTCGGCGAATCCTAGTTTTACTCAAATATCCTTGCTTGCGATAATGAAAAATATAAAAATTGTTTAATTCCTAATGGTTTAAGAAACCTAATTACAATTATTATTATACATTTATTGTTAACATTCTTTATAATATCATATTTTACCAACTACGTTTTTGCAGTGTTTCCTGCAACGGACACGAATTCCGCTCACAGAGAATAAATATAAACTATAATTACTTCGATTATTTCATAGGCCCGATACAAATTACATTAAAAAGTAGGCCCTTGACTTAGGTTCCTTACAGACTAAATTTTGTCTCGGAACTTTTGCAGAACTAAGTTAGGATCGCACATCTAACACAATCGAATAATCCATTTCGGCACCATCTCCGTCGAAATCGTCCATCACCATGCATGATACTTACAAGTCCATCAAAATCCTTAAATACAAATCCATTATCCATGGGGCACTAAACACTAGCTGTAGTAACACTAACCGCACCATAGTTAACACATACGCACACGTTCACGTGAAGACTAGAGTGTCAGGGCGTAAGTGCAGTGATTGGAGTGTTTGTGATGTGTGCGCTGGTCCGGGCTTAGCCAGCAGGTCGGGGCGCGGGGGCCGAGCCGCCCGGGCGCATATTCACCGAGCCAGCGGAGCTAAAACTGCACTCGCGGCCAAAGCCAAAGCCAAAGACGAAGCAAGAGCGGCGCCTCGAGAATGCGACAGCTCCTCACTCTTGATAACTTCATTAGGCGTCTTGTCGTACTTGTGCGTCTTTTTGGTCACAGGCTTAGCTGTTGTCGTTGTTGTGGTAGTAATCTGCGTGGTAGGAGGCGGCGGTGGAGGAGGCAAAGTTGGTTGGGGTGGTGGCGCAGGCGATTGCTCCTCCGGCTTGCAGCAAACGCGAAAAACTAGCTTCATATTATGGCTGAGGCAACGCCCGCCGATGCGTCTATGCAGATCGTCCTTACTCGATGTAGATATGAAATAGTAGTCCTTACCGGGCAGGAATTCTAGTCCGCCCGGTTGAGGTGTGAACGGCCGAAAGGTGATCGTGAAAAACATCAATTTGTGTGGCTTGTCGCATATTGCTATTATCCGAGGGTTCGGATTAGTTATCCTACACGTATCGTACTCTTCTTTACTAACGTTGTATATTATATATTTTTCTGTATCTTCCTCAAACGTGCCTGGAGTGTACACTGGACAAATTATGTTCACTTGGTCGTATTCGAACTGTGCGTTTCCTTTATTCAGATCGAATACGTGGTCTGTATTGTCTATTCTGAATATGCTATTGGTTGTATTCCAGTGTATGTAGAATGATTTGGCGTAGTTGCCCATGACGCTTTCGATGAAGAAAATGAGGACTATCAATGTCCAAGGCGTATGCCTGAGCCCGAAGTAAGTTAGGGATACCATTCTGGCTATTCAACCTACTCTCATTATTCAAAGTGCTACAACCTGTCTACACTCCTAGCGACCCACACCAATCCATATTTATTACAACATTTCACACAGTCATGTTGATCGCACAGTAAATTTAACAATTTCACTCAAAAAACACGAAATTTTGTTTCACTTTCGACACAGCGACTCATCCACCATGTTTCTCTGCCGCACGCTAGATTCTATCCGTCGATAAATGGAATTCCATGGGACGTGGCCCGATGAAAACGCGTTGAAATCACCTTTTTCACACTGAATCACTGCACTGAAACACTAGCGTAGGGTTTTGTGGGGTTTGTGTGATCGTTTGGTGTTGGAATTAATCAATACAACACAGATTTTTTACAATACTGAGGTGTTCTTTGTATTAGGAGGGCGACACGGACCGACGGGGGAGACGTAAACGCCGCGCGGCGGACGGGCAAACTACTGGTCGCATTCCATGGACGAGGTACGCATGCGGCTGGGCGCCCCTCTCTCACCCCGCTGTACTCCCCTCGTATTACCGGTGCGTTCGAGCTTACGTGAGCTTTTGAACGACGCTTTTGTGTTTCAATTTTGACGATATTATTGAGTCTTTTAACATTTATTGATTGCATTTTTTGTATTGTAACTTTCTTATAACTATTATATTTATATTTTGCGTAGGTTTCTGTAATTGTAACTATTTTTGAGAAGGTATTGGGGTAAAGCTCAGAGAGCTTTTTCGTTTATTTCCGAACGCATCCTAAGTCGGCCATTGAAAAAAAAGTGCCTTGACCACAAACAAAATAGAAAAAGGTTGCGCTGCGCTGCCTCTAACAGCTCACAGAAGGCTCATAGTGTACGATTTCTCATAATTATGTGTAATGTACTTTTGATTATGACAAAATGTATCACTTTACTTGATTAACTAATACATTTCGTTAATGAACTTCTCATTATTCACAAATGACTTTGCATAATTAGTAAACTGCTAAGGATGAATTACAAAGAGGCAATTTAGAATATTTAATTGATATTTTTTAATTAACACCATATTTTTCAACAAAGTACAGACCGAAACGTGTTACATGAATAATAATAATAATAATTGTACCTAAGTTATAATTATAATAATTACAATGATTAGTTAAGACAATTTGCAATAATTATTTTATGTCAAACAGAAAGTAATTTAATGATAATATGTTTAGGTATGTTAGGATAATAATTTTAATATGGTTTGTACAAACATTTTTTTATTTAAAACTAAATGAGCTATACCTATATATGTATAACGTTTACTGCTTCAGCTGCCATGGGTCGTCATATTATTATTGTTATTATTCATGGGTTTATAATAATGTTAATGTAATGTATCTCTATTAATAAGGAATATTGTAAAAAGTCACAGTCTAGTCTAAGTCATGCCCTAGTAATCTGGTGGCAACTTTACTAGACGCTTCTATGGAATATAGAAGCAACACGAAAAACCACGTTTCACTACATTATATCACTTGCCCACACCCACGCTCGTAATTCAGCACTTAATGCGTAAAACGCCACCAATTTTAAACATTAACACTGGAAAAAGCACAAGTTTTGAAAAATAATACAATGCAACACCGTAAATATATATTTAACCATGTTTTTATGCAAATAAACGCTTTGATTTGTTTTGAACCGCGTTCCCGCCAAAACCTTGACAGAATACTTAAGCCCGGCTGCACTAATGTTTACTAAAATACAACTTAGTTAAGCAACACTTTCCATCGGGAACTCGTACTTTTGTTAAATTCGTGTCAACTTGGCACACCAAATACTGAACGCTCATTAGCTGCCTGTTGATGAGCGGCTGTTTTCAACCAATGAGCGTACGGTAGGTATTTGGTGTGTTGAATTGACATGAGTTTGAACAAACGTATGAGAAACCGGGGACTAAAGATATAAATGCAAACTTAGGAGCTTTCAAACTTTAGTGCAGACGGACATTACTAATAAGTAGAAACTTTTAGTTTGTAAATACGTACTAATAGTACAATATAAGCAGGCACAGAGCAAACATTTGTGTGATGAACCGAATCGAACCCACAATATATAGTTCAGAAGGCAGAGCTTCTACCAACTGAGCTATGAAGTCAGCTAAAATAACTAATTGGAATAATGCAAGTAAATCCTATATAATTAGTGCCGCTACGGTTTCTGCTTTGAGTAGGGTGACCATGGGTTTTATGTTTTATTACATGAAAAAGGAAAAACAAAATCATTATCTATACTTTACTACTTATACTAATTTTTTCAAGTCTCTGGTTAAATACTGGCTGACTGTATATAGCATCATGCCTTCTCGTTGCTCTAATAAACATGTTTTGGGCTTAAGTTTCCTTCGATTAATTAAATAAACATAAAAATTAAGCCATGGTGGTATTCTAACATCATGATGTGGGTATAGTGCTTTCGCTTGGGGGAAAATAGTTCACTTTGTGATACCAGCACCAAATTTTAGTATGTTGTTAAACATGTTATTCTATGTTAAAAACCGTCGGGACCCCACCTGTAAAGTACTCGGATCCTGAGATATGACGTCATCAAAATAGCGGCTGCCGTATTTTGAAAATTGCGAAATAGTAGGGGAACCAGAGAAAAACTATCCATGAATATACAGCTGGATTGAACAGGGAAAATTATCCATGAATACAGAAGTTTTTTTTACAATTATTAGGCCCGCATTTGACCGCAATCTCACCAGGACCCTAATTCTGTATGACCACTTTACGATTCCTTACTTCGAAACCGCGCGAATTCCTTGTCTTATATAAGAAATCTGCAAAAATCTATTCTCTATGAAATGGAAACAAAACCGCGCGAAATGAATTTGGAAATGACGCGATTTGAACTGTCAAAAATCATAATGTTCCACTGAGACACGTTCCGAAACATCAACACGTCAAAAGTTACCACCACTTAATATATCAATATTTATTCAAATTAAAAATAACACAATGTAAAGAGAAGGTATTTCTAATGCTGTGACACGATTTGAACAAGACACGATAACGACGTGGTTTCGTATCGTGTGGAATCTGAGTTTTCATACAGAATTAGGGCCCTGATGGAAAGTGACGACGCGGTCTACGATGGTACATGCTTGCCTAGAAGATACCTATTCACTCGCGACTTGAAGAGCTCCAGATTGTACTTATCGGAAAACAAAAACGCTGGTATAAGTGTAACGAAGCGTGCCGCGGGAGCGGCCGGCGAGTGCAAGAAGTCAGTTGTGCTTATATAAAAAACTAGCGGCAGATTAGAATTAATTAGTGGCAGATGGTAATAACATATTTCCGTCTGCCTCATTTTTCATATGTAGGGGTCGACAGCCATAAGTGTGACCGTCTGCCACCGCGTGGGGGACGTTCGTGGGGGCAGAAAGGCATAGTCCTCAAATTCTATCATCATGGCTACTTGACACAATTCCACTCCAATTCACACAGCCATGCCACCCTAATTCGTAATTCGTCGACAAATCCAATTATATTCTATGGACCGAATGACGAACTCAGTGTCAATTCGTCAATTTTATATTTTCACTAGGGCACCCCGCGGTTTTACCTATTTTTTGGTTGGAAAATTAAATATAGTCAAGCGCAAGCCTATCAAACAATAAAAAAAATGTCCGCTATAAAATTGAAATCTTAATAGGTATAACTAGAAGGAAATAGAGGAAAAAAGAAAACAGAAACAAGCAAGGGGTGTTCTTTCTTTTCTTCTTACACATACCAAGTGCATATCTATTTACTTTTTTTTTCTTTTACAAATACCTACTCATCCTGTTCCAGAAATTGAACCCGCAGCTTCCAGGTTATAATCTGATCCACTAAACCACCACACCACAGAGGCTGGCAATTTGAAATGTAACTGTCTATAGACAGTCTGTCAGTCTGTCTGTATGTAGTTTGTCTGTCTGTCTGTGGGTGAAATATTTAAGATAAGTACTCGTACTACTCTAAAAAATCCATGCACTCTGCAAAAATCATGGAAAGTGGACAAAAAGGTGCAAAGTGTCCAACAATGGATCTTTACAATGGATTTTTGTGGATCGAGGAGGTTATTTGGGTTTTTTACTTGGTATTTATTTAAATCAAATCAAATCAAATCAAATATTTATTCGCTAGAACACAATTTACAGAAAAGATGTTAAAATAACATAATAAGGCATTTTGCGTTCAACCTGCATGCAAGCGTGATGTTTTTGTTACAATACAATTGAAATTCTTTAACACTATAAAATGTGTGTTGTAATAACCAGTCATGCAATGTTTTATGAATATATTGCCTGTTAGCATTTTTATATAATCAGGTATACAGTTATATATTGATATGCACATATTATAGACATTTTTCTTGTATATATCTTTACGACAAGGAGGTTGATGCAGTAGGCTGACAAATTTGGCTCTTTTCTGTCGTTTAATAATTTCGCTGCGTTTATGGAAAAAAAGTGAATTGGCTTTAGTGAAAATACAAATTTCCTTGATGTAGATGCACGGCAGAGGAAGTATGTTACATTTTTTAAATAGTGGTTTACAGCTATCCAAAAACCAGGCCTTGTTCATCACACGAATACATCGTTTTAGATAGTTTAAACCCTAGAAAAGAACTAAGAATAATTTTAACGCAATAAAAAAATACAAGCACTTGTTTTGTGTGTGGGTGTTATTTATATATTTATTAATTTATTTGTATGAATGAATGCCATACCTTCAAGTGGACATTACAGTTTCCTAATTCGTCCACTCGAGGGGGGGTGTTGTGGGAGCATGGTCCTTGTAGTTCCTGGGTCCCTAGATACAGGGAATCCTAGTTAGGGTCCAGGATCTATGTACCTATGTGATCGTTGTGATCTATTTAATTTTGTACTATAATTAAAGCAAGCGAAACCGCGTGCAGCAGCTAGTAGACCTATAAAGATACGGCACAAAATAAAATTGTAACTGCATGTTCTCTAATATTGACTTACAAGGTGATAAGCTACTATTTTGTTTGTTATTGATAGGATAACAATAACAAAATATTAGCTTATGATAGTAAGGCGCCCGATTTAATACAACTATGAGACATGTTCTTTTATTATAACTGATTAGTCCCGCATTTGACCGCAATCTCACCTGATGGGAAGTGACGATGCGGTCTACGATGGTACATGCTTGCCTAGAAGATACCTATTCACTCGTGACTTGAAGACCTCTAGATTGTACTTATCGGGAAACAAAGACGCTGGTAAAGTATTCCTTCCATTTCTTGGCTGTTCAGATTATGAATGTCGAGTCAAACCGCTTTGTGCGAATCGAAGGAATATCAAGCATAAATGGATGGCGTGTAGCTGTACGTCTTGTCGTCCCATGGTAAAACGGAGATGGTGGAATTAGATTGTGTAGCTCCGCAGCACACTTACCGAAATGTAACCTGTAGAACACAGATAGGCTGGCAACTTTACGACAATGCTCTAACCTCTGGAGCCTAGCCTGATTATTATGAATTAATTAACAAATCCCTAATTCATCAGCCGGAAAACTTCCACTGCTGAACACTGGCCTCCCCCTAATATGCCACTTTGGACGCTTATCATAGTTTGCCATACTCCCCACGCTTGGCAGGCGGCTTGGTAATCGCAGTAGATTATAATGTACCGAGGAGAATGCTGCTGCCTATTCCCTAGATATTCCCTTAACCGGCTCTTACGGTACCCACGCGAAGAGATCAGGTGGTGCTATTCTTCACCACACGTCAGATTACATTTTTAGGGTTCCGTACCCAAAGGGTAAAACGGACCCTATTACTAAGGCTCCACTGCCCATCCGTCTGTCTGTCTGTCTGTTTGTCAGTCACCAGGCTGTATCTCATGAACCGTGATAGTTAGACAGTTAAAATTTTCACAGATGATGTATTTCTGTTGCCGCTATAACAACAAATACTAAAAAACAGAACAAAATAAATATTTAAGGGGGCTCTCATACAACAAACGTGATTTTTTTGCTCGTTTCCCAAGTGAGTCATAGATTGCGCTGCTTCAAATAGTACTGCTACTCAACACTAGATGGCAGGGATAGATAATGTTGCTCATTTACCAGTGAGTCATAAATGGCACTGCTTAAAATAGTACTGCTACTCAACACTAGATGGCAGGGATAGATAATGGTACGGAACCCTTCGTGCGTGAGTCCGACTCGCACTTAGCCGGTTATTTATAATGTATTGATAGAATTCTGACTCTACACGATTAACCATAACTTATAAAAAATATTCCCATGTAAAAAAATTCAGTGCCTTCTTTGTTTGTAATATTGCACTATAGTATGGTCACGTCACATATTTGCTGACATTCGCAGGCAGTAACACAATGCATTAGTAACACAAGACTCACTGTTTGTTTGCTTTATTGATACCTGTTAAGGCATTAACACACAACAGCTATAAATAACAACGCCCAACGATCACATACATAGATCCTGGACCCTAACTAGGATTCCCTGTATCTAGGGACCCAGGAACTACGAGGACCATGCTCCCACAACACCCAGACTCAGAATAAGTATTTGCGCTTTTTTCTTTTCTGTGTACAAATACTTGTATTGTCGCGGGAATCAAACCCGCCGCGTCTTATGAGCCGACCTGCTCAACCACCACACCACGGAGGCTGTCACTGTATAAGATCTGGTCGTTCACCTTATGTTAAGCCGTAAGCGTCACGGCCACCCATAGCAGTTGCATTATCATTTAGATCTCTATAAATTAGGTATAAAGTTTTGCATGACACTGCGGTGCGCACGTCATCTTGATACATCAGCACAGTCTAGTAATAAGAGTAGGTACTCTAACTATATGAAACTCAAGTGTTTGTCTGTCTGAGTCCTTGTAACGATCTTTTAATTGACATGAAAAAATGAGAAGTTTTAATGCAATGATAATTTTTAACTCGCCTTAATAAATAAATCTAGCTTCATCTCATCTGCCTGCTTTTTTTTACCCCCAACGATCACATACATAGATCCTGGACCCTAACTAGGATTCCCTGTATCTACGGACTCAGGAACTACGAGGACCATGCTCCCACAACACCCAGACACAGAACAAGTAATTGCGCTCTTTTTTCCCAGCAGCATTCTTCCCTGTACATTAAAATCTGCGATCACCAAGCTGTCTGCCAAGCGTGGTGATTATGTAAAACCCCCTATGATAAGCGTCCAAAGTGGCGTTTTATAAAAGAGGACTATGTTCAGCAGTGAACGTCTTCCGGTTGATATGCACCAGCCTTAAGCTTTTAAGACATTTAGCGTGATCATAACATAATGTTTGTTTGGGGAACGTGCGAAGTAGCCAGCGCGCATGCATGTTTTTATTGTGGGTCGTTGGTCATTGCAAGTGCTGACTTGAGAGATATTTTTGGAATTAGCATAATAAAATTAGAAGCTTAAACAAAAATAGAAAAGAAAACATTTATTTGATCAGGTAAAGAGGCAAAGATTTGCCCGTTGATAGCTCGTAAACATAATTTCTCGTATAAACACGACTCACCTGCGCGGGCAGGGGGCGAGGTAACAAAACGAGACAAAGTCATACGAAATTACAAAGAACAGAGCAGGATGGAACAAAAGACATCAACGGGTTCCCGTGATTTATTAGAAATTAGTGGTTGAAATACACCACGAATTTTCGTATGAGGGGAAGTTGTATCATTGGTCAACTGGATTTATAGTTAATGGGTAAAGGGTACTAATTGCGTGGTAGGACTTTTCAGCAGAATTCGTCTAAAGGTACCACCGCTTTACCAGTTATTCTGCCGCCAAGCAGTAGTGTGCAAGCACTACTGTGTTCCGGTTTGAAGGGCATTGCAGCTATGAAATTACTGGGCAAATGAGACATTATAACCTGATCTTGCCATCTAGTAGCTGACACCAAGCGAACATCTAGCCACCACCCCCACGAACCGGAAGGAAGGAAGAAAATGACTCATACAAATATTTGAAGTTTACCTGCTGTCTTTAAAAATGATACCCCAAAGTAATAAATTTACCCTTTCTTAGTAAATAAAAAGAAAGTTTTCTAACCTTCCAACTCAAAATAACCGAACAAAGATACTATCTCTAACGGGTTATATCATAAAAGTCTATCTGTCGGCATGTTTATGACACAACCCGTTACGTAAAAGGGGGGTTGTTGGTTATTGTTTAATTTTACCGTTAGGGATAGTTTTGTGTATTGTACATTTTTGACAATGCTGGTTATCGTAGGCTAATGGCTTAGCTATTTATCACATCAAACTGTAAGGCTGCCCCCATATTGGGCGGTAGCTATATCGCCGCGTGATCGCCGCGACATTTTACCAGCGTGCGATTGCGTCAGCTTAATATTGTAAATGCGTTGTTTCCTTTTGACACTGTAATGGCTGTCGTATTATGTAACAGTTGCAACAGCAGTAGCAAAGCAACAGCAGTAGCGACGCGATATCAAAAAATTAGCAATCGGTCGCAAGGTGTCACTGTAAATCGTAAATCGCCCGCCTGTTGCTCGCCTGTCGCTGAATGCACTTTGGCCTTTGATACTAGCGCCACTAGCAACAGAACAGCAATAGATATAATACCATTAGAATAATACCATTTTTAGTTCATCAATTGTCCGACAGATGGTGATCTAGCGCTCGATCGCTTGCTGCTCTGCTAAAGTGCTGTTCGACAGCAATGATTGCGAAATACGCCTGTTGCAAACTTGTTGCGAGTTACGTAATTAGCCAGCCAGTTACCTTATAAATAGAGTAGGTACCCAATCATCGTAACATTTAAACTACGAATAAAACCTAAAAAAACTGCTGAATTTTTGTAAGAAGTTTTAAATATTTTTGGCATTCTTAGACTGCTTTCACATTAAAGCGTTAGCAGCGCAACAGTCACGCGGCAAAAGCAGATGCTTTCATATTATAAGAACAGCCACGTTACTGCAACGCGATTGCATACCATTATGAGTAGGGGTAGATTGACGAAAGCACCTTATGAGTCACCCATCCAAGTATTTGCAGGAGCAAAAACTGCTTAACCGATTTCGACTGAAAATTTTAAAAACCATAAACTCCTTTTCTTATTTAATTCGTTTAAACAATAATTACGTCATCGTAATTCCATTCAGAGAACAATAGATTCTGTTTTCTCAATAAATCTCACAATATCTCAATGAAAAATAAGCAATAACGCCTTGACAATATGATTAGATTTCGCGCGAGCTTCGATTGACATAAGTTAACGCATGCGCAAATGGAAACATGCGCGAGAACAATCAGCCGAGTGTTGCCATGTCGTATGGAAATATTTTGTTTTGACGCCAAATAAAATTGGATAGGGTGACCATGAAAATGAAAAATGGAAATAATCACAAGAGACATATTTTTAAATAGCTGTACGTACACTGTGGGTGCCTGGTGAGGAGGCCCGTGTTCCCATTCCCAGTCCAGCAGTGGGCACGTTTGGCTAAAGATATGGACACCGATCATTTCCATCCCGCCATTCGTCGCCACTCGCGAGATCCTATCGCAGGCATAGCAACGGCTACACTATTGGACCCTCAGTCCAGTCTAACCCTTCTGGCTCAGGTACAGTTTCGGCACCGGTATAGGATACCAGCGTAACACAATCAGACACCGACCCCGCCGGCGAGGTCGACGTACCCCCCGTAGGTTAGCTAGAACGGTCGCGACTTTCCATGGGGTCCGCTCTTTCAGTGGACTTAGCCTTCTCGATACTCTTATCCCGGCAACGGCCCAAGCCGAGGCTGGCACCCCTAGAACGAGTTGCTTCTAACTTTTGACGGCTGGGTGACGCTGTAAAGGTACAAACTAGAAACCAACAAACAGCATTACCAAAAAATAGTTTTTCTTCAACCAAAAGCACCACCATTTTTTTTTTTATACCATTGAATGACGTGACGAGCTAGTCGTTCACCTGATGTTAAGCAACACGGCCGCCCATAACAGTTGCAGTATCACGCGGAACTTTAAAACAAATGAAGTTTCGCGTGACACTGCACTGCGCACATCATTCTGAGACATCACACAGACTAGTAATCAGATTACTAGACTGAGTGATCAGTTCATAAAGTCTCATTTGCCCAGTAATTTCACTAGCTACAATGCCCTTCAAGCCGGAACACAGCAGTGCGTGCGCACTACTGCTTGGCGGCAGAATAACTGGCAAACCGGTGGTACCTACCTAGACGAACTTTGCAGAAAAGTCCTACCACCTATGTAGTACCATGATCAAAGTGATCGTTTACTTTGAACAAAGTGTTCGTTCACTTTGTTCATATGTGACCACCAACCAAAAGCATGGTCACACTATGAACAAAGTAGCATACAGAGCAGTAAAATTTCTCTATATTTTATGACAACGCTGTAAAACATAACAATGTCAATTGCATTTGTGTACTTTGTAGGCACTACTACATCTTACTGTCGGCAACGGCATTATTCTTCTGCTTCTGCTCGTGTAGGCAAGTGGTCAGCCCTGGTGTCTGAATTTTTAGGCCACCCAAAGACTTCTGACTTGTCTTAACGATTATTGTCTTACGACAACAGCCGGGACTGACAGCTTAACGTGCCCTCCGAAGCACGGTAGCGCTCAGTTGTAGATACCACATTTTGCTGTAGCGGTCACCCATCAGAGTAGTGACCGCAGCGACCGTTGCTTAACTTTACAGATCGGTTAGGAACAGCTGGTCGTGCTTCACTACATTATGACGCAACTTTCAAACCAACACACCCCAGGGTGTGTTGGTTCTAATCCCGCTCGGCCCTGCAAAATAACTATTCAATTTACGTGCGAAATTTGCACTCGCTCTTACAACGGTGAAGGAAAACATGGCGAGGAAACCGGCATGATCAAGAATCACAAAATTCAGAACCATGTGTCATCCACCAAACCGCACTTGTCCAGCGTGGTAGAAAATGGCCTATACTTTCTCCCTGAAGAGAAGGCCCGTCTCCCAACAGTGGGCTGGTGACGATAATATCCCAACCTAGATTAGAACTACAACAAGTATAACATCGATTCAATAAAAAAAAGAACTGAAAATGCAAACATTTCTATTGCAGTCTCACTTCCTCTGCACATAAGCACAATGGTGGAAGAGGGAAAACAATAGTTTCTTGTTTGCGTCAAGTTCGTTTCTTTAAGGCTGCTGTACACGCAGATCCACTGTCTCGCTCACGCACTGTTACATTTTTTATGATATTAAATAACTGAGTTTACTTACGCAAAATCTGGCTAAACTTTATTCTCATGAATAACGTTACATATATTTAACAAAAATATCATAATAATCCAAACACATTTTCATACATAAAAACGGTTACGAATGAAATCAAACTTTGATACGGTTGTATTTATGAAATCTTGTTTGGATTAATATGATATTATTGTTAAATATATGTAACGTTATTCAAGAGAACATAGTTTAGCCAGATTTTGCGTAAATAAATTCATTTATTTAATATCATAAAAAATGTAACAGTGCGCGAGCGTGACAGTGGATCTGCGTATATAGCAGCGTTAATGACACGCGTTATACCATCTTTACAAACCAAACGATTCAAAGATATTGAAACCTTAGATAACAAAAAATCCAGAGAAAGGTTGAAAAAGGTTCTAATCCTAACAAAAAAGCTGCTAAAGAAAGTTTTGAAAAGCACAAAATACCATACAAAAGGTCGTAAACGCAAAATATTGAATTGTCATTGCGGCAGAAGATTGCTCAAATTCTGCTTTGTGTAAACGAAAGTTAAATAGGGATGAGAACGCATCGATAACTTTTCTATCGATGCTTTTTTATATAAACTACACTACTGCAATCTTCGATTATTCACATAAGTAGTTTATCCATACATAACAATCCTGCAAAATCGTTCTACTATACGTAAGTATATACTGGCATTATCACATCATCATCAGCATTTCCACGTCCACTGCTAAAAATGGGCCTTGGTCCCATAGGATGTACAAGACCAACAATGACAGTTTGAAGGCGGGACAAGAAATCACAATAAGGCCCGATTTCACCAACGTTTATTCCAAGTATACGGCTATTCCTTACTCCTGGATACAGCTAATTGACAAATGAAATTACACAAAAAAGACGCCATTTTGATTGTATCCAAGGAATAAGTCTTATTCCTTCACAAAATTGGTGGTATAAGGGCTATATTCGCGTAACTCGGTTGTCAAGAAATCACAATAAGAAATTTAGTGTGTGAAAAACTGTTGTTATAATTATGATCTTCAATGTATGGACAAGCTGACTAAATAGCTTTTACTAAAATATTGAATCTACGTATATACCTCATAGTTTTAAATAAAATAACAGACGTTTTATTTACTGAGTTCCTTCAAAACTTTGGAATAAAATTTTACTAATAACAAAAAATATTGCGATATATCTGAAGAAGCATTCCTAATCTGCAAAATAAATAGGTTTTTTAGCCAGATACATCACCGAAATTAACAAAATATGATTAGTGATAATGCAATATAATTTGTGACGAATTTGCTGTGATTCATGAATTTGTTCGGGTTAGTATGATTGCAACGTTTCACTCACGGAGTTAGATATAAAAGCTGCAAAAATAGTATTTTCACTTTGCTGACGGAATTATGGTACATGATCACAAAACGCTGTTTGTCGTGAAACATATTGTGGTGATAATGTGCTAATCTGGTGCTAATACTCGCCCAAAATAATGGCACATCCGCCATTATTTCACTACCTATCTCTTTTCCTAATGTTAACTTTATTTGCACTTCTCACTCCCACGCTTCGTGAGTCTTTTGGGAGTAGCAAACAAACAAATACAAATACATTTTGGATGATTATCATAAGGGAGACTAGCTAGGTTAATCACCATGCTTGGCAGGAAGCTCGGTGATCACGTCCATTACTTAAATATATTTATTTCTTTAGCCTGCACGATTGCATAGGATAGGAAGTAAATATGATTACCAACATAAAGCTATTTTCTCAGAGTGATATTAGTTTTAGGCACTTAACTTTTAAAACTATTGCGATGATTCAACTAATTAGTATACAATGACTTTAACAATACTAGGCAAGCGAAACACCTTCGACCACATCGTCGCTTCCCACCAGGTGAGATTGTGGTCAAACGCTAAATCGACAAAAAAAAAACAAATTCACCAACTCATCTTTTAGAACATCGATATCGATACTTACCAACAATAGACATCCTATCGACACTTATCACTTATATCGATGAATCGCACCACTATCCGAAGCCATTAGCGTCTACGCTGTCGCTCGTCAATCATAATCAGCCATTGTTAGGAACATCGGGAAATCCTGATGGGAAACTTTGCCGCCACTTTGCGGTATCAAGATGTCGGACCGTTTTAACTAATGCAGCATTATTGATTGGATATCTGACCTAGAGTTATAAAGGTATAGCTAATCCATTCCACGCAGTGTTAGAATGCGTGTTCCAAAATTGTAGCCTTGGAAGATTTTATGTAATGTTTTTGTTGAATATTTGTAATCTTATTCCTGATAACATAGTTTAGCCACATTTTGCGTAAGTAAATTCAGTTATTTAATATCTTCAAAAATATTGTAATGCACGAGCGAGATAGTGGATCCGCGTAAACAGCCTTAAAGCGTTCATTTTAACCTACTTTAAGTTAACTCATTATAATAGAAGTGCCCCCCACTCGGTGGACCGACGACCTGGTGAAAGCCGCGGGGAGCCGATGGATGCAGGAGGCGAGCAGCCGCTCAAGGTGGCGTGCTCTGGGGGAGGCCTATGTTCAGCAGTGGACGTCTTCAGCCTGTTAATGATGATGAATAGAAGTGAAATAGGTAGCTTAAATTAGTACAAAGTGCAAATAATACAAACCCATTAGTGTACTTAAATTGGTATATTTCACATGTTCACGATTATACAACTTTTTTTTATCTTGTTTAAGTTTAGTTTTTCTTGTTATTACTGTCACGTTTCAACGCCAACATTCTAAATTCTCTTGAGTCATTTCTTGTCGATGATGACTGTTGGCTGTTTGCATTCTCTATACTACCATCTGCTCTGTCTATTTTGTTTACTTCTACTGCTTTACTGATCTTCTGCTGAAATCTCCTTCTGTATTTTATCTTTGAGTGTTTCAGATGAATCTTTTATTCTTTTAGCTTTGTTCGCTATTATTTGTCGCTCGTTAAAGTTGACTGCACTCTTTGCTTTTATGGATTCATTGCATATGGAGCCACGGCATTTTTTTATGTTCTTTCCTTTAGAGTCTTTAGCCTTGAAACTTGTGTCTTGAGTTTCAGTTTTGCAGTTTTCATCAGATGAATGGGCTTCTTGTGCGTTAGATTTTCGTTCCTTTGAAATATCACTTGACAGTGTACCTTTTTTAATTGTATCACCTCCTTGTTTATCAGTATTGTCTTTAGGTCCTGCAATAACAAGGTAGGTAATTAAATATTTTCATGGTTCTATTTATTGAAAATACTACATAGCACCATTGTTTTAAAGGATAGAAAGCAATGGGAAAGGTTCTAAAAACAGTTGTAGCACACCACTTACTATTACTACTACTAAACTTTCAGTTGCTGACAATCATCTGACAACCGATGGGGAAGAAAGGTTCTCAAGTGGCGATCACGAACCGGAAGACGCAACGTAGGCCGGCCCCCAGTAGGTGGACTGATGATTTGCTTAAAACCACGTGGATGAAAGAGGCAAGCAGCCGCTCAAAGTGCCGCTCTGTGGGGGAGGCTTAGGTTCAGGAGCGAACGTCTTCAAGCTGTTGATGATTATATTTCAGTTTACATCATGCCACTCATAATACGGGATACGGGAAAGTGGACACCCATCTATAAAAAATTGTGTAATTCTAACAATTCAACTAATAACCTAAGTACTTTAAAGCACCGAATTAGAAACAATATTTATTAAAAATGGTAATACAATAATCAAAAATAAAGCCATTATAGATCCTATGGTTACCTTGTTTTTCCTTCTCATCTCCATAAACAGCTGCAAGATCTATCATTCCTGAAGTTCATTTTCTATTTCTATTTTAACTGGATCCACCGAATCTGGCATTCCTTTTTTTTCCACTTTTAACGGCATATCTTTTATATCTACTGCTTTGTCTACAAAACTTTCTTTGATATTACTCTTCGCATCTCTTGACACTTTAGAGTTGAATTTATGTACAACATTCGTGCTTTCTAGTGCGATAGGTTCTTTACTTTCATATGCAAACTTGTGCTTTGCCACTGCAAAAATAATTTAATCATAAAACAATATATTACATTTTTTTAATGAACGACTTGACGAGCTGTTTGTTCATCTGATGTTAAGTATCACAGGTGCCCATAACAGATTGCGGTATCACTCTGAACTCTAAATTAATATAGTTTTGCGTGAAACTGCACTGCGCACGTCATCCTGAGACTTCACACAGTCTAGTAATAAGATTACTAGACTATGTGATTCGATCAAAGAGTCTCATTTGCCCAGTAATTTCATTAGCTACATGCCCACAAAAAACACTACATAAAAGTCTAACAGGTAATAATACAATTTATGTAAGAATACTCTCAATCAAGCAAGTCACCTTTATAACTAGTAAAATAACAACGTAAACATATAAAGTGTTCAAATAACTAGAGAAAGGTACTAATAATACGTATTAGGATCTCATGGCCTATGTTTCTAGATTATTTACTTGAAACTTTTTCATATTTTCTAGAATCAGAATCTTTTGCATCTACATACCTGTGGCTCGGGCTTTTAACTCAGCAGCAATGACGTCTTCCTCTGTGTTTATTTTTTTATGTTCTGCCATAGGCGTTGCTATTCTTGCTGATTTAAAGTTTTTAGGTATAGCTTCATGTGTAATTTTTTTACTATCTTGCACCGTGGCATCATTACATTCATATATAGCAAAGCGTTTTGGTTCTACAAGATGAGAAAAAGAGACAACTTAGCACTGATGAGTACCTACTTACTACACCATTTGACTCTATGATACTTTCTTAACCAATTTAAAACAGGTTTCAACGTTTTTCTTACGGACAACATTATTTGAAACTTTAGGTTGAAAGTCAATACTCCCACTTATTTCACTTATCGTGTGTATATCTAAGTCATCGACGCTTTTGCCTACTTGCGGGCGAGATATTTTACATTCTAATGCTAATATATCTATTTCAGTAGCTTTGGAGTCCTTAGATGCAGATTCATTTGAAACAGTGTAATTTTCTTGTGTATCTTTTCATTTAGATTCAGTTAGACATTTAGGTTCTGCAATAAAATAGAAAACAGTAATGAAAAATGCAGTGTTTGTACCTCTATTAGCTTTCCAGTAAAAGCTGAGGAAGGTTAGTTGTCTAACACTACTAATACTACTCTTCAGTCTAATATTACCACCTTACCAATTTTTAACCATGCTATTGTATTATTCTTTGGAGCTAAAACACAACTTTTTTCACATAATTGCATATTAAATCCAATTACGCTCTTATCTATTTTCACACTGCTTTTACTTTCCAATGCAACTTAAGTTGTTGCCTCGGCTATAGAATTTTTGGATATAGATTCATTTTCAGCATGTCGAATATCTTTTCGGGTAGAATCTTCATATTCATTATTGATCGTGGGTTTTGATTCTGCAATGTAGAAAAAAATATTGGTTTGAGAAGAATCAGATCTACTTCCAACACAAAGAAATCTGCTAATATAGTCATACACCGTACCCATCAAGAAACTTCCTAAGTTGTTTTGGCTAATACCAGTAGCCGAGGCTTTACAAGTAGGGTCAAAAGGGCAACTTTGTTTACATATACTTTGCATAATGTTTAGTTCAACGTCACTTGTATCTTTTCCTGTGATAACTTTTTTAATTTGTGATGCAGCCTTAGCTGTGATGTTAGCAATCTTTTCAATTTCCTGCGTGATAGCTTCTTTGCGTTCAAATTCTGACAAACGTTTAGGTTCTGCAAAAAATAAAATCAAAGGAGGAAGACGTATTTTTAACATGAGGTTGTTATGCATTTCTACTTCTACTTATTGTATATAGTTTTACATTTTACCCGAACAAAGCTGCTCTAAACTCTAGTATACCATTACCTATGTATTATATATTTCCATGAAAACAGTACATATACAATTTGAGTGTTTTACACAAAAAAATTTACTAGTGACTTAGGGAGACTAATATAATAAGTACACTTCTACAACTTTTTAACCTGAATGATCTTCATTATTTAAAAAAATCTTGAAGTATTAATCAGTTGAATGCTGATGTTTCACAATAGCTAATGAATATATTATATAATATATTTATATATTATAAAATACCCATTCGGCCTGTTAGCATAGTGGTCAAAGAGATTTTTGTATCTTCAAAATTTTTAACTGTGGCCTTACCGAGAACACAATTCGAGACATGATATTTAGGATCAGATCCGCAACTCATTTCACAAACGGTTTGTATGTCTAACTGAATTATTATACTCCTATGTTCTTGTGCGATATTTTCTTTTATTTCTGCTGCAGCTTTATTAGTTGTATCAACTTTTGAGGCTTTTAAATTAGTTTCTTTTATGATAGCTTCAATACATTCAATAACAGACATATTGTGTTTTGATTCTGCAATAAAAGAAAGCATTTTAGCTTTGTACAGTATCGTAGAATAAAATACAATAAATAGTAAGTAGTTCTACCAACCACTTTTAAAGCAAGCTTTTTCAATGTTTTTACTATCACCAGTAGTTGAAATTTTGTAAATAGGTCGAGAACTGCAATTTCTTTCACATATTGTTTGCAAAATAGAATCAAATCCAGCGACACTTTTGTCATTACGCGAGACAATTTTTTTAATTTTAGATGACGCTTTGGCTATAAAACTTTTTGAATGCTTAGATGTTGATTTATTTGCAATATTTACATCTTCTTGTGTGATAGCTTCCTTATATTCTAAGTCTGGCATGCGTTTAGACTCTGCAATAGGAATAAAGGCCATGTTAATTATAAAGTTGTTTCAACAAGGACGGGCCGATGTTGAAATTGAATAAAACAAGCTGTGTGTGAGATATAAACGTATTTTTTTTTGTAGTGTGCAAGCACTACTGTGTTCCGGTTTGCAGGGCATTGTAGCTAGTGAAATTACTGGGCAAATGAGACTTAAGAACTGATTTCACAGTCTAGAAATCTTTTTTATACTGTGTGATGTCTCAGGATGACGTGCGCAGTGCGCAGTGTCACGCGAAACTTTAATTTAGATTTCCGAGTGACCCTGCAATCTGTAATGGGAAACCGCGACTCTTAACACCAGGTGAACGACTAGCTCGTCACGTCATTCGTTTACATTGAAAAAAACTACTAAATAGTTTCCAATCAGCAATTAGTAATATAATGAATTACCTGATTGTTTAGTATCTGGTTCTGTTTTATGGTGCTTGCCAATCACGCTATTCGCTTTCTGTGTTCCTAATTCTTTTTCTAATTTAACTTTTGGTATTTCAGTTGAAGCTAAAATTTTGACATGCACACATGCAGTGGCTAACGTGCTTTTTTCTTTTAATTCCGCTGAAATTTTCTCAATTACATTTTCCATGTATATTTTTTCTTTGTTCTCATTGTAAGTTTCTTTTGTGTCTATAGGCTTAGTGCTGAAACCATTTGCGCTATCACTTTTACCATCTAAATTTACTTCCGTTTTACCTTCTGTAAAAATCCCATTGTATTTCGATACAGCTGAATCACCTGCTTGATTTTCGGCTAAGATTTTTGTTTTTCCTGGAATTATAATTATGTAGATATGTATATAAGTTCAATATAGCATTACAATCAATATTATTAATATGTTATCAAAGAGAATGAAACCTTAAAAAATTCCAATAGCCGTGTGAAATAAGTAATAAAAAATATTAATATGATAAAACAGTGACCTGATGTTTTACTACCTAGCTTATTTAGCTTTTGTTGTAATTCCTTCTCCAAATTTTCTTGTATTATTTGAGCAGAAACTGACATTTTCACTGGCTCAGTGCGTAACATTTGCCTTTCCTTTGAATGCGCTGAAATTTTCTCTATGATCCTTTCAAGGTACGTTTCTTCGTTATCCATAATATTGTTAGCGTCTTTTAAACACTTGTTTTGCACTTCAGAGCCAATGTTATTATTTTTTTTAACTGTCGCTTTTTTGCATTTTAAGGCAATTTTATTAAATGCATCATCTGCTTGATTGTCAGCATAGCCTTTACTTAGTTCTGTAACAACGAAAATTGTTAATTATTAAATAAAAACCATGGGTATGTAACTAAAACAGGTGTTTTTCCCAAAAACAATAAAATATTACTCATTTACATACCTATTTTTTCAGTGTCAATTTCAGTTTTGTTATCTAATCCTTTGACACGTTCATGCTTTTTTATTTGGATTTCTGCATCCATATTCTTTTTTATTATTTCAGTAGAGTCTACTATTATTAGAGGATTATTCGCTAAAATTTGTCTTTTCTTTAAATCTCCTGAACTACGGTCTATAAGAGTTTCACTGTACAATACATCTTTTTTATTAAAGTCATGATCTTTTGAATTTTTTAATTTAGGGGCAAACTTGCAACTTTCTCCGCATACAGGCTCTGAATCACATTCATTAAAATTGCTCTCTTCTAATTGTTCTAAAGCAAATTTTCCAGTTGTATTTCTCGCAGTTTTAGGTTTGAGCAATGCTTCCTTTTGACGTTGCGCTTCTAAAAGTTCTTGCTCTGTAGGTTCAACAGCTTTTTTATTCTCCAATGACGCCTTAATGAGCGCTGCACGAAGACCTTCGTCATCTCGTCGGTCGTCTACTTTGTTTGTTTTGGTTTGTGGTTCGGCTGTTTCCATTTGTTTTCTTATTTGCTCTATATATCTTTGATCCATAGCCAGCTCACATTCACATTTAGCCAAATCTTTTTCTGCAACGTACATAAATAATATTGAAACCTGAAATATGTTACGCGCATTTTGCTTCTTAAAAAGCATTAAAATATATAATAATTAAGTAACTGTCGCACAGTTTGTAATGTTTTGTTTTGTATCTAAGATTATAATAATTCCAACATGACTTTGTACGTTACTGCAAACTGTTAAATAATAGTTACGTGGAAGTAAAACATAAAATTAAATGTAACAATAATCATTTTAGATGACCTACTCTGAATACCACGTACGATTATTTGTGATCATGACATAACTCTGTCCATGGAAAATTACGCATACCAATATTATAAAGTGCATAGGTAGTTACGGAATACTAAAAATTATTACACAGCTCATACAAACGAGGTAATGTTTTTACCTGGACAGCATACATAATCGGTATCCATTGGTTTTCTTTTTTCTGGTGTCTTGTTTAATATAATATCTTTCAAAGTGCTTAAAAATCCCATAGTGTCAGTTGGGGGACCTGTACAGTCACCTGGCCTAGGACCACAAGCTACTTTACACACTTCTTCTGGACTTAATCCAGCAACTTTAGCTTTAAGTTCTTTTCTCCGGTTCAATTTAGCGAAATGTTCGCTAACTTTGGATACTTTTTCGAAAACTTTATGACACTCACACTCTACTAAATCCATTAATATATCACGCATATTACTATTTGCCTGTGTTTCACTTCCTTCTGTTGCTGGCTTATGTCCTCTTACCGAATCTAGTTTTTCTTTACCTTCTTTTTCCATATCTAGTTTTTCTTTACCTCCTCTTTCCGCTTCTAGTTTTTCTCTTTCTAATTCTCTTGCCTTTTTTTCTTTTTCTACAAAAGTAAAATTAGCAATTAACACTGTGAAAAATATTTTTTCGGTATTGATGAGTGATAGACTGATATTTGCCAGAAAGATAGTGAGTTAATTTTAAAAAGGCAATTTAATAATATTATGACTGACATTTTGGCTATTAGCTTAGATATATGATTATCCTCTGCATGATTATTTCTCGAACACTCAATTTAGAATTTTTCTATAAAAGATAATATAGGGGTCTATATCGGATTTTAGATATTTTTTAAATAATATTTAATTCCCAAGCCTCAGTTATGTATACCCATATTTTTAACAAAAGTTCAAGAAAGACAGCAATAAACAATGCTTGCTTGATTTTATATAAATATTCTACTATACTCGATAGCGAGTGCAATAATAATTATTTATTTCAATAAACTCGTATCGTTATATTTCTGTTATTATTTACCCATATGTATTTTTTTATTTTCCAGTAACTTTCGTGCATAGGTATTGATAGAACCTCTTGGGCTAACTGTAAGCGGTCGATTACGCAATCTGATATCGTTTTCTCTCTCTTCTATGATTCTCCTAAATTCATCTTCTCCGCGTTGTATTATTTCCCAATTATACCTTTTGATTCTTATTTTTGCCCAGTACTTCGGAATATCTCTCGGTTCTATTATACTTCCACTTATATCAGGTGCTAATTCTAGAGGTCTCAACGGTTCCGGTTTTTCATCTGCTTTAGATTTGCCATCAGAAGTTAATCCTTCTGGAGTTCCATCTGGAGATGTTGGAACTCCATCTTTCATGTCTTTGTCAGAAGATTTACCACCTGTACTAGATTTACCTTTTTGAAGTCCATCATCTGAACCCTTCTTTTTAATAGATGCTGCGCTGAATTTACCACGCAATGAATAGTACCGGTCACCCTTTCTGTATGATTCACCAATATCAAAACGTCTTCTCAACATTTCATAATATTTTTCTTGTATTACCCTTGTGTTTGTATCTTTATATTTATTTATAGCATCTCTGGTTTCGTAATTGGCCACATTGAACTCTGTTTCAGCCATAAGTCTATACGTCGGACATACTGTTGTTGGTATTGAAATATTATGTTTTGAAGATGATGCTAAGTACCTCATTGCTGCTGTAACTGTTGAAGTCAGTGATGGTGTCATTTCCTTGCCATTAAGCTTTACAGGTATGCAACATATTTTCTTTATTATATCTTCAAACGTTAAATCGTTTGGCTTCATAGCAACTATTTCTTCTGGTTCACTGGAATATGTTTCTCCTGACTCTATAGCATTCGTTTCTTCTATCTCACTGGGGTTTGTTTCAATTTTCTCATTTCCTTTTCTTGCTGCTTTCATTTCTTCAATACATTTCATTTTATGCTTTCTAAGTTTCTGTGGTCGAAATGATTCATCTCTCTCTATATCATCTAGTGTAATATTTAAAAATCTTATGGTGTCTCTGATTTTAGGCATTGCGTAATGTGTAAGTATATTTGATATACTGTAAAATGAAATCTGGTTTTAGATAATGATGATAAATATGTAACTAGTACCTACACAATGAATTTCCAAGATGATTTTAGTGGAAAGGACAATAAGCTCAAATTATTCATAGGTGCAACAAACATGCCCTTACGTAACTTGCGTTTTATTGTTAAACATCAATACTTCTAGTTGCGACCCGCGGATAAAAAGTATCCTATGTGTTAATCCAGCATAAAAGCTATTTGCATTCCAAATTTCATCAAATCGGTTCAGTAGTTACAGAAATATAAGGTAACAAACATTTATACACCCACACACACAAACTTTCGCATTTATAATATTAATATGATTTTTCAAATTTCTAAGTATGCCTTTATCTTAAAAAAGAAAAAAAAATGTAAAAAAATGTAAAAAAAATTGTGTGTGTATGTAATGTGTATGTGTGTAAATGTAAAATGTAAAAAAAAATAAAAAAAAAATTGTGTGTGTGTGTAATGTGTGTGTGTGTGTGTGTTATTGTTTTGTTGTAATAATAATGATGCCAACTGTAATTAATGGATAATAACGATAGGAAAATATCACGCAAACTTTGCAAGAAGCACAAGGAAGGTACCTGTTTTTTTTGTACAAACACGGCTCACCTGCGCGGGCAGGGGGCGAGGCAACAAAACGAGACAAAGTCATACGAAATTACAAAGAACAGAGCAGGATGGAACAAAAGACATCAACGGGTTCCCGTGATTTATTACAAATTCATAGTATTTATTAGAAATTAGTGGTTGAAATACACCACTAATTTTCGTATGAGGGGAAGTTGTATTGGTCAACTAGATTTATAGTCAATGGGCGCTACCATAGTCTTGTCACGGTCTCTCATGAGATGAAGTGTCGAGAAATATTTGTCACGGTGCACATGCTAGCCGGGCTGCATGGAATCAGAATTTCACCAGAATAGAATCGACGGATGAACTGACGATTCTAAAAATGTCTAACCCTCAATTTCAAAAGCCCCCACTCCTGCATCCATCAGCTCCCGGCGGTTTTAACCATATCGTCGGAACCCTATAAATTCTGTAAACTTTTACGAGGCTATATAGCCCCCTAAAGTTTACAGAATATATAGGGTTCCGACGATATGGTTAAAACCGCCATGCAGGAGTGGGGGAGGCCTATGTTCAAGTAGTGGACGCCTATGTTCAGGCTCTTCATCATCACCATCATTCCACTGCTGAACATAAGCCTCCCCCACAGAGCGCCACTTTGAGCGACTGCTCGCCTCCTACATCCATCGGCTCCCATGTTCTGACCATATCGTCGATCCCTCGTAGGGAGCCTACGTTGCGTCTTCCGGGCAGTGGTCACCAATCGAGAACCTTTCTCCACCATCGGATCTTTTCACCTATCAATGTGTTATGGGTTTCAAACTCAGCTGTACCTGGGAGTCTAGCAAAGATTTCTTTTAAATGTATGCGAATGACAGTGCCTGCGGAAAACTTTTCCGCAGGCACTGTCAATACTTAGTTAATGTCATTCCTATACATTTTGGAGTTAGCGTTTGGTGAAAGGAAAGGAAGGCATCTTTGCCAGACCCCTGCATCTTCTTGCCCCGGACTTTACAGTTAACATGCGGTGTAATAAGTAATTTAAAAACTACCTACGAAGAGCGTTGACGCGAAAGGTGTGTCGAACTGCCCACTGTCCATAAGCAATGGCCACTTTCCAAAACACACAAGGTGAAAATGAACCCTTATGCCCCACTTTCGACAAAATATATCAATGCCCTGAGAAAGCGAGTCCTTCTACGAAACGCAAACCCGTAACTAGACAAAACAAAATGTAAGCCCATGCAAAAAAGTTGCAACCTAATCTTTACATTTTTATTGTGATGTAGGTAAGTATCGTATTTCATTTGTTGAACTATTGTATTTTGCTCTGTTAATCGTTTCCGTTATATTTAAATGTAGAATGGGTAGGTTCTTGTTGCGCACCGATTAAAAAAAGTTTTTTCAGTTTCACAGTAAAACAGGAATTAGCATTGGCATCTTCCTTTCTTCATAGAAAGCTATAAGTAGGTACTAATACTAAATATTTAAAAATATTTAGTATTAGTATGGATGGAGTAGGTATGGATATTATGTTTTTTTTGCAGACATTTAACACGAGGCATAATCTCGTACGAAATAAAAGGGCAAATCAAGGATAAGTCGCCTATTGAGAAGTAGGTACAACAGGTACAGGTATGCATTGAGCAAAGAAATAGGATGTAAGTATCATCAGCACACTCACACCCCAACACACTTATGTAAAGCATACAATCTTTATGCGTAGTATGATTTTAAAAAATGCGTATTATGTTTAATATTTTCATGTCACTTCTTTGTTTTTTGTTTCCTGGTGTAAAGTTATAACTTTGTCAGAGCAGAATCCAACTTACCTAGTTCCTTATTTTAATTTTGTATTTGTTTTAATGGATCCTGCAGTCTTTTCTTGCAACTCTTTACCTATAGTGTTGTTCCTTTTAGTTTGGTAGATTGTTAGGATATTTTAAATTTTCATTTCATTGTCATTTCACTGTACCTATAGTTTTTAGTACCTAGTTACATTTAAGTATTTAGTAAGTTAAATCCGTAGCTGTAATGTCACTGCACCGCGACGACACTGAACCGGCCCCAACGGAAGACCAGCGCTGGCCTCATGACCAGCATTAAGCTGAGTTGGGACCGATTTGTGGCAAATAGCAATTTACTGCTGTTTAATTTGCTGTTAATCGTATGTGTACTATTTATTGTTTTATTGTCACAAATAAATTATTTTTCTTTCTTTCTTTTCTTTTCTTTACCTTTTTCCCATTTTTTTTATTGGGGTCGGCTCCCAATCTAACCTGTAGCGGCAAGCTACCAGAATTACACGAGCGACTGCCATCTGACCTCACAACTCATAAGGGACCAGTAACAGGGATGGTTAGATCAGGCATCAGATTCTATCAGGCGTCTGACTACCCGTAACGATTGCCATAGATGTTCTTATGACAACCGGGACCGACGGCTCTCCGAGGCACGGAGCGATGGATGTAAGTAATATACAACGTAAATATTCTAGGTATGTGGCATTGTACACATGTATCATACATCTGAAAAAGAAGGCGTACGAGCATAGTTTTTCACTGTGTAACTGTAGACAAAATAAATAAAAAAAATCATTGAAATCGGATAACATTTAGAGGTACAAACACTGGCATTTTTTGCTGGACAAAAGAGGGGGTGATACTCTCTTCTTAAAAAAGTTATACCTACGCAGTTTGCAACTAAAAAACTCCCGTTAGTTCAACGGTTAAACTAATCGGGTGTAGGTACTATAGAAGGAACGAGCGGACTAAAATAGCCAGATGTCAGACAACCAATCCAAATTGACTAGAAGAGTGGCACCGCGCTACCGACTCTAAGGTCCGTATTACAGGGGGCCTATTCTCGTGTAGTAGATAAAATATCACTATGCTCAGTCGTCAATTGCTGCTCAAGTAGTTTCATTCATTATTTGATCACTTTATGAGTTCTTCTTCTTCTCGTGTAGGCAAGTGGTCAGCCCTGGTGACATAATTTTTAGGCCACCCAAAGGCTTCAGACTTGGCTTAAACGACAACAGCCGGGACCGACGGCTTAAGATGGAACGTTTCACTAGAACGGAAAATTCAAATTTTCTTGCGTTCTTTTGCCAATAATAGCTTATAGCTACTCAACGTGATTACACGAAAACTAATTTTTCGCAAGTAAATAGAAATGTAGATATCAATAAATTACAATTAAAAGTATCACCTACGTATCATTGTTTTAGGGATAAATGGCAATAGACTGAAAAACTAAGACGAAATTTGTTTATTGCCATTTGTCGCTAAACCAATGATATCTAGGACATACTTTTAATCGTAATTTGTTAATACATTCTATTTCTTTACGTTAAATCAGTTTTAATGTAATCACGTTTAGTAATTAAGCTATTATTGGCAAAAGAACGCAAGAAAATTTGAACTTGCCGCGCTAGTGAAACGTTCCACCTTAAGGTAATATTATTTCGACAGCCTCCGTGGTGTGGTGGTTGAGCAGGTCGGCTTATAACCCGGAGACAGCGAGTTCAATTCCCGCGACAGGACAAGTATTTGTGCACTGGAAAAAAAAGCGCAAATACTTGTTCTGTGTCTGGGTGTTGTTAATCATCGTAGTTCCGGAATCCCTAGATACAGGGAATCCTAGTTAGGGCCCAGGATCTATTTATGTGATCGTTGGGCATTATTATTATTATATTATTATCATAATAAGCAACCGGGTACATAACTGAAAATAATATAAAACAAATATATCACAGGTTTTATATTTAAGATTGCATTAAGAAATACCGCGGCCCCGCCTTGCGCGCGTCGGCTCCGCCCTCAAGTTATTTACGGTTTTCATTTGAAACGGACAGTTTTTTCCGCTTAATTCGAGAATATTCCGTTTTATTTGCATAGTGATTATGCTCAGTCTTCCTACTTATATCTTTTTCCCCGGAAAGTATTTTACAGAGTTTAAAAGTATTTGACGACACTATAAATACTTCGCTTTTAATTTACCAAACGAATCGTTATAGTTTTCCACATAATATAAGGCCGGCTGTCGTATTATGTAAAAATTGCAACAGTAGTAACAAAGCGACACACACACTTAGCAATCGGTCACAGTCGCTGTTGCTCGCCTGTCGCTGCACTCAGTTTGGCCTTTGATACTAGCGCCACTAGCAACAGAACAGCAATAGACGGAAACAAAATAACGTACTTTTTAGTTCATCGTTTTTCCGACAGACGGTGATCTAGCGCTCTATTTCTTTCTGGACCCTAATTCTGTATGACCACTTTACGATTCCTTGCTTCGAAACCACGCGAATTCCTTGTCTTACATAAGAAATCTGCAAAAATCTATTCTCTATGAAATGAGAACGAAACCGCGCGAAATGAATGTGGAATTAACTGGAATTGGCGCGATTTGAACTGTCAAAAATCATATGTTCCACTGAGGCGCGTTCCGAAACATCAACCCGTCCAAAGTTACCACCACTTATATCAATATTAATTATTCGGAATAAAACTAATTTTAATGTATGGTGAAGGTATTTCTAAAGGTTTTCTGACACATTTGATAATTAACCATGGCTTTGTTATATCACAACATAAATATAAGCCATTACTTTATTTTCAATTTTTACTTTTTTTGGTTTTGGGAAGAAAAATCATTTAGTTCTAATTCGGAACGCACTCGAGGGATTCTTAGATTATACAGAATACAAAAATTGACGATTCCTTGATGTGACACGATTTGAACAAGACACGATAACGACGTGGTTTCTGTATCGTGTGGAATCTGTGTTTTCATACAGAATTATGGCCCTGTTCTATCAAAGTGACGATAGACAGCAATGATTGTGAAATTTACGCCTGTTGCAAACCTGCAAGATAACTTTTGCAATGAGTATCCAACCGTCTATCACTGTAGTAATTAACACGTGCAAGCTTACAGTCTGACGTCGGATACTTATTGCAGAAGTTTTCGTGCAGGTGAAAACCCGGCCTATAATAACATAATGATTATATTAAATTTGGCTATACAGAATAGAATTGAAGAATAGGTACCTTCATCATCATTAACAGCCTGAAGACGTCCACTGCTGAACATAGGCCTCCCTCAGAGCACGCCACCTTGAACAGCTGCTCGCCTCCTGCATCCATCGGCTCCCCGCGGCTTTCACCAGGTCGTCGGTCCACCGAGTGGGGGACCGATATAGGGGATAGGTACCTTACTTCACACCAAATACACTCATCATCATCAGCCTGAAGACGCCCACTACCAAACATAGGCCTCCCCAATAGAGCGCCACTTTGAGCGTCTGCTTACCTCCTGCATGCATCAGCTTCTTCAGATACACACGAAGATATACATAACTATACAAAATAGCAGCAGAAGTGTGCAAGCGCTACTGTGTTCCGGTTTGTAAGGCACTGCAGATAGTAAAATCACTGGGCAAATGAGACTTTATGACCTGATCACACAGTCTAGTAATCTCAGGAAAAGGATTCAGGAAGTCTCAGGATGACGTGCGCAGTGCAGTGTCACGCCTGAATGATACTCCAATCTGTTATGGGCAGCCGTGACGCTTAACATCATGTCAACAAACATACATAGTAAAATACGTCAAAAGGTAGCACATTCGGTGGTCTTATCGCTTATCTCTTCCAGGCAACCTTTGGATGGATAGTGTCCAGGATACTTTATAAATAAATATGCACAAGATTATGGTAGGAAAATGCCTTTATTTCGGCGTTATAATAAAGTTTTAAATAAATAATTTGTAGGTTAAGAGTTGCCGGTCACTGTCGGTGGCTAAGTGACGTGAAGTTGCAGACGCAGATGTCGTTAGTAGCGCGCGGGAAATTTAAAATCTTGTCTCAAGATGGGTCGTATTTGTTTGCATAAACAATCTCCGCCTCCTTGAAAAGTAGAATTATTGGCTGTCGTTATTGCAGATCCATAAGAGGGCAAATTTTATTTATTGCTCGTCTCAATATTCCTTTGCTAGTAAGTATGTCAGCAACTCTGCTGGCTCCGTCAACTCCTGGATAAACGGCAGTTATTCTTCCCAATGGCCATTTCAATGGAGGGCTACATTCATCCTTGATAAGGACTAACTGGTTAGGTTTAATGTCTGGATGTCTATCTTGCCATTTCGTTCGCTGCTGTAGCTCACAAATATATTCACGGCTCCATCGGCTCCAAAAATGTTGTCTCGCTTGTTCGATGCGGGCGTATCTGTGCAGGCGATTCGGATTAACCTCTTGTAAGTCCGGCGCTGGCAGTGACGTGAGCGGCCTCCCTATCAGGAAGTGCCCAGGGGTCAAAGGACAAAGATCATTAGGATCAGAGGACATAGGAACTAGTGGCCTCGAGTTCAAAATGGCCTCTATTTGACAAAATAAAGTAGTGAGCTCCTCGAAAGTGAAATGAGCGTTACCTACGGCCTTTTTCATTAAATGTTTTGCCGATTTCACAGCTGCTTCGTACAAACCTCCAAAATGAGGTGTATAAACTGGAGAAAATTTAAATTTGATGCCTTCATTTACTAAGTCTGACACGGCATTTGAACAATTTTTAACAAGGGCAGCAATTTCGCGGTTTGCACCGACGAAATTAGTGCCGTTATCGCAAAAAATCTCGCGTGGTTTTCCCCGGCGCGACATAAAGCGACGCAAAGCCAATATAAAAGCTTCTGTAGTTAAATCACTAACTAGCTCCAGATGCACAGCCTTAACTTTAAAACAGATGAACACACAGAGATAGCATTTTATTAGCTTGGCGCCACGACCCTTCCTATTCACAATTAGTAAAGGTCCAGCATAATCTGTTCCAGTTATCTCAAATGGAGACCCTGGTGACAATCTTTGAGAAGGTAAGTTCCCCATTATTTGCTTTGCAACTGCTCCTTTCATTCGTTTGCATAACAGACAATTCCTAACAACTCGTCTTGCTACAACTCGCCCACTAAGTGGCCAGTACTGTTCTCGGACGACTGAAAGAAGCAATTGCGGTCCTGCATGCATTAATTTTAAATGATAATATCGAATTAACAATTCGGTAAAATGATGTTTTCCGTCTAAAAGAATAGGATGTCTTTTATCGAAGTTAAACGATGAGTTGTCTAACCTCCCTCCAACCCGAATCAATCCCGAATTGTCAACAATGGGAGTTAGACTGTGCAATGCAGGTGATTTTTTAATAGTCTTGTTATGGTTTGGAAAACTCTCTTGTTGTGACAGTTCAGCTAGCTTTAACTCAGACCTTTCAAGCTCTTCTACAGTTAAAGGCCCTGTCTCTTTCGTATTCTTACAATTATAAATAAACCTTAAAACATAGGCCAGTATACGACGTAATTTCAAAAAGTTGGAATATTTCTCAAATTCAATAATTGACTTCTGAGGCGTATGAACATTACACATATGAACGCGAATCTCAGGTAAGTCGCTCTGTGCTTCTATCTGCTGCTGGTCAGGCCAGTGATTTTGTGTACCTGTCAGGAATGTAGGCCCATCCCACCACAACGACAGGTCTTGTACATCCGTAGGGTCCACTCCATGAGTCGCAAGATCTGCAGGGTTCAGGGACGATGGTACATAATGAAAGACACTGTCAGCACACAATTCACTGACCTCAGCAACACGATGCGATACAAAGGTACTCAACTTGTGTGGAGGAATTTTCAGCCAGCCCAGTACAACGTTTGAGTCGCACCAAAAATATTTTTTGTTTACTGTACCTCTCAATGATGCAGTAACTTTTTTGCATAATCGGGCGGCTAGCACTACTCCACACAACTCGAGTCTGGGTATGGTTGACGTTTTTAATGGTGCCACCTTCGATTTGGCACACAAAAGTCGCACTGTAACGTTTCCTAACGCATCACTCGAGCGCACATACACGCAGGCCGCATAAGCTTTGAGAGAAGCGTCAGAAAACGTGTGCAAATCAATCAAAACTGAATTAGCACAAACTGCTTGGCGTGGGATAGACAAATTCTGAATATTTTTTAAATTTTGAATGAACTTTAGCCATGTTTGTGATATATCCTCAGGAATTTGTTCGTCCCACCCAACCTTTAACAACCATAACTGCTGCAAAATCATTTTGCATGTTATGACGCAAACGCCTAACAATCCTAATGGATCAAAAATACTTGATGATACGGATAATACTGAGCGCTTCGTTACCAGGTTAAAATGCTCGTGCATTTTTATTGATTTTGATACTGATATAAGTATGCAATCAGTGTTAGGATCCCACTCGATACCTAACGTATTCGTCACACTGGAAAGCTTTAAAGTTTCTTGAACATTGTCTATGTCTGGCGCCCTTGAAATAAAGTTCAGAAGTAACTGAGAGTTACTTTTGACCTTGCGTAAGTTAAAACATGCCGATTCTAATTGTTTAGTGACACTTTGATATACTTTTTGCAAGTCAGTTTCATTAGAATGCCCAGTTATTACGTCATCAATATAAAAATCATGCAACATGATGTCCTGAATTAGGGGCTCATCACATTCCATAGCCAGTTGTACTAAACATCTAGTACTGAGAAAGGGGGCCGATGAGGTACCATAGGTCACAGTATTCAACTGCAGGTAACCTATGGGTTCACGCTCATTCTTCCGCCATAATATTGATTGAAGATGCCTCTGATTGGGTTCAATGATGATTTGTCTGTACATTTTCTCTATATCTCCTGTAAATATATATGCATGCTGTCTTAATCTGATTAATATAGAGAAAATGTCATCCTGTACAGTAGGTCCAACCATCATTATGTCATTAAGTGCCAAGCCTGAAGTAGTCTTCATGGACCCGTCAAAGACAACTCGACACTTTGTGCTTTCGCTCTTTTCTTTCAGCACAGGATGATGTGGCAAAAATACAGCGTTGTCTGGTCTTTTTGTCTTTGAAAGATGACCAAGAGCTTCATACTCGTCTAAAAAATCAACGTATTGAGTTTTTACCTCTGGCTGCCTCTGAAAACGTCGCTCCAAGGACTCGAACCGCTTACGTGCCATGTAGTACGAATCTCCTAAGCTTTCAGGCTTCGTCTTCAGTGGCAGCGAGACGCAAAACCTCCCGTCCTCAAGCCGATGAGTGTGCTCAACGAAATGTTGCTCACATGCTTCTTCCTCCCGAGATAACAAAGGCTTGCTAGGGACTTCTTCGAGTTCCCAAAATTGACTGAGCTGATTTCGAATCTCGTGACTGAAATTACAAACAAGTCTAGTCTGAGAACTGTTAGTTTGAGAACACATCACTGGTCCCGAAATCAACCAACCAAACACAGAGTTCTGTAAAATAGGCAAATTTTGGCCTAATTTTATTTGTTCAGGAGAAATAATATTCCAAAATACATCCGCTCCTAACAACAAATCTATTTTGGACGGAGTATGATAGGAAATATCTGCTAGTATTACATTTTTTGGTATATTCATTTTTGTTACATCAACTTCATGGCTTGGAAGGGAACTGGTTATTTCATTGATAACAAATGCATTGACCGGGGTGCTAAATGCACTTGTACGCGACTGTACCTTAATATTACAGCGCTGTAAAGCATCGAATGAAATACTGTTTATCCCTGTTACACATACCGAGTTCACGTTTTCTGTAGGAACAGATAATTTATTTTTTAAATCATGGCTAATAAATGACGACTGGCTTCCGCAATCTAGCAGGCAGCGTGCTTCTATTTGTTTCTGTGAATTAAAACAAGAAACTTTGATAATAGCCGTTGATAATAAAACTTGATTTTCAACGCACGTTGATAATGAAATAGGACTAGAAACCAATTGCTTATTTTCATTGATTGGTTTGTCAAAATGTAAAAGCGAGTTATGCTTGTTATTACATACTTTACATGGCCTAGATTTACATTGTGGAGCTAAATGTCCGCTACGTAAACAGTTTATGCAATGTTTATGCTTGATTATAAAATTAAATCTATCTACCGGTGACATCGCTAAAAACTTCTTACAGTAATATATAAGATGCTGCTCATTACAAACTATGCACACAGCATTATGCTTATTATTGGTCTCGCAAGTAGCAGCAACAAATGATTTTTGCTGCTTATTAATTCTGCTGAATTGCTGCTGCTGCAGCTGCGGCTGTTGCTGCGATCGCTGCTGCACAGCTTCGCGGTTGCTGCTACTTCCGGTCGCTTCAATAATATCAGCTCGTCTGCGTAAAAACATAAAGAATTGTTCTAAATTAGGGTAATCAGGTAATGCCCCTTTATATTCCTCCCATTTAATACTTGTACTATTATCTAATTTTGCAGAAAATAGATATATTATAAGAGTATCCCAATTTTCCGTTTTTTCACCCAAAGTATTTAACGCTCTTAAATGTTTAGCTATATGATCAGCAAGAAAACGTAAATAACTATCTTCGCTGACGCTAGGAACATCAAATAATGCCTTAAGGTGAGTACACACTAGCTTACGTTTATCATTGTAACGGTCACACAAGAGTTTCCAAGCCACTTCGTAATTACTACTGGATATTTCCAAGGATGCTATCACAGAAGCTGCAGGACCAGTCACAGAGCTTTTTAAATATTGATACTTATTTATACTTGCTATAGAATCATTGTTATGAATCATAGAAGTAAAAATATCGTGAAATTCCAACCACTTTGATACATCAACCCCATCATAACTAGGAATCCTAATCTGAGGTAATTTACAGTTAGAGTGTTTCAATGAGGTGCGAGTAGATGCGCTGTCCGAATCAATAACAATATTACTGCTATTATATGTATCTATGACTTCCTGAGCCTCTGCGATACACCTATAAAATCTGTTCTCCGTAGTTTCTCTTTCTACCTCATTATCGGAATTTTCTTGTTTTACTTCTATACTTATTTGTATTAGATCGTACTCTTCAAAAATTGCTTCTATCTTTTTTAACCTTGTTTTAATTTCATTCTGCTGGGTCTTATTTATTGTACTCTGTTGCTGTAAATCCTCTATATATTTTTCAAATGTAGTTAATCTGCCCTTTAATGAAGCCCTTTTCCCTTTAAGTTCTCTTAACTCTTGAGAGTGTTTATCATCCGTGCCAGTCATTGTAATGAAAACAAAAAATGCAAATTATATAAATACCTTAACGTCAATCGAACCTCGAAACAGCTGTGATATTGCACGAAAACAACAGACCCTTTGTACACTGCACCACGCTCAAGGCCGCTGATAGATAAGGACACAGCTGATTGAGCGTAGGCACTAAACCAGTCGCTGCCTCGCTGAGCTAACACTGGAATTAATAACGTTCACTTGATCAATTCACTGATTAATAAACCACTATATGCAATTTTGGGAAAATAATTACCGTTATAGAAAAGTACGTAATATTATACGTTGTTCAAAAAGGCACTTTTAATGAGTGGAAGGGCGATAGATTAATAATTAGCACAGACCAAGCGATATAATGAAGAAGTTAATTAAAATTAAGTTGCACTCTTGCGCAATTGCATAGGTCTAGAATTATAGTAAAGATATGGAAAATATTAGCGCATTTATAGCAGAATGTATAGTTGTACATAGGTTGTACATAAATAGGATTATGTGTTTAATGAAAATAGCTTGACTTAGCCAGAGGGACTCAGCATTTATTAGCAAAAATTATGGAGTTAACTTTAGACCAACGAAACTGTTTGAACTCGAGCAAGCTAGACAGAGTTTAGGGAAAAGATGAAGTAAGGAATGGGCAAACCTCCCTTTAAGAAGTCGACTCCACAGCCAAACCCTCGCAATCCTCGTCGTTGCCGATCCAAGCTTCGAAATTCGCCCAAGTCATCCACAGCGTAATGTCCGCCGTTGTGTTGTTACGTTATAAGTGCCGCGTAGATTGCAGATTTGTTAATTGCGCCTCCGCACAATTATGCTTATTCACGGTCGCCAAAACTTGTCCAGGATACTTTATAAATAAATATGCACAAGATTATGGTAGGAAAATGCCTTTATTTCGGCGTTATAATAAAGTTTTAAATAAATAATTTGTAGGTTAAGAGTTGCCGGTCACTGTCGGTGGCTAAGTGACGTGAAGTTGCAGACGCAGATGTCGTTAGTAGCGCGCGGGAAATTTAAAATCTTGTCTCAAGATGGGTCGTATTTGTTTGCATAAACAGATAGAAATAGAGATTAAGTACTTATAAAAGTTAGCGAGGTTGGCGTAGATTGTAGGTACAGATCACAATTGTCACCATTCGAACCATAATACCTAGGTACTTGGCGTGTGCTCCCGGTGGTGTGAGAATAGGACCACCCCATCTCTTCCCGTGGGTACCGTAAGAGCCGGCTTAGGGAATATCCAGGGAATAGGCAGCAGCATTCTCCTCGGTACATTAAAATCTTCTGTGATCACCAAGCCGCCTGCCAAGCGTGGTGACTTTGGCAAACACCCCTTATGAATAAGCGCCCAAAGTGGCGTGTTATGGGCGAGGCCTATGTCCAGCAGTGGACAATAGAAAATGACTTTCCGTCGAACAAACACAGTAACTAATATTTAACAAATTAATCGACTTTACTAATAATAGCATATTTCCAGTAGGTCTATTCGATAGAATCGATACCCAGTATCGATATAATATTCATAATCGAATCGCCCAGATTGTAGAGTCAAAGGGAATCGTAAAATGCGTACGATTTTAGGGATACCGATACGACCAGCATTATAATAATTAAGATATTATTCATTACTACTGGGTGGCGCAAAAGTAAAGACCCTATTTGGTTCAGCTATAACATTTTTTCTAAATTAGAAAACTAGATTTAGGTTTTTTTAAATGTATATTTGTGCCATTAAATTTCGTACCATTAGGATTTAAAGATGATGTCTTTTAAATGGTGACCTCCAGAGTTGATACACATTTGAGCCCTATTTATGACATTTTGCATAACTTGCCGTAACACTTCCTGCGATATGTTCGTTATTTCTTGACGAATGTTTTCTTTTAGAGCTGCGAGAGTCTGTGGCTTGTTCACATACACCCGAGATTTCAAAAAACCCCAAAGAAAGAAGTCTGGACTGGTCAGATCGGGTGATCTTGCAGGCCAAGGCAAATCGCCAAAACGAGAGATAACTCGGCTTGGAAAAGCGTCCCTCACTAAGTCCATAGTGTCGCGCGCTGTGTGTGCCGTAGCGCCGTCTTGTTGAAACCAGATGTGCTCCAGCCCCAATTCGTCCAAACTGGGTATCAAAAACTCACGTAACATGGTTCTGTAGCGTTCTCCAGTGACAGTTATCGCATTGCCTCCAGCGTCTTCGAAAAAATAGGGTCCGATCACTCTGTCAACACAGATGCCACACCATACAGTAACTTTTAGTGGGTGTAGAGGTGTTTCTTGAATAATGCGCGGATTATCAGTGCCCCAGAACCGAGTATTCTGCTTATTGACATGCCCTGAGAGATGGAAATGCGCTTCGTCACTCATAACCAATTTTGAAGGAAAATCATCTTGCAAAATGTCATAAATAGGGCTCAAATGTGTATCAACTCTGGAGGTCACCATTTAAAAGACATCATCTTTAAATCCTAATGGTACGAAATTTAATGGCACAAATATACATTTAAAAAAACCTAAATCTAGTTTTCTAATTTAGAAAAAATGTTATAGCTGAACCAAATAGGGTCTTTACTTTTGCGCCACCCAGTATAAAAGGTGAGTTTGAATTGGTATGTTATCCCGAAAGGGGACTGGGACCATGATAGCGCACAAGTTGTGAGAGCCTTACTTGAAACTGCGTGTTTCCAAACCTCCATAATAAAAAATAAATCCACTCACAAAATTGCACGTGCGATCGCTACGAGAGTTAACAAGATACTAAAACAAATAAACAAATTAATTTCTAAACACAGGTCGTCAAACTTATTTAAGTGCATTTGGTCAAGGTCCGCAGGAGAACTAAAGTGACCGATATAGCTCTTAGAGTTAGTAAGTTGAAGTGGCAATGGGCAGGCCACATCGCTCGTAGAACTGACAACCGATGGGGAAGAAAGGTTCTCGAGTGGCGACCACGAACCGGAAGACGCAGCGTAGGCCGGCCCCCCACTCGGTGGACCGTCGACCTGGTGAAAGCCGCGGGGAGCCGATGGATGCAGGAGGCGAGCAGCCGCTCAAGGTGGCGTGCTCTGGGGGAGGCCTATGTGCAGCAGTGGACGTCTTCAGGCTGTTAATGATGATGATGATGATGATGATGATGATGATGGTCAAGGTCGAAGTTCAACCACCCAGCTGCGCTAGGGCTATCTTCGAAGCGTTTGGGTAAAATTATAACGTAATTTCTTCAATGAAAATCTATTAATTTAGAAAAGTTATAGAGAAAACATTGTCTACCTTGGGGAGTAAATTTACCCCCTTTCGGGATAATATACCAATTCAAACTCAGATTGTAGATATGTCGATATATACTGCTCATACTACCCTTGCTGATCACAACGTCTCATGTGCTTTTTACACAACTGCATAGTAGGCATGAATCATTTCACAATTATTTAAACTATTAATTGACAAATGCTATTATTCAGTGCAAGATTTTATGAATGACAAGTTAAATTGACAATTTTTAAATTCTTATATATCTTTGATCTGGACATAATTTTTAACTCCTGACATTGCCACGTTGCTACATATATTTTATTTTACTTTTATTATTGTGTTTGTTTTATAAATTAATTAGATTTTCCTAGAATCTTATAATGATAGAATACTGTAAGAATTGAATTTAAACTTTATGTAACAATATTTGTACACTGGAAACGGTAGAATATTTGGAACTGGAAAATTGTAATATCTTAAGCACAATATTCTAACAAATAAATTAATTTGATTTGATTTGATTTGAAGGAGCAGGTGAATCATATGATTTTATTTTTCATAAATCACTCTGCTACTTTTTGTTACACACTCTGCTACTAATCACTGTGTGATAATCACACTTAATGAATCGTGGCTTCGGATTTCATAATACGAGAGTAGCACATCAGCGGTAAATATCAAAACATATAGTTTTGTTTATGCTTCAGTAAACCAACTGAGACCTGTAGACTTTATAAAGACTGGGTGTGATGTAGCGGTGAACTTTGATCTAGAGAATAGCGTTAGATTTCTCAGTAATCATTTGTGGCAGGTCGCAACTTTGCTAGATTGCTCCTAAATCACATCTCTGTTCCATTTCATAAAGCACCGCTAATTATTGATCATAAGTTCATTAGAATCACTGTCTGTGAAAAATCACATATGAAAAATCACTGTCTGTGAAAAATCACAGGTGAAATCACAGCAACAAAAAAAAACATAATATGAAATGACAATGATTTTAGAGTAGCAATCATTTCATTGCCTACTGCATAGCGGCAGAATATCAAGTCAATCGGTGATGCGTACCTAGTTAAAATCTTTCAGAAAAGTACAGCAGTGAATTAATCGTATACTGTAAACGTCTCCATGGGAAATGACGAGTGAGTAGTGACTGCTGCACGGCGACGACCAGCCGATATATTATGCAGCGACTTACCTGCACTATACAACGTATTATAATATACAGTAGGTAAAGTCACGCTTTCTTCTAATAGAGATATTTTTAACTTTAGTCGCTATACGGGGTGCAATTGAATTCATTACCATAAATTGAGTATACATCATTTTTTTTTTTGGTGATAGGTAGGTCAATACATAATTTTCTGATGATTATTAATGAGAGAAGAGTGCAAATGAAAATATTTTTTTATTAAATATTATGATGATTGTCAGCGAATTTGGCACGAACGATTTTGATAAGTTTGTCATTTAAAAGCAGTGCTTGGTTATTTGATTTTTTACTGTAGTAATTCAATCCAATTTTTCAATAACGAAATTGATGCGTTAGGTTTCATAAACTTTGGTCCACACGTGACCGGTGTCGGAAGTAGGTACCTAGTTTCAAAAGATGCTAACGAATTCAATTACAGCCGTTATAGAGGTGATTGATAAGAGATTAATTTATTACAATGATTACCCTTTCCCTCAGTTATCACATTCAAAAACAGTCTGGATAAACGTTTAATCAGTTAAAAAAATCGATTTTTCGTGTTAACTGATTAAAAATTAGAAGCTGCACTAGCGCTGAATTAAAGACTTTTTTGCATAGCATACGCATCGGCTTTATAGCTAGCGGTAGCGTGTGCCTATCAAATGAGTAGGTGCAAGCTGTTTAAACGTACCACCACCACGATTTACTGAAACCGCTGGACATGAGCTACTGTTTCGTAAGTTATATATTGTGTCCAATATAATTCACAGAAATAGCTTTAATTATAGTCTCACATAACTTAGAAAAGCTTTTGATTAGAGCTATTCCAAACGGAATATTCGTCCATTAAATTGATTTAAATATTATTATTAACATAATTATTAATTTGAATTGTATTTTGATGGAGTGTTATTAATAAGTTACCGACCGACGTGATTTTATACCCAATAGTAGATAGGTACCAATTTTAAGTACCTAAGTAAAAAAATAAAAACTTTAAAGGAGTTTTGGCGAGAACGTGGATAAGTTCACGTCGTTGCATTATAATATATTATCGCTTTGCATCAGGTGAGATGTTGTCAAACGTGAGCCCATTCAAGCATAAAAAAAAATTATAAGTGCAAAACTTGTGCTTTTCCCATGTTAATGTTTTAAAATTGGTGGCGGTTTACGCATTAAGTGCTGAATTACAAGCATGAGTGTGGGCAAGTGATATAATGTGGTGAAACGTGGTTTTTCGTGTTGCTTCCAAAATTCCGTAGAAACCTCTAGTAAAGTAGCCACCACTTTACTAGGGCATGACTTAGACTGGACTATGACTACCCAGACTGTGACTAAGACTTAACTTTACGTGAAATATTATATGACACGATGAAAAATTACAATACTGGACACTGGCTAAATACAATGTGTGGAGCCAAAATATAAGAAAAAAAAACAACTTTAAAACAACTAAAAATGAGCTAGCTATTATGTGTTTAGTTTCACGGTGGTGGCGGCAGAAGCACGTTGGTGAAAAAAAAGTGTAACTGGAGCTAAAAAAAATTGGGAAAAGAAAACAACAACTTATGTAAAACTCTTTTCAAAAGTTTTACTTAATTAAAAGTTGAGTTCAAAGAACACTCACTGAATATTCAAGTTTGCTGTCGTCGAACGGTCTCTAACGGCCACAAATTGTTTTAAAGTCACTTTTCTACCAATTTTCCTCAATTTGTGACAATCGCAGAGACAATTTAGTTGGTAATAATTTAGTGCAATCGAGTTACGAAGACGGCGAAGAAACTTGTACAAGAATAGTACATTATGATACATGTGTGCGAAGATGATCAATGCACACGCGTGTCACACGACGTTTTTCATCACAGTTGCGAGGAAAAAAACAGACTTGTATTGCTAAAAATGTTTGTGAAAACGTGCAGTTTCTTAATTACGCGCCGTATTACCTAGTGAAAGTGTATGTTATTACTCATTGACGCTCGCGCTGCGCTGCAGGGCGCGAGCCACAGATTAGAGAAAAAACCGAGTTGGTGGCGCGAACAAAATAATATCGGCTGCACGTCACAATATAATATTACCTATATTAAAAATATCTAGAAAAAATATGATAAAGCGAATAACAATGTACCAATGTACCTATTCGTATTTAGAACATAACTTACTGTGAAATTAAATGTTAATAAGTGATAAAGTAAAATGGAGGTACCTATCAGATTTGTTTGTTTTCTAATCTGTGGTATTTATTCAAGTTTGTGAACCACATAAAAACTCTTTGCTACCTATAGGTAAACCAATAACGAAAATATTCTAGGTCTGTGGATAATAGGTAGGTACTGGCACTTCAGAGTTTTGGGCACTTTTGTATTTGTTTTGGCACTAATGTTACTGCAAATGAATAGTGAAAACACGAATTAATAAACATTTCTCGATAGAAAACAATTACAAAGTTACCTCCAATCCGTACAAATAAACAGCGATTATTCAATGAATACTTTAAATAAGATCATGAAACTTTGTGTAGTAGTTGAAATAAATATAATGGAGGGCTCATGTATAATGGATTTTAAAAATACCCATTATATTCAGTGTAATTATAAATTACCTAAACTATTGCGCGTTGGAACCAGTTTAACTTAGACCGCCCCTGCCGCTCGGCCCCCCGACTCACCCCGCTTTGGCCTAGTCCTATATAATATTTATCTATTCTGTGGCTTTGGCTTGGCCTAGCATAAGCCCTTAAGAGCTTACGAGCATGAGTGTGGGCAAGTGATATAATGTGGTGAAACGTGGTTTTTCGTGTTGCTTCCAAAATTCCATAGAAGCTTCTAGTAAAGTTGCCACCACTTTACTAGGGCATGACTTAGATTGGATTATGACTACCTCACTTAGACTGGACTATCACTACCCAGACTGTGAATAAGACTTGACTTTAGGAGAAATGTTCTATAACACGATGAAAAATTACAATACTTGACACTGGCTAAATAAACTAAATGTGGTGCCAAAATATAAGAAAAAAAAACAAGAATAAACAGTCTTTCTCAAAATTATTTGTGTCAAAATCGTTTAATTTAAGAAGATAAATAAAAACAAAAAACTCTCTGAACTTAAAAGTTACATTCGTCAGACACCCCGCTACAACCGGAACACAACCGGGAGAGGAATTCAGTAACAAACTCGCGAACTCAATTTCCTCAAGTACCAGACTTGTTACGTCACACTTAGGGTTACCATTTCAACATTTAAAAAGTCCCGACTACCCGGGTTTTTGGTAAAAGTTCGCGTAGTTCAAGGTCCTTACTCTACCCATTTACCCCTTAACATGCCCTTACAAAAGTATCCCAAAGATGAAAATCCGTACAAATGAGAATAAGCCAAATCCGGGATATGTCCGAAAAAACTCAAGTGATGGTAACCCTAGTCATAGGGCGCGCACAGACGTGAGATTTGACGCGCGATTAGTTGATTATCGATAATTTATTATGATTTGTTGAGCTAGTCGTGAAATGTGTGGCTTGATTGGTTTATTTTGAAGTAATTATTTGAAGAATGTTGCGTTAAGTCACTCGCATCAGCCGGAAGACGTCCACTGCTGAACATATGCATCCTCCATAAACTGCCACTTTGGACGACTATCATAGGGGGGAATTTGCCATAAGTACCACGCTTGGCAGGCGGCTTGGTGATAGCAGTAGACTTTAATATATTTACAGTGGAAAATGCTGCTGCCCATTTTGTGGATATACCTCTTAGCCGGCTCTTGCGGCTCTTATTCTCACACCGGGACCGGGACCACACGTCCGATTTATTTATTGCGGTAAGTATAATATTTTTTTTAATTTTTTGTATGAGGAAGAATTAGAAGTAGGTTCCTACAACCAGCCTCCATAATCGCTATTTAGAAAGTTATGACCACTGTCTATGATGGTGACTAATGTTATAGGTAATACTAGAAGCTTCACGGTTTCACTTGGGTTTCTTTGACCCATTTGGTCATTTCAAAATTATTTTCTTATATAATCCCCTCTACGCTATGATATGAAGAAGACTATTTTCATAAAGTAGATTAAAAATGAATGCATTTATTAAAAAAATAAGTAAAATCGGTAAATAAATCACGGAGTAATAAGATTTTAAAGTGTCTGGTTTCGCCAGTCATTTTCTCGCAAAACAGAGATCGTGTGGAGTTTCCCACATTACTAAAAAACACACGTTGAGAAGTTACATATGCCAAAGAGATGTAAAGCTACCCCAGCTTAGTACAGAGGTACTATGAAAAACAAAGAAGTGACGTCACTGCATGTTTGAGCTGTCTCTTTCTATTCCTGTATTTTAAAACGCTTGTAACTGTGTCACTTTTTGTCAAAATAATCTAAAACTCAAACCAACTCTGCAAGTCTGTGCGGAGCCTAAAAATTGTGTTTGTTTTGAACGGCTGATGAGTGCTTGTATTTGAATATAAATTATGACTTGAAGCCATCTTGTAGCGTAGGCAGACTAAAAATGATTTGATACCGAACAAAAAGGCCGAAAGCAATCATTCTTTATAGCCAAAGCGAGATAGATATTCTATCAATAGCCGACATTTTCTGTACCTACTTTTAATGATTTTTTCTAAGGCATCCTTTTATTGTACTCCATAATAAAAAAGGAACGCTTTTTTCAATACTTTTCTGACCGTTCTTAGTAGATAAAGTCTAGAACTGTTTAGTACTACAAGTCAAAATTTAATTTTTTAAAACAGGCAATGTGCCTTTGTTATTTAAAGTATCTATTACAATAATATATAACAAATAACGCGTAACGATCACATACATAGATCCTGGACCCTAACTAGGATTCCCTGTATCTAGGGACCCAGGAACAACGAGGACCATGCTCCCACAACACCCAAACACAGAACAAGTATTTGCGCTGTTTTTTTCGTGTGCAGATACTTGTCCTGTCGCGGGAATCGAACCCGCCGCCTCCGGGTTATGAGCCGACCTGACACACCACAGAGGCTGACAATTTTTTTAAATTTAAATAATAATAGTAACTATTATTATACGTTATTTATTCTTATTACTATCGTATTGCATTAGCTGAGTAAGTGCTAAGGTACGTTCATTTGTTATGATGCTCTTTCTACAAGTTCTAACCTAAAATATGACCAAGTTTATCTAAGGCCTGCGGTAAATCCTAGACCGATGTTAGTGCTCCTAAATATAACTAAAAGTGGTTCTTCGCTTTTATCGTTTTTACTAGCTTATGCAGACGACTTCCATTATTCTTATTATTTGTTCCAATTTTATTAATTCGTTTTCAACTTATGTAATATTGAAGCGAGACCTGAGAGGGAGGTCTATGCAACCTCATTAGAGAAAGAGTAATAGGTATAATATTCGCGGCAAGACCATCCAAAAAAAAACCCCGCCTTTCCACCACAGCGAAAAATTACCCCATCCAAAGTATAAAACAAAGTAAGTATAGTATTCGCATCATCACTTTTCATCAGGTGAGATGTGGTCAAACGTGAGATAAAGTGAGATTCAAGCATAAATAAAGTCTTACATATTGTATTCTATGTATGTATTTACAAAACAAAAGTATATAAGTATTGTATCAGTTATCCTGTTCCCATAGTACAAGCTATGCTTAGTTTGGGGCTAGATGGCGCTGTGTGTAATGTCCACACATATTTATTATTATTATTCACTCATTTATTGTTTTTTCTTAGATTTAAGTTTTTCTATAATATTCATATAAAAATAAATTACAAAAATATTATAAAAAACCTCAAACCTAGAGTGCCGCCGGCAGCGGGGCAGGACCCAAGCTACCGGTGGTTAGGGCTGCAGAGTGAGGAACCTCAACCTTATTATTATTATTATTACTCTGTCTGGGAATGACTTCCCACTTCCCCACCAGGGCCCTAACTCTGTATGAAAACACAGATTCCACACGAGACGAAACCACGTCATTATCGTGTCTTGTTCAAATCGTGAATACCTTCACTTTAAATTGAAGTAATTTTTATTTTGAATAAATATTGACATAAGTGGTGGTAACTTTTGAAGTGTTGATGTTCCGGAACGCGTCTCAGTGGAACATTATGATTTTTGACAGTTCAAATCGCGCCAATTCCAAATACATTTCGCGGGGTTTCGTTCTCATTTCATAGAGAATAGATTTTTGCAGATTTCTTATGAAAGGCAACGAATTTGCGTCGTTTCGAAGTAAGGGCCTCATTCCCCATGACCATTTAGACGGGTTGTTCCTGTTGTCCCCCACATTTTCGGCCCTATACAACAGGAATAAAACGCGACGCGTTACGATATTTCCGTGGAATGGTTTTGGGTTTTAAAATGCTATTCTACTGTATGCCATTGTCAAACGTAAGTAGGCTCGTTATACACGGTGGAATTTAATTGGTTCTTTTCCTTAAATGTACGTACTCAGTCCATGCTATAGAACGCTCCTATATAACTAAAACTATGGATTTAAAACTTAAATCTAGGTATCACTAGGTATTATCAAATTACTGCGAATTCAAATTCTAAAGAAAAGCCCTGTGACATTGAACAAATACACGGAATAGATAATAGTACAACGTAATAAAATGCCCGACCGAATACTGGCTCAAACAGCGACCGCCGCACCGGCGCGCCTGCGGTGACTAATAGCACAAAAAGAATACCCCGCCCCTTTCTTTTGTGCAGCGGATATGCGCGCGGGCCGCTTCCGAAAACAAGTACCTGTCTACCAGAAAATAGGTCAGTTGGTCAAAAACTTCCAGCGGCAAAACTTGTGTCCCATTTACGCGCGCGCATCGCGATTTTGGACAATGGATTGACATTACAATTATTCAAATGTTGGGTTGTTGGACATGGTGCGTTTTTATACGCTGTCAAGCTACAACTTAGCAGAGGCTAGGTGGATGTACGCACAGCCACAGAACTTGGACACTTTACGAGCACATGGCATCAGGGATCCACAAGTTCCTACCGTACCCTTTTGGTCGTAGTTGATTTTCTTAGTAGGTAAGTAATTCTGACGGTCCTAAGCCCGATAAAGTATGAAGGGAAAATTGGGACTCTATTAGCAAAGATAAGAGATAAGACGCACTCGCGTTGTTTTTTGCCTGTGTGAGAGCGGGACGGGTAGCGCAGGTGTTTTTGTTTCATTACCTACCTACGAAACATTTACAAAGCGCTCAGCCGGTGCCCGTGCTGTGTGTAGCATTAAATAGACATTTCGGCTGTTATCCAGTTATGTAAAGAGGCATTAATTTTTTTATTTTTATTTAATTGCACCTTGTTCAATTATTCTATAGCATGGGCTGAGTACATACATTTAAGGAAAAGAACCAATTAAATTCCACCGTGTATATGCACATCGAAAAATAGAAAATACTGGCCACAAACAACCTAACGCGTGACATACAAAAGAATAAAAAAAAACATTCCACGTCGTGGCGCGTTAGAGGCCGCGTTCAAGTTTTGAACGTGTTATGACGTCACGCGTTACTGGCAAGGAATCTCATGTGCCATAGCGAATAAGGCCCAAGGAATCGTAAAGTGGTCATACAGAATTAGGGCCCAGGAGGGTAATGTGAGATGAAATAAGTGGTAGTTGAAAATTTATGGTTATTTTTTTCTTTTAATACGATTGAATGACGTGACGAGCTAGTCATTCACCTGATGTTAAACAACACGGCCGCCCATAACAGTTGCAGTGTCACTCGGAACTGCGTGCTATTTGCGTGGTTGTGAATCTAGTAGGTACAGCCGGTCAAAGTGGCCACTAAGGGGAGTGCAGTGGACATCTTTCGGCTGATGATGATGATGATGATGATGAAGTACATGTTGCTAAATCAAAAGATCTAAAAAATTACAAACAGACAAACACGACAAAATCATATTAAATGTCAACGTAATAGATACAGATTCCTAAAACTAGGTTAAATCTAGATAACTTGCATGCTAGACTACAAATGGATGACCTAGGTTTGAGTTGTTTGCGAGAATTTGAATAGATTGAAGTACACACTTAGCGTGAGTTTTTGTTCCATTGTTAAGGTGACCAATGGTTCAAAGCTCTAACAAATTTTGACCATTGGTTACCTGAACTGTGAATCAAAAAAAACCTACCCTTATTTATTTATTTATTTTATTTGGCACACAGAACAGAATATAACCAAATGCAAGAACAAGAAGAAAAAAATACATACATTTTGAGCTAGATTATATCCCAAAACATGTGAACACATCATGATTGACATAACTGTTATTAGAATAGTCAATAGTCAATAGTAATTTATTCATAAATTCAATTTACATGTCAAAAAAAAAATAAAAATAAACGTACATGATAAAAAATAGATTCGCTCATAATAACAATTTGATTATGATTAAATTAGGTACCTATCTATTAATTAATGATGACCTTAATCTGCAGTTACATACGTATTGTATAAAACAAAATGTATATTACAATATGTATATTACAAAAAAATTTATATTACAAAATGTATATTATAATATTTAGTAAAAATAGTTAACTAAGTACATTTCTTATGGTATCGATTTAAATCTTGAATGCAAAATAATCAGTCAAAGTTCCGAAATAATAGCTGAATCGTCTCTTTTAAATTTTGCTAGATTTTGGTCAAAAATGTCAATGGAGCTGTGGTGTTCCATCAGGATGTCGTTATACTGCCGACACATTCTAACCAAAGGGTTGTAGAATGAAGTATTATTAGTAAACACCTGAAGTGAGAAAATACTTAGGTATCCCAGATACTTCGGTCATTCTTTAAGTTTCTGTTTTATCGAATGCCAAGCAATACTCCATTCATTAAAATCGGGCATATTTTATGATGAGACCGGGCATATAAATAAATATCCGTAAGATGCCCGGAAAGCTACTGACTTCTTTTCCCGTTTTCTACATGGCCCACTGAAGATCACGTCAACAAAACCGTGGGCACTAAGGGTGGATTTTTTCACCAATAGTTAAAGTAACAAATGGTTAAAAACCCTAACAAATTCTAACCAATGATCAAAATTTGTTAGAGTTATTAACCATTTCTTACTTAAACTATTGGTGAAAAAACCCACCCTAACACATGGAAAATAATTTTCATGTAGGTAGCTACTGTTATTGAAAATGCCCGGAAGCTATTGATTCTTTATTCCAATTTCTCCAAGGGATAGAAATAATCCTCTAAAACCCCAACTAAATAAAATTGATTTAGCTTCTTCATTTGTGATGTGGTGTTTTAATGCACTGGAGTAATATATAGGATACATTTTATTCGCATGTGAATCAGATTCAGATTCAGATTTAGATATTTTATTGCTTCCATAGTGTACATAGGTGGAATAAGTATAAAATTAATTAAGTAGGCCCATTATAGACCCGTCGGGCGCAGCAAAATTGGAGAGAGGAGAACGACATAACGAAAGAGTCAATATGTCACAATGAAAATAACGAACATGTTAGTTTGATTATAATAAAAATTTTACTCCAAATTTTTTTATTGTAATTATTAATTAATTTAATGTCAATCATCATCATCCTCTTTGCCTTTTCCCATTTGTTATTGGGGTCGGCTCCCAATCTAACCTGTAGCGGCGAGCTACCAGAATTACACGAGTGACTGCCATCTGACCTCGCAACCCATAAGGAACGAGTAACAGGGATGGTTAGATCAGGCGTCAGATTCTATCAGGCGTCTGACTACCCGTAACGATTGCCATAGATGTTCTTATGACAACCGGCCCCCTAATTACCTAACTCGCAACAGGTTTGCGACAGGCGTAAATCTCGCGGTGATTGCTGTCATGCATCATTAGTGGTGTCGAGAATGTATGCTTCGCTACTGCTGTCGCATTGTTACTGCTGTCGCATTGCTGTTGCAAATTTTACATAATTACCCCGCCGGACCGACGGCTTAACGTGCTCTCCGAGGCACGGAGCGATGGCATCGAAAACTGCACATAACTTACTAGATAAATCATTGGTAGGGCCATGGAGTATATAAATATGTTTATAAAAAAAAATGTTTCGCAATCTGTGGAGCGCAGCAAGTCTTCAATAAAAAGCAAAAGTCACCGGAGCACTCATCATACGACCCCTACTAATCACGGTAGTTCATTGACCCCGGGGGGAGGGCAGGTACGCCCCCAAGCGGGATGCTGTTATTTATATTACGAAATCGATCGCAGGGTGATCACGTAAATTGCAACCGTTGCTGAAATTACGTTGATTAGCGACAGACAGTTTACTGTCTTGTTTTAGTATGACACTTTGATAACCTTAATTTTCTTTTTGATATAACAAAGTTAATATTTTGGTTCTTTAATGGTTAATATTTTGTAGCTAGTGAAATTACTGGGCAAATGAGACTTAAGAACTGACCTCGAAGTCTAGAAATCATTTTTAGGCTGTGTGGTGTCACAGGATGACGTGCACTGTGTGCACAGTGTCACGCGAAAGTTTAATTTAGATTTCCAAGTGACACTGCAATCTGTAATGGGCGGCCGTGACGCTTAACACCAGGCGTACGTCTAGCTCCTCACGTCATCCGAAAAAAAATTTGGCAGTTAGATTATGTCGTTTATGATTATAATGATGCTGTGTGGTACGTTTAACAATAGTGCCACCACATTTGTTCCGTGGGTGCCGTAAGAACCAGCTAAGGGAATATCCTAGGAATGGGCAGCATTATTCGTTATACATTAAAACCTGCGATCACCAAACCGCCTGCTAAGCGTGTTGATTATGGCAAACCCTTTTATAAGCGTCTAAAGTGGCATTTTATAAAAGAGGTGAGAGGTCTATGTTCAGCAGTGGACGTCTTCCAACTATGATTTTATACATATAAGTTTTACAGTTAGCATAACTTTAATTATTACAATTAATTAACTTTCGTTTGAAATTACATTTATATCTACATGAAAATTAAAACTTTCAAATATTTTCCACCGTGCGCGCAAACGAAATTTGAAATTAGCTTTACATATTTTGCGATTGCTTTGCAACCGATTGCTCGCCGGTTTTACGCAATACCGCATCTTCTTAGTTAAGTAATTATGTATCATAACGGTGTACCTACCTATACGTACTCACAATATGGAGGTGGCAGATTTGATCGTTATTACATTATAATGGCGGTGCTTTAGGAAAATGTTTTTTTAAGACTTTTTGGTAAATTTTACTGATATTTAATGCTCCTAAAAATAAAATAATAAGAGCGATGGTGGTCTAGCTGTAGCATGTGCGCTTCGCAATCTTACGGGTGGTTCGATCCTCGGCGCTGCACCAATGACTTATCTAGTAAGTTATGTGCAGTTTTCGATGCCATCGCTCCGTGCCTCGGAGAGCGCGTTAAGCCGTCGGTCCCGGTTGTCATAAGAACATCTACGGCCTGATAGAATCTGACGCCTGGTCTAACCATCCCTGTTACTGGTTCCTTATGGGTTGCGAGTCAGATGGCAGTCACTTGTGTAATTCTGGTAGCTCGCCGCTACAGGTTAGATTGGGAATTGGGAGCCGACCCCAATAACAAAATGGGAAAAGGCAAAGAGGATGGTGATTATGAATAATAAAATATTATTTCTCTCTACTAATATTTAACAGAGAAAGAATACACCTCTTCAGTATTCTATCTCCTGGTATTTTTTTGTTATCACAAGTAAAAAAAACCACGGTTGATTTTACTAGGTGGTAGGACTTTTCTGCAAAGTTCGTCTAGGTAGGTACCACCGCTTTGCCAGTCATACTGCCGCCAAGCAGTAGTGTGCAAGCACTACTGTGTTCCGGTTTCAAGGGCTATGGCTACTTTAGCCCTTCAAACTGGCCGGAGTATTTTCTCAGTAATTTCCCCAAGTTACTGGTCAAATGAGACTTTATGATCTGATCTCACAGTCTAGTAATCTTATTAGCTATACTAGACTGTGCTGATATCTCAGGATGACGTGCGCAGTGCAGTGTCACGCGAAACTTTTTTTTTATTTAGAGTTCCGAGTGGCGAAGGTATCAAAGAATGTTTCATTTGATTTTTCTACGAAATAATCTATTTACTATTAATTTAGGATACCTGGAAGTTCAACTAATTTGGAGATAAAGTCGGTACAAAAAGTGATAAATACATTTTAAACCCTCATGAATGTGATTCATTTTAAATAAATACAATATCCGACTGTTACTCACGAATGGTGTCGATTTCTCGACCTGACCGGCTAGCATGCGCACCGCGACAAAATTTTCTCTCGATACTTTATCTCGTGAGAGACCGTGACAAGACTGTGGTAGCGCCTGAGTGTGTCTCACTCTAACAACGACGACAAGTTTTCTCGCGGTGCGCATGCTAGGCCATCAGGTTTCGAGCATATGCGATGCTCTTCCTTCAGATATGCTCGAAACCTGGTCGAGAAATCGACACACTATTCGTGAGTAACAGTCGGATACATATTTATTTAATTTTAAGGTTATTTGAAGAATTAATTTATTAAAAACTGTTAAGTTGCTCCACAGTAAACAATTTTGAACAGTAGGACAAATTGGTCCAGGCGTGGATACAGAAATTTCCCCCCGGCGTGGCGCCCCCCCGCCTGTATCCCCGTCTGAATTGGTCTCATTCCAAAATTACATTGAGTCGTTATTTTTCACGGGCAAAACGTGTGTGACTTAGACTATGTTTCTTCTACGACTTTTCTAAATTAATAGGTTTTCAATAAAGAAATGCCATGTAAAGTTTTCTTTCGAAGATAGCCCTAGCGCAGCTGGGTGGTTGAACTTCGTCCTTGACCGAATGCACTTAAATGAGTTTGACGACCTGTGTTTAGAAATGAATTTGTTTATTTATTTTAGTATCTTGTTAACTCTCGTAGCGATCGCACGTGCAATTTTGTGAGTGGATTTATTTCTAATATATGGAGGTTTGGAAACACGCAGTTTCAAGTAAGACTCTCACAACTTGTGGGCTATCATGGTCCCAGTCCCCCCCTGGATATTATATTTCGGGATAACATACCAATTCAAACTCACCTTGTATAATAACTGGCAAAGCGGTGGTACCTACCTACCTACCTATATACCTATAGACGAACTTTGCATAACTCTTAATACCTATTTATAATATAGTAAAAATTATAATTCAAATTTCAATATTTAACTACATCAGCACCTTTCATACCTGACTGTACGTAAGTAAGCAACTGAAAGCGATCGATAGGCGCGTCTGGCGGAGTCATTCATTAACGGAGTTTCAAAACTTAATTGTTAACCGTGGAGATTGGAGATCGATATTAAACCCTATTTCGGTTAAGTATAAACAGAATAGGGCGTATAAAGTTATAATTTGATTTAGGTTACAATATGTTATAAGTATTTTGGTTTGTAATAAACCAATAGAATGAGAGGTCATGGAACTAATTAGTAATTTTTATCACGAGTGATTATATAAATTTAAATATGTTTGGAGGTTTGACACAGCACCATCTAGCCCCTAACTAAGCAAAACTTGTACTATGGGAACCAGATAACTGATACAATACTAAAAGGTGGAACGTTTCACTAGCGTGGCAAATTAAAATTTTCTTGCGTTCTTTTGCCTATAATAGCTAAATTACTCAACGTGATTACATGGAAACTAATTTTGCGCAAATAAATAGAATGTATCAATAAACTGCAATTAAAAGTATCACCTACATATCATTGGTTTAGCGACAAATGGCAATAGACTGAAAAACTAACACGTTTGTTTATTGTCATTTGTCGCTAAACCAATGATATCTAGGAGATACTTTTAATCGTAATTTGTTGATACGTCTATTTCTTTACGTTAAATTAGTTTTAATGTAATCACTTTGAGTAATTAAGCTATTATTGGCAAAAGAACGCAAGAAAATTTGAATTTGCCGCGCTAGTGAAACGTTCCACCTTAAATACTTTTTGATTGTAAATACATACATAGAATACAATATAACACCCAGACACAGAACAAACACCTATGTACATCACACAAATGTTTGTCCTGGGGAGGAATCCAACCCACAACCTACAGATCAGAAGGCAGAGCTACTACTAACTGAGCTATCAGGCCAGTAAGCAAAGATTATAAAACCCGGTAAGTATATAGGATACAATTAAATTCATTAGTATAACTTGAGTAGGTACATGATAGTACCTACATCATTTATTGATGACTAGTAGACCCACCCCGGCTTCGCACGTGTTGATTAGTTTTACGTCCTAATCCTGTTTATGGGTAAGAGGGAAGCGAAAGGCAAAAATATAGGGGAAAATGATGAATGGATGGGACGGCAATAGAAGGGAGGCAGGTGAAACCTGCCTTCCTTCGCCGGCCCAGAAAAGAAAGTATCCTAAATGTTATTCTGAAAAATGAGCTACATCCATACCAAATTTCAGCGAAATCTGTTCAGTAGTTTCGACGTGATGCGTGTACAAAGGAACAGACAGACAGACAAAAAAATGTGTCCACTTTTATATCGATAAAGAAGTGTAATGCAAAACCCCGAGCAGTAGTTAGTGCATTACACGATATGGGATGAGACGAGTAAATATTTTCACTAAATTCCTTGCAATCTGATACCTCATACCTATACCAATTACCATGGATGCTATAAAAAACTAGATGAGCTGCTCGATCGTAGTTAAACGGCACGCACTGAAGCTACGTTTAATCATCATCATTAACAGCCGGAAGACGTCCACTGCTGAAAATAGACCTCCCCCATAGAGCTCTGAGCCGCCTCTTGCATCCATCAGCTCCCTGCGGGGCCACCTAATGGTGGCCTACACTACGTTTTACGGTTTATGGTCGCCACTCGAGAATCTTTCTTCCCAATCGGTTATCAGTTTTACGAGCGATGTGGTCCTCTCATTGCCATTTTAACTTGCTAATTCCAAGAATTATATTATTGACTTTAGTTTATTCTGCGGATCTTTTCATTTTGGATCATAACTCGCAAAGAAACCCCGAATATTTATATAGCTCTCTCAATGGCTCATGAGCATATTATTGGGCCCAACAGTGAGAGACCACGTCTCAGTGCCATAAGTCATCACTGGCAAAACACTGCATGGTTGAAAAGCTTGTTCTCAGGCTCTGTGGATGAGAATTTGTTTGTTACTTTAGTTGTATTTCACTTTTTGCCAAAGGAAGGCTATTATTTTTCTATTGCATTATGGAGTAGTTTGGTTTGCCTCGGTATGGTTTAAGTTTAGCTTCTTCTGTTTTGTTGCATTTCGCCTTTTGCCAAAGGAAGGCTATTATTTTTCTATTGCATTTTGGAGTAGTTTGGTTTGCCTCGGTATGGTTTACGTTCAGCTTCTTTTGGTTTTTGTAATCCAATGCTACCTACCTGCAGTTGATAAGTTGGGGAGTGATTTTCGCGGGTGGTCGGTTCTCAGCTATCAGGTTGCAGGCTGACTGACGGTGTAGGCACCTGAATGGCGTCTGGTCTAAGTTATAGGCTGCCGTGTGATAATCAAACTGGCTAATTAACTAGCACTTGTAAATCTGGCTTCGCTTCCTACCAAAATTCCATTTTTAATGTGAGTGTTGAATAAGTGTTTTTTCTTCCTTTCTTTGTTTGTCTTTTGGTAAGTTGCTTTGAGGTTAAAAAATACATCTGTTGATTACGCTAAGCAGGTGATACTGCTACAAACCTACTATATGTAACTATCATCATCATCAACAGCCTTAAAACGTCCCAAAGAGCGGCCTACGCTGCGTCTTCTGGTTCGTAAGTAACTATACTAAATCAAAAATAAAAAGAGAATTAGTGATTTGTGTAGGCACTACATGTTAATGTTTTAGGTACCGCAGGCTGACGTGTGATAACACTACGGGCTAGTTGACTAGCTTTTAAAAAAACTGGTGAGTTGATTAGTCTGACGACTTCAGTTGAAGATCTGGTGAATTGAGATTGGTGACGAGTAGAGAATATTGTAACTTATGAATCTAGTGAGTCCTGTAAGCATTTTTACACCATTCGACTACCCCCGCGCACGATAAGTCTAGCTGTTGTAGAACTGCAGCTTTATCAGGCCAATGACAGTCATAAAAACAGAATCGCCCTTACAGTCCTACCACGGACCGGCTGGCTAACTACGTAACTCGCAGCAAGTTTGCAACAGGCGCAAATTTTGCCATCATAGCTGTCAAACATCACTTTGGCAGAGCAGAAAACGATCGAGCGCTAGATCACCGTCTGTTGGACAATCGATGAACTAAAAAGTGTATTATTTTGTTTCCATCTATTGCTGTTCTGTTGCTAGTGGAGTATTGGCACTAGTATCAAAGGCCAAAGTACATTCAGCGACAGGCGGGCGACTGCGACCGATTGCTAAGTGTTTGCTGTCGCTTTGCTACTGCTGTTGTAACTTTTACATAATACGGCTGCGTGTATAAAAAAATTAACAACTGTTTTATCCCCTTATATTTTACCAAAAGGGATAAAGAAAATTATGTCTCCATTGAAATGGCAGGAGGCTGTTGTGCAACGTGAATCTTCCGCTCAACTTTCAACACTTGGGCCACACAAACCGTCAGCCTTTGCGTGACACGTACTAGCACTTACTCTCGATTTGATTTATTAAGTTACAGATTGGATGTCTACTAAAAGTGTAATTAAAGGAAGCTGCCTTGGAAAACGTACCACTGCACTCACTAATGATTAATTAATTCTAAGTTTATTATAATACAAGGTGAGTTTGAATTGATACGTTATCCCGAAAGGTACCATGATAGCCCACAAGTTGTGAGAGCCTTACTTGAACCTGCGTGTTTCCAAACCTTCATACAAAAAAATAAACCCACTCACAAAATTGCACGTGCGATCTCTACGAGAGAACAAGATACTAAAATAAATAACCAAATTCATTTCTAAACACAGGTCGTTAAACTCATTTAAGTGCATTCGGTCAAGTAAGTTCAACCACCTAGCTGCGTTAGGCTATATTCGAACGTAAAATTTACATAGCATTTCTTCAGTGAAAAAATATTAATTTAGAAAAGTCGTAGAAGAAACATTGTATACCTTGGGTAGTAGATTTACCACCATTCGGGATAATATACCATTCAAACTCAGATAGTATAGGTATTGTAAGATTGTAGAGATAACTAGTAAATGTTTGCCTGGATAAAGGCGCTGACCCACTGCGGCACAAGCTACGCACGGCCACGCGGTGCACTTTAGCTGCGTCGCGTCGGTCCATTGTTTCACAACGTGGGTCTATTTACTGAAGCGACTTCGCGGACTATAGATTCTGTGCCTGCACTAAAATAACCCGGGCACTGCCCGTGGCCCACCTCAGTTCATCTGGGTGGACCACAGGCACATTTTCTTGCCCGTGGTCGACGTCAGTTCACCTGGGTGGACCACAGGCACTGTTCTTGCCCGTGGCCTACCTCAGTTCACCTGGGTGGACCACAAGTACCGTTCTTGCCCGTGGTCTACCTCAGTTCACCTGGGTAGACCACGGGTAGGTTAGTTTTCATGTAATAACGTTGAGTAATTAAGCTATTATTGCCAAAAGAAAGCAACAAAACTTGAATTTGCCGCGCTAGTGAAACGTTTCGCCTTAATCTGTAGTGGGTACATACAAGTTTAGATAATGCTCACATATTACTTTACATTTACGATAATACTTGCATATTTTTAAATAATATAAATACATCAGGGGACATGTTACGGTGAACGGTCTATACATACCGCATACTCCACAAGCACTTTTATTTTTTAACCCGTCACCGCCGATTTTCCATTCGAGTTATTGACGAGTTAATATCGCGAGTGACGCGTGACTCGTGACTGGCGAGTTGCGATCGAGTTACAACGGTAACCCGAGCGGGGTTGCGTGCGGATTCACGCTGCGTAGACGAGCTTATAATAATAATCTTTGCTATGTACCTATTTTATACTAAACTACCGGCTCGCCCCGGCTTTGCACGTGTAGTGGTGTAGCCTATGTTACTCAGGGTGAATGTAGCTTTCCAATGGTGAAAGAATTTTTGAAATCGCCACAGTAGTTTTTGAGTTTATTCATTACAATCATACAAAAATACAAATCTTTCCTCTTTATAACAGTGGTGTATATGTTGTAGACTAGTATAACGCCTACGGTTTCACCTTGGTACCGGTATAAAATTAAGGTTGTATCTATTCCCGTTCATAATCCTCTTTGCCTTTTCCCATTTGTTATTGGGTTCGGCTCCCATACACGAGCGACTGCCTGACCTCGCAACCTATAAGGGACCAGTAACAGGGATGATTAAATCAGGTGTCAGATTGTATCAGGCGTCTGACTACCTGTAACGATTGCCATAGATGTTCTTATGACAACCGTGACCAACGGCTTAACGTGCTCTTCGAGGCACGGAGCGATGGCATCGAAAACTGCAGTTAACTTACTAGATAAGTCATTGGTATACTACCAATGGTGCGTATTGGTGGTTGGTTTACTAGGTGGTAGGACTTTTCTCCAAAGTTTGTCTAGGTAGGTACCACCGATTTGCCAGTTATTCTGCCGCCAAGCAGTAGTGTGCAAGCACTACTGTGTTCCGGTTTGAAGAGCATTGTAGCTAGTGAACTTACTGGGCAAATGAGACTTAAAAACTGATCTCACAGTCCAGAAATATTTTTTAGACTGTGAGATGTCGTGTGCAGTGCGCATTTTCACGCGAAACTTTAATTTAGATTTCCAAGTGATAGTGCAATCTGTAATAGGCGGCGGTGACGCTTAACACCAGACGAACGACTAGCACGTCACGTCATTCATTTACATAAAAAAAGGGCCGAGGATTGAACCCGGTGCCGTAAGACTGCGAACCGCACATGCTACCGCATGGCCACCACCGCTGTTCTATTCCCGTTATCTCCCACTTTATGTCCTCCCTTGATGCGGTTGTTATATGAAAGTAATGAGATACATAATACTAATAACTGTGGGGACTATTAATTAAGTGAAGCGTTTAGGAGGGGGTAGGGAGTCAAGCCGAATCTCACGTAATCTCACACAGTGGAAAGGGGGCGTAAACATACATAATTTTTTATTTCGACAAATACCTACATATTGCTAGAAAACTGGGATAAATTAAGTAAAACATGTTTCTCCACTAACATTATGGCTAAACCCAACACAAAAACATTTATCTTGGTTATTTATGTGAATTGAACGCCACAAAGTAGAGCAGTAGCCTCTTGATTGTATACGGCATGTTATAAACCAGCAAGCGAAAAAGCTCACGTGAGATTAGCGGGAGGGGGTCGAGCCAAATATTATCTCACTGAAGGGGAAAGGGTGTCAAAAAATCGCCAGAATTGGCTCACGTAATTAATGGAAGCCTCAGTATTTCTATAAAACTACAGAAATGACGAAATGATCACTGTTTTTTCAAGTAGAAAAAGCTCTCGAGTCTTTTGCAAGTAATTTAGTTAAGTACCTTGTCAGACAGTCTATTTGAAGTCCGTTCCATTTCAAAGAAATATGCTACAGTCAATTTAGTCCCTGCCCCTAGTAGTTCCATACATTAGCCAGGCAAAGGGAGCCCTAAACTCAGACATTACGCAAAGTGACGGAAGCGCCCGCGTTTGACACATCGCTGTCACGCGATCGCGGTTTCTCACGCGCTACACGTTGTGGGAGCTACTCTATATTCTCAAATGATTCTTGATTTAAGGTGGAACGTTTCACTAGCGCGGCAAATTCAAATTTTCTTGCGTTCTTTTGCCAATAATAGCTTAATTACTCAACGTGATTACATGAAAACTACTTTTGCGCAAATAAATATAATGTATCAACAAATTACGATTAAAATTATTTCCTAGATATCAATGGTTTAGCGACAAATGGCAATAAACAATTTTCTTCTGAGTTTTTCAGTCTATTAACCAATGATAAGTACACACTGAGGTGGTGTGGTGTGGTGATACTTTTAATTGTAATTTATTGATACATTATATTTATTTCTGCAAAATTAGTTTTCATGTAATCACGTTGAGTAATTAAGCTATTATTGGCAAAAGAATGCAAGAAAATTTGAATTTGCTGCGCTGAGGAAACGTTCCCCCAAAAACATAGGTTAAAAAATATATCTATAGATTTTTAAGGCCATACAGAAAATTAAGGTTTATATATATATAGGTATACATTTAAGATTTTAAATCCTTACAAAATATATGTATTTAGTAAATAGTATTTACAAACAAAAAATAGTACAAGCTATGCGTAGTTTGGGGCTAGATGGCGCCGTGTAAAAAAAAACTGTTGCGGAAATAAAATCGATTGCTCAGTTCGGAAATTGTATAGGAATCACTTACCCAGTGCCGCGTGGCGAATACTCCTATTCCCGGGCCCGGGTTTGATTCCTGGATTATTAGGCTGGCTATGGCGACTCGTGTATTGCTTCTCCAATTCACTTCAAACGGTAAGGTTGATTCCTTTGCGGATTTTTGTCACACGCGATAAACAAATCGCAACGAGATGTTGCTCATAAGACGGACGACGTAAGTAGTGGTCGTTTTCTCAGTTATTAAGATTGCATAGGTGGCAGCACTTGCATGCTGGAGCGTGTGTCGCCTGAATATATCGCGGATGCTTCAAGTTTGTGACCCCATACATTTCCATTAGAATTTTGAATAGTTGAAGTTTTATATTGTTTGTGCTAATAATGCGCCAATACAAGCTGGATGCTTACATAAAAATACTTAGGACTTGATGAGTTGATGTATATAAACAGAAATACGGAACAAAAACTAATAGGTGTGACGGGTTATAGAGAAAATAGTCTTTCTCCGTTTCATACCACTTTCTTCATACTCACTTGTTAAGTGGAGTAAAACAGGGCAATGATAATTTTGCCTACCGTCCGTGCTATAGGGCAACTGGCGGCGTCTTATTGGCGGTGTCATGGGGAAGAATGTCGAGTTCGAGTTAAAAGAGTACCTTCGTCAGAGACATTCGATCTGCCCAGTTAATTATCGTGTCGGGCTTTTTGCTCTGCCTACGGTTGCCAAATGACGAAATACAGAAAATAGTAATACATTTTCTAAAAGACACTTTGTAACTCTAACGCTTATAGCAAAGTTCGACTAGCTACCCGCTCTACACCTGCCTAACAGTTGCAGTGTAACGCACGCCCGACACTCGAGTGGGTAATTGGGTATTGCGTGCGTGACACTGCACTGCGCACTTCATCCTGAGACATCAGCACAGTTCAGTGGTAAGATATCTAGACTGTGAGATCAGGGGAAGAGAAATGAGAGTAAGTGTCTGCCTACAAACTGGGTAGGTACCTACCTCGGTCCTAGACTCCTAGACAAACTCTTGCTGAAAAGCTTTACCACGTAAATCAATAAGGAATCAATAGTATGCCGCCGGCGCCAGTTAGACACAAGTAAGCATTTGTACTGGTTTATATTTAGTAACTCTTAGGCCTCCATAACAAAAACAAAGCATTTCTAAACTTAGCCAATCTAGACTGTGTTACCCCGCGGCCGTAGGTCATTACGTCTAGACTTGTAGCTAGGCGTAAATAGAATTCCATTGCAACGATAATTAGTAGGTTGGCAATACAATACGATAGGTGTTTTTGTTTTTTAGATTCTCCGTCTACGAGTTTGTATTTTAGGGTTGGTAGAAATGATCTTGAGATTCAGTAAATTATATTTTTAAACCTAAATCTTCTTTCAAATATTAGAATGTCATTAATCTTCAATGATTAATCTGTGTCACGTTTCAATCATATAATTATTGATCATTGCAGTTCTCCGACACACGAGTTAATTTAATGGAATCAGATCAGATATTTAATAATAACCAGGGGCCCAATTCTGTATGAAAACATAGATTCCACACGATACAGAAACCACGTCGTTATCGTGTCTTGTTCAAATCGTGTCACAGCAAGGAATCGTCAATTTTTGTATTCTGTATAATCTAAGACACATTGGTGTCGAGCGCGACGGTCTGGTGAAAATCACGGCGAGCCGATGGATGCACGAGGCGAGCAGCCGCTCAAAGTGGCACTCTGTGGGGGAGGCCTATGTTCAGCAGTGGACGTCTTCAAGCTGGATGATGGTGATGATGATGATGATGATGATGATGATGATGATGAGTTATAGTAAAGACATATAAAACTAGCCCGGCCCCCCACGGGGTGGACCGACGATCTGGTGATAATCACGTCGAGCGATGGATGCACGAGGCGAGCAGCCGCTCAAAGTGGCACTATGTGGGTAAGGCCTATGTTCAGCAGTGGACGTCTTCAAGCTGGATGATGGTGATGATGATGATGATGATGAGTTATAGTAAAGGCATATAAAACTAGCCCGGCCCCCCACGGGGTGGACCGACGATCTGGTGATAATCACGTCGAGCCGATGGATGCACGAGGCGAGCAGCCGCTCAAAGTGGCACTCTGTGGGTAAGGCCTATGTTCAGCAGTGGACGTCTTCAAGCTGGATAATGGTGATGATGATGATGATGATGATGATGATGATGATGATGATGATGATGAGTTATAGTAAAGGCGTATAAAACTAGCCCGGCCCCCCACAGGGTAGACCGACGATCTGGTGATAATCACGTCGAGCCGATGGATGCACGAGGCGAGCAGCCGCTCAAAGTGGCACTCTGTGGGTAAGGCCTATTAATTAATATTGGCATAAGTGGTGGTAACTTTTAACGGGTCGATGTTTCGGAACGCGCCTGAGCGGAACATGATTTTTGACAGTTCAAATCGCGCCAATCCCATTCCACATTCATTTCGCGCGGTTTCGTTCTCATTTCATAGAGAATAGAGTTTTGCAGATTTCTTATGTAAGACAAGGAATTCGCGTGGTTTCGAAGCAAGGAATCGTAAATTGGTCATACAGAATTAGGGTCCAGTAAGTGCGAGTCGGACTCACGCACGAGGGGTTCCGTACCATTACCTATAAAAACGAGCAAAAATAATCACGTTCGTTGTAGTAGAGCACCCTTAAATATTTATTTTACTCTGTTTTTAGTATTTGTTGTTATAGCGGCAACAGAAATACATCATCTGTGAAAATGTCAACTATCACGATTCATGACATACAGACTGGTGACCGGCAGACAGACAGACGGACGGACAGCGGAGCCATAGTAATAGGGTTCGTTTTACCCTTTGGGTACGGAACCCTAAAAACTGGATAAGTGTCAGTAGGACTCGCGTACCGATGCGAAGTTCTGTACTATACACGTCACATGTAGGTACTAGGTAGGTACAATACTTACATTTATGATGAGGCCAACAGCTGCTCTTATTAAAGTCTCCGTGGTCCAACTAGTTTAGTCGATACTAAAGCCAAAACTATATTTTCACCTCACTAGCTCGGAATGGTTCTCTTTGTCATTCAAAATCTGGGCGCAAAAACGCATTTTGCTCGCTAGCGTGGAAAGTGTTTTTAAAATTCGAACGTTTCTATTCAATAATTTTCTCGTCAAGAATTGAGGATTTAACCACAGATCTGCCCGAATTTAATCTTCTTGATATCGCCAGTCCACTGAAAACTCATTAATACCACAGACTACCTCCTAAAAGATACCACCTTTTTCTCGTTCACCAACCTCATTTTTAGAATAATCGCACTGTCCAGCACCAAAGAGTATAAAACCAATACGCTATCCAGCACGGCGACTGCATGGAAAATGGATGAAAAACACTTTTTCTTTAATTTTCCATGAATCACGTGACGAGCTAGTCGTTTACCTGATGTCAAGCGTTACCGCCATCCATAACTAAATGAATAAGCTAAAAACTTTTCTTAGCCTTTTAGCTGTCTTTCTTACATCTTCCTCGCTGTAGTGAGGTGAAAAGTTGTGTGTTGCACTCGGCAGCAAAGTTTTTCTGCGTCTCGTACCTTTGAAACCTTCGCTGCGCTCAGGATTATTCATTTGAACCACTCGCTACGCTCGTGGTTCAATCCTAGACTCCTTCGCTTGCTCAGGTTTCAATTTCAAGTACTCGCGCTAAAAACCAACTTTGCAGCCTAGTATAACAAATAACATTTTTTTAATTTTTGTTTGTCTGTCTGTCTGTCTGTATCTTGGCTGAGCATCACGCTGAAACTACTGAATGGATTCAAATGAATCTTGGCATGATTTGAGTTCATACTACGAGGTAGGCTATAGGATACATTTAATCCCGAAACTCATCACGGTTCTCGCGGGAGAGGGGATGAAAGTAAAAATATGTACTTATTTGTAATTTCCTTTAGACTGAGATAAGGCGTAAACTAGTTAACCCGTGCGAAGACGGGGCGGGTCAGCTAGTTGTTAAATATACGAAGGTTAAATATAATAAAATTTAAAAAATAAGATTAATTAAACTTGCAGTTCAGTTCTCAGTGCTACTATGATAATTATACACAAGTGAATATCAGCTCGCTGACAACCCTGACACTCAGTGCGTCCTGGCGTAGTTCCAACGTTGCGTAGTACGCAGACGTGACGTCACAGGAATCCGGCCAACAATACTACAGACACAACGTTTTCTTCCAATTGGATTTGTTAAATTCCTTTTAAACTAGCGGTATAATCACCAATCAACCAATAAAAATAAATTTAACGATTCAAATCTTAATGTTTCAAGTGATTTTGCCCAAAATAGAATAGTCTAGAGTAGTAATTAATTTGTGCATTTTATCATTTAGTTTAAATTGAATAACTTACATTACCAAACGAATTTTAATGCGAACCATTGTATTTGTATGCTATGCAAAGCAACAAACATGCATGGACTATTTTTATGACATTTATGTAGTTTTCTTTTTATTTCTAATTTATGGGCATAGAATTTGACCACCTGATGGTAAGTAATGACGCGGCCTGCGGTGGTGCATGCTTGCCTAGAAGATACCTGTGACATACCGAAGACCTGCTGTTATTATAAAGGGCCGATGTTGAAACTGAATAAAACAAGCTGTGTGTGAGACATAAACGTAATTTTTATTTTTATTCGAAAGGTCTACTCATGCCATGCAAATATATGCAAATAAATGGTTTGATTAGATTTGTCAAAGCCTTTTGCACATTATTTGTACATGTGACTCAGAAAACCTACAGAGATCCGTGTCAGAAAAAATCCAGCCAAATTCCCCAGAAGATCTTTGTAGAAATATGCAAGCAAATCCCCAGAGGATCTGTGTGGAAAAAAATCCAACTGAATCCCCCAGGAGATCCAAGTGAAGGTAGCCAAGTGAACAGAGAGCAAAAGTCAGTTAAAATAGCATCTAATGTTGAACCAAATAAAAATACCTACACTTCATGAAGCGTTTTTTAAACCAATAAAACATTTTAGGAAATAAGATTTAGGTACTAACGGTAACTGTAGTCAACAATCCTCAATGTACGTAGAACCATGGAACAAGTAGGAGAGCAATGCCAATACACCAAGAAAACAGCGTAGATCAAAAATATGCTAAAAACTTATAAAACTAGATGGCAATGCAAAATGAGCGGGCTATACGGCTAGCTACGGCGGGCCAGGTTTAAAACGGTTTTTTAACATATTTCTGATCTACGCTCAATATAAAGGCCTCTCATTTTTCAGCGCCACCTAGTTTTCTATCGATTTTTGGCATATTTCTGATCTACGCTGTTTTCTTGGTGTATTAGCATTCCTCTCCTACTTGTTCCATGGTAGAACACATTCCCAATGTCCGGAAGCCGCCGGAACAAGATATCAACTTGATTGGCATTTCCTTTCAGCAAAGACATAAGTTGTCAAGATACGTACTACGTCAGCGAACTGGCAGTAACACGGGCAACAATCGTATAATAAGGCAGTATCTACATCAAAAAAATATAAAAAACGTTTACCCAAAGATACAATTTTACTGAATTGTCTCCGCGCCCTTGGACTCCCATGACCATTATCTCCTGCTGGTTTAGCATGGACGGTAGACAAAAGTGTCTTTCCCCGTTTTACGTCACTTTCTTCATACTTGCTTGGAGAAAAACAGGGGAAAGACAATTTTGTCTACCGGCCGTGCTAACCCTACTGGGAGACTCCTGGGATTTTTCTCTAGACAGATCCTGAGATCTATGTGGACAAAAAATCCAGGCGAATAGAAATTCACCTGGATTTTCTTTCCATATAGATCCCCTGAGAATTTTTACTTAGTACTTTGGGCAGGGCGGGCTAGCATGAGCTATAAAAATCGACATAGGTATATCTCTTCTCTCAAGAAAGCGTTTGACCAATGGTAACGCAAGAAACGTTCATGACGTCATCCCCGTGATCGTTCATTCGTCAAATTCATCTCAAAAGAAGACATTAATAATTATGCTGTAGGGTTAGCACGGCCGGTAGACAAAACTGTCTTTCCCCTGTTTTACTCCAAGCAAGTATGAACAAAGTGACGTAAAACGGCGAAAGACAATTTTGTCTACCGTCCATGCTAACCCAGGGGTTATTCATTTAAATTTTTCTCCACGCACACCTCTTTAGGGATTCACTTTGATCATCTGACCACATAGGTTCGAGCTTATTTCAATTTTTTTGTCCATTTAGATCCTCTGGACCGACGATCTGGATATTAGTTCGATATTATTTTTTTTATGTAAACGAATGACGAGCCGATCTAGTCGTTCGCCTGGTACTAAGCGTCACGGCTGCCCATTACAGATTGCAGTGTCACTCGGAACTCATTAAAGTTTCGCGTGACACTGCGCACTGCGCACGTCATCCTGAGACATCACACAGTCTAAAAAAGATTTCTAGACTGTGAGATCAGTTCTTAAGTCCCATTTGCCCAGTAGTTTCACTAGCTACAATGCCCTTCAAACCGGAACACAGTAGTACTTGCGCACTACTGCTTGGCGGCAGAATAACTGGCAAAGCGGTGGTACCCACCTAGACGAACTTTGCAGAAAAGTCCTACCACCTAGTAGAAAAGATATATACCTACTTCAGTGAATATTGCCTTGATATTTTAAAAGGCGTTTAGATCGCATTAGAAAACTGTTGTAAATTGATTGAAAGCACATTAAAAATCCATTTAAGGTGGAACGTTTCATTAGCGCACCAAATTTAAATTTTCTTGCGTTCTTTTGCCAATAATAGCTTAATTACTAAGTGTGATTACATGAAAACTAATTTTGCGCAAATAAACAGAATGTAGCAATAAATTACAATTTAAAGTATCACCTACATATCATTGGTTTAGCGACAAATGGCAATAGACTGAAAAACTAAGACGAAATTTGTTTATTGCCATTTGTCACTAAACCAATGATATCTAGGACATACTTTTAATCGTAATTTGTTAATACATTCTATTTCTTTACGTTAAATCAGTTTTAATGTAATCACGTTTAATAATTAAGCTATTATTGGCAAAAGAACGCAAGAAAATTTGAATTTGCCGCGCTAGTGAAACGTTCCACCTTATGGTGGAGTATTCTTCTTTTGTTTCACATTCAAAAGTTGAAGGTGTGCGAAAAGGACTTGACACCTATTCCCCTCCTCCTATATAATGTAGCCGAGAATCAGGCGTGGGAATCGAGTAGCAGAGATTCTGAAGTCTTAATCCTTACGAAGTACCTACCTAACAGTTTTCCAGCGTTAGCAGACTATATCTAATCAAAAACATCAACAGCCTGAAAACGTCCACTGCTGAACATAGACCTCCTCCAGAGAGCGCCACCTTGAGCGGCTGCTCGCCTCCTACATCCATCAGCTGCGTCTTCCGGTTCGTGGTCGCCACTCGAGAACCTTTCTTCCCCATCGGTTTTCAGTTTTACGAGTGATGTGACCTGTCCATTGCCATTTCAACTTGCTAATAATTCTAAGAGATATATCGGTCACTTTAGTTCTCCTGCGGGTCTCCTCGTTCCAGAGCTTATCTCGCAGTAGAACACCAAGCATAGCTCTCTCCATAGCTCGTTTCGGTAAACACTACCTTATGTAAAAAATACAGCAGAAAATAGTGCAAATATTCTTCTAAAAGATAGAGTGCCGTTCCTTTCCCCATAAGCCTAGTCCAATAAGTCACGACAGTAACCCTGCAATAGGCTGAACTTTCAACCAAAGAGGCTGGAAATAAAATACAAGAAAAGTTCTAGACAAATCGTAATAATTAAAACACAAAGTCAAAATATAACAATAAACTTCGAAAACTTATAAAGGCGCCAATGGGAATTTGTTGTTCTTGTCTTCACTACGCACATCCGACAGCTTTTTTTCTCACCAAGTACGAGTCTGACTTGCAAGAGCGGTTCGATTTACTCTTAACACATGTGAAACTCTTTAGAGATCTGACATCAAATCTCGCTGACCGATAGGTACTAGTGCTAGCATCGACATGGGAGCCTGGTGATGGCGTAACACTGGTGTTATCCGGAAAGAATTCGCCTAGTGTGACGCCTGGTGGAGCCCTCAGTAAAGACTTTACAGTTGTTGATAAAGACGGCCCTGGTACGCATCCACTAATCAGTATCTCATTGTATGGTCCACCCATAATTGTTGACGTCGATCTGCAAGAGACGTTACATTTCGAAGATGGTATTTTAGATGACTTAATTATAACATTAGCCCGACAGTTCACACATGTGTTTTCAAACAACTCTTTCTCTGGTTCTGTAATTCCTGCTGATGTTACCGATGGCAGCAATAGACTCTTTACACACTCAAACACGCTGCCCTTTACTTGCAGTTCTTTACGTTCTATTTCTCGTTTAACATTCACGCTCCCGATTTTCGGTTTCACCACAATCTTTATTGTACAACAGCTTTTGCAGCCATGTTTTGATGCAAAGTTGTCTGCGGAGTTTTGGTCGCCGTATTGTCCTCTTGAAAAGCTGGGACAACTTTTGCAAGCGCTCGTGTCACTTCGCTTAGGGATAAAACAGTGAGCACCTCTTATGTTATCAGTACAACACCCAACGTCTTTCCATAATGAATCTGCCGCCACAGTTTTTAGTTCTGGTTGTGGTGTCTGGTCATTTTTATCAGAATGAATAGAACAAACCTGGCTGCCACAAGGCGTGGTTTTGTATTGGTCACAAGTATTCTCGTTTGCTGAGCAAATATTGAGGTTTTGGCATGGTATTTGTGAATATGTCTCTACGGATTGTGATTTTACAGACTTACAGGATGACCTGCTTGAGGTTTGACTAGTAACACAGGACAGCTTGCTAACAGTTTTAGAAACTACTACAGTTTTACTAGGAATACTTTGACTAGCAACCGAAACTGTTTTTTTAACAATACCTAACCCAGAATTGGCAGGTGATGTCTGAATCTCTTTAGAACAAGTAATGCAGCTTAGTTTAATAGTATCAAAATTAGAAGTCACGTCTTTTTTCATATTGACAGATTCAGGATTGTCAGACGACACACAATGACCAAGTGTGGATTCTTCAACTTTTTCTTTGTGACAAATATGATCAGATTTTACTCCTTTTACTCTGGTATACCTGTGAGGTAGATAACAATCACATTTTCCACTATCACCGTAGAACTGTCTACTGCCTCCTCGGCTGCCACCTCGACTGCCACCTCGACTGCCACCTTGACTGCCACTTCGGCTTTCTTCTTTGCTACCTCCTCCACTGTTAAAACCTCTACTTCCAGGTCCGAATCGGTCATTATTGTCCCCAGATTTGTTGTTAAATGAATACTTAGATGGGTTCCGTCTTTCTGTTCGAATAGTGATTACTTGTTTCTCTGTGCTTATAGTTCCGTCGTCGTTTTGTAGTCTAGTTACTCGAATGATCTCTTTGAATTTTTTCTCAACGAAGCCTAGTTCTTCTTCGGAATTAGATTTCTGTGCGCTCTCGGAACTCGGTTTAGGTTCTTCCAATGGTTGTTCTATACGTACTTTACATGGAGAAGCAACTTTGGCCAATTCTTTTTTGTTATCATGCTCGCTTGGCTTATGATTTATGGTAGGTGCTTCACTTATTTGTTTTGTGGGGGGCACACTTTCAATGGTTTTAACATTTGGACGATCATGCTTGCTTGGCTCATGATGAGTGGTAGGTGCATCACTCACTTGTTTTGTGGGGGGCACACTATCAATGGGTTTAACATTTGGACGATCATGCTTGCTTGGCTCATGACGTATGGTAGGCGCATCACTTACTTGTTTTGTGGGAGGCACACTTTCAATGGTTTTAACATGAGGACGATCAGTTTTTTGGGGCAGGTGTCTTTTTTTATCTTGGCTTTCATAAGACACTACATCAATATTCGCTATAGTACAGACAGGACATATATAATTTGAGTCATATTTTACGAGCTTTGTTTTACATATGCTACAAACATCTGCTGTCTTTATAGCCTTCGCTCCTTTTTTCGTTTTTAACTCTTTAAATCTTTTCAACCTAAATGTATCTTCTCTTTCTTTTTCTTCAAGTTCAGAGTTTATATAAGCAGTAGTAACTTTCAGTCTCGGTACTACTACTTTGCTTATCACTTTGCTTTTTCTGTAAACAAAAGCATCTTCTTGGTCCCATTGCTTCTAAATACTTTCCGAAATGGCTGCCGATTGAACTCACCCTTTTTTTTATATAGGTAAACTCTTTGTTGTACACACCAAAAATGTTTACAAAAAATACGATTACAAGAACTGGGGAACGGTGGGCAACCTTACCGCTGAAAGCTATCTCTTTAAGGCAACCTTTCAATGGAGAGGATAATAATATTGCGAAGCCTTTTAACCATGATAACCTTTTAGTTTTACGATGTAAAAAGTCTTTGTGTTAGGTGTAGTGCTACTAGTGCCAGAACGAAAAGAATTATAGCCATGTCAACTGCTTGGTATCATGATCAGATTAATATTAAGTTTTCATAATGATTATGTAACTGCTTAGTGTAATCGACAGATAATTTCAAGTTTCCATAATGATTTATGTCTTTGTTATGAGCTTAATAATCATATTACCTTCTTAAACTATCACAGAATACACCGTTGCATTAAAAATTAAGTCGAACTATTGGATAACAAAGTGCAAATTTATTATGTTCAATAAATGGTTTGATATTTTTATCTTGTCACAAAAGATTGATTGCGTTTCCACCAGAGATGTGCGAGGATGGGAAGGAACTAGCGAGGGATGTATTTGTTAAGAACCAATAGGATCACTTAATTTACCTAGCTTCGCTCAGCGCAGGTCTAGTGGCAACGGCTCAGCGGAGCGAGGTTTTTGTACATGCAAAACAAGAGAAAAATGTGTGCTATGGATGTGCTGCGAAGGATGTGTGCGGGCAGAGGCGCGCGCGCTCCGCAACGAGCCCGCTACACATCCTCGCACCGCTCATCCACGCACCGTTTCACAGCATCGCTATGAATCCTCGCATCGCTTAGCGGCCTAGCACATCTCCGGTGGTAATACTCACACCGTGTCATAGCCTCGCTACGCATTCTCACAACGCCCAGCTGTCTCGCACATCTTTGGAAACAGCCTAATGCAGCTACGCACTGTTTTTTTGGATCATGTACTATGTATTAGTAGTATATACTATGTGCAAGCAGAAGTGGTCTCTAGGGTGACGAATCTTTTTAATCCCCGAGTGTACCTACCCACAACTACAGACATTTTAATGATTTAACATGGCACCCATATATGGTTGAAATTCCATCAACCCGCACTAAGCGTTTTGCTATGCACTTTATAGTGCGAACAGCCAATGAGTGGAACACCTTGCCGGCGTCCTTGTTTCCAGCTATCTATGATCTGGGTGTCTTCAGTTCGAGAGTGAACAGGTATCTTCTAGGCAAGCATGTACCATCGTAGACTGCGTCATCGCTTTCCACCAGGTGAGACAGTGGTCAAATCCTTTGCCTAAAAACAATTTTTTAAAAATTATAAAGTTGGGACCATGTTGGGTTGGGACACCGTATGAGAATTAAAAGTACTTCAAATAATTTTTACACCAAATTTATTGTCATTTTCAGGAGCTAATTGTAGTTTATAGTTTATGTCAAGACACGATTGATATTGTTTTAACAACGCAATTTATCAAATGCAAATTAAGATCACTTGTTGAAAAACATGATTGTTATGAATTGCTTTCAATTTGTAGCATTGTCTCCGCATCACAATGGAATAACTAATCAACAGCTTTTTTAGAAACTGTTTGCATCAATCCGTTTGGACTTTCAGAATTATTATAACATATTACTGCATTGTTGCCCGGAATAGGTGATTCATTGTTAATTATTTCAGTATTTTTGGTATTTTCAGATGAAACGGTATTCGGTAACTCTTCACTTTCATCATCGTTCATTTCTGTTTGGTTAGGGTCGTGTTTTGAAGTTCTAATAGTTACAGTTTCTCTCTCCTCTTTAATAGTTCCATCAGGGTTCAAAGACCTTTTAATCCGTGTGATTCTACGAACTTTTTTCTCAAAGTATCCAAAGGGGCTTTCTTCGTCCAATTCGGTGTCTTGTTCAGATCCCGCACTACGTTCAGGTTTCCAGTCTTTACTTGCAGCACTCGGCTTGTCAGCCAATTGTTTAAATCCACTACCAGGAGAAGAAATCTTACTTGAACCTTTAAAGACAGGTTTAGTTTTACTCAGGCTGACTTTGGAACGATCTTTACTAGAACTCGATATCGAAGTGCTACATTTTTTTTCAGCCACACTATCCTTTGAACGCACCATATTTATATAACGATCCGGTTTCGATTTAGCCGTACTTTCTTTGGAAGGGATTTTTCTCATACCTATAGGTTCAGGTACCGTTATAACTCCAGGTTTTATGTTACTTTCCTGTGAACAAATCTCAGCGGAACACGGATCAGGGCCTGCACCAACAACTATGGATTGGCATGGAGTATCCGAACCCACCGTTTTGATTTTTATTTGATCCGAGCCTTTGAAAGAAGTTTGAGATTTTCGTTTGGGTATTGTACTAGAACCGAAATCTTTTGTTTGTTTGCAAATATCACATACATTTTCAGAATCAACTCGTTTTAAACTTTTAATAACACCCCTTGTAAATTTACTTTTGCAAACATCACAGATTATTATTTTTTCCGATACTTTCGATGATAATGGTGAAGTTACAGTGTCTGAAGATTGTTCGTTTAGACTTTTACTATCGGAATCATACGATTTCTTAACTGCATAGTTATCCAAACTTTCTGCTAGATGTCTTTTACAAACATCACACATTTTTTCTGATTCCTCCGATCTTACGCGTGGAACCACAGACTGCGGCTGTGTTTTCATATTTTTATTATTAATACGTTCATTTGATTCTGTTGGTTTACTTCGAAAGTATTCTACAGTTTCTGCTATACGTTTTTTGCAAATATCACATATTATCACTGATTTTTCTGAAGCCACTGAAGCCAAACAAGAAATATGCGAAGATGGTATTGGAGTTTTAATCATGCGCTCATTTGGTTTTTTTGATTTTGTTGATACATAATGGTTTCCTTGGCTTTCTGCTACATGTTTTTTGTTAACATCACTTATGACTTTCCCGAACTCATTAGATGGCTGCCGACTAGTTATAGACTTTGGACGTTCATTTGGTTCATTCGATTTTGAGGATAAAAAACTATTTTCGTGGCTCTCTCCTACATGTTTTTTGCAATCATCACAAAAAACTTTCTCAGACTCATTTGATGGCTGGCGACTAGGTATAGACTTTGGGCTCAAATAAGGAGTATACAATGAATGCTTAATTGAGCTTTTGATTATTTGATTTGACTCTTTCGGTTCCTGGCAAGTTTTACACGGTATTCCTAGTATGTCAGTATCAGAAACCACATTACTACTTTGGTAATCTCTATCATACACTTCATCAGATGTTATCGATTGATTACACGTACAGATATCACTGCAAGTAGGATAAATCATTATGCCTTCAGAATGCTCATGGCTATCTAGTTTTGATTTTATTCGCGCAAGGTTTTTGACAATTTTTTCAACACTTTCTGTAGCCAAACCTTCTTTTTGGCATTGCCTTATCATTTCAATGATATCATCCATGTTGGCTAAAAGCTCTTTTACCACTTTAGGCTCTTTAGCATGACTTTTCTTTTTCATATACGCTTTAGTCCTTTCACAAGTTTTTATTAATTCTTCTATACTCGATGAAATCAGTCCCACTGCTTTAGCATTCTTACTCAGCTCTATTGTCTCATTTATTTGACTAACTAATTTATGTAATGTACCTTCGGCAGGTGGTTGTAGTGGTTTTGTATTAGTGTATTTCTTTTCCTCTAATTTATTTCTAAATTTCTCACAATTTTTATTTAATTCATCTATATATTCTGGTGCTCCACCAACATTTTTAATGCTTTCTGTTAACTTTTTTAAGCCTGTGACATACTTTTTCAAACGGTCTAGCTTAGCTTTATCTCTTTCTTGATGTACTGTGCCTTCTAATTGAGATTTGACTTTTTGGCAAGAATAAAGGAATTCTTCAACACTAGTTGTGAGAAGACCTTCACTTTTGTACTGCATTGTTATTTTTTCCACGTCTTGGATTTGTTTTTTAAGATCCAGTAGCCGTGTATCAATATGTTTTGCAGAAACATCAGGTTTGGACTGACTATGACTACTTGATTGTGATTCAATGTAGTCAACTGGTACCATGTTTTGAGTTATGCTAATAACCTCATTCATATGAGATTTTAATTTTTCTAATTTACATTTAAGACATTCCGGCCCCCCTTCATGTTGTAAAGACCCTTTTTTTACATATTCTTCTAGTCTTATCTTTACATCTTCGCAAACTTTAAAAAACTTTTTCATATTTACGCCATCACATCCATTTTCTAACAAGTTTTGACTTAATGAAGCCACTTCATTGAGGGTGCGTTTAAGTACTTCCAATTTATTATTCACATTAGATCCTCTAGTATCTATCCGGCGCGAGCCGACTTCTATATTTTCCATTTTTAATGCATCTTTATCTTCTTTAACCTTCTTCTTAGACGTATATGGTGATTCTGTATTTTCATTACTTAGTAAATTTGCTTTACAACTTTTGGTGTGCTGTGAGCATGTTGAGCAAAAATGTGAGGAGTTTTTATTATCAATCGGACACTTCTGTTGACTTTTTTGTGCTTTGAATTTCTTACTGGATTTATCTTCTCTTTCCATATTGTATGTCTATGAAAATAGCTTTTAACGATAATTAAGTTTTTGTAGTATTAAAGCCGTAGTATTGTGTACCTACTCGAACAACGTACCGTTTTTAGTATTTAAAAAATCACAATTTCTTAGAATGTTGGTCTATAATAATAATATTGGTTTTATTCCCTTTCTCTTAATTACTGGAGCTGTTGCTCATATCACTATCTGAATTCTTCAAACTGTTACTTACACTAAACGATATGCTTTTTGTAATTTTATTCTTCTTTACTAATGGTTTCTTCGTATCATTAATAGATCTGGATTTATTAGCAATTTTAGCATTATCTGCTACATTCATTAGTAAATTTGATTCAGGTTCAGTTAAACTTTGTTTTTTATTGGCATCGATATGTTCAGAAACATTTTCGTTCAAGTTTTGATTATTATGAAATTCGTGTAATTGTAACATCTCTTCAAACTCAGTGCTTGAAGACAACAAATATTTTTGTGTATTCTCACGTACTGAGTTACAACTATCCCTGCTAAAAGAATTGAACTTTAAACTTATATTCAAAAAACTCACTGACGACAAGCAACATTTTTCAATAGGGTCAGCCATTACAGATGCTGGAAGCAAAATCTCTGATTTAGCATTTCTGGCATTTTGCCAAATTCCAGGTTTACCTATAGTTACAAGTCCAATAGTTTTACGGTCTGATTTTGTCGTTGATGCCCTAGATTCAGTATTCGACCCGTGGCTTGTCTCAGACTGCGATTTATTATTTACAGGATTATATGGAGTTCTACTTTCCTTCTTCTTCCTTATTACTTTTCTTCGCTCACTGATTGTGCCATCATCATTTTTCATTCTAATAATTTTGGTTGTTTCTTCAACGTCAATTTCAAATGTACCTAATTCTAAATCATCCATGTTCACTTTATTGTCTTGACCTAGAGGTGCGGGATATACATTTACAACCAATGATGTTGCTGTAGTTGTTGATTCTTTATTTGGCAGCGAATGTTGTGAGGATTCATCGAAAACAACTGTATCTTTTGATTTTACTTTCGGAGTAATCCCCAATGATTCTCCAGCTGCTTTTCCATGGGCTTCTTTTTCTGCGTTTTGTTTCATCTTATTCGCTTGTTCTTTCAGGAATCTTGATTTGCAATGATTGCACAATAAATGCTGGGGCACATCTGATGGTATGGGCTCCAACTTTTCACTTATACTTGAACCAATTTTACTCCTTAATTCTTCGGCGCTTTTAACCAAATCTTCTATCCCATATAAACCATCCACTTCTTTAGTTAGAAGGACTATATTACCTAACTGCGCTTGGTAACTTTCCAATCTTGCTATTATAGAATCATCGGTAGTATCTTGTATCATAATTTCTTGTAGCATTTTAGAAGAAATATCTTCTGGGTGCAGGATCTCACCGCAAATACGGCAAGTTAATAAGTTTTTAAGAATATCCTTATTTTTTTCTGGTATTGACTTGCCAACTATATCTATCATATCATCGAAACCGTCTTCTGTGAAATCTACTTGCTTCTGTCTTTGCGTAACCATAAACTTGATACATATATTGCAAGTTGGGTCTGGTTCGTCTGGGTGAAGCTTACACTTTTTTCCTCTGTCTTTATATTTGTTTGCCAGTATCATTTTTATTCTATAGAACTCCTCCCTGCTGAATTCTTCCAGCTCGTCAAGGATATATCGCATTGTAGCTACGGTTCTTGGTATTACCACACGTTGTAGTACGTTTTGTCTCCTGTGGAATTATTTGAGTTTCATTTATTTCCTTTAATTTGCTGCCGATGTCGTTCCTTCTTCTGGTTAAGGACTGTACGGGTTTATTATAAATATCTATATTAGTTTGCTGTGATAAAATCTTCATCGTCTATATCTTCACTTCTGTCTTTACGATTATGTTTTCAAGCCGCACTGACGATGAACTCTATCTCAAGCACTAAATTACATTTATCAAACGTATTCATATCAAATTGTTTATTCATAAAGAATCTTAGCATGTCTTTTCTTTTAGTAATGTGACTAGTTATTTTATATTTTAAAATTACTATGTTTCAATCTTGAACTAATATCTTTTAATTAATTTCACTACGCTGTAAAAATAAACACTTTAATATTTTCAAAATTTTCTGATTCAACATAAACCTGGGTCACGTCTCATATTATAACTCTGAGAAATTTGGATGTCTGGTGATTACCGGTATAAAGTGGTTAGGGTGTTAAAATGTTATTAAATGTTACGTTAATAATTTATTTTAGGTTAACTGTATATGTATTGATTAAGTATTGACGTTATATTATATTGAAATTATATTAGAAACCTAACTACTTAACAATAATTATTATAATCTATTTCTTTCTGTGTTGTGTGTAGTTAGGCTGACTTACGCTATTGAATTGGGCAGGCCTGTAATGATAGTTGTAATTTGAATAAATAAATATATAAATAAAGTAACGCCATTTCTTGTAGTTACGACAGACTTTAAAAAAGCAGTAGATTCTCAATTTGGTTGTAAAATGGGGCAACTCAGTTGACATTCACAGTGTTTAAGATACAGAAAAGATGTATTTAAATATAGATGATAAATAATGCTTAGTTTTTAGACAGCTGTAGTCAAGTATTTAAAAAATGCAACATTCCCCTTACCTTGTATGTACATTAGCGAAATTTTTATTTTCACGAAACAACACCCTGATTTTTTTAATGAAAAATGGTGAAGTTCTGACCCGCCAAAAAAGGAATAAGCTTTTCTCAAACATGCTTGGAAATGTGAGTATTATTTTGACAACCTTCTTCGAGATAAATCGAAATTGCTGTACTGGCGAACAGCGGCCGGCAAAAGTTGTATGAAAATCCATGTCAGTCGTGGTTTAGCGGCCAAATAAATTACATACAAAACTCATATCTGTCGTGTAATTTAAAATTGGAAAAAAGACGATTCAAACTGGCTTGCAAATAGAATAGATGAGAACTGAGGAGAATTGATGTAAATTGATGAGAACTGATAAGAACTGATGAGAATTGACGAGAATTGATGAGAATAGATGGGAACTGATGTGAATAGATGAGAACTGATGAGAACCGATGAGACTGATGCGAATTGATGAGAATCGGTGAGAATCGATGATATTTGATGAGAATTGGTGAAGATTGATGGGAATTGATGAGGATTGATGATAATTGATGAGAATCGATGAGCATTGGTGAGGATTGATGAGAATTGATAAGAATTGATGGGAATTGATGAGGATTGATGAGAATTGAGGAGAATCGATGATATTAGATGGGAATAGACGAGAATAGATGATAGTTTTCATTTCCGCGCATTATTTGAGAAAAGTACATATACAAGCCTTGGCCACAACAAGGCATTGATGGACTTACGTATGTGTGCCCACATTTACACGTTCGTCCATCAATGCCTCTGTTGCTGGCCGCTGCAGTAATGTACTATACCAACCTATTATATCGACCTCCTGCTCGAAAAGATGTATATAAGAGAAATGTATATAATATGTGCATATCTATTTACAACAGTGTAGGTACGTACCTAATGACATGAAGATATTAGAAGGTAATAGATTTAAGAAATGTTTCACTGACTGGCTTCAACGCAACTGTTTTTATAGTATTTATGATTTTTATAGCAGTATCGCCTGCTCAGCGTAATCTACAGATTAATTTGTAAAGGAAAAATTCGAATCACGAGCGGGACTTGAACCCGCATCCATCCGTCCCTAAAGCCGGGACATGCTTTACTTAAGCTACCGTGACAAGTGGTCTCGTGTCCGAATTTATCCTTCACCTTTTTACAACCAACTTACGGAGTTGGCAGCGCCATCTATTGAGAAATTCTTAAGAATTATCCCAACCAGCACGGTCAAGTTACATCAACACAAATGCTGTAAAGATAACGCCTCCCAAATCAATATTTATGATTTTTATAGCAGTATCGCCTGCTCAGCGTAATCTACAGATTAATTTGTAAAGGAAAAATTCGAATCACGAGCGGGACTTGAACCCGCATCCATCCGTCCCTAAAGCCGGGACATGCTTTACTTAAGCTACCGTGACAAGTGGTCTCGTGTCCGAATTTATCCTTCACCTTTTTACAACCAACTTACGGGGTTGGCAGCGCCATCTATTGAGAAATTCTTAAGAATTATCCCAACCAGCACGGTCAAGTTACATCAACACAAATGCTGTAAGGATAACGCCTCCCAAATCAATATTTATGATTTTTATAGCAGTATCGCCTGCTCAGCGTAATCTACAGATTAATTTGTAAAGGAAAAATTCGAATCACGAGCGGGACTTGAACCCGCATCCATCCGTCCCTAAAGCCGGGACATGCTTTACTTAAGCTACCGTGACAAGTGGTCTCGTGTCCGAATTTATCCTTCACCTTTTTACAACCAACTTACGGGGTTGGCAGCGCCATCTATTGAGAAATTCTTAAGAATTATCCCAACCAGCACGGTCAAGTTACATCAACACAAATGCTGTAAAGATAACGCCTCCCAAATCAATATTTATGATTTTTATAGCAGTATCGCCTGCTCAGCGTAATCTACAGATTAATTTGTAAAGGAAAAATTCGAATCACGAGCGGGACTTGAACCCGCATCCATCCGTCCCTAAAGCCGGGACATGCTTTACTTAAGCTACCGTGCTCGTGATTCGAATTTTTCCTTTACAAATTAATCTGTAGATTACGCTGAGCAGGCGATACTGCTATAAAAATCATAAATATTGATTTGGGAGGCGTTATCTTTACAGCATTTGTGTTGATGTAACTTGACCGTGCTGGTTGGGATAATTCTTAAGAATTTCTCAATAGATGGCGCTGCCAACCCCGTAAGTTGGTTGTAAAAAGGTGAAGGATAAATTCGGACACGAGACCACTTGTCACGGTAGCTTAAGTAAAGCATGTCCCGGCTTTAGGGACGGATGGATGCGGGTTCAAGTCCCGCTCGTGATTCGAATTTTTCCTTTACAAATTAATCTGTAGATTACGCTGAGCAGGCGATACTGCTATAAAAATCATAAATATTGATTTGGGAGGCGTTATCTTTACAGCATTTGTGTTGATGTAACTTGACCGTGCTGGTTGGGATAATTCTTAAGAATTTCTCAATAGATGGCGCTGCCAACCCCGTAAGTTGGTTGTAAAAAGGTGAAGGATAAATTCGGACACGAGACCACTTGTCACGGTAGCTTAAGTAAAGCATGTCCCGGCTTTAGGGACGGATGGATGCGGGTTCAAGTCCCGCTCGTGATTCGAATTTTTCCTTTACAAATTAATCTGTAGATTACGCTGAGCAGGCGATACTGCTATAAAAATCATAAATATTGATTTGGGAGGCGTTATCCTTACAGCATTTGTGTTGATGTAACTTGACCGTGCTGGTTGGGATAATTCTTAAGAATTTCTCAATAGATGGCGCTGCCAACCCCGTAAGTTGGTTGTAAAAAGGTGAAGGATAAATTCGGACACGAGACCACTTGTCACGGTAGCTTAAGTAAAGCATGTCCCGGCTTTAGGGACGGATGGATGCGGGTTCAAGTCCCGCTCGTGATTCGAATTTTTCCTTTACAAATTAATCTGTAGATTACGCTGAGCAGGCGATACTGCTATAAAAATCATAAATATTGATTTGGGAGGCGTTATCTTTACAGCATTTGTGTTGATGTAACTTGACCGTGCTGGTTGGGATAATTCTTAAGAATTTCTCAATAGATGGCGCTGCCAACCCCGTAAGTTGGTTGTAAAAAGGTGAAGGATAAATTCGGACACGAGACCACTTGTCACGGTAGCTTAAGTAAAGCATGTCCCGGCTTTAGGGACGGATGGATGCGGGTTCAAGTCCCGCTCGTGATTCGAATTTTTCCTTTACAAATTAATCTGTTTTTATAGTGTTAAGGATTTTATGGATTTTATGGTTAATACTAAGATTTATTTGTAAATGATAAAAATATTTAGTTATTAAATAACATATTTGCACGTCTGCTTGCAGACTAAATACAATGAGCAAAAACTAATTTTAAGAGCTACTACCACTTGTGTTTCAGCAAATAAACAATTTGATTAGATTTGCAAGTTTCTTTTTTTGTTTGTTATCAGAACTTCGTCATTTATAAACCGTCATACTTATTTTTTTATTTGATTAAAATATACTTCCAGAAAGGTTCTCGAGTGGCGACCTAGACCCGCGGAAGACGCAGCGTAGGCCGGTCCCCACTAGGCGGACCGACGATCTGGTGAAAACCGCAGGGAGCCAAAAGATGCAGAGGCGAGCAGACACTCAAAGTGGCGCTCTCTGGGGGAAGCCTATGTTCAGCGGTGGACGTCTTCAGGCTGTGGATGATGATGATGATGACGGTGACTTTCAGATTGGCCCTATATAAAAAATTTCATCAAAATTGGTTCAGGAGTTTGGATTTAAATCAAAATGGCTGGAAAAATGTTACTAAGGCATGTTGAAGATGTTTTAGTATTTTTTTAAACGGGCAACGTTCCTTTTTCTTTCAACTAAGTACTAATAACTATTTATTAGTTATACTAAACGTTAGTGAGAATATTTACAGAACATAAAACTATAAAGATATTTCACGAGCTTACGTGATATTTTAAAGAGCGTTAAAGATATTTCACAAAGCGTTAAGTAATATTTTACAGAATGTCAAAATATTTTTTCACAATGCTTTATGTGATATTTCACAATACGTACGTAGACGATATTTCACAGAGCGTTATGTGTAATTTAGAGAACGTCGAAGATATTTCACAAAACGTTGCGTCATATTTTACAGGCCCTTAAAGATATTTTACAAAACGTGTATCCTACAGAACGTCAGATACTTTGCAGAGCGTTACGTGATATTTTACAGAACGTCAAAGATTTTTTACAAAGCGTTACGTGATAATTAACAGAACTTAAAAGATATTCACAGAGCGTTTCGTGATATTTGACAAAACGACAATTTCGCTGAAGACGGTTATTTTGAAAATTAAATATCACTTAAGTTGGTCTTACTACCGTCCAGTCCTTAACAGATGGAAGGGTGAGTTCATCGGCAGCTTGGCCCTGGAAGGGCTGTTACTTTAAGCTACTACTTAATACCAAATAACCACAAAATAAGTACACGTAAAAAAAAAAGTTAAAACGTCTTTTAAACTTCGTTATAGAAGTATGATTCTAACCTGATATAAAATTAGACTTCTGGTATAAAAATGACATTATATAAGATTCAGACGTTTTATCTTTTTGCAAAAAAGATTGCAATAAAGGGCCATAGAGAAGGCTGCAAGAAAGAAATTGATAGTCAAAGCGTCATAAAAGACAGTCGTATGCCACCCACCGAGCCACACTCGCTAGCACTCACTGGGGATCGTCCAATACTCACGTGAGGTTTGAAAGGGGGGGGGGAGGGTTCGGAAAAAATCACCAAACATCACCGGAGGGGATAATGAGATTTCACGTGTATTTACCTAATTTTTCTTTGAACGCGCAATTTGTAAATAAATAGTGGCGCATGCTAGGCCATCATGTATCACCAAGGGGGAGAGGGGGGGGGGAGTTTAAAAAGTAGCTAAACATCACCTGATCAACCTGATCGGTTCATAATCAGATAGTCTTTGATAATTTTCTCTATGTCCCTCTATTGTAAGATTTCAGAGGAGCTGCTTCGCAAACCAAATTCTTATACTTTTTCACTATCATCTAAGAACTTCTACTTCTGCCCGGCTAGCGTGCGCACCGCGACAAAATTTTCTCGACACTATCTCGTGAGAGACCGTGACAAGGCTTTATGGTAGCGCCTAAGTGTGTCTCATTCTAACAACGACGACAAGTTTTCTCGCGGTGCGCATGCTAGGCCATTTGAACATATTGTGGCTTCCATTGAGCCATATCCATATCTAGCGTTTGGTTTGCGAATCTAAAGACAAGCACTTACTTGGTAGCGTTTTTATGAGCCTTCTCCAAGTCCGTGAAGGCGACGCGGAGTTGCAACATGAAGATTATGCGCCTAAGGAGGTCACGCCAGGCCTTCTTGGCGGTAGTCACCGCTGTACCCCCTTTGGCTATGCCAAGGTGGGCGTAAGCATCGTAGTTCGTCTGAGGAATAAAAGTTGGATGGGTGATCGCTACAAAAAGTGGTATTTACAACTGAGCCCCGTTAAGGCGTCGGTCGCCGGGAAAATACGAACATCTGTCTAAGGCGTTCCTTTCCGCGCCACACACACCCACACATACTCCAGGGCTACTTCTGTTTCATCATAAAAACAAAGACTTCTATGTATACACTAGACAGCACATCTCTAACTTGCACTGTCGACCACTGCAAATAAGCCAGCCAGCGTCTTCTCGCTCATACGAAGCTCGGCACTCAAAGCGACTGCACGTGTATTGCAATAAAAATTATGAACCGAAAATGGCGTCGTCGTGCTTAGATACTACAAAAACCAGTCGGGTAAAACAAACAAACGCGACGGAATCACTTTTAAACAATGAGTTTAGAATTTGGAACAAAATACACCTAAATAAAATATTATTTTGTCAATTTATAACGGCGCCAGAGCGCGCGGCGGCAGCCATATTGGCAGAGTAAACGAACACTGACCGAACAATACGGGTTGTTCCTGCTATCCCCCACATTTTCGGCCCCATGGGGGATAACAGGAATTCCTGTTGTCCCCCACTAATATAAGTCATATTCAAAATTATAATATGGTAAAAAAACAATAGATATATAGTTACATTACTATTATGTTATAGTAAAATCACACTTCACACTCATATATAAAGTTTATTTAAACACCTAGATAGATAGATAGAGATGTATGGTTGACACAATTATTGATATCGGTCGTCAGGCGTGGTGGGTAAAAACCAAGTATGTGTGACGTGACCACCAGAAAAATCTAACATCATCAGGAAGTCGTCTCCGAGATGGGCCTGCTCAATGGCTCTCTGAAGCTACAAGTCGGATAGGTATCCTGTTTGAACTAAAGTTGTAGAAAACCCTGGGACGCTTCCAGAGAAATAAAAAAAAATAGGGTTGCCATACAAAAAAAAAGTTTCCATACAAAACTAAATAAATAAATAAATAAATAAATATGTGTGGACATTTCACACAGCGCCATCTAGCCCCAAACTAAGCATTATAGCTTGTACTATGGAAACCAGATAACTGATACAATACTTATATACTTTTGTTTGTAAATACATACATAGAATACAATATGACACCCAGACACAGAACAAACACCTATGTTCATCACACAAATCTTTGTCCCGGGTGGGAATCGAACCCACAGCCTACAGTTCAGAAGGCAGAGCTACTACCAACTGAGCTATCAGGCCAGTCAAAAACTGAAACGCTTATACATCGGAAACCCACATTTTGGGGATATCAGGAACAACCCAACAATACAACCTACAAACACTAGCGCTGCGATTTAATCTCGTAAAGCGCTGTAGCGGATTTTAGTTTAATTATACCAAAAATGGCAACTATTTCTGCTTGCCATAGCTTCTCTAGTACGTAGAACATAATATACCTCTTTGCATAAAAATGACTTATTAAATATTCGACTACAAAATGAAGTGTGGAATTAGAATTACATTATTAGGTGATTACAATACATTACAATAAACCCTACAAATTTGGTGAGAATGCAACTGGGTAGGTACCTGTATTAATAAAAATATACATACCTCGACTATGCTGAGCTGTAAAACTTTCACACCAGATATCGACTTGGCTGTTGCCTCTATTCTAAGACCCTGTAACAAAAATTACAAAAATTAATTGTGTTTGTGGGTTTTTCTTCATATTCTAATGTACCGTGTGATCCCAGAAGGATCCCGGCGAAAGAGTAGGACCACTCCATCTCTTCCCTTGGGTGTCGTAACCTAGGGAATATCTAGGGAATGGGCAGCAGCATTCTCCTCGGATCTTCATTATAATATACTGCGAGTTGCGATCACCAAGACGCCGGTGCCAAGCCCTATGGGGGAGGCCTATGTTCAGCAGTGGACGTTTTCTGGCTGAATGATGTATATGGTGATACCAATAATTAATAACCATCACCATCCTCTTTGCTTTCCCCATTTTTATTGGGGTCGGCTCCCATTCTAACCTGTAGCGGCGAGCTACCAGAATTACACGAGCGACTGCCATCTGACCTTGCAACCCATAAGGGACCAGTAACAGGGATGGTTACACCAGGCGTCAGTTCTATCAGGCATCTGACTACCCGTAACGATTGCCATAGATGTTCTTATGACAACCGGGACCGACGGCTTAACGTGCTCTCCATTATCCACATGTGCTCTGCATTAATAATATGGAAAATAATTTATCTATGTACAATCCATTAATCATTTTAATTACAATCGCAAAATTCCTACTAATCATTATTGTCGATAAAAATAAAATGATAAAAAAAATATTATGTGTGACGTCACTGCTAGATAGCATGTGAAAATAAGCACTACATAGTTTCGGTATGTATACACAACGCCTTCGTGGCGCAATTGGTTAGCGCGTTCGGCTGTTAACCGAAAGGTTGGTGGTTCGAGTCCACCCGGGGGCGGTTATTTTTGGGATTTCGTAAAAATATTAATCTCAGTTACAATTTGACGCCTCGCAACAGAACCACCATGTACTAATTAATAGCCGCGATAACTTACTACTAGTTTATTCTAAAATAACTTTTTTTAATTTTTAAAGAGCCTCCTTCAATAGGTGATAATAAAAAAATAAGTAAGTAGGCAGATAAATTAAGAATCTTATTTTGTTTCGTTGTGTTTTTTGGGTTTTCCCTGTTACTGGTCCGTTATGGGTTGCGAGGTCAGATGGCAGTCGCTCGTGTAGTTCTGGTAGCTCGCCGCTACAGGTTAGATTGGGAGCCGACCACAAATGGGAAAAGCAAAGAGGATGATGATGTGTTTTTTTTTGGTTTAAGTCTTTTTTTAAACAACATACTAAATTGTGGTACAAGGGACCAATATAATGTATTTGGAGTGAGAGCGGTTGTTTGAATCCAGAGCGAAACTACGCTCGCTACGCTCTGGATTCTACTTTAGAATCTTTAGCGGGATTCAAAGTACGTCGCGCGAAGTTAATAAATGTTGGTACCGTGCGGCACACGGCTTTTCATACCCATCTATGAGAAGGGTTGCTCCCTGAGTACACCGATCCCCGAGGCCCCCGTCCCGGAGGGCCACGGAAGTTATTTCGTCTTTGTTAATGACCCATTTTAGGCGCATTTATCGAGAACCCCTTCACCTCTTTTCGAATAGATAATGGGATGAACAATGATAAGTAGGTACGAGTAGGATTCAGGTTGCACGGCCCCACACGTCTTGTGGTAACGGAGGTGTAAGGTTACTCACCCACTGGCGCAGAGGCCCGAAAGGGCCTACCACCGGGACGAGATAGTGAATGCTAGCGCGACCCTATATCGCCCCATCCAGGCGGGCGGCGCCGGCGGATGGATCACGGGGGAGTTTTAGTTTTCAAGTCCCACATACTCCATGCCATCACCCCCGTGGTGGCAGGGAAGTGCGAAGGCATTTCCCCCCTCAAGAAAAAAAGAACTCGGGTTGTAAATGTTCTGCAGGTTGTTTGTGCAGCCAGTACTAGTTCAGTTTAGGCTGTTTATCGCGTTTTAAAAGCATATAAAGCAGATCCTATGCATTTTCAGCCTAGCTGAAAGAAGCCGCGTGCTGAATTAAACTTGTATGTATCGAAGTATGAATTGATTGAATTTTGACATCCACCTATTATATTGTTATGAATGTAATGTTATATATTGAACAGTTTCAGATCCATTCATTATTGTCATTGTTTTTTTAATACATATTATTGTTTTTTCTTAGATTTAAGTTTTTCTACAATATTCATATAAAAATAAATTACAAAAATATTATAAAAAAACCCTTAAACCTAGAGTGCCGCCGGCAGCGGGGCAGGACCCAAGCTACCGGTGGTTAGGGCTGCAGGGTGAGGAACCTCCTGACAATACGTGCCGTGTCAAGGAGTACTGCCTTCTGAATCTGACCCTTGACCCAACCGTCTAGCGAGAGCCTCTCGAGGTGTTGGTCGAGGCTCTTCGCTATAAGGCCGTTCGCCGAAACGACTATCGGGACAATGCTTGTCGAGTCAACATTCCACATGGCGGTTACCTCGTGAGCCAAGTCAAGGTATTATACATATTATTATTATTAATATTTGAAACAGCAACTCTATCCATTTTTAAACTTTAGGTAAATGTTAAGTAAGTATATCTTTCTTCCATGATAGTACCTTCAATTCGCGTCAGTGATTAATGTAAAATGGATGTGAAGTTGTCAATGACATTGTTATACATAAGTAGATAGATAGATAGAAAAGGCTTTATTGCACAAGATAATCAAGTACATAGGCGAACTTAATGCTAAGTAGCATTTTCTTCCAGTTAACCTTTATAAGTACATACATAATATTGAATACCCGATGTGGATAAATTGACCTCATGATCATGACAAGTGCAAGTTAGACCTAGCATTATATTTACTGCGTCAGTTACTCAATACCTAAATGATTCTGATTCTGAAGGTAGGATATATATATATTATATAAACTTCCTGCAAAGTTCGTCTAGGTAGGTACCACCGCTTTGCCAGTTATTCTGCCGCCAAGCAGTAGTGTGCAAGCACTACTGTGTTCCGGTTTGAAGGGCATTGTAGCTAGTGAAATTACTGGGCAAATGAGGCTTTATGATCTGATCACTCAGTCTAGTAATCTGATTACTAGACTGGGTGATGTCTCAGGATGACGTGCGCAGTGCAGTGTCACGCGAAACTTTATTGTTTTAAAGTTCCGAGTGACACTGCAACTATTATGGGCGGCCGTGTCGCTTAACATAAATTAATTAATAAATTATGCTTAATATTTAAAAAATCACAACATTATTACATGAATATCCTCATTTATTTTATAGGGGGGTGTATAGGCCAGTTTTGCCGACCTTCTTTATTAATTTTTACATTTCAATTCAAATTAATTCTTTTAAATTAATAGTTATGAGGTTGACACGCAAAACATTTGCAAAAACCTTAAATATAGATATACTTTTTGTTAAGGGGGCAATGTGCCTTTACTGCTTAAGCTAACTACGACAATAATAAAAGCTAAACTAGCTACACTATCTACTAAAAAGAACATACCTATGGACTGTATACTAGCCGCGATGGCCTATAGACTATTATAGACAGTCCAAAATATGCTCCAGCCCACTACCGGTAGATATACTTCATTTTAAATTACTTTTTTTCTTTTTTTTTTCTTATATTTTGGCTTCACACATAGCGTATTTAGCCAGTGTCAAGTTTTGTAAATTTTCATTTTTAAATTTTCATCGTATTATGGAATATTTCACTTAAAGTCAAGTCATAGGCACAGTCAGAGTGGTCATAGTCTAGTCTAAGTCATAATCCAGTCTAAGGCATGCCCTAGTAAAGTGGTGGCAACTTTACTAGAGGCTTCTATGGAATTTTGGAAGCAACATGAAAAACCACGTTTCACTACATTATATCACTTGCCCACACTCATGCTCGTAATTCAGCACTTAATGGCGTAAAACACCACCAATTTTAAACATTAACACTGGAAAAAGCATAAGTTTTGTAAAATAATACAATGCACCGACGTGAACTTTTCCGCGTTCCCGCCAAAACTCCTACTTAAATTTTTACAGTCCTTATCGTTTGTAATTTTTAAATCTAATCACAAAGCATTTTATAATATTATGCTAACTATAAGTAATTAAAACCAAAGCAGATATGATTATCTTGGGTGGTTGATATTTATAATTGATATTTTTATAATGTTTAGATTATTATATGTTCTGCACGCGTAAATTTAGTTCCGTATATTTCACAGTCTACGTAACGCCTTCGTGGCGCAATTGGTTAGCGCGTTCGGCTGTTAACCGAAAGGTTGGTGGTTCGAGTCCACCCGGGGGCGGTTATTTTTGGAAAATAACAAGCTTTTTTTGATATTATGTTATTATTCAATGAGGCAATGCTGCCAACATGTTGGGTACGCTACCTACCGGTAGTGGGCTGGAGCATTTGGACTGTCTATAAGCCATCGCGGCTAGTCATTGACTTATACATCCAGTTGACCAATGATACAACTTCCCCTCATACGAAAATTACTGGTGTATTTCAAGCACTAATTACTAATAAACACTATGAATTTCTAATAAATCATGAGAACTCATTGATGTCTTTTGTTCCATCCTGCTCTGTTCTTTGTAATTACGTGTGACTGTCTCGTTTTGTTACCTCGCCCCCTGCCCGCGCAGGTGAGTCGTGTTTGTACGAGAAGTTATGTTCACGAGCTATCAACGGGCTTTATAATCTTTGCGGCTAGTATGCAGACCAAATGTTCTTTTTAGTAGATAGTGTAGCTAGTTCATTAGTTTTTATTAGTGTAGTAGTTAGTATAAAAAGTATTAGCCAAGTACTTCATCATGGTGCGGAAATTATTTCAAATCTATAAGAAAGACTATCCACTGCTGAACAATTGAACATGGTCAAAAAAATTGGAACCCTAAAAATAAAACAATCAATTGATCAATCTATGCTGAGTCGACGAACAGCTGGGTAATCACGTAACTTGATTGAAACCCATAGAAACTCAAAAATGTATGGATTTGACAGTTTCAATAAGCAGTTACTGTGGAAACTTTCAAATGCGGAATGAAATTTTCCTGTTGCATTGCAATAAAAGTTACATGATCACACCGCTGCGCTCAAGTCAAGATTTCATTAATATTAAACCGGCCAAGTGCGAGTCAGACCCGCGCACGAAGGGTTCCGTACCATTATCTATAAACACGAGCAAAAAAAACACGTATGTTGTATGGGAGCCCCCTTAAATATTTATTTTATTCTGTTTTTTTAGTATTTGTTGGCAATAGAATTACATCATCTGTGAAAATTTCAACTGTCTAACTATCACGGCTCATGAGATACAGCCTGGAGACAGACGGACAGACAGACAGACAGCCCTTAAAAATAATGAATACATAAGTACTTATTGAATTATTTAAAAAAAGGAAAGTAAACATAACTTTTGTGAAATAAAATTAAAGTTCTGTTGTCGATGCCCGTCACTCCGCTAATATTTATCAATTCAACAGCGCTAATACGTTATATTAATATTTTTAACCATAACACAAAGTATTTTATGATTTTTACAATGACTAAAAACACTGATAAAACAAAGATAGGTACGGTTTATCTTGAGATGATGTCTGGTTATCTAAATCTATGTTTATAATTATTATTTATAAAGTATTAGTTGGCGCGCGTAAATTTGATCCCGTATATTTCACACGCTACGTAACGCCTTCGTGGCGCAATTGGTTAGCGCGTTCGGCTGTTAACCGAAAGGTTGGTGGTTCGAGTCCACCCGGGGGCGGTTATTTTTGGAAAATAATAATCACGAAACAAAAACATAAAGCTTTTTTGAAAATAATAACACAAAATAATATTTAAGCTATTTTTAGAATTATTTTATTAAATAAAGTCGGCTAAGTGCGTGTCGGACTCGCAGACCAAGGGTTCTTAGTAATAAGACAAATTAGTAAACAGTTCCATTAATGAGATACTTAGTGATTGGAACAAAACATTTATCACAAGTCCAACTTTTTTTTTTAACGGGCAAATTGCCTTTATTACTCAAGTCCAACTTGCAATCGGCCGATTTTTTTTTTCAAGCAATAAGCTATTGTCCTGCTATTTTTTTATTGCATAAATTAGTAATATTCCTCAATAAATAAACACTCGTGAAAACCAAAATTAAATATCTCAAAAAATGAGAACGTTACAAGCATTTTAAAATACAGGAATGGAAAGAGACAGCTCAAACGTGCAGTGACGTCACTCTTGCTCCTTCATAGTACCTCCTTACTAAGCTGTGGTAGTCCTCTTTGGCATGTGACTTCACAACGTGCGTTTTCATCGAGAAAGGGACAGGCGATTCCCGTTCCAGAAACTTTAAAAGCTTATTACTCCGTGATTTATTTATCGTTTTTACTTATTTTTCTATGATTGCATTCATTTGTTACCTACTTTATGAAAATAATATTTACTTGTTCATTTTTAATAGCAGGCATCTAGCCTATTGTCATTAGGTTCCTGGAGGCGTACCGTGAGCTCTTAGCGCGATTCAAAACTGACCCTAAATTCGATCGCTTGGTTTTTTTGTATGAAGATTTTGACAAGTGATCCAGTATAGGATCTGTTTTGAATCGCGCTAAGAGCTCACAGTACGCCCCCTGTTCAAAAAACTCTGAAAATTTCAGCCGGCTAACTGTTACGGTTGAAGAAATACAGCCGTTACTAAGTTGGACAGACAGACACTGGAAGCTTGTTTGTCCATCCATGTTATAAAAAAAATTTAAGAGGAAAGACTTCATTGTTTTTTTGTTTGCATAGAATAGGCTCCGAAACTACTGAACCGATTTGAATAGTTCTTTCACTGTTGGGAAGCTACACTATCCCCGGATGACATAGGCTATATTATATTTTAAATACAATTAGAGATCCTTACTACAAATCCAATAATGTAACCTAAGGTGTAAAAAAATTAGGTACTTGAAATACCTGTGCACTGCGAAAACTATTATACCCGTGCGAAAACGTGGCGAGCCGCTAGTATTAGTACCCTGTGCGTACGGAACCCTAAAAAGTTGGATAAAATTAGTTAAATATTAGTTGACTGCTTGGTTGTTGGGTAAAAATTATTACAAATTCTAGAAGAGACATAGTAAGAAAGAGTCACAATAAAATTGGGTTATTCTAAAAATTAAAACAGCAAAAATAACCGCCCCCGGGTGGACTCGAACCACCAACCTTTCGGTTAACAGCCGAACGCGCTAACCAATTGCGCCACGAAGGCGTTGTGTGCAATGGCGAAATTTCTCAACTCTATGCCCACGTAGTTTTAGGTTATCAGTATCACAATGTTCGATCTCAAAAATCTCAAATGACGTCATGCACGACTTCGTGTTAGTAAAATTAATTATTGTAATAATTTATTTTAGTACAAAGTTTAATCGACTTTTTTTCTGTGTTATGTAATGTAAAGTATACCTATCAGAAGTGTATATAAATAGTATTTTTATTTTTGGGTATTTTTTTGCAGTGCAGAGTGTGCCGCACGAGTTGAAATTGAACAAAATGCCGGGTAAATAACACTTGCTAGAGAACATTTGCTTATTTTATGTACAGATCCTACACTTAGGTATAGTAATGTCACTTCCAACTTCCATCACTTGCATTATATGATTACACTTGTTATACTATACCGTCTTATATTTCTACTGAAATGGTTTTTATTTTTTTTTATTTTTTTTTAATTTTTTTATAGTTAGTTTTATTATACGTTGTAATTTGTTTTTTAATGATTGCTACTTTTTTGTGTCTATTTTTCTTTTTTCTTTAAGGCCATCGGTGTATGTCTGCTCCGTGGCTTCACAGCGGTTCCAACGGAAGACCAGCGCTAGTTCCTAAGAACTAGCACCATGCTGATTTGGGGCCGGTTTGTGACAGATTTTTCAAAGTGTCTTCTATTGTGCTATATCTCGTATTTTGTTTTTCTGTTACAAATAAATATTTTTTCTTTCTTTCTTTCTCTTTTTATTTTCTTCTTTAGTACCTAATTCAAAGAATCTGTAATCTAAACATAAATATAAGTTTATGACCACTTGCTTACTCTAACTCTCGCTTTATGGCTTAACGTTAATCGTGATACAAGTAGGAGAGGAATGCCAATACACCAAGAAAACAGCGTAGATCAGAAATATGCCAAAAACCTATAGAAAACTGGCGCTGCAAAATGAGCGGGCACCCTCAAAAAATTTGCATGTTCCAATTTTACTGAGTTTCTATCGAATATATTTTTACAAATAGAAATATCAGTGAATTCCTAACAAACATTCGGATGTCGTGATGACTAACTTTGAAAAATACTATATAAAAATAGATATTAATTAAAAACCGTCAAAATCAGTCATTTCGTGCGTTGTCTTTGTCGTAAGCGCCGCGCTGAAGTGCAGACTGAATTGATATTTAAGATTACGTAGTTAAAGTTGTTCTTTGAACGGATTTTGACCTGCTTATCTGGCTCTACCCGTCGGGAGCCGATAGATGCAGGAGGCAAGCAGCTGCTCAAAGAGGTGCTCTATGGGGGATGCCTATGTTCAGCAGGCTGGTAATGATGTACCAAGACTACCAAGATCATAGACCAATTTTCCTCATCAGATCCCTTACCTCCGTACCAATGTTTTCTAACACCATATCGTTCATGCAGGGGTTGAAGTATCGAGCTCGAGCCAGCAGTATGAAGCACAGCCGCATATCCTCTCGGAAGTTGTCGTAGGCTCTAAACAAAACAACAGATATTACCTATTAACTTAACACCATCATCATCCTCTTTGCCTTTTCCCATTTGTTACTGGGATCGGCTCCCAATCTAACCTGTAGCGGCGAGCTACCAGAATTACACGAGCGCCTACCATCTGACCCCGCAACACGTACCAGTAACAGGGATGGTTAGATCAAGCGTCAGATTCTATCAGGCGTCTGACTACCCGTAACGATTGCCATAGATGTTCTTATGACAACCCGCGGGGTAATTACGTAAAATTTGCAACAGCAATGCGACAGCAGTAGCAAAGCGACAGCAGTAGCGTAGCATACATGCTCGACACCACTAATGATGTATGACAGCAATCACCGCGAGATTTACGCCTGTCGCAAACCTGTTGCGAGTTAGGTAATAAGGGGGCGGGACCGACGGCTTAACGTGCTCTCCTAGGCACGGAGCGATGGCATCGAAAACTGTACATAACTTACTAGATAAGTCATTGGTGCAGGGCCGAGGATCGAACCCGGTGCCGTAAGATTACGAAGCGCACATGCTACCGCTCGGCCACCATTGCTCCTATTAACTTAACACCGAAATAAATAAATAAAATAAATATCTATGAACATTTCACACAGCGCCTTCTAGTCCCAAACTAAGCATAGCTTGTACTATGGAAACCAGATTGTAATCCTCGTTTGTAATTCGGACAGCAAAGGAATGGAACACCTTACCAGGACCAAGGGAGATCAGGCTGATAACAAAATCTCCAACAAAAAATGGTTCAGCAACAGACTCCAAAATATACATACTCAGAGATCTCCTTAGCCAGTTTCCGGAGCTCCCGGCCCGTGGCCATGGCAGTCCATTTCATCAGCTTCTTCCCAGTATACGCCAGGTGGAGACGGTTCCTCATCTGCTGGAGTGCCACCAGCGACGGCATGCAGGGGTAGCGAGTTGCTGATGCTGAGTTGTCATCGTCATCTGAGATCCAAAGCCGTAGATTAGAAATATATCCTGGTACAAGAACGTGTGGTTCCAGCGTGAGAATAGCACCCTCTTTCCGCGGGTGCTGTAAGAGCTGGCTAAGGGAATGTCCAGGGAATAGGCAGCACTCAGCAGCGTTCTCCTCGGTACGTGAAAATCTCCTGCAATCACCAAGACGCTAGTCAAGCGTGATGATTACGGCAAATCCCCTATGATAAGTGTGCAAAGTAGTGTTTCATGGGGGATGCTATATTTCAGCTGTGGTCTTCCAGCTGCTAATGATGATCATTTCAAATTCATCTTAACTCGCAAAATTAGACGTCTTTTAGCAGAATACACAATGATAGCTCAAAAACTATAATATACAATTCCTAGACAAGATGGTTGATGGAGGATCTTCTTTATTTCCCCCCTCCTGCTTTACCCCCTCCACTTGGGCGAGGCTGACGTGGTCCGTCAATGGAACCGTAGCCTTTTTAGATCACCCAGACTTATCGGGTTACTGTGTGTAGGTACGCAACGGGACACTAAGGAGAAAAAAAGACTTTAAAATTACAACACCAATTCGGGATCCGGGGGATGTGGGAGTATTAAGGCGGGGAACAACGCAACACGTCCCGTGGAGGTCTATGACCTTTGACCCGAAGGTCAATGATTGATCTTTGACCTCAACTTCTATGTCCGTTAACCTCGAGGTTAATGACCTTCGAAGGCAACTTCTTCCAGACAACTTGTGATGTGATGATATAACCTCTTACCATCGTCTTCCTTGAACATCTTGAGGCGTCAAAATTTGTATCTTAGAAGGTATTACAGGATATATTCAAAATACTAAAAAAAGGTAGTGAACATGACAGCATAGAATTTTAAGAGTTATTGCTAAACATATTGGAGTTATTTTTGATTGTAGTGATTTTGCATTCACGAATTTATCATTTTTGGTTTAGGCTAAAGCTTTTACATGTTGAAATGAAATAAAAATATTGTTTAGAAAAATATTGCTAAAATTTCGCTAACATTTTTCTAAATTGACAGGACGACAATTTTTGACATATTGACAGAAAAACGTAAATAGAAGTTTTGGTTTTCTTCTTTTTCTTCTGTAAAGAAATTTTCAGTCTTCATTTTGTTTCGAAACTTTTCCAACAATAGTCTTGTCAGCATAAGACCAAGAATGACCGTTTGAATGCGGGACAAGAAATTTAAGCTTTTTGTGTGCTAAAAGCTGTTGTTATGATTATGATCTTCAATATTTGCGTCGAGCTAACTATAGCTTTTACTAAATACTGTACCTATCTATAGGCCTCCATAGTTTTTAATTTTTTTTTTTACTGAGATTCTTTAAAATTTTGGAGTAAAATTGCTGAATAATAAAAAAACTGAAACACTGACATTAACTGAAATATAGCGACATATCTGAAGGAACATTCCCAATCTAGACAATAAACAAAATATGATTAGGATATTTGTGATATTTAGGGCCGCTTGCGTAAGCGTTCTTAAACGCAATTAGTGACCCACCTAAATGCATTTAGAGGTTTAAACGCAATTACCCTCTTGCACAATATAAAATTTGAGACTAAACATAAATAAAGATCTGTCAAATTTAAATACCCAAAAACGGGCGTTTAGCGCTATTTAAATATGTTTAGCGCCATTTTGGAATTTCAGCTGAGCAGCTTTGACGTCTAATGCCACTGACATCCAAATTCCTATTCACGCAAAATTTTATCTATACGTTCAAGAGAATTGTACGGGCTTGACGGCGGCTTTGAACAAGTTTCGCAATGTGCGTAAAACGGAACGTAGGACTTTTTTAAAGAGTCGGTGAGCATGTAAAGCAAGTCAATCTTAAACGCGTTTTTGTCTTAAACGTATTTTGGCAGTTAAATGCATTTAGCTAAACAAAATTAAAGAAGGATTCTTACGCAAGCGGCCCTTAGAGCTATCATTCGTGTATTTAGGGCATTGTAGCTAGTGAAATTACTGGGCAAATGAGACTTTATGATCATCACACAGTCTAGTAATCTTATTACTGTACTGTGTGAAGTGTCAGGTTGACGTGCACAGTGCAGTGTCACGCAAAACTATATTAATTTAGAGTTCCGAATGATACCGCAATCTGTTATGGGCAGCCGTGACGCTTAACATCAGGCGAACGACTAGCTCTACACGTCATTCATTTACATGAAAAAAATATATGAAGCGACAATTTAATTATTAATTTAAATTATTTTTATTATTTTCTAAGAATTTAAACCAGAAAAGAATATTAAAAAACCCTTACAATTTTTAACCATTGGTGACACAATCGTTATAAATTCTAACAAACTTTGACCATTGGTTAGAATTTGTTAGAGTTTTTAACCATTGGTAATAAACTTTGGGTTACACCTTAACTATGCATCAAAACCCAACCATAGTCTTTTAAAAAACCAATTTGCAACAACAACTATTAGCAAAATCAACCCTATTCTAGTTCTTATGCGGGATAGATCAATGAACTCCATGCATTATACAATACTATGCATGCTATGCATACACACAATATGCATGCATACAGAACTGACACCTTCACGCCGCGACTTCACACATCACAACCACTCCCTACCACTCGAAAACAAAAAAAAAAACTATAGACAAATAATAATAATTTCTCCCTTAAACATTCATTAACCAGCCTAACTTGAACTCCCACACGCCGTCTTCTTTTCAATATTTTATTAGAACTCAAGTAAAATCAGAGGTCTGTGTAAAGCGGTTCACTTGTAGTACGCGTGACATTTCTCCACAATGCTTATTATGTCGGGATAAAGAGGTACTAGCCCTCTTTCACACCTCCCAGCTTTTGATTCTGACTGATTTTTGAGATTAATAAATTTTTTTTTTAGAAGTGGCAGAAATATCTACTGCCTATTTATTTAGTCTTACTTTATGATGAATTATATAAATTTCAAGTTATTTATGTGGTAAATATTTCATTTTCTCATAAAAAAATTACTTACATTTATACTTATAATAAAACTGTAACAGGTCCAATTCTATACACTGAAGATTTTTTTTGTCTATCATCGATGCTGAAGCCAAAACTATATTTTTTCATTTTGTCTGTCTGTATCTTGGCTGAGCATCACGTCGAAACTACTGAATGGATTCATATGAAACTTGGCATGATTTTAGTCCATATTACGAGGTAGGCTATAGAATACTTTTAATCCCTAAATTCATCACGAATCCCTCGGGAGGGGAGATGAAGATGTACTTAAAAATATGTACTTCGTTCTAATTCATTAACGCGTGGTCCAATTTCATTCATTCTTTATTTGTTAGAAAGGGGGTTTAAATATTGTTCCGTAAATATTTAAGGACGTTGGTTTTGTGGTTCAGAAATTACAGACAATCAACTTTTAGTATTAGGTCCAAAGCCACTCTTATCCTGTACTATGGGAAAGAGAGAAGGGAGGTGCAAAGCCCAGGCGGGTCAGCTAGTGTTTAATAAAAAAATTATATATTCTTTAAGCTAACCATACCAACAACTACTAAATTTAACAACTAGAAATAAAAAGTTGGACTGTATGTACTGGCTGCGCTGACCGACCACCCATCTCTTCCCGTGGGTGCCGTAAGAACCGGTTAAGGGAATATCCAGGGAATGGGCAGCAGCATTCTCCTCTTCTGTGATCACCAAGACGCGTACCAAGCGTGTTCATTATGGCAAAGCCTATAACAAACGACCAAAGTAGCGGCTAATATAAATAAGCGTCCAAAGTGGCGTTTTATGGGGAAAGCTTAAGTTTCAGCAGTGGTAAAGCTGTAGTAAAGGGTAGTAGTAGGGTAAAGCTGCCTTTTTTATGTAAACTAATGACGTGACGAGCTAATCGTTCGCCTGGTGTTAAGCGTCACGGCCGCCCATAACAGATTCCAGTGTCACTCGGAACTCTAAATTAAAATTTCACGTGACACTGCGCACTGCGCACGTTATCCTGAGACACCACACAGTCTAAAAAAGATTTCTAGACTGTGAGATCAGTTCATAAGTCTTATTTGCCTAGTAATTTGAGTTTTGTACAGTTTGTGTGTTGTGCTCATTTTGCGATTTGCACATTCTGCGTATTGTAAATTTTGTTCCGAAGCCTCAGTTTTGACCCACCACTTCTGAGAGCTGAGATCAGTTGTGTCAATCAGTCATCAGTGAGTCAGTCAATGGGTGTTTAAGTTTATATAGTAGTGAGAAGTGAGAAGTGAAGTGATGATAATAAAAAAATTAATATTTGCTTTGTGTTCTTGTCTGTATATAAACGGATAGACGTAGGAGAAACCCCTAGTGCCGCTTCTAAATCGTTTAAGGTCTATATACACTCACACCTTACCCTACTGTGGGTATCTTAATACGACATACGAGCTGTGTGAGATCGCTCGCAAATTAAATCTTTAATGAACAGGCGTTTTAACAATGGAGCTAAAACCATTGATTTTTATTAGTAGGGTTCCGTACCCGAACGGTAAAACGGACCTTAGGCCGGCCCTACACGTTGAATTTTATTGATCAATTAAATTGATGAGTCCATTTCCGTCAATCTTTTCTCCATACAGTAAACCGAAAAACATTGCGCAATTATAACCCTACCCGATCAATAAAATTGATCAACCACAAAGATTGATCAATAAAATTGAACGTGTAGGGCCCGCCTAAGGCTCCACTGTCTGTCTGTCTGTCTGCCTGTCTGTCTGTCTATCTGTCTGTCCGTCTGTCGCTAGGCTGTATCTCATGAACCGTGATAGTTAGACAGTTGAAATTTTTCAGATGATGTATTTCTGTTGCCGCTATAACAACAAATACTAAAAAACAGAATAAAATAAATATTTAAGGGGGCTCCCATACAACAAACGTAAATTTATGCTAATTTACCAGATGACTCATAGACGGCGTTGCTTTAAATAGTACTGCTACTCAACTAGATGGCAGGGATAGATAATGGTACGGAACCCTTCGTGCGCGACCGACTCGCACTTGGCCGGTTATTATTAGTAGGGTTCCGTACCCAAATGGTAGAAACGGGACCTTATATTGCTAAACCACCGGGGGCTTATTAATAAACGCGTTAGAGTAGTTACTTCAGCTTTTGTCCTTTTTTGACATTTGAATATTGAAAGCGATCAAAAAAGACAAAAGATGGTGTAACTAATCAAAAGTTAACTATAACCTGGGAGTCTTCAAGTCAAGAGTGAACAGGTATCTTCTAGGGAAGCATGCACCACCGTAAGCCACTCATCAGGTGAGACAGTGGTCAAATGCTATGCCTACTTATAAATTATTAAAAAAAAAAGCAAAATCGCGTTTATTAATGGATGCCAGTGTCAGTCTGTCTGACCTATGTATCCACGGCTTGGCTTTATCTCTTGAACCCTAACCCTGTATATGTAATAAAAATTACAATAAGGAAAAATTTAGGAACACAAAAAACATGATTTTTATCATTGACTATAAATCAAGTAGACTAATGATACAACTTCCCCTCTTACGAAAATGAGTAGTGTATTTCAACTACTATTTTCTAACAAATCACGGGAACCCGTTGATGTCTTTTGTTCCATCCTGCTCTGTCCTTTGTAATTTCGTATAGCTTCGTCTCGTTTTGTTACCTCTTCCCCTGCCCGCGCAGGTGAGTCGCGTTTGTACGAGAAATTATGTTCACGAGCTATCAACGGGCTTTTTAATCTTTGGGTAAGTAGAACTCCTACCTTATTAAAACATATATTATGTTGAAACTGAATGATATTTATTTACAAGCAAGTTGAAGCAACGCATGACCAAAATGCTGGCCTCTATTTGGGCCAAAGGTTGAGCATTGCCATTCAACGTGGCAATGCTGCCAGCATTTTGGGCACTTTGCCCACTGGTAGTGGTTTGTTAGATTAGTTCTGTATTATACTGTTAATTTTATAGTTTTAGTTTAGTTTTATATAATATCTAGTATTTTTGTTGTAGTTTTGCTGATTTACTTGTTTTTTTTTTAGTTTTTAGGCCTAGTTTAGTTTTTATGTTTTTTAAGTTATCATTTAATTAAAGGAAGAATAACGTTTAGCCTGGCAAAATAAAATTTACAAGGAACTAGACAGAGTAGGACAATAAGGAAGATTTTATGAGATTATTTTTAGTATACGTATACAAAAGAAAAAAATAAGCACACTCTTGTCTATTTTCCCCCTCGCAAGATGGCGGCCGCTCGTTCATGTTACATATTTTCTATTCGTAGATCAAAGACCCTCTTGTAGGGGCCGTACCCTAGTCTAGGCAATACCTAGGTTATTAAACTATGCCTAGGTTTCAGAGGGGAGAGGGCTTTAATGAATGAGTTTCAGGATCATGAATTTTTCTGTGTTTTGAACAAAAACGAGTAATTAATTTTTTTTTCTTATTTACTATTACACTGACTTTAACTTACGGCCAAATTAGAAATTCTAGGAAAGCTGTTGTGTGCGAAACACAGATTAGAGAAAAAAACAAAGTGCGAAATGACGTCAAGGTTTTGAGTGTAATTACTAGGCATGGATCATTTCATAAGGAGCATGTGAAAAATCATATGATTTTCTTTTTATAATTCACACCTGCTACCATTTGTCACATACTCTGCTACAAATCACAGTGTGATATTACACTTAATGGGTCGTGGCTTCGGATTTCATAATACGAGAGTAGCATAAGCAGTGAATATCAAAACCATATTATATTTTGTTTATGCTTCAGTAAATAAACTGACACCTGTAGAGTATAAAAATAAACAATCTGTGCCTGTGATGTAGCGGTGAACTTTGATCTTGTTTAACTGAAGAGAGTAGCGTTACAATGAACAACAAACAAGGTACAAGGAAATATATTTCTTTGCAATCATTTGTAGCAGATCGCAACTTTCCTAGGTTGTTCCAAAATCACCATCTCTGTTCTATTTCATAAAGCACCGCCACTCATCATTGATGATAATTTAGGAGGCAAATGAAAAATCACTGTGAAGAATCACAGTGAAATCACAGTGACATAAATAAATCATATGATCAAAATTAAATGACAATGATTTAAAAGTAGCAATCATTTCCATGTCTACTAATTACCCTTTCCTACTTATAATGCTTAACCAGAGGACTCACTTTCAGTCGCCATTTATCATTTTCCAGTGGTTAATCTTCATCAATAGCCTGAAGACGTCCACTGCTGAACATAGGCCTCCTTCAACTTTGAGCGGCTACTTGCTTCCTGCGTCCATCGGCTCCCGCAGTCCTGACCAGATCGTTGGTCCACCTAGTCGGGGGCTTTCGCTGCTTCTTCCAGTTCGTGGTCACCCCTCGAAAACCTTCGGTAAAACTTATTTTCAGGAATAAAAGATATCTTCAGCTCAGTGGTTCGGATACAACATACAAAATAATACTGTTGAACTGAAACCGTCTCTTTTCGAGAAGTCTAATTTATGTTTAACAAAAGCACGTAAGTCTTAATAAGTCGTAGGTCGTAGGTTATCACTTAAGGTAATAGTAAATTTTTACTAGGTGGTAGGACTTTTCTGAAAAGTTCGCCTAGATAGATTTTTTTTTTAATGATTGATAGGCTTGCGTTTGACTACTATCTCACCTGATGGGAAGTGACGATGCGGTCTAGGATGTAACACGCTTGCCTAGAAGATACCTGTTCACTCTCGATTTGAAGATCCCAAGGTTCTCGAGAAACACAGAAGCCGGCAAAGCGTTCCACTCTTTGGCTGTTCGCATGATGAACGTAGAAGCAAATCGCTTTGTCCGCACATGTGGGATGTTAACCATGATACCACCGCTTTGCCAGTTATTCTGCCGCCAAGCAGTAGTCTGCACTGCTGTGTTTCTGTTTGAAGGGCATTTTAGCTAGTGAAATTACTGGGCAAATGAGACTATACTGTACTGTGTGACTGTAACTGTATATTATGTGGGCAATAAATAATTGAGTATTGAGTATGACGTGCACAGTGCAGTGTCACGCAACATTAGGTATATTACTTTAGACTTGCGAGTGATACTGCAATCTGTTATGGGCAGCCGTGACGCTTAACATCAAGTAAACGACTAGCTCGTGACGTCATTCATTAATAAAAAAATCGTCAATACGTCTACGATTCATTTTTTTATACAACTCAATAGGCCCGCGTCTGACCGCAATCTCACCTGGGCCCTAATTCTGTATGAAAACTCAGATTCCACACGATACGAAACCACGTCGTTATCGTGTCTTGTTCAAATCGTGTCACAGCATTAGAAATACCTTCTCTTTACATTGTGTTATTTTTAATTTGAATAAATATTGATATATTAAGTGGTGGTAACTTTTGACGTGTTGATGTTTCGGAACGTGTCTCAGTGGAACATTATGATTTTTGACAGTTCAAATCGCGTCATTTCCAAATTCATTTCGCGCGGTTTTGTTTCCATTTCATAGAGAATAGATTTTTGCAGATTTCTTATATAAGACAAGGAATTCGCGTGGTTTCGAAGTAAGGAATCGTAAAGTGGTCATACAGAATTAGGGTCCTGATGGGAAGTGACGACGCGGTCTACGATGGTACATGCTTGTTTGTCTAGAAGATGTTCACTCGTGACTTGAAGGGCTGCTGATTTATAAAAAAAAATACATAATGTCAATATATAAAAAAACAATTATTAATATATATATAATAATCTTGTAGAAGGCGCCGGGAGCGTAGTCAGGTGGCCATTGTTGCAGTCGTATTACAGTCGCCACCTCCGTGAACCAGAGATCACCCGATAGGGATAGGTACTGCTACAGAGTACTAGAAATGATAGGTTCTACGCTCAAAGATACACCTTTCGTGACCCGTAATTAGGGATTTCTTTCATTATTAATAGGATAGGCTTGTATAATTTTTTTTTTTTTTTTATGCGATTGAATGACGTGACGAGCTAGTCGTTCACCTGGTGTTAAGTGACACGGCTGCCCATAACAGTTGCAGTGTCACTCGGAATTTTAAAACAATAAATTTTCGCGTGACACTGCACTGCGCACGTCATCCTGAGACATCACACAGTCTAGTAATCAGATTACTAGACTGAGTGATCAGATCATAAAGTCTCATATGCCCAGTAATTTCACTAGCTACAATGCCCTTCAAACCGGAACACAGTAGTGCTTGCACACTACTGCTTGGCGGCAGAATAACTGGCAAAGCGGTGGTACCTACCTAGACGAACTTTGCAGAAAAGTCCTACCACCTAGTAAAATAATGTCCAAATTAGCTGTAATACAATATAACAATAAATATTCAAAATTAATGAATTCCTTTTTATAATTCAAAAAATTGTCAAGGCTATGTGGAGCAGTACCTAATTAAGCATAGGTATATTATATCCACCACCACGACCACGACCACGAACCGGAAGACGCAGCGTAGGCCGGCCCCCCACTCGGTGGACCGACGACCTGGTGAAAGCCGGGGGGAGCCGATGGATGCAGGAGGCGAGCAGCCGCTCAAGGTGGCGTGCTCTGGGGGCGGCCTATGTTCAGCAGTGGACGTCTTCAGGCTGTTAATGATGATGATGATGATGATGATATTATATCTATACCAGTGCAAATCACTATTTCGACACACTACCAGACTAAAATCAAACAAGTAAGTACCTAACTCTAAACTGGACAGTATCCCATTAAACTTGCACCGCCATGCAGCTGGCGTGGTCAATCGCCGAACTTCCTATTGTTACAGTCAAAGCAAACTAGCGGTTGAATAGTTTCACCGTGACATGTTGATTTTGCATGTGCAGAGTTAAGTTACAACCTATATTCATACATTATACTTACGCAGTGGGTACCGTATAAGTAGGCACCTATACCTATCACAGAGCAGCAGAAGAGCGAAGAGAGCAACTGAAAGGACATTGACAGGATCCGGTCCAAATACTGCCCAGTGATGAGAGTGCCTACATTACGTTTCTTACATCCATTTATAACTACACGTCAAATATTTTCGAAATCTGACCATGGGTTTTTTTTATTTAATTTTAATATTGAATTTGGTACTATGGGACCTAACCCAACACTTAAGTATTGGGATAATATATATTTATCTCACCATCATTATCATCACCGTCATCAATAGCCGGCTCACCTCCAGAGGGGCGGCCTATGTTCAGCAGTGGACGTCTTTAGGCTGTTGATGATGATGACACCTTAAATGGTCCTATACAATATTTGGATCCCTACATGAAATAGGTTCGATTGGCGTAAAAAAAATTTTTTTTGTGTATTTTTGCATTTTTTTCGCTGACTGTACATTTTTTCCAAAATCTGTGAATGCAGTTCAGAGTGAGGGTCAAAACTTCATGTTAAGTTTCCAGTAGTTATTACGGTTAAGGTACATGCCCTTGCTGGTCCGTTTCAAAAATCCACCCTGTATAAGCCTAATTTTTTTTTTATTCCATGGTCAGATTTTGAAAATATTTTGTGTACAAGTAGTTGTTTATGTCAGGAGTCTAAAAGTGATACTCGTTTCTCTGGGCAGTATTTGGACCAAAACCCATACTGAGACTGTCAATGTCCTTTTTTACTGTTTTTCTTTTTCCTATGTTCCGTCCAACAAATGTTAATAGTATAGACAGCACTATTCTTATCATATGGTAGTGATGCCACATTAATGCGTAGGTGTGCACTAATTCACTACAGAGAGCTGCGGCCCCGAGTTTGATCAAAAGTGTGCGCAGACCTGGAAACGCATAGACATGGCAGATTATAATTTTCATTTTATTTTATTTTACTCCACAATAAATATAAATGCTGCCAGGGTTTAGGGTTTTATGGGCGTTGCTGACTGGTAGCGGTTTATAACATTAGTTTTTTTTATCAGAGCGCCTTGGTTGATGAGGCACGAGATCACAATGCTGGCAATTTGTTGATGCGTTAGTATAATGAACCAGCATTCCAATACAACAAGGATTGACTCCGAATAAAATTATTTCAGTTTTTTTTTTCTTTATATTTTGGCTCCACACATAGTGTATTTAGCCAGTGTCAAGTTTTGTAATTTTTCATCGTATTATGGAAATTTTTACTTAAAGTCAAGTCATAGTCACAGTCAGAGTAGTCATAGTCTAGTCTAAGTCATAATCCAGTCTAAGGCATGCCCTAGTAAAGTGGTGGCAACTTTACTAGAGGCTTCTATGGAATTTTGGAAGCAACACGAAAAACCACGTTTCACCACATTATATGACTTGCCCACACTCATGCTCGTAATTCAGCACTTAATGCGTAAACACCACCAATTTTAAACATTAACACTGGAAAAAGCATAAGTTTTGTAAAATAATACAATGCACCGCCGTGAACTTTTCCGCGTTCCCGCCAAAAACCTATTTCAGGTTAAAAAAATATTATTGTTTGCTAGCGAGTTATTATTTTTTTATTCTCTAAACTAACTAGGTACTGTCAATAATACCAACTACCACTAAATGCTACTAGCTATATATACCTATAACTAATACCACTAAAAAAAATTGACCTGTGGTGTAATATGGTGTATAGGTACTGACCACGCTGACTTTATATAGATAATCCAAATGCTCCAGCTCAGTAGTACTAAAAAGTAGCGTACCCAACATGCTGGCAGAACTGATGAGTGCCAGCTAGCATTTTGAGTCACGTGTCACATCAACCAGGTGCTTTGATAAATTTTGTTAAACACGATGAGCTCCTGAGCCCCACGGACCCAGGGTCTTTTTTCTTAAATACTAGCTGCACCCCGCGGGTTTAATAGCGGATAAAAAGTAGCTTGTATCTTGATCCAGTATATATGCTATCTATATTCCAAACTTCATCAAAATACGTCTAGCCGTTTGAGCATGAATGAGTAACAAACATACATACACAAACTTTGGCCATATAATATTAGTGTGAGTGTGATATTTTAGTGTGCCATGTCTAACATAACAGTTCTCTACGGCCGCGTGTTTCCGCGAAGTGCAGTAATGCACGTTTAGCGCCGCCGCGCATAATGCTCTGACACACTGACGCTGTTACTACTACATACTACCACATTCTACCATATGCTACCACTATCTAATAGAAGGATAGAGTCATGAGCACTTATAACGGCAGTTCAGTCTGTTTTTAAATCGATCGACTGTACGAAAACTCTGCCAATGTTTTGCAAATCTCATGATTTCACCCACAGAGCAAGAAAAAAATGCTTCGCCCCGCGATGCGAAGCGTCATATTTTTTAATGCTCTGTGAGTTGACCAAAAGAGGGTTTCATGAAATGCCGTTTTGACCATAAAATATTGTGATGTCTATGGTTTTTGACCAATATTTTTGTATATCAACAGTAAATCAGGTAAAACATCATTGCTGTAAATGGGTTTGGCTGGAACGCGGAAAATTTCACGTCATTACGTTGTATTATTTTGCAAAATTTTGCTTTTTCCAGTGTTAATGTTTAAAATTTACGATCATGAGTGTGGGCAAGTGATATAAAGTGGTGAAACGTGGTTTTTCGTGCCACATTACGGGGGCATGACCTTAGACTGGACTATGACTACCTAGACTGTGACTAAGACTTGACTTTACGTGAAATATTGTACAACATGATGAAAAATAACAATACTTAACACTGGCTAAATACACTATGCATGGAGCCAAAACATAAAAAAATGCTTGTACATTTTTATTTGAATAAAAAGAAAACAATAACCGCGGTGAATTCCAAACACTGACCGAACTTATAACAAAAAAATAGGCCACCATACTTTTATTGAGCTAAAATAAATAAACAATAAAAACTGTTCCCATAAAAATCCTTTACAAAACTCAATGGAAAATCTTGTAAAGCGAATGAAAGTCGGGAAAACTACATTTACCCTCTGTGAAAGCGGAAATAAAAGAATAAAAAGAGCAAACACATTCAAGACTAGACATAGACAAGGGAAATACAGCATTTTTTACCGTTGGCGTTGGCAAAGGCGTACTCATTCCGCCTTCGCTACTTATCACGAACTGAAAAATAATATGTAAAAGCTGTGTAAAGTACTCCAGTAAAGTCTGCAAATAAAAAAAACCAAGTTAACGCGTAAAGCATACTGCGTGAAAAGAAATAACGAATGGAGAGAGCTCTATGGAAATTAGCTTTGTTTTCTGCAGTGTTATTACATAGTAGCTAGGTATCTTAGCTAGCTATCGCGTAATATTATTTCTTCCTACCACCTATATGCAGACGATCTTCAAATCTATTGTCAATCCCCTGTAAATGAGATTGACAAAGCTATTGAAGCAACCAATAGTGACCTGTGTCGTATAGGTGAGTGGAGTCAATCTTTCGGACTAAAGGTGAATCCAGTCAAAACGCAGGCCATTATTCTAGGTAGCTCAAGAATGATCGCTAAAATGGACTGGCCGACGCTTCCACGTATTGTTTCTGATGGAGTGGTCATTCCATATAGCGACACTGTAAGGAATCTTGGAGTGATAATGGACTGCTGTATGAGCTGGGGCCCTCAGCTGGAGGCCATTAGCTCCAGAATGTTTGCTTCCGCAGGGTCTCTGAGGAGACTCCGGAACTTTTTACCCACTGCCACCAAGGTTGCACTTGCGCAATCTCTCTTGCTCCCCATTTTAGATTATGCTGACGTGTGTTACCTCGACCTTACTGAGGATCAGCTGAGTAAGCTTGAGCGTTTACAAAATTTTTCTATTAGGTTCATATTTGGCTTGCGCAAATATGACCATGTTTCTCATTTTCGTGCAAAGCTCAAGTGGCTGCCCATACGCCTGCGCCGGAATGCCCATAATTATCCTGTCCTTTTTATACAGTGTTTTGTTTACTCCTTCCACCCCGTGTTATCTCAAAGAACGTTTTAGCTTCATGCACAGCGTCCACACCTTGTCTCTTAGGTCGTCGGAAAATTTGACTCTTTACATCGTAGTAGTTTCTATGATCGGTCTTTTACCATTCATGCTGTCCGCCTCTGGAATGGACTACCTGAAACTATACGAAGGGCACCCCCATTGCACAGCTTTAAGGATCAAGTCAAAGAGTTTTACTTGTCAGTGTGAGTTTGTCCGATTCATCAGTACTATATCACTATGTTAAACTGTTACCATAATATTACTGTTACTTGTTTATGTATCCACATATTATGTATAAGTAAGTGTATGTAGATATAATATGTAGGTATATTTTATTTAGAGATGTAGGTATATTGCTAAAGATATTTAGTATGTTTATAAGGTATTTTTATCTATGTAGTTATGCTTGTGCACCCCGTCTTTTACCACTTCTATAAATCCTCTCCATCCAAAGGTTGCCTGGAAGAGATCGCTTTTAGCGATAAGGTCGCCCATTGTTACACGTTTTTGTAAATGTCTGTATGCCTTGTAAAATTGTATTATTTGGTGTGTACAATAAAGTGTTTATCTATCTATATATCTATCTATCTTAGGTACTTCTTTTACTAGGTGGTAGGACTTTTCTGCAAAGTTCGTCTAGGTAGGTACCACCACTTTGCCAGTTATTCTGCCGCCAAGCAGTAGGTAGTGTGCAAGTACTACTGTGTTCCGGTTTGAAGAGTATTGTAGCTAGTGAAATTACTGAGCAAATGAGACTAATGAATTGATCTCACAGTCTAGAAAACTTATCTAGACTGTGTGATGTCTCAAGATGACGTGTGCAGTGCGCAGTGTCACGCATAACTTTAATTTAGAGTTCTGAGTAACACTGCAATCTGTAATGGGCGGCCGTGTCGCTTAATACCAGACGAACGACTAGCTCGTCACGTCATTCGTTTACATAAAAAAAAACTTACTAATAGGTATTATATATTTTTAAGTTCTTTAAGCTTCAAAATTTAAAAACAGTTATTTTACACAATATATTGGCTGGCATACGGTTACTTGAAACTTATTGAAGTTGTAACCATTTTTTTCAATTTTACACTTATAAGTTTTTCAAATTCAATATCAAATATTTTTATTTCAGTCTATAACACATTCATAATTTTTTTTTTAACGGGCAAATTGCCGTTATTACTCAAGCTAACTACTACAATTATAAAAGCTAAACTAAACTAAACTTAACTAGCTACACTACCTACTACAAAGAATACTTATGGACTGTATAATAAGCGCGATGGCCTATAGACAGACCAAGTGCTCCAGCCCACTACCGGTAGGTAGCGTACCCAACATGCTGGCCACATTGCCACGTTGAATTGCAATGCTGATGCGTTGGGCCAAATAAGTGCCAGCATTTTCATAAAATTATATTATAGTCCATGTACTTATTACTACATCATCAACAGCCTAAAGACGTCCACTGCTGAACATAGGCCTCCCCCAGAGCAGGCCACTTAACTGATGTGCGTTTCTTTAGACCTAGCATTGTCCTTACTGCTCTTTTTTGTGCTCTAAGAACCTTTATTACATCTGTTCCATTGCCACAGACAGTGATTGCATAACTCAGGCGTGAATGTATTTATGCATAATATATTGAAAATATCGCTGATTAGCAAGTTGAAATGGCAATGGGCAGGCCACATCGCTCGTAGAACTGACAACCGATGGGGAAGAATGGTTCTCGAGTGGCGACCACGAACCGGAAGACGCAGCGTAGGTCCGCCTCCCACTAGGTGGACTGACGACCTCGTCAGAACCGCGGAGAGCAGATGGATGCAGGAGGCAAGCAGCCGCTCAAAATGGCGCTCTCTGGGGGAGGGCTATGTTCAGCCGTGGACGTCTTCAGGCTGTTGATGATGATGGACAGTGTTCAGTTTTGCAACAGTAAAATTAATACAAGTACGTAGTACATAATTATCATCATCATCATCATCATTAACAGCCTGAAGACGTCCACTGCTGAACATAGGCCTCCCCCAGAGCACGCCACCTTGAGCGGCTGCTCGCCTCCCGCATCCATCGGCTCCCCGCGGCCCTCACCAGGTCGTCGGTCCACCGAGTGGGGGCCCGGCCCACGCTGCGTCTTCCGGTTCGTGGTCGCCACTCGAGAACCTTTCTTCCCCATCGGTTGTCAGTTCTACGAGCGATGTGGCCTGCCCATTGCCACTTCAACTTACTAACTCTAAGAGCTATATCGGTCACTTTAGTTCTCCTGCGGATCTCCTCGTTCCGGAGCTTATCTCGCAGGGAAACACCGAGCATAGCTCGCTCCATAGCTCGCTGCGTAACTTTGAGCTTACTAAAATACATAATTACATAATTATAATGTTTACAAAATAATTATTTATAGAAAGCATATTATTATTCTTATTATCCGAATCTACTTTTTATTTTTAACACTCGCAACCCCAAGTAGTCGAGCATAGACAATAGATATTTCACAGCACACTGGCCACTGGTTTGGTCAAAGCTAATGGCTATGGACATAGAATAGTAAATTGGACAGATAGGACTACGGCTTTTTGTAGCGAGCGAGTGATAAAAATCGAGTTAAGGCTTTTTGTAGATTTTCGGGCAGCTCACTGTAAACTGAAAATTCACATGAAAAATTTGCTAAAATAAGAGTTTTCAGGTTAAAATACTGATATGTTTTTAAAGGTTTTTTTTAATAAGTATGTATAGTATCTATAACAATATTATAAAGCGGAAAGATTTGATTATTTGTTTGTTTGCATTGAATAGGCTCCGAAACTACTGAACCGATGTGAAAAATTCATTCACTGTTGGGAAGCTACACTATCCCCGGATGACATAGGCTATATTATATTTTCACAAAAATTAGGGATCCTTATTAAATCTCTAACAATGTAACACGAGGTTTAAAAAAATTACCTTTAATATTCTTTACATCGCGTGCACTGCGAAATCTATTATCCCGTGCGAAACCGGGGCGAGCCGCTAGTAGGTATAATATAATTAGTTAGTGATGCTGGATATCGCATCAACAGCCGGAAGACGTCCACTGCTGAACATAGGCCTCCATAAAACGACACTTTGGACGCTTATCATTGGGGGGTTGGCCGTAATCACCACGCTTGAGGTGGCTCATTTGTTACTTATGCGTTTCCTCAGCTGTTACCTAGTTCAAATCAAAGTTACAGAAAAACCGGAAAATAAGAAAGGGGCATCTTACCCTATTCCCCTTCTTATTTTAATAAAAAAGAAACATTTATTTCTTAATAATAAGGGATTCCCACAATAGCACCGATACCGAAGAGTGAAGAAGACCGATTAAAGGAGCACCAAAATTAATCCCAAAACATCACCAGTACCAAAAAACGTTGCTCTTTTGGGAATACAAAAAAAGCATTCAAATTCATTCCCTAAAGATCATCTACGATTGAATAGTATGTGCACCTAGTGATGGGGTTTATTCCTCTGTTTTCTTTCTACAGTCATTGGTTTCTATAGAAAGTATAGAAACAAATGATGGTAGAAATAAAACATATAGTATACACTATCTGTGACATAATCTTTGACCAACCGGACCCAACAATCACCACTAGGGTAAACAAATTAATTATTAACAATCCTATTCAGCAATGGTAGGGTAGTGAGCACTCTTTTAGGTCCAGCTGCTGAGAGAATATTATACAACGTTGATAGACTGCCTAGGGACCGCACTGACCCTACTTTATTTAAATTGTAAAGCGTAAAGTCACTGCGTATTCAAATACTGGCTAATGGAACGTCTAAATTAAAAAAAATACAAAACGGTATTTTGACATATTGGCTGAATAACAAATCGCGTGAAGCCAATTATTTGAGAAAAATGTTTCATATAATTTCGTTGTCTATGATCAACAGCTTACATTTTTGCACAGATTAGAGAAAAATCCAGTCGATTTATGCACAGAATTCACACTAGTGGAAGTTCTGTGGATTTATGTGCTATTTAAAGCTACAGATGTAGTGCATTTAGCCATTTGCGCTAGAGCACCCTCAATATAAACCTACTATTATAAATTTAAAAGTATAGAGTATAGATGATGCGCCGTTGTCAGCCATTTTGCGCTCGCGGTAGACGAAGGTAATTAATTTGCGGAAAATGCTTCTAAAGTGGAAACGCGATAAGCGTTGGTGCAAGTAACAAGCGGCTGTCATAAAGATAACGACGCGAGGAGCAGCGTAATGATGATGATCATCTAATATTATGCTTATCTAAATTTGCTATATTTGATAACGACACCAATATTTTAACGTTGATTAAAAATGTGATGATTTATGATTTTATAATTTGCAATATCCAGAAGTGAGGCAACTTTTTGGCACAGTGCTATGTTAATTTGCTGTATTTCTATTTCAGGTTGGTGAAAAAATGCCTCAGTCTAAATTGCAACCCCAACAAGTTACACAAGTAGTGTACAAGTTAACCCTCGGTTGTCAGTTCTACGAGCGATGTAGCCTGTCCATTGCCATTTCAACTTGCTAATTCTAAGAGATACATCGGTAGTTCTCCTGCGGATCTCCTCGTTCCAGAGCTTATCTCGCAAGGAAACACCGAGCATAGCTCCCTCTATAGCTCGCTGCGCGACTTTGAGCTTACTAATGAGGCCAACAGTAAAAGACCATGTCTCAGTTCCATAAGTCATCACTGCCAACACACACTGAGAAAAAAAACTTTTGTTTTCAGGCTCTGCGGTATTTCAGACCAAAAGATAGGACGAAGCTTCCCGAACGCTGCCCAGCCGAGTTGGATTCTTCGTGCCACCTCTTTGTCGAAGTTGGACTTGCCTAGTTGGACAGTCTGTCCTAGGTAGGCATATTTGTCGACAACTTCGAGAGTATCGTACCCATATTACGTATTATATGTATCACAAAAACGTATAGGTATAAGTACGATAATATTGGTATTTAAGTAGTTCGTGGGCGTCGAACCCCGCCTGTGATTTTCAAAATCTTTAGGAAATAGTGTCTCACAGCAAACTCAAAACGTATCATGGATCACCAGACATCATCAAATCGCTTGCAACAGTACTAAAAACGATTTCTTATTTCGCAGTTTTCTCGCTCCATCTCCTAACTTGCACCGCACCCTCCCTCCCTATCAAGTGTCGATATATCAACTAACCCCGCGCTGCGGCCGTTGCTAAATGGACGGTGAAAAGTGTTCTTCTTTTAGCAGAGAGCCGGTATCGATTACTGCAGGCTGATATAGAATTTACTACAATTATAGAAGGAATCAATTGAAACGTATTGCTACTTTCAAACTGAAGCCTAATACTTGTAATTAATAGTGCACAAATAAATTAATAGGTAGCCGTGTTGTGGTCCCGGGCGCAAGATAGGACCAGCACATCCAGGGAATGGGCAGCAGGAGCAGGGGGCGTACTGTGAGCTCTTAGCGCGATTCAAAACAGAGCCTATATTGGATCGCTTTGTTTTTTTCGTATGAGGATTTTGACTAGCGATCCAGTATAGGCTCTGTTTTGAATCGCGCTAAGAGCTCACAGTACGCTCCCTGGACTCCCCTCGATCTGTATTATTAATAATCTACAAGCAGCGCCCCGCGGTTTCACCCGCGTTTCTACAGGAACCGTTCATGTTTTCGGGATAAAAAGTTGCCTATGTTTTAATCCAGGGTAAGCTACCTCCATACCAAATGATAAGCGTCCAAAGAGGCGTTTGAAGGGGGAAGCCCATAGTTTATAAGTAGGTAATAACAATAAAATAAATATGTGTAGATATTTCTCACAGCGTCATCTAGCCCCAAACTAAGCATAGCCTTGTACTATGGGAACCAGATAACTGATAAAAATACTTAGATACTTTTTTTGTTCGTAAATACACATATAGAATACAATATAACACCCAGACACAGAACAAACACATACGTTCATCACACAAATGTTTGACCTGGGTGAGAATCGAACCCACAACCTCAGAAGGCAGAGCTACTACCAACTGAGCTAACAGTCTAATACGTTCCCGCCTGATGCTGGGTCACGGATTTTATCTCACAGGGAGAGACTTTGGCCTGGTGCGGGTTGGTGGATGAACAGTAGCAAAAAATAACAAACAAAAATCTAAATTGAATAGACTTCATCACTTGGCAACACTCCAGTAGCTTGCCCTTTTTCACTTCAGCAATAAGCATCAGCGATACAGCCAAGGCCGAGGCTCTTCTCGAAACGATACTGGCAACACCCATTATGAAAAATAAAGAAAAAAACGTGCAACACTTGAGCAATATTGAGTCGTTGAGGACTCGAGATGGCGGCTTCGCATCCGTGTAAAGACAGTAAGGGTCCGCGTGCACTTATTTTATACTGCGCCCCGCGGTATCACCCGTGGATAAAAAGTAGCCTATATCCAGTCCATAAGGTACATATATTCCAAATTTCATGCAAATCCGTCCAGCCGCTTGAGCGTGAATGAGTAAAAAACATACACACAACACACATACAAACTTTCGCCTTTTATTTTATTTATTTATTTATTTATTTATAAATAGCACAGCCACATCACATATATTAACTTAAAACTACACATACAACATTAATACAAATAGGACTGATATATGCGACAAGAACGGCGTGCATAGCATTGGCTACATGTACTCATGACACAAAACAAAAAAATAATAATAAAAATTAAGAAAAATCAGAAATACAATTGAAATAATAAAATAAAATAAAATAAAAAGAATATTACAATTTGCATAAAGAACTGTGCGTTTGTGAATAAATGAATATTTTACGTTTAAATACTACGAGAGAGTTACTAAAAATGTCTAAGTCACTTATTTTTGTGTTATAGTCATTGTATTCGTTAGATATTCGTGAGGTGGGACTTTGGAGACCAAGATTAGTGCGTGAGGCTGGGGTATGGAAGATTCTTTGGATTGTGTGACGTGGGTAGTTAAATGGGACTGATAGGGAAAAACGTTCAAGTAAATGGCTGCATAAGGTTTTACCGTTAATGATTTTATGTAAAAATGTCATGTCTATCATTTTACGACGGTCACGGAGTGTTATCATTTTAAATTTTTCTAGGCGCTGACTGTATGGACGTCTATGAGAAAATTTTTGAGTATGAAATGCTAAGTGTCTTGTGAAGGAACGCTGGAGACTTTCTATGCGTTGCGAGTATTTAGTGTAGAAAGGACTCCAGACAGCAGATGCATATTCTAGCTGACTACGTACTAGTGCGTTATACAATATTACTTTGGTGCTTGGTTTAAATCCTGTACTATTACGTTTAAGAAAACCTAACATTTGTGCACCTTTTGTTACTATTTTATCCGTGTGTTGAATGAAGTTAAGTTTACTATCGATATGCACACCAAGATCACGGATTTCTTGAACTTTTTGTAGTGGCGTTGAGTTTAGCGAATATGCAGATTCAAAGGGATTTCTTTTTCTTGTGTATTGGATATAAAAACATTTGTTTACATTTAATGTCATACGGTTTAGGGTGCACCAGTTTTTGTATGAGAGCGGAATCGGCAGTGCTATTAATTTCTTTATAAATTTTTATATCATCGGCGAAAAGAGACATTTTACAGTGATGTATGTCATCAGAAACGTTGTTTATAAATATCAAGAACAGGATAGGACCTAAATGGGATCCTTGAGGAACACCAGATTCTGCAAAATATATGTCTGATTCAATACTGTTAACAGTAACAACTTGTTGTCGTTTAGCGAGGTATGATGCAAACCAATTGTGTAGAGATCCTTCAATTCCGTAACATAGCAACTTCTCTAGTAATATGGAATGATCAACCTTGTCAAATGCGCTAGAAAAATCTAGGTATATTGTATCAAATTGTCCTCCCTTATCAACAACTGCTGATAAATCAGAAACAAAGGATACAAGATTTGTCTCTGTTGAACGACCGTGCCTGAACCCATGTTGAAATTCCGTAAGTGAGCTATCAACATGTTGGTATAGGATAGGGCAAATAAATGTTTCAAATAACTTGGAAAAACAACTAAGAATGGAAATAGGTCGATAGTTTTTTACACAATCTTGTTCACCTTTTTTGAATACGGGTACAATACGGGCCTTTTTCCACTCAGTAGGAAATATACCGTCATTGAATGATTTATTAAAAATTACGCTTAATGGAAAGGAAATGGCAGATACACATTGTTTGACAAATATGGGAGGTATGTTGTCCGGACCTGGACCTTTTAAAGGGTCAATTTTTTTAATCAGTGTTTTGATGTCATTTTCTGTAACATGTAAATTGGGAAGAATAGTATTGAAATGAATACATTGTTGAGGAATGGTTAGTGGAATAGATGACGAAATCGTGCGTGTAACAGATGGAGTGTATACTGATGCAAAATGTTTAGCAAATAGGTTAGCAACTTCAAAGTTAGAATTAGCTTTAGTATTACCAAGTTCCATCGTAGCAGGTAGTGTGGTTTGACCACCTCTTTTATTTTTAAGATAACTCCAGAAGGCTTTAGGATTCTTTGATATATTTGTTTCTATTGTGTTTTTGTATTTGCTATGGCATATGTCGTAAAGATCATGACAACGACGCCGAAGAATTTGATACTCCAAATTATCACGAGGGTTGCCATATATTAATAGCCTCTTGCGAATTTTTTCTTTTTCAGCCAAAATTTTAATTAATGAACTACTGAACCAAGGTGGGTACTTAGACTTTTTAAAATTACGTTTAGGAACGGACTTTTCAATGGTCGTATTCAGGATTATGTAAAACTGTGTAACCATATCGTCAATATTTTCACAAGCGCAAAGTTCCTGTTCCCAGTCCACATTAATCAGTTCGGGTATAATAGCTTCATAGTTAGCTTTAAAAAAGTTATAGTCATTTCGGTCTTGTGGACGATTTGTCATTATATGCCCGAAAGGTACATTCAACAGTATGCTAGGATGTTTTTCGTCTAATTTGGTCAAGATGTCATTAGTTTCTGTGACAAGGATGTTAGGTATGTTAGTTAAAACTAGGTCCAACATTTTCCCATCTGGGTTATGGCCTTTATAATAATAGTGTGATAGAATGGGTGGTACAATAATATGCTTTAAAAAAAGGAGTTATACCGACTGCCGTCGCCGATTTGTCTGGCCTGATACCTCAGTTAGTAGTAACCCTGCCTTCTGATCTGTAGGTTGTGGGTTCGATTCCCACTCGGACAAACATTTGTGTGATGAACATCGATGTTTGTTCTGTGTCTGGGTGTTATATTGTAATCTATGTATGTATTTACAAACAAAAAGTATCTAAGTATTACATCAGTTATCTGGTTCCCATAGTACAAGCTATGCTTAGTTTGGGGCTAGATGGCGCTGTGTGAAATGTCCACACATATTTATTTATTTTATTTTATTTTATATTAAGAAGTATTTCGATGACATAGGATTGCATAATTGGAGAGTTCAGTTGTCTATCTCCAAATATCTTCATCAGGTCTTCGCCAAAGTTACTTTGGTGCAACCAAATCGACAAGAATAAATGATTTATCAAGCGTAGGAAGGTGGTAAATGGCACACTGAAAATGTGCGAGTTTACTCCTTTTTGAAATAGCTAGTGGGTTACTAGTCTGATAGCTCTGTCTTCTGAACTATAGGTTGTGGGTTCGATTCCCACCCAGGACAAACATTTGTGTGATGAACATCGATGTTTGTTCTGGGCCTGGGTGTTATATTGTATTCTATGTATGTATTTACAAACAAGAAAGTAGATAGATAGATAGATACATAAACTCTTTATTGAAACACACAAATCATCAAAAACTAAGTGAACAAAATTTAACAAAAGTGTAACAATGGGCGGTCTTATCGCTCAAAGCGATCTCTTCCAGACAACCTTCCACGGAAAGGAATAACGTAAAAATATATGGACGGTGGTTTCCCCAAAAAGCTATTCATAAACGTACATACTATACATATAATATACAATAAACATCATAATATAAGCTACATAAACGTAATACATACATATCCATAATAGACATACCTACTACTGGGTGGCGCAAAAGTAAAGACCCTATTTGGTTCAGCTTTAACATTTTTTCTAAATTAGAAAACTAGATTTAGGTTTTTTTAAATGTATATTTGTGCCATTAAATTTCGTACCATTAGGATTTAAAGATGATGTCTTTTAAATGGTGACCTCCAGAGTTGATACACATTTGAGCCCTATTTATGACATTTTGCATAACTTGCCGTAACACTTCCTGCGATATGTTCGTTATTTCTTGACGAATGTTTTCTTTTAGAGCTGCGAGAGTCTGTGGCTTGTTCACATACACCCGAGATTTCAAAAAACCCCAAAGAAAGAAGTCTGGACTGGTCAGATCGGGTGATCTTGCAGGCCAAGGCAAATCGCCAAAACGAGAGATAACTCGGCTTGGAAAAGCGTCCCTCACTAAGTCCATAGTGTCGCGCGCTGTGTGTGCCGTAGCGCCGTCTTGTTGAAACCAGATGTGCTCCAGCCCCAATTCGTCCAAACTGGGTATCAAAAACTCACGTAACATGGTTCTGTAGCGTTCTCCAGTGACAGTTATCGCATTGCCTCCAGCGTCTTCGAAAAAATAGGGTCCGATCACTCTGTCAACACAGATGCCACACCATACAGTAACTTTTAGTGGGTGTAGAGGTGTTTCTTGAATAATGCGCGGATTATCAGTGCCCCAGAACCGAGTATTCTGCTTATTGACATGCCCTGAGAGATGGAAATGCGCTTCGTCACTCATAACCAATTTTGAAGGAAAATCATCTTGCAAAATGTCATAAATAGGGCTCAAATGTGTATCAACTCTGGAGGTCACCATTTAAAAGACATCATCTTTAAATCCTAATGGTACGAAATTTAATGGCACAAATATACATTTAAAAAAACCTAAATCTAGTTTTCTAATTTAGAAAAAATGTTATAGCTGAACCAAATAGGGTCTTTACTTTTGCGCCACCCAGTATATACTTATATCAATGAAAATAAATAAATATTATATTTCTAAATTATTTAGATAATTATAGGAATAAAAGGAGCTAGTAGACAATAGTATCTGATAGCTAGAGCGAAAGATAGAACTGCTTAACACGATCTTTAAAAATGTTTTACGAAGGTGCTTACTTAATGTCTGTGGGTAACGCATTCCATAATCTAACAGCCTCCACAGTAAATGAGCAATCATAAAACTTTTTGTTTAGCATCAGGTTCTCCGATGATCTCAGAGAACGTGAGTGGCAGGTGTGAAGGAAGTTAAATCGTTCCTGAAGGTAGCGCGGGGAAGAAGGATTGAACAGAACACTGTCGAAAAGAGATAGTATATGAGCATTCCGGCGACGGCGAATCGGGAGCCACTTGAGCTTAGTACGAAAATCAGAAACATCATATTTGCGCAAGCCAAATATAAACCTAATGCATACGTTTTGGAGACGCTCAAGCTTATTTAGCTGGTCTTCCCTAAGGTCAATATAGCAGGCGTCAGCATAATCAAGAATCGGAAGTAAGAGAGATTGTGCAAGCGCAATCTTAGTGGTAGTAGGAAGAAAGTTTCGTAGCCTACGCAACGAAGCAGTCGAAGCAAATATCTTGCGGCTAGTAACGGCAATCTGAGGGTCCCAGGTTAAGGACCGGTCCACAGTTATACCGAGATTTTTGACGGTATCACTGAAAGGTATGGTGACACCGTCAAACACTACTTTCGGAATTAAGTCCCAATCAATTTTGCAAGTAGTCCGGGAACTACCTACAAGTATCTAAGTATTGTATTAGTTATCTGGTTTCCATAGTACAAGCTATGCTTAGTTCGGGTCTAGGTGGCGCTGTGTGAAATGTCCATACATATATACTCGCCCAAAAGCTTTTCGTGATACTGTGGCACTTTACAGTTACAGAAAGAGCACTACGTGAACAATTTATACAGGCGTTTTTACCACCTTTTTTAAAAGTGTATGTAATTTTTTAAATATCACTTATTGTGCTTCATAAAGCAATAGTAGTGATCGGCAGTCAATCGTTAAAACCATAACGGGATTTTTTAAACTAAACTATATCAAAACGACTGTCAAAATGTTGCAACAAAAACTGTGACAGTCAAAGCTTTGCTTGTCACGGCAAAATAAGTGAACTTTCGATTGCATATGTCTGCACTGTCCATACTGTTTATAAGTTGTCGTCTTACAAACCCAAAATACAGGGCCTTATTTTCACTGAATATGCAATACATAATATTCGTCGGTCCTTGAAATGATACATTCAGATTGCAAAATTTTCATATTGGATGTGGCATTTTCATTTTTCTTTTTAAATGGGCATACGTTTGAAAACAACTCACCTGATGGTAAGTGACAAGGTTGTCTAAGGTGGAGCACGTTTGCCCATGAGATCCCCATTCACTCTTGACGTAAAAAGACCCAGGAGGAACCACTGTTGCAGCTGGGTTACCATGAACGGTAGACAAAATTGTCTTTCCCCGTTTTACGTCAATTTCTTCATACGTGCTTGGAGTAAAACAGGGGAAAGACAGTTTTGTCTACCGGCCGTGCTAACCCTACTGGAAGAGCATTCCATTCCTTGACCGTTCGGACTAATGAATGACTCAGCAAAACTCTTGCGGACTTGTGGTACACTAACGACGTAAGGATATGAAGAATCACCAAGCCTTGTAGTTCTATGATGGAAAGGGGATGACGGAATGAGCTGATGAAGGGCATGCGCACACTCTCCAAAATGTAACCGATAGAAGACCGACAGACCGGCGACCTTACGTCTGTGTTCAAGACTTTGAATTCTCCCTTTAACTAGTCTCTCATCGTTGATACGCTTCTTGGCACGCCGCTCAATTGTGTCCAAAGCCGCCAGTCGGTACCGGGCGAAGCCATCCCGCAGGTGGCTAAAGTACCTATTTATAAAAGCTTTTAGGCAGTAGGCATGAAAGTGATTGCTACTTTAAAATCATTGTCATTTCATCAACCCCGCTCCGAAGGTGAAAACTAGTTGCGATCGAAGACTTTTTTGTCCTTATAAGATACCAGTTTTGATGGAACTTTTTATTCTTGTGCGAAACCAGTTGGCAATATAAACCATACGAGTTTTGTTATCACACCTCATCCAAAGCCATTTTTCTCAATCCACGTCAAAATCTCCAACTTCTTGAGGAGTGGGTACCTATTCTTTATATTTTTTTAATGTCGTACAGTAAGAGAGGACATCTAAATAAAAGAGGTCAAGATAGAAATCGTAGAACGGAAAAGGTCACAGTTAACGAGGAGAAGGGGAACTAGCCACATGCTTTCTGTTGAATACTAGATAGTGGATACCACATAGGCACAGAGTTCGTCCTGTTTATAATTATATATAGATACCCTTCGGAACTTCTACCTAAGCTTCGGAAAGGTCACCTTTTAGTTTTCCACTTAGACTTCTTGCTTAGCAATTAAAAAGCATTCGACTGTCGTACGTAGCATAGATCTTACAAAAAAACGTGTCGTACGTTTAACATTCCTTGTATAACCTTTTTTTTAAAAATAATTTTACCTGACCTCTAGCTGGAAAGATCATTTTTTGTGTGACCTGACTTTTCAAGAGCGCTCACAGAAGTAATATTTATAAATACGGGCCCTACTTAAAACGCGTATACATACGTATAGATACTATATTTGGGCAAAATATTCCTACCGCCAATTTTATTATTCACTGTGCCAATTGACTTTTCGTCCCATATTAAAAGTATATTTTTCTAATGACATTTTATTATGTTTTCTCTTATTACGTGCTACGACTGGCTGGAGAGGCTTTTCAATAGATTGAAGTGCTTTATGTGGTTTTAAAAATATAATTGCGGTATTTTTTTATTTGCCTTTTTAATGCCTTTTTACGGGGAATGGTGGTGAAATGATCGTAGGTAATAAAAACAAGGAAAAATTGGCAGTAGGTGAATAAATTTGAGAGTTTGTTAGCGATATAATACATTACAAATCATTTTCTATTTGGCTCATTCTCATTTCCTCCACAACTTTTATTGACATTTCAAAACGTTTGGAAAAATTATAATCAACATAAAAACGTATAAAATGGGAATTTACTGATTTTCCAATTTGATTGTTTTTTAAGTATAAAGTGTTTTTTTATGTATATGAATGACGTCACGAGCTTGTCGTTTACTTGATGTTAAGCGTCACGGCTGCCCATAACAGATTGCAGCATCACTCAGAACTCTAAATCAATATAGTTTTGCGTGACACTGCACTGCGCACGTCATCCTGAGACTTCACACAGTCTAGTAATAAGATTACTAGGCTGTGTGATCAGATCATAAAAGTCTCATTTGCCCAGTACGTAACTTCTCTAGCTACAATGCCCTTCAAACCGAAACACAGTAGTGCTAGCACACTACTGCTTGGCGGCAGAATAACGGGCAAAGCGGTGGTACCTACCTAGCGAACTTTGGAGAAAAGTCCTACCACCTAGTAACTTTTTCACCTCACCGTGACATAATATTATTATCACTGATTACTCACTGCAGCATTTAACTATAAGATAGAATTCACTTGATGGTTGTGACGGTGGGGTCGATGTCGGAGCACGTTGCTCCGACTTCGGCCCACCGTCGCAACCATCAAGTGAATTCTATTGCTCTGACTTCGGCCCCACCATCACAACCATCTAGTAAATTCTATTGCTCCGACTTCGGCCCCATCGTCGCAACCATCAAGTGAATTCTATTGCTCCGACGTCGGCCCCACCGTCGCAACCCTCTAGTGAATTCTATTGCTCCGACTTCGGCCCCATCGTCGCAACCATCAAGTGAATTCTATTGCTCTGACTTCGGCCCCACCGACGCAACCATCAAGTGAATTCTATTGCTCCGACTTCGGCCCCACCGTCGCAACCATCTAGTGAATTTTATTGCTCCGACTTCGGCCCCACCGTCGCACCCATCAAGTGAATTCTATCTTATAGCTAAATGCTGCAGTGAGCAATAACACGGCAAACAAAATACTATTCACATTAATTAATTACACAACATTTCAAAAACATAACTAAAATAAATAAAATTTCCTCCTGAATCCTAGTGATACTAGCCTACCTCCAAACAAAGAAATGACACACTATGCCTGTTTTATATAAATGAGGATGCTCACGTAATATTATTGTGGTTTTAAGAAAAAAATTGCATAATTTATAAGCGCGGGAATTAAAAACAAGTTTCGTTTATTTTCTAGATAGATTTTCGTTGTATAAAATCCTAATGCAAGTTGATGTCATGTGGATTAGTAAAAAAAGTTGTTTGTGCTCTAATCTGTGAGTCAGTACTTGACAAGTATTTGATAGGTATAAACTTCTATATAATAAATACTCTAAGGAAGGTATTTTCATCATCATCAGCCTGAAGACGTCCACTGCTAAACATAGGCCTCGCCCAAAGAGCGCAACTTTGAACGGCTCACCTAGTAGGGGGCCGGCCTTCAAGGTATTTTTCACCTCACTAGCTCGGAAAGGTTCTCTTTGTCATTCAAAATCTGGGCGCAAAAATGCATTTTGATCGCTAGCGTGGAAAATGTTTTCAAAATTCGAACGTTCCTATTCAATAATTTTCTAGTCAAGAATTGAGAATTTAATCACAGATCTGCCTGGATTTAACCTTCTTAATATTCCAGTCCACTGAAATATCATTAGTACCACCAAATACCACAGACTACCTCCTAAAAGATACCATCTTTTTCTCGGTCACCAACCTCATTTTTAGAATAATCGCACTGTCCAGCACCAAAGAGTATATAACCAATACGCTATCCAGCACGGCGACTGCATGGAAAATGGATGAAAAACACTTTTTCTTTAATTTTCCATGAATCACGTGACGAGCTAGTCGTTTACCTGATGTTAAGCGTTACCGCCACCCATAGCTAAATTAATAAGCTAAAAACTAATCTTTTCTTAGCCTTTTAGCTGGTTTTCTTGCATGTTCCTCGCTGTAGTGAGGTGAAAAGTTGTGTGTTGCACTCGGCAGCAAAGTTTTTCTGCGTCTCGTACCTTTGAAACCTTCGCTACGGTCAGGATTCTTCATTTGAACTGAATTGAATTTAAAGATTTTCTTTTGTTTCTGCAGTTTCTGCTAGGCTCAAAATACATAGAATCTGCCATTCTTCGTTGTCAATATTAAACATGCCGCCATACTAACAAAACTTTATTCTTTTGGAAACACAACAAAAAAGCTTAATTCATGAAGTTATTTAACAAAAGATGCGAATGGAAGTCTAGAAATAACTCAAGAGGCGTTCAACCATAGACTAAATCTTTTGTCTATGACCACAAAAAGTCTATTGTTCCAGTGCTTAAAATAAGGGTCTATAATGTTAAGTTCAAAAAGCTTTGAATATTGGTTCAGTGCATTTCCGTTTCAAAGCTTTTAGGGGTCTGTAAAGTTTAGATCACTAGAATCATTATAATTGCATTAGTAGGTATTGCTTAAGGTGGAACGTTTAGATATCATTGGTTTAGCGACAAATGGCAATAAACAATTTTCTTCTTAGTTTTTCAGTCTATTGCTATTTGTCACTAAACCAATGATAAGTAGGTGATACTTTTAATTGTAATTTATTGATACATTCTATTTATTTGCGCAAAATTAGTTTTCATGTAATCACGTTGAGTAATTAAGCTATTATTGGCAAAAGAACGCAAGAAAATTTGAATTTGCCGCGCTAGTGTAACGTTCCACCTTAATAGTCTAATGTCAAAATATGGTGAATATTAAAAATGTGGGTAGCAAAGGCTCAGTTGGGGTTTTTTTAATAACTAAATAGGCCCACACGTGACCGCAATCTCACCTGATGGAAAATGACGACGCGGTCTACGATGGCACATGCTTGCCTAGAAGATCATCATCATTTTTTCATCATCATTAACAGCCTGAAGACGTCCACTGCTGAACATAGGCCTCCCCCAGAGCACGCCACCTTGAGCGGCTGCTCGCCTCCTGCATCCATCGGCTCCCCGCGGCTTTCGCCAGGTCGTCGGTTCACCGAGTGGGGGGAAGAAGCCTAGAAGATACCTATTGTACTTATCGAGAAACAAACACGCTGGTAAAGTGTTCCATTCCTTCGCTGCTCGGATTATAAATGTCGAGTCAAACCGCTTTGTGCGAATCGAAGGAATATCAACCATAAATGGATGGCGTGTAGCTGTACGTCTTGTCGTCCGATGGTGAAATGGAGATGGTGGAACTAGATTGTGTAGCTCCGCAGCACACTCACCGAAATGTAACCTGTAGGATATGCGATAGGATGTGGGATAGCGTCTAACCCGCGGTGAGATGAAAGACGTGGGTCCAAATCCCTCTGTAGGTGCTAAATTTTGTAAGCACTATACAATATCTTTGTATCACCATCACACCACATCGACAGCCGGAAGATGTCCACTACTGAACACAGGCTTCCTCCATAAAACGCCACTTTGGATGCTTATCATAGCCGGGTTTGCTATAATTAAATTAAAGGAACATAATTGTGCACGCACACTCGCACCCGCGTAGGGTGTATGAGAACGTAACAGTGTGTGAGGACACACTGTTACGTTCTCATACACCCTAATACCCCTACACTTTAACATGCAAACAAATACATACAGAGTCAAATAATTTATCGTAAGCAACCTACACTTGTAAAAACAAAGTAGGCAGTACCTATTTACTTAAAATACCTTATTTTGTCTAGGAATATAGCAAGCATAATATAATATTATTGAGATAAGTGAGTTGGGAAAAGTTCACGGAAGGATATCGGAAGTCATTATGTACCTATCTATGTACATACTGGGTGGCGCAAAAGTAAAGACCCTATTTGGTTCAGCTATAACATTTTTTCTAAATTAGAAAACTAGATTTAGGTTTTTTTAAATGTATATTTGTGCCATTAAATTTCGTACCATTAGGATTTAAAGATGATGTCTTTTAAATGGTGACCTCCAGAGTTGATACACATTTGAGCCCTATTTATGACATTTTGCAAGATGATTTTCCTTCAAAATTGGTTATGAGTGACGAAGCGCATTTCCATCTCTCAGGGCATGTCAATAAGCAGAATACTCGGTTCTGGGGCACTGATAATCCGCGCATTATTCAAGAAACACCTCTACACCCACTAAAAGTTACTGTATGGTGTGGCATCTGTGTTGACAGAGTGATCGGACCCTATTTTTTCGAAGACGCTGGAGGCAATGCGATAACTGTCACTGGAGAACGCTACAGAACCATGTTACGTGAGTTTTTGATACCCAGTTTGGACGAATTGGGGCTGGAGCACATCTGGTTTCAACAAGACGGCGCTACGGCACACACAGCGCGCGACACTATGGACTTAGTGAGGGACGCTTTTCCAAGCCGAGTTATCTCTCGTTTTGGCGATTTGCCTTGGCCTGCAAGATCACCCGATCTGACCAGTCCAGACTTCTTTCTTTGGGGTTTTTTGAAATCTCGGGTGTATGTGAACAAGCCACAGACTCTCGCAGCTCTAAAAGAAAACATTCGTCAAGAAATAACGAACATATCGCAGGAAGTGTTACGGCAAGTTATGCAAAATGTCATAAATAGGGCTCAAATGTGTATCAACTCTGGAGGTCACCATTTAAAAGACATCATCTTTAAATCCTAATGGTACGAAATTTAATGGCACAAATATACATTTAAAAAAACCTAAATCTAGTTTTCTAATTTAGAAAAAATGTTATAGCTGAACCAAATAGGGTCTTTACTTTTGCGCCACCCAGTATAACAAGCAATTTTAAATGGTGTATATTGTACATAATGCTACCCGCTTGTACCGGTTTTTCTTCTCGGCGATCACCAGTCCGAGCAAGGGATGGCTTGAAAAACAGCGCTGCGTGCACGTGAAAACGTGCATGCGGCACAACGCTGAAGTCACCCCTTTTGCTTTCAAAATAGGATCTTCGTAATATTAAGTATATTGTAGTAGTGATAAAAAGCATTTTTTTTTATAATCACCACCGCTTGGCAGGCGGCTTGGTGATCGCAGAAGACTTTAATGTACCGAGGAGAATGCTGCTGTCCATTCTATGGATATTCCCTAAGCCGACTCTTACAGCACCCACGGGAAGAGGTAGTCCTATTCTTACACGGCCAAGACGTTACGATCTTTGTATAAATAATTATATAGAACTTATTCCGATACCTACTTAGTTTTAGGAAATTAATAATCACTTTACACATTAGTCTAGTTGTAATTACTTAGACCGGTACACCCACTCAACCGCAATCAAGTTAAACTGAAGACTATAATATAACCTTGACTGTTAATAGATCTGCCTTTTGTCGCCAATAACACGATACATTTAGTTTAAAACGTCTGCCAATCACAGTGATAGATGTTTGACATGTGGGATTGACCAATCACAGAAAAGCCCTGGGGCCGTACCGTGAGCTCTTAGCGCGATTCAAAACAGAGCCTATACTGGCTCGCTTGTCAAAATCCCCGTACAAAAAAAAACAAAACGATCAAATATAGGCTCAGTTTTGAATCGCGCTAAGAGCTCACGGTACGCCCCCTGATCAGCACGGGTATAGTGCGATGCAAACTCAATGGCAGCTGCGAAGTCGGGGCGAAACGCTGCGCAGTAGCAAAATTTATATGTGCGCGGGCAGAGGTAACCGGTGTGTGCAGCGTGCGGGTTGGTACGAGAGCCCACAGCACAAATACCTACATCATCGGGTACTCCAATAGGCTATCTTTAGATGGTTAACCGACACCTAAATATGTAAAAAACCAGGTCTGCCAGTGCCGATCCTGCCGGGTCATGGAAATAATTGAAATTTTTGGCGTATATTTTTTGTCAAAATTACGTCTTAAGATACCCGAATGAAAGCGCTGCCAACGGTTAACCGTTGATTAATTATGTAAAAAAAATTGGTCTGCCATTGCGCACCCTGCCGGAAGTACCTGGCAGACCCCTTCCCCCTTGCGGCTGAATGTGCCCTTCACACTTTTTACCTACCTCAGCGAATACTCCAATGAAACCTACGCCCAATAATAGCTAAGATGCCCCTGATAATAGATTAAAAAGTCTGCCAGGTCTAAACTTGGCGAAGCATAGTATTCGAGGCATTTGAAGTTGGTGGGGGTGGATTATTTCCATGACCCGACAGGATTGGAACTGGCAGACCTGTTTTTTTTTTACATGTTTAAGTGTCGGTTAACGATCTAAAGATAGCCTATTGGGTACCCGATGACGTAAGTATTTTTGCAGTGGGCTCTCGCACCAGGAGGCTTGCAGCACACTTCACAGCCGCCATTGAGTTCAAATCTCACTCTAGCATGAGCTGTATAAACCTGTGCAATTTATTTAATTTTATTATAATATTAACACAATTCGGTAGCTGAAAAAATGCTGTAACCGTGTCCTGTATAATAATGGTAGAATGAGAAACATTTACCCCTTTTAATTTTTTTTTATTTTACCATCTAAATAATGAATAACGTCTACTCTAATAGTTACTTACGCCATACAACCTAGTTATACAATACACATATTTTATACCTACATATACGCTCACCTACGCATTGACTGCTACGCGTGAAAATTCACGCCCTGACGTGCGGAGTTTCGCGTTTTTTTTTAATTACAACCCCGCGGTGCTATTGTCGCGTCCCTAGTGGGAGGGGATCTAGGTTTAGGGCTGTCAAAAACCAAGGACAAGTTTTTATTATTCCTATAAAGTCTTCTTTAAAGAAAATTCGACAATGGCGGTTGTGAATTTTGAATTTTTTACCAAAACCTGTGTATTTTTGAATTTTAATGTGTAAGGGTGGATTATTATCTCTAAAGTGTTCGTGAACTTAGACGAGTGTTGGCAAATGGTTCCAAGTTTATATAGGTTCCATTTTCGTTTTCTCTTCAACGACTTTTTAACGCCTTCAGTAAAATATCCACCATTTTACTAATGGCATTTTGACTGACAAAATAGGGTTTTGACATGACATAACCAACCGTACAAATTTTTACCCACTTGCATCGGCAGAATTATTGCTAAAAAGCGATAGAAAGCCTTAGAATAGGTAGAAATTAGTCAACACTATCAATCTATCTCTATCAATAATCTAAGTGTAAATTACAACAGTACCTACGATATACGTCAGTTCGAACTAAGTATAAAGGAAACATAATATAAGAAAGAAAGAAAGAAAAAAAGAAAAAATATTTATTTGTAACAGAAAACAAAATACGAGATATAGCACAAAAGAAGACATATAATTATTAATAGCAAGCGTGATGTTTATGTTCAGGAAAATGTTTCATATATCACGTTACGTTATGTAGTTAAAAATTACTTGTTCACAAAAAAAACCAGCTGTTTTATTCAGGACACTCAGTTATTGAGGTATCATATCATACCTCAATGCAATAAAGCGCGTCAAAACTAAAATGACTGATAAAAATATGAAAAAAATAGCAAGAAGTAAATAACCATCTGCCGCTTCTAGGAAAAATCTTGTTTATATTTTTCTACTAGCTACACCCCGCGGTTCAGCGTATAAGCTATCTGCACACCTTTCATGACAATCGGTTTAGTAGTTGCCGAGAGTAGGTAACAAACATTCACACATACAAACTTTGGCATTTATAATATTAGTAGGAGTAGGATAGGAATGTAATCGAATGACGTAAAGAAAAAAAATATCGAAAAATGATGATAGATGTAAAAATAATAACATAAAGTGACGACCCTAGCTTACGTTTTATCGAACTGGGGGTTCGTCAAAGAGCCGGTCCTAGTACCACGGTAATATAGAAATACACTGTTTAGTCTTATTCATAGTCTAAAAAATTAAATAAACTAAACTACCTACCTATATTTATTTGTAGATACTCATAAAACTCTAATTTTTAAAATAACTTTTTCTTAAACCTGCTAATATTTGGGGCTCGCTTCGCTCGGGCATTCATATTAACTGTACCGTTCGTTGTTTTTGGATTCCTACAACTTCTACTTCTGACGTGTACCTAATGCAGTTTTCGCGCTCGCTTTACGCATTTTTAATAACGTGGCAGTAAACTTATAATATCCTACATAAAAGGTTAAAGGCGCCTACGGGACCTTAAATAGGTACTAAGCATGGCCCGACAAGCTCTTGTCGAATTTTAAGCTTGGCCGTGTGGTTCCAGCAGTGTGACCACCCCATCTTTTCCCGTGGGTGCCATAAGAGCCGGCTAAGGGAATATGCAGGGAATGGGCAGCAGCATTCTCCTCGGTACATTAAAATCTTGTGCGATTACCAAGCCGCCTGCCAAGCGTGGTGATTGTGGCAAACCCTATGATAAGCATTCAAACTAACCAAACCCAGTCCTAATAGTTTTTGGGTTGTCTGGAAGAGATCGCTTTAAGCGAAAAGGCTGCTCATTATGACCATAAGGGTGGGTTTTTTGATCCGTAGTTAAGGTAACCAATGGTTAAAAACTAACAAATTTTGACCATTGGTTAGAATTTATTAAGGTCCAACCAATGGTCAAAATTCGTTATATAGAGATCTTAACCATTTTTTTAGTTGGTAACCAATGGTCAAAATTTGTTAGAGATTTTAACCATGGTTACCTTAACTACGGGTCAAAAAACTCGGCCTAGTTTTATGTTTCTGATCATCGATTGTTCCTGTAATGTGGTGTTTCAATAAAGAGCCAAGGTACTCAGTGAATTATTTGCTTTAACAATATTGTTTTTTTTTTTTTCAAAAACCTAGCTAAGTTCCTTCCTCCTATACATTAGGGTGGGCCACTAATGTATGCAGAAAAAAAGTTTGAGAGGGATTGTGTATTAGTTATAAAAAGGTGCTATGGTAGCGCATTTTGGCGCTCACGCTCTTCCATCTCACACCTAATACTAACGTGGAGAACTCTATTACTGGTATGTTATCGTAATTGCACCATATTTGCTTTCAAATAAAGTTATAAAAATGCAAACATCACGCACGCAATATACAACAATCTGTTGTTGAAGTCACATCGTAAACTACATTTTCTTTTTTTTTTAAAGTAAATCCGGAGGAAGTTAATAATAAAAGAGACTAATAATATTTTGCATACGTGATTTCCATCCTACATAGCACCTTTCTATAACTATTACATCAAAGAAATCCGAAAAAAAATTTTTTGTCCCACCCTACTATACATAGAGGTCCGTAGAACATCACTTGAAATATGGCAAACTGCATAATTAGAGAGAAACAATGATGAGTGGTGAAATTACGCACCTCGTTAGTCGAAGTGACATGTGTCATGTCTGACATAAGTTAGTTAGAGGTTTTTTAAAGGTTTTTTTAAAAGCAATCATTCATTACCTACTCGCCAAGGATGTTAAACGTAGGCACACGTAGGTAGGCACCAAAGAGGTAGCTACATACTAGAGAAGCTATTCGAAGCACAAATACACACATCAAAAAGTCTAAGCAACATGCATTATATTACAAATTTACCATTTATATTAATTAATTTCTAAGTATTTACTCACTCAAAGTGCGTATGTAAGTAAACTTTTTTGTTATTGATGACATACTGGCTGGTTGTAAAAAAAATCGATTATGTTTTGTTTTTTCATAAAATTGAAATGACTGCGAATTTGTTTGAATTTAAGTGCGTTTTAATTGACACGTTTATTCTTGATTTGTTTTTTTTTCTTTTCTTGTTTTTTTATTTGCAGTGGTTGACAGTGCAAGTTAGAGATGTCCTGTGTATACATAGAAGTTTTGGCACCTATATTCTTGACTCACACACACTTTGTACTATACGTTAACATGTTGTTTTCATCTGTACCTAATTGTCGTGGCATTTCACATTTGGCTTGTACCACATTTAGTAGAATAATAATAGAAATCAGTGTACACGATGTTGATGATCGAATAAATAAATAAATACCCCACAAAGAGTTTTTTATGCACTTAACTTTATTATCTGTGACTATGGTAAGTCTTATTACTATAAGATGATGATGGAGTTTTGGCGGGAACGCGGAAAAGTTCACGTCGGTGAATTGTATTATTTTACAAAATTTATGCTTTTTCCAGTGTTAATGTTTAAAATTGGTGGTGTTTTACGCATTAAGTGCTGAATTACGAGCATGAGTGTGGGCAAGTGATATAATGTAGTGAAACGTGGTTTTTCGTGTTGCTTCCAAAATTCCATAGAAGCCTCTAGTAAAGTTGCCACCACTTTACTAGGGCATGTCTTAGACTGGATTATGACTTAGACTAGACTATGACTACTCTGACTGTGACTTGACTTTAAGTGAAAATTTCCATAATACGATGAAAAATTACAAAACTTGACACTGGCTAAATACACTATGTGTGGAGCCAAAACTAAAAAAAAAAAAAAAAGATGATGATGAGGTAATACGGATATTCCTGTAGGTAACAAATGCAGTGTCAGTAACTAGTTGGTATAATTTGAAATTAATTTTGTTACCGAGTGCATAGCAATTTTTTACTAGGTGGTAGGACTTTTCTGCAAAGTTCGTCTAGGTAAGTACCACCGCTTTGCCAGTTATTCTGCCGCCAAGCAGTAGTGTGCAAGCACTACTGTGTTCCGGTTTAAAGGACATTGTAGCTAGTGAAATTACTGAGCAAATGAGACTTTATGAATTGATCTCACAGTCTAGAAAACTTTTTACACCATGTGATGTCTCAGGATGACGTGCGCAGTGCGCAGTGTCACGCGAAACTTTAATTTAGAATTCCGACTAGTTCCGAGTGACACTGCAATCTGTTATGCGCGGCCGTGTCGCTTAACACCAGGTGAATGACTAGCTCGTCATGTCATTTGTTTACATAATAAAAATTGAATATTGTTACGATCACTTGCAACAGTTGCAGCTATCGCGAATTGGAGTTTCTTATTTGTATGAAAATTCAATAATAATAATAATTAGCCATCCTGGCTCACGAATACGACCTCCCGATATCTTCCCGCGGGTGCCGTAGAGCCGGCTGAGGGAATATTCAGGGAATGGGCAGCAGTATTCTCCTCGGTGCATTATAATCTACTGCGATCACCAAGCCGCCTGCCAAGCGTGGGGATTATGGCAAACCCCCCTATGGGCTGGCCTATGTTTAGCAGTGTACGCAAAGAGGCTGATGATGACGATGATGATGATATGAAAATCGTAAAAACAGCTTGTGTTGAGTTGCCTGTAGGTAGCCGCAACTTGAAAATCAAAGTGCTTACTGTATTTTACCAAGAAGTGTTTTTACAGTGTGGCCAAAAATAGATGCGAGCAGCACTTTTTCGGTGACAAATATAAAAAAATCTACATGGCCGGCCACAGCAATAGCACAGCCGCACCCAAATGATAAATACCAACAAAATATTGTTTCATATAGAATTCTCTAGAATAGTTTAAACAAATTAACATGAATAAAGAGTAATTTTAAACCATTAGAGAAATGTTTTTTGTACTACTAGTATTATAACCAGAATATTTTTTATGTCTCACCATCATACTGCTCATTTTAATTACATTTACCTATGTACTTCATTGACAAGGGCTATATACCCCTTTTTTCAGCCCCCTGAAAAGATGTGAAACTAGGCCGGTCTAGGCAAACGAGCTCAATATGCATTTAGTGATGTGACGATATACATAGTTCAAAATGGTTTTTAGCGAGGATAACTCAAAATGCATGGGAAGGGCATTACCTGCGGAAAACTTTTCCGCAATGTCATAGCTAATGTCATTCCCATACATTTTGAGTTATCATTTGCCGTTAAGGTGGAATGTTACACTAGCGCGGGAAACTCAAATTTATCTTGCGTTCTTTTGCCAATAATAGCTTATTTACTCAACGTGATTACATGAAAACTAATTTTGCGCAAATAAATAAAATGTATCAACCAATTACGATGAAAAGTATCTCCTAAATATCATTGGTTTAGTGACAAATGGCAATAAACAATTTTCTTCTTAGTTTTTCAGTCTATTGCCATTTGTCGCTAAACGAATGATAAGTAGGTGATACTTTTAATTGTAATTTATTGATACATTATATTTATTTGCGCAAAATTAGTTTTTATATAACCTCGTTAAGTAATTAAGCTATTATTGGCAAAAGAACGCAAGAAAATTTGAATTTCCCGCGCCAGTGTAACGTTCCACCTTAACGCTAAAGGAAAGGGATCTTTGCTAGACCCCCTGGTTCTCATTGATGAGCTGGTGAACGATTCGTATATAGCATCCGCACAACGTAGGAATAAGCCTGAAGTGGAAATCTTTCACTGTTGTCACCCACTATAAGTCGCACGGACTAGGTACTTACCTACATAATCAACTAGTAGGTATTAGGTACTACCTAGTATAGTATTATATTATCTATGGTACTACTAAGGATGGGTTTTTTGATCATTAGTTAAAGGTAACCAATGATCAAAAATGCTAACATGCAGCAGTCTCTTTTATGTCCACCTTCCCATTCTAGTTCTAGCAGTAACTGGGACTATTATATCTTCTTTAGCCTAGCCTTAATTAGCGGTGTATAGATAAGAGATATGTGACCAAATATGATTAAAACGTTACACGTTTCTTGTGAACTGAATCAGTGAACCATCAGCGCACAAAGTTCCCATCCCTAGGTAAACCTAGACTATAATCTAGGCACGCTAGGTATAGCTAAGTCTAAGCCCGTAAGTGCGTAGGGTGACGCAAAGAGATCTATGTGTGCGTGAGAGGGGACTTTGCACCGTTTCCATTTACAAAGGACTAACGAACTTTTTGATGTGACGCAAATAAAGGATGAAATCAGAAAGGGGGCAAACGGCGAGCAGACCCTCGCTCCTCTTGCACGTATTGTTGATGCAAAACATATCCTGGTAACCAACCCACTAAGGTTTGCCCTCATCATCATCATCATCTGTCTGAAGACGTCCACTTCTGACATAGGCCTCCCCCATAGAGCGCCACGTTGAGCGGCTGCTTGCCTCCTGCATCCATCGGCTCCCCGTGGTTCTGACCAGTTCGTCGGTCCACCTAGTGGAGGGCCATACTGCGCTGCGCCTTCCAGTTCGTAGTCGCCACTCAAAAGCCTTTCTTCTCCATCGATTACAGTTCTACGAGCGATGTGGCTTGACCACTGCCACTTCACTTTGCTACAGACCTCCTCATTTCGCATCTTATCTCGGCTGGAAACGCCGAGCACAGCCATAGCTTACTGCGCGACTTTGAGCCGAGCGACACGGCCTCATGCTAAGCCATTTTAAACATTAAAAAAAAAAAAAAAAAAATCAATTTATTGCCACTACAACACAAACAAAAAAGAGTGTACCATTACAGCTTATAAAAGTGAAACGAATTGTAGGGCAATAGGGGTAACTTCAGCATGTGCTGTGTTCACATAATTGCAAACACAGCGCTGTTTTTCAAATTACCCCTATGCTTGGACAGATTTTCGCCAAAGAAATAAGAATAAGCGGTTTTACAGTCTTACTACTACTAAATATACGAATAAACGAAACGAAACGAATACATTTACGAATATATTTTGGCGTTGTATAGGCTCTTAAGTATTAAGATTTTATTTATGTTGTGACTGTTCTACTCGAAATCATAAATTCCTTTTGAGAGTTAGTACTAGCTTTTTTATTTACGTTTTCGTCCTAGATATAGGTAAACTATTGCTTCCTAGCTTAAAAATAATTGAAAAATCTATGGAAATAATAACATATCTATAAAATGTATTGACAATTATATTTTACAAATCTACGTTATTATACTTTGATTGTACTTAAAATAAACTAAATGAATATAAAACAAGGTACCAATTAAATTACATGCCGTGACGTAACATAACAAACAAAGTCGTTAAAAACGTGAGTCAACGGAAACACACAACGTCTTGAAAAGTGCGTACAACGAGTGTGGTCTCTTTAAAATTCTAGCCGTTCTATAGGTACACTACGCTGCACACTGCACTTAGCACCTTGTCGCAATAATCAGTTTAAAACTTACAACGCCGCTGATAAAAGAATGGAACTTTTTCTTAAACTATGGTCTCGTATAAACGCCGTCGACTGCGTACAGCGTCACGCCGTACGCTGCGTCACAATGTTTACTATAGAAATGTACTATTGTGGTCTCTTTCACACGCTGACCGTGGCGTGTGGACGCCGTAGGCGGCATTCAAACGCTTGCGCCGCGTGTCTAGTTATTTCGAAGCATTGCAGCGTGAATGTCGTATTTGGCGTCAGTACAAAATGTCGGAAAAAAACGAATTATTGATTTAATCAGTCAAATGTTATAGTGCATTATACAAAGTAACACAAGCGCCGCCAAAAGTGTCTTTGTGTGACTTTATATCCATTATATATCACACGACTACACGCGAGCACTGTTTGTCAAGTACTGTTGTGAACGAGATGTCATCGTTCGCTATGAGATGTATTGACCGCTGACGGTGTGCCTGGCGTTCAAACGTCGCGATCGGAACGAAAACGCCAAAGTTGGACGCCGCGTATAGCATTTAATAGGACACCGAGGCCTTAGAGCGACAAGGTACTTATTTCAGATTATGTATTTGTTTTGAAACTTGGAGAAGTATATTGCGTGTGAGAAAGATTTTAAGGTATACATATAGGCGTGCTTAGGTCCTTCATTAATGCCCGTCTCCACTAAAGTTTGACAGATCCTAAGTATGCACTTACCCCTCTAGACCCCGGTTTGTCGTACGTTCTTCAAACTCATGTCAACACACCAAAAATTGGTTGAATACAGCCGATAATCAACCAGGCAACCAATGAGCGTTCAGTATTTGGTGTGCCAAGTTGACTCGAATTTAACAAACGTACGAGACACCGGGGTAAAGTGTTGCTTAGCTAAGTTGTCTTTTAATAGACTTTAGCGCAGATAGACATTAGTACAGGCACACTAAATGGTCTGGAGTTAGTAGGTATTGAGTGGCAATATTTTTCAGAAGTAACGTTTATATTCATATGTTACCTATATATATCTATATGATAGCATTTAGGGGTAGAAAAACGTTGGCGCTTTTTGTAGGGACTATAGGGGCGTATACAAGGTGAGTTTGAATTGGTGGGTTTGGTGGGTTTGATTGATCCCGGAAGGGGGCGACTGGAACCATGATAGCCCACAAGTTGTGAGAGCTTTACTTGAAACTGCATGTTTCCAAACGTCCATATAAAAAATAAATCCACTCACAAAATTGCACGTGCGATCGCTAAGAGAGTTAACAAGATACTAAAATAAATAAACAAACTCATTTCTAAACACAGGTCATCAAACTCATTTAAGCTCATTCGGCCAAGGACGAAGTTCAACCACCCAGCTGCGCTAAGGCTATCTTCGAAAGTAAATTTACATGGCATTTCTTTATTGAAAACCTATTAATTTAGAAAAGTCATAGAAGAAACATCTACCTTGGGGAGTAGATTTACCCCCTTTCGGGATAATAAACCAATTCAAACTCAGATAGTATACTCTTTTCTTAATATTTATTTTAAGGTCTTGCATCATTTTGGCGCGGATGTGGTGTTGTGTACCGCCGCGTAGACTTGTTTCAATCTTGAAGACGACATAATTCGGCTTGCATCTAATTCTGGCCACACTGTAAAAAACTTCTATGATAACAATAACAGGTATTAAGGTGCTCATTACAATACAGAATTTCCAACTTGTGTAGAGTGATTCAAACTTAAGAGTCAACAACCTCAAAATTCATAAAATGGCTTAGCATGATCCCGTGTCCTGTCAACAATATTGCAACAATGACTTTGAAATTAATATATGGTAAAGTTCAAGACTAATGCTAAGGCTTATATGCAGTGAAAACACGAATTAATAAACTTTTCTCGATAGAAAAAAGTTACAAGGCTACCTTCAAACCGTATAAATAAACAGCGATTCTTCAATTAATACTTTAAATAAGGTCATGAAACATTGTGTAGTAGTTGAACTAAATATAATGGAGGGCTTACGTATAGTGGATTTTTAAAAGACTTATTATATTCAGTGTACCTAATAGTAAATTACCTAAATTATTGCGCGTTGGAATCTCCGCTTTGGCCTAGTACTATATATCTATTCCGTGGCTTTGGCTTGGGTTCGCGCTGGCCTACCACAAGCCCTTAAGATAACACGCTGGAGAAAAAGCGCTGTCTAGATATTTGAAAAGTTTACAGTAAAAATGAACAAAAAAATGATTTAAAATTACTCTTTAATCATATTAATTTGTTTAAACTATTCTATAGAATTCTAGAACATTTAGGTATTTATCATTTGGGTGCGGCTGTGGTATTGCTGTGGCCGGCAGAGTAGATTTTCTTAATTTTTGTCGCCGAAAAAATGTTGCTCGCATCTATTTCTGGCCACACTGTAAAAAAACACTTCTTGGTAAAATGCTAAGTTTGATTTCCAAGTTACGGCTACCTACAGGAAAATAAACACAAGCTGTTTTTAAGATTTTATATCATTATCATCATCATTCCCTGGATATTCCCTTAGACGGTTCTTACGGCACCCACGGGAAGATATGGGGAGGTATAGTATTCGTAAGCCAGGATGGCTAATTATTATTATTGAATTTTCATATAAATAAAAAACTCATACTTTCAAAACTCGCGACACAATAGTTGCAAGTGATCGTCACAGTTGCCATGCACTCGGTGACAAAATCAATCTCAAATTGCACCAACTATACCTCATCATCATCATCATTATCAGGCTGTGTTAGTCCACTGCTGGACATAGGACTCTCTCAAGGTGCTCCACTGAGCCGTGGTCTTCGGCTCTCCTTATCAAACTGCTGCCAGCCACTCTACGTACCTATAATCATTGCTCTACGATGTACGTACTTACGACTTTGTGATCTGATCACACAATCTAGTAAAATTCTATGTGAAGTCTCAGGATGACGTGCGCAGTGCAGTGTCACGCAAAACTATATTAAGAGCCAATACAACGCCAAAATGCTTAAAATGGCTTAGCTTGAAGCAGTGTCCTGTCAACAATATTGCAACAATGACTTTGAAATTAATATAATGGTAAAGTTCAGGACTAATGCTACTGCAAATGTATAGTGAAAACACGAATAAATAAAATTTTCTCGATAGAAAAAAATTACAAAGTTACCTCCAAACCGTACAAATAAACAGCGATTATTCAATTAATACTTTAAATAAGATCATGAAACTTTGTGTAGTAGTTGAACTAAATATAATGGAGGGCTTATGTATAGCGGATTTTTAAAATACCCTTTATATTCAGTGTAATAATAAATTACCTAAACTATTGCGCGTTGGAACCAGTTTAACTTAGACCGCCCCTGCCGCTCGGCCCCTGGCTCATCCCCGCTTTGGCCTAGTACTATACATCTATTCTGTGGCTTTGGCTTGAATTCGCGCTGGCCTTGCACAAGCCCTTAATTTAGAGTTCCGAGTGATACTGCAATCTGTTATGGGCAGCCGTGACGCTTAACATCAGGCGAACGACTAGCTCGTCACGTTATTCATTTACATTTTTTTAGTAGTCGCAGGGCGTCGACGCGACGCCCAACGACGACGACACGGGCGAGGACACGGGCGTCGACTACGTTCAAGACGCGGTCTCCACTCAAGAACACTTCCATCCCATCGGTTGTCGGTTCTGCGGCAAATATGACCAGCCCACTGTCATTTTAGTTTGCTAATTCTGTAGGCTATATCGGCACATAATATGTCGGTTACCTTGGTTCTCTATTGTATCCTCATTTCTTATTCGATCCTACATATAAACTTCAATCATAGCCCTTTCCATAGCACGCTGAGCGACTCACTTACTATGATAATAAAATATGACATGACGAACTTGTCATCCGCCTGATATTAAGTGACACGGCCGCCCATAACCGTTGCAGTGTCACTCTAAAATATACAGTTTAACGTGACATTGCACTACGCACGTCATCCTGAGACATCAGCACAAGATCACTAGACTGAGAAATCAGGTCGTAGTCTTATTGGCCCAGTGATTTCACTAGCTACAATGCCCTTTAAACCGGAACACAATAGAACATGCACACTACTGCTTGGCAGCAGAATAACTGGCTGACGTATCCTACTGAAGTGTCCACGTCTTGGCTTCGTGGTATACTTGCTACACAATATTACCTACTTTATAACTTTTTTAAACGGACAATGTGCCTTTATTCTTTAAACTAACTACTACACTACTAAAACTAGTAAACTAGCTACACTATCTACTACAAAGAACATTGTGACTGTATACTAGCCGCGATGGCCTATAGACAGTCCAAATGCTCCAGCCCACTACCGGTAGGTAGCGTACCCAACATGCTGGCAGCATTGCCTCGTTGAACTGCAATGCTGATTCGTTGAGCCAAATAAGTGCTAGCATTTTGGTCACGCGTCGCATCAACCAGGCGCTCTGATAAACTTTGGAACTCTATAACTCAAAATAGAAAAAAAACTTACCAAAGGCTAATATCAAAATTAAAGCCATTATGAATACTACGTTAATTTTCAACATGTTTCTGTTTCAGACGCGAAAGATACGTGTATTACCAATCGTTTTGTATTTAATTATGTTTCAGTAAGTAAATTATTTATATGCTGCAGCTATGTATTAATATCAATAATTTTATAATTGGTACTTACGATAAAATCCCTATCAGTACATACATATACAAGGAAATCCGGATAGAATCCGTCAGTCTTGTCTCTCTGTCAGTTTTACCTTATCACGACGAAAACCGCTGGCTTATTACGTAACTCGCAACAAGTTTGCAACAGGCGTAAATTTCGCAATTATTGCTGTCAAACATAACTTTGGCAGATCACCGTCTGTCCCGATGAACTAAAAATTGCATTATTTTGTTTCTATCTATTGCTGTTCTGTTGCTAGTGGCGCTAGTATCAAAAGCCAAAGTGCATTCAGCGACATCAGGCGAGCAACAGGCGGGCGAATTACGATTTTACATCACATCACATCACATCAGATCACATCACTATGACACCACCATTAGCATACCATGATGTGACATCTTGCGACCGATTTCTAATCGTTTGCTGTCGCTTTGCTAACTGCTGTTGCAACTTTTACATAATACGATAGCCGATCTGGATGAAATTAGCAAGTTAAGTTTGTATGGGGTGATACGTTAAGTTCGCAATAGAGACTTTATGAGACTTATTTTTATGATACAGTGTGATTCAAACTCACTGGTGGCTGCGAAGTGCGCTGCACACACCGCTTACCTCTGCCCGCACTAGGCAGGGATCATTTCACAAGGGGCATGTGAAAAATCATATGATTTTCATTTCATAATTCACACCTGCTACTTTTTATCACATACTCTGCTACAAATCACAGTATGATAATCACACTTAATGGGTCGTGGCCTCGGATTTCATAATACGAGAGTAGTATAAGCGGTGAATATCAAATCATATTATATTTAGTTTATGCTTCAGTAAACAAACTGAAACCTGTAGAGTATAATAATAAAGAACCTGTGCCTGTGATATAGCGGTGAACTTTGATCTTGTTTAACTGAAGAGAGTAGCATTATATTTCTTTGTAATCATTTGTAGCAGATCTCAACTTCGCTAGGTTGCTCTTAAATCACATCTCTGTTCTATTTCATAAAGCACTGCCAATCACCGTTGATCACAACTCAGTAGGCAAATGAAAAATCACAGGTGAAATCACAGTGACAAAAATAAATCATATTTTCTGAGCTGGCAACGCGTCGACAATGCCCCTAGTGTTGCAGATGGCCATATGCTACGGTTACCGCTTTCCATCAGGCGAGCCGTATGCTTGTTTGTCGCTCTTAACATAAAAAAAATATGATCAAATGACAATGATTTAAAAGTAGCAATCATTTCCATGCCTAGCCCGCATACATCTAATTTTTGCTACTGCGCAGCGTTTCGCACCTAACTACACAACCGCCATTGAGTTTGAACCGCACTGTACCCAAAAGAGACTTGTGATCATACCTAGATCATTTCCAGATTGTTTGTCTCTCATCCAATCACGAGCCACCCAGTGCTGCCAACCAGAAAAAAAAACAAATTTATATACCCTAAAATTAATCACGAAAATGGAATCAAATTAATAAATTCACGATTCGCTTAAGTGGACCTGCTGGCTTATGGTAGAGAATCAATCATGTCCAAGGAAGTTCCATGGAACTACCTTAATCATGTATCTTAAGGTTATCGGAGTTATTAAATATTATAAGTACTTATAATATACAGTGCCACAGAAACGATAAGAGTACACGCTTACATTTGATAACCTTTTGCAATTCCCAAGTGATCTATTATGTAGGTATCTTTAATAAGGGAAGGGATAGGAGAGGAGTGGTGGGGGAGGGGGAGGGGAGGGTCATCATCATCATCATCATCAGCCTGAAGACGTCCACTGCTGACCATAGGCCTACCCTAAAGAGCGCCACTTTGAGCGAAGGGAATAGTAGAGGATTTGAAACATGTCATGTGACTTGCGGCACTTTTGGGAGCATAATATGGCGCCGATGCCGCAAACTATACAATAAACCTCAACTTGGTTACACTAAAACAACGGGACATCTTATTATAATCTATGGTGCTCGCCATTCATCACCATAACTACATGCACAACATGGCGGTTGTGCCCAAAGAGGTATATGTATAGAGAAGCTATGGGAAGCAGAAATAGTTGCCAGTTTTGGTATAATTAAACTAAAATCCGCTACAGCGCTTTATGAGATTAAATCGTCTAACCAACGATCCCAACGCCATTTGGAGTCTTTGCAGTGCAAGTTAGAGATGTGCTGTCTAGTGTACCTATACATAGAAGTTTTTAGTTGTGCCGCAAGGCGGTATTGTATTAGATACATTTGTGGCGCTTACTATTCCCTCTTATCCAAGGTACCTACTTATGTTCATATTAATTTAAATTTAGTGTCGACTAAAGTTGTGTTGATACATCCATTCCATAACTCCATATTAAAGTTATTGCTATAGATATAAAACCTTAACTTACCCATGTGAAAAACAAAATCAAATATATATCTAAATGTATTTACAAATAAGTGCGAAGGCTATTTTTAGAAACAAGTCAAAATCTGAATAAAACACAGATTACAGAAAAACAATTGAAGAATAAAATTAGTTAGTAGGTATTTTGTCAAGATAAAAACAAAACGTGGTCCCCCGGGACGGGGCCTCACGGATCGGGGTGCACACTGCTTAGTACTCAACTCACTACTCATTACGAAGTAACATATTCAGTAATCTATGACTCAGTACTCCTTATTCCATGGTACTACTCCTTAATAATCCTTAGGTAAGCATCTATAATACAAAAAAAAAAAAAAAAAAAAATCTTCATCGTGTTTAAATGTCATTCTTAAAATTATTAAGTACTCATTACTGTGATACTCATTAGGTTTACTTAAAAAATTAAATTATGCTCATTATTAACGTCTTACTTTAAAAATTCAATTACTCTATTAATCATTTCATTTAAAACTTACCAGTTCAGATGCCGTTTTTAGGCGCAATAATAATCTATGTAAAAAGTAATCTAATCGAATAAAAAACTTGAAAAACAAAAAAGTTCTCCTTCCTACTACAGATAGGGTCAGGGGGGGGGGGATAGGGGGGGGGGGACTAGACTGGACCCTAATTCTGTATGACCACTTTACGATTCCTTACTTCGAAACCACGCGAATTCCTTGCCTTATATAAGAAATCTGCAAAAATCTATTCTCTATGAAATGGAAACAAAACCGCGCGAAATGAATTTGGAAATGACGCGATTTGAACTGTCAAAAATCATAATGTTCCACTGAGACACGTTCCGAAACATCAACACGTCAAAAGTTACCACCACTTAATATATCAATATTTATTCAAAATAAAAATAACATAATGTAAAGTGAAGGTATTTCTAATGCTGTGACACGATTTGAACAAGACACGATAACGACGTGGTTTCGTATCGTGTGGAATCTGAGTTTTCATACAGAAATAGGGCCCTGGACGTAGGTCCTACTACTACTGGTGCAAGCAATCCGGCACAATATTGACAATACAGAAAAGAAAGCTCCGATCCAGAGTTTCCATTGAATTAATAAAATGAATATGCACCATCACAATATTCGTCATTATAGATGCGACATTTCAATATTTGACAGTTAACCAAATTCATCATTCGCCGGGCTTTTACCACCGCCAATGTTGCAGCCATTCTCGAACCGAATGGTCTCATGCGTGACGATGGTAAAAGACCCGACGGAATGACTCTGGTTCCCTGGAAGATGGGGCGGCCTTTAGTATGGGACGCTACTTGCGTCGATACTATGGCGCCGTCACAACTTCCCGAGACACACGTTAGGGCCGGCGCCGCGGCTAATTCTGTTGAGCAGCTAAAACGGCGGAAATATAGTAATCTCGGTAGCGGTTACATATTTGAGCCGTTTGGTGTTGAGACCCTGGGTCCGTGGGGACCGGGAGCTCATCGCGTTTTCCAAAGTCTATCAGAGCGCCTGGTCGATGCGACGCGTGACCAAAATGCTGGCACTTATTTGGCCCAACGCATCAGCATTGCAATTCAACGTGGCAATGCGACCAGCATGTTGGGTACGCTACCTACCGGTAGTGGGCTGGAGCACTTGGACTGTCTATAGGCCATCGCGGCTATTATACAGTCCGTAAGTGTTCTTTGTAGTAGGTAGTGTAGCTAGTTTAGTTTAGTTTAGCTTAGTTTAGTTTAGTTTAGTTTAGTTTTTATTATTGTAGTAGTTAGCTTGAGTAATAAAGGCAATTTGCCCGTTAAAAAAAAAACCAAATTCTTAACTTAGTAAGTTGTGTTAAAATACTCATTTTTAATGAAGAAAAATTTGGATTACTATAACAGTTTTCATTTACATTAAAATGTACCTATCTGTCAATTACGCTACACAGACATTTTTTTTAAACACAAATCCCAGTTGACAAGGAAATGAAATTCCAATCCTGAAATGGAAGGATGAAATGCTGCGTCTTCCAGTACAAGAGCCATTCTTCCCCATCGGTTGTCAGTTCTACGAGCGATGTGGCCTGCCCATTGTCATTTCAAATTGCTAATTCTAAGAGCTATATCGATCACTTTAGTTCTCTCCTCTCATCTCCTCGTTCCGGAGCTTATCTAGTAGGTCTTTATCATACGTTAACTAACATAAAATAATTAAAATATTACGAGTGATAAAGGAGAATATTTAGAAGAGCAGCTGTCGTTTCTAACGACCAAAAGGGCTGAAATCAAACCCTATAGGACGGCGTCCAAACCCCATGGACCCATGCTTGTTATGGAAATATCTCTGGTGCATCATCTTGTATGGTAGCATTTCGTTTCCGTTTGTCTTCCTGTAGCTATTCCATCCTGAAAAAAGCTCACATAATGACTAATTTAATATAGTTATTTGTTATGCATAGATAGCATTAAAAAATTAATATATCAAATATTGTTGCATATTATACAAGGTGAGTTTGAATGGGTATGATATCCCGAAAGGGGGGGACTGAGATGATAGCCCACAAGTTGTGAGTGCCTTACTGGAAACTGCGTGTTTCCAAACCACTAAACCAAAAAATAAATCCACTCACAAAATTGCACGTGCGATCTTAATTAAAATTAATTTCTAAGCACAAGTCGTTAAACTCATGTAAACGCAGTCGGTCAAGGACGAAGTTCAACCACCCAGCTGCGCTAGGGCTATCTTCGAACGTAAACTTTACATGGCATTTCTTCAATGAAAAAACCCAAGAAATTAGAAAAGTCGTAGAAGAAACATTGTCTACATTGGGGAGTAGATTTACCCCCTTTCGGGATAATACCCCAATTCAAACTCACCTTGTATATATTACAACTCACCAGCTACAGAGCTTAGGGCAAACATCACAAACAATATGAGCTCAAGCAGTTTCATTGTCATTCGAAAACGTATCTTTTCAATATTATTTTTTTATTGTATTGCAAGTAGAGCTATAGACTGTTAAGCTTGAAATCTTTGACGCAAACTGCAATTTATTTTACGTAATGAACATAATATTCATATAGGTTTATTTACGTACTCGCATACCGAGATGGTGTCATTGCGGTTAATAAGTAAAGTACTACGGTACTATTGGATAATAAAGTTGGAATTTACATTATAAACAATGAATCAAACAACAAACGAGATGGACATAGCAAAGTACAATCTGCGGTTAGACGAGGCAAGGAAAATAGAATTATGTACCTACATACTTCTTGTAGCTGGTGAACCCAGTGATCGGGGAAAAGGCTAACTCCGGAAGGTTTACGCAAAATAGTGAAATAAGTTTAGTACTCTACTACTTTTACTAGGTGGAAGGACTTTTCTGCAAAGTTAGTCTAGGTAGATACCACCGCTTTGCCCGTTATTCTGACGCCAAGCAGTAGTGTGCAAGCACTACTGTGTTCCGATTTGAAGGGCATTGTAGCTAATGAAATTCCTGGGCAAATGAGACATAAGAACTGATCTCACAGTCTAGAAATCTTTTGTAGACTGTGTAATGTCTCAGGATGACGTCCGCAGTGCGCAGTGTCACGCGAAACTTTAATTTAGATTTCCGAGTGACACTGCAATCTGTAATGGGTGGCCGTGACGCTTAACACCAGGCGAACGACTAGCTCGTCACGTCATTCGTTTACATAAAAAAGGGTCATTAAAAAAATGAGGATATAGGGTCTTGACAGACAGACAGATGGATAAATAGATGGAGAACAAACTGATAGTTTATTGAGGTTGTTGTTGATTCGTTTCGTTGGTTATCTTCAAACCCCATGATTCGATAAACCGACAACTAACAAGTACCTTGGCAGCTATAGCCTGTAATTTCAAACACAATATCTTTTTTCTGCTAAATGAAGTATTTCCATATACATAGTATATTTTCAAAGTTGATGATTATAGGTCTGTTATGTTAAGCACAGATAGGTTCCTAAAGCTGTTCCCCGGGAATATGCAATATCAACTACACACTACGACACGATACTACGATACGATACGGTGCGATACTTGCGGCACAGTAGAAGACATCCGTCATCTGCTGATGGAATGAGTTCGGAACAAAAGCCAAAGAGATGCACTGATGCTTAAGCTCAAGTTGAATCAATACGATATGGGTGTTTTCACCCATATCTTATCAGAACCAGCATCGGAAGCAGCCAAGATGATATATGACATGTTTAGGCAACAAAAAACCACCTTTTAACTAATTATATTTAAGTAGTATGGGTACATAGGCTTAGGTTATGATGGGACTGGCATACCCTAATGGATAAAAATCCCTAAATAAAATAAAGATTATAAAAAAAAACTACTAACTCACATAGAGTTTGCCCTGATCGACTGAGCAATCTCCAGTTTTTATCTAGTGCTCCATCATCAGATCGTCACCAAATTTTGATGAGCGGTCTCATCAAAATTTGGTAGTAGGTTAGTTTAGAAGTAGGTATACTTAAAAGAGTACAAAAATCATCAAAATCACTTCATTAATGGCGATAATAGAATAACATAATTTATTTTTAAATGTTCGTATTGAGAACGGCTTCTTTAGGTGAAGGAATTCTGTTAAAAAGAAGCCTAGTACAGTTTCTAGTGCCGTCCATTTCAATAAATACAATTCTATTTAAATTCTCTTATTTGCCAAAATAGCTTGTAATAAAGTTAAAAATTACATACATTTTATTTTACGACTGTTTTTACTCATGCAAAATATTAGTTGGCCTGTCGTGTCGAGTTGGAACTTCAGAGTATTTCATTTCCGTGTCGTGTTGGGATCCAACCCACAACCTTGAACCTATAGTTCAGAAGGCAGAGCTACTACCAACTGAGCTAACAGGCCAGTCAAAATTATAACTTAATAGTTTTCTACATTGAGCATAATGTAGAAAACTATTAAGTAATAAAATAAATCAATAATAATGTAAACACCACATGCATAATAAATTAAAATTACTTGTAATAGTGACGAATGCAACAAGACTGTTTTTAAAAGTTTTTCCTTGATTGAATTGCATTGAATGTTATTTTATTTATTCAAACTAGTATAATTCCATATTCAATCAATTTAACTCGGTGGTAGGAGTTTCCTGGAAGAATTTGTCTAGGCAGGCACCACCACTTTGCGCAGATATTCTGTTGGCTGCGTTCCGTTACTTTCCTTTGGCGCGGTGAGAGCACTTTTTATAGAAAGCCCAATGCGACGTACATGTCAAACTAACCAATAATAGCTTAATTACTAAACGTGATTACATGAAAACTAATTTTGCGGAAATAAACAGAATGTATCAACAAATTACGATTAAAAGTATCTCCTAGATATCATTGGTTTAGCGACAAATGGCAATAAACAGTTTCCTTCTTAGTTTTTCAGTCTATTGCCATTTGTCGCTAAACCAATGATAAGTAGGTGATACTTTTAATTGCAATTTATTGATACATTATATATATTTGCGCAAAATTAGTTTTCATGTAATCACGTTGAGTGATTAAGCTATTATTGGCAAAAGAACGCAAGAAAATTTGAATTTCCCGCGCTAGTGTAACGTTCCACCTTAACCCTTAGAGTAGTACCATTTTTTTCGACTCGAGTCAACTGGTTTTTCTATACAAATCTGTCGGACTCATTCACATCAAAGTGTCCACGTCATATAAAAAGTGTCCACAAAAGTGGTACGCTTGACAGATCTCTCTATGCTTTAGTTTATAGGTATGTACCAGATAGGTACTCTAAGCCATTTCTAGCGTGGGTAGAGTTTTAAAATTAGAACCGTCCTATTCAATACTCTATGGACCTTACTTATAAACGTTGATTAAATTGAATCAGTGTTTAAAATGTTCCGTCTCGTTTTCGGGCGTGACATTTCAAATCAGCCAAAAGTTGACAGAAGATTTTAAGAAATGACTAATGCCCGGGATACACGAGGCTAGTTTTTCAAGCTAGGATAGCAAGCTAGTGTCAGTAAGCTAGCAAACTAGTACTTCTGGCTTCGTGTAGACAAAACTAGCTTCATTTATAAGCTAGTAAACTAGTAAGCTAGTTGACAAGCCAGGACAGTTTTAAATAGGATGGAGTTCTATTTTTTAGGCTAGTAGCGCCCCCCACCACTGATTTTACTATCCTGGCTTGTGTACTAGCTTTATGTGGCCGGCGAAGCTAGTTGTCAGTTGACTCGTAAGCAGTAACCACGTGTTTTGTTTGTTTTTCTCCGCGACGTGTTTTTGATATTTTAAGATGCCCAAACTAAGTACTATACTACTGTATTTTTTCAATGCCTTGTAGATTTCAACACAGACTTCTGGTATAAATTTTGATATGGAACATCTTGCAACTCGATAAAAATGACTGAGCCTCCTGTAACTAATGCCGGACGAAAGAAAATCTAGTGTGATCTCCAGTTTTAGTTTTGCTGGTAGCGCCTGTCTCATAATTGTATCAATTCGTTGTATTTTTGGCGTCACAAGACTCAACAGAATATCAAACAAATCAGGCGTCATTCGCAAAATACTCTTATATTCGCCTAAATCTTCGTTGCGAAATTCTTCCAAAAGTAAAGCAGATGATCCACGTTCATCTCTTCTTAAAATCCAGGGTCTTGTCCACACCCGTTTCTGTAATTCTTCTTCTAGTTCGTCTAGTGCGAATTGGCACAGTTTTTGAAGTAACTGTTTCAGTCGAATAGTGTTTTTCTTTCGCGTGCAGTTCATTTTGGACGTGTGGTCACCTCGGTCACAGCAATAATACTAGCTTAAAATAATATAGCCTCATGTAAACAGAACTAGCATATTCCAAGCCAGGTCAGCTAGCCAAGACAGTTTCAAAGAGAACTAGCTTGCTATCCTAGCTTGAAAAACTAGCCTCGTGTATCCCGGGCATAACTTTAAGCAGCGTTTATAAGTAAGGCCCTATATCTATACTTATAGTAAAACTGTAACAGGGTCAATTCTGTACATGAAAGATAATTTGAAAATTTTTGTTGGAGGGCTCTCTATAATCGATACTAAAGCCAAAACTATTTTTTTTTCATTTTGTCTGTCTGTCTGTATCTTGGCTGAGCATCAAGCTGAAACTACTGAATGGATTCAAATGAAACTTGGCATGATTTGAGTTCATATTACGAGGTAGGTTATATGATACTTTTAATCCCGAAATTCAGCACGGTTCCCGCGGGAGTGAAGATGAAAGTAAAAATATGAAAGGTGAAAGGTGAAAGGTGAAAGGAGTCAGGTGCTGGCGCACCTGCCTCCTTTCATCTTCATCCATTCGTCCTTTTCCCTTATCTTTTTCCCTCTTCCTTCTCTCTTCCTTTAGACTGAGATAAGGCGTAAAACTAATTAACCCGTGCGAAGCCGGGGCGGGTCAGCTAGTTTTCTATACCGCCAGTCCACTGAAAATGCAATAGATACTTCTTCTTACTTCATGTCAGTGTGCTAATATGAATGTTGAGGATATACTATAATAATAACCTTGAGTTTTTCCTTATTATACATTAAATAGCCAGACACGTGTTCTAAAGGTAGATAAAATATTGTAACAAGTCAGGGCCAATATTTATTTAATATCCATATTTCACGTAATCCACAAAAAACCTGCAAAATTAAAACATTTACATGCGCAGACCTATACTTAGACATCCACAGCCTTACTCATAAACTCCTCTTATCTTTTAGTCAATTGCTAAGCAACAGATTAACAAAATTCTTACCTATAAACGCGATTTAGCGCTAAGAGGTTGCTAAGTAATTCCTAAGTAGCTGTCAAAATTAACCACCGCCATGACCTAGTTTAGGCCTGCTAAGAGCCAAGATGGCGAGTTAAAAACAGCTGTTTGACGGCGAACGTTGTTGTCAAAATCAAAAAGGTGGTGTGCTTTGAGGTTACTGTTATTAAGTCTCTCCTTGTTGAATATTTCAATCATCATCATCCTCTTTGCCTTTTCCCATTTGTTATTGGTGATCGACTCCCAACCTAACATGTAGCGGTGAGCTACCAGAATACACGAGCGACTGCCATCTGACCTCGCAACCCATAAGGGACCAGTAACAGGGATAATGGTTAGATCAGGCGTCTGACTCGTCTGTTCTCAGTAGTTCAAACTACCCGTAGCGGTTGCCATATATGTTCTTATGACAACCGGGACCGACAGCTTAACGTGCTCTCCGCGGCACGGAGCGATGGCATCACAAACGCACATAGCTTACTAGATAAGTCATTAGTGCAGAGCCGAGGATCGAACCCGGTGCCGTAAGATTGCGAAGCGCACATGTTACCGCATGGCCACCATCGCTCGCCACCTTGTTGAATATTTCCATAAATATCAAAATAATTCTTGCTCAGTGATTATAATTTGACAACCTTCGGGAATAATTCGCCCGTCAACATGAAATTTTTGAAAAAAAAAAGTCAATGTTAACTGTCACATTCGTCCTAATCATGACATTCACGAACTTGTCACAGATGCAAAATCGAATTTTGAGAACAAATATTCGTTCTATTTCGTAATTTAGTCGATTATTTTGGTTGTTCTCTGTGGCGACAGTCGTTTAAACGTCTCTTATCTAAGCAAAAGCTAAGTAACGTTTATAGGTAAGGAAATGATAATCGTGGTTTAGGAGTTTAAAAACTGATTAGTTGAGAGGTGGCTAAGTACTACATAGCGAGGTTTTTATAAGTAAGACCCCCAGTCTTAATCATAAACTCCTCTTATCTTTTAGTCAATTGCTTAGCAATAGATTAACAAAATTCTCACCTATAAACGCGATTTAGCGCTAAGAGGTTGCTCAGTAACTCCTAAATAGCTGTCAAAATTAACCACCATCGGGACCTAGTTTAAGTCTGCTAAGAGTCAAGATGGCGCGTTTAAAACATCTGTTTGACGGCGTATATTGTTGTCAAAATCAAAAAGGTAGTGCTTTGAGGTTACTGTTACTAAGTCTGTCCTTTTTTTTTTAAAAAAAAAAGAAACACGTGTGACAATTGTTTCCATTTTTAAGCAGGTTAACTGTCAATATCGTCCTAATCATGACATTCACGACCTTGTCACAGATGCAAAATCGAATTTTGAGAACAAACATTCGATCTATTTCGTATTTTAGTCGATTATTTTGGTTGTTCTCTGTTGCGACAGTCGTTTATACGTCTCTTATCTAAGCAAAAGCTAAGTAACGTTTATAGGTAAGGAAATGATAATCATGGATTAGGAGTTTATGAACTGATTAGTTGAAAGGTGGCTAAGTACTACATAGCGAGGTTTTTATAAGTAAGACCCCAACTGTGGATTTTCCGTAAAAATAAAAAAACAAGCATTGGGTTAAAATATTTTTAATACAAACTAAGTCCTACGCTTTGTTTACGCCTGCGGCCCTTGAGATTCACCATAATAAGTACCTACCTACTTGTACAGGGTACTATGGTATTACATTATCTGTGTACAGGGTCTGGAAACATGTCACGATCCCGTTTACTTAAAGACCGTTCACCGTAAGCACCCATAAGATGTCCCCTGATGTAGGTACTTACATCCATCATCCTCTTTGCCTTTTCCCATTTGTTATTGGGGTCGGCTCCCAATCTAACCTGTAGCGGCAAGCTACCAGAATTACACGAGTGACTGCCATCTGACCTCGCAACCCATAAGATGGTTAGATCAGGCGTCAGATTCTATCAGGCGTCTGACTACACGTAACGATTGCCATAGATGTTCTTATGACAACCGGCGGGGTAATTACGTAAAATTTGCAACAGCAATGCGACAGCAGTAGCAATGCGACAGCAGTAGCGAAGCATACATTCTCGACACCACTAATGATGTATGACAGCAATCACCGCGAGATTTACGCCTGTCGCAAACCTGTTGCGAGTTAGGTAATTAGGGGGCGGGACCGACGGCTTAACGTGCTCTCCGAGGCACGGAGCGATGGCATCGGAAACTGCACATAACTTACTAGATAAGTCATTGGTGCAGGGCCGAGGATCGAACCCGCCCCCTAATTACCTAACTCGCAACAGGTTTGCGACAGGCGTAAATCTCGCGGTGATTGCTGTCATACATCATTAGTGGTGTCGAGAATGTATGCTTCGCTACTGCTGTCGCATTGCTACTGCTGTCGCATTGCTGTTGCAAATTTTACGTAATTACCCCGCCGGTGCCGTAAGTTTGCGAAGCGCACATGCTACCGCTCGGCCACCATCGCTCGATGTAGGTACTTACATTATTTAAAAATATGCAAGTATTATCGTAAATGTAAAGTAATATGTAAGCATTATCTAAACTTGTATGTACCCACCACAGATTATTATGTTTTACTTGCATATTTTTAAACAATATAATTACATCAGGGGACATTTTACGGTGAACGGCCTGTAACGGGATCGTGTATGTATAGTAGCTAGTAGCTATATTTTTTTTTTTCTTATATTTTGGCTCCACACATAGTGTATTTAGCCAGTGTCAAGTATTGTAATTTTTCATCGTGGTTATAGAATATTTAACGTAAAGTCAAGTCTTAGTCATAGTCTTGCTAGTCATAGTCCATTCTAAGTCATGCCCTAGTAAAGTGGTGGCAACTTTACTAGAAGCTATATTCTATGGAATTTTGGAAACAACACGAAAAACCACGTTTCACTACATTATATCACTTGCCCACACTCATGCTTGCAATTCAGCACTTAATGCGTAAAACGCCACCAATTTTATACATTAACACTGGAAAAAGCACAAGTTTTGAAAAATAATACAATGCAACGATGTGAACTTTTCCGCGTTCCCGCCAAAACCCCATATATATTTTTTTGTAGAGATCACTGTAGACCACAGACCTAAAAAATTTCGTTACTCATAGACTATACATCGAATCATCCTCAGGTAGAGAAATATTAACAATTTAAAGTAATGGTTGAAAATTTGGAGTGCGCTAAAAAAATATAATAATACAAATTTAAATTTTACGTTGAAGACATCTCAGTGAATCACTACTAACAATAAAATGTTAACTATCCATGCAGATTTTAACATGTGAGATGGAAACATCAAACCTGTAATATCTTTCATTAAAACGGTTTATTTTTTAAGATATTGCTGATACATTAGGCACGCAGATTACTTTAAAAACTTGTACGTATTACTGAGATAATCAAATCTGGAATCGGTTTATACGTTAATAAAAATCGGGAATACAAAGCGAAATTGCACTGGGCCATAATTTTCTATGAAAACACAGATTCCACAAGATACGAAACCACGTCGTTATCGTGTCTTGTTCAAATCGTGTCACAGCATTATAAACTAGCTACATATTACTGATCTGTGATTATAAACACCTTCACTTTACATTAAAGTTATTTTTATTTCGAATAAATATTGACATAGGAGTGGTAACTTTTGACGTGTTGATGTTTCAGAACGCAGTCATCTCAGTGGAACATTATGATTTTTAACAGTTAAAATCGCGCCAATTCCACATAGATTTCGCGCGGTTTCGTATGAACACTTTTATTTCACAGAGAAATAGATTTTTGAAGATTTCTTAATAAGACAAAGAATTCACGTGGTTTTGAAGTAAGGAATCGTAATGTGGTCGTACAGAATTAGGGCCTTGTTCAGCAGTGGCAGTGTCGGACTGGCCGAGCCGAGGTGGCGATTGCCACCAGGGCCCTGGGCTGGGCTACGCGGTGAGGATGTGTGAGAAACTCATAAACAGTTGCCATAAGTCAGGTGCTACATCTTAGTTACCGCTAGTGGCGCGGCGCTGTGCTGGTCTTCATATGGATTCCAATGATATCATAAAAAAAATATAGGGACAGTGGTAAGAAGCAGGTGCAGCTGCGCATGTCCATGATCTTTGTTCCCATGTTCCCATAGTACAAGTAGCCAAGGTCTGTGGTACAAGCTTTGCTTGGTTTGGGCTAGATGGCGCTGTTTTAAATATCCTCAAGGTGTCCATTTTTGTTCAAGGCTTCGGCGGAGTGCCCGCGTCTCCTTTGATTTTAGGGTGCTCTTCTTTCACCTTGTACCCGGCCTGGAGCAAATAAGCTGCAACCAAAAATTCAATTAACACCTTAGTTAGTACCTATTCCAAAAACTGAAGCATGAACTAAAAAAATCCGTAAAAGGTATGGAATATATAATTTTATCGCTGACTAGTTGACCCGCCCCGGTTTCGCTCGGGTTAATTAGTTTTACGTCCTAACCCTGTTTAAGGGTAAGCGGGAAACGAAAGCGAAAAAGATAAGGGAAAATGGGGATGAATGGATGGGACGGCAATAGAAGGGAGGCAGGCCAATGCCTTTCTTCGCCAGGTGGCATTTTCCCTTTTCCCTTCAATCTTCCCATTGACAGGATGAGTATAAATGAATAAATAAGTAAGTAAATAATAAATAATATACAAACAAAAAAAATTACATTTATTACAACCCGCACTTGGCCGTTTTAGAAAACGAAGTATCCTAAATATTATTCTGAAAAATTTTCTATAACCAAACCAACCAATTCCGGCTTTTCAATATATTAATTTTTTGGAATGTGTGACCGAGCGGGCCTAGTATTTTGTGGATGACCGAACGGGCCTGTGACCGAACGGTGCCTACTAACTCTTTTCAAATTGGGTACACTACACGTATTTTGTCAGGACAACGTATGTATATGTTATACCTACTGGGTGTAACTGAATTCATTAGCATCCTTTGAAACCAGGTACCTACTCCTGACACCGGTCACGTGTGGACCAAAATCTTTCAAACCTAATGCACTGATATATTTATTTATTTATTTATCTGCTACAGTACGAAATTAAATTAAAATAATTATGTACTGTTTTTAAATATTACTTTCAAGGAAAACTTTTAAAACTATCAAAATCATTCGTGGCAACTACGTTAGGCGCCGTGGCAATCTTCATAGTTTTCAATAAAAAGTATTTTCATTTGCACTCTTTATTCCTTAATAATCATCAACTAATGATGTACTATCATGTACTCAATGTATGCTAATGAATTCATTTGCATCCTGTATCACATCACATCACATCACACTATCATCACACTATCACACTAATATTATAAAGGCGAAAGTTTGTGTGTATGTTTGTTACTCTTTCACGCTCTAACAGCTGGACGGATTTAGATAAAATTTGGTATGGAGATAGCTTATACCCTAGATTAAAACATAGGCTACTTTTTATCCCAATAACGGGAACGGTTCCTGTAGGAACGGGGTGGAACCGCGGGGCGCTGCTAGTAGGTAATATCGGTGAGTTAAAAAAACTTACCAGACATAATGCAGTACATCGTCAGCACGATGTAGTGAAAATACGTGCGTAAAAAATTCATTTTTTTTTCAATTCAGATCTTTTAACTACAGCAAAATTACTCAGACGCCCCTTTGGTATGAATAAAAATTAATTTATGTTACACTTTTTCAATAAAATTGTTCAATAAAATCAAACAGCACGTCTTTCTTATAACTGGTAGTTAGAAAATACTTATAATAATTTGTCATAGTCAGTGTTTATATAGATACTAGGTGTCTAAGTGTTACAGTGGCGGATTATCCCTAAGGCAAAGTAGGCACGTGCCTAGGGGCGCCAGATTACAAAGGGGCGCGCGCGCAAAAGTTTTTAAAATAAATTATCTTGCTTACAATAGGTACACAATATAAAAATTATTTAATTCCAAGAGCTTCCAAAGCGTAATCTGCCTTCTTGATTATTCCTACATCGCCTGATTTTATATAAGAAGTTGGTAAGAAGATATAAAGCTGTAATATAATAGCTTGTTTTGATGTGTTTTATTTAGATTATTTGCAAATGTACTAAACTTTTGGTGCTCACTTCGTGTTCGCATTATTGGGTACCGTTCGTTGTAATTATAACAGTTGCAATTTGAAATGTTTTACTAAAAATTAAAAAAATTTGGAGCTCTCTTCGCTTGCGCTTTATTGGTTGAAGTTTAACGTGTTTTATCATTACTTAAAAATGTGAAAATTTTCGGCGCTCGCTTCGCTCGCACTTTGTCCCGACTTCCCGATTCCCGACTTTATCGTTCTTTCTTATCGGATTCAAAGACAACTCAACTACTGAAGTTTTTGCGCTGGCTTCGCATGCGTTTACATGGGACATCACGCAGGTGAAGCCAAGTAGCACAGCATTAGTTATTATTAGGCAGGGGGGGAGCAAATTTTACGATGTTTCATCAGACCCATGGCTCACCAAGAGGGAGGTATCGAAAAATCGCAAGGGGCGCCGATGAGATGTTTGCCTAGGACGCTCTCAACATTTATTCCGCCACTAGTGTTACCTACATTTTATGTTATAATACTTCATTATTTAATTGTTTCTAGTAAACATCATCCCGCGCGTTGATTTCTTATTTTTATTTCCTTATAAACTACGCACGCAGCCTGTAGGTACCTACCTATATCATATTCCGCTCAGCATGATCGTCACGGGGAAACCTACGTAATAGAAAACACTTAGTAAAGTAGGTAAAGTAAATCAACTCTTATTGCAAATAGGCTATTTTAATAGTTATTTATGATATTATATAGGGCGGTAAGTTGGTTTTTACAAACGAGTAGACAAACGAGTACCATAGTTACGAGTTTGTAGAAACCAATTTCCGTGCGTGTATCATACAACGTTTTTCAACACATTTGCGAGAAAACAGTACAATAGGTAATGAAACAAACTTTTGTTTATCAGTGGGAAAGTCGTAACAAACAATCTTTGACGTTTCTAATCTAATATGAAAATGGGCTAAAATGGCGCGTATTTACAATTCAAATGGCGCCACGTGCGTGTGGTGAAAATTAGAACTACATCTATAGTTTCATTTTCTCTTTAGTATTAAAGTGAGACAAACGTATTAAACTGTGGCGTGCCAATGAAAAAATTTTCATTCAGCTTCATAGTCTTTGCTCCTGGTTGCTATGGACAACGGATCTTGTTGATTCTATGGATGTCAATCTACGTCTTAGAGAAAAAAATTGTCTTGCGTTTTATTTTGTAAATATTTTTCAAGTCAATTATACATCGCGCTGTGAGCTAAAACATTATCTTTAATTACTGCCAACCCATGGACCTCCTTCTAATAATAATAAAGTGTACCTACAACACTTCAGAACAAAAACGCTTCCAAGGAGTTTCGATCATCCAGCTTATTTATTCTCGTTATGTGAAACTCTTTGGTGGAATTCTCACATATTATTTATGGAAATTAAGAAAAAGCCGTAAAGGTTACGCACGGTGCTGTACAACAAAGGATGCGGTAAAATAGGTACTTAGGTGAGAGTACCTATTTTACCGCACGCTCCGTTGTATGGTGCGTAATGTTTAACTTTCGAACAATGTATACAGGCTTCGTAAATGCATTTTTTGAGCAAGTGTGTTGAAAACACTTTTACAAGACAAAATGAAATTACATAAAATATAACACTTACCTACCTACTTAAGGCCACTAAGGGTGGGTTTTTTGACCCGTAGTTAAGGTAACCAATGGTTAAAAATGCTAACAAATTCTAACCGATGGTCAAAATTTTTTAGCATTTTTAACCATTGGTCACTTTAACTACGCATCAAAAAACCTACCCTAACTCACCCAGATGCCATGGCTAACGTCGCCGGCTACGAATACAAATATTTCATATTGAAATGTGTAGTAGAGTAGTAGTAGGCCGACGACCTGGTGAAAGCCGCGGGGAGCCGATGGATGCAGGAGGCGAGCAGCCGCTCAAGGTGGCGTGCTCTGGGGGAGGCCTATGTTCAGCAGTGGACGTCTTCAGGCTGTTAATGATGAGTAGGTATCATAGTATGGCAGTTAACTCACTTTACTTGGCAACGGTTTGGCAACATACATTTCTATACGAATTGTATGGATACGTAGCCGGCGACGTCGCCATGGCATCTCGGTGAGATAGTTTTTTTTTAATGTAAATGAATGACGTGACGAGCTAGTCGTTCGCCTGATGTTAAGGTGGAACGTTACACTAACGCGGCAAATACAAATTTTCTTGCATTCTTTTGCCAATAATAGCTTAATTACTCAACGTGATTACATGAAAACACAGATAACCCCGGGGGTTATCTGTGCATGAAAACTAATTTTGCGCAAATAAATAGAATGTATCTATAAATCACAATTAAAAGTATCACCTAGATATCATTGGTTTAGTGACAAATGGCAATAGACTGAAAAACTAAGAAGAAATTTGTTTATAGCTATTATTGGCAAAAGAACGCAATAAAATTTGAATTTGCCGTGCTAGTGAAACGTTCCACCTTAACCGTCACGGCTGCCCATAACAGTTGCAGTGTCACTCGGAACTTTAAAATAATAAAGTTTCACGTGACACTGCACTGCGCACGTCATCCTGAGACATCACACACTCTAGTAATAAGATTACTAGACTGTGAGATCAGATCATAAAGGCTCATTTGCCCAGTAATTTCACTAGCTACAATGCCCTTCAAACCGGAACACAGTATCGTATTAGTGCTTGCACACTACTGCTTGGCGGCAGATAAACTGGTGGCTTAATGGCTAATACTATGGCTTAATAAGTTATTGTAGGGTATACCTACTACTTAAGCATTTAAGTTACAAAGCGTGTGGTCCCAGTGGTTTGCGATTAGGACCACCCCACTCTATTGTGCCACCGTAAGAGCCGGCTAAGGGAATATCCAGGGAATGGGCAGCGTCCAAAGTGACGTTTGGGGGAGGCCTTTGCTCAGCAGAGGATGTCTTCCGACTATTTTTTTTATTGATGTAATGTCAAATATTACTTAATATTAGGTAGGTGTAGCAAGCCTATTACAATAATTATACCTATGATTGAAAAAATAACCGGTCAAGTGCGAGTCGGACTCGCGCACGTAGGGTTCCGTACCATTATCTATCCTTGCCTTCTAGTGTTGAGTAGCAGTAGGTACTATTTAAAGCAGCACCATTTATGACTCATCGGTAAACGAGCAAAAAAATCACATTTGTTGTATGGGAGTCCCCTTAAATATTTAGCGGCAACAGAAATACATCATCTGTGAAAACTTCAATGATCTTACTATCACGGTTTATGAGATACAGCTTGGTGACAGACGGACAGACGGACAGACAGACAGACAGACAGCGGAGCCTTAGTAATGGGGTCCGTTTTACCCTTTGGGTACGGAACCCTAAAAAGATGTTCTGCTTCCCACTACTGGTGCGAGCAATCTGGCACAAAGCAGAATTTCAAATTTTAAAATGTTGTTATGAGTAAATGTACATATAGATTGTAGGTACATAATATCTTCGCACGTCATTAACATATTAATTTTTTTTATAATGTAATCATTAATAATAATATGATAATGTATCATAATGTCGAAGGTGTAGTAGCATGACTGAGGATTCGCTCTAGCCCTAAAAAAAATCAAAGGAAATCATACCTATTATAGATGGTTCTTTATAAATCTACTGTTACATGTTTTTAAGCTGGGCTAGATCTCATGCTTTTTTGGCACTTATGATCATATTGAAGTCAGCTGAGGCGAGGCGAGGTTGCAAAGTACCCTTCCACACTACATTCGCTTGACTTCGTCTTACTTCACGAATAGTGTGGAGGGCGTCGAAACTTTCGGAAGTCGGGCGAGATGAGACAGCACGAAGGTAGTAGCGCGAAAAATTTTATATTTTTAGTATTGTATTTCAGAAAACACGTATGTTAATTGAATTGAATTACATGTCAGTCAGTACAAACGCGCTTGTTATAAAACAAATTACAGTAGAAATATTAAAGACGCGAGCAAAGCGAGCGCGAAAATTTTTGTACTTGCCGTATTGTATTCCAGAAAACGCGTATGGCAATTCAAACATTCTTGCTCTACCCTTGGATCGGCGCTGATTTTAATCGTAATTTGTCGATACATTCTATTTCATTACGTTAAATTAGTGTTAATGTAATCACGTTTAGTAGTTACGCTTTTATTGGCAAAAGAACGCAAGAAAATTTGAATTTGCGGCGCTAGTGAAACGTTCCATCTTAAAAGTATCACCTACTTATCATTGGTTTAGCGACAAATGGCAATAGACTGAAAAACTAAGAAGAGTGTTGTTTATTGCCATTTGTCGCTAAACCAATGATATCTAGGAGATATTATAATCGAAATTTGTTGATACATTCTATTTATTTCCGCAAAATTAGTTTTCACGTTGAGTAATTAAGCTATTATTGGCAATAGAACGCAAGAAAACTTTGAATTTACCGCGCTAGTGAAACGTTCCACCTTAATTTATTATTATTATACCCCTAATTGGTCTGTGGTAGGTACCTACTCACGCACATGATCATCTGTGTACTCCATGGTCTAGTGAGATGTTCCACCTTAACACTGGGGCTCTTTGCCAGCCAGTGACTGGCTGGAAAAGAGTATAATCTTAGAGTAGAGTCTTTGAATAAGTAGATATAGTGTTTCAAATCCCCAGAGAAACTAGTGCATTGGGACTTTTGGCGGGAACGCGGAAAAGTTCACGTCGTTGCATTGTATTATTTTTCAAAACTTGTGCTTTTTCTAGTGTTAATAATGTTTAAAATTGGTGGCGTTTTACGCATTAAATGCTGAATTACGAGCATGAGTGTGGGCAAGTGATATAATGTGGTGAAACGTGGTTTTTCGTGTTGCTTTCCAAAATTCCATAGAAGCTTCTAGTACAGTTGCCGCCACTTTACTGGGGCACGACTTAGACTGGACTATGATTACCTGACTTAGACTCGACTATGACTGTGACTAAGACTTGACATTACGTGAAATATTCTATAGCACGATGAATATTACAATACTTGACACTGGCTAAATACACTATGTGTGGAGCCAACATACAAGAAAAAAAAAATAGTGCATTGCTCCCCCGGTATTATGTTAGCTCCGAAAAAAACGAGTCACGTGCGAGACCTGAGACCTAGTGGGAATTCTGTGCCTGAGACCTAAACCTGTTTTAACATGTTTCAATGTCAAGTTTCTCAGGGGATTTGAAAATATAAAGCAACCCACCAAAAAAAAATAGGTTGAGAGTCGCTGCAGTCCGCTCAAAGGTCAATGTACGAAATTCTCCGGGGAAATGAAACACACCATATTCAAAGATATAATACCTCCTGGCTGGTTGATATACCATGGAACTTCCTTGCTGGCTGAATATACACAACTAGCCCAAGGAAGTCTTGGAACTACCCACAGATTAAAGAAAAAACAATTGACTCGAACTATATATAATACCTTAAACTATTTTTTCTTTAATCTGTGCATGAAGTTTTGTTGTTTGATCAGTGGTTTGATTTTTTTTTTGCTTGTCTCCGATGAACACCCGCCCCCTAATTACCTAATTTGCGACAGGCGTAAATCTCGCGGTGATTGCTGTCATACATCATTAGTGGTGTAGCGTAGCATACATGCTCGACACCACTAATGATGTATGACAGCAATCACCGCGAGATTTACGCCTGTCGCAAATTAGGTAATTAGGGGGCCGATGAAGATTGTTGTCGTTGTCAACTTGTCGCTTATGTCACTGTTATTTAAAATATTGTCAATGTCACACCATTATCAAGTGAAGTCAATGTCAAATGTCAATGTTATAATTTTTAAGTAATTTCTTTTCTCTCAAGTTCGGCGTGCTTTTCTCGTAAATCAGTTTGAGGTTTTCACAATTTTCTTGCGGATTTCGTTACCTGTTCGTGTCTATACTGCTTCTACATAAATTCTAAACGGTGAGTTGTACTTCTTGCTTTTAAGATTTACCTATTCCAAAAGATTTCAAGTTACTTTCGCCACCCTTGACCTGGGTGCAGGTTATTTTCTGAATATATTTTATGTATCACCCGGTTAGGAGCGACGCATATGCAGATAAATGCGTGGTTTAAGCGCGGGTGTATATTATTTTGGTAGTTAGACGATAGCGTACAACGGTGTTTCTGTACCGCTATTCCTGAAACAAAAGATACTATTGTTATACCTACATGCCTACAAACAAATCTCCTTTCTCTTCTAACTACTTAGGTTTACCGGAGATGGGTCAGTCAAGGCGGGATCTATCAATTACATACACCCTGCTGATGTAGGTAAACGGTTTTATGGCATATTTCTGCACTCAACTTATAACCCTCTCATTTTGCAGCGCCATTTAGGTTTATAACGGGTTATGACATATTTCTGATCTATGCTGTTTTCTTGGTGTATTGGCATTCCTCTCCTCCTTGTTCCATGCTAGTATATACCTAGTTATCAGTGGTAGAATATGCCAAAACTGCACAAGGTCACCATGGTAGTAGTGTCTGAAGGAATTTCTTCGACACTAGCAATCCACCAGATATGCTTAGAAGATAGGACTTTTAATGTATGGACCTGGGGTGTTTATTCAGAGTGCCATTAATCAGCATACAGTGAATTTAAAATAAAAGATTAATAACGATGGATTTATAGTAAAGTTATAATTTTTTATTCACACCTCCAAAATATTTATATTTGGCTTCAAACAAAACGAAAAATAAATTGTGTTATTGATCAATACTTATAGGCTGCTTTACCACCCAATCAGTTAAATACTTTTGCACGGGATTGTCTCAAGATGATTCATAACTTTATTAAAGCCGATCATGTTTAAGAAAAAGTAGTTTAACACCTGAAATATCTACATTTTGCAGAACATTAGAATAACAATAATAAATGATAATGCTGGCTTGATATTGCAACCATGGGAGTCCAGGGGCTAAGTTACCTGTAGGTTTAGTTGGTTAGTGCTCGAAAGACTTGATAGATTTTTTATTATTCTTCTCCCATTTATAAGTAATTAATTGTCTTTAGGTATAGAGCTCTTTGCCAAGTGAATACATAATACTAAAACATACAACAATATAGGATGGATATCTGAAGTCTAGGTCAGATTAATTAGCAATATTATTGTTGTCATGAATTGACTTTTGTTCCAAGGTGATGTTTATGCCAAAATTACTAATAAAACATGTCTATCAACTTAGAACAATTTGCATGTGGCAGTATGTAAAACTAAAAGTAATTGAGTATAAAACATGATAGCATTTCAAGACCTAATTCAGTTCAACATTACTCTTGTTCAAGCAACATGGTATAAAAAAGTAACTCAGAAATAATATTGGTATTATTTATTTTGTGTGAGAGTAAAAAAGTTAAGAAAAGGAAAATTTGTGTGTGATAAAAGCTAATTTATTATTTATTTATTTATTTATTTATAAACAGTTTGAACACAAAAACCCGTTATGCCGCATATTATCACAGTATGTAAACCCTTTAACTATAATAGTTTTTATTTACAGATTTAATAAGTTAAATCCGTAGCTGTAATGTCACTGCACCGTGACGACACTGAACCGGTCCCAACGGAAGACCAGCGCTGGTCTCATGACCAGCATTAAGCTGAGTTGGGACCGATTTGTGGCAAATAACAATTTACTGCTGTTTAATTTGCTGTTAATCGTATTTGTACTATTTATTGTTTTACTGTCACAAATAAATTATTTTTCTTTCTTTCTTTCTTTCTTTAATACACATGGTGCCCATGCTTAGTATTATCCCAATGTTCTCTTTACAAATCATGATTTTTATGTAATTTTGGAAGAAAATATACCACACAGCAGTAGATAACATACTTATATCTGCTATAGATGAATTAATGACAAACTGTTTTACTATAACAATAATAAAATATATATGTGGACATTGAACATAGGCCTCCCCCACAGAGCGCCACTTTGAGCGGCTGTTTGCCTCTTGCACCCATTGTCTGCCAATAGTACATATACCTCTTTGTTGTCTCCCTGCAATTTTAACCAGATTCTTGGTCCACCTGGTGTGGGGCCGGCCTACACTATATTCTGGTTGATAGTCACCACTCAAGAACCTTTCTTCCCCATTGGTTGTCAGTTCTAAGGGTGATGTGGCCTGCCCATTGTCACATCAACTGATGTGTCTGTAAAGCTTGTTATTTCTAAAATATTTATTATTATTTTTATGTTACAGATGTCTGGCCGCGAAGGTGGTAAGAAGAAACCCCTAAAGGCACCCAAGAAGGAGTCAAAAGAGTTAGACGAAGATGATCTAGCGCATAAGCAGAAACTTAAAGAGCAACAGAAGGCTTTGCAGGTAATGCTTTTACACCACATTTTTGCCTGTCAAAATTTGAGTGTTTAATGCAACTTAAACATTCCATATTTTTAGGTTAATTGTATATCACTTCGCAGTTTCGCCAGCCGTTTTCTGCGGGAAGTTCATTTTATGGTATAAAAAGTATGCTAGGTTGAACCAGGTGCGGATACAGAAATGCACAAAAATCACTATAGTAGCCAGGAATTCTCTGGGGGGGTTTCAGCTTGATTACTATAATTATATACTGTTTATGAAATCTTTCGCACCACTTGTGCGGTAAGGTGGATATTATACCTACCATTTTTATCAGCTCTCCATGCATCTAAGTACCGAAAAGAAATGTAATATATGTTAAAAGCGCGAGCGAAGCGAGCGCGAAATTTTTTATATTTGCCGTATTTTATTTCAGATAACGCGTATAGCAATTCAAACATGAATTACATGTCAGTCAGTACAAACGCGCTTGCTATAAAACAAAATACAGTAAAAATATTAAATGAACGAGCGAAGCGAGCGCTAAATTTTTTATATTTGCTGTATTGTATTTGAGAAAACGCGTATGGCAATTCAAACATGAATTACATGTCAGTCAGTACAAACGCGCTTCTTAAAAAACAAAATACGGTAGAAATATTAAAGCTGCGAGCAAAGCGAGCGAGTAATATTTTATATGCGTATGGCAATTCAAACATACGTGCTTTACCCTTGGACCAGCATTCTATTTATTTGCGCAAAATTAGTTTTCATGTAATCACTTTGAGTAATTAAGCTATTATTGGCAAAAGAACGCAAGAAAACTTGAATTTGCCACGCTAGTGAAACATTCCACCTTGAAAAGGTTATTTCCTTTCTCCCTTCAATGCGGAGAACGGAGAATAAAAGAATAAAATAAAATTAATGTGATTATTCTGTGTTGTGTAATCACAGATTAGAGAAAAAACATACTCTGTGTATGTAATTTAGATTTCTTTTTATTTTCAGGATGCAAAAGCTAAGGCTACACAGAAAGGCCCTCTCACCCAAGGCGGCATAAAAAAGTCTGGCAAAAAGTGACAAAACCAATATAAATAACCTTGAATTTAATTTACATATAGGCTACAAATTATTATGTAAGACGTAATAAAGATCTTGTTAATTTTTTTATTTGGCTGGCATCTTAAGATCTAACAAGTTGTTTCTAACATCTCTGTAAAATGCCAATACATATTTCACATAATCCAAAACTATGCATTTATCTGTAACTATGTAATGTATAATATATGTACTAGATTTTTGGTATTGAAATAAAAAATGTTAATAATATATCCGCGATTTTATTTCTAAGTTGTATTGGGCTAAGTTCGCGTATAAGTATAATTTTATTACCTACTCTGTGGCTAAGTGCAAGTCATGACAATGGTCAATACACTGCATAAAAACTTAAAATTCTTAAAAAGTTTACTGTCAAATTTCCCGCCAGCCCGCGAAATGAAAAAAGTTTCGTAAACGTGAAGTAGAACAGGAACAACCCGAAATAATTTGGAAAAATAAGCGATACAAATAAATGATACAGCTAAATTATTTAATTGGTAAGTCATGTCAATAATTGTATTTTATTGTGCCTGTTGAGTTTTCTTTTGCTGGATATTTCTAATTTTTGATTATGTAGGGGGAATTGGAACTTTTACTTACTTTGCGGCAGAGTAGGTTCCCATTCCTCCTACAAAAGCAAAAATGTGCCTCCAATGTAGGTGTTCATAAAACAGCGATCAACTTATTGTTAACTTGAGACATGTAGACTGAAATCTGTCGAACTCTCGAGACACAAAAAGGTAATCAGATAGAAAATCCTAGGTGTTTTCCCACTGCTGCGCTTTGAAGTTTCTGATTCTCGGACAAGCCGCCTAGAAGTGTAGTGTACTGTGCACGCATTGTGTTCCGGTTTATAGGGTAGCTAGTGAAACAACTGGGCAAATGAGACTGAGACCATCACCTGATCGCGCAGTCTAGTTATTGCTACTGTGCTGATGTCTCAGGATGACGTGCGCAGTACAGTGTCACGCGAAACTTTAGATTTTAGAATTCCGAGTGACACTGCAACTGTTATGGGCAGCCGTGACGCTTAACATCAGGAGAACGACTAGCTCATCACGTCATACATTAACAAAAAAGCTGGTGTCCTACCTACTTTCCTGCACTGTTTTTGAGATTTATCTGCCTAGTCTAGTGTAGATTTGTCTGCCTATCTTGCTAGTCAGGCGTTATACATTATTAGGTACTTAGAAGTAAGAATACAGTCTTCAACCGCAAGGAGAGCTTTCTAATCAAGTATATATATTGCTCTTACTCACCATTATTTTACTGCCTTGACACCACATACCTATTTAAATAATTTTTATTTATTTCAGATAGGTAGGTACCTACTTAAGCCATGGATTTGTTTAGAAATTTCATCTCATCATTCCACAAAAGGTCGGTACTGAAACCCAAAAAGGCGACTGTTCTAACGAAAATAAAACATATAGAGGAAACAAATCAACTGGAACCACCAAGAGATAAGACTAATGACATAATTCAAAACACTATTCATATAAAGGCAACTCCAGAAATTAATGTATTTAATAATACTAAAATAGTAAAAGTAACTTCACAAAACGATGACAAAAATATAATTGAAGAAGTACAGGAAAGGAAGTTTGACGCTAATATTAAAGAAAGTTTTAGTAACAATGCGTCAGATTTACGACTAATAGAACGATTGCTAAATAACACAAGTGTGTCAATAGTAAAAGTAGGAAGCAATGCGACAAAAGTTAATGTTGCTAATAATGACCAAAGTACAGATGTGAACGATACAACCGAATTTGGCAATACTAGTTGCGCGAATGAATTAGTAACAAAAGCCTCTAATTTGAAAACTGAAAATATTAATAATAATAAAACCACAGTCAATGAAAATAATGCGTCAAAATCTTCAACTACCGAACTTACTATTCATCCAAATACGGCTGTAGTTGATGAAGTTATTACTAATGTCACGCCTACCATTGCTGAGAATTCTAACGACTATTCAAATGATCAGGACATTAAAGAAGAAACTATAAAACATCTTAAAGAATTTGATGACGTTTTAGCGGAAGTTAAAAGACAAGATAATGCTGTAACCAACTATGATGCAGAAGCTATTACATTAGACGACATTGACGATGTAATAAGTGAAAGTCTAGAAAATTTCGATTGCACTTATTTTTTTCAAGAAATTAAACATTGTGATAATGAATCGACTAGAGATACTAAAATTGTTGATAGCTCCAATAAAACTGTAGGAAACATGTTAAAAACCGACTCCAATAAAGTTGAAAATGTAATAGAGACCAACCAAATATCAGATTCTACATCCTCAAAAGTTATAGTAGAACACAACAGTGATATTATATCTATTAGTTCAGATGATACTCCAAGCCTAGAAGATGAAGATGCAACAAATTGTAAAAACTCTCAAAATAGAGCGTTAAAAAACGAGAAAGTAACGCCTACAAAGTTAGAAAATGCTAAAAATTTAAAGTCAAAGGACATTCAAATCGTAGACACTATATCAATTAGTTCAGAAGAAGTTAAACCCGAAAGCGAAGATGACACCGGCTACCATTCCTCAGATTTTGAGTTCATAACCGAACAAGAAGCTGAAATGGATGGATTGATCATACATTACAAATCTAAAAGTCAATTTCACTCGAGAGTTAAACCCGACTCTGTCGCAAAACCAAGTAGGAATAGGGTTCTAAATGACCCTGGTCCTTCAAGTGAAGAATTCGATCACAAAAGAGATGTACATGTAGAAGACGAAAATTGTATGGAAAACTATGCAGTGCCGCAAGAAAATGAATTTTTGAACATGTTTCATGGTGAGTTAGACTACCTGCGGCTGATAATAAGTATTCTTTCGCCCTTGTTCTTATGTCCCTAAGGTTCAAACTGTCTCCATACTTTTCATCAACATATTCAGGAGGTAAACAACATGCAGGCATAGATTACCGACTATCGAGTAATTGTAGATTGCTATAATAGTTATCAGTATTATTAATATGGATGGATACTTAGTGTGGTTTAATCTTTCAGAAATCATCCCAGGAATACCAAATTGCGAGATTCGCTTCTTAGAAAACAAGTCTGTGAGGACTAGAGCGCCAATGTTGGTGCAATATGACGGCATCGGGTTCGACATGAATCTAGCTATGCGCGGTGTGGAAAGTTCTGACGAAGAATGTAAGATTTCGTTGTTACTTTAAGTAACACTACTTTTCCATAAGATCCAGTGGAGTGGAGAGCTCTTCTAGTGGACGGAGTTTTTCCGGTCCTCGTCTCCCTGTAATCTTTTATTTTGTAGACAAGGTCAACTCAGTTATCAGAATTTTCAAGGCTTCTGACTTGACAGTCGTTAAGCCACGTCAGAAGCCAACGGCTGCTGGTTTAACGTGCTCTCCAAAGCACGGTAACGCGCAGTTGTAAATACTACTTTTTGTAGCGCTCAATCATCTCATCAAGTCGTGACCGCAACGAATCTTAGTTTAGCTTGGCTATGAGTTCTAATCCCTGCATTAACTTTTATCGACAAATTATTCGGAAAAGATTTTTTAATTGTTATTTATAAAATCATATGTAAACAATTTGATTAATTTTAGATCGAGATGAAGCAAAGGAAACTCTAAACAAGATCTTACAAATGTATCCAATTGAAAATACTAAAAGGAAAAGAAGGCGAAGATATTAGATTTTTAATTTTGTAGTTTTTAGAAATAGATTTTTATAATTTTCATTGCAGTTTTATTATTTTTATTTTACAAACGATTTTACAACCATTGGTCCTGTCAAGAAATCTGATAGACTAGCTGACCCGCCCCGGCTACGCACGGGTTAAGTAGTTTTACTCCCTAACCCTGTCCAAGGGAAGAGAAAAGCAAGATCAAAAAAGACAGGGGAAAAGGATGGCTAGATGGGAGGCACACTTTCACATACACAGCTGCAATTCAAGTTGAATTCTAAGCCGTTATGCACGTATATACGCCCATTTAGGCCATACATACCACTTTTGATTTTACAAAACAAAACACAATTTAAATTTTTATTAAGAAGTTTATTGTAAATATTTACAATGTGAAATATTTAAAACTATAATTTATATCTAAACGATAATGGTTTCTACTTCTATGTAAACATAAAATGTACTTTTAGTGGCTTTCATTAACACAAATTCTCACGAGGTTTCAAATGTGTTTCGAAGTTTCGGTTACAGCAATTTTACATGTCGTCTTCGACAAGTTTAAAACATTATTAAAGTAGTTGAAATTGAATAAACATTTTTACAGTAAAATGGGTGTTTTTTTATTATATTAGGTTTGTTCTTATTTCGGCCTTGAGTTTCACAATAACAAATTAACAATAACATTATAACGATAGCCGTTGAAAAAACGATTCTGACGAAAACGTAAATATACTGTTTTCTCTGTTCCACCACTAGGTTTGAAGTGCAGTGGGAGTGAGACAGCAATATTTTTATATTAAATACTATATTTAATATTTTTATATTGCAGTCTGTAAAATTATATTTTGCCTGTTCTTTCAGATCGTTTTTTTTATTGAAATGCTTTACACATAGAAATACATTCCCATCTGATTATACAATTTTATGTCTAATCTAGTTCTAATACATCTTAAAATGCAATTTAAAAAAAAACAGTAAAATAAATCTTAAAAAATCGTCTAGTCAAAAAAACTTAGAAATAATATAAAATTTGCAGGCTTCGGCAGCCGTACACAAAACGTAGCGTACCTTCGAGCAAGTTAGTCCAAATTAGCCATACATTTTGTTCATAGAATTTATCTTAGCTTATTTAAAAGCTTTGGGCCTGTATTTCAACTGATGTTAGAAAATGACGTGGTCGACAAAATCATCAAATGCACGCACTATACTACAGGGTGGGTTTGTAGACCTTTAATAGGTTTTTAAGGGCTATCTTTTAAATAACGCCAGGGAAATTTTGACTCTTGAATACAGGTTACTTTTAATAAGATCTACAGACGTTAAGACTAAAATGGATTTTCACCTTTAACCATACGCTACAATACCGGCTGATTGAGGCTGCCCCCACATTGGGCGGTAGCGTTATCGCCGCGACATTTTACCATAGCGCGTCGTGTGTCGCCACGATATCGCGATATCGCGGTATCGCGGCGATATCGCTACCGCCCAATGTGGGGGGCAGCCTTAGGGTGGGAAAGTGCTAACAAATTTAACCAATGGTCGTTTATTAGGATTTTTAAGCATTGGTTACCTAAACTAAGGATCAACAAACTCAACCTTATAATACAGGAAAATTATATTAATTCCAAAATAGGATATATCTTAGCCAAAAATATACAAAAAATATTCGGAAAAAGACTTCAAAAAAAAAACAAAGAAAACAATGATATTATCTACTGACAAAATGAACCCAACTTGCCTAGCAGAAAAACTTTAATATGTGGAATTCATTTAGTTGTGAAACTTATAAATCGCGCCAGTAGTGATTGAAACAAGTAGCAAAATACTTTTCTCCCCTTCACCACTCTGTCAAATGTAATCCGAATGATATTAATAGCAATGCCAGCTTATTTCAACACTTTAATGGCGCGATACACCTCGTATGAAAAGTAACTATTATCAAAACCTATTTATACAAATTATAAACCATAAAAGACGACAAGGAAGACGAAAGTATTTCTACAGATTAATTTTAATGTAAAGGGAAAATTTGAATCACAATCGGAATTTGACCCGCATCCATCCGGCAAGCTTTACAGGGTGCCGTGACCAGTGATCACAGGTCCAAATTTCTCCTTCACCTTATACAACCAACTTACGGGGTCAACGGAATTTCTAATTACATTTTTTTATACAATCGTCAAAAAGATGTCGCAATCACATTATCACCAATTTAATTTTGCATACGAAGGTAGTTTCCGAGTTGTCATACGTTTTTTTTGACATGCATTTTACTTCAGCATCTGTGTGCTTATTTTAAGTTTTTGGTGTCCATCTCACGAAGTCACCAAATCACACTTTATAGTACTATATATCAACCAAATTCAAGATGCAAAATTTACTAACATTGCACTGACAATTGAATCTGATGGTAGCAGGGATTACAAACATTTTTAAGCTGTGGCGACTCGCCCATGAAAAAGTTTTCATACCAGCTTCACAGAAAACCTCTTGGTTGCTAGGGGCGACGGGTCATAGTCAAAAAGTAACTAAATGTTTCCTACCCAAGACGTCAAAACTGAGATTCATTATGGTTGGCACTGATAAATCTCTGGTGATTTTAATCTTCATTTTTGATCAACTATTGCAGATTTTTAAATTCAAGTGGTTAGATTATTCATAGTATTGACGTAACTATTGAAAATTGTGACAAATCTGATAGAACTTATAGGTAAAACCATCGTAATCCACTGCGTTGCCTGAAAACAGTGGAAACCTTCACTAAACGTTTAAAGTGGCACCTTTTGTGTAACCAGAAGGTTTCACAATGACTTCTAAGTTATTGTTTTTCTTCTTGGGGTCTCATGGGTGCTGTTTTACTCTTTGGAAATTAGTAGGATATACAATTATGAAAAACTTACCTTTTTCCTGGAACTTCCAACGTGGGTGGTTTTTGTTGTAGGAGGTAGTGGTAAAATTGCTGAACCATAAATTGTCTTATTTATATGACCATTTAACTGCCTCACGCCACAGCACACTTGTCAGTCTTTGCTTGATTGTTTCACACTTTTTGCACATGACATTTTTTACATATTACCTACCTATCTAAATGCTTTGTCTAATACTACATTTTTAAATTTGTTTGCTTGATTGTTTCACACTTTTTGCACATGACATTTTTTACATATTACCTACCTATCTAAATGCTTTGTCTAATACTACATTTTTAAATTTTGTACAATATAAATTAATGGCCTGTGTGATTGCAAAAATACTGTTGATATACTCTGTGCTGTTGGTCTCAAAGAGTATATATAACGCTAGTCGGTCTACCTATAAATAACCAGAGAGTGTGTAACGCTACGCAGTACGCTAAGACCTATACATAAGTAGTCTGTGGACCTTTACGAGGCGTTGACGTGGCGTGGCGGCGCGTGTGACCACAGATGGCTTAGTACTAGTTCAGGGATGTGAAATCACGGTCACAAAGTAGGTACAAGTCAACTGTACTAAAATGTATGTATGTTTTGTTATAAATATAGGGTATAGTGCTTAGAATGATATTATGAAAATAGGAATATGTCTTTTGTTGTATCGCTCTTTTTTGTTTTGTTTATTGTCTTTATTGTCTTTTTTGGGAATTTTGTTAATTATGTCCTGACGTTCGTGGTGCCACAAATGGGTTCCGACTGAAAATCAGTAATTAGGGTCTTGCTTAGGACCTTAATTGTATGCTGAGTCGGGGCCTATTCGTGACACCGCGCAGCATTGCACTGCTTGTGTTTACATGTTTATCATTTTACTTGTGTTGTTATTGTGTGTATCAGGGTATTGTAATGTCATGTAGTGTAATGTTGTGTTGTGTGTGTCATGAATAAATGTATTTTCTTTCTTTCTTTCTTTCTAATTCTGATATCGCCACCATCGCAACCATTTCCTGGCGACAACCCTATAAATCAGCTGATTTAACTGTCAGTGTAATGTTAGTCAATATTGCATGTTGAATATGGTTTTTGGTATACCTAGTAGTAATAGTACTGCAGCATAAAAGATTATTACTGACCCGCTACCATCTAACGTCTAAGCCAATCATAATAATCGATGAATGGCCTTCATTTGGCCATTTGGTCACTATTTCTTATAGATAATGAATGTCTTGCCTATTCAATTCTCGGCCTAAGGGACCATAATACCGATGGATGAGGAATTCACACAACCAGAAATGACCAATCGATTACGATTGAGTACAATACGGGGGCTGATCAGCGGGGCTACCGTCTAAGCCAATCGTAATCGATGGCTTTATTTCGTCATTTCCGGCAAGTTGGTATTGTGTAACATCTCCATCCATTAGTATTTTCACGCTATTTCTCATTATTATAGTTAATCAATGTTCTGTCTATTCAGTTCTCCACCTAAGGGACCAAAATACCGATGGATGGGGAAATTACACAACCGGAAATAACCAAATGAAAGCCATTCATCGATTACGATTGAGTACAATACGGGGGCTGAGCTGGTTGTTAGATCACGTAACTGTTGGACATGAACTTCGCCATCCTTCACGCGCCAATTCAGAAGTCCGTGAGAGCGAGCAAGAGAGCATCAGATTACAATCTCCATCTGACTTACGCGATAAGGTGTCAAACCCGCGGGGAGCCGTTGGATGGAAGAGGCAAGCAGCCGCTCAAAGTGACGCTCTATGGTGGAGGCAGATGTCCAGCAGTGAACGTCTTCAGGCTGTTCATGATGATGTCATGCCAGAACCCAGCAATAGATGCTTTGAGATATATTCCTTAGTCACATCAGATATTTATAGCATTTATATTTCACCTGATGTTAAGTGGTGGTTTAAATCTGGTAAAATACTCGTGCAATGAGAGACAGCCTCTGTGGTGGTTGAGTAGGTCGGCTCATAACCCGGAGGCGGTGGGTTCGATTCCCGCGACAGGACAAGTATTTGTGCACATGAAAAAAAGCGCAAATACTAGTTCTGTATCTGGGTGTTGTGGGAGCATGGCCCTCGTAGTCCCTGGGTCCCTAGATAGGGAATCCTAGTTAGGGTCCAGGATCTATGTATGTGATCGTTGGGCGTTATTATTAATTATGAATTTACTGTTGATATTGTCGAATGTTCTTTTTTATGACGCGACGAGCCAGTCGTTCGCCTGATGTTAAGCGACACGGCTGCCCGTAACAGTTAGTGTCACTCGGAACTCTAAAATAGTTGTATTGCGAAATGAGCCCACTGTGTAGGTCCGTACAAAAATAACACCGTATGCCTAGAAACTAAGAGCTAGAATTTAGACTTTCGTTTGGCTGGCGACCTGGGCGGCGGTGGTTCAGTCTTCTTGCTCTGAAAATCAAAATTAATAACCTTAAAAATGGGTTACACCATAGACTTAGCATGTACAAGACCAACAATGACAGTAGAAAATGAGACAAGTTTAGGAAATTGTGTGTGTAAAAAAAACTGCTATTATGATTAGATCTTGAACATTTGCGACAAGTTAACTGTAGAATTTACTAAATATTGAACCTACCTATAGGTCCCCATAGTTTTTTAAATAAAATAGCTGGCATTTTATTTACTGAGATCCTTCAAACTTTGGGAGTAAAATTGCTAAATATTAAAAAACTGAAACACTGAAATGTTGCGATATACCGGAAGGAGCATTCCTAATCTACAAAATAAACAGGTTTTACATCCAGATACCACACCAAAATTAACAAAATATGACTAATTAATAATGCAATAAAAGTGATTTTGCAGTGATGCGTGTATTTGTTCGGGTTAGTATGTTTTGTAACATCACATTCACTTACGGAAAAGATTTAAAAGCAGCAAAAATAGCATTTCGCACTTTGATAACGGAATTATGATAGCACATGATCAATATGCTCTTCGTCGTTAAACAGGTTGTGCCGATGTGTGCTCTTCTTGTGCTAGTACTCTGACACATGCGCCATTATTTCGCTATCTCTTTTCCTCTCGGGCAGTGTGTACTTGATTTGTACTTCTCGCTCCCACGCTTCGCGAGTCTTTTAAGAGTAACGAAAAAATTCTAGGTCTGTACACCGACTTCAGACTAAGGAAATATCCAGGGAATGAGCAGCAGCATTGTCATCGGTACATTAAAATCTACTGCGATCACCAAGCCGCCTGCCAAGCGTGGTGATTATGGCAAATCCTTCCTATGATAAGCGTCCAAAGTGGGGTTTTATGGGAGAGGTCTATGTTCAGCAGCGGATGTGTTTCAGGCTGTGCATGATGATGAAGGTAAATAAAAAAAAAACAGTGCAAATTGTGCAATGTTAATACCTACTAACCTCTCTCGATCGTTTCGCTCTAGGCTCCCCGCTGTCTTGCTTCTCTTTCTCATCCTTATCATTGCCTTCGGACTTATCATCGGATTTATCATCCTTCTCTTTCCCGCTTTTCTCGCTCTCCTTCCCGTTCTTGGCATCTTTTGAGCTCTTGTCTTCTTTAGAACTCTTTTTATCTTTGCTGCTTTTTTCTGCATCCTTCGAGTGCTTGTCTTCTTTCGAAGATTTAGCGTGACTTTTATCGCTTTCGTGATTCTTTTCGCTCTGCTCGCTCTTTTCGCTTTCTTTAGACTTTTTGTTCTTCTTTGAGCTCTTTTCTTCTTTGGAAGGTTTTTCTTCTTTCGTGTCCTTGTCTAATGGTTTTTCTTCTTCGCCTTTGCTTGTTTTTGCTTCGCTCGCTTCGCTTTCTTTGGGTGTTGCTTCCGCTTCCTTCTCGGTTGAGTTTTGATCGATTTCTGGTGCTTTTTCGGGTTCCGCCATTTCTACATCTTGGGTCACGTCTTGTGGTGTGCTTTCAGGTTCATTTGGCTGAAAAAATTGAGACTATCTTAATAATATAAATAATATGTGTGGACATTTCACACGGCGCCATTTGCCCCAAACTAAGCATAGCTTGTACTATGGGAACCAGATAACTAATACAATACTTAGATACTTTTTGTTTGTAAATACATACATAGAATACAATATAATATCCAGAAAAAACATCGGTGTACATCACACAAATGTTTGTCCCGGGTGGGAATCGAACCCACAACCTATAGTTCAGAAGGCAGAGCTACTACCAACTGAGCTATCAGGCCAGTCAGTAATCTCAAGCGTGCGATATTTACATTCTGTAGGTTGTTGCAGATGAGCAATGTCATAATATCCTTAAAAAATCGGTTTTGATCATGTTAATGTCATAGTCTCATTTGCCCTGTAACTTCACTAGCTACAATACCCTTCAAACCGGAACACAGTAGTGCTTGCACACTACTGCTTGGCGGCAGAATAACTGGCAAAGCGGTGGTACCTACCTAGACGAGCTTTGCAGAAAAGTCATACCACCTAGTAAAATGTTGGTTACAAAAAACACTCACAGTATCTTTGCTAGCATCCGCTGACACCTTCTCAGCGTTATCTTCTTCATTCTTCTCATTGTCAGCGTTATTTTCTTTGCTCTTCTCTTCTACTACTTTGTCGTTCTCCGCCGTAGTTTCTTCTGTCTTCTCCGCTTCTTCTGTAGCTTTGTCTTCCTCTGCTTTGTTGCGGGATGATTGCCGTTTCGCTTTGGACGGCGTGCTTATCGCCGTAGATTTCTTTGCTTTGCCTGGAGATGATAAATATCAGGTTTATTTATTAATCCAAACGATCACATACACAGATCCTGGACCCTAACTAGGATTCCCTGTATCTAGGGACCCAGGAACAACGAGAACCATGCTCCCACAACACCCAGACACAGAACAAGTATTTGCGCGTTTTTTTCACGTGGTCAAATACTTGTCCTGTCGCGGGAATTGAACCCGCCGCCTTCGGGTTTTGAGCCGACCTGCTCAACCACCACACCACAGAGGGAACTTGATAGAGGGAAGGAACCAAAGCACTAAATAAATAACTGTTCATTCCGTACTATTTCTTAGTAAGAGGTTAAATATTTCCCTTGTGTTGTAAAATGTAACCGCATAACTAAAGTGACCGATATAGCTCTTAGAAATAGCAAGTTGAAATAGCAACATGACAACCGATGGGGAAGAAAGATTCTCGAGTGGCAACCACTTACCGTAAGACGCAGCGTAGGCCCTCCACTAGGTGGACCGACGATCTGGTGAAAGCCGCGAGATGCAGGAAAGACGCCGTTGAAAGTGGCGCTTTCTGGGGGAGGCCTATGTTCAGCAGTGGACGTCTTCAGGCTGTTGATGATGATGGTTGTAAAGCAAAGCTTACCTGTCGGTCCTTTCTTCTTGGCCTGTTTTTCCTCATCGTCAATCTGTGGGCCGTCGGGAAGCGGCGGGACTGAGTTGTTCGCCTCATCGATGGCAGCTCGCATTGTTTGGGCACACGGCTGGGACAGCTCTGGAAATGGATATGTTGCTGTGAAACCTTGAACTATGGTAAATCCTAAAATCATCCAGTAAAACCTAGTTCACAACTTATCATTTACTAGGTGGTAGGACTTTTCTGCAAAGTTCGTCTAGGTAGGTACCACCGCTTTGCCAGTTATTCTGCCGCCAAGCAGTAGTGTGCAAGCACTACTGTGTTCCGGTTTGAAGGGCATTGTAGCTAGTGAAATTACTGGGCAAATGAGACTTATGATCTGATCACTCAGTCTAGTAATCTGATTACAAGACTGTGTGATGTCTCAGGATGACGTGCGCAGTGCAGTGTCACGCGAAACTTTATTGTTTTAAAGTTCCGAGTGACATTGCAACTGTTATGGGCGGCCGTGTCGCTTAACATCTGGTGAACGACTAGGTCGTCACGTCATTCAATCGCATAAAAAAAAAATTAAAAATCAACTCACATAACACATATCAATAGCCGGTATACATACACTGCTGAACATAGACCTACCCATAAAACGCCACTTCGGACGCTTATCGTATGAAGGGTGTCTCATAATCACCACGCTTCGCACGCGGTTTTATTGCACACCCGCTGGCTAATTACGTAACTTACAACAAGTTTGCAACAGGCAAAATTTCGCAATCATTGCTGTCAAACATCACTTTGGCAGAGCAGAAAGCGATCGAGCGCTAGTTCGCCGTCTGTCGGACAATCGATGAACTAAAAAGTGCATTATTTTGTTTCCGTCTATTGCTGTTCTGTTGCTAGTGGCGCTAGTATCAAAGGCCAAAGTGCATTCAGCGACAGGCGAGCAACTGCAGTGGGCGACTTACGATTCCCAGTGACATCTTGCGACCGATTGCTAAGTGTTTGCTGTCTACTGCTTTGCTACTGCAGTAGGGCTAGCACGGCCGGTAGACAAAGCTGTCTTACCCCTGTTTTACTCCAAGAAAGTATGAAGAAAGTGACGTAAAACGGGGAAAGACAATTTTGTCTACCATCCATGCTAACCCAGCTGTAGTAAGTTATACATAACACGGGCGCGGAACCACACGGTATAAATGATCTGCGATCATCGTTCATTTCGAACTTTTACTAGCTCTGTGGTAAATATTGAGTGTTGGCCTTGTTCTGTGCCACTAAAAACGAATAACCACGAAGACACCGCTCGCTCGCTTCGCTCCCACCTAAGTGTACGTTTCTTCGCTCTACGCCACAACGGCTCGACAGATTTGAATAAAACTTGGAATGTTAATAGCTTATTGTTGTTGGTCCTTTCGCTGTTTTCTGGGTTGTTTGTAAAAGATCGCATTAAGCGATAAGACCACCCATTGTGACAGTATTTAGTTTGTATGATGATATTAGCTGTTAATTAGCCACTGACTCCTCAAACACAGTGAACACTAGTTCAGGAGTCTATGGATTCACTACATAAACTGTTGTAAAAATATTTATGTCAATAAATGATTTTGTATTTGTATTTTGATTGTTGATTGTTCCTGTAATGTGGTGTTTCAATCAAAGAGGTATGAAGCTATAAGAAGCACAAATAGTTTCCATTTTTGGTATAATTAAACTAAAATCCGCTACAGCGCTTTACGAGATTAAATCGTCTAAAATCAAACCAAACGATCCCAACACGGAGCGCTTGTAGGTTGTATTGTTCGGTCAGTGTTCGTTCACTCTGCCAATATGGCTGCCACCGCGCGCTCTGCCATTAAATCGACAAAATAATATTTTATTTAGGTGTATTTTGTTCTAAATTCTAAACTTATTGTTTAAAAGTGATTCCGTCGCGGTTTTCCCAACAGGGCCACAATTCTGTATGAAAACACAGATTCTACACGATACAGAAACCACGTCGTTATCGTGTCTTGTTCAAATCGTGTCACAGCAAGGAATCGTCAATTTTTGTATTCTGTATAATCTAAGGCAAATTATCTATGACAGGTTTTGGATACCTCGAGTGCGTTCCGAATTAGAACTAAAGGATTTCTCATCCCAAACCCGCTAAAAAATTAAAATAAAGGAATGGCTTATTTATGTTGTGATATAACGAAACCATGGGTAATTATTAAAAATTTACAGAAAACCTTTAGAAATACCTTCACTTTACATTAAAATTAGTTTTATTTTGAATAATTAATATTGACATAAGTGGTGGTAACTTTCAACGGGTTCATGTTTCGGAACGCGCCTCAGTGGAACATATGATTTTTGACAGTTCAAATCGCGCCAATCCCAGTTAATTCCACATTCATTTCGCGCGGTTTCGTTCTCATTTCATAGAGAATAGATTTTTGCAGATTTCTTATGTAAGACAAGGAATTCGCGTGGTTTCGAAGCAAGGAATCGTAAATTGGTCATACAGAATTAGGGTCCTGGTTTTTGTAGTATCTGAGCACGCACGATGGCATTTTCGGATCATAATTTTTATTGCAATACACGTGCAGTCGCTTTGAGTGCCGAGCTTCGTATGAGCGAGAAGACGCTGGCCGGCTTATTTGCAGTGGTCGACAGTGCAAGTTAGAGATGTGCTGTCTAGTGTATACATAGAAGTCTTTCGTTTCAATAAAGAGTTTTATCTATTTATGTATCTTATATTATACACTAAATTCTTATTCTAACTGTTACGATTATATTGTTTCCTTTGATAAAACTCTTAAGATGGTAATTTTTTTCTCAGTTTATGTTTTTTTTATTCCTAACAGTCTTACTCATAAACTCCTCTTATCTTTTAGTCAATTGCTTAGCAACAGATTAACAAAATTCTCACCTATAAACGCGATTTAGCGCTAAGAGGTTGCTACAGTTTATCAAATCTAATAGGTACAGTATGACATTTCGAGGGATACCAAGCTAGAGATTTTTTCCCTAAATTTTGAGGTAAAAGAGGAATGGGGGTTCTTAGGGGATTAAAAATAATAATAATAATAATAAATTGATGGCAAGATTGCTTAACGTTTTTTTGCTGCAGAAATCTTCGCACTTTAAGATTATTCATCTCATGAGAAGGAAAAAAGTCTATTTATTAAAATTTATCCGTGCGATCAGGCGATGCAACCGATGTATATCACCTAATATACATCTGTTGTTCATGCTGTGGTCAACGAATTGTTTTTTACATGAATATATAACTATAAGTGTTAACATGTTTTAATGATGACGCATGAAGCAGTACGCATTCAAGAATAAGAAAAGATAAAGGTACTAATTTAAAAATTTATGTATTTCTCAAATCAGTTTATAAATGAGGAAGTAACGTAAAGAATATAAAAACTATAACCATATAGAGAAAATCTTTCATTTTTATTTCATGTTACAAATGTTCCTATAGCATAAGGATTTGAGGTCGCCGTGTCACGACTATTGCGTTTTAGATATTATTAAGAAACATTGTTTAATTATTGCTTTATTTTATGAGCTTCAAATACTTATATACCTGCAACATACAATGAATATGCTAGGAATACAAAAAAAGCTTAGGGGTTTTTAGGGGATTTAAGTTATCTAGGGAAAAAATTCTTTAGGAACTGGCAGCACTTTTATTCTAACAATAGTGATGCGACTATTACACATTCGATTAATCGGTGAAATTTTCGTATAAGGTAATTAATCGAATCAAATCTTTGGGCGAGCATAATTCAGTGATATAATCTTGTGCAGTTCGCTAATTATCTACTTTGAAAGGGTGATTTTAATTATAATAATTATATAGTATACAATCCTAAAGCTCCAGGGTGGAAATGTTAAAGGGCATAACGCCGCGAGTAGCGTTCAATGAAAGTGCAGCACACCTTTCCACACCCTAAGCCGCCCCACACCGATGTTGCTTCCTCGGTAGCCAGTAGCCCCTACGGGTGCCCCATTTATACTGTGGCAAGTCATCACCTCCCTCAAAAATTTGATATGATGAGACAAATTTTATCTCATTCCATAAACCAGATCATAATAATCCATCAAAAGTTTACCACAATAGCCCAGATATTTTTACCTTCATTTATTAAACAAAATAGTTATGAATAGGTATGCCAACATGTAAGAAATAAATAGTACAACTCGGTCACTTTGTCTAGCTGTCCTCGCTGAAATGCAAGCCATTGACGTCAAGTATAGGAATAGTGTGACCGTGTTATCTTTTGTATTCAAAAAGGCCTCTTGATGTTATGGCGCGGCCAGACATGCGGAGCAACAGCGAATCTTCGCTGTTGAACGCTCATGTGGCCGCGTACAGCGATGCATCGCAGCATCGATGGGCGCAGAAAGCTATCGCGTGAAAGTGAAATCCTTTATTTTCGCAACACTCTTATTCGCAACAATCATTAGTTCTCTTACTGAGATCATATCATATGAAAAAACTAAACGATTATTGAATAAATATGTAGAATCAGTATCCTTTACTCTTTAAAATCGGGTTTATCCGATATCGATTATTTAGTTCACATCTCTAGACCAGTTAATCTGACAGTGTCAATCACTAATCATGTCAACTTCATAGTGGACTTCTTAGATTTGATAAACCGTAAGTAAGTCCTAAATAGCTGTCAAAATTAACCACCATCGGGACCTAGTTTAAGTCTGCTAAGAGTCAAGATGGCGCATTTAAAACATCTGTTTGACGGCGTACATTGTTGTCAAAATCAAAAAGGTGGTGTGCTTTGAGGTTACTGTTACTAAGTCTGTCCTTTTTTTTTGAAAAAAAAAAGAAACACGCGTGACAATTGTTTCTTTTTAAGCAGGTTAACTGTCAATATCGTCCTAATCATGACATTCACGACCTTGTCACAGATGCAAAATCGAATTTTGAGAACAAACATTCGATTTCGTATTTTAGTCTATTATTTTGGTTGTTCTCTGTGGCGACAGTCGTTTATACGTCTCTTATCTAAGATAGATAGATAGATAGATAAACACTTTATTGTACACACCAAATAATACAATTTTACAAGGCATACAGACATTTACAAAAACGTGTAACAATGGGCGACCTTATCGCTAAAAGCGATCTCTTCCAGGCAACCTTTGGATGGAGAGGATTTATAGAAGTGGTAAAGCAAAAGCTAAGTAACGTTTATAGGTAAGGAAATGATAATCATGGATTAGGAGTTTATGAACTGATTAGTTGAGAGGTGGCTAAGTACTACATAGCGAGGTTTTTATAAGTAAGACCCTCAATTTCATTAGCATATAGGATACTTACACGCAGTTAAAACCGCGAACACATAGCTAGTATTATTATAATTCAAACAAACTTACCAAGTGGTACGTGGACCATTTCTAGCAGTTCGCTAGCGTTCAGGTTGGAGGTCACCTTCTTGAAGACCAGCACACGTTCAGAGAAGTATTCCCAGAACGACAAGCCGTCCGGTGTTTGGAAATGTTCCTGGAAAATAATCATTTCATTTAAAATTCATCATCAACAGCATGAAGACTGCCACTGCTTAAAATAGGCCCCACAGAGCGCCACTTTGAGCGGCTGTTCACCTCCTGCATCCATCGGCTCCTCGCGGTTTTCACCAGATCGTCGGTCCACTGAGTGGCGCCTACGCCGCTGCCTACGCTGCGTCTTCTGGTTTGTGATCGGCACTCGAGAACCTTTCTTCACCATCGGTTGTCAGTTCTAATTTAAAACTAAACCCGCTACAAAACAAGATGCCTGTTTTGACAGTTTACTTTTTAGAACATTCAAATAAAAATGCAAAACGATTACGGGCTCATAAAACTCGGAATCGATTTATCGTGATAATTGAATTTTCAGGCTACCGATTTTTTTGTTTAGCATCTCTAATTTTTGCCATTTATGGTAATGACAACTGTCAAAACGGGGCTATTGTTTTTTTTTATATTTTGGCTCCACACATAGTGTATTTAGCCAGTGTCTAGTTTTTTAATTTTGTATCGTATTATGGAAATTTTCACTTAAAGTCAAGTCATAGTCACAGTCAGAGTAGTCATAGTCTAGTCTAAGTCATAATCCAGTCTAAGGCATGCCCTAGTAAAGTGGTGGCAACTTTACTAGAGGCTTCTATGGAATTTTGGAAGCAACACGAAAAACCACGTTTCACTACATTATATCACTTGCCCACACTCATGCTCGTAATTCAGCACTTAATGCGTAAAACACCACCAATTTTAAACATTAACACTGGAAAAAGCATAAGTTTTGTAAAATAATACAATGCACCGACGTGAACTTTTCCGCGTTCCCGCCAAAACTCGGGGGCTATTGTTTCTAGAGGACTTTATCTGAGTAGTATTCAAAAATATTTAAGGGGGTGAACGTTACACTAGCGCGGCAAATTCAAATTTCCTTGCGTTCTTTTGCCAATAATGGCTTAATTACTCAACGTGATTACATGAAAACTGATTAAGCTGATACTGGCAAGAAAATTTGATTTTGCCGCGCTAGTGTAACGTTCCACCTTAATATATGGCCTAGTACAGCTTACCTTCATGCCCTTGTATAGCATATCTGCCTTCTTCCTGATACGATGCGCCTGCTTACTAAAAACTAAGGCTGCACTCTCGCTAAGGTCCCAGGAAGGTGTGTTGCCGACGTAGGCTCGCATACGCTTAACTGTTTCCAAGCAAGTCGGGTGTTTTAGCAGCATTAGCGGCTTTACTTCTAACGCTGAAAAGGAAAAAAAAGCATTTTTATCCCATCTATTTTAAAAGGGGCAAAGGGTTCCTCGGTAAGTGCGCCTAAAATGGGCCATTTAGGCGCACTTAACAGTGACAAAATGAATGTTCTCATAGGGGGATGAAAAGCAGAGTGTGCCACACGGTACCAAAACTATTTAACCTCGAGCTGCGTACTTTGAATCCGTCGCTACGCTTAGGACTCTAGAATCCTAAGCGTAGCGACGGATTCAAACAATCGCTCGACGACGTTGGATCTTACCTGGATCCTGAATGAAATGACATAACCAAGTAAATTCAGTTATTTAATATCTTCAAAAATGTCGCAATGCGCGAGAGAAACAATTCGGGCATACAGGGGGTCTAGCAAAGATACCTTTGGGATAATTCTCAAGAATTCCTCGATAGATGGCGCTGCCAACCCCATAAGTTGGTTGTAAAAGGTGAAGGATAAGTTCGGACACGAGACCATTTGGCACGGTAGCTTAAGTAAAGCATGCCCCGGCTTTAGGGGCGGATGGATGCGGGTCCAATTCCCGTTCGTGATTCAAATTTTTCCTTCTCAAATTAATCTGTAGATTACGCTGAGCAGGTGATACTGCTATAAAAATCATAAATAAAGATAACTTTCCGTTAACGTTAACGCCAAACGATAACTCAAAATGTATGGGAATGGCATTACCTGCGGAAAACTTTACGAACTGATCTCACACTGAGAAAAAAAATAGGTTACGGTTACGTTTTGTCGGACAACGTAACATATTAGGTAAACACAACCGAGTGCACTTGTTAATTCAGTTTTGTGATTTTACTAACTCATTAGGTTATTTTAACCTTTTACCCAGTTAGGTTAACCAGTTAGTTAATCACCTAACTGGGTAAAAGGTTAAAATAACCTAATGAGTTAGTAAAATCACAAAACTGAATTAACAAGTGCACTCGGTTGTGTTTACCTAATATGTTACGTTGTCCGACAAAACGTAACCGTAACCTATTTTTTTTCTCAGTGCACAGTCCAGAAATCTTTTTTAGTCTGTGTGAAGCCTCAGGATGGCGTGCGCAGTGCGCAGTGTCACGCGAAATTTTAGTTTGGGTTCCAAGTGACACTGCAATCTGTTATGGGCGGCCGTGTCGCTTAACACCAGGCGCACGACTAGCTCGTCACGTTTACATAAAAAAAAACTTTTAAGCAGGTAATGCCATAACTAATGTCATTCCCATACGTTTTGAGTTAGCGTTTGGCGTTAACGCTCATGGAAAACCCCTGGGGGTCTAGCAAAGATACCTTTCCATTGTAGATGGCCAGGGAAATGGGGTCTGAGAATACTTACTCAACAATTCGTCCAGCAATTTTAAACAGAGCTCAGTGTCAGCTTTCTCCAAACACAAACACGTTTTGATCTTCGCGTCCAACTCGATCAGCTTCATTTCAGTTTTCAGGAAATTGACGCGAGATTTCTTCTCCTCTGCAATAGAAAATCAAATGGTAAGACATGTTGAATAAAATAATTTAACTAATAAACCCAACTGTGTTTGTTGTGTTTTAAAGAGCGATGGTGGCCGAGCGGTAGCATGTGCGCTTTGCAATCTCACGGCACCGGGTTCGATCCTCGGCCCTGCACCAATGACTTGTCTAGCAAGTTATGTGCAGTTTTCGATGCCATCGCTCCGTGCCTCGGAGAGCACGTTAAGCCGTCGGTCCCGGTTGGCATAAGAACATCTATTGCAATCGTTACGGGTAGTCAGACGCCTGATAGAATCTGACGCCTGATCTAACCATCCCTGTTACTGGTCCCTTATGGGTTGCGAGGTCAGATGGCTGTCGCTCGTGTTATTCTGCTAGTTCGCCGCTACATGTTAGACTTACTAGATAAGTCATTGGTGCAGGGCCAAAGATCGAACCCGGTGTCGTAAGATTAAGAAGCGCACATGCTACCGCTCGACCACCACCGCTCCGCACACTTGCTCTCAATAATCGGGTAAAAACATAAATTAATTTACCTCTTCTTTTCATGATTCTCTCATTTTCCATTTCTTATATTGGTATGCAAAAAAAGAGAACGGGAACGAAAATTATTTATATTGCCATTATGATGTTAAGGATGAAAGTCCACACTCTAAAGCGGGAAATTCAAAATGTTACCAGTTTTATACTTTAGTAGCTAGCCCAGATAACATTCAGCCGGAAGGCGTCCACTGCTGAGCACAGGGCTCATTAAACGTCACTTTGGACGCTTATCATAGGGGGGGGGTTTGCCATAATCACCACGCTTGCAGGCATCTTGGTAAACTTGGTAAGGTTGGTCGCAGAAGATTTTACTGTACCAAGGAGAATGCTGCTGCCCATTCCACGGAAATTTCCTCAGCCGGGATCTTACGCGGTCACTAAGACGCCTGCCAAGCGTGGTGGTTATGGTAAACCTCTATGAAGCGTCCAAGGTGGGGTTTTATGGAGGCCTGTGTTGAGCAGTGGACGTCTTCTAGCTGGTGATAATGACCTGCGCTGGCTACAAAAGCCAAAAGGCTTTTTTTTTTTAATTTCCCATTTCATACTAGACAATCCACTTTAAGCAGACAAAACACAATATATATGACACTTGAAGCAATTTCTAGTAAGCAACTTTTGATAGAATTGATGTCTTGGAATGACGAGTTCGCATTACTTATAAGTATAAGCATTTACAGACAAGCACTTATAAGCTTTGTTCTTACTTCTATCTACTACCCTTATCTATCTTCTATACTTATAATGAAACTGTAACAGGTCCAATGCTGTACATTAAAGATATCTGTAAATCGAAGCTACGGATCGGAGTTGTCTATTCTACATTGTGGTGGATTGCTTGCACCTGTAGGGCTAGCACGGCCGGTAGACAAAACTGTCTTTCCCCTGTTTTACTCCAAGCAAGTATGAAGAAACTGACGTAAAACGGGGAAGACAATTTTGTCTACCGTCCATGCTAACCCAGCAGTAGTGGAAAAGAGATCTTTTTTTCCTTAAACTCAGATTATTGTAATAGGCTTGCTACATATAATAACACACACACACATACACAGTACACATTCATACTTGCTAAATATATATTTCACTAAGACTTTGAAAAGCTCAAAAAAAACAAAGCATTGGGAATACGTCAACCTCACATGGACAGTCACAAAATTTCGTTGGTTTTTGCTCCAAATAATTTCATTGCATCTTACTACTGCAAAAAAAATATACAAAGCAATGCCGCAACACAGAATAAAATATTTAATATACACTTACCAAATTCCCTTTCTTTGTCCAAAGTGGATTTCTCTTCATCTGTGAGATTCAAGTCCATCACTAGTTGCCCTTGCACCGACTGTGGTGTGATATGGTCTCTTTCTGCGGACAAAAAAATTGAGTTTATCCTCAGACTAATAAGTTCTAACAGCTAGGCCACTGGCCTTCTCTCACCGGACATGTGTGTATAGGTGTAAAAGTATCGAAAAAAAAACGTACCCGTATATATTCCATGGAACAAGTAGGAAAGGAATGCCAATACACCAAGAAAACAGTGTAGATTAAAAATATGCTAAGAACCGTTATAAAACTAGGTGGCGCTGAAAAATGAGCGGGCAATAAATTGAGCGTAGATCAGAAATATGCCAAAAATCCGTTTTAAACCTGGATGACACTGCAAAAAGAGCGGGCTATACGGCTAGCTACGGCGGGCTAGTTTTAAAACGGGTTTTGTCATATTTCCGATCTACGCTCAACTTATAACCCGCTCATTCTGCAGCGCCATCTCGTTACTATCGTATCGTTACTTTACTCGTTACATCTGATACCTCATAACATGCCATGTTATGTTAGAGCACAGATTATATTATATACTAATACAGATACCTCATCCCATAGAAAGAAATAATTCGGGCTATTTTACGAATTATTTTATTTCTACATAACGCAAGATTAGCGAACGACATCTATTGCGTATTGACGAAGTATTGGGCTAAACGAACACACTGGCCACTAACTAGTAACGGTCACGACACGATCACTAGATTTTTTTTTACATTCGGGCTATTTTTTCTTTGTTCCTGATGAGACCCCATGGTTAGAGCAACGAGTCGAGTAGTATTGCGTACGTGAAACAGTGAAGGTACCCATACTACCGAAAAATGCGAGTAACGAAATGCATTCGTGAGTAACGATTCGTTACTCGATACTAGATGGCGCCCCCGTTACTCAATACCGAATACATGCGGTTTGCAACAACTCTACATGTGTGCTCCGAGTTGCCAATGTTAAGGGCTTGTGCAAGGCCAGCGCGAATTCAAGCCAAAGCCACAGAGTAACTAAATGTATTAGGCCAAAGCGGGGATGAACCAGGGGCCGAGCGGCAGGGGCGGTGTAAGTTAGAATGGTTCCAACGCGCAATAGTTTAGGTAATTTATAATTACACTGAATATAATGGGTATTTTAAAAATCAACTATACATAAGCCCTCCATTATATTTAGCTCAACTACTACACAAAGTTTCATGATCATATTTAAAGTATTCATTGAATAATCGCTGTTTATTTGTACGGTTTGGAGGTAACTTTGTAATTTTTTTTCCATCGAGAAAAGTTTATTAATTCGCGTTTTCACTATACATTTGTAGTAGCATTAGTCCTGAACTTTACCATATATTCATTTCAAAGTCATTGTTGCAATATTGTTGACAGGACATTGCCTCATACTAAGCCGTTTTAAGCATTTTGGCGTTGTATTGGCTCTGAGAGTGTGTTGAGATAAGATCTAAAATGAAGAGATCCGCAAGAGAACTAAAGTCACAGACATAGCTCTTAGAACTAGCAAGAAATGGCAATGGGCAGGCCACATCGCTCGTAGAACTGACAACCGATGGGGAAGAAAGGCTTTCTAGTGGCGACCACGAACCGCAAGACGCAGCGGCCCACTAAGTGGACTGTCGACCTGCAAAGAACCGGGGGGAGCCGATGGATGCAGCAGCCGCTCTATGGGGGAGGCCTATGTTCAGCAGAGGGCGTCTTCAGGCTGATGATGATGATGATGTAGAATATTTACCTAATTGCATCTTGAGCGTGATAGCGTTGGCTGCAGCTTGCTTGTCCCACTGAAGACGAACAGCTTCGCTCTTGAAAACCGTCGGGCGACTCTGGAACAGCTTGATGCCCACGTAGGTGCCCGAAGGAAGGTAAGCTATCAGGATATTGTCTTTGTCTTCGTCTGCTGTTGGGTGAAAAAGATCTTTAGACATCGGTTTCGTCATCAGCAAAAAACCTCCTAAAGAAGGAAAAAAGACCCGTATGTAAGCAGTTCCCGCTGCTGGGATAAGGGCCTTTTCTTGTGATTAATTCTTCTCTCAAACTCAACTCAGAATTAGGACAATTACTTATTAGTATCATAGAAAAAGGAGGAGAGGAATGCTAATACACCAAGAAAACAGCGTAGATCAGAAATATGCAAAAACCTTTATAAACCTAGATGGCGCTGCAAAATGAGCGGGCTATACGGCTAGCTACGGCGGGTTAGGTTCAAAACGGTTTTTTGGGATATTTCTGATCTACGCCGTTTTATTGGTGTGTTGGCATTCCTCTCCTTGTTCCATGTTAGTATATTGTGTCACAAGGGATCAAAATTTAGGGTGAGAGCGATTGTTTGAATCCAGAGTGAAGCGAAGGATTCTATAATAGAATCCTAAGCGTAGCGATGGATTCAAAGTACACCGCTCGAGGTTAACTAATTTTGGTACCGTGTGGTACACTCTGCATTGCATCTCCCTCTATGAGAACAGTTGTTTTGCCACTGTTATTATGTGCGCTTAAATAATCAATTTTAGGCCCACTTATCGAGGAACACTTTGCTCTTTTACGAATAGATGGGGAAAATATGTATTTTTCCCCTTCAGCGTTAGAAGTAAAGCCACTAATGCTGCTAAAACACCCAACTTGCTTGGAAAGACTTTGCTTGTTTAGGTGCACTTACCAAGGAACCCTTCGCCTTTTTCGAATAGATGGGATGAAAATTTATTATTCTGATTACTGCTGCTGGCTTGTAAAAGTTAAACAAATTATTTGTATTTTAAATAAGATAGTGTATTACACTATCACACTACATCTACTTGTGTATTACTGTTGGCCTCATTAGTAAGCCCAAAGTCACGCAACGAGCTATGGAGAGAGCTATGCTCGGTGTTTCCTTGCAATGTATGGGAATGACATTAGCTATGACATTAGCTGCGAAAAAGTATTCCGCAGGCAATGTCATCCCCATATCAGTTATCGTTTGGCGGAAAGGAATCTTTGCTAGACCCCCAGATCCGTAATGAGGAGATCCGCAGGAGAACTAAAGTGACCGATATAGCTCTTAGTAATTAGCAAGTTGAAATGGCAATGGGCAGGCCACATCGCTCGTAGAACTGACAACCGATGGAGATGAAAGGTTCTCGAGTGGCGACCACGAATTAGAACCACCGCCCACACCCGGCCGCCCACTCGGGTTCGATCTGGTAAAAGCCGCGGGGAGCCGATGGATAAAGGAGGCGAGCAGCTTCAAACTGGGGCTCTGTGGGGAGGCATATGTTCAGCAGCGGACGTCTTCAGGCGGTTGATGATGATGAGATATAGGACATACGTAACTTGCTGTATAGTGTTGAGCCGTATTATGTAAAGGTTAACAACAGCAATAGCAAAACGACACCAAACACTTAGCAATCGGTCGCGTCACCCGCCTGTCGCTGAATGCACTTTGGCCTTTGACACTAGCGCCACTAGCAACAGAACAGCAATAGATGGAAACATAATGCACTTTTTAGTTCATCGATTGTCCGACAGACGGTATCTGGCGCTCGATCGCTTTCTGCTTTGCCAAAGTGATGTTTGACAGCTGCAATGTGTGCGATATTTACGCCTGTTGCATACTTGTTGCGAGTTACGTAATTAGCCAGCGGTTATTTTATGTTGAACCCGACAATATAAGCAACCACCGTGCAAGATTTCATCGTAATCACTTCACGCGTTTTGGCCACACAAACAAATGTACCGCTTTTTATGTTATTAGTGAAGGTATAGGCTTCAGCATTGTTACATAATACTTATAAATAATAGAATACTAAAAAAGGCATTTTTAATAGAAACTGCCAAAAAGCAGTAGTGTGCCAGCACTGCTGTTTCGATTTGAAACACACTAGTTAATGAAATTACTGACACTTTTTCTCGTGAGAGACCGTGACAAAGCTATTGTAGCGCCCATGTGTGTCTCACTCTAATAGCGACGACAAGTTTTCTCGCGGTGCGCATGCTGGGGGGTCTGATCTCACAGTCTATTATTTAACCTTATTACTAGACTGTGCTGATGTCTCAGGATGACGTGCGCAGTGCAGTGTCACGCGAAACTTTATAGAGTTCTGAATGAAACTGCAACTGTTATGGGCGGCCGCTTAACATCTGGTGAATGATTATCACGTAACGTCGTACATATACATAAAAGTAAATTTAAAAAGCGCTTTTGTCAATAAAATATTATGAATTATAAATGTTTGGAGACAAAAGTTTTTTTCATTTACATTGCTAGGGTCAATTCAGACAACAGCAAAATGCTCGAGCACTTTTCGAGTGCTATTGGAATATCAATCTTATCTCATTTGGACAAAGCTGAAACTAGTATGCAACATTAAAATCTCTAGGCATCATACACTCGATACACAGTGCGAAAACTACAATGCACATACATGCAATTCACGGTCTTTTGTTCACCGGTGAGAAACGTTGTAAACAACTCGGCAACGAAAAATCGTAACCCCCAAATCTTCGTATAGGCAACAGTGCACTTTACCGACACTCATATATGGTTTATATTAGAAAAACACAGGTTTTAGATACGTTTTTAAAAATGACTCAAAAACACGTCCGACTAGCATGCTCACAGCGAGTGATCTATTCAAGTATTCAGCCGCTTGATTTGAACGTCATTTAGACGTCACTATGCGCACGCGCTCATCAGTATGCACCGTTCCATTGCTCATCTCATTTTAGTCGCTTGAAAGAGATCACCAGGTTATCCTTATTAGCAAGTTATTTTGTGTACAATTTTAAACTTTACGTTTTCGCACACCGCCATCTTATAAACTTCCAGTTTTGTCGATCTAAAGGTCGTCTAGAAGAGATCGCTGTCAGCGATAATACGCCTATTGTAAGACTTTAGTTTACAGGCCAGTAGGCCTAGCACGAATATTTCAATAAATCGTACGGTTAAGGTATCGAGTTTACCGTACACTTACGCAGGGCGGCGCACGAAGCAAATTTTACAACTATCGAAATATTATATCAAACAAATTCTAAGTGAGTAAACCTTTGTAAGTTTACGATGACACTACGATAGCCAGCCTTCGAGTTTACGTCAAAGCAATATTCGTGCTCGCGTTTTCATACAAAATGTCTAACGTTAGCGTTACGCGGCGCTACGAAGGCGATACGATAGTAACCAAAACCCTTCGTGCTACCAAATTTTGATTCGTTTTACGCCCGGTAGGGGCGCTGATCAAATGCCATACAAATGGCTTACGTGAACGATATACTTACATTTACGCAAATATTCGTGCTAGGCCTACAGAACCTAAAATCGAGGAGTGTGTTTAAGTACTTCGCTAGAGTTCTAAGCACATATGATGAGGGTATTTCCAAAACTTCAAAATTGTCCGTCTGCTTCTCAGCTTGTAACCTTAGCAAGACAAAAGGGCTATACTGCTTTTGATGATATTTCTTATGAATACAAATACCGCGACAAAATTTTGTCGACAATTTTCTCTTGAGAGACCGTGACCAGACTATGGTAGCGCCTAAGTGTGTCTCACTCTAACAGCGACGACAAGTTTTCTCGCGGTGCGCATGCTAGAGTGCCTGGAGAAGGATTATTTTTAATATCGATAAAATGGGCACGCAAAATTGTAATATTACTAGTTACTCACTGCGTCTTCCCACGCGTTATTTGAATTTTTATTGTGTTTGAACAGAAACCTAATGACAATAGGCTAGAAGCCTGCTATTAAAAATGAACAAGTGAACAAAATATAAAAAAAAGAATAATAATAATAAATAAAAAAATAAAATAAAAAAATATAATTATTTTCATATACCTAGTAGGTTAAAAATGAATGCAATAATTGGAAAAATAAGTAAAATCGGTAACTAAATCACGGAGTAATAAGCTTTTAAAGTTTCTGAACGGGGGCATCGCCTGTCCCTTTCTCGCAAAACAGAGCATCCCCAGTTACTATGAAAACACGTGATTGTGACGTCACAGGCCAAAGATTGTATGTAAAGCTACCACAGCTTAGTAATGAGGTAGAAGAAGGACCAATTTCTGACGTCACTGCATGTTTGAGCTGTCTCTGTCTATTCCTGTGTTTTAAAATGGTTGTAACTTTGTCATTTTTTGAGATATTTAATTTTTGTTTTCGCGAATGTTTATTTTTTGAGCAATATTATTAATTTATGCAATAAAAAAAATAGTAGTCATCTAGCCTATTATTATTGTACGCCACCTTTATCTGTACCTATATTTTTACGATTAAAATATTGCATTTGAAATGGTAGGCACTACATCTGTAACGGCTTAACGGATTTTATTTAATGGGGTAAAAAACTGACTTTTGCTCACTTCAGATGGCAGCACTGCTGAGTGTTCCCTAAATCTGACAAATATCTGTCATCCTCCATAATAATTTTGTAAACAAACAAAAATAACTCAATTTATTTCATTAATATGACGTTGTGTTCAGCTTTGGATTGCAAAAAGACGGGAGTCCATGTATTCCTTAAAGATATCAAAAGGAGAAAACAATGGATAAAAGCTTTACGAAGAAAAAATTGGGAGCCAACTAAATATTCGAGGTTATGTGCTTTTTTTCCAGTAGTAGATGCTTTTCTATTCCGCAACTGTTCTTTTAACTGCCTAACACTCCATGTCGAATACATTTTTGTAGTATTAGGATCGAATTCGCTGGTAAACACAAAGAATCAAAAACGCAATATGGCGGTGATTAGGATCACTCAACAGTGGCGCCACCTACGATTAGCTTTCAATTTTTAACCCTATTTTGGTAGCTCCTAATCTTGTCTCTTAAAATATTAATCAAAAAAATTAAGAAAATATAAATTTGTTTACTAGTATAATTAACAAGTTTTTTCAAGTTAACTTCATAACAAAAAGTTGTCAAATCAATTTTTCTTCCTCATCATTTTCAATGACATATTTTCTTTCGGATACATATTCAGTACTTTATAATAAGTTGCACAGGATTCTTCATTTAAATCTTCAGGGTAACTAACATTTTTTATATGGTCACTATATTTCATATTGAAACCCATGTCCCCGAGCTCTATGGACATTGCCACCGGCTTAGCGCTTTTACAATTCACGTAGTTCTCAAATAACTGCAAAAATTGATCGCTCGTAGGAACTTTTGGTTCAAATGTTATGTTTTCATTGCTATTAAAGTCTAAATTCTTATAAACCTTGTTTAGGGAAGTTACCGAGCACACAGATTGGTGTCGACTCAAGTTTTTGACGTCCGAGTTTTGAGATGGAGTATACTCTTGAAGGAACGGGTCTTCGGTATCAATATCATCATTGAGTAAGTTCAAAGACCCAAATATGACACCGCCGAGGGATTCCTTAGTCTTTTTCTTAGCGCTTTGAGTGGAATCTTGAGTATCGAATGCTGTTTGAGTAGACACTTGAGGTTCTTGAAAGTATCCCGACTCCTGACTATACATTCCTTCACAAGCAAAGTCATTTTGTACATTACTTTCTTGGGTCAAGCTAGAATCTTGAAATGTAAATGTTTCACCAAAAGATGGCAAAGCACTTGTTTGTTTTAATTCTTGAACATTATTTACTTCTGTAACAATATTTTTGGTAGCATTTTGTATGTTTCCAAATTTTGTTGGGGGCACAAACTTCTTTGGCTTTGCTACCAATTTTTGTGTTGTGGATTTTTTGCCGAATGTTGGTACTATTCTCTTTGTATCTTGTTCGATCGCGTTTTGTTGAAAGATGGACTTCTCAAGATCATTTCTAGATTGTCCAGGCTCTGAAAATGGTTTTTACCTTATCAAAAACTTCTTTAATCACGTCACCTACTTTTTCCCCTAGGGACTCTTGACGTGTTTATAACTAAATATACCTAACATAAATAACGCTCAACGCCCACATACATAGATCCTGGACTAACCTAACCTAACTATGATTCCCTATATCTAGAAACTGCTGTTGCTTTGCTACTGCTGTTGCAAATTATACGTAATCACCCCGCCGGTCCCATGTACTTGTAGCTTCATACCTAAGCGCTGAGTGAGACAGGCCTGATATAACTAGGTGCTGCCCGTGTCTTCGCACAAGTGAGCTATAGTTTATCACCAATCACCATGACAAAAAGTATCCTATTTCCAGGGTTCGAATTATATTCATGACGAATTTAATCAATTCATCATCCAATGACAAACAAACAGACAGTGAGTCAAATAAATTAGAAAAATACTTAGAAGTGTGATTCAAACTCAATGGCGGTGGTAAAGTGAGATGCTAGCCCCCCGCACGCTGCGCACACCGCTTGCCTCCGCCCGCGGACATCAAATTTTTGCTACTGGCAGCGTTTCGCGCCGATTTCACAGCCACCATTGCGTTTGAATCGTACTATAATTGTGATTATATATAATAACAAAGTTCAAAAACGTAAATTATTACGTTTTTTTCCCGATATGATCAGCCGTATGAGCATATAAATACGTAAATATTATTATGCCCATGCCAATAAATATAATGAATTTATTCGCTTTTTTTTTTTTTTTTTTATGTGATTGAATGACGTGACGAGCTAGTCGTTCACCTGATGTTAAGTGACACGGCCGCCCATAACAGTTGCAGTGTCACCCGGAACTTTAAAACAATAGTTTCGCGCGACGCGTTAATAGCGCGACACTGCACTGCGCACGTCATCCTGAGACATCACCCAGTCTAATAATCAGCTCTTAAATATTATCGAAAATTTAGCAATAATTTCAGTCTGAGAATCCTTTTAATGCTAACATTGCATTTTTACAGTTGTACAAACATAATCAAAATGCTTTATATTAAAAACAAGCATTAAGTTTTCTCTACGGTAAAACCACAATAACCACTAAAATCGTACCTAACCTAAACGCACATAAATAAGGTTCCAAACACTAAAACAGCGGTCAAAAATAACATACCATTGTTTCCATCAGCCGTTCGAACATCTTCTTGGTATTTCGTCAAACAGTTGTCCGTTGCGAAATTATCATCGTACTGACTGAATATATCGTCACCGAAATGAAAAACGTTCGATTCTTGCGTTTTTTCGTTCATTTTCACTGATTTTTATCGATAAGTAGGTATTTTTACGTTTTGAAACAAATTAAGAAAACGTAGAAGCTACTTTTTAATTTTTCGCACCGTCACATTTTCGCGGCAATTTTACTTTTTTTTCCGTTTGCTTTTTTTACGGAGGAGGCTAATGCATCGATAAAGTCACATTACCATACCGCCATATTTTACGGTTTTTTTACGCGGGAACTTAGTTTTTTTTTGGCAAATTGAGTTATTGGTATAGCGCCAAAAAAGAAAGTTATTATTTTAAAACACAAAATAAAACAAATGTTTTTAATTTATTTTCGTTTGTATAATTATATCACGTAACATTAAAAAAAGTCACTTACCTGGTTTGAATGGTTCTTTTAGGCCTTCGAGCTCTGACTGCAATTGTAAAAAGATTACAATAAGTTTAAATTTTTTTTTAAACACCTGTTTAGGCAAACAAGCACAGTTTTTTTAGGTTATTTTACCTGTTTGACAGCATAGAACTGTGTGAAAGTCTTCTCGCTCTTGCCAGCGTCTTTCTCTTTCGGAACATCTGCTACTTTCTCTTTCTCGGGTGGAGGGGAAGCGGCGCGACGTCTTTTAGGTGCCGGCGACGGCAACGTCGCATTTTCCTCAGTTTGCTCGTCTATGTATCTGATAAATAACGAGAAATATAGTAGATTTTCTACCTAGGGAGCCAGCAACTATTTTAAATGCGGGTGTTTCTTTGAATCCATAGCGGGGCGAAGGCTTTTTAGTACGTCACTCGAGCTTAAAATAATGGTGCTCTAGAGACGGACACTACTTTTTATCACCCTCTATCCTCATCATCATCATCAACAGCCTGAAGACGTCCACTGCTGAACATAGGCCTCCCGCTCAGAGCGTTACTTTGAGCTGCTGCTTGCCTCCTGCATCCATCGGCTCCCCGCGGTTTTCACCAGGTCGTCGGTACACTGAGTGGACCTTCCATCCTACTAATGTGAAAGTTTGTGTGTATGAATGTTTGTTACGTCTAAACGCCACAAGGGCTGGACGGATTTGAATGAAATTTGGAATAGAGACAGCTTATATACCGGATTAACACATAGGCTACTTTGTATCCGCGGGTAAAGGTGCGCGGCGGAGCTAGTCCCCCCCCCCCCCCCCCCCCCCCCCCTCCCTCCCTTATTTCGACACACTAGATATTGGACTAAAGCATATCTATTATCTCGATATATGCGAGCGCTGCCACAAGGCGTAGCTAGCGCAAAAATGTCTGCCACAATCGCAAATACGGTTTAAGCTTCATAAACAATATTTCGGCGGTGACATTTTAATGTATGGATTTAACGTTTTTAAACCTTATAGCTATATCTTAGAAACCATAGGTTAATTAAAATCCAATAATTAGGTTTATATGGATCCCTAATCCCTTACTAACCCCTATATAAATAAAACCCCTTACTAATGAACATTGTTAAGTCCAGTCCCAGTCAGTCATAAATCTGAGATTTCACAAAAACCCAAAGAAAAATGCGAATAAACCAGAAACAATTCCTGAGCTCAAATCCGCGATCCAACGCGGCATCGGTGAAAGTCATAGAAAATTTCTCGAATCGGAACATGATTGTCTTTACAATCCAATAAGAAAATCACATTACTCTCGAAAAATACGTGTTTTTATTTTAAAATGAAAAAGTGCATTCTTACTGAGACACCCTTTACTTGTAGCTTCATACTTATGCACCAACACAAAAAAAAAAGATCTTTTACCTTTTCGGTCGTATCTTCCTGCCACTTCTGCTTACTAATTCTTCATCCGCCGTCTTCTCCTCTTCTTCTTTCTTTGCCTTCCCTCGAGGGGTCTTGGGTTCTTTCGGCTTAGGGGTCTCTTTAGCAGGGGTCTTCGTATCTGCTTTAGGTTTCCGCCCTTTTGTTGGTGGTACCTAAAACGATTTTAATAGACTCAGATCTCAAACCTAGAAAGTGAAACCAAAAAAGGAATACTTTCACTTAAAAACTTTTGTGTATTTTGAATTTGTTATTGTAATGATTGTATAGACTTAGACTAGAAGAAATAGACGCCCTCAGAACTAGAATGTGGCTCCCATAAAAAGTACAACATAGTACTCAACCCATGCTATTCTTGACTTACGATAGTGTAGATCTAATCATGAAACTTGAGTCTTCGTTAATTTTGGGATTCCGTATTCCTTTTTTAGACTCAATTTTGTAGTCAAGTGCTGAGTCTATATTGTTTTATTAGTCTGGGGGTTTCATTACCTTTCCTTCATCTATAACTAAAGCACCGGCATCGTCAGAGTCTTCTACTGCTCCATCGTTTGTCTGCAATGGACAAAAGAGAAATTGTTTCTATAGATACTCTCTTACTACCATATTATTATACTATACCTTTTTATTATTATTCTTAATCACCAAGATTTTCTACCTCCTCCACTTACTATTAGCACATTTCTAGTTTATATTAGTACGATTTTATTTTAAAACTGTTAGTTTTTTAAACTCATAATTATTGCCATTGATGTTATGTTTTAGCTTTAGCATTGTCTTTGATGTCATTTCAACTTTGTCATTGATGTTATGTTTAACTTTAACATTGTATAATAACAATAAACAAAACATCTATGACAATTTTAAAACAGCATCAAGCTATTTTAAAATTGTCATAGATGTTTTTTTTGTTTTAAAATTGTAATTGGTTGTTGTTTTAACATTGTAATTGGTGTTATATTTTAACATTGTGGTTGATATCATGTTCTAACATTGTAGTTGATGTTATGTTTAACATAACATTAATAATAATTACAGCAATTTTATTATATTTCAACTACTTGCATGTAAAATATTTAGACGCCTGAAACGGTAGAGTATTGGACTTTTAATTTATGTTTAACAACTTCATTTTCAATAGGTACTTAAATAAAAATATCATTAATTCCAAAAATGTCTGCCCTCTCGGCAAATCAAACATTTAGCTTCAAGTGTTTGTTTTGGCTATGGACAAGTATTATCTATGGATATAAGACCTCACCCAACCAAACTACATGCTGTGTGTTAGGTCTTATGCCAACAAAATGCCAAAATAAGTTGATTTCTTTTGCCCATGACATGCCCATTCACTCTTCGACTTGAAAAGACCCAGGTTATACCCCGGAGGAAACACTGCATTCCTTGGCCGTTCGGACTATGAATGACTGAGCAAAACACTTAGTGCGGACTTGTGGTACACTAACAACTGTTACACCCTTCTGTGTATGATTTTCGCACGAACAAAAAGTCAGCCTTTCTAATATACAAATTGAGCAATGAATTGTGACACTTACATCGTCAACTGTGTCATCAGCCACAGTGTCGTTAGCAGTTGTGTCTGCTGCACTTTCGTCCATGGTCGCATCTATTGCAGAGTCATTTGCTGTGTCATCGGCCGTCCCCTCTGGCGCAATCTGTTTCAAAATATAAATCAACAAATGAATATTAGCCATGTGGCTCACGTAGAATAGGAGCTAGTTATCAAACTTGGCATTCAAATGGGTTATATATATTCCTACTTCATAACCAGTTATGTACCCAGAATCTTACTTCCCACTAGATAACCAAACAGCATTCAAATGGGAAAAGTATTGTCTACTGCATTATCAGTTATGTAAGAAGAATTTTTCTTCTCTCTAGTATACAGTTGAAATTATCACAGATGATGTATTTCTGTTGCCGCTATAACAACAATTATACTAAAAACAGAATAAAATAAATATTTAAGGGGCTCCCATACAACAAACGTGATTTTTTTGCTCGTTTTTATAGATAATGGTACGGAACCCTTCGTGCGCGAGTCCGACTCGCACATGGCCGGTTATTTATACTACTTTAAGAAAATGTTTCATTGTTCATTTTTAATACTAATAAAATAGCATATTACAATATCAATCCAGTAATATACCTAGACTTATGGTACTGAGACATGCTCTCTTACTGTTGGCCTCATTAGTAAACTCAAAGTCGCACAGCGAGCTATGGAGAGAGCTATGCTCGGTGTTCCCCTGCGAGATAAGCTCCGGAACGAGGAGATCTGCAGGAGAACTACAGTGACCAATATAGCTCTCAGAATTAGCAAGTTGAAATGGCAATGGGCAGGCCACATCGCTCGTAGAACTGACAACCGATGGGGAAGAAAAGTTCTCGAGTGGCGACCATGAACCGGAAGACGCAACGTAGGCCGGCCCCCCACTCGGTGGACCGACGATCTGGTGAAAGCCGCGGGGAGTCGATGGATGCAGGAGGCGAGCAGCCGCTCAAAGTGGCACGCTTTGGGGGAGGCCTATGTTCAGCAGTAGACGTCTTCAGGCTGTTGATGATGACTATACCTAGGGCCTTACGGTCGCCTCTTAGCGCGATTCAATTGAAGACCTCAAGTGAATTGCTACAATACAAATTCCTGTAAGAGGTGATGATGAAGCCCTATTGCATTAACCCCCGGTTTCTCATATGTTTGTTAAAGTGAAACTCATGTCAACTTAAAAATGTGGAACACTCATTGGTTGCCTGTTGAGCATCGGCTGTCTTCAACCAATGAGCGTACAGTATTTTTAAGTTGACATGAACTTAACCTTAACAAATGTACGAGAAACCAGCTGGGTTAGCACGGGTGGTAGAGAAAATTATCTTTCCCCATTGTATGTCATTTTCTTCATACTTGCTTGCTTGTCAAGTGGAATAAAACAGGGGAAAGACAATTTTGTCTACCATACGTGCTAGGGCAGCAGGGGTTAGTATTCCATACCCTTACCAATGGCACTCCAATAACCTGCTCCAAGGGCACATTGTTAGCGAAGTCATACTCTATTTGCTTCACACCATCATTGAAGTCACGTCTCTTCACCATCTTTGTCAGGAACTTGTCTTTATTCTCGGCATAGTCAAATATCATGTTCGGTGGCAGGTTTGCACTGGAAACGAATGTTTTACAATACTCTATATTTTAGGTTTAAGATATTTATTTTCACTTAAAGAATCATATTCACTTGCAAGTGAATATACAAAATATTATTTTTAAATGCAAGCAGGAATGGTAACATAAAGGTAACTAAGTATATAATAGAATCTTCTAATAGGCTAGCAGACTCAAGTAGGTACCTATTTTAAATTAGTTATGTTCTATGTTGATGTAGGGTAGTTAAATAATAATTATAATGCACATATTTGATTATTTATTTATATTTATTTATGCACTAAATAAATTACAATAGTAGAAAAATATAAGCTATAAAAGATCATTTAGATCTGGATTATAATTAAAAATTACTTGCAAGCATTTAAATATTTAAAATAGATCATAATAAGTGGACAATGCTTGAGGTTAAACAATGTTATAAAAGTTAAATGGCACACAGCTCACATACATCCAACACTGAAGTTGGGAGATGTGTGCACCATAGAATAATAATAGTAACTATATAAGGATACTATAATAAACATGATTGGATAATTCGGGTACAGCTGGGTTAGCGTGGAGGGTAGACAAAATTGTCTTTCCCTGTTTTACTCCACTTGACTAAACAAGTATGAAGAAAGTGACATAAAATGGGGAAAGACAATTTTGTCTACCATCCGTACTAACCCAGCAGTACAGCTTTTGTACCCTAATAGGTATATCCCTAGAGAATATCTATCCTAAACCTTGCATGATGACTAGGTTATGTTAGGTTAGCCTAATTTTGTTTATTGCTAATTTGTTATATTGTCTTGCCATCTTGACTAGTGGATTAAAGTAAGATATTGACAAAAATTTGAATAAACTTGTAATAGGGGTACAGTTGATGGATGGTTAATACTTACGTTTCTCCAGTCCCATAGAAATATACAAAATATTTCTTCCCGTTGGGCCTTTGCACCTGCAATGTATAACCAACATTTTAAAAACTCATTATATTTTGAGCTAAGATATCGCTGGCATAGGACTTTTATTAAAACAAGAAAAGTCTATAATATAGTGATTGCCATTATACAAACTAAAAGTATATAATTATTTGTAACATACTAATTGTTCACATTTCGCACTTACCCCTCTATGACATATCTAAGCCTACCTATTTTAAGCAAAATACTAAACTAAAAATTTGAGTTATTCATTGAATTCCAGCCTTGTGCATAATAATAGAATAATTATAAATACAAATGAAAATAAGAATAATGGCTGCTGTCTTAAGACAATAGTTGTTAAGCCAAGTCAGAAGCCTTTGGGCAGCCTAAAAATTCTGTCACTATGGCTGACCACTTACCTACACAAGAATAAGAAGATAGAATAATAATAACCAGAAGTCGCAATATTGTGATCATGGGATATGAATAAATAATCCCTTGCCTATAGGCTTAAATGACAAGGTTTACACTAGTTTAGGTCAAGTTTAGTTTAGTTTAGGCTTTTGCAACTCAGAATGACCTATTGTCTGTTTGTGTACTCTTCACACCAATATGGATGAAGCAATTTTGATTCAATTATGCATACAAATGAATACTACTTAGTTCAAAATTCACATATACATATATATTTTACTTTTTATTCCAGAAAATTAAGAATTTATATTTAAAAAAAATAATCTGCTGTGAAACCATGGGGTGCCTTAGCTAATTCTGTTAATAAACTCTGTATAATTATTTTATGTGCACATGAGATACTCTAAAAAATAATTCACTGAAACACATTCTTATGAGTTTCTGAAGTGACAGGTCAGAGGCGTCACTGATAATAATTTAGTTATGTTTCATTCAAAATATTTTGTCTTCCTTGTAGTCTAAAGTACTATTACTCTGCACATGTACCCATTTATATCTACAATTCTTGTTTCATATCAAAGAATACATAATGTATAATGGAAAGTAAATGCTACAGATAGCATTATCTAGGCCAGGCAGGCTAGGCGTCAGTGCAGATTCAAGTTATACCTAACATCCCCTAACATTCTCAAGATAAATATTATTTCCCATGAAACCAACCAACCATGAAAATTGATGATCAGTATGTATTATAAGCGTTTTATATTCTCAAAACGCACATTGAAAGCGTGTATTTGGCGAGAAAGCGTCTAGAAAAACGACTTCCCGCGCAAGCTTACCAGAACCAAATCAGACATTTTCAATTCAAATATTATCGCTAGATTTTCCAGTTTTTTGTACTCACCCTCGCTGGCCATGCTGGATATCCTTTTACTTTGGCGAAAATGAAGTCACCTGACTTATATTCCCTCACTTTCTTGCCCATTTTCAGTAAATGCAGTAGTAATAATGTATTCTTGGGAAAACTCAATACGTTATCACTCACGTCAAGTCGCTTGCTCTGAAATTACAACATAATGAACGTTAACACTTAACACGGAAGGCAGCGGTATATCTAAGCCAAAACAAAGGTAATTTCAGTAGAAAACATACAGACGCCAATATTAAAATAACCTATAAAAAATTCTTACCGCGGCAGATCTATGACGGAAAAGAAATAAACATGGCGTTTGTTGTTTGATTGATGAAAAGAATTGAATGAATGAATGACGAATATTAAACTATTGAAAAATATTTCTTTTGAAGATAATTTTTTATTTAATATTTGATTGATATAATTTAAACATAATATTGATTTATTTAAAAAAACGTTTTTTTACTCAATGACTAAACTAAATGGTATTTATAACCCTATTGAAATCCAAATCGATCGATTTTCATCGGAAATTTACCGGTAAACATCACTATGCGCTGTCTACCAAAGACAGATTAGAGAAAAAAACAAAACCAAAGAGATTGGACCACCACCCACCCACCTCACTCTACACTTTATGGATGGACTGACATAAATTATTTTTGTGCGCTAGCAACCCAGTTACTATGAGTGGTCGTGTCAAACGGATGCTTCGAACTAGAATTTTTCGCGTAAACTAATTGATTTCATCTAATTAAATTACAGTGAATCATTGTGTTTGCTATTCAAGTGTAATGTGAGCCATGAGAATTATTATTGTGCAAACATACAATCGTAAGACTTCAATCCGAGTGATGTGATTTGTGAATAAAATGGCATCAGGGGATACGGATCGCATAGAAGTAATGGAAAGTGTGAAGAAATCGGACGGAGGCGGCGGGCCTTCGGGCTCGGACGACGATGGTAGTGTACCCACAAATCTAATAATAACATTCCTTTGTGGTAATCCTATTGTGTAACTCGACATTTTTTATGTGCTACGCTCTCTACAATCGTCCTATTTCCTCTTTTCAGATCGAGACAAAGTTTCTATTGCCGAAAAAAATGTACCTTACGATGTGAGTATCATATGACCAGTACCGTAAGTTATCATAGACAGTTTAGCTTTTAATTGTAACCCTTGGGTAGCAACTAGCACTGCATGCATATACTACATGTGAGATCTTCTCTAAAAGAAACTTCTTCAAATACTGTGTAATAGTTGCTACGTGACGCGCCTTTAAACTCATCCGCTTTTATCTACAAACCAATTCAATCAACTAAAAAACCCTTGAAAAGTCTGTGAAAACCTTGTCAAATTCAAGGCAGGTCAACAAACACTTACCTATAAAAATGTAATGTTAAAAGTAGAATTACCGCTGCACTGTCAAAAACAATTTACAGTTTATAATGAATGCATTTTGTTCGAGATGAAAATATCAATTTTCTCGCTTGACACTGGCAGGTATCAACGCAAAATGTGTTAAAAGCTATTGATTAAAAAAGAAGTACATCCCTAATTAATTTTGTGCAGATCCATTATCACTGCATTATTGTATGTGACTCCAACAAATGTCAGATGCAGGACATCAATGTTATCTTTAAATTGTTAATCTATTAATGCAAAATATCAGCATTGGACAACATTACCATGACCATGGAAGTTTAAAATTTGTTAAATCATATAGGCTGGGGGGGGGTGCAAGCCCCCCCCCCCCCCCCCCCCCCTCCCCTCCCCCCGGCCCTTTCCAGCACCAAGCGTGGTAATTAGCCAGTTTACCAGGAAGATATAGGTGCATGGATTTCATCATTTAAAGAAACAAATTGGTCTTGTTTCATATACTTGCGTTTTACCACCATATTCCTTAATTCCCCTCTTGGGCTCCCCTACATAAGTAACATTAGTAACAAATTAGTATTACATATGCATGTGCATGTTCAATAATCATAGAATATTATTATATATTGTCTTCAGGCTGATGGTGATGATGATATAATTAAAAGGTAAAAGGTACACTTGTTGATTTTACATATCACTGCTTCAAGCTCCAATACACTTCCTGGTATGATCATTTGTTATCAATGGTGCTTAAAAACATCCATTCAATACAGATTGTGATACTTGGCACAAAGAGAAATCACAAAAGTTCACCTGGCTTTAACATAGGTAGGTTTGTGGGGACGGGGAGCTCATTGCGTTTTCCAAAGTTTAGGCTGTGGGTTTGATTCCCACTAAGGACAAACATTTGTGTGATGAACTTAAATGTTTGTTCTGCGTCTGGGTGTATTCTATGTATATATTTACAAACACAAAGTAACTTCTAAGTATTATTGTATCGGTTTCCATAGTACAAGCTTTGCTTATTTTAGGACTAGATGACACTGTGTAAAATGTCCACCAAATAATTATTATTATTATTTTATAGCACAATCATTACCACCATTAAACTTGTCCAACAAAAGTGCACCTTCAAGAGTCAAATAATAAATTATTTATTCACAGACACTTAAAATAAGGCACTAACTTACAATATTGTAAACAAACCGCAGCTGATATGATATGACGAAGCGAGAGGAATGCTCAAAGTCTCGCGTCATAGATACAAATTACTTTATCTATATATTATGTACCTACTAGCGTTCTACATTAAACTAACACAACAATATATGGAAATGTGTTTGTTGTGCTCCGAAATGAGTAGACCCGTAGGACAGCTAAATGCACCGAATAGCTCTTAGAATAGGCTAGTGTCCTGCTATTAAAAATTAACAACTTAATATTACTTTCATAAAGAAGGTTAAAAATGTATGCAATAATTGAAAAAAATAGTAAAATCGGTAAATAAATCACGGAGTAATAAGCTTTTAAAGTTTCTGGAGCTATCGCCTGTCCCTTTCTCGCAAAACAGAGTGTCCCCACAGTTACTATGAAAACGCATGTTAGTGACGTAACATGCCAAAGAAATTGTATGTAAAGCTACCACAGCTTAGTAATGAGGTACTATGAAGGAGCAAGAACTGACGTCACTGCACGTTTGAACTGTCTCTTTCTATTCCTGTATTTTAAATGCTTGTAACTTTGTCATTTTTTTAAATGTTTTTATTTCTGTTTTCACGACTGTTTATTTTTTGAGGAATGTTATTAATTTGTCCAAAGAAATAGCATGACAAAAGCCTATTAGCAAGTTGAAATGGCAGCGGGCCACATTACTCGTAGGACTGACAAGTTGACAACCGTTGGGGTAGGAAGATTCTCGAGTGGCCACCGCGAATCAGCAGAAATCAACACGGTAGGTACCGTGTGCTTTTTCCCTTAATCCCGAAAAAATTGTTATTTTCAAGGCCCAGTAGTGGGTGAAACCGCGGTAACTTGTAGTATTAATATTCAAGCCGCGCGATAAGCGAGCGATCCAAATTGGGATGCAGTGAGGTCACTCACACAGTCACACAGTTGTCTGCAATCTGAAATACCGAGAAATAATGACACTGATTGTTTTGAGGAAGTTCATTTTTTACCCGACTAAAAGGCGGGAGGTTATTTTGACGGGCTGTTGGTGTCTACTAATCTTTACAGCGTCACCTTCTAAAGCGCCCAGCCGTCAAAAGTGGGAGGCAAGTAGCTCAAAGGTTCCGGCCGATGCGCTAAAGAACCCTTACATTGGAAACCTTCTGAGTCCAGCTAATGCGAAGTTAAGCAATAACAGCATTTAAACATGTCTCCCATAGTTTAATAGTAGACGGGTCGCAGCAATATACCGTTATTTTTACGGTCACTTCGTGAAAACATTCGCCCACTTCGCACACATCATTAGCCTTATAAAGCTTTTAACGTTTTAACGGAACTATGGGACATAGTTTCAGATGTAGTACTAGGTATATACAAAATGAAACAAGTGTATCTAGTGTGATCAGGCGCGGATACAGAAATTTCTTTAGGGGGGGGGGGGGGGGGGGGGGGCGCACAAATCATAGTAGGGGAGTTGGGGAGTTGTTTTACTAGGTGGTAGGACTTTTCTGGAAAGTTCGTCTAGGTAGGTACCACATTTGACCACAGTCTCACCTGATGGTAAGTGACGACGCGGTCGACGATGGAGGACGCTTGCCTAGAAGATATAGGTTCACACTCCCCGATTGTATTTGTCAGAAAACAATGACGCCGGTAAGGTGTACCATTCTGCCGCCAAGCAGTAGTGTGCAAGCACTACTGTGTTCCGCTTTGAAGGGCATTGTAGCTAGTGCAATTACTCGGCAAGTGAGACTATGATCTGATGACACAGTCTAGTAAGCTGATTACTATACGGTGTGAAGTCTCAGGATGACGTACGCAGTGCAGTGCCACGCTAAACCATATTAATTTAGAGTTCCGATTGATACTGCAATCTGTTATGGGCAGCCGTGACGTTTACGACATTCATTTACAAAAAAAAACCAGTGTGTGATTTCATCGTAGAAAACCCTTACCCAATAAAATGTCCTGTCTCGCCTCTCAGTCGCCTGCTCGCCGATGTATCAACGCATTTACCATATTTAGGCTACTATCTTGGCCAGTGGCCAACAGTTATCCGCCTATGGGTTAGGGGTAGGTAGGGTCATTGGCTGGAAGGATGAACTAAAATAATATGCCCACTTTGAGACGCGATTATTTCTTAAAAGTTTTTTTTGTTTTTCATAAAACCCAGTTGTATTTTTTTATAATATGTGTGTAAATATATGTTGTAGACATTTCACACAGCGCCATCTAGTCTAGCCCCAAACTAAGCATAGATTGTATTATGGGAACCAGACTGATACAATACTTAGATACTTTTTTGTTTCTAATTTGATTTTTTTTTTAAATGGGGGACTTAACTTTTAATTTTGTAGCACCGCCGTCCATGCTCATTCAACTATCTCTGTCCATCCAAAGGTTGTCTGGAAGAGATCGCTTTTTAGCGATAAGACCGCCCATTGTACCTACTTGTAAGATTTTCTTTTTTTTTTAAATTTATTGTTATTTTGGTGTCAATAAAGAGTTTATCTATCTATCTATCTATCTATAGGTTAGTTCAATATTTAGTAAATACTACAGCTAACTTGTCGCAAATATTCAAGATCTTAATCATAACAACGGGTTTTCACACACACAATTTCTTAAATTGCTTGTCCTATTTTTCGAACTGTCATTGTTGGTCTTGTACATCCTGTCTATGGATGGTATGTATAGCTCTATAGAAAAAATCGCAAACGTCCCTCAAAAAATTGGAATGTTCCAATTTTACTGAGCTTCTACCGAATATATTTTTCCAAAAAAATAAATTAGTGTATTCCCAACAAACATTCAGATGTCGTGATGACTTAACTTTGAAAAATCTGTACATATAATAAAACTGTAGAGATAAAAAAGTCTGTAATTTTAAGATATCAAAAAGAAAATCACACAGGTTGGCTTAAAATTAGCCGCGGATCACGTTATGCCACTTTTTAAACACTTTGTCTGTTTGTTTGTTTGGTATGTATGTATGGTATGTATATGGGTGGATTTGACACAGCTAAAGCACAAATTTTACGCCATTTTGAACTGTCAATCTATCGGTTCATCATGATCAGCTGATCGTCTTTGCTCTATAAATACCCGTAGCTGAGACGCCCACTGTCATTCCAAAATTGGACAGGTCGACAAACTTTAAAGGGAATAAATAGATGACTCTTAACCATTTATTATGGTGCGTGCGAAGGGTATTAACCTTTTTTCTAATTATGTAAATGAATGACGTGACGAGGTAGTCGTTCGCCTGATGTTAAGCGACGCCCGACAGATTGCAGTGTCACTCGGAACTCTAAATTAAAGTTGCGCGTGATACTGCGCACGTCATCCTGCCAAAAAAAGTTTTCTAGGCTGTGAGATCAGTTCATAATGTCTCATTTGCCCAGTAATTTCATTAGCTACAATGCCCTTCAAACCGGAACACTGTAGTGCTTGCACACTACTGCTTGGCGGCAGAATAACTGCCAAAGCGGTGGTAACCTAGACGAACTTTGCAGAAAAGTCCTACCACGTAGTAAACCACCTGATGGCAATCGTCAATCCTACCCGTCTATCATCAAACGCAAGACGTCCACCGCTGAACATAAGCCTTCCCCCTGAAACGCCACTTTGGATGCTTATCATAAAAACTTTGCTTTTTCTTGACAGGCGGCTTAGTGATCGCAGATTTTAATGTTTTTTTTTAATTGATTGGTAGGCTTGCGGTTGACCACTATCTCACCTGATGATAAGTGATGATGCGGTCTAGGATGTAACACGCTCGCCTAGAAGATACCTGTTCACTCTCGATTTGAGGACCCCAAGGTTGTAGTTTTCGGTAAATAAAAACGCCGGCAAAGGGTTCCACTCTTTGGCTCTTCGCATGATGAACGTGGAAGCATATGGCTTTGATCGCTCATGTGGGATGTACCTATTGGTGGCGTTTTCCGTACATCTGAGTGTCCGATGGTGGAATGGTGATGACGGAAGCAGGTTATGCAACTCCAGTGCGCACTCCCCAAAATGCACTCTATAAAACACCGATAAACTGGCAACTTTACGTCGATGGTCGAGGCTCTGTAGAAGTATAGAAGAATACTGTGTCCCATTCCCTGGATATTTCTTTAGCCGGCGGTGTGGTACTATTCCTACACCAAGATTTATAGGCGGTACTTTCACTTCACGTACAATAACAAGAAATTAAGTAATTGGTATTGTTAGTACTTGTGTGTTATCGTATGACACGCCAACCAATTGTGATTATTGAATCAATACACAGATTTTTGTTTAGGTTTCATGTGTATATATGTACTATTTTTGATGATAACCACGTTTTATATCTTTTAAGTTCTTATAACCGATAACAGTTTCAAATTACGCAACAAAACTTGCAGATTCTCAGAACAGTGAAAGTGTTTGTTCTGTTTGTTTTAAACGATTATTATCTAATCTACGTACGAGAAAAGATTTAATACTGTTTATTTTTATACAATACTTCCCTATTCGTTTAAAATAAAGATAATAGGCTAGATGCCTGCTATTAAGTAAATATTATTTTCATAAAGTAGGTTAAAAGTTATTGCAATATTTGAAAAAATAAGTGAAATCGGTAAATAAATCACGGAGTAATAAGCTTTTAAAGTTTCTGGATGAGGCATCGCCTGTCCCTTTCTCGCAAAACAGGAGATTCCCCACAGTTACTACGAAAACGCACGTTGTGAAGTCTCATGCCAAAGAGACTGTATGTTAAGCTACCACAGCTTAGTAATGAGGTATTATGAAGGAGCATGAGTGACGTCACTGCATGTTTGAGCTGTCTTTTTCTATTCGTGTATTTTAAAAGGCTTGTAACTTTGTCATTTTTTGAGATATTTAATTTCTGTTTTCACGACTGTTTATTGAGGAATATTATTAAATTATGCAATAAAAAAATGGCAGGACACAAGCCTATTGTTAGGGTTTCTCAATTTTCCATCTACCGTCTCACTCACACTTTCCTCCAATCACGCGTAAGCCAGTGTTACCAATTATAAAAGACATTTTACACCCAACTTTAAAATTCACGACATTAATAATCTCCGCTTTCCAACATTTTCATTCTTCATATACACACATCACGCACACACACAACAGCTGGAAGATCCCCTCTGCTGAACATGGGCGTCCCCCATAAAACACCACTTTGGTTTGGACGCTTATCATAGGGATTTGCCATAATCACCACGCTTGGCAGGCGGCTTGGTGATCGCAGAAGATTTTAATGTACCGAGGAGAATGCTGCTGCCCATTCTCTGGATATTCCCTTAGCTGGCTCTTACGTCACCCACGGAAGAGATGGCCTGTTCTCACACCGCCGGGACCACACGCCAATAAAACTGCAAAATTCTTTAATTTCCCACTTCAGAGCAGACCATCCACTTTGATCTTTGATCCACTTTCATAATGGTCTTATTAATATATTCTTACTAGCTGCGCCCTGCAGTTTCACCCGCAGCTAAAAAGTAGCCTATGTGTTAATCCAGTATATAAGCTATCTCTATTCCTAATTTCATCCAAATCTGTCCAGCTATTTGAGCGTGAAGGAGTAACAAACATACACACATACAAACTTTCGCCTTTATAATATTAGTGTGATTCTACATAGGGGTGATAAGTCCTGCACTGACGTCGCGCTTTGTGAATTTCCCTCTGCCAGTATGATACTGGCAGGGGGAAATTCACAAAGTGGGACGTCAGTGCTAAGGAGCTGGAATGGCTCGGGTAGATACCCAATCCGTTCCAGCTCCTTGAAGTAATTGAGGCTCTAGGCTGCTGGCACAGCTGATCCAGTGGGACTGAATAATAAAATAATGGTTCCATTTTCAGCCGGCGGTCGGCCCACTGGGCGCTGTGGGCAAGGTCCACAAGTCGGACCGGAAGATCGGCCATCGTCGCGTCGGCGAAGGTGGTGAGATCACCTACAAGAAGATCCAGTCTTCACAGATCATGGGGTCCATACAGTTGGGTAAGTCTGGGATATGATCCTGATGCTGAGTCCTAGACCGATTCCTTTGTATAATGGTTTTTTTACTAGGTGGTAGGACTGTTCCGCAAGAGTTCTTCGAAATATCAACATTCAGCGATCATTGAGCGACAGTTATTCTGCCGCCAAGCAGTAGTGTGCAAGCACTACTGTGTTCCGGTTTGAAGGGCATTGTAGCTAGTGAAATTACTGGGCAAATGAGATTTTGTGATCTGATCACACAGTCTAGTAAAGATTACCTAGTAATCTTACTGTGTGAAGTCTCAGGATGACGTGCGCACTGCGCAGTGCAGTGTCACGAGAAACTATATTAATTTAGAGTTTCAAGTGATACTGCTATCTGTTATGGGCAGCCGTGGCGCTTGACATCAGGCAAACGACAAGCTCGTCACGTCATTCGTTTACATTTAAAAAATCTCTTCTCTCGAGAAAGCGACATGAAGAACTCCAGATTGTACTTATCGGGAAACAAAGATTATATCGATTACTGCAGCTCATGCTACTCGGAACCTATCAAGAAGGAAGGTAGGACTTACAGACGAGCACGAAAACTAAATTCATAGATCCTATTTTGACCTAACAGTAACACTGCATAAGCTCGGTAACCTCCCCTCTGGTCGAAAGGTTATCAAATATAACGTAACGTAATATGTTTCCCCCATCATTTATTCAGCCGTGGCCGGAGTATGACGTACCTCCGATACATTATACAGCGTGAGCGACCTTGTTTTTACCTGACTATGAAGCAGAGAAACAGGTTAGGGTTTCAGTCACCCGAAAGACCTGAACGTAACCCTCACAAGTTTTCGGGTTCGATTCAATAGTTGCGTGAAGTTGTTAGCCCAGCTAGGCGATCGTGTAACTCGACTGTAACTGATTGAAGCTATTTGTATGGATATGACAGTTTGACTCCGCGGTTTATATTCGTAGTGAACATTTTAAATCTAGAATTTACTTTCGACTGTTGCTATCAAATTAAAATAATATAAATGGCCGTTGCTCTGTAAACTGGGCTAGACCAAACAAAGTTGTCCAGGCCACTTTTTTATTGTTTATCGAACAAATGGTATTATAGGGATAGATATCTTCATGGTTAATAGTTAACAGCATCATCATCATCATCATCAACAGCCTGAAGACGTCTACTGCTGCACAGAGCGCCTTCTTGAGCGGCTGCTTGCCTCATGCATCCATCGGCTCCCTGTGGTTTTAACCAGATCGTCGGTCCACCTAGGGGGAGCTGCCTTACGCTGTGTCTTCCGGTTCGTGGTCGCCACTCGAGAACCTTTCTTGCCCGTGAACTTTCATTACGGATCTTGTCATAGGGAAACACTAAGCATAGCTTTCTCCATAGCTCGTTTTCTATTCATATAGATGTAAATAAATGATGATTCCATGCAACTGGTTACAGAATCCCCTGTGGTTAACTCGACCTTGCTAAACGGAACATAACATTAACCAGTCAATTTGGGTTAGTAGACTAACTGACAGTTACGCGGAGGTTGGAAAGGAAATGGATATTCTTTATAGTTGAGTGGGCAAGGTGCAGTGACGTCAACATTGTCGACGAAACTTCAGAGGCTGAATGTTGGGCAGTCCGCTTGCAGTCGGCGTGCAGTTCTGATGAGTGCACACTGACTTCTGGCTAAGCTGCACGTGTGTAATTGATCCAAATGTCTGACTGCATTACACTAGCCTGCAGCCAGTGTGCACTTGTGCAGTCGTTCTCAAAAACGCGTTTGGCGCTTACAAAATGTTCCGCGAAAGAAAACTCACTTCCCATTGCGTGTCGGGGACCAAGTCAAACATACCTACCTATCTTTTTTGTTACATAGACCAGCTATCGTTTCGCTATATTTTGCTGGTTTTTGGCCCACTCTTAAGGTGGCTCCTCAGTCCACACCATCCAATCTGCCATACGATCTGCTGGAATCGCAGTCAATCGAGCCGCAACAGGCGATCCCCACGCGATGCGATTTGACCATTACTTCAATGGATTTGTTTGAATGGTTGAGTTGATAAATGGTGCGGCAGATTATAATAACTATTGGTTTGTAGCGATAGGCTTGGGCAAAACCGTTCCCCTTGACGAACTCGTTCAGTAAAAGGAACTCGTTCTTCTAAATCGTTCAGTAACTCCTTTCGTTCAGTGAATCCGTACGAACGAAGCGATGTGCGAGTCTGCGATCTCGTTCGGATTCACTGAACTCACCGAACTGCGGAACGATTTTGTTGCAAGGAGTTCTAAGGACTAAGGAGTTCTGTGCTCAAAGTAGGTGATCTTGTCTATCTTCAGTAGTACCATTATACCTAGAATAGACACGAAATACGAAACAGGAGTTCTTCAGAAATTATTTGATTAATAGAATCTCGTTAAGATTTGAGACGTATTACAATACACAGGTGTTAATCGGTGCTCAAGACGCGATTTCATTGACAAAATGATATTGTGAATGAACGTTCCGGAACTCAAAACTGACGCATCCACACGCGCTAAGCTATTCGCACATCAGCGTACTACTTACGTGGCGGTCAGTCGCTAATTTTAAGCATTGCACATCGCGTCGCCTACTGAACGTCGGCGCTTCGGTTTGTTTACAAAACATGTAATGTACTTGCGGTTACAGATAATGTATTTATGGTATGTTGTATACGTACATGGACATGCGAGAAAATTATCATTTAGATTATCATAATACTATTAGTTTGATAAATTATCACCAGCGTACGTACGATTAATTAATTGTAATACATGTTTATAAGAGCGGCAGCTCTAGATCCTGGAGTATGGTCTAGGTTATTTTCGACCGACTTCAAAAAAGGAGGTTTTCAACTCTTTTTTCTTTCATTAATTACTATATGTTTGTTTCTTTCCTTCTTCACTGACTTAGCGATACGTGTGAGCAGTACAAATATAATATCTTTTTGATGATCTCTCTTTGCTTTAGTCTATACTCTGAGATTATACTTGTTTGTTTTAAAAAGTACACCTGCTTTGTTCTACCATCGATAGTTCCTATTATTACATTCTAACACGTGAGTCATGTCATTAATTAAAACAAGCCAATCTGTGCAATCACATATGGACGCCGACACCAACAAAATATACATATAATTAGTCATCCAAAGTTCCCAGAGCGAAACAAATGTGACCTCTCTGTTATCATGCCAGTTTGCTTTGTTAGTCAACTTCGTTTATTAGATTTATAAGAAGAATTTTTTTTTACTAGGTGGTAGGACTTTTCTGAAAAGTTCGTCTAGGTAGGTACCACCGCTTTGCCAGTTATTCTGCCGTCAAGCAGTAGTGTGCAAGCACTACTGTGTTCCGGTTTGAAGGGTATTGTAGCTAGTGAAATTACTGGGCAAATAAGACTTTATGTTCTGATCACGCAGTCTAGTAATCTTATTACCATACTGTGTGAAGTCTCAGGATGACGTGCGTGCAGTGTCACGCAAAACTATATTGGTTTAGAGTTCCTAGTGATACTGCAATCTGTTACGGGCATCCGTGACGCTTAACATCAGGCGAACGACGAGCCACGTCATTCGCTTTCATAAAAAATAAAATAAAAAAACAACAATATGAACGGCACTAACTTTGTCAGTCTGTCGTCTATCTTCTATCAATTACATTTTAAAAAATATGCGCAAAAATACATAAAAACCATATGATTGTTCTGAGTCTGGGGTGTGGGAGCATGGTGCTCATAGTTCCTGGGTCCCTAGATACAGGGAATCCTAGTTCGGGTCCAGAATATATGTATGCGATCGTCGGGCATAACAAAAAATACATTTTTAATGTAAACCAATTATGTGATAACTTATTGGTTCGCCTGTAGCGTCACGGCTGCCCATAACAGTTCCAGTGTCACTCGATTCTCTAAATTGTAAAGTTTCGCGTGACACTGCACTGCGCAGTCTGAGACATCAGCAAAGGCTAGTAATACATATTCTTAACTTAGGACAAGCCATAAAGTCTCATTTGTTAGACTCAGGACAAGTCATAAGGTGAGAAGCGATGGTGGCCGAGCAGTAGCATGTGCACTTCGCAATCTTACGGCACCGGGTTCGATCCTCGGCCCTGCACCAATGACTTGTCTAGTAAGTTATGTGCAGTTTTCGACGCCATCGCTCCGTGCCTCGGAGAGCACGTTGAGCCGTCGGTCCCGGTTGTCATAAGAACATCTATGGCAATCGTTACGGGTAATCTGACGCCTAATCTAACTATCCCTGTTACTGTTTCCTTATGGGTTGCGAGGTCAGATGGCAGTCGCTCGTGTAATTCTGGTAGCTCGCCGCTACAGGTTAGATTGGGAGGCGACCCCAATAGCAAATGGGAAAAGGCAAAGAGTATGATGATGAGGTCAGGTCATAGTCTCATTTGCCCAACATTTGCCTAGTAATTTCACTAGCTACAGTGCTTTTCACCGGAAAGCTGTAGTGCTTGGTGGTAGAATATCTGGCAAAACGATCGTACCTATCTAGACGAATTCTTGTAGAAAAGCTCTACCACCTTAAGAGGTTACACGTTCAGTCACACTCGCTTGCAACCACACTGTAAGAGTGAGAAGACTATATTTTTCAGCTGATTTCAGAACAGTTCTTCGCATAGATAAATTGGCATTCTCGTCACTGTTTCCTGCATTTTATAGGAAGTTGATACGTATCCAAGGCCACACGGCTTATCATTCAATGTCGGCCATTAGTGTTTTTTTTTAAACCTCTATTGTAATTGGATATAACAGTATTAATTGCGATAACCGATTGGTGTGGATTATTCCAACAGTGGTTTTGGTTTGACTAAATGTATTTGCCAAAATTTGTTGTTTTGATCATGCTTGTATCTGCTAAAGTGACCGATATAGCTCTTAGAATTAGCAAGTTCCGATGGATGCAGGAGGCAAGCAGCCGCTCAAAAAGGCGCTCTGTGGGGGAGGCGTATGTTCAGCAGTGGACGTCTTCAGGCTGTTGATGATAAAGTAAATTGATTGACTCAGGCATGACCTCGTGGAAGTTCATCTTAAATGTGAAAAAGTGATCACTGTTGGACACGCAATGTACCTATACTTACAGCATCTGAATTTAAAATATCGAGGTCGCATTATTGTAGTACATTTCCTGCTGAATAAATGGCACAGCCTTTGGAAACATTTAATAGTAGTCTAACGCACCCTATTTTCATCTTGGTACAGTTGTTTTTGCCCACAACAATCGTTTGCAATGAGCTATTTGCCTGCTATTAAAAATTGACAAGTAAATACTATTTTCATGATGTAGGTTAAAAATGAATGCAATAATTGAAAAAAATAAGTAAAATCGGTTAATAAATCACAGAGTACATAAGCTTTTAAAGTTTCTGGAGCGGACATAGCCTGTCCTTTTCTCGCAAAACAGAGCTTCCCCACAGTTACTATGAAAACGCATATCGTGACGTCACATGCCAAAGAGATTGTATGTAAAGCTACCACAGCTTAGTAATGAGGTACTATGAAGGAGCAAGAACTGACGTCACTGCACGTTTGATCCGTCTCTTTCTATTCCTGTATTTTAAAATGCTCGTAACTGAAATTTTTTGAGATATTATTTTATGATTTCACGACTGATTATTTTTTGGGGAATATTATTAACTAGCTGCGCCCCGCGGTTTCACCCGCGGATTAAAAGTAGCCTATGTGTTAATCCAGTACATAAGCTATCTATATTCCTAGTTTTATCCAAATCTGTCCAGCCGTTTGAGCGTGAAGGAGTAACAAACATACACACATACACACATACAAACTTTCAGCTTTATAATATTAGTGTGATTTATGCAATAAATAAATAGTACAGATTAATTTGTAAAGAAAAAATTTGAATCACGAGCGGGACTTGAACCCACATCCATTGATCACGCTTGTTATGTTGCCGTGTGACGTCATCCACAGTACACCGCGACTGGTGCCGACCTGACAACGCGCCGACGCAGCACATAGACTCCTATATCATTTTTACGTGTATTTGCTTTATAGAAGTACTCCGGTTCCGACCTTGGGGTCGGAAGCACCTCCCTAGATTGTAGGAATATTAGAATACTACATCATGTAATATTTTATATTCAAATTATAGATTAAAATAGTTATAGAATCCATATTGGTTTCTCTTCTGCATCCTCCACCTGCAGCCTCCATAACTTGCTGAGCAGGCGAGGCTATTCTGACTGATTATTTTTTGGGGAATATTATTAAATTATGCAATAAATAAATTGTTGTCAACCTATTGCCCTAATATAATTAGTTTTTTTGGTGGTTTTTAATGGAGCTGTACTAGATATTCTGGTTTCATTTTGTATTACTAATGAAGTTTCATCAATTTTTCAGGTATCCAACACGCGATCGGCGGTCTCGCCTCCAAACCGGAGCGTGACCTCTTGATGCAGGACTTCATGACTGTGGAGACGACGAACTTCCCCCACGAGGGGTCGAACCACACCCCCGCGCATCACTACTCCGAGTTCAAGTTCAAGACTTACGCGCCGATCGCGTTCCGATACTTCCGCGATTTGTTCGGTATACAGCCGGACGATTTCTTGGTAAGAGATAACTGTTGCCGACACGATGTTTCAAGGCTCATCCGTAATTATTATGAAAATTATTCAATTTAAATAAATATGACTGTATCCGACTGTTACTCACGAATAGTCGGATACATATTTATTTAATACCTGAGTAACCCGCCCCGGTTTCGCACGGGTTAATTAGTTATACGCCTTATCTCAGTCTAAAGGAAGAGAGAAGGAAGAGGGCAAGGGATGAATGCATGAAACGGTGAAAGGTGTCTCCTTTTACTTTCATCTATTCACCCTTTTCCCTTATCTTTTCCCCCCTCCCGTTTCTCTTTCCCATAGTACATGATAGGAGTGGACCTAATACTGAAGGTTGAATGTCTGTAATTTCTGAACCACAAAACCGACGTCCTTGAAATATTTACGGGATAATATTTAACACACCCCCTTTTCTACAAAAAAGAATGAATGAAATCGGACCACGCGTTAATGAATTACAATTAAGTACACATATTTTTACTTTCATCCCCTCTCCCGCGGGGGACCGTGCTGAATTTCGGGAATAAAAGTATCCTATAGCCTACCTCGTAATGTGATCTCAAATCATGCCAAGTTTCATTTGAATCCATTCAGTAGATTCGGCGTGATGCTCAGCCAAGATACAGACAAAAATGTAAGAAATTATAATGTTGGCTTTAGTATTGATAATAGAGAGCCTGTACAGAATTGACCCTGTTACACTTTTATTATAAGTATAGATGAATCACACTCATACACTCATGAGAATTTTAATATTAAAAATTATTCAACTTCAACTCCCCCTCCCCCCCCCCCTATCCAAAACGTGAGGCATAGAGGTACTGGGGGCGTACCGTGAGCTCTTAGCGCGATTCAAAACAGAGCCTATATTGGATCGCTTTGTTTTTTTTTTGTATGGGGATTTTGACAAGCGATCCAGTATAGGCTCTGTTTTGAATCGCGCTAAGAGCTCACGGTACGCCCCCAGATCACTACATAAACCTTAAAAATCTAAAGTAGTTACGGCTTATTTGTATTTTAGGCTTGCATTGAACGACTGATTAGACCTTATGATGACGTCACTCGTGGCTAAATTGAAGAAATACCTGAGCCTATGAACGAAAAAGTAAAAAGATACGAGTGACTTTTTTTTAAATGTAGGCAACGGCCCTAATTCGTTAGAAAACAAATATGACGTCATCAGCCACAGGATATTTCCGAATTTCAGTAATTAATTACAAAATAACTATACTGAATTTAACAAAAAGAAAATGAATTTAGTTTCTTAGGTTGCTCTATATTTTCATAACCTAAAATAAAGGAAATCGAGCAATTTTGGGCATACCCTATTATATTATTTATTTACACAAACCGTTTTGTTTCAGATGTCAATGTGCAGCGCTCCATTACGCGAGCTAAGCAACCCCGGTGCGTCCGGAAGCATCTTCTACCTGACGAACGATGATGAATTCATCATCAAGACGGTGATGCATAAAGAGGGCGAGTTTCTGCAGAAACTACTGCCTGGATACTACTTGAACCTTGATCAGGTGAGAATAGTTTACTAGACTGTGTGAAGTCGCTACATGACGTGCGCAGTGCAGTGTCACGCAAAACTATAATAATTTAGAGTTCCGAGTGATACAGCAATCTGTTATGGGCAGCCGTGATGCTTAACATCAGGCGAACGTCTAGCTCGTTTCGACATTCATTTACATAAAAAAATAGAGCACTTCAACCTAATTCTAAGAGCTTTAATAAAGCATCCTCTCTTTTGTCTCTCTTGTGTTGTAAGTTATTCTCTTGCGGATTTCCTCATTTCTCAAGCCTTATTATTATTTCTTTCAGAACCCGCGCACGTTGCTACCAAAATTCTTCGGCCTGTATTGCTACCAATGCAACAGCAAAAACGTGCGTCTTGTCGCAATGAACAACTTGCTGCCTTCCTTCGTCAAGCTACACCAGAAGTACGATCTAAAAGGGTCCACATACAAAAGGAAGGTGAGAATTCAATTTTCAACCTTATCACAAAGGAGGAAGTTCTCTATTCCGTTGATTTTTTTGTTTGCTACCTCGGAATTTGACATAGAACCTCTTCTCTCGCGAAATCGTTTGACCATAGAGATCTAGAGAGAGGCCACTCCCGTGCGCTCAGGGCCCTAATTCTGTATGACCACTTTACGATTCCTTACTTCGAAACCACGCGAATTCCTTGTCTTACATAGGAAATCTACAAATTTTCTATGCTCTATGAAATGAAATTGAAACCGCGCGAAATGAATTTGAAATTGCCGCGATTTGAACTGTCAAAAATCAATGTTCCACTGAAACGCGTTCCAAATCATCAACACGTCGAAAGCTTCCACCATTTATGTCAATATTTATTCAAAATAAAATTAACTTCAATGTTAAAGTGAAGGTATTTCTAATGCTGTGACACGATTCGAACAAGACACGATAACGACGTGGTTTTGTATCGTGTGGAATCTGTGCCGGTGTCGCATTAGAAGCTCACGACTGCGAGCAGCAGCGCTATTGAATGTTCTGTTAGCTTCAATGTATTCATTATCCATTGCGTTATTACAACTCAACATTCGAATAGTCGTTAGCAGACGCAAGGTCGCCAGTCTGTCGATCTTCTATCGATTACATTTTGGAGAGTATGCGCATGCCCTCCATCAGCTCATTCCGTCATACCCTTTCCATCATAGAACTACAAGCCTTGGTGTTTCTTTACATCCTTACGTCGTTAGTGTACCACAAGTCCGTACTAAGCGTTTTGCTGACTCATTCATAGTCCGAACGGCCAAGGAATGGAATGCTCTACCAGAAACAGGATTTCCTCCTGGGTACCTGGGTCTTTTCAAGTCAACAGTGAATGGGCATCTCATGGGTAAACGTGTTCCACCTTAGACAGCTTCGTCACTCACTTACCATCTCTCCTCCTTGTTCCATGGTGATGGCCAGAATAAATGTATTTTCTTTCTCCCACTTATGTTTGCAGGCGAGCAAAGGAGAGAGACAGAAGAGTTCACCAACATACAAAGACCTGGATTTTATGGAGTTACACCCTGAAGGCATATTCCTCGAGGCGGATACGTACAATGCATTGACTAAGACAATGCAACGCGACTGTCGGGTTTTAGAAAGTTTTAAAGTGAGTTGAATATATCAAAAACAAAGAAATTGAAATTATTGCAAATAGGCATTTTTTTTTATGTAAACGAATGATGTGACGAGCTAGTCGTTCGCCTGGTGTTAAGCGTTACGGCCGCCCATTACAGATTGCAGTTTCACTCGGAAATCTAAATTAAAGTTTCGCGTGACACTGCTCACTGCGCACGTCATCCTGAGACATCACACAGTCTAAGATTTCTAGACTGTGAGATCAGTTCTTAAGTCTCGTTTGCATGTATTTAATATAATTTTCGTCAAACTTTCCTGTCCATCCCAAGGTTATCTGGAAGAGATCGCTGTATAGCGATAAGACCGGCCATTGTACTAAGCTTCGTAATGGTTTTTTTTGTTATTGTCTTTTATTTTTGATTTGGTGTGCAATAAAGAGTTGTTGTATTGTATTGTATTGTATAGGCTAATTTTAGCACTGGCAACACCTGGCGGCGGTTACCTGTTGTTGACTGGCCTGTTAGCTCAGTTGGTTACTACCAACTAGCTCTGCTTTCTGAACTGTAGGTTGTGGGTTCGATTCCCACCCAGGACAAACATTTGTGTGATGAACATCGATGTTTGTTTTGTGTCCGGGTGTTATATTGTATTCTATGTGTGTATTTACAAACTAAAAAAAGTAACTAAGTGTCAGTTATCTGTTCATCATAGTACAAGCTAGGCTTAGTTTAAGGCTAGATGGCGCTGTGAGAAATGTCCACACATTTTTATTTATTTTTATTCGCAAGTCAAATAAATCAGTTAAACTAAAATATACAGAAAACTTAGTATTTTTGGTTTTTTTTTATGTAAACGAATGACGTGACGAGCTAGTCGTTCGCCTGGTGTTAAGCGTCACGGCCGCCCATTACAGATTGCAGTGTCACTATTGTCAGTATTGTTCTAAGCATATTATAAAATTACAAAGTAGCAAGCGTATGTATACATAGATATATACATGTAATAAAACTGAAACTGGACTAAATCTGTACAATTTTTTGAAAATTTTGTTTGCATTACACTTCTTAATCGATACAGAAAAATAAACATTTTTTCTGTCTATCTGTCTGTCTGTCTGTCCCTTTGAACACGCATCACGCTGGTACTACTGAACGGATTTCGCTGAAATTTGATATGGTTATAACTAAATTTTTAGAATAACATTTAGAATAATTTTTTGCCAAGTGCGGGTTGCACGAAGAAACAAGGGTGTAGTTTTGAGCAAGTTTTTTTTTATTATTACTATTCTTTTATTTATCTATTTATTTATACTCCCCCTGTCGAAGGGAAGAGAGAAGGGAAAGGGAAAATAGGAGAAAAGGATGAATGGATGAGACGGCAATAGAAGGGAGGTAGGTGAAGCCTGCCTTCCTTCGCCGGAAAGAAAAGAAGTTCACTTTTTTACTACCAGTGCAAGCAATCCCCTGAAAGTATGAACGTCATCCTAACAAAGCTCAGCTTAACTTGGTTTCTGGATCATTTCAGTATCTGTAACATGAAGTGGGGTTTTTGGATGTGTTCAATTTATTCTAATTGTTTTAACAATTAATTTGTAATTTAACAGATAATGGACTACTCTCTACTAGTCGGTATTCACAACTTGGACGAAGCGCAGCGCGAAAAGAGCGAAGCGCGAGCGAAAAACGAGTCCGGACAGAGTGACGACGACGAAGAACCCAAGCGGAGCGGACTCAATCGTACCAGGTGAGCGAAGCAAGCGAAAATATTCTGCTTAGTTAAGCTAAAATAGCTGAATATTTCGCTTAGTGGAGCGAGAAGAGCGGAAACATTTAGCCTAGTAAATGTGCAAGGGGAAGAAAGCAAAAATGCTCTGCTTATTTGAGTGAAAATGTTGGAATATTTCGCTTAGTGGAACGGAAAAATTTAGCTTAGTACAAGGTGTAGAATGCAAAAAATTTCTGCTATTTTCTGCTTATACCTTGTCCATTTTATGAATGGTTTTTTGACAGCTCACGCCCATCAAGTTGTGCATTGTTTACGTTAAAATTTCATACAAATAATAATCCACTTCATGAATTTCATCAAAACCAAATCAAAATGTACATTTATCGATATCGATTATTACGTTGACGTACCTAATTCGATTAATGATAATAGTACAATGGGAACGGTATCACATTCGAGAATCTTTAGAACATCAGTAACTTGTCAGTCGTCGAGCTGTCAAAAAAAAACCATTAATAAAATGGACACAGTATAGTTGAGCGAAAATGGTGGAATATTTCGCTTAGTGGAGCGAAAAGAGACGAGACATTCAGCTTACTGAACGTCGCCATTTTCAACGAGAAGAAAGCAAAAAATATTCTAATTAGTTGACTGAAAAGAGCGTAAATAAATGTTTTGCTTTGTCGAGCGGAAAAGTACCATATGTTTCAAACTTGTTTCGCTCTTTTAGCTCTAGCGAAAAATAAAAACGTACCCTGTTGGATATCGGTAGTATAGGCAATCTACAAAACATCCAAATTAGTAGTAGAGATTCAGCGTAAGTTTGTACAAGCGATTTTTACATTTAAACCATTATGCAATAAAGTATATTTTAGGTTGGGCTTTAGTTACTTTTTGTTTCTAAGGTGGAGGTATACATTTCAGATCGGAAGGGAAGGAGGACTTTGGGGCCCAAGTGAAAAGGACACAGTACGATTTATGATATTTTCTTTTAACTGTTACCACTCCTAATTTAGGTTACGCCTTACCCTTCTGTGAAAGTGTTAACTGTCGTAGAATTAACTGTTTATATGCAGATGTGACATTTTTTAAATTGATCCCATGAAAAATAATATTTTTCTTAATATGGTATTGTGAATGCACAGCGATGGTGGCCGAGCGGTAGCATGTGCGCTTCGCAATCTTACGGCACCGGGTTCGATTCTCGGCGCTGCACCAATGACTTGTCTCGTAAGTTATGTGCAGTTTTCGATCCCACCGCTCCGTGCCTCGGAGAGCACGTTAAGCCGTCGGTCCCGGTTGTCATAAGAACATCTATGGCAATCGTTACGGGTAGTCAGACGCCTGATAGAATCTGACACCTGATCTAACCATCCCTGTTACTGGTCCCTTATGGGTTGCGAGGTCAGATGGCAGTCGCTCGTGTAATTTTGGTAGGTCGCCGCTACAAGCAGTAGTATGCAAGCACTATTGTGTCCCGGTTTGAAGGGCACTGTAGCTAGTGAAATTACTGGGCAAAGGAGACTTTATGATCAGATCGGTCTTGTAATCTTATTACTAGACTGTGTGAAGCCTCAGGATGACGTGCGCAGTGCAGTGTCACGCAAAACTATATTATTTAGAGTTCCGTGTGATACTGCAATCTCTTATGGGCAGCCGTGACGCTTAACATCAGTCGAACGTTTAGCTCGTCACGACATTCATTTACATTTAAAAAAATACATCTTAAAAACACTATATAATCTTACTAAAATGTCACATCTGCAAATTCTTTGTTTTACCCTAACATGCAACCTACCATTTTGTAAATAGGTTTCAGTTCACAAACGTTATTAAAAAAAATGCATGAATTAATGTTACTGTCAAAATAATTCATACTGTATATATAACTCACGCCAATAAAGCAAAAACTTGCAATCTACTGCTTTCTCACTCGCACCTTACGCTTTTCGGTGAGAGAGGTGCTATTCTTTTGTTTTTTAGGGTACCGTACCCAAACGGTAAAACGGACCCTATTACTAATGCTCCGCTGTCCGTCTGTCTGTCACCAAGCTGTATTTCATGAACCGTTATAATTACAGTTGAAATTTTCACAGATGATGTATTTCTGTTGCCGCTATAACAAAAAATACTAAAATACAGAATAAAATGGATATTTAAGGGGGCGTCCATACAACAAACGTGGTTCTTTTGCTCGTTTTTATAGGTAATGGTGCGGAACCCTTCGTGCGCGAGTCCGACTCGCACTTGGCCGGTTATTTAATTCTACGCCCAATTTTGAAGGCTTTAATTGACAGTACTTACAAAATATATATCCGTCTCTTACATTGCCTTCTATTTGACAAGGACAGCAACAGTTTTAGGAGTTTTAGATCTGTCAACTATAAAATTGGCCCCATTATATTGATAGCTAACAGTATAGGTACCATAATGCCCGGCTGCATTAACTTTTGACACTTAAGTTCGCCCTCTATGACGTACCTACTGCAACGCATTTGGGTATATCCTAGAGAGTTAAGTGCGAACTTAAAAGCTGTCAAATTTTAGTGCAGACGGAGATTAGTGTTGGTAAACACTTGGATAAAATATACTTTTTCTATTTTTATTTTCGGGCTTTATTTGCGCAAGTTATATGTGTTAGAGAAACAACATGCATGTTTCTTTGTTTTTTTTTTTATTTATTCATAAAAAGTTAACACGTTTTTGACAAGCCTTTATTTTATATGTATTTATGGAAATGTTCTAATATCCGTATGCACTAAAGTTTGACAGCTTTTAATTTCGCACTCCCCCCCCTATGATGAGCTTCCAAAGTGACGTTTTATGGGGGAGGCTTGTGTTCAGCAGTGGACGTCTTCTCCTTGATGAAGTGAAGTTCGCACTTATGTCTTTAATGCCCGTTTTCACCAAAGATCCCTAAACTACACCCTAACTAGAAATCCCTTTGGCTAAGGGCCCCCTAAATTTGACCCTTACCTAAATTGGTTTTTACAGCGCTTGAGTGACACTTAAATTGTAAAGTGACAGTTTATTCCTTTCTACGGTTTCCGAAAACCGTACGTTGCCGATTTTCGTTATTTTGTATATATTGTTTTAGAGAATAATCGTAAAAAATACATGCAACATGCTTCATTGATATTAGCATTAGAGTTTTTAATATAACTATGCATCAGAAAAAATAAAACATTTTCTGGCGTTACGCGGGTAAAAACAGTTGCCAAATACAATTGAAAAAAAAAACTGACATTTTCTTAATTTAACCTGCCACTTAACGCTAAGGGGTCGAGCTTCGGCCCCGTAAACTTGGGGATCCCTTAAGCTTTAGGCGTCCCTTAATCGTCGGTGAAAACGAAATTACTGTCAGACGTCACTTAACAATTTTTAAGGGTCCCTTAAAATTTAGGGATCTTTGGTGAAAACGGGCAATAGACTACCCAAATGCATTGCAGTGAGTCAGGTACGTCATAGAGGGATACGTTCGAACTTAGGAGGTATGAAACTTTAATGCAGGCGGAGCTTAACGTCTGGAGTAGCTGCATTTTCCATAACAAGAGAATAACAATGTATGTCGGCTCGATATGGAGCCACTGGGAGTCCAAGTTTTAGCTTTCAATGACTAAAGTAATAGCGTTAAGGTGGAACGTTACACTAGCGCGGCAAATTCAAATTTTCTTGCTTTCTTTTGCCAATAATAGCTTAATTACTGAACGAGATTACATGAAAACTAATTTTGCGCAAATAAATATAATGTATCAATAAATTGCAATTAAAAGTATCACCTACTTATCATTGGTTTAGCGACAAATGGCAATAGACTGAAAAAGTAAGAAGAAAATTGTTTATTGCCATTTGTCGCTAAACCAATGATATCTAGGAGATACTTTTAATCGTAATTTGTTGATACATTCTATTTATTTCCGCAAAATTAGTTTTCATGTGATCACGTTGAGTAATTAAGCTATTATTGGCAAAAGAACGCAAGAAAATTTGAATTTGCCGCGCTAGTGTAACGTTCCACCTTAATGATATTATTGGCTTACTACTTTGTGACCAATCTAACAATCTACCAAACAACTGTAATAGCACCTTTTCTAAATTATATTATAAGAAGTCACTTGGTTATTTTAGAATCTGATCATAGATAAAAAATCAGCTCGCACAGAGCTACGTACGTAAAATTATGCTCAGTCACAATTGTATATTTCTCTCTGTTTCTAACGCCTATCTGTTGTCTCTTCTAACACGAAGAGGATGGGCCCGCCAGGCAGGGCAGTAAAACCGACTTCAAAAAAGGAAGTTGTTACTGTTTAGTAATTCATATCTTCGTTATTTACAAACAGATTACGACATTTTTTTCAGTATATATTTTTAGATTCCCATTTTTTTTACAAGAATAGATATACTTCCAGAATCCATAGAATTTTATCAAAATCGATTCAGCAGTTCTTTCTTCTCATTCCGTTATTTTCTTAGGGTGGGTTTTTCCACCGATAGTTAAGGTAACCAATGGTTAAAAACTAACAATTTTTGACCATTGGTTAGAATTTGTTAGAGTTTTTAACCATTGGTCACCTTAACTATCGGTGAAAATCCACCCTTAGTATGATATTAAAGCGATTGGAGTCGAATTCAACCCTTTCTATAAAAAGTTTTATTTTTTAATAAATTAGAGCAGATTTTTTTTATAGCAGTATCGCCCGTTCGCGATTCAAATTTTTCCTTTACAAATTAATTTGTAGATTTTTTTATGACCCCTACCAACAAAATTTGATTAAATATCCATTTCACCGCATACCGTCAATTTCGATTTCAGATCAATAAACCGGCAACGATTAGTCGCACATTCCACTGCCATGGAGTCTATTCACGCGGAGAGTGAACCTATAGACGAAGAGGAGGACGTACCGTGAGTATACCGCTTTATTTACAACCTCCCATCACTTAAACCCGGGATGAGAACTGAGAATAGTGCCACCCCCATCTCTTCCCGTAAGGCCAAGGAATATCCAGGGAGTGGGCAGCAGCATTCTCCTGGGCACATTAAATTCTGACAAGCGGAGGTATTTTTCAAGTTATTAAAAAAAACACAAGTTTGTTAAAAAAAAAACAAAGCGATGCTTAATTTGTGTCAATGACTGTCGTAAAAAAGCCTTCGAAACAAAGGTGTTAAACTTTTCCTTCCTTCTGGCTTCTATCTATACCTTGCCCATTTTATGAATGGTTTTTTGACAGCTCACGCCCATGAAGTTTCGTATTGTTTACGTTAAAATTTCATACATATAATATTGTACTTCATGGAATTCATCAAAACTCAGAATGTACATTTATCGTATCGATTATTACGTTTACGTAGGTACCTAATTCGATTAATGATAATAGTACAATCGGAATGGTATCAATTAGAGAATCTTTAGAACATCCCTAGCTTGTTAGTCGTCGAGCTGTCAAAAAACCATTTACAAAATGGACAAGGCATAGCTAGAATCCTCATTTCGCCTCTATTAACCCGAAATTTTAAAAAATTCTACAAAATTATCCAGGACACAAAAAAATATATAAATAAATACGTGTCTGGGAGTTTTGGTGAGAATGCGGAAAAGTTCACGTCGTTGCATTGTATTAATTTTTGTTAACTGGTGCGTTTTCCAGTGTTAATGTTTAAAATTGGTGGCGTTTTACGCAGTAGTGCTGAATTACGAGCATGAGTGTGGGCAAGTGATATAATGTGATGAAACGTAATTTTTCCACCTCCTCGGTTGGCCCTCGTAGTTTCCAAGTCCCAAGATACAGGGAATCCTAGTTAGGGTCAATTCAGACAGAGCAGCAAAATGCTCGAGCACTTTTTAAGCGCTGTTGGAATATCAACCTTATGTCATTGTGACAAAGCTGAAAATAGTATGCAACATTAAAATCTAACATGTTTCAATGTTGCATACTATTTTCAGCTTTGTCTAAATTGATTAAGGTTGATATTCCAATAGCACTTAACAAGTGCTCGAGCATTTTGCTGCTCTCTCTGAATTGACCCTTAGGGTCCAGAATCTATGTATGTAATCATCGGGCGTTGTTTATTTATTATAAAAAAAAATCTTTTGAATACTCCAGTCCAGGCGGTATTCCGGCCAGGAACGCACGTGGCGAGCGTCTCCTCCTCTTCCTCGGCATCATCGACATTCTACAATCGTACCGGTTCAGGAAGAAACTGGAGCACACGTGGAAAAGCATGATCCACGATGGGGTATGTACCATCTGGGCCCTAATTCTGTATGACCAATTTACGATTCCTTGCTTCGAAACCACGCGAATTCCTTGTCTTACATAAGAAATCTGCAAAAATCTATTCTCTATGAAATGAGAACGAAACCGCGCGACATGAATGTGGAATTGGCGCGATTTGAACTGTCAAATATCATATGTTCCACTGAGGCGCGTTCCGAAACATCGACCCGTCAAAAGTTACCACCACTTATGTCAATATTAAATATTCAAAATAAAACTAAAATGTATTTCGAAAGGTTTTCTATCAATTTTTATTAATTACCCATGGCTTCGTTATATCACAACATAAATATAAGCCATTCCTTTATTTTAATTTTTTATCGGTTTTGGGATGAGAAATTCTTTAGTTCTAATTCGGAACGCACTCGAGAGATCCAAAACCTGTCATAGATAATTTGTCTAGATTATACAGAATACAAAAATTGATGATTCCTTGGTGTGACACGATTTGAACAATACACGGATAAGGACGTGGTTTTTATATCGTGTTGAATCTGTGTTTTCATAGAGAATTATGGCCCTGTTACTACGTTTATACTGCTACTTACGGGGATCTTTACCGTGATTTGAATCATTTCTGAGTTCCCGATATTAACTCCACCCGTTTTTTTTACTGCCTAGTGCGTGGAATCCATGTTTTTTTTATGTAAACGAATGACGTGACGAGCTAGTCATTCGCCTGGTGTTAAGCGTCACGGCCGCCCATTACAGATTGCAGTGTCACTCAGAACTCTACTTTAAAGTTTCGCGAGACACCGAGCACTGCGCACGTCATCCTGAGACATCACACAGTCTAAAAAAGTTTTCCAGACTGTGAGATCAGTTCTTAAGTCTCATTTGCCCAGTAATTTCACTAGCTACAATTCCCTTCAACCCGGAACACAGTAGTGCTTGCACACTATTGCTTGGCAGCACAATAACTGACAAAGCGGTGGTACCTACCTAGACGAACTTTGCAGAAAAGTCCTACCACCTAGTAGATCAGGTTGCATTAAAAATAATATGCGTCCAAAATGTGATTAGAATACTACATGCAGTGATACAGTGAGTGTGTATTGTCGCGAGTTACGATCGAGTTCGAATGCCAATGGTACCCCTAGTAGAAGACTGAGAAAGAGGGTAGATCGTTTTGTCTGCTCCTAATATATTTCGAACTTTTCATCATCCACCCGCATCTTCAGTCTACCCGTGAACATGGTGCGTGTAACTGTGCCGAAATATCGGGAACTCAGAAATGATTCAAATCACGGTAAAGATCCCGTGAGTAGTAGTAGAAACATCTGTTACTAGTTAATCGTCATCATCAACAGCCTGAAGACGTCCACTGCTGAACATAGGCCCACAGAGCGCCACTTTGAGCGGCTGCTTGTCTCCTGCATCCATCGGTTTGCGTGGTTTTCACTAGATCGTCGGTCCACCTAGTGGGGGGCCTACATTGTGTCTTCCGGTTCGTGGTCGTCATTCGAGAACCATATAATAACGAAGCAGACTCACACCCCAACACACTTATGTAAAGCATACAATCTTTATGCGTAGTATGATTTTTAAAAATGCGTATTATGTTTAATATTTTCATGTCACTTCTTTGTTTTTTGTTTCCTGGTGTAAAGTTATAACTTTGTCAGAGCATAATCCAACTTACCTAGTTCCTTATTTTAATTTTGTATTTATTTTAGTAGATGCTGCAGTCTTTTCTTGCAACTCTTTACCTATAGTGTTTTTCCTTTTAGTTTGGTAGATTGTTAGGATATTTTAAATTTTCATTTCATTGTCATTTCACTGTACCTATAGTTTTAGTACCTAGTTACATTTAAGTATAAGTAAGTTAAATCCGTAGCTGTAATGTCACTGCACCGTGACGACACTGAACCGGTCCCAACGGAAGACCAGCGCTGGTCTCATGACCAGCATTAAGCTGAGTTGGGACCGATTTGTGGCAAATAGCAATTTACTGCTGTTTAATTTGCTGTTAATCGTATTTGTACTATTTATTGTTTTATTGTCACAAATAAATTATTTTTCTTTCTTTCTTTCTTTCTTTATATAGCTCTTAGAGTTAGCAAGTTGAAATGGCAATGGGCAGGCCACATCGCTCGCAGATCTGACAACCGATGGGGAAGAAAGGTTCTCGGGTAGAATTTACTTGCGAAAAATCTGTCCATAGAATTACGTCACAAATGTTCAATAAAAAAAATCACATTAATCCAAAAAAGTTTATGATTTTCTATAACAGTACATCGCCTGCTTAGCGTAATCTACAAATTAGTTTGTGATTCAAATTCATTTTCAAATTATTCTATCTAAACAACTTTTCATACATAAAAACCGAATCAAGATGTTTTTTCGTTCTGTCCTGTTTTCTTGTGTTACAGTGGCAAAAAATACAGTAACCATTTCTTATGATTATTTCAGGACACGGTCTCAGTGCACAGACCAAGTTTCTACGCGCAACGGTTCCTTGATTTCATGGGGAAGACGGTATTCAAGAAGATACCTTCGTGTAAGTGTTACTCTGCTCTCTCCCGCTGTTCTCATGTTATCTTCTTTTCAGCTAGGATTACGATACTTGGTACATCATTCTTTTCATTTTTAGGATAATGCACAGTTTTTTGGGCTGTATTCTCATACTTGGTAAATAGAGTTTCTTAGTGCAATGTCGCCAAACTCAGTGCAACGTTGCCAAACTTAGTGCAACGTTGCTAAAGATACTGCAACCATGCAAAACTTGGCGCAACGTCGCGTATTTTATACGTTACTAAGCTCAGTGCAACGTTGCTAAAGATAGTGCAACCATGCAAAACATGGCGCAACGTCGCGTATTTTATACGTTACTAAGCTTATTGCAACTTTGCGAAGTTTAATGCAGCGTTGCTAAAGATAGTGCAGCCATGCAAATCTTGGCGCACCGTCGCGTATTTAATACTTTACTAAGCTTATTGCAACTTTGCGAAGTTTAGTGCAGCGTTGCTAAAGATAGTGCAGCCATGCAAATCTTGGCGCACCGACGCGTATTTTATACGTTACTAAGCTTATTGCAACGTTGCGAAGTTTAGTGCAGCGTTGCTAAACATGGTTCAACGTTGCCCAATTTGCGCAAAGCTGCGAGTTTTTGTGTACTATTACCAACTTTGCGAAGTTAAGCGGTACTTTACGAAAATTACAGCAACTTGCTACACGTGGTGCAACGGCGTGAAACTCGGCGCAACTTTTCAACGATTAGTGCAACGTTACTAAACATAGTGCACCATTGCCAGTGAAGTTCAATTGAGCGTTACTAAAACATGGTGCAACGTTGTAAAACTTGGCAAAACGTTGCTGTGTTTAGTGCAGCGTTGTTAAACAAAGTACGTTGCCAAACATAGCTCAATACAGCTGTAACATTTTTGAAATAATTTGAATTGCAAATAGTTTAAAATTATTAATTTTAGTAGATTACAAAAGAGATCAGCAAAAAAGTTGTGCATTACTATCCAGCCATTAAAATTAGGTTGTCAACTGATTCCTTGAAATTTCATCTCTATTACGTTGATTACATAAAGATTATTTTTGATTAACACAATCCTATCATTTAGTGATGGCTAAAAATCATATTGCTTCTGCTGAAAATCCAGTAAATTACTAATTTGGTTCCTATGTCAGTATGTGTATAAGTGTCGAATTCCTATATCAAGCTAATATATTGTGTCTTAAAAAGTTGTCTAACCTAAAGGTAAATAATTTAAGTTTTTCATTAATTTCTGAAATTTCAAAATTATAATTGTTATGAAGTTTTGAAGTTTAGAAATTTTTTGCAGTTATTCTTGTAGTTGTGTGTAACTATTTGATGTCTGTGTATGTATGGTATTTTTACGTTTGTTTTAATATGACATATTTAAGTTTCTGTACGATCTGATTTCATCTAAATTGCCTTCAATATTGATCTATAGAACATAAAAATACCATTATTTCTTGATTCCCAAAATTGTGTGATCAAAGTTTCGCTTTGGCAACAAAATTAATTCTTAATCGTTAATCTGTATAAATGAATCATAGTATTGGTACTAGTATTAAAGTACCATAAAATTAAATGCTATTAGTATAGATCTAGCAATATGCTGATCTGGCATAGTCTTGATATGAGGCCACATCGCTCGTAGACCGATGAGGAAGAAAGGTTCGCGAGTGGTGACCACGAACTGGAAGACACAGCGTAGGCCGGCCCCTCACGAGGTGGACCAACGACCTGGTGAAAACCGCGGGGAGCCGATGGATACAGGTGCGAGCAACCGCTCAAAGTGGCGCTCTGTGGGGGAGGCCTATATTCAGCAGTGGACGTCTTCAGGCTGTTGATGTATGAGTATTATATATCCGTATTTATAAACTGATTCATAGGTTTCTAAATGATTTTAAAATTTGCTTACGTAATCAATTAAGATATAGTATGATGGGGTGACCATACCGTTGTGGGAAAAGCCCCTAAAATTGTTTTAATCCAAAACCGATGATATTGGTTTTAACAATGATTATGAGATTACTAACATTATCAATTGAGATAGGGTATGATGGGGTTAACATAGCATTTGGAAAAAGGCCCTATTTATTTCACCCAAAAATAATCATAACTTATAAAGTATCTATCAGAAATGATTTCGCCAAACACCAAATATATGTATAGATGGATAGATAGATATTATAAGAAAATACACCAAAATATCTGCCAAAGCGAAGCTTGCCACACGTAAAAATACAATTTACCCGTAATAACCTATTAATTCTCCCCGAATCAGTGGACCTACCCGAGATTAAAGGGAACCATCGCAAGTTTAGGACGCTTGTCACCAGCTATATAGGTACTGTAGGGTATTACGTGTTTCGTTAGAAGCGTTCTTTTCTTTATTATTTTGATTAATTTTGAGTTTTTTTTTGTTCCTTAATTGTGAGTGTGTGCGTTTTTTGTGTGTAGTTGTGAGGGTGTTGGTTTTCAACGAGTTTTTCAAACTGTTTTTTAATGTTATCAATTTTAGTTTAATACAATAGTAGTAGCTTTTATTGATATTTTAAAGTAGACTGCTTCATGAAATGTGGTCTAACGCCTGTCTAATGTAAAACAAAATATATGGACAGTAATATTCATTAAAAAAATCCCCAAAATCTGACATAGCGCGCAATGTCTTTGACGTAAGCGCCGCGCTGAGGTTCAGATTGAATTGACATTTAAGTCTACGGTGTTAAGATCAATGTTTCTTTGAACAGATTTTGACCGTTTAATTTGCCCTTCACCTAAAGAATCTGTCGCCGAACATTTAATTAACGGTGTGTTCAAGCAATTTCTCTTGAAAGGCAGTATACAATCCATGAGTAATACAATACGGCACCGCTTTTGTCCATAATGTCACTTAAAATCAGGTGAAATGTGGTAAAATACCATACTTGATTCAAAAAAATAAACTCAATGTCATATTCGTTTAAAAATTGTTCGTAGTTTCTATACAAAAATTGATTTGAATGTTAGAATTTTAATTTAGATATGCCAACACCTTCACTACTTTCAGTAGGAATTTAGCTGACAAATATATTGATTTCAAATATTACCTATTTTATGTTTCTTTCAAGCAAAATTTGGCATGTATTAGCCACTTTTAATTTCCAATTTTTTTTTTCCAATTTGATGCTTATTCTAAATTTAAAGGCATGACGGTTTTATTTTGAAATAAGAAATAACTCACGCACGCTCCTAACTCCCCCCAGTGTTGCCATGTAAAATGTGATGTCGCCAGTCGGAAATAATATCTTTGTTTTTTCCAACTTTTTGTCCGTAATCGGATGCTCGCTCGCGTTCGTGGAGGTCTAAGTAAGTCCCTGTTTTGGAAGAAATGGGACCACCATATTTTCAAAGCATGCGTGTTTCCGTGTTTACCATTTTCGAAACCCCATTTGAATGTGTTGGAATCTGTATTTATAGTTTTTCGTGTGTAAAATTGTTACAAATAACAGCCAGATTAATAAATTTAAAAATGGTTCTGGATGTCCAAATATTAATGTTATAGTCTATGTTAATATAAAAGTCAGCGCCAGTGTAAATGCATTATAATTTGGCAGAAATATTCTACTCTTGTACACAAAGTTACTTTGATACTTTATCAGATTATGCACATCAATTTTAAAAGCTTACCCTGTCTATCCAATAATACAACATTACTGGAATATTTATTATAAAGAAGGGACTAGTGAGACAAACTTTATTTGTAACAATTATCCCAGTTTTTCATCCCCTATTTAAGTGTATCTACTACCCCCATGGTGTGTACCCTGTTGCTATGTGGCTCCATCTATCGAGCTCACCCTTCATTGCATTACCACCCCTGTTTCAATCATAATACAGTGCACGGCCGAGGTATGACACGCCGGGAAAAAGGTACCTGTTGGATAAAACAAGTTTTAGTTTTTCTGTATTTATTATGGTTATACTTACGTCATTATGCTATCATCCAGAATGTTTTAAGAATCTCCAAATAAAAATTAACATAAAAAGTCTCGATTTACAACGCGTTCAGTATTTCAAAAAATATAAATCCTAAATAAATTCTTGTGTTTGACATATTATGCATTTTCTATATTGACTCTTGTCAAAGTCAAAGACAAATTATTTTATTGCAAATATGCTATTTTTGGCACTTTTACAAGTCAAAATGAGATTAGGTATTTAAAATTACTTAAATTATTGTAGATACCAAGCATATAAAATTACAAGCTGCTTAATATCAAATATTATATAGCAAGCCTACTGCAATACGTGAGTTTGAAAAAAAAAGATGTTCTCTTTCTCACTACTGGTGCAATCCGGCACAGTGCAGAATAGAAAACTCCGATCCATTGCTTTGATTACTCTTGATTTATGAAAGACAGTTGTGTAGGTTATATGAATGATTTACTTGCTCGAATTTAGTACACTAATTTTATTTTAAAAACTTATGTCGTAAGTAAAAATAACGGATACCTTTGATCTGATGTGCCAATATTTTTGTCCGGTACTGTAACTAAACTCCTGTTTGTTTTTCCAAAGTCTTTTGGAGATCTTGAAATACTGACAAAGCACGGTATCGTTTTTTTGTCATGGAGTTCTATTTTTACCATGAATTTTCGTTTTCATTGATCGTTTTTGATTTGAAGATTTTTTGCGAACATTTTCTCTGAACGGTTAAATAAAACCGTCTATTTGTGCGTCTCTAGCTTTCAAAGAAAATGTTTGTTTTAATAAAAAATAACAAAACGTTAACCCGTTTTCTGCACTATAGCATATTACGTTTATTTTGACAGTTTAAACGCTTTGTTTTAGATATGTTACCATTTTTTGCAACGCTGTGATGCATTTATTATTTGAGCAGCACTGCTTGTTACAAAGTGACTTGTAGAGCAAAAATATCAGTTAAAATTTGGAGTAATTTGGTGACAAATTTAATTAATTTTATAAAATGGTAACGATACCAAAAACAAAATACCAATTGGAGTTTTTTAATACTGCAATTGATAATTATTAGCAATTTCAATAATTAGCGATTCACTTCAAGCAATAATTACTTATTCAGAAAACCCCAAAAAGCGTATAGAAATGTCACAGAAAATACTCCAAATTTTCGTCGGTACACAATCAAAAGGTCGTAAGTTGAATATTTCAATTTTCCAGCACTGAAACACTCTCCGTCGAAGAGGAAGAGTATCGCCAAGCCGGCCAGACCTCAGGAAGATATCGATACGCCAGGTATGTTTATTACTTTTTTATTGTTTATTTAGTTGGTAGTGAAAGTAATTTATTAACCGGCTTATTTACGGAATATAGAAGTTTATGCCCGTCTAACTGAATTTTGACAGCTCATATCGCATTTATCTCTCTCAGCCGTATCCAAATGCGATGAAGTAGGTACGTCATAGTGCGAATTTAGAAGCTGTCAAACTTTTATGCAGACGGGCATTAATGACGTATTATATTCGTAATTTTATTACCGACTTACTAAAATACATAGCATGCTTGACTTTTAAACTAATGTTTAGTTTTAGTATTAACCAAATTTGTTTTATCTTGAACTGTAGTATATAACCTAACCTAACACGAATGCGAGATTATTTTGGTACCTATATATTATTATACATTTCAGTTTATTTTTATCCTTTCTCCCTTCCCCATCCGGTGATTGTTACCCAGTTTTGTGATTCGTCCTTTTTTGTTATTATTTCCTCTATCCAAAAGTAGAAATTTGAAATTTTCGCCTTATGCCCGTTTTTGTCATTTCCGCGCGATTTTTGTTCCGTGTTGTTGACGAACCAAAATCTGTGATGTGTTTTTTTGTGCTAACGGTGTTGGTCGAAAAATATGTCGTCTTAACGGCATGATTTGCGTCGGGAGTGAGAGAAAAAATAAACTGAAATGTATCATCGCAAAAAAGCTCAGACTTACAAACAAATCTCAGTATATTGACATGAGTCCGTTGCTTCAGGGCGTATGTACATCGGGAGACCTATCCTCGATTACAATCCGGACATGCTGAGACAGTCGAGACTATCGCCTAGGTCTTCTATGAGATCTAGTATGAGCGATTTTACTGATACGACTATATCTACATGGAATCAAAGGCATCCGCAGCCAAAACCCGAATACCCGTCAGTATTATCTGACAGATTGAAAGTAATGGACAGAGTAACATTCCAAAGACGAATAGATTTCGACACGTCGAACTTAGCTGTCAGAGAACCTGGCACTTCTTACGGAGATAACATATTTAGGACGTCTATTCAAGATAGAATGGAAACACTATCTGAACAACTGACTAAAGTATTAAGCACTGGTGCTGGCAGTTCACATATAAACGGTAGTTTAGCTGATAGCGGAATACATACAGACAACACCAGCACAAGTGTACCCCAAATATACGTAGCTGATGTTTCCTTGAGAAAGCCAGGTATGAAAGACGCTGCTGTTGATACGAGAAACGAAAACAATCAGCAAGAGATACGGTTTATAGACGAAGACGATGAAGACAAATTCAAAAGACGATCTAATATAGAAAAGCACAAGAGCATGTCGAACATACCGGAAAGAGTCGATGAAGTTAGTGTAGAATTTTCCAATACAGCGCACAGTTTAAATAGATCCAAATCTCCAACTTTCGTTGAGAAATTCAAAAAATTCTTCACAGACATCGGGCTTGTGAAAGCAGATAGTATGCCTAATACATCAGGCACACAAGAAAGAGAGACAAACACACTTCCTAAAAGCTTGAATTCAAGTTATAGAACAAGAAGTGCAACTCCAACAAGATCAGAGATGCGAGACGCTTCAACGCTTCCCAAAAATATGAGATTTCCTAAAGAAAGATCAGAATCTCCGGTAGTCATGGTAGATCAAGAAATACAGACTAGAAAAGAACACGTCTCAGTTATTCAATTAAACGGAGATGAGAGTATCAAAGAAGAAGATTCTGAAACATTTATCAAAGAGGTTAGATACAAGACGAGTATAGACAAGGCTGAAATATATTCCGGGACTGATAGTGGAAGTACTATAATTGTGATACCACCCGCAGACTGAATATACAGTACATAAAGCAGAGGACTCAACATTGCACCTTGTGGAAGACCTCATAGAATAAATGAAACTTATATATAGATCTTTGTTTAAGAGATGCTTGTATGCGTTTGATTTGTTTGTCGCTATATAAAAAAATGTTATAGAATCAAATGGCAAAGTAGATAATTGAATATAGGAGTAATTTGACGATGTAAGAGGACTCAATGTCTTCATGTAAATCCAACTTCTACTTGAATGTAATTTTAGTTAGCAGTATTTTGGATTTTCATTTTATTACAGCGCGATAGAGTTTTATATACATTTGATAAACCTACGTCCTGAAATTACTTCAATATAAATTATGACCTTTGCGAAGATTCTCCAACGAATTTCCTTTTGGAAATACAGAAATTTCTCAGTGTAACTGGGCCAAGAAAATGTATCATTATCACCAACTAACCATAACTATGTGGTTCTTTTCAAAGCTCTAAGCAGATTCTGATAGTATTCTGCGGTCTCACCGTCAACATTAAAATATACGTTACCGTCATCAGAATTGATATTAATTTATTTATTTAAAAGATGCTATTTTATTCGTCCACAAATGCTGGGCTCATAGTAGGAACATATTTAATATATTGTTTTAAAACGTGACTATAAATATCAAAAGTAGACTTTAGTTGCCTAGAAAATACGAAAGAAATGTGCTTAAAAATAAGTTAAAACATTTTCGCAAATGTATTGCCCGAATTGTGGTGTCCATGGGTTATAGTTTTGTGGGATAAATTGGTTATTGAACTCATTTATATGTATAGGTATTAAAAACTGGGTGTACAAGTAGGTAATGCTTTCGAAATAAGGTTTTTTTAGGCTTTTAGCTTACTTATACACAAGTTCTGTTGTGATGGCTACCATATCTAATAAGTACTGGTTATTTAAATGAAGAATTAATGGGTAAGGCTAGATCTTGGTGGACGTAATAATTCAATTTTTAGGTACCACTAAAAGACTCGGTATTATTGTAAAGTTAAATTGATTTTCTTATTTTACCTTTGATTATTTCAAAGTCGATTGAAGGAAACAATATACTATTATATTTATTTTTCATTAACGTGGCGGTTAGTTTAAATATTAATAGACTCACTTGGGGATATAGATTCAAGCGAAAGCGGATATTAGTTTTAATTTTTAATCTAGCACAATACCATATTTATTAATCACTTAATAATAATTGTCCTCGTTGCAAATAACAATATGGTCACCCTACTTCGTGGCACGGTTTTCCGAAACGACATTCCTTTTGAAATTATAGCGTTGTCACAAAATATTTGTTTAGTTTAAGTTTCTCCATTATTTTATAATTACTTAAATTAATGTGTTGAATTTAAGGAAAATTAAATTTTGAATGAAATGGATATTGCAATTTGTATAAACCTACTTAAATATTTTTGTTTTGTAATAGATGTTCATAAAAATTATATGTATACGTGTCATTAAACGGCGAGAGCGAAAGAATATGGTTTTCTCGTTCCCACCAATGTTTCGATAGAACAGTGGGAGCGAGAAACCTATATTTTTGCATTCTGACACTATATTGTAGTATTAGCTTCTATGAGCTGTAACTGTATTTTTGTTACCATAGATTTTTGTGTTCTATGTACTCGACATATCCTACTTAATATTTGAAATAATACCTCTATAGATGTTTATTTATTAAATATAAAGTGCATCTCTATGAAAAGCAGACTGCAGACCTATGTTCATGTTTTTATTATCTGTAGTGCACACTATGCGATATTTTTGACATGAAATCCACACAAGTAAATAAACACAATACATTATATTTGAAATCCTACTATTTTTAATTTATTTAAAGTACACACCACAATGAAAATACTTAAAAGTTTTAATCTTTAAATTGAGTAATGTTTATATATATTAAAACAATAAAATGTAATTCATGTAATAGATGTATTTATATACCAGTGAATGTTGTAAAATACCTCACAAATGTGTAATAACTACGAAATCACTTCTAAAAACAAGTTGGACTTGGGAACCGAATATAACACTGTCATCCTTATGAAAAATGCAGTAAGTAAAACATGTTTTCAAGAAAAATGCGAAAAATATAGTTGCGAGTAGTCGAGAGTATTACAGTTGTTGCATTCTTACTTCCTGAGTTTTTGGGTTCCAGGTGGAATTTTGATACGTGAGAAGGAACAGAATATAGATTTTTTTGGCGATTCCGAATAATTATGTATCTCAATGTTGCCAAATTACTGCGTTCTTCACTACGATGGCAGAATAGCCGTTACGTAGCCGGGGTCAAATGCTAGCCCATTTTTGACATAACAGCATTATAGGACACATCCTATATTAATGCATCTATCTTTGTTACCTTTTCAGAATAATTTAAATAAAAATAAATCAGTCAAATGCTTTATTCTTGACATGTGAAGATCCATAGATTCGTTGTTACAAAAATCAAAAAATTAATCTTTCATATAGCTTCCTTGTTAGACCCCTATTCCCCTTTATTCCAAGCATACGTTATGATGATGATGATGATGATGATGATGATGATGAAAATAGTGATGGCCGTAGTTATTATATCTTGTGAACACAGATCAGAAAACCAGTAAATCTCACGTACTATTCCCCCCCCCCCCCCTTTTCCCAGTGTTAATGTTTAAAATTGGAGGCGTTTTAGTGCTGAATTACGATCATGAGTGTGGTCAAGTGATATAATGTGGTGAAACGTGGTTTTTCGTGTTCCTTCCAAAATTCCATAGAAGCTTCTAGTAAAGTTGCCACCACTTTACTGGGGCATGACTTAGACTTCGTGAAATATCCTAGAACACGATGAAAGATTATAATACTTGACACTGGCTAAATACTCAATGTGTGAAGCCAAAATATAAAAAAAATCATGTTGTGGAAATTTTAATGTACCCGCGTTGAAATGGTTTTCTGATCTGTAGTCTTGAGGTACCAAATTATCTTCTAAGATGGCATACTGATTTGCTCTTATGAACATGTTTTTGTATATAGTGTTGAATAAAACAAATTTTATCTGATGGAAATGATGTTGTTTTATTTAATAGTACTAATTAAAAAGCAATTAAAACGAGCATGATGGAAATATAGCGTCGATTTTAAGATTAAAACACTGCAAAGGTGTTTTTAGGGTTCCGTACCCAAAGGGTAAATCGGACCCTATTACTAAGGCTCCGCTGTCCGTCTGTCACCAGGCTGTATCTCATGAACCGTGATAGTTAGACAGTTACAATTTTCACAAATGATGTATTTCTGTTGCCGCTATAACAACAAATAATAAAAAACAGAATAAAAAAAATGTTTGCGGGCTCCCATACAACAAACGTGATTTTTTTGCTCGTTTACCAGATGAGCCATAGATGGCGCTGGTATAAATAGTACTGCTCAACACTAGATGGCAGGGATAGATAATGGTACGGAAACCTATGGGGTTTTTTTTAACGCCTTTTAGCATTTTGAATATTTTTGTATACAATATGATACAGAAATATCTAGTGGCATTTTAATAAAACTAAAGAACAAAATATTTTCGCCAAGGAAGTTGTATAAAATATACCATAAATACTAGAATGATTTTGGCATACTATCCATCGTTTGTCTTCAAAATAGTGGCCGCTAATAAAATCTATATGAATCGATAGCTGATACCATGGAACAAGGAGGAGAGGAATGCCTTTACACTAAGAAAACAGCGTAGATCAAAAATATGCCTAAAACTAGATGGCGTTTCAAAATGAACGGGTTATAAGTTGAGCGCAGATCAGAATATGCCAAAAAACCGTTTTGAACCTGGCCCGCCATAGCTAGCCGTATAGCCCGCTCATTTTACAGTGCCATCCAGGTTTAAAACAGGTTTTTTGGGATATTTCTGATCTGCGCTCAACTTTATTCATGTTGTAAATAAATACTTGGTTTTATACAGATTTAGTTATAGTTACTATAAGTACTAATTGGTATTGGTACTTCTATTGTACGTCCGGAATGGATAATTCTGTTTGTGACAATTTTTATAGTTTGTGACCTTTGCATGTACACAGTTTTTATACAATAAAGTTTATTCTATTCTATAACCCGCTCATTTTGCAACGCTATCTAGTTTTAGGCATATTTTTGATGTACGCTGTTTTCTTGGTGTATTGGCAATCCTCTCCTTGTTCCATGCTGATACCTACGAACAAAGTTCGTATGATACAAAATTTTCTCAAACATCATGTTTCTAAAATATACGCTTTCAGTAATTACTTGCTTTGCTAAAATCATAATTGCTAAATGCAACTAACTACACTACCCTAGACTTACCCAAAACATTTGGAATGCACATCGGCCGTACTGACTAGACAGTCCAAATGCTCCAGCCCAGTAGGTAGTGTGCCCGACATGCTGGCAGCGTAACTAATACAATATTTAAAGTTGCACCCATTTATCATAAACTGCACTTTCACGCTGCTTTCGGGAAGGTGGAGCAAGCACAAGCGGAATGAGCGGCAAGGCAGGTGAGAAATCAAGAATTATCGCCATTAAAAAAAAATACGTACACTCATCTTTTCTACATTCCTAGCACGGACTGGAGATGAAAACTTAATTCAAGCCCCGTTTAAACACAGTTTTTGTTCTGTAAAGATTTTTTTATGTAAGTAAATGTATAACGTGACGAGGTAGCCGTTAGCCAGACGTTAAGCGTCACGGCTGCCCATAACAGATTGCAGTATCACTCGGAACTCTAAATTGAGGTGGAACATTTCACTAGCGCGGCAAATTCAAATTTTCTTGCGATCTTTTCCCAATAATAGCTTAATTACTAAGCGTGATTACATTAAAACTAATTTAACGTAAAGAAATAGAATGTATCAACAAATTACGATTACAAACACAAATACAAATGGCAATTGACTGAAAAACTAGACGAAATTTGTTTATTGCCATTTGTCGCTAAACCAATGATATGTAAGGTGATAATTTTAATTGTAATTTATTGATACATTCAATCTATTTGCGCAAAATTAGTTTTCATGTAATCACGTTGAGTAATTAAGCTATTATTGGCAAAAGAACGCAAGAAAATTTGTATTTGCCGCGCTAGTGAAACGTTCCACCTCAATATAGTTTTGCGTGACACTGCACTGCGCACGTCATCCTGAGACTTCACACAGTCTAGTTGTAGGTATTATACAAATATTTCATCAATTGTGATTTTTCTTGGAAAAATCCGATCTGTAAATAACTTGAAAATATAATAAACAGTTCCAAAAGTCTAGCAAGGAGCTTTCAAGCTTTGTGTATGCTATGCTTATTTTGACTCATTGCTCATAGCATTTTATTTCCATCAAACAATTGGCCTTCTCACCCAAATGCTGTGTATATAAAGTTGTTATAGCCCTTGCTACGCTTTCTTTTCAATTATACACCTAAAATAACGCTGACTAAATGAAATAAAATGCTTATTTTCATGAATTCTCCCATTTTTTTTCACGCTGCTCTGACCTTTCGGATCTTTTCTATTGGGTATACCACTTTAACTTTATTTTTAACCCGCTTGCTTTACTTCTTCTAAAATAAACTTAAAATGCACCAATAAAAAACGACAAATTGAACGGTCAAGCTCAACACAAAAAATATAAATATAAACATGCCATTCTTGACATATGAACTACATATATTATCTTATGCTTCCATTTTTATCACACAAATGTTGTAACTAACGTGCCAAACTCTTCATTTATACATTTTAAACCTTAATAAACCTTTACAAACCATTCTTACGTGTTTTTCTGTATGCCAGTTTCATTATCGGATGTTACTGCTCATATAACACCGACATCTCTAACGTCGCCTGTCTCGACCGCTGCTAAAGTGGTCATGTCTTCAGCAAAGACGATGGCGTCCTCTGAGCCAGACGTAGCATTCCCAGCTGTCTTAAAAGGCTCCCAAAAACAGAGGGTTCCACCGCCGGTCCCACCTAGAGGATCGCCAAAAGCGAAACGGGGAGGCGGCCATTCGCTGTCATCCAGCCTCGATACCAAAGGTGATTATCCCAATTTAAGTATATCAGTTAACGATATACCACCGCCGACGCCTATTACGAGTAGCGATGACGATTTCTGCTTTTACGGGCATGATTTTAAGTTCCGAGAGCCTGCTGCATGCCGCATTGCACCGTCCGTATCTGATCATTCCGTTAGAATCACCAAACTAGTTGCTTCTAACTCGTTCTTAGATTTCGCTGAAGAAGGAGACAGCATTACTCAAAGATCTCACCATGGGAAAGACTTGGTAGCTCAATCGACAATGATGGCTAAGTTTAATATAGATCTTGTCAGAGAACATCTTGATTCAGGTGATTACGATGACACTTCTCTGACTGAATCTAGTAGCGAAGAAAAGATTGAAGTAAATGAAGTATTCGATGACGCAAAACGTAGGCAGTCGAAAAGCCCATCTAAATTTATCAAGGGTGTGGTCACACAAGTGGGAGATAAGCTTAGCAATAAAACTCTGACTGACCACAGTATGTCGTCTTTAGAAAGAGTCAGTGTGCACAACGTTAAACCATCAGATTTAATTTCTGCAGCCCAGGCATTGAAAAAGACTAAAACTGGCGATAAACTAAGCACACAAGTACCAGACAAAGAAGTCGAGAAAAATGGACCCAAACCTAGCATTCTGACTGGTTTGACTAAAAAGCTTAATTTCAATCAGTCGAGGAAAGACAAGAGTCGTGTTCAAGATTTAAAGAAAAATAAACCAAACGTGGAAATAAGAACATACATTGAAGGACGTTCGAAAGGCGGAATGACTAAAGACGAAGTCATATGTCATAAGAAAGCCAAAATGAAAATCGATATGTTTCAAAAACATATCTGGAACGTTCAAACTGATTCAGAAAATAGTTCTAGACGTAGCTCAATCTCGTCATCTCAAGATAGCAAACAATCTGATAAAACTATCAACCTCGGAAAACAAATTCTTATTAAAGACGCCAAGAAGCTATTTGAACCGATAGAATATTCCCATAAGAGCTTAAATTCTGTCGATAAGAAACATTTTTCTTTAAAAACAACAGCAGTAAGCCCCAAAGTCTCTAAAACGATAAGTGGTAATGTACACGAAAAAATCAAAAGATTTTCTGAAGGTACAGAATCTGATACGAAGGAACCGGCCAAAATACCGAGACAGAAGAAGAAAATGGGCAGTTTAAAAAAAAGATCCCAGAAGAAAAAGATATATAAAATGAAGAAAGACATTGAAGAAGTTCTGTAAAACATACAAGAGGTTAATTAGCTCATAATACCCAAATATAGAGCTCAAATTTAGAGGTCATTTAATGGAAGATTTTTAAACTAAAACAAAAGTAAATCATCCATGAGAATCGGAACATCGGAAAGCTAAATTGAATATGGACAGTTCAAATACAAACGACTTAATTGGAGTGACGAATGTAGTAGATGCATTTAATTGTGTTTTACTTATTTATTAATAACTGTAGTTCCTTTAGCATGCATAGTTGTGTTGTTACTAGATTGTGTTGTGATTTTGTCCCTTTTACAACTGCCATTTATATTTACTAATGTTGCGTTAGAATGTTGTTTTGCCCGTCGGTGTTATAGAATTGCTATTTTGCATTCATATTATTAATTACCTATCCATTTGAAAAAAACTAGCCATAGTTTTAATATGATAGTGTAGAAGTAACAATATATATGTTATCTTATCATCTACACAAAATTCATGCTAATTTGAGTTTTATCTTTTAACCTTTTTCGTCATTATTTTCTATGTCATTGTTTCCTTTCCTCCTATCTTAGATATTTGTATTATAAACAAACGTACGTTTGTATAAATTTTTATTTGATTTCCTTATAATATGTTTTCGCATTACTTTCATCTGTATTGTTCTCATATTCTGCAAATACTCAATACGTATGCTTTACTTTATGTGATCAAAATAGCACTACAGTCTTTCTTTGTTCACATATTTACATTTTCATTTAGACTTTCGTTACCAATTCTATAATCAACATCTTTGACATTATCCCTATCCGTATTTTTAGACTTACCATTACCATTTACATTTTTACGATCCTGTATTTACCATTCGTAATTATTACCCGTATCAGCTACCGTTATTCCAGCTGTAGCATTAACTTTACCAAAGCTAGTTAGTAATGCTAGTTTTCGACCAGCCACGGCGCCAATCGGGTCTTGCTGTTCAACGCCGCCGCCGCCATTCGAAGAAGCGCCACCACCCCGGACCAGTCGCACCAATTCTTCATCGACGACGTCGTCAAGCGCTTCTGGAAGACGTCGTGGCGCTTCAAGCGCTGCGAGTGTAATGACTACATCAAGTGCCTCGTCGCTCGCTTTAACGCCTGCTGCTTTGAGCAGCGCAAGAAGTAATGAAGCCAGGTGAGTGTCTTATCATCTATGACTGTATTTGTATTCTTGCTTCATTTTGTATATAAGATGAATTTCTGTAAGGCCACGGCTGAGTCATGTGATTTAGTTTTTGTAATGCTTTGAGACATGACATAAACTAAAGTTAAATGTATAATCATATAGTAATAATATCTTTGATATTCTCAGTAGTTGTTGTTATTGTTTGTTTATCTCAGTTACAACTTGGGGTCTAGCAAAGATGCCAGCGTGACGCGTTAATGCCTCACGCTAACTCCCAGAATGTATGGGAATGACATTAGCTATGACATTCGCTGCGGAAAAGTTATCCGCAGGCAATCTCATTTCCCATAAATTTTGGGCTTCGGAGTTAGCTTGAGGCGTTGGCGCCTCACGCTGGGATCTTTACTAGACCCCCTGAAGCGAGTGTGGTTAAGCGATAGATGACTCGTGCACTTTAAATCCTAAACATCATGGCTTGAATTCGGCTGGATCTCGCAGTAATTACTAAGTTATGCATACATTGTGTATGCAATGGTTGAGGAAAACATATCGCTGCGCCACGGTCAAGAATCACAAAGTTCGAAGACATTGCGTCAGCGACCAACCCGCATTGGCTAGCGTTAACATAGCCAGCGGATTATGGCCTACTCTACACTCTCCCAACTTGCACGGGTAGAATGAGTTGTAGAAATCGACACATCTCTTCTCTCAAGAAAGCGTTTGACCAATGAGAACGCAACAAAAGGTTTATGACGTGATCTACGCGTGATCGCTCATTGGTCGAACCATAGACTTAGGATGTACAAGACCAACAATGACAGTTTGAAAATGGGACATGAATCGTTTGTGTGAAAAACTGTTGTTATGATTAAGATCTTGAATATTTGCGACAAGTTAACTGTAGTATTTACTAAATATTGAACCTACCTATAGATCCGCATAGTTTTTTAAATAAAATAGTACGCATTTTATTTACTGAGATCCTTCAAACTTTGGAGTAAAATTGTTAAATAATAAAAAGCTGAAACATTGAATCGGATATATCGGAAGCAGCATTCTCAATCTACAAAATAAACAGGTTTTACATCCAGATACCACACCAGAATTAACAAAATATGATTATTAATAATGCAATAAAATATGCGATAAACTTGCTATGATGCGTGTATTTGTTCGGGTTAGTATGTTTTGTAACATCACATTCACTTACGGAATAACATTTAAAAGCCGCAAAAATTGTATTTTGCACTTTGATAACGGAGTTATAGTACATGATCAACATGCTCTTCGTCGTGAAACAGTTTGTGCCGATATGTGCTCTTCTTGTACTAGTATTCGCCCAAAATAATGATACATCCGCCATTATTTCACTATCTCTTTTACTCTCGGGCAGTGTGTACTTGATTTGTTCTTCTTGCTTCGCTTTGTGTGAGTTTTTTGAGAGTAACGAAAAAATTCTAGGTCTCTGTTTCAAACGCCTAGAGATAAGATTTATGTCGATTTGTACAGCTCATGGTACCCGAGCTGTAAGAAACTTATGGCTAATGAGAATGCTTGTTACCAGCGTCTGCTGGACGCCTCCAACGTCGGTGGAAGGGTCAACACCCACGTGGACCGAGGGCACTCCGAGTTTCACTGAATCCAGTAGTAGTGAACAAGGTAAGTGCAAAACAACCGGACTAGGATTTCTGACACGAATAATTCTCACGATCACTTTAACCTTTAATAGTGAGTACTTTTACTTAAAGTACTTATATAGTACTATCTGACCCTATTATGATGAATTTTTTGTATGTAAAAGAATGACGTGACGAGCTAGTCGTTCGCCTGGTGTTACGCGACACGGCTGCCCATAACAGCTGCAGTGTCACTCGGAACTCTAAATTATATACCTACAGTTTTGCATGACACTGCACTGCGCACGTCATCCTGAGACATCACACAGTCTAAAAAAGTTTTCTAGACTGTGAGATCAGTTCGTAAAGTCTCATTCGCCCAGTAATTTCACTAGCTACAGTGCCCTTTAAACCGGACCACAGTAGTGCTTGCACACTACTGCTTGGCGCGCAGAATAACTGGCAAAACGGTGGTACCTACCTAGACGAACTTTGCAGAAAAGAAACAACACAAGCATGTTGGTTCTTTATTTCTTTATTCATGATTCCAGGCTACCCCATAACCCCCGCCCGCGAAGGTCGTCGTTCCCCGCGCCCCCCTCCACCGCCCGCGCGTACCATCAACGCGATCAACTGTCTTACAAGCGAAATGGTGAGTTGTTTACCAAATGTTTAAAACGTGAAGTTTTTTGATCAACAACTTCTTGGACAGCTTTTAGTTTATTGGTGCAAGTTGTTTACCAAACATTTTCAACAGGAAGTTGTTTGACCAGCAATTTGTAGTTTATGCTTTGACTTGTTTGAGTAACAACTTTCTGGACAGCTGACGGGTAGAAGTCGTTTAGCTAACGTTCTCAACAGGAGTTTGTTTGACCAGCAATTTGTAGTATATGCTTTGACTTGTTTGAGAAATAACTTTCTGGACAGCTTATGGGTACAATTTTTTTAGCTAACGTTTGAGAACAGGAAGTTGTTTTGTTTTAGTTTACGCCTTGATTTTTTGAGTAACAATTTTTTGGACAGCCTGAGGGTAGGTACAAGTTGTTTAGGAACAGAGACTTGTTTGAATAACAACTTCAAGTTGCTTTGAACTGTTTCACAAACAACTTTATGGACGGGTGAGTTGTTTGACAGATAATTAGTAACTACAGGGATTACTGTTGCCGATCCATAATCGACTATCGATGAATAATCAATAGTCTATCGATAGCCAACCAATCGAAACACTGTCGATAGTATTGTTGCTCACGAAGAATAAACTATCAATAGTATCGATACTATCGCTAGTATTGTTGCTCGTAAATGAATACTATCGATAGTTTCGATATTATTGATTGTTTAATTCTATCTATACTAGTTTTGTGTTTCCTTTAGTATGTCCATATTATCGGTTAAAGTATCGATACTATCGATAGTTTTTTTTATTTACGAGCAACAGTACTATCGATAGTATTGTATTCATTCAATATTATTGCCTCGTCCTGAGCTACCGATACTATGGATAGGGCTATCGACAGTATGGCTTTTTTAGATGGAAAATATCGATGGTAAAACTATCAATAGTTTGGCAACACTAACAGGGTTTACATACCTGACTTGTTTACTTTTGTACACAAAACAACAGCAGCAGCAGACAGTTGTTTGTCTAACAAAAAGGTGATGGATAATTTAAGGTGTAAAAGTAACGAAAAAAAGCGTACCCGTATGTATTCGTTACTATAACAATTAGTACTCGTTACTATCGTATCGTTACGTTACTCGTTACATCTGATACCTCATAACATGCCATGTTATGTTAGAGCAACGAATCGAGTAGTATTGCGTACGTGAAGTGAAGGTACCCATACTATGAAAAATGCGAGTAACGAAATGCATTCGTGAGTAACGATTCGTTACTCGGTACTAGATGGCGCACCCGTTACTCAATACCGAATACATGCGGTTTGCTACAACTCTATGGATAATTATATTTTACAAAAATTACTTTTAATTGTCGGTCGTGCGTTTGTTATCAAATTGTTGGTGAAACAACTTACTGTATGAAATGGTAAGCCTTTTTCAGTCAATAATTAGATTCATTGTGTTTTTTGACTTAAACAAATTGTAGTCAGCAGTTATTATCAATCAGGCTTTATTAGCTATCAATCAACATTCTCCATCGTGGTGAAGGATTCCGTCGACTAACATCAAGGTGGAACGTTTCACTAGCGCGGCAAATTCAAATTTTCTTGGGTTCTTTTGCCAATAATAGCTTAATTACTCAACATGATTACATTAAAACTAATTTTGCGCAAATAAATATAGCGTTATTGCGCAAAATTAGTTTTAATGTAATCACGTTGAGTAATTAAGCTATTATTGTCAAAAGAACGCAAGAAAATTTGAATTTGCCGCGCTAGTGAAACGTTCCACCTTAACATTCTTTCATCTAATTGGCTTTACACTTGTCAGCTTTTGAAGCATCGAAAATGAATGGTACTTTTTAAAACATTAATTAAATACAAAGTTGCTAATTTATTTCTTAAAATTGAATAGTTATCTAATTTTGTTCTCTATGAACAGTATAGGTGACCATTCGTTTTGGCTGCACACGATATAGCATTAGAAAATACCGCAACACTTTTGAAAATCTTAACACTTACCTACATTAAATACGTTGTGATTATATTATATTATATATAATCAATAAAGAAAATATTAAAAAAACGTTTGTACCTAAATCTCCGAAATAAATACTAGAATATTTTTTTCTAAATATGTATTAAGAATTATTAATAAATTAATAATTATTTTTTTGACGTCTGAACTTTACATATTATTATTATTATTAATCTTAAGGCATCATCTTAATAGGTTGTTTAGCATTGTGTTGTAGTGTATTTTCTAACAAAATGCCTGGAATATACAGCAAAGTTTACACATTTTCATTTATACTATCTGAGTTTGAATTGGTATATTATCCCGAAGGGGGGTAAATCTACTCCCCAATGTAGACAATGTTTCTTTTATTAATAGTTTTTCATTGAAGAAATGCCATGTAAAGTTTACGTTCGAAGATAGCCCTAGCGCAGCTGGGGGGTTAAACTTCGTCCATGACCGAATGCACTTAAATGAGTTTAACGACCTGTGTTTAGAAATGAATTTGTTTATTTTGTTTAGTATCTTGTTAACTCTCGTAACACGCAGTTTCAAGTAAGGCTCTCACAACTTGTGGGCTATCATAGTTCCAGCCCCCCCCCGCCTTTCGGGATAACATACCAATTCAAACTCTCATTGTATAATATGCAACAATATTTGCGACTAATATATTAATTTGTTAATGCTATCTATTTGTTTTGGACGCTGCTTCAATGGTGGGTTGGTTTAATATAGTTGCACTTGAAACAGAAAGTAGAAAACGACTACCAATGATTGATAACATAGTATTTTTTGACGCTAAACTTTGTTGTGCCGCTAGCTTTTAGAAAGATTTTTCGTCATGGCAACTTTAAAATGTTGACAAATAAGTTTGAGGTTATGTTAAGGTGGTACGATTTTTATTAGCGGGAAATTCAAAACCAGCGCAGTTATATTACTTTTATAGCTAGCATAGTCACTATTGTGATGCTTGAGACGATTGTTTACACTTGTATGTGTTTACTGGCTTCACAGGGAAGTTGGTAGTAGCCCTACCTCCTTAATTGTTGGTTGTGGGTTTGATTCCCCAGAACAAATAATATTTGTGTAATGAACATCGATGTTTGCTCTGCTTCTGTGTTATATTGTATTCTAAGTATGTTTTTTCAAACAGGAATAACAAAGTATTCCATCAGCTATCTGGTTCCTATAGTTAAGCTTTGCTTAGTTTGGGGCTAGATGGCGTTGTGTGAATAGTCCACAACCATTTATTTATTTAACGAATCCACGTAATCAAGTTGATTTTTGTTCAATATGTTTATTAGATAATGTATACTTATGTAACTAAAGTTTCCGATTTGCGCAATTATGATCACGTTATTCAGTAATAATAAATAAATATGTGTGGACATTTCACACAGCGCCATCTAGCCCCAAACTAAGCATAGCTTGTACTATGGTCAGAACAAACATCGATGTTCATCACTCAAATGTTTGTCTCGGGTGGGAGTCGAACCCACAACCTGAACTATAGTTCAGAAGGCAGAGCTACTACCAACTGAGCTATCAGGCCAGTCAATAGATCCATTTGCTCTAAAAAAGCGGATAATTTTGAATTTTCCGCTAACGTCACGTTCGTTGCACCTTAAGAACGTTGTACCCAATATTAAAAGGATCGCGTTTCTAACGTTAATTCTAAAGTGTTGACTCATTCGAAGTTTGCATCACGTTTCAAGGCTTGAAACTGTTTGACCCGCTAGATATATTGACTCCTTCACAAAAGTTAAATATTTAATATCAAAATTGGTGCTTCCATTTGAAGGAATGCAGAAATAGCTAGTTAAAAAACATTAAGCAATAATTTGTGTCGAGTTACGAGTAACGGTCCGCCATTTTGTTGATAGTGTTGCCCGTGTTAAATATTATCGTGTACTTGTATAACTGATTGCCAAATACTTGGACCCATTATGATTATTAGAATGTTATATATGTAACTTAGGTGCCGTGTAGTGGTTTCGTTGTAACTTTTATAATGATAACCTTTTTAAGGCTTATAACATGTTTTTTAATTCACATTTTTTTTAACGGGCAATGTGCCTTTATTCATTAAACTAACTACTACAATACTAAAAACTAACTACACTATCTACTTTTAAATATTATCCACGTTTTTAAGGTAGTACACATAGTACAGGTAACATATAACTCTTATTTTAACAAGAGATAATAATAGATGGTTTAAATTTTAAATTCCTTGTTTTAAATATTTAGACTTTAAACCATGTTTTTTTTAGTCGAAATTTTTTGTTTGGGACATTGAGGCGCTTTGCAACTATGTCAGCCCCGTAAACCATGATATAAGCTTTAAAATGAATTATCGACTGAATTCATAAATAAAATATCATCATAATCGTTAAAAAACGACTGATATCAAAACACATGGTAGTTATATCATACAGGGTGTGAAAAAAGTAATGAGTGTGAATTCACTATCATCAACCATCAACACTTCTCCGAACAACCTGTGGTTCAAATGTAGACATTTCAGTTTAAATAATGCGTCCATATTGCACGTAATATCAGTCATATCAAATTGTTTGCAAAGTACAAATTTTAAACATTAGATCTTTTAATAGAAACTCCTTTTTTGGTAGAAAGTTTCTTATAAAACGTCCTACCACGCTCAGTGTTACCAGTTAAAAGTTGACCAATTCTACTTTTGATTGTATAATAATCCCGTTATCCCCAAATTAATAATTTGTATCGCTTATAATAATAATAAAAGGTTGTCTAAATAACAAAAGCAATTTGTTGTACGCTTTTGAAATACAAAATATATGTAATCAGCTTTCATGTGCGTGTTATAAAATAGTTCATTTAGTTGTTTTAATGATCTGTAAGCATTTCCAAACCCAATATTTCAAAATAATAATTTTAAAATTATTGTTATTATAAGCGCTTCAGTTAGTCAACTGAAGTACTGTCTTGTGTAAGTGTCTTGAAATATCTATTTATTAATGTTTTACGACTCGTTCTGTTTTTTTGTGCCTTATTTCTAAATCTAAAGAGAATGGGTAAAATTTGTTAGACAGATTGTTTTATAGTATACTTACGTTAACTGGAAGATAATTTATGAATATGAGAGTTATTGTTTCTCGCATTACTCATTAATGCCTACTTTAGAATTTTTGAAGCTTTGGACCTTTTGACGGTTGTCCACGAAATTGCTTACAGATCAATTAACTGTGTTACTTGTAAGCGGTGACCTCTCAAAATAAGCGGTAAACTTCATCAAATACTTCTCAAGGATTATTTTCATATTACGGAAATTTTTAAAAGTGTTTTGGCTCTTATAATGGTCTCGAATATTTTAGTATGAAAAATTGGTGTGCCTACTTTCCGCCATCTTGTTTTTTCTTCAAAATAGCGGCTATTCATAATTAAGCCTGGAATACACATGCTACTAGAAAGCACGCTTGTTTGCTATTAAGTAGTATGCTAACCGAGTATGTACATTTGCATGCTATTTTCGTATACACGTGCATGCAACTAAGTAGCATCTGCTTGAAAATAGCATGCTTATATAAGCTACTACAAAGCATGTGTATTCCAGGCTTAATGGAGTGGCCGCTGTTTTGAAGAAAAAACAAGATGGCGGACAGTAAGTGTATAAATAGTTATTTATGATATTAGGGCGGTAAGTTGGTTTTTACAAACGAGTAGACAAATGTAAATTAACGTAATGTGTGTGCTTACCATAGGCACGAGTTTGTAGAAACCAATTTCCGCACGTGTATCATACAACGTTTTTCAACACATTTGCGAGAAAACAGTACATTAGGTAATGAAACAAACTTTTGTTTATTAGTGGGAAAGTTGCAACAAACAATCTTTGATGTTCCTAATCTAATATAAATGGGCTAAAATGGCGCGCATTTACAGTGCAAATGGCGCCACGTGCGTGTCGTGGAAATTAGAACTACATCTTTAGTTTCATTTTTCTCTTAAGTATTAAAGTGAGACAAACGTATTGAGCAAAAACGCTTCCAGGGAGTTTCGATCATTCAGCTTATTTATTCTCGTAATGTGAAACTCCTTGGTGAAATTATTATATATATATATATATGGTATGTTTTATTGAAATCAAAAAAAACCGTAAAGGTTACGCACGGCGCTATACAACGAAGGATGCGGTAAAATAGGTACTTAGGTGAGAGTACCTATTTTACCGCACGCTCCGTTGTATGGTGCGTAATGTTTAACTTTCGAACAATGTATACAGGCTTTGTAAATGCATTTTTCGAGCAAATGTGTTGAAAAATATATTTAAAGCCCTGAGATAGACAGATTGCAGGAATAGCAATTGACTATAGGTAAATATGCGACACAGAACTGCGTAATTTTTTTAGTTCATTTTCTTGACATCTTATTTATATTCAAAATTGCCCTGGTTTTACCCGCAATTAAAATCTATATTATACATTAATCCAGTGTATATTATACCTCCATTCCAAACATTGAAATCTGTTTAGGTATTTCGAAATAACAAACATACAAACTTTCCTATTTATAATATTAGTGTGATTTTACTTTAGATTCTAAATCATCACATCTAAAATATAGATAATTGAGTTAAAAATACCTGACACAAATATCATGTAATAAACCACACTGTAACACACAAATATCTTTCTAAACAAAAAAAAACTATTAATTAAATCTTAGACTGCTTTCACATTAGTACTTTAGCAGCGCGGCAGTAGCGTAGCAGAAGGAAATGCTTTCACATAATAAGAATAGCAGCGTGGCTGCCACGCGATAGCGGTGTGGCTGCCGCGCCGCTGCTTAGATCAATGTCGCACTTCATTTATACACTTAAAAGTACAGTACAATTATCGTACCTACTACATGTGGTAGCCTATTTGTACATTATACATAGTAAAAAATATAATTATGAATTTTAGGTACCTACATAGCCGCTATCCTTGTAACTAACTACTAACAAAGAGAAACCTAGGATATACAGATATTTAAATTACCGTACACTTTTGTTAATAGTGGTTCTGATTTTAATAATACCGTACGAGATATGAAAGGATATGACATTACCGGGGAAAAACGCTAATGACCGTACCGTTGGCAACACTAACGCCGACTGAGCGCACGCTACAGCCGCGCCACGTTTTGGTTTATAATACAGGGCGATGGCCGTGCGGCTGGCGTGCTGGTAAAGTCGCCTATATGTGAAAGCGGCCTTACATATTATTCACTTAAACTATAAAAATAAACACATTTTTAATTAATATACACTGTGGAGTTGAATTCGATATTTTCCTGAAATGTATGTACTCAGTCCATGCTATAAAAGAAAATTACAGAGTTAAATTAAAAAATAAAAATGAAATAAATGCCTCAAAAATAATTCGCCGAAATACCTATCTATTTCACACTACATGCTGCGGGCAAATGTTTCGTAGGTAGCTAAAACACCTGCACCGCTCTCCCCGCTGTCCGGGAGTGCCAAATAATTACATGTCGTAGGCCTTTTGTTAAAAATTTGAATTTGGACTAATTTAACCTAATTTTACATTTATATTATATTATTGGGTATTTTTGTGTTATAAATAAATATTCTAAAGCATGGACTGAGTACATATATTTCAGAAAAATATCGAATTCAATTCCACGGTGTATATTCGACTGTTACTCACGAATAGTGTATCGGATACATATTATATTATCGTGGCCGGGCCACACTAGTACTATAAAATTAACAATATAATACAAAACTACCCTAATAAGCTAAATAATATAAAAACAAAAACCTAATCTAACAAACCACTACCGGTAGGCAACGTGCCCAATATGCTGGCAGCATTGCCACGTTGAATGGCAATGCTCAACCTTTGGCCGAAGTAGAAGCCAGCATTTTGGTCACGTGTTGCCTCGACCAGACGTTTGGAAAGGTCTGTGAAAATTTGTTGAGCACTCGGTCCCCAAGGCCCAAGCGTCTCAACCCCAAAAGGCGCAAATATAAAACCGCTATCAAGGCTACTGTATTTGCGCCTTTTTAGTTGCTCAGCAGAATCCGCCGCCGCACCAGCCTTGGTTTGTGTTCCGGGAAGATGTGACGGCGCAAGGGTGGCCACACACGTAGCGTTCCACACCAAGGCCGCCCCATCTTCCATGGAATTAAAGTCATTCCATCGGGTCTTTTACCATCATATATGTGTCGGATATATATTCATTAAAACGAATCACACTCATGAGAATTTTAACATCTACTAAAACACATTTTTATTGGACTAGTGCGAGGTCACCGTTACAACACGTTCGTCTGATGTGTAAACTTGTTACATTCGTCTCGTTGTTACTAATATATCGATATTGTATATTTTGTTGTTGTTAACTATTTAAGACGACCGACGTGTAGAATAAACATTTGAAAATGATACTCATATTTTATTGAAAATTCAATATCTTAAAGTTAGTATAACTGTAGGTACCGCCATGGAACAAGTAGGAGAGGAATGCCAATACACCAAGAAAACAGCGTAGATCAGAAATATGCCAAAAACCGTTATAAACCTAGATGGCGCTGCAAAATGAGCGGGCTGTTTTTGCCATATTTCTGATCTACGCTCTACTTATAGCCCGCTCATTTTGCAGCGCCATCTAGTTTCCTATCGGTTTATGGCATATTTCTGATCTACGCTGTTTTCTTGGTGTATTGGCATTCCTCTCCTGGTTGTTCCATGGTACCGCATATAAAATATATACGTTTTAAAAACATTGCTAGGTACCTATTTTGGCTTTAAACATACATACAAAGTTACCAATATTTTTGCTTCAAAAAAACAGTAAATCGCGTTCATCTCGCGATTTTGGTTTTGTCAGTTATGTAGTTTTCCAACTACGGTGACGATATTATACGTTTTAAAAACATTGTTAGGTACCTATTTTGGCTTTAAACGTAGACAACTAATGGCCGTCTGCATTAATGTTTGACAGGTCCTAAGTTCGTTCTTATCCGTCTATGTTGTCACTGCAACGCATTTAGGTACGTCCTAGAGACATAAGTGCGAACTAAATATATAAATAAAATAAATAACGCCCAACGATCAAATACAACGTATGTGATCGTTGGGCGCTATTTATTTATGTATGTCATGCACTGACCACATAGAGAACTTATTAAGAGCGGGAAAACTTTAGTGCAGATGGACAATTGGACATTACTCTATTTTTTTATTATCAACCACAAAATGTATTCAAATCTATTCTAGTAATACATTACTTACACGAGAAAACTAAAGCATGATACATTTCTACCATAAAAACTACCATAATCATTAAAAACCCACTAAAATAGTAGCAATAGGCTTACAGCTTACAAAATTGAATGGCTTTACGCTATAATGAATAACGCAATTTAGTGATGTGCTACTGTTGAGAAGGTAAGTTTACATCTGATATATTATTATAAATAGCTTTCACAGTGAAACGCAACGTTAAGAAATGTTGTTATTTAACGTTAACGATATGTATAAAAAGATTCAATCTTGATATGATCCATGCATACTTGCATGAAATGATAAAATTAGCAATAATTGGCTAAGTTATACCTAATTACCTTGAAATTGCTTTTTGTATAATCAAAATATCTTTGAAGTCAGTACCTAATTTCAAACAAGCCAAATCCTGATAACTAGGCGAAATAGAATCAGATCGGATCGGATTCAGTTTCCACTCTATATCAGATCTTATAAATATCATAGTTACTTTATAAAAAAATCCGGCTATGAACCTATAAAAATAAAAAAATTCTGTGAAACATTGAAATCAATCTTGAATCTTTAAGACTAGAGTGAATAGGCTCCTCATAGGCCAACGTGCTACACCTTCGACCGCATCGTCACTTAACATCAGGTGAGTTGCAGTCAAACGTTGGCCTATTCGTACATTAAAAAAAACAAAGTACACTGTAACTTTTTAAAGTTAGGTTATTTTATTACCCAAAAAAAACTGGAATTAATAACTGCTATTTTATAACGCACTAACAGCTGCTATTTTCTGTTGTGGTTGCTAACTTATAACGATCTAACAGCCGGTTATTGTTGAGCAGATGGAGATAACGCATCTTACGTCGGAAACATCTCGTATCACAGTTTCTACGTACGAAGTCCAACAACACATGGAGAGTTCTATGAATAAAGAGGATTGTTAATTATTCCATAAGCATGTCATCTGTTTATTGCAAAAAGAAAATTATTAAAAGCCAACTGCGAAATTTGTAATACCATACCATAGAAAACTAGATAACTGTCCGCCATTTTTATTTTATTCTTACTGCGACATTTTTTTTAATACACCTACACCTAATATTTAATAAATTCCTCGATCTAGAAAAAATAGTGAAAGATCCACTTAAAAAAATAAAATGGGGTTGACATGAAAAATAATAACTTAGATGAAGCTATTTTGTTCAAAAGTTTTAACGTTATTTATTAACAGTTATATGATAACGCTAATATGTAACTACATTTGTATCGTTGTTAAAGACTGTTATATTTTCTTTATGCAATAAATTGATAACGAATAATAATATTATCTCTACTATTTATAAAGCATTTAGCTGATATATAATTACTTAGTTAGTTTTTCTACGACAATATTTTTAGCTCTTCTAACCGACTAAGTAGTGTTTCGGTGCTTTGAAATAAGTTATTCAACTACATTATACTATCTGAGTTTGGATTGATATATTATCCCGAAGGTAGACTCCCCAAGGTAGACAATGTTTCTTCTATGACTTTTCGAAGTTAATAGTTTTTCATTGAAGAAATGCCATGTAAAGTTTACGTTCGAAGATAGCCCTAGCGCAGCTGGGTGATTGAACTTCGTCGTTGTCCGAACGCACTTAAATGAGTTTGACGACCTGTGTTTAGAAATGAATTTATAGTATCTTGTTAACTCTCGTAGCGATCGCACGTGCAGTTTTGTGAGTGTATTTATTTTGTAGTATGGACGTTTGGGAAACACGCAGTTTCAAGAAAGGCTCTCACAACTTGTGGGCTATCATGGTCCCAGTCCCCCCCTTTCGGGATAACATACCAATTCAAACTCACCTTGTATACTTTTTCAAAAAGTTGATACAACCGCTTTTTAATGACAAAATATACTTTGTTAATCAAACGTAATACGTAAGAGTTTAATTTAAAACATTCTTGTTTTTGATTTGGAACACCCGTCTGTACTAAAATTTGACAGATCCTAAGTTTGCACTATGACGACGTATCTTCTGCAACGCATTTCGGTCGGTACGTCCTAGCGAGATAAGGGTGAACTTAAGAACTATCAAAATGGTGCTGATGGGCTTAGTGTTTTATTGAGCAAACTATCTCAATATTACTTACTCTCTTTTTTACTACATTAAGCGTTAGATCTTACTTTTATCGATGCTGAATTATTATTATACTGTAGGTAGTCAGCGTGCCCAATATACTGGCAACATCGAGTCGTTATTTAAGCGTATTTAAGAATTCATATTATACTGAAAGAATAATGCTGCTATAATATTATAAAAATAATAAAGAAAATTCCCAACTGCCACATAAAATTGTAATTAATAATAATTATACAACAATGTTATTAATTAAATTAATTTTCAAATTGTTTATTCCTATCATTTTAGTTATTTTATTTGTAGCTAGAGATGTTTTCATGAAATGTTGCCATTTATTTCACTTTTTATCGATTGAATAGACTGATCAGATCTGAATTTCAACTTAATTTATTTTAAAAAATCTAAGTGCTCATGTTTATTTTGTACCTAATTAATTTAAGTTATTATTTTCCTTTAGTGTTTAAGAATATTTATTGATAAAAGAAAAAGGAAGAAAGAAAATCTGTTTATTTGTAAACAACAATGACTATAAAAGATACATAATATTTTAACAGAAATAAACAAAAGTTAAATGTTGTCACAAATAGGCCCCAACTCTAATAAAAGGCTTAGGTCCTGACTGACTGACTGACTGACAACTTACAGCCCAAACCGCTACCTTGATATTCTGAGGCATTCTTTTAGGCGTAGGGGTAAACATTCGCTCACTACGACATTTTGTAGCTTTTTGTATCGCCACTTTTGGCCGTTGGTCGCGTTTGCAGCACGCGACTGTATCGATGCAGACGCGCAACTGTATCGCAGTATCGCTTTTAAGAGGCTGAAGGCTACCAAATCGACTAACTTGAATGTAATTTTCTCAAAGTGTATATCATTTACAGGATTGAAAAAAATGCATGTTAATAATGGTCATAATCTTCTTTCCAACTGTAGAAAACAAAATACATTAACGAAAAGTTTGCCTTATAGAAAAAAATCGTGAAGTAACCTCTAAAAAAGTAATTTTATAAAGTTATAGGAATATCAAGGAAGGTATTTTGTATTTGTGGTACGCTGCGTCTACCGGTTCGTGGTCGCCACACGAGAACCTTTCTTCCCCATCGGTTGTCAGTTCTACGAGCGATGTGGCCTGCCCACTGCCACTTCAACTTTCTAATTCTCAAAGCTATATAGGTGACTTTAATTCTCTTGCGGATCTCCTCATTTCGGAACTTATCTCGCAAGGAAACCCCGAGCATAGCTCTCTCCATAGCTCGCTGCGCGTATATTATAGAAAGAAAAATTGTAAATGTTATACCTGTTTATACAGGATGCAATTAAATTCATTAGCGAAAATTGAGTAATATGATAGTACATCATTTATAGATGATTATTAAAGGGTAAAGAGTGCAAATTTTTTTTTTTTTTCAGTAATGAAGAACATTAAAAAGTTCGTCATTAAAATTACAATCTAGCCTATAAATGGCTAATAAGTAATATGAATAATTCTAAGAATGTGTCCATTAACACTATTCTTAATGTCTCTATTAAGGGGAAGACACAATGTTAGCGTGTTCTTTGAAGAGAGTGCAAATGAAAATATTTTGTTATTGAAAATTACGAAGATCGCCGGCGCCTAACGTAGTTCGCACGAATGATTTTGATACTTTTTAAAGACTTTGTTACATTATGTTAAAAACGGTACTTAATTTTTTTAATGTAATTTTGTACTGTAGCAGTTGATTAAGTAATCCAATTTTTTTGAAATCATTACCAATACCAAATCGATGCATTAGATTTCATAAATTTTGGTCCACACGTGACCGGTGTCAGGAGTAGGTATCTAGTTTCAAGGATGCTAATGAATTCAATTGCACCCTGTATTTTAAACTGCTACATAACGTCAAGGTTTGAACCTAATAAAATGATACGTATAATCATAAATATTTTTTATGTTAATGAATGACGTGACGAGCTAGTCGTCCGCCTGATGTTGAGCGTGCCACTTCGTTTATTGTAAAATATTTGGTTTATGTACCGCATTTATTTCTTTATACAGGGTGTATCACGAATAGTGAATCTTTGTCCAAGACTTTAAAAAAAAAACAAAAGAAGACGATCTTTTTTTTGGTGTAATGAGGTTCTTTTCTATATTATTTTTCTATTCCGTAGTTTCTGTAGTTTGTTTAGGTTTTTTCTTCCCTCCTTTCTTCTATACTTCCCCTCTTTCCATTACCACAGATAATATAATTCCTAATACTAAAATAATTTGTTATCCAACCACTACTTCACAGGCAATACCTAAATCACCTCTTAATATCGTATTATTTATTCTATGCTAGTAAATAGCCTTTACCGCAGAAGATAACAGGTAAAGAAGTCGCAGTCACATAAATAAATAGCGACTCTAGCTACAATGCATTAAAGTACAGTTCAGCTCGCACAGCGTTACAAGCCTACCCTAAATGTGCCTCTCTTTCTATTGCTATAACTCTGCTCTTCTGACACGTTACGCGTAGGGTCAATTCAGACAGAGTAGCAAGATGCTCGAGCACTTTTTAAGTGCTATTGAAATATCAACCGTATTTCATTTAGACAAAGTTGATAATAGTATGCAACATTAAAATCTTACATATTTTAATGTTGCATACTATTTTCAGCTTTGATCCTAAGCGCTTTGCGCGCAGCCTGCCTGCAATATTACCTTTTTAACTTCGTGATAACAATATGAAAAAAGAAATAATACAATAGGCAAGCTGCCTGCTACTAAAAATGAACAAGTTTATATTATTTTCATAAAGTAGGTTAAATATGAATGCAATTATTGAAATAACAAGTAAAATCGGTAAATAAATGAAGGAGTAATACCTAACCTTTTAAAGTTTCTGGAGGGGGCAGTGCCTGTCCCATTCTCGCAAAGCAGGAGATTCCCTAGTTACTATGAAAACGCACGTTGTAAAGTCACATGACAAAGAAACTGTATGTAAAGCTACCACAGTCCAGTAATGTGGTACTATGAAGGAGCAAGAGTGACGTCACTGCATGTTTGATCTGTCTCTTTTCATTTCTGTGTTTTAAAATGCTTGTAACTTCGTCATTTTTTGCGATATTTAATTTTTGTTTTCACGAATGGTTATTTTTTGAGGAATATTATTAAATTATGCTATAAAAATAGCAGGACACGACTAATATTGAGGTCCTCTTTTCTGGTACACCCTGTATAATACTATATAATAACACACTACTTGTAATTACTTTAATCCATACGATACGTACGACATATTTTATTTATAAATAGGGTAATTGAAGAAGCCTCGTTTATACTTATCTAGCAGCTGACTTGAAAGTTGAATCTGAATGAGGCGTTTTCTACATATATTATTAAATTATTTAATCTGTCTGTTATTACGAATAATGACTGCATTTATAAATATGTATGTAAGCGTCTACTAAGTATACTATTATAAAAAAAAACTTTAAAAAGTCTGTAGCTTTATCAAGTATCAACTGCATTTTGATCAAAATTTAAAGCCAAGAATTTCACATTATATTTAGGTACAGAACTTTTTGTATTTTACGCCATCTAGTAACAGAAGTATGGAACTACTTATATAAAACGCCTCATTAAATTTTGCATGTGCTCAATGAATTGTGTTTGAAGTGTGTGATTTTTGAAATCGTGTAATTTTACTAGTAATGTGTTCCAATTTTCTTAAGCTAAAACGATTGAAGTGAAGATAATATCATAGCTTATAGGATATTTTCACAATAATAAATATTTGTGGAAATTTCACACACCGCCATCTAGCTCTAAACTAAGCAAAACTTGTACTATGTATAATAGAAAAAGATAAAATGTATGTACTTACTCCTTTTTAGGGTTCCGTACCCAAAGGGTAAAACGGACCCTATTACTAAGTCTCTGCTGTTTGTCTCTCTGTCTGCCCGTCTGTCACCAGGCTGTATCTCAAGAACCGTGATAGTTAGACAGTTGAAATTTTCACAGATAATGTATTTCTGTTGCCGCTATAACAACAAATACTAAAAAACAGAATAAAATGAATATTTAAGGGGCTCCCTTTACAATAAACGTGATTTCTTTGCTCGTTTTTATAGATAATGGTACGGAACCCTTCGTACACGGGTCCGACTCGCACATGGGCGGATTTTTATATGGTTCGGTTAATCTTAAACATATGTTAAGGTTCTAAAGACAAGTTTCTTGACAAGTTAACTATTTGTTTTTAAAATTTTTAATAAAATCATGAACAAATTTATTTAATACAATGAAACCAGGTTTTGTAATTATTGTAAAAAATACTGTTTTATTAAAATCTTGACTTCAATCCCGTCTCAGTATTTACCCAACTAGAATAGTTAATAAATATATTAATCGTTGTTATGTACAGTCGATACTGTATCCATGTTGAACGTTGCTAGCGCTGTAGTGTCTGTGTTTATGTACTTATGTATGTGTATATCGTGATTAAATGAGTTTACAAATTATACTGTGTTTTTATTTACTATTTTATGAACACTTCATTACAATATCTACTTAAAATATGACCCACAAAAACAAAATAATTTAGAAAAGCGGTCATTTTTATTGTTTTTGTATTGTCATAATTTCCATTAAACTTACGACTGAATGTTGAGGAAAGGAAACAATATTGGTCTGTCTGCTAATTATTACTACTATTTACCTAGGTATGCACTTGAAATGTAGCCCGACAAGTAGACCGATGGACTGTGACCACTACCTCGCTCGCGCATTGCGACATTTTTGAAGATATTAAATAACTGAATTTACTTACGAAAAATCTAGCTAAACTATGTTCTCGTGAATAACATAACAAATGTTCAACAAAAATGTGATATTAATCCAAACAAGTTTTCATACAAAAATCAGGATAGACAGAAAAAGTTTGATATTGTTTTATTTTATATATTTAAACTATTTATAGAAATGGAAGGAAAATTTCTGGTCAGATGACGTATGATTACTGTAGTGGTAGCTCAGATGAATTTAGAAAAATAATAAAAAAAATTAGACAACTTTAATTTTCATACCACAATGTTGTTGAAGTGGCAGATGTTGATTTTCTTCGTGGTCGCAAATTTAAGTCCAAAAATGTTCCTTTCGGATAGTTTATAATTAGTAACTTACTAGACATTTATTTGGTACACTTACCTACATAAATATTATTTTGTGTTCACAAATCTGCACAATTTATGTTGCACCAGTACCTAATTATGTTGTTTTGTGCTAACTTTGGTTTTGGTGCCGTGACCAGGATAAGGTGAGCGTGTTTATTTGTGCTTAATTTTTTTTCACTATGTCGTAAAACACTTTATAAAATAGCCATTTTATTATCAACAGCCTGAAAACGTCCACTGCTGAACATAGGCTAGAGCGCCAAATTGAGTGGCTGCTCGCTTCCTGCAACCATCGGCTCCCTGCGGTTTTCACCAGATCGTCGGTCCACCTAGTGGAGGGCCGGTTTACGCTGCGTCTTCCGGTTCGTGGTCGCCACTCGAGAATCTTTCTTCCCCATCGGTTGTCAGTTCTACGAGCTATGTGGCCTGTCCATTGCCATTTTGTGACCTAGGTATATCACTTTTGTCAGTATATTATAGGGTGAGATTTTTGGGTTCGATTTCCATTACTAACATAAATAAGTAATTCATGCATAAACAGAAAAATACAAAGAATTTTTTGCTTCATGTCTGGGTGTTGTATTGACAGTTGTTGAGTGATGATTCGTCTGGTTTTCTTAATACAGAGATTGTTGGGGTCAAAATATATGTAAGTACGATGGTTGCACGTTACTCATTTAACTTTATTTCCATTTTCTGTTTCAGACAAGACTCTAACCAGCCAGTTAATGAAGATACCTCTTTAAAGTAATTTATGCCAAAGCTATAGATTATATCCAATAGCCACCACCCAAACGACCACTATTGGGGGAGGATGGCCGTTGCTAGTAATTACTAATTAGTGCCATCACCCACTACTAATCAGCCGCAGTGGTGGCAGCTAGGACAATCATTATTTACGTATTCTTATTTCCAATGGCGGCCTTTGGCAATTGTAAACAGCATAATCACTATGTTACCTACTTTTTAGGGTTCCGTACCCAAAGGGTAAAACGGACCCTATTTATTTATTATTTATTTATTTATTTATTTATTTCGATAATCCTACAGCGTTACATTTTATATACATTATAAGGATAGAAGTTTTAGGTTATAATAAGGCCAAAAGAGGATTATACAATTAACATGAATATAAATAATAGTGGAGTAAAAGTACTTAGCTTACATAATAGTGTTATGTTATTCAGCCAGTTATTGACACGCATAATAACAAAAACAATAAAAAGAAGACAATATAGATTACAAGATAATAGAGACAAGGAAACATTGTGCTCACATTATAGTGACAGTTGACTCTAACTAACTGAAAAACCATTGTGACGGCCCAATGTATTAATGAAACAGCAAAACTAAGATTTGGCTGTAAGAAGCTCAACCGCATTATAGTGTTTTAGTGGGGTGTATGTGAGGGTAGGGTGTTGTGTAAAAGTCAGGGAGAAAAGGAGAGGGTAAGAAGGAAAGGGCAAGGAGGGTGAGGAGTGGATGAGAGGGAAAGGATGCATGTGTGTGATGAGGACGGAGGGTGTGTGTGGGGGGTGTGAAGGTGTGGGTGGTGTGTGTGTGTATATGTGTGTGTGTGTATGTGTGTAATAGTGTCTTGGTGAATTATTTTAATGTTCATTTTCAATTCCACGGTGTATTTTCTTCATGCCCCGCTTCAAAGATACTTTTGATTCATGGAATAGATCAAGAGCTGAGTAATACTTATTGTATGTACGCACAGCACGACATAGTACCGAATTCTGAGCATAATTAGTGCTAGCATAAGGCACATGAAACAAAGGCGTGTGTCTTGTTCGATATGAAGGTACCTGTAACGAGATGCTGGCCAGGAGCTCTGGACAGTCAACATTACCTGACCAAATATCGTGAAGCAACATAACATCACATTGCCTACGCCGCTGCTCCAGTAGGTCGATGCCGTAGTGTTTGCACGCTTCGTTATATGTGTCAAATAGTTTGTAGTCTTTAAAACCTAAATACTTGACAAACTTTTTCTGTATTGCCTCCAGCCTACGAGTATGAACAACATAACATGGAGACCAAACACTACAAGCATACTCCAAAACGCTCCGAACATAGGCAAAGTATAATACTTTGATGCAAGAGATGCTCTTGAACGGGGTGCAAACCCTTTTAATAAAACCTAATTGTTTGTATGCTCTGGCAGCAATAGCATCTACATGCTTGGCTAGTACCATCTTAGAGTCTAATAGAACCCCCAAATCACGTACAGAAGTAACTTTTTTGACTGGAACATTATTAATAGTATAGGGAAACTGAATCGGCTTTAACTTTCGAGTAAAAGTGATCTGAACGCATTTTGAAATATTGACATTAATCCTATTTCTGTCATAGTACCTCGCAAGGTTATCTAGGTCTATTTGGATATTTCGACAATCATCAAGAGACTTAACTTTCAAAAATATTTTTTTATCATCGGCAAACATGAGATATTTAGAATAATCAAAACATGTAGATATGTCAAATAAATACGCATTATACAGCAATGGGCCAAGGATTGATCCCTGTGGGACTCCTGAGGGTGTAGTCGTATAATCACTTCTTGCACTGCCACTTATCACTGCCTGTCTCCTATTTGTTATATATGACGTGAACCACCTATGCAAGTCTCCCCTTATTCCGAGCGCCTGAAGCTTATGAAGTAAAATTATGTGGTCTACTCTGTCGAATGCTTTTTCAAAGTCTGTATAAATTACATCTATTTGCATCTGGTCATCCATGCCACGAAGTATGTAGTTTGAGAAAATAGTGAGGTTAGTCACAGTGGAACGTCTGTTCATAAAACCATGCTGCTGTTCAGGTATGGACGCAAATATGATTGGGCTGATAGAACGAAGGATCACTTTTTCAAAAACCTTGCTAAAAGTATTCAGAATCGAAATTGGCCGATAGTGATCTATTCTATTGCGAGATCCTCCTTTGTGTATAGGAACTATTCGCGCTTCCTTCCAAATGGTAGGGAAAGCACCAAAAATATTTACTGAGCGCATGAAGATGCTACAAAGTGGTTCAGCTAAGGTTTCTGCACATTTCTGGATAAACAAAGATGGTATGCCGTCACTGCCAGGCCCTTTAGTTGCGTCAAGTGATTTTAGCACACTAAGAACATTACCTTTATTAATAATTAAGTTAAAAGCAGAGTTACAAGGCTCACTATAGGGTAAGAGCAGGCCATCGTAAGAAGATGCGGGTGGCCGAAAAACACTTTCGAAAAAATCACTAAAGCCTTGGCATACATTATCTTCAGTAGTATATGAAGTATTTCCTAATATCATCGTGTTGGGGTAACCTGTGTTGGAATTGCGTAATGAATTCATATATGTCCATAGGCGCTTTGGGTCCTTTTTTATAAGAGATTGCATACGCTCTATAAAAGAGTTTTTACATTTTTTTTTGCACTCGTTTTTGTCTGGCACGAAACTCAGAAAACTCGTCATAATCTCTAGGGTTACCATATAGCTTCCACTGCCTGTGGGCTTTAGTTTTATCACTAATAATGTGCACTAAAGCTCTAGAGTACCATGTTGGATAATTATTTGACAAGTTATATCTTAGTTTAGGCACAAACAGGTTAAATATTGACTGTAGTTTACAATAAAAATTTTCAACTACCTCGTCAATAGTCTCACCTGTGAGTACTTCAGTCCAATCTATTGTTGACAAGTGCTCATTGACCTTTATGTAATCCACACGATGGAAACTAAATTTCGTTATTGACTTACGTTTAGAAATCGGTATCATTAGGTCTGATGCATCCAACACCAAGGATGGGTGGTATGTGTCTTCTGAAACTAAAGGACTGTTACTTTTACAAACATCAATTGATGTGTTGCTAAGAATTAAATCTAAAACGTGATTACTCGTGTTTGTAATTAAGTTATGTTGGATAAGTCCTGATTCGCTACACATATCAAGAAAGTCAACTGTAGCATTTTGTAAATCAACCGAACCTCTACTGAGTAACGTTGGTCCTGAAGCAGTCCAATTCACGTTAGGCAAATTAAAATCGCCAGTAACAATGAAGTAATCGTCCGGGCATGAAGTCAATACATTAATTAGCATATTAGTCACCGAAACAAGTCGGGTGGTTTGGGAAGCGTCAGGTGGTATGTATACTGCGCATATATGTAGGTTGCGGCCGCCGCTGGCTCGCAAGGAACGTGCCGGCACAGTGACCCACATGCATTCCACTCCGGCGCACGCCCACTGCGGTCGCTCCTGCGCCTGGAGCTCACATCTAGTGCATATCATGACGCCTCCCCCTAACTTCTTAGTAGAAGTTTTTAGCGAGCGGTCGCAGCGATATAAATGATAGCGGCTATCACATAACTCACCCGTATAAAAGCCATCCGTCAGCCAAGTTTCCGTAATAAGTATAACGTCAAACTTTTGTGATAATATATTTTGCCGGAACTGCATTGTCTTCGTACGCAGACCGCGCACGTTTTGATAAAACAGTTCAAGGCTATCCTTATTAGCCATCATTGTTACATATGCATAAAGGCCGGTGAAAGGCTGGGTGAAATACATGAATCACCGCTGCAAACATATTATATTGTGAACAAAGATAAATAAATTCAAAGTTAGATTGTAAATAAAAAAGTACTAATTTATTCAAACTTATAATTATCAAATAGTAAATTCGTACTATTAAATCGCTAATCGCTTACTAAGCACCGCTGTCTGTCTGTCTGCCCGTCTGTCATCAGGCTGTATCTCATGAACCGTGATAGTTAGACAGTTGAAATTTTCATCATCATCATCAACAGCCTGAAAACGTCCACTGCTGAACATAGGCCTCCCCCACAGAGCGCCACTATTAGTGGCTGCTTGCCTCCTGCATTCATCGGCTCCCCGCGGCTTTCACCATTTCATTTCATTGATGATGTATTTCTGTTGCCGCTATAACAACAAATACTAAAAAACAATAAAATAAATATTTAAGGGGGCACCCATACAACAAAACGTGATTTTTGGCTCGTTTTAATAGATTATGGTACGGAACCCTTCGTGCGCGAGTCCAACTCGCACCTGCAGGGTTACTCTTGACACTCGATTTCAATCGTAATTTGGGATTTGGAACGAAATCGTAGCATTTGGTACTCTTGAATCCGATACTAGCGCACGATTGGAATCTTTGTCCGTGGAATTTTACGGAACTAAATGGAATCGACTCATTTCTACACCATCCGCTTTTTCGGTACTCTTGACGCGATTTGACATTGGCAAATTGAGTTTGAAGTAGAGTTTGCGATAGAATTTTCAGACCTTTCAAAAGTTAACTTTTTTGCGTTCGAGTGTGTTGTGTTAAGTGGTTTCGGAAGCAATTCGGAAGTAAAATGGCACGTTTAGCTCTTATTTTTGATATTTTGGACAATGCACATAGAGAAGATCTAAGGCAACGTCGAAACCTAAGAAGAATGGCGCGATACACTGAGAAAGCTTTTGCCATGAACGACAACGAGTTTAAGAAATGTTACAGAGTGACGAAAGACCTTTTTGAGGTCATATGTGGCGATTTAGAGCCTCTGATGGCAAAGCCTACTCGTCGTAGTGACATGTCCTCGAGATACGAGGTTTGTAAATATAGGTGGTAGTTCTTTCATGCGTGGTGTTTTTACGAGAAGTCTCTCTCCTCCAACTTTTTGAACTTGTAGGCCTGTTTTAATAGTTGCCTTACATAGCATCACAGAATTGGTAATTTCTGTCGTCCCATTTCTTTTTTGTCTCGTATTTGCCATGGGCGGACCGCAACAGACCTTTTGCTATCCCTGGATTGTCCCCAAGGAAATCCGCTAGAGCCTCCAGCTGCTGGTAGATTGGCCTACTCATAATCTTTCCTGTTAGAACGGACGAATATCTCCAACCAAATACTTCAAATCTTGAAAACAAAACCGCTAAACAACAGCTGGAGCGGAGTTTTGGCGGGAACGCGGAAAAGTTCACGTCGGTGCATTGTATTATTTTACAAAACTTATGCTTTTTCCAGTGTTAATGTTTAAAATTGGTGGTGTTTTACGCATTAAGTGCTGAATTACGAGCATGAGTGTGGGCAAGTGATATAATGTAGTGAAACGTGGTTTTTCGTATTGCTTCCAAAATTCCATAGAAGCCTCTAGTAAAGTTGCCACCACTTTACTAGGGCATGCCTTAGACTGGATTATGACTTAGACTAGACTATGACTACTCTGACTGTGACTATGACTTGACTTTAAGTGAAAATTTCCATAATACGATGAAAAATTACAAAACTTGACACTGGCTAAATACACTATGTGTGGAGCCAAAATATAAAAAAAAAAAACAGCTGGAGCACACAGAACATTGATACTAGTTTTTTTTTCTAGACAACCATGATGTCAATAATGACATTATTCATTCAGCCGTTCTTGATATTATTCGTCGGTAAATAACCGCTTTTATTTCTTTGAAATTGACTAAATATCATCAAAAGTGAAGGTTTTATGGTAATATATTTTTTATCACTGTTATTAATAAGGTTTTTACATGTTTTCCACAAATTTTGGTATTAATATTTTCTATTATGTGTGCATGGCAACACTTACATAGTGTTGTACTTTTATGGGTCACAATATTAAGTCGATTGCATTTCCGATTTCAATTTCGATCTCGATTTTGTTGAAGAGTACCAAATTGTTTAACATTGGAATTGAGATTGGTTCGGATTAGAATTAGAGTGAAATTGGGATTGGATTCAAGAGTAACCCTGCTGGTCGGTTATTTATTTAGTCGCCCATGATAGTTGCACTAGGAACTCTAAATTAAACAAACAGGGGGAGCGAAATAAAACCGTCAAGTCGACGTGACACTGACACTGCACTGCGCACGTCCGTCATCCTGAGACATCACACAGTCTATTATTTATTCAGCTGGCCCTAACTAAGATTCCCTGTATCTAGGGACCCAGGAACTACGAGGACCATGCTCCCACAACACCCACACACACAAGAAGTATTTGCGCTTTTTTTTCATGTGCACAAATACTTGTTCTGTAGCGGGAATCGAACCCGCCGCCTCCGGGTTATGAGCCGACCTGCTCAACCACCACACCACAGAGGCTGTCAAAATCACCTAGTTAAGGTACGTTTAGTGATGACTAAACGCTATCACACCTTCCTAAATCGGTTCCTAATTAGGCAACTAACTGGGTAGCAAGTAAGCTTCCTTTCCCGAGTCCTAACTAGGCGACTGAATATGTAATTGCGGCATAAGATTAACTATTACTGTCAGGTCATTCTCATTTTCCGACTAATTTCACTTATACCTTGTTCATTTTTGAATGGTTTTTTGACAGTTAACGCCCATGAAATTTCGTATTGTTTACGTTAAAATTCATGAAAACTAAATCAAAATGTACATTTATCGTATCGATTATTACGTTGATGTACCCAATTTGATTAATGATAATAGTACAATCGGAATGGTAACATTTTTTTTTTTTCTTCTTTCTTCGTATGAGGAATGGATGGCGCCGCACGTCTTGTGCATTTGCCAGCGTCATGTTCATGAGTCTTCAACTTTAGTGTCTTGCGCTTGCGAACTCTTGTGGATTCGTTTGATGTGTTTATTTTAGCAGGTGGTCGAGAATCTTTAGAACATCCCTAACTTGTCAGTCGTCGAGCTGTCAAAAAACCATTAATAAAATGGACAAAGTATAATGCCGTTGTTGGGTATGATATAAAATGACTCTATTGAGCCATAAGTAGAAATAGAATCAAGTAAGCGTTTTCGCGCGTCTGAGGTGACGCTTTCTGTTTAGATTTAGATAGGTTATAACCTATCTAAACAGAAAGCGTCACGGCATCTATCTATCTTACTAATATTATTACACGTAATTATATAGTTACAAAGAGTAATTTTGAAAATTCTGTAATCCCCGTAGTTCCTCACGAGCATTTACTTAGCTTTTATGTGTAGATTTTTTTTAAATTACGTATTTCGTTTAATTTTTTAATAAATATAACTATTTTTATCATTGTTCATAATTTAGACCTATTTATTTCGGTTTTTGAACTATTGTTCATTGTTCATGTATGGTAGTCTGTATTGTATTTATAAATATGGATCTTAGAATAACATTTCATGTTTTCTTAAGTTACCTGAAATAAAGTTATTATTATAATTTGCCAACATTTAAATAAAATGATAAAACAGTATCTGGATCGTGTAGGTTGCTCCAGAGAACAGTAGCAAGGTGTTTCATTCAATTGCCTTGTTTTAGTAGTAGAGATGCAAACCTTTTCACGTAGTCGACTTCTTAAAAAATGTAGCTAAATGAATGATGTGACGAGCTAGTCGATCATCTGGTGTTAAGCGTCACGGCCACCCATAACAGATTGCAGTGTTAATCGGAACTCTAAATCAAAGAGTATCCTCTATACTAGGTCTGTGATTAAAGTTTCGCGCGACACTGCGCACTGCGCACGTCATCCTGAAACATCACACAGTCTAAAAAAGATTTCTAGACTGTGAGATGGTAAGATCAGTTCATAAGTCCTATTTGCCCAGTGACTTATCCTACTAGCTACAATGCCCTTCAAACCGGCGGGCTTATTACATATTTCGCAACAATACTCAATACTCAATAATTTATTGCAACCATTATTATACATTATATACAGGTGTTAATAGCGTGTTTAAAGGTAACATAATGACCCTGCTTGGGTATAGCAATAACGTGCGGAGCGAATCGACTTAGTCTACAGTGAATCGTTCCGAAAGGAATTCGTCTAATGTACAGGTAACAGGTAACAGGTTTAACAGGTTTGCAACAGGCGTAAATTTCGCGATGATTGCTGTCATACATCATTAGTGGTGTCGAGCATGTATGCTTCGCTACTGCTGTTGCTTTGCCACTGCTATGGCTTTGCTGTTGCAAATTTTACGTAATTACCCCGCCGGACACAGTATTGATTGCACACTGTTGCTTGGCGGCAGAATAACTGGCAAAGCGGTGATACCTACCTACCTAACCGAACTTAGCAGTAAAGTCCTACCACGTAGTAAAAATCCACCTAGCATTAATTTTATGGTGTCACTGTCACATTCCTAGTAATTTGCTCTGAACAGCAATACCTCGTGCTTAAGCGATTAATACTAGACCTTAGGTTTCCCTACCTGGACCCTAATTCTGTATGACCAATTTACGATTCCTTGCTTCGAAACCACGCGAATTCCTTGTCTTACATAAGAAATCTGCAAAAATCGATTCTCTATGAAATGAGAACGAAACCGCGCGAAATGAATGTGGAATTAACTGGGATTGGCGCGATTTGAACTGTCAAAAATCATATTTCCACTCAGGCGTGTTCCGAAACATCGACTCGTTAAAAGTTACCACCACTTATGCCAATATTAATTATTCAAAATAAATCTAATTTTAATGTAAAGTGAAGGTATTTCTAAAGGTTTTCTGTCAATTTTTAATAATTACCCATGGCTTTGTTATATCACAACATAAATATAAGCCATTACTTTATTTTAAATTTTTAATGGTTTTGGGATGAGAAATATTTGAGTTCTAAATCGGAACGCACTCGAGAGATAAAAACCTGTTATAGATTATTTGTCTTAGATTATACAGAATACAAAAATTGACGATTTCGTGCTGTGACACGATTTGAACAAGACACGATAACGACGTGGTTTCTGTATCATGTGGAATCTGTTTTCATACAGAATTGTGGCCCTGTTTGGTTTCAGAATATCTGCTGCGACACATGGGAATCATGTTGCAGGTTAACATAGTTTAAGACCCGTATTACCTACAGAATAACGCAAAGAGTGAACACCTATGCATAACGGTCAGTCGTGAATCAGTGCTCAAATCGAGATTTCATACAACAATGATTATAGTCTATAAATTAAATCACGACTTGGGTCACCAATTCACTATCATAAACTGAACGCTGTTCTGTAAGCTCTAAGACCGGGCTTCCACTGGCAAGAAAACTTCTACAAAAAGGGTCCAGGCATCTATAAGACTGTAGCTTGCAAAATATATAGTTGACACATTTGTTTTTACATCAGACTTATCCTAGCATTTGACCACGCTCTCACCTGATGGAAGGTAACGATGCGATCGAAGGTGTGGCATGATGACTAAGTGTAAGTACCTAAGTACCTATTCACTCTTTTCTTGAACACGCCCGGGTCATATTAGACGCTGGCAGGGTATTCAATTCCTGAGCAGTTCTAATTAGGAACATGGAATTGGGTACGAATGGATGGCATTTCGACCATGAAGGGATGGTGCTTCGCCCAGCGTCTAGTGGTCGGTGACGGGGATTAAAATCGGAAATCAAATCGGATCTCTCGGTGTGTTTTTGCGAAAACGAACACTAGGAGAATGATCATTACTAAATAAATAGGTAAATTACCTAAAATTCGCTCTGTCATTATCGAAGAAGATGAAATGAAGGGTATTCATATAATGGCTAAGTACCTATACACATTAAAGCTATGCATCAAATATTGACGACGAAAACCTTGCAACTACGCATAATTTTGTAATAGCAGCCTTAGATCAAGAACAATTAATTATTTTTGATAGCTGAATGTATACTTATGATAAAATTGAAAAAGTCGTCAAATTGTGATCATACTTAAAATGTATGAAAAGTTACAATAACTAGAATAGGTATTTGGCTGAAAGTAGGCATTCATTTATCAAACCAACGAAAGTAAATAAAAGATTCTTAATACCTACCCATAGATATACTACACCTTGCCAAATTAGAATGTGCCAAAAGGGGTTACGGCCTCCACCCTGTGCCTGCACTCAAATATTTTTTAAATAGCAACAACGTAATGAAACTCAGTTTGAAATGAAATACAGTTTTAAATAAAAGAAACAAAACCTGCATATTCCCTAAAAAGTAGACACATATACAAAAATAAAACCACTACCTCTTTACGGACATCATGACAATATTCTGCCTACATACACTCTTATAGGAATTTGTGGCTATCTGTTCATAATTCCTGGCTATTTCACTTTCTTTTTCGTGGGAGAATTTAGGTAATTTTGCTACGAAATGCTCTCCATCCTCTGACTTCTCTGCATAAATCTCTAACACCGCTTTTTTAGCTGCATTACTCTGTAGAATATCTGTATTCAAACCTTGTGAGTGTCTCACCCTACTCTTAACTTTACTTGAAATTATTTCTGCTGTGAGTTTAGAAGCTTTCCCGCTTGAAATAATAACTTTGCTGTCCTCGGCAAGATTGTGAACTGTGCTGTAGCTTAAACTTTTCATTTCTCTCACACAACTCTTATTTTTTATAATGGTTTTCGTCACTTCATCTTTCTCAGCTCTAGAATTCTTCACTATTTCTATTGTTTCAATCGCTCTTATTTTTTCAGCTATCTGGGTTAACGATTTGTTTCTACTGTGTATAGACACGGTCAAGCTGTTAACATTACCAAAATGTTTTGAGTTTTGAGTTTCAACATCAACGTATTCAGCTGTTCTGTAGTTAAAAAGGAGTATGTCATCCTCTGTTCTTAGATCGCAATTCGTTTCTACATCATTTCTCAATTTTCGGCGACAGCAACAGCTTAAGTTCATGTTGGGCTCGTTCAATTTTGCTGCAACTTTGCTGCACATGCATCCTTTAAATGTGAAGTTATTTTCATCTAGATCACTGTCTTTGCTAATGTAACTATTGCCTTCTGTAGGATAAATTGGTTTGATGTTGCTGTCCTTTATAGATGGAAGAGTGCTATCAAGTTGGTAGTAATTATTCATGCTATCTGTGTCTCTAAAATAATTTGGTTTTAGAGAAGTGTACGTGACGTCTTTGAGAAGCTCATTGCTAGTTACATTCACATCATCATTTTCGCTGCTATCTGTTAAAATTATCTTTAGCATGTCCCTTAGTTCCCTTACTGACTCTTTATTCTTGCTTTTAGCTTTAACCGCTTTCTGCATTACCTTTTTAAGTAGTGCTTTCTTATTTTCTTTGGAAGCGTGCTTTGAAGTTTCACTATCAATGTTACATTCATTGCTTGTATTGACACCTAAAGTCGCAGCATCTTGATCGTCAGTATCATTAAAATCTGGTAATTCGGATTCGACTGTATTAGTTTCATCAAACTTTTCACTTTGACTTTCCTTTTTACTGGATAATAATTTTCCTTCAACTTTTTCATCTTCTGTTCCATCTGTAGGCAGTAACTCGGTACTATGCGATGTAACTGTAAGGTTGGGTTCATAGTCGGTGAAGTCTTTGCTTTGGATTTCATTGCTTATATTACTATATGTTACGGATTTTTCTACTGATGAAGATACATTCATTGTAGCTCTGTGTACAGAAAAAACATGATCCTCATTCGGATCTACTTCTACATCACTATAGCCTGTTGATACTGTATGAAATTTATCTGATATATTTTTGGAAAAGTCTTCAGTATTTTCTTTTTCGTCAGCATTTTTATGTTTTGGTTTAAAATTTCGTACCGTGATTTTAATATTTATATCATTCTTCGTATTATCATCTTCGGTAATTTCTTTAACTCCATCTTTAACAACAAATACATCTGGAGTAGACTTTGTAATACTAACGCTTTTATTCTGACTATCTTCTTTCTCGTTCCCTATATTTACCTCTGTGGTTTTATCGCCTTGTGTGATGCAAAGCTTTAATTGTATTTCTATTAAGTTAAGTAGACTTTGGTCACTTTTAAACGCTGCAATCTCGTTGTGATTTTCATCCTCCGACATATTTGTAACTGCTATAGGTGTGCTTACTCTATTTATTTTGGAGTCCCTATACATACCTCCCAATACCGGATGACATTGGTTTCCACGATTATAGTCTCTTCTTTCGTAAAGAGTTTGACCATCTTCATCTTGCACTCTTATGTTCAACGGTTCTCTTATCTTTCTGATTTCTTCAGTACTAGGCGTCTCCTGTTTTATTTTAATTGATATCCTTTCAGTTGAACATAATTTAATTACACCTTCTCGCAGTTCAGGGTCGTCCAAAGGTGGGCAAGGTTTTTTCTTTGAAGGTTTCATTTTCAGGGATAATCCCAATCTTTGTCGCCAGGTGCCCGAGCCGATAGCTTTTGAGGGACAAGCTGGTTTCGGAGGACTAGGACAACCTCCTACTGCCTGATCCACTGAAGATTTTTTCTTACTTTGGCAAGTTCTGTTAGGTTCTGCTGGAGGGCAAGTCAACGACGGCTGGTTAGATACTTGATTTTTACAAGGCCAGGGAAATTCTTGGCTTGTTTCATCGCATGAACTCCCTGATTTATCCGCAAGTTTATCGTCAGATGATTGACATGGCAAAATTTTCGGTAGTCTTGACTCTCCCGTGGGGCTTTGTTTCAAATCTAATCCTGTTCTAGATCCTGCTTGAAAATTTTGCGGTGGTGCCATACATGGTGTTTCAGATAATGGTGGTGGTCGAACATATTTTAGGGGTTCACTAGATGGCCGCTTATTGGTTTGTGGGCCACACGGGTTTTGAGCCGTTAATGAAGCTTGGGACGTGATCGATCCACAGGTTGACTTGCTGTCATCAGGTAATGTATTTTTCAGGCATGAGTTTGGTTTTTTGCTTGGGCGTATTTTTGGACTTGGGCAGGGTTTTTTTGTCAGGCTTATTCCTGACCTCTGGCTATCTTGAGAGGATTTAGGGCTTACAATTTCAACTTCAGAACCGGAGAGGTTGCATGAAGAAGAACTATAACAGCATTCTTCTGGCTTCTTTTTGCATGGTGGAGAGTGGCACCAATTTTTTTTACAAGGTTGTTTAGAACGAGGCAGTTTTTCATTACTTGAGCAAGATTTCTTGCAGGGCGAAGCTTTCCTGCTAGGTGATTTTTTCTTACAGGGAGAAGGTTTCGGGCACGGGGGAGGTTTTGGGCATGGTGGGGGTTTTGTGCATGGAGAAGGCTTCCTGGAAGGCGAAGGTGGCGTACATGGCGAAGGTTTTCTGCAAGGTGAAGCTTTTTTGCAAGGTGAAGTTTTCTTGCAAGGTGAAGGTTTCCTGCAAGGTGAAGGTTTCCTGCAAGGTGAAGGCTTTTGGCAAGGTGACGGTTTCTTGCAGGGTGAAGGTCTCCTGCAAGGCGAACATTTCTTTTTAGTAGACGATGACTTTTTACAAGGTGAAGAAGGTTTTTTACACGGCGAAGATTTCTTGCAAGGTGAAGATTTCTTACAAGGCGAAGGTTTCTTGCAAGGTGAACGCTTATTGCTACTACCTGAACTGGAGGATTTTTTAAACATATTTGACAGTTTTGAACATATTGAGCTTGGTGGAGATATCTCTTGGCATGGAGGTGGACCTCCGGGTTTAGTTGGGGTACACTCTTGTGGGTTCTCGCAAGCTGGTAATGAAGCTGGACAAGGAGGCGGCACGCATGGATCAGGTGGCGGATAGCAGCGTGGTGGCAAGCAAGTAATACAGCTAGGCAATGGGGATTTTACACAAATGGGGCTCCCGGGTGGAGAACTAGAAGTTTGTTCAACGTTACAACTGGGAGAGTAAGGTCGGTTGCATGCTGGGTTTTTACTCATTTCACACGATTCTTTACAAGGTGGTTGAGGAATTACACACGGTGGCTGCGTATGGGCAACGCGATGTTTCGGACATTTGGACCCTTTTTTTTTACAAGCATCACATGCGGCTCCTTTAAATGACAAAATCCCTTCTATTTTATCTGAAAACTGCTTTCCTAATGTATAATTCATTGTTTCACAATCTGGCAATGAAACATGTTTTTTACAAGATTTCTTCTTTGGTGGCAGAAGAATCGGTCTTTCCATTCTTGGACATTCTATCAGAACCGAATTTGGGGCACAACCTTTACTTTCTATACTTGGCACTGATACGGGTTTGCAGTCCGCTTGGGCGTTATCTGCCCACTGAGACTTGTTACTAGCAGCGTAAATCTTTCTTCTTTTGAACACTTCTAACGAATCTTTTGGTAAAACCCTCTTATCAGTAACGTCCATTTCTGTTTTCGCTTTCGTAGGGTGCTTTTTGAATTTGTTGAAGAATTTATCAGTAATGTTCTCTGCCATTTTGACGCATTGTTCATTATAATTGCAGTGACTGTAAGCCGACTCGCAAGAATTCACAATAGAAGCAGCTTGAAAATCTTCATACACATTAGGGCACGACTTGGAACCGTCTATTTGGTTTAACAAGCTGGAACTTGATTTCTCCGAGCATGACCTAACCTGAGAGTCACTGGCGCGCCATGAAAACACGTCCAAATCCAACGGTGGACACCATTGGGATTGGTTACGGTAGTATTCTTGCAAATAGCTTTCTGCAAATTCACATTTCTTTTGGTTTGACTGAAGTTCTGGCTCCGAGTCTTCGTCAGTAAGGTAGTCTTGAATTTTCAATCTTAAAAGATAGAAAAATTAATTATTCTTGACAGTCTTTAAGTCACAAATACAACTCATTAGCAACTCTAGATAACATTAGGCAGTCCACATCGCTCGCTGAACTTACAACTGATGGGGACGAAAGATTCTCGTGATGAGATTATCGTGGTGACCACGAACGAGAATAAGTATAGCGTAGGCCCACTAGATAGACTAATGACTGGTAAAAACTGTGGGGAGCCGTTGGATGCAAGAGGCAAGTAGCAGTAACTAAACAACTAGTAACCGGCTAGCACTCACGTAATTTAGTCGAACGAACTCGACCGGTGTTCAGGCAATAAAGATGCCCATCTTCATGGAGTATGCAAGTAGCAGTGTTTAAATGGCGTTCAATGGGGGAGAATTTTGTTCAGCAGTGGATGTCTGCCGGCTGATGATGAAACAAGTAAGTGCAAGTATTGGAATTTTTTAGTCAGTAAGAAATAGTCGGCCGGCGTGACAAAAATGAATGGAAAAAATGGGGGAGACCTTTGCCCAACAGTTGGCGATTATAAGTTAAAAAAAACTTACATAGGTTTCCTGATTTTCAAGTCTGTTTGAGTTATGATTCCGACACCAATCACGTCGCATCTCTTAGGTATATTAACATTACTCCCCTGAATCACCACGTCTCTATGTGTAGGTGGGCTTTTAATAACTGTTTCTAAAATGTTCGATTCTGCATTTGTACTGTCTTGAAGACTAACTGTAACTTTGATATCGTTCGGAATATGGTCCCCTTTTTCTAAATCTCTGATGTCTTTTTTCTTCCTCTGTCTTTTTATTTCGGAGTTTGTCTCATATTCAACAATTTTGTAAACTTCTTCATCGCTCCAAGGATTTCGTTTGCTTTCGTCACTGCTTGCGGTATCAAAAAAATCTTTAGGTATATCAATTCTCAAATATTCTGAACTGACCTTACTATTATTAGCTAAGCTATAATTATTAGAATGTAGCACTATTTCAATTTTATGTGAACAGGCTTCTGACTTTTCGATGCACCATTTCTGATCAGAAATAGTGTCTAGTCCTATGTTTTTCTCTTTAATATTATTGTTTGAATAAATTTTTATAGGTATTTGTTTCACTGGTTTATCTATAAAAGTTTTTGGGATCATCCAAGCTTCAATGTCTTGTACGAAATTGACTCTATGTTTTGTGTAAGACTTATAGATAGAAGAATCTCCAGTAGTACTTTGACTTCTAGATCTAAACACGACGCCTGTGTTTTTGTAAACTGTATCTAATAGCTCAAATACGGTACTGCTGCTTGCAGCGTACATATTGTTATGCCATCTGACATTAACGCTTCTGACTGATTCAATAGTGCTGCTCAAAAATTTTTTAAGCCACTCTGTGCGTGTTATCTCGCTGGTTTCTTCTGGAATCTTCGATATTTTGTCTTTGGAAGTTTTAGCAGCTCCTATCTTTAGTACTAAACCATCTCTGATTTCACACCGACCAGCTGTAACATGCTTCTTTGGATTGTAAACTTCTTTATTTTTATCTTTGCTTTTCTTTTTGAAGAAAAAGAACTTCCTGCCCTCTTTCTTTGGCGTTCCGGATTTTTCCTTCATTTCTTTTTCTGACTTTTTTTCTACGTCGTAAGAAGGCATTGGTGTTGCACGTCTCTTGCCATAAGCGTCATCTTCAAAATTGAATTTCTTTCCCCACAGTTTGAACATTCCTTTAACTCCTTGACATTCACTATCAGCGGAATTTTGCGGCCATTGCGCACTACATTTTGCTTCCTTACAATAGTGGCTTTTGCTTGTATCTTGCTGCACGCTGTGTATTTCTGGGCTGTATTTCTTGGTATTTGAATAAGACCTTCCTATTAAAGATGGTGGGTCTGATGTTACAGACGCATCTTTATGTGTAGCTACTAAATCTTTTTTAGATGTCTCCACTACACTTGAACTAATTTTCTTTGAACTGGACATATCTTTTCTAACTAGTCCTCGCCTAAGTGCTTCAAAACGGCGTCGAAGTATTGACGCACTTTTGAATTCCGATACTGGTCTCTCATAACTAGCCTTAGATTCTTTAGATTTTGTTGTTGAAAACATCTTTCTATATTCCCTTTCTAATTTATTTTCCATTGGATCTGGAAATGAGGTCCTGCTATGTTTCTCATCGCTAGGATTTTCCAGATTGTGAACATGTTGTACCAGAGAATCTGAAGAAAATGTTGTATCGGCTTCTTTGGATTTAATTTTAATTTCTTGTTTCTTCTTGCTTTCGATGAATTCAGTAGAAACTTTGGATTTTTGAGTGTTTTGTGATACTTTTTGGACTAATTTTGTTTCTATTACTGGCGGTGTGTCTTCAGTTTGAACTCCTTGTTTTTCTGGCTCCATTTCAGTTTCAAATTGAGTTGAAATAGTTTCCATCTCTTTCTCAACTGTATTACTGCCTATTTCAGTGTTCTTCGATTCGAGGCTTATTTTGGGACTTGTAGCGCCTGATTTTGTTTGTATGATGGGAGATAGCTTTTCACTGATGACGCATCCAGTGTTATACTCGAGAATTCCGCCGACGCATTTTGATGAAGTTTTTTTGTGATCGTAGTAGCTGCCATAAGTTGTTAAAACCGAAGTCTTTTGAGGACGGCTTTTGCCTACAAAAGAAAAATACTTACTGTATCATCCATTTGAATAATTAGGACAAGATAAAGCTAGTTCAGCTAAGTACCTTACCTATTACACTTAATATTATAACTTATAGCTGGATAGACGAATTAGGAAAGATTTTTAATCAGTAAATATTTTCGTCCACCTACCGCAAAAAGTTATTTTTCACTATGTTTCATATTTTATGTGCAGTTATTTGTCGACTAAGTTAGCGCCACGCTATGCTTGGATCGGGAACTGAATCGCAATTTAGGTTGCTGGACACGCGACCTCATTTTCGCTCATGACTTTTCACGTAAGCGAAGCGTTCACAGGATATTTTAAATATTGATTAACTTTAACTAATGTTTTACAGTAAGGCTCTGTGGTCCCAGCGTTGTGAGAATAGAACCAACCAATCTCTTCCCGTGGGTGCCGTAAGAACCGGCTAAAGGAATATCCAGACAATTCTCTTCGGTACCTTCATTGAAATCTTCTGCGACCACCAAGCCGCCTGTCAAGCGTCGTGATTATGGCAAACCTTCCCTACGACAAGCGTCCAAAGTGGCGTTTTATGGGGACGGCTTGTATTCAGCAGTCGGGCTAGCACGGCCGGTAGACAAAACTGTCTTTCCCCTGTTTTACTTCAAGCAAGTATGAAGAAAGTGACGTAAAACGGGGAAAGACAGTTTTGTCTACCGCCCATGCTAACCCAGCAGTGGACGCCTTCCGGCTGTTGATGTGATGGGTATGTGCCAAGCTATGGGTTCACTATAATGTTTTCCTTCAGCTAAGGCTGATCAAGCTCATTGCAGGATATGAACCTACGACCAAAAATTGCAAGCACCGCTGTAATACTCACGAAAAACAAAAGACGACAAATCTGAACTCCCGACGCCTCTATTGTCAGTTTCTGGCAAGTATATCCTCTTCACCTTTCTCCTCTGCAAAGCCTTGATGCTACCTACTCCAATATCAGTGAAACTCCTCGATGTGGCGTACGTATACACCTGCTTCGGTATGCTGCTAAAGTATCTAATATCTTGATGCTTTCTAACTGGTATGACATTCTTACATGTGCATACTTCATTGTCTTTCTTACTGTCGTACTGGCAGCTAAAATTGCATTTGTCGTCTCGTCTTTGTGGAGAATAGTCCCTGGTCTCACTTCTATACAGCTGGTAAACCAGATTTTGACCGTCTCTTATCTTGTGCTTAGTCACGTATACAGCTTTGCTTTCTTTCATTTCTCCTTGTATCCCATTATCTTTTGCGTGTTTCACATTTTTTATGTCTCCTTTGTAATTCTTCTGCAAAAAACATACACTAACAGTCATATCTTTATAAACAGCTAAATGCGTTATTTTCATCGTATTTTCTCGCTTACCGTTTGATCAAAATCACTGGAAATTTATTTTTTGTTTTACATAAAATTTTTGATTCTTTGACAATTTTAATTGTCACTTTTTATGATTGACTTGTGCTTGTGATTGACTTCTTCTCACTTCTTTTACATCACACAGATTAGAGAAAAAACCAAGAAAAAAACTTCTAAGCCACTTCTAACCACAGACCCACAGACATTTATTATACCTGCAGCTTCCTGATTATCAACAAAGGAATGCTCAAAGCTTATCTCAAGCTCCAGCTTTTCCAGGAGATCCACAGAGTAAATTAAGTAGGCTATCCAACCTTCTTGATTATAAGCTGGAACAAGAAATGATTATCCTTTTGGCCTGGAATAACTCTTTATTAGTCTACCAAAAACATTGATTAACCTTCATACTTCTTCACTTATTTTTTCTTCTTTATTATTTTGACGTGATGTCACCACATTTTGTTTTGTGCTCAGATTTTGAGAAGTCAGAGCGATTTTTGTGAGATTTTTATTATTTGAATAGATTTTCGAGCATTTTACAAAATACCCAATGCAGTGGCTTATAAACGCATTGAAAATAGTATGCGTGTCAAATTCTCGGCCATTCCTTCGGTAAGCATTTAGTTGAGCCCCGCAGTTCCACCCGCTGATAAATCCGTCCAGCCATCGTGGCGTTCAGAAGTAACAAACATTCGCACATACAAACTTTCGCATTTATAATACTTATTAATAGGATAGTAGGACAGGATTAGGAAAGTTCAGTCAATCAGCCAGAAACTTCTGGATGCTGTCATTTTATCAGCTGTTTCATCAGCATTAGCTTTGACAGCATCTACGATGAGGTGTTTGAGCGAGTCGACTCATATCTCGAAAGCTGCGGATCTGATTCGCGTGACGGCAAGAATATGTGGACAGGAAAAAGTGACAACTGTTCTCGTAGTTCTTGGGTCCCTTTATGGCAAGGAATCCCAGGAGTTATGAACCGAAATCTACGTATATGATTGTTTGAAGTAATTTATTATAGTTTATTTCATCAGCATGGGTTTGACTGTAATCTCTTATGGCTTAGCTGAGTTTTTGTTGGTATCTGCTTGAGGTGGGCAAGATATGATATTGATATTAATAACAATATTTCAGGTATCTGATCTCATATGATATCAAGCGAAAGTTATAAAAAAGTTCACATACACATCACAACTTTCAAAGGAAACCTTGAAACCTTCACAAATAAACGAGCATTCGGAAACATGAATGAAGACAGAATAAAATGCAAATCAACTAACAATAAATTCATATGTTCCATTTGTTTGAATTCTAATAAACATCAAAATGTTGATGATGATAGAAGAATATCGAGACATATTTCTGCTCCGAAAAACTGTGAAGTTTGTTCGGAAAAGCTAAGAGTACGGATTAAAGATGAGAATAAAATAAACAATGGTAGCAAAGGTAATACAGTAACCAAAGCAGTTCAAACGTTGCCAATAGATCTTAACAAAAGCTTGAATTTGCTTAACGAAGTACTTACAGTCTTTCAAAATAAGAAGCAACACGATGTAAAAGATAAATCTAAATCATTAAAAGACGTTAGCATTTCTACTAATGATTTTGGACATATTTTAAAACCAAAATTACGCATCAGCAAAGTATTTCAATTTTCTATAGATGAAAGATATGGTAGGGGAGATAAATTTACTATAATAACGTCACACGATGACATTATAAGATCACAGTGTTCAATAGATTTGCCGAAGCATAAGTCTTCTTCGATTCCCCAGATGAAATTGGAAGAGTTGAAACATTCGATGAAAGAAAAGACGAAATCAAAAGACGCTATCGAAGAAGTTAACAGGATGTTTGCTACCGTAAAAAGTAGAAGACAGGATATTTCAGAAGACTCGAATAGACCCTTGGTTAGAAACGGGCCCAGAATATTGCCAGTCGTCAAAACAGATGGTCCTAACATGTTCCATGCAGAAAGCGTAGAAAAACTTCACCCTCCCTGCAAAAATTGCCAGATCAGCGACTGCCTATCCAGTGGAGATTCTTTTGAAAAGTCCGAGTATTGCCATCACAAGCAGGGTCAAAATGATGACAACTGCATTTATATGATGTGTTGCCATTACAAAAACTGCCGCAAAATGCAAGCAGGTATGGTGTACTGCGAGCATTGTCACGAGGAAAGAAAATTTCGATGTAAACATAATAATAGAAACAACAAGAATTATAATAACGATTAGTTATTTATATGGATATTTATTTGTTACTTATGCTGTTGTATTTTGAGTAAATTATTCCTTGGTTGTATTATTTGTGTTTTTGATTTAGGTAATCCCTTATAACAACCACACTAAATATAAAAAGTAGGCAGTTGTTACGGGGTAGGACAATCATGTACTAGGGTAGCAAAAAGTATATCTATCTAGTAAAATCGGTTTTAAGGCTCCCAGCCGTTAAAAGTGGGAGGCAGGAGTTTTGGCGGGAAAGCGGAAAAGTTCACGTCGGTGCATTGTATTATTTTACAAAACTTATGCTTTTTCCATGAGTGTGGGCAAGTGATATAATGTAGGGAAACGTGGTTTTTCGTATTGCTTCCAAAATCCCATAGAAGCCTCTAGTAAAGTGGCCACCACTTTACTAGGGCATGCCTTAGACTGGATTATGACTTAGACTAGACTATGACTACTCTGACTGTGACTATGACTAGACTTTAAGTGAATATTTCCATAACTTTAAGTGAATATTTACACACTATGTGTGGAGCCAAAATATAAAGAAAAAAAAAGTGGGAGGCAGCTACCACACAAGCGTACACAACGATGTACACGCGTTTTGTCACCATCCAATAATTCATGTATCCCATTAACTTATGTATATTTCATCACATGAATATGTACGCATTAATTTCACAGAATCCGCCCTATTTACATATGATTAATTTGTCCCACTACGTGACACTTACGTTTGCCTATAATTTTATTCAAATCACATTATGTACTTGAAGAGGACATGGACAGTACTAAATCCACTTCAGAGTTCCGTTCACGGATTCAGTGAGAAACACATTTCTCAGAAGTACCGTTGACGGAACTATTGGAAATAAAGTCTCAATAGTTCCGTTACGGAATTACTTTCACGGAACTTCTGGGAATAAACGCATAAGGGCACCCTAAGGTGTGCGAGCCTCGGGTTGGGCCGTTGCCGGGATAAGAGTATCGAGAAGGCTACGTCCACTAGAAGAGTGAACCTTATGGAAAGTTCAGTAAAAACGGTAAAAAGTATCCTACACATGGTATACTATTTATACCGAAATTCAGTAATGTTCCCTCGGGAGGGGATTAAATTCAAAATGTATAGGTACCTACTTAGCTGCAATTCCCGCCCGATTTCATTCAGTCTTTTGTTGTGGAGGTATTTATAAGTACTATTTTAAAGCATGATGCAGAAGTGTACCAGGAGACCAGAATCAGAACTACCAAGTAGCTATGAATATTGCATACTCTTTTTTTACGATGGTGAGGACAAATGGAATACGCTTTGATTATGACAAGGGCAAGAAACAAATAACAAAAAATGTCAAACAATACTTTATTATTAAAACATCTTAAAACACATTAAAATAATTATAGAAATTATTGATCAGAAATAAAAACTCTCCGCAGATGGTTTCGGTTTGTCACCTCTGAAAATAAAATAAAAAACCATTATATTTTAAGTTACTAGGTGGTAGGACTTTTTCACTAGCTGGTAGGACTTTTCTGCAATGCTCGTCTAGGTAGGTACCACCGCTTTGCCAGTTATTCTGCCGCCAAGCAGTAGTGTGCAAGCACTACTGTGTTCCGGTTTGAAGGGCATTGTAGCTAGTAAAATTACTGGGCAATTGAGACTTTACGAGCTGATCTCACAGTCTAGAAAACTTTTATAGACTGTGTGATGTCTCAGGATGACGTGCGCAGTGCGCGGTGTCACGCGAAACTTTAATTTAGAGTTCCGAGTGACACTGCAATCTGTTATGGGCGGCCGTGACGCTTAACATCTGGCAACGCTTAGCTCGTCACGTCAATCGTTTACATAAAAAATAAAAATTGAGTGCATGTGGCGAAGCGGTAGCCTTTGCAGCTTTCAAACTGACGTACCCAGGTTCGGATCTCTCGGCTCTGCGCCAATGACTTCAAGACACGGGCGAAATTTGCACTCGGTCTTACATTGGTGAAGGAAAACAGCGTGAGGAAACCGGCATGTTAGTATCACATAATTAGAAAACTAAACTAGCTACACTACCTACTACAAGGAACACTTATGGACTGTATAATAGCCGCGATGACCTATAGACAGTCCAAGTGCTCCAGCCCACTACCGGTAGGTAGCGTACCCAACATGCTGGCAGCATTGTCTCGTTGAATTGCAATGCTGATGCGTTGGGCCAAATAAGTGCCAGCATTTTGGTCACGCGTCGCATCGAGCAGGCGCTCTGATAGACTTTGGTGCTTGCGATGAGCTCCCGGTCCCCACGGACCCAGGGTCTCAACACCAAACGGCTCAAATATGTAACCGCTACCGAGATTACTATATTTGCGCCGTTTTCGCTGCTCAGCAGAATTAGCCGCGGCGCCGGCGCTAACGTGTGTCTCGGGAAGGTGTGGCGGCGCCATAGTATCGACGCAAGTAGATTAGAAAACTTGTATCTAATGTGCCAATGCTTATGTCAACAATAATAATAATATACCTCTCATAATATAAAATAGCGGCTGTTTCATTTTAATCATTAACTATAGCACCCTGTTCTAAAAGTGTTACATCACTTTCATTAGGCGCGGTCACACGCGACTGAGAGCAAAAACAAGGCATATGCCTTGTTTAGATAGTGCCGTTTTTGAGGCGGTGATCGTGGATAAGCCTAGTTTACCTCATACTAACTATACCTACTAGTTATATCCTCAAACCTAGTAGTTAATGATTAACCTGCAGTTTTCTCCATATTTGTTCCTTGTCCGTTCCATTTTCTCGCTGTGGGCTCTCTCCCAGTTCCTTGGAGTATCTCTACTGAAAATAAATTGCTTATCTAGTAACAAACACAGTGCAGTGCGGGAAGCAAAGGGTACTTCGTGCTAGGGAGCAGCTAGCACGGACGGTAGACAAAATTGTCTTTCCCCTATTTTACTCCACTTAACAAGTAAGCAAGTATGAAGAAAGGAAAAATACAATTTTCTCTACTGTCCATACTAGGCAGGCTTGTATACCTATCTCATCATCAGCCTGAAGACGTCCGCTGCTGAACATAGGCCTCCTCCGTAATAGAGCGGCTGCCTGCCTCAGTTCCCGAAGAAATTTTGTTCTGTAGAGATTCGCTACATTTTTCAATAGCCTGGCGTATCTGGATGGTAAATAACTAAATAGGTAGGTACTATTGTCCTAAAAATGGTAACTACATAGAGTGGATGTAGGTGGACAGCCGATGGGGAAGAAAGGTTCTTGAGTGGCGACCACGAACCGGAAGATGCAGTGTAGGCCGGCCCCCTACTACGTGAACCGACGATCTGGTGAAAACCGCGGGGAACCGATAGATGCAGGTGAGCAGACGCTCAAAGTGGCGCTCTCTGGGGGAGGCCTATGTTCAGCAGTGGACATCTTCAGGCTGATAGTGATGATGATGTAATTATGTGGGTAATTTTTTTTCAATATCAAAAGCTTTTCGTTTTGTGACGTTGTGAGACGTCACGGTATCCTAGGATAGTTAGAACCTTAGAGGTCCGTTTAAAAGAATATAATAACGCGCGGATTCCTAAATATCGGGGCGTAAACCACTGCAGTCGGTAGCAACGGACTATAAATAGCTGCGATGCCGGAGCGAGCCCATTCACAGCTTGTTCTTACGCTGGACACCAGCCTAGTACTACTATAATAACTTAAATAATTGAGATTAAAATCAGTGTCTACATATCTCCGAGAATCCCGCTGGGGTGAGCTACCATTTGATAACTATTTACTTTCCTTTAATCTTTGCAGTCTTATAATCTTGTGTGTATAGCATCTGTACCTATAACGCGCGCCTCGCGCTCCTATACCTTGTAACTGCTGTGTAATCTGTGTCTATTACTACCATCCTTCTATCTATTGTTCTCATGTGTACTAAATAAGCTGTTCTGCTGTGCCGGCTGTATGTAAAGAATCACGAGCGAACTCATCATACCACCTTGGCCACCTTGACTGGCATGAGCTCCACCTCGCTACAGCGAAGAAGGCACAGCACAACAGTTCCTTCAGAACCAGAAACTAATACCGAGAATATTTCAGGATTCTCGGAGGACACTTACTACTACTCAGCATCTACCTGCTGGGAGCACGTATGCTCCGCGAGCTTCCCCTGGGAACCTCACTTTCCTCCACCGTCCTCAACCACGGGCCGGCTCGGCAGCTGCCGAGGCCACGTGTCTCCAGCTTCCTCGACGCTGGCAACTCCTTCACAAGGCTGACGAAGACCGCGTGGACTCGTGCCGTTGAGGCAGGCAAAGGCCAGTGCGACATACTAAGCGTGCTAATGAGCGGTTGTGCAACGAATATTGGAATGTTCTAAATTATTAAACACCTACTTTTCTATTGAGCATTTTTACTCAGAACCCAGCTAGGACTACCTACCTGTTGGTAGTGCCGTCTAACGGCATACGCCACAGTTTTTCTCCTCTACAAAAACAGAATACTTATTCACGACTTTGATCTATGAGGCTTAGGAAATGAGAAATCATAATTTTCCAAGATAAATGCATGAAAGCTGCAGGTTAGAAACGGCTAGTCGTGCTTCGCTATGAGAGATACTGATACAAATAAATTTGCATAATCAACTTTGGTACAAAGGATATATAAGAAAGAATTTAATCAGATAGATATTAGGTACGTTTGAATCACACCCTGTTTCTGGACTTACCCTTCCAAACCCAAGTTGAAAAACGGCTCGCCAATATTCAACCTTTCTTTACCGTTTCCATCAAACTCCTTAGCCAGCACCTTCTTCAATGCATTAGAAGACTGCACAAACTTGCACATGTACTCATTAAGCGTCCGCATCTTGTTCAAAATGTCTTCATTCTCAAATTTATTTTCACCATTGATCAAACTTTCTATTTCTTTACTTATATACTGGCAATTCCTTTCCAAGGAACTTTCTGGCGTAACGTTTTCAGTATTGGTGGAAGCGTGCTTGAGGATTTTAATTCTGGGTGTAACGGTTTCTATTATAAATTCTCCTTCGTCAATGATTTCATTTTGAGGTCTGTAATATGGTTGCTTTATTCCGTAGAGGGTGGAATTGGGGTCGTCTAGCAAACCGTCTTTTGTTTTTGCCATGACCAGTTTCAGGAGATTTTCGAGGCCGATTTTGTGAAGGTTTAAGAGGTGGCGATCGAGTACTGTTATTCTGAAATATTGGAGGAGTATCAGACAAGCTAACTAACATCAACAACAGCCTGAAGACGTCCACTGCTGAACATGGGCCTCCTCCATAGAGCACTACTTTGAGCTTGCCTCCTGCATCCATCGGCTCCCCGTGGTTCTGACCAGGTCGTCGGTCCACCTAGTGGGGGCTGGGGGAAGCTAACTGTACCATAGCTGTGGCATTTTTTTTCTAATGGAGCAATAGATTAAGGACTTTTAAAATACTTGACAATCAGCCTACAAAAGTAAAGAGGCACCACATAAGAAAATGTGATGAAGAGCGAAAAAGTGAAATGACTGGTTGCCGTCGTCCTTGTTTCCAGCTAACTTGGGTCCCTTCAAGTCAAAAGTGAACAGGTATCTTCTAGGCAAGCACGCACCACCGTAGGCCGCGTCTTCACTTACCATCAAGAGAGGCAGTGATCAAAGGCTGTGCCTTTAAATTATTAAATAAAAATAGCCTGCCTGCTGCTGACCTGTCAGCTTCAAAATGGCACAAGTGACATCTGTACGTTTCCTTCTGCTCTTCCATACAGGCGGTGATGTCTGAAGTTCTGGATAGTACAGACTCTGCTTTCAATGCTTTTGACGTGCAATCGCTTCGTGCTGATAGATTCTGAAATATAACACACTTTGTTGCGGCAATTAGGAATTTACTTGTTCGTCTAGTTGGGCAATTGTTATTGCTGTCGATAACCTGAACTCTCCACTCAAGTACCATCATCATCATCATCATCAAAAGCGGTACGGCCAAGGGTGGGGCTTAGTCAGCGGAGCTTTGGTCTAGTCTTCTGCGACCATCTGGTTATCCGTCTAAAAGGCAGTTCGGCGATTGGTTTGGGACGGTGGGTTTCTTCGTATACATTCCACATCACCTAACTGGTGAAGACGGCTGATTATGGACTTATCTACAACTTAAGTATCTATCTATAAGTATTTAATATTAAGTAGTCTCGCAGTTTCTAGAAATGATGAGAAAATCTTCATGAAAAGCTAGTTGCTGGTTTCCGGTTGCTAAAACTTGGATATAAAAAATTCCTACCTACATCTAAACAGGGCCAAAGAATAAGAAAACATTGGAATACCTGGCCGTCGTCCTTCATCATCATCATCGTCATCAACAGCCTGAAGTTGTCCACTGCTGAACATAGGCCTCCCCCAGAAAGCGCCACTTTAAGCGGCTGCTCGCCTCCCGCATCCATCTGCTCTCCGCGGCTTTCACCAGATCGTCGCTCTCTTAATACCTTGCCGTCGTCCTTATTTCTAGCTAACTATAACCTGGGTGTCTTCAAGCCAAGAGTGAACAGGTATCTTCTAGGGAAGGAAGCACCACCGTAGGCCACCTCATCACTTACCATCAGGTGAGACAGTGGTCAAATGCTATGCCTATAAATTAGTAAAAACATTATATTTCAAGGAAGTCTTCTTGCTTAGCGAAAGCAGCTTATCATTTTGGGCCCATAACCTACAAACTCACGTTAACATTGAGATTGCTTTCAGGGACCTCAGCATGAGAAAACAAAGTCTTGCTCTTGCATATCCGAGCTTTTATCTTGCCGAGCAGCTTCGTGGCTGATGACGTACGAGCGGGCACTGAAAACCACAACTATACTTTAGACAGGGTACCATTTGACTGGTACCAGAATTTTTAAGCAGCCTTTTGAACTTTTAACGGACAGCTTAACGTGACCTCCGAAGCACAGTACTCATTATCAGGTGGAAGACGTCCAATGCTGAACATAGGCCTCCCCCACACTGCACCATTTTGACCAGCTGCTTGCCTCTTGCATCCATCAGCTCCGCAGTTTTGAACAGATAGTTGATCCACCTAGTGGGCGGCATACGCTGCATCTTCTGGCTCGTGGTCGCAACTCGAGTACCTTTCTTCCCCATCGGTTGACATCATAGTAGTGCTAAGTTAAAAATACCAATATACAGTCACCCATACAAGTTCTGACAGTAGTGAACATATCCCATAACTTCAGCGACTGGCTATTGGGTGACATATACGACGGTGGACATTGGTTTTGTTTTTTTTTTCTTTTTTGACATAGTTGTGCTATTTGAGCAATACCTAATAGAATAGTTTTACTAACTTGAAACTACTCTGTTGTCTCATTTGAATGAGACCATTCCCAGCTTAATTGAAATGGCAATGGGCAGGCCATATCGCTCGTAGAACTGACAACCGATAGGAAAGAAAGGTTCTTGAGTGCCGACCACGAACCGGAAGACGCAGCGTAGGCACCTTACTAGGTGGACTGACGATCTGGTGAAAACTACGGAGGGCAGATAAATGCAGGAGGCGAGCAGTCGCTCAAAGTGGCGCTCTCTGGGGAGGCCTATGTTCGCAGTAGACGTCTTCAGGCTGCTGATGATTCCCTGCACTGTTAGAAAGAGATGGCGAAATATCGACCTGAAGAGATAAATTGGAAGCACTGTATATAGATAATAGAAAATGCCATAAGAGGAGACATACGTTTCAACCCCCTGTTCTTGTTTGCGGAAAATGGTGATGATGGTGGTGAAACACGGGGCATTGTGCTTGATCTTTTCTGTAAAGAAAATATTCAAAGTCATATAAAATAGAACAGAAAGGGGAAAATGTCAGTTATCCGATGACGGAAAATTCATAGAGAAAATGAAATACTAAAAATACGTAACAAGATCTATTTTAACCTTTTTACTCCTTTTTAGGGTTCCGTAACCAAAGGGTAAAACGAACCCTATTACTAAGTCTCCGCTATCTGTCTGTCTATCTGTCCATCTGTCACCAGGCTGTATCTCATGAACCGTGATAGAGACAGTTGAAATTTTCACAGATGATGTATTTCTGTTGCCGCTATAACAACAAATACTAAAAAACAGAATAATATAAATATTTAAGAGATCCCATACAACAAACGTGATTCTTTTGCTCGTTTTTATAGATAATGGTGCGGAACCCTTCGTACGCGAGTCCGACTCGCACTTGGCCAGTTTTTGTTTCTTATCATCTATTCTTTCTTTCCTCTATTTCCTTTCTTTTTCTTCTTCCACAGATGTATTTACCTGCCTACCTATTTACTTTATTCCATTTATTTCCGTACCTACCTTTAACTTAGGTGAACCCAGTTCAGGGAAGTCATCCCCCGCTGAAGCCTCGTGGTGGAGCTGACGATGCATCATCAGAGCGCTCTCGAACTGCGCCGTAAAGCTGCATTGCGAGCAGCTAGAACAAATTACCATTTCATGCATCATCAGTTGGAAGCCGTCCACTGCTGAACAGAGGCCTCCCCCATAAAACGCCGCTTTCGACGCTTATCATAGTTATAGGGGGGAATTCCGAGTGACACTGCAATCTGTAATGGGCGGCCGTGACGCTTAACACCAGGCGAACGACTAGCTCGTCACGTCTTTCGTTTACATAAAAAGTTACCTTAAAATATAATACCTACCTACATGTGAAAATGTAAACAATAAAAATATAACAATACTTATGCGATAATGCTACAGACTACAGTTTTGACCTATGCCACAGAATATAATGAATAGTACCTACAAGTACTCCTGTATTTACCTATTTTATTACGTACTCTGTGCTACTAAGAATTCTTTAAGCGCCTGCTCATTTTAGAATAGTTTATTACATCGATTGTCGTATTGCTATGTTCCAGTAGTTGGCGAACTATAATAATAATAAACTATTTATTCCAGGCGACCAGCTTATAATAGTTATTTATGATATTAGGGCGGTAAGTTGGTTTTTACAAACGAGTAGACAAATGTAAGCCCGAGACGACGTCGAGGGCTTACCATAGTCACCAGTTTGTAGAAACCAATTTCCGCACGTGTATCATACAACGTTTTTCAACACATTTGCGAGAAAACAGTACAATAGGTAACGAAGCTTTTGTTTATTGGTGGAAAAGTCGCAACAAACAATCTTTGATGTTCCTAATCTAATATGAAAATGGGCTAAAATGGCGCGCATTTTTAAAATGCAAATGGCGCCACGTGCGTGTGGTGAAAATTAGAACTACATCTTTAGTTTCATTTTCTCTTTAGTATTAACGTGAGACAAACGTATTGAGCAAAAACGCTTCCAAGGAGTTTCGATCATTCAGCTTATTTATTCTCGTACTGTGAAACTATTGGTGAAATTCTTATATGTTTTATTGAAATTAAAAAAAAAACAGTAAAGGTTACGCACGGCGCTATACAAGAAACGATGCGGTAAAATAGGTACTTAGGTGAGAGTACCTATTTTACCGCACGCTCCGTTGCATGGTGCGTAATGTTTAACTTACAATATAACTTTAACGTTATATTGTATTCTATGTATGTATTTACAAACAAAAAGTATTTAAGTATTGTATCAGTTATCTGGTTCCCATAGTACAAGCTTTGCTTAGTTTGGGGCTAGATGGCGCTGTGTGTAACGTCCACACATATTTATTATTTATTATTTATTTAATGTATACAGGCTTCGTAAATGCATTTTTTGAGCAAATGTGTTGAAAAATAAATAACAGGTCCTCGAATACTAGCACAGGTACCTATACTCAAGTATATTTAGGTAGGCGGGTACTTTAAAAAAGTCGACACCTTCTGCACCACCTAACGACATTCTATTATCCTCAAATCCTATGGAAACGGCGAATTCTGTGCCTCAAATGTAGTTAATTAGTAGGTAACTACTTATCTAACCCCCTATAGTTTTAGCCACAGAATTCACCCTATTTAGATAGGTCTAAGTCTATCGTTTTAGCCTATACGGCTATACCTACAATAATACCCATATCTATCTAAACCACGGACCTAGAATATTGTAATTCCTCTCCTAGGTCAATGATCTAAACTTAGGTATATCCCGTATTATAAACCTATGTAACTAGGGTGAATTCTGTTATTATAGGTGCCTCTAGGGCGAGTTCTGTGTCTCTGATTATGTAGGTACTTGCATTTTGTGTTGTTGCCCGGAAACGCACGTTAAACTATATGAAAAATCTTTAATATTTTTTACCAAGGGACAGACCGCGTATTTGAAATAAAAAGAAGAAATGCGTGCATTTACTTACCAATAAGCCATTCAAAAGCTTGTCGAGTTTACCAAAAAAAAACAGTAAAAAGGTAACTCAAAATTGAATGGTAAACAGTGTCAAACCGTCAAAAAGTACACGTATGTCCACAGATTAGAGAAAAACAAATGCTCTATGTCACCTCTTCGTGCACCTTTGTCTATGGTTTATGGAAGCAAAAGAGGTTTAGCACAGACTACGATACGTGAGGTTTAGGTTCCATTTAAGTAACTCTTCGAAGGTTTTTAGTCTTTACTTTTTATGAAGTTTTGCTCCGTTTACACCGTTCCAGTTGATTTTCATCGACCTGTTTGTTTTTTAATACGCTGTCTAATTTTACACAGGCAAATGACACTTTGGTGTCTTGGCTATTTGTAGGTATTTTCTCATTGGTAATATTTTTTTAAATGGAAGTTCCGAGAAGATTATATTAAATTACCTACCTACTCATTCTGCTTGCAAATGATAGAACAAGAAACTTAGTTTTGCTACCAAAAAAATAACATGAGTAGGTACCTACCTACATATCTAATTAATGCTTGGTATTAGGTACCTACTTGTAATATTTTTTTTATAAAGTAAATATCTATCTAAGTAGATAATTCTAGTAAGACGAGGTAATTAAACGACTCTGTTTAATTACCTCCTTGCTACTCTACTATTACTTATTCTGTGTCCTTACAGGGAAAACCATATAAAACCTACTTTCCTCATAGCCTATTAAACTGCGATAAGCATTGGGTAAGTATAGTTAGGAAGGTCTAAGTGGTTATTAGATGATATTTGCTGTAAAGTCTTTATTACATTGTAGCTAAAACAAGCAGAAGTTATATAACAATGTTGGACAACGTAAAATTAACTTATCATCAACCAAGTCCTTCATTACAAACGTGAGAAAACCTATTTTTCAATACACTTTGCAAACGATTACCGGCTCCCGTACGCGTTTTATCATGAAACAAACGAACCAAGATTGTTTGTAAGATGATAAGTAGTAAAACACGCTATAAGGCTGTGGAGTTAAGGCTGTCTCAAATTGTGTTCAAAGGTGTTTTTCTTTTTAGTTCAAAAGCCTCATGACATGCACGACACGAAGCGGCGAAACCGAGGCCAGTCGATCGCGGGGGGTCGAACAGAACGCGTGTCGCTGTCAAAAATCCTGTTTTCCACACAAATTCCTGTCCAGAACTAAAATACATACACTTCAAAACACAACAGAAGCTCAACAAATCTAATTCACTAAAGTGTTTTACGAAAAAGTCTAGTAAGACCACGTAAAAGTAATTTGCAAACCGGTCCACGCTATAGGAAGTTATATAAAGTTTACTCGTGCTAGCAGTTTAAGCCTTTTGTTTAGTGTTAAAAGTTTTAGAATTAGGTATACAAGTGGTAAATACGTTGCTTTGAGTGAAATCGGAGTTAAGTGAGACAGGTAAGTCGTTAAGTCTTTTTTTGAGTAATCGGCGACTTTCTCTAGACGTTTTAGGGTTGACTGCATTACTTGAATGAGTCAGTTTCATTCTTTTGTGTTTTTCTACAGTTATTTTTACACGGGTACTTAGCTGGCAGAACTATCTGTAATCTGTATGCTTCTGGTTTTTAAGTATATTTTTGCTAAGCAATAATATAAACTAATTGATATGCAGGAAAGATGAATAAAAAACAAGTAGGTACCGTCGTATGTGAATAACAATTCAATAAAATCTTATATTATCTCAGAAACGATTTTATAAATAAGCTTAAATTTTGCAGTTTGGTACGATAATAATAATTAAAAAAGACCGGCCTGGTGTCATATAAAAAAAAAATCTTATAAAAACTATCATTCTGTGTTAAATGTAACGTTTTTTTGCTGTCATCTTGAGGTTCGATTAGAGTAAGTGCAGCTTTGTACGAATCCAGTAACTTGAACGGCCAAACAGGTAATAAATGGGGCACTTGAACATAGGTAGGTACTTGAAGTGTAACATTTGGCTGTTCGGAACGATAATAGTTTAAGGAGGTAGTGAAAAAAATATTGTAAATTCAAAATAGGCACACTGTGCACTTGTGCACTGTGTAAGCATTTTTACAATAGAGCATTTTTTTTAAATGGCTTTAAGTTAGCTTATGTAGTAATGAATCATCATATTTGATTTGGTTTATTATAAACGGGCAAAGTGCAGTTATCCTTTAAAATAACTACTACCGTAATAAAAACCATCAAAAATATTCTAGGTCTGTGATAAAAACTACTCTACTTTGATTAAATGTTGTCACAAACATTTGTTTCTTATTTACTGGATGTAACAATAATGTGCCTACTAACTAACGATGTGTGAATTTAGTCACTAGATAGGTAATGCTTTGAATAAATGTGACACATTGCGGAATGTGGAAAACAGAAGGATAAATATTTATACCTAGTAGTAAATAAATAAATAAATTGTTTGTAGGCTTTGAATATGTGGGAATTCTGTGTTTGTAGGTGTGTATAAATAGGTACGTCGACATTGAATTAAAAAATATAATAGTTGTCTTTGAACTGAAGACACGGCCTTTTCTAGTCTTTATGATATGGCATAATAAAGTGATTTATACTTGAATCACAGAGTTTGTTTTTTTCTCTAATCTGTGACTTGAATAAAAAAATAAAAAAAAATTTCTTTTTTCTTTTGTGCAAAAAAAAATTACATTATATATTAAAAAAAATATTAGTCGTTGGTCAGCTGACTCAAGTTTATCTAGTATAGAATACAAGGAAACTTATTGAGTGGTTATTGCTTAGAGTGAATTTTGTAATCCATCATCTACCTATCATGCTTTCTAACTTGTCTAACGACAAATGCTTCAACAAAAACAAATTAGTAAGTAAGATCAATCTTCAAAAACATAGCAACATCTAGAGACGCGCATATTGATAAAAACCTTAGGCGTAATTTCTATTCTAGAAGTAGGTTTCACTTTATATAACATCCTTAAAATAGAATAGTTCACAAAAAGTGGATTCTAATAGGTATATTACCATTCTATGACGTAAGAGGGTCCGCAGTCCGCACCAAAGCGTTTCAAATAAGTAATGACCGCGTCGAATCGCCAAATGTTTAATATGCAAAAGCGATATTTATTATAAAAAAACCTTTTCTATTGTTGGCTCTAGACACAAGTTCTTATAACTTTTATTTATGTAAACAAATGACGTGACGAGCTAGCCATTCGCCTGATGTTAAGCGTCACGGTTGCCCATAACAGTGGCAGTATCACTCGAACTCTAAGTTATAAAGTACGCAGTGCAGTGTCACGTGACACTGCACTGCGCACGCCAACCTGAGACATCACACAGCAGTCTAGTAATAAGATTTCTAGACTTTGAGATCAGACCATAGTCTCATTTGCCTAGTAATTTCACTATCTACAATGCCCTTTAAACCGGAACACAGTAGTGCTTGCACACTACTGCTTGGCGGCAGAACTGCACTGGCAAATCGGTGGTACCTACCTAGACGAACTTTGCAGAAAAACTCCTACCACCTCACCTAGTGAACTTCCAAAAAAATCCGCAAAAAAGCATACTTTATGACCTGATCACACAGTCTAGTAATCTTATTACTATACTATAGTGTGAAGTCTCAGGATGACGTGCGCAGTGCAGTGTCACGCTAAACTATATTAATTTAGAGTTCCGAGTGATACTGCAATCTGTTATGGGAAGCCGTGACGCTTAACACCTGGCGAACGACTAGATCATCACGTCATTCATTTACTTAAAAAAAAATCACAGATCAACTTTTATTTAGCAGGAATGATGTAAGAAGGTCCGCCAGAGGTTCTCAGACGTCGAATCGCCATACATTTTCCATTATTCGAGATTGCTATCGACTAGCGACTGTAGCGAAAGCCATAATGACTTCCTCTTTAAGACTTGAATGTTAATGCCCTCCTGTTTTTAAACAGTTTGCCCTGGTTATGGGCAAATTAATTAGTGTTATGTAAGTTTGGCGATAGAAACTTTAATTCTATACTGTAAAAGTTGGTTGTACCTAACTTGAAAGATAGTAGATAGTGCTGAGTGTCGGTACAAAAAGTATTTATTATACCGCTAAGGAAACGTCTTAAGTATAATTATATTTATATTAACTAGGTTAGAACTTTAAAAAATATTACCTACGTAATAGGCCAAGGAACATTATGGTCATACAGGCTTCAAAATTTATTTTAAAGAATAAAACAGATTAAATGATGGAAAATAATTGATTCTCAAATGATGAGTGCCACAAAAATTTTATCCTCCCAAAGGGCCACAAAAAGTTGTGGCCCTTTGGGAGGATAAAATTTTTATTTCGACTTCTTCGTCTAAATTTAAAAATAACAGCTAAATTAAATGAAAAATAGACCGTTCGGGTCCGACTGATTTGTAAGTACTATAACCACATTGCCCTATTAGTTGTTTCTAATAGTAGAATTGAAATCATATTATTAATATTTTCCATTATCAGTTCATAAATGTCATAAAACATAAATATCGAAACAATGCTAGACACTAGCCACTTATTACAAAAGCAGAATTTAAATATTTTCATTTTTCATATTTCAGTCTATAAATACGAAATAAACGCTAATTGTTGAATAGATCCACAATGAATTTAAACCAGATAGTTATTTTAATAGACACAGCAGGTGCATTTGGTTTATTTTTATTGTTAAGGGTTTGTAAACAATATACACCTGTCACTATTTACCTGCCCGTAGCTTTGTATGTTACCTACTGCTATTTTAAGGAAAAGAAATATACTATGAAGCCAAGATACCTATCTAATTACGTATATATTTTCAAATAACTGTATACAAAATTAAAGGCAGCAACACTACGATCCAGCTCAGAGACAAGTTGCTGAAACAAGAACTGGATCAGTCTAAACAAGCATAGCGGTTCGTAAAGTATCTACAGTGTCACTCAGCGCGGCAAATTCAAATTTCCTTGCGTTCTTTTGCCAATAATAGCTTAATTACTCAACGTGATTACTTGAAAACTAATTTTGCGCAAATAAATAGAATAAATTACAATTAAAAGTATCACCTACATATCATTGATTTAGCGACAAATGGCAATAGACTGAAAAAGTAAGACGAAATTTGTTTATTGCCATTTGTCGATAAACCAATGATATCCAGGAGATACTTTTTAATCGTAATTTGTTGATAAATTCTATTTCTTTACGTTAAATCAGTTTTAATGTAATCACGTTTAGTAATTAAGCTATTATTGGTAAAAGAACGCAAGAAAATTTGAATTTACAGAATTTGCTCTATTTACATAGAAGTTTATATAGCCATGAAGATTTATAATAAAAAAAATAACTGAAGGACAAACCCTAACTATAGCTTTGATTATTTACCCTTAGGTATCCACCCCGGTTTTTTTTTTTTCTTATATTTTGGCTCCACACATAGTGTATTTAGCCAGTGTCAAGTTTTGTAATTTTTCATCGTATTATGGAAATTTTCACTAAGTCAAGTCATAGTCACAGTCAGAGTAGTCATAGTCTAGTCTAAGTCATAATCCAGTCGAAGGCATGCCCTAGTAAAGTGGTGGCAACTTTACTAGAGGCTTCTATGGAATTTTGGAAGCAACACGAAAAACCACGTTTCACTACATTATATCACTTGCCCACACTCATGCTCGTAATTCAGCACTTAATGCGTAAAACACCACCAATTTTAAACATTAACACTGGAAAAAGCATAAGTTTTGTAAAATAATACAATGCACCGACGTGAACTTTTCCGCGTTCCCGCCAAAACTCCTTAGCAGAAGTTTGAGCAGATTGGTTTTTAGGTAGGTCAATTGTTTCTTTCTATAATCTGTGGTAGGTACCACAGAGTAACGTAGGTAATACCGCCTCATCCTCAAAACCTCTGAATATCTACTGAATTCTGTGCTCAAAACTTATAAGTTATTACATATTTATTTATACCTACATTTTTACCTTTTATTTATATTGTTTCTTAAAATGCAAGTTAAACTCTTATTGAATAATCATTCAACACAGAAATCAGCTGTACATCAGAATTCTCGCAAAATGCAAGAAAACTAACGGTAGTTGCGTGTTAGACAAACCAGTAACAAGAAAGTCGTAAGACCCAACACCGTGGTTACGATTTGCGCTCTTTTGCTCCTACTAATAAGCCTTGCAATAAGTGTTAGTGGTAGTGGAAGATAGGCCTTATTGCCATCACTCATCTTGTGACTTGAGCCTTTGGGTCACTGGCTCTGAACAAGTGAGATAGCAACGTCTTATTATGGTAAAATGTTTGCGTGGGAAAGGGAAGGATGGAAACGCGACACGATTTAGAATGAGATGACAGATTACTGCTTGCATTGAGCTTTTAGGTCATGAATTTACATTTTGTTTTCATTAAAAACATTATTAGGCAAAAAATTCAAGGTTTCTGATTTTTCATCTGATGTAGGTATATTTAGATAAAGATTCTGGTTTTATACATTTCAAAATTTACTGTATCTTTACAGTGGTTGGAATCATTTCCGAGTTCCGGGACAGTTAGATGCACCTTAGGCCCCCCCATAGACGTTCAGTTTTATAGACATCACAAAGATTGATCAATAAAATTGAACGTACTAGGTGGTAGGACTTTTCTGCAAAGTTCGTCTAGGTAGGTACCACCGCTTTGCCAGTTATTCTGCCGCCAAGCAGTAGTGTGCAAGCACTATTGTGTTCCGGTTTGAAGGGCATTGTAGCTAGTGAAATTACTGGGCAAATGAGACTTAAGAACTGATCTCACAGTGATGTCTCAGGATGACGTGCGCACGGCGCAGTGTCAAGCGAAACTTTATTTTTGATTTCCGAGTGACACTGCAATCTGTGATGGGCGGCCGTGACGCTTAACACCAGGCGAACGACTAGCTCGTCACGTCATTCGTTTACATAAAAAAAAAATTAAAAAAAACGTGTATGGGGCCTTGGGCCGTAGCAGCGTAGGCCAGCCCCCCACTCGGTGGACCGACGATGTGAAAGCCGCGGGGAGCAGATGAATGCAGGAGGCGAGCAGCTGTTCAAAGTGGCGCTCTCTGGGAGAGGCGTATGTTCAGCAGTGGACGACATCAGGCTGTTGATGATGATGATGATGATGATGATGATGATAATGATGATAATGATGATGACATGCACCTTGCTTAAGGGTAGAGTGAAGATGCGGGTAGATGATAAAAAAGTTCTAAATACTTATTATCAATATTAGGAGTACTCAAAATGGTTACCCCCTCTCTCAGCCTTTTACTACGGGAATTCACAATAAATAGATATTAGATAGGCTCTCGTAGGTACCCATATACCTACTTCTGGTCGCAAGGTAAGTATAGAATACTTTTCATGCGTGTGCGGCGTATTTGCGCCAATCTCGCACCCATCGACGCGAAAAGCGACTTGGTAAAATGATTTTATTAGACTGGCAGACATACAGACAACAAATGTAATTCTATCAAGGCATTGACTATAAATCCAGTTGACCAATGATACAACTTCCCCTCATACGAAAATTAGTAGTGTATTTCAACTACTAATTTCTAATAAATTACGGGAACCTGTTGATGTCTTTTGTTCCATCCTGCTCTGTTCTTTGTAATTTCGTATGACTTGGTCTCGTTTAGTTACCTCGCAGGTACCGGCGCAGGTGAGTCGTGTTTGTACGAGAAATTATGTTCGCGAGCTATCAACGGGCTTTATAATCTTTGTACCAAGGATTCCGTTTTTCTAAAATGGCTACGAAATCCTCAAGCCGCAGTAGGTATATAGGCTATCATTTTCTTTCTTCTCAAGCGAAAGTCATAGACAATTAGAGAAAGCACTATGACCACAACGCGCCAATTATAGGTCGGTGACATTTTACGTTAACCAATCACGTACTCTGAAAGTTGACAGCGCCAATTTTGGCGCACGGTGATTGGTCGATGTGATTTTCATACTAAGTTTGGAGACGTGAAAAGGAAAAGTGAAATTGACGTCATCATAGAAATTAAAAATTACATTATTAGGTAAGGTGTGGGTAAGGTTAAGGGTAAGGTGGTTAAATGTTTTTTTCTTTAATCTGTGGTACTACTTATAGTGTGACGACGACATTAAATAAATAAATATGTGTGGACATTTCACACAGCGCCATCTAGCCCCAAACTAAGCATAGCTTGTTCTATGGGAATCAGATAACTGATATAATACTTGGAAACTTTTTGTTTGTAAATACATACATAGAATACAATATAACACACAGACACAGAACAAACATCGATGTTCATCACAAATGTTTGTCTCGTGTGTGAATCGAACCCACAACCTATAGTTCAGAAGGCAGAGCTACTACTAACTGAGCTATATATCAGGCCAGGCCAGACATTGAATAAAAGAGATCATCGGTACATTTTCTTACATTTTATACCACAGACTACTTATTTTATACCAGGAAAACAATGAGCAGGTTTCACTGACCTCTATAGAGGTCAGTGGCAGTTTTCTTTGTCATTTTAGGATTATTTATTATCTTTCACTAGATGGCATTGGTGACAGTTTTGAAAACGGTAGTGTATTATGACCAAAGAGGATTTTGTACTTATTTTTTTAAACTATTTACGTTGGCTGAAAGAAGTTCTCCGCTGCCACTATAAAGTTTAAAAAATATACGTGAGCGCCACCTCTTGATGATGAGAGAACTAAACCACACTAAACTGTCAATGCCTAAAATAAAACTGCCACAGAACTAAAACTGCTCATACCACTGACCTCTATAATACAAGTACTTGTATTATAGAGGTCAGTGGCTCATACTTTATAGTCAATTGTTTTTTTCTCTGATCTGTGTCATACTCCGTTATCACAAAGAGTATATAATTTACAATTTAATCTCAGCTTCGAATCGGTCCTAAAAAGCGATCGGATCAGTTCCCAATTTTTATTAAAACCCCAGTATCTTCTTCTTTGTTAAAGATACAAGACTACTATCTTACCAAAAAATGTAGCTGAAAAGTCAACACAACTAGCTTTTCAAAATAAAAGCTGAGAGTAAAAAAATGACGTGTCTACGATGCTTTGAAAAAACACTGATCCACTGATCCCACAATGACCCTACGAGTTCCGAAAACAACGGAAATACGCCCACTATTTCCGAAGTACGGATGTGCACGGGTTTATTCCAACATTCCCAAACCATGACTGTTGTCATTTTGGTATCAGTACAGGCAGCTCAGCGGTAGCCCGTGTAAATTTGAATCCGACGCACCCAGGTTCAAATCCCTCTCGGCCCTGCACTACAGACTTTTCAAGCAAAATATCGCAATGCCCGAGCGAGATAGTGAATCGGCGTGTACCTATAGCAGATGTGCAGTCGCTTTTACAATCACAGACCTAGAAAACATCGTGAGGAAACCGGCATTTTCAAGAATCACTGAAGAGTTTGTAAAGCTACGAAGTTTTGGCACTTGTTTCAGTGTTTTCGAAAAAGCTACCTTATGGAAGCGTTTCTCGGATACCTTTACTTTCGGGAAGTAAACTAATTGAGCGCAACTTGAGCTCTTTAGGTTTAGGGAATGAATGAATGATTGAATGAACGAATGAATGATTTATTTATGAATTTACAAACATCTTTTAGGAAATACTGGGTGGCGCAAAAGTACTGGCACTAAAGAAAATACTTTTATTTTTTTTATATGACATTTTCTGTCATTCTGTTGTTGAAAATTGTGTAGTGAACAAATGTAAAATACACTGAAAATAAACATGGACCGTTTTACTCCCCAAGAACGTGGAATAATTGTGTCAATGTTCTTACGGAATAATTCATCAGTGATAAGAACACAACGTGAATTTCGTCGACGATTTCCCCACCGTCCGGCACCGATTGGTCGCACAATTCGACGCTTTGCCACACGCCTTGAAGCAACTGGCTCAACATTGGATAGACCTAAGTCTGGGAGACCAAGAACAGGCCGTTCAGCTGAAAATATCGATGCTGTGCGCGAAGATGTGGAAGAGTGTCCAGAAACATCAACGAGGCGACGTGCCACGCAATTGGGCATTTCCAGACGGACCCTGCAGCGTATTTTGGTGAAAGACTTAAAGATGTTCCCGTATAAAACTCAAATGACTCATCAACTGCTGCCTGCTGACCACCGAGCTCGTCTAGATTACTGCCAGCGCGTCATAAACCTCAACCTTGAAGAGGATGATTTTCCTTCAAAATTGGTTATGAGTGACGAAGCGCATTTCCATCTCTCAGGGCATGTCAATAAGCAGAATACTCGGTTCTGGGGCACTGATAATCCGCGCATTATTCAAGAAACACCTCTACACCCACTAAAAGTTACTGTATGGTGTGGCATCTGTGTTGACAGAGTGATCGGACCCTATTTTTTCGAAGACGCTGGAGGCAATGCGATAACTGTCACTGGAGAACGCTACAGAACCATGTTACGTGAGTTTTTGATACCCAGTTTGGACGAATTGGGGCTGGAGCACATCTGGTTTCAACAAGACGGCGCTACGGCACACACAGCGCGCGACACTATGGACTTAGTGAGGGACGCTTTTCCAAGCCGAGTTATCTCTCGTTTTGGCGATTTGCCTTGGCCTGCAAGATCACCCGATCTGACCAGTCCAGACTTCTTTCTTTGGGGTTTTTTGAAATCTCGGGTGTATGTGAACAAGCCACAGACTCTCGCAGCTCTAAAAGAAAACATTCGTCAAGAAATAACGAACATATCGCAGGAAGTGTTACGGCAAGTTATGCAAAATGTCATAAATAGGGCTCAAATGTGTATCAACTCTGGAGGTCACCATTTAAAAGACATCATCTTTAAATCCTAATGGTACGAAATTTAATGGCACAAATATACATTTAAAAAAACCTAAATCTAGTTTTCTAATTTAGAAAAAATGTTATAGCTGAACCAAATAGGGTCTTTACTTTTGCGCCACCCAGTATAATAATATACAGATAGTGTTGATAGTCTAAAAGTTGTTACACCTTGGTACCCAAACTAGGATTAACCTGTAGAATGGTGTATCAATGCCCTCCGCCAGGTTTAATTTAATGCACAATGTAGGTAGTGTACCTACGCAATGATTAAAAAAACACATAATTACGTAATGGTTTTCGATTTAAATTAACCCACTAGTAATTGATTGGTTTTCAATAATTTATAACACCAGATATTATAAGAAAACAAAAACAAAGTTGTGCAGCATTTCCAGGAAAAAGAATTATAACTCATGGGACCCGACTCCCAATCCGGATGTTAGTTGGCGCCACTTTCGACCTAATATTACTTTGCAGTAGCAGACATAGTCCATAATGTACTGTAAATACTAACTAAACTGCTTAGCACAGCGTCGTAGATCTTCGAGGAGTGTGTAACTCATTGATAATAATCAGCTGCAAAATACCCAGGTCAACTTTTAATAAACAAAAAACAAATGTATGCGTCACTATAATAAGTTAAAACAACACAACAGTTATAAAGATCGGGGAAAAGCGACCTACGCCCCCTTAATACCTCGCACTAGCAGTATTATTGTAAACAATAGCCGCGTCGGCAGAATTCGCGGGTGTCACCGCTTGGTACAGATTGTGACGGCAAAAGGACGGGTGTGCGCGAGATCTCGCCACGAAATAATATTTTTATTCTATCTTTTACAGTTCTTTGCTACAAAACTTAATAGTAATTTTGAATATGAATGTTGATGGCAAAAAGGTAGAGGAAAACCGAAAAAAGTGTGGTTGGACTGTGTGAAACGTGTGCTAAGGAAAGGAAGTAAATGTTGAGATAATATCTGACAGAAAGAGTGGCAGAAAAAACATGCTGCACCGACCGACCCCGTTTTTAATAGTACTTACGGGATATTCACCGTGATTGGATTTCAATATTATTAAATGGTTTTTTTGTAGACTGAATAATAAAAATTATGATTTACAGCTCTTCTTATTAGTTTTTGTTGATTGATATACAAATAGATACAAAAAGTGTTTTATTTTTCTTTATGGGCCAATTTTTCATTTGCAGGATATTTTTACATGTAAACGAACGACGTGATTTCAAAGTGTTTAAAAGTGGTTCTATGGTTGAATCTTACTACTCACTTTTTATAAAGTTTTGCGTTGATTACATAATCATTTAACCTATTCTCGTCATTCAGTTTAAAGTAAATATTAATTCAAATGTTCATGAAGATGTTAATTAAGTTATTATATAATTAACTGTACAAATAGTAAGATTACAAATTACGCGTAGGTATTTACTTTGCAATTTCATTTTAATAGTACAATAAGCGATACATTCCTTACTCCGTAATTCCTTCCTACTTAATTTTAAGTGAAATATACATAATTGTGTACCTGCCTACTTATAACTTAAGCCAGTTGATTGGGAATTAATTCTTTTTAAACTAAAACATTAATGTAATTGCTGTAATATTTTATTTTCATTTAATAAGTACTCGTCAATTAATTGTAATTATATTGACATTAACAAGGTACAAAATGCTTGGAATGAATGCTTGAATGTGATATAAGTACCTACCCATTTAATTGTATTCGTTTAAAATCTGTATACTCTAAACTGTGTCTTAAAATGCAAATACCTAACGAAATTTGAAAATTGCTAATTAATTCATAATTCATTTTATTCTGCGAAATGTACAGTCGACAGGTCTTATATATAAAAATGTCTTAAAGCTAGGGTACATTTACCCGGTACGGGTGTCGCAGGCTTAGTTTAGGTTAGTATTATAGTAAGTACAATTAGCAATTCTCAAATTTCGTTATGTATTTGCATTTTAAGACAGAGTGCAGAGTATACAGATTTTAAGTGAATACAATTAAATGGGTAGGTACTCCTATCACATTCAATCATTCCCACTTGTACTTACTACTAACCTAACCTAAGCCTGTGACACCCTTACCGGGAAAATGTACCCAAACTTTAAGACATTTTTATATATAAGACCTGTCGACTGTACATTCCGCAGAATAAATGAATTATGAATTATGAATTGGGAAGACTAATAAGCGTAGGAGGTAGTAACAACGTGCGGTTAATTATCATTGTAGGCTTATAGGTTACTTCTGTTTTAATTAGCTACTAATTTAGACGTAGGTATTTACAATTCTGTAATGAAGGCCATTAGGGCAGTGAGTCTTACTAGTTTATTTATTGTCGAATCTCTTCTGAATTAGTATTTTAAATAAGTACTGCTGTAACAAACACATGAAATACGTGTATATTTGTGTTGATAGAAGATAACACTGGTAACAAAATATTTAAAATTAGAAAGATAAGACGCGGATTATAGTAATTAGCTGACAAAGTTGATTATTTTAAATTCGTATATAGAATTTAGGCCCATAAAATATTTTAAATCCTACTGGTGTCTGTAGAAGTAAAAACGCGGGAACCAATGTAATATACAGGCGTATATTGCTAATTTTGATATAATTCAAATCAGAGGCAATGCCGTTACGTAGAAATGAAAGCACCAAAAAGAGTATCTAAAATACTGACGTATCGAATATCGAATGACAGTGTTGCCAGTTGCCAGCTATATAAAAACATACCAAGTTTAGGTTTGTACAAGATTCAGTGCTAATAACAACTTAATGTTTTTGTAGAATAAGGATAATTCATTTCATAAATATTAAAGTGTATTATTAACAGACACCTAAAACAATGACACGTGGCGCCACAGTCGCGCGTTCAGCACAGGCTCTCTCATCTCTAAGTTGATTGCGGATTATTGTTTAAACTGCTTCAATTATCACTGACACAACAACGTCCGAACAGCCGTCACATGTTATCTGAGCAGCGGTCGCTCATCATTAAATTTACATCAATAAAATAAACGTTCTAGCCTCAGTGCATTGCTGTGCCTCGAGCAAGCGTGTAGTGCGCGCTATATTACCACGCTTTACGTCGAATAAACACAAGTTCCTATTTGAATTACGAACTGCTTAGGTGTTGGTGTTTTGTTTTTAATTTTTTAAAGTGCAATGAAAATGATGGCAGACGGTGACGTGCCTCTAGTCGCCAGTTTTGGCGGTAGTGAAGTTGAGTTTGGTGGAGCGAATGGCACGAAAACTGTTGCTGGCAAGACTAATTCGAGGTCAGTATTTTTAGTTTTTAAATGGCAGTCGCGGAACTCGCAGAGAGTGACCCTATCAAAATCTTTTTCCTCCAAGTTTGCATATCTGCGACAAACGACACTCACCTCTATCGTGAACTCAGTAAAGATATTTTTTCAATGACTACAGGGAAAGGTTATTACGACGTTTTTCATCTACCTACAAGAGAGGAAACTATGTAGTGGTTTCGACAAACATTAATTATGAGCAATTCTAGTTTAATAGAATTCTTATAATGTTTTTTTTGTGTTATACGACATATTTTATTTACTATTGTTTTTACAGTAATAATTAACAGTTTCTGAACTAGCCAAAATGCACTTTGTCATCTTTGTTGTCTTAACTTTAGCTGCCTTGAGGTCGTGGTCATGCAGCCATGACGCAAGCAAGTTGACGGTCAAGAAAAATAAACTTAAAAATGTTGTTTAAACAAGATTATGCATGGAATCGGAAACAAATATTTAGACAGTCTATTTCAGTGAAACTTATTGTTTCATTTTATGCGTTTAAGTTTTGTGAACTACCTACTTGAATACACAATAAAATTAATAACTTACTAAAATTATGACGTATTTAAATCTGCTTATTAATTATTTGTCATGCGAAATCTACGCATCAGGTGGCGGTAAGAATAATAAAATGTTCTATAAATTAAAAATAATTGATAAATCGCATTTTTAAGTGTGTACCTGTGTAAGACATAAACTATAGTGTAGTCAATAATTAAAATATCTCTGAAAAACAAAAACAGTAAATAATAATCGATTAGTATATTACATTTCAAAATAATTAATAATTACTGGCTATAAAATAATTATTCAAAAATTATGCAATAAAACTTTATGACTAACTGTTTTGCTTTTATTAAACAGTTGGTTTTGTCATAAATGTCAAAAGTCACGGTTGTTTACTAACAAAAACAGTTTTTTGTGTGATATTGAAATTAACACGCACGCTTTGCAAGGTTCTTCAAGTTTTGGTGACTAAGTACTTACCCATCAGGTAAGCCATTTGCTTGTTTTCCACTCCATATAATACAAAAGTTTAATAGAAAAACAACAGGTATGGTAATGTTACCATGTTTTAAATTAACTCAGACTAATATCCATATTCTCCTTTAAAAATGCTTTGGCCCAATCATTTCTTTTAATCATTTCTTTTCTATCATTCCTATTTTATTTTATTTTTTCATTTTGAATAGGTAGTAGGACTTTTCTGCAAAGTTCGTCTAGGTAGGTACCACCACTTTGCCAGTTATTCTGCCGACAAGCAGTAGTGTGCAAGCACTACTGTGTTTCAGTTTGAAGGGCATTGTAGCTAGTAAAATTACTGTGCAAATGAGACTTTACCAGCTGATCTCACAGTCTAGAAATCTTTTTTAGACTGTGTGATGTCTCAGGATGATGTGCGCAATGTCACGCGAAACTTTAATTTAGAGTTCTGAGTGACACTGCAATTTGTTATGCAAACGCTATGTATTGACCGGCTAATAGAGGCCACAATACAAACTCTATGCACCTGTGGGTTGCATGAGGGTGTTCTGCTGAGATTGCGTGTTTAGTTACGTGATGTAGTACATGAAACACGAAGGTTTTGTTATGTAAAAATAACTAACTGATTATAATTGCACAGAGTTCGCATAATGCTGATTCTGCAATCCAAGGCCGGATTCAGGCACTGAATAGTATAGTACTACGTAGGCAAGAAGGGGTGCTGATATTTCAGCATGAATCTGATACTTAATTAAATTATTTAAATCAGTTTATTTTTAATTAAATTTTTTTTGTTTATTAAGTTACTAAGTATTTCAACTACTAATAATAGTTACTTTCTTACATAAAATCACACTAAGTAAATAGTTTTTTTTTGAACAATCGTGGCAGAATATTTATCTATTAATAACAATGAAATATTAATATCGCAATATTAATTATATTAATTTAAAGAAAAACTTCAGTTCCGCCACAGTCTAGTGACGCCCCTGTGTGGATAAATATGCGAGAAATTATAAGCCGGAATGCTCAATGCATGTAAACTATGCAGAGCTGTAATGATGTAAATCTGTACAAGACAATACCATTGTGCAATAAGCATCTATTGACAGGGAAATGTGAATGAATGATTCATATTGCAACGAGATCTGGCATGTGTATAGTTTAAACTATTCATATGACAATTGAATTTGAACTGATTTTGTCTGATTTTTCTAAATAATTTTATGCAGGTTTATTTAAAAAATTCTGAAAATGTCAATTTTCATTCAAAGAATAGACTATTGTATTTATATAAAAACTGTAATAAAAATACATTCCTAAAACAGGACATACTCAGTAGGCACTTATTTCAAAATTAGTATTCAATAGAATATCATGACCAGTGACCACATTAGACTTGAGCCTCATTCTTACGGGCCTAATATGATGTTTTCACTATAAATTATATTTTATCTTAACGTTGCGTGTCGTGTTGTTATTTTTACTATGTGCATTGACTTATTTGAAATTTCATTAAAATTTGTGTTTTATAACATTAGTCATCAGCTGTGCTGTTTTATACGATTAGCTACCTAATTCTTTTGTAAGAATAGAATGGTTTTCCGCGTGTCAGGCCTCGTAGCTCGAACACCCACTGGGAGTGAATGCAAACCCTAAGTCATGAAATCATGATTTCGCAATCTAGCGTTTGTCTATTTATATTCCACCTATTTCGGCCTGGGAGGAAGGTCAGGCACACAGACGGTGAAAGGAACAGATCCTATTTCAATGATGCAATCTCATTGTCCGTTTGTCTTCTAGACAATAATATTCTTGTGTAATTATTTATTATTGAAACAGTATCTGTCTACAATTGAAATTTGTCTCTTTTTCAGTATCTCATTTAGATTGGTAAACTCTGTGAGCCTGTACCAATTTGCTTGAATACAACCAATATAATAATTTCAATGTTTATTTTTTAGCATCTAAATCCACTTTCTAAGCAAATAAAGATTTCATTCATTCATTACGTTAATAGGTTTAGTTAGATCAAGCCTGAAATTAACTTTTTTCATACTAGATAGTCTTGAGTTTGACCACAGCGATAATGCGGTCGACACATGTAGCACGCTCTCCTATAAGAAACCTGGGGATCTGGCAAAGATCCCTTTACATTAGCGTTAACGCCAATCGGTATGCCATTCCCATACATTTAGAAATTAGCGTATGGAAACGCTAATGGAAAGGGATCTCAGGTAATGTTATTCGCATAAAATCAAAATCAAAATCAATTTTTTTATTGCAAATAGGCTATTTTTAGCACTTTTACAAGTCAAAACTAGATAATGTATTTAAAAATAATAAAAATTAAATTATTGGACATTCTAAGCAAACATAACTAAACAAACTTACACAGTGCTTCATGTCATAAATTTCAAAATATTATAATTATAACAAGGCCGTTACAATACATTTTGGAGTTAGCGTTGGGCGTTAACGCTTATGGAAAGGTATCTTTGCTGGACCCCCTGTTCACTCTCCTCTTGAAAACGTTAGATTATAGCTATTTGGAAACACAGACGTTGATAAAGAGTTCCAATCCTTAGCCGTTCGCCTATAAAGGTCCTAGGGGTACTTATTCTAGATATTTTCAGCCAGCAATATGTGACTGCTGTAATGTAGCCTTCATGATTGTGGATCAAAACGTTTCGGGTGCACAGTTTTCATTCATTAATCCATTGTTATGCATGCAGCGCATCAACTCTCCAAGGGCTAGTTAACAATAACATTGATTTAATTTACTCAACTCATAACAATTTTTAGTTTGGACGTTACTTTAAGTTAATCTTCATTGGGGGAATTACGAAAATTCCACAATAACATGTCATCAGTGTATCGCTGTTTTTACTTCACAATAATCTGGTAAAAACGAGTGTTCGTTAGATAAAAACAAGGCATAACGTACCACCATAACAAAACAAATGATCAGCATAAGTCGCAGAACAATGCTTTGTTCTAAAAACCTACATTCCGAAGACCAGTGGGCGGTACGCTATTCGACCAGCTTGACGTAATAATATGGTGCCTACCTATGTATTATTAAATAATAATTATAACATATCTGTAACATCATAACTTTGTTTAGACTAAGTATAGGTAATGCAGGCTGATACAGCACTATTTATTTATAACAAGCCTTTAACTATCGCCGCAATATGAGAGCTCCTGGTACGTCAGCACTCAGCATGTGATGCGAAATGTGAATCTAACAATAGAAATGCTTAACTTTTATATTATTTAGTTTACTTACTTGTTTTGTCTTAAATTACCAATAACCGAACGCTTCCACTGCTATTATTATGTTCTTTGAAATATAATAGTTATGTTTTAGTTACAGATGATACCATTACCATTTACCATTTTACCATTTTTTGTTGCCATTATGATTTTGTACTTACTAGTATAACATTATATAATTTAAAAAAAACTACTTTCTACTACTTTACTAATATTTTTATAATAATGTAAAAATTCCCATTTTTACATAACATGATACAAAAATAACGAACATGATAACTTCTTTGTACACCTTTTCAGAACCTATATTATTATTTATTACGAAAAAAACTATCATGTGAGTAAATTATTGTATTATGAATATTTTTGATAACTAACAAAAATTATTGTTTAAACATAATATATTTCAATGTTTGCGTGCATAACACCATCCATTATTTGACAGTTATCTTTTTTTGTGACGCATGAACTTGTCAAGGGAGGTTTTCGCATTCAGCCAAACATTATCTACTTTGCATTGTAAATTATTGAAACATATTTAGTAATATTCGCTAATTTTTCTTAAAAATCCTTTCAAATGAAACAAACTGAGACATGCCAGTTCAATAAGCTCATCCTTGACTGTCTATCAAACGTTACTTGCATTCTCTTTTATTGTTTAAACTCATTTTACAAACAATTACATTTCAGGGTTCTGTTTTTACAATAACACTTCTTATTTTTACGTTTTAAATACTTAATAATTAAAAGTTGTTAATTGCTTCATACTTATAAGTATCTAGACTGTAAAATAAAACAAGGCAAATGGAAGGCATCGGCTCATAAAATATCTTTTAATAAAAGTAAAACTGAATGACAACCGATGGGGAAGAAAGGTTCTCGAGTGGCGACCACGAACCGGAAGACGCAGCGTAGGCCCCCCACAAGGTGGACCGACGATCTGCTAGCTGATGGATGCAGGAGTCGAGCAGGCGCTCAAAGTGGGGCTCTCATGGGGGGGCCTATGTTCAGCAGTAGACGTTTTCAGGCTGTTGATGATGATGATGAATTTTGAGACTGAGAAATACTTGAATGATATCACCATCATTTCGCACGGGTCCGTAAGAGCTGGCTGAGGGAATATCCAGGGAATGGGCAGCAGCATTCTCCTCGGTCATGCGTTACAATTTATAGCAATCGCTAAGCCGCCTGCCAATTGGATGGTGTTCGCCATATTCACTACGCTTGGCAGACGGCTTGGTGATCGCAGTAGATTATAATGTGCCGAGGAGAATGCTGCTGCTCATTCCCTGGATACTCCCTTAGCCGGCTCTTACGACACCCACGGGAAGAGATGGGGTGCAGGTAATATTCTTACGCCAGGACTTATAGCGTCACTTTCGTCATAAGTATATTTGTTTTAGCTAGTCACTGCAGCAACTGGAACTCTGTCGTAAGAGGAAAATACAAAACATTTTCCCTCTTTGCTTAGGATTTATTCTTTTAACATGGTCATCTTTACAAAGAAAGAACTTTCAAGTAATCAATCCTAGTTGTGTCCCGCGGTTTCACCCGCGGATAAAAAGTATCCTATGTGGTAAACCAGCGTATAAGCTATCTACATTCCAAATTTCATCAAAATCAGTTCTGTAGTTACGGAGATTAATGGTAGCAAATTATTCACACACGCAACCACAAACTGCCGCAGAAGTGGGATAGGATGGACATATATACCTCTTTAGATAGGATACACAGATATCTACTATACTAGAGAGGATAGGACAGTTTATAAATAGAAAAAAAAATAGTTTTGTAATTCAAAAATGGATTAAATTTTATATATGGGATGAATTATTTTATTCAAAAATGGAACATAGTGAAGCAAAATCAGTGACGCACTAAGGAATGTTGTGGGGCGCGGGCAAATCATACTGTGCCTTCAGTGACGAGTCAATTGAATAACTTTTAAATGTGTTCAGCTGCTTCTTTTAAATTCTTGTCTAAAGAAATCTGATTAAATATGAAATTGAATTAATTAGGTTCTCATTATTAAGTATGTAAATTACCTATTGTAAAATAAGCTCGTATATGATTTTAAACGACAATTGTCTGCAATATTTATGCATAGTATTATGTAGCACTGTTGTACACAGTAAGCCACAAATCGCTCCACAAGAAATGATTTTGAAATAAGCTGAAAATTGCATAATATCAGGAAAGTACAGGGGTGGGAGTGAAAAACCAGGGATACGTGATTTCATAACTGCCTTTTTGTCACGTATACCTACCTATAATACTAATAATATGAATTGTATGCTATAATGGTACATTTATTATATTATTTTTATTATGGTAAAATTTCTGCGCAAAAAATAATGATTGTTGGCCATATCACCTCAAAATTATAACAATGAGAGATACAATCATGAACATAAATATGCAATAAAGTTTGATTCAACTGAAACCAATGAGTGGAACACCTTGCCGGCGTCCTTGTTTCCAGCTAACTATGATCTGGGTGTCTTCAAGACGAGAGGGAACAGGTATCTTCTAGGCAAGCATGTTCCATCGTAGACTGCGTCATCGCTTTCCACCAGGTGAGACAGTGGTCAAATGCTTTGCCTATAAACAATAAAAAAAAAAAAAAAAAAAAAACAACAACAGGTGTAACGTTTTTTAACTATATGTACAACTAGCGGCTCGCCCTGGCTTCGCACGTATAGTGGTGTAGCCTATGTTACTCAGGGCTTCAGGGTGAATATAGCTTTCCAATGGTGAAAGAATTTTTGGAATCGGCACAGTAGTTTTTGAGTTTATTCATTACACATAAAAATACAAATCTTTCCTCTTTATAATAGTGGTGTAGAGGTGTAGATAATACAGGTATTTACTGTGGTTTTTACTAATCGCGTACTATGCAAGTCAGATACCTACCCCTACCCCTACGGAGTACCAAAACTAAACTTTTTAACACCTACAAAGATAAAACATAGCGACAACCAACACGACGAAACAAATGTCTTTGTTGTCTAACCACACGTTTCTGTCTTTCTGTGTTTCTTTGTTACATTACGTACCTATAAATGTTTACTTCGCAATGTATGCAATTTATAACGAGGAAGCGTAGACAATTCCTGGTCAGAGCGTGGTGTGAATATTTTACGTTGTTGCCTTTCGTGACGAAGCAAATTAGATATTAGTTATTGCTGAGCTAGTCTGTACTCTGCATAGCGTGGCTACCCGAAATAAAAATATCCTTTTTTAAAGGCACAGAGTACAAATAAATAATAGTATGTATTTGTACTATTAGCTACATAGTAGGGTACATACTTATGATGTTAAGTTTACGCGGTCGACGATCTGGCATGCTTGTTTAGAAGAATCTATGGTGTTTTTATGAAGTTTCATTTCTTTTCTATTTCTTTGAGATAATGTTGTTCACTGTATAGGAACATAACCAATGAATACAGACACATTGAGATGACATTGTTTAATAATTAATTTAAAAACATTAAACAAAACATTGCACAGTCCTAGTGCTCCATAAAAACAATTGGGCAATTGTATAGGGTTGGCGCTTACTGATTTCAATACAAATAAAAAATACATAAGTAGGTTACATGTTTTTTTAAATATTATTCTGTCTAGCAGCTAATCAAGTCGAATCTGTTGTGCAAAATCCAAATCAAAATTTAATTTGACAGCTTTAAAAATGTTGTTGTTCTTTTTATAATAATATAGATTGAAATGACAAGAACCGCAATGTTTTCTAAGAACTAGTTTAGGATTTTGTACTAACATGGTACTAAGACGAATTGACACAGGCTATAGCGACATTTTCGATGGGGAAATCTCTCTAAGATGTAGATGTAAATAAAACAGAAGATAAGGTTCTAGATTCTTAAAAGTGATGCAATTAAAATATAGGCAATGCACATGATTTGCCGCAGATACGAAAGAAAGACCCAGCAATACGCATCTTGAGCGACGCGCAGATCGGGACAGGTTCAGTATTAAACCAAGCAAGCACCTCATCTTCACAAACATTGGGACAGAACAGTTGGGAAAATTGGAACTAGTGTGCACTATATTTCATATATTCAAACTGTGAACTGACATCCCTACGCCCGCGTGATGTTAATTGTTACGCATTCTAAATGCATGTAGTTATGTAACTCGCTATGATACTTGCATTCGCTACGTTCTGTTGCCAAACCACTAATTGGATTGCCGACCATTTGGGAGTAGGAGCTTGGAGTTGCGTTATGTGGGAATTGCTGGCATGCAAAATGAGTAAAGGTGTACTGAAACGAAACTAAGACCACAGACTAAGTTATTATAAGACTTACCCCAGTGGGTAGTAACTAGTATCTAATATAGTGGGCACATCAATCTCACCAAGCTATCAAAAGAAAACGCGCTACACCATTCATAAAGCACTTTAATGATACGTACTAGATAGAAATTACGTTAATTGCAACCAGTTGGCTTTGCTTTCTAGGGCTGTGAAAAGGCGACTCAATCACGTGCTGTTGGAATTGGCATAAAAATTTCACTACAAAATAGGACTTTGAATCGGCCTGACCTTAAAGATATTACCTAATCTAATGGATTTTGGCGCAGAACCACAAACCGTGGGCTTGGTCTCATCGTCCCCGGTGGCGCTGCCCCGGTGCCGGGGACGATGAGACAAAAGGTGTCATCCTCCCCGGTAGCCTCAACAATGGCGCTCACCGGGGCCGATGAAACAGTAAAAGTGTCATCTGCCCCGTTATAGTCGGATCGATGAATTCATCTCGGTGACAGCGGGGCCGATAGGGAGTTATAGTCTGATCATCCCCGGTACGGCCAGTGCTGTAGGGTTAGCACGGCCGGTAGACAAAACTGTCTTTCCTCTGTTTTACTCCAAGCAAGTATGAAGAAAGTGACGTAAAACGGGAAAAGACAATTTTGTCTACCGTCCATGCTAACCCAGCTGGTGCTTTTAACGGGGAGGATCACACAATTCTAGTTTCATTAAGCCCAGCATGGAAGGTAGGGTGCTATGATAAAGAATTTGCCTAATAATGTATAAATGAAACGAGTCTGTTTATAATGAATATAAATGTAATAGAGCAATATAAATATACTATGATTAAAATTAAAATAACGATGATTTAGTAGAGAGACATCGTAAGACGCAGAACAAAACGATAACTAAATAGCTTTAATTAAAATAAACGTGTTATTTACCTCTTATTTTTATAATTACAAATTATTATTATGTACCTATCTACATCGACCCTTCTTTATTCAACATTGTTTACGTTTAATAACACAGATAGTTGTTTTTTGTGGTAGCTGTTAGTAGTAAAAACTCGTATTCACTTTGAAAGTAAGTAGAAAATAGATTTTCTGTATGATATTTGCTATGCTCTGCTAAAAATAATAAGCTTAAACGGAATTTATAATTTGTGGTTTACATATAAAATCTCTTCGGGTGTTTATATTTATACCCGTACTGTACAAAATTTATTATCGGATTAAACAATTATACCATACAGTTATGTAATCAATGAATCTAAGTATGGTGCTCCTTTGTTTCTCTTCTTACTCTTTCGTTGTTCCATAAAAACTTGTTTGTCAGTGCGGCATTTAAAAAAGAGAATAAGTACCCAGGTGCTTAACAATACACAATCATAAAAGTGTAATTTGAATTTGTTTTTAGCACTTCACTATGATATAGGTGAGTAATTTTTTTTTTGTTGTTTGTGTTGCAAAGAGCTTTTTGAGTCAGTCAAAACAACAAATTTATCATAATTGATGGACTCGATGTATGATAAAGCTTCAGAAATCGCAATTAGTTCGATATGCATTATTGAGACATCCGAATCAATCTTAAGTTTAATAAAACCGCCTTGCAAAGGGTCTAAAAAGGCCGCGCCACCATTAGTTCCATCCGTAAAAATTGCATAGCAAGACAAGGTATTTAAAAGTTGGCAACTGAACAACCGTTTAGCGCGATCAATGCTTGGAATTGAATCGTAGATTACATGTGACAAATCAATATTGCTAACCCAAGTCTCCAACAAAAATATTTCCAGCTGGTTACTACCATGAATAGGTATATTTTTTAAATCTGAATGAATTGAAACTAATAGAGGAAGTTTTTTATTAAGCCAATAATTAGATCGCATATTACGGGTGAGCTCTTCAATGATGTCAATTGTTTTACTATTTGAAAATAATTTAGATTTAAGCCAAAATTTCCCTGCTAAAAATTTTCCACGAGTATTAAGAGGCGGTAAACACAAATCGCTTTCCATCACATGAATTGGGGTACTTCGTTAGTAGCCACCAATTACGCGTAAAGCTTGATTTTGAATCCTATCTAATTTTATCAAGTTGGTTTTACAGCTATTATCGAATAAGAAGCTTACATAATCTATTCTACTGCGAATGACTGCTATATATACACGCCTCAAATGTTTTTGGTGGAGACCCCAGGTTGGTCCTGACAATACTTTCAATAAATTTATAAATTTTGACACTTTTTGTGAGGTTTCCATAATGTGCATACCCCATCTTAATGAGCTATCCAGCCACAGGCCCAAATATTTAAAATGATTAACCATTGGAAGAGAGTAATTATTGATTCTGAGCTCGACAGTACTTCTAAATCCACCTTTCTTAAAAACACAGAATTTACTTTTGTTTGGAGAAATATTTAACCCTAGATTATTTAACATTGAATTGAACTTCTGACAGGCAGATTGTAACTCTAAAATTGCGGAATCTAAATTATTTTTTGAAACATATAAAACAAAATCATCGGCATATTGAGAAATTTGAACATTTTGAATACTTTTACATATATCTAAAGTGGCAACATTGACCATGACCATGGACCATGGGTCTCCTTGCGCCAAACTTTGTCCCGTACTTCTCACAAGGTCACCTCCATCAACAGACATTTTGAGATGTCTTTGAGTTAAGTAAGACCAAAGATATACACAAATTTTTTCACCCACACCCAACTGGTCCAATATTGTCATCAGACAAGAAACGTTAACATTATTATAGGCACTATCTATATCAATAAAACAAGCAACAGTGGTTATATTCTTCGAAAATCCTATTTGAATTTGTGATACCAGACGTCTAAGGCTATCAAAACAAGATCGGGCTTTTCGATGAGTAATATTTAAATGGAAAAAGATGAAAAAAATGGTTATATTTTAAGAATCGTAAGCTAAATATATATATATATATATATGAGTTTTGACTACTAACAGCTACCACAAAAAACAACTGGCTGTGTTATTGAATGTAAATAATGTTAAATAAAGATGGGTCAATGTAGATAGGTACAAAAAAAGGTAAGGTAATCATTATTTGTAATTGCTTGCTTAATATGTACAATAATTTAATTTTTATTATCTATAAATACGTTATCAAGTTTTGATTTGTAAAAGTGCTAAAAATAGCCTATTTGCAATAAAGAATTTGAGTTTGAGTTTGAATTACAAAAGTAAGAGGTAAATAACACGTTTATTTTACTAGAAGCTATTTAGTTATGCTGCTGTTAGCTGTTTAGTTTTGTTCTGTGAACTACGATGTCTGGTTCTATCTACTAAATCATCGTTATTTTAATCTTAACCTTAGTATATTCTTATTGCTCTATTACATTTATATTCATTATAAACAGACTCGTTTCATTTATACATTCTTAGGCAAATTCTTTATTATAGCACCCTACCTTCCATGCTGTGCTTGATGAAACTAGATTTGTGTAATCCTCCCCGTTAAAAACACCAGCACTGGCCGTACCGGGGATGATGAGACTTTAATTCTCATCGGCCCCGCTGTCACCGAGATGAATTCATCGATCCGACTATAACGGGGCAGATGACACTTTTACTGTTTCATCGGCCCCGGTGAGCGCCATTGTTGAGGCTACCGGGGAGGATGACACCTTTTGTCTCATCGTCCCCGGTACCGGGGCAGCGCCACCGGGGACGATGAGACCAAGCCCAAACCGTGTAGTAACTGAAAATTTTCGGTTAAGAGTTTTGACTGCGTCATAAAACATATTTGGAAATTCATAATTGCGTCCCAAACTAACAGTCCGGCTACCTGCTGAGAGAATGCGTTTGACAGCTATAATGTCAATGTCAAAAGCTGAATCGCGAACGACGAATTCGAATTCTGATCATCTTTACTTGTTTCGATTAGAGCTACTTATAGAGGTATTAAAATATTTAATTGCTTTAATTTTGGTTTGTTATTTTAGTTGTCAAACGCGTCTCCACTCTCCATAATGCTAGTCATTAAATGACTAATGGTTTTTTAATTAATTTAACATAGCTTATCGGAATCTGCTTAACAATAAACGTTGCAGTGAAAACCAACTTATTTTTACAGTCCCTCACTTTTTTACTAAAAGAATAGTGTATTTTATTACGTAGTAGGAAGTAACAAACAATGTGGGTAGGTAGGTTATTTATTTTTCATAAGTTAAAGCTGAAATAACCTTCCAAGAGGATATGTGTCTGTTAACGGCATACGTAACGCTACCTATTATTATTTTAATGAAGGCTTAGGTTTTTCTGAATAATGATAAAATCATCAGATGTCTTTAGATACTTGCCTAAGTATCTACTTATATGAAACGTACTAAGAAAACAAATGCACTTAAAAATTAATTAAGTAGTTGCTGTAGTTGTAGGTACCCTAATAAAGTCTAGTTTAAAAGGTCACATAAGAGTAGGTACCTTAGTACTTGACATTGACGTTATTTGGACGGAACGTAGGCTCAAGATATTTTCTAGTAATTGTGTGCCCAAACATAAGTCTTAGTATGTCCCTGCGTTCGTCTTTGACTGAATCACAAAACTTCCTGGGTTCAACTTTCTTTTGTCTGGAGCCTATGCCAAGTTTAATAGCTGTCCATAAGGTATTAATTAATAAGGCATTGTCTACCTACTCGATTAGAAAGAAAAAAAATACCAGCAAGCTGCATGGGCTATGGCATAGCAAATATAGCAATAGCATATAATAAAACCAACAGATAGGTACTACGTAAGCATGATGTGATGTGGGCAGGCCACATCGCTCGTAGAACTGACAACCGATGGGGAGGAAAGGTTCTCGAGTGGCGACCACAAACCGGAAGACGCAGCGTAGGCCGACCTCCCACTAGGTGGACCGACGACCTGGGCAGAACTGCGGGGAGCCGATGGATGCAGGAGGCAAGCAACCGCTCAAAGTGGCGCTCTTTGGGGGAGGCTCATATTCAGCAGTGGACGTCTTCAGGCTGATTATGATGATGATGACGTAATCATAGGTTTTGATAAGCAAAGTACCGAGACACACGCACGACTAATAAAAGTGATCACGACTTGCAAAATTAATGAAATCGTATTATCTACTAACAAATTCAACTCGGGCGTTAGTGGGGTAAAATAACCTAGAAAAAGTCTTCGTGCACAGAAAAAAGTGAGCATTTAACGCAATCTAGGTATTCCATGCACGAACTAGATAATTGTTCAACGACAGTTCTCATGAACGGAACACAATGGTAGGCGTGATCTCTTTCACTTTTAACCTCAAACGATTTGCCATTTTCGCGCCACCGACAGCCATCTTGGAATAGTTAACCTTTTTTAAGCGGGTGTATTGAATTTTCATCTCTTTAATCTTTTCAAAATGAAAGTATTTGTTAGTAGATAGATTTTTGTGTGTTTCGTTTCACGTAACAACCGTTTAGTCAAACGGAAACACTAGTTTAATAGAATTGATCAAAAACCATCGAAATTTATGTATGCCATTTGAAATAAAAAAAAAGAACGTTACATGCTTGGTCACAAAGTTTACAAACATAAGGTAATGTTACTAGTATTAGAACTCTTTCCCTCAGTCACTTAATATACCTACATACTTAGTAGAGCTCGTGTTACATTTTACGAAATTAAAGAAGACCTACCGATAGCGACGTGTGTTAATAGGAAATAGTATAACGCTAATATTAAATAACTTGCATAAGGAATATCAGGTATCTAACTTTTAAGTGCTTGTGTAAACAAAATACATTATTAGTGCTTCTTGTCGCTAAGCTTATAGCGGCTATCTATCCGTTCCCCTTTGCCCCAAAACTCTTAGTACGCCCCTGTCATTTATTACTGCTGCGAAATTGTCACACATGTCACTACTGTCAGAAAGGAAATCAAAGAGTATATAATTTACTGAAGGAAATAAGCATAATCAATTGTTTTTTTCTTTAACCTGTCTGTCTGTGAGCATAACGCATAACCTGAGAGCTTTCGCGGGAACGCGGAAAAGTGCACGTCGTTGCATTGTATTATTTCTCAAAACTCGTGCTTTATTGGTGGCGTTTTACGCATTAAGTGCTGAATTACGAGCATGACACTGGCATTAATACTGGAAAAAGCACAAGTTTTGAAAAATAATACAGTGCAACGACGTGAACTTTTCCGCGTTCCCGCCAAAACTCTCAGGCTATCAAAGACTTCTATGTATACACGTACATAATACCTCTTTGCAGTCTATGCGTTTTTTCTTATGTTTTGGCTCCACACATTGTGTATTTAGCCAATGTCAAGTATTGTAATTTTTCATCGTGTTATAGAATATTTCACGTAAAGTCAAATCTTAGTCACAGTCTGGGCAGTCATAGTCCAGTCTAAGTCATGCCCTAGTAAAGTGGTGGCAACTTTACTAGAACCTTCTATGGGTTTTTGGAAGCAACACGAAAAACCACGTTTCACCACATCATATCACTTGCCCACAGTCATGCTCGTAATTCAGCACTTAATGCGTAGCCAAAATATAAGAAAAAAAACCTTATAATAATAATACTTTACTTCAGACTCAAAGATCCATACACAAACAAACAAACACAAAGGTTGACACTAGACATGCGCGAAACAGTACAGTAAAGTGTAATGCCATGTTACATGGCATCACCCAGCAAAGTCATATATCTTCGTAATATAACATGACCTCAAACATGACAGTGATGATTGTTATGTTAGGTAATGACTGTAATAAGCAATATAAAAGTACCTATTGTATTTCTTTATTCGTTTTATCACTTGTAACTAAAGATGTAAAATGCAATGAGTAAAAATTAAATTTTTGGACTAAAACCCCAAAATCCCCTTCGCAGGAGATTGTCCAAGGAGATTTATGGAATAAGCCATTCAATTCAATTTATTCAAAATCATATTTAAGTAGGTACTTAATTTATATTATTATTTAATGCGATTAAACTTTATTTAGCAAATTAGCAATCTTAAATCTCAAAAGATAAATCTATGACTCTGAAACTATAAGTTTATGAATGGACGTCATGAACGACCGTCGCTCCCATCATAATAGTGTTCTGTGCTCCCATCTATCTATGCGTAATATGACTGTTCTGTAGCTAATATCACGCGTAATGTATCAGCATGGCGCGCGACGGCCACACCGCAAACATTACGTGTGATATTAGCTACAGAACAGTCATACATTGCGCGACGATACTGTTACTGACTGAACCGAACTATAGCAACAGAGTCATGTTGTCATGTGTTATGCTTCATATTCTTGAGTGATAATGTCATATGACAGTACGCGGCGAGTAATATCACTTTTTTTTTTTTTTTTTTTTTTTTTTTTTTTCATATATTTTGGCTCCACACATAGTGTATTTAGCCAGTGTCAAGTATTGTAGTTTTTCATCGTATTATGAAATATTTCATGTAAAGTCAAGTCTTAGTCACAGTCAGTCAGGGTAGTCATAGTCCAGTCTAAGTCAGGTAGTCATAATCCAGTCTAAGTCATGTCCTAGTAAAGTAGTGGCAACTTTACTAGAGGCTTCTATGGAATTTTGGAAGCAACACGAAAAACCACGTTTCACTACATTATATCACTTGCCAACACTTACACTCGTAATTCAGCACTTAATGCGTAAAATGCCACTAATTTTAAACATTAACACTAGAAAAAGCATAAGTTTTGTAAAAGAATACAATGCAACGACGTGAACTTTTTCACGTTCCCGCCAAAACTCAGTAATATCACTTTTGTGATATTACTTGCATTACCTACACATGTCTAGTTGACACATACACATATGAAAACATACACAAAAAAAAATATATATAAAATTAAAAAGATAAAATAAAATACATTAGGGGGCAATAGCCACCCATTGTTGGTACGTTGCAGACCGCAACAGGCGGTCTGCCTGGCTTCTAATAATGGTATTTTTACTCATGTCAACTCTGGACATGAATGAGGCGATCCGCTTGCGCTGAATTGCGTTGAACGTGTCAACACGCGCGTCTAAAGAACATTCCAGACGCACTGCAGCTCCGCGATAACCCCATCAGCTGCCTAAAGATGTTACTAAATACTCTAAGACTACACCACTATTATAAAGAGGAAAGATTTGTATATTTGTGTGTATGCTTTTTTTTTTTTTTTTTTTTTATAAATCAAATTTATTTTTAAGGACCTTTATAATAAATTACATGTTGGTCCTATCGTATTCGCAGCAAGTATTCACCCATATGGTTAAAGTAGGTTTACATCGACAGTATAACGTTGCAAGTCACTTGAAGTGACTCACAGATCTGAACAGCTCGTTTGCTGCATCTGAAGTTGGATCAGCCAAAATGTTGTGAAATATACCCACGTCCTGCATATTCAGATTGTAAGTGACTGCCTTTCACGCTGAAAGCGGACACACTCCATCAGCAAGTGGTATACATCTTCCACTACTCCACATGAGACACAGTTTGGTGAGTCTACTTTCCGCATCAGAAATGCGAACTTTTTTAAAGGCATATGGCCAGTTCTCAGTCTATGTGCTGTTACAATAATTGAACGAGTAAGCCCTGGGTAGCTGTGTGTATGCTTGTAATGAATAAACTCAAAAACTACAGTGACGATTTCAAAAATTCTTTTACCATTGGAAAGCTACATTCACCCTGAGTAACATAGGCTACACGTGCGAAGCCGGGGCGAGCCGCTAGTAGATAATATTTCTGAATGTGTATCCAATCATAGGTTCATAGTTCATACTACTAACATCTAATGGCGTATTACCCCTACATTTTTACAAAGCAAGCGGAAAAAGCAAAAAGCAAAATGAAGCAGAAAACAAAATGTTTAGACTAAAAAGAACAACGCTAAAAATAGCTGCTATTAATATTAAATACTTACAAAAAGTCAATCATACTACACACAACCAACTCAACTTATAATAAATGAAACCTCGCCCAATATCCAAACTTGTTTTCCTTGATATTTTTTCATTGTCACAACATAACCAAGTTATCGCACTGTTATTTTAGTCATCATTTATTTTTCTCCTTAGCATCTTGTCTCTATTAGCGAATGGCCTAGACACATCATTAGCGCAGCAGGCTAGGCTCATCGAGGCAGAGTACCTAAGTGTAGGTAAAGTGCACCGCCGTGACGCCAGTTACCAACCAGAAAAAACCAGCCAAGTGCGAGTCAGACTCGCGCATGAAGGGTTCCGTACCATTATCTATAAAAACGAGTAAAAAAAATTATGTTTAGTGTATGGGAGCCCCCTTAAATGTTTATTTTAATCTGTTTTTTAGTATTTGTTGTTATAGCAGCAGCAGAAATAGATCATCTGTGAAAATGTCAACTGTCTAACTATCACGGTTCATAAGATACAGCCTGGTGACAGACAGACAGACAGACCAGAAGTTTTACTCTTTGGGTACGGAACCCTAAAAAAGAAGTAAAAAATGCGCGTGAACTTCGTTACGTTTGCTTTTTATCCTAGACTCCTAGTGCAGTCAAGTCTCTAAAAAGTTTATCGATAAAAAGTATCGATTTTTTTCTATGGCAAAATTGTTTTAACACCTTTACCAGCAATTATTAAGATTTTCAAATTCTATATTTAAATCCCTCTGTCGGTAGTATAACATCCGATCTGGCTTGTTTTTGTTGTGGAATCCATTATTATTTTTATACAATACACTGGCCTTGAGTCATCATCGCCCATGTTATGTTGGTCATTGTCGCATATACCAGTTAAAATGCCGCTAGCATTAATATTCGTAAGTAATACCATTTGATAAATGAATTAACTTCGTGATAGTGGCATGTTAGGTAAACTAGATTGATTAACTTTGAAGCAGTTGGAATAGGTGGTTTGTGGCTAGATGGCGCTGTGTGAAATGGGTTACTCCCGCTGTACCCCGACCCCCGAGGCCCCCGTCCCGGAGGACCACGGTTTATTTTAATCTTATTAAACTTAAGTCAGTTTAGCTTAAAAGTTCCGTCAGCAGATGAAGTGCGAAATTAAGTTCACGTAGCGTAGGTTATTCCCTAGACACTGAGAAATCGATTAAAATATTAGTTATCCATAGTGTAAATTATAAACATGATTTTAGAAGGAAGGAAAAGTGTCGAATAATTCTGAGAAGACGCTGTTTTGTACTTCACAGTTTTTTGCACTACTTAAGATATTGCAAAAAATAAATGATAGTTATAGCCAGTGTAATTTATTTCAATGTGACTGCCTAATGAGTTTTTCAAACGTTCGCCTGTGCAATTAAAAGATATTTTATTGTTGTTCAAAAATAGTAAGGTTGTAAATAGAACTAATTGAGATTTTTATCTCTTTGTATGCCACTAAAATGCAGCTAAGTAATGCCTACCTACTACTCATACCAACATTTTAATATGCCTTTAACAAGCATACAAAAATGTTGGTATTACTAAATGAATTTAATTTAGGAGTTATAAAATAAAAAAACAAAATAACTTGTTGAATGTTGTCTAAATTACAGTCACAAAATAGATAAATAATAGTAGTTCATCATCATCAACAGCCTGAAGACGTCTGCTGAACATGGGCCTCCCCCAGAGAGCGCCACTTTGAGTGGCTGCACCTGCATCCATTGGCACCCCGCGTTTTTCACCAGATCGTCGGACCAAATGAAAAAGTCGGAAGATACAATACCTTCGCTTGAAATGAAACAATTTTTCGACGACTGTGTATCTGGTGCAGTGCTAAATATACAGGAAGGCATTTTATCACAAATTTTTTGTAAAAAATACACGATTAGCGGAGACGTATTGCCGGTCGCAGTGGAAGACTGGTAGCGATCAAGACAATTACCTTGAATATGTCTGGTCAATTATGATGCGGGTACAACTGACCTAGGCGGCGCGGCGTGAGCCTCGCGGTTTCGCTTGCACTAAAATTGAAACAAGTGAAACTCAATATCTTCTTGGATCTTAAAGGTAAGCAATCTGTGCGTAAAATTTCATTTAAACAACAAACTTACTACGTTTTGCTTTTATTTATTAGTAGGGAGTAGGGATATACTTATTTATATGTATTATGTAGGGGTAAGGATAATAATTGCCCTATTCCTATGGATTCATACTATTATTTGTACTGGTTATTAAGATAATTTGTCCATATCTCTAATAATAAAAAGGTGGTAAAATATTGTAATATTTTACATAATATTACTTAAAACTCTTAAATAATAAACTTAACTACATAAACAACTACCTACCTACTTAAAAATAAAAATAAGTAGGTATCTAAAGAAATCTTGAACTGTCTACAGATAGTTCAAGCAATCCGTAGAATCTGGCAACGTGCCCACAATGCTGGTAGCGTTACCCCTGCATAGCGAGGCTGATTCTTTGGCCAAAGTAGATGCCAGCATTTTGGTCACGTGCCGATTCAACCAAATAATTGTTATATTAATTAATTATAATAAAATAATCATTATATTGCTGTATTGAGACCTTAATAATAGTTATATCCATTTTATATGCAGTGTGAAATTATTCTATTGTACCAGAGATGTATATTCCACCCGTGAGAACAGCGATTTGGCGATAAACTTTAATTGCATCTAGCAACACCACCCAGCGTACCATAAACCCGTGATTGTATTGTTTTTATTAGCGAAGTGGCCGTGTTAACGCAGCAATGTACAGCTATACTCGCTAAACGATTGGTTTTGGAACTTTTAACTTTATTAAGTACTTGAACACAGAGTGAGAGAGGCACAAAGATCAATCCTAATCTTAGGATCTTACAAAACTACGTTCATTAGCGAATCGGTGTTCAAGTCACGATTTCATTCATAAAATCAGTAAAATCTAGACTTAGGTGCCGATCATCGTTCTGTAGGTCATACCTCCGATTCATTACAAACAAATCAAATAGTAAACTTGCGTTTTTTTTATTTGAGCATGATTTTATTGATAAACTTTTCAGACGAAGGATCTACTACGTTAGGCAGGATTTGTCGATAAACTTTTTAGACGAAGGATCTACACTAGGCATGATTTATCGACAAACTTTTTAGACGAAGGATCTACACTAGGCATGATTTATCGATAAACTTTTTAGACGGTAGATCTACACTACAGTATTCTATGAAATGACCCATATCTCTACAATGGTATCCAAATATAAGTCCCCTCGGTGTCGCAAGCCAGAGGTCAATCAAACCATTGTCCCCAAACATTTGGGAGTTGAAGCAAATTGGCACAATTGTTTGATCAAACGGATGGTGACTGGCACGGTTCGATTCAAGATCGCAGAGGTTAGAGGTTAAGGAACATGAGATTTAAGTGAAATTAAACTTCTTCTTGCATCTTCCATTATTCATATTTGTTGTTTCTTATACAAACTTCCAATACTAGTAAGTGTCATATGTCTTGACGCTACTACTGCTCTACGAGAATGAACTGCTTTTTCGACCTTTTCGTAATGCCGCAGCTCCCCAGTAAACTCAATATTCCTCAAGCGGAACCATCCATGATTGGCTGATGGTACCAACACTACCAACCTACCAACCAATCATGGCCCTTCTGACAGTTTGCCAATCAAAACAGTATTCGTCAAAAACACGTCTTAATTTTTAAAAGTAAGAATCAATTAATATATATCAGGAACACGTCCACTTTTTTTTCTTATATTTTGCTCCACACAGTGTATTTAGCCAGTGCCAAGTATTCTAATTTTGCATCGTGTATAGAATATTTTACGTAAAGTCAGGTCTGGGTAGTCATAGACCAGTCTAAGTCAGGTAGTCGTAGTCTAGTCTAAGTCTTGCCCTATGCCCCAGTAAAGTGGTGGCAACATTACTAGAAGCTTCTATGGAATTTTGGAAGCAACACAAAAAACTACGTTTCACCACATTATATCAGTTGCCCACACTCATGCTCGTAATTCAGCACTTAATGCGTAAAACACCACCAGTTTTAATCATTAACACTGGAAAAAGCACAAGTTTTGAAGAATAATACAGTGCAACTGCGTGAACTTTTACCGCCAAAAACCTGTAGACACTTATTGTAGATAGTGTTCCCATGCAATGTTGCCAGTATGTTCGGCACTACACTATCATATTAAGAAAATCCCCAACTAAAAAGTCTATTGGGAATGAAACATTAATTGAATTGACGCTGACTGGATGGACAATATGGACATCCCACATTCTGCGTCATTGACACGTACCAGGGTACCTACTGCGTTATAAGGATAAATCTGGTCGTAATAAGAAATTAATTTCTCTTTGTGGGTTATAAATAGTTATAATGTAGATAGGGTAGGTAGAACAAATGAAACACAATATATCTCTGTAATCAACTGCGTATTCGCATTTCAATACGACTTATTATCGTACGTAGATTAAAATGTAATTTGTTATTTATATTGTTCGGTGTTTATTAACTAATTATTATGTTAAATTGCGAATTTCTACGACGCAATACTAGTGATGCGCCATTCACACGTGGCATAGTTTATCGATAAAGCGTCAGACAATGCACGTGTTTGGCTGTAGAGTGGAGATACATTTATTCATTTGTTTAGTTATCGATAGGGTCGGATGTCAGATGTCTGGCCTCGTTTTGAAGATTTAGGTTATCGTGGTGCTATAAATATAAATTTTGGCTAGTTTTAAAAGTGTTATACTCAGTAATATAAATTATGAAACCTAACAGATTTAAATTGGAGTTTTTAAATAATTATAACATGTGCAAGCTGTGAGCCTGGGCAGGCCACGTCGCTCGTAGAACTGAACTTCTGGACTCCCACTGGTGCGATATCAAGCTGGCATATGATTCTTATTCTATTGTTCTGCAAAATGCAGGTATTCCAGGTGTTAAACTTATAACCCCTTTGTTCTGACAGGGGTTAAAAATTAGAAGCAAAAACTTAATTTTAATGTAAAAGCAAAATAAACTATTTAAAAAACTAAATCCTGAAATGGTGATCTCCATTTAAGACGCTGCCCCACTTTTACTGCGGTAAAACTTACAACGGTCGTTAAATGTGACGCAACCGTAACGTTTACTCACACGTTCAAGTTAACTACACAAATAGAACATTATAATTTTCCAGCCAGAAGAACTAACACGGCCCAAAGTGAAGCAATCAAAACTACTCTAAAAAAGAGTATTCAACGCATCGGATCGGAGTTAAGTTATTGCGCGTATTTTATGTCTGTATAGGTTACAGGATTTTATAAAAAAAAATGTCATTTTAAGTAATTAATAACATCTTAGAAAAGGGTCACGCTGACTTCAATCACCTTATTTTCATTTTTTTCCAGTTATTTCGATTTAAAAACAAAACTACTAAACGGATTTCGATATTTCTATGGGACCAATCTGAAAGTATATCCTTTCAAATAAAAAAAGAATTTTCCACATCCGTTTGTAAATAAATGACTGAGGTATGAGGTAACAAACATAAAAAAGAAAAAAAACAACCGAAATGAGAACCTCCTGTTTTAAAGTCAGTTCAAAAGAAGCAAGATTGAATCACAACGGGTGATAAATACTGGTAAGAGGTTGGTGTTTGGTGTTACTGACCTTTTTTTTTTTTGTTCTATTTTTATCTGCAATCAGTCTTCGGACTATGAGCAGGTTTGTTGTAGGTAGTTTGGCGTTTAGGAAAAGTGGTCCAGTGATCACATCTCCTTCTCTTTATGAATCATTTCCGTCTAGCTCCATGATGTTGTCTCCGCAACCTCTTCGGGTAGCTGATAGTCGTGAGCTGTGTCGCCAAGGGATTCGGATGCGCATTAAGTCGCTTTTTTTACTGTCACTGACCTACGCTTTTAAAATTGGCCTCAATGCGCGACACCCGCTCCATCTGACTTCTTACATCGATGCTTTTACATAACTTCGGTTTACTGGAGTTGCGGTTTAAAAGTTATTTGAATTTGTTGAGTAAGGCCCTTTCGGTTACGTGTGGGTTTTATCGCCGGACATAACGTTAGAAATTACATTAGGTAGTTAAATAATAATATTTGTAGCCTCTCTAGCGCTGCGCCGACGACGCGCGATTTACCCCCGTTTTCTCGTGGTTGCTGTGTACGCAGATCCACTATCTCGCTCGCGCATTACTAAATTTTTGAAGATATTAAATAACTGAATTTACTTACGCAAAATCGGGCTAAACTATTCTCGAGTTTGAGATGGTATAATTTAATAACAAACAGTTGGTATAAATTCTTAAAAGGAAATTAGTAAGTAGGAAAGTATTTTAAATGATTGGGTATAGATTTAAAAGCTAATATATAATATGTCAATACGATTGGGTTAGTTTAGTGCATATAAGCAACGACATTATCCACATATTACAGTACAGTTTGAACACTTAATTAAACAAAATCTGTTTTCAAATTAATTTCCTATAACAACACAATATTTACCCTGACTGCACACTGCACACTTCTAAGTTTATCCTTAAAACAAACAAAGCACTAGGTAACACAAAATCAACAAGTAAGACTAAGACGCATTGCCCCACGATGACTCACTGTCCCCTCCCTACAGTCACAGAATAGATAGCACTAACTACTAGAACTCGGTACTACACTTGACGAAATGCCAAATATTTTAACCACCATTGCTGTTTATGTACGACTTTGAATAATAGTCTAAAATTCTAAAGCAATAGTATTATTTGCAACGGTCACGTTCAAGAGCTTTTGATTTACCATTATAATAAAACTAGTTTGATTTACCATTATAATAAAATTATATCAGAAAATGCGAAGCAATGTACGACTTACTTCATGTTCTATTCTAATTTCTGTCCTTTCTCTCGATGCGGCAGCGTCTGCTTCGAATTTCGAATTCAAACCTTTAGATAGTGATGATTTGACTCAGACCTAGAATATTATCGTTGACTAGGTCTATGGATGGAAGTTAGAACTCTGTTGCTCCAAGGCGACGAGATTTGCGCGAATAGTGATGTTATGTTTTGCTAAACGTTTTTATCGATTTTAAATATGAGACTAGATGTCGGTTTATGGCTTTTCTATGCTAATAAGATCTCTAATTCTATTTTGTCTATGTCTGGTGTTTAGGTGTAGGTGGTATATTTGATTAAACGGAGTTCTCATGCTCTGGACTTGACTAAATGGCCACCAATGATGATGAAAACATAGTACATTTTACTATTTTCATCTCCCCGGGTAGAGACCCGTGGCTGCTATAAGGGCTGGCTAACGGAATATCTAGAGAATGGGCAGCAGCATTTTCCTCTATACATTAAAATATTGTACGATCACCAAGCCGCCTGCCAAGCGTGGCGATTATGGCCCTATGATAAGCGTCCAAAGTGGCGTTTCATTAGGGAGGCCTATGTTGAGCGGTGGATGTCTTCCGGCTGTTGATGATGATGATGATTATCATCATTAAAATCGAAGTCCGTGTAGATCAAGTTAAACACATTAATGATAATCACTTTACAGATTAATATTGATTACCTATTATGTCGCAACAGTGGTCGGCAATTTTTCATTTCCTATTATGTAATTTAGCCAATTTAGGTATCATCATCATCAGCTTGAAGACGTTCACTGCTGAACATAGACTTCCCCCAAAGAGCGCCACTTTGAACGGCTGCTTGCCTCCTGCATCCATCAGCTCCCCGCGGTTCGGTCGTCTCGTAATTTAGGTATACAACAGAAATATCAGTGTGTGTTGCCAGTGATGACTTATGGAAGTGAGACATGGTCTCTTGCTGTTGGCCTCATTAGCAAGCTCAAAGTCACGCAACGAGCTATGGAGAGAGCTATGCTCGCTATTTCCCTGCGAGATAAAATCCGAAATGAGGAGATCCGCAGCAGAACTAAAGTCACCGAACCGATATAGCTCTTAGAATTAGCAAGTTGAAATGGCAATAGGCAAGCCACATCGCTCGTAGAACTGACAACCGATGGGGAAGAAAGGTTCTCGAGTGGCGACCATGAACTGAAAGACGAAGCGTAGGCCGGCCCTCCACTAGGTGGGCCGACGATCTGGTGAAAACCACGCGGGGAGGCGAGCAGGCGCTCAAAGTTGCGCTCTCTGGGCGAGGCCTATGTTCAGCAGGGCACATCTTCAGACTGTTAATGATGATACAACAGAAATAAAAACCAATCATACAAATATTAGTCATCATACTTCAATGAAATGACGGCTTTACACAATGTTACGCAAATCGAACGTACGTTCATTAATAAATATTGAAATTATTATGGCAGGATACCGTGTATAGTTAGTGGGAGTACGTATCAGCAATCAGCATCCTGAAATTGCAATCCGGAGTGCGGCTGTTCAATAATGAAATAACAATAAATAGCAAAATAACACGTGTGGTGGTAACCACAATGTCATCAATATACCATACATAGTAACTACTTAGTCTTATATGTTTTCCTGTTAAAGCAGTAAAAATATTTTGTAGTGTTGTAGAACTGCATTTATGGATTTATGAATGAAAACTGTGCGCCTCACACGTCGAGTATTAGTGGAGTGCTAAATATTGTATGAAGAAATACATGGGTGAAATCGCTGGGTGCATCTAAATCGTATAAATAAAACCAAGTGGTGATTTTTAAATTCTGTGGATGAAAAGTTAGTTAGAAAAATTAGTATTAAAAATAATATAAGTAAAGGTCTTAAGCAAAGTTCTGTCAAATTAAAGCAAGCCCTAATTAGAAAATAAATAAAAAACGTTCTCTTTTCTACTGTTGGTGTAAGACTGCAAGCAATCTTGCACAACATAGAAAAGAAAACTCCGATCTGCAGGGTTACTCTTGAATCCATTCCCAATTTCACTCTAATTCTAATCCGAACCAATCTCAATTCCAATGTTAAACAATTTGGTACTCTTCAACAAAATCGAGATCGAAATTGAAATCGGAAATGCAATCGACTTAATATTGTGACCCATAAAAGTACAACACTATGTAAGTGTTGCCATGCACACATAATAGAAAATATTAATGCCAAAATTTGTGGAAAACATGTAAAAACCTTATTAATAACAGTGATAAAAAATATATTACCATAAAACCTTCACTTTTGATGATATTTAGTCACTTTCAAAGAAATAAAAGCGGTTATTTACCGACGAATAATATCAAGAACGGCTGAATGAATAATGTCATTATTGACATCATGGTTGTCTAGAAAAAAAAACTAGTATCAATGTTCTGTGTGCTCTAGCTGTTTTTTTTTTTTATATTTTGGCTCCACACATAGTGTATTTAGCCAGTGTCAAGTTTTGTAATTTTTCATCGTATTATGGAAATTTTCACTTAAAGTCAAGTCATAGTCACAGTCAGAGTAGTCATAGTCTAGTCTAAGTCATAATCCAGTCTAAGGCATGCCCTAGTAAAGTGGTGGCAACTTTACTAGAGGCTTCTATGGAATTTTGGAAGCAATACGAAAAACCACGTTTCACTACATTATATCACTTGCCCACACTCATGCTCGTAATTCAGCACTTAATGCGTAAAACACCACCAATTTTAAACATTAACACTGGAAAAAGCATAAGTTTTGTAAAATAATACAATGCACCGACGTGAACTTTTCCGCGTTCCCGCCAAAACTCCGCTCCAGCTGTTGTTTAGCGGTTTTGTTTTCAAGATTTGAAGTATTTGGTTGGAGATATTCGTCCGTTCTAACAGGAAAGATTATGAGTAGGCCAATCTACCAGCAGCTGGAGGCTCTAGCGGATTTCCTTGGGGACAATCCAGGGATAGCAAAAGGTCTGTTGCGGTCCGCCCATGGCAAATACGAGACAAAAAAGAAATGGGACGACAGAAATTACCAATTCTGTGATGCTATGTAAGGCAACTATTAAAACAGGCCTACAAGTTCAAAAAGTTGCAGGAGAGAGACTTCTCGTAAAAACACCACGCATGAAAGAACTACCACCTATATTTACAAACCTCGTATCTCGAGGACATGTCACTACGACGAGTAGGCTTTGCCATCAGAGGCTCTAAATCGCCACATATGACCTCAAAAAGGTCTTTCGTCACTCTGTAACATTTCTTAAACTCGTTGTCGTTCATGGCAAAAGCTTTCTCAGTGTATCGCGCCATTCTTCTTAGGTTTCGACGTTGCCTTAGATCTTCTCTATGTGCATTGTCCAAAATATCAAAAATAAGAGCTAAACGTGCCATTTTACTTCCGAACTGCTTCCGAAACCACTTAACACAACACCCTCGAACGCAAAAAAGTTAACTTTTGAAAGGTCTGAAAATTCTATCGCAAACTCTACTTCAAACTCAATTTGCCAATGTCAAATCGCGTCAAGAGTACCGAAAAAGCGGATGGTGTAGAAATGAGTCGATTCCATTTAGTTCCGTAAAATTCCACGGACAAAGATTCCAATCGTGCGCTAGTATCGGATTCAAGAGTACCAAATGCTACGATTTCGTTCCAAATCCCAAATTACGATTGAAATCGAGTGTCAAGAGTAACCCTGCTGAACTTCGATCACACCTGTAAAGAAGAAGCAACAAGAAACTTTACACTTATAGGAATGTCATTTTCCCTTTTTTGTGTTCGTAGATTTTTTATAAGTTTTTACTTTTTAGTTGTTGTTTTATTCAAGCATTTATTTATGTATTTATTACAATTAGAACAGACGACAGACCCAATTACTCTAATCATACAATTACATTTAAAAAAAATACAAATTATCAAAACAAATTACAACAAGTCGCAAAATAATGATTGTCAATAAGTTAAAATTAAAATAAACACATGTCAACTTTAAAATTAAGACACCGCTATCATGCATTCGCCTCGCAGTATCTCAAACATTCTGGCAATTACCTTCCATTCATCAGCAAACACATCGCAATCAGGGTTAGCATCAAGAAGACCAATTAATGTTGTGAGGGTCCGCGGTATAGGAGACTTTCCTCGAGCGACGCATGGTTCAACACGTTGGAACAGCAAACAGCAGGCGTACCGTGAGCTTTTAGCGCGATTCAAAACAGAGCCTATATTCAAATATTGGATCGCTTTGTTTTTTTTTGTATGGGGATTTTGACAAGCGATCCAGTATAGGCTCTGTTTTGAATCGCGCTAAGAGCTCACGGTACGCCCTCTGTCTATGTTTCCTGCTCCGACGGTAGTTGTCCGGCACGAAAATTCTACACAACTGGTCACTGAGATCAGGAGCATCCACTCCCCCACGAAGTATTTTAAACATAGTGACGAGTTGGTCCTTAGATCTCCTGACCTCTAGCGAGTTATACCCTATTGAACCCAGAAGAAAACGTGTAGGGTACATAAATGGGTAATATCCATAATAAGCGTTTATGCTGGGTGTAATTTAATTCATTAGCAATAGCATTCTTTGAAACTAGGTACCTATAACTCCTGACACCGGTCATGTGTAGACCATTTATGAAATCTAAAGCATCGATTTGGTATTGATAATAACTTGGGACAAACATAAAATGGGATAACATATTCAATTAACTGCTACAGCACAAAATCGAATTAAAATAATTAATTACTGTTTTTAGTTATTACATACAAGGTAAAAAAAAACTTTTAAAAGTATCAAAACCGTTTGTGCCAACTACGTTAGGCGCTGCGGCAATTTTCATAGTTGTCAATAAAAAATATTTTCATTTGCACTCTTTACTCTTTAATAATCATCTATAAACTATATACTTACCATGGACTCAATTTATGCTAATCAATCAAATTGCATCCTGTATAGATACCTCAGGAAAGCGTTTTGCACTTTTTCTAAAAGTAATGTACCTAATACCTGTACGTGCTTCCATGAGGGTGCCAGCCACACACACACACTTGCTTCCAATTTGCTGCGCACCAAGGAACTGATAATGAGCTTGATCACGCCGATGTTGTTGCATGTAAATAAAATACCTTAATCAGTATGAATGTAAATGTTAATAATTCTTGGAACGGCATTTTAAATGATTTAATTATGTTCTCAGTATTTCAACATCTTCTTGATACCTACCAACTTAATAGTTCTGACGTGATCAATTACAAGTTTCGATAGATTACGCAATCGATTCTTCAAACCCAAGCTTATTACTTTTTTTACCGACTACAAAACTAGTTTGTACTATTTAAACACCTACAAAGCTAGACGAACAGGTGCCTTCCTTACCTATGTTATTTTCCTTCTTCATTTAGTAGTATTTGAAGGAAAACTTTCGTACCTATTATTAGTTGGTAATAAATTAATATTAATTTAGATTTCTTATTTAGTCTTGAATATTGGACTGCGTCAATAATACTGATTAGGTAGGTATAATGTATTAGGGACTTGTGTCTCGTAGTGCAACATTTTTGCCGGATCGTAAAAAGAGGCTAATTAAAATGAATACTTTAAAAAAAACTACTATTATAAAAAAAATGTACTGAAATTCTGGTTACAATAATTTTCTACGACACGTTGAAGTTTGAAGTAAATCAATTTTATTGTTAGTTTCTAACTGATTGTCGATTGCAAAAACACTGCATCGCAATTTGCAAATCGCAACCCAGGATGTTGCGTCTGCAGTGTGGCATGCTTAACCCTATAGTTTGTCTGTGGCGGATCAAATATCGAACTCACTTTAAATAATGAATAGTTTATAAGATAATAATTATAAAGTTTATAGATTTCATAATAAGTAATGGTTATAAGGTCTATCTATCCTTAAACTAATTAACAATTTTATTATTTACCCTTTAGATAGATAGAGAACTCTTTATTGTCCCACCAATTAAATATGAAAGTACAAAGGAAACCTTATGAACTTATGTTACAATGGGCGGTCTTATCGCTGATAGCGATTTCTTCCAGACAACCTTTGGATGGACACTATCACACGCAGAACAGTTTATTATTCTAATCATAGTATGTTTTTTTTAAATAACGACGTATTTGAAGAATAATGACAAAGTAATTATAGTAGTGCAATTACAGTCATTGCCGAATGCTTGTCGCGAGTTGAACTCATTTTTTTTCTTAGGTTCCAAAGTAAAGTCTTTTTTGAAACCTAAGAAGAAAGATGAGTTCAAGAAAATATCAAGATAAATAGGCAGGTACGTATTATTACTTGTTTTTACTGATTTGACATAGCAGGTTTGCGAATCAAATGTTAATTAAAATTCAGTTATTGACTCAGCTTTGAACATAACAGAAAGTATACCTAATTTAAATTGTATATTTATCTTCATTCAATCACGTGTATGGACTATGGAATACCGTGTTGACAGCTGTTTTGGTTTTATCAATTACAAGTTGTGCCCCGCGGTGTTACCCGCGGATAAAAAGTATCCTATATGTTAATCCAGTGTATAAGCTATCTGCAATCTAAATTTCATCGAAATTGGTTCAGAAGTTACGGAGATATAAGGTAACAAACATTCACACACACAAACTTTTGCATTTATAATATTAGTAGGATAGGATTTAGGTCCAACTAATTTTTCGTACTAGCATGAGACCAAAGTTGAAAAAAAATATTTTTGAAAAGTGATAGACTTCTATAAATTAATTATTGCGGTAGTTTTGAAAAGAGCGGAGTCATCAATTCGCTATTTAGGTGCGGCTACGGTTCCTATTAGCAAAATACACAATCTATTATACCACAATTCATTATACCATCCATTAGCCACAACAATGTTATGCCTGGCTAAAGCTTTCGGAAATAATTTATTTCAATAATACTACTAAGTTTAAAACAACACTAAAGCAGTGGCTAATAACTAAAAAAAGCATTTTATAACCTAAAAGATTTTTTTAATAGAGATAAATCTGCTGACATTATATGAATTGATTGAATTTTGACATCTACCTATTATATTGTTATGAATGTAATGTTATATATTGAACAGTTTCCATTATTAGTTTTTACATTACATTACATTTTACATTTTTACTCGGCTTCTCGCAGTCTCTGTGTGGGAGTCAGGACTTTGGTTACAGGCCATGCCTTCTTTCAACACTGGTAACCTTTTAGATCCGACTACTTTTCGTTTAGCTATCAGCTTACGTTTGGGCGCAAGATGCTGTGTGGCCCATCGCTGCCAGTGCGGTACCGCAGTTGACCAGCTCGGTCATCACGGTCTCTCGTGTTCAAAAAGCGCTGGTCGAATTTCGCGCCACGCTAGTCTTAATGACATCATTCGCCGGGCTTTTACCACCGCCAATGCTGCAGCCATTCTCGAACCGAATGGTCTCATGCGTGACGATGGTAAAAGACCCGACGGAATGACTCTGGTTCCCTGGAAGATGGGGCGGCCTTTAGTGTGGGACGCTACTTGCGTCGATACTATGGCGCCGTCACACCTTCCCGAGACACACGTTAGGGCCGGCGCCGCGGCTAATTCTGCTGAGCAGCTAAAACGGCGCAAATATAGTAATCTCGGTAGCGGTTACATATTTGAGCCGTTTGGTGTTGAGACCCTGGGTCCGTGGGGACCGGGAGCTCATCGCGTTTTCCAAAGTCTATCAGAGCGCCTGGTCGATGCGACGCGTGACCAAAATGCTGGCACTTATTTGGCCCAACGCATCAGCATTGCAATTCAACGTGGCAATGCGGCCAGCATGTTGGGTACGCTACCTACCGGTAGTGGGCTGGAGCACTTGGACTGTCTATAGGCCATCGCGGCTATTATACAGTCCATAAGTGTTCTTTGTAGTAGGTAGTGTAGCTAGTTTAGTTTAGTTTAGCTTAGTTTAGTTTAGTTTAGTTTAGTTTTTATTATTGTAGTAGTTAGCTTGAGTAATAAAGGCAATTTGCCCGTTAAAAAAAAAGTTTTTACATTTAATATTGAATGCCCGATGTGGGTAAACTGACCTCACGACATGTGCAACTTAGACCTAGCATTACATTTACTGTGTCAGTTACTTAATAAATGATTCTGATTCTGATTCTGAAATTATTTATAATTTTCATATCGTATATATGAAAATTATAAATAATTTCAGAATCAGAATCATCTCGTCTCGTCTGCAATTATGTCGGAAATGCTAAATATAATAACATATCAAAATACTGTGTCAATTCTTTTATAGGTATTTTTCAATACCCTTTGTGCTACCACCGGCATAAGCGACGACCTTTATGACGCCACGGATGACGGAGTAAAGGTGGCAACATTCTGCTCTGCATTTATTTAAATTGTGGTGTGTATTTGTGGAACGTTTCACTAGTGCGGCAAATTCAAATTTACTTGCGTTCTTTTGCCAATAATAGCTTAATTACTGAACGTGATTACATAAAAGTAAAGAAATAGAATGTATCAACAAATTATGATTAAAAGTATCTCCTAGATATCATTGGTTTAGCGACAAATGGCAATAAACGAATTTCGTCTTAGTTTTTCAGTGTATTCCCATTTGTCGCTAAATCAATGCTATGTAGGTAATACTTTTAATTGTAATTTATTGATACTTTCTATTTATTTGCGCAAAATTAGTTTTCATGTAATCACGTTGAGTAATTAAGCTATTATTGGCAAAAGAACGCAAGAAATTTTGAATTTGCCGCGCTAGTGTAACGTTCCACCTGAAGGTGTATTACGTTCATTGAGGTATGATACAATCTCACTGATTACGTTATACCATTGACACGTAAGAAGAAGAAGAATAATACCCTTTGAATCGCTAACCTAATTTGCTAACCTTTTTATTTAAATTAAACCCACTTAGCTAGTAGCTTATTCTAAGCTACTTAGGTATTTTAAACATAAATTAGTCCTCTCCCTCCAGCGGCAACTCTTTTTTTATCGGGACTTCGGGATTCAAACTATTCTAGAAATATTTTATGTTCACCATTCTGTGAACAAGACAGCATAATCGGTGCAGCCATTTTAAAGTTTTGTGGGAATTCCTATTCTAACACAAATCAACTCTTGCGTTGATTATTTATATTCGTATCATTCAAACCAGAAGTTATCATTGCATCATTAATATTAATATAGGGACCTTGACCATTTATATACGAACTGTAACTGGGTTAGGTATACCTACTTCGTTGAGACGAGGTACACGATCTATCCGGGTCTGGGACACAACTGTGAACTGCTTAAGTCTAGTTCTTCCTGAACGAGCCAAAGGATAGCATCTAGCTGGTTCACGTGTGTGTGAAGACCTGCACGTGTGCGTGAGCTTTACGCAACAATCAACAATCATTTCGAGCTCGTGTGTTTATATCGATAAACTTGTTCTTTGTTATTTATGATGACAATTTCTTCTTTGCATTTACAGAAGGAATTGAAAAGCAGTATTATTTTATACTGATAGTAAATAAATATAACTGGTAAATGAAATGCGAATCCAAGTTGCAAACAAGTCATTGCTATAAAATATTTCAATCAATACAAAGTTCATCGAACCCTCAACCAGTCTCATTGCGCGTCATCTAGAAATAACCATAACTAGCGATCGCTTGAGAGCGTTAACTTAGTTATAAAAAAAGAACACAATAAATATCTATTTCTAAATTTTTTGAGTGTCTTGTTAGTTTGCCTTCTCTATTTCTTAAATAACTGTTAAAATTACTGTGAAACGTGTTCTCGTACAATAAAAAATTGTATAAAGAAAGCGTAAGGCTCAATTCAGACAGAGCAGCAATATGCTGGAGCAGTTTTTTAGTGCTATATGAATATCAACCTTAATCTATTTAGACAAAGTTGAAAATAGTATGCAACGTTAAAATAGGTAAGATTTTAATGTTGCATACTGTTTTCAGCTTTGTCTAAATGGAATAAGGTTTATATTCCAATAGCACTTAAAAACTGCTCGAGCATTTTGCCGCTCTATGTGAATTGACCCTTATGCATAGGTTTAACAATGTATACCTATTAATTTTTATACTGCAAATGTGTATTAAAATTTTAACATGATAATTGTTATTGTTATGTAAACAATAAGTTATCTTTTTTTAAATGTTATATTGGTACTGAGATATTTTTTTATTTTGGTGATTTTAAAGTAGTGTTGTCTACTTTATAAGTTCCTTATTACTTGTTTTGGTTATGTACCAACTATAACGAATAAGAACAGAAAAAAGGATTGTACGAAAAATTACTTTATCGACTTCGATTCAAATAAATCGGTTTTGTCCCTTCCCTAGCCCATATAAGTGTGAATGAACGTTGCATCAGTGTGCCGCGCAGCCCGTGTCAGTCTGTACTTAGTACCGAAGTCACCCAGTCTAAAACGACACTACTCCTTCACTTCGCATTCTAATTTCAACCATAACGCTTACGCTTTAAAATACAAATTAGCTTAGATAGGTTACTGATTTTAAATGCAAACAGATATGTGACGTATTCTGTTCATGATAAAGGTTGTTTTGGTTTCTTTGTGGTTAGATCAAAATCTATTTGAAGTTAGATGAGTAGGTACGAGTTATAAGTACGAAATTTTAATGTAAATAAGGCGAATTACGAATATTGTTTGAACGTATTGCAGCTAATTTTTATGTAATAAAATATTTATTAAAACGTTAATTTCAATAATATATTTTAACCATGATCCTTGAATGGGTGAGTTTTGATCATTTCAAAATATGAGACTTAGGGTAGGATTTTTCACCAATAGTTACGGTAACCAATGGTTAAAAACTTTAACAAATTCGACCCAATGGTTAAAATTTGTATGAGTTTAAAACCATTGGTTATTTATTTATTTATTTATATATATAGGTTCACAAAACAAATTACAATCAACGACTTATTCCAAATAGGTAAATATACAAACAAATCTGTTCTGGATTGTAGCTTAAACTATGTGTACACAGAAAAAATATAAATTACACAATCACTACCGAGACATGCAAATGAGAGTAGGCACCCATCAGCAAAACCACAAGCTTTGCTGATGGGTACCCAATAATAACGGTATACCTTAACTATTGGTGAAAAAACCCACCCTTAATATTTAGACAGGGGCGTAGTCAGGAAACAAAGTGGGGCAACCGCTGAAATACTTACCCATCTCGTAGTACAAAAACATTAGTGCACCTAGCGCCATCTGGACTTTCATTCGATGAAGTAAAAACAAAAATGTAGTAAGAAAACAGAATTGGCACATTAGCAAAGATTTATCTAAATAAACCGATAGACTTTTTTACGAATTTTTTCCCGAGTAAATAAAATTATTATTGAGGAAAATAAAAATGTTTCTTATTATAACGTGTAGGTAGGTTACTAGATAAGTTACTACGTATTAGGTTAGGTAGATAGGTCCTGTTTTTAACGATATAAATTACAGCGCGGGAAAACCACGAATATAGCAAATAAATGCCTAATATTGTGACGAACGTGATCTTAAATTCGCTTATATTTTACGATTTAATTGATATAACGCAAACAGTTGCATTACGAGATTTTCGCGAGATTAAGCGAGGTAGCTCAAATTACAGATGAGTTCCTTAGCTACAATTGCTTTGCCCTTGGGTACTTGTATTAATAATACGCCTCTGCGTAAGACACCTTGAAATTAAAATTAAAATTGTAGGTAATGCGAAACGATTCAATAAAGAAAAGATCTGAAAAGAGTACACATGCCTATTGCTATCTCACTCCCACTGCACTTGAACATAATGTTGGATTTCTTCACAACTGTTAAATGACACGTGTAATAAATGAGTTTAATAACATTTGTTGGGGGAGAATAATATGCAGTGTGAAAGCAATAAAAATTATACAAAAAAAATGTAACACGTCGGCTTAAAAAACTTGTCTGTGAATATAAATTGCGGATTGAAAAGTTATTTTTTAATAATATGCACCGATAACTGTGAGTACTTATTCTGTACTCAAACTATAATAGTATATTATACTTTTTTGCGTTTTTCTTTTGTCATCGCGTTGCCTTGGAAGTTGGAAGCACCTACTCGCATAAAAAATATCGTTTATTTGTGTTTACTTGTACCTACTATTATTGATGCTATGTCTGTTATAGTCTTCCTTGCTAAATGTTTCGTTAGCTTTTATATTTTTTTACTCATTATCATTTAAATGTTTTCATAAACTATACTGATATTACGTAGTATTCTGTGGTGATACTGTCTCTGATACTGCGTAAATGTACTTCATTTTAAATCAGTTGTTTTGACTACCTATTCAACAAACTTAAATTATAGTTCTTTTAGTATAGGTATTTGTGTATATTTAGCGCGATACACATACAAAGTTCGTCGCACTGAGGTCAACCGTCAGCCTTGACTCGATCTGGTTTATTTACATTAGGTACTTTACTGATCAGTGTTTATTTAACAACATCGATTGGTATCCTTGATTACTTCCGTGCAGTTCTGAAGACGATTAATTTGTTTTTTTTTTTTTAGTTTTCGATATGAGTTTTTTAAAGACGGAACCCCTATACTGTACTGCACCTATGTGCCTGCCTGTCTTTCTGTCATGTTCTGCGGCGCAATTGTCGTGAATTGATTAATTATTGATTCTTTGTTTTTAGGTAATTTTGTCTATGGTAGAATGTTAAAAAATACTGCTTTGTTGGTAAAACTGGTGGAAGAGTGGTTCAACCAATCATGATGCGTGATGGTATCGGCACAATAATTTTGTGTTTTTGGGGGGGTTTGGCCGGATAGGTCGAACAGCAGTCAGTTCCTGATGGTCGGCGCCCAGCGGAGGCGTTAAGACACATTTCCTAGTTGATTGTCTGTGTAGTGGAAGTTTAGTAGAAGAAACAAAAAATATAGAAAAAGATCTTCTGTATTTTATTCACTTCATTAATCTATAAACTATTTAGGTATTGGTACATCTCTTAGGCAAATCTTGTTAAAACAAATCAACATTTTATTATTCTTGTATCGTGATCTAAGTAGGTACGTATACATTTAATTATTATGGTGATGTATATCTGACTTCTAAGCACACGAAGTACAAAGCTATTCAGTTAAATTAATCGTTCATTATGTACAGATATCAATAGATCGGGCACGACGTTTCAAGGACGTATAGGCACGTATTATCAATAGATATAAGTAAAGTAGGTAGGTATTTGTATTGGTAAAACTAAGCTTATAAATTGCATGTATAAATAATAGACACTAAGGACTTGTATAGAAGCTTCACTCCACGAAGTCGCTCAAATAAATAACGACTCTTGGGTCAACGCAATAAAGTGTAGTTCAGGTCGCAGAACTAAAGACTACCCTAAACAGGTCTCTCTTTCTATTAGCTGTGCTGTGCTCTTATCACGTGTTCGTAGTGGACCGGCCCAGTAGTCAGGGCCGGCCTCAGGGTTGGGCGGGGCACCCGGGGCCCCGGACCCACGTAGATACTCGTAGCTTCGTCACAGAATAGATATATATAGTACTATCTAATATGCTCATTTATCCTCTAAAAAACAGAGCATCATTACTAGTTCTCTCATTTACCATTTCAATACATGGTTCAAAGTACCTACGTTACCTATAGACCTACACAAAGAATGTTATCCATAGTTTATAATCAAGTAGGCACCTACTTAAACAAAAGACAGGCATATCCTGCGAATACCAAGAATTCATTATAAATTGTTACAATAATTATTCCACGTGTGAGCTTAATGGGCTGATTTGCTTTCTATGGAAATAATGGAAATTTTATGTTATTGATGTGCTTATACGTAATTATGACTATTTACTCTAGTGTTAGTCCTTCATATACATTTTTTTTTTTAGAATTAGTTCTTGACCTGGATACAAAGTCCTTTAGTCGCAATATTAAAAAGTCTACAAAGTCTGCATTATTATATTTCACTTAGTCATAGTCACAGTCACAGTCCAGTCCAAGTCAGGCAATCACAGTCCAGTCAAAGTCATGCTCCAGTAAAGTGGTGGCAACTTTACTAGAGGCTTCTATGGAGTTTTGGAAGCAACACGAAAAACCACGTTTCACCACATTATATCACTTGCCCACACTCATGCTCGTAATTCAGCACTTAATGCTTAAAACACCACCAATTTTAAACATTAACACTGGAAAAAACACAAGTTTTGAAAAATAATACAAGGCAACGACGTGAGCTTTTTCGCGTTCCCGCCAAAAACCCCTTCATATACATAATATACCTATGTTGCAATCGCAATGTTTAAGAAGTAACACCACACAGAATTTTAAAAGCATACCACTGCAGTGAAGTAGATACTCTGGCTGGACCACTTTACTGCAGCTTGATTTTGACTTGGTCGTGAATTTGACTAAGTTTGAATAATACTTGAAAAGCTAGAATACAAGGTTATACCTAACTATTATATCCTCAATTACTCAATTCTTGGTTGTGTTTTTTTGCTAGAATATAATGCAAAATTGATACCTCTTGGCTAAAAAAATTATGTTCTGCTCGATTGTTTTTTCTTTAATCTGTGGTTCTGATACATTCTTCTACATGGCTGTAGTATCAGAATGAACGGAGGATATTCATAAAATGCGTGTCCATTTTCTGTTGGTGTGAGTGTCTGAAGTCTTCATATGCATTAGTGCGCGTGAGTAGGGATGTGACGCTTTATTACACAATGTATCGATATATACTAAACCTAACCAAACAGTGTTACATTATTAATCTCCTTGTTCTTGTATATACATTAAAAAAAATAGGGGATTTTCTGCCAGCTGGACGGAACGTAGTTCTACAGCCAAAGATAGCTGGCGCTGACGAGACAAGGTTGGCACCTTAGAGTATAGACTACAAGCGTAGAGAGATCATCAAAACGATATTATATTTGTACTGCTCACACGTATCGCTACGTCAGTGGCGAAGGAAAGAAACAAATATATAGTAACTAGCTACGCTTGCGAAAAGTCACCGTACCATTTTTTCGACTCGAGTCAACTGTTTTTTTTTCTATACAAATCTGTCAGATTCATTCACATCAAAGTGTCCACTTCATATAAAAAGTGTCCAAAAAAGTGGTACGCTTGACACATAATCAAGTTCTCTCTATGCTGTTAGTCTATACTCTAAGGTTGGCACAAAATTGTTTTTTCTCTGATCTGTCGCATACATCTTCACGTCAACGCCTTTTTGTGCCATTTTATGATAAAAAAAAAATTATTTGGCTGTCTGCAGCTGTCTGCAAGCCTCCTAAATTGTCTATGGCCAAGCTTGGTGTTAACGTGCTATCCTGCTAAATATCATGTGAATGACATGTTCATTATCCTCATGCCTCGTCTGACTATGACCTACACTACACTAGTGTAACTATTAACACGATAGTGTCAATTCTATTTATATTATTAGCATCATTATTTCATCAAAGATAAACAAATAGGGTAGCGTCTTAGATAAGGGAGGTAGCGTAGACTGACCGCACTAAATGTTTTTACCCACAGATAACATAATACTTTTCTTTAAACGTACCTACTTACTTTGTTTTTTTTTCTCTAATCTATGACTATTGCTTACACTAGAACTTATTATACTGTTTCGAAAATACATAAGCAAATCAAAAATAATAATTTATATTCAGCTACTAATAATTGATAAATAAATAAATAAAATATTTTGTAATTTTTGTAGTCTACCTATTAAAACAATGTAAACTTTTACTTAACTTTTTTTGTTTTTTTTTTTTTTTTTTTTTTTTTTTAAGCCGCGGGGAGCCGATGGATGCAGGAGGCGAGCAGCCGCTCAAGGTGGCGTGCTCTGGGGGAGGCCTATGTTCAGCAGTGGACGTCTTCAGGCTGTTAATGATGATGAAACTTTTACTTTGGTGCTGTTGAAATAAATATAATAGTTGGCTAGCTATTATTAAAACATGGAAAACTCTTAATTTACAATCTATACCAGCTGGGTTAGCATGGACGGTAGACAAAATTGTCTTTCCCCGTTTTACGTCACCATCTTCATACTTGCTTGGAGTAAAACAGGGGAAAGACAGTTTTGTCTACCGGCCGTGCTAACCCTACAGCTGGGTTAGCACGGACGGTAGACAAAATTGTCTTTCCCCGTTTTACGTCACTTTCTTCATACATGCTTGGAGTAAAACAGGGGAAAGACAGTTTTGTCTACCGGCCGTGCTAACCCTACAGGTACCTAGCTTATGTGGGTAGGTTAGTAGGTTATAGACAAATTTTACCTGAATAAATAAATAAATTTAGGTTTACTATTTATAATACGTTTAGGTACCTACTTTTCTAGTAGGTAATAAAGTTTGTGGAAAGAAATATATCTACGTAGTACTATTATATATTCTGTGGTAGGTATATCCTGGTCGTTAGCACGTATAGATAAGTTATTTACTTGTTCTATGGAATAAAACAATTAAGTATAATTTATTATCTTAACTGCAGTGGAATGACACATAACCTGTAAACATAGTCTTCCTTACGGCCAGGATCGTAGTCAGGGGCCAGTTGGGCCAGTGAAAGCTATGGAAGAGTGCATATTATTGTAATTGTACATTTTATTAATTTATTAATCTTTAATTTTTTTTATCGGTTTGAGGCTTGAAGTACCTACCTAAGACTAAATTACACAGTGTTTTTCTAATCCAAGAAGATACGCGATTTGGAACTTTTGGACTCTTGACAGCTGCTTTAACAGTCCAATATTAATAATATTTGTATTTTTGTAGTAATTATGTATTTTCTTTCTTTCTTTCTTCATTCTTTATGACTAGCATAAACGTAAAATACTCTGTCAATCTTAAGGCTCATGGTAAACTAAGTACTTATAATACCATCTGGTGCCTAGGGAATCACAAAAAAAAAATGCAATTATATTTTTTTTAACAATCTCGTTTGCGTTTGTTCCAGAATGTCAACCCTGCTGTTCTGGCAGGGTAAAGGCAAGGCGAACGGTGCTCCCAACGGCCGAAACTGGATACATGCGCCTGATGCCCTCGTCAAAGGACACGTTGCTTATCTTGTAAAGGTACGTTTTAATGAACGCATCGGTAGCACCTCTGGGGGTCTAGCAAAGATGCCTTTCCATTAGCGTTAACGCTAAACGATAACTGAAAATGTATGGGAATGCCATTGCCTGTGGAAACCTTTTCCGCAGCTAATGTCATAGCTAATGTCATTCCCATACATTTTGAGTTATCGTTTGGCGTTAAGGTGGAACATTTCACTAGCGCGGCAAATTCAATTTTTTGCGTTCTTTTGCGAATAATAGCTTAATTACTCAACGTGATTACATGAAAACTAATTTTGCGCAAATAAATAGAATGTATCAACAAATTACGATTAAAAGTATCTCCTAGATATTATTGGGTTAGGGACAAATGGCAATAAACAATTTTCTTCTTAGTTTTTCAGTCTATTGCCATTTGAAAGGTATCTTTGCTAGAGCCCCTGGAGCTGTGGGTGTCCATATGCGACGGTGACTGCTTACCATCAGGCAGACCGTCAGCTTGTTTGTCCATCCATGTTATTAAAAAAAAAAGAAAAAGTTAAAGACCTCTATTACACCTCTTTGTGAAGAATTGGCATTGTTTGGTCTGGCTGTGTCATGCTCTTTAAAAAAACAGTTATTTCACAAATAAAGTACCATTTCTATTAAAGTAATATCTACCTAGTATTTCTTCCATGCTAGATCGCCAATTTGCTAGTATTTAAAATGATTGTAAGCCCTCCGTTGAGGTCAATCAGATCTTTGACAATATAAGGTGGCGAAGGGTAGGTAGTCAATTTTTTGATATAAACACATTGAGGTATGGTATACCTCAATGTATAGACGTTTTCACTCGCAATTTTGTTTGTAGTCTAGAAGTCTAAAAATCAGCTGAATTGAAAGCCTTTGGAGCCGCAAGATAAAGATATTATAGTTCTTAAAATTTTAGCAACCAGCGGGATATATAGATGTCGCCACGACTGCTTAGTCGGTGAACGCATAGTCCTTAAGATTTTCGCAGCTAGCGGTCATGCGACCATAGCCTAATTGGTAGGGCGTCTAATCCGGTGAGTTAGAAGGCGCGGGTTCAAATCCCGCTGGTTGCTAAAATTTTAAGAACTATAATATCTTTATAGATATACCTGAAGTGTGGTTTACACTTAAAAAATCAATCCATGACTCCGCAAGATCAAAATGAATGACGACTTAATTGATTACATCTGAATCTCTTGTCGCTTTTAAAACTATTTCGTATACCTTACAACTTCGACATAGAGATCAAAATTGTATACCACTTCTCTCAGCAGTAGCTCCTGTAAGAGCTGATTGAAATGCCTAAACAATAGACAATGGGCTATTAAGCACATCAACACACAATTAGGATGTATATAGGTATAATTGTTAGCTGCGTGTGATTAGCAAAACAAATAAAAAACAGGGTCAAGGGAGGGTCGTGTCGTGTGAAGCGCTCGCGTGTTTGGCTGCGGTCTAGATTTATAGTTTTTAGGGTTTTGGACCCAAAGGATAAAACGGACTCTATTACCATATGTGTAATAAATACTACTAGTGAGTCAACTCGGCGCCTAGACGGAGCAACGATGGGGTGCGGTATGAAGGAGAGCGGAGGTCCCCCCCTGCCCGCGACGTCAGCGGTAGTACCGACCGGCTTCGCTTGCGTGTCGGTACGCCCGTTCAGGCGTATCGCTTACAGAGAACAAGTTGCATGGATTGTGTTCAAGCTACTCTTGCGATCCGTTAGTATAGAATATACTATGGAACTACATTGTTTGCATATAATTTGATAAAATTGAATGTTTACTAAGAAGTACCCACCTCTTACCTACCTAGATCCTACTTCAAGATAATGTGTATGTACTTATGTATCTATTTTAGCCGCATAAACATTCTTTGTTAGTATAATACTGAATCAGTGAATTAACAATTCTTCTATTATACGTATATTGAACGTACTACGTGAATAGAAGAAGAATACTTCGACCTATCTTTTTGTTTAAAATACGAATAACTATATAACGAAGGTTTTTAATCAGTGTGTGTTGCCAGTGATGACTTATGGAACTGAGACATGGTCTCTTACTATTGGCCTCATTAATACCTAAGGTCAAAGATGCGCAGCGAATGCTCGGTGTTTCCCTGTGAGATGAGATCGTGACGTAAGGAGGAGATATACAGGAGAACTAAAGTGACCGCTATATCTCTTAAAATTAGCAAGTTGAAATGGAAATGGCAACTCACATCGCTCGTAGAATCTGGTGAAAACTGCGGGGAGCCCATAGATACAGGCGAGTAGCCGCTCAAAGTGGTGCTCTGTGGGGGAGTCCTATGTTCAGCAGTGGGCGTCTTCAGGCTGATCATGATGATACTACGTAGTATACGTATAACTTGCAGTAAAATACTGAGAACTTAACTGAATCGAGATATCATCATAAAACAGTAGTGCGGTAATGTAAAGTAAAAAGCACGCGTCCGTAATATCTTGGATTATGAACCTAAAACCGGTGTGATAAGAGCTGTACGAACAACTGTGACAAAAATAAATTATTACGAAACACAAAATTATTATATAAGAAAATGTTTTTCTGACAACCCTTGCTTATTTTTAGGGACTAGACGTCGAGACAGTCTTGTAGATATTTTGCGGTATAACAAAGAAGTTGACCCACTATTAGTATTTATTACACATATGCTATTACTAAGGTTCCGCTGTCCATCTGTCTGTTTGTCGGTCTGTCCGTCTGTCACGAGGCTGTATCTCATGAACCGTGATAGTTAGACAGTTGAAATTTTCGCAGAGGATGTATTTCTGTTGTCGCTATAACAACAAATACTAAAAACAGAATAAAATGAATATTTCAGGGGGCTCCCATACAACAAATGTGTTTTTTTTGGTCGTTTTTGATAATGGTACGGAACCCTTCGTGCGCAAGTCAGACTCGCACTTAGCCGGTTATTTTTATTATTCAAGTAGGTATTATTCTTACATAAAAAGGGTAGGATCTAAAAGTAATAAGTATGTCGATTTTCAGCATTAGTTTTTTTAAAGTGTACGAAAAACTAAGACGAAATTTGTTTATTGCCATTTGTCGCTAAACCAATGATATCTAGGAGGTACTTTTAATTGTAATTTATTGATACATTCTATTTATTTGCGCAAAATTAGTTTTCATGTAATCTCGTTCAGCAATTAAGCTATTATTAGCAAAAGAACGCAAGAAAATTTGAATTTGCCGCGCTAGTGTAACGTTCCACCTTCATACAGACTAATACTATAAAGGTACTTGAAACTATGTAAAGGCGTTAATTCAAGACTCGCAATGTTATTTGTATTCAACACTAATTATTGATTGATAAATGTTATTGATTGTAATTAGGGTTCTGCGGTTGATGAACGGTGATTCAACAACAACGACAACCAACGACAACAACCAACGACAACGACCAACGACCAACCAACGACAACAAACGACAATCAACAACAACAACGACAACCAACGACAACGACAACAACCAACCAACCCAACGACAACCACACACAACCAACGACAACAACCAACGACAACAACGACAACCAACGACAACCAACGACAACAACGACACAACGACAACAACCAACCAACCAACAACCACAACCACAACCTCCGGTCCTCCGGTCTATAATCAACGACATGTCAATTAAGATGTAGGTAGTGTAGCTAGTTTAGTTTAGTTTTTATTATTGTAGTAGTTAGCTTGAGTAACAAAACGCACATTGCCTGTTAAAAAAAATTAAGATGAAAAGCTTGATAGTGTTGATACTCAGTTTAGATATTAACCGACTGGCCTGATAGCTCAGTTGGTAGTAACCCCTTCTGATCTGTAGGTTGTGAGTTCGATTCCAACTCGGGACAAACATTTGTGTGATGAACATCGATGTTTGTTCTGTGGCTGGGTGTTATATTGTATTCTGTGTATGTATTCACAAACAAAATGTTTCTAAGTACTATATCAGTTATCTGGTTCACATAGTACAAGCTATCCTTAGTTTGGGGATAGATGGCGCTGTGTGAAATGTCCAAAAAATGACTAAAAAGAAGGTTTTCAATTCAGTTGTAATTAATGAGGCGTTTGAGCTGCTTCTAGCATAGCCATCTGTATCATACAAATCATTTTAGTTCAATCCAATATCTATCCTTCTCCATAAACGTTGTGTTGCAAAGGATAGACTGTTTTTTGTTTTTCTCCCTATCGAGTTCGAAATAGGTAAAGATGATAAAACAAGATAACAACACTGAGTAGCTGTTCCATTGTTATGCATATGCTTTTAAGTGATTGAACGTTGTTTAATAACTTAACTGTTGAATAAGTTTTGATGCTGACTGTACTTAACTACATTGTTTCATAAAAGCGTGTAGTATTAAGAGCCAATACAACGCCAAATTGCTTAAAACGGCTTAGCTTGAAGCAGTATCCTGTCAACAATATTGCAACAATGACTTTGAAATTAATATATGGTAAAGTCCAGGACTAATGCTACTGCAAATGTATAGTGAAAACACGAATTAATAAAATTTTCTCGATAGAAAAAAATTACAAAGTTACCTCCAAACCGTACAAATAAACAGCGATTATTCAATGAATACTTTAAATAAGATCATGAAACTTTGTGTAGTAGTTGAACTAAATATAATGGAGGGCTTATGTATAGCGGATTTTTAAAACACCCATTATGTTCAGTGTAATAATAAGTTACCTAAACTATTGCGCGTTGGAACCAGTTTAACTTAGACCGCCCCTGCCGCTCGGCCCCTGGCTCATCCCCGCTTTGACCTAGTACTATACATCTATTCTGTGGCTTTGACGTGAATTTGCGCTGGCCTTGCACAAGCCCTTAAGAGTGTATTATCCTAAAAATTAAGGTTTAATTTTTGTATGCTATGTAATAACAATAGTTAGGTTATAGGCACAGAGCAAGTTTAAAAGACATAAATACATAATTACGTATTTTGTCTATACAAGCTGAGTTTGAATTGATATAATTATTCTGACAAATTAAATATCCTCCCCAAGGTAGACAATGTTTCTTCTACAACTTTTCTAAATTAATAGTTTTTCTTTGAAGAAATGCCATGTAAAGTTTACGTTATAATTTTACCCAAAAAGATAGCCCTAGCGCAGCTGGGTGTAGTTGAGTTTCGTCCTTGACCTAATGCACTTAAATGAGTTTGACGAACTGTGTTTAGAAATGAATTTGTTTATTTATTATTTCTAGTTTGTATTTTAGTATCTTGTTAACTCTCGTAGCGATCGCACGTGCAATTTTGTGAGTGGATTTATTTTTTAGCATGGAGGTTGGAAACACGCAGTTTCAAGTAAGGCTCTCACAAGGGCTATCATGGTCCCAGTCCCTCCTTTCGGGATAACATACCAATTCAAACTCACATTGTATATTGGAAAAAACCTACTGTTTGATTGTGACCTTTGATGTCTGCCTTATCGTCTGAGGCCTCTAAACCTCTTGCCTATAATGCATATCCGCCCCTTCTATGATATCCTGAATCCGCTTCCGATACGCAATGTCACGTGATGTAGGTACTGCTAGGCAGGCCATTGCTTAACTTGTGCGCAACTCTTGGACTTTACGTAGTATAGCGCATTTTTATAAAGACCTAAAAAGTCCTGAAAAGGTAGACATTTCTATTGATACCTCACTGTTATTTTATTCAATAAATGGAATATTGCCTGGAAGACTCTTTTTTTTTAAATAAAATTCGCTATACATACTTACTATGTATGGAAAAATGTTTAGCGAGTTACAGTTACACTTATTTCAATTAAAATAAACAACTAAATAATGCCCAACAAACATACATTGATCCTAGGGGTGTAGCAAAGATACCTTCCATTAGCGTTAACGCCAAACGATAACTCAAAATGTATGGAAATGACATTGCGGAAAAGTTTTCCGCAGCGAATGTCATTCCCATACATTTTGAGTTAACGTTTGACATTAACGCTAATGGAAAGGTATTTTTGCTAGACCCCCAGGACCTAGAACATTAATTCCCTGTATCTAGGGAGTAGGGATAGGGACCTAGGAACTAAGAGGACTATGTATCCCACAGCACGCACAGAACATGACTGTATTTGTATTTTTTTTTCTGTGTACGTACATATATACTTGTCCGGTCGCGGGAATCGAATCCACCTCCTCCGGGTTCTGATCTGGCCATCTCAACCACCGCACCACAGGCTGCCATAAGGAATTACAATAAAACTTGAAACAAAACAATAGTAAATAACAATATCAATCGCAAATAACGATTGACAACGCCCCCTACATTTCTGCCATATGTCCCGGCACGTGTAGATATGGCTTTAAATAGCAAGCTTTTGTCTGTTATCCGATACAGGGCTCATTGACTTTATCGTCAAAACATTACTTAGGTAATTAAAGTACCTACATAACATACTCCATCTGGTGTTAAAATAATGAGTGCATTCACTGCATTCGTACGTGTTAGCAATCCTCATCAACAGCTTGAAGACATCCACTGTTGAACATAGGCCTCCCCCAGAGCGCGCCACCTTGAGCGGGCCTCCTGCATCCATCGGCTCCCCGCGGCTTTCACCAGATCGTCGGCCCACCGAGTGGGGGGCCTACACTGCGTCTTCCGGTTCGCGGTCGCTATTCGAGAACCTTTCTTCCCCATCGGTTGTCAGTTCTACGAGCGATGTGGCCTGCCCATTGCCATTTCAACTTGCTAATTCTAAGAGCTATATCGGTCACTTTAGTTCTCCTGCGGATCTCCTCGTTTCGGAGCTTATCTCGCAGGGAGACACCGAGCATAGCTCTCAAATAGCAATGATTATTGTAGTTTAATTGGGCGCTTGTGAATGGAAGTAGACTCGATAGACTAAATAAATTTATTTTGGTAGGTACTTATAGTAGCTTAAAGAATAAGTAGTGAAGTATCCTACAATATTTAAAAAAATATATTTTTTTTAATACTTATTTTAATCTTGGAGTTTTTTATTTCAATAAAAATGTAATAGCATAGCATTATAGATAATCTTATAGTCAAACATTATCAATAAGACCCTTGGTGGAGGGGAATGTTTCCGAGAACGCTGGCTGCATTGCCACGCTGTATGGAAAAACTGAAAAATTAAAAAAAAATTATAAATTTGATCAGAACAAATTGAAAGTAATATAATAAGATATTATACTTAATAAGGAGTATTCTGTAAAAGTAGGCCGTACCACTTCGTTTGAAATATTTAGCCCCCATCTTTCCCTTATTACGTCACTTTGTAATAATATGAAAGTGTGATAGTGGGATCGAGTCCCATATACCCCCTGTGCCATCACCCCCGTGGTGGCAGGGAAGTACGAGGGCATTTCTCCCTCAAAAAAAAATCGTGTAACGTGTTCCCTATAAAAGTGGCTAACGCGCAGTGTTGCCAATCCTCATTTCACAGATACTACCTTCAATTATTTGTTACAATTTGTTTTCCTCTATTCCAGTTCCTAGGCTGCACGCAAGTCGACCAGCCCAAAGGCATCGAAGTAGTCAAAGATGCTATCAAAAAGCTCCAATTCACACAACAGCTGAAGAAATCAGAAGCAAAAGATGGCGCGAAATGCAAAAAGGTTGAAATCACGATCTCAGTCGACGGAGTAGCTATACAGGTTAGTTTATTCATATTTTATAACTCGGCTGTTGGTCTGTACCGACTTTTACAGCAAAAAAATATTAAGAAGTATATAATATTAAGGTATACCTCCTTAACTTAGTTTTTTTTTGCTGTAAAAGTCGATGTAACGCTGGCGTCTTAGACTTTTTACCAAATAGTTACTGGAGGTGATAGTTTTTGACCTAGGTAAATAGTTCTAACTGTGAAATGTTTTTATTCCAACACACGGCTTACATTACATAGACTAATTATGTAAATAGGGATAGAGGTGAATTCTGTAATCGCTGGAATAAATGTGATTCTACGAAAGCCGTAATGTGTAAGTAGGTATAGAATAATAACGCTTCCTCTATAATGTGTGTAGGTACCTACTTATTCTAGATACGTAATCGATATCACTTATGTTTGCCTTTGCCTCGAACCATATATTTATCCACCAATTTTTATCACAGCTTCTTATCTGACCCACTCTTAACTTATTGGTAATTTCCTTATAAATAATACAAACCCAGAATTAATAGTAGATTAGTAGCCAAGGGCTGTAAGGCATCAATTGCAGCCCGAGATATTTATATAGTTCGAGCCTATAGTTCGAGGGTGCAATTGATGCTTACACCCGACCCGAGCTAACTACTCTGCTTTACATCTCGATTGTGAGGTAAGTAGAAAAAAACCGGCATTACAAGAATAAAGTAAAATTTTTCTATTCCCGCCTTTTTTCATCTTTTTTTTAAATTTTTTTTTCTAGAACGTAATTGAGCTTCGCCGTTCGATATTTAAAATTGATGACTATTATACTCATACGAAGACAAGGCTGAATAGCGAAGCGACCTCTTTTGTCATTGGGCTGAATGCATGATGTCTATTGCCAGATGATGGTTAGATGTACGCGAATTTTTTGAAAGAGTGAAGAGTTTTGTTTTAATTACTTACCGCCCAAGGGCTTTTCTAGCTAAATTTTTACCCTAGAGCGCTAATTGGTTACCTACAAGCCCCATTTGGGAGTAATAAGGACCTACTTACCGAATATGAGAGATGATTAATATGAATATCGAATAAGCAATAAAAGGACGGGCGCACCCAATCCAATGCTCACATTTCCCGCGTTTATAAAAAGTGAAATCATAAATAGAAAACTTGCTGCCATCGCCATGACGCCCGCGTGCGTGAGATCCATAGCCAATAGCATGGTCGTAGTTTGTGATATAAACTTCTTGGCCAATGAGTTATATCATAGACAACAGTTTAGTTTTAAAAGTAAAAGTGTCAAAGGATTCGAAATTAGAATTTGGCAGGGCCGGAGTGGGTGCGCTGCTGTTGGGGGAAAGCTGTGAGATACATAACTATTACATAATAATAACATATTATACAATACATTCATTCACATAAGCACCTAATTTAATAATATTGGACTGAATTTAGACTTGTTAATAAGAAATGTTCCTGAGTATTTTTATTTATTTATGTAGTTACCAGGGCCGTTTTTTTTCAGGTCTTAATTATAATGTAATTATTATGATTATACCTTTTTTTATTATACCTACCTAAAAGTAAGAAAAACGCAAAATACAATAATGAGAATAACTGACGTGACGAGCTAGTCGCTCACCTGATGTTAAGCGACACGGCCGCCCATAACAGTTGCAGTGTCACTCTGAACCTAACGGAATACAAATAACTATTTAAGTTTTTATGTAGGTAAGTAGGTAAAGGAAACTGAATAATGAGCGGGATTTCATTCGCATCCATCCGTTCCTAAAGCCAAGACATGCTTTACACTAAATCTTATTATTATAGGTAACGTAATAGGTGTGCTTTTCTCACAGGTCGTTAAGTAACTACGGTTTACGAAATTGAAAATAACAATCTACAACCCTAAAAAAACAACGACCTTCGCTCCTCTTTCCTATAGTCGGCTGTACTGTAACGGTTGATTCACACAGAGCCAGCTACTTGAATGACAGTTTGCATAAAGAGTAGGTGTACTGGTGTAATCAATAATAGCTACAATAGTAATTTTGAAAGTTTCTAGAGGGCAGCACTTTGTATACCAGTTTACCACGAGCTCGAAGTTTCGAGCGCACGCTCATAGTTTGATCAAACATGAAAATACATAGAAATATTTTTCTTGACTCGACTGTAATCCAATAAAAGCCGGTGGGGACCGAAACAGGGTTTTCAAACTAGCGTTTTCCGGTGCTGGAACAAGTAGACGTCGTTATAGAATCAAAGAGTAGTAAGTCTGACCACTGGAGCATGAAATGGCGTTTATTTCGAAGGACTAAGTGGTAGGTGACTTGTCTGCAAAGTTCGTCTAGATAGGTTAGGTTAACAGTTTTGCCAGTTATTCTAGTACAAAACAGTAGTGTGCAAGCACTACTGTGTTCAGGTTTGAAGGCCAATGTAGCTAGTGAAACTACTGGGCAAAATGAGGCCTTATTGCTAGACTATGCTGATGTCTCAGGATCACGTGCGCAGCGCATTGTCACGCGAAGTTTGATATTTTGAAGTTCCGAGCGGCACCACAGAGTACTTTGCTATATAAAGTGGCACTGCAACTGTTATGGGTAGCGGAGACGCTCAACATCGGGTGAACGACTAGCTTCCTTTCTACGTTGACTGACTTAATATTCACAATAGAGAGCGACTTGTGCACTCAACTGAGCAGTTCATTTCACCGCTCGTGACCTTGCGCGCGTGCCGTGACGGGAAAGTGGCGGATGCGTCGAGTCAATTGCATTGATAGATCCGGGGACATTGAGACATATCGTATATAAAACTACATTGCCAATACAGTTAATTGACCCTTTTATTGTTAAAAGACGCTATTATTAGTGTTAGTCTGCCAATCACAACTTTGGGTGGTTTGGGTTTATTTACAATTGCAAAATTCACGCATTAAACCAATACACTGGCCAATCGGAGCAGCCATTTTCCTCTGCCTGACCCAGACCGACCGCATTTATTTCTAGTTCTAAACGCTCAAGTACTGTAGGTAGGCATGTACCTACTCCAATGCTCTACTGGTTTTCTACTTCCTGCATGTGTAGTGTGTATCTGTAACGTATAGATGTTACATGTTGCTCCAGTTTCCGCTTATTCTTTTGGGCATTTCCCTTCGGCATGATTCATTACTTGTCAGTAATGCACGGTGGAGGATAACGTCGTAACAAAACCAGACCTAGAACCGCAAATCTCAATGCCATGGGAAATCTGGTTAACCAAGGACCACCATGCTAATCATTTTAGCTTATGTGCTGACCTTTTCTTTTGTAGAACAGAGGTATAGGTTGAAGAGACGAAAAATTGGGTCATCGGTGGTACAACACAGAAGGCTACCAAGATGGCCAATTACGACAATTTAGGACCATAGGAGGAAGTAACTGTCATCACTGAGACTGACCAGGCTGACTTGGTCGTACCTATACGTTTACGTTTCTTAAAAGTCACAGTACCTATAGTTGTCACCATCACCAGCATTAAATTTTGCCTCGAAGTATGACTCATGCAGATCATCTAATATAATGTCAGTCAAGTTCAATGAAAGATGACAGAGTGAGGTCTATTTTTATTCTCATCCGCACGTCAGGAGCTCTTGAGATCTTAGTCAGATGTTGCTTTGTTGTATGGATATTTTAGGAAGAACACAATAATGCTTCATATTTTGGTTCGACATTGTATCGAGGCCTTGAGCGTCATAATGGAAAGACTCAGTAGCTATGAATTGTTATGCTATTATTTTTTTTATATTATTGGTGGCAAACACGCAAACGACCAACCTGGTGAAGTGGTGACCGTTGTTTATGGACATCTGCATTCTGCATCACCAGGGTCGCTGATGCTGCATTGCCTTCCATGAGTTGCTTTTGATTTGTATAATGTAGTGAAGAGCAAATATATTTAAAAAAAAGGAGATGCCTCCTTTGTTTGCTCCATGCTCCAGGACAACGTTTTCAAGATTATATGATCTTGAAACTCAGATATTCTTAACCGCACATTCGATATTTTACACAAAATAATGGATGAAGTGGACTTACATTCATCAACATCATTATTGTTTTACTTTTTTACGCAGTAGATGACAATCATGGCTTTTATTAGCTCGGTATCCTGTATGAGTGTGTGTTCTGTTCCAGGAACCGCGGTCCAACAACATAATGTACCAGTTTCCCCTACACCGGATATCGTACTGTGCGGACGACAAAGGAGCCAAGAAATACTTCTCGTTCATTGCGAAAGGTAAACGAAATCATTACCTACTTAATGTTTTGAAAATACTTACCTATTGTGACATATTTTCTTTTTCACGTTATCTCTAACTGCACCCTGTTTGACATCCCATCGAAAACGTTACGAATCGGAATTCACACTCTGCTCTTCTTTATCTACGTTCAGGATATAGGAGACAGAGTGACAGAGAGTGATAACTTTGAATCCAAAGGTTTCCGTTATTGTAAACCGGAGCAGACAGTCTGTTTTCAGAGTTCCGAGTGCCATTGCAACAGTTATGGGCGGCCGTGTCAGGCGAATAACTATTACTAGCTAAAAATCAACCCCTTCGTTTTTCAGGTGGCAGCACTGTTGGCGTTAACGGTCACGCTGGCAACGCTGTTCCTATTCCAGAGAAACACGAGTGCTTCGTGTTCATATCCACGAAGCTAGCGTCTGAGATTACGCTTACCATCGGCCAGGCCTTCGATTTAGCTTACAGGTTAGTAGGATAATAATAATATAGATAGATCGAGAACATAGACACTTACCTACATAGATTTCAAAAAGTATAGTAATCGGTACAATCTCATGCCTACTATATAATGGTTGAGCAGGACAGTTCATAACCTGGAGGGTGCGGGTTTTACTTGCGCGACGAAACATGTATTTGTGCACGCAAAAAACCACACATACTTGTTCTGTGTCTGGGTGTTGTGGGACCATGAACCTTGTAGTTCCTGGGTCCCTAGATACAGAAAATTCTATCTAGGGTCCAGGATCTATGTATTTGATCGTTGGGCGTTATTTAAGTTGATAGTGGGGCGTGCGCAGTGCAGTGTCACGCGAAACTTTATTGTTTTAAGGTTCCGGGTGACACTGCAACTGTTATGGGCGGCCGTGTCACTTAACATCAGGTGAACGACTTGCTCGTCACGTCATTCAATCACATAAAAATAAAAAAAAATAAAAATTTAAAGGCTTTAGTTGACAGATCTAAAACTCCTAAAACTGTTGCTGTCCTTGTCTAATAGACGGTAATGTACGAGACGGGTATATTTTTAGTAAGTTAAAGACTGTCAACTAAAGCCTTCAAAATTGGGCCTAGTAGCACTGTTTATGAGTACCTAAGTAATTTAATCTATTCATAAAGTAAGGTGTAGGTTTAGTAAACAAAGATCAAGGGCCTAAACTCTGCGCAGAATATTAATGCCATGACGTGTTTAAGACTAGAACCTTCCAGGCTCAAGGTAAAATAAAACTGCTTTACCTTTTTTTTTTATTAAATGAGTGGCAAACAATCAGGTGTCCACCTGATGGCACACAGTGAAAATACTCTACGTAAAAGTAGGTACTAGAAAATACTTTAAAGTAACTTATTATTTTGAAATAAAAATACTTTGCTTATTACATTGACATTTTATTGTAGGACAGATTCAATGGTTTGGCGTTTTATTATAAAGTTCTTTTTCGTTTAGTGGATTTCTGTGCTTAACGCATTTGATAAAATTATACTGTTCTGTGCACTTAAAACATGATAATAAATGTCATCAGTGTAATATTGCAGTATTAAACTTGTTTTAAACGTAGATCGACAACCTTGACATAAACATAATTAGGTACTCAACATAAATTATTATTCAAGTAATGAATTGTTGTGTTTAAAGTGGAACGTTACACTAGCGCGGAAAATCAAATTTTCTTGCATTCTTTTGCCAATAATAGCTTAATTACTCAACGTGATTACATGAAAACTAATTTTGCGGAAATAAATAGAATGTATCAACAAATTACGATTAAAAGTATCACCTACATATCATCGGTTTAGCGACAAATGGCAATAAACAGTTTTCTTCTTAGTTTTTCAGTCTATTGCCATTTGTCGCTAAACCAATGGTAAATAGGTGATACTTTTAATTGTAATTTATCGATTATATTTATTTCCGCAAAATTAGTTTTCATGTAATCACGTTGAGTAATTAAGCTATTATTGGCAAAAGAACGCAAGAAAATTTGAATTTCCCGCGCTAGTGTAACGTTCCACCTTAATAAGTTTACCTATTATAAATAGAGGACTATAACAATTTTCCCAATGTAACACGCCTCTTTTCGCCTATTTTAACAGCTAGGCAACACGACAAACAAAACGGGCATGGGTCCAACTTTGATTTTTTTTACAGGCGGTTCCTAAACGACAACGGCAAGTACATCGAAATGCAGAAGCTGTCGTTACAGAACAAGAAACTGGAGCTGCAATGTAATACGTACAAAAACCGCTTACTGGTAAGGACAAATGGAAAATATTAATTACTTTCGTTCCACTCTAGTGTCTTCTTCATGTTGCCTTCTTGATCCTTTTTCTGGCAATGGCTTGCTAGCGATATTTTGGAATCATCATCATCTTATCCTTGTTCACTGCTGGACAATGGTCTCTCAAAACCAGACTCCACTAAGCGTGATCTTCAGCTCTCTACATCTTATCCCTACCAGCCGCTTTCCACAAGTCGTCACTCCACCTGGCCCCAGGGTGTCCTGTACTACATTTGCCTAAACGTGGTTTAACCCCAGCATTCAAATTTTGACATAGATGTTTGTCTAGTGTGCCTGGTGTTGGTTAGCTCATACACATAGTGAAAATACAATATAAGAGGTCAAAACATTTTCAAGGCATAGCATCAAGGACAAAATATACCTAAATCCCCTGATTTTATTGGAACTTTTACTGTTTTAAGTTTTAGTAAACATCGAATGTATTTTAAGGTACCTAGATGAACTTTTTTCAGTCATTCAATCGAAATACGCGGACTTATTCTGTTTTGATCGAGTTACCTTAAAAGCGAGATGCCAATATAAGCATTTTAGCTAAACAAGAGGTAGACTAGGAAACTGTTTGCCCTTAGAGTGAAATGCCGAGGAAGTAGTACACTATGTCTGAAATGCAAAACTGACTAAGAATCAGTTCGTATTGATGGAACTCTAATTTGATGTGGAAGACTTCATATCTCATAAAACTATTCTTTTCAGTAACAAATCAATTTGAAGTAAACGTTTTTGTTTAAGTAACTATAATGTATCGACTCTTCGATTATTACCCTGATATTTTTCTTAGGTACCTACAGTTTAAAATAATACCACTCACAAACCATTTAATAACTATCTACCTATATCTTTTATTGTTTAGTATCTACTTACAAAAGAAAACAACAAAATAAAAATGCCTTCATTGTCATCAACAGCCAGAAGACGTTTACTGCTGAACAAGCCTATGCCTCCGCCCATAAAATGCCACTTTTGACGCTTATCGTAAGGGGGTTTCCATAACCACCATGCTTGGCATGCGGCTTGGACATCGCAGAAAATGTTAAAGTACCGAGGAGAACACTGCTGCCCCATTACCTTGGCCGGCTCTTACGACACCAACGGAAAGAGATGGAGCCCTATTCTTGCCTATTAATTTTAATTATTTATTTTCATAACTCCAGGAGCTATCAAAGATAACGTACAAAGATGACCTCTCGGCATACCTCGCGCGCCACAGCCTAACCGATATAGCAGAGTGGAAGCCTCCCACGGAGCTGCAGAAACAGATCGCCTCTCTCACCCTCTCGAACGGACACGATTCACACTCACAGAGTGAGCAACAAGGTGAGATAGGATCAAATGGTGATAAATTCGTGAGAAGCCACGAGCAGCAGCTTGTTCCAAATAAAAGAAAAGTAACATTTATGAAAGCACTTTTGAATTTTCAAAGCAAATATTTGTAGCGCAGACATTTATAGTGATTTTATCCGTAGATAGAAGTGGTTATAATTTTTCGGAGGCTATAGGCTATGGTGGTGCCATCACACGTCTTCATTGTTTTGCTAACTGGCGGCTACTGCTACTGTGCAGACTGTGCTACTTACTATCCTCTTGTAAACGCAGCTTAGTTGGCAGGTGGCACGATGGTAGTGATGCGATAAATACGTTTACCGATTTTTCTCGTTTTTTTTTTAGAACCAAATTATCTATTGGGCTCATTGCATTTTATATAGGTACAACATCCTAAACATGCTTTTTTAGGTTAAATATAATAAAGTTAAAAATTATAAGTATGAATGGTTTTTACTTAAAATGATACGGAAATATCTAAAATAATAATAATTACTTATGCTGGCTGGTAGGTACCACACAGAATTACTCAGAATCATACAGAATTTGAATACTTGCATTATTTTTTACTTGTAAACGTTTAATAATACAAGTTGTGAGTTTCAAGCATACTTACTTCAATTAGTCTGATAAAGACTACATTCAAATGATTATTAAGAGCCAATACAACGCTAAAATGCTTAAAATAGCTTAGCTTCAAGCAGTATCCTGTCAACAATATTGCAACAATGACTTTGAAATTAATATATGGTAAAGTTCAGGATTAATGCTACTGCAAATGTATAGTGAAAACACGAATTAATAAAATTATCTCGATAGAAAAAAATTACAAAGTTACCTCCAAACCGTACAAATAAACAGCGATTATTCAATGAATACTTTAAATAAGATCATGAAACTTTGTGTAGTAGTTGAACTAAATATAATGGAGGGCTTATGTATAGCGGATTATTAATATTATTCAGTGTAATAATAAATTACCTAAACTATTGCGCGTTGGAACCAGTTTAACTAAGACCGCCCCTGCCGCTCGGCCCCTGGCTCATCCCCGCTTTGACCTAGTACTATATATCTATTCTGTGGCTTTGGCTTGAATTCACGCTGGCCTTGCACAAGTCCTTAATGTTTTTGTGAACATTGTTACAGGTACAGATGCGACGTCAAACAACTCAACGGACACATTCAACTCGAGTAACGACAATAACTTGCTGTTGTCGACGCCGCCGCCGACGCACAACGGCAAACCATTCAACTCTGGGTGAGTGGATTTTAATTATATTTACAGTGCGATTCAAACTTAATGGCGGCTGTGAAGTGCGCTGCATGGCCCTTGCACGCACCGCGTACCTCTGCCCGCGCACATCTCATTTTTGCTACTGCGCAGCGTTTCGTGCCAACTTCAACAGCCGCCGTTACGTTTGAATCACACTCTACCTTGTGATTTCACTAACTAGTTTTATTGTAATAATAATTTCATAATGTGTTTCAGAAAACTGATGAGCTCTAACAAGAACCCCTCAGTAGGCACGAGACTTGAAGGAGTTATTTTCAATTCAGACTCTGATAGCGGTAAGTTTTTTACATTCTACTTCTTTTATTCCGTCCAGCAACCATGTGTAAACTAAAAGATTACAGTAATGATATTTTACATTTCATTTCAATTAAGTGTAAATTAAAATGAAATTGTGCTTAGTTACATCACAGTAAATAATATTTTAGAGTTTTCGAGAAAACACGTAAGCTTTTAAATTTGTACTTATTACCTACAATTTGAAAGTTACAGAACTTTTTTTAGAATAGGTAGTTGCAAATTTTTTTGATTTTCCACAGATAAAATTTTATTTACTTAATTCATAGAAAAGAAGTTCATTCTAAATCGAAATGTAATCTGATTATGTTATATTCTTCAGATTTCGACCCCCGTGCTTACGAAGCAGAGTCTGCCTCTCGCTACGTAGCGCCAGTTGAAAATGCCATGACACCCACGCTACGTTGTAAGTATTAAAATAATCTATGTACTACCTGATAACGATTGTACTGATGTATTTTGCATCTCAAATTCCTATCGATATAATACTGCCTTTCTATTGTTCCAGTGGCACCACCCCCAAACGGCCCAAAAACATCTAAACGCCAGTCCATACCCCAGTCAAACCAACCAACAACCCCCTCTCAATCCTCACAACCACCCACCCAACCCCCACCAACCCTAAACGGCAGTGATCTTTTCGGTTCTACCCCCTTTTCTATCCAACCCAACCTAAACCAGCCCTTTGCACCCAACAACAAACCCAACTATGATATCAGTGACTTCAACCTACAAACTTCGGTATTCAACGCTAACACATCCTTCACAAACGGCCTGAGTGGCTACGACCCGTTCGATACGCAGAAAAATAACAACATTTTCGGGAATGGATATGGCAACACATTCAATGGATTTGGTAACTTGAGCGAAAAGCAAACTGTAGAGCTTGACAGCAGCTTCAACGGGTTTCTGGATAAGACTATTTCGGAGATGAAGGTTGGTACTTTTTTCTCATCTTTTTGTGTGCATATTGTGAAAATGAGCTTTATTGCTAAGTAACTTTTTTGATTGTAAAGACTGGTATCTTTGATAAGGGAGTAAGAGGATCAGAAATATGTCACGTGACTTGCGGCAATTTCTCACCACAATATGGCGGCGGTACCGCCCACTATGCATACAAACCTCAACTTGATTACACTAAAACAACGAGAAATCTTATATACTCTTTGGTGCTCGCCATATCACCACAACATGGCGTTTGTGCCGCAAGGCGTGTTTTGTATAGATGACTTTGTTCCGGATCCTTATTACTCCCTCATTAAAGACTGGTATTGATGCAGATCCAAAATTACAAATGACATTTCTATGAAACATTTCAAATTTCAATGGCTACCCAAATGGAAGCAACATAGGTATAACGAATAGAGCAGCTATTTTAGCTTCGTCACATATTTTGTTTGCTGAATTAGTGTTTTATCCCGAACCCAATAATTATAAATCACTTTTGTTTATTTTGAACAGCTCAACGATTGGTAAGTTTCCAAAATTAATCCAAATTTATCTCAAACCAGCTGCAGACGTTGTCACAAAAATCCTATCGAAAAATTAACGTTTAGTTAATCCCAAATCTGGAAATGAGATATTTAAATACTTTTTCTTTTTGTAAAATTTTAATTCGGCCATTATAAAAAAATGCCAGAAGAGTGATTCTTTGTTCATCCTATCTTTACTTTCCATCAGATGAAATGTAGTCAAATGCAAAACTATTTCTAGGAAAAAAAAGTTATTGTAAATTAATAAATTATTGTTAAACAAATACTATAATTTTAACTAAAATGCTAATCCAATGTATTCTTTGTTCACAGGATGGATTCAGCAGGGGGATCACCTTTGGAAACGATGATTTTTCAATAGACAACCTCGATCCCCTCAAGAAGAACTAAGATTTTTATTATTTTGAAAAATAAATAAAATATATAGGTAATTATCTAGGTAATAACATTATTTTCGTTCATACAACTCCCTATCAAAAATAAACAAGCAAAAAATTTGCGTTGTGTGAGCTAAAATAAAAAAATAACAGGAAGTTATGTGTTGCCATGATATTGGTTATTTTAATCGATTTTATTCAGTGATAGTAGTTAGATAGAATCTGTTTAAGTAAGAACTAAAGTTTTTCTTAAATTAATAAGAATCTCGAAATCTATATAACCAGTAATGTGACATTACATCTCGAAATAATATTTTATTTAATCAACTAAGTTTTGGTGATAAAAAGTAGAATATAATATTTGAGGATTATGTATTGTATTCGCTCAATGTCAATCCTTAGTGCCTTAAAGACAATAAATTGTGAAATGAAAGACATTATACTGTAAAATCTATGAATATAATATTATTATATTTAATATTCAAAGTATATTGAAAATATTAATTTCTCCGGCGGATTTTTGAGTGGATGTAAGTGAAAACAATATTTTCTTAGATAATGACAATAAACTTGAGGACCAAAATTTTATAAAATCAAATGAATTTATTTGAAGATCACCCTCAAATTATTCTGTGATAATTCTTTTCATGTTGAGGGACTTCAAATTTATATATTTTCAACGTCCAAACGACTGAACCCAAAATTGTATTTAGCTTTTTAACAAAATGTAAATAAAAACTAACCACAAAACATTATTATACATATTTAATATTGAACTATTTTTAAATGGATGGCATTGCAGCTTCTAAGGGTCAACACATTCCATGCTATTTTATTAAAATGATTACTATTTTACTCTTGATTTAAAATAAAAATAATTTTATTCTTAGTATTGTATGATAGTTTTCGTAATTAAAACTGTTGTATCGCAATATCTCATTAGTGGAATATTGTTTTAGTATTGTGTACACTAATGTTACTATATAAGGCCAAAAGATATACATATTTGTGTATTTTCAAAAATAAATTTATGTTTATAAACTGTGGTTTCATTGAAAAGTCTGCATTTTTAATTTAAAATAATGACATAGTTATAATATGGTTTTTATAGCATAAAGTTGGTCAGTCAAGTCCAGTAAAATGTAGGTATAAAAAAATTCTGTACAGAGAAACATTTATATATTAGTGAAATATTAGTACCTCTTCTTATTTTGCGTGTTTGGTTAGTATTTGGCAATCGCAAAACTTTTAGAATCTTTCATCATTAAAAACCGGTATTTGTCAACACAAACTAGATAGAGATATAAAAAACTACGCTGCTCGGATGGACAGTGGACATCCTTACAACTGTCAGATCAGCAGCTGTCACTGACGTGACATTGACATCTGTCATAATAAACTTGTCGACGACGCCTTCCGGCTTTCTTTTATTGAATTTGTTTGAATTTATCAAACTAAAATATCACAAACAAAATATGAATCTCTGCGGCATGATGTTGTTGCTACTGTAGATCTAAACAAGCTAGTTAAATACAACAGTATTGTAAAGTAATCTCTCAAAGATAAAATGGTAGAAATGGCGAATATCATTGGCGGTTCGGACGGCTCCTACGAGTTTGCTGTTTCAAACGCTGTTTTTATTGTTCCTGGCATTATCGTCGTCAGTTTATCAGGTAAGTATTTAAGTAGTGCTGTTTACATTCTAGAATTATCATTTACAACGCAATTTCTGCATGAATTGTATGAAAAAAAGCCGCAAAATAAAGTAGCAAATATTTGTGTCTGTGTAACTGTGCTACCAGCGAATAGCAGGTTTTACTGTCAATACTTGAGGGTTTTAATTATAATTATTCATAATTGTAAGTATTAAGTAAGCAGGTAAAGTCCTTGCACGTGATGGTATGACCAAATAAAGACTATATAGGTAGGTATTGTATGACATATAATAAGACATTTATTTAAGAATATCTATTAACAATGTTTGCTTTAGTTTAGTGGCAAATTCACTTTAAACATTACAATTCCACTATTAAGACTACTTGCTAAAAGTACTGGATATGGCCTAATAAAATCTTAACTTAGCCGAATAAGAAAAGAAGAGATATCCTAGTTTTTGAATTAGCTATGTCTACCATAGATGTAAATAGGAGAGGAAAAACAAGGCGCTAGGCTCTCAAAAGTGGGCAACTTAAATTAGGTGCAACACACACAATTTGCTGTGTGTAGAAAAGATGTGCATCTTGGAGCTCTTCAACATGGCTGTTTCGTATTGTAATTCCCAATAATACTAATCATCTATCATTTCCGTAGTGAATGCTGCTTAACATTACCAATTAAATAAGTCGTACTGTATTTTTGAGGGTATGTTAAGCCATCTTAGTAGTTGTTTAGCCAAGTCAGAAGCCTTTGAGTGGCCTGAAAATTCTGACGTCAAGAACACTGCACACTGGCCTACACAAGAAAAAGAATAATAATGCAATAAGAAATGATAGTAAGTATTAAAAAAGTATATGAGCATTCTATTAATTATTATCTAGTTCCAACAGCTTTGCTTAGTTTGGGGCTGGATGGCGCTGTGTGAAATACCCCAAATATTTATTTATTTACTGGTCATAGTTTGACCACAATTTACATTTAAATTGGGGGTGATAAAGCTCTGCACTGTGGTTCTCATGGTGTGTTTTATGCAGTTACCCCTACTAGCCTATTACAGTAGCATTGCTACCTTAACTCCATGCAATAATGGATAGCGGCTTTGGGATGCTGGCACAGCTGCTTCAGTAGTGATGATGATGCTACAACAGGTGATGCAAGAATGGATGCGTCAGAGCATGGCAATGATGATGGGTGCTATTTTATCACAATGATGGTTTGTGATGATGGATGAAAAGTGTGCCACACTATGCATGGCTTAGGAACTGTGAACAGACACTGATGTATGTATAAATATTTAAGATAAACGCGATTTTCCGTTATTTATAAACACAGCAGTGCCAGCACAAACTCGGACTAAAAGTAGTCTACAATTGAAAAAGTTATTCTCACAGACTACTAAGAGATACATACCCCTCCCTACCCCCGGTTGCTCATACACATACTTACCCCCAGTTACTGAACGCCATACTCATACTTACCCCTGGTTTCTCATATGTTTGTTAAAGTTAAACTCATGTCAACTTAAAAATACTGAACTCTCTTTGGTTGAAGACAGCCGATGATCAACAGGCAGGTTCTATACTTTTAAGTTGACATGAGGATAACTTTAACAAACGTACGAGAAACCGGGGGTAAGTATGAGTATGGCTATTCTGCCCAATGCTAACTACTTACATTTGTGGTAACTGATGCAAATCAGAACAGTTACAAACAAAATGCTCCTTAAAATTCAGCGCCACAAGGTTCTCTTTTAAAAGCCAATTCAAAACTAAAAGGCAGAGTGATATCACAATCAAATTTTTTATATTAAGTCACCTTGATGTATGTTATGCTTCAAGTCTTTATTATTATTAAACTATGTGTGTCTAATAACACGTTAATACAGCTGCGATTACAGTATCAAATGGTGTGTGGTACAAGTTATAAGAGACTAAAATGTTATGCAACTTTGTATGCTTCTTTGGTTATGGATCGATTTACATTGGCGCGTAACAGAATAGATGTGAAAGGGGTTTGTATACATGTAATGGTCAGGCAGTATTAATAAAAGATTAGTTTGTTTTTGAATTAAATTTGTAATAGAAAACTTCTCGTATCCATCGAAAAAAGTAGACAACGAAATGTAAATATTATGTAGGTAGGGTAAACAAAAAAAAATGATAAATCGATACACCTGCACAATCACTGCACTGCCTCAACGGTTGCTAATATAGTCTTCATACGAGTAATTTGACCAAACAGGATTGTACATGTACATAGCCTAAATGAACTTCGTTGTCATCATCATCATCAGCCTGAACACGTAGACTGCTGAATATAGAGCGCGACTTTCAGCAGCTGCTTGCCTCAAGCATCCAATGGCTCCCCGCGGGTTTTGACCAGGTTGTTAGTCCAGCTTGTGGAGAACCAGCCTGTGCTGTTGTAGTCTGGTGCGAGGTCCCCACTCGAGAATCTTTTTTGCTCATCGGTTGTCGGTTCCGAGAGCAATGTGGCTTCCCATTGCCATTTCGACTTCCCAATTCTAAGAGGATTCTATATCGGTGACTTTAGTTTTCTTACGAATCTCTTCGTGTTGGATCTTATCTTGCAATGAAACTCCGAGCATAGCTCTTTCTATAGCTCACCAATTTGTAAATCGTATAACAAGCAAACTAGTATGAGCTAAAAAATAGGTCACGCATTTCCACGGAACTCACGCATTCTCGGGAAATATTCTTCTTTTCTTTTAGTTTGTATATTACACAATTGACGTTAAAGTTCATAAAGCTAACTAAATAACAACGCTAATGCAAAGCAATTCATTTGGCATCCGTTCCTAAATAATACTAAAATACAAAGAGAAATTTCGTATGTTTATTTATTTGCTGTGTGGCTTTTAAGGCAAAACGTCTAAACCGATTCTGGTGAAATTTTGCTCACAGACTGCTTACACTACAAAGTTGTATTGTATCCTTTTCCTTCTGATTCTAATTGGTCTGTGGCGTCTTTCCAAATATTTATAGAAGGGCTGCATTAGAGAAAAACCAACATCACCAGTCCGTTGAAAATAATATCTATCAATCGCTTTCCGCTCCTAACTTACACCACCCTTCATATCACAACGTGGCGTCGCCGCTCATTGCGCCGCTCATACACGTTGCACAAAACACAATAAACTCCACTCGAAGCAATCGCGGTTCCTTAAAAAAAGTAGCTTTAAATAGATTTTAAAAAGTCCTTAGGAAATAGTTCCCAAAAATGGCGGATATGAATATGGAAGGATTGCAAAAGCTCGAAGAGCTGCTAAAAGCCAGTGATATTCAAAACCCGTCCAGGAAACAGCTGATAGATATGATCGATTCGGCTGACTTCTCCGACGAGATGAAGGAAAGTTTGAGGGCCATGATCAGGGGGGACGTGCCTCAAGTGTTCGGGAGCTACGGCTCTGGTGCCATAATGGGGGTGATTTTTGTGGCGATCATCTTTGCTGTCCTCAGTAAGTTGGCCCTGGATTTTTTTTACCAAAGCTTTTTGCAAACCGGCTATTATTACCAAAAGTCAAAAAATCCAAAACAAATATTGCAAATAGGGTATTTTTAGCACTTTTACTAGTCAAGGTGATATTAGATACTTACTTAAAATATTTAAAATTATTTTTTTGTAGATACTAAGCATAATTTTAAGTAACACCCTTTTAACCTTTAAGTAACATTATAAAATGCTTAATGTCAAATATTATATAGAAAACCTATTACAATATGTGAGTTTGAAAGGCATTGCAGCTAGTGAAATTACTGGGCAAATGAGACTTTTTGATCCGATATCCGATCTAGCAGTCTAGAAATATTATTACTAGACTGTGTGAAGTCTCAGGGTGACGTGCGCAGTGCAGTGTCACGCAAAACTCTATTAATTTAGAGTTCCGAGTGATACTGCAATCTGTTATGGGCAGCCGTGTCGCTTAACATCAGGCGAACGACTACCTCGACACGTCATTCATTTACATTAAAAAAAAGGTTTTATACTCGTTTTGCAATTTTTATCATTTATTTGGTAATCTGCCGTAAAATGCATATTCTGTGAAAATGACAGCTGGTTATTAAGTTACGAAAAAAAGTCATAATTTTGATGTTTACAATTTTTATTTTGACTCGTTCGCCGTTTGTAATATCAAGTAAAAAATGCTGCATCGAATAGGCTGAAATATGACCCCAATATATTTGTGGGGACCAACGGGAATATCCAACGAGAATAAATATTCCCGTTGGCCCCTTGTGGGGCCCAAGAGGCAAAAATTTGGGTGCTGTGGGGCTGAAGACGTGGGGGACAACGGGAACAACCCGTTTACCACCACAGATAACAAGACCTAAACAAAAAAATCTAAATCAGTTCATAAAAATGACGGAGATTTGAGGGTATGTAACACAAATTTTAAAAACCGTATTGGGTACATGACTTTGAGTTTGAGTCTTTGAATTCGGTTGAAAGTTAAGGGGTCTTAACGGACAGACAGACAACAAAGTGATCCTATCAGTAGGGGTTCCGTTTTTCTAAATTGGGACGGACCCCTTATAAATTGCTTGCTCTTTGGTTAAATGCATTGCCTGCTATTAAAAATGAACAAGTAAATATTATTTTCATAAAGTAGGTTAAAAATGAATGCAATAATTGAAAAAATAAGTAAAATCGGTAAATAAATCACGGAATAATAAGCTTTTAAAGTTTCTGGAGGGGGCATCGCCTGTCCCTTTCTCGCAAAACAGAGATCGTGTGGAGCATCCCCACAGTTACTATAAAAACACGTTGTGACGTCACATGCCAAAGATTATATGTAAAGCTACCACAGCTTAGTAATGAGGTACTATGAAGGACCTAGAACTGACTTCACTATATGTCAAGCTGTGTCTTTCTATTGCTGTAATTTAAAATGCTTGTAACTTTGTCATTTTTTGTGATATTAAATTTTTATTTTCACGACTTTTTTATGAATACTATTAATTTAAGCAATAAAAAAGCACCTAGCCTATTTTAAATATTTTTTAGGTGTTAATTTATTTTTATGTAAACGAATGAAGTGACGAGCTTGTCGTTCGCCTGATATTAAATACACGTCATTGGTGCAGGGCTTGCCGGGATTTGAACCTGGGCGCGTCGGATTTAAAGTCGCACGGGCAACCGCTGAGCCACGCTCGCTCTCAAAAATGATATAGGTTAGGTAATCAAGATAATGCTATCTATGAAAATAAGGGCATAGTAGTGCATTAGGTCAGGGGGCGTACTGTGAGCTCTTAGCGCGATTCAAAACTGAGCCTATATTGGATCGCTTTGTTTTTTTTGTATGGGGATTTTGACAAGCGATCCAGTGTAGGCTCTGTTTTGAATCGCGCTAAGAGCTCACGGTACGCCCCCAGGTATAACATAGTCCAAGTATCCATCGCAATTATATTTCCTAAGCTACTTTGTATGCAAATGCATACGTAACATTTCAATATTTCATATTACAAGCCTCTGTGGAGGCAGACAGCCTCTGTGGTGGCCTGTGTGGTGGTTGAGCAGGTCGTCTCATAACCCAGAGGCGATGGGTACGATTCCCGCGACAGGACAAATATTTGTGCACAGGAAAAAAAACCGCTAATACTTGTTCTGTGTCTGGGTGTTGTGTTGTGGGAGCATGGTCCTCGTAGTTCCTGGGTCCCTAGATACATTCCTAGTTAGGGTCCAGGATCTATATGTATGTGATCGTTGGGCGTTATATAAAAAAAGCTTGCTATATTTGACATTAACCACTTTGTAATTTTATATGCTTAGAATTTCATTTAGAATAGAATAATATTTTACCTCAATTACATTTTTGCACTAAGGTTTGAGAGCTCTAAGTTATCCCTCTATTTATGATGCACTAACTGCAATGAATTTGGATACGTCCGTGCGTAGATAAATACGAACTTAAGAGCCAATACAACGCCAAATTGCTTAAAACGGCTTAGCTTGAAGCAGTATCCTGTCAACAATATTGCAACAATGACTTTGAAATTAATATATGGTAAAGTCCAGGACTAATGCTACTGCAAATGTATAGTGAAAACACGAATTAATAAAATTTTCTCGATAGAAAAAAATTACAAAGTTACCTCCAAACCGTACAAATAAACAGCGATTATTCAATAAATACTTTAAATAAGATCATGAAACTTTGTATAGTAGTTGAACTAAATATAATGGAGGGCTTATGTATAGCGGATTATTAATATTATTCAGTGTAATAATAAATTACCTAAACTATTGCGCGTTGGAACCAGTTTAACTTAGACCGCCCCTGTCGCTCGGCCCCTGGTTCATCCCCGCTTTGGCCTAGTACTATACATCTATTCTGTGGCTTTGACTTGAATTCGCGCTGGCCTTGCACAAGCCCTAAGAGCTGTCAAACTATAGTGCGGACAGGCAATAGCAAAGTAAATAAATCCTAGTTTTTGTTTTATAATTTATGGGCATAGCGTTGGACCACTGTCTCACCTGATGGCAAGTGATGACGCGGCCTACGGTGGTGCATGCTTGCCTAGAAGATACCTGTTCACTCTTGACTTGAAGGCACCCAGGTTATAGTTAGCTAGAAACAAGGACGCCGGCAAGGTGTTCCACTCGTTTGCTGTACGCACTATAAAGTACATCATCAGCCTGAAGACGTCCACTGCTGAACATAGGCCTCCCCAAAGAGCGCCACTTTGAGCGGCTGCTTGGCTCCTGCATCCATCGGCTCCCCGCGGTTCTGACCAGGGCGTCGGTCCACATAGTGGGGGAATCCTAGGTTACCTTTTTTTTAACTAGGTCGCCATCTAACAACTTATCTAAGTCAAAGATAAAGTAAAATAATAGATAATAAAATATATATTCTTATCAAAAGCCACGTCAATACCTACTACATTAATTACGCAAACATATTGATAAAAATGAAATGATAAACTCTGTATTACGTACGACTTTTTTGACAATTTGTCAAAAGATATTTATTAAAATAACCTAACATACGCACATGGCCGTGTGGTCCCGGTTTGCGAATAGGACCACCCCATATACTATACCTCCAGATTGGTCCTTGTCATCAAAGTCGGTTCAGTAATTTGGTTTTTAAATCAAAATAATTTGAAAAAAATTGTCAGTATGAAGTTTAAAAAAGTTTGAAAAATTAAGAATAAAATGAATTCGTGTAAACCCTTTATTTTTTTTAATGGATTTTTTTAATACCCGCGTAGACCTTATACCGTATTGTCGAATATTTCATATTGTTATTCTACAGAAATAATTTGAATTTGACTGGCCTGTTAGCACAGTTGGTAGTAGCTCCGCCTTTTGAACTATAGGTTGTGGGTTCGATTCCCATCCAGAACAAACACTTGTGAGATGAACATAGGTGTTTGTTCTCTGTCTGGGTGTTATATTATATTCTATGTATGTATTTACAAACAAAAACCTATCATTTATCTGATTCCCATAGTACAAGCTATGCTTAGTTTTGGGCTAGATGGCGCTGTGTGAAATGTCTGTCTACACATATTTATTATTTACTAGCAGCGCCCCGCGGTTCCACCCATGTTCCTACAGGAACCGTTCCCGTTATTGGGATAAAAAGTAGCCTATGTTTTAATCTAGGGTATAAGCTACCTCCATACCAAATTTCATTCAAATCCGTCCAGCTGTTAGAGCGTGAAAGAGTAACAAACATACACACATACACACAAACTTTCGCCTTTATAATATTAGTGTGATTTTTTGGAGCGACGCTTTCTGAAGCATTTTGTATTTGGAGAGAACAAATGATAAGCCTACTGCTTACAGTAGTGTAAGCAGTAGGCTTATCATTTGTTATCCACGTTTTTTAAATTAAAAACAATGCTATCCTTATCATTCCCAATCGGGTAGCAACACGTAATAAAGTCCGCTAAAATGTTGCACTGGGCCAGTCTGTTAATGTCACAATACATTAGCAGACAGTAGGTCAACTTCAACAAAAATTAAGTATGGAGTACTACCGACCTATTTTTATAGATTTCATTATTTAGTCTTAGTCAGTTTACCACGGAATCGTATGTCTTCGTATGCGATAGCACTTACGCAATCTTTCTCGCTCTGGGAATTGGCGATCCGGGGTGATATAAAAGGATAGAGCATGGAGAAGTGAGATTCCGTGCTGACCAATGTCAAATCAAATCATTTATTTGTAACATTTTCTCAGGTAAAAAAGCACAAGGTGTGGTTCAACCCTAACAGTATTTTATAATATTTGCCATGTCTTACCAATGCCTTTATTCCCTATATTGCTACTCTAGTCTGTGTTAATGCCTCGCTATAAAGCCCTATACAAACCGGCGCGGTATTCGTACCGCAGTGGGTAGCGGTATGCCGCGCGGGATTTGGCCCGGGTATTTTGTATGAAGTTTCGCTCAAGTTCTGCGCTAGCCGCGGAACTTCAGAACAAAATACAGTGCGGGTATTTACCGCTACCCACCGCGGTACGAATACCGGGCTGGTTTGAATAGGGCTTAACTTTGCGGTAATTTTCTCGCGTGATTTGATTTTTCGTGTAGTTGTTGTCTATGGTAAGTAAGTCACGTCTGCATTAAAGTTAGGCGGCTGCTGTATACGCAGATCCACTATCTCGCTCGCGCATTGCGACATTTTTGAAGATATTAAATAACTGAATTTACTTACGCAAAATCAGGCTGAACTATATGATCATGTAAATATTATATTAATCCAAACTAGTTTTCATACACGAAAACGGTTACGAATGAAAAAAAAACTTTGATACCGTTGTATTTATGAAATCTTGTTTGGATTAATACGATATTTTTGTTGAACAGTTGTGATGTTATTCATGATCATATTAAGTTTAGCCAGATTTTGCGTAAGCAAATTCAGTTATTTAACATCTTCAAAAATGTCGCAATGCGCGAGCGAGATAGTGGATCTGCGTATAAAGCAGCCCTTATCCCTGAATGGCGTACCTACTGCAACACATTTTTTTAAGGGCATTACTTACGTAAACTTGAACCAGTTATTTGTATGGTTCTACTCGGAAACAATACTAACAATTAAAAATTAAAACTATTGTCTCTGTTATCGATCATATAGCTGTGAACCGGCAGTAGACCACCTTTCGTAGTAAGCATCATAATTAACGAAGAGGTTTTAACTTTATTAGATAATGGAAGAAGAATTTATTTTTGTTCACATAACGACAAAAGAATTGATTTTTCTTGGAATTAAAGATAGACAAAAAGAGTTTTGTCTAAAAAGAGCAATCAAGGACACATACCGGAATAAAAGAGAGCAGATGTCATGACATATTAGAGAATACGAGATTAAGCAGCTGTCAAAAAAGTAGAAAGAGATGGAACCCCCGCTGAGCAGAGTAAAATGCGCATCTCTGATTGGCTGGCCTGCAAAACTAATCTCAGCTGGCGCCACCGTCGCTTTCCATAGGGATCTTATATACACTTTGGACTTTCCTTGCTCATAATTATACATAGTGAAATGATGAATGTCAGCTTTATTTTTTGGTAAATTGGAAATCTATTTCAACACGACGCCGGCGCTCTTTTCAAAAACATTTATTTTATTAGGATTATTTATAGTTATCAGAAGTTTTTTTTGTAATCGAGCTACATCGTCGACCACATCACTTAAAATAATGAGAAAGATCAAACACAAGTCTAGTATTTAAAAAGTACTATTTATGATTTGAGAAAATATTGTACATTTTCGTAACCGTCTCTCTACCAATTCGTTCGAAGTTCGTGACTTGAGCTACTGACTATAGTTTCCGCTGTGACCAACCCGATAATACTCCGCGTCCTCCTTCAAAGATAAATATTAGTTTATCTGTGCCCGCTATTGTAAGCTGTGAGTTATGAAGTTTATAATATTTTAATATAATTTTTCTTTTTGTTTACGGTTACGTTTGCGTGAAAGATATTTTTATTATAACTTTTAACCTTATTTCTATTATTAATAATTATTCTGTTCTTATAATTGAAATATGAAAATCTGGATCTGCTACCAGAGTCTTGTAGTTTAGTGGATTTTCTTAATGTAACTCGACTTGATAACTGCGTTTGTATTGTATTGTATTGTATTTATTCATAAACAACATACATTGTCTTTGAATTACATTATATAAAATTTTAATTAAGTACATTAAAGTTATTAAATTAAATTAAAATAAATAATTTTCGTTGTAGCTGCATGCAAATTAAAATAGTTTTATAATAGGTACTAGCCATGTCATATGATAAGGAAATACAAGTAACATAGAAACAAAAGTCATTGTATCACAATGTTAGGTCAAGTACTCATTTATGCTATAACTAGCGGCCTGCCCCGGCTTCGCACGGGTATATAATAGTTTTCGCGATGTAAGTAATTTAAATATAACCTATACTTAGGGTGAATGTGGCTTTCCAATGGTGAAAGAATTTTTGAAATCGGCACAGTAGTTTTTGAGTTTATGCATTACAAACATACACACAAAAATACAAATCTTTACTCTTTATAATAGTATAAAAGTGTAGACAGTGTAGAAATGAAGATAACTTTTCTCGAAAAGAAATGCTTTTACTTTGTTTTTAAATATATTATTAGGGTTGTAGACTACTTCCCTAATATCGAGTACTTTACAATGTAATGTGGAGATCCCGATGATGCAAGATATTCTGGCGCCACTCCAAAATAGAATAAAGGGCAGTCCAAAAATATATATTGCATGGAGATCTAAATTTTCGTATCAAAGCTCAGTCCGTCGCGGTTACTATGTGATTCCGAACACGTTTGCTTAATCGTTTTTGGTACTGTTTTGTTAAAACATTGTCGGATGTGCTAAGTGTTTTGCAAAATAACTTTGACGTGACTTCAAGTTAGGTTTTCTTTTGATTTCACACATCAAATCAGCAGCCGGAAGACGTCCACTGCTGAACACAGGCCTCCCTCATAAAACACCATTTTGGACGCTTATCTAGAGTTTGCCATAATCACCACGCTTGGCAGGCGGCTTGGTGATCACAGATTTTAATGCACTCAGAAGAATGCTGCTGCTCATTCCCTAATAATCCCTTAGCCGGCTGTTCTACGGTACCCACAGAAAGAGTAGTGTAGTCCTATTCTCACCGCCCGGGACCACACACAACTCTTCTTTTAATATAGTTTAAACATATTTGATATCTGAAAAGATTGGTATTCAATAATTTTATCAGTTAGATAATATTCATCTCTAACTAAAGTTAGGTATTCAGTTTTTTGTATAAGTGCAGCAAGTAAGATATAATTATCTTTCTTAAAGCCTAGTAATGTTTACTTATACGACTACGACTTGACAGGACGATATTAGAAATCCAAAAATATATTTACCCATAAACACGCAAACGCAAACCGTAAACAGAAACCAACAACTAACATATCTCGTCGCCAATATTTAACTTCCCGCCAAAACAGTCCAAGATGGCGGACGACGCGCCAGAACCAACCGCGGGGCCGTCAGGGATGAACCTCGGAGGCGTCATCACAGAAAAACTGACAGAGCAGATCAAAAACATGGACGTCATGACTGTATTACAAAACATGATCGCATCAGCACCCGGCGATGAGGAGTCTGAACAAATCCGACAGAAACTCAAAGGTGTCATAGCCCAGTTCAATTCAATGAGCGAAGAGGACAAAGCATCTTTCACCGCTAAAGTAAAAGAAGGATTAGCGAGTAAAATCTCAGCAAAGCTAGCGGATCCCAATAAGAACTATCTGGGCGGCATTGAGGAGGCTATACAGACAGCTGTTATGAATCAAATTTATATAGCAGGAGCTGTCATTGTCGTGATTGTTGTTCTTATTGGTATGATCTTTAAACCTTACTCGATAGATATTTGCAAAGATATTGTAGGTACCTAAACTAGATTAATAAACCACTACAGTTCTCATTAACTATACTATCTGAGTTTGAATTGGTATGTTACCCCGAAAGGGGGTAAATCTACTCCCCAAGGTAGACAATGTTTCTTATACGACTTTTCTAAATTAATAGTTTTTCATTGAAGAAATGCCATGTAAAGTTTACATTGGAAGAGAGCCCTAGCGCAGCTGGGTGGTTGAATTTCGTCCTTGACTGAATGCACTTAAATGAGTTTAATGACCTGTGTTTAGAAATGAATTATTATATCTTGTTATATATTAACTCTCGTAGCGATCGCACGTGCAATTTTGTGAGTGGATTTATTTTTTAGTACGGAGGTTTGGAAACAACTTGTGGGCTACCATGGTCCCAGCCCCTACCTTTCGGGATAACATACCAATTCAAACTCACCTTGTATTGAATAATCTCATAGTTTCAATAATAAAACACTACAGTTCACGTTAACATTTAACATTTAATTATTGAATAATCCTATATGCAGCTCGTTATACTCACACTCTGTTCCCAAATTGACACCGACCAATGTACATCGATCCTTTTTTCCTGTTTTTCTCATAATGTGTCCAAAGCTCGGTCCTCGATGCTTGCTAAACCCCGAATCCGTTTCTTGTCACTCAGTCCATTTCAACCCGTCTGTACTCGAATGAGTTGCCATACGTTTATTAAAAAATCATCGGTTAATTTCGATTTATATTTCGTAACCTAACGCTAGCGTAAGCCCGCACCTCGGCGAAAAAATTTTCATCGCGATGTCCTACTTTTTAGTCTCTAAATTATAGAGCTTATATGTTTTTTTTAATGTTGTGAGTTTGGTCAAGGTTGACAATGTAAGAGCTTATCTCTAAATAAAAAAATTATTATCTTTTTGCCCTAGGTCTCATTTTATCGCATTTTTTTAATGCTGAAATGGGCATACTTTTTCCAACATCTCACCTGATGGTAAGTGACGAAGTTGTCTAAGGTGGAGCACGTTTGCCCATGAGATGCCCATTCACTTAACCTGAAAAGACCCAGGTTATACCCAGGAGAAAATACTGTTGTTGGAAGAGCATTCCATTCCATTCGGACTATGAATGCTCAGCAAAGCTTAGTGCGGACTTGTGGTACACTGACGACGTAAGGATGTGAAGAATCATCAAGCCTTGTAGTTCTATGATGGTTAACGTATAGGATACATATATTTTATTTGCGGACAAAACCGTGTGTCTCTGCTACTTATGAATATCATCATCAACAACCTAAAGACGTCCACTGCTGAACATAGGCCCCGCCCAGAGCGCGCCATCTTGAGCGGCTTCTCGCCACCTGCATCCATCGGCTCCCCGCGGTTGTCACCAGATCGTCGGTCCACCTAGTGGGGTGCCTACGCTGCGTCTTCCGGTTCGTGGTCGCGACTCGAGAACCTTTCTTCCCCATCGGTTGTCAGTTCTACGAGCAATGTGGCCTGCCCATTGCCATTTCAACTTGCTAATTCTAAGAGCTATATCGGTCCCTTTAGCCGGAGCCGGAGTTTATGAATATAAATTAAATATATTTCGATTAATATAAATAGGAGTAAATCACAATACTTAAATTATAGATTAGATAGGCATCTTGATTAGTAGCTATGTAGTATATGAAGATAAGAAAAAGATTAAAATGTAGCATTAGTTAGAAGAACTAAAAATCGTGTGAATTTGCCACCAAATTATAAGTATTTCATTATTTATTTATCAAGTCCATCATTAACACAGGCTAATTCGTATTATTTGGCTTCATACCTCAGTCGGTAGTAGCCCTGCCTTCTGAACTGTAGGTTGTGGGTTCGATTCCTACCCAGGACAAACATTTGTGTGATGAACATGGATGTTCTGTGTCTGGGTGTTATATTGTATTCTATGTATGTATTTACAAACAAAAAGTATAATATACTATATGTATTGTATCAGTTATCTGATTCCCATAGTACAAGCTATGCTTAGTTTGGGCCTTGTCCCACCCAACCCAACAGTGGACCATATTGCAGAGCATTTCCCTAATTCTATGACACGCTCAAGTTTTGAAAATACCTGATATATCTGTTTTTCTCTCTCTGTTTAGTTCAGACAGGTGCGACGGAGAGGAAAAGGAACAATTTTTTTTCATCTTACTTCAATGCAATATTAAAAACCGTATTTGCAAAAAGTGCCGCCATCGCTGTAAAATCTATCACAGAAGATGTATAACTTATTCAAAGCTCATACTCAAAACTCAAAAAAATATTGGAAATATGCTGTTATTAGCTACTTTTACAGGTCAAAATTAGATATGGTATTTAAAAATATTAAAATTAAATAATTGTACTTAAACGCAAGCAATTATAGGCAACATTACATTTTTTTTTGAATGACGTGACGAGCAAGTCGTTCACCTGATGTTAAGTGACACGGCCGCCCATAACAGTTGCAGTGTCACCCGGAACTTTAAAACAATAAAGTTTCGCGTGACACTGCACTGCGCACGTCATCCTGAGACATCACCCAGTCTATTAATCGGATTACTAGACTGAGTGATAAGATCATAAAGTCTCATTTGCCCAGTAATTTCACTAGTTACAATGCCCTTCAAACCGGAACACAGCAGTGCTTGCACACTACTGCTTGGCGGCAGAATAACTGGCAAAGCGGTGGTACCTACCTAGACGAACTTTGCAGAAAAGTCCTACCGCCTAGTATAATTACATAGTGCTTATTGTGAAACTGTTATACTTATAGCAAACCTATCACCATACCAGGGTAGTTCCCATCAGTTCTACAGTTCTACTATTTGTTCTACCAGTAGAACAATGAAAAAAAGTTCTCCTTTCCACTACAGGTGCAAGCAATCCGGCACAATGTAGAATAGACAACTCCGATCTGTAGCTTCTTTCTATTACACCAAAGATTAAAGCCCGTTGATAGCTCGTGAACATAATTTCTCGTACAAACACGACTCACCTGCGCGGGCAGGGGGCGAGGTAACAAAACGAGACGAAGTCATACGAAATTGCAAAGAACAGAGCAGGATGGAACAAAAGACATCAACGGGTTCCCGTGATTTGTATGAAAATAGTAGTTGAAATACACTACTAATTTTTGAATGAGGGGAAGTTGTATCATTGGTCGACTGGATTTATAGTCAATGTATTGCACCTGTAAAGAAGCTACAATAAACTTTACAGTGTCATTTTTTGTTCCTTTTTTTTAAATGTGTTTATATAACATTCCCAAAAGTAATCTTTGATATGCGAATGTTAGCTGACTTGATATTTTTTCATCTCAATAGCGTATTTGAGATCTAAATCGATTTATATTTGCAGGATTATTCATGTAATAATAAATTAACCCCCACTAGGTGGACCGACGATCTGGAAAAAATCGCGGGGAGCCGATGGATGCAAAAGGCGAGCAGCCGCTCAAAATGGCGGTCTGTGAGGACTATGTTCAGCAGTAGACGTCTTCAGGCTGTTGATGATGATGATGAATTAAATTAGAAATCTCAAGGTAGCTCTTAGAAATCATCGTGATCATCAACAGCCTGAAGACGTCCACTGCTGAACATAGGCCTCCCCCAGAGAGCGCCACCTTGAGCGGCTGCTCGCCTCCTGCATTCATCGGCGCCCCGTTTTCACCAGATCGTTGGTCCACATAGTGGGGGGCCTACGCTGCGCCTTCCGGTTCGTTGTCGCCACTCGAGAACCTTTCTTCCCCATCGGCTGTCAGTTCTGCGAGCGATGTGGCTTGCCCATTGCCACTTCAACTTGCTATTTCTAAAAGCTATATCGGTCACTTTAATCCTCCTCTTAGAAATATGATGTTATAAATCTCGGGCCTTGGTCTACCTACAATTTATTTTTGTAACTCCCCTTGTGTGAAATAAAAATATTAACAATTTCTTTTTTCTCATTTCCAGTATTCTTCGGCTACAAACTATACAAATCCATAAAGGAAAAAGAAGTAAAAAAGGAAGAGAAGAAGAAGTTGAAACAAATGAAGAAGAAAAAGTGAATCAATTTTGGAAATGGAACACGCAAAATGGCGGCCGAGGCATAGAATAACGGTTGTGTCTTAGAAATTATGTATTTATTACTACTAACTAGATTTTAACGGAGACCCTTCGACTATTAGCTCCTAGACTATAATTAACCCCAACAATGAAACATAATTTGCATGAAATGGCAGCTGTTTCGACAAGTCTGAAATGTAATCCTAAATTTTGTTCAATAGATGTCGCTAATAACAATTTTAAGACTTGTAAAATAAAATATAACAACGAGTCAAAAAAATTATGTGAAATATGTGAATACCTACTATTTTCAATACACACTTAAATTAATAAAATACCCGAAAAAAATACATAATTTTTAGGGCATTGATTTAAACTTAAACAAATGACTGATTTGAAAGAGAAATAATTAAGAAAGATTTTATTAATTTATTTTTGTTGTGGATACGCGTTACGTTACGGATATTTTCCAAAACTAAATGTACATAATTATATTTTATATTAAATTTAAAGTAGTATACAGAGCTAAAAATTTCTATTTCCAGTTGGTTTTTTCGCCGTCTCGTTTTAATGATCCAGTAAATGGTGTTATTAGAAAGAGAGCGAATGTACAACTGCGCAGATAAATCTATATTGGTATATAATAATAGTTGTATTAAAGGGTCGGCCCCACCGGCGCGTCTGCGAAACGTCAGCGTTAGCGACTTGACTTGAAGCTATTCGATACCCATAACTGCCCGTGGCGACCGCGGCGCGACCGTCTACGATCACGGGCAGCAATGGGTACTGAATAGGCATGGATCATTTCACTAGGAGCATGTGAAAAATCATATGATTTTCTTTTCGTAATACACATCTGCTGCTTTTTGTCACATACTCTGCTACAAATCACAGTGTGATATCACACTTATTAGGTCGTGGCTTCGGCCCCCTAATTACCTAACTCGCAACAGGTTTGCGACAGGCGTAAATCTCGCGGTGATTGCTGTCATACATCATTAGTGGTGTCGAGAATGTATGCTTCGCTACTGCTGTCGCATTGCTACTGCTGTCGCATTGCTGTTGCAAATTTTACGTAATTACCCCGCGGATTTCACAATACGGGGAATAGCAAAACATATTATATTTAGTTTATGCTTCTGTAAACAAACTGAGACCTGTAGAGTATAATAATAATATCTTTGCCTGTGATATAGCGGTGAACTTTGATCTTGTTAACTGAAGAGAGCAGTGTTATATTTCTTTGTAATCATTTGTATCAGATCACAACATCGCTAGGTTGATCCTAAATCATATCTCTGTTCTATTCAATAAAGCACTGCCAATGTGAAAAGTCACAGTCTGAAAAATCACTGGTGAAATCACAGTAACAAAAATAAATTATGTGATCAAATGACAATGATTTAAAAGTAGCAAACATTTCCATGCCTAGTACTGAATGGCCGATTTTGAGCTTTACTGACGCCACTTGATCCGCCAGTGTGGCCGATGCTTAAATGTTTGACATGACAAAGAAATCCACATTATATTGTAGGTATGTTGCAGCCTTACGAATAACGCGCCGGTTTGAATTGGGCTTTATGTTTATATGTTAGGCCCACCATGTTCTTGCTCAATGCACTTTTATTAATTTACAAAATCTACGAAATAGCTCAAATTATTGTTATTTTAAATATGCTGTAAAGATTTATAGCAGTTATCGCCTGCTTAGAGTTCAAAAGTTTTTTTTTTATTGTTTGATAGGTTTGCGCTTGACCACAATCTCACCTGATGGTAAGTGACGATGAGGTCTAGGATGTAACGCGCTTGCCTAGAAGATACCTGTTCACTCTCGATTTGAAGACTCCAAGATTGTAGTCCTCGGGAAATACAGACGCCGGCAAAGCTCACAGCGGCTCTTTAGCTGTTCGCATGATGAATGTGGAAGCAAATCGCTTTGTTCGCACATGCGGGTTGTTCACCATGTAACGATGGCGTTTTTTCGTACATCTGGTTGTCCGATGGTGGAATGGTGATGGCGGGGTCAAGTTTTATTAAAGGAAAAATTACTGTGCTTATACAATGCAAGCTCGGTTTTTAACAGGATCAACAGTTTTCGTGGTGTAAGTTTTAGTTACGGACAGTTGCTTACTCGTACTAAAACAGTGTAAAGTAAATAGCGACTAAATAATTCAGTAAAGATTTTTCAAAAACAGAATATCCACCCTAGTTTCAGAATAAGCAAAAGGACACTGCACCGGGCGGTCGATGACCTCACCGCGCACGGTAGGCATGAAATGCCAATTTACCAAGAAAACAGCGTAGATCAGAAATATGGCAAAAACCTTTATAAACCTAGATGGCGCTGCAAAATGAGCGGGCTATAAGTTGAGCGTAGATCAGAAATATGCCAATAAGCCGTTTTAAACCTAGCCCGCTGTAGCTAGCCGTATAGCCTGCTCATGTTGCAGCGCCATCTAGGTTTATAACGGTTTTTGCCATATTTCTGATCTACGCTGCTTTTTTGGTGTATTGGCATTCCTCCTACGGTAGGTTTTGTGGTAGGTTACAAGTTGCGTGAGCGTGCGAGCGAGATAGCCGCATATACACACGCGTTCTGTTATTACGGCTATAAAAATTAAATTGAATATGTTTTAAACCTCAGCTGGTATTTTGTATAAGACACGGCCTGTAAATTTTGTTGTGTATACGTAGATGTCTACCATAAATAAATAAAATATTAGGTAATTATAATTAAATCAGTTTTAACAAGTTATTTTATAAACCGTATTGCGCAAGAGCATCTCCAAAATAACTATATTTTTTATATATATGGATGGACGTTTATATACTTTTTCTTGACATTCCTGTATTAATATTAAGTGTAAATTACAGTAATTTATGTAATATACGTTGTTATCCGTCGATATTATTTGTTTTATTTGTTTATAAAATATTAGGCGGCATAGGTTTTCAACCCACTCAAAAAAAAAGGAGGCTCTCCATTCAGTTGTATTTTTGTTTTTTTTTTTTTTCTGAACTAACAAAAGTTCAGAAATCGGTCTTTCATAACTACATCGACTTCAAAAATTACTTTTTTTTATTAGAATCGATATAATTTCAAACATATCCTATAATACAATTAAAGATAAATAAATAAAAAAGTCATTCAGATTGTACTCATACAAATTTCATCTAAATCGGTTCTGTAACAAAAATCGAAATAGGTACTTATCAGTAATATTTTTTTAGAGGATATTACAAGATGTAGTAAGCCTTTGATACCAAAAGTAGTTTTAAAAAGTGACTTACTATATTAGAGCTGTGCTCGAAGTTTCCTTTCGAGATAAGATCCGCAGGAGAACTACAGTCACCGATATAGCTCTTAGAATTAGCAAGTTGAAATGGCAATGGGCAGGCCACATCGCTCGTAGAACTGACAACCGATGGGGAAGAAAGGTTCTCGATTGGCGACCACGAACCGGAAGACGCAGCGTAGGCCCCCCACTCTGTGGACCGACGGAAGCAGGCGCTATTTTCAGCAGTGGACTATACTGCAGCTGGTACACCCAGATTTCGGAACATCCTCTGCTCAAGACAGTCAAAGAGTATATCGTTTTAAAGACAGTGAGACAGCCGATGCTGACCGGCTTAGCTTAGGGTGGGTTTTTTGATGAGTTGTCTGCGATGAAGTTAGGGTAGATCCAAGATAGCCGCCTCGAAAACGGCACCGTTTAAACAAGACTTATTGCCATGTCTTTGCTCTCAGTCGCGTGTGACCGCGCCTAATGAAAGTGATGTAACTCACTAGTATTGTTTTACAACGCTATTACAAGGTGCTATGGTTCATTATTAAAATGAAACAACCGCTTGTGAACTGTTTTATATTAGCTGGAGAGGTGTATATATCCGTAATAAGTACCAACCTTAGCATTGGCGAGTTTGATTTTCATAAAGACTGTATCTACTTATAGTAATATTTGATTTAAGTTAACCATGGTTAAAAATGCTAACATTTGCTTTTAACCATTGGTTACCTTAACCACGGACCATTAAAACCACCCTAAGTGGCATTACCTAACAAGGTTTGACAACCGATTCATAATGGAATACTTACCAAATCTTACTTACTCATCCACGAATTATAGAGCCGACGAAGTCACGTGACTCGATTCATGCGATCTTGTCCGTACACAAATTGCGGAAAGCTGTAGGGTTAGCACGGCCGGTAGACAAAACTGTCTTTCCCTTGTTTTACTCCAAGCAAGTATGAAGAAAGTGACGTAAAACGGGGAAAGACAATTTTGTCTACTGTCCATGCTCTAACTTTGATGTGTTCTTTTCAGACATGGTAAGTTCGTTAAAAGAAAAAGTAGAGTCATTTGAACATCAAGATTCAGGATGGTCATTTTTACATAACACTCATTTGGAGGTCAATATTAACAAATATGAACCGCTACGCGGTTCCAGCTATATCGAATTACCGAAAAAAATAAAAAATAAAAAGGCATGTCTCAACATTCAAAATAAAGACAATTGTTGTTTCATGTGGTGTGTTACGGCTGCTTTATACCCAGCTAAGTCACACCCAGAGCGGGTAACATCTTATCCAGACTTCCGCACAGTATTAGCTGGCGGTAGGATTCCACAGAGCTTCAATATGGAGCACATTAAGAGCCCCACCGGGTAAGTAATATATTAGAACCCCCATACACGTTCAATTTTATTGATCAATATAATTGACGAGACCACTTCCGTCAATGTTTTCTCCATACTGTTAACCGAAAAACATTGACCAATACTAACCCTACACGATCAATAAAATTGAACGTGTATGGGGGGCCTTAGTGACACAGATGTCCATAGAACACGTAAATATTTGTTTGTTTGCATTGAATAAGCTCCGAAACTGCTGAACCGATTTGAAAAATTCTTTCACTGTTGGGAAGCTACACTATCCCCGGGTGACATAGGCTATATTATATTTTCAAAAAATTAGGAATCCTTACTAAAATTCCAATGTAACCCAAGGTACAAAAAATATTTCCTAAAATATTCTTTAACATCGCGTGCGCTGCGAAAACTTATACCCGTGCGAAGCCGGAGCGAGCCACTAGTTTAAAATAAATATAACTGTCAACTGAAGGCACAGATAATATAATACCTAGTAGGTATTTCTAATACTGTAACAAGATAACGAAGCGGTTTCGTATAATGTGAAATCTGTTTTCATATACAATTAGGGTCCAGGTGATAAATGAGTACTAGTCAAGTATTCGAGAGGTGAATACTGTTCTACCGCACTGGGCGGTCTTACCGCTAAAACCAATCTCTTCCAGACAACCTTTGGATGTTTCGAGCGAGGGAAGAACAGAAAAACAAGTTTGTTCCGAGAAAGAATGCTTTATTTCCAATTACACCTATATATACAACATTATTAGCAGCATCCCTCCTGAGGTTTTCTAAAAAAATAAAATCAGAACATACATCTTTGGGTAAACGTACAGAATTTCAAATTATTTCGTTTGCAAATAAAATGTGAAGGTATCATTGTTACTACCTTTATCGGTTAGTTTTGTAATTATTGCTACATTCACAATTTTCGCGAATTACGATTTGCTAATAACTAAAATTTGTTATTATAACTAATACTAATGATCTAATAATAAAAAAATTGGACTATTTAACATAAAAAATACGAAATCGCCATACCATGGTTGAATCCCATCAGAATCCAACTATTCAAGAAATAAACTTTTATTTCGAACGGTACATTTGATTTTAAATGCAATTTTTTTTTTCTTATTGAAGATTATCAGAATGCCACTAACAGGCAAAAAATTCTTACCGATTTCATTTCAATTTGTGTACCTACCACACATATCCGTCAAAAAATATAGCACAATAAAGATGTTTAACAAAGTTGCCGCATTTTGGTCAAGGGATGGCGCTGGACATTAATAAAATTTAAACACACAATTGAATAATCGTTGCCAACATTTTCAATGTAAGTTTAAATCGTCAAAGACAAACGGCAAGAATACTAAGGATCAATTCAGACAGAGCAGCAAAATGCTCGAGCACTTTTTAAGTGCTATTTGAATATAAACCTTAGTCCATTTAGACAAAGCTGAAAATAGTATGCAACATTAAAATAGGTAAGATTTTAACAAACCATCTCTTTTATCGTACCTTATTTTTTGACGGATACACCCCTCTCTTTCTAGCTAAACAGGACCAATCACTCCTAATTCACTCCTCAAACTTTATCCAAGATTTCACTAACACTAATGCAAAATACCTAAAATTAATCGCGCCACATTTTTTGTATTTTTATTCATACAAACATGGACCATTCTCAAATCAGGCAAGGGAAAAGCTTAAAACCTATCAGATGAGAAAAACAGAAAAAAGCATACGCTTTTGAAATATCAATATTAGAAAGAATAATGTTAATATATAGGTACATAAATAAATGAACTAAAGAAATTAATATGGGTTATAATAAACATGTAATAATGTATTAAACGGACGTATTTAGTTCTCATAACATTTTTTGTAACATGAGTACACAAAGCCTTTGTTTTGTAATATTTTTTTAAATATATTGCAAAACATTTATATTAATTATATTTATAAGTTTCAGTGTAACTTTGCCAAACATTATTATCCATTAAGGGTAACTGTTTTTGTTTTATAATTCATAGATGGCGCTGTAAGTAAAAAAAATTAACTGTCACTTCGTTTTGGTAACATTTGAGAATAGATGATTCTAGTATTTTTATAAAGCTACTTTATTTTCACTTGTAATATTTTCAACCTCATTTCTTTTAGCCGTTTTCTTTCAAAATGTTCAACGCCATTGTTTACTTTCCTTTGAAAAAGTTTGAGTGAACAATTATGTACTTCACGTGGCATAAATATTTCTCTCGAATTTACAATTAATTTTAAGCTTTTGGATTATATAAATATAATATATGCCTAAGCATTAGAACAAGTTATAGATATTGTATAATATTTTATAGTCATTCTTAGCCACATGTAGAGTGTGTTAAGTATATATACTGTGCAAGGACAAAAGGGATATTATAAAGTAAAAATCAACGATTATGTATACATACGGCAACATTCATTTACATACAACCTCTGTATACCTGATTCGACCCATTTATATCACATTTTTTTTAAGAATCCTGGCCGACAATGTATAGACAATAAATTCACTCAAAAAGCGAATACTTTTTTTTTATTTGGCTCCACACGGTTATCGCATTTAGCCAATGTCATATTAACATAAAACAACTATTTTAGTTGTTCTAATCATCAAGTCAAGTCCATGTAATAAAACAGTGGATATTTTACCAAATGCTTCTACGAAATTTTGGAAAAAAAACACGAAGAGTTACTAGAATTCGTGATATTTAATTTTCAATCGTGTGCGTGTGAAAAATAACACACGAAAATAAACAAGTTTTGGAAAATAATACAATATCAACATTTCCGATTACGTTAAAAAAAACCGTTTTGAGTCTAACGCCCATGCATAGAGTGAAAATATTGTCTATGATAATGCTATTTTTTACAAGCATTGCCCGCGGCATACCTGTTACGATATGCAGCGTGGATTCGTGGACATTTTCGCATCGCATCCAAAACGGTCAAGCATATCCTGACAGACAAACCTGCTATTTAAATATAACGAATAAATATTGTCTAAATATGCTAACTTTGTTCAGGTGGCGATTTATTCCGTTTTTCTTTTCAGAATAAGGCGTAGGTGCGAAAAGCTAGCTACATTCAACTTTTACATATTTACAATTATTAATAATAGTTTAGGAAGAACGTAACATAATTTTTTTAACAAAATGATTACACTACATTTTAATAATAGAATCTTACTATTAATCGTATTAAAGTTATCGTTTGGATAGTTAACTTCGCGCTTAAATTATAGATTTAGTTATTTTTCGTTTTTATTTTTTTTAGAAATAATAGCTTTTTGTTCATTCACCCGACGCTACGTCGATTTTTTTAGGTTTTTTTTAACGACTAATAATCTAATTTAGACATAATCATAAGAACTATCGTACTTCAGTTTTTTTTTGTGAACGTTTTTGATGATTCCTAAAATTCCGATGATATGCCAAATATAAAAAAACTTAAAAACTATGAAAATTTTCCTACATCATTTCAAAACTTTGTGAGGTTGTTTTAAAACAATGTAGTGCGTTTGCACGACTGTTTCAAAACTACACAGGCTCATTTTAATACTCTGCAAAATTATTTTAAGTTTACCAACTTAGCTTTAAAACTATCCGAATTAATTTTAGAACGTGTCAAGATGGTTTTAAAACTGCAAGTCCGTTTTAAAACAATGCAAGTCCGTTTTAAAACTATGCAAGGTTATTTTGAAACTATGCAAGTCCGTTTTAAAACTATGCAAGTCTCTTTTAAAACTATGCATGTTTGTTTTGAAACTATGCCAGTCCGTTTTAAAACTATGCTTTTCCATTTTAAAACTATCCAGGTTAATTTGTAACCATCCAAGTGCCTTCCTTAAAGCCATCGTTAGATGTTTAAGTTTGTGCTACTGCTAAAACTGGCATATCATAATCACCTTTGGAATTCCATACGTGTAACGTAAAGCGAAACGAATCAGAAATAAAACCAATACAATTCCATATTTTGTAGGAATTATTTTAAAATTTAAACCACGCATTATTGACGCATTACATTTTTTTCACTGTCTGAGTTTGAATTGGTATATTATCCCGAAAGGGGGTAAACTACTCCGCAAGGTAGACAATGTTTCTTCTACTACTTTTCTAAATGAATAGTTGTTCATTGAAGAAATGCCATGTCAAGTTTACGTTCGAAGATATCCCTAGAGCAGCTGGGTGGTTGAACTTCGTCCATGACCGAATGCACTTAAATGAGTTTGACGACCTGTGTTTAGAAATGAATATTATAAAAAATTGTGTATTTTCAGTTTTTTTTATTGTCTCGATGCAGTGGCCGTCCTGAAAATCCTACCAGGGTGCAGTTTTGTTCATTTCTGATTCGTTCCAAACTGATAAACCTAACAAAAATATTGGGCCAGCCAGATGATTAGAAAAAAAAATATTATATACATCCGGACAGGCCCTATTACTAAATATTAAATATACTTACATTTAAATCGACAATTAAAGAAATAAAATCTCACTGTTACACATTAAAGAACAGTCATTTACATTTACACCGTTTGCGAATCGGAAAATATCGATTTTAATGGGTTTTTTTTTCTCTGTTTTTGTTGCGGTATTTTCCGATTCGTTACCTCATATTCATAAATCACAACGACTTATTTAAAGCGTATATCAGAAAACAGTTATAATTTACGAATACGAGTGTAAAGAAACGTATGAACCAGTAAAATTGCCAGTAAGAAAAAAGAAAGTCAAACGTAAAATTAAAATGGCAACTTTTACTTAATTATACATGTTGCCAGAACATAAATAATGTTTCTTTTTTTGACCACTTTACTGGCTTATACGAGTTCCTTATGTGCTTCGTTTTCCCGCCATTCAAGCTAGCGTCCCGCACCTTTACCCGCCAATATACACAATCCGGATCGATTTTGGCTCCACAATAATTATGTAGCATATTCTTAGGTATTCGCGATGCAATTAAACTACTTTTAATCAATTTTAGATGGTTCATTTTGCAATGTTGCATGCGATGTTGCGACGTGAACTTTTTCGCGTTCCCGCCAAAACTCCGCAATGTTGCAACCATTTTTAAGGATAAAATGTATAGATAAAAATCGCGTGTACGTAAGCTCGTAAGTATGCACGAAAAGAGAAGTATATCCCAGTCTCTTTGCCTGTTTCACTATAAATTGGTTTGATAATAGTAGTTAATACTGAAAAAATAATACAAAAAGGTTTTTTACCACAGAAATAAATTCAAGCGGTTTGATTTTTGGAGCAGTGTTTTAATAGTGTTAATAATAAGTAAAAATACTGTGTTTTTTTTCAACTAAGAAGGAGATTTTATATTTACCAATTTTAATCATTTTAATCTATTTTTTTTCAAATTAAAAGTAGTTTAACTGCAATTTAGCAAGTTTTTAATTTAAATCAGTCTATTAATTTACAATCAGTTTTTGTAGCACTGGTTTGAATTGGTTCATTTTTTTGTATTTTTTATTTTTATTTAATTGTACTAGGATTTTCTATTTTTTTAACTATCTATATTTAAATAAAGAAAACATCGCTGGGATTAGGACTTACGACAATAACGGTTATTATAAAGAGTTGAAAGATAAAAACTATGTAACTTACGTTTTTTCAAATCTACTTTTAACGTTGTCTTTTACGGCGTTGGTGTGTACTACGGCTTTTTGTAAACGTAAACGGTCAAACGGGGGTCAATAGTTGTGATATAAAAAACGGGGTCTATGTCAATTCTGTAACAATCAATATTTTTGTTAAAGTTTATGGTCGTAAGTCCCAACTCGATTAAAACCGAAGAGGTATTAAAATTCTCTCATTGAAGACCAAGGCACAAAACTTTTTTATATTTTACAGTTTTAATAACATTACAAGCATTTTACTATTTACACTTACATAATTAACGCGTTTAGCTTTATTTCGTAATTTTCAACGGGAATAATTTGTGATACTTTACGGTCAATTCAGACAGAGCAGCAAAATGCTCGAGCAGTTTTTAAGTGCTATTAGAATATCAACCTTATTTCATTTAGACAGAGCTGAAAATAGTATGAAAGTAGTATGCATTAAAATCTTACCTATTTTAATGTTGCATACTATTTTCAACTTTTGTCTAAATGGCATAAGGTTGATATTCCAATAGCACTTAAAAACTGCTCGAGCATTTTGCTGCTCTGTCTGAATTGGCCCTTAGAAATTCAACTTTTTGCATAATCATTCAATCATTAGGCATATCCATATTTTATAGGTTCATTAGCTTTGTCAAATTATTTAGTTTTTTTTTTTAACTATTTAGAACAAATTTACCTAGTCTGTAATACTATAATGTCATAGACAACACAGTAATGAGCCAAAACCGTCCCGACAAAATATAATGTCAGTACACACTGCATAGATATTAATTTAAAAACAACTATACAAAATAGCAAATAATTCAAACAAAAGTACCGAAAATCGGCCTCGGGCACAGAATAATAAACAGTGCTCCTTAAGATTATAATTTTTAAAATTCAACTTATCTGCACTGAATAAAGTTCATTTCGCTATGCAGATAAAGTTTTAACTCTAATAACGAGTGACGATGGAATTAGTTGAAAAAGATGCCTTAACGTTGCAGCAATATGGTTGAATTTACCATGTAATAATTTCAATGTCCATTTAGACACAATTTTCAACTGCAATCTTCAGTCATATTCATGATACTCTTACGTATAAATACGTATGCAGTGTGCTTTGACTCAACATTGAAGAAAAACAAGAACAAAATCACTGAGCATTTCATATTTATTGCTTTAATGCTCAGCTCTCCCTATTCTCTATTTTTGACAACAATTCAACTTAGCGTGGTCACACTGTATCGTGCTCCATAGACATAAACGCTGTCACCCGATTGGCTCATTCGGCATCTTATAAAATGGGCCAATCGCAAGCTGCAGACCATTTGCGTCTATGAAAAGATTGTGTAGAATTTTAGACCGTAACATAAAAGGAAAAAGGTTAAATATTCCGACTAGTTCGATCTTTAATTTAACGCCATCTGTGAAAGCGTCCAAAAAACATATTTGCCAATAGAGATACAGAATAGAGAGAAACAGAATTGCTCACCAAAAAAAAAACAATGACAAAAAGTGAAAAAAAAAAACCATTACACTACACTAGTGAGGTCCGTAAGTTGTTGAGAAACGTCGACACACGTTTCGCTTGGGCTTGTCGTGACGTCATTATGGGGGGGTTGGGTGACGTCACTTGCCCGTATGCCCGTTCCCCATCGGTGTCTCGACCTGCAAACCGTTAGGACGTGAGCTCGCGCGCTGCCGTGTGTCGGCGTTCCTAATGAGGCCAGGGTTGGACGCGGGCGGTGGCTACCCCTTTTTATTGAAAAAACATATTTAGGAGGAATTTTTGTTTTTTCCCATTCAAATTGTTACCAGGTGTAAAACTTTTTTGTACTGAACGAGAAATATTATAGGGTTTATTTTTGTTATAAATCTTACGTTTGGTAAAAATGTAACTTACGACCTTAATGTTTATTTTGTTTATTAGCAATCTGTAATGAATTTTACAACTTGTAAGTAGACGAAACAATTAAAAAAAAAAACAAAGATTTTTAATTTAGAACATGAGCTTATTTAGATTATTATTCAAATTTCATAGATTATTAAAATAAATTACTGAATTTATGATTATTTACAGAAATCGTAAGTACATGTTGAAAATATATTTTTCAAATAACGGCTTTAAGAACCGTTAGATTAATTAATGCATTTAACTTTAATAATATTTTTACACAAAATCAAACAAAACTCTCCAAACAAAACAAAAAAAATAACTTTTACCATTACATTGACATATTAATTAGGTAATCACCGCCGCACGAGAAAATTTAAAACATCCACTGATCGGTTATGCTATTCGTTATTTCAGTGATCCATAACCCGACCAGCGATGTATGCCCGCCACCAGGGTTTTTAAACAAGCGAAAAGGATACCCAGCGAGTAATGTGCGAATTGTCACCCAGTTTTACACCATTCCAAAAGTAATTAGTACCGAAAAACTGGTTATTTTATTCATTTGGAATAGTTTTTAGCCCCAAAAGGTACGATATACACAGCTGCGCGCAAGCTACCATTTAGCTGTTACATTTCTTCGCGATCGTTTGTCATTAAGCCAGGTTTCCACTGGCAAGAAAACTGCGAGAAGTGTCCAGTCATCTATCACACCGCAGCTTGCAAATGTGAACTAGTGTAAGCTACAATAGTTAACACCTTCAAGTTGCAGTCTGACAGACGGCCGGACACTTCTTTCAGAAGTCGGACACTTCTTACAGAAGTTTTCTTGCACGTGGAAACCCAGCCTTACTTTGTATTTGTTTCATGACAAACGTTGCGGACATGTTTGGTATTGTAGGTCACATTACGAAGAATTTGGTTTCATTTAAAACCATGATCTGCCTCGCTTTATTGTCGCTCGTATATGCAATTTTTTTTTATATAAAACGTGTCTGACTCCTTTTAACCCATCGGATGTCATTTGCATAAAAATAGATGAGCAATTAAATGTGTACAACTGTCGAATAACATTCAAGCACTAGTGTTATAAAGATCTATGCTTTACAGCAGTATCACCTGCTTAACGTAGTCAAGATTAATTTTATTGTAACAGATTTTTTTTTTAATTCTTCGTAAAGTGACCAGGACAAAAAATACAAAATCAGTAACCTAAATGAAGTCACTGATATTAGACATAATAGTAAGTAGCTAATGTACACGACGCAGACACACGGCATCATCCACAATCCACATAACCATGTGAATTCATGTGAAACACCTGCTGAGTGATTCTGTACCCATAGTACCAGTTATGAGCAATACTGTACTAGATATAAATAACCGAGTATCGTAAAAGAGACGTTCCAGAATGGTCCACCTATGTGTACACCCCTCAAAAAAACATTGTATAATTCAAGAAAAATAATCATGTTTTTAGCTTTGTTGTACTTTTTAATAGCTCAGAAATAATATTGGATCGATATTTAGAGTAGATTAGCAATATGGCGGCGCTTGTTACCGCCATGTCTGCCAATATATATTGTATAAGTATTGTCATGGCAAAAGGAGGAGCGGAATGCCAATATACATTAAAAAACAGCGTAGATCAGAAATATGCCAAAACCCGTTTAAACCTAGATGGCGCTGCAAATTGAGCGGGTTATAGGTTGAGTGTAGATCAGAAATATGCCAAAAAACCGTTTAAACCTAGCCCGCCGTATAGCCCGCTCATTTTGCAGCGCCATCTAGGTTTATAACGGTTTTTGCCATATTTCTGATCTACACTGTTTTCTTGGTGTATTGGCATTCCTCTCCACCTTGTTCCATGGTATTGTATACTCTTTGATGCTCGTGCCCGCCACGATGGTTTAAGTGTTGCGAGCATATAAACGCATATTTTTTGTTTTAAGCCATGCAGCTAAATATTTTATAAAAAATGGATAGTACAAAACGTTACTAACAACCGATTTTATAAAATACGGTACATATAGGTGGCCCAGCTCGATACATATCTGGAACGTCTCTTGTATGAATCTTGTTTGAATTTCACGAAAATACTTTACGATACTCTCGATACCGAGTACAGCGCCCCGATTCCCAACCCACCGAAACCATTTCGATTCGAAATCTACACTCTGTCTCCTTCATTCTGGGTGTGGGTGAAAGAGACGGAGAGCGTAACTTTGAATCGAAACTTTTTCGATGGGTTAGAAATCGGGGTGCTTACACATTCGAATATACTCATACTAGGGTTGTCCTCAAAACATCGACTATAGAATCAAACAGACAATTCTCAGGGTAATTAAGTCGCACAAGATGAATTCCTTTAATAATGATACCAGATAAAAATTTATACACAGAAAGCCAACATAACAGCTAAATAATAGTGAATTAAATAAAGGTGCCGTCACAGTGCGTTGGTGTGAAAGCGAAATAGTTATTCATGCATCGGTCGGACCGCACTGGCACAACTTGATTATGGTTTCTAATTATACTGTGTCCATGTTATTAATGGTTTTTGACAGCTCACGCCCATGAAGTTTCGTATTGTTCACGTTAAAATTTCATACAAATAATATCGTATTTCATGGAATTCATCAAAACTAAATCAAAATTTAAACGATATCGATTATTACGTTTACGCACCTAATTCGATTAATGATACTAGTACAATCGGAGTGGTATCACATTCGAGAATCTTTAGAACATCACTAACTTGTCAGTCGTCGAGCTGTCAAAAAAACATTAATAGAATAAACCCAGTATAATTTAAGTCACGTGTTTATATTTTCAAGCTCTGATGCAGTGCGCTCAGACCTTAGAATATTGAGTTGGGTAATGTACACAAGTGCTGGTATCATAACTTGTAAGAAATTAACAAACTGATTTCTCTAAACCAAATATAGAGCATGTGGTGGCTTATTTTTATTATTGTTGTTTAATTATAATACCGAACACCAACGAGTATGTATAAGAAACAATTTACAATTTTATAAAGAAAAAACGCACGTAAATAAAAAAAAATGACTTCACATCCGAAATCGTTTTAATGATCAGCGAATTATCAAAAAAGGTACAATAAATTCGACAGTATTATACAAAAATTATGTGTTATAATGTAACAATCAGGAAAACTTAACGTATAGGTGATAAAAATATGAAATTCGTAATAGTAATCTCATCTTTTTTTTTTCACAACTTGACATAAATATTTTTATAAAAAGATATACTCTATTTTTTTTTAATACTAACGAGTTGGTCATCCACTACACAAGTAAATAGTAGTTAATATTAAATTGATTAATTTAATTTAATAATTAATTATAAAACTACTTCAATAATAAATCAAATGAAATAATTTATAAAGAATTAAGGTTTAGTAGTGTCGCTAGTTTTTCATCAACAAATTAAAAGCAAAGGAAAAGTAAATAAAAAAAATCCTTAAACTGAAATAATTTATGTCAAGTGATGAAAAAAAAAATACAATAAAAAACGAACAAATAAGTCAAACAGACATTATGTCAATTAGAATAATTATATCTACTTACAACTACCGTTATACCATGGAACAAGGAGGAGAGTAATGCCAATACACCAAGTAAACAGCTTAGATCAAAAATATATCTAAAACTAGATGGCGTTGCAAAATGAGTGGGTTATAAGTTGAGCGCAGATCAGAAATATGCCAAAAATCCGTTTTAAACCTAGCCCGCCGTAGCTACCCGTATAACCCGCTCATTTTGCAGCGCCATCCAGGTTTAAAACGGTTTTCGTTATATTTCTAATCTGCGCTCAGCTTATAACTCGCTCATTTTGCAACGCCATCTAGTTTTAGGCATATTTTTGATCTACGCTGTTTTCTTGGTGTACTGGCATTCCTCTCCGCCTTGTTCCATGGTTGTACCTAACTATTTATATTCAACATTTCTTTATGTAAACATGAAACAAACCAATTATCCTTCAAATAACTAGTAGCAAGTACAAGATTGAAAATCATGTCAAAAAATATTTTATTACTAAATTAAAATGGTAACAGCAATGGCACCATTGTATTTTAACGGTTTTTATTATTAAATATTTATTTACAAAACTTTATCTTGCAAAGTGTAAGATAGAAAAAGATTGACCAAGTTAATATGGTTTATAAGAACGCCTCAAAAAGTACTGTTTCGTTTACTTTTTTCCTCTCAAAAGTTAAAATAGCAGACAATTTTTTTTTTTTAATTTTATAAACTGTTAAGAATTATCCAAACTACCTTTGAACTTAGCTAAAGCTCTCGTTAAAAGCAACGTTAGTAAAAGACCCTGTATTTTTTTTTAGTGTTTGATCATTATTTCGATTGAGCAAGAGTTTATACATAAGTTATAAAAAACATATAACAGGTTGTATAAAATAAAATGGATGATAGTGAAAGCAGCCTAATGTGAAACGTTTGGTGGAACGTTACACTAGCGCGGCAAATTCAAACTTTCTTGCGTTCTTTTGCCAATAATAGCTTAATTACTCAACGTAGTTACATGAAAGCTAATTTTGCGGAAATAAATATAATGTATCAATAAATTACAATTAAAAGTATCACCTACATATCATTACTTTAGCGACAAATAGCAATAAACTGAAAAACTTAGACGAAATTTGTTTATTACCATTTGTCGCTAAACCAATGACATCTAGGAGATACTTTTAATTGTAATTTGTTGATCCATTCCATTTCTTTACGTTAAATCAGTTTTAATGTACTCACGTTTAGTAGTTAAGCTATTATTGGCAAAAAAAAAAGCAAGAAAATTTGAATTTGCCGCGCTAGTGAAACGTTCCACCTTATGTGAATTTACAAGAAGTTTTCAATTTAATTAATCATTAAGTATCGAAACCAAAAATACAATTATTTTTTGTTTAAAAAGTGCACAAAGTGCTCTTATAATGGCCCCAAAGTACATGTAAACTGTATAGGTAATATTATAATGTTTTACAATTTTTATGTATTTATAAACTGAAAACTTATTAAATGCTAATAAAATTTTAATAGACAATGTAACGATAAACTACAATAACAGAAAAACTTAATAAACTTGTAGTTATGATAAATATTTGCACGGACTATTAGTTATAAAAAAAAAAACAAAAAAAACACAATGGAATGTGATAATAATAACAATACATGGTGTATAAATATTATGTGATAAACAAAAATCATTTATGGAATGTGATGATAAACGTAATCTTTATTTGATATTTCTGTAAAAGTGACCAATAATTTAATATAAATTTATGATAAATAAAAATAATTATTGTGTGATGGTAAATATACAACCTTTGTTTCATAATAATTTAAACTAATTGTATAAATTGAAGAACATATTATTTATGTTTGTGATGATAATATACTTTATTATTTATTTATAACACTAGCAGCGCCCCGCGGTTCCACCCGCGTTCCTACTGAAATCGTTCCCGTTATTGAGATAAAAAGTCTATGTTTTAATCTAGGGTATAAGCTACCTCCATACCAAATTTCATCCAAATCCGTCCAGCTGTTAGAGCATGAAAGAGTAACAAACATACACACATACACACAAACTTTCGCCTTTATAATATTAGTGTGATAATAACATAATTGATTGTAAACATCATGTCCAAAATTCCAAATGGGTTTTTTGTTGCCTATTTTTACTATTCTTTCTTTCAAATATGAATGAGGGTGATCAAATAACATTTTTTTGGAATGTAATATTTCTTTCCATAGATATTATTATATAAAATTACTGAACACAATTGAATTATTCAAAACTTGTGATTGAAGCACAGAAAAACTAACATAAAGTATGTAATGAAACAATTTTTGTTTTGTATATAAATATAAGTATACCTAATTATACAAATATATGTATTATGATATAATTATGCTATCTAATATAGTTAGTCATTTTTAATATAATAAAATGTTATACTTATATTTTTATAACTAATAAACATTTATCGTAATTGTATGTGTTTTTTTCAGACAGGCAGTAAAACTATGTATTCTATCAACTCTATTTACTGCGTGACGAGTTGAACAGTAAATATATCGACAGAGTACATATATTTGATATAATTATGTAGTAAAACTATAATAGCTATCTTTAAAAGTTTGACAGCTCCTAAAGAGAAAACTACTTAGGGTGGGTTTTTCGATTCCGACCAATGGTCAGTTTGTTAGAATTTTTTACCATTGGTTACTTTAGCTACGGGTCAAACTCACCCTTAGGGTGGATTTGACCAAACTTAGATTTAGGCGCGAGTAAATGAAAGATGAACGAAACTATTACCCAGCTAACAATTATTGTTCTACAACGCCAAGGTATTAAAGCTTATGTCATAGCAACTCAATTGTGTCGTATTATAGTGCCGGAAAGTAAATGTTGGAATCATATTGGCTTACCGCCATTAAAATATTCTCGGAATAATTTATCTACCAAAAAGGTAGTATAAGTTATTATTCTCGAATAGGCTTGAGTGTAGATGGTAAAATGTGAAATTGGTTTACTCTCGGATAACTGGCGATTTATTCTAAGAATAACCCTTACTCTCGTTTGGTCGAATCCACCCTTAGTAGTGCAAACTTAAAGCTGTCGAACTTCATACAGATGGGCATTAGTCTTGGGACATGCATTTCATCAAGGTTTTCTTTATAGTTAAAATTAAATCAGGGCGTGTCCTTTAGTATTCACCTCACACTGTTCAATCAGTCAGCCGGTATAATTATCAAGCTATTATATAAATATGTATATTCCATAGAAAAATCTATTTCGTAAATAGACAACAACTTTTACCATGTTAATATGTAAATAACACTTTATATACAACACTAATAAATTGTTATAGCGCCAATATAGAGCAGAGCATAAATATATTGCCTTCTCGCTCCCACTACATTGAGATAACTAGCTTTTTAAGATTTCTTCTCGTCATTTCTTTTTTTGATAAATATTAAGAGTCCATTGTAGATTTGAGTACCCATTGTAACAATATATTGTATAATATTGATGCATCTAAGTAAAATTTGTACCATACATTAAGAAATAGCATTTATAGAAAAAAAAAACACTCATTCATAAAATCATCATCAACTGTGTTGCGGTAAAACTCAAGTGTAGTAATTTTATTTTCACCTACCCGTAGTTTCTGACATTGCTGGCGCATAGTACGAGGTTTGGACACCCTGTATCTCTATTTTTTAATTAAGCTAATAAATATTAAAGCAAAATATGACGTACCGATAGAAAATGTATCTTTCTATACATAAGTTTTATAATATGATTTCAACCAATATGCGACAGTAAATTAGAATGAGTTATACGACACCCACGCACAAACATGTACTTACTAAATAAAATATATAAATTAATGAAAAATTATATCTCTAGCGATCTAATAACATTATATAAACATCTAAAGCAGTACTTTTCATATTTAATTACTTACAATTTTAATTAATTTAAATAAGTAGTTAACGATCAAGATTGTGGTCTTGGTCCAAAAGCCTGTGGCATTCTAATTTTTATTAATCAAAAACCATCAAGTGTTCTTTTCAAGTGTTTTCTCTCTCTCTATGTATAAGAAACGTTTGAGTTTGCTTAAGTACTCTGTAATCAATCCGTCTGAACTCATTGTCAATGTATGGTTTATATTTAGTTTTATATACTGGTAGGTATGTACTCATGCCAAACTACTTTTTTGATAGTTTACCAAAACCTTTTGGACCATACGTGAAAAAAAACGTAATGACAAAAACTGAAATAAATAAATTATTTTTGACACTTTTCAAGAAGTCTAAAATTGCTTAACTCGCTTTTGAAATCTTTTGCGCAACTTTTTTATTTCTCTTGCGTTTACAGTAATTGCCTATTCAGCCAGTTTTTGTAAATACGTTTAAAAAATAGCTGCGTCAAACAGAACTCATTATGAGTTTCGTTTTTTAAATTTTTCAACTTGTATAATAAACACATGCTGATTTTTTTTTTCTAATAATATATTTAATTAAGTAGTATAAGATATAAAATAGCTATACAATTGGATTTTACACCAAGACCATGTTTCACCACTTTGAGTAAAAATAATCAATTAAACAAAAAAAAAATTGAAACATTAAAAATGAATGAATGTTTACCATGCAAAATTAAATCATTTAATAATTTTATATGCACAAAAGCGTAAGAGCCGGTAATATCCAGGGAATGGTCAGCAGCATTCTCCTCTGTAGCTACATTAAAATCTACTGCGATCACCAAGCCTGGTGCTTATGGCAAACCGCCCATTATAAGCGTCCAAAGTGGCGCTTTACGGGGGAGGCCTGTGTTCAGCAGTGGATGGTGTGATATGCTCCAAAATATACAATACTATGTTCTTCATTTTATGAATAGAGCACATTTTGCAAATATACTGGAATCTGTTAAAATCAAATTGAGACCACGTTACAAGTCACAACCTACTCATCTAAAACGTTCATTTAGACCCATATTGATACTAGACCTAACCCCGGGTTTCTCGTGCATTTGTTAAAGTTACACTAATGTCAACTTAAAAATACTGGACGCTCATTAGCTGAAAACAGCCGATGATCAATAGGCAAACCAATGAGCGTTCCATACTCTTTAGTTCACTTGAGTTTAACTTTAAAGGTGGGTATAGACTACAACATTTTCTGAAGCATATCTGTGTAATGTAACGTTCTTACGAATGGTACAATACAGGCAAAAGCTCAGTTTCCAAAGCATTTCCATGTAATGTAACGTTCCTGCGAATGCTCGGCGTTATGTTACGGGTAAATGCTCACAGCGAGTGTGCATTTACCAACATTTCGTTGTACCTTGCGTTCATTCTTTTTTGAAATGTCTGACCTACAAGTTGCGTGTGCTACGTTTATAAATGTTACACCAATATGCTCGTTGGTTTATAACAAAGAGGCGAGCGTGTTCGACGTTTAGTTCGTAAAAGGATGATACACTAGAACATATCATAGAGCGGCTCATTGTTCTGTTACAAGTAAATGTTGTAGTCTATACTCACCTTAACAAACGTACGAGATACGGGTAAAGTCCAGTCGCGGAGCAGGAAGAATTTCGTACAATGACCTGTTATTACCTGTCTCTGTCACTCCCGCGTAAATATAATGAGTCTCGCTCGCACAGATGCAACGGCCGCCGTCCTTAGGGATTGTAAACCTTTTACCTGAGACTTTAAGGTTTGTTCTAATTTACATGTGGTTTTTTGGTTGGCATTGAGTCACGACAAAAAATCCTTGCTTGACTTAGTAATTTGCTTTGCTTAGTAATTGTAACTCGTTTTTTATAACTTATAATTTAAAATCTAAATAAATAATTTATTTAATAAGTTTGTAAATTTTCTTTCTATTTCAAATATTTCATGTAAACCGCACATGATACAAAAATGTTTGTGACCACTGTCAGTAGGTAAAGAGGTCATTGTACGAAATTCTTCCTGCTCCGCGACTGGACTTTAGTCGTAAAACGGCGTTCAAGTCAAAATTTTATATATGTAATAATATTTTAAAATACGGGTCTTTAAATTCCTAATAATACTGGCTTATCCGTTAGATATTTCCTCCTGTTTACTAGAGTGGTGAAACAAGGGCTAAGAGAAATCCCTCTATCGGAAGACAATTTTATAGGTAACTTTATTTCATAAACATGTTTCAGCATACAACACACAAAGCCACTTACCAAAGTTATTTTACCAAAGTCATTTTACTATTGTGATTTTACCAAAATTATTTACAATGGTTTTACCATGTTGATTTTACTAAAATGATTTACAGTGGTTTTACCATTGTGATTTTACTAGTGATTTTACCAAAGTGATTTACCTTAGCAATTTTACTAAAATGATTTACAGTGGTTTTACCTTTATGATTTCACTAAAGTGATTTTTCCAAAGTGGTTTGCAGTGGTTTTACCACAGTGATTTTACCAAATTGATTTGCATCAAAGTGATTGGCTAATGTATGAACGGCATTTTTAGACCAACCGTAACTTTACCTTGGTAAATAACTGACTTCAGCTCATTTATATAACAACTCACCACAATAGACAAAAAGGCACCAACTAAATCTTTAAATCCATAGTTACGAGTAATAAAAATATACACATATACTCATGCATTTTTTTTATATACAACTTTGTAAATATATTAACGAAATTCTATAGTACCACCACTTTTACAAGTTCCATTGACAAACTATTAGTTAGCGCAGAAAGGAGTTATCTAACGCAGACTTAATACAAGCCTTATTGCTTTGAGTTTAGATTTGAAATCGAATCTCTTGCAACCCTTTTCTTTACATTAAAGTTATTGAAAAACTAGAGATACATACCCCCGGTTTCCCGTACATTTACTAAAGTTAAACTCATGTCATCTTAAAAATACTGATGCTCATTGGTTGCCTGTTGATCATCGGCTGTCTTCAACCAATGAGTGTTTAGTATTTTTAAGCTTAAACGAGTTTAATACCCGTTTTCATCAAAGATCCCTAAACTACACCCTAACTAGGAATCCCTTTGGCTAAGGGCCCCTTAGATTTGACCCTTACCTAAATTCGTTTTCACAGTGCTAAGTGATACTTAAATTGTAAAGTGACAGTTTATTCTTTTCTACGGTTTTTTCGTTATTTTATTTATATATTTTAGAGAATAATCGTCAAAAATACAAGCAACATGCTTTATTGATATTAGCGCTAGAGATTTTAATATATTATGCATCCGAAAAAATTAAAACAGATACCTTTTCTGGCGTTATGCGGGTAGAAACAATTGACATATACAATTGAAAAAAAAACTGGCGTTTTGATAATTTAACCTGCCACTTAACGCTAAGGGGTTGAGCTTCGGCCCCCTAAACTTAGGGGGTCCCTTAAGCTTTGGGTGTCCCTTAATCGCCGGTGAAATCAAAATTACTGTCAGATGTCACTTAAATCTTTTTAAGGGTCCCTTAAAATTTACGGATCTTTGGTGAAAGCGGACATAACTTTACCAAACGTACGAGAAACCGGGGGTTAGGTAAACAATAGCAAATGAAGATTTTACGCCTTTCAAAACCAAGGTACGTCGTTGCAACTTATACCAGTGGTAGCACATTGACTCAAATTTTTTGTTTTTTTTTTCTATTCGGGTGGTGGCGGTGGCAAAGGCGGTGGCGGCATCGCCGGCAACGGTGGCTGCTGCGGTGGCGGCGGCTGATGCGTCGGTGGTGGGAACATATACCCTTCCATATTAGGCATATTGTGCGGCATATTAGGGTAGTAATACCCGTCTATCATATGGTAATACATAGGGGGTGGTTGCATCATATAATACGGTACAGGGGGTCGGTATGGGGGTGGAATAGGCCAACCTACCTTAGGGTGCGGCGCTCCGTTTTGCCGCGGCATCTTCTGAGGGGGGCCTTGCTCAGGCCCACCCGTCCTTTTCCGCGATGTTTCAAGCACTTCCTTTGAGATCTTGATTTTGAGTCCGGATGATTGTGGCGGCGGCGGTGGCGCGGCCAATCGCTCCTTCGGTATTTTAATCTTCAGTCCCGGGCTGGTAGATAACTTATCGCGAGGTATTGTTATTCTAAGCCCGTCTTGGGCCTGCGGTTCCGTTTGAACCGGCGGCGGCTCGACCTTCTCCTCTCTCTTTTTCTCCTTATCCTTATCCTTTTTGTGTTTCTTTCTCTCCTCTTTGCTCTTATCGCGATCCTTGTGTTTGTGTTTTTCCTTCTTTTTCTTTTCCTTCTTGTGTTTGTGTTCGGATTCTTCCGTTGGTTGCGGGGGAGGTATTTCTGGTTGCGAGATGGGAGGTGGCGCGGGAGGTTCGGTTTTGACTTCGACCTTGGTTTCCACTTCTTTTTTAATTTCTACAGGCGGCTTTTTCTCCGTAGGCACCGTTATGGGTGCGGGTTTAGCCAAGCTCTCTTTCAGTAGATTCGATACCAAAGTGGGATCGGTTTCGATACCGTTTAGCGGCCTAATCGGCGCCATTTCCGGTTTTTTCTCCGGTTTCACCTTAGCCGTACTAACCCTCTGCGATTCTCTTATAAGGTTCTCGTATCCGGGTGTTTCGTCTAGCTTCTTAACGACCGGAACAAGCTCTGGCTCGGAACTAGATTGTTGTCTTTGCCTCGGCTTCGGAGGTTCTTTTATGCTAGGCGGGGAGTTAAACGGAGATAAAATGGCCGGCGGTTGCATTTCCCTGATCGCTGTTGACGCATCGGGCCTTTTCTTAGGGCTGGGCGGCTTTTGCTCTTGCGTTACGGGCGTTGGTTGCGGACGGATTTCCTTTGGCCTGTGCTGTGGTTGCGACTGAGGTTGCGGTTGCGGTCGCCTTGGCGCCGCTTGCGCTGCAGCAGTCGGTGTTGTCGCATTCTCCGGTGAAAACAAAGATGGCGGCCGCGTCCTTTGCACTTCCGGTTGCGGTTGCGGTGGTGGTTGCGACTGTGGTTGCGGTTGCGGTTGACTTGGCGCACTCGGCGGTCTGTGATGCCTGTGATCGTGCGGTGGTTTAGGATGATGAGCTTTATGCGGCCAGTTATGATGCGGTTTGTTGTGGTGTTGCGGTCTATGGTGTGGTTGCGCGGTCGGTCTTGGTTGCGGTTGTCCGGGAGTCGCGTGCCTTTGCTGTATCGCCGCCTGTCGCTGTCTCTCTCGCTCCTCGCGCCTTTCTCTTTCCTCCCGCTCCCTCTTTTCTCTGTATAGGTTGTAGTCTATTTTCTGTGGTGGTGGTTGCGAAGGTGGTGCGGTTGTGGCAGGGACGTAACCGCCCGGGACTGGTTGTCTTACGCGCGCTCTTTCGCGTTCGTATTCTGTGGAACAGATCGGTCGTTAACGTAAATAGATATGTACGGGCGCCATCTTGCCCCAAACTAAGCAAAGCTTGTACTATGGAATCCAGATAACTGATAACATACTTTGATACTTTTATGTAACACCCAGACTTAGAAAGGCTACATTTAGGTTAAATCTTCAATAGCTCATTGCGCGACTTTAGAGTTTACTAATGAGGCCAACAGTAAGATACCACGTTTCAGTTCCATAATTAAGTCATCACTGGCAACACACACTGATTGAAAACCTTTGTTTACAGGCTCTGCGGTGTTTTGGACGAAAAGATAGATCGAAGCTCTCCGAACGCTGTCCAGCCGAGTTGGACTCTTCGTGCGACCTCTTTGTCGAAGTTGGATCTACCTAAATAGTACCTAAATGAGATATTAGATATATCATCTTGTCTAAGGCGTTCCTTTCCGCGCCACACACACCCACACAAAGGCCCCTTTCGGGGATACTTGTGGTTCATCACAAAAATGATTTACTAAATATTCGGCAACTAATTAAGTGTGGAATTAGAATTACATTATTAGGTGATTCAGTGTATGCATTACTATGAATCCTTCAAATATGGAGAGGATGCAAAACAACACCCAGTATAAAGGAAAATGCCAAAATGCAGTTGTCTTTGTTTCTTTGCTACCTTCGATTATGTTTTGACATTGGCTTGCGCTGTGCTCTGGACTTCGGCAACAGAAGGGCGCCTCTATCGGGGGGGAAGCGTATTTTTTTTTCTTGCTCTGTGGTCTTACCATATTGTATTACGATTTACATACCTTTATCAAATGCCTTGTCAAAGTCATCAGTGCTAGGCGGGGCGGGATGTTTAGCCGACGCTGTAGGAAGCGATTGTGATGTATGCGCGGCGCTCGAATGCGGACTGCCATCTGTGGATAATGCTCGTGGATAGAATATGTGTAGCAATGGAAAAAAAAGAAAGAAAATACATCAATTGTTTTGTGCCTTTTGTCATGAATAAATATTCATTCTATTCTATTCTATTCTATCAACTTATTCAAGACATCACCCAACAACAAATTTTTACAAATAGGTATTCATATATAACAAGATAAATCACACAAAAGAATAGCACTAAAGTATAATGTTGCGTGACGTTATGATATAGGAAACACTAGGTGGTAGGACTTTTCTGCAAAGTACGTCTAGGTAGGTTACCACCGCTTTGCCAGTTATTCTGCCGCCAAGCAGTAGTGTGCAAGCACTACTGTGTTCCGGTTTGAAGGGCATTGTAGCTAGTAAAATTACTGGGCAAATGAGACTGTGTGATGTCTCAGGATGACGTGCGCAGTGCGCAGTATCACGCGAAACTTTAATTTAGAGTTCCGAGTGACACTGCAATCTATTATGTGCGGCCGTGTCGCTTAATACCAGGCGAACGACTAGCTCGTCACGTCATTCGTTTACTTAAAAATTAAACAAATATTTGCAATGGATGTGTGATTTGTGGACTCCATAGTTAACATGGGGATGTTAGTTATGGAGTCCACGAATCACACATCTTATTGGTTCTAAGTTCCCGTTTTTATAACTAACATTGTTAGAACAATAACGTAAATTAATTGATATTATAGTATTCTGATGTTGAGGCCTATGTTCAGCAGTGGACGTCTTCAGGCTGTTGATGATGATTATGATGATGTTGACTTGTAAATCTGCTAAATATAGCCATTTGCGATTAACTATTTGGTCTATTCCGGTATGATACCGCAAAGCGATGCACAGCTATTCGAATGGGCGGCAGCGTTCTCCTCGGTACATTAAAACCTTTTGCGATCACCAAGCCGCCTGCCAAGCGTGGTGATTATGGCAAACCCCACTTCATGATAAGCACCAAAAGCAGGCGTTTTATGGAGGAACCCTGTGCTCAGCAGTGGACTTCCAGCTACTGATGTGGAAAAAAAAACGGTGATTACATTACAGGTTACATTTCGGCGAGTGTGCTGCGGAGCTACACAATCTAATTCCACCATCTCCGTTTCACCATCGGACGACAAGACGTACAGCTACATGCCATCCATTTATTGTTGATATTCCTTCGACTCGCACAAAGCGGTTCGACTCGACATTTATAATCCGAGCAGCGAAGGAATGGAACACTTTACCAAGGTCTTCGTTTCCCCGATAAGTACAATCTGGAGCTCTTCAAGTCGCGAGTGAACAGGTATCTTCTAGGCAAGCATGCACCATCGTAGACCGCGTCGTCACTTCCCATCAGGTGAGATTGCGGTCAAATGCGGGCCTATTCAGTTATATTATGTTTATTTAGTAGATGCTTACCTGCCGCTCGGACATTCATCATTTTCCTCTTGAGCCTCGACGGACACTTCTCAAATATGAGTAGGAACTCCGAAGTAAGCTTCTCCAGTAATTCAACGGTCACAGTCCGGTCCACATAAGAAAACCAGTGCCTGCCCTCGTTTGACTGTGGTATCTGTGTGGATATATTTGATACTTTCAGTTTTGTATATGTTTTTCTCATCCTGTAATCACTGTAAAATCTTTTAATAATTAATAGCTTCTACCCGCGACAACAAATAACACCAAATGATCACATACACAGATCCTGGACCCTAACTAGGATTCCCTGTATCTAGAGTCCACGAAACTACGAGAACCATGGTCCCACAACACCCAGACTCAGGACAAGTGAGGCCTATAAAATCAAAGGCAGCTAAACGCCATAATATCGTAAAATGAGTTAACTATACTTTGTACTCAAATATACAGGAAGCTTTATTAATTAAAAGTCAGATTATTTCTAATATTCACATTCTTTACAAATCTGTCTTAAAATATAGAATATTGTAGCTACCTGAACAAAGTTATCGATTTTTGTAGCTTACTGATTATTATTTGACAGACTTGGATTTAGCTGCCTTTGATTTTATAGGCCTCAAGTATATGGACTTTTTCTGTGCTCAAATACTCTTGTCCTGTAGCGGGAATCGAACCCACCGCCTCCAGGTTATGAGCCGACCTGAACAACCACACCGCAGAGGTATCCAGATTAAAAGCAGTTCTACAACACAGTTGTGGTAGTTTAGTTATTGCGACGTATATTTAAAATACCAATAAGTACAAATTTGTTCCACCGTTACGAGTTGAATGGCATTAAACATAATGCGTAGCCGCAGGTGAAAGCTAGTTAAAATCACACTAATATTATAAAGGCAAAAGTTTGTGTGTATGTGTGTATGTTTGTTATTCTTTCACGCTCTAACAGCTGGACGGATTTGGATGAAATTTGGTAAGGAGGTAGCTTATACCCTGGATTAAAACATAGGCTACTTTTTATCCCAATAACGGGAACGGTTCCTGTAGGAACGCGGGTGGAACCGCGGGACGCTGCTAGTAAAACATAAAAATAGCATATGTCACTCAGAGATAGTGCAGCTTTCTTTTAGTGAAAGAACTTTCAGAATCGAACCAGTCAGGGATTACTTACACAAATAAATATGTGCACTTTTTTTATAATACTGGCATAGAAGTACATAAACTTCAATAATGATACAATTTATTCATGTAAAATTAGTATTATCATATCATACATAGCCTGTCAATTGAATGATTGACATTTTGCTACTTGGTCGATACGCCTACTACGTCATCTTGTTCAGCACTCGATATGGACGTAACAAAATTGATGCGAACAATATTTGAACACCAAATTCAGTATAATCAAAAATATTTCAGTAACAAACTCACTCAGATTCGTGTGTCAATGGTTCAAGCTAATAATCTGACATACGCTGTTTTAGATATCGATATCCCCAAATGAAATGCAGTAACAATTTAAAAGACTTACATGACAACTTGATCTTCGCACAGCTAGTTTCACAGTTCCTTTTAGCATTATATCAGTTTTTTTTTCCTAGCTACTCACCGCCCAGTTGCTCCATTTCGACGCTAAATGTATGCAAAAGCATGCGACGACTGTCGGTCGGTATTGAAGACACATCGTGGTCAAGTGCAGACTGTTCGATGCCATGAAATACGACGTCTGGGCGAGATCCTTTGGTGCTGTGAAGAAATTACGTTGGATGGTATACCATGGAAGTTTTCACCTTGTATTCACAACCTGGCTGGGGAGCAGTTGAGTATTAGATGAACTTGTGTTTCAAATCCACTGAGAAACTCGTGCATTGCTCCCCCGGTATTATGTTAGCCCCGAAAAAAGCGATAGTATCGCTTTCCATACAATTATGCATCGCTTCACTGTCGTTTACGCGTCTACGGCGTTTTTTTTTTTTTTTAATTTTGGCTCCACACATAGTGTATTTAGCCAGTCTCAAGTTTTGTAATTTTTCATCGTATTATGGAAATTTTCACTTAAAGTCAAGTCATAGTCACAGTCAGAGTAGTCATAGTCTAGTCTAAGTCATAATCCAGTCTAAGGCATGCCCTAGTAAAGTGGTGGCAACTTTACTAGAGGCTTCTATGGAATTTTGGAAGCAACACGAAAAACCACGTTTCACTACATTATATCACTTGCCCACACTCATGCTCGTAATTCAGCACTTAATGCGTAAAACACCACCAATTTTAAACATTAACACTGGAAAAAGCATAAGTTTTGTAAAATAATACAATGCACCGACGTGAACTTTTCCGCGTTCCCGCCAAAACTCCCCTACTGCGTTTCGTGGTACAAGGAAGTGTGCGAGACAAGGTCAATCACAGGCGCTAAACCTGTTTTGACATGTTTCAATGTACGAGTTTCTTAGAGGATTTGAAAATATAAAGCGACCCACCGAAAAATAAGTTGAGAGTCGCTGCAGTCCGTTAAAAGGTCAATGTACGAGTTTCTTAGGGGATTTGAAACACACTATATATTGATTAAAACTTAAAATGTCGATGTGTAGTATTTTACAGGACTAGAAAAAAGTATTTAGTACGACTTAATAAGCAATGTTATTAATACACTTTAAAATTGCACTGTCCAACCGGATTCATTCGGTATTTTTGGACTTTTCTAAGTTTTAAATAGCAAATCAGTCTGGGAGCTGTTTTAAATAAAATTGGGTATGACGATAGTGTATTTTTGAATATTACATGACAGAATTATTTTACCAGAATAAAGTTAAAACCCATGCCTAAGGTTGCTTTTACAACCTCAAGAATGAAAGCAAGTCATAGACATATGACAGTCAAAATGATCATGATTATATTTACATTGTTTTCTTCAAAAAAATTGAATTATTAACCAAATGAAAAATTTGGGGTCATATTGATGGATATTTTAAGCAATTCTAATATCTTTTCAAAATGGTTTAACAGCTAAATGAAGCGAACATACAAACAAGCCGACCATTCGCTTGATAGTAAGTGGTCACTGTCGCAAGACTACACTAGCATTTGGGGCACTGGGAACGCTTATGGCTTGGGTATTTATTTATGTATTTAAATATGAAATTTGAGTCTATTTTCTAGATATTAAGAATCAATAAGGCCCACTTGCACCAAACAACATATAATTAAGTTTGGGGGTTATTTTATTATGTAGATCGTTAGTTGTTGAGATGTTATTACAGGTAGCCCCAGCTGGTGCAAGTGAGCCTAAGCAGGGCAAAAACAGTAATGTATGCAGGTGATTCGTGAGTAGGGTGATACACAATACTCAAAATTCTAGGATAGAAACATACCTTATCCGCCTTGCGAGCGAAAATGTGGTCATACATTGCCTGTTGTTTTTATCGTCGTACTTTTTTCGTAAATCGCAATAGGCCAAGTCGAGAGCGGTTTAGGTGCGGTACGCTTTGTCTCATTTAAAAAAAAAAAGAGCAAACTATAATTTGTAAATAGAAATTTTAAACAAAGTAGTAGGTTTTCCTTGGTCTTTAAAAACAACTAATTGTAAATCGACGGGCATCGCTGATGACTACCAAAATAACACTATGATAATGAAATCTAACACGTTAACTGGAGTAAGACAGAACTATTTAAAAAAAATAATTGAAAAATATTGTACGTCCGGTCAAACATCTTAATGTATCGCGTTTCACCAGACGTTATAGATACTAAGTGTAATTTTTATCGATCAATTTCAAAATAATTCGGTAGAAGCTTAAAACCCAAGTAAAATATTTTGTTCCCAATTAGGTTTTAGCATTTTTTTTTAGCTCTTAAGCCGGTTATTGCTTTTGGTTAAGTCTTGAAGTAAATCTAACCAAATTTTTATTGAGTTTTCGGTTCGTAAAGGTGAACCGTTCAATAATTCGACCATCGTCTACGTGAAACGACTGGGGGATGACAAGACAAACCACCGCACCTCAACCCAACCGCAAAAGAAACAATCTCGGACCGGCCGCTGCGTTACGTCACAGATTGCCACGCTAGCAAATCCACGGCTCGACAATACGCTCGCCTCACCTTTGACAAGGTGACACGTGCGGACCACGTGAGTGTGCGGGTGGTCGATCGCCACATCGAAACCTAACGTCTGGAGTAATACGTTCTCGTTGAAAACCAGGTCCTGGGCCTGGAAAAGAAAAAAAACACAGTTAGCTCAGTCACGAGGAAACCGCCATGTGGATTGTTGATGCAACGGACACTGATGGAATAGTAGTTGCCTGCTATTAAAAATTAATAAATAAATATTATTATATGCTAGGAACCGTTATTCTAGACCTATAGAGTGAGAAAGCATCATTCCGGATATGACGACACGACCTCGTCCGTCCCCCTCCCGCATGGCTCCGCCCCTTTTTAGCCGGGGAGGGGGTGAGCTTGCCTTGCCCGGGAGGCCAGGCGCACTTGCTCGTCACATTGGCATCGATTTTCGGTGTGAACACACCTCTTCTAGAACGGGTAACAGCGTTGCTGTTGGTAAGTTTTATAATTGTAAAACAACTTACTTATTTTATTAATAATATTTTCGTTTTTTCGTTATTGTTCTAGTAGCAATAATGGCAGATTCTTTAAAGGCTGTTAAAGAGGGTGAACGGAGTCGCCCGTCTCCACCACGTTTACCACAGCCGTCTTCTTCATCATCATCGTCGTCGTCGAGCAGCAGCCCCGCCCCACGTCGCCGTCGCCGTCATCGGGAGTGCAACGAGAACGAGGAGACAAATGGTCGCAGGCTAGATTTGCTAACCAATCAAGTGAGTGACATTTTAAACTACTTGGAAAATAACGATCAGGCCAAATTTTCAAACACACAGGCACAGCCAGATTCGGATTCCGATATTTCCCTGCATACATCGGAAAGATTGAGGGTTTCACTTGTCGATATAAAAAAAAAAATAAAAAAAAAAATAAAAAATAAAAAAAAAAAAAAAAAAACCTCTTTTTAACAAGCCTAAAGCTTAGTTAGTTTGCAGTATCAACAAACTTAAAAGAGCCTGTAGGTACCTGTAGGTGTAGCCACGGAGGGTAGACTGCTTGTTCTAAGCAAAATGAACTGTTGAAAAGCAACTTTCAACAGATCATTGAATGGGCTCATTCTCCGAAGAGCACATTTAATGCCGATACACTTTATGGAAAGTTAAATAGCCTGTTTTCGGATAAATCACCTTACATGAAGGTATCTGAAGATCTCTTGTAATTAGCTTGTGGCAGACGAGCTGACATGATTCAGAGGTGCCGCGATTGCATATTATCCGGCGTCCGAGACAGGTTTGTCAAAGAGGACTTGCAAAAGATCCCTCCGACACAAAGTAACCTTTTCAATCCACAGGAATTAACCTCTTTCTTGCAGCATGCCGGGGCACGAGTAAATTATTCTCGATACAAAAACGCTCTGCGGAAGAGCCTCATTGTATGTCTATGCGGAATAGACAGGATGCTCCTCCCGCTAAAAGACCACGGAAGTCATTTAATGGCGTTAACACTGAGCTTGAGGCCCGCCCCCTAATTACCTAACTCGCAACAGGTTTGCGACAGGCGTAAATCTCGCGGTGATTGCTGTCATACATCATTAGTGGTGTCGAGAATGTATGCTTCGCTACTGCTGTCGCATTGCTACTGCTGTCGCATTGCTGTTGCAAATTTTACGTAATTACCCCGCGGGCCTTCCACAAAGTTTTCAAGCCTCTTCAGCTGGCAAAGGTAAGACCCAAAGACCTGCAAATAATAAATCCGGTACGAGACGCAATGATAACAAAAAGTGCCCTTTCGGCGACCGTAAATTCAGAAGTAACTATCTAGTAGACTTTTTATGGCGGGTGGTTAGTAAATTATATAAAAATTTAGTAGAATTTCGGCGCTCCAATACACATTTTAAAAATATAAAAATTAAAAATAGGAGGTTACCGAATTCCATTTATCAAAGTACTCCCGCTTCAAAATCCAAATCTGTTTAAACGGTTCCAAACTCCAACCAGCTTGTTGATGTCAGAACATATAAAGATTTTAAAACACAAAGTCAAAGTTTTGTACAAAACCTTGTTTCGGTTGATTGTTGCGTACCGGATTTCTTGCAGAGAAACGACTGGGTTATAAAAATAGACCTCTCAGGTCTATTTCCATTTGCGAGTCTCGGAGGCTCATCAACCGTACCTGCGAGTGCTATATGCACCGAGAGCAAATACAAACCCAGAGTTGCTTCAGCTCTTTTGTCTGCCGTTCGGGCTGTCATCTGCACCCAGGGCATTTGCGACAGTGACAAATTGGGTCGCGCATCTGTTACGTGACCGAGGCATGCGCATAATCGTGTACTTGAACGATTTTTTGATTGCCAATCAATGTTTTCATGCTCTAACGGACAAAGCTGCGGAAGCTGTTCATGTCCTTACTTGTCTGTGATGGATGATAAATCAACAGAAATCCATTTTGACTCTAAACAAAGTCATAGACTACCTCGGCATTATTTAGAATCTCAGCCTGAATTCTAAATATTTACCCGAGAGCAAGGTCTTGCAAATCTCCCGTTTGATACGCTGCATTCTAAGAGCAATTCAATGGAGTCTGGAAGAAGCTTGCTTTGTGAGCTTGTCAATGCTTTGTAAGCATGCTACACTTTGCGGCCTTCTATGTTCCCAGAGGTCGGCTTCACTGCAATTAGCTTGCAAGCTAGTTCCAGAACACCAAGCCTATGTAAAACGACCGATTGATCCAAAAGCGTCTACAATATTGCTATGGTGGTTACAAGCTCTACTCTATCGACCAAAACTGCGATTCACTGAGATCCTGCAACGCATTTTTTGACGACCGATGAATCGGCCAAAGGTTGGGGGTGCCATCATGGACAATACTAAGCGGAATATGGTCCGCGCAACAACACATTGTCACAGTAATTTGAAGGAGATGTGGGCTGTCATACAAACCCTATTAGCTCATCAGCAATCGTTACAAAGGTCGGCTGTGCTAGTCTAATCGGACCACCCAAGTGTCGTGAGTCGTGAACTACATACGGAACAAGGGAAGACTCCGATCACAGAACCTGTACAGACTAACATGCATCTTGTTCGAGATACTGGATCACAACCACATTCAATCGGTCCCACAGTACATACCAGGTCTGTTCAATACAGATACCGATCTGCTCTCAAGGCTCAAACAACCTGGAGAGTCCACTCTCCAGGTTGTTTGAGCGCTAATGAAAGAGGCGTGTCAAGAAGTATTTCAAAACTTCGGAATGCCTGACATCGATATATTTGCCTCAGAGAGCGCACACGTACTTGCGAGATAAGTCTCTCAAGACTGCAAAGTCTCGAACGCAGAGTTTCACGACGCCTTCAGCAGAAGATGGTCGTACCGGGAGCGTGGATGTTCCCTCCACCACACCTAGCTCATTCCACGAGTACGCTAGTACTCCAGCCATCACCTAATCCTATGCAGCGGCAGTTACATATTAGTGGTTCCACGTTGGTCGAAGGTGTTTGGGCGCCCAGACCAAAAGAAAAGAGCGGTGTGAGCACCATTTCAAATACGCAATCTTCATCAACGATTGCAACTATTGCAAGACACGGGAATTCACCTTCCTCCGATGCAGGTAGACCTGATTCACCTAGAAGCATGGCTAGTGACGGATGGTGTCAAAGTTTAACTGGTTGGTCTCAAAATGAAATTCGAGTTATTAAATTCCAGTTGGCGACCATCTACTAAAAAGGTGTACTCCGGTATTTGAGGAGAAATGGCTTAGCTGGTGTACTCATCACCGACTTAACCATACGAATCCCACTGGTACGCAGCTAGCAAAATAGCTCGCTTACTTGCATTTAAATCTTAATCTTTCGTACAAAACTATTTTGGTCTGCAAATCTGCAATTGCCACCTAAGCATGTTCTAATAGTCAAACTTTGAGTGGCGATCCGCTTATTCACAGGATGGTAAAAGCCACCTCTCTCGGCAACGTAGATTCACGTGCTAAGGCCGTAATTTGGGACACAAGTGTCGTAGTTGACTGGCTAAGCTTAAACCAGATCCCTGATAATAAGGCTAAATAAATTATAGATTATAAGGCTATTTCAAGCATCACGTCGCATAGCACATATTTTTCTTCTAGCGTCTAGGCGTCAAGTACACAATCTTACTCTGCTAGTCTGCTACGTATTGATAGATCACAATTTGAGGATAGTTCCGATCATATTATTTACATCCTTCGTTCGGTTCCAAGACTGATAGCTATGCTCACAGATAGTCTACATGGAAACTACATACCCATATATTCATATTCATATTATAAATAAATCAGTTTGTCCTGTTTGGTGGCTGCGAAAGCTAGTGGGCATTTCATCATCTCGCGGAGAAAGTAGTGAAATTAACATTTTGTTCATACCTGCCAACGGCAGAGTCCCCCCAGCTTCTCGAGCTATGATAGGCGATTTGGCAAAGACAATTCTTAGAGGCAGAAATTGACGGCCTGTCCAGGCAGTACCCGAAGCGCCTCGGCATCATTAAATTGGCTTGAGAGTTGCAATACTGATGAAATCATGTCAACAGGAGACTGGTGTGTCCCTAACACATTTGCGCGTTTCTATTCAGCTGAGATGGTTCAGCCTCAGAACTACAATAGTTTGTCACAATCAAGCTATTTAGATTTTGTTATAATTTTGTTAACCTGATTATTTGATCCTGCTTATTTTATTGTTAATTGCTTAAATTATTACAGAAGTTCCCATCTTATAATTTATTTTTGCAAATACTCTTAGTGTTTGTGATAAAAACACTCTACAACAACAACAACAACAACTGATTACTTTATTAATTTTTAACAGAACAATCTAATTAATATTATACTAAAAAGATCATATTCACACATTGGCATCTTTATTTACTAGCTTGCCACCAGGCGATAATAAACACATCTCACTCTATAGGTCTAGAATAACGGTTCCTAGCATATAATATAATGTTTTACCTGAAAATAAAACAGTTATTATATGCGAAACCTTATTCTAGACCTAATTTTAATTCTGCCTGGTGAACTCATATTCTGTCCACAGAAAGTGAGATACAATGTGACGAGCAAGTGCGCCTGGCCTCCCGGGCAAGGCAAGCTCACCCCCTCCCCGGCTAAAAAGGGGCGGAGCCATGCGGGAGGGGGACGGACGAGGTCGTGTCGTCATATCCGGAATGATGCTTTCTCACTCTATAGGTCTAGAATAAGGTTTCGCATATAATAACTGTTTTATTTTCAGGTAAAACATTATATTTTCATAAAGTAGGTTAAAAATGAATGCAATAATTGAAAAAATAAGTAAAATCGGTAAATAAATCAAGGAGTAATAAACTTCTAAGGTTTCTGGATAGGGCATCGCCTGTCCCTTTCTCGCAAAACCGGAGATTCCCCAGTTACTATGAAAACGCAAGTTGTGAAGTCACATACCAAAGAGACCGTATGTAAAGCTTAGTAATGAGGTACTATGAAGGAGCAAGAGTGACGTGGGTTTTTGAGATATTTAATTTTTGTTTTAACGACTGTTTAATTTTTGAGAAATATTGTTAGATTATGCAATAAAAAAATAGCAGGACACTAGCCTATCCTATTCCTGATAGTAGTTCTAGCGAACAGCCTTACAGCGAAAACTCTCCACCAACATCTTGTGAGGCTTTCGCTACTTGACGGTTGGATTAACATAGGGTCAGCTGCCCTAGCACGGACGGTACACAAAATTGTCTTTCCCCTGTTTACTCCCAAGTAAGTATGAAGAAAGTGACATAAAACGGGGAAAGACAATCTTGTCTACCGTCCGTGCTAGCCCAGCAGATTTAGAAAGGAGTACCTAGGACAGATTATCCAATTAGGCAGGTCCAACTCCGACAAAGAGGTCGCAAGAAGAATCCACCTCGGCTGGGCAGCGTTCGTGGAGGTTTGTCCTATCTTTTCGTCTAAAATACCGTAAAGCTTGAAAACTAAGTTTTTCATCCAGTGTTGCCAGCGATGACCTATAGCACTGAGACGTGGTCTCTTACTTGAACTCGTTGGTAAGGAAGTCACGCAAGGAGCTATGGAGAGAGCTATACTCGGAGTTTCCTTGCTAGATTCGAATCGCAAAAGTAAAGTCACCGATACAGCTCTTATACAATTAGCAAGTTGAAATGGCAATGGGGCGGCAGGCTACATCGCTCGTAGAACTGACAACCGATGGGGAAGAAAGGCTCTCGAGTGGCGACCACAAACCTGAAGACGCAGCGTAGGGCGGCCCCCCACTAGGTGGACCGACGATCTGGTGAAAGCCGTGGGGAGAGCGATGGATGCAGGAGGCAAGCGGCCGCTCAAAGTGGCGCTCTGTGGGGGGATCCCTATGTTCAGCAGTGGACGTCTTCAGGCTGATGATGATGAATAGAATGAGGCGATTGTATTTTTTTGTTTGTTACCTCAGAACTCCGTCATTTATAACCCGATTTTGGAAAATTCTTTTGCATTTAAAAGGGATTTTTTTCAGATACAATTTAGTAATTTCATTAAAATCGGTTCAGTGGTTTGATTTCTTACACAGAGCACGAAAAAATACAAAGTTCATTTTTTCAATGCTCTGTGGGTTTTTTAAAATCAAAAACTGGAGAAAATCCGTCATCCAAATACTTCTCAGCATCGAAGTCGTTTTAACCGCTTTTTTTATTAACACAATAAATAACGCCCAACGATCACATCATACATAGATCCTGGACCCTAACTAGGATTCCCTGTATCTAGGGACCCAGGAACAACGAGAACCATGCTCCCACAACACCCAAACTCAGAAGTATTTGCGCTTTTCTTTTTCCTGTGCACAAATACTTGTCTTGTCTCGGGAATCGAACCCACCGCCTCCGGGTTACGAGCCGACCTGCTCAACCACCACACCACAGAGGCTGTCAAAAAGGATTAATCCATCAGCGAAAGCTTATAAAACCCGACCATGTGGTCTCAAGTCTACGTCACAACCAACCGAGCTAAATTCTACGCTCCGTCGAACATTTCGTCCGTGTTTTCAGAGCCTAAACCCCACAACAGCCTCCACTTTCACTTCCATTGTAAGTAAGGCTAGATCGCATCTAGAAACGACGCAGTCTTGAAAGTCAATGTTGTTACCAACGAAAAATTGCGTAACGACTATAACGAGCTAGTTTTGAGAGTTGCTATGCTTTGTTATATCATCGGCTATTCGATGTTGTACCTTTTTGTCGTTAGATTTTTTGCTTTTTAGTCGTTCTGTACTTAGTGTTTTTAGTATGTAGGCAGCCTGATCATCAACATCACCAACAGCCTGAAGACCTCCACGGCCTCTTTGAGCCGCTGCTTGCCTCCTGCATCCATCGGCTCCCGCGATTTTCACCAGATCGTCGGTCCACATAGTGGGGAGCCGGCCTACGCTGCGTCTTCCGGTTCGCAGTCGCGACTCGAGAACCTTTCTTCCCCATCGGTTGTCAGTTCTACGAGCGATGTGGCCTGCCCATTGCCATTTCAACTGGCTAATTCTAAGAGCTATATCGGTCACTTTAGTCCTGCGGATCTCCTCATTCCGGAATCAGCCTGATAATAAAGGTTTGGCAGGCAGGCATGTAATGTTAGTACAATATACTTTTAAAAATAACTGAGAAATACTTGGATGATACTATAATCTAGGGGGAGGCTTATGTTCAGCAGTGGACGCCTTCAAGCTGTTGATGATGATTATCATCTACATAGTTTTTCGAAATATTTTAATTTTAAAAGCAAACTACTGTACCGATTTTAGCAGTTTCTATGGGATCAATCTGAAAATATATCCTTTCAAACCGGATCTTTAGGACATTCTAGCATTAAAATAGGCATCTTAGCATTAAATCAAGACCTTCTCATAAAACTAAGACGTTCTAGCATTAAACTAAAACATTCAAGAATTATATAGGACATTCTAGCGTTAAATTAAGACATTCTAGCAATGAATTAAAACATTATATCATTAAGGGGGCTTTTACATTTTGTCGAGCTCAGTACCGCGCGCGGTACCGACCTCGCAGCGTCCCTCGGTTTGACCAAATAGATCTAATTTCATTTATTATTAAATAAATAAGATCATTAACTTAAAACTATGAAATAACTTGTAGTAGTTTAGAAAAATGATGAGCTTTATTTTGGTAACAATGTTTTGTCGATGTAATATAAAACTCCGGAGATATTAGAACTTTTGTTGAAGCCTTTTTGATTAAAAATCAAATTTCATTTAACATTTTTTTTTAATTGCTGGAAAGGTAAAAATTAAAAATTTGTTCTGACATTATGGAAGTACAGGATGTATTTAGTGGAGTACAATTTGGTTTGGAGACTTACGTTACACAGAAGTTGCAAATTAGAGCTCTCTAATCGGGTCTCTGTGTGTTTTTGCCAAAACGAACACCAGGAGAATGATGATTACTAAATAAATAGGTAAATTACTTAAAATCCGTTCTGTCATTATCGAAGAAGATGAAATGAAGGGTATTTTTCATATAATGGCTAAGTATAGACATTAAAGCTATGCATCAAATATTGACGACGAAAACCTTGCAACTACGCATAATTTTGTGAAAGCCCCCTTAAACAAAGGCATTTGACTGGGACATTCTATAATTCAATTAAGATATTCTAGCATTCAATTAAGACATTCTAGCATCCAATTAAAACATTCTAGCATTAAAGTACGACGCTCACCTGTTCTTGGTAGTGTTCCGGCGCGATATTGTTGACGCCCTCGCCTCTGTGGAGGCAGACGTGCGCCACTTTTATTACATATTCTAATTTCCGAGGCTGTTCCTCTACCTGAAATTACATGGAAGTTTTTAGATATTTATTTCATACAAAAAATGAAAAAATGATGTAAAATAAAATTATTTTTGTCATACACCATACTAATATTCTAGGTGGTAGGAGTTTTCTGCAGAGTTCCTTTACGTAGGTACCACCACTTTGCCAGTTATTCTGCCACCAGGCAGTAGTGTGCAAGCCCTACTGTGTTCCGGTTTGAAGGGCACTGTAGCTAGTGAAATTACCGGGCAAATGAGACTTTATTACCTGCCCGCCTAGCATGCGCACCGCGACAAAATTTTCTCGACCCTTTATCTCGTGAGAGACTGTGACAACAGCGACGACAAGTTTTCTCGCGGTGCGCATGCTAGGCCATCTGATCTCACAGTCTAGAAGTAAATAGCAGAATTGAGTACCAAAACGATGCGTTTATTTAAATTAAGTACTGACTTTTTAGAAGAATTACATACATAACGTCCAACGATCACATACATAGATCCTGGACCCTACCTAGGATCCCCTGTACCCAGAGACCCAGGAACTACGAGGACCACGGTCCCACATCACCCAGACATAGAACAAGTATTTGCGCTTCTTTTTATGTGCACAAATACTTGTCCTGTCGCGGGAATCGAACCCGCCGCCTCCGGGTTATGAGCCGACTGCTCAACCACCACACCACAGAGGCTGTCAATTAAAACGTCGATTTTTGTGATACTGATAAAAATAAACAAAACATGACTGTATTGTATTTTCTCGTGTTAATAACCGAGCTCAAATTAAAAAAAGCATAAAAAAAATTTTACAGCGGTTTGTTAGTTCTAGCCTCAGAATCCACCTTATCTTTTTTTTATGTTAAAGGGAGCAAACAAGCATACGGCCCACCTGATGGGAAGTGGTCACCGTAGCCTATGGACATCTGTAACACCTGAGGAGGCGTCACCAATGCGTTGCTTACCCTGTAGGACTCTTTTAACCCTCCTTTTAAAGTACTCCATGTTATAACTCTGCGGAAAGACCGCTTGGGGCAGCTCATTCCACATTTTGCAGGTGTACGGCAAGAAAGAACGCATGAATCGAGTCGTATGAGATTTCCACGACTCAATAATATGTGGACGAGCTTTTTTGCGGTGAGTAAGGTGCGGGATCTAGTAGAGTTACACTAACTATTCCTGTGTCATTTTTAGTCATCATTTCTTACCTTTGCGGCGAGGAAAAGCGCGGCGGCAGCTATTGCATTCCTGTGGAACTGCGTGAAGGAATGGAACGCGTAGAATCGGTGCATGTAAACGATCGCCGTGTTGATACATAATTGCGAGCTGTAGGGTGCTGGTTAAGGAATCATTCTGGTATTTTGGACACATTTTTTATTAAAAGTATTAAATCCATCATGCGAAAGCATATCCTTTTCCCTTTCCCTTCTCTCTTCGAAGGGAAGAGGGTGAGTATAAATAAATAGGTAAATAAAAAATAATATACAAACGAAAAAATTCTTGCATGAAAATTACATACTTGTTTCTTCGTGCAACCCGCACTTGGCCGTTTTAAAAAAAACAAAGAGTAACCTAAATGTTATTCTGAAAAATTAGCTATAACCATGTCAAATTTCAGCGAAATCCGTTCAGTAGTTCCAGAATGATGCGTGTTCAAAGGGACAGGCAGACACAGACAGACAAGAAATTAAAAAAAAAAATTGTCTATATCTATAGCGAATCTAAATCTAAATTTTCAAAAAATATTCAATGTAGATTTATTCCATTATTTGTTTTATTATAATATGTATAGTGTATAGAATAAGGAGATCCGCAGGAGAACTAGTGACCATTACAGCTCTTAGAATTAGCAAGATAAAAATGGCAATGGGCAGGCCACATCACTCGTAGAACTGACAACCGATGGGGAAGAAAGGTTCTCGAGTGGAGACCACGAACCGGAAGACGCAGCGTAGGCCCTCCACTAGGTGGACCGACTATCTGGTGAAAGCCGGGGGGAGCCGATGGATGCAGGAGGCGAGCAGCCGTTCATAGTGGCGCCCTCTAGAGGAGGCCTATGTTCAGCAGTGGACGTCTTCAGGCTGTTGATGATAACATAAAAATAAAAATGTTGCTGGCAGTTAATGTAAACGTATCATAAGTACTTATTACTATTATTTTAATTTGTGCTCCAAACATGCCAAATACAACGTTATAGTTGTACTGCACTATAATTTTTATCCCGGAAAATTAAGTTCCACATATCAAATGCGGGCGAAACCGCGGGCGTCACTTGTAGTACATTAAAACTGTAAAATTTCATTTCGCACGGTGCCCAAAACATTGACCCAGTTTGGTAACGCGCAAAAACGGTGAAAGCGTCGGGTCACTTGCAAAATGCTGACGTGCGAATCGTGCGGAAACTAAATACCTACGTAATAACTTAGTTGGGTACTGTGGTCTACTAATTAAGTAATTAATTAATTCGATTTAATATTTTACAATGTAAGCTAATGATTAAACACTAAAAGTAAAAAGTATATATTATATGTGTGGACATTCCACACAACGCCTTCTAGCTCCAAACTAAGCATAGCTTGTACTATGGGAACCAGATATTTGATAGAATACTTAGATACTTTCTTGTTTGTAAATACATACATAGAATACAATATAAGACTCAGACACAGAACAAACATCGATGTTCATCACACAAATGTTTATCCTGGGTAGGAATCAAACCCACAACCTATAGTTCGGAAGGCAGAGCTACTACCAACTGAGCTAACAGGCCAGTCAAAACACTGCTCAGTTATAGCTGGCAATGACAATGAGGAAAATCAACAAATTCAATCATAACTTTAGGTATTGTGACCATAAATTTCACCATTTTTTTGGAAAACCAATAAGTAAATAAATAACGCCCAACAATCACATACATAGATCCTGAACCCTAACTACAATTCCCTGTATCTAGGGACCCAGAAACTACTAGGACCACAGCCTCGGCTTTTTCCCTGTGCACAAATACCTACTTGTCTTGTCGAGGAATGAGGACAAACATACAAAACAAACAAGAAGTAGCTACTGTGTATAAAGTGATAATGCAATTTGCAAACTGGAAACTCCCAATGGCATATTAATAAACCACAATGTTCACCCAGACACAAATAATTGTTCAGTGGTGTTGTCTTAAAACTACAGTTAGTTTTACACATCTGTGGAACTAATTGAACTCCATGACTCATTGGACTATCTAGACAAACAGTTATAGCAGTATGGACAAGTCCATAATGATTTATTGTTTGCAAAATTGTAAACTAAAATATAATTTGACATCACACTTAATATGTAGTCTTGTAGCTATCCCTTTCATATAGATGAAAATGACATTATATGTGATGTTATATGTGTTTGACGATCTATCGTCAAAAATGTATCTAAGTATTCTAATACTTAGATACACTTTTGTTTGTTTGTAAATAAATACATAGAATACAATATAACACCCAGACAGAACAAACATTGATGTTCATCGCACAAATGTTTGTCCTAGGTGGGAATCGAACCCACAACCTATAGTTCAGAAGGCAGAGCTACTACCAACTGAGCTATCACTGTAGAATTCTGGTATAGGTTTTACTAGCAATTGCCACCATTTCAAAGCATATTATACTCTAAATTAGGATAGTGACCTACACTATCAATGATGTCATACATATAAAGTCCATACTGAATTATTAGGTGTTTGCAAAGTCAAGAGCAAGTGACTCACAAAAACAATTTATTTTTATGCTGATAGTGAATTGCAGATTCTTTGAATGTTGCACAATGTTTTTGTTTTGTTGATTACACTTTGTTATGGTCCCAAAACAGGAGCATAACACGTAGATAAGATCAGAGATAGACAAACAATACTGTTTTTCATAACAAACACAAAAATTATGTGTTGATTATTAATTTACAGTGCCAGCGATTTAGCAGTTCAGGTAGTTTTTTTGCCATATCTTTGTAAATAGCGCAGGTAATGGCCTCATTCATAATATCCTTTTTTAAAAGCAGTAAGTTTCAGAGCCATAAAATGAAAGACAGAATGCAATTCTCCATACAAATAATGTCTAAACATATTCCCCTATTTCCTCCCTGGATTATGCCTCTAGACTCTAGAGCCTAGATTAATTATTTTACTTCGTAAAATCATGGTCTACTGCAGGCATGTCCCTGTCACTTGATTTTCTTAGAAATGAATTACATAATAAAATTATATGACCCTCCGAAAATCCCAAAAAATGCCCTGTTATTACCGCGATAATGAAAGAACTACCAGGCAATATTAGGAAGTTTTTAACATTTAAAAAAGTATGAGGGATCTACTCATACTCATTCTTTAAATTTTAATGCAGCAAGTAATTGGTAGCTGCGGGGAGCCGATGGATGCAGGAGGCTAGCAGCCGCTCAAGGTGGTGCGCTCTGGGGGAGGCTTATGTTCAGCAGTGGACATCTTCAGGCTGATGATGATGATGATGACAGAAAGTGTGATACCAGATTCAAATGAGAGGAAGAGATATTGCTTCAACAACTTTACTTTATACTTTACGCAACTGTACAAGGAAAATATTACTCTACATAATTAAAGATCATAAAAACGGGATACCGTCTGTACTAATAATTTCATTATTCATAATTTCATTTCACATACCTCATTTTTAATAATGATGAAATTTATAATGGTGGTTATTTATAAATAACTTTGTTCATAATAGTTACTTTTTATATTGATCTTTTCTTATACAATTTATTCAAATAATGTTTAAATTTATTAAAAATTATGTTATAATGTTAATGTTAAGAATTTTTTTATCATACTTTTTTTTATTATAAATTTCATTACTTATAATTTCATAATAATCAGCATTCATAATTGTATTGTTCATAATGACTTTTTCATATTTTTTAGTTAACATAATAATAATTTTGAGGTAGTTAAATCATTATATACATATGCATGTATACCCTAAAGATACTAAGATACTAGTCTAAGGCAAAGTCATAAATAGGTGCGACGACGAGCGAAGCGAGGAGGAGCGTTAGGTTAACTGTGACCACACGACGCACGAGCCGAGCGAGCGAAGCGAAGCGTAGCGAGCGTGCCGCGGCAGCGGCCGGCGAAGTGCCAGAAGTCACTTATCCTTATATTAAAAAATTACAGAAACCATCTATATTAAGTTTCAGGTTACCGTTATTTGATTTAAATATTTTACACGTGTTTTTATTAGACATTTCAAGTTATTTATTAAAATAATGCACAAAGTTCACCAACAACACCAAAATCAACATAACATGAGAAAATATAAGTTATTTTACAATTACCCACAGTCCACACGTTAATTTTGTTTGTTTTGACTGGATGAAGTGCCTGCATAGATTGAAGAGCAAATTGGCTTGCCGTACTACGTTTTTATAACTGATTAGGATATATATAACAATCAACAGTTCCAGTCACATTAATTTACAGTATTATTGATTTTTGTTTTATGCTTAAAGTTAGTTATGGTAAAAGAACATTATAAATTTGTACTGTTATGTTATATACGCCTTATGAGTTTCATTCTTATAAATTTGGATTATTATTAATTTTGATTTATAATAAAGAAAATTAGATGTAGTGAAAGTATAATAAATCACATTATGTGAAATGATGATTATAAGTAACATTTTTATTTGTAACAAAATTATGACAAACGATTTTATGAGTTTCGACAGTGAACCCATAAAAACACCAAGCAGGATATAGAAATGTATGAATCACAGTGAATGCAAACTTGTAAAAGTAACTTCTGACTCAATGCCTTGGTAATTAAAAGGGTGTTCAGTCAAGCATGACTTTACAAAGGGTTAAAAAGTAAAGTTTAACAACCTAAAGGTTTGTTGCACCTTGTCTCAAGTTTGTCTGGGCATAACAAGGCCAATGCAATGCCCTTGCCTAAAGACATCATAGATAGACTAGCAACAAGTTGTGTGCCTATTAAGTGATATTAAGACAATTTTTTTATCAATTTCTGAATGAAACAACTACTGTAAGCATGTTTTTCATCAAGTACATGACTATTACTGCGAAATAGACGTGCTAATCAGCTCGAATTGCACCCTATATCGATGTTTATATAGTAGTAACAGGAAAACGTGATAGCATGAGAGGACGGCTGTGTTTTCCGAGAATTGCACGTTTTGCTCGTACCGCGCAAAAAGGCGGTTAATAACGGGTAAATTTAGCGCGGGCAGACAGGTCGATCACCAGTGTAGCCCTACGTCACCCGCGCAGGCGTCCCGTCAATGCTCAGCTGTCGTGGAGCAGTGACCTCGAAAACACCACGCGTGCTATCTTGACCATAACCTATATCCAAACAATGATGCTAATTACAAGCTCACAGCTTCATTAGGAATGAGGGGTCTTACCTTTAGAAAACAGGGCATTACTCACTGCCAGCGGGAAATCCCAGAGATCGAAGCGAAAGTGGGCTCAAGTGACGCCGTAGCCACTACGAAATTTCGTCATCTCTAGACCACTACACACTATCACAAAGCACTTTTTAACCAAGCATGTACGTTTAGACTATTTTGTAGAGAATTTTCCATACAAAAACACGATATTGGAGCGTGTTTTACGCGTTTCGCACACATGACTCGACAAAAACATTGCACTAAAATCACCACTTTTATGAAAAAGGATACACTTGAAGCCTCTGTCCCATATCCTGGATGAGGTTGGCGGCTTGCTGCCGATAAGCTAGTTCTTTATCTGCATCTAAACCGCATTTTCTGCTTGGTGAATTCTGCAATTGTTCTTTTGTAAAATACCATTTTTCTTGCCCTCCAGCCATTGAACGGATGTTCCGACTGCGCGCGAGAAAGCACGACGGAAAGCAATGCTCCGTCTACGTGCGTGAGTGGAAAAAGGACAGCGCTATGACAGCGACAACCGGATGCAGACCACATTAACATTTGAGTGTTTTATAAACTAAAAATCCAACATTTTAAGTAGAAAAGCCATTGATAAACACTAAATAAAGTCTTAATTGTATCTAAGTAATTCGAACCCAATAAATCAATGGAAATCAATAATATAAAAAAACGTCACAATAATTAATTTTGATAGGTATTCTAGACGGACGCCATTGCTAAATTTTGTGGATAACGTTGTGAGGTCTTCGGTGGCAGAATGATGATCTGCAACAAGCACAGGTACGTTTCACTTTAACACTATGTTTATTTTTGTAGTGTAGATGATTAGCTTCATTTTGTGCATATTTTTATGATGATTCATTAACTTTTGAGAGAAACAAAAGCATTTTAAAATTACGGACCTAGGGACTCTGTCGCACCGTGCAAATGGCCGACCACCACTGTTTACAATAGATTTACTTATTGTTTCCTCGAAACTCATTAGTTTAACACATAAACGTCTATGTTTATTACCATAATTAGTAAATTGTTTTTATAAATTACATGTTAATAGCCATAATTGCTTTGGGTGCCTGCTTAATCATATTTTAATAATTAATAGAACTATGCATGACCGACAAGTAGTACGAAAGTTTTTCGCGGTTACGTGGATTTTTTTTCATGAAAATACAATAAAAATTGAGTCTCTGATTGCATATTATTGCGTAATTGAGAAACTTATATATTTTATATATATTTTGCAACGTGATAGTGTTCTAAATTTTGACTTTTTAGCAATATATCCCAAGTTTTAGCAATAAATATGTTGTCTTTCGCAAGTGAAAATATTTCCCAGCTGGTTGCACATAATATTAAAATTTCTGAATATAAATGTATGTATTTTTACACTTTTTACAGAGACTGTACTCTAAAGTTTTGGTTTTTTTTTTAACTATTAGATTGGAGTCTCGATGCGTTTTCGTCAGCTATTTACCCATATTCCACATATTCTGAGATAACAAGTATTTGTGGGTCTCCAGCTTAGGTTTCCAGTCTTAAACAATTTGTATGTAAAACTTTACGAGAATTGATTCAGCCGTTTTAACTTGAAAGCCATACCAACAAACAGCTCAGCAAAATAAACAAACCACATAATCTTAAATAAAACCAAATTAATTTTGTTAAAACAACTTTTTTTTTTATTGTTTCCAGTTAAACATCCAGCAACCATGTCAGCCCCACAACCGAGGAAGGTGCTCCACCTGCCCAAGGTTCGGATGCTGTCCAGAAGTGTCCGTCTTGCAACCCCATCACTCCCATCAGGCATTCGGATCACAAATGTGAAGTCAATCCGACCACCCACCCCAAACCCAGAGATTGTTAAAAAGCAGGAAGAGGAGAAGTTGAGGGCACAGGTAGAGATTTTGGCTTTGTAGATAAGACTTATTATTAGAAAAAAACAGATTTTTGAATAAAAAACAATCCAGAATAAATACAATCATCATCATCATTAACAGCCTGAAGACGTTCACTGCTGAACATAGGCCTCCCCCAGAGAGCGCCACCTTGAGCGGCTGCTCGCCTCCTGCATCCATCGACTCCCCGCGGTTTTCACCAGATCGTCGATTCACCTAGTAGGGGCCTACGCTGCGTCTCCCGGTTCGTGGTCGCCACTCGAGAACCTTTCTTCCCCATCGGTTGTCAGTTCTACGAGTAATGTGGCCTGCCCATTGCCATTTGAACTTGCTAATTTTCTTGCTTTTTTACTTGCTAAGCTATATTGGTCACTTTAGTACATTGCGGATATCCTCATTCCGGATCTTAGCTCTCAGGGAAACACCGAGCACAGCTACAATACATAAACATACAGAGTACATCATCTAAATTTATATCCACCTGCGCTGAACTCCATTAAAGTAAACCTTAGATAAGCAATACTTTGTCGTGGGTGCATACATTTGTTAAATTCGTGTCAACTTGGCACACCAATTAATACTGAACGCTAATTGGTTGCCTGTGTATCATCGGCTGCCTTCTTCAACCAATGGGTGTACAGTATTTGACTGGTGACTTGATACAAGCTGTACGAGAAACCGGGGACTACAGAGATAAGTGCTAAGTTAGGAGCTGTCAAACTTTACTACATACGGGTATTTTATTTGTATTATATTGATTTTGAAAAAAAAATACAATACCAAAATAATAAAGGTCTACGCACACCGGACGGCATGACAGGGGATTTTGCCACCGGCCAGGGTACACTGACATCGCGTTGAATACTGCGGGATCCTTTAGCGCTTTTCAATGTCGTTCAAGAAATACCTTTCGATGCCTTGGAATAAATTCAAAACGTTGGAGTTTGTCTAAAAATGTCGTATTCCCACTAGATAAGTTTAAGTCCTTTGAAAAAAAAATTCTCTGCCATTCCGTCCCGGTGTGCGTGGGCAACGAACATGATAAAAATAGTAAATTGTTTGACTTTACAAGTTTGTCTTTCAGGTCCAACAAGAGATAGCATCCAGGGCACAAACATGTCCGTACTCCGGCTACGAGTGCTGGGCGCCGGTGCCGGGCGGGCGGCGGTACTGCGCCGCGCACGCGCTGCAGGACCCCGCCGCGCCCTCCGTGCAGTGCAGCCACGCGGCCGCGCCCGCCGAGCGCTGCGCCGCGCCCGCGCCCGCGCCGCAGCCCGGCGCCAGGGGACAACCGTCAGTACTCTTGTTTTTCTCTTACTCAGTTTATTTTTATGTAATCGAATGACGTGACGTGCTAGTCGTTCGCCTGGTGTTAAGCGACACGGGCGCCCATGCAGATTGCAGTGTCACTCGGAACTCTAAATTAAAGTTTCGCGTGACACTGCGCACGTCATCCTGAGATATCACACAGTCTAAAAAAGTTTTGTAGACTGTGAGATCAGTTCGTAAAGTCTCACTTGCCCAGTAATTTCATTAGCTGCAATGCCCTTCAAACCGGAACACAATACACACTGCAGTTACTGCTTGACGACAGAATAACTGGCAAAGCGGTAGTACTATAATTCAACTGAAACCAGCAGTACCAATCAGAAAAACAAATCATCCAACTTAATTCGGAAAACAGGATTATATCACGGTGTATAGTTCCATTGTCGGTTTCGCCAGCAGCGTCAGTCTGCCAATGAGGCGGCGTAGTCGCTCAGCGACAAAACCCATTTAAAAAAAATTCAAGATTTTTTTGTAGGTTAACGTTGCAAAAATGTCTTACCACGTGTAAAACTTAAATTCAAATTCAAAATAATTTATTTGTTAGAGTTTTGTGATAATAAAAATTTGGTGTTCCTATACTACCGTATTCGGTGTAGTGGTGTTAGGTTAAGAATCATTTATATTGTGTCCACATATTATGTTGCGGCGTGAAGAGTGAAAACACACAATTACTACATAATTGATTTAGTCGTTTTATCACAAAAAAAAAATGATCCTACAACGCCCAGACACTGAACAAGTATTTGCGCTTATTTTCTTTTGTGCACAAATACTTGTCCGGTCTCGGGAATCGAATCTGCCGCCTCCGGGTTAGTAGCTAACCTACTCACTGCTCAACCATCGCACCCCAGCCTGTCAAAAATAAATAACGTTTTCTTCCTATAATAAGTATAACTAACTAGACTACGTAACGTTCCAGGCTATGCTTCGAGCACGCTCGCGCCGCCCTACTGTCGCGACAGCGGAGCGCGGCGCCTCCGCCCCCTGTCATCAGCACCGAGACTTTACTAACACAGTTACAGCACTATGTCAAGTAAGTACTGTATTAGATAGAGCAAGAAAACTTACATCAAGTTAGTATTAGACAGCACTACGTCCAGTATGCATCAGATAGCGCTACGGCAAGTATGCATTAGATAGCGCTACGTCAATATGCATTAGATAGCGCTACGGCAAGTATGCATTAGATAGCGCTACGTCAATATGCATTAGATAGCACTACGTCCATATGCATCAGATAGCACTAGGGCAAATATGCATTAGATAGCACTACGTCAAGTATGCATTAGATAGCACTATGTCAAGTATGCATCAGATAGCGTTACGGCAAGTATGCATCAGATAGCACTAGTGCAAATATGCATTATATAGCACTACGTCAAGTATGCATTAGATAGCACTACGTCAAGTATGCATCAGATAGCGCTACGGCAAGTATGCATTAGATAGCGCTACGTCAATATGCATTAGATAGCACTACGTCAAGTATGCATCAGATAGCGCTACGGCAAGTATGCATTAGATAGCGCTACGTCAATATGCATTAGATAGCACTACGTCAAATATGCATCAGATAGCGCTACGTCAAGTATGCATCAGATAGCGCTACGGCAAGTATGCATTAGATAGCGCTACGTCAATATGCATTAGATAGCACTACGTCCAGTATGAATCAGATAGCACTAGTGCAAATATGCATTAGATAGCACTATGTCCAGTATGCATCAGATAGCACTAGTGCAAATATGCATTAGATAGCACTACGTACATATGCATTAGATAGCACTACGTCAAGTATGCATTAGATAGCACTATGTCAAGTATGCACTAAAACCCATATAGAAGGAAAAATTTAAAATATGTTATTATTGTATACGGCTTTGTCATGCAATTTTGGTGTTTACCCCCCAGGACAGAGAGACCACGCACCACGTCGTGCGCGTCCTCGGTGTCGGTAGTAAGCGACCCGGCGGAACCAGAGCAACAATCGCCCGGCGCCGTTGACCCTTTCAGTAAGTTATCTACGAAACTTCGCCGTTCTGGATATATATCTATTTATTTATTAGATTAACATTTTAAAAGTTTGTAGAAAAAAAGGTAACTTTATACAGGATGTAACTGAATTCATTAGCATCCTTGGAAACTAGCTACCTACTCCTGACATCGGTCACGTGACGACCAAAATTTATGAAACGTAACGCATCGATTTGGTATTTATAATAACTCCAAAAAATGGAAAAACTGCTAAAGTACAAAATTGAATTAAAATAATTAAGTACTGTTTTTAAACTATTACATACAAGGTAAAAATAAACCTTTAATGCCCATTTTCATCAACGATCCCTAAACTACACCCTAACTAGGAATCCCTTTGGCTAAGGTCCCCTTAGATTTGACCCTTAACTAAAGTCGTTTTCACAGCGCTGAGTGACACTTAAATTGTAAAGTGACAGTTTATTCTTTTAGCAAAGCGTACGTTGCCGATTTTCGTTATTTTATTTATATATTTTAGAGAATAATCGTCAAAAATACAAGCAACATGCTTTATTGATATTAGCACTAGAGATTTTAATATATTATGCATCCGAAAAAATCTAAACAAATACCTTTTCTGGCGTTATGCGGGTAGAAACAATTGACAAATACAATTGAAAAAAAAACTGGCGTTTTGATTAGTGGTGTTCAAAAATGCTTAATGTCAAAAGCGTGGTACAAACTTTGTGCTTTTTTTTAAAAGCACGCTTTTTTAAGTGCTTAAGTTATAACGAGGAGAACTTAAGTCATCGGTAATAGTTCCATATTGGAAAATCTCCACTAAAAAATATGTTTTTTTTTTTCATTAAATGTTCACTTTATTCACCCTTAAACTAAGGTAGGTCCACTTATTCACAAATCACACAACCACATAATTATTGTATTAAAAATTAAATGAAATATTCATTTATTTCAGACATATTGGGTCCATAATACATATAAATTAATAAACATTAAACACTCAAAATAAATATTATTGCGTGTCCTATCACAGATTGTAATCAAAAGCACAACAAAAAACATAAAGCGTACCAAAGTAAGCGTAGGTGTATATTACGTGAGCCGGCCTGAGTTCACGCTTTCGCGCGAGAGTCGTAGAAAGCGTGCCGCGTCCAAAAGCAAGCGATGACTGGCTGCCCGACCGCTGCCGCGATATCTCGGTAAGCACAAGCAGCTCCGCTTTAGTAAACGCGGCGCTTTTACCTACTACTCGCTCATTGCGCTCGCGCCGCGTAGTTCCGTACGCAGCGCGTGCGATGCACAACGCTCTAAGTCTAGGCGCTGCGCGATATAAAAAGCGCCAAGTGAGAGCCACGAAAGCGGGCGTTGTACGTTGTGGGCCAAAAGCGGACCCGCTTTGGATGCTTTGTGCTTTTTTAACCACCACTAGTTTTGATAGTTTCACCTGTCACTTAACGCTAAGGGTTTGAGCTTCGGCCCCCTAAACTTAGGGGATCCCTTAAACTTTGGGTGTCCCTTAATCGCCGGTGAAAACAAAATTACTGTCAGATGTCACTTAAATCTTTTTAAGGGTCCCTTAAAATTTAGGGATCTTTGGTGAAAATGGGCATAATAGTATCAAAATCATTTGTGCCAACTACGTTAGGCAGCCGGCAATCTGGATTATTCCCGATCTTCATAATGTTCAAAAGAAATATTCTCATTTGCACTCTTTACTCTTTAATAGTCATCAATAAATGATGTACTATCCTGTACTCAATTTATGTTAATGAATTAAATTGCATCCTGTAGAAATCTATCTCGTTTACAGAACAAATGGACGCAACGGCGATCAACTCTGCCTATTCGTCATCGATCCTTGAATGCGCTAGTGGAAGCTCGAGCGACGCGGAGAGTGTCACCCTGGGGCCAGATGGGACTTGTCGACTTCCGGGGGGAGAATGTGACACTGATGAGGAGACGCCAGCTGAAACTGCACCACTGTGGTGAGTGGATGGGATCAAATGGGAATTTTCACTGGCTATGATACAGCACCACTGTGGTGAGTCAAAAGGGAATGTTCAGTGGCTGAGACAGCACCAATTGGTGACGGTATTTATTTATTTATTTATTTATTATTCAGTTTATAATAGTTAGCTTACAGTATTACCAAAACGCTAACTATTGCAATGGTGACAGGTATAAATCATAAAGTTATTACATATGGTCCGTAAATTATCGTGAAATACATCAACATGCTGGTATGGGATCAAATGGGAATTTTCAGTGCTTGCACTCTGCACCACTGTGGTGAGTGTACGGGGTCAAATAGGAATTTTCAATGGTTTTTCTTCAGTGAAATGTGTAGTGAAGTTGATTCGTAATGTAGCTAAAACCGTAAATATCGACATTGTTCATTATTCAAGTTGAACCATATGCGTAAATCTTCACCTTGCTCATTGACAGCTAATGGTGAAAAATTTGATCAGCGATTGAAGCGCCGTGCATCGACGGTTGATTAATGGCAAATGACAATCGTTTTCTTTATTCTTGATCGCCCTCTCAAAGAGCAACATGACCTGTGAACACGACTTTCCGAATGATAGTCCAACAAACGTCTGAAGCATGCGCGAATGATACGCCTTCAATCGCCTTCAATCGAAGCTTCATTCGTAACGATCAATTGCGATTGATCGCCTCGGGCATGAAGGATGTCACTGACCTTTACGCGACACTGTTCTAACCTTAGAGTATAGACTAAAAGCATAGAGAGATCATCAAAACGATATTATATTTGTACTGCTCACACGTATCGCTACGTCAGTGGCGAAGGAAAAAAAAACAAACATATTGTAGTTAGCTACGCTTGCGAAATGTCACCGTACCATTTTTTCGACTCGAGTCAATTGTTTTTCCATACAAATCTGTCAGACTCATTCACATCAAAGTGTCCACTTCATATAAAAAGTGTCCAAAAAAGTGGTACCTATGACACATAATGAAGTTCTCTCTATGCTTTAGTCTGTACTCTAAGGTTTTAACCCCTTTTTTTAAAAGGATATTATTATCAAGGTGGAACGTTTCACTAGCGCGGCAAATTCAAATTTTCTTGCGTTCTTTTACCAATAATAGCTTAATTACTCAACGTCGTTACATGCAAACTAATTTTGCGCAAATAAATAGAATGTATTAAAAGTATTACCTACTTAACATTGATTTAGCGACAAATGGCAATAGACTGAAAAACTAAGACGAAATTTGTTTATTGCCATTTGTCGCTAAACGAATGATATCTAGGTGATACTTTTAATCGTAATTTATTGATACATTCTATTTATTTGCGCAAAATTAGTTTTTATGTAATCACGTTGAGTAATTAAGCTATTATTGGCAAAAGAACGCAAGAAAATTTGAATTTGCCGCGCGAGTGTAACGTTCCAGCTTAAGTGTAAACACCAGTCTAGTGGTTAAACGCTAACATACCCTACTTTTAATTTTCAGGCGAGCAGGCGTTTTCACAGCAGAAGAAGCGGTGTCGGAAACCAAGTCTGTATTGCGGTCGTTGCAAGCTGCATACATTAGGCAGATGGATCGCCTCAAAGTGTTGCTTCAGACTTCACGCCTACAGTATCTTAGGGCATTGAAGACCGAGAAAGAACAATACTGTGAGTTGTGATTTCACATCTCACGTAATGAGGAGATCCGCAGGAGAACTAAAGTGACCGATATAGCTCATAGAATTGGCACGTTGAAATGAATGGTTGGTAGAACTGACAACCGATGGGGAAGATATGTTCTCGAGTGGCGACCACGAGACGCGGCGTAGGCCGGCCCCACACTTGGTGAACCGACGATCTGGTGAAAACGGAGAGCCGATAGATGCAGGGGGTGAGCAGCCGCTCAAAGTGGCGCTCTGTGGGGGAGTATGTTCAGCAGTGGAGGTCTTCAGGCTTCATGATGATGATGATGTGATGTCCAAAATTCAGTTTTCGCGACTTACCATCATGTTTTGGATATAAATAAATGGATAAAAGATGAATAGTACCACTTCGCCTCTTCCCGTGGGTGGCGTAAGACACCGCTAGGGGAATATCCAGGGAATGGGCAGCAGCATTCTCCTCGGTACATTTAATCCTGCAATCACCAAGCCGCCTGCTAAACGTGGTGGTTATGGTAAACCCCTTATAATAATCGTCCAAAGTGGCGTTTTATGGGGCGACCTATGTCCAGCAGTGGACGTCTTCCAGCTGTTGAGCTTGTTTTTACATATGTTTTTATTTTTATTTTACAGGTAGTATAAACTCTCAAGCCAGGAATGGTCCCCTTTCAGTCCGCGAGCGGCGACAACTGAGGAAACTCAAGGCTTATGCTGGGTACCATAGGAAACATGGCGTCGACGCCGTCCTAGCCAGGAAATTACACCATAAGAGAGCTAAGGTAATTAAAGAAAGATGGAAAAGAAAGAAAGAAATAAATGAACAAAAACTGGCCTGTTAGCTCAGCTGGTACTAGCTCTGCCTTCTGAACTATAGGTTGTGGGTTCGATTCCCATCCAGGACAAACATTTGTGTGATGAACATCGATGTTTGTTCTGTGTCTGGGTGTTGTTTTGTATTCTATGTAAGTATTTACAACAAAAAAGTATCTAAGGATTGTATCAGTTATCTGGTTCCCATAGTACAAGCTATGCTTAGTTTGGGGCTAGAGGGCGCTGTGTGAAATGTCCACACATGTTTAATATTATTAAAAAAAGGTCATCGCAGTTGGTTATTTAGCGTTCGTTTTGGGTAGTGAGCAAAAGTGGCATTCTTGGCAAAATGTTCAAACCACTGTGGGGTTAGTTTACTAGTCTAATACAAGTTCTGTTTGTTATATTGAGTCACAGACTATGGTATAACGGAAGTCGATAACACAGACTAATCAGATACGAATACTAGGCTATATTATACAATCTGTAGCTTTCGAAATTACCTTACCGTACCTAAATTAAACAGATTTCACAACGACTGCTTAGTCGGCAAACAGCCCTAAAGATATTGGCAGTCAGTGGTCATGTAACCATAGATCAGTTAGGAGAGCGTCTAATCTGGTGAGTTGGAAGGCGCAGGTTCAAATCCTGCTGGTTGATAAAAAAGTTAGAGACTGTAATATCTTTGTAGATATACCTAAGTATGGTTTACACTTCAAAACAACAATTCCACGATCTACCTAACTCCTCCATTATTTACCTTTGATGTTTAAAACAATTCCAGTGTAACGAAACATCCCAGGCTCGGATCCCGAGTGCAATCCGCTGCACGTTCGCCGAGGGAGGAGTCAGGTGTCCCACACAAGTGGTGCCGGCCGCCAAGCACTGCGCCAAGCATATACTGCTGGACCATCAACAGGTAACACTCACATCAACCGGTAACACTAGACATCAACTGGTAACACTCACATCAACAGGCAACACTAGCCATCAACAGGTAACACTAGCCATCAACAGGCAACACTAGCCACCAACAGGTAACACTAGACATCAACAGGTAACACTAACATCAATTCAATTCAATTTCAATCATTTATTCAATATAGGTACAACCAGGGTACACTTATTTGCGTCAATAAAATAACATATTATAGGTACCTATATACACTAAACAAGTAAACACTTATTCCATTAATAATCTATCAAAATTAACCTAATTTCAATAAAATAAATTGTCAAATTATATAAATTTTATAAAATAAATAATAGTTGTGTTTGGTAAAATTGTTGAACCATTCAACATCAACAAGTAACACTAACATCAACAAGTAACACTAGACATCAACAACTCTCTTATGGCGAAATCGCCCATTTTATGTCGTACTTACTTCACCTATCTCTTATATCTCAAGTCATACACATAGTCTGGAAGAGATCGCTTTTTAGCGATAAGACCGCCCTTTGTGACCCACTTGTAAGAATTTCTGTTTTATTTATTGTTATCTTGGTGTCAATAAACAGTTTATCTATCTATCATATGTCAATGAACCACATTTCATTTTTTTAAATATAATTTGTGTTTAATTTCCAGGTTTTATTTCATCCGTGCGGGGACCTTAGAGGCGTGGAATCGTGTAAAGAGCCGGTCCCGTACTTACCTTTACCGTCACACTCGTGTCGATACCACACCGACCCGCCTACTTACAGCGTCTTCACTCTCAAGGTATGCCCAAGTTTCTTTACAAATATAAAAATATATATTTAAATAGTTGTAGACATTTTATTCAGCCATATCTAGCCACAGACTAAACAAAGCTTGTACAGTTGCCTGCAATAATAAATCAAAATTTAACACCTACTTCCGCCACTATAACAGTAGAGTTTATGCTATAACTAAAAACTTTGATTTGACTGGTCACTTGAAAGCTTCCTTGTTTACTTACTTACAACACAAAATGGCAGTTTTGGGTTTCGCGCGTTTTTGACAGTATTTAAAATTAAAATAAAAAAGGAAAATAATGAGGCTTAACGACTGTAATTCCGGGAAACAATATTTTTTCCATATATTTATGACGATTCTTATCAGTTTAAAACTATTTTTGGAACTGAGTGACTACTATTACCTCCTTTCGGGATAATATACCAATTCAAACTCAGATAGTATTTTAAAAAATACATGGGCAACTCGGAGGAGTTTTGTCTCCTATTTTGTATGATAAATAGGATTTGTCCCCTGAGTTACTCTTATTTTTTCAATGTAAGTATATTTACGAAATACTCAATCAAATATCAATAAGTATTTACAATAATTTAAATATTTTAAATACCTAATCTCATTTGACTTGTAAAAGTGCTATGAATAGCCTATTTGCAATAAAACACTTTGATTGTCATTTTGAATAAACTATCTTTTTCACAAATGACTCGAATACTCGATGAAAATATCTACGTACAAAAAATTGTTGATAGTTGAGTAATATTACTATGTACTATGATCAACATCAACCTTAAGACGTCCACTGCTGAACATAGGCCTCCCCCACAGAGCGCCACTTAAAGCGGCTGCTCGCCTCCTGCATCCATCGGCTCCCCGCGGCTTTCACCAGATCGTCGATCCACCGAGTGGAGGGCCTACGCTGCGTCTTCCAGTTCGTGGTCGCCACTCGAGAACCTTTCTTCCGCATCGGTTGTCAGTGCTACGAGCGATGTGGCCTGCCCATTGCCATTTCAACTTGCTAATTCTAAAAGCTATATCGGTTACTTTAATTCTCCTGCGGATCTCCTCATTCCGGAGCTTATCTCGCAGGGAAACACCGAGCATAGCTCTCTCCATAGCTCGCTGCGCGATTGAGCTTATCAATGAGGCGAACAGTGAAAGACCACATCTCAGTTCCATAAGTCATCACTGGCAACACACTATATTTAGATTATATTATATTGTTACAGAAAGACGATTCAGAAAGCGAAACTGACACGGACACTCCAACCGACTCTATGACCGAGGAGCTAGAGCAGCCGATAGACTCCAATACACTTAACCAGACATTCGAGACGTTAGACCCGCCAAGTGTCGGCGAAGATGGAAGCTACACGTGACATCTGGACTTGAACAACCTGATGGCGTGTTTCGATCTGCTGCAAGATTAGTTCTGCAGATGATACGGTGTCGCTCAGTCGCGACGAACTGTGATATATAGTGAACAAGTGCTGTTAATGCGTGAATATTAGTGGAAAAGTGAATATTAGTGGTTAAAATAAAAATAAAATAAAAATAAATAAAAAGTGATAGTGTAGTTAAATTAAGGCGAAGGGTATTGTTTCTTATTTAAACAAATGATTTGAACACGTTTCTTGGCGAAACGAAAACATTGCACGTAGCTTTAATTTGTAATTCGTATCTTGACGTTATCTATGTATGCTGATACAAAAAAAATTGGCTCCATAGAAAAAAACCCGTATACTACCATAACACATTTTTTTAATTTGTATAATCTTAACAAACATTCAAATTCAGTAAAGTTTCAGTGTTTTGAAAAATGTAAATTAAAAACCGTCAAAATCAGTCTGATCGCATTTCCTCTACCATAAGCGCCGCGCTGAAGTTCAGGCAGAATTGATATTTAAGTCTACGGCGTTAAGATCGATGTTTCTTTAAACAGTTTTTGACCAGCTTATTTTGCCATACCCTTCGCCTTAAGAGAACTTGTAAACTCATGGTGATTAATAAATCGGACGTTATTGTAAAAAATCAATCTGTTTAAATTTTATTTCTGTAAAGGAAATACATTTCTCTTATACAATCTTTGGGATTAGTGTCACATTAATCTCTTTGAGATTACACGCTTGAGGTGGACCGTTTACTCAGGGCGACAAATTCGAATTTTCTTGCGTTTTTTGCCAATAATAGCTTAATTACTAAATGTGATTACATGAAAACTGATTGAACGTAAATAAATAGAATGTATCAACAAACTACGATTAAAAGTATCACCTAGATATCATTGGTTTAGCAACAAATGGCAATAAACCAATTTCATGTTGGCTTTTCAGTCTGTTGCCATTTGGCGCTAACCCAATGATATGTAGGTGATACTTTTAATTGTAATTCATTGATACATTCTATTTATTTGCGCAAAATTAGTTTTCATGTAATCACGTTGAGTAATTATACTATTGGCAAAACAAGCAAAAAAAATTTGAATTTGACTCGCTGAGTCAAACGTCCCACCTTAAAGGGCATTTTGAAACTTATAGTCTTGTATGGGAAGTAATCATTGCAAAATTGAAAACGATGCCTTGTTGAGCTTATTTAAATGTTTTTTCCAAAATGTACCAAGCTAAATTGTAAACTACAGTGCTTTGCCAGTGAAAGTATTTTAATCAGATATAAATTTAATTAAACTTTTTAATCAGATATCAATTTCCAAGATAACCTTGCAACATACAAACTTTACTTACCTCATTATTATTGTTAGTGTAAAATCCAAATATTAAATATGTAGATCCATTTGCATTTATGCTTCTCCGCCCCGCGGTTCCACCCGCGTTCCTACAGGAACCGTTCCCGTTATTGGGATAAAAAGCCTATGTTTTAATCTAGGGTATAAGCTACCTCCATACCAAATTTCATTCAAATCCGTCCAGCTGTTAGAGCGTGAAAGAGTAACAAACATACACACATACACACAAACTTTCGCCTTTATAATATTAGTGTGATGTGTACCAAATAACTAAGTATAGCATAATGCTTGTACGCCATCTGTGGTAACCATTAGGAATAATCCTGCTTCTGTGCATTACTTTTGAAATATTTTGTTTTATGAATAAATGAATCTTATTTGATGTAAAAAATAAAGATTTCAATTGCCTTTTGTAAGTTACTGTGAAAAACAAAATTCTAAAAGTGGCTCGTGTAAATAATATTACTTGCAAATTATGAAAAACTTAGCATTAGGATTGTAAAATTGTATTTCCTGTTGTAATTACGATCTACTGATTAATAAAAATAAACGTTTGAAATTGATATTTCTTTCTTTTATTCACTTACCAGCCCTAGTAAATAAATACGCCAGGATATTTAGGTCGCACTATAATATCTAGAAAGTGGTGTCATAGCTGCGTAAGAAAAAGAAATGAGCGCCAAGTACTTGCCTTTATAGTCATGAGGACAGATTCTCAAGATGTGGCAATAATGGGTGTCCCTGTTGCCTCCAGCTCTTCGCCCTCCTTAGCGCGAACGCGATGACAATATCCTGCGCTCGTCATCCAATTTCAAGGCGAGAACAATTTTTTATTTATTTCCGGCTGAATATCACTATTCACCAGCTAAAAACACAAACCTACTGTGGTGTGGTAGGTTTGTGATTTTCAGTAGTCGCGTAAATGTAAGTAGTGTGGTATCTAAAGCCGCGCCTCCTGCAAATGTTATTCCAGGTACAGGTCTGTATTTTTCCCAAACATTACACAAAGAGGCGTGGCCATACACATTTGTCATGTGTTTGTGTAATGTTTCGAAAAAACACGAGGAGGAAACACGGCTTAAGTGGGATTTTTCGCAACGAGCCACACTCAAACCATTAGCGTTAACCCAAACGATAACATCACAATGTATGGGAATGACATTACCTGCGTAAAAGCGACCACACGCAGGTAATGTCATTCCCATACATTTTGTTGTTATCGTAACGCTAACGGAAAGGGATCTTTGCTAGACCGCTAGTTACTATTCATATATTATTCATTTATTACCATAAAATGGTGTAAGACACACTACCTCGTTGGAGTTGGGGCTATATTGCAGAAGTCAGAGGCCTACCTAGTCTGCTGCTTATTGGCTTATAACGTATAGTCAATTGTTTTTTCTCTAATCTGTGGCGCTTATAACCGTACCACAGCCTAAAGACAACCTTGTAGATTAGGGAACTGCCACAAACTACAAATAAAACGAGCAAGTGAAACAGAATCGTCGCTTTATTCCAGCAATTTCCGGTTGAAAAAAATAATCAACAAAACTACACTGAAATTCTGAACATGACTATTTTACAAACAATTTACAGCGATTTTTTTATTTATACACCAGCGCGATTTTTGAATGCCCACCGAAACATACCCGAGCGAAGCGTGGCAAAACGATTAACTAAAAGTAATAAAAAAAATATTTACAGGAAAAATTAGGTACAGAACATGCGCGTAGTTAGCTCGTACAGGCTAAGAGAAAAATATAATACAATACGACGCATCCAACCGAGGCAGGCATTCAAAACTCGCGCGTTCTCTACATTATTATACCAAGAAACTTATTAGGTACACCATCCTAACCACTTTACTAAGCGTATGATAACGGCCTCAATAAAATGAGGCCAATTTTTTTTACATTTTTTCCCGAATTTGCAGCCTTTTGTACAGTATATGATACTTACTAATAATATATGTATAGACATAGTTAAAACCATTAATTTTTTTGGTTGCAAGCTGTGTTTCTAACAAGATTGACGTGCGAACCACAGCTTGCTGAGTTTTTCAAAGATAGTTCTAACAGGACACGTGCAACGACTCGGTATAGATTCCGCATAGCTATATTAATCCCCAATGTTTAGTTACATTAAAATACATTCAGTAACCACGATATTTTATAAACATTTTTTTTTCGTTTTTCTTGGAAATTATTTCTCTAAGAAATGACTCGATCGGGCAAAAGGTTGAAAATTGATGCCGCAAAAGAAACTACATTTTAACATTGACATGTTAAAAAATATTTAGTTCTTGCGTCTCCAGCGCCGCGTAGAAGACAAGAACTGTTTTTCAGATCAATACCAGTTTTTGTTATCTATTTTTCTGATTGACTTAAAATGCTCTGGCAAACTTGGTGACAAAAAATTGTACATAGCTGAAACATCAAAACGTACATTCTCAAACATAAATATTTTATAATTAAGATATTTTTTCTTTGAGAATATACGCGTCGTCTAATGTATCCATCAAATGGTCCCAAACTTTGCGAACATTTTTCGTGTCAATTAAGTATGTTTGTTAAACATTAAAAATACAATTAATATTAAATTGAAATATAGTTAATTGCGGCTGCGCTTACGCGACTATTACACAAGTTTACATTGCAGTATGCAGTCGTAAAAGACGATAAAGATTTTTTTGGTTAATTTTGTTATTTTATCATATATCTACATAGTACTGTGTCATTTCTACACAATATGTATTTCTAATTTAGTGGACACACTCCCCCTAACATCTACTATTATTACCAATTAAATATTACAATCATAGATATTGTTATTTTCGTGGTTCTTGCATTTAGGTATAGATTATACGAAAAAATATTGATATGATTGAAAAATTAAAACTACTGAAACTAAAATTTTAATACATATAATGAATTCAGTTTAATCCTAACCTTTCAATCAAATCATTACACAATACATATTAATATGAATACATCGATTAAAATAAATATACAACAATAAGCGGGGACAAAGTAATGAAAAATGTTTCTAAAAATACTCAGTAATATTTTTTTTTTGAAATCTCACTTCTGTGTCATTTTTCAACAATTTTTTTCTAAGTATATACGATTACTTATCAATAAATGATTCACATTCCTTGCGTTTCTGACCGCTGCTGTGATGAAGAGAATGAATGCCGCTTTTGTACAATAACTCGACCAAAAACGAAAGGAATAGCGAAAAGGGCATATTATATGGTAGAATATTAAAATCTCCGTGAAACAATGTTAATTGTAGTTCCTTTTATCAGTATTTAAAAAATGTAATTGCAGAGACGTAAAGGCGAGAATACCGCAACGTTATTTATTTATTTATTATTACTATGCCTTCTATGGAAAGCAGGCTAATATATTTTTTTTTCGTTTATTTCAAAGCCACTCAACATTTTTATCATTCCTGGCAACACCGGTACACCGTTACTTTTCATCTTCAGTACCTAACTACACTTCAAATTCTATTAAATTGTCTTTTAAGTAGCAATACCATTTTATACCACCAAAGCTCATTATGCTAGCAGTAACGGATAACTGATAAGATCATATGTAGATAGGTAGTTAGGTCATTCAACGCCGAATTAGACCAGCTCGGCAAACTGGTTTCCCTTGACACGACATGACCCCAGGTTAATTATGTTTTGTTTGGTGTTACCCTCAGAAAATATGAGTGTTGCCATTTCATTGACACAAATATTTTGGTTGGTTACTCAACAAACCAAAATATGAACAATATTTTAAAAAATTGTTTCAAGAATCGTTACAATATTTTTTTTATTAACGCTGTCAAAATGTGTCATATATTGGGGCATACATCTTACGAAATTATCTTAAAACATAATTAGACAAGCAGAGTGATGACTGAGGCCAAAAGAAACCACTAAAATCAAGTACAAGATTTCATCAACAATCATTTTAGGATTAAAACAAAAATCCTGAAGAAAGGTGGGGGTGGGGGTCGTCTCACTCCCACCTCACTTTTAAATTCATCTTCATACGTTTTTTAATACGAGGTCAGCTCGCAAATGCGCTTTTATGAAGCAGCGCATCTCAAACCAAAACTTTTAAGTGATGTTGGATATCGCTCTCAGAATAGTAGGTTTACCGACAGCCAAATAAAAAAAACTAGTTCTTAAAAAACCGTTAGATGGCGTTGACGAGCCATGGCGTGAATAATTATCACTACAATGTCTGTGGTTCTGAAGATTTATGTCACAGATTAGAGAAAAAAACAATACTGTGATTTATGCGTACACCATGTGAAAGTGAAAGAGCGGTATGAAAGGCAAAGTCACCTCGTGAAAAAAAATATGCCATGTCCGCCATGTCCCGTCAGCGCCAACTATCTTTGGCTGTAGAACTACGTTCGGTCCAGCTGTCAGAAAATCCCCTATTGCTCTTTGGTTATCCAAATCGGGCTATAACCGATATTTCCATTGTTTTTAATATCGATGCCACTATCTGGACTTTTCAACGCTGGGCATCGATAAACAAGCTTTGGATATAAAGTGTAGATAGAACAGAAGAACAGTTGTTAAGTATTTCCTTTCTCTCTTTCCAAAAAAAAATAATTGGTAAACAAGACACTGATCCCCGGTTTCTCGTAAGTTTGTCAAAGTCATGTCAACTTACACACCAAATGCTAAACGCTCATTGGTTGCGTAAAATATCCGTCTCTCTAAAATTAACTGTAACGCTAGCATATCTCATATTGAAATGAGTAATAAACTTGTAAGTCTGAGTGTTATTAAAATTGAATTGTCTGGAATAAATGAAAATGAAATAGCCACAATATTACTAAAAAATAGTACTATGGCCTATAGACAATTAGACAAAATTAAAATTAAATAATAAATAAATAAATTGGTGTGTACATTTCACACAGCGCCATCTAGCCCCAGAGTAAGCATAGCTTGTACTATGTTATAATTGATAGAATACTTGCTTACTTTTTGTTTGTAAATACATACATAAAATATCATAAATATAACAGACAGAACAATCATCGGTTTTTATCATACAAATGTTTGTCCCGGGTGGAAATCGAACCCACAGCCTACAGTTCAGCAGGCAGAGCTACTACCAACTGAGGTATCAGGCCAGTCAAAATTACAGTTACAGCTGAAGTAGGACTTTTGCTGCTAATTCGTATATTGTTTATACAAGGTGAATTTGTATTGATATGTTATCCCGAAAGGTCCCCCCCCCCGGGACCATGATAGCCCACAAGTTGTGAGAGCCTTACTTGAAACTGCGTGTTTCCAAACCTCCATACTAAAAAATAAATCCACCCACAAAATTGCACGTGCGATCGCTACGAGAGTTAACAATATACTATAAATTCATTTCTAAACACAGGTCGTTAAACTCATTTAAGTGCATTCGGTCAAAGTCAAATTTCAACCACCCAGCTGCGCTAGGGCTATCTTCTAACGTAAACTTTACACGGCATTTCATCAATGAAAACTATTAATTTAGAAAAGTCGTTAGAAGAAACATTGTCTACCTTGGGGAGTAGATTTACCCCCTTTTGGGATAATATACCAATTCAAACTCAGTATTGTCTATACATTACAATTTATAAAATAACCACTGGTCCTGCCAGACATTGCCGTTCTAAATTAATTCATTAATTATAGTACACATAAAACTATATAATACAATGACGCTTGGTTATTTATTTATACATTTTTTTCGTACATCATTAAATATACATACACTCAAGTTTTTTTTAACACTCTTTTTTTTATTTACTAGGTTGAATGTTTTGCTAAGTATTTTATATACCTGTTTTATAGCTGATTCACAGAACGTGGGCGGCGAATACTAAAGTGTAACATGGATTCCATAATGGATACGAATACACTTTAAAATAAATAAAATAAATGATGACAAAGTTTTAATGTAATTAAAGATGTCAGTATTATAGTATTTTTAAAAAATGAAACTGTGTAAAAAATGTGTAGCAAAAACAAAATAGTTTATAAGCTGTTTTTAGGTGAAAATATTTGATACTTAACGCAGAAAGTATGTTCAGTTAATTTTAGTTGTACAACAAAATATGACAATGATATTATAACCCTGTTTTCGTGTACATACTATTATCTTATCACATACATTAGTTTTCTTTATTTTTAATATAGAAGTGGTAGTTTAAAAAGGTTTGTATATTTTGTTTTTGCCACTATATATACGAAACTCAAAAAGAACTAGCTAGAAACCGGGTCAAGGTATCCCGAGCTAGTGACTTATAGATTGTAACAATTTGTTTGAAAAAAAAAAACCTTTTTCTTTTATCTTCCGGATACATTTTATCATAAACCGTTCAGTGTATCAGCTATATCGCGTATGCCAGCTTGTAAATAATAATCATTTCAACTAACAATAAAGCAAATACAACTATAAGTACTTTATTATAAGGATAAACAAACGATAAGCCACATGTTGTGTGATAGAGACGGCAATAGTAATACGTCATAATGTCATGTTCATACCTTAGAGTATAGACTAAAAGCATAGAGAGATCATCAAAACGATATTATATTTGTACTGCTCACACGTATCGCTACGTCAGTGGCGAAGGAAAGAAACAAACAATTAGTAATTAGCTACGCTTGCGAAAAGTCACCGTACCATATTTTCGACTCGAGTCAACTGTTTTTTCCATACAAATCTGTCAGACTCATTCACATCAAAGTGTCCACTTCATATAAAAAGTGTCCAAGAAAGTGGTACGCTTGACACATAATGAAGTTCTCTCTATGCTTTAGTCTATACTCTAAGGTTCATACACACACGAGAGAAGGAGACAACGCGTTAGAATTTGCGTAAATGACAAGCAAAAACATTTTTCATCCCATCTATTCGAAATGAGGCGAAGGGTTCCTCGATGAGTGCGCCTAAAATGGGACATTTAGGCGCACATAACTGACCAAATGACTTTTCTCATAGAGGGGGGATGAAAAGCAGAGTGTGCCACACGGTACCAAAATTATTTAACCTCGAGCGACGTACTTTGAATCCCTCGCTACGCTTAGTATTCTACTCTAGAATCCTTCGCTTCACTCTGGATTCAAACACTAATTTACACTGAATACATTATTTTAGTCCCTTGTGACTTAATCTACTATTACTGCAAGGGCTAGTTATTTGAAGGCGATCTCAAACTGAATAAAAGGATGACTTGGTCCACATTAAAAAGTATTTTATACTTTTCTCAAGTAGAAATAGCTGGCATACGCTTAAAAATAGGCATTTGTGTATTAACTATGTCACAGCCACTTAAATATAAACCTTAGAAGCGTGTTAATTAAAATAATCTTGCCCTAGTTTAGAGAACCCTTACTCATGATTTATAACGTCTGAAACTTATTTCACGTAAAAACTGTTGTCTTCTATTTGCTTACGTAAACTGACACGTGCGGAAAAGAGACAACCGAATTTTAACCCGTTTTATTGTTGTAGTGATATGTGCGCGTATTTATGCTGGCATGGATCTTGCTGGCATTCAGAAATGGTTTTTTTTTCTTTTAGCTAGTTCATTATTTAGCTGCATAAATCTGAAAGACAAAGGCAGTGACTGGCGTATCATCGATGGCATAGTTGTGTCACCATGTACAAACAGAAAGCAATGTTGGACCAAAAATGTACTTAGAGAGACGTCAAAGTTATCTTACCGCTCTAAAGTTGGTGATGATGGCAGCACAGTAGCATTTTTCCATGCAATTGTAAAACTACCCTCTCCCTAATAAACACAGCATAACAATGGAATAGCTACACAATGTTTTCTCTCTTTTTATCTTTGGCCATTTCGAATTCAATAGACGAAACACAGAATAACTATTTCTCTGCTATAGTATGTTTCAAATCCCCTGTAAAACTCGTGCCGTACATTGACCTTAGAGCGGACTGCAGCGACTCTTCACCTATTTTATTGGTAAGAGGGGTGTACAAATACCGGCGGTTAATATTACATATCGAGCTAAAGAGGGGTACAATCGACTAGTATCAGTTTCGTAGAGCGTCGTCTCTGTCACTCAGAGCGAGAAAATCGTTTGGTAACGTCTCGCTTACTACATAAACGTTTTGCCAAGTTTGGCAACGTATCAGATACTACAGAAACGTTTTGCCAAGTTTGGCAAGGTATCAGATACTACAGAAACGTTTTGCCACGTATGGCAACGTCTCGCATACTACAGAAACGTTTTGCCAAGCTTCGCAAGGTATCAGATACTACAGAAACGTTTTGCCAAGTTTGCCAACGTATCAGATACTACAGAAACGTTTTCCCAAGTTTGGCAACGTATCAGATACTACAGAAACGTTTTGCCAAGTATGGCAACGTATCAGATACTACAGAAACGTTTTGCCAAGTTTGGCAAGGTATCAGATACTACAGAAACGTTTTGCCAAGTTTGGCAAGGTATCAGATACTACAGAAACGTTTTGCCAAGTTTGGCAAGGTATCAGATACTACAGAAACGTTTTGCCAAGTTTGGCAAGGTATCAGATACTACAGAAACGTTTTGCCAAGTTTGGAACGTCTCAATATACTACAGAAACGTTTTGCCAAGTTTCGCAAGGTATCAGATACTACAGAAACGTTTTGCCAAGTTTGGCAAGGTATCAGATACTACAGAAACGTTTTGCCAAGTTTGGCAAGGTATCAGATACTACAGAAACGTTTTGCCAAGTTTGGAACGTCTCAATAGTCTACAGAAACGTTTTGCCAAGTTTCGCAAGGTATCAGATACTACAGAAACGTTTTGCCATGTTTGGCAACGTATCTGATACTACAGAAACGTTTTGCCAAGTTTGGAAACGTCTCAATATACTACAGAAACGTTTTGCCAAGTTTGGAAACTGTAACGAGCCATTGTCAGACATGTCATAGCAACGTTTTTTTACTGAGTTTTGGCAACGTCGCGAATAATTCCTTACCATTTCCAACTTTTGACTTTTTTATGTTAGTGAATGACATGACAAGCTAGTCGTTCGCCTGATGTTGAGCGACACGGCCGCCCATAACAGCTGCAGTGTCTCTCGGAACCCTAATAGAGTTTAGCGTGACACTGCACTGCGCCCGTCATCCTGAGACATCAACGCAGCACTATCTTTGATAAAGTTGCCTTCTGCATTATCCTTGATAACGTCGACTTTGATATTCAAGTCATCTCCTAGGTGTTTTCTAAAATATATCTTGGACAGTTTTCGGTCTTCTTTTGTCTATGTTACTTGTATTAAAATGAAAACATGAGGCAGAATAACTACAAGTTTCTAGATATTTCGTTGAAATTATTAAATTTTCTTCCTGCATCACTAAAATAAATACACAAAAAGCTTTGAAATTTGTTCCAATAATATGTGGCATTTAACATATCCCTGTGTTGTGTTTAGGTAGGTCATTTTAGAAGTTCTGTGTGTATTTATTCTGTATTTAAAACGGTATTTCGCTTTCTATCCATGGTTCAGATTCACTAGTGAATATTACTTATTTTAGACGAAATCCAATTTTGAGATTGCCAAATTTTCTTTATAAGCAATTTAAAATAAAACTAAATTTAGATTAACTTTGTAATTTTTCTTACTGATGTACTATAAATCAAAATTACGAGAGATACCTAGCTTAATTCCTTGTATTTTTACGGTTTTTAAGCCCCGAATTTTAATGGCCATTTTAAAATTAAACTAAAAACGAAATTACAAGTACCTACTAAACATGGATTCTATTATTACAGAAATTTCTCTATAATTAATGTTTTTACTCAGTTTTCAAGTAGTGTTTCCCGCCTAACCATCCGCCATTTTGTTTTATGTTTGTGTAAGCAAAATGGCCGCCCTTGACACCTTATGAACCATTAAAATATACGCTAAAAATTAAGAGTAGTTTGAACGCAATTAGAAAGTATTGGTAAGATTAAAATAAAAACTATAATAATGCTGATACAATAATTTAATATCACACATTTTGCTACAGAAATCATAGTTACACTAAACATTAACAAGACACTTGAGGAAATGAGGCAAAAGAAAAAGCCTACGCACATATTTGCAAATCTCTCGTTTTTAAATAAATTAAAATTGATGCAAATTGAAATGCGGCTATTAATGAAAACGCGGGAAACACCACGCCGTTTAAAGTCATTAATCATTAAGCCGTTTTTAAAATACAATCAAACCCTGATAGCAAGAGTAACATTAAAAAATTAAAACTATTTTAATATATTTTGCATCACATATTTTACCAAGTTGACGTCGATTATCTACAAAACCTAATTTACAGTTTTAAAACTATTGCGGTCCTTGTCATTTCAACATACACGAAACGGACAAAAATATTTTATAGATCTTTGTGTTAGGATTTTGCGCAAGTAAAACAAAACCGGTTTTAAAAACTTTCTTTTTTAAATAATTATTTTGATAGGAGAGGAGTATTTACTAAAACAGAAAACTATTACCGATATACGAATGAGCCGAATATGTGTTGCCATAATTTATTTATTTAAAAAACAATTTTATACTGTTGCTAAACAAAGAAAAGAAGTTAAATTTCAACTGAAATTTGAACAAATCGTTATTTAGTTATATCATCTAGCAATAATAGCAAAGCAAGGTTTCAATTTTGTTTATTGCAAACTTTAAAATTCTCTCTTAACCTTTTTCCGTTTATAATTGAAACTATCTTTTCCTACATCATCGGTGGGCGTAATGTCTGTATCATTTGAACTCCTTGAGATATCTTTCGATAGATCCAAGTCAGATTTATATTTTTCGTTAACTGTATTAGTTTTGTCCACATATTTATTTATTGCATTTAGTTTTCTATCTGGTTTTGATTGGTCTCGATAATTGTTGTTTTTATGTATCTTAGAACTTGACGTGATTCTTACAACAGGAATATTTTGGCCGTCTGTATCGTTGTTTTTCATTACTTTATTTGATGTTGCAATGTCCTGTCCGGTAAGTTCATATGTTTCATTAATAAATACAGTTTTATTTACAGATTCAATAATTAAAGATCTTAGAATAGGACTATCGCCATCAGGGGATTCTGAATCGTACGAGTTAAAATTGTTCGTACGATTTTGACTGTTGTTATTAACTTTATCAATCTCCGTTTCTCCTTCGTACACGTCCGAATCGTTAAATATATCATTGTAAGTTACATATTCATTCTTTTCGTGTACGAATTCGAAACCCTCGTCTGTTGATTTGCTTTTAACTTTGTAATCCTCATCGGAAATTTCATTAACTTGTCCGCTGATGCACAATGGATCATCTATTACCTCAATTTCATCGAAATCATCAATTTTCAGAGCTTCCTCTATGATTTTTTCGCTGATATCATTAACATTACCGACCGCTAAACTTTTAGCATCGGGAGCATTTTCACTAGAGCAAGACCTATCGTTGCTTCCATGAAAACCTGTTAAATTTTTATCTAACGTTAAACTATCTCTAATAACGACATTGGTGAGACATTTACCGGAATCGCTTATAGTGGCGATTTTAATTTTCTTACATTTCAACGGATCTGACGCGTGTTTCTTGCACGTGATTATATGCGTCGGCTCCTCGTCCGATCTATTAAGTTTTCTTTTACATTTGTCTTGTCTAATATTAGTTCTATCTGTACAGAGTTTGGTACCTTTGCGTGAGTGCGCCGGTACAGTAGCAGTAGTAAGTCCGCTAGTTGTATTGTTGAGGTTGGTTACGGCGGCTGCCGAGGACGGTTGTCACGTGACCTCCATGGGAAGTGTGTCCGCCGTGCGCCGACGCACGGTTCCGTTCGTTTCCGTTTCCTCGCTCGCTTCCGTTTCCTGTTGCGATGTGGTCGGTACCGGCGCTGTTGATGCTTCCACGATTTCGCTGTGGACAAAAGAAATAAGGTGACACCTTGTATGATACTAAAAAACTCTTTAACTAACAAATGGGCTCAGCAGCACCATGTCATCAGCATAACTAATTTCGTTTATGGAAAGTTTACTACACAGGCTGTCCTCAATTTCTGTGCTATGTTTTATATTAAGACTCTTAAGTGAGGTTGCCCTGTTTAGAGCTTGATGACAGATTGTTAAGTTAAGGTGGTTCTTCAATACGGATATTTTTAAATATGTTTGTGAAATGTAATAGCAATAGCTCTTAGCTCATCACCGTCATCATCATTCATCGTGGAACACAAGTTTATTACCTTTTGAAAAAGTTAACTGTGTATACGAATGCCAGGTTGTTCAATCAGAATGTTTCTTAAATCGTCATCATCGTTGGAGTTTTAAAACCTTTAATAGTGGGTAAGAGAACTTCCTTCTCTCCTCATTTATTATAATAGGCTTTCTCTATTTGACATTAAGCACTTTATAATTGGATATGCTTAGAACAATAACTTCAATTGAGTAACTAAACAGATTGTGACTTTGATAAAATTAGCTTATTTGCAATAAACTATTTGCCTTTTTACTATTATTACTTTGACTATTATTATGTACACAAAGAATACTCACGCAACTGGCGTCGGCCTCGGCTGAGCGATCAACCTCGCCTGTCTCGCTTTAACATGCGCCGTAGAAAACGCTATCGCCTGTACATTGGCCGACAACGCCTGCCCTCCCGGCCCAGAAATAGCAATCTTCTGCCCGCCCTTTGGCAACTGTATATTCTTCTGCAGCAAATTGGTCACCACCGAACTGGGTATCGACGCAGTTTTAGTCTGCGGCGCGATGGTTATCGACGTGGAAGGATCGGAGGAGCTTCGCGCCATTTGGGGAGCTGCGACGACGGTACGGTTTTTCAGTTGGAATTGCGTTCGGACGTTTGGCGAAGCTCTCACCGCTGGTATTGCCGTCACGCCTGTCCTTACAATTTGCCGTCCGTCCAAGCTGACGGAAACTCTGTGGGGTCGTGTTGCCGTCGCGATATTACCCTTTAAAGTACCATCGAAAACGACCTGCCTCTTCTTGTCGTTCAAATCAAGCCTCGCTACTGTTGTTTTCCCCGGTTGCGGTTGTCGAACGACATTCACCAGGTGCGGTCCTTTACCCAATTGCCCGCTTTTGATCTCGAATAATTGCGCTACGGAACCCGGCGCCGCTTTCAATAGAGCATTCGACGCTTTTCCTTCCCCTAATGTAGCTAGAGAAACTACGGTCGGTAATTGCGCAACGCTTCGGTTTTGCGCTAGGAGTTGCGTCCTTTGGGATTGGGTTAAGGGATGAGCGTGGAGGACTTTGAGTTTGTTCGGTGCGACGTGGTGTATCGTATGGGATTGTGCGACAACGACCGGTGGGGTTGAATGTTGGGGGTGTAAGAATTGCCGGTTGGTAAGGGTGGCGGGCGCGAGGTGGACTAGCGGGGCGGAGACGCGGCGGGTGGATGAGGTCCCCGCGACGGAAACCCCGCCCAGGCTTGTCACGCTTGTCACGCCTGGAAAGAAAACTTTATGAAAGTTGAGGGAAAATGTGGACGATAGACATTTTAAGAAATTGAATGACGCTTTAAAGCATGGCCTGGCCTGTCTTTCGAGAATCAATAGTTTTTTTAAAGCAAAAAGTTTGACCACATGTTGCCTGATGTAAGGCCGGCTAAGGGAATATCCAGGGAATGGGCAGCAGTTCTCCTCGGTACATTAGAAACTACTGCGATCACCAAGCCGCCTGCCAAGCGTAGTGGTTATAGTAAACCCCTCCCCTCATTACGATAAGCGTCAAAAGTGGCGTTTTATGGGGGAGGCCTATGTTCTGCAGTAGACGTTTTCCGGTTGATGTAATGTATGATGTTACACAAATTACTGGTACATAATATACGGGTTACGCCATCATTAACAGCCTGAAGACGTCCACCACTTTGAGAAAGCGCCACTTTGAGCGGCTGCTCGCCTCCTGCATCCATCGGCTCCCCGCGGCTTTCACCAGATCGTCGGTTCACCGAGTGGGGAGCCTACGCTGCGTCTTGCGGTTCGTGGTCGTCACTCGAGAACCTTTCTTCCCCATCGGTTGTCAGTTCTACGAGCGATGTGGCCTGCCCATTGCCATTTCAATTTGCTTATTCTAAGAGCTATATCTGGGTAACATAGATATTTTGTTAATAAGTATCATAAATGATAAGCAAACATACCACTGTCCCTCTGCTGTTGCACCGGCACGGCGACGACGGGTGGGAAGGGCCCGTTTTGCACCAACACACCAGACTGTGTCGACAACAGGTGATTCTGTAGGCGGACCTATAACAATACATACTGTGGTTAATGTGCAACCTACTTGAGTGAGAATACACCTTACACTGTAAACATTTTTTTTATGTAAACAAATGACGTGACGAGCTAGTCGTTCGCCTGGTGTCAAGGTGGAACGTTACACTAGCGCGGGAAATTCAAATTTTCTTGCGTTCTTTTGCCAATAATAGCTTAATTACTCAACGTGATTACATGAAAACTAATTTAGCGGAAATAAATAGAATGTATCAACAAATTACAATTAAAAGTATCACCTAGATATCATTGGTGTAGCGACAAATGACAATAAACCAATTTCGTCTTAGCTTTTCTGTCTATTGCCATTTGGCGCTAAACCAATGATATCTAGGTGATACTTTTAATTGTAATTTGTTGATACATTCTATTTATTTCCGCTAAATTAGTTTTCATGTAATCACGTTGAGTAATTAAGCTATTATTGGCAAAAGAAAGCAAGAAAATTTGAATTTCCCGCGCTAGTGTAACGTTCCACCTTAAGGGACATAGCCGCCCATAACAGGTTGCAGTGTCACTCGGAACTCTAAATTAAAGTTTCGCGTGGCACTGCCACGTCATGGCGTTATTTTTCTTCAAGAGGTTAAACTTGATACTTTCTAAGAACAAAGCCTTCTAACTGCAAAGGAAGAGGTAGACACCTTATAAATCACCATTCTTTTGACACACCCTGTAAATATTTATGTAAGCACGATAACGATATCCTGTCCATCCAAAGGTAGCCTGGAAGAAATCACTTAATGCGATAAGGCCACCCGTTGTTCTGCCATTCTTATGTAAATTTTTAAGTGCATTTTTATTTATTGGTATTCCATAAAGTATTATTGTATTGTATTGTATTGTATTGTATTGTATTGTATTGTATTGTATTGTATTGTATTGTATTGTATTGTATTGTATTGTATTGTATTGTATTGTATTGTATTGTATTGATATGTTACCTTGAGACTGTCAGAGACAGCAACGGTGACGATCTGGGGTTGCGAGGTGACGGTCGGCGTCGGCATCGGCTCACTTCGAACCACCCTCGCGCCTGACGTGATGATGTGCTTCTTTAGGGGAGAGTGCTTCGTTTGCACCGTCTTCAGCTGGACGCCGTGGGATACTTGCACCTGGGGGGGAATGTTCACTTTGTATACTTCAGAAAAATGTAGCGAAATGATAGCTATCGATGTATGACACAAAGATATGTTTGTATAATACCTTTTCCATTTTTTAAATCGTTTTTAGACAGCTTATAGAAAATTGTGGGGTAACATGACCTAGCGTCTTAAAGTGGAAAGTTTCAATCAGCGCGGCAAGTTTGAATTTTCTTGCGTTTTTTTTTTCAATAATAGCGTAATTGAGGCCTATAAAATCAAAGGCAGCTAAATCCAAGTCTGTCAAATAATAATCATAAACTACAAAAATCGATAACTTTGTTCAGGTAGCTACGATATTCTATATTTTAAGACAGATTTGTAAAGAATGTGAATATTAGAAATAATCTGACTTTTAATTAATAAAGCTTCCTGTATATTTGAGTACAAAGTATAGTTAACTCATTTTACGATATTATGGCGTTTAGCTGCCTTTGATTTTATAGGCCTCAATTACAAAACGTGATTACATGAAAACGTATTTAACGTAAATAAATAGAACGTATCAACAAATTACGATTAAAAGTATCACCTAAATATCATTGGTTTAGCGACACATGGCAATAAACCAATTTCGTCTTAGCTTTTCAGTCTATTGCCATTTGGCGCTAAACCAATGATATGTAGGTGATACTTTTAATTGTAATTTGTTGATACATTCTATTTATTTGCGCAAAATTTGTTTTCATGTAATCACGTTGAGTAATTAAGCTATTATTGGCAAAAAACGAAAGAAAATTGGAATTTGCCGAGCTGAGTGAAACGTTCCACCTTAAAAATAAAATCCATATAAATTAGACATATTTAGCATTACCTCTTTACAGGGCTACGTCGTTCGCAAAAAATTGAGGGACGTGATAAGTTGAAAAAATGTGGTATCGATTGATCGTGAGTGGTGATCGGATAATCGAATGAAAGTTTACCGTAACTTCCTTGGTTTGCTATATATATATAGCCCGAAAACATCGTAATTTTGGGGTCAATATCAGCAAGATGACCGCGTTTTTATTCTAATAAGTTATATTAATGAAATTTTATAAAAAGAACGACGAGTTACGTAATAAATATCATATTGATTATGAAATACGTCAAGTATACTGTAATTTTGTTAATAATTTAGTTACAATAAACTAAATCTCAAATAAAAAAAAAATTTTTTTTCGAGTTTAGCCTAGTTAGGGTCCAGGATCTATGTATGTAATTTTTGGGTGTTATTATTATTATTATAAAAGGAAAATTAGAAACGTCGTTCGTAATTCAAAAAAATCTTGTTCAAATTAAAGTGGATATACACTCGGTCATCATATTCAAAGTAAAAACCTACCTCTTCAACAACATCGTCCTTTCTTTTTTTATCGAAGTAGTGCGGCAGTTCGTTGACCTCCTCCACAATGATTTGTGCGGGCGGCACCGGCGCGGGGCGGGGACTCGGCGCCGGGGCGGCCGCGGGGGGCGGGGATTTCATCTGCAACAGGAAACACGACATGTGTTTTTTTTTTATCTATTTAAATGAGATATTTGAAGCATTTACAAGGGAATATTGCTTTCCTAATATGGTCCCACCCTAGATAGGGTGAAGATAGTTCAAAGAAAACATTTTTTTTTATTTAATTAAAATTTTTGCCGTTTCTTTTGCTTTTGTAGCTTAGTAAGTAACGTGAATGATAATAAAAATGTTAGCTAGCTAGCAGTCACCTGGCTAGTAGTGGCTAGTGTGTAGGTGATACCCTGGCTACCTAGTAGTACTGTGGTACCCTGATCAATAGTGCTTTTTTTAATATTATGAGCAATAAGCAGCATACGGCCGGTGTGATGGAAAGCGGTAACCACAACCTATGGAAAAATGTTTAGTGTGTACCTCGGCTAGTAGTGTCCCCTGGCCAGTATTGTTTTACCCTGGCTAGTAGTATCCCTGACTAGTACTGTTTACCCTGGCTAGTGGTATTCCCTTGCGAGTAATGCCCTCTGACCACGTGTCCCCTGGGTATAGCGGGTCCCCTGGCCACCCCTGGCGCTGGGCCTGGCTGGCCTGGGTGTGTGTACCTTATGCGGCGAGCGCGGGGGCGGCACGCAGCAGTAGATCGGCGAGCGCGGCGCCGTCTCTACGCGGACCACAGACGAACCAAACGACTCCGTCTGTACAACAACACACAAATAGTTACAGACTAATCACAGGACACAGACCAAAAAAATCATTTATTAATACTCTTCATAAAGTGGCGTCAAAAAAAGATTTACGTGGTTTACGATAGATTCATAATCAATTTTTTGATCGCATTCAGTGCAAATGATTTTATTACAAGCCATATCATCAGCTTCTTTGCGTCCACTACTGAACATAGGCCTCCCACATAATCCCCACGCTTGGCATTCGCCTTGATGATCGCAGTACATTATAACGCAGAAAGAGAAGAATGTTACTGCCCATTTCCTGCATATTCCCTAAGCCGGCTCTTACGAGAGAGGTGGTCCTAATCTTAAGCCGGGACCACAAGCAGCAAGAGTCAAAAACGAAGGTTACCTTCCTCTTCCTGGGGCCAGAGTCGCCACGCCCCTCTGCACTCTGGCCTTGCAATAAAAAAGGATCCTTGTCGTCGCCAACGAGATGGTCTAGCAGGTCTTCTGCTAAAGTTGCCTTCTTGCCATCGTCGGCCAAGGATTTCAGGTCGGTCTCCGATAGGATGCTCTCCATTTGGTCTTCCGTTAGTCCTGAGAAGGTGGACATTAAGCTATTTGTTAAACATAAACAAAATTGAAACGGTTTTCGTTTTGGTGGTTTTCACACATAACCTATTACTTATCTCATCGTAGATCACGTCGTCAGTTTCCATCTGCCCGGATAGCACGGACAGTAGACAAAACTGTCTTTTCCCCTGTTTTGCTCCACTTGACAAGGAAGCAAGTATGAAGAAAGTGACATAAAACGGGGAAAGACAATTTTGTTTACCATCCATGCTAACCCAGCTGGGGCCTAATTCTGTATGAAAACAGATCCCACACAATACGAAACCACGTCGTTATCGTGTCTTGTTGAACATCAGAAACAGCTTCACTTCACATGCAATTTATTTTTATTTTGAATAAATATTGGCATAAGTGGTGATAACTTTTGACGTGTTGATGTTTCGGAACGCGTCTCAGTGGAACTTTATGATTTTTGGCATTTCAAATCGCGCCAATTCCAAATTCATTTCGCGCGGTTTCGTTTTCATGTCATAGAGAATAGAATTTTTGCAGATTTCTTATATGTAAGACAAGGAATTCGAGTGATTTCGAAGTAAGTGGTCATACATAATTATGGCCCAAGTGAGATGGCGGTCAAATAGGGGCACATATTCAGTTATAAAAAAAATTATACACTCAGATTCTTTATACTACCAAGACTAAATGGTGCCAGACACACATCAGGAATATGCCAGACACACATCAGGAATGTTAACACGAGAAGACGCTCAACATTCTGCCCAAGAAATCTCGAATGCCTCATCATCGTCACTCCAACACCCATCATCAGTGCCACTGGAGCAGCTGTGCCAGCAACCTAGAGCCACACTCCGCTATTTTAAGGATCTGAGATGGCTCGGGTAGATGCTGGCGGGAAAATGCACAATACACCCCGAGCGGGACGTCAGTACACGACTTATCACCCCCATGTAAAAATTAGAATTAATTAGATGGTGCTTTTTCTGACAGATCATCAAGAATTTACCAAGTCACATCACATCATCAGCGTCACATCATCAGCGTTTATTGCGTCCACTACCGAACACAGGGCTCCCCCATTAGCAGGCGTTGCTGCATTTTCAGCAGACGTCTTTGTGATCGCAGTAGATTATAATCGAGAAGAATGCTGCTGCCCATTCCCTGGATATTCCCTTAGCCGGCTCTTACGGCACGCGCGGGAAATGTATTTTGGATGGGACATCACCTCTATACCACGGGCCAAGGAAAAGAACTGCAGGGTTACTCTTGACACTCGATTTCAATCGTAATTTGGGATTTGGAACGAAATCGTAGCATTTGGTACTCTTGAATCCGATACTAGCGCACGATTGGAATCTTTGTCCGTGGAATTTTACGGAACTAAATGGAATCGACTCATTTCTACACCATCCGCTTTTTCGGTACTCTTGACGCGATTTGCATTGGCAAATTGAGTTTGAAGTAGAGTTTGCGATAGAATTTTCAGACCTTTCAAAAGTTAACTTTTTTGCGTTCGAGTGTGTTGTGTTAAGTGGTTTCGGAAGCAATTCGGAAGTAAAATGGCACGTTTAGCTCTTATTTTTGATATTTTGGACAATGCACATAGAGAAGATCTAAGGCAACGTCGAAACCTAAGAAGAATGGCGCGATACACTGAGAAAGCTTTTGCCATGAACGACAACGAGTTTAAGAAATGTTACAGAGTGACGAAAGACCTTTTTGAGGTCATATGTGGCGATTTAGAGCCTCTGATGGCAAAGCCTACTCGTCGTAGTGACATGTCCTCGAGATACGAGGTTTGTAAATATAGGTGGTAGTTCTTTCATGCGTGGTGTTTTTACGAGAAGTCTCTCTCCTCCAACTTTTTGAACTTGTAGGCCTGTTTTAATAGTTGCCTTACATAGCATCACAGAATTGGTAATTTCTGTCGTCCCATTTCTTTTTTGTCTCGTATTTGCCATGGGCGGACCGCAACAGACCTTTTGCTATCCCTGGATTGTCCCCAAGGAAATCCGCTAGAGCCTCCAGCTGCTGGTAGATTGGCCTACTCATAATCTTTCCTGTTAGAACGGACGAATATCTCCAACCAAATACTTCAAATCTTGAAAACAAAACCGCTAAACAACAGCTGGAGCGGAGTTTTGGCGGGAACGCGGAAAAGTTCACGTCGGTGCATTGTATTATTTTACAAAACTTATGCTTTTTCCAGTGTTAATGTTTAAAATTGGTGGTGTTTTACGCATTAAGTGCTGAATTACGAGCATGAGTGTGGGCAAGTGATATAATGTAGTGAAACGTGGTTTTTCGTATTGCTTCCAAAATTCCATAGAAGCCTCTAGTAAAGTTGCCACCACTTTACTAGGGCATGCCTTAGACTGGATTATGACTTAGACTAGACTATGACTACTCTGACTGTGACTATGACTTGACTTTAAGTGAAAATTTCCATAATACGATGAAAAATTACAAAACTTGACACTGGCTAAATACACTATGTGGAGCCAAAATATAAAAAAAAAACAGCTGGAGCACACAGAACATTGATACTAGTTTTTTTTTCTAGACAACCATGATGTCAATAATGACATTATTCATTCAGCCGTTCTTGATATTATTCGTCGGTAAATAACCGCTTTTATTTCTTTGAAAGTGACTAAATATCATCAAAAGTGAAGGTTTTATGGTAATATATTTTTTATCACTGTTATTAATAAGGTTTTTACATGTTTTCCACAAATTTTGGTATTAATATTTTCTATTATGTGTGCATGGCAACACTTACATAGTGTTGTACTTTTATGGGTCACAATATTAAGTCGATTGCATTTCCGATTTCAATTTCGATCTCGATTTTGTTGAAGAGTACCAAATTGTTTAACATTGGAATTGAGATTGGTTCGGATTAGAATTAGAGTGAAATTGGGATTGGATTCAAGAGTAACCCTGCTGTTCCCCTTTTTTTACTTGAAAGTGAATACGACAGGGGATCAAAGTTTTTGTTTCTAGTCTGTGCTAGGAGAGGAAAAATAAGATGCTCCAAGTCTTTATCAAAATATTAATAGTTATTTTTTTTTAAAGTGTGTATTTACAAACAAAATTGGATACCAGTAGGGTTAGCACGGCCGGTAGACAAAACTGTCTTTCCCCTGTTTTACTCCAAGCAAGTATGAAGAAAGTGACGTAAAACGCGGACAGACAATTTTTTCTACCGTCCATGCTAACCCATCTGATGGGTTTTATGTCACTTTCTTCATACTTGCATACTTGTCAAGTGGAGTAAAACAGGCGAAGACAATTTTGTCTACCGTCCGTGCTAACCCAGCAGATAGCTGATAGAATACTTTACCTGACCACCTAGTATGGACAGTAGAGAAAATTGTTTCTCCCCGGTTTATGTCACTTGCGCCATACTTGCTTACTTGTCAAGTGGAGTAAAACAGGGGAAAGAGAATTTTGTCTACCGTCCGTGCTAGACAGGCAGGTCCACACAAAACTAGGTTTGCTTAGTTTGGGGCTAGATGGCACTGTGTGCAATATCTACAAATGTTTACCTGTGAAGTTATCTCCCAGCAGATCATCCCCGGATATGTCGAGGGTGCTCCCACTGGTGTCAACATCTTGCACCCCGGGGTAGAGCTCGGAGAGAGTGAACGCGCTAGTTGTGAAGGTGTCGAGAGTGTCCGAGGGCGGTCTCTCGGCCGCTCTCAGCTCTACCGAGATGGGTGTGTCTACAGCTATCGGAAATTGATCGTCTTGTGGCTCTTGTAACGGTGGGGAAGCCGGGGTTTTAGGTCGAAAGTGTAACCTGGAATGGAGGAAATCTTTATAAGCCTAGACAGCATATTATTTCTCTTGCTGTGTTTCCACCACATGTAAGTGGTAATTAAAAATCAAACTTATTCAATTTAGACAAAGCTGAAAATAGTATGCAATATAAAAAACTTATCCATAATAATAAGATTGCTGCAGACTATTTTCAGCTTTGTCTAAATGGAATAAGGCTGGTATTTAAGTGCTCGATCATTTTCCGCCTGATCTGAATTGACCCTAGGCCAACCCAGCCCGTCTAGCATGTGCACCTCGAAAAAATTTACCCGACATTTTCTCGTGAGAGACCGTGACAAGGCCATGGTAGCGCCTAAGTATTTCTTATAACCACAACGAAAAGTTTTCTAGTAATGCGCATACTACTAGGGCTGGTGTCACAATGTTTAGGTCGCGTTAAGGCTTCCGACCCTATGTACATGTTTTCAAGACTCGAGTAATTTTTTCATAAAAATAGTAGGACATTACTTGAAATATGTAGCCATTATTTTAGCCACAGTGAGCATGTTTACGGCAAAATCCAAAAATTTCACTGAAAGTGATACAAACTGCCTTTAGCTTCCAAACTATAAGAAATCGGCGTCACATCATCATCATCATCATCAGCAGGAAGACGTTCATTGCTGAACACAGACCCCGATAAAACACCACTATAAACGCTTATCATAGGGCTTGTGGTTTGCCATAACCACCACGTTTCGCCGGGCGGCTTGGTGATCGCAGAAGATTTAAATGTACCGAGGAAAATGCTGCTGCACATTCCCTGGATATTCCCTTAGCCCACTCTTACGGCACCCACGAGGAGAGCTGGGGTGGTTGGTCCTATTCGCAAACCGGGACCATACGGCCTACAACTACCAAAAACTCCATACATACAGATAGACTCACCATTTTTTATTAACCTCATCGATAAACTTCTCAAACTCCTTCTCGACCGGCTGCAAGCTCTCATCGGAGTCGTAACTGCTATCACTGCAGTCGCTCCACGACCGTTTCCTCTTCCCACCATCAACTTTCATAGTCCTTACACTAATATCACTTTTAACACTGTCCTGAATCACGTCGGGTAAGTCTAGTTCCATTTTTATTTCACTTTCACATTTCACGTCTTCAAGCTTGAGGTCTTCGAGTTCTGGTTTTGTTTCGGCTGCTGTCCAAAGGTGAGGGTTTCGGGAGAGGTGTTTTCGGAAGGCGTGCCGCCACGGGTACTTGCCGCTTGTGTGATAATCGCGAGTTATCTCTTTCGGAGTCCGGTGGCGTTTCGTTTCCAATTCCAGCTGTGAAAAAGAAAAAAGAACATGAATATATGGATGGAAAACAACATCCTTTTGAAAAAGGGGGTTAAACCTTCTTCAAATGCTTTTTTTGCCGTAATCTCGTACTGAGAAATACTTAGATCATATTATTATCTATATATTTTTTTCCAGTTACTTTGATTATTTGCAATTGTTATGCTATTTACTGAAGCAAACGAAACCATGAATATCAGGACATTTATAATTTTATTATTGGATTTCATGTATTGCCGTCTCAGTTAAATATTTATATCATAAATTTTTATTATAAGTGAATGGCTTTAAAAATGCAATCAATTATGAATTGTAGTCATATCTAGGATTAAATAATGAACACTCACATAACTCAACATAACTCATGATCATATACACATTTTATCATGAGGAATTTTAAGATTTTTTAGGAAGGAATTTTTGGAATTGAAAATTGAGTTGCTATGATTTAAAAAAACAATATCGTATTTTCGATGAAATTTTTATGGGACCAATCTGAAAGTATATCAAACCAATTTGAAAAAAAAAACCGGTGGAGTTCTGAGGTAACAAACATTTTTTTGGGAAAAAGAGTTGTTCAACTGAATTTTTCGTCTGCTAGTAAGGAGGCCCAGGGGCCTATCAGTGCGATAGTGCACAATTTGGAGGGCTTTTACATATGATCACGACCCTCATCAGTGAAGGAACGCCAAGAGAGAAAAGTAAAAAGTTGCAAGCCTACCTTCTCCTTGGTGTCCGCTTTAGTGTCACCGTGCAAGGGTAGGTTGGGCCAGAGGTCGTCGAGCGGCGTGGCGCGGCGGTCCAGCACGAGCCGCCCGCCGCGCCCCACCCTCCTCCGCGCGAGCCCCACGCATGTCGGGTGTGGCGCCAGGATCGATGTGAGGGTGTACCTGGAATAAACACAACTATTCTAATTCTGAACAATTATTATTATGTGTGGAACAGAGTGATTCTGTGTGGTTTTTAGTGATACTGTGTGATTTTGTTTAGTCCTGTGGATCTGTGAAGTTCTTTTAGTAATACTGTTAGAACACAGACCTTTTCACACATGGACGCACTAAGGAACCTTAATCATTAATCGTTTAAATTAGTCTGTCATTGGTCTGATTAGGTTTTTACTGGGTTTTTCCTAATCCTGCGCAACGAATGTTAGATTAATTTAGGCGTCTCAGTTACACACTACACTACACGCGGTATACTTTTCTAATTATTTTTATAATACATTTACCTACAACAATCCTTTACAACTTCCCCAATATAGATAATCTTATAGTTATTTTTAGCGGAATCACACTATATCTTGTTCCTGAATCTTAGATATTTTATGTAAACAAAGGGGATAACAGTGCAAAAAATATCTTTTATAAAGGTAGGTTACTATATTTGACCAAAAAAATATTAAATATTATTTGTCTAGTCATAATCTGCTTAATTATAAAATAAAAATCGTTTTGTACTATCTATTTTAACGTTATATCTGATATATAAAATTTTATGATAAAGAAATCGATTTTTGGTAGAAAATATTTTAATAGACTGGTAAGACTGTAGAGGATCTAAACATTTTTTCGTTTTCGTTCTGGGATTTATATGATGGTATCATATCATTATATGCCATATTTTCTTCAAAGACACATGGTGCTACTTTCGTGCACTTTTCGAGATATGATGAAAAGTATGTAAAATATAAAAAAAACAGGTCAAACTAAATATCTTTTGATCAAATATGAATAAAACTCTCTGTTTAAAATTACAGAATGATTGTCAGAATAATTTATAAGGTTTCTGGTTGGTTAAAAAACATAAGTAATGGATATTAATGTTTTATTTACGTCTTCCTAAAATTTTACCTTTAGAACTTTGGAATTGCAAAATCCTACTTCATATCCTACTAATATTGTGTATGCAAAGTTATGCTTGTTAATCAGTAAGATTGATACTCTTTAAATCCATTTAATAAAAATATTTTTCAGAAGTAAAAAAATGTTTTGAGCAACTGGCATGTCACTTTGACAGTGACTTTTCGTGACATTACTTTGTTTACATAAAAAATCTAAGATTCAGGAATGGAATATAGATATACTTTTTCATTTTGTAAAAGAATACCTACGCACGAGCGGAGTGAGGGAAACATCTTAAGGTGATTTTGCTCCAACTTGAATGGTGCTGATCTAAAGTGGAGCCGAATTTTGAACTTTTTAAAACACAGTTTAATACCCTGAATTACTTCCTTTATTACCAGATTTTTGTTAGTTGTAAAATACAATATCAGGTAACTTTTTGATTAGTTATAGGCAAGTAATGATAATAGTTAGCTCAGTCATCACGGCTCGGCTCCCATTAAAATGTAGATAATATGGAGCCGGCGTTAGGCTCTGGGCCTGGACCGGCCCAAGGAAGGACCGGCCCACCGGGAAAAGTCCCGGTATGCCCCGAGCCCAGACCGACCCTGTGACATACCTATGCCTCGGGTCCAGTTCGTGTTGATACATGCCCTCTTTCGAAGGACTGTCCGGATCGACAGGATCACCGCATAGAGTTGACGTAGGCTGGAACAATAATGCTGGATTTTACACACACATAGTCACAAGTTCACCTATATACAAACATACGGGGTTCTGTATATTTAGAAAAAGCTATTTCGCTTCGCTCACGCTTTTTTTAAATTCGATAATGTATTTTCTCATAAGTCGAATTTATGGCAATCCGAAAATGTGTAAGCTTTATTAAAATGTGTACTTCTATAAACATTGTGAATGCATTTACAAAGCGAAACATGCTAGAAAATAAAAACTCGCTTCGCTTACACCCAACAAATTATAACATTCATTTTACATAGATAGTTATAAGCTTGCAATTCAGTTGCGATTAAACCGAGTCACATAATTATCAAAGTAAAGCCCGTTTCATTCATATTACGAATGAAATCTCGACGTGAGTGAGCGTCGTTCTATATTCACTCTCATTTCTAGGAATTTAAGGAGTCGAGTGAAGTGTATTTTTTCCGCTTCGCTCACACGATTTACCAGTGTAAGCGAAAATAGAACCGTATCAAGTTTTCAACTCACCATCTCATAATAACAGCCAGGTTTCCTCCTGAACGCAAACGGTCCGTCATCGGGCGGCGAGGCCGGCTCCACGCGTGGGCTTTCCTCCTCCGACGATGTGTAAACGCCAGAATCTGAAATATGAGCGAAACTATATCAAAAGGAGCGAAATTAATAATCTTGTGTAGATTTGCTCTCAGAGAGAGTCATTGTTTCGTATGGATAGTGCTAAGCCATTCAATTTTCCACCTACTTCCACCATTCCGTATAGTAATAAACTTACAATCGGTTAAGCTCAAAGTGTATTTTTTATACAAATTATAATGTAGGAGCTTTTGGTATCTTTAGTTCTCAACACATATTTTTGAACAAAACGGAAAAAATATTCTTTCTAAAACTTTTGCAAACGCATTTTAGCTTTTTATAAATTACTTAACCAGCAACTTTGTAATAAAGTCTTAGATTGAGTAAATAAATTTCAGTTATTGATACAGTACCTATGCCGAGTGACAATGTTTAGCTCTAACACCTAGTTACATTTCGACTAAAAGTGGTTTGGTCTAGAGCGCGCAGGTTCGTCCGAAGTTCACATAAAATACACAGCAGCATTTTATCTCATAAAGGCACGAAGAATCTCGGTATCATGCGAACAGGCAAGACTGGGAGTGGGCAAGTCCAGAGTGAGCAGGCAAGCGTACTTAATCATCATCAACAACGCTTTCCTGATATGAATAAAAAAAATAGAAAGTATATAGAGTACCATCACTAATGGATAAGAAAATCAAATATTATACAGGTTAGAAGCTATTACGTCATTGCAGAGCAGTTTCGCTCTATTTAACTTTATGCTTAAAATCATTTTTCAATTATTATTTACGCTCGCTTCGCTCACGTCCTGTTATTTTGTCTTGTTGTTTTTGACTGTTTTTGTAATAGTATTTTTTATTATTATTTATTGATTTACTCAGGTAACATGCACCCATACAATTATAATGTCACAACTCAAACTCAATAAATAATAGGTATAAGTAAAAAAAAAAATTTTTTGTTTAAGATCGCTTAGTAAAATCATTTTGGGGTTGGATTTGAATTTTTGACACGAAGATTTGATTCAGCAAAATAAAGTATAATCAAAACTATTTTAAACTGAATAGATTGAGTTTCTGAATGCAGGGCTGGGGCTTGGGTTTAAGTTCACACAGATGAATTAAATTAATTCTAATTATAATTCATACACAAGAAATGAGACTGTAACGTAAATGAAATTTCGTTATTTAGACAAATTCGTGGTCTCATTGTCAGTATAGGACATATGACTTCATGCTGGCCTGGCCTAACTAATATAAACTGGAATCGTTAACAGTAGTAGCAAAGAAAAACGAAGTCGAATCAAATTCGCTTAACCCTGGGTCTAACAAAGAAGCAAATTTCTCCTAGATCTCAGGAAACGAGGCACTCTATATACTTCCATAAAAAAAAACTCGCAATGGTGAGTATGTGTGTGTGAGCACTCACCTCTCAGCCCGTGCGCGGATCCGACCGCAGCGTGCCTGTGTTTCCGTCTCTTGTACGTACGCTTCTCGCGCTGTAATCCAACCAATCACCACCATAATATTCACGCACACACATACGTAACTTATCCGTTCACATCGCAGGGCTATTGAAACCTTTACGTGTGTTTGCGATTCATAGTTTGTGCTTTTCGATTTCATATGCACACAGAGAAGGCGGCCTTTCTAGGTGAACCAGCTTTTAGTTCAGTGTGATTTTAAAGCAGTTTAGGATTGCGCACAGTAGTGTGGTTGTGTTGGCGATAACAATATGACGCAATAAAATTGGTGTGAATGGTTAATTGGAAATAAATAGTTAGAATGTAAATATCTGGAGAATCTCTTCTCTTTGCGTCATATGTATGGCAGATAAAAGCCTATGAACATATGGGTAAATTTTTGCGATTCACTCAAATCACATAACTTTGAAATTATATGGTGGTGGTTTATTATTTGAATTCACATTGATATTTGGGTTGGTTTTACAGTCATGCAATTTAAATACACATAAAATAGTTTGATTGTGTCCTAATTAATAATTCTAAATGACACACCTGACCAAACTGATGAACGCAAAATCTGCCAACTCATAAAACTAATTTATATTCCCAATAAAGTCCGCAGTATTTCATGTTTCTACATAATCTTATTGCATGACCGTAAAACCAATAATGACAACAGAGAGTGGTGCACAACGGAATAGGGTCAAAACTCACCTGTCTAGGTTGGTCGACGGGAGTGGGCGGCGGCCGTGGTGGGTAATGCGGTACGACGTTGGTGTATGTCTCGCGACGGAAGTTCGTGGATGTTAGCTGCATGGGTGTGTACTGCGGCCTGGTGGGGTACAATGAGAAATTGAGCTAATTTTAACAATACATCGGTTTAACGAAGATTCGATCAAAATTATTTTGGTTAAAGATAAAAAAGAACATTTGGATACATTCAAAATGTTACCATTACGACAGACATAGTGACGGTGTGAACTTGCGAAGGAACGCCTTATAACGATCCTGGTTATGCATAACAGAAATACATTTATAATAACTCAGGTTTAAGAAAGCTGTTGCTTGATGAGGTTGTTCGAAAATGCTTGCTTCACTCACCTTATTTACGGTTCATTAACGTGTTTTGACATTTAAATATATTTGAAATAATTACATTTCAATGTCATCATCATCAACAGCCTGAAGACACCCACTGCTGCACATAGGCCTCCCCGAGAGAGCGCCACTTTAAGCGGCTGCTCGATTCCTGCATCCATTGGCTCCCCGCGGCTTTCACCAGATCGTCGACCCACCGAGTGGGGGGCCAGCCTACGCTGCGTTTTCCAGTTCGTAGTCGCCACTCGAGAACCTTTCTTCCTCATCGGTTGTCAGTCCTACGAGATATGTGGCCTGCCCATTGCCATTTCAACTTGCTAATTTTAAGAGCAATAACACTTTAGTTCTCATGCGGAAACAATGTACTTTTATGTAAATCTGTATAATTATCATTAATCATTTGTACCTTGGCGGAGGATCCGGAAGCAGCTGGTTAGCGAAATCGCCGGCTGCGTATCTCCTTTCAGCTAGCAGAGCGGTGAGCTTCACAAGTTCCCGCTTCGCTCGCTCCCGCCTCGCGACCAACTCGAGCAGATTCAGAGCGCGGGCCAGATCTCGACGGAGCTTGAGCATCTTCTCATATGAGCTCTCGTCGTTTTTCCTGGAAAATATACGATAGTGGTAGCATGGGAATGTTTTATGGTCTTCCCAGAGAGAAGCCAGTCACGCGTTCAAACGTACCACATATTTGCTCTGCGTTTTCAACAGTGGGCTCCATAGTTCGAACTCAGAATGTGAACACACATACGTATGAGCGCGCGGCTGCGTTCTGTCTGCGAAGTCCTTTAGAATACAAATTCGTATTCTTGTCTTGAATCAATAAAATCTCCGCCCAGAATCGTTGAATGGGATATTTTGACACTTTTTGATACCTTGACCTTGTAATAAGAGCTTCTAATGGATTCTAAAAAATCAGTCCTTCAAAGATTCTGCATTCAGTTTTAGACGATACGAACTGTGAAGGCATATTAGCAGCTGATGAGGTAAGTAAAATTAGTTCACCAACAAAAATGATTTTTTTTTACAAAGCTTTTAATTACCTTTTTTGTGATACAACTACGGAGCGAATCCATGATACAATTTATTTATGGTAGAGTGCAACTAATTTACAAGAATTAAAGCTAAGCTATCATTTTGGACTGATTTCTGCCACCACCTTCACCTCTCGTATTTCTTTTCGCTTCGCTCAAATCAGTTTCGCTCTCAACCCAAAACACCATAAGCTTACCTCCTGTCAACGTTGCTTCTTCCAACAATCTTCGTTCCATCTAGAACCTTCTAATCTCTCACCTGTTCTTTCTCGTCTGCATCTTCTCTGTACGCCGTCGGAATGCCAAGTACGGGTTGTTCGACGATTGGCCCGGCCTGTTCTCGGTCTTGACTGACAGGATTAGCGGGTGTTGCTGCAAAATGCGGGCCTTGAATTAGCCAAAACAATTAAAACATCTTGAAATGTAGAGTTAAACATTAAAATAAAAAGTTTAAAAGCATTAAAGAAAAATCGACAGGTGGTGGTAGAGACTGTTTTGCCCGAGGTGATGTCCACGTGATGACCACGTGGTGACCGTTTGTTTATTTTTGAAAACAAATGTATGCTTATCATAATTGGTGCCGTAGAATTTGGAACAGTTTTGATTGTCACAGTATAATTACACCACTTAAGGCCTACGGACACCGGGACAGCATGGCGGAGGACTTTGCCACCGGCCAGCGTACACTGACATCCCGTTGCATACTGCGGCATCCCATCGCGGGATCCCTTAGCACTCTCTTCAATGCCTTTCAAGAAATCCCTTTCGATGCCACGGAATAAATTTGAAACATTGAAATTTATGTCGTATTCCTGTTAGATAACTTTAAATGTCCTTTGGTATAAATTTAAAACCTTTGCTATTCCGTCCCGGTGTGTGTAGGCCTTTATACTTTGACACTTCCAGCCAGAAGACTAATACTTGTGCAAACGTACATTGCTGCCACCAGAATAATAGACCAACACTCGCAAATCAGATTCTACCACCTATCTACCGCTCCATAAGATCTATGCTATTAAATGATCAGTCAATTTCCCCCTAACGAGAAATACCACGCGTGAAAGTGAGACAAAAAATAATACACAAGCAATTATAATCGAGTAATTACGCATTTATTAATATACAGAAGGTAACTTACAGTAGTAAGCCGTTTGTTGAGCCAATAGTCGTACACAGCGATGACCAGATCGTCATGACGTTCCAGGAGTAATTTGGCCTCGTTCAGCGTCACCACGGTCTGTCCTGAGCTCTTCTCCAGCTTATCCATCATCTGCTCGAACTTTAGCTCTGAAAATTTAAACGGCCTAGTTGAAAAAAAGAGTTGAAAGTTAGTAGGAAAGAGACGAGGAATGTCGTTCCAATTTCAACAATTCTCCAGTTCTGATGCCGGTACGGGAGGAAAGGTTATTGAATAGCGACCGCTCCAATTTCAGATGGTCCCCCAAATGGAATGGCGAATGAGTGACCTAAGTCAGTGATTTGTAGAACGGGCGAATAAGCCACTTTTCTAAAGTTTTATAGTGGACTCGCCCTTTCTACAGAGAACTTTTTTTTTCTTCAAACTCGTAATGTAATATAGGCTTTTTTAATTTTAACATTTATTTTAACATTTTTGACATTAAGCACTGTGATTTTGTTTAATTATGCTTGCTTAATATGTACAATAATTTAATTTTTATTATTTATAAATACATTAACTAGTTTTGCCTTGTAAAAGTGCTAAAAATAGCCTGTTTGCAATAAAGAATTTGAGTTTAAGTTTGAGTTACAAATCATCAACGGCTTTTGGCCAATGACTTTTGGAAGCTGTTGGATGAAATTTTAGACGGGAGCCACTATTGTGGCTTTATGCTCGGCGACAGAAGTGACGACTGTAGTCTTATAGCAAGTAGCAAGCGGTTCCTTTCCATGATAGATAATTCGGGAGACAATATAAACATGAAAGTTATCTCATTACCGCCGCTATTTCAGCCACGTATTCCATCAGGTAGGTTATAGGTTACGTAAACCGGTGAACGGGAAAAACTTTTATTCCCCAAACTTCAGCCTATAAAAGTTAAAGGGTTGTAACTTCTGTGGCTTCATTAAAAGGGGGTTATAGCCAACCCTGTTGAGGATGTAGAGTAAAATACATTTTGAGTAACTTTTATATAGTCTTAAAAAGTTTAAGAGGTTAACGTTTACGGCTTTAACGTTGTTGAAATTATTTTTATAACTTTTAAATGAAAGCCTTGAAACTGTCAGTAGCTAAACAAAAGGGTCCACTAGGTGGACGGACGAATTGGTGAAAACCGCGGGGAGCCGATGGATGCAGGAGGCGAGCAGTCGCTCAAAGTGGCGGTCTCGGGGGCAGGTCTATGTTCAGCGCTGACGACACGTGACCAATATTTTCATGTAAGGTGTCGTTAAATTCGTTTTAATGTAAGGAGTGACGTAGTCGTAGCGTAGGCCATTCCACCATCGGACAACCAGATGTACGAAAAAACGCCATCGTTACATGGTTAACATCCCGCTTGTGCCAACAAAACGATTTGCTTCCACGTTTATCATGCGAACAGCCAAAGAGTGGAACGCTTTGCGGCGTCTGTATTTCCCGAGGACTACAATCTTGGAGTCATCAAGTCGAGAGTGAACAGGTATCTTCTAGGCGAGCGCGTTACATCCTAGACCTCATCGTCACTTAACATCAGGTGAGATAGTGGTCAAGCGCAAGCCTATCAAACAATAAAAAAAAAGGCTAAATTTTTTGATAGTAATGCTAAAGTTAGTAAACGAGAATTACTTTTCTATTGCATTGCACCACATTAAGTAGACCCATAAAAAGTACGAGCGCGATCTATTACCGCACCTCGGTTATTGGATCATGCCTGTCTCTAAGATATTTGGTTCCGTGACCACCCTCCCCCCGTCTCTTCCCGCGGGTACCGTAGCAAGCCAGCTAAGGGAATTTCAGGGAATGGGCAGCAGCATTCTCCTCGGCCTGTTTTATAGTGTACTGCGATCACCTAGACGCTTGCAAACCGTGGTGATTATGGGAACCCCTCTCTCTAATGGGGAAGGGGGATGTTCAGCAGTGGCCGCAGAAAGGCTGTGATATGATTTACTCTAGTTGTTTATCTGAAGATATGGGAGCTGGGTGAAAAGTCTGTTACGAAATTGGTAATTACGTCTCACCTGTGAGCTCTGGATGCCTCTGCTGTTTCAGCCACAGTTCGTCCTCCGAGTCCATGTCGTACTCCGGCGCCTCTTGTTCTTCCCATAACGCTGTAACAATTAAAATAATGGCTAAGTTAAAAAAACATGGTCTAAAGACATGGCTGGTCTTAAAGCGCATTTGGTGGTAGCTCTGCCTTCTGATCTATGGGAATGACATTAGCTGTGACATCACCAGCGGAAAAGTTTTCCGTAGGTAATGTCATTCCCATACATATTGAGTATTCGTTTGGCGTTAACGCTAAAGGAAAGGTATCTTTGCTAGACCCGTAGACCCCCCACTCCCCTCTCCCCCGTGACATTTTGCTTGACCCCCCCCCCCAACACCCCGTACGGTCAAATAATATAAACTATAAACATAACGATAATATAGATACCTATAGGTTATGATCATTATGGAAATTACTGGTCTACGTTAGTTGGTCTATGTATGTGATCGTTGGACGTTACTTATTTATTGGGCACAAAATGTAATATTAGTATTACGATGATAATAAGACTATTTATTTAATATTTGATTGTCCTGTTGGGGATCTTGATGATGAACATGGTGATAAAAACACGTAGATTCCTCATAATGTTGTTTACTCTCTCATTACAATATTATTATTCCACCGGCATATCAAAATACAATCAGTCACTCACTAATATTAATTAATTTAATAACTCACAGACTACATACATATCATTGACATATTAAAACCATAGAGTAAAAGAGTACCAACTTGATACAGACTATCTAAGAATACTACACTCGTATATTAATAATGATGGCTGGAGCTGGTAATTGTAACAATTTATTCCACATTAGAGGAGTGGAGGGCATGGGATACACGCTTTCAAGCCGCGGGCAGCAGCCAGTATCAACATAACGAGGAGCTGTTGTAATTATAGAGCCTTGGTTCATTTCACGTCACTCCAAGGCTTCGAGTTAATTTTCATTTGTTCTTATTGTAGTGCTGGTAAATGAAGAATTGTGTCAGATGATGAGGCACCTATAATAATGGAAAAGATTGAGAACACATGGACACGTTCAATTTTCTTTTGACTTTTTTTTATTTTATTTTGTTTTTTCTTTTGAATTTAAAAAGTAGAAGAATACTTAATAAAAAAATTGTGTTAATTAATAATTTAAAAAGTAGAATTAGAATAGACCAGAGAAGAATACTTTGCTAGTACTTTAGAAAGGGATATTCATAGCGAAAGAGTTTTATGGAACTATTGAGGGCTTCGAGTTAATTTTCATTTTCTTTTGACTCCTTATAACTAATAATTTAAAAAGTAGAAGAATACTTAATTAAAAAAATAGTGTTAATTAATCATTTAAAAAGTAGAATTAGAATAGACCAGAGAAGAATACTTTGCTAGTACTTTAGAAAGGGATATTCATAGCGAAAGAGTTTTATGGAACTATTGAGGGCTTCGAGTTAATTTTTATTTTCTTTTGACTCCTTATAACTAATAATTTAAAAAGTAGAAGAATACTTAATTATAAAAAAATAGTGTTAATTAATAATTTAAAAAGTAGAATTAGAATAGACCAGAGAAGAATACTTTGCTAGTACTTTAGAAAGGGATATTCATAGCGAAAGAGTTTTATGGAACTATTGGTAAAATACAAAATTCCTCTGAGAAGGCAACGGTATAAAAACAGCAGCAAAAACTGGACTTTTGATAATAGGTCTAAATATACAAAATTCGTAATAGTAGTACAACCTTTTAGTTAGAATATCTATAAATCATTCGCAACAGTCAGTCATCAGAAAATGTACACGTCGATTCCACGATATTATTAGAAGGTACTCGCACCGCACGTTCGTCGCAATCGACGGTCGGAGCCGACATGGCCGGCGCGAGACGGATAGTATAATCGAAATTCGAATAGCCAGACATAAACTGTACACAAGCGGTTGAAGGTTCGAGGACCGGCTGAGGGATATGTCCGAAGATATTGTATAGTGTCGTAAATTTTAACCGACTTTACGAAAATAATATTAGGTTGTTAATTTTTAATAGCAGGACACTAGCCTATTAGCAATATAAAGTTTTCCAGTATTATGACCAGGGCAGCGTGGTGGATTATGGCCTGCACTCTCTCCCAGTGAGAGAAGGCTCGTGTCCCACTTGTGGGAACGTATTGCAGTGATGACGACAATGGGACCGTGCATCCTAGTGTGTGACATAATTATTTTCCGGTTTACAGCCAGCTAAGAAAAAAAAGGTTATACACCCTTATCTTACACCTGCCGACAGTTTTCAGGATCATTTTAATAATAATCTTTATTTGGCGTTTCTAGTATGTACATATAAATAAACCCTTACAATAAATAAACCCTTAACATTGAACAGTCATAACTTTTTTAATGCTAATACAATATAGTGCATGCAGAATTAGTCTCAAGAAAAATTATTAGGTACCTACTTATTGGGTGAATAAAACATCACACACATCCATTCCAGAAACCTCTGTTTCCTGGTTGTCAGTGGAGGTACAACCAATAATTAATGTGTTGACATTACAATGAATCTATTCTATCTAATTTAAATAAATTGTTTCACATTCTAAATCCTGAAACTGTATCTGTGGTATCTTGTTAAGGTCAGAGTGTTGACGACGCAACGTACCTACTTAGTAACTTGCATTAGTATGGGCACATATTAAGCAACAACTACTTTTTTTTTTAAATAACGCTTGGCGTTCGTGCCACACATTGACAAAACGAGCCGAAAATCTATTACACACGTAAAGTACGAGCGCACAGTATTGTTAATTTTTTTTTTAACAAAATTGTTAATTGTCTACTATTGTTTATTTCCTTAGCTCCATCTTTAACCTCTTCGACGACCTTCCACCGCAATAAACGGAGAGCAAATGCGATATTTCTTTTTACATTAAAACCACGTTTATTCACGAAAAGTGTCAACTTTTCCTGAGAGCGAAAATTCTTTATTTCCTATTTAAGTTTTTAGATGCAAAGCCGTTACTGATATCCATTACGTTGATTTCCGAAAGTTATGACGAGATGACGCAAAGTGTAGCAAAATATTATCAGTAATCGATATCTTCGGAAACTTCACCCGCGTGTATCCGCCCGGCGCACACAAGCTTACACGTTCACGCACACATACACAAATCTCTTGTGATTACAAACCCGTGAGTAATGTACGAGGTATGGCTGGTATCGTATCGTATCACTGTAGTATCCTTTGCTGATGGAAAAACACGCAGCCTGTACTTTTTTACATGAAATATATTTAAACCTAGTTTAGACTTCAGCAGATGTTTGAAAATATCAAAATGACCAATTAGATAACAAGTAGGTAAGTATATAAAATATTTACAAGTAGTGTTTAGTAGTAGTTATTGTATTATTGTAGATTTGTAGAGTTATTTAGATAAAACAATAAAGGCACTTTCGCTTCGGCCGTCTACGAAACCGGCGCTTCGTAACCAGTTACGAACGAAGACTTTTTACGCCTTGTACGTAACCAGTTGCGATCAAAGATTTCGTAATATTTTTCGTAACCAGTTGCGATTGAAGACTTTTTGTCCTTATACGAAACCAGTATTTTCAGGCAAAATTTCGGATCAAAGAAACAATTTCGGTAATAATAACCAAAATTGCCTTATTTAATTTTTGACAGCTGATGTCATTTTTGACAGACATTTAAAAAAAGTACGAAGTTGAGGATGGAAAAGTGTGGAAAATTTAGATATTTTCTTTGCGGTTAGTATACATACGTATAAATAAGCTAAGACGACTCTTCAAAAATTCGGACTCTTAAAAGTTTTCTCGAAGGTTCTCAGCTCACATAATATATTTGTTACAATTGCGGCGATGGTAAGGTAAGTATAGGTGAGTGCTGTATACATTTCATGACTTTCATGAGGCATATGAATCTGATTGGGCGGCGGCAATTGACGCAAAATAACATAAATAATTTCTTGGAAATCTACAGAATTACGGGAACCAGCCGCACATTGAGTTAGAAAAACGACTTATTTACTTTTCAGGGTTTCGTACCCAAGGGGGAAAAACGCACCCTATTTACTAAGGCTCCGCTGTCATGAACCGTGATAGTTAGACAGTTGAAATCACAGATGATGTATTTCTGTTGCCGCTATAACAACAAATACTAAAAAACAGAATAAAATAAATATTTAAGGGGGCTCCCATACAACAAACGTGATTTTTTTTGCTCGTTTTTATAGATAACGGGACGGAACCCTTCGTGCGCGAGTCCGACTCGCACTTGGCCGGTTATTTCATTCATAAGTTCATAGCTAAAATAGAGAATATAGTGTTGGGAAAAATCACTGTATTGGATGAAGAACGAAAGAAAATTTTTCTAGAGGGCCCGCGGTTAAGGCGCAACTTTCTTGGATAAAAAGACCACTTAACTATTCAAATAACAGGTTCTCAGCCTGGATGATTCTCATTAATTCCTAGGTTTTCTGGAGTTCTAGATACAAATAATCTTTAGAGGTTAAGTACCATTTATTACTGGCCACCATCCACCCATACAATCAGATAAACGTGAGGCCGTAACTAAATCTGCGCAAATACTAGAAGTTGGGAGTCTCGATGTTGTGAGTCATGTGAATTGACGACATTTTCTTAGCATTAGCAGTATGTTTGCAATCTGACAAAGCGACTGGGTATATCGGCAATTGGATATGCTTTAAGATTACGATAGTAATAAGGTTATATTGTGGGCAGTTTAGAAATTATATTATTAGTGTTATTACTAAGTGGATAAATAAATAAATAACGCCCAACGATCACATACATAGATCCTGGACCCTAACTAGGATTTCCTGTATCTAGAAACCCAGGTACTACGAGGACCATGCTCCCACAACACCCAGACATCGAACAAGTGTTTTCTATTTCCTGTGCACATCTACTTGTCCTGTCGCGGGAATCAAACCCGCCGCCTCCGGGTTATGAGCCGACCTGTTCGATCAGCACACCACAGATGCTGTCATGTGAAACTTTATGAACATTATAATTATGTATAGAGGAGGACCGAGAAGAACATTCGTGGGTCAACTGAAAAAAGAGCTAATATTATGTGGTACGAAGAGCTGAAAATGCTCGCTGGAAATCGTGAAGTATGCAAGAAACTCCACAGGCAAGAGTTTAATTATGAAAGGAGATGTATAGAACGCCAATCAATAACTTTAAAAGTATGTATAGCCAAGCCATTGTTTCAGATCTGACTGCATAATGGATTTACATTCGTAAGGAAAACATGGTGGAACCAGGTGCACAGATTACTTAATAGTTGCTATGTAACCTGGACTAGCAGTCACGTCCAGGGGGCGTACTGTAAGCTGTTAGCGCGATTCAAAACAGAGCCTATATTGGATCGCTTTGTTTTTTTTGTATGGGGATTTTGACAAGCGAGCCAGTATAGGCTCTGTTTTGAATCTCGCTAAGAGCTCACGGTACGCCCCCAGGTCCACGCAATCTTCAGCCAGCATCTCAGACTGCTTCTACTAGTACAATACCAAGGCGAATGGCACAACAGCCAGCTCACAACACAATGATTGTAATGAATACGTTCTAATAGCAATATAGTGCAAGTGCAAAGTGAACTCTGTTACTAGGGTATAAATAAGCCACATTACGTATCTACGTCGCGTCGTATCGTTTTCAAAGGTTCGGATGATAAGAATTTTAGACGTCCATACACGGCGCAGAACCGACCACCGCTTCTGGGGTAAACTGTTCTTGAGTGGAGACCGCGACTTGACAAAGTGTAGGACGCCGTAAATATGGCGAATTCTGTGAGGACGCCCTCTGACTAGGTGGAGCGACGATATACGCAGAGTGGCTGGCGGCAGCTGGATGAGATTAGCCGAGGATCGGGCTCAGTGGCGTGCATTAGGAGAGGCCTATGTCCAGCAGTGGACTAATGCAGGCTGATGATAATGATGATTATTCAACGTATGAGATTGTCAGTCTGCACTAAAGTTTGACAGCGCTTTATATCCTTATATCCTAGAGAAATAAGCGCCAATTTAGGAGCTGCCAGACTTAAGTGCAGACGGTTATAGTCACCCTTAGGGAGGTTGAGATCACATCATCAGCCGGAAGACGTCCACTGCTGAAAAAGGCCTCCCGATAAAACGTCACTTTGGACGTGTATCACAGGGACCCCCCCTATGATAAGCGTCCAAAGTGAAGTGGGGGTATTTGCCATAATCACCACGCTTGGCAGGCGGCTCGCAGATTTTAATGTACAGATGAGATTCTCTGGACATTCCCTTTGCCGGCTTTTACGGCACCCACGGGAACAGATGGGGTGGTCCTATTCGCAAACCGGGACCACACGGGAAGCTGACATAAGTACCATGAATCTAAAAACTTTTAACCTGCTTACTTACATACGTAGCGGTCAAAATCTGCGTGGCTATCCCTCTCCCCATCCTTTAACTAAATCAGTACTCGGCCCTCGCCAGCTAAACAATATAATTATCACTGCATTATTAATTGGCTTTTAGTAATTCAATAGCACCAGTTCATTTTGCAGTTGATTGGTTCTAATGCATTGTTCTCGTCGCACAAAAGGATTTGAAACTGTCAGAGGCAATACTAATTAGTTTTGAGGGGTCAGGGGTAGCGCACTGCGCAGGCTTTTATTTAGTTTGTTTGATCTTTTGTGTAACAGATGACGCGATAAATAGTTTTTGTTTAAGAGTAGTCTAGAAAACTTATCAGTAGCGCGATATAGCTACAGTTGTCGTAAGACAATAGTCGTTAAGGCAAGTCAGAAGCCTTTGGGCGGCTTAAAAAATCTGACACAGAGGCTGACCACTTGCCTACACGAGAAGAAGGCAGGCTCACCAAGAGGTGTCAACGGAAAACCATGAGAGCTGATTCAACACCAAGAGATCTCAACAGAAGCGCTAATTCAAATGAACCAGTATAGTTAGCTGCCACCTGTACTAATCCTGGGGGTTTTGATACGTAGTTAAAGTAAACAATGGTCAGAAAGAAAAGAAAAGTTAGAAATCAAAAATCAAATAAAAGTCAAATTCTAGTTTTAGGTTCGGTTTTTGATCCGTAAAGGTAACCAATGGTCAAAATATGTTAGTTTTTAACAAAGACGTGAACATAATTTCTCGTACAAACACGACTCACCTGCGCGGGCAAGGGGCGAGGTAACAAAACGAGACATAGCCTTACGAAATTACAAAAAACATAGCAGGATGGAACAAAAGACATCAACGGGTTCCCGTGATTTATTAAAAAATCATAGTATTTATTAGAAATTAGTAGTGGAAATCAACTACTAATTTTCGTATGAGGGGAAGTTGTATCATTGGTCAACTGGATTTATAGTCAATGGTTTTTAACCATTGGTTACCTTGACTACATATCAAAAATCCACCCAAGTTTCCCGTCTCGTCGTAGAGTTTAGTTGAGGCAGATTTGTGAGAACTTTATTCTTTTATTTAGTCAAGGCATTTTTTTTATGACATTTTCAGAGAGCTTTCATTGAAAATATCTGTCTACGTTAGGACTGAATATGGTGATGACTTAGCAAGTTTTTAAGTCTATTGTATAATAAAATAGAACAGAATAGAAAATAAAGGGTTCCGTACCATTTATCTACAAAAACAAGCAAAACAAACACGTTTGTTGTATGGGAGCCTCCTTAAATATTTATTTTATTCTGTTTTTTAGTATTTGTTGTTATCTGTGAAAATTTCAACTGTCTAACTATCACGGTCCATGAGGTACATGAGGCCTGGTGGCAGACGGACAGACGGACGGACAGCGGAGCCTTAGTAATAGGGTCCGTTTTACCCTTTGGGTACGGACCCCTAAAAAGATAGCACCCATAAGAACTTCCATAAAAACATTCGCTGAAATAAGGCAAGGAATGTTCTTTTTTTAAAAAACATAGCAGCAAAGTGGTGAAGCATAAAAAATACAGTTTCTACTTTCACCCTAAACGAAAGCAAAGCCACGGGGAGCTGCGTTTTAATTAAAAAAATATAATTTTCGCTTTCAGCCGGCTTCGCAAAGGGGTTACGCGTGTCTGGACCAATATCAATTTTGTATAAAAGGGATTATGTTTACGATCCATTGCGAAATGGGTTTTATTTCAATCGTTGAAGGTTTAATATTCGAGTTCGAGGGGTGAAATTGGGTGGCGATGTAGAGAAGTAGCTATATTCGTGATTTAATAGAGATAGAGTAGATTTGTCAGGCATGTTTTGCAGCATACAGGCATATGTGTAATAAATACTAATAGTGGGTCAACTCCTTTGTTATACCGCAAAATACCTACAAGACCGTCTCGACGTCTAGTCCCTAAAAATAAGCAAGGGTTGTGAGAAAAACATTTTCTTAGATATTAATTTTGTGTTTCGTAATAATTTATTTTTGTCACAGTTGTTCGTACAGTGGCTCTTATCACACCGCTTTTAGGTTCATAATCCAAGATATTACGCACTCGTGCTTTTTACTTTACATTACCGCACTACTGTTTTATGATAATATCTCGATTCAGGTAAGTTCTCAGTATTTTACTGCAAGTTATACGTAGGCTACGTAGTATCATCATGATCAGCCTGAAGACGCCCACTGCTGAACATAGGACTCCCCCACAGAGCACCACTTTGAGCGGCTACTCGCCTGTATCTATGGGCTCCCCGCAGTTTTCACCAGATTCTACGAGCGATGTGAGTTGCCATTTCCATTTCAACTTGCTAATTTTAAGAGATATAGCGGTCACTTTAGTTCTCCTGTATATCTCCTCCTTACGTCACGATCTCATCTCACAGGGAAACACCGAGCATTCGCTGCGCATCTTTGACCTTAGGTATTAATGAGGCCAATAGTAAGAGACCATGTCTCAGTTCCATAAGTCATCACTGGCAACACACACTGATTAAAAACCTTCGTTATATAGTTGTTCGTATTTTAAACGAAAAGATAGGTCGAAGTATTCTTCTTCTATTCACGTAGTACGTTCAATATACGTATAATAGAAGAATTGTTAATTCCCTGATTCAGTATTATACTAACAAAGAATGTTTATGCGGCTAAAATAGATACATAAGTACATACACATTATCTTGAAGTAGGATCTAGGTAGGTAAGAGGTGGGTACTTCTTAGTAAACATTTAATTTTATCAAATTATATGCAAACAATGTAGTTCCATAGTATATTCTATACTAAAGGATCGCAAGAGTAGCTTGAACACAATGCATGCAACTTGTTCTCTGTAAGCGATACGCCTGAACGGGCGTACCGACACGCAAGCGAAGCCGGTCGGTACTACCGCTGACGTCGCGGGCAGGGGGGACCTCCGCTCTCCTTCATACCGCACCCCATCGTTGCTCCGTCTAGCCGCCGAGTTGACTCACTATTAGTATTTATTACACATATGATGCAGGTGAGGTTTGGTTTAAAATTTGGTATATGGATTGGCTATTCCATCTTTGCACTTTATTAGTAAGTAAGTTTGATTATAAGACGCGCTTTTTCCATATCAGTTAAGTGTAGTTACTCATTGTATAAAACAAAGTACGGTAAATATAATGATATTATACTGTAGAATAGTTTTTTATTAGACCAAATAATAATCTAAGTTTATAGAATCCGATCCCACAGTACAGTCATACATTAGTTAAATTAATAAATTAAATAAGTGAGAACATTTCACACAGCGCCATTTAGCCCCAAACTAAGCATAGCTTGTAATTTGGGAACCAGATAACTGATACAATACTTAAATACTTTTTTGTTTGTAAATACATACATAGAATACAATATAACACCCAGACACAGAACAAACATCGATGTTCATCAAACAAATGTTTGTCCTGGGTGGGAATCGAACCCACAACCTATAGCTCAGAAGGCAGAGCTACTACCAACTGAGCTAACATGCCAATAAAGACATATAAGAGGATATTATGGTGGCAGTACATGATTAGAATCTATGTTCAATAGATTGAAATTGATGCGGCCAATTTTAAAGGCTTAAAAGTTGACTGATCTGAAACTCCTAAAACTGTAGCTGTCCTTGTCAAATAGACGGCAATGTAAGAGACGGATATATTTTTAGTAAGTTAAGTACTGTCAACAGCCTTCAAAATTGGGCATTAGTTATCTATAAAAAACAAAGAGACGAACACGAGAAATAACACACATAATTTCTCGTACAAACATGACTCACCTGCGCGGGCATGGGGCGGGGTAACAAAACGAGGCAAAGTCATACGAAATTACAGAGAAGAGAGCAGGATGGAACAAAAGACATCAACGGGTTCCCGTGGTTTATTAGAAATTCATAGCATTTATTAGAAATTAGTGGTTGAAATACACCACTCATTTTCGTATGAGGGGGAAGTTGTATCATCGGTCAACTGGATTTATAGTCAATGAAATGATAAAAAATATTACAAACGGAGGTGTTTTTATTTAAAAAATCTTTATTTCAGGTAACTTAAAAAAAAACATGAAATGTTATTCTATCCCTATAGATATTCCTTGGGAGAAGGCATTAAAAATAACGAAACGAGCCGTTCACGGTTCAACACATTTTCCTGTTCCAATCAGGGAATCCTTAGTAATTGGAAATAAAGTACAATTAGGGACAACGAAACAATTTTATTTAGTACAACAATGTTTTTGTAAATGGGAAAAACATACTACAAAAAGAATTTTGTTGTTGTTTTTAGTTTCGAAACAATGGAAACCTTCCCTGACCGGCTAGCATGCGCAGCACGTTAAAATTTTCTCGACACTTTATCTCGTGAGAGACCGTGACATGGCTATGGTAGCGCCTAAGTGTGTCTCACTCAAACAGCGACGATAAGTTTTCTCACGGTGCGCATGCTAGACCCCAAAATATTTCAATGCACCAAGATTTGTACCTACCTAATACTTTTTTCAACCGAATTCATATAATAGGTTCTCAATTCGGTTGTCTATACCAAATTACCAATAATGTAAAGAGGAAAGATTTGATTGTTTGTTTGTTTGCATTGAATGGGCTCCGAAACTACTGAACCGATTTGAAAAATTCTTTCACTGTTGGGAAGCTACACTATCCCCGGGTGACATAGGCTATATTATATTTTCAAAAAATTAGGGACCCTTACTAAAACTCCAATAATCTGACCCAAGGTATAAAAAAGTTACCTAACATATGCGTGCGCTGCGAAAACTATTATACCCGTGCGAAGCCGCGGCGGACCGCTAGTATTTTATAAAAATGTTGTTGTATCATTATATTACCTATACTATTTTAAGATTAACGTTTGTTGTCTGCGATGAAATATAGGGTACATCCACGATCGCCTCCTCGAAAACGGCACCGATTCAACAAGGCATATTATGCCTTGTTGTTGCTCTCAGTCGTGTGGCCGCGCCTAATGAAAGTGACGTAACTCACATAATTGTCGTTTTACAGTGCTATTACAGGGAGCTATAATGAAACAACCGCTTATGGACTATTTTATATTAGCTGGAGAGGTATATATCTGTGTAGGTAGGCGTTGGCCCGGGGACACTTTTGAGGTTTGAGTTTCATAGAGACTGTGTATATATAGTAAGCATGAGTGACCAATGGAGCAATACGGGTAATCCCGATAGTAGTGACAGTGAATAACATTTCTTATTATTATTATTATTTTTATTTTATTTTTTTTGTTTAATTCTGACTTTATTTTATTTGACATTTGTAATAATCCATTGTACCTATTTTTTATTATTTAATACTTTGACATGTTTATTCTGTATGAAATGTTTTGTGGTAATTGTAATTGATTTTGTCGTTTTTATCACAATAAATAAATAAAAAATAAATAATAAAATAGTATATTTGATTTAAGTTTGTTGTGTACCGCTTGTTAATACTAAAAAAAAGGGTATACTTTTAGATTCCATAGAGTTCATCAGAATTGGTTCAGTACTTTAATTTATAAAGCAAAATAACTTTAAAAAATATGAAGATTATCCAAGTCGGTATGAAATAAGGTGATTGCAGTCGGTTGAACCCCTTTTTAAAAAGGATATTGTTAATAATTAAAGCTATCATTTAACAGTAATTTCTAAAAAACAGTTTTGCTGAATATACCAACTTCGTATGTATGTATTTAGATCGCACGAATCGCTAAATAAAATATATTTTATCGATTTACGGCAAAACCGTCGGAAAGGACGTTTAGCTAACGGCACATCCGCCCACACCGCATGCATTCTTTATTGGTGCGTCATGATTCAATAAAAAGTTAATATAAGGATAACCTAAGTTTCAGGAGCTTTCACGACCATAAATATGGCAGTGCGGAGTGGCAACGTTGGTGCGTGATATACACTTGGCTTCACAATAATCGCACCTCTTTAAATTTCTACTTCAAACTACTTTTAAACTTATTTAATCAAAAGTAAGTCTATGACTATGTTATATCATTAGAAAGCTCCTTTATTGGATGTAAAAACTTAAATAACATGTATATACTAAACTAAACTAGACCTAAAAACTAAACTATACCTAAAAACTTTAAAACTAAGATTTTTTTTTAAATTTAAAATTAGAAAGCTAATGAAATTTACTCTAGTAGCTATGCGTATTTACCGGGGAATAACAAATAAAGCGTTATCAATCCACAAGTAGAAAATTACGATTTATTGCAACTTACAACAAAGAAACAGCCTAAAACCTAGTGTTTTACACCCCTTGCCGTAACTACTGCTTGCATACGGTCTTTCAATTCATTCAATTCAATTCATTCCTCAATGACAGGGCAGGGTCAAGAGCCCGTGCTCGTCGCTTCACATCATCCCAGAGGTGCTTTATCGGGTTCGCTATGACCTTTCGTTATAGATAGTTCACCTCACCACACTAACTTTATCACAATCCCAATCTAGACCCCCTACCAACACCACCCACATCGTACGATCTACTGTGTGTTTAGGCATAGAATAAATAATAGGTTTAGGTTAGTTAGGTTAGTTTAGGGAAGTAATTAAATGCTAACAAACACAGAGAAAGAGCACTCACAAACTTGCTAATAAGGATAGATCTGTAATATGGATCCTTTTCTCGGAACAACTCGCTATTGCGGACATTATAGGGGATTAGTAAGAAGCTGCTGTGGAGTTGCTTTCGTCATTTTCTAATCGACCTCGATAATCTGCTATCAATAGCAATATTTGTATATACATGAGTTATGTAGTGAATTTATTAATTTGTTCCTATTTTTCGTAATTAACTTCGGTGAATTGGTTTTTCTAGTTGGTAACACTGATTGGCGCGTGATTGGAAGGGAAGGGATTGAGTCAGACGGTGGGGAAAAATAACATCAGTCTACGTTTTTGGTATACTAGTGATAAGGTACGATGTGAATATAAGAATGAAAAATAAACAGAAGATAAAAAGGTGTTCCTGGTTTTATTTACAATGAGTATACGTACTGGGTGTTGATTTGCAAAACCCGCAATATTTACAGAAGTCGATTTACTGCACTTATAGAACAAGTATCAATGCAAAAATAAATACCAATAATATAATAATTATATTTATAAACAAAATAATCTCTAAAAATAAAACCATGCGTGTGTGAGAGCTCATTTAAAACACAAGATAATTGTGAAATGACCTTGACTAAGGCGTTCCTTTCCGCACCGCACACACCCACCCAAAACCCTCCTACGGGGCTACTTGTGGTAAAAATGTGTGTAAAAACGATTTATAAAGAAGACGAAAAAAAATTATTTACGTTCGATAATGAAACGTACTTAAAGAGAAGCCTACGTATACATATAGCACTCAGACCGGGCCAAAAAGCTTTCAGTCGTCCATTAAAAATAACATTCATCGACATTCCATTTCAGTACAAATCCACAGGCTCCCAAAGTCTACGGCTTTACCTTTTTTGTAATCATTAGCCTCACCCACACACGAAAGCAAAGCGAGCTTTACTCTAGGACTCCGCTAGATGTTTTTCAAACATCCAAATGGTACAATACCATTGGTGGTTGACTGGCCTGATAGCTCAGTTGGTAGTAGCTCTGCCTTCTGAACTATAGGTTGTGGGTTCGATTCCCACCTGGGACAAACATTTGTGTGATGAACATCGATGTTTGTTCTGTGTCTGGGTGTTATATTGTATTCTATGTATTTATTTACAAACAAAAAGTATGTAAGTATTGTATCAGTTATCTGGTTTCCATAGTACAAGCTATGCTTAGTTTGGGGCAAGATGGCGCTGTGTGAAATGTCCACACATATTTATTTTTATTTTATTTTATTAATAAAACCAATGTTTTGTTTCCCGGTTTCCATTTTCTTATAAGGAGACTTTAAATACCAACAAAGCACAGACAGACTAGAACTGGGAATCGCATCGAGGTGTTTACTTAAGCAAAACACAAAAGATAGATTTTTTTTATAGATAAGACTTTTATTAGGAAACATAATAATTTAATTTGAAAGCATTTTCGAATCGATGAAGTACGAGACTGTGTCGCAAATATCCGCGCCCTCCTCCGTAAATGAAACAATAAAGTTCCAAACTAAAAACAATGTTGAATTTGTTTTTTTATATTTCAGCGATGTTTTCCAGAAATATAAATTACATAATTAATATTGTTAAATTTCTGGATTCAGTTCAATGACTGGCTGACCCGATAGACGTCTTGTCTAAAATTCCCATACAAAAATAGCATACAATGAAGGATGTTCAGTTTCCCCAAGTCTAATAATTTTCCGCATTACTTATTAATTTTTTCCAGTACAACGCAATTACAAAAAGTTGTCGTAATTGATCTCCAGTGATGCGCTTACCAAGCATATCCAGCTAACGTCATCTCATTTTTATTTATGCAAGTTGAATCTTTTCACCTCTACAATAGTCGCCCCGCCACTCTCAATAAGAACCTCTCCCCTCCTTTCCCTTCTCTAAATATACCGCAATTTATTTTTTCGCTTCAATTCCCGACAGTCCGTTGTCTCCGGCGGAGTTCTAATTGAAGCGTGTCAATCACAGAAGCAAGCTCCAAACAGTTAAAATAAAATAGCACTTAAAACATACCTACGTAAAAAGAAATTACGAAGTTTAGTTACTAACATTTTTTGAAAGAAAAGCTTACAGTCGCCTTCGCCATTTACGTCACAGAATACTCAGAATAATAGTACCTACTAGCCGCCTACCTATCTTACTTATGAAGTTATTAGCCAAGTGGCGTTCTATGGGGGAGGCCTATACATGGCACCTTCAGACTGATGATGATCAATTGCCTATAGAATAAGCACGGCAAGCATTCATGAAGTATCGCTGAGTACTAAGGTTTTATTAAACACTTACAGATATTTCGATTCGTCTTTTTTCGACTATAATGTAAAGTTACTACGATACGATATAATGTCATGCGAAAGCATTACCGTAACTTATAGCAAAAAAGCAGAGAACAGCCGACAGAAAGTGGCGAGATTTAAAAAGAACCTAAGGATTACGTTGTGTGCGAAATTGCGAATGTTGAGATGCCTGACAAAAGTGAGTGTAAGAGAAAAACATGCTGCACCACCCCCACCTAATTGGATAACGGAAGGCGGATAATGATGATGATGATGATGATGATGATAATTAATTGATGATGCATGACCGAAGATGGCTGCGCCACGCAGTTCCCTTTTTTCTGTGGCGACAATTTGGAAAGTGGCTCATTCGTTTGGCAAGTTTTACGGTTTCTCTTTGTAAAAGTCCGCGGAAAGAGTCACGTGTTGATGGAAAATTTAATCCCGCGGACACGTTTTTAGACTCGGATCGAAAACAATGACGTAGGTAACAGCTGTTTTGCAAACTCGTAATAAAAGATGGAACAACAATATCTTATTTAATTGTAATGTATATCATATAAAACTTCCACTGGTTTCAATGGATACCACGCACATTTGTTTTTGTTTTCATCAGGGATTTTCACAAGAAAAACAAAAATAACCATGGTAAAAAACAAGTGTTTAGACAGAGGCTATTTATTATGATATGGTTTAGTCAACATTGAACCAATTAAGATTTATTGTCTTATTCTGAAAACACCCTCCTCGGCAAAACCAGAATAACAACTATTAACACTTATTTATACCGGCAACGAAATTCGACATCTTCGAAAAATGTCTGTCTGCCAGAATTCGAAGATGTCGAGGGGTTACTAATAAAATTATAAACTCTTTAACTACAGAAAAGATGGGTTATTTACAGTTAATATTATTATTGAAAACGTAATGAGTGGCTTTTATCTAAATGGTAAATATTATTATATCGTAACATTATTTACTTTATAACTACCATTTTGAATAGCAAGAACTTGAAGTTGTTTTGCTTTTTACTGATGAACGGATTCCTAGAACCGAGAAATTAATTCAAAACTTTCCATGACTTGAGGAAAAATGGCATGGAGTAAGAATTTATTCGCATATTTACTCGTTTTTATTTTTTTAACATAACAACGTGTGGCTTGACAACCCCAAAGCTTCTTGAGCTGCACGCTAACGAATTGGTGTCGAATAGGACTTCGAGACTGTGCCAAGCCAAATCAATGTTTCAATATAATGTAATTAATGGTTACGAAATGTATGTTTGGCATAGCTTGGCGTGCAAAGTTTAAATACTTCATAAGCTTTGACTATAAATCCAGTTGACCAATGATACAACTTCCCCTCATACGAAAATTAGTGGTGTGTTTGAACCACTAATTTCTAATAAATACTATGAATTTCTAATTAATAACGGGAACCCGTTGATGTCTTTTCTTTTATCCTGCTCTGTTCTTTGTAGTTTCGTATGACTTTGTCTGGTTTTGTTACCTCGCCCTCTGCCCGCGCAGGTGAGTCGTGTTTGTACGAGAAATTATGTTCACGAGCTATCAACGGGCTTTTATAATCTTTGTTTATAAGAGTACTATGAATATAGGTAAGAACTTGAAGAAAAGATTGTAGAAATGTCAACCGTATTATAATTATAATGGATGCCGTATTTTTGTGTCGTGTCCGATGAAAGACTGACCGTAACTTTTAATAAAGGGGGCTTAAAATTGTTATTGTTAATTAGACAACGCTTTGATGGGTCTTGTCACTTTGTACAATACAAGCTATGCAGTTAAATTGTAATTCGAGGTGTATTGTATGTATTATAATATTCTGTTACATTTTATTTTCCTGCGCGATTAAGTCGTCTATGGTTGGACGAAGTGTTGGTGGAAAAGCAATTTCCTGCACGCCAGCCCCAGGATTTTCAACCTAACCAGATATTTTACCAGGTTATACTGTCAGAGTCACCGCATATTTTGTACATGTTCGCGTACACACTAATATTGTGCTGAACTTTCAAAGGCTACCGAAGTGCCGGTTTAAAGAGTTGTGCAAAGGTAGAGTTTTGGACAGCGAATGCATAAAGGACGGCGGGCGGGGCGACTCGAGAATTTATACACTGCTGTTGAATGGTAAAAGAATTACTTAGCAGACAAAATGCCGTTTAGGTGTTTATTAAAATTTATCCGATCCGATGGCCATGTCTTTTCTAGTAGTAGTATCTGAACATTCTAATTTTACAGCTAAGTTTCCATCGTCACAGACATTCGTTCCGATTATGCCATAATCATCAAGCGCCATCATTCCACAGTAACGACTTATTCTATTTATGCGCGTTCATTACGCCCCAAAGCTCGGTGGAGACAAGACGCCGGATATTCCCCGACGTGTACCATAATAAGTTGGCGTTTTATATAAATTACTTTATCCATTATACTTTGCGAGCGGCGCGTAGGTGTTTAGTATTCTAAGGAAGATTAATCTATGGAATCTTCTATTTCCTTAGTTGAGTTATGAGAGGTTTGGTAGAAGTTGGTGTGACGCTGTAGAAGCTTTAAGAGATTACCGTAGGTTGCACCATATCTCAAGTTAAAGTTACTGCTACAGTTAAAAGTAATTGTAACCTTTTGGCTACTCATAATCATGCAAAGTCATTTTAACAACGGAACGGTGCAACACATTTTCACTAAACTTAAAGCTTTGGCTGATGGTGCAAACCCAGTCAAGTGTACTGTGATACACTGACTCAAACTTAGTATGTTTTTACGAATACCATACGTAAACATGAAATGAAAATTTATTGAGGCATAAACAGGTGAACAAGGTAAACTGATAGAGCACCTGTTTCCCATACTAGGCTTACCCGCGACATAGGAACCAGGGGGTCTGGTAAAGATGCCAGCGTGAGGCGTTAACGCCTCACGCTAACTCCTAAACTGTACGGGAAATGACATTGCATGCGGAAAACTTTTCCGCAGCTAATGTCATAGCTAATGTCATTCCCATACATTTTGGAGTTAGCGTGAGGCGTTCCTCACGCTGGCATCTTTGCTAGAAAAACATGGAAACAGTAGTGTCGCGCCGACACGTCACGCCTCGCTTACTGCTGCTGCGTGGAATAAGTTTATGTTTGGTAGCTTAAAAGGTGGGTAAATTAATTAAGTTGGATGTCGTAAGTCGTAAGAGCCAGCTAAGGGAATATCCATAGAATGGGCAGCAGCATTCTCCTTGCTACATTAAAATCTTCTGCGATCACCAAGCCGCCTACCAAGCGTGGTGATTATGGCAAGTCCACATATGATAACTGTTGGCCTCATTAGTAAGCTCAAAGTCGCGCAACGAGCTATGGAGAGAGCTATGCTCGGTGTTTCCCTGCGGGATAAGCTCCGGAATGAGTAGATCCGCAGGAGAACTAAAGTGATCGATATAGCTCTTAGAATTAGCAAGTTGAAATGGCAATGGGCAGGCCACATCGCTCGTAGAAATGAGAACCGATGGGGAAGCAAGGTTCTCGAGTGGCGACCACGAACCGGAAGACGCAGTGTAATAGGCCGGCTCTCCACTCGGTGGTCCAAAGTGGCGTTTCATGGGGGAGGCCTGTGTGTGGACGTCTTCCGGCTGTTGATGTAATGATGTGAATTAATTTACTAAATAAGACTAATTGCTGGATTTGACTGAAAGCTGACAACCTTAGCAACACTAGAAGTATAAATAATTAATCAACCATTCATGTTTCTCTTATAAAAGTTTACAACAATGGGCTTGGGAAAAGTTTAAGCTTTGTCAAAATGGGTCACACGGGTGTTTAAATTTTAATTACATGAGCGACCTCGATATTACGATAAAAGCATAAGTACCACCGGGAGTTTTACTGCTGGAAAAATTAAGGGAAAATAAAACATAAAAAACCGGCCAAATGCGAGTAGAACTCGCGCACGAAGTGTTCCGTACCATTATCTAGAAAAACGAGCAATAAAATTGCGATTGTTCTATGGGAGTCCCCTTAAATATTTATTTTATTCTATTTTTTAGTATTTGTTGTTATAGCTGCAACAGAAATACATCATCCGTGAAAATTTCAACTATCTATCTATCGCGATTCATGAGATACAGCCTGGTGACAGACGGACGGACAGAGAGACAGACAGACAGACAGACAAACAGACAGACAGACAGATGGACAGCGAAGCCTTAGCAATAGGGTTCAGATTTACCCTTTGGGTACGAAACTCTAAAAAATATCATTTGATAGGAATTTACGAGGTGTTTCCAGTATAGCACCATTTTGAATAGCACCAAAACTTATTTCCATACTTTTGATTTTACATAATATACACTGTATAATGTATCTTTGTTTCTTAAAAGAAACAACTTGTGCGATATCTCACACATTAGCGCCTCCTCCTTCCTCGCATTCCGTAAACGTAGGAAACATACGTCTTTCCTTCGAAAACGACTGAGCTTTTGGAAGTTTCTTCCCGTACTTTGCAATTTCATTACTAGGGTCCTCCAACCGAGCTTGTTTTGTGCGTCTGGCATCCAGCATTTAAGAGTTTCAGATCTGTAGCTTACTTCGTTTAAGAGCTAGGCCACACTTGGACGGACGGACAGAGCGACAGCAATAGGGTAACGGTTGCCCTCCGGATACGTAAAACATCCTGGTCATTATGAATGATGATCATGAAGTCGCTGACAGGACCCAAATCGAGCACGTTTGTTACAGCATTCGATCATGAAACGTATGCTGTATTCTATAGGGTCACTTTTTGCGTAGCAAAAATATGGCGATTACGTTGCGTTGCGCTTCGACTTTTCAATTTTCCGGTACATATAATTTGTTATAAAAAATAACCGCTTGTGGTTATAAAAAAAAATAAGCCTGTAGATGGATGCATTGAAACATAACTGATCACTATGATTTATTTCAATGGGGTGTCTTATTATAATGTAACATTTTAGGGCGTTTTAATGGTTTTTTAGAGGTCACATGTTTTTCTATCGAGAAAACTTTTCATAAACGTGTTTTGATTTCTGCAGATGGAATGAAGATTATGACCATTATTAACATGCATTTTTTTCAATCCTGTAAATGATATACATTATTAGGCAATTACGTTCAAGTTAGTCGATTTGGGAGCATTCAGCACCTTAATGCTACAAATCACACGGAAAACACTACTACGAGCAAGGTTTTTCAACTAATGATACGGTTTGCAGTTCCAGTCGGATCAAAAACGCTATTGGGTGACTGGGATTCCAATCCAGTACCTCATGGTTTCAGTCGTCTGCCATCTCTGTAGAACGAGTGAGTGAGACCCATTTTCGTTAATGTTTATGAGGGAGCCAGGAGGCCTACGTTCTTCATCAGTAGACGTGTTCCACCTGCTGATGGGTTATGTGAATATGTTCTGTGCCGATGGCTAAAAGTCGTAGGAAGCCGTTATTAGATTCATACACACAAACGAACATCCTAAATTAATATTTTAAATTCAAATTATTCTGTTGATCACGCAGGCGATACTGCTATAGAACATAATTATATGTTTCTAAACGTCCTAGCCTCACTTTCAGGTGTTGAAATGCTGATGATGATGACGATTTTGAGTCTTGTCAGCGATTACTGATGTTTTTTCTGCCGCTCAACGGCGACGCTTGCTTAGCTTCGGCCCCACCGGCGCGCGCCACTTGACGCGCCGGTGTGGCCGCTGCTATGAGCACTCCGTCTCTCTCGTGGGCTCACATTTAAAAAGAAACTTCGTAAGAAAAACAAAACAATTTTCGCCCCCGGTTCGTGAGAAAGTTAAGAAACCGCTTGACGTACAAGTAATGGAAACAGTAAAAGTTTCCAATGAGAAGAGAACGAAGCTCAACTGCGAATGTCCTTGACCTATCCGACGTATTTTGTACAAACTAATTTGAGACTAAGTATTACGACGTTGACTAAGAGATGTGTGCAGCAATAAATTACTGTGATTGTATTTGAATTGAAATTGAACGCTCAGTTGTAAATTCAACCACTTTGTGTTACCGATCACCTACCTGATGATGATGAGCACACAGTAGACAGTATACAAAATCAGACCATATGCCACGCATCTGTCCGCCAGCCCGCTCTTCCTAGAAAACGCTTGTAGCTATAAAACAGAGATACTTCATGCATTACAAAGTATGTTTTGTAGTTTGTATGCAGATGCGGTCAATGTCGACCATCTGAATTGAATTTCTTTTGAAACAGTCCAGTAAACCCGACATGGAATCCTTTTCGTAACAAGTACAAGCCACTTCTATTATTTCAAGTTGGTTTTTATCACTGACAGTGACAGGCTTACATTTGACCACTCTGCTTTTTGTTAGAGTTTTTGTTTTGCCCCATAGAGCGCCACTTTGAGCTGCTGCTTGCCTCCTGCATCCATCAACTCCCCGCGGTTCTGACCAGGTCGTCGGGGCACTAGGTGGACCATAGGTAGGCTGGCCTACGCTGCATCTTCCAGTTCGTGGTCGCCACTCGAGAACCATTCTTCCCCATCGGTTGTCAGTTCTACGAGCGATTCGGCCTGCCCACTGCCACTTCAACTTGCTAATTCTAAAAGCTATATCGGCGACTTTAGTTCTGTTGTGGATTTCCTCATTTCGGATCTTATCAGCAAGGAAACTCCAAGCCATAGCTCTTCTCTTCATAGCTCGCTGCGCGACGTTGAAACTTAAGAGTACACTTTTGAAATTACCGTGTATCTGTAAGATGTGGCATAAGCTTCCACCAGCGTTCTTTCCCCGGAGCTACAACATGCAGCAATTCAAAAGGAGGGTCAAAAGAGTATTATCATAGGGTAAGCAACGCATCAGTCGCACGTCTAGTGGTACATAGGCTGCAGTGACCTCTTCCCATCAGGAGGGCCGTATGCTTGTTTGCATTAAAAAAATATTTAAAATGCTTTAAATACATGCGCCCTAATAAGATAAGGCATCCATTAAAGTACAAAACTACGTCCATGCATCTAAATACCAGGGTTTCTTCATCTTCCATTCATTACCTCAACTGTCATTCACACTTATTTTTCGGGCTTGGAATCCCTTTGGTCTGGTTCGATGCTAATAGGTGCAATTTTAATCTATGTTCTAACTGCGTTGCTCTTTTGGGTACATACCTGAATTTATCAGACAGACCTTTCGCTGACAGATAAACGTCAATGACAAAAGTATTACCAAAACTCAGTAACAAGTTACAGTCAAGGTAGTTGTATAGCACAGTGGTGGTGGTGTTGTTGTAGTTGTGTTGTTGTGGTGTTGTTGTGTTGTAGTGGTTGGTGTTGTGTAGGTATAAAATCCAATGTTTTAGTAGTAGTTGTACATTCTAGTTAGTATACAAATATACTTTAACACTTCCTTGGTTACAGTATCAAAACCGTGTAACTAAATCAAAGATCGAAACATTTCTCAGAACGATTCTCACGAGCACCGATGGCAGCTTGCAAAAATAACGCCAACCAAACTGATGAAAGGTCGCGTCAAATCTATTCAATAGAACAATATAACAACGATAGATCAATGTCAAGTTGTCAACGAACGACTATCTGATACTTTCCAACTTCGATTAACAAAGTTGTACGTAGTCTACGGACAAGTCACTCATGAGTTTACATCGACTCTATACTACATCGTGAAACGGTTTCACATGGTAAAACCACACGTAAAAAATCTTTCTGTTTACTGAAATTATAGTATCTTTAAGAACTTATTTCGTAAGGTTAAAGTTATTTTACAAGACAAATTGCGTTTTTGTAATAATTATTATTAGAAATGTATTGACTTGGACTTGACTTGACTTTACTAGTCATATCAAACGTCAGTAGTTGCAAGGAGAGGGGGGGAAAAGATGGACACGGGTGAGCGAAAGCTAGATTCGCTCGAGAGGTAGAGTGGACGAGGCATTCGGTCGGTCGCCACTCGCCAGCTGCCGAGTTGAAGATAGGTGTTTTGTTATATGTATTTGTATATTGTATACTATGTGGTATGTATTGTGAAAATGTGAACTATAAGTGAGAACGGATGAGAACGGAAAACAGTATAGTGGTAGCTTTACATACAATCTCTTTGGCATGTGATGCCACTAACGTGCATTTTCACAGTAGCTGTGAGGAAGCTCTGTTTTGCGAGAAAGGGACAGGCGATGCCCCTCCATAAACTTTAAAACCTTATTACTCCGTGATTTATTTAGCGAATTTATTATTTTTTTCAATTATTGCATTCATTTATAACCCACTTTATGAAAATAACATTAACTTGTGACATGGCAAGAGTCGTTATTTATTTAAATGATCTTGCGGAGTGAACCTTCTATACTACTATAATAGTACTATTATATACTCTGTGGTATATATACTCTGACAATCAGTTAGAACTACGCGATAAGTACTTCAATAAACATTAGTTTGTTATAAGTAGGTGCATAACAGGTTGACTCATCTAGACAAACTTTATGTCAAAGATCAAAACGCTTGATAATTCAATAATAACAGTAAGGAAACTACTAACAGGAAGTCGCTGCACTGACACTAGCACAGACCAAACCTGTGATTGACCTAGATTAGAAAGAATAAAGTAATTTCAATTTCATCCAAAAGGGGTGAGTAAATAAGCACGGCAAAGTGTATTCCTAGATCCTCTATCTCGCTCGAGCATTGCGACAATTTGGAGGTATTCAATAGTAGAATTCACTATTACAGATACAATCGGTAATCGAAATCTTTTGTACCTAGTGCTATTAGTTATTCTGTGTCTGCTCTGCTGCACTAAAGTATAACAGCTCCTAAGTTCCTCCACTATGGCGAAGGCACCTACTGCGATGCATTTGGGTACGCCCTAGATAGATAAGTACGAACATAAGAGCTTTCAAACTTTAGTGCAGACAGGCATTAGTGTCACAATGGGTGGTCTTATAGCTCAAAGCGATCTGATAATTAAATTATTAGTAGTGTAATAATTTAAGTTCATTGCATAGCGTGTTACACCCTAGACTGCATTGTCACTCACAGCATCAGGTAAAGTAGTGGTCAAACGCAAGCAAAAAAAAAATTAGGCGATAGCACATAATGTTTTTTTAATAGTCCATACTGAGTATACGATGCAAAACGACATTGACTGCGTAAACTCACGTGTGTTTGATGATTATGATACAGGTTTGGGGCACCGCATGTGATAAATATTTCATAGAACAGCCTTCAAACGTACTTGGCTGGCGTATGCGGCAATTCGTAAACGCTAACCGCACGGCCAAATTACGTAAAGCAGCCGTTGATTTAGAAATTAGAATATTTATACACTTCGCGTAATGGCAAAAGAAAAGCTAATAAGTAAGCTAGAGTGGCTCGCAAAATGCATCATGGTTTGAATCCCACAAACTTTCCAAGTTACGGAGTTAGCACATGGAAAATATAGTGAGGGAACCGGCATGTTCCATTGATCAAGAATCGAAAAACTCGAGGGCATGTGTGACATTCATTGTGTGGTGTGTGTTGTGATTTTTGAAGCTTTTTACAGAGCCTAGCCGTTTTAGTAAGGAGCCGAAGCATTAAAGTATAAATCTGTGGCCGCGCGAGATAGTGTAGGAATCGGTTAATATCTGTTTGATGCTATAGCGTCAAGATTACGATATCATACAAATCAATTTATGCGTATTTTCTTGCCGTACACACCCGTAAAATGTGGAACAAGCTTCCATCAGCGATCTTTCCCCAGAGCTACAACATGCAGAATATTTTCGTTCAAGGTAGTGACGTTTGAGATTATGACGAGTAGGTAGGTATACATATATAAATATAATGTAATTTTTCCACTAATGATAATTACTATTACTCATACAGCGATTACAGTTCTAATGGTCTGTTTATCTCAACGGGAACGGTAAAGATACGTCATTAATTAGAATCAAATGTTACCATCATTAGTTGAACAGCGGTAAAGTGTATGACTCTAGAAATAACCGCAAAGTTACTTTAAAATATAAATTTACGAACCACAGACTAAGAGAACAATATAGATGACGCGGCGCAATCAAAGATTCGTGGCCAAACTCTATTAAGGCCGTTACAGACCTGCAGAAAAGGTCTCCTATACGATGCAATTAGTTTATTTATTTATTTTATTTTATTAAACACAAAGCAGATTAGTTAAGTTAGTTTGAGCTAATTTATGGATGTCGAGCACTGGAAACATGTTAATGTCGTTCGTGAAACGATGAGTCATTAGTGTCAGTGTGCCCTTTGATAATTTGATTGTTTGACCCAGCCTTGAATGTCATTAGATTATTAATCATCTTCATCATCAACAGCCTGAAGACGTCCGCTGCTGAACATCGCCTTCTGGGAGGGAGCTATATCGGGCACTTTAGTTCTCCTGCGGATCTCCTCATTGCGGATCTTATCTCGCAAAGAAACACCGAGCATAGGTCTCTCCATGCATAGCTCGTTCCGCGATTTTGAGCATACTAATAAGATTATTAATACACCATATAAACTCAGCTTAAATATACGATTCAGTTTTGAGCAATAATAATAAATACAAAACCAACTTTCAGTGCGCAATTTAAAAAGACCCGTATTGCGCTCAGTCAATATTGCATTCATAAAAATAATCAATTTGTTAATGGAATCTTGACTTGAGCACCGAAAGACGACTGAGCGTAGTTCTGTGATTCTGTGGCCCTTGACTCAAGGTCCGTATTAAAAAACTACGCTCTCATATTGAGACGTTTGTCAGTTTTTACGGTCAACTTGGTAGAGATAGGTCATGACTTTAAAATAAGTTTATCAAAAACCTGTATTCCAGCAAAAGTTCAAAAGCTGTTTGCAAACTTTCATTCCTACATTTTCATTAGATTCTCAATTTTATGATCAATACCTTCTGAACTTGCTACGAACTAAACGGCGACAACTGTAAGGCTGCCCCCACATTGGGCGGTTGCGGTATCGCCGCGATATCGCGGTATCGCGGTGACACACGCCGCACTATGGTAAAATGTCGCAGCGATAACGCGACGACCGCCAATGTGGAGGCAGCCTTACTGGAGTACTCAGTAGTATGGTGGTACAGCTGATGGATCCGCTGTTTTTATAATTTGCAGGCGCACTCTACACGGAAGATAAGATTGCGTGACTACTTATGTGAAGGAATCCATTGTGCGCATGTTTCCTATGACTGTACTTGAATAAACTTCTATGTGAAGTACTGGCAGGCAAAACCACGTTAGGTTTGTTTGTACGGACGGTTTCCGGCAGCTGGAAAAAATGAGTTCGCGCTTCGTCAAAACTAGAGAAACCGTTTCCATCCGATATTACGGTGAGATAAGTTATTTTTTAATGTAAACGAATGACGTGACGAGCTAATCGTTCGCCTTAATTATGTTAAGCGTCACGGCGCGGCAGCCCATAACAGATTGCAGTGTCACTCTGAACTCTAAATTAAATGAATTCGTTTCGCGTGACACTGTACTGCGCAGTGCCCACGTCATCCTGAGACATCACACAGTCTAGTAATAAGATTACGAGACTGTGTGATCAGACCATAAAGTCTCATTTGCCCAGTAATTTCACTAGCTACAGTGCCCTTCAAACCGGAACACAGTAGTGCTTGCACACTACTGCTTGGCGGCAGAATAACTGGCAAAGCGGTGGTACCTAACCTAGACGAACTTTGCAGTGAAGTCCTACCACCTAGTTATAATAATGAATAGAACTAGGTACTTTAAATATGACGCTTGCAAAGGCAACGCTTACATTCTAATACATCTAATTAAAGTAATACATTACTCACGCTGCATATGTATGTGCTGTTTGGGCATTTTGTAGTCGGGCGGGTAGCATCTCTCGTAGAACTCGATGTCGCTGACCTGGCATACTTCTGGCGTTGGTATGATGAGCCCCGTGCCTGATATTGCCCTCTGGAGGTGGTGTTCCTGTTAACAAGGAAAGAGAAAATGTAAGACATGGCTCAAAACAGCCAGATAACGCTTGTCTACAGTAAAAAATAAAAGTCCGGATATCTTTACGTGGTCGCCACACAAAACGTGAAGGCTTGGTATTACAAAACGACTCTTGCTTGTCTATCGGCGCTCAAGTCATGGTTATCTATACATATAATAAAACTGTAACTGGGCTAAATATGTACATTGAATATCTTTTGAAAATTTTGATTACATAAACACTTTTTATCGATATAGAAGTGTAAACATTGTTTTTTTTCAATGTTTTGTCTGTATGTCTGTCGGTCCGTCTCGTCTGTCCTTTTGAACACGCATCACGCATAAAAATTATGTCGGTATCATACTAAAATTTTGAACGTGTACATAGAACATACAAAATAAACACATATAGGTCTCGGCAATTTTTGAATCTCCTCCCTTAATGGGTTAAAATACAGGACAAGGTCCCACCGTAAGACGCTCGCACAGCCTAAACCGCTGAAGCTAAATACTTGACATTTCGAAGATACATTCATTACATAGTGTAGGGGTTCACTAAAATGGAAGATTTATCCCGGAAAAATAAATGGTTCCTGAAGGATAGTGCACGCGTTCAAAGCCGCGGGCATAAGCTAGTTACATATTCATGTAAACTGATAAAAATTAAAATTACATTTTATGCCTAAAGCTTTATCGTACTCAAAACACGATTCGTTTGATTAAAATATTTTCGAGCCCATGTCGCCTAAAATAACCTTGACCACTATACCCCCATAAGTCCCTCAATAAATTAAATTATTCGGTTACTCCAACCAACACCATAATCGAGTGGTCAAAGCCCATCCTTTGAATGAAACAGCGTTTAATATCTTCCATGGAATACTGATGAGACGGCGGCAAAGCGGCGACAGAGAATATTAAGTTCTTCAATGATATTAACTTTACAGCATGAGAGAGCATTGCTCTTTGAGCGATGTCGTTTAATAAAAGGTATGAAGAAAATCCATTAGCCATTCAAACTCGTGCGATATACTGAGAAAAATCCATTAGTCTTCTTAGGGTGGATTTGACCAAACTTAGATTTATGCGCGAGTAACTATAACTACTAGAATAAATATTATCCACGATATTAAGCTGGAATAATTAATTAGTCGTTTTACCATACAATACAAAGTATAGCTATGCTTATATGCCAGTAGCGGAATGAACGATGAACGAAACTATTACCCCGTTCTACAACGCCAAGGTATTCAAGCTTATGTCATATCAACTCTGTCGTATTATGGTGCAGGACAGTAAATGTTGGCAAATGGAAATTAAAATATTCTCGGAGTAATTTATTATTCCACCAAAAACGGTAGTATAAGTTAATATTCTCGAATAGGCTTGAGTGTAGATGGTAAAATGTGAAATTGATTTTACTCTCGGATATATGGCGATTTATTCTAAGAATAACCCTTACTCTCGTTTGGTCGAATCCACCCTAGTGCCGCAAACAATATTAATAAGGGGGTAGGTAGTTATTCTAAGGGGCTAGCTAGTGATCTTTCAAGTACAGGAAGACAATATTGTTTATTTTTTTATGTAAACGAATGACGTGACGAGCTAGCCGTTCGCCTGGTGTTAGGCTCAATTTAGACAGAGCAGCAAAATGCTCGAGCAGTTTTTTAGTGCTGTATGAATATCCACCTTAATCTATTTAGACAAAGCTGAAAATAGTATGCAACGTTAAAAAAAGGTAAGATTTTAATGTTGCGTACTGTTGTCAGCTTTGTCTAAATGGAATAAGGTTTATATTCCAAAAGCACTTAAAAACTGCTCAAGCATTTTGCCGCTCTAAGTGAATTGACCCTTAAGCGTTACTTATAGGCATCCTTCCTTCTTGTGTACGCAAGTGGTCAGTGGTCAGGCCTGGTGTCAGAATTTTTAGGCCGCCCAAAGGCTTTGGAATTTTGCCTCACAACAACACCCGGGCCCGATGGCAACGTACTCTCCGAAGCACGATAGCGCTCAGTTATAAATACCAATTTTTATTGCGGTCCCTCGTCCATGTAGTGACTTGGGTCCACTCTTCCAGAGGAAGTAGCCTTCTCTATCCTCCTATTCCGGCAACGGCCCAAGCCGAGGCTTGCACCCCAAGGTGCCCTTGAGCTAGTTGCCTCCTATTTTTGACGGCTAGGCACCTGCCCTTCCGCCCAGTCACGCTGTAAAGGTCGGTAGAGGCCGACTGCATTAGCCCGTTCAAAAGAAAAAAAGTCCATGTAGCGACCGCAGCGAACGTTGCTTTACTTTATAGGAGCAGCTAGTCGAGTTTCGCTATGCTTGTAGGATTAGTAGATGTGCAGGATTTTAGTAATCCTCTTAGGCACAGAATACGAATTAGTACTCCGTTTTAAGGCCGATCTTTCAAGTGCAGGATAAACGTTAACGATTGGTTATTCGGTGATAATAAAAAAAAAATTATGTTGCAAAATCTTTTGTTTATTGTTTGTGCATATAGCTTTGATATCCGCAGCGTTACGTCACTTCAAGATAAGAGCGGCATTGGAAGCGGTGACGTCATCGAGGTAAATATTTTATCGATGATCGCAAGCGCCACAGAATAGGCAACAGGAGCAGCCGTTATTTATGCCGAATGCCGATAGATAATAAGATAGCGGTCGTGTTTCAATAGGTTAGCTGATGCCTGATATGGTTTGGAAAGGCCGTCCATTGCATTTAGCTCGTCATGTCAAAAAAAACTAATACAAAATCAGGTATACATTTCATCATCAATTATAAAATTGATCGGTAGTACTATTTTTTACTACTTATTTACATAAATAGTTGAAATGGTGGCCGAGCGGTAGCATGTACGCTTCGCAATCTTACGGAACCGGGTTCGATCCTCGGCCCTGCACCAATGACTTATCTAGTAAGTTATGTGCAGTTTTCGATGCCATCGCTCCGTGCCTCGGAGAACACGTTAAGCCGTCGGTCCCGGTTGTCATAAGAATATCTATGGCAATCGTTACGGGTAGTCATTGTAGCTAGTGAAATTACTGGGCAAATGAGACTTTATGATCTGATCACTCAGTCTAGTAATCTGATTACTAGACTGGGTGATGTCTCAGGATGACGTGCGCAGTACAGTGTCACGCGAAACTTTATTGTTTTAAAGTTCCGGGTGACACTGCAACTGTTATGGGCGGCCGTGTCACTTAACATCAGGTGAACGACTTGCTCGTCACGTCATTCAATCACATAAAAAAAAAAAAAAAAGTCAAACGCCTGATCTAACCATCCCTGATACTGGTCCCTTATGGGTTGCGCGGTCAGATGGCAGTCGCTCGTGTAATTCTGGCAGCTCGCCGCTGCAGGTTAGATTGGGAGCCGACCCCAATAACAAATGAGAAAAGGCAAAGAGAATGATGATGATGAGTTGAAAACTGCTCGATCCCATCAACAATATCATCCACCAATTTTGCGCTCTTTTTTAAGACTCTAGCTGGAGGTAAGGCAGGAGACCTAGGTATGATTCTCATATATTTTTTGTGTAGGTTAAAACCTACAAAAAACTTACAAATTGGTGACTCGTTTGCTACACTTCTGTTTCGATTTCATGATAATTGAGTAGGTATGTAATTCTCACTGTTTTCTATCAGGCAGAGTGAACGTGTGATTGGGTTATAGAATTGTTCATAATACAATACTTTCTAAATAATGTTGTGTTCAAATGTATTTCTATGATCTTTTATGTGTGCACCTATAAAATAAAATGAAAATAAAATATAGAGTTAGTAAGTTTTACGTGGATAGTAAAAAAAAAAAAAAAAAAAAAAACATTCCAATTCGAAACTAATCTATAGTAATTCTGTTGTGTTCTGTTTTCGTTGACATCTTGGGTTAGGTCCAACTTCATACTGACGTCATAAAATAGATATGAGCGATTACCATTAGGTAGGTAAGTGGTAACTTATACAGAAATTAATTCATCATGATTGGGCTGCAGATTCATTTGCTAATGGGCCGCCACTTTGAGCTAATCTATACTTATAATAAAATTGTAACAGGTCCAATTCTGTACATAGAAGATATTTGGAGGGCATGTAATTGATATAATAGGCAGGAGAAAAAGATTATTTTTTTGTGTTTTGCATCACTTAACTATAAAGTTGTAATCTTTCTTTGGTGGTACAGACCCAGATTTTTTCGTTATGGTTGTACCATTTGTTTATAAAAGAAAATGAATTAAGAAATAAATAACTTTTTAATTTTATTTAAATCTGTAATAATTCGTAAAAATAAACAAAAATGTGCGACAATTAAAAAAAACTGTTTTCAGTTCACGGACCACATGTAATGTCAGTAAGGGTAGCTAGCACAAAAAAAATTGATAAAGCTTTTGCCGTTTGAAATTTTTGACGGCAAAATTGACTAACTCATTCTTTAGAACTAACTCTCTTTTTCCTCGTTTCACCATTTGCCAAATTAAATCACAACACACTAATATTATAAGGGCGAAAGTTTGTATGTGTGTATGTTTGTTACTCCTTCACGCTCAAACGGCTGGCCGGATTTGGATGAAATTTGGAATAGAGATAGCTTAATATACCGGATTAACACATAGGCTACGTTTTAGCTGCGGGTGAAACCGCGGGCCGCAGCTAGTAAACATATAATCCGCTTCAATTAGTCATGTTTACTTACGAATTACGAGCATTGGGTATGCGTTGTGTTGTCATTTATTTCGTTTTGTTTTTAATACCTGCAAAAAAGCATTTGGCTAGATTTAATTTCACTTAATATTTACAACAGCTTTTGTTTGTAATATCTACAAACTACACAGATGTTTTTCCGTGTCCATTAAAGGTTATCCCTTATTGTTCGATTTGATTTTTCCCTTAACTATTAAAACTTACGTAACATTTACTATTATTTTCTTTAATGTTGGCCGGAATGCGATGAAGAGATAGTGAAAACAGATAGCTGTAAAGCAGACACCACTCCTCCGCCCAGAACATAAAATTTATCGCTGACAAACAAGTTGTCTGCGCCTTCAGAATTAAATAATTTATTAGTAACTTTAGAACCTAAGTTGGTTTGCTATGCTGTGTCTAAAGCAGCTGGCAGGCAGCCATTGGGTGAGAATGGGGAGAGCGAAAGATAAGCCTAGTGCTATGGAATATAGAATAGTTTAGTAACTATCCAGCAGCACAGAATAGATATGTACTACCAGCAGTAGACTATCAGGAGGACAAACTGCTTATGACGGTTACATTTTACTCATTAGCAACAAATAATTACATAAAGATGTATGATTATTGATTACTATAGCCATATCGCCTGCTTAGCGTAATAAACAGATTAAATTTAATGAAAAGAAAAAATAAACATTTTGGTGAGATACAACTTGTTAAGGTGGAACGTTTTAATCAGAGCGGCAAATTCAAATTTTCTTGAATTTTTTGCCAATTATAGCTTAATTACAATGTGACTACATGAAAACTGATTTTGCGCAAATAAAGAGAATGTATCAACAAATCACGATTAAAAGTATCACCTAGATATCATTGGTTTAGCAACAAATGGCAATAAACATATTTCGTCTTGGAGTCATTCGTTGAAGAACATTTTTTCAAGCACTTCTTTAGTAATTTCCCCACGTGAGACGCCTCATCATTCAGACCATGTCTATTGCTTTTATGCCTTCTTCGCGCAACTTTGGTACTATTATCGCTCTATATTTCAATCTGATATCCTAGCTCTTTGAATCTCCAAAAATTTACAGTATACAAAAGTTATCCCCATCAAAGCTCTCCACCAGGTTAATCCACCTAGTCACGATGAAAAAAAAACACTCGAATAAGTCTGGAGCGGTGGTTATCATGGGGTCTTATTACGTGACTTGCTGCAACTTGCTGCGTTATGAAAAGGAGATCACCGTAGCAGTAAGGATAGAGCTGCCATTCGACTGCGCGACACGATGAGAGAGGCGCGGGTAATTGGTACACTCATAATGCGGTCCGTGAGTGAGTTGAATACACTTTGAAATAGGTGATGGTTTACTGGCCCAAAAGCTTTTCTTGATACTGGGCCACTAGACTACTTACATAACAGTAAGACTGTCGAATATTATGTAAAAGTTGCAACAACAGTAGCAACCCAACAGCAATAGCAAAGCGACAGCAAACGCTTAGCAATCGGTCGCAAGATGTCACTGGAAGTTGTAGGTCGCCCGCCTGTTGCTCGCCTGTCACTGAATGCATTTTGGCCTTTGAAAACTAGCGCCACTAGCAACAAAACAGCAATAGATCGAAACAAAATAATGCACTTTTTAGTTCATCGATTGTCCGACAGACGGTGATCTAGCGCTCGATCGCTTTCTGCTCTGCCAATGTGACGTTTGACAGTTTTGACAGCAATGACTGCGAAATTTACTCCTGTTGCAAACTTTACGTGATAAACTAGCCGAGCAGGTAGTGGGAAAATAGGCCACAGCATTCGTAAACATTTTTAATAGTACTTTTATCCGCTTAAAACACTATCCATTTCTTGATATGATGTATGAGGAAGCAACAATAAGAATAGTATATTATCTAGATCTAGTGTCCATACTGTTTATATGTATGTATACTAAGGATATCGATTAACAAAAATAGAACAAGTAAACACGTTACAAAGAGGGTTTCGCTCGGATGCAGCGCACCGCAACTCTTTGAAGAACTCATCCAAAAAAGATATTTCCTAAGTTCAAGATCGTAATTAAATATTTATTACGAAGAACAGCCATGAATTTCGTGCACAGGAAGCTATTAAATATCCAGAACACCGCAAAGATAAGCCGCTCAAAGTTCTTTTCTAACTTTTATTTTTAGCCGTAATCCGATTTATAAAAGAAGTATTATGGGCACAAGGGAATTTGATTACCTAGATTACTTAATATATATATACGTATGTTGCTAACCATCTATCTGATTGACGTGAAGATCTTCGTGTATATGAAAATAAAAAACCGGCCAAATGCAAGTCGGGACTCGCGCATCAAGGGTTCCGTACCATTATTATTCCTGCCATCTAGTGTTGAGTAGCAGTAGGTACTATTTAAAGCAGCGCTATCTATGACTCACCAGGTAACCAAGCAAAAAATCACGTTTGTTGTATGGGCGCCCCCTTAGATATTTATTTTATTCTATTTTTTTTTATTTGTTGATATAGCGGTAACAGAAATACATCATCTGTGAAAATTTCAACCATCTAACTATCACGGTTCATGAGATACAGCCTGGTAACAGACGGACAGACAGACAGACGGAGACAGACAGACAGACAACGGAGCCTTAGTAATAGGGTCCGTTTTACCTTTTGGGTACGGAACCCTAAAAACATTGCTCCTTACAAGAACTTTGTAACTAAGCTATGCCTTTGATGGACATATCAATTTCGTAGCAAAACGTTGTAACGGGAAAACCTCAGACGCAGACAGAAAAGAAATAAAAAAAAGTAAACAACAAAGAATTTTATCAAATCGGTTAACAGTTAGCGGAAATATCATATGACATACAAAAAAACGTACAGATGAACTGTATACAGACTCCTTTTGTTGAAGTCGCTGTAAAAACCACGAAAATCGATATCATCCATGCCAAATCGAAACGAAACCACTCCACGACCGAATCAAGATTCCAGAATAGGTCTCCCAACTCCATCGTAACTTAACGGTTGGCCTGCTTCAAGGAACTTCTCTAGAGGGCTCCGGTATACGGTTACATTTGCCAAGTCCTCTTGCGTTGCGTTACCGAGCGACGAATACGAATTGGAACGCGTTATGAAATGCCGTGGGAAGCTGGGAACTAATGGATTTTCGTTACATCTCATTTAGATTGTCAACTTGCTCGCGTTTTTAAAAAGATATGAAATCTGAAGAAGACTTTCTGGATAATTGACAGGAACAGGCGTCATCACTTTGTAGAAATACTTGATAAAGTTCCCGGCTTTATCTATTTTATTGAAATAGGTACTTTCATTTATTATAGAATATACTTAAAGGCCTACGTTTGCCTGCAGCTCACCTGATGTTAAGCGATGATGCGGTCGAAGGTGTAGCACGTTGGCTTATGAAGAGCCCCAATTTATTTTTGTCAAATTGTCAGGAAACAAGGAAGCCTTTGGCAGACCAGAAAGCGATCGAGCGCTAGATCCACCGTATGTCGGACAATCGATAAACTAAAGGTGCATTATTTTGTTTCCATCTATTGCTGTTCTGTTGCTAGTGGCGCTAGTATCAAAGGCCAAAATGCATTCAGCGACTGGCGAGCAATAGGCAGGCGGCTTACGATTTCCATCTTGCGACCGATTGCCTAAGATTTAGCTGTCGCTTTGCTACTGCTATTGTAACTTTTACATAATACGGGTGCGGGAGTGAGTTCCATTCCCTAGCAGGTAGCTAATAGGTAATCTGTTTATTAGTTTTAGGGGAGTTATACAAGACATTCTTGCATCATTTTGTATTTTATTGTATGTTATTATTTTATTTGAGGAGGACAATTTATGATTGTGTAGCTGTTAGCTCTGACATCACATGAATATAGAGCAGCTGCAGCGAGAATGAGATTTTGATACCAACACAATGATGTTATAGTGATGTTATGATGTGTGTCCTCCTCTCCTCTAATAATAATATTGTTGTGCGAACAGGGTCCACAATAATCATCTGAATCTTGAACTACACCATCTAATGTAACATTATGGAACGCAATAAACATTTGAATTTGAATTTATAGTTAGTCAATGAATGTTTGCGTGTGTATCGAATTCGCTGGTTTAGAAACTCAAAACTCAAATTGAATAGATTTGTCATTGAAGTTAGTTAACAATAGCATGGTCTTAGTAATTTAGGTGAGAATCTAAACAGTTGCGAAACCAATACTGCTTGATACAGACAGGGCGTTATTGATCTGTCTATTTCTAACTCAGAGGTAGAAGTACTTGTATAATCGACAGATCCATCATTCTGTAGATAGAAAAACGTTTCCAGCGGGTAGGAGTACGTTACAGTATAATATTTATTCTGTGGTTACAGTTTATACCATGTTTACACGTATTTTATGGCTCAGAGCCTCCCCTTTCCCTTCTCTCTGACGCTATAATATATCGCTATCACTCCACGCCATGCAAGCAACCTTCGGGCACAGTTGGAACATGGGCGAGTAGGGACGGTAAAATGGAAGCTGCCTGATTGAACACACCCTACGAGACACCCTAGCCTAGACGCTTTAGGCCTTTGATTCAAAGTATTATGTATTCTCTGCCTTTGAGAATACGTCCTAGGATTTACACTCAAAGTTTCAGGCATAACTTAGACAAGCGAGGACTGATACTAGCAAAGTTTAAAGACTCTCAAGAGGCCCTCAATTAGCTTTACATTTGATATTATTGCAGTTCTGTGAGGATATGAATCACGGAGTTGGAATTTCAAATAAATATATGATTTTATTTGCAAAAAGTGTGAGGAAGGAGATCAAAAAAAATGAAAATATATTAGTTTTTAACAATGACATCTCTAATTGAAAGTTGACACATGTTTACTGATATAAATATTTAATGTAAAGTGGTACAAAATCTATGCCTAAAACTGTGGGAGAGAGCGAATTGAGAAGGCAAACCGAGCATAGGAACAAAAAAGGGCAGATCTATTATCGACTGACTTCGTTTTTTTTCTTATCGTACTGAAAATGCTGGATTTCATCGTCTCCGCACCTCAAAACCACCAAAAAATAAATGCATCCCAGCCAGTTTTTAGTGCTGCACTCTTTATTAATGCTTAAGAATGATATCCTGGAAACTGAAGGACCTAAACAGTACTTGTTTTTATGAGTGAAATTGGATTTGTCCCTTTTTGTTCCTGTGCTCTTCAAATGAGGTCTGTATAATCCCCATATTAAATAAGAATGTCGTCATCATAAGGCCAACAGTAAGAGACCACGTCTCAGAACAAATAAGAATGTATAAAGTTTTAAATAAGAGCTATAAGGCTTGTACATTTTTCATGCTGTGTTTATCCTTATCAGAAACTAAACTTATTCTTGTCCTCACGGGGCCAATGTGAAAAGTAAATATACATTTTTTACGTTATAATTTGCCTACTTGTTCTGTGATAGTAATTTAAATTTGAATAATAATAATACCAGTTTCAACTTGCCACTTACCAGGGTCTTCCCTTGCGCATATTTGAGTGTATTATGTTTCGCACTAGTGTGCGTGAGTGAAACGCGAGCAGTGGGAATTCTCCAGGGCATTCCATACTGTTGTTAACTTGTAATAATACCTATTGCTTTTGTTCCACGCCAGGCAAGAAATATAATGTTGAAGAGATATGAAACATTGTGTGGTTTGTGGTACAGAAATGTTTTGAAATGACTTTTTTCTATTCTTTTGTGTTATAGCACTGTGTACAGTGTAGTTTTGCATTATTATTTTTACAGTGTGACTAATGAAATCACCGTATATTTTAATTAAAAGTCAGCTGCAATTGGTGGTGCGTTATAGTAATATTTGACAGCAGATAATAGTAAGATTCTTAGATACCGGATAAACTTACGAGTTTTGTGAATAGAAGAGTTCGCATGACCTATCCCAACATAACAAAAAAAAAAGCTAAAACCAAACAAACGTTCTGTACGACTGATTTTTTTCCCACGTTCTCATTTTCTTTTTTGCAATAGGAGTAATTATGCTCATTAGCACGCAGTTAGAACTTATTGTTAATAATTGTGTTTAAATCCACTCCAGCGCATGTTAAATGAAAGGCTGAATGTAAATTTAGCTTACATGAAAAGTGAAGCACGATCACGAAGTGGGACTTGAACTTACGACTCTCCAGCTGTATTACAGAATCGCAGGTCAACAAACTTTGCAGTCTCTTTTGTCCTTTACGCTTACGGTTGAATGTACCTACTTTTAAAAAATACAGAGAAACTAGACAAGACCAAGCTAGACAAAGGTTCTATTTATCAAAATTGCCAGGTAAAACTAGCGGGCGCCCTCCGTGCGTCCTCCAAAAGTCTCCGCGACCTACGCCAGACATTACGTACAAAATCACTACGGTAAACTAATTAGGTAGGCTTCGCTAAGGCTGCATACACACATGAGATGGCGACGGAATAGCATTTATGCATTTTTTTGTTTGTAAACTCAAATCTGAAACTAGTAATGTCAGATGACATTATTAATTTCTGATTGACGCAGACTAGATTGAAGGCCGCCTTAAGAGGACCGTCCTGGTTTTTGAAATGTTATTGCCGTCGCTCTGCTCTTCACACGTATGATAGAGACAATAGAGTAGTGAATTTACCTACATTTTAGCGTTTCGGGCGCCAATGGTTTTCACTTCACCCACTAAAGCTTCACAATTTACTTTGATTTTAGTGCCAACCGTTTGGATCTATGCTTGTTAGAAAATATGTTTCGTGTTCTAGTTACAACTACTTTTCTTCGACATAATTTTGAAACCAAAAGTTCGTAACTTTAGGTGGCTATAAATACGAAGATATTGTAAAAACGCAAAACAAGAAGACGTACGAGCATATTTTTTTACCGGGTAGACAATATAAAAAAAAATCAACAAAATCGAATAACACTTAAAGGTGGAAAAGCGTCGGCACGCTTCTCTTAAGCTTGAATAAAAAGAAATGTATCAAATACGAAATTATACATTTCAATAACGATAAAAACATCCAGATTATTCTGAGCTCGCGCTACTGGAATAGCCAATACGACACTGGCTCAATTTTATTTATGATAGTACGCATAATAGTACGCATGTATGTAGGTAGGTATGTACTCTGTGCCTTCCCAGTGTGAATTGAGCCTTATATGATACGAAGCCCAGATACTTGTTTCTCTTGGGATAGAAATGTGTTTGTAAATAGGATACCCTGAATCAGGTTCGGGGTTATCTTGTTAATTTAAATTTTATGTTTGAATAACAGACACAATGTTATGCCTCTGTTTTAATGCGAGCATTATCCATGTAAAGTAACGTTTCTTGCGAAGCGCACAATACAAGGGATGGAAACTTCCTTTTATTAAACTCATAGTCCAATATTTTTAGTTTGACATAATACAGGTACTTAGTTATTTTATTTTCTTAGACTATTAGTTTAGATTATTTTATAGTATCAAATTTTTAGCCTGTAAAAGTGCTAAAAGTATAAAATTGGGTAGAGTTCGAGCAACGGAGGTCGATAAAATTACATATTATTAAAATATGCTACACTAGCAAATAATTAAAATATGTTTTAATGTTCACATAACACTTAATACTTTTGAACCAAAATCTCAATTGTTGAATGAATTCAAAGTATACAAGTAAAAGAGAAACCGTGTTGGCTCACAACACAATTTATTTAAACAGTTTCAAGCGGACGGTTACTTTTCAGTGGGAAAAATTCAATTTTACAATGAATGGCGGATGGGAAACGTTGGATGTAGCTTTACTTTTCCCTCGTGCAATTACACAACAAATAGGTAATTTTATAATGTTAACAATAAAGAAGTTTTATTGAGATTCTAATTTATTTTCACGAAGAAATGTGAAAGAGTTAGTACAAGGAATTATTTAATTTGTCAGGACAAATTTTTAAGTCATTTTATTGTTACAAGATCGAGTTGTTTATTGTACTAATTTCCCTTAGCTGTTCTTCTGGAACGAATAAACAGAAATTATCGTTTTGATACCTATTATTCAGTTAAAGTTTTCAGCGCGATTTTTCTGACAGTAATTTACACAATATAAGCGGTACAATGAAAACTGGTACGTACAATAACCTACCTAAATAAAATAAAAGAGAATGCTGGCAAAATATTCTTTACAATAATTGTGTAACCGAGTGCCTTGCGTGAGATTATAAGGGCTACGGCGCATAGTGGGCGCTGGCGAATATTCGCCGTAGCCCGTATAATGTGGGCACTCCGTAAGAAAAAGAAAAGACATTGTAGGTATTCCGTTAAACATTACACCTACGTTCTGCAATAAAATAATAATTAAAAATAGTAATAAAAGTATCATCGGTTGTAGCTTATGACCTTGTCAGATAATTATTAATGTTACAGTCATGGAACTTAGTTAGGATAAACTGTACAATTGTACATGTACCATACAGGCCCGCGATTAATAAAGTAATTAAACATAGTTTTATTAGCGTAGTATTTAAGCAACAATTATAAAATAATTTTATCAGTCTTATTTCTTTAAAGTTTTGCTTGAGGAAGAAATGCCTGAAATAGTATTAATATGCCATCAAGTCTATTTTTCTAATCAAAATATTTAAACCATAAAATCTTCTACCTCTAATATAATAAGCAAAAAGAAAAATTGCAAAGCTCGACGAACAGCTCTTAAACTGCTGAAAAATCCACTTGCATCTGCTTTTCTGGTTGACAAAAGACATAATTTATTTATTTAAAAGACAGAAAGTATAGTTAGTTACTCTTTAAAACATTAAATTTCCCGCGTGATAACAGAAATGACACCGTAGACACCGTAGTGAGCCCTAGTTTTACACATTAACTGCAAAGTGACCCCCAAACAATAGAAAATCCATTGTTATTATGGTGACCGACAGCAGCCAGACTTTCCGACGAGGAGAATTCGCAAATTAGTTATAACCACGCACTATATGCTTCATATATTGCACTAAAATAAAGAATTAGCAATGTAAATAGGAGACAATCTGTGTTGTAGTTACAATCGTGGGAGGGAACGCTAAATTTAGTTAAAGTACACTAGAAAGAAAGAAAGAAAGAAAGAAAGAAAATACATTTATTCAGGACATCACACAACATTACATTTTTACAAGTAGGCATTTAAACAAGACAAATCACAACAAAAAGAAAGGCACCAAAAATATAATGTTGCGTGACGTCATGATATAGGTCCCGACTCAGCATGCGATTAAGGTCACCACACGTTTAAATAATAAGCCTGTTCGAAATTTTCCATTTTCTGTATGCGAAATAGCACCCACACATCATCATCATCATCATCATCATCATCATTCATTTTCATTGTGAACTATAAGATTGGTTTTATAAAACACAATCATCCCCTGACGATGAAGTAATTCTTCAAATAAAAGATCCTTCTCTATCTATGCATTATAAAACAGTCACAGAAAAATATCAGAATATATCGACAGTACCCAGCCAAATGTGCGAAACGTACACTAACGCCATTCAAAACCAAATAGGTAATGTACATAAAACATTATAATGTACTACGCACGTATACATAGAGGTCGTTGTCCAAAACCAATTACGTTTAAGATAATCTCAGTAGAAAAAGAATACTTGATGAAATAAGTACAAATACAAAAGCGTGTACAACTACAACTTGATGAAAGTTCCCCAGCTTTATATACAAAGTTCGCAAGACTACCTAAGTACCTACGTAAGTTTGTATCAGAATGTCGCTTGGTACGTGGAGTTAGCACTTAGTTTGGAGACGTCTGCGGAAACATAATTAGGAAAAGTTATAGTTTAAAAATTGAATCCCTTCCTTACTAAAATATAAAAGTGGCACGTCACGACGTGTGTTTGTTTGGCGCGGCTTTGTCACCGCAAACGGATGGACCAATTTGGCTGAAATTTTGCACACAGCTTACTCACACCACCGAGATGAACATAGATGTTTTATCTCAAAAAATTAGGCCGTTCCCGCCGTTAAATTGCAGGTGAATGGTGACCTCTAGTATTTTGTGCCTAAAATCGTACCTTTACCACAATATAAGTAATAGCACTACCATAACTTTACACTTTACAATGAATTAGATATCTTATTCGAAACCTTCGACCTTGAAATAAAATCGTTCTCATTGGTCGAAGGATCGTAATTTCCCAAATTTACTTTTATCACCGCATACCATCGCTTTAGAAGGTACGCAGATAAAAAAAACACTTGAAGCCATAACAGCTTCCTCCTTGAAATCCTTAATTTCGTATATTACGTAAACTGTGAGGTCAATGACACGAGGCCCGGCGAATACGACCGCCAGAACACTGTTGTTTGGCGAATGAAAGATTTATATGGACATACGCAATATTAATTTATATTGCTCGACTAATGCTCGTCTGCACTAAAGTGTGACAGCTCCTAAGTTCGCACTTATTCATTAAATTTTACTTAGTAATTTTTTTTATCCCTCTATGACGTATACATCTTGCAATGCATTTGCGTACACCCTAGAGAGCTAAGTGCGACCTTAAGAGCTGTTAAACTTTAGTACAGGCGGGCATGACACTTCTCTACTACAGCAGTTTCATGTAGTTAGTGTGTTAAATTAGTGTTTAAGTTTGACATTTTAGTACTATTGTTTACTATGTGGTACTGGTGATGATAACACTATTTGTAGCATAGCGAGCCCGACATACATTACATTGTACAGAGTCTACAATACAAGCTCGCAGGTGGTATGCTTACTTCATATTATGTCGGGTGGGGGCGTGTGTTTTAGCGATAAGGTCTATGGATGGGTTCCAGATCCGTAGTTAAGGTAACCAATGGTTAAAAACTTCAACAAACTTTGACCATCGGTTAGAATTTATTCGTTTTTAACCATCGGTTAGCTTAACTATGGTAAAAAAAACCAACCTTAACGGAGTAAAGTTATTTTTGCTAGTTTCTGTTTAGCATTTAAGCGTTTTGAAACGTGACAAAACATAGGAAATGTTACACTGTGGCGTTCAGTATTTTTGTTTGTGCTTCCTTGAATAGCCGTAACAAAAACAAGTGACGAACAATGTGGTTTGTTGACATAAGTAATGAATAACGTACAAATTATAAATACAAATACATAAAGTTGATCTGAGAGAATATGACTATTATATTGTACTGCGAGTGTTGATACCGCTCAAATAAAAATACTCCCAATGATGTCATATTTTTAAATAAAATAATTTATTTATAGAATTGTCGTATCCATAATATTCTATCTTCAAAACCAGCTGACGCGAAAGACGGGTCGCACGCGGCCCGCTGTCAGCTTGATCGAATCCCCAAAACCAGATTAACGCGGACCCTTTCCCGTAAAACAATCATAAAGAGAATCATTAAATGTGTCAGTTCAAGTTATATTGGTCTATGTGAAATGTGGTGTGAACCAATTATGGTGTTCTGTCACCTGCTACGTTTCACAAGTTATAATTAAGTTGAAAGTGTCTACTTTTGTTTAAACTGGCAAAGTGATTAATTTGAAAGTGGAAAACCTTCTCATAATTAAAGTGAACATCCCCGAACTGAGACATGGTCTCTTACTGTTGGCCTCATTAGTAAGCTCAAAGTCACGCAACGAGCTATGGAGAGAGCTATGCTCGGTGTTTCCCTGCGAAAGTGACCGATATAGCTCTTAGAATTAGCAAGTTGAAATGGCAATGAGCAGGCAAAGAGGTATATGTACTACGTACTAGAGAAGCTATTCGAAGCACAAATAGTTGTCATTTTTTTGTATAATTTAACAAAAATCCGCTACAGCGCTTTACAAGATTAAATCGTCTAACCAACGATCACAACACGCAGCGCTAGTGCAATGGCACATTCGGATCATAATTTGTACTGATATTCACTGCTGCACGTGCAGTCGCTTTGAGAGCTGAGCATCGTATGAGCAAGAAGATGCTCATAGGCATATTTGCAGTGGTTGACAGTGCAAGTTAGAGATGTCCTGTCTAGTGTATACATAGAAGTCTTTGTGAGCAGGCCACATCGCTCGTAGAACTGACAACCAATGGGGAAGAAAGTTTCTCGAGTGGCGACCACGAACCGGGAGACGTAGCGTAGGCCGGCCCCTAGTCGGTGGACCGACGATCTGGTGAAAGCCGCGGGGAGCCGATGGATGCAGGAAGCGAGCAGTCGCTAAAGATGGCGCGCTCTGGGGGAGGCCTATGTTCAGCAGTGGACGTCTTCAGGCTGTTGATGAACATCCCCGGCCCAGGATGTTGACTGCTTCTTCTATAATATTTACAGTGGTACTGAAACGCGAAGCAGTATTTGGTCTCGGTCATCGCTTTGAAACACAGGGAATTTAGAGAACCCATAGATGATTGAAATTATATCAATAAAAAATGTTTTAATACATTTGGTGGTGAATTGGCGATCGATCCACGAAGCTGTGATAAAAATGCAATTCGCGAAAAACTTCGTGATTTAAATCTTTAAATCGTAAGTAAAAGCTAGGTGTTGAAACTGTCCCATCTATACATTGCTCATGATCAGTTCCAATTCCAATTAAGTAAACCTAAGAGTTTCACAGAAACAATCTGAATAACTTTGTACAAATTTGAAGCTAGTAAGCTAATTATGTTGGACCCACCAATATTATAAATGCAAATGTAGGTATGTATTTAGAATGAAACTGACTGAGCGCGCGCTGGTGGCACTGGGAGTCTAGCAAAGATCACTTTCCATTAGCGCTAACGCCAAACGATAACTCTAAGGCTGACATTCACAAACAAGTTTGTGAATGTGAATGAAGTTTGTGTTTGAGTTTGTTGTGATCAAACTCGAACAAGTTCGAGTTTGATCTCAAACTTTGTTATGTCAGAAATTGAGTCTAAACTCAAACTCCAATCGTATCGGCATTCACAGTCGAGTTTAGCATAATGGAGTACGAGTATAAGCTCAGCTAAGAATGAGACGGGATGAGCCGCGAAATTGGTGACTCGAGCCGTGCTCAGACACCGCCATCTTTGCTATCACGCCTGTTTTTAAATACAATGCTGTTTAGAATCAATTTTTAAGATGGTTATTGTGAAGAAATTAATTTTGTATTAAAATAAAATTAATAAATTACAAAATAAAACTGAGTAATAATTTTATTTAAAATCAAAATAACATTCAAAGCAAATTCAAAAATAAATATACCAGTTACTTTTTGGCAGATAAGTTACTGTGTGTTTTCTTTGTTGTATTCATTTTCTAAGAAGCATTCATTTTAGCTTCTAGAATTTGTATGTATTCTTTGAACACTAAAGACGATTTATTTTTCATTGCTTTACTTAACCTACTGCTACGTCCGTGTCCGCTCACTCGTTTTTTAATAAATTTAGGTAATTAACAACATATTTATAATAATTTTTACTTTGAAAAACAAAAATAGATAACGGCGCGCTTTCCAGAATACAGAATAATAATCTAAAATGGCGCGCTTTTTATATTCTCCTGCAAACAGTATATCACCACCATGTTTGGTCTCCTGTTTCTGTTTTTCATATGATATTTGCTATTGTTTCTCTCTTTTTAACATAATACTGCCAAATAAAAAAAGAAAATCATTGCTCACTAATGTCAAACTACGCTTGTCTATGGCTGGAGTCGAACTTCACGGAGTTATCGTTTGATCTCGTCTCTGAATTTAACGACGCGGAGTATACTCACCGAGTCCGGAGTTCGATCTCACGTGAGACCGATGGGAGTAAACTCAATGCATTGACTCTGAATGTCAGCCTTAGTGTCGCCGCACACGAGCCACTCGCGACAGCCACAAACGCCGCGAACGCAAACGAAACAAACGACAAACGATTGTAGCGTGTGGCGGCCACCGGCGTCAACCATGTGCGGCGAGTCCATACAAAATGTATGAAAACTATAGGAAATATGCCGGTGGCGGCATTTTGTGGTTGTGGTCGGTGGCCCATGTGCGGGAAGCCTAACATTAGCTATGACATAACCTGCTGAAAACTTTTCCGCAGGTAATGGCATAGCTAATGTCATTCCCATATATTTCGAGTTATCGTTTGGCGTTAACGCTAATGGAAAGGTATCTTTGCTAGACCCCCTGTGTACTTTAGCTCATGGAAAAGGACATATTATAGGGTACTTTTTACGCCGGGAAATTTTACATTTTCTGTGGAATATAAATTATATTATAGACCGTATAATAATATCGGGGCACGGCCAGTTTCTGATAAACCTGTAGCTTCCTCTATTACCATATATTATTATACATGCAATTAAGGCTTGAGTTATGAATAGTGTTTTCAATTTCAAATCGCCACTTTTCCATCGATTTTCCATATTACATACACCTCATAAAATACCTATTCCCTCTGTTTAAACCAGGTCAGACGGCAATGTGTGTTACAATATTTCACAAGGGTTGCCACCCGAGCCACGTTGTTTACATCAATTTATTTCCACAGAGGGTGTTTGGAACGTTTTTGAAAGTTAAATACCCATTAATAAAGCTTTTTGTTAAGCCGGCATTAGAGTTTCACAGTTCACAAAATCGGTATGATATTAGAGTGCGTATACTTCCAGTGATTGGGTAAGGTTTTATTAGAATTTAAATAATTCTCGGGCACTATTTGTTTGCTTGCGAATCGTGGTCTCTTTTAGCTCTCTCGACAAATATTATAACCCTTGCTAGAAATAAATGCTTTATTAATATAACTGTAACCAAGGTAAAATATATTATATAGGATAATTTAGAAAAATCTCCTTGGAATCCAAAAATATAGTTAAAGAATTTGAATTTTTATGAAAAAACAAAACATAATCGAATTTTTTTTTACAACCAGCCACTATGTCATCAATAACAAAAAAGTTTACTTACATACGCACTTTGAGTGAGTAAATACTTAGAAATTAATTAATATAAATGGTAAATTTGTAATATCATGCATGTTGCTTAGACTTTTTTGATGTGTGTATTAAAATGTCAGGGCGTCAAGAAGCTGATGACTGTCTGGGAGTTCTGGGCAGGTTCGTATGTGTAATCTTAAACTAATTAACTAATTAATAGTTTCGTTGAAACTAGTAAGTGATTGTAGACAGCCCTTGGCGGTTGTGTAACGTGCATATTGAACAAGTTGAGGTCTAGCTCTCGAGAACAATTGATTTCAAGGCGCAAATAATGAATAATCCAATCGTCATTGAGGTTGAACGTGTGCGTCGAGGCCTTGTTTCATCTTCACCACGTATATTTATAGAAACGGACTTTGATAAAGCTAATCAATTTCTAATATTCTGAATACTTTAAGTATTAAAACAACAAGTCCATAAGGTCAAGGCAAAGACCGCCGTGTAGACTAGACTGGACATCGCTGACTAGCACTGTCAGCCACAGCAAGTATGCCAGCCAGCATACTTTCGCTTATATGAAGCTGGGCACTCAAAGCGACTGCACGTGTATTACGATAAAAATTATGATCCGAAAATTTCATCGTGCGTGCTCAGATAGTTGGGGAAAATAAACAAAAGCGTCGCTTTGAGCACAAAATAGTACAGAAATCAATCACCATAGTAAGTGCGCTCGAGCAACGCACACATAGACACCGCTCACCGACACGATGTCTCGGAGTCTTTCGGAGTAGTGCGAGCGCGAGTGCCATCCGCTTGAGACACGCGTCTGTGAACTTTCTTGTGCATAAATGGAGCAATAAAAAAAGCTATTATAATTGTTTTGTGGACGGTTATTTAAATACAACATTAAAGAGTGAATTGTCGTTTTTTAAGCTACCAGTTGTTTCAGAGAGGTAAGGTATTTGTTTGTATTTCGACGGTTCGTTTAAACGTAACACAGAACAGTTAGGTACGTAGGTAAATAATTAAAGGTAGGTTAGGTTTTGCTTAGCGAGCCGGCCGCCGTGCCCGAGATAGATAGCAAGATATTTTCTGTGACAAATTAATATAACAGTAACATTGAAATTGAAATATTTTATTTCTTTAGTTGTTATATTTCCATTCTTCCCGTTTCATTCTCAACGATAAATCAAGCAACTAGATACGAGTGCCACTACCACGATAGCTTTTTGTGCATAACCCTAGCGCGAGCGCCGAGCGTAGGTATAAAAAGTGAAGTACATACATGTGATTGACTTCTGTTCTTTTCTATTTTGTGCTTTGAGTGTCTAGTTTCGTATTAGCGAAAGTATACTGTTACTGTCCCGGCTCGCTGTGGTCGACAGTGCCAGTTAGAGATGTCTTATCTAGTATACATAGAGGTCTTTGGTTCAAGGTCGTATTTTAATGTTTTATAGAGGGCACACGTACTGAAGTAGAAAACACCCCAATACGTTCCCACATCTGGGACACGGACCTTCTCTCACATGGAAATAGTGTAATAGTGGCCATAATCCAACACGCTGCACAAGTGCGGGTTGGTGGATGACACATGTTCTCGAATCTTGTGATTCTTGAGCATGCCTGTTCCCTCACGATGTTTTCCGTTTTAAAAAGGAGTGCAAATTCTGATCATAGCTTAAAAAGTCATTGGTGAAGGGGCGAAAGGGATTCGAAGCAGGTTGGCACTCGCTCAGATAAGGATAAACTATGCTGATAAGTAATTGATGAATGTGCAAACAAAATTATTAATCTAAATATTAGCTAGGCTATTTAAAGCGACTGTATCAAATGACGATGGATTTGTCCTTGTGCACAGGGATTTTCCTCATAAAGTTATTCGATGAACGGGCATGAACGGAAATGCCTTATTTTTATTGATTGCTTGCGCTTGACCACTATTTCACCTGCTGGTAAGTGAGGATGCGGTCTAGGATGTAACGCGCTTGCCTAGAAGATACCTGTTCACTATCGTTTTCAAGACTCCAAGATTGCCTCTCCAGACTCCAAAGCGTTCCACTCTTGGGCTGTTCGCATGATAAATGTGGAAGCAAATCGCTTTGTTGGCACATGCGGGATGTTCACCATGTAACGATGGCGTTTTTTCGTACATCTGGTTGTCCGATGGTGGAATAGTGATGGCGAAATCAGGTTATGCAACTCCAGTGCGCACTCTCCAAAACCGATAAATGACCGATAATCTGGCAACTTTGCGTCTATGGGCGAGGCTCTGGTAGCAGAGACACAAACAATTCATTGCCTATGGGCTTCTTGGCGCGTTATTTCAATAAAATTAAACAAGGTAAATAGAAGGTAAACTCGCGGCTCTGTAGTTTTCTTATTAAGATGAACCAAACACGGCATAAACTCAAACAAAATACAAAATACTGCACTTTAAACCGATCCAAACTGTACGTGATAGGTTCAAATCAGTAAAAATTACTGTACAAAGTATACGCCTACGATATTCCGCCGATGCCGATGGTAACCTTGAAAAGGCATCACCAGCCCGCCAACTACTAGTTAAATACATATATCAGGTCCAAAGTACTGTGTCATATTAAAATGTTTATTTTTTTACTCAATGAAGGTGACAACTTTAAGTGTTAATTATTGCGATAGAGTACTAGTTAGTAGTAAGCAATTAATTACCGTAGTATCATCATGTCTTACGCGTTTATTTAACTTAGTATTAGTTACGTGTTGTATTGCCGATAATTATGTTTGTGCGGTATCATTATGATTTGCAAGGACTAGCGGTTGTTAATTATGCGATTATAAACCTTGTAAGGTTTTTAAAAACACATGACTAACCATTTAACCTTGATGAAAATCCATGAAACATTGACATTATTTTTACTATTTCAAATCTACTGAAATTCCACCACCACCGCTACCACCGCTTTGCCAGTTATTCTGCCGCCGAGCAGTAGTGTGCAAGCACTACTGTGTTCCGGTTTGAAGGGCATTGTAGCTAGTGAAATTACTGGGCAAATAAGACCTTATAAACATCTACAATTTTTTTAGACTGTGTGATGTCTCTGCAGGGTGTACGTGCGCAGTGCGCAGTGTCACGAGCAACTTTAATTTAGAGTTCCATGGGACACTGCAATCTATTATAGGCCGTGACGCGTAACACCAGGCGAACGACTAGCTCGTCACGTCATTCATTCAATAAAAAAAAACTTCCACAGATTTTTACAATTTGTGGAAATTTTGGATATAAAATTATCTTTACTTCCCTCTCAATTTCGTAAGACACATACTATGTACGTAGGTACAAGATTATTTAAAGTACCAATAACGCCCGAGCTAAAAGTTCATTCGACATAAATCGTTCCCGATCCGATCCTAAAGAAACCCTCTAGAGAAATATTGGTAACGAAATACTTTTTTACAGCGGAAAAGGCCTAAGTTTATCTAACAAGGAAAGAGGAGAACCGTTATTCAATACCGTAATACGTTATCCTTGTTGGGAACAGAATAAAGGGAAACAAAAATAGGGCTCAGAGTGTTTTGTTGTAGAATACGTGATGTAATAAATTACTCATTTTTTGAAGAGCGTACTAGGCAGGACTTTTCTGCAAAGTTCGTTTAGGTAGATGATACCACCGCTTTGCCAGATATTCTGCCGCCAAGCAGTAGTGTGAAGCACAGCTGTGTTCCGGTTTGAAAGGCATTGTAGCTAGTGAGATTACTGGGCAAATGAGACTTTAAGACCTGATCACACAGTCTAATAATCTTATTACTAGACTGTGTGAAGTCTCAGGATGACGTGCGGCAGTGCAGTGTCACGCAAAACAATGTTGTTAAGTGGTCGGATGCATCCTCGGATGTGTACAGGTTGAATTGCGGAGTGAGGCAGGGGGGGATAACATCACCTAAACTGTTCAACCTGTACATAAACGGCTTGATCGCTGGGCTTAGCAAAACTAATGTCGGATGCTCAATTGACGGAGTAATGGTCAATAATATAAGCTACGCAGACGACATGGTTTTGTTGAGCCCGTCGATCGGAGCATTGAACAGGCTACTGAAGCTTTGTGAGGCATATGCTGCGGCCCATGGACTCAGGTATAATGCAAAAAAAAGTGAGCTAATGCTCTTCAAGGCGGGGAGTAAAAGTTACTCAACCCTTGATGTAAAGCTAAATGGAGCTCCTCTTACTTGGGTTAAGCAGTTTAAGTACCTGGGTCACTGGGTCACAGATGATATGTCGGATGAACTGGATATTGAGAGGGAACGTAGAGCATTGTCGGTTAGATGCAATATGCTGGCACGCAGTTTGCACGCTGCACTATGCCAGTGAAAGTAACTTTATTCAAAGCATTTTGCCAATCATTTTACGCGTGCAGCCTGTGGACCAAGTATACGCAGAAAACTTACAATGCTCTACGGATCCAGTATAATAATGGGTTCAGGATGCTGTTGGGTCTGCCTCGGTTCTGTAGCGCGTCCGGAATGTTCGCCGACGCGCACACGGATGACTTTTTTGCAATCATGCGTGCGCGCGCGGCGTCCCTGAGGCAGCGCGTGTGGGGCACAACCAACAGCCTCCTGGCCCTAGCAGCTGGAGACTGCACGAGTGGCTTTCTGAAGCGGTGGGTCGCGCTGCACAAACCTGCAGCTCAATTCGTGGCTCAGTACGCCCCTAAATAAATAAATGTGATGTTTTTTGCTAATGTGTTTACTAATATAGCTATAAGTTTTATATTACTAACTCTATGGGTGAACAACCTGAAATAAAAGTTTTATTTATTTTAAAACAATATTAATTTAGAGTTCCGAGTGATACTGCAATCTGTTATGGCCAGCCGTGTAGCTAGGGCGTGTGGTAGGCCAGCGCGAATACAAGCCAAAGCCACAGAATAGATATATAGTACTAGGCCAAAGCGGGGATGAGTCGGGGGGGCCGAGCGGCAGGTGCGGTCTAAGTTAGAATGGTTCCAACGCGCAATAATTTAGGTAATTCATAATAATAAATTACTTCCTACCCAGGTAGTTGCCTAATTAGGAATTTAGCAAGGTGTAATAGCATTTAGTGATGACTAAATGCTTCCTAAACCGGTTTCTAATTAGGCAACTAGCTGGGTAGCAAGTAGGCTTCCTTTCCCGAATCCTAACTAGGCGACTGAATTTAGTGTAACGTAATTGCGGCATTAGTTGAAATGGGACACTTTACCAAAAAATTAAATAAAGTAATCAGTTTACTTAACTTTTGGACGTCTGTTCAGAAGTCTCAAGGATTTTGCTACGCAACATTAATTAAGATAAAAATGAACAAATTTCATTGAACTGCTTGATAAAACGTAATGTAAATGGTAATGATTTGACAGGTCATGGACACTGTACACGAGTTTGACCTCTGATAATGATGAAGTGAAATTAAACATTTTTTTCACTTACTCGACAATTAGTAAGTAAAACATTTCTTTAACTATTTTGCGACTTCCGATTTGTGGAATAACTACAATTAATTTTAAAAAAAAAAACGAAGGTCAATCTGAGTCATTGGCCTTTCTTATCTAATTTATTGCTTATACTACTGAAATAAAATGTAACTTTGTTCATTAACATCATGGAACAAGGAGGAGAGGAATGCCAATACACCAAGAAAACAGCGTAGATCAGAAATATGCCAAAAACAGTTTTAAACCTAGATGGCGCTGCAAGATGAGCGGGCTATAAGTTGAACGCAGATCACAAATATGTTAAAAAAACCGTTTTAAACCTAGCCCGCCGTAGCTAGCCGTAAAGCCCGCTCATTTTGCAGCGCCATGTAGGTTTAAAACGGGTTTTTGGCGTATTTCTGATCTACGCTCAACTTATAGCCCGCTCATTTTGCAGCGCCATCTAGGTATATAACGGTTTTTGGCATAATTCTGATCTACGCTGTTTTCTTGGTGTATTGGCATTCCTCTCCTCCATGTTCCATGATTAACATGCAATAAGCCAGCTACACGATTATCAACCTTATAAAATAAGATAAGCTCAAAACTGTTCTTGAGTACAAACAAAACAAGTTACACTAGCTTGAAGAGGTTTTTAGATAAATACTAGGCTAGACAAGTGGTTCCTAAACGGGACATGATGAATGCGTTCGCTGTAATTAACAAAGAAACAGGATTGAACGTATGTGTAAGAACGTGTGTGTTTAAATGGCAATGGGCAGGCCACATCGCTCGAAGAACTGACAACCGATGGGGAAGAAAGGTTCTCGAGTGGCGACCACGAAACGAAAGGCGCAAAGTAGGCCCCCCACTAGGTGGACCGACGATCTGGTGAAAACCGCGGGGAGCCGACGGATGCAGGAGGCGAGCATCCGCTCAAAGTGGCGCTCTCTGGGGGAGGTCTATGTTCAGCAGTGGACGTCTTCAGGCTGTTGATGATGAGGAAGTGTGTAACCCGACTCGGGGACGCTGTAAAGTTCGGTAGAGGCCAACAACAACAAACCCGTTCAAATCAACCAGCACAACTGTATTTGAAAATAAATTTTATCTAGCCGTACGACTAACTCCGATTAAGCCTAACATAACAACAATGGCGTAGCTGGAAATTCCCAACCTTATCAGAGGGCAGTGAATATTCTATCCACCGTTACTACCTCTGTCTCTTTCACTCTTGTAGCGGGAGGAAGGGATGACTGACCGAGAGGTAGGGTTGTGAGCTTTATTTGATAAAATCACAATAAAATGTTACATTCCTTCAATTAAACCCCTCGTGTAGAATATTTATGATTTTTATAGCAGTATCGCCTGCTCAGCGTAATCTACAGATTAATTTGTAAAGGAAAAATTTGAATCACGAGCGGGACTTGAACCCGCATCCATCCGTCCCTAAAGCCGGGACATGCTTTACTTAAGCTACCGTGACAAGTGGTCTCGTGTCCGAATTTATCCTTCACCTTTTTACAACCAACTTACGGGGTTGGCAGCGCCATCTATTGAGAAATTCTTAAGAATTATCCCAACCAGCACGGTCAAGTTACATCAACACAAATGCTGTAAAGATAACGCCTCCCAAATCAATATTTATGATTTTTATAGCAGTATCGCCTGCTCAGCGTAATCTACAGATTAATTTGTAAAGGAAAAGAGTAGAGTTTTAGAACTACTGCAAAGCTTACTAATACAAATAGTATATGGAATGTGATCGGAGCCAGACAATGAGACAACGCATGAGCAGTCAATATGGATTGAATCTTAAAGATACCGGTGAACTGCAAACTATCTTGTCCATGCCATTGTGCGAAGCGGCTAAGACGCTTTTCACAATGGTTTTTGATATAGTTAAATAAGAGCGAACAAATGCAAGGAATGACGGGGCTGTCATAGTCGATGTCGACTCAAAGTTCCAAAAAAAAAACTAGATTAAAAAAAAAAACCAAATAGTATACCTGTATACTATTTGTAATAGCATACCTGAGAATGTACTGCGTTAAAAATACGGGCTTATTTATAGTTTCATGATAATGACAGTTAATTAATTATTTACCTCTAGGGATGTACCTATTCCACAATTTAATTTTAAAAACTACCACCTCTCAAGGATCTTGTTACCAACATAAAAATATTGGTTTTTGGGTCATCATCAGCCGTCCACTGCTAAACATAGGCCTCCCCCAAAGAGTGCCACTTTGAGCGGCTGCTTGCCTCCTGCACCCATCGGGGATTTTGGGTGGTTATTACGAAATAACTTCAAAACAGATTGTAAATTACCTCAACTTGCGCTAAATTAACTATTTTAAAATCATTCACCCATTTTAATGTTCTTGAGTTTTTTTTATAATATTTATAAGCAAAATTAGTACGCATGATGTAAAAAGCTAACAACATTAAGAACAAATTTTTTAGACAGAAAACATGTCACATTACGAAATTGTAAATGTATGTAATAGGCCTATTAGGGATATAATATGTATAGTATTATGTTTATGTAGGTTTTTTTTATGATATATGTATATTATGTACCGTGTACTTATATGTAGGTATAGTACGTTTATGCACAGCGTTTTTGTCTGAAAACCACCGTCCACGTATTTCAGAGTTATTCCTTGCCGTGCAAAGTTGTCTGGAAGAGATCGCTCTGAACGATAAGACTGCCCATTTTTATTGTTCACTTAGCTTATAATTATTTGTGATGTGGTGTTTTAATAAAGAGTTTATCTATCTATCTATAAAAATTGTTCATTGTTCAATGTTGTAGGCAATTATGCAGGCAGCCACACATGGCGGCGCGCGGCGCGTTCGGTCGGGGCGGTCCAGTTTGTATTATCGAGTATCGGTGTGGTCCGATTCCTATGAAAAGCTTATGAGGTTTTCCCGGTATCAGGTTATATTGCGACAGATGTCAGCTAACATAATGGAATCGATTGAATTCTTTATTCAATTAAAAATGTATTCACAAAATTGTCCCTGTTGTGACATATTTAATAAATTTTTCATTTGCCAATGGTATTTTCCCTGAAGTTTTAAAGAAATCTATTGTTAAACCCCTCCATAAAAAAGGGGATAAGTCTGATTTGAATAATTATAGACCTATAACATTAATTCCAGTGTTATCAAAAATTTTTGAAAAGGCTATATACTTATAAGAGGCTTACCTCATTTTTGAACAAATTTGCTGTGATAAAAGAAGAACAGAATGGATTTCAAAAAGGGAAATCAACGACTCTTGCTGCTTTTAAATTGATACAAAATGTTCTTTCTAGTGTAGATAAAAAAATACAAACAATGGTTATATTTTTCGATATGTCTAAGGCGTTTGATTTCGTTTCCCACAGACTACTTTTAGACAAACTAGATAATTATGGAATACGAGGACCTGCCTTGGAATGGATCCGTACGTACTTGTCTAATCGACAACAGTGTGTTGAAATATGTAGTCTAGATAAAAATGCTACCTTAAGCTATGATAGATCTTCATATCACGTAAATGAGTATGGAGTACCTCAGGGAAGCGTTTTGGGACCGCTTCTCTTTTTATTATACATAAATGACTTACCTGACATAACTAATTATAAGTGTACTTTATTCGCAGATGACATTTCCATAATATTGACAAACGAAAATGCGATAAATTTTGACATAGAAATAAATAATACAATTCAATCAATACTTCAATGGTTAGATAATAATAATTTAAAGGTTAATTTGACCAAAACTAACTTTATACAGTTTCAAACCAGGGGTTCAAAAAGCATCGCTCAAAATGTATTACATAATAATAGCGCATTGAAAGAGGTTAATAAAGCTACGTTTTTGGGATTAACTGTAGATAAATATTGTGATTGGAAGTCTCAAATTGACAATGTATGTACTGGGTGGCGCAAAAGTAAAGACCCTATTTGGTTCAGCTATAACATTTTTTCTAAATTAGAAAACTAGATTTAGGTTTTTTTAAATGTATATTTGTGCCATTAAATTTCGTACCATTAGGATTTAAAGATGATGTCTTTTAAATGGTGACCTCCAGAGTTGATACACATTTGAGCCCTATTTATGACATTTTGCAAGATGATTTTCCTTCAAAATTGGTTATGAGTGACGAAGCGCATTTCCATCTCTCAGGGCATGTCAATAAGCAGAATACTCGGTTCTGGGGCACTGATAATCCGCGCATTATTCAAGAAACACCTCTACACCCACTAAAAGTTACTGTATGGTGTGGCATCTGTGTTGACAGAGTGATCGGACCCTATTTTTTCGAAGACGCTGGAGGCAATGCGATAACTGTCACTGGAGAACGCTACAGAACCATGTTACGTGAGTTTTTGATACCCAGTTTGGACGAATTGGGGCTGGAGCACATCTGGTTTCAACAAGACGGCGCTACGGCACACACAGCGCGCGACACTATGGACTTAGTGAGGGACGTTTTCCAAGCCGAGTTATCTCTCGTTTTGGCGATTTGCCTTGGCCTGCAAGATCACCCGATCTGACCAGTCCAGACTTCTTTCTTTGGGGTTTTTTGAAATCTCGGGTGTATGTGAACAAGCCACAGACTCTCGCAGCTCTAAAAGAAAACATTCGTCAAGAAATAACGAACATATCGCAGGAAGTGTTACGGCAAGTTATGCAAAATGTCATAAATAGGGCTCAAATGTGTATCAACTCTGGAGGTCACCATTTAAAAGACATCATCTTTAAATCCTAATGGTACGAAATTTAATGGCACAAATATACATTTAAAAAAACCTAAATCTAGTTTTCTAATTTAGAAAAAATGTTATAGCTGAACCAAATAGGGTCTTTACTTTTGCGCCACCCAGTACAAGAGTAAACAGATTTGTATACGTATTAAATAGATTAAGGAAAACTTCAACACGGCAGACTGTTCTTTTAGCATACCACGGCTATGTAAGCTCGGTGCTACGGTATGGTTTGCTACTTTGGGGAAACTCTACCGACATAAAAAGAGCATTCTTATCGCAGAAGAGGTGTATACGAGCTATTGTAGGTATTCCGCCCTATATATCTTGCAAACCGTTATTTAAGGAACTGGGAATTTTGACTCTGACCAGTATGTACATTTTTGAAATAGGAGTGTTTGTGCGATGTCATCCTGCACTGTTTACCAAAGCAAAAGACTTCTTTTTAAGAAACACAAGGAATGAGGAAAGGCTTGTACTCACCCGTGTGCCTAAGACCACATTGTTCCAAAAAAACTGTTACGCCATGTGTATCACTGTGTACAACAAATTACCACCGTCTATAAAAGACTTGCCCTACGGAATGTTCCGGAAAAAACTTAAACTCTGGCTATTAGAAAAGTCTTTTTACTGTATGAATGACTATCTAATGTTAAATAAGTAATTCATTGATATACATATACTAATTAATTATTTATTATTATTCTTAATTTAATGACATAACAATCATATAATATAATTGAAATTTATTGCAAATGTATACCAATAGAATTATTTACTGTTAAATAACTAATTAATGATTATTCTTATTTTAATGACATAATAATACTATAATATAATTTAAATTTGCAAGTGTATAACACCAACAGAATTATTTAAGTTTATTTGAAAATTGTATTATAGTATTGACCTAAACCTAATAATAATTTTCACATGCCACAAGTAATGGCTAAATGGAAGAACTACTTACTAAATCCTAACACCTACATCTATCTCCATTTATGTGAAATAAATTTCATTTCATTTCATTTCATTTCTTTTCTGAGCATTGGGAAATGCAAAAACATACTGTGAAGTATGACATTGTTTTCAGTTATTTCGGTCTATACACCAAACTACTAAACCGATTTTCATGAAATTTCAATGTGACCGATCTGAATACATATACTGAAAATAAAATAAAACAAATTGGTTTATAAATGACGAAGTTCTAAGTTAACAAACAAACAAAAAAAAGACGAGTTGAGAAACTCCAGTATTTTTAATTCGGATAAAAATGTATTCATTATTCCGATTAAAACACGCTGAATGCTGAATAATAATATTATAACATATAGCTCTGTAGCAAGTAAAGTGAACTATGATGAAAAAATCAATTAAATGAATAAATAAATAATTATTAAATATGTGTGGACATTTCACACAGCGCCATCTAGCCCCAAACTAAGCATAGCTTGTACTATGGGAACCAGATAACAATACAATACATAGATACTTTTTGATTGAAAATACATACATACATAGAATACAATATAACTCCCAGACACAGAACAAACATCCACCACCTCGACACCGCGACATCGTAGACCGCGTCGTCATTTTCCATCAGGTGAAATTGCGCATCACGCAACTCCATTGGGGTAGACAAGATTGAAGGAATGCTACCTCTCTCTATTCTTAAGGTGACGGGTAGGGCCCGATAAGCAGGTAAAAATCCGTTCAAAGAAGCATCGACCTTAACGTGGTAGTCTTAAATATCAATTCAGTCTGCACTTCAGCGCGGCGCTTACGACAAAGACATCGCACGAAATGACTGATTTTGACGGTTTTTAATTAATAACTGTGTTTATACTAGTATTTTTCAAAAAATATGAAGTCATCACAACATATGAATGTTTGTTGAGAATACGCTATTTTTTTTTTTGTAAAAATATATTCGATAGAAAGTCAGTAAAATGGGAACATTCAAATTTTTTGAGGTAGGTTTGCGATGTTTTTCTATAGAGCTAAATTTATTAATCTTGTATTTGCGGTCATCACAAACGACTTAATCCTTACAAATCTGTATGACTCGTGATCCTGAAACATTACTAGGTCGTAACTCATAATAAGGGATTCACTACTAGTTTGAAACCCCAATGAAAATAAACCCAAACGCCTCCATGCTTTGCTTTTATCGCTGGCGCTTGTTACCTTTAAGCCCTGTCTTTACTATTTACTGGCCAGATAATGTGTTTTCTGATAATAATGTTTTTAACCCAGTTTCAGTAAGCCTACGACGGCGTACAATCGATTTTTAGCTCGATTCAACTCGATGGGAAATCGAAGTAATAATGGCAGATTGAAAATCGGTTTGCGAACGCGTTTTTTGTCCGATTCAGTTTTATGGTTAAAGGGAGCTGGAAATATAAAACAGCCATAAAGATATTATAATATATTTTAGACATGTTATAAATAAAATAATTAATAATTAGCAATTGTGTTATCATTCACTCTCTATATTCTTTTTTCTTGCAAGATTGCGACATTGCCTGTTTCATCGCAGAGACCATAATCAAAGTAAAGTCCTAATTTTTGAAATAAGAGAAATAATTTATAGAGATAGTAACATATTGGTGTTCAGATTTAGCTGCAGTTAAGCCTTAGATTTGAAGTGACAGAAGAAATAAGATATGTTATAATTTTATGACAATTCGACAAAACATCGATACAAATCGAACGATCAAAAATTGGGTTCTTCGATGCGAAACATCTCTACTTTACCGACCGCAAAATCTGCACTTTCAGCATGACGCTTTAGAAAGTGGATTACGGTTTATGAACGAGTTTGTTATAATTAGCAATGCTCGGTAATGTATTTTGAAATTGCATTTCATGCACCTGATACAGTAATTGTATTGCAGTTTCGTAAAATTAAGTAAAGCTTTCTACACAAAACACAGTGTGTGTGTTTTGTATTTCCTATTTCTGATTATGCTTCTATTACGTTACGTACGTGGCTGCACAGAATCGCCCAAGTGTTATAATAGCAGAGAATGATTCACACCGCGGTGCGAAAGAGCCTGTTCATTTAGAGCACTTGGGCGATTCACATCACGGTGTGAACCAAGCGCGGTGTGAAACGCCCCATTACCCCAATATTGAACTTTTGCTCACGCTAGTCTACGAAACAGAATAAAACAAAAGCCTCTGAAAAAACTTAAATATTCTAAGCCCCGCTAGGCGATCATGTAACTTGTTGGCAACCGATAGAAACACAAAAATGTATGGATTTGACAGTTGCAGTACGCAGCTTATGTACAGAGTTACTATGGAAATTTTCAAATTTGGATTGAAATTTCTTTTGTTGCATTGCTATCAAAGTTACATAATCACCCCGCCGGTTTCTCGTTAAAAATACTGAACGCTCATTGGTTGAAGACAGCCGAGGATCAACTGGCAACCAATGAGCATTCCGTATTTTTAAGTTAACACGAGTTTAACTTCAACAAGAGTATGAGAAACCGGGGGTAAGTCAAAAACGATGGTAATGCGGAGGCAGTCTCTTCCCTGTACCATTGTTTGAACAAATCCTACCCTTTGGTTCCACTGAGACAAAAACAAATTGATTAAATATATAATAAATCTTCTTTTTAGTTTTAGTTTTAAGCAAGTGGTTAGTGATATGAAAAATAAATAAAATAATAAATGTGTGGACATTACACACAGCGCCATCTAGCTCCAAACTAAGCAAAGCTTGTACTATATGGGAACCAGATAACTGATACAATACTAAGATACTTTTTGTTTGTAAATAATACATAGAATACAATATGTAACACCCAGACACAGAACAAAACAAATGTTGTCCCAGGTGGGAACCGAACCCACCACCACCACGTAATTAGTGCTGCTTCTAAACAATACTTCCAAAGCCAAATTCGACCCCAAAGGAAAGCCTTGGGCTCTTTCCAAATGTCATTCCACCGGAATGCCTCTCCCGCCGTACTTATATCATTTTGGAAGGTATTCATTTTGTTTGGCGAAAACCCAACTATATTGATTTGGTTTATTTTAATAAGCTAAACCGGGTCTATTCATCGTTCGCGCATAGATTTATAAAAATTAACATTTGACTAACCTTGACGTTTTGACTAAGGGTGGGTTTTATTATCCGTAGTTAATGTAACCGATGGTTAAAATCTCGTAAAAAAATTTGACCATTGGTTAGAATTCGTTGGAGTTTTTAACCTTTGGTTACCTTTAACTATGGATTAAAAGCCCACCTTTAGTCACATTGCATGGCTCAGTGGTCACGAGTAAGCATGAACATATCCTATAAAATTAGAAAGAAAACATGCAATTATTTATAACAATAAAAAAGATAACGATGGCACAGTAATGCGAATAATCGTACTTGCGAAAGTTTCTATAACTTTTAATTAATTTATTTTAATCGCACTAATATTATAAAGCCGAAAGTTTGTGTGTATGTATGTATGTTACTTCTACACGCTCAAACGGCTGGAAGGTTTGGATGAAATTAGGATAATGATAGCTATAATTAAGAATCAAACGAACTTACCTAGTGAAGTTTGATGTCTAATTATGCGAGTATCTCGTACGAAGATGATTGTTTGTTTACGTGCAGCAGTACAACGTATCATGCTGCCCTTGTCACACTTTAAAGCCTCACTATTTATAAAAATCTCTTGTCTCTTTCACCTCTGCGTCTTCCCGCTTCAGCCACTCTCTAGCGCCATTACTGTAAAGCCTATGATTTAATTTTTCGATCTAACTGGGTCTGAATTCGGGATGGGTGGGAGTGTACAATCATCTTCGTACGAGATACTCGCATAATTAGACATCAAACTTCACTAGGTAAGTTCGTTTGATTCTTAATTATACTTCGTATCTCGTACGAAGATGATTGTTTGTTTACGTGCAGGATGTTTAAAGCACCGAAAAATTATATCATTGAAATAAGAGATAAAATAAAATATGTATACTTAATTAAGTATATGTGAACTTATTTGAAAGCATCTTTTATTTTAGCAACAATTTTACATATCATAATTATATTAATCAAAACATTAATCAACATTTATATTAAGTATTATAACCTATTGTATGTTATAAAAACAAAACAGTTTATCAATTATGTACTACTATAATGCAATTCTTTAAAATAGTGCGCCAACAAAATTATTTGTGGTACTGATTAGTTCTTTGTTATAGTACTTTAAGAATGTGTTGGACGAGGCACTCCAACCTGCTTGTTTTCTTATCTCTTCTATACTAACACCAGCTCGTTTAGCCGCTGATGTTGAGGCATGCCTCGTTGAATGAGCTCCAAAGATGGTTGTGTCTATACCGCTCTTTTCAAGAGAATCTTTGACCCAATGGCCTAAGGTTTGGGACCCAACATTTTTATGAGGTTTTCTATAGCTAATAAAAAGACTGGTATCGTTATTAGACCTCAAACCCTGAGTCTTATCTAAATAATTTTTTACAGCAAGCGCTGGACAGATTTTAGGATCTTCTTTTATAAACGGCAGAGTTATCACAGGTTGGTTAACTCCTGGCCTAGAAGTCTTTAGTAAATCAACTATTTTAATCACAATTGAATCACTATTGATCAAAATATTACTTATTTTAATAACACTCAGCGTTTGCATTCGTTGAGCTGATGCAAGAGCAAGTAATGTGACAGTTTTTAATGACAGATCCTGTAAACTTACATTTTCATACGGATAAAACTTACTAAAGTATTTCAGCACTATGCTTGGATCCCATGTTACATCATATTTAGGTTTAGGTGGATTCAATCTATAAATGCCTTTAAAAAGGCGATTTATTAAGTCATTATTAGTAATTGTTGTGCCTAGAATAAGTGAAAGTGCAGATCTAGTAGTGTTCAATGTACTATAACTAGCTCCGATCGTGTGTTTTTCCGTTAAAAATAAAATTATTTGAGACAAATCAGGTTCATAAAAATCAAAGTCTCTATCGTCACAAAACTGCCACCAAGATTTTAGACATGAATTATATTGACTTAGGGTATTCTTTGCAAATGATGCCATCATTATGTCCAGTGAAGCTATTGGGACTCCACGCTTGATTAGCGAACACCGGATACTTTCGCTGCCACCAGGGTAAGGTCTTGGTAAAGTGGGTGTGGCTCTCTGAAAGGGGAAATTAACAGGGCTTTTTCAGGCTCAAAATATATTTCTTTTGAAACTGTTAGTCTACGATATAAGGGGTACCACGGCTGTGAAGGCCAATATGGTACTACCAAAATGCCTTCAGCCTTGTCTACAATAATTTTTTGAATAGTTTTGGCTATCATGCTGAACGGAGGAAAGGCGTAAAATCTAATACCGTGCCAATCAATTGTGAAAGCATCGATAACTTCAGATTGTGGATCTAGTTTCCACGAGGCATATCTACTACATTTATGGTTCTGGATACTTGCAAAAAGGTCGAACTCTAGCGTTCCGAATGTTTTAGCAATGTCATTGAAAGCGTAATCTGCTAGCTCCCATTCCGTGTCAACTTTAGTTTTGCGCGATTGTTAACCCGCCTTCACGTTATCACATGATTTAATATACGATGCAAAAATAAACAAGTTACGATATTCACACCATTGCCAAATCTGACGAGCTAGATTACTTAAATGAGGGTATTTGACTCCACCCATCCTATTTATGTATGATATAGCCGTAGTGTTATCAATGCGTAACAACAAGTCACAGTCTTTTAAGTGAGATGCAAATATTTTTAGCCCATAAAAAGCCGCCTGCAGTTCCAAAAAATTTATGTGATATGATCTTTCCAACGTTGTCCAATGACCATTAGCGGTCTTATTAGCGCAAGCTACACCCCAACCAGTAGCTGCAGAATCACTAAAAATCTCTAAAACATAGTTGTCTTTTCGAAAGGGAGAAACCGACGTGTCGATGTGATCTCTCCACCAAATAAGTTCTGAGCGGGTGTTAGTTCCTAAGGTCATTCTTTTATTGTAGTTGTTTGAATAATTTAAGGCAAGAAACTTTTCTCTCTCAAGCAGCTTCGTGTATACCCAGCCATACTTAATAGCTGGGCAGGCCGACGTCAGGAGACCGAGTAGTTCAGCCAATTGCCGGACGGTGCATTTATTTATTCGCAAGAAGGTATTGACTCTATCTTTAATCCGTAATCGTTTCTCAGTAGGCAATGAGAGTGTCATGTCAGTCGTATTGAATACAAAGCCTAAGAATTTGCAAACTTTTTTGGGCTCCAATTGGCTCTTTTCTAAATTTATAAGGAATCCTAGTTTCGTTAATATATTTTTTGTTGCGATTACATTGTTGCAACATTGCTGATAAGAATCTGCAATACATAAAAAATCATCTAAGTACACTACGGATAGGTGATCGTTAGATCGTAAATGCAACAAGACAGGTTTCAATAGTTTTGTGAATACATATGGTGCCGTGCAAAGTCCAAATGGTAGAACATTAAATTCAAATAACTGAGAACCCCACTTTTTAGAACTCCATTGAAAGCGCAAATTTTTTCTGTCATCTTTATGTACCGAAATTAAAAAATATGCGTCTTTTAAATCGAGAGAGGACATAAAAAAATTATTATCTATCAATTTTAAGGCAGTGCGATAATCCTCCATCTTAAAGTGATGTACTTGTATACACTTATTTAGCTGTTTGAGGTTCAAAATAAACCTATTTTTTCCGTTAGGTTTAGGTACAGTAAATATTGGCGAGATAAACTGTCCTTCGCAAGGATCACACTGAGAAATAAACTGAGAGTCTAAAAGATCAGCAATGCAACTATCGATTATACTGACTTCAGTCTGTGATCGACATGCATTCCTAGGTGCATGACTTTGTATTGGAGTCTTCATAAAAGGTATTCGATAACCTTTGATCCATGATAATATCACGGGATCATTGGTTAGACTAAGCCATTCGTTATAAAAATATTGTAGGCGACCAGCAACAGGAATGTTATCTACCTCTATTTGCGTAGCTAGTGTTTCCTCGACGGCTGGCGATACGCTGCGCTGCCCCTCATACTGGTCTTCGAGCTGGTCCTCGAAGTCGTCGACTCGTGCTGCCGCGCTCGTGGCTGCCGCTGTTGGTTGGGGTACGCTCGCGATTCGGCAGCTGCTTGCCGCGTCACCCCCCTCGCGTTTAAAGCACCGCGTCTTGAGTTGGTCGGCTGAGCCGTAACTGGTTGCTTTGACTTACTTCTGTCGAATGCAGGTCGTAACTCTGTACCAGATTTGTAAATAGCTTTTGATGATTTTAATTGTTCCGCCAAGTCAGCACCAAAGAGATGTTCATCAATTTTTGTGCTTTTTACCGTTTCTTTTGTATGTTTATTGAGTGTATTGGTTATAGCATATCGTCGCGATTGCGATTCTCTGTAGTGCAGATCACAAAGGATTTTACTAGCATCATTTATAAGCTTAACAATGTCTTGCTCATTTCTTGATAAAGCTACATTTAAAGCTTTTCCTAAAGCTGCAATGCAGCTGGACATTTGGTTTTGTTTACTCTGGCTGAACAAATCCTTTTTTAAGTTGACTTCAGAAAGCGCAGCTTTAATTTCTAAGTTTAATTTAGGGGCCTTAGAATTACAATTTTCTGGTGGTAAATATGATTTTAGTAGTTCGGTCTTTACCTCCTTGGACAGACCATTGACCAAGATATGCTTCCATCGCGAAGCTACATCCCTGTGCAAGTTTTCTCCATACTGTACTTCGGAACTGGGATCCGTTCCTAAAATTTCTAGAATATCTTGATTTAGTTCCATATATTCATCAGCTGGAGGTGCTGGGGGTTCGATATCATTTTGAATGACCGGATGAGTATCTGGGATTTCATCTGAAATTGTAAATAAATTAAGCAGGTACTACGATATGTAAGTGCAAGGAGCTACAAAGCAGTAAAACCGTATAGGATTTTTCATAAAATAAGAGCTATTTCATTTTACCATGTAGGTAAATAAGAGCAATAATTCATTAATGTAATATTATGCATGTATTTATACATATTATAAGGGTGGCCATATAGGCAGGTAGGTAACGCCTTAAGCTCGAACACGATATACGTGGAGATAGTTATATAGTCAGCAATTCATATAGAATGCCTTTATTTTTGTATTCATATAGAATACTTGCAGTCATTCTACACGATATACGTGGAACTCTGCACACATACAATGCTATGTATGTAGGGACATTTCAGCAAGCACGGATATACCGCACCCGGGTGGCGCCAGGCTGGCGGGCAGAAGGTGGCGCGTGCGGTGGTGCGTGACGGCTGCGAGCGGGGCGGCTAGGCTGTGGCCGCTATCTACTCTATACGTCGCTTGCGTTGGATTCATGTTCTAACTTGTTGAATTTGCACTTTGTTCACTGCTTACCTAACTGTTCTAAATCACTTGCATTATTTAAATCGCCTGCAGCCATATTTACGGGCTGATAATCGGATGAATCACTTTTTGATTCAGATGAAGTCGAAATTTTTCGTCTTCGTTTCAACTTGTGTTCCAGCTTTTTTATCTTCTTGGCTATTTTATCAAATTCACTATCCCTGGAACGTTTTCTTTTATTACCCATGGCGGTAAAATTTGGTTTAACTATGTATCTGAAATAAATCTAAACACAATATTCGATGTGACTCGGACAACACAAAAACGCGTAATGGCGCTAGAGAGTGGCTGAAGCGGGAAGACGCAGAGGTGAAAGAGACAAGAGATTTTTATAAATAGTGAGGCTTTAAAGTGTGACAAGGGCAGCATGATACGTTGTACTGCTGCACGTAAACAAACAATCATCTTCGTACGAGATACGAAGTATAATATACTGGATTAACACATAGGCTAATTTCTATCCGCGGGTGAAATCGCGGTGCGTAACCTGTAATGCGTTTCTGCATTAGAATCTTTGTCCGTCTACTAGACCATAGGTAGACGGTCAAAATTGGAGCAATATGGATGCAAAAACACACTGTCAGTTAGGCCGGATTTCCACCTGCAAGAAAACTTCTGCAAGAAGTGTCCGACCGTCTATCAGACTGTAGCTTGAACGTGTAAACTATTGTAATTGTAATTTACACTAGTTTAGGTACATTTTTAAGCTACAGTCTAATAGACGGTCGGACGCTTCTTGCAGAAGTTTTCTTGCAAGTGGAAACCCGGCCTTAGGTTGCATATTGCGGTGAGTGTACCTTGACTTGGTAAGATTAGTAAGGTTACGAAATAAGATATCAAGTCATTATAATGTATACCTTACTTACCTCCCACCCACCGGTAGTGGGCTGGAGCATTAAAATTTGGACTGTCTAATGTCTATAGGCCATCGCGGCTAGTATACATATTATACAGTCCAAATGTTTTTTGTAGTAGATCCTGTAGCTAGTTTATTCGTTTAAAAAAAATGTATACCTAGCAGTACCTGCAACTTTGTTTATATGAAACCTTTTAAGATTACGTAAGATAAAAACTTGTTTCGCTAGCAAGTTGCAGTTTTAGAGGTCGATTTTATATTTTTAAGCGATTATCTATTCAAAACACCAAGGAATTTAGTAGGTGATATTAATATAACGTTACTTATGGCTAGAATGGGTTATTGGCTGTCTGAGTGAAGGTCAAGATAACAGAATGTTCGAAAACACATAAGGATAAATTAATAGAATATTTACAAAGAAATGATTCTAGAAGAAATTCTTTTAGAAGTGGCAATGGGCAGGCACATCGCTCGTAGAACTGACAAGGAAAGGTTCTCGAGTGACGACCACGAACCGCAAGACGCAGCGTAGGCCGGCCCCCACTAGGTGGACTGACGATATGGTGAAAGCCGCGAGAACCGATGGATGCCAGAGGCGAGCAGCCGCTTAAAGTGGCGCGCTCTGGGGGAGGTCTATGTTCAGCATTGGACGTCTTCAGGCTGTTGATGATGATTGTACCATTAAACATTATAATTTTTCACTAACAAGCCAAAGACTACGAGAATGATAGCTTTTTCTGGCAACAGTCTGACTCCCCTTCGCGTCCAAATGTGCGCCAGTCAGTGTTGTAAATTGGGATAAAAAACAATTCAACCAACTTATTGTCGGTTTCTGTAATAGGAAGAAATTAGTAAATTTACGACAATAGGATGCTTTTTATCCCGGAAAATTAAGCCCCCGCGCGAAAGCGAATAAACAGCGGCGCCATAAATCTAAACATGTAACAACTACATCTTGTATATTCCATCATCGCAAAAATGTCATGTTGTTAACGGAAACGTGGCTGAATGAAGAAAACAGGAGTCAGTTAAAATAAAAAAAGAATTTTCCATATCGTTTTATAAATGACTGAGATATAAGGTGACAAACAATTTAAAACAAAGATAAAAAAATACAATTGAATTCAGAACCTGCTACTTTATTTAAGTCGGCTGAAAATTGAATAAAAATGCTGTTTAAAGCGGGCAGTTAAATATTTGAAAACTGTAACGATGAATGCAAGGCAAACAAAATTAGGTAGCATTGACCGTGTTTGATTGAATTAAAACCACTAATTGGATTAATCGTAGTGCAGGCGTGTTGTATCGATCGCCGTCGATGGTCGAATATGGCAGGTGTCCTTTTTCATATTTTATGCACTGAGGTATTGAATAAATGAGTATGTATAACGTAACCGAGGAGACTGGGGGGTAATGAACTTAAAACCTAACTAGTTTCACTAGCATGGACACAATCGAGTCACTTTTGCTAGCTCTTTTGTCAAGGTAAATAGCATGACCGTATCTAAAAATTCATACACTTAACTTCATAAGTACTTAATAGTTTTTTTTTGTAATAATTGTACCAGGGGAAATACCATAAAAACATTATTTTACAGCCTTCAATAAATCCGGTTTTCGTCAAAAACAAATCCACATCACACAAATATTTACTTAACTTCTTTGGCATATGGATATGGGATGGTCCCCAGATAAAATCTTGGCACGTCCAATTCTAACCGATAATAATATTATTATGTCTCCTAAGAGATTTGTTTGAGGTAACTACAAGATATTGCCAGCATTGCGTTGACTAGATGAAGTAGAAGAGCAGTAATAAATTTGACGATTATCCTACAGCTTCCTCATTGCCGGGTCGTCGCATAAAATAAATAACGCCCAATGATCACATACATAGATCCTGGACTCTTAACTAGGATTCCCTGTATCTAGGGTACCCAGGAACTACGAGGACCATGCTCCCACAACACCCAAACACAGAACAAGTAATTGCGCTTTTAAGGACGGAAAATACGCTTCGGTAAACGAAAACATCAATACTGCACGGATATTAGAAGCAAACTTGTTCGCTCACAGGATCCGGCAGGGCTGATTCGATCGCTGGCTCCATGCATAACGATTTCGCCGCTCAGTGAGATTATAGGATTTTAGAGGGCCGCGTTAGTAAGCTGTAGTGTAAGCAAGGGTAGGGTTGCCATTAGCCAAGATATCAACTATAAAAACTCGCTGATCTGTCGCTATTATTGTCTCTAAAAGGGCCATAGAATAGAACAACGTCTACCTTTCAACATTTCACTTTCATTTTTGATTTGTCACCGCCTACAACAGGCGGTCTACAAAAAAAGCCGAATAGATGAGTCATATTATGAAAATGATGATTCAGGTTTTGATTATAGTAGCAACGAGGCTGCTTTGTAGGGGAAAAGCTGGAATTTTATTAAATGAATTTCATTAGAGGAATTGCTTTTCAGCTTTTTTTTACCGTGTCACTAAGACCTCTAAATTAAAGTTTCACGTGACCATGCGCACGTCATCCTGAGACATCACATAGTCTAAAAAAGATTTCTAGACTGTGAGATCAGTTCATAAGTCGCATTTGCTCAGTAATTTTACTAGCTTTAACGCCCTTCAAACCGAAACACAGTAGTGCTTGCACACTACCGCTTGGCGGCAGAATAACTGGCATAGCAGGGATACATACCTAGATAAACTTTGCAGAAAAGTCCTACAACATAGTCAAATTCACTACTTAACTTCACTATTTTAGGCTTTTATTACAGTAATTAAAATTTCAAGAGGGCAAATGCTTCATTAGACCGTTCCGTTAGAAGGCCGTTCATTCTCTACGAGAATGCTCGCTCACTATGTTAAAGCTGTCAAAAGGCCGGATTTATAAGTCAAGGTTGGTTATGTGTCCGCTAAACAGTAAAAAAGTTTTACCCACTACCCACAGAGCAAGTAGACAAAGCCGTCTCTATCTAAAGTGAGAAGCCTTCGGGCAGCTTATCAATTCTGACACCAGGGCTCAGGGTCGGTTTGGCCTCAGGGCATACAGGGACTGTTCCCGGTGGGACGGTCCAGACCCAGAGCACCCGCTCCATATTCTCTACATTTGAATGGAGAGCCGAGCCGTGATAACTGAGCTAATTATTATCATTACTTGCCTATAACTAACAAAAGAGTAACCGGACGTTGTATTTTACAAAGTAACAGAAAAATCTGGTAATCAAGAAATTAATTCAGGGTTAAAACAGTATTTAAAAATGTTCAAAATTCTAGTTAACTCTTCTTAGATCAGCACCACTCAAGTTGGAGGAAAATTGCCTCAAAAACTTTCCGCGCTCGCTGTGCTCGCGAATTTGTAGGTATTCTTTTAGTTTAAGTTTACTTTGGTGACATCATGGGATGTCACCAAAGTAAACTTAAACTAAAAAACATCACTTGAATGTTCTAAATAAACCAAAAAATATCAAAAATAAAAAGGAGTGTGGGCCGCTTTTTGAAACATTTTCCCGGTATGTTTTTGGGTCCCACACCGACACTGGCAGGGGTCACCACTTGGCTACACAAGAAGGAAGAAGGAAGGAAATAATCGATAACTTTAGAACCATTTCTCACAAAGCCAGAGTCCAGACGAGATTGCATCTCGACACGCGCCCCAAAGTTTAAACGGGCGGTGATCTGTGTTGCAAGCGAATCTGATCGACCTATATATTATATCGGGCAAAGCGAAGGGATAAATAATGGGCGCGCATCGCAATTTTGAATAAATTACCTCAGCTTTATAGTCTCTGGGTCAGACAAACGTATTGATTTTTTTGCAGGCACTTTACTATACGTATCGCGTTTTAAACCCAACAAGCACCTGCGTATTTATGAAAAGAAAATTTAATAAAACAAGATTAGATCAGTTGAATAAATAAACCAGCTATCACATACATAGATACTCGACCCTGACTAGGACCACGGTCTCACAACAAGTATTTGTGCTAAAAATAAAAAAGATTTATTTCCATATTTGCACAGCATAGCTATTTGGAATAAAATTAATATGTGTGGACATTTTACAAAGCGCCATCCAGCCCCAAACTAAGCAAAGCTTGTACTATGGGTACCAGATAACTGATACAATACTTAGATACATTTTTGTTTTGTAAATACGTAATACATAGAATACAATATAACACCCAGACACAGAACAAGCTTCGATGTTCATCACACAAATGTTTGTCCTGGGTGAGAATCGAGCCCACAACCAAAAAAAAAAAGCAGAAAGCAGAGCTACTACCAATCGGGCCAGTCAAAAGCTTTTTACTTTAATATAACTAAAGAATACAATCAATTATGTATATGAGTTCGCCTGATATTTGCACCACAGTGGCGTACTTTTAATTATTATTCTATTATTATGCAAATTAGTGGCATCCGAGAGAATAAAAAATAATAATAAATAAATAAATAAAGTCCACGAATCGATAACGATCACATACATGGGACCCTAACTAGGATTCCCTGTATCTAGGGACCCAGCCATGCTCCCGCAACATCCAGTCACAGAAGAAGTACTTGCGCTTTTTTTTGTGCACAAATACTTGTCATGTCGCGGGAATCGAACCCGCCGCCTCCAGGTTATGAGCAGGCCCGCTCAACCACCACACCACAGAGGCTGTCTTATAAACTTACAGATTTCAAAGACAATTTTAAGCATCAAATGCAGGCCGATTTACTTCTCTAACTTTAGTCTGCTACGTTTTTATGTTACTACTTACTACAGCAAACAACAAGCGCGCATGCGTTGCGTTAGTGTTGCAAGCTACAGTGGTAAGTTTAAACCAATATTTAATTAAGAAAAAAAATCTAGACTATGTTTTCCCTGGTGTCAAACTATAAGCATATTTATTCCAAGTGACTGACGAACGCTAATTTTAGAGGGGCTGCAGCGGGAGTAACAATCATCTCTATGCGTGCAAATCTAGCTGACACGGGCGGCGGTGATGACACCTATACTTTGTCCATTTTATGAATGGTTTTTTGACAGCTCACGCCCATGAAGTTTCGTATTATTTACGTTAACATTTCACATAAATAATATTGCACTTCACGGAATTCATGAAAACTAAATCAAAATGTACATTTATCGTATCGATTATTACGTTTGCGTACCTATTTCGATTAATGATAATAGTACAATCGGAATGGTAACACATTCGAGAATCTTTAGAACATCACTAACTTGTCAGTCGTCGAGCTGTCAAAAAACTATTAATAAAATGGACAAGGTATATAGACGACGCACAGTGGCCGATATATCGAGCTTCCCTTTCATAGGATTTTCGAAAAAAAAAGTTGTAATTTTGAGTGTTTTTAGTATGCAGTTTTGTTGAGCACATCAAAACATTAAATAAATTTATGACTACAAGCTTTTTTTTTGAGTATTCATTGTAAAATATCAGTTTGAATATTTCAAATGTATGAAACCGGAATTTGTTTTCCTCATAACTTTTTTTTTTACCGTACGGTCAGGCTGGAATTGTTAGTCCCCCTTGCCGAGTCCAAGACGAAGCCACATGACCTTTGCCCTTGACCTCGGACGGCCACGTTTAGAAAATATGGGTGAATGAAAAATGCATGTTTTGACAATATTGTTCTATGGGCGATGTGCTTCCAAAAATTAGTTTTTTGAGCATTATTGTTACCATACCGATAAAACTCAATCTTTTTTATCTATTGACCTTAAAAATGAGCGTATTTTATCAAAAAATACCTATGTTTTTGGATTTTTGCTTTCATTTTTTTTGAAAACGGCTCCTAAATTCACGTCCTCGTCTAATTATTCACTTTGAAGTATACAATTATGTTAAAAACTGCAAAATGTTGTATAAGTATATGGTTGCCGAGTTTTTTTTTTCGAGTTTTCATAATAAAATATCAGTAAGAACATTTTATATGTATGAAACCGGAATTATGTTCCTCGTAACTTTTTATTTTACCGTACGGTAAGGCTGGAATTGTTAGTCCCTATTGCCGAGTCTAAGACGAAGCCACATGACCTTTGACCTTGACCTCGGACTGCCCCGTTTCAAGCACATCACCCGTAGACAAATATTGTCAAAACATGCATTTTTCATTCATCCATATTTTCTAAACGTGGCCGTCCGAGGTCAAGGACAAAGGTCATGTGGCTCCGTCTTGGACTCAGCAAGAGGGCCTAACAATTCCAGCCTGATCGTACGATAAAAAAAAAAGTTATGAGGAATATAACTCCGGTTTCATACATATAAAATGTTCAAACTGATATTTTATTATGAAAACTCGAAAAAAATACTCGGCAACCATATACTTATACAACATTTTGCAGTTTTTAACATAATTGTATACTTCAAAGTGAATAATTAGACGAGGACGTGAATTTAGGAGCCGTTTACAAAAAAATGAAAGAAAAAATCCAAAAACATAGGTATTTTTTGATAAAATACGCTCATTTTTAAGGTCAATAGATAAAAGAGATTAAGTTTCATCGGTATGGTAACAATAATGGTCAAAAAACGGATTTCTGGAAGCACATCACCCGTAGAACAATATTGTCAAAACATGCATTTTTCATTCACCCATATTTTCTAAACGTGGCCGTCCGAGGTCAAGGGCAAAGGTCATGTGGCTTCGTCTTGGACTCGGCAAGGGGGACTAACAATTCCAGCCTGACCGTACGGTAAAAAAAAAAGTTATGAGGAAAACAAATTCCGGTTTCATACATTTGAAATATTCAAACTGATATTTTACAATGAATACTCAAAAAAAAAGCTTGTAGTCATAAATTTATTTAATGTTTTGATGTGCTCAACAAAACTGCATACTAAAAACACTCAAAATTACAACTTTTTTTTTCGAAAATCCTATGAAAGGGAAGCTCGATATATCGGCCACTGTGCGACGGCGCGATAAGCCGTGTGTCCCGGTGTACTTGTCGTTTTACGTAACACGCTCGTACTGTATTTACTACCCTAAACTACTTACTCGATGACAACATTGTATGATATCATCAAAGACGCGAAGTACCATGGTTTCCATCGTTTCTTATTGCAGTGTCCTAATTTCATTACAGCTCCAGCCACACCGGCACGTCAGGTGACGTCAGTGGAGCGTCAAAATCGGCAATTCGGCACCCATCGCTACCCGTGTCCGTAGATAGCCGCGCCGCGATCCCCGCAGGCAGCTATGGGTACCGAACAGCTTCGCTGACGCTGCCGCTTCTGTGCAAAGGTTCCCTCGACAAAAAAGGACGTTGCCCGCCTTTGCTCACGTACCCTTTGTACATAACCGTAGACATAAAGTACTTCTGATCTTGATGACTTTGTTTTTAATAAGCTTTTGAAAAGGGGCTATAGGTATAGCCACTTGGGGCATTATTAAACCTGTTTTTTTTTAAATTAAGAAGTAAATCGTAACTCCTTGGAGGTTGGAGGGCTTGTTGAACCGTATCACCGCAGCGCTCTGGCATGAAACGTTCTTATAGGTCGATGAAATATTCTTTACCTTTGCGCCATTCCTTTCCCTGCAATATTATCTAGAACAGATTCGCACGAGTCGTTAAACCCCCCATTGTCACAGGGTAGGGAAAGTTTCATGAAGTCGTATATTACATTTTAACGATTTTTCCTTTACTGCCCCACATTTTCGTTTACTGCCCCACATTTTCTTAGAACCCTTTATGACAGAAGCACTCTAGCACAATCAACAATACGTCTGGCCTTTTTTTTTTTTTTTTTTTTTTTTTTTTGAGGGGGGGAAATGCCCTCGCACTTCCCTGCCACCACGGGGGTGGTGGCAGGGGGTATGTGGGACTCGAACCCACTAAAACCCCCCCGTGATCCGTCCGCCGCCGGGATGGGGCGAGATAGGGTCGCGATAGCATTCACTATCCCGCCCCGACGGTAGGCCCTTTCGGGCCTCTGCGCCATTGGGTGGGCAACCTTACACCTCGGTTACCCACCAGACGTGTGGGGCCGTGTGGGTGTGGCGGAGAGTCCCCCGACTATCCGCCACCGACCCCACTAAACAATACGTCTGGCCTGAACCAACCCGTTACATCCGTCTGGAACATTACGTCACCCACTCACCGGCCATTCAATGCACACTTTGTCATCATACATAGTTTAAGCATAGTATAATCAAATCACAGATAGTTATAACCTCTGTTACAGTGTAGAAGAAATAACAGTACAATATGAACAGTATAAATTCTTTGACTGTATTAAATATCCTTCTTCTTCCCGTGTAGGCAAGTGGTCAGCCCAGGTTTTAAAGGATATTTCAATATTGAAAATTGTTTTTTTTTTTATGTAAACGAATGATGCTTCGAGCTAGTCATTCGCCTATTGTTAAGCGACACGGCCGCTCATAACAGATTGCAGTGTCACTCGGAACACACTCAAAGGTTTGGACATTCTTTTGCTTGCCTGATAGCTCAGTTGGTAGTAGCTCTGCCTTCTGAATCTGAACTGTAGGTTGTGGATTCAATTCCTACCCAGGACAAACATTCGGGTGTGGAACATAGGTGTTTGATGTGTGTCTCGGTGTTATATTGTATTCTATTGATGTATTTACAAAACAAAAATTATCTAAGTATTCAATCAGTTATCTAGTTTACATAGTACAAGCCTTGTTTAGTTTGGGGCTAGATGGCACTGTGTGAAATGTCCACACATATTTATTATTATTTTATGATTGGATTGATTTATTAGAATTTACGGAGAGCAAGTATAAAATAAAATACATAATTCAGGGACCATAATTCACTAAGCTTTCGGTATCAATCTGTATTATTTGTTTGTCCGATTTATAAACTGCTGTTTCTCTTGAACCGTTAAAAGTAAAGCTGCCTGAAATTTTCACAGAATATGGGTTACTGCCTGGCCTGTTAGCTCAGTTGGTAATGGCTCTGCCTTCTGAACTATAGGTTGCGGGTTCGATTCCCACTCAGGACAAAAATTTGTGTGATGAACATAGGTGTTTGTTCTGTGCCTGGGTGTTATATTGTATTCTATGTACGTATTTACAAACAAAAACGTATCTAAGTATTGTATCAGTTATCTGGTTCCCATAGTACAAGCTATGCTTAGTTTGGGGCTAGATGGCGCTGTGTGAAATGTCCACACATATTTATTTATTTTATTTAATTACGGCGGATTACCTAATTAGAATATTTTAGTAAAATGTTTGTTTACGAATGAAAATAATTCAAGCGCGATTATTTCAATATCCATTAATTATTATTATTTATCTGTGTATTATATACTTTGTCTATTAAATTATTTTGCACCGCCACTTATTATCTCTCTACTGATACTGTCCATCCAAAGGTTGTCTGAAAGAGACCGCTGTCAACGATAAGACAGCCCATTGTTACACTAGTTCGCAAAATTTATTCTATTCCTGTTTGTATATTTTATTGGTGAAACAATAAGGAGTTCTCTATCTATCTATCTATCTATATTATGTATTAAAACTTTCACACGCTTTTTCACAAGCAGCAGGCGACGAAACTGCGTGGAGGCGGCTACGAACTTGTACCTTTTTACGTGTAAAAATTGCCAGCAATAAATATACGTGTAACCATGAATGTAGGTTTTATACATTCACGCTTTACTTAAGCCTAAAAGCTGCCTTTTAGCGTCTGCTCTTGGGAATACCGCATTATTTTCAGCGCCAGCCATTACAATAACTGTACTCTCAGGTCCCTGAGCCCTGAGTTATCCAACAAAACGGCTATCAAGGGCTCAATAGTCGGCAACTGTTACGTTCCGAGCTATTGGATCGTATCCAGATTCCAGAAACGCCATTCCGCTGCTGGACCACGTAATAGCGGTTATAAAATTCAGAGTAATTGGGATCCTAATCGTAATACTATATAAATATTGAAATATTTCCAAGCATTCCTTTTTAATGATAATATCTTTTTTTAAGTACCTTAAGTAGATGAGTGGAACACCTTGCCGGCGTCCTTGTTTCCAGCTAACTATGATCTTGGAGTCATCCAGTCGAGAGTGAACAGGTATCTTCTAGGCAAGCATGCACCATCGTAGGCCACGTCATCACTTACCATTAGGTGAGACAGTGGTCAAATGCTATGCCTATTGCTTAAAAATGATAAAAAAAACCAATATGAAATGATACTAGTTATACTAGTAGTTATATAATGATTATTTGATTTATTAAGTATTTTCACCTGCTTAGCGGGAACAATACATATCACGTAATAATTTATTATTAGCATTGGGAGCGGATCAAAGATTATAAAGCCCGTTGACAGCTCGTGAACATAATTTCTCGTACAAACACGACTCACCTGCGCGGGCAGGGGGCGAGTTAACAAAACGAATGAATGAATGAATGAATGTTTATTTATTAGAATATTGTAAATATAGATGTTATACATAAATTAATAGTTCAATACTCTACCGTTTCCGGTGTTTAAATATTTTATACAAGTTATCGAAAGTATACATAGAAAATTAGATGTCATTAATATAGATTATGGTTATGTCACAATTTATGTTTAGTTATTTCAATTTATTAAATTTGTAGTCCAGAAATTCCTTCGTTGAGTAAAAGCATACACGAGACAAAGTCATACAAATTACTAAGAACAGAGCAGGATGGAACAAAAGACATCAACGGGTTCCCGTGATTTGTTAGAAATTCATAGTATTTATTAGAAATTAGTGGTTGAAATACACTACTAATTTTCGTATGAAGGGAAGTTGTATCATTGGTCAAATGGATTTATAGTCAATGGAGCGGATAAATGCGCTTTCAAACCGCCGCGTGATTTTAACATTAGATTACTTTTTTTTTTTAATTAACTCATTTAGAAGTTAAAAACATGATGATTAAATCGTGTGAATTTGTGTATTTCTGAGAATTATCAGGGAAGACACCACGCGAGCGTAACAATTTTAGTACCAAAGCCCGCATCCGACTCGCATACAATTTACCGTCCTATAAAGCCTCGAGCATTAAAAAAGCCTTACAATTCTAACTGCCAGACACGACAATACCATTAGCATCTCGTCACGCAACATCACACACATCTCCAGTCTGAGTTCATTCGGTATGCTCCCAACAGTTATGTTATTCGAGTAAAAATAAATGCATGATGCCGTCAGAGGGAAAACCGTCGTATTCTTGGTTCTGCGGGACGGGGGCCTCGGAGATCGGGGTACTGCGGGAGTAACCCGATTCAACGCACGCTCGTTTTCTTTTTCAGGTGGATTTGCTGGGGTTTTCCCCGGGCTAATCGGGGAGTCAATCTATCTTAAAGAACAGGTTCTAGGAACAGCTGTGGTGCTGACCCAGTTTTAATTGTCGAAAGTTATACAGACAGATAGTTGTCGATAGTTATAGTGCTCGTAGAACTGACAATCGGTGGGGAAGAAAGGTTCTCGAGTGGCGACCACGAACCGGAAGACGCAGCGTAGGCCGGCCCCCCACTAGGTGGACCGACGACCTGGTCAGAACCGCGGGGAGCCGATGGATGCAGGAGGCAAGCAGCCGCTCAAGGTGGCGCTCTTTGGGGGAGGCCTATGTTCAGCAGTGGACGTCTTCAGGCTGATGATGATGATGATGATGATGACGATACAGACAGAGAGACTTTCAAAATGACATTAGTAAGTATATGGACTTCATCATGATGATGATGGATTAGACGTACGAAAGTAGCAAGGTCTTCCTGTCGTGGCCAAGCGAAGCAGTGTTAAAGCAATACACTCTGCGAAACTGCAAAGGCAAAGGGGCGTCGTAACTTACTACAGAGGTCCTAATTTGGATTCTAGGGCCCGAATTACTGAACTATGATCAGTCGATTCAAGTAGAGATTTAATTCACTATTTGATCAATTTGTAAATAAGATCTCGTCTTGAGTAGATTCACGACTGAGCGTAGTTCTTACGATACGGGGCTAAGAATGTTCGTGGTTTGAAAGTGTGATTATAAAGATAGCCGGCTGTCTTGCGTTCTATTCCTTAGCCATTATCTGCCTAATTCTGGTGCAACAAAGTTCATGTGGTCCTTTGTAGAGGAGACGATTATGATTACGTTGGAAACCTGGCGCTACAGCTTCTGTCCCCGGTCGAAGATCCAGAAGCAGAAAGACAAGATGGCAAAGCGCTGATGAAAGATGCTTGCTAGCTGATGCCAAAATCGTCGTCGACGTCGATAATTGTGTCAGCGAACAGAGGAGAAAGAAGGGTGACCCAGCCACCATACAAGATACATTACTAGCACGGCTAGCATGAGGTATAAACATCGACATAATCTCTTCTCTCGAGAAAGCGTTTGACCAACGAAAAAAGGATTATGACGTGATTGTTAATGATCAGAGATGTATATCGATTTCTCAGGGTCAATTCAGACAGAGCAGCGTAATGTTCGAGCACTTTTTAAGCGCTATTGGAATATCAACCTTAATCCATTTAGACAAAGCTGCAAATAGTATGCAACATTAAAATCTTAACTATTTTGAATAAGGTTGATATTCCAATAGCACTTAAAAAGTGCTCGAGCATTTTGCTGCTCTGTTTGAGTTGACCCTAAAGCTCAAGCTACCCTTGCAGGAAGAGAGAGAAATTCGTGCAGCAAGCTTCAATAAGTTCTAGTCAAACAAAATGGTGATAATGTTGAATTAGTATTTATATCATATATCGCTGACTTCATTGATCCCTTTAATATGATACGAGTGCTGAGTGCATGCAGTGCAAGTCCTTGTGCTACAAAGGAACATGTGCTGTTTTAGATCGGATAACCATTTGTGTAACAGCTTACATATCGATGTTGGTTTCTCCATTTTATTATGAATGCTATAAAATGGATTTTATAGAGTTCTATTACACTAACATTGCTTGGTCATTGCTAATTTTTCTCTGGAATTACTATTCATTTGTTTTGTACTATTTGCCCGGCTTAATATGTCTATGGTATTCTGAACACATTTTTAATCAAACAAAAAGATACGGGCCACTGAAATCAAATTTTCAATATAAAAGCCGAAAACAGCTGATTGCTATCTGAAAGCGTACACAAACTTATAGATCTGTACGTGTATAATACGAACTTTACGGAGCCAGACTGGCTGCCAGCCAGAAACTCTCGCTTTGACATAACGCTTTTACAACTTCCCTCTCAATTATTTTCGTATTTTCAATTAATTTAGTAAAACTTTACTTTTGTTAAGTCATTAATAAGGTTGGTTGCATAGTTTCTTGCGTAAAATTTTCACGCAAAGATTGTGTTGCGACAAGGTAACGTGACTCTGGCAAGAGTCTTGAAGGTTTTTGCCGATCGATCTGGAAGTCAAAAGGAACATAAATTGCGTGCCAAATTCTTAGTAGTTGCTTAGCCTTTACTGTTTTAGTATTTGCAAAGATTAGAGTTTAGTTAACGCTCATCATTATCATCATCATCAACAGACGTCCACTGCTGAACATAGGCCTCCCCCAGAGAGCGCCACCTTGAGCGACTGCTCGCCTCCTGCATCCAATCGGATCTCCGCGGTTTTCACCAGATCGTCAGTTCACCTAGAGGGGAGCCGGCCTAAGCTGCGTCTTCCGGATCGTGATCGCCACTCGACCATGAACCGGAAGCCGTAACTAACGCTGACTGGTAGAAATATCAAGTTAATCACTAATCAATGCTGTAGTTCTATCTAAAGCGTCAAGTCGCGGTAGGCACTCAGCCGTCAATTGTGGGAGGCAATTAATTAGCTGGAGCGAGGCTTGGCTTGGGCCGTGGCCGGGAGACATTGATAGCGAAGAAAACATCCACTGAATACGTGAGTCGCGACCGTTCTAGCTAACCTACAGGAGGTACGTGAGGTCGCTGTCTGTGTTAGGCTGAACCTATTACGGTACCCAATAAGGTGAACCAGAAGGGCTAGACTGGCCCGACGATCCTAGCGCAGCTGATACTACGGCTGTTACCTATAGGATCATCCGGACCTTCCAAGTGCCTCAGGCAGCGACGAACCGGGGAGAATACCAAGAATAGGCTAGTGTACTACTATTAAAAATTAACAAGTTTATATTATTTTCATAAAGTAGGTTAAAATAAATGCAATAATTGAAAAAAATAGTTAAATCGTTAAATAAATCACGGAGTAATAAGCTTTTAAAGTTTTTGGAGGGGCACTGCTTCCGCAGAGTTACTACTACTATCGGTTTTTTATAGACTGCATTTTGGAGAGTGTACGAAGGAATTACACGATCTTATTCCTCCATCTCCCTTCTTTCACCGGACAACAAGGCGCACAAAAACACGGCACCCATATGTGGTTGAAATTCCATCAACCCGCACTAAGCGTTTTGCTATGCACTTTATAGTGCGAACAGCCAATGAGTGGAATACCTTGCCGGCGTCCTTGTTTCCAGCTAACTATGATCTGGGAGTCTTCAAGTCGAGAGTGAACAGGTATCTTCTAGGCAAGCATGCACCATCGTAGACTGCGTCATCGCTTTCCACCAGGTGAGACAGTGGTCAAATGCTTTGCCTATAAAAAAAAATGAAAATGCACGTTAGTGACGTCACATGCCAAAGAGATTGCATGTAAAGCTACCACAGCTTAGTAATGAGGTACTATGAAGGCGCAAGAACTGACGTCACTGCACGTTTGAACTGTCTCTTTCTATTCCTGTATTTTAAAATGCTTGTCAAGTAACTTTGTCATTTTTTGAAATATTTAATTTTTGTTTTCATAAATGTTTATTTTTTGAGGAATATTATTAATTTATGAAATAAAAAAATAGCAGGACACAAGCCAATTTAAGTCAAAAGTGAATTTTATAATACAAAACAAAACGACCTGATTATCAACTCTGTCGGCATGGAAGCAGAAAGGAGTCAAAGAAGCCAACGATTACTGATGAAACTCGCAATATAAAACCGTACATTTTTAGCATCCCAAAAACAAAGATCGATCTTAGCTTCGCAAAGCTTCAATGACGCTAACTCTATATTTTCGCAGTACAAAGTCCAGCGATGCGTGTGTTTCACAACGAATTATCTGGTTTGCCTCAGCTGGGCGAGACGTACGCATTTACTCGTGCTATAGATACGTATTTATATGTGTATGTCTTTAGTGTATGCGCCGGAGTGGATGCGAGACGTCCTTAGCCAAAGATTAGTCATGTTGGTAGAACGGTACTTTGATCACACTTAACACTTACAGTTAGTATGTATCCGTCATCATCATCAACAGCCTGAAGACGCCCACTGCTGAACTTAGACCTCCTCCAGAGAGCACCAATTTGATCGGCTGCTCGAATCCTGCATCCGTCGACTCCCCACGGCTTTCGCCAGATCGTGCGTCGGTCCACTGAGTCCGAGTCCGAGTCCGAGGGGGGCCGGCCTACGCTGCGTCTTCCGGTTCGTGGTCGCCACTCGAGAACCTTTCTTCCCCATCGTTTGTCAGTTCTACGAGCGATGTGGCCTGCGCATTGCCATTTCAACTTGCTAATTCTAACAGCTGTATCAGTCACTTTAATTCTCCTGCGGATCTCCTCATTCCGGAGCTTATCTCGCAGGGAAACACCGAGCATAGCTCTCTCTCTCTCGTTGTGCGACTTTGAGCTTACTAATGAGGCCAACAATAAGAGACCATGTCTCAGTTCCATAAGTCATATGTAGTGAGTGTATGTGCAGTATGTATCCGTATCGGTACTTAATAAATAATAGTAGTAATACCTAGACACCTACCAACATATAGTGCCACTTAAGTGTGGTGTTTGGCTGACCTTCTTACTTAGAAAATCAACCTAATACCACAGTACCCTTAATAGTACAGGCATGATAATTAAAAAATCCATTCATGAGTGAAGACATCACGATTTTAATTATCTCTAAGCGTCCCGATATCCTCTGAACTGCCGTATCTGCGGCGTACCTAATCTTTGTCCGGAGTGAACACGCCACCCGCCACGTGACCGCTGACTCACTGCCGGCATTCATTCAACCATAATCGCCAGCGTCAGCTGTCTTATACGTGGCTGGTACAAAACGATTGATACTCGCTACACTACACTACGAAACGAAAAATCGAGTCGATTTGGTCGGTCTCAATTTTTCCGTTATCAACAATAAAATATAGACCGCAATCTCACCTGACGGAAAGTGACGACGCGGTCTACGATGGTACATGCTTTCCTAGAAGATACCTATTCACTCGCGATTTGAAGAGTTCTCGATTGTACTTATCGGGAAACAAAGACGCTGGTAAAGTACTCCATGCCTTCGCTGCTCGGATTATAAATGTCAAGTCAAACCGCTTTGTGTGAATCGAAGGAATATCAACCATAAATAGATGGCGTGCAGCTGTACGTCTTGTCGTCCGATGGTGAAATGGAAATGGTGGAATTAGATTGTGTAGCTCCGCAGCACACTCACCGAAATGTAACCTGTAGACTGTAGAACACTGATAGGCTGACAACTTTACGACGGTGCTCTAAGCTCTGATGCTCTAAGTCAAGGTATTCATAATGTATGAGTTTGTTATGAGTTGTCTAATAGGACACAAGCATACGGTCCTCCTGATGGGAAGAGGTCATCATAACCTATGGACATCTGTACCACTAGACGTGCCACTAACACGTTGGTTACCCTGTGATAATACTCTTTTGACCAACCTGTTGCAGCTCTGGGTAAAGATCGCTGGTGGAACTCCTTCTACATCTTACTGGTATACAGTAGAAAGGGTGCATAAATCGAGTCACCTATGATATTGCCACGTGCGGATGATATCGATTTATTTATCATCAGAGGCGCCCCGTGGATATACCCCTAATTTACCATGTGATCTCTTACTTAGTGGATAACATTTCAATTTTTGCATGGCACTGATATTACAATACTTTTTCGAGATTACCCTAAAAACAACTTTTATAAAAACATCAGATTTTTATAGTCAGTAAATCTCAATTTATTATTGAAAAAAGGAAATAATTTTATACGATGCCACGGTGGCCGAGCGGTAGCATGTGCGCTTCGCAATCTTACGGAACCGGGTTCGATCCTCGGCGCTGCACCAATGACTTATCTAGTAAGTTATGTGCAGTTTTCGATGCTATCGCTCCGTGCTTCGGAGGGCACGTTAAGCCGTCGGTCCCGGTTGTCTTAAGAACTTTAACGGGGTAGTCAGAAGCCTGATAGAATCTCACGCCTGGTCTAACCATTCCTGTTACTGGTTCTTTATGGGTTGCGAGGTCAGATGGCAGGCGCTCGTGTAATTCTGGGGAGGCGACCCCAATAACAAATGGGAAATGGGAAAAGAGAATGATGATGAGTATACGATACGATATCGACCTGTGCCTTTGACTGAAGCCTAATTTGTACAATGACATAAAAAAGGCGTTTTATTTTGTCTCTCTGGCTTCTAGCTAACATCTTAATTTAGCCTCATATAGTTATGCAATTATGAATTACGTAATAGCAGATGGAAGTTCTGAGAAAGAAAAGACAAGAAGCCTAACAAAAAGTGCCACCAGCTGTTATGTCAGCAGATGTTTCGCAAATGTTACGCGATTCCGCCTTTGTTATGTTTTACGCTAGCCGAGGAAACTGTTTGAGATAACATGGAGTAACGATCGAGATCACATAAAACAAACTATTTTTAATGTTGTATTAGCGGTCCGGAAGTAAGTAGAGACGAACTGGTTCTTTTTCAAAAATTTCCTACCCCAAAAACACAGACCCAAAAAGCACCACTAAGTGCTCGTAAGATGAGACATTTGAATAGGTGGGGGGTTACCGCATTGAAGGCCGGGTCCAAGCACAACTTTTGTATATTTGGAGGCTTTGTTCAAAGTTGAAAATCGCAGATCATTTGGAGCGCAGAACAATGTTGATGTCAAAATGGTTCTGCGATTGAGATAGTGTTAATTTTGCGGATTTTTGGTGGATTACGTGAAATATGGATGTCAAATAACTGTAATAAAACACAAGTCTGGCTTTATAATTTGAATAAATGTGTTGTTAGTTGTTATCGGTGAAACATTTCTTATCATTAGAGACAAGAGATATATATATATATGTCGGTTTCATTAGCTAGTGCTACTCGTGCTGCAAGCAATTTTGGTAGCTTTCTGTACAAAAAAGTACCGTCAGATACATTGTACTACATCATCATGCAAGCGTTCATTAGCATTTTTGTTTATCCTAGAGGGAGATAAGCTTTACAATGTACACACGAAAACGGTAACAACGGGCGACCGCTAAAAATATCTCTTTCAGGCACAGAGCATAAAAAAACGATGCTTCGCGAAGCGTATTTTTATTTTTCTTGCTGGTTTTTTTTAATAACTAAATAGGCCCGCCCTTGACTGCAATCTCACCTGATGGAAAGTGACGACGCGGTGTACGATGGTACATGCTTGCCTAAAACCTGTAGAATCTTTGCTTTTAGGCAACCGTTAGATGTAGAGGATCTATTAAAGACACAATATAAATAGGTACCACAAGTAGGCACCTAATGGTACTGATTTAGTATTTTAATAATACTGTTAATAATAAGGAACTTAAATTGCTACGGAAACCATAAAAGATGTCTATAATCAAGAACGAGGAAAATGCTATCCAAACACAAAGCAGGAAAAGAACAATCAAAAGCTGAAGTACCTATATTAAAACAACGTGATTGTACCTTAAAAAAATAATAACGTTTGAAAATTAGGAATACTTAATCCTACACGGAGAATTCACAGCAGAAAATTAGAAGCTATTCCCCGCTTAAATTTCATTCAACAAATCTGTTATTCTGTCTTTAACTCTCCTATTTGGAGTGCAAAGCTCGGCTCAGACGCCATTGTGTCAGAGGGCGAACATATAATGTACAATCATTAAACGGGAATTTCGGAACCTCCCGCATTCCGGTCCGCTACCTCGCACATCCACGGCTTTAGGGTAAACCCCTAGTGAACGGTAGAGAGCAGTAAAAGTCGCAAGTTCGGCCCACACACGTCTGCCTAAATATGTGTTGAATATCCATCTACATAGGGTCTAAATTCGTATAAAAGCGTGAGGTATCTACTATGTATTTTACCTACCTGTATCACTGAAAAAATAATGAAAACCTTCTGTGCAAATCATTGTAGACCTTTTCTTATTGTATTTGTTAGACTACTTTAGTTGTCAGCAATGCTACTAATACCAAACAATAAAAGAAGCAAAATATTATAGATATTTTGTTTAATAAAAATTGAAATTAGGTGAAGCTGATACGGGGGTAGTACATACGCATACGCAAGTAGATTAATTAGTAGGTAGAGTAATTTAAAAACGGAAGTTTATGGACCTTTCTAACTGTTTAATTAACTGTGTCACTTCTAATCCCTGCTTTAATTAAGGCTTTACCTGCGCCCAGTATAAAAACTCCATTCGTACACGCATTTACGTGAACGGAAAACGGAATATTACCGTGCGGAATTTAGAAATATATAATACTAGCGGCTCGCCCCGGCTTCGCACGTGTAGTTGTGTAGCCATGTTACTCAGGGTGAATGTAGCTTTCCAATGGTGAAAGAATTTTTGAAATCGGCACAGTAGTTTTTGAGTTTATTCATTACAAACATACACACAAAAATACAAATCTTTCCTCTTTATATTAGTGGCGTAGATTAGTTGACCCGCCCCGGCTTCGCATGAGTTAATTAGTTTTACGTTCTAACCCTGCTCATGGGAAGAGGGAAGCAAAAGGGGAAAAAGATAGGAGAAAAGGATGAATGGATGGGACGGCAATAGAAGCAAACAAAATGAAATGTACAGATTTGCCCAGCCACAGTTTTGTTATATTAGTGGCCCCCCACTACGCTTTTTATTTATTTAAACGAATAACGTGACTAACGTGTTAAGCGCGTTCGCCTCGTGTTGAGAGTTACGTACGCCCATAACAGATGCAGTGTCACTAGAAACTAGTTTCGCGTGACACTGCACTGCGCACGTCATCCTGAGACGTCACACAGTCTACTATTAAGATTACTTTTTTTTTTATAACACGGACAGACAAACAAGCTGACGGCCCGCCTGATGGTAAGCAGTTACCGTCGCCTATACACACCTGCAACACCAGGGGTGCTGCCAATGCGTTGCCTACCTTTTAAGACTCTGTTTACCCGACGTTTGAAGTGCCCCATGTTGTAGCTCAACGGAAACACCTCAGAGGGTAGAAAAGTAGTAGTTACTAGACTGAGATCAGATAATAAGATCTCATTTGCCCAGTAATTTCTCTAGCTACAATGCCCTTCAACCCAGAACACTAGTGCTTGCACACTACTGCTTGGCGACAGAATAACTGGCAAAGCGGTAGTACCTACTTAGACGAACTTTGCAGAAAAGTCCTACTATCTAATAAAGTGGACCGACGATCTGGTCAAAACTGCGGGAAGCCGATGGATGCAGGAGGTGAGCACACGCTCAAAGTGTCTTCCGGCCGATGATGATGATTATAAACTTGAATATTTGAAGTTTCTTAATTCAAATTAATTTTCGCCAACGTTAGGTGATTTTCTTATAGACACATCTATTTTGTTGTTTGGCACAGTACAACATGCATTTGCAAACCCTGATGCAGAAAATTCATTATTCAGTCTTAAAAAACTGGCAAGCTAAAGTTATGTGGCAGTTTAGTCGTATATCTTCGTTAAATGTTGACTATCTCTATCGTCATAGAATAACAAGTAATTTTATTTAAAAAATAAGAATACCCTGAGATACTCTTTATCGACTGGAAAGAGCTGATGATCTCCAAACAGCTGAATAGCTTTTTTATAATCATAGCTACGATCTGGTGAAAACCGCGGGGAGCCGATAGATACAGGAGGCGAGCAGCCGCTCAAGGTGGCGCTCTCTGGGGGAGGCCGATATTCAGCAGTCGACGTCTTCAGGCTGTTGATGATGATGATGAATCATAGTTTCTAGATACTAGAACTTTTCTGCAAACTTCGTCTAGTGAGGTACCACCGCTTTGTCAGTTATACTGATGCCAAGCAGTAGTATGCAAGCACTACTGTGTTCCGGTTTGAAAGGTATTGCTACATTGTACAGTGAAATTACTGGGTAAAATTTATGATCTAATCTCACAGTCTAGTAATCTTATTACTAGACTCTACTGATGTATCAGTATGACATGCGCCTGCGCAGTGCAGTGTCACGCGAAACTATATTTTAGAGTTCCGAGTCCGAGTGACACTGCAACTGTTGTGGGCAGCCTTATCACTTAACATCAGACGAACGACTAGCTCGTCACGTCATTAATTAACATTTTAAAAAAGCTAAAAGGTATTTCGATGAAGTCACTTTGAAAAAAAAAAAACAAAATCAACTAACTGAGCAGATATAGTAGCTTGCAAAAAATTAATAATTTCGTGAAAAATAAAACCTTGTTTTCCAGGCGTGTGAAAAAGCTAAAAACTATATCGATAAAGTCACCTTTCAAAAAAAACACTTCTCATTTTGAGCAGGTATAGTGAAATTTACATTTAAATTAGTTATTTCGCGAATATTAGCGCCTTGTTTTCTTTAGAGTTGATTTAAAAAAAAAAACCATTTACAAAACAGGTTCAAAATCAAAGTGTTTTATTGCAAATGGGCTATTCATAGCACTTTTATAAGTCGAATGAGATTAGGTATTTAAAATACCTAATTAAATTATTGAAAATACTGAGCATATATAAAATCACAAAGTACGCAATGTCAAATATTATATAATATAGCAAGCCCATTACAACAATGTGAGTTTAAGAAAAAAAAGTTATCTTTTCCACTACAGGTGCAAGCAATCCGGCACAATGTAGAATAGACAACTCCGATCCGTAGCTATTCGATTACACCTGTAAAGAAGAAGTAAAAGTTCAAATGTAAAATTATTTTTCCCCACAAGGTAATATGGTATACTCAGGCATATACATACAGAAGACTGCTCCTCCAACCGTTATATTAAGTCAGGGTTTGTTGACATTTAACGCTGGTTATCTCCGATTACAAACACAAAAGTTTGCTAAAAAAGATGACCGATAACAAGTACCTACGCGATTGTGGTTATCTAAAATTTGGGGTAAATAATCGGTATGATCAAACAATTTAGATTGGCGCAATGATAAATGATACCTATAATATATGTATATAGTATCGTAGTACGCTGTGGAAATTTTTCTACACGATTCCATGCAATCCAGCCTATGTAAAGCTATCGAAGACTTAAATTATTTATGCTTATTGGTTTTCTATCAAACAAAAACGTCAATCACAGTCGCGGTTGAAAGCTGTGCTAAAGACTAGCAAGGTCGAGTATTTTATAAAATTATCTTGGAAACAGTATTATACGCAGGTATATATAGTACGCTGTGGAAATTTACTACACCATTCCATGCAGCCCAGACTAAGTAGAGTAAAGTTATCGAAGGCCTAAATTATTTATACTTATTGGTTTCCTATCAAACAAAAACGTTAATTACAGACGCTGTTGAAAGCTGTGCTAAAGACTAGCAAGGCTATGTTAGGCTATGTTATAAAATCGTCGTGGAAACAGTAATCGCTACAAAACACAATAAAAGATTTGTCAATATTTTTTTGTTTTTTGTGCTCTTTTGGAAATACTCCTAAGGGTCAATTCAGACAGAGCAGCAAAATGCTCGAGCAGTTTTTAAGTGCTATTGGAATATCAACCTTAATCCATTTAGACAAAGCTGAAAATAGTATGCAACATTAAAATAGGTAAGTTTTTATTGTTACATACTATTTTCAGCTTTGTCTAAATAAAATAAGGTTGATATTCCAATAGCACTTAAAAACTGCTCGAGCATTTTGCTGCTCTGTCTGAATTGACCGTAAAAACTCCATAGTGTCGCATAATAAAGTTAAAAGGATCAAATTCTGGGAACATTAACAATGGAAAACGAAAGGAGTGGTGTTATTTTATGAGTAACTATTTTAGTTTTCTTCCACTAATAGATCTTTAATCAATTACTCGAAATGATGCAATATCGAATTAAGTACCTTAAATAACTTATACTATTATTTAATCTGTGGCTTGGTACTAAAACATAACTAGAAAAGCGACATGGTACATCGTAGACAGAGAAGGGAACCTACTCTCTGTGGCACTTGGTGCTGTTTTATGAGGGAAGTCGCGTGGCACAGCTAGTCTAATAAAGTCCCTGCCTTAACTTTTGAGGTTTCTAAAGAATAAAACAGCTTAAGCCCAGCTTTTAGCGTAATAATTAATCAAAGTCTAGTACAAAGACGTTCTGTCGACGTCTGTCTGCCGCCGATAATCTTGAAATGGGCCGAGCGCCGTTAATTTTCTATTCAGAAAGATTTGAATATTGATGGGTATAATTTATTTTTCAGTTTCTAAAAGAAATAAATAAAAAAGTCCTTGCCTTCGATCTTTTGATTTTGCAGTATGTATGTAATTCGATACTAGGTGGTAGGACTATTCAACAAAGTTCGTCTAGGTAGGTAGGTAGGTACCACCGCTTTGCCAGTTGTTCTGCCACCAAGCAGTAGTGCGCAAGCACTACTTTGTTCCGATTTGAAGGGCATTGTATCTAGTGAAATAACTGGGCAAATTAGACTTTATAATCTGATCTCACAGTCTAGTAACCTTATTACTAGACTGTGTGATGTCTGGGTGACGTGAACAGTGCAGTGTCATGCAAAACTTTATAGTTCTAAATGATACTGCAATCTGTTATGGGCAGCCGTGACGCTTAGCATCAGGCGAACGACTAGCTCGTCACGTCATTCGGGCATTCGGGGCAACCACTAAAGTTCCAACCGACCGTAACGTAATACATTATAATGAAAGGCTAGATGACACTAATGAAAGAGATTATTTGAAAAGGGTTGCTGGTCCCATCCCTTGCCCAATGAGAGCCCCACACGGGTTCCAACCCCTATTTAGATTAGGTCTGTCATCTCGAGCATTAGCTCCCTCTTCACGTTATACGAATATTTATTGGCAAATGGGATGTTATCACACGTTCCTGGGGGATATATTTGGTTTAACTTATTTGCGATCGTGATTACAATGGAACGTTTTAGGATTCCAATTGTCATGGGAACGAATGACGTGGGTCGTTCGCCTGATGTTAAGCGTCACTGCAGCGGCCTATACAACAGTAACACTCAGGATTAAATTATCTTATATATCTATCTATCTTATATATCCTCTATTAAATTATTTATCCTCCAGAGTCAAACGGCAATTTTTTTTAAATTATTAGTCATAAGACAAATATCTTAACAGGGCAGTACGTAAAACGATTAGATGACCAAACGATGACTAAGTCGAGAGTGACTTTTCCTTATTGATAAACAACAGCTAGTATTTTACCTAAGCTAGGTTCGGGTAATTTGGCTTGAATATGTATTTTATTAATAAATAAATTTAGTTTACATTTGTGGAGACCTTTGTGCGTATTTCAAAAAGGCAAATGGATGCGACACCATTTGAAATAGAGACGCAAAAGAGCAGCGATCCATTTTTTTGGTTTCCCTTTTAGGAACATTTTAAATGCTCCCAAAACCATTTTCTCTTATGGGAATACCACGAAACGGGTACGCAAAATTTAGTAATTACCCATTTCAGCGCAAACTAGATAATAAAATCAATTAATGAATCATATATTGTACATACTTGTACATATACATTTACGTATGCTACACGAATGCATATGCGCGGAATCTAAATTCACCGAGCTGAATAATCGTGGAATAAACCTATTGGAAATAAACGAAGTGTTTAGCATACGAGAAGACAAAGCCTCCAAAAATTCCCTCCAATATCGTACAACCACAATTCTTATAATGAAACAATAACACTGATCGGATATAGATCGATGTACTTCAAAACGGTCAAATTGAACTGGGGTTTAAACAATTTTTATGGAACCATTATAAATTGGTATCCCAGAACTGTTTTCATTTCACAAAGGACCTTTTTAGGGTTCCGTACCCAAAGGGTAAAACGGGCCCCATTACTAAGGCTCCGCTGTCTGTCTATCTGTCCGTCTGTCACCAGGCTGTATCTCATGAACCGTGATAGTAAGACAGTTAAAAATTTTCACAGATGATGTATTTCTGTTGCCGCTATAACAACAAATACTAAAAAACAGAATAAAATAAATATTTAAGGGGGCTCCCATACAACAAACGTGATTTTTTTGCTTGTTTTTATAGGTAATGGTACGGAACTTTTCGTGCGCGAGTCCGTCTCGCACTTGGCCAGTTTTATCTATCTTTATTTCAGTTGTGGGAACTGTGAATTTAAAAAGCGCCCTAAAAACGAATAGACACGGCAAATGTGCCTTCGTATGTTAATATCATTGAGCCGATGAACTAAAATAGCAAAAACATAGCCTGTAAGGGCGGATACGTACATAATGTACTAAATTATGCGTTATTGTATATAAAGCATTATGGTATTTCTATCCGGCAGCCCGAAACGAGGTATACGCTACGAATACTAATAGAAAATACTTTGGACTTCAGTATGAATACGACGTGGGTATTAAAGTTAAGCACATGCATACATTTACATTTGTATGCGTGCCGAAATTTAAATTTGTTCTGCAAAAATCTGATATTTTGACAGCTTTTGAAAATGTGATTTTTATTAAATTATCCATTATATTTTAACAGGGTAAGTTTTTAATGTGGGCTAAACTAAACTACTGAGTCCACTCAGTACTCAATCATCATCATCATCAGCCTGAAGACGTCCACTACTGAACATAGGCCTCTTTGAGTGGCTGCTTGCCTCCTGCATCCATCGACTTCCCACGGTTCTGACCAGGTCCAAGTGGGGGGCCGGCCTACGCTGCGTCTTCCGGTTCGTGGTCGCCACTCGAAAACCTTTCTTTTCCATCCGTTGCCATTTCAACCTGCTAATTCTCAAATTTATATCGGTGACTTTAGTTCTCTTGCGGATCTCCTCATTTCGGATCTTATCTTGCAAGGTAACTCCGAGCGTAGCTCTCTCCATAGCTCGCTGCGTGACTTTAAGCTTACTAATGAGGCCAACAGTAAGAGACCACGTCTCAGTACCATAAGTCATCACTGGCAACACACACTCGATACATATATTATAATATACATAACATAGCATAGTAGTTTACATTATCGTATGATTAGAGTAATTGGGTATTTCATCCGTTCTAATTGTAATAAATAAATAAATTACAGAGGTCGTCGTTCCACAATCCTTTAATAACTCCATAGTACAAGCATGACGTAAGATTTATCGCTGCAAAAAACCATACATCTTAGAATCTCCCACTGTAACACTTTAAAACCCTGTCAAAGTAACGGAACATTCCCTTAGCTATCATAGATAACAATACGCCTAGTAAACGTCTAAATATTTATTACGACATGGTTACAAAACTATTTTCGTGGCCGGTTATTCATGTAGGTGTAAGTAACCAAGCTAGTAAATAAAACTTCATAGCCCGCCTTGATATACCGAGAATATCGGCGTGCGTTGACCTCGAAAGATCATCTAAACTTGATCTAGCTGACTAGTCGACCCGCGACAAATACCAAAATGAGATGATAGACGGTTTTAATGTGTTAAAAAATATGATCGACCTAATGGACTGCAATTTCTTTAGGCCATTAAGTTTATCTGCGGTTATATTCTAGTGATATAATCATCAATCATCATCATCATCATCATTAATTATGTCTGTTGGATCTCGCCTATTTCGATTTCCCTTTCATTCGTATTCCAAAATCGATTGGAGCGATAAGGGCTTCAGCACCCCGATTCCTAAGCCATCAAAGATGTTTCGATTCGAAATTTACGCTCTCCGTCTCTTTCATCTACATTCAGGACGAAGGAGACGGCGAGTGTAGATTCCGAATCGAAACGTTTTAGATTGGTTGGGAATCGGGGTGCAGAATTCAGAAAAGGCCTCTGGCTGTACGTGTTGATGAATTTCGCGTGTGGAATAATTAATTGCAGGATTTTATCAATATTTTCCTCAAACAGCTTTAATCAAAAAAAATCCTTACATTATTTTTTTTAAATTAATTCCATCAATTTTATTTCATGTTACTTTTTAATTAATTTATTAGTCAAGAACAGAATCGTTAATGTCTGGTAAACTAGTCTTCTTTAGCAGTACAGACCTATTGTAATATCACGAAAGTTAAGACATATTCTTAAATTCGTACTATCTCTCTAGGACATACCCAAATGCAATACAGTAAGTGCGCCATAGAGGGATAAGTGCGCACTTAGTAGCTGTCAATCTTTAGTGCAGACGGGCATAAGGATACGGATTTAACTTGAGGAAACAACCATTAGAAATGAGTCTTTCCTCGACTCCTGCTCAAACCCGTGATTACAACAAGAGCTTGAATCGGCTTTTTTCCATCAGACATAAGAACCGCTCATTTCACTCAATATTCCTTACTATCTCTATTGACAGCCTCTCGTGGTGTGGTGGTTGAGCCGGTCGACTTATAACCCGGAGGCGGCGGGTTCGATTCCCGCGACAGGGCAAGTATTTGTGCACGTGAAAAAAAAGCGCAAATACTTGTTGTGTCTGGGTTTTATGGGACCATGGTCCTCGCAGTACCTGGGGTCCTTAGATACAGGGAATCCTAGTTAGGGTCCAGGATCCATGTGTGTGATCGTTGGGCGTTATTATTTCATTATTAACATCAGCTGGAAAACATCCACTGCCTCCCCCATAAAACGCCACTTTGGACGCTTATCATAGGGGGGATTTGCTGCTGCTCATTCCCTAGATATTCCCTTAACCGGCTCTTACGGCACCCACGGGAAGAGACGGGATGGTCCAATTCGCAAACCGGGACCAAACAGCCAACTAATATCGCAAAAAAAAAATAATTACGAACATAAATAATTCAAGCAGCGAATGCCGCAACGTCAGCGCTTTGAAACAACACTAATGATAATGAGCGATGACGTCATTAATCAAGATTATTCAAGGATCAGCAGCGGTAACTGCAATCGTTTCACTCTCGCTACGTCACTGCTTAATTAGTGAATTACGTAATCATGTTGGGGGAATTGGGGATTTGAAAAGCTAATATCATGTAAATTAAATAAATACGACTTGTCATGGAGAAACCAATGTCACACGAAAAATAAGCTGTAATTTTTTTTTTTTGTAAACGAATTACGCGACGGGCTAGCCGTTCGCCTGGAACAGATTGCAGTGTCACTCGAAACTAAAGGTTTGCGTGACACTGCATACGTCATTAGACTGTGAGATCAGTTCATAAGTCTCATTTGCCCAGTAATTTCACAATTTCAATAGAAAATATGTATATTTTCTTCTGTCAATTTGTTTGTGGCTGTCAATGTTCCAATATACTCATTATTCAGATATTTTACTGAAAAGTTAGGAGACTTATGGCTTGTACTTGCGCTTATCTCTTTAGGGCGTACCCACAAATGCACGTACGTCATAAAGATACGTACGAATTAAGCGCTTAAGGCCTTTCCCATAAAACGCCACTTTGGACGCTTATCACAGAGGGGGATTTGCCGCTGCTCATTCCCTTAGCCGGCTCTTACGGCACCCACGGGAAGAGATAGGGTGGTCCTAGCAAACCGGCCCCCTAATTACCTAACTCGCAACAGGTTTGCGACAGGCGTAAATCTCGCGGTGATTGCTGTCATACATTATTAGTGGTGTCGAGAATGTATGCTTCGCTACTGCTGTCGCATTGCTGTTGCAAATTTTACGTAATTACCCCGCGGGACCACACGGCACTGAACGACATGGAACCGAAGTCCATATGCTACACCTTGCATAATGTGTACGTATGTAGGGACCGTGTCATTATGCAATTAGAAATAACAGGATTAATGAATTAGCAGAAATCCAATAAAATCCACCCTAGAATAATTCTTCTCTGGTAATCTAATAATTATTAATACTAATTCGCTGTGTGGTCCCGGTTTGCGAATAGGACCACTCCATCACTTCCCGTGGGTGCCATAAAAGCCGGCAAAGGGAATATCCAGCAGCATTCTCCTCGGTACATTAAAATCTTCTATGATCACCAAGCAGCCTGCCAAGCATGGTGATTATGGCAAATCCCCCCTATGATAAGCGTCCAAAGTGACGTTCTTTGGGGGAGGCCTTTGTTCAGCAGTGGATATAATAAAACATATTCATCACAAGAAACTATGACTAAGTAAATGCATATTTATCAAGATGAATATACATAATAACATTGACATGACTCAAAAATCGTTAATTTATTATTGTGCAATGAAATACCTAAGAGTATATTTCTTGTCCAAAGTGAGCATGTAGCTATTATCTCACAAATAATAGGGTAATAATGTAATTATTTTATAATTAACGTTATTAACATTTTGTTGTGATGGCTCAAGACATCCACAGTACACCCCAGACGCAGGCAGTCCAGCACCAAGCGCGGTATTAACCCAATTTACCAGGAAGGTATAGGTGCATGGAATTCATCATTTAAAGAAAAGAACACAAATTGGTCTTGTATCATATACTTATGTGTTTTACCACCATATCCCCAAATTTCCCTCTTGGACTCCCCTACTATAATGATTTGTGTGTGTGTTTAGTATCAGCATGATGCTCAGCCAAGATACAGATAGACCAACAAAAATAAAAACATATAGTTTAGGCTACAGCATAGATATCCTGAAAAAATAAAAAAAAAATTCTAAATTTCTTCAATGTACGTACAGAATTGGACCTGTGACAGTTTTATTATAAGTATAGATAATACTTCCATACACAGCTGATATATATTGAAAATGTTTAAGTGATCTTGAGTGACCCTTTGCAAAGGCAGAGCGAGTTGGCTAGCCTTATAGAAAATGACAAAGTGTATGAAAGCCTAAAGCGGAATAGTATTGAATGAAGCTGTTGAAAATACATCATAAGGAGCTTACTTACAAAAGGAAAACATATATACTCTTCTAAGCCTGCTTCGAGCAATGTAAGCTAGACCCCAATAAATTAAATTGCTAAAAAAAGTTGATCATACCGAAAATTTCATGTGTTTATAAGTAACTAGCGGTCAGCCCCTGGCTTCGCATGGGTATAATAGTTTATGCAGCACATGCGATGTAAAGAATATTTTAGGTAACTTTTTTACACCTTGGGTCACATTATTGGAGTAAGGATCCCTAATTTTTTTGAAAATATAATATAGCCTATGTCACCCGGGGGTAGTGTAGCTTCCCATCAGTGACAGAATTTTTCAAATCGGTTCAGTAGTTTCGGAGCCTATTCAATGCAAACAAACAATCAAATCTTTCCTCTTTATAATATTGGTATAGATGAGTGGTGGAAAATAATCGTAACATGAAATCGAACCTTAATAAAATAGATCTACAGCCAAATTCACAATCCATAATGAAGAATTAAGGAGATAAGGAGGTTTTGAATCAGATTAAAATACTCAAGCTCTTTCATCCACATTCAGGATGAAGGAAACGGATGAGGCAGATTATGATTTGGAACCTTTACGATGGATTCTGAATAGAGATGATGTTTGCAAATTGAAATTGTTTTAGGAATTGCTTTTGATAAGATAGAGGTCATACCAAAAATAGCAGAAAAAATACAAAATTTTATCAAGTAAGATAGATATCATTTTGGTGTAAACTGCTTATAAATAATAAAAATAAATTTAAATAATTAGATCTAATTGTTGCCTATGCATGCAAATTGCATGCAACATTAATTGGACATCAAATATTATAGAAATAGCACAATGCCGTATTCCTTTTTTATCGATAAACACACACTTGCCCTGATCATTGAAACAAACCAAATGATAATTAAACAAATAATAAAACCTAATTATCTGAAAACATCAACCCAAATAACATGAATAGGAATAGGTATGTGTATTTGTTGTGTAGAAAGCCGGATGATTGTGCTACCATAAATATTTTTAAAAAGAGAAAATACTAGATATGTTTTATATCGAAAATGCATTTGATAAACAAATTAGTCAGCCCTGAATATTCATCATGTAGATATGAAAACTGAAACTAGTAGGTTACTGTACTCAAATGAGCAAATATCCAGGAAATTATACAATGAACTTACAGATAAATACCTAGAGGTAAAATTATTAGAAATAACTTCAAATAACAAATTATTTCACAAACAAAATGAAGCTGAAATCTAGTAATGATAGTAATTTTTAAAGAATAATCACAGAGTAGACATGACAAAATACCGGCGACTATTTGTTTGTAAACAAATAACAGATGTTCTAGGAACCGGCATATGTTAATATTTACAACACATTAAGTAAACATATTCGCCTTGCAGATATTAAAAAACCTATATGTATTGTCCTAATACATGGGAGAAATAAATCAAAGAAGTAATTGAAAGTTTCACCGGCTCGTAGCGAAAATCCCATGAGCATTCACGCGCCAAAATTTGACATAAACATGGAGATATTGGAAATGTTTCTTCAATGTTTTGATAGAGTAATTAATGTGTTTTTGTCGATAGTTATCACTAAATAACATAGTTTTGACGAAAAATAAATTATTCCATCACAAAACAAGCATCATAGAAAAATAGTTACGCCTCTAGTGGCGAAAATAAGAAGCACAAACGTAATGGCCGCCATAGTCTGGTTTTGATGACTTAATACCTAAATGCGCAAAATACTTACGCTTTCCTCCTCTTTTTCCATTCCAGAAGGCATTTGAGGTACTGCACGGTTTATCGCCGAGTAGTCCGGAAGATCCGGGAGCTCCTCGGCGAGATATATAGGCATTGGTTTCGATGCATCCAGGGCCCTCGCCCTAAACGAGAGCTTCGACATTTTGTTGACAGAACAAAACACGCTAGCGTCGACACAAAAATGCACAAATTAAACACTTTATAGCTCCTCCAGGAGGTCCCAAAGGACCTTAAACAACACTTTGCACACTCTAGTTCGTTCCCATGGTTAATTTTTGCACGCACTCAGTCACAATTAATGAAAAACATTATCGAAACTTTACATATTGGGCGTACTTTACAGAAAGCCATCATGGCGGCTTTCCGTTTGTCGGACGACCATGACCAACTTCCACCTTGTTCGACGTGCGCGGGAAGGAAACACGCGGGAATGATATTAGTAGTTTTATATCAATTAATGAAAATTTACGAAAATATGGAAAATAAGAACGCACATCATTCAAATTTATTAGTCACTTAATATTTGTATACGTATTACATAGTAAACAAGTTAAAATTATCTATTGTAATATTATAAAACATAAAATGACGTGTACAATTTCTGCCATACTTATCAAACCATAAACAAGAGCATAGCGTTTCGTTCCATTCAGAATACAAGCAATCGTTGTCTATGATTATTGACGCAATGAATCCACGCCTGCGTATTTTAGTCTGTGCAGTCCATGATGCGTTACAGAGAGTACCTATCAAGAAAAGAAAAGTTCAGTGCGAACAGTAGACCCCGCTAACACAAAGTTTATCGCATTAGACTAAGAACTCATGAACTCATAATATCTTGCAAACATCTTGACGTAAGTATATTTTTATTTATTTTTTTGTATTCCTAGGCGTGTGTCTATGAGACGTTTTATTTTAAAAAAACTAGTTCCCCTTCTTTTACTAGATGGCGCAGTAAGTACATAGTTTAAACATTTCAAACCACAGAGCAGTTTAAACATAAGAAAATGCTTAGACTACCTACAAAGAAATGTCAAATTCAGTTGAGTGGACCACGACATGAGTAAATTGTCTGTGGTATCGCCTAAGTAGTTTGTGGTGCATTCTTCTTAAGTAAAGTGAAGTACAGTAGAACTGCGAAATAGATAAACGTTAATAAAAAAAGCCAAAGAACACACAACACACACATCATGGTTTCATTAGAACACATTACGGGGGTGAAATAGTTACTTATTGACAAAACCCCTTTTAAAAAATAGATTAAAAAATATTAGAGAAAAAACCATGAGGCGTTTTATTTAAAAAAATGTATTTTATGTATGACCCAATAGATGGCGCCAGTTGTGGCTTTACCAAAATCTGTCACTGTCAGTGTTTCAAGCATAGACCACAAGGTTAGAAGAAATGTGTCACGATACTGACTGACAACTCTAAACTCTTTCTTTTTTATTATCGTTGTTACGCAATAGCTCGGCTTTATTTTGGATCATAATACTAACGTTTTTTTTTTTTTAATCTATTTTTTTAAAGGGGCTTTTAAACAGCGTTTACTAACGTTTATCTATCTCGCAGTTCTAATGTACTTCAATGAGACGTTTTATTAAAAAAAAGGAATTGTATTTTATGTATGACCCAATAGATGGCGCCAATTGTGGTTTTACCAAAATCTGTCACTGTCACTGTTTCAAACATAGATCACAGGTTAGAGGAAATGTGTCACGACACTGACTGACAATTTTAAACTCTTTCGTTTTTTTTACTGTCGTTGCACGATATTTTTATGCATTCTTTTGCCAATAATAGCTTAATTGAGGCATATAAAATCAAAGGCAGCTAAACGCCATAATATCGTAAAATGAGTTAACTATACTTTGTACTCAAATATACAGGAAGCTTTATTAATTAAAAGTCAGATTATTTCTAATATTCACATTCTTTACAAATCTGTCTTAAAATATAGAATATTGTAGCTACCTGAACAAAGTTATCGATTTTTGTAGCTTACTGATTATTTGACAGACTTGGATTTAGCTGCCTTTGATTTTATAGGCCTCAATTACTCAACGCGATTACACGAAAACTAATTTTGCGGAAAGAAATGTAATGTATCAATAAATTACGATTAAAAGTATTACCTACTTATCATTGGTTTAGCAACAAATGGCAATAGACTGAAAAACTAAGCAGAAAATTATTTATTGCCATTTGTCGCTAAACCATTAATATCTAGGAGATACTTTTAATCGTAATTTGTTGATACATTCTATTTATTTCCGCAAAATTAGTTTTCATGTAATCACGTTGAGTAATTAAGCTATTATTGGCAAATAAACGCAAGAAATTTTGAATTTGCCGCGCTGAGGAAACGTTCTTCCTTAATATTAACGTTTATCCACGAATGTACATACTACGTAATCAGGATAGAGTAGTTTTTCATAAAAACGAGCCGAACAAAAGGTACGCTGAGTTGGAGCCTATCGCTTTCAATTAGGGTGTCCACAAGTTTACGAAGTAAGTATTCAGACTCACAGTCTACACAATGTACCTACTTATAACTCGTTTTAACAAAGAAAAGATTTTAAAAGGGCAGATATTTCTACCGCTTTCTCACTCCCACTGCACTTGGGCATAATGGTGGCATTGGGAACAATATTGTCATTCTTTCATTGGAATGGTTTTTCGCTAGGCCATAGGTAATAACATTAATAAAGTGCAATAATAAAAACATTACAAAAAACAAAAACGAGAAAATGTAGATGTATGTTTATCATCGTTAGTTATTATTTCTTTACATAAGGCTGTACCTGCTGTTACCACATAAATATATACCTACGGTGAATTTGTTGGCACAGGATGGTGGCGTACAAGTAAAGAGGCCTTTCCTAAGCAGTGAACGATTGCATCAATTGCATGTATATCCAAATAAATCCCCCAGAGAGAACACCAAAGATTTTCTTTTGTATAATGGCAACATGCTAGACAAGGATAGATACCAACTCAGAAGCTATTTCGTATTGAACACAAAATTCTATAGAAGCTTCTAGTAAAGTTGCCACCACTTTACTAGGGCATGACTTAGACTGGACTATGCCACCTGACTTAGACTAAACTATGACTACCCATATAGACTTGACTTTACGTGAAATATTTTATTCTAAAATACGATACAAAGTTACAATACTTGACACTGGCTAAATACACTATGGGTGTAGAGCCAAAAATAAGAAAAAAAATTGTGGACGTTTCACAAAGCGCCATCTAGTCCCAAACGTATCCACTACCTCGTCTGTGTCCACAAACTAAGAAAAAGCTTGTACTATGGAACTAGAATACTTATTCTTATTCTAGACTAGCTGCGCCCCGCGGTTTTACCCGCAGATAAAAAGTAGCCTATGTGTTAATCCAGTGTATAAGCTATGTCTATTCTAAATTTCATCCGAATCTGCCCAGCCGTATGAGCGTGAAGGAGTAACAAACATACACACAAATTTTCGCTATTATAATATTAGTGTGATACTCACATTTTGTAAATACATACATACTCAATGCCATAGACCTAATAAAAAAAGAAGGAAGGAGTCCCAATTGATCCCGAACCGAGGTAACCATAGGAAGTCGGAACGCTAATAAGTACGAGCGGACACGCACACACTCACATCATAGGAAGTCTATCGCCTGCCATTACTGCTCCGAACCTCGCCCAAGACGCATAGAAAAAAATATTATAAAATGCCGTCTTGCGTTGTGAAAAGTTGTCGGAATCATAGTGGTTTGATAAAAAAAAGTCAGGGGATCACTTTTCACAAGTAAGCTTGTTAATGTTTCGCTAATTTCTTGCTTTTTCGATAAAACTATTGAGATGCAATCAATACACAAAACCAGCTAGTGTTACCAACAATCAAACTTGCAAATTACCCGGAAGTGTGGTAGAATGACCAAATTATGTTCGAATACAACTTATTCACCTATATTGATCATAATTAGAGATCTGACTATATGCAAATGCATATTTACATTATGCATATGCATGTGCTGGTCTTTGCAGGTTAATAAATATTGTACCGGTAATGGACCTACTAATCGTGCATATTTGTGCAGGTTTTCTATAATGTAGAAAAAGTAAAGTAACGTAGAAAAAAACGATTTATGTGTTCATAAAACATTTTAAGCAACACCCTGGCTATAAATCTTTGTGCCAAATAAACAGTTATATTAACTGACTGGGTGACCCGACCCGGTTAGTTAGTTTCACGCCCTAACCCTGTCCAAAGGAAGAAAGAACTGGGAGGGGAAAAGGATGAATGGAGACAGGTGCGCCTCTCTTCACCGTCATACATTCATCCTTTTTCCCTATCTTTTTCGCGCTCCCTTCTCTCTTCGCTATAGCGTACAGGGTATATTCCCAGTTGCCCCCACATGCTTCGCCCCCGGGTGGCAACTGGGAATAAAATCCCCAGTTGCCACCCGGTGGAGACTGGGAAGCTATTGCTCCCACTTCATTCGCCGTACATTGCTGCGTAGATCGCCAACCCCTTCATTACTGTCCAAATGTAATCTATACATGGTTCTTGGGGGGAGGGAGCAAGTGCGGGGGGAGGCAGGGCAAGTAAGGGGGGCGGACTAAGTGAGGGGGGTGGTGGTGGCAAGTGCAGGGGGTGACGGGGAAAGTGAGGGGGAGGTGGGGGCAAGTGTGGGGGAGGAGGGTAAGTACGGGGGAGGCGGGGAAAGTGCGGGGGTTGGCCTAGTGAGGCGGGAGGGGGGGAGGTGGGGCAAATGCGGGGGACGCAGACTAAGTGAGTGAGGGGGGAGGTGGGGGCCAGTGTGGGGGAGGGGAGATTGCAGATTCCTTTATTGTGCGTGCGGCTAGGGAATGGAACTCACTCCCGGCGTCGGTATTTCCATTCACTTACCACTTAAGTGTCTTCAAATCAAAAGTAAATAGGTTAATTCTAGGTAGGCGTGCTCCACCTTCGACCTCATCATCACTTACCATCAGGTGAGATGTAATCAAACGCTAACCTAACGAAAGTAAAAAAAAAAAATAAGGCATTCAATTTTGACTACTCTCATACTCTGTTATAAGCTCACGTAGCTTTTTGGTCATACGAAAAGTCACACCAACAACAGATTTTCTTTTTGTCGGATTCGGGTAATTTTCTTCACATGGCAATCCTTTAATCAGTCACACATATTTATAGTTTTTGGCGGGAACGCGAAAAAGCTCACGTCGTCGTTGCATTGTATTATTTTTCAAAACTTGTGTTTTTTCCAGTGTTAATGTTTAAAATTGGTGGTGTTTTACGCATTAAGTGCTGAATTACGAGCATGAGTGTGGGCAAGTGATATAATGTGGTGAAACGTGGTTTTTCGTGTTGCTTCCAAAACTCCATAGAAGCCTCTAGTAAAGTTGCCACCACTTTACTGAGCATGACTTTGACTGGACTGTGACTGCCTGACTTGGACTGGAGTGTGACTGTGATTATGACTAAGTGAAATATAATAATGCAGACTTTGTAGACTTTTTAATATTGCGACTGAAGGACTTTGTATCCAAGTCAAGAACTAATTCTAAAAAAAAAAAAATCACACATATTTATGCGGCCGCCATTGCTGTACGTCAGTTCGATGTCAATCAAGATTCATTCCTGCTTTTTTTTATAATTCTATGCTCAATGCCTTAATAATTTTTGCATAACAGTAGAATAGGTACTCAGTGTTTTATCTTTGCTCAAAACTCAACAGAGATTGTGAAACAAAACACTAAATAACTATTCCACCACTATACAATGTTTACTACTAAGGGTTATAATACAAATATGGGCAAGTAGTAGTAGGTAAACTAGTGTATATCTTGTTCCTGAATCTTAGATATTTTATGTAAACAAAGGGGATAACAGTGCAAAAAATATCTTTTATAAAGGTAGGTTACTATATTTGACCAAAAAAATATTAAATATTATATGTCTAGTCATAATCTGCTTAATTATAAAATGCGTCGATACTCTGGCAACGTCCTACCTCCAGGGCACTTCAAGAGCGGCTGGTGCAGCGGCGGAAGTGGCGGAAAACCTCAAGCGGACGAAATATGAATCTCTCGGTGAGAGATACATATTTCTTCCGTTTGGGGTAGAAACCATGGGACCGTGGGGTCCATCCGCCCGCGGATTCGTGAAAGAGCTGTCCAGACGCCTAATAGAAACTACAGGTGACCAAAGAGCTGGCTCTTACCTCGGCCAAAGACTAAGTATGGCCATTCAACGAGGTAATGTCGCCAGCTTTTTGGGCACCTTACCCGCAGACAGCGACTTAAACGCGGTTTTTATTTATAAGTTTAGTTTTAGTTTTAGATAAATACTTAGTTTAGATTTAATTTAGTTTTTGTAATTGTACTTTGTATTTTAATACTTTTAATTCTATTATATTTTTCTACTTTCCACAACTAATAAAACTATTATTATAAAATAAAAATCGTTTTATACTATCTATTTTAACATTATATCTGATATATAAAATTTTATGATAAAGAAATCGATTTTTGGTAGAAAATATTTTAATTGACTGGTAAGACTGTAGAGGATCTAAACATTTTTTCGTTTTCGTTCTGGTATTTATATGATGGTATCATACCATTATATGCCATATTTTCTTCAAAGACACATGGTGCTACTTTCGTGCACTTTTCGAAATATGATGAAAAGTATCTAAAATATAAAAAAACAGGTCAAACTAAATATCTATTGATCAAATATGAATAAATCTCTCAATTCAAAATTATAGAATAATTGTCTGAATAATTTATAAGGTTTCAGGTTGGTTAAAAAACTTAAGTAATGTATGTTAATGTTTTATTTACGTCTTCCTAAAATTTTACCTTTAGAACTTTGGAGTTGCAAAATCCTACTTCATATCCTACTAATATTGTGTATGCAAAGTTTTGCTTGTTAATCAGTTAGATTGATACTCTTTAACTCCATTTAATAAAAATATTTTTCACAAGTAAAAAATGTTTTGAGCAACTGGCATGTCACTTTGACAGTGACTTTTCGTGACATTACTTTGTTTACATAAAATATCTAAGATTCAGGAATAGAATAGTTGCCAAATTACGGCTGCTTACCTTCTGCATCCATCGGTTCTCCGCGGTTTTCACAAGGTCGTCGGTCCACCGAGTGGGGGCCGGCCTACGCTGCGTCTTACGATTCGTGGTCGCCACTCGAGTACCTTTCTTCCCCATCGGGTGTCAGTTCTACGAGTGATGTGACGAAGAGATCCGCAGGAGAACTAAAGTGACCGATATAGCTCTTAGAATTAGCAAGTTGCAATGGCAATGACCAGGCCACATCGCTCGTAGAACTGAATAGGTATAAAATCAATATTATAAATTTATAACGTGGATATACATGTCAAGGAAAAAAAACACAAAATTCCAATGTTGTGATTTTTATTTGAATATGTTACAGGCAGCGGATATTTTATAAATGTTACCTATGTATATGCGTATGAATAACAGTAGGTAATTACTTTATTACAAAATATTGCCGTGGAAATAATAAATTAAATATAATTGATTTTCATTATTATGACGTTAAGTTTCTAGAGGAAATAAGAAGACATTTTGGAGAAAAGAGTTCATAACATTGACTTAGGTCGGAATACTATGTTATGTTTGTTTAGTAAATATTGTTCCTATTTTGGTATAACACTTTTTTGAGGGCCGCAGCATTTTTGCCGCCTATTAAAAAAATAAAATTGTTGTTCCGCCAACCAACCTAGGTCAATGTAAGAACAAGCAATAAATAATCTAGATTCACTTAACAATAATAGGAAATAAATAAAAAATTTCATCTTTCAAAATTATTACAATTTTAACAGTGTGAACACAGTATGATAACAATTTCAAATTCGGTTTTAATTACTTAAACAATTTGAATACAAATGAGGTGAGTCGCACGCCATCCCTACGGAAAATGAGAAAAAAAGCTTACAGACAATGACGTCATTAGAATTTTGACTGAATTATTTCGTTTGAAAAAACCGCCATCTTTTGTCATAAACGAAAAACTCAATGATGATATCTTATGAATATAAAAAATGCGTTCCTAAATCTTAATTCACGTGTTGGTGCACTCCAAAACTAAAAAAAGTAGGTACCAAATTTCTTTACAATATTTTTAATGTTCCTAAAGATCGCAATTCAGCCTAAATAAAAAAAATTTTGAAACAGAAACTATTCTATCGTTCCTAATATCAATTGTATCAAAAGTGTACATTATTAAGTTTCTCTATCCAGACTCACTTGACGGTATATTTTATTAAGTTTTCTTGTCAACCAACGCAACTTTTCTCATGTCGAACATACAACACATCAACAAGCTCATACAAGTATCGTTCAAACATAACGACTAACATGCTTATTTTACTAATATTATTTTATTGTTATAAATCCTCCTCTAACCTCATCATGCAGCTATATTTGAGTCTTTATCATAGGTTTTTGTCAAGCGTGAATTTTACCTCTTTTTTGTAAACTAAATCTCATTTGACAGTTCATCTCATTTGACAGTTCTAATGTTCCGTCTCTGTCATGTACATTGAAATAAGAATGACCAAGATATTTTTTAGTTTAGGCTTAATTAGATTTAGTTAACTTTAAAGAGAATCTAGTCTATAACTTTGTTTTATAATGATATAGGATATTATATCTATTGTAGTCTAGTAGTAGATTGTCTTTGCTTTTATGTACATTATTGAATACTTTGAGTACATAAATACTTTTATCAGAGCATGACAAGCTGGCAGCCCGCTTGATAAACGCAACATCTCATTACTTCCCAGCTATCGCAGCGCCATCTGTTATTCAAAATTAGAAAATGAGTAATAAAATATGTTCTGTGTTCTGTAATGTTTTAGGCAAAGCTCTCAAGTGCATTTGTTTCTATTTTCGGTATTATTACGATAATTATTTCTATTTTTGTCCGATTTTGTAGTTAAGTTAACACAGGCAAACCGTTAAAATATAGGAAACTGAGTCAGTATCAATGGCAGTGAATAACAATTATATCTATAATTAATGATATTATTGACTTTATAGAAGCGATTAAAAGACAAATAAAACGATTTTGTATAATAATGTCATTCCTAAATATGAGCACGTTTCTAAAAAAAATATTTACAAATCAAAATGCAATACTAAAATTATGCAAACTTAAATTGTAAAATTATAAATTAAAGTATTAATATAGTGCCAGCTATATATTTTTGCATGATATTACAACATTATCTTTAATCAGTTATTTTGCAGAATCCATTGAAATTGAATCGAAATTATTTTTACAATGTTCTTAGTTATTTTAAAGCAGAGTCCAACTCATACCAACCTTAATTTACTATTGTTTGATCAATTTTGCACTTTATCTATGGTCTATTGGTGGAAAAGTGGCGCGCGTCATCAATGGAGTTATGTGCCACCACCAGTAGCCAAACCGCAAAAAACGCTCTATTGTAGCGCGTATTTTGTGATTTATCTAAAAGCTATTTTGGTCAGCAAAATCAACAATCGCAAGCTACGTAAAACTTTCAATGCGATTCCCAAAGCAAAAACTAGCTTTTTATTTGACAATAGAATTCTAAATTTACTTCTAAAATATCTGTAAAAACAATAAAAATAACGTAAAACCAAATGTAACCACAATTTACTAATTCATCAAAAAAAGAAATTTAAAATACGATTTTCAATATTTCATAACGGTGAGTATCGTAACTTCATATATTTTAGGACATACTTTCTACATACATACAACTATTTCAAATTACAAAAAAAAATATCACTGGATTCGAGCGAACGGGTCCTATCCACTTTGCTTCATTATAACTTCATTTATATATTAATCGTATTATATATATAAATTTTGTATAATTTAAATGCAGAAAACTTTTTGAACACATTATAAAAAAAGTATAAACACTATTTTAAGAATGTCATTGATTAACAATATTATTATTAATTTCGCGTTTTGTACATATATTTTTCAGGTTTTATATTGTGGTGCTATATATTCATTTATAAAAGACCCTATTTTTTTTTTAGCAAAACGTAATTAGATAACATTATTTTAATATTTCATTGCATTTTTTTATTTTCAGTTTTAAAAATAAATCCATTCAACACTATCAACAAACCTACATAACTAGTGAAACTTCAACATCTGAACAATTTTTGCTCACTAAACAAAACATGTTCAGAAACTGAACAACTTTTGCTCATTAAACAAAACATATGTTCACATTAAACTTAACAAATTTGCTCACTAAACAAAACATGCTCAGATAAAACTAAACAACTTTTGCTCACAACACAACCTGTAGGTTTTTTTTTTATCAAATGTTATTTTTATAGCATAGTGGATAGTTCCCTTCCCCTGTAGTAGTAGCAGATGTTAGTAATTGCGATCAACTTTGATCGAGGGAATCCTCGGATCGTCTGGCGCTTGGGCAGTCGCCTATTGGAGCCACTTTGGACGGCTTGGCACTTTTGCCGACAAATATTTCCACCTCCTGTGAATAGAGAAAACAAATAAATACGTTATATCAAAATTATTAGGAGATCCGCTGGAGAATTAAAGTGACCGATATAGCTCTTAGAATCAGCAAGTTTAAATGGCAATGGGCAGGCCACATCGCTCGTAGAATTGACAACCGATGGGGAAGAAAGGTTCTCGAGTGGCGACCACGAACCGGGAGACGCAGCGTAGGCTGGCCCCCTACTCGGTGGACCGACGATCTGGTGAATGCCGCGGGGAGCCGATGGATGCAGGAGGCGAGCAGCCGCTCTAAGTGGCGCTCTTAGGGGAGGTCTATGTTCAGCAGTGAACCTCTTCAGGCTGATTATGATGATCCTTTAAAAAATTGGTTAAAACGACTTCATACGTCTTTATTACATACTAGTTGCGCCCCGCGGTGTTACCCGCGGATAAAAAGTACCCTATGTGTTAATCCAGCGTATAATCTATCTACATTCTAAATATCATCGAAATCGGTTCAGTAGTTACGGAGATAGAAGGTAACAAACATTCACACACACAAACATTCGCATTTATAATATTAGTAGGACTGATATTTTTTTTATTATGATTGAAAATATCACAAAAATAAAAATAAAAACACAACGGAAACGAGAACCTCTTTTTTTGGGAATCAGTCGAAAATGACGTCACATCACCAGCCGGAAAATGTCCAGTGCTGAACACAGGCTACTACCGTAGCGTCTACGCCATAACGCCACTGGGTTATCAAAGTGGGGTTTGCACTAAGCACCACGCTTGGGAGGCGGCTTGGTGATGATTTTTAATGTACCCAGGAAAATTCTGCTGCCTATTCCCTGGATACACCCCTTAGCCGGCTTTTACGGCATGCATGGAAAGAGATGGGGTGGTACAATTTTCACGCCACCAGGACCACAAGTTATATCATGGAACAAGTAGGAGAGGAATGCCAATACACCAAGAAAACAGCGTATATCATAAATATGCCAAAAACCGATAGAAAACTAAATGGCGCTGCAAAATGAGCGGGCTAGAAGTTGAGGGTAGATCAGAAATATGCCAAAAAACCGTTTTAAACCTGGATGGCACTGCAAAATGAGCGGGCTAAACGGGTAGCTACGGCGGGCTAGGTTTAAAACGGCTTTTTGGCCTATTTCTGATCTACGCTCAACTTATAGCCCGCTCATTTTGCAACGCCATCTAGTTTTCTATCGGTTTTTGTCATATTTATGATCTACGCTGTTTTCTTGGTGTATTGGCATTCCTCTCCTACTTATTTCATGGTTATATTTATAGTACTAGGAAGCGTTGGAATTAGGTACGGCTTTACTAGGTGGTAGGACTTTACTGCAAAGTTCGTCTAGGTTGTCAGTTATTCTGCCGCCAAGCAGTAGTGTGCAAGCACTACCGTTCCGGTTTGAATGGCATTGTAGCTTGTGAAATTACTGGGCAAATGACGACTTTATGATCAGATTTCACAGTGTAGTAATTTTATTGTTAGACTGTGCTGATATATCAGGATGACTCACGCAAAACTTAAGAGTTTCGAGTCACACTGCAGTTGTTATGGGCGGCCGTGTCACTTAACATCAGGCGAATGACTAGCTCGTCACGATATTTATTAACATAAAAAACAAAAGAAATCACCTGGCTTCCCTCGATGGCGGCCATGTTGTCGCGGTCAGTGCTGGTGCCGGGCGCGCCACGGGAGGCTAGCTGCCGCTCCCTGGCTACACGCCTGCTCATATATTCACATATTATAAAGGTGGAACGGGAAAATAATCAATGACAATAGATAGATAGATTGATAAAACTATTGAAACACATTACAGGAACAATTAATAATCTGCAATAAAATGTGATAAAAGCATGAAAAAAAAGAAGAAAAAACCAGCCAAGTGCGAGTCGGGCTCGCGCACGAAGGGTTCCGTACCATTATCTATAAACACGAGCAAAACCCACGGTTGTTGTCTGGGAGTCCCCATAAATATTTATTTTATTCCGTTTTTTAGTATCTGTTGTTATAGCGGCTGATCACTTTTCGTATTTATTTCATGTAGAAAGACCTGGTATCCCTAAGACACCAGGCGACTTAGTAGTTTCTAACTAGCAACACCTTTGTCTTGTCGTTTTTGCCGCCATCGAAGGCGGATCGTTTTTAAAATGGTAGCAGTGGGTATATAAAAGATTAACCAGATAAACTTGGAAAATTAATTAGTATATTTTCTCTTGAAAGCGTAAGACAGACAAGTGTAGACCATGATCTGTCTACATTCCACATTCAAATGTACTGACCATAGATAATACAAATAAGTTTGGTTTACCTACATAAATAGTTCTAACACCGGCCCTTAAACCAAAACTTAATAATGTTATACAGTTGAAATTTAAAGCAACTATAAAACAATAAAATATACCTATGGCCTACAAAACAACATAACTTTACAAAAATAAACTCTACAAAATCATTTGCACAATCCTAAGTTTAGTTGAGTTACAAACTTAACAAACTTGTCCTTTACTAAAGGTTTTGTGAGAATATCAGCTGTCATTTCATCAGTTGAGAGATACTTCACTATAATAAACTTCTTGTTTATATTATCCCTGATAAAATGGTGCCTGATATCAATATGTTTCGTTCTACTATGAAACATTGAATTTTCACATAACCTTTGTGCAGACTGATTATCATTGTAAAGTGTCATTACAGAAGTTATGTTGAAGCATTCTTTGAAAAACGTTCGCATGAACAATGCTTCCTTACATGCATCGGAAAGTGCCATATAATCCGCCTCTGTGCTAGAAAGAGCCACTGTCTTTTGTTTCCGACTTTCCCAAGATACAGTAGAGTTACCTATCTTAAACACGAATCCTGTAGTACTTTTGCGATCTATTTCACAGTTACCCCAGTTTGCATCTACAAAGCCTTGAATATCTAGACCAGACTTTTCAGAAACTAAGCGGTAGTGTATCGTGCCTTTTAGATACCTTAAAACACGTTTTGCAGCTTTCCAATGCTCATCAGAAAAACAATCATTAAACTGACTCAGAAAACTTACCGAATAGGCGATATCCGGCCTCGTACAAACTGCAACATACATAAGACAACCAATGAGGTTTCTGTACTCACAGTTTTCAGTCTTCTTTTCAGCTTTCATTAATTTAAGGCCACTTTCCATCGGTGTCCCGACTGGCTTACAATCTGCCATTTTGAATCTTTTCAAAATATTCGCAATATAATTTGACTGATCAAGAGTTATCTTGCCTTTTTCTCTTGAGACTCGCATTCCCAAAAACTCGCAAACTGTGCCCAAGTCTTTCATTTCGAATTCTTTCATCAACTGTTCTTTGATTTCTTTACAATCATCATTTGACGATGAAAACAAAAGAATGTCGTCTACGTATAAGGCAATCACAGTCAACCGCCCTTGTTGAGATTTAAAATAAACACATGGTTCCACTGACGATTTTTTAAAATTCATTTTCTTTGTCAGTACGGCGTTTATTTTGTCATACCAACATTTGGCAGCTTGTTTTAAACCATAGATGGATTTGTTTAATTTATATATATGGTTTTCCTTCCCCTTTACAACAAATCCTTCTGGTTGTTCTATTACGATATCTTCTTCAAGATCTCCATTCAAAAACGCAGTTTTTACATCTAACTGATCAATGTTCAAATCATATTCTGCAGCAATAGCAAACAACATCCTAATTGTTGAATAACGAATCACTGGAGCAAAGGTTTCCTGGTAATCTATGCCGAATTTCTGTGTGAAGCCCTTTGCTACTAACCGAGCTTTGTATTGTAAAAGAGCTCCATTTAAACTTCGCTTCTTTTTAAAAACCCACTTACATTTAACGGGCTTCTGTCCCTTCTTTAACTCTGTAAGTGTCCAACAATTATTCTTAGTAAACGAGTCATACTCATCTTGCATTGCTTTATGCCACTGATCAGCTTCCCTGCCACTCAACGCTTCCTTTACTGTTGACGGTTCATCGCTTGTGTATGTAAGCCCACACTCCATAGCATGCTCATCCGCGCTACCGAAGCTCACGGTATCGGAATCTTCCGAGTCAAGCGACGATCTCCCTGGAATGTAAGTTTCATCCAAACAGTCATCTGAACTAACAAGGGAGGAATCACTACTGTCAGTGTCATTTGACACAAGCGTTGGTGGGACAGATTCATACACTGTATTGCTATTTGTTACAATACAAGGTGTCTCAATAACACCTACAGTATCATCAAGTGACAAACCCTTCGTCGTACCATTTGAGATAAATTTATCCTCAAAAAAGGTTACATTCCTTGCCTTTATGCACTTAGTTGGGCAATCCGGGTCTATAAGTCTATAGCCCTTACTCTGTTCGCAATATCCAACAAAAATATATTTTTTGGATTTCGAATCAAGCTTCTTTCTTTTGTGTGCTAAAGCGTATGCTACACAACCGAAAACTCTAAGGTGGCTAACGTTTACCTTTTTGCCTGTCCACTTTTCTTCCGGAGTAGTCCCCATAATGGCTTTTGTTGGTGAACGGTTTTTTATGTAGACAGCTGTCGACACAGCTTCAGCCCAAAACCGTTTATCCAAACCCGCATCCTGCAACATACATCGCGCCTTCTCCATGATGGTCCTATTGGCCCGCTCGCTGACGCCATTCTGGGCTGGTGAGTAGGGGACCGTCGTTTGATGCACGATGCCATTCGCTTTCAGAAATTTCTGAAAATTTGCATTAATGTACTCGGTGCCATTATCACTGCGCAATATCTTGATTTTTTTTCCTGCCTGATTTTCCACGAGAACCTTAAAGTCTTTAAAACAATCAAAAACTTCACTCTTGCTCTTTAAAAAGTATACAAAAGTTTTTCTCGTAAAATCATCTATAAAAGTCAAAAAATATTTTGCACCTCCTAAAGAACTTTCAGACAAGGGTCCACACAAATCAGTGTGTACTAGCCCTAATGCTTCATTCGACCTATTATGAGATTTCTTGGGGTAAGGAAGCCTACACTGCTTCCCCTCTACACAAGCTACGCATGACTGATAGTTCGTATCATCATAGCTAATCCCATCAACCATACCTTGCTTCATGACATTCATGCTCCTCGAATTCAGATGAGCAAGTCGACGATGCCAAGTACTTTGTGAAATCTCACAATTTTCTGTAGCAGTCTTCGATGCACGCGGTGTGGTGACGTCTGCATCGACTACAGTCGCTGTAGATTCACCAGAATCAACGCAACTACGCGAATCATTGCAACTACGCAAACTTTGCAATGCACAACTACGCTCTATTTCTACCGATCGAGTTGAGTGTGGAATTTTGGTTAGTAACCTATACACATTGTCGATAAGAGCCGCTTTCGCAACAGTCTTCCCCGAGTCAATAATTCTACATTCGTTAGAATCAAAACTAACAGTAAACCCTTTCTTCGTCATGGCACTAACCGATAATAAATTGCATGTTAGGTTAGGTACAAAGTAAACATTGTCTATTGACTTTACTTGACTATTGTGACAGTCCAAATCTATCTTGACATTACCTCGACCCATAGCAAAAAGTATCTCACCATTTGCAACATTAACCTTTAAATGAGGTTCTATAGCCTGAAAATCACTAAAAACATTCCTGTCTCTACACATGTGATTTGTAGCTCCTGAGTCAATACACCACAAGTTATCGCCTTTCACAGCAACTGAAAGCGCCGCCAGACTAGCCTTATTAGACTTATCTTTGTCTTTGTTTTCTTTCTGCTTCAATGGACAATTCTTCATAACATGCCCTGGCTTTTGGCAACGAAAACACTTGAACACCTTTCTGACAGCTAAGGCAGACTCTGCTTCAGTTTTATCATCACGTCGTTGATGTTCCTGAAGAAGTTTCGCCTTCACCAGTTCACTTGATAACTTGCTTGAACCATTTTCCAAAGTCATTATCAACGGATCGTACTCAGCTGGTAATCCACTCAGCATAACCACGGCGACAAAATCGTCTTCCAATGGAGATCCTATATCGTTCAGTTGTTGTACGATATCTGTAACTTTGGAGAGATAGGTTTCCATATTTCCAAACTCTGACAGTCTCATGCCAAACAAATTCCTCAGAAGGCTCAATCTCCTGCATAACCCTCTATCCTCATAAGCGCGTCTTAAATTGTTCCACGCTTCATATGCACTCTTAGCATTTCTCACATGAGGATACGCTGTCGTATGCACCGCCAAGCAAATTTTTGCTAGTGCCTTCATTTGTTTTCGAGCATCCTTGTCCTGTTCCTCTACACAATCCCACAAATCTTCGTGGATTAGGACCATCCTCATCGCAAACTTCCAGTTGTGATAATCCTGGATGCCCTTCAGTTTTTCCACTGGGATAGATGAAGAACCGCTTCCTTCTCCGGCCATCTTTTCCTCTTTCGGATTTAACGACGAAATTTAAATTTTATATATTTGCCGTTTTGATCCAAAATATACCCTGCTATGCGAAGCACAGCATAACTGGGCCCATAACCTAAAATGGTAGCAGTGGGTATATAAAAGATTAACCAGATAAACTTGGAAAATTAATTAGTATATTTTCTCTTGAAAGCGTAAGACAGACAAGTGTAGACCATGATCTGTCTACATTCCACATTCAAATGTACTGACCATAGATAATACAAATAAGTTTGGTTTACCTACATAAATAGTTCTAACAGTTTTTGTCGAAACAATTGTATTTTTCGTGCTGTGATAGCAGTTTGTCGAGGGCGAAGACCTATTTGTCGTTTACGGAAGTCACAACTATTAAAATATCGCGTGCACCACCATCTGCACTCATCAAGACTGTGAACACCATCTGGAGCCCGCGCTGTACTGGTCAGGTAACCCAAACTTATTCCGCGGTAAGCTAGCGAACCAAAGTTTAGTGGAAGGTACCGAAACTCCAGTCCAAATCCGCCACAGCGGGTTTCCTGGTGAGTTGCACACACAGCCTTTTACTCATATCCAAAATCTTTCTCGCACCATTTTTTCGTCGTATACAGTCCATTCATATCGAACACACTTTTGAAAATAACAGCTTAATCATACATTTTTTTGGCCCTTCGGCCGTATCTTTTGTAGTAGTGACCTTTTTTCGTGATTAATAGTGTTATTTTATCGAATTCAGTCGAAATTTGCACATTTTTATTAAATACCCTACTTTCATTTTATTAGTTTGAAAAATACCTTCGGATGATATTTATTGAGCGTTGGTAGTAAATAGTAGAATTTAATCAATTTAATTAGTTTGGTGGATTGGCAAGTGTCAAGGTGTCAAAGTCAACGTTATACTTAGTTGTCAAAGTCGCTTTATGTCAAAAGTCAAAATGACGGAATCGTCAGGTTCATCGAAAATGAGTGAGGAAGTTGTCGCCGGCGATTCTAACCTTATTGCGCGTGATTACGCTATTATGCGATTGGAAATGATCGATCATGACAAAGACTTGGATTTGGCGGGCTATACGGAACAGGATTTGAATGAAATAGCGGCAGATTTTCATGCGGCTCAGCGAAATGTAATCGCGTCGTTACCTAGTCATGCACGTAAAACAGAAGTGTCGGTTAGCATCAACTTCGAGAAGAAGTTTCGTGAAATTAAAAAGCGTTTGTTATCGTTTAATGTGCGCGGAAATAACAATAACGTGTCTGCGAGTTCGTCGTTCCCTGTTTCTGCAAAATTGCCCAAACTAACGTTGAAAACTTTTGATGGTAAAGTAGAAAATTGGATTAGTTTCATTCAATTATATGACTCTTTAGTTCACAAGAGAGATATGTCGAATGTGGAGAAGCTCCACTATTTATTGTCGAGTGTCGAAGGTAATGCCTATAATTTGATAAAAAACTTTCCCATAACAGATGATAGCTACTTAGATGCATACCATACTTTGAACAAGTACTATAATAGGAAGAGGCAGATTGCATTCACTTACTATGATAAACTTTTAAATTGTGAATCAATTAAAGCTAAATCTAGTTTGGAATTAGAGCGTGTTCATCGTACCTTTGCAGAAAACTTAGCAATATTAGATAAGTATCAGTTACCCGATAAGAACTTCATGTTATTTCATTTATTGTGGTCAAAGCTGGATAGGTTTACACGTGAGGCTTTCCAGTTGGAATTTAACTCGGATGACATACCTAAATTTGAACAATTGCAGAGTTTTCTTGAGAAGTATTATCATGCCTTGGATGTCTCTAATATTAAACCTAGTAGTAGTAGTGGGACTACTAACAATAATATTCGGAAGGGAAAGTCCTCATCGTTTGTCGTGGCAGCTATCAATAATTGTTTGTGTTGTACTGGACAACACAGCCTTGACTCTTGTGAAAAGTTTTTGAAATTGTCAACTCAAAACCGGTTTGACTTTGTTAAAGAAAAGAAACTTTGTCTGTTGTGTTTCTCGCCTTCACATTTAGTAAAAAATTGTCGTTCGGGTTTTAAGTGTAACCAATGCCAATATTCACATCATAACTTGCTACATTTTGAACGGAAGACTTTCAACAGTGGTTCTGCTGATGATACCAGAAACCAAAATACAGTGTTAACTTCAACAACAAAGAGTGACAATGTGTTGTTTGCAACTGCTAAAGTTTTAATTAGGGACTGCCATGGTCAATTCAAGCCTGCTAGGGTCTTATTGGACTGCGCAAGTGCTAGCAACTTTGTGTCGGTATCTTGTGCCCGGTCACTAGGGTTGCCAATAGCAAAAAGTCATCACTCGGTTAATGGTATTGGAAATGTTGTAGCAAACACATTGGGGTCATTGTCCTGTAATGTCAAGTCAATGAATAGGAATTTTAGTTTGGATTTGGAGGCTTTTGTATTACCATCAATTTGTTCAGATCAACCCACACAACAGATAGAGCCAGCATCATGGTCTCATCTTATTGGTTTGACACTTGCGGATCCTGAGTTTAATAACCCAGGTCCTATTGACATGCTCTTAAATGCAGATGTTTTCTCGTCAGCGTTGCTACCTGGTTTGAAAAGGGGTAAACCAGGGCAGCCTAATGCACTGAATACCAACTTTGGTTGGATTTTGTTGGGTGGATGTGACACTAAATATCACACCACCAATTTTCGTTGTCGTAACCCCCAAAATAAAACTTGCTTTTTCGTGTCGAATTTGTCGTTGGATGACTCTCTCAAAAGATTTTGGGAAGTAGAGCAAGTTGGACCACAACCTAAAGTTTTGTCGAAGGAGGACCAACTGTGTGAGGATTACTTCACTCATCATCATTGTCGTACGGATGAAGGAAGATTTGTCGTTCCTTTACCTTTTGTTGATCCCTTGAATAAACCTAATTTTGTAGAGTCACGTGCTATCGCTATAAAAAGATTTTCGTCAATTGAGAAAAAACTTCAGTTGAACCCAGATTACAAAAGGGCTTATGTCTCGTTCATGAAGGACTATGAAGACTCCGGTCATATGGAAAAAGTAGAGCCACCTGTTGTCGATGATGGCCCCTTTTAATATATTCCTCATCACGGAGAATTGCGTCCGGAAAGCAAAAGCACGCCATTACGCGTAGTTTTCGATGCGAGTTGCAGTGATCGTCAGCATCGTTCGCTGAACGATACTTTGTTGTCGGGACCAAAACTTCAAACAAATATATTTGATTTGTTGGTCCGCTTTCGCTGGCATGCAGTCGTGTTCACGGGCGATGTGAAGCAGATGTATCGCCAAATATTGGTGCCAGAGGCTGACGCTGATTACCAGCGCATCGTGTGGAGGCCGTCTGCTGATGAACCTGTACAGGATTATAGGCTTCGTACCGTTACTTACGGAGTTTCATCAGCACCCTACCAAGCTCTCCGCACCATCACACAGCTGGCTGAAGAGGCTCGCTCTGACCATCCTCTTGGCTCTGCGGTACTAAGTAGAGACATTTTCGTCGATGATGTCGTCAGTGGAGCTGACTCTATCAGTCAAGCTCTAGAACTGAGATCTGAGCTCACTCAAATTTTGTCGTCCGGTGGTTTTGATCTCAGGAAATGGACATCAAATCATAGAAACTTTTTCGTTGACCTTCCTTCTACCGATTTGTATTCTGAGGATTTCAAACGTTTCGAGGACGTTTCTGATGTCTCGTTGAAAATTCTCGGACTCTTGTGGTTTTCACATTCGGACTGTTTTCGATTCAAGGTTGTCGTGGAGAATCGTAGATGCACCAAGCGCACATTGCTCTCGGAGCTCTCCCGCGTCTACGACCCTCTCGGTTTTCTCGGACCAATTACCTTCTACTTGAAGTATTTGGTACAGCTTTTGTGGATTTCAGGCGTCTCATGGGATGATGATGCACCTGAATTTATCGTTTCAGAATGGATGCGATTCAAATCGCAGTTGTCGTCGTTGTCGTCTATATCCATACCTCGTCGTATGGTGTCGTCATTTGTCGTTTTGCAAGTCCACGGATTCAGCGATGCATCTGAACGCGGATTCTGTGCCGTGACTTACGTGCGTGTTGTCGATACAGAAGGTTGTTGTTCTGTATATTTTTGTTCCGCACGTTGTCGACTTGCACCTCTTCGTAAGCTTTCGATACCCAGACTGGAACTCCAGGCTGCAGTTTTATTGTCTGACCTGATGACTGCTGTCGTAGAAGCGCTCAGTCCGTTTCATGCAGTCCAAAATATTGTCGCGTGGTCTGACTCCACAGTCGCCTTGTCATGGATCAAGTCTTGTCCATCCAAGTGGAAGACTTACGTGGCCAATAGAGTCAGCCACATTCAGGAAAGAGTCGCGCCTGAGTTCTGGAGGCATGTGGGTACCTCGGACAATCCTTCAGATTGTGGTTCTCGAGGAACTCTACCTATCGATTTGGTAGAGCATGCACTTTGGTGGAATGGCCCAACCTGGCTGTCTAAGCCTGAGGTTGAGTGGCCTGTTTCGTCTTTCGCCACAAACTCTAGTGTCGTAGAAGAAGAGCAGAAGATTTACACTCTCGTAGCCTCGCTGGAAGTTGATGTAGTCGATCAACTTTTGAATAAGTTTTCGTCGCTCTCGGCAGTCAAACGTGTGCTTGCGTGTATTTTTCGATTTCTGCACAACTCAAGACCTAATCTCAATCCCAAACTAGTCGGTGCTTTGTCGCCTTTTGAAATCAAAAGGTCGTTGATGTTTTTGATCAAACATGCTCAACAAAGTGCATTTTCGATTGAGATAGAGAAACTTAAATCTGGATTTCCAAATTCTCTTCCCAAGAGTTTGCGAAAATTATCGCCGTTTCTTGATACCGCGGGTCTTTTGAGGGTGGGCGGTCGCTTAGCTCACGCAGATTTAGATTTCGAAACAAAACACGCTTTGCTTTTACCTCGTGACCATCGACTTACATTTTTAATTATCGACGACTATCATCAAACTTACATGCACCCTGGTGCTCAAACTTTGCAAAATCTTCTCGCTCAAACGTTTTGGGTTTTATCGCCCAAGCGAGCCATACGTGCGGTCATTTCAAAATGTTTGAAATGTTTTCGAGTCAACCCTAAACCTGCTCCGGCTCCGCTTATGGGAAATTTACCTTCCTATCGTGTCAATCAAATCAAACCTTTCTCTACCGTATGTATCGATTACGGTGGACCTTTTGACATAGCTCTCGGTCGTGGACGCGGAGTTAGGACATTTAAAGGCTATATCTGCGTTTTCGTGTGCACAAGCACAAAGGCCATTCACTTGGAATTGGCTTCGGAGTTATCAACGGAGGCATTTCTTGCTGCACTAAAGCGATTTATTGCGCGCCGCGGTCGTTGTAGCAAAATTATCTCGGACCAAGGCAGAAATTTCGTAGGCGCGAGTAATTACTTGGGAACCTTGATGAGAGATTCCGCTGAGTCGCAAGAAATAGAGTTCTCGTTTAGTCCTCCGGGAAGCCCACATTTCAATGGCCTAGCAGAGGCGGGTATAAAATCTGTTAAAACTCATCTCGCGAGAGTTATTGGAACGCAGAGACTTACTTTCGAAGAATTTTATACCGTACTCGCACAAATCGAAGCCTTGTTAAACTCTCGACCGCTGACACCTCTCAGCTCTGATGCAAATGATTTTTCGGCGCTCACTCCTGGACATTTTCTGACGCTAGAGCCTTTGTCGATTCTTCCGGAAGAACACCTTGTCGATTCAAACATTACTGCTCTACATCGCTGGAAGCTACTTCAGAAAATGCACCAAGACTTTTGGCGCAGATGGCATCATGAATACATCCATACTCTACAGCAACGGATGCGCTGGAATAAGATTCGCGGAGATCCAGCTGTCGGTACTCTCGTTCTCATCGTAAATGAACAATGCCATCCGATGCAGTGGAAGATGGGTCGTATAGTTGCCTTGCACAGAGGAGCTGATGGAGTTTGTCGTGTCGCAACGGTTCGAACTGCGACAAGTGAGTATAAGAGACCGCTTGTCAAACTTTGTCCCTTGCCAATCTTTGATTAATTTATCGTTTCCCCACCTTTTCGTTTTTAAAGTCTTTTCGTTTAGTAACTTAGTAAATTCTTGTTAATTCGCGTAAATGTAACCATTTAGGAGGGCGGAATGATCACTTTTCGTATTTATTTCATGTAGAAAGACCTGGTATCCCTAAGACACCAGGCGACTTAGTAGTTTCTAACTAGCAACACCTTTGTCTTGTCGTTTTTGCCGCCATCGAAGGCGGATCGTTTTTGTCGAAACAATTGTATTTTTCGTGCTGTGATAGCAGTTTGTCGAGGGCGAAGCCCTATTTGTCGTTTACGGAAGTCATAACTATTAAAATATCGCGTGCACCACCATCTGCACTCATCAAGACTGTGAACACCATCCGGAGCCCGCGCTGTACTGGTCAGGTAACCCAAACTTATTCCGCGGTAAGCTAGCGAACCAAAGTTTAGTGGAAGGTATCGAAACTCCAGTCCAAATCCGCCACAGCGGGTTTCCTGGTGAGTTGCACACACAGCCTTTTACTCATATCCAAAATCTTTCTCGCACCATTTTTTCGTCGTATACAGTCCATTCATATCGAACACACTTTTGAAAATAACAGCTTAATCATACAGCGGCAACAGAAATACATCATCTGTGAAAATTTTCAACTGTCTAACTATCACGGTTCATAAGATACAGCCTGGCGACAGACAGACAGCCTTAGTAACAGAGTCCGCTTTACCCTTTGGGTACGGAACCCTAAAAAGCATGCACACCATGGGCCGCGTCATCACTACCACCAGGTGAGACAGTGGTCAAATGCTATGCCTATATTATAAAAAAAATTGTCGATCCACGATCGCCGCGTCGAAAACGGCACCGTCAACACAAGGCATATGTCTTGCTTTTGCTCTCAGTCGCGTGTCACCGCACCTAATGAAAGTGATCTAACTCGCATATTATTGTTTTACAACGCTATTACAGGGCGCTAGGGTTCATTATTCAAATGAAACAACCGCTTGTGGACTGTTTTATATTAGCTGGAGAGGTATATATCTGTATAAGTAAGCATTGGCGCGGCGACACTTTTGAGATTCGATTTTCATAGACTGTGTATCTATAGTATTATTTGATTTAAAATAACATAAAAAAATAACATAAAATCTATAGTATTTTTTGCCAAGTTTCCTTGCGGAATTAGAGCATGACGAGCTTTGAATTCAATATATCATGTAATTCATATTTAAGTTTTCTGTGACGTTCATAAATACAAAGTAAAGTTAGTTCTATAAAATAATTTTTCAAAAACATTTTTAATCAGTTTCTATAGAATATATATTTACAAAAAAACGTGTGTATTCCCAACAAATATCGAGCACTTTTGACGTTTTCAGTTTTCAAAAATTCAATATAAACATAAATATTAATTAAAACGCATCAAAATCAGTTATTGCGTGCGTCGTCTTTGTCGAAAGCGCCGCGCTGAAGATTAGAATAAATTGATATTTAAGTCTACGACATTAAGGTCAATATTTCTTGGAACAGATTTCGACCTGTTTATTTAGCTATACCCAGCTTGTACCTATTGCCCATGTGTATAGTAAATATATTCACCTCCTGTGTTCGAGCATAGCCTTCCTCTCTGCCTCCCGTTTCTCGGCCGCGAGGCGTGCCTTCTCGTTCTGCACGGGGGCGCCCCGCGCGCGGCGCGCGGCGGCCGGCGCGGGCGCGGCGGCCCGGGGCGGCGGCGGGGGGGGCTGGAACATACATAAAAAAAATAGTCAACATTTTTGATCTCAAGATTATTTTCAGATAGACGGGAAGGGTTAGTAGAGCTACATAAATTTAAACTTTCTTTTTATTTTTAAGGGTGCAAGCAAACCCGCTGTATGACCACTTTACGATTCCTTACTTCGAAACCACGCGAATTCCTTGTCTTACATAAGAAATCTCCAAAAATAATCCGGTTTTTTTGGTTGGCAACACTGGCTTGCGCGTGATTGGACAAGAGCGTGAGTAACACGGTTGAGTAAGAAAAACTATAAAAAAACCCAGGCCGCTCATTTTGCAGCGCCATCTAACGGTTTTTGGCATATTTCTCATCTACGTTAAACTTATAGCCCTGCCCGCTCAATTTGCAGCGCCATCTAGGTTTAAAACGGTTTTTGGCATATTTCTGAACTACACTGTTTTCTTGGTGTATTGGCATTCCTCTCCTCCTTGTTCCATGATTTAAGGTTCTACTCACCTCCTGCCAGTTATTAGCCTTCAGCTCGACAATTTGCTGGTACAAGGCATCCACCTGTCTGCATTGTAAACACACCATGTCCCAGAAACCTTGGAGATCCTCTACTGTTGTTGGGAATGGCTCGTCTTGCCGCTCGTTTATGTTGTTGTAGCATAGACCTGGAAATGTAAAAAAAATAAATAAATAAAAAAATAAAAAAAATATTTGTGAAACTCTTTATGTTTAAGACAGCGCCATCTAGCCCCAAACTTTGTCTTTATGTAAATGAATGACGCGATGAGCTAGTCGTTCGCCTGATGTTAAGCGTCACGGCTGCCCATAACAGATTGCAGTATCACTGAAAACTCTAAATTAATATAGTTTTGCGTGACACTGGGTGTGTCATCCTGAGACTTCACACAGTATATTAATAAGATTACTAGGCTGTGTGATCAGATCATAAAGTCTAATTTGCCCAGTAATTTCATTAGCTACAATGCCCTTCAAACCAGAACACAGTAGTGCTTGCACACTACTGCTTGGCGGCAGACTAACTGGCAAAGCGGTGGTAACCTAGACAAACTTTGCAGAAAAGTCTTACCACCTAGTAAGCAAAACTTAGTACTATGGGAACCAGATAACTGATATTGGCTTTAGAAAGAGGTAGGTAGCATACCCTCAAACTGCTGCATTTTCTGTGTTGCCAGAAGTCTCGCTTTTCCAGACGCAGCTCGCAGGAACCCTAAGATCTCCTCGCTCACTTCTTTATCCTGAAACATGGACAATTTAAACTTTATCAACTTGTTTTAAAGTTCATCATCATTTGCCAATGTCGGTTAGTATAGGTATAGACTTTAGACTACAATAAGTATTCAGGTCAAGAACAAAAATAGACTCTTGTTTTTATTAATGTCAAAATGCTAATTTACGTAAGGTCTCCACTTGTCCAAACAATAGATTCATCAAATAAATTATATTTCAAGGCAGAGTCATTATGCCAATATCAATACTGGCTTTTGCATATGCATGACATATTATGAATCGCGTACATTACATTATAGGGTAATGTCAAAGTTTTTAATGCTGTTCAGAAATGATTCATCGTACCACAAAAAAAAAACAAACGATATAGTTATTTGTTTAACATCAACAAACATCGAAGGAATTATGGCAAAACAATGCTTACTTATGAAGGAGCACAACTTTATAATAAAATACCCTCACATATAAAAAAAAATACGTTCATTTAAAGTTTTCAAGAAGCAATTGACTCAATACCTTATGACGGATCCACTGCCGAAGTAAATGTTTTAAGTTAAGTCTTGTTGATAAATGTCTTCATCAGGTATATATGTATGATAATATTACATAAGCACATATTCATGTTACCTATATACATTATTTGGTGTGACGACGAATGTACTTATATTGATACTCTTATGTCTAGCTATGTTCTCATGGAAGTAACTGTTAGTCTTGTTTGAGAATAAATTTCTTTAAACCTAAACCTAAACCTAACATTATCAACAGCCTGAACACCTACTGCTGAACATAGGCTGCACAGATTAGTCCCCCTCAAAGAGCGCCACTTTCAGCGGCTGCTTATCTCCTGCATCCATTGGCTCCCCGTGGTTTTGACCAGATTGTTGGTCCACTTTCACATACAAAATGTTATACAATTAAATATGTCGTCATATTTTTAAACGTCTAGGTAAAGAAAAATATGTTTTTAGCGCGATAAAGGGCGGGTTTTCTTCAGCAATAGTTAAGGTGACCAATGGCTAAAAACTAACAAATGTTGACCATTGGTTAGAATTTGTTAGAGTTTTTAACCATTGGTTACCTTAACTATCGGTGAAAAAACCCACCCTAGGACAAATATCTTGTGTACAAACGGCGAGAGTTGGTGATGAACGAAATGGATAAAATGCAGGATTTTTCACAGGTCTTTCCATGTTGGGTAGGCGTAGCGCCAATCATCAGATGAATGAAATGCTTGCGTTTTTTCGCTTCACATACTTCTTCTTATTCTTTATAAGTTCCGCCCCCTAATTACCTAATTTGCGACAGGCGTAAATCTCGCGGTGATTGCTGTCACACATCATTAGTGGTGTAGCGTAGCATACATGCTCGACACCACTAATGATGTATGACAGCAATCACCGCGAGATTTACGCCTGTCGCAAATTAGGTAATTAGGGGGCCGAGTGACACTGCAATTTGTTATGGACAGCCGTGACGCTGTTTCATTTCGTATGGCTATGAATCGGGCACTTAGTAAACATGGCTGCACCCAAAGGCAAATTTCCTTAAAAATCGGCAATGTACATTGTACAGTGTATTATCTATTATCTAAACTAATATGTTATTATTTTCTTCGTAAGTACATTATTTGACTCTTTTGTGAAGTCGTCCTTCTCTCTCCAAGTTAGCTGCGCCCGACGGGGTCCATAATGAGCCTACTAATTAATTTTATACTTATTCCACCTACGTACACTATGGAAGCAATAAAATATCTGAATCTGAATCTGAATCTAAAACAGATCATTCAAAACATCTTAAAGAAAGGCAAAATATATTTTTGTAATGTTTTTAATTTAATTTTGCAAGTTTTGAACAGAACAAAAGTGAGCAACGCACCTTTGCTTGCTTTAATAATAGAGCATAATATTTCAACAGATAGCTTCTAATTACACCTTTAGATACAGCATTCTGCAATTAAAACTTAAGACACCATTGCAAATCACCTCAAAAAACAATGCCCAAAATAACAATGGTTTTAAGTAACATTTCGTTCTGTCATTTAGCTAAAATTCAAGGATCTTCAGAGACTCAAAAGGATTTAAAAGTGATGGAATGACCATGAAGCATTTTAACTATCCAATGCAGATTTGTGTCCACTTTTTTTTTTGAACGGGCTAATGCTGTTGGTCTCTGCCGACCTTTACAGCGTCACCGGGCGGGAGGGCAGGCGCTTAAGGCGCCCAACCGTCAAAAGTGGGAGGCAACTAGCACAAGGGCACCCCTGGGTGCGACCCTCGGCTTGGGCCGTTGCCAGGATAAGAGGATCGAGAAGGCTACGTCCACTGGAAGAGTGGACCCTATGGAAAGTGATTTGTGTCCACATAGCCGGCCTAGCATGCGCACCGCGAGAAAACTTGTCGTTGCTGTTAGAGTGAGACACACTTAGGCGCTACCATACCATAGTCTTGTTTGTCACGGTCTCTCACGAGATAAAGTGTCGAGAAAATTTTATCGCAGTGCGCATGCTAGCCGGGCAGGTAAATTTTTTCGCTGTCTCTTTCTATAATTTAAAGAATAGTCTCATTAGAATGCGATGGCGGGGGATTTAATCACATATATTATAATTTAGTGGCTCTGTGCCTACTGTATAAAGATGGCTGAAGGTAAATGAGACTTTGTGATCTGATCTTGCCTTCCATCGTTGTATACCTGATCGAAGGATCTTGCAGTCTATAAATCTTATTACTAGACTGTGTGATGTCTTATGATGACTCCCATCGTCAGCTTATATTTTATTTATGCACTGCCGCACTTTAGATTCTCAGTAAAATTTACGAGAATGATCGAGATAAACAATAGCAGAAATTTCAAAACAAAAACTCACCTGCAAATTCTCCAACTCCTTTTCAGCAGTGGCAGACAAAGCCAGCAGTCTTTCCGTCTCCTTCTTCTCCAACTCCAGGAAATAGTGACCATCCTTCACAACCTCAGCACTTCCACCACCATTCACAACACCAGAGTCCTCAACAGTCACATTGTCTAACTTTATCACAGATACACCATTTGAAACCAATTTCACATCTTCAGTCTTCGGGCTTGGAATGTCTTCTTGCTTTTGCGGAGACAGGTCTGTCTTAAAGGTCTTCTTTGGTGATAGAATGGGGAGTTGCGCTCGGAATTCCGGCCTTAAATGTCTCAGGACGGGTAGAGACACGTCCGTCTCACCGTTTGAACTTGTATACTCCTCTATGCTTTCCGTGGAGTCATTGGACTTCCTCGGAGAGTGAAATCTGTCGGGGCAGTTGAGGGATTTCTCTTGCAATACCTTCGGGTCGTCATCCTCGCTGTTGCTTTTCAGTTTATGTCGCTTCTGGTTGAAGAACCCTTGAGCTAACGCGCCGGGCCCGTAAAGTCTTTCCACTCGCTGTTGGATGAAACTTTTCATAGGACTCGTCAGTTGTTCACCATTCTCCTTCGTTATTTCTACCCTTTTTGATACGCCATTCGATGATATGGTATAAGACTCGGAGCTGAATCGCGATTCGCGCGACTCTTTACTGTGACTGGTGCTGACAGTCTTCCTAAAATTGGTTTCGGAGTAACTGGACTTAAAAGTCAACTCTTTTGCATTGTCGACTTCATCTTTCTGATGCAGCATGGACGTGGCAAAGTTCTTACTTTCCGATGAGATGTAAGACCTTGTGCTCGTCAGGCTGGGGCCTAGGAAATCGTTCTTCAACTGTTTGTTTTCCGCCGCCATGTAGACATGTAAAGGAGACGTGGCTAGATATGGATCTGTGTGCGCCTTAGAAGGCGCTTTCGTTGTCAAATCAGCTCTAGTGTCATGGGGACCGAAAGTGGGCACCAGCAGCTTGTTCGCGCTCACCGGGACAGGTACCAGTAAGGAGTTATTTTCGCTTCTGTATTGGTAGGTGTGAGTTATTGGCCTGATAGGAGATGCCTCGCGACTTTTGTTGATGTCTTGGCGCAGTTTTGAGTCATAAGTCGTGAGGTTTGTGTAACCGTTGACAGAGCAAGCTAGATTGAGATACGAAGGCTTTTTATTTGGAAGATCGTCGCGTTTTTTATGGTGTGAGCGGGATCTGTGGCTGCTCGAATCTACGTGTATTTTAACGGGGGGTTTTAAGAGATTCTCTGATTTTCTTGGGGTGGGGGTTGCGTCATCGGGGGTCCTAACTGGGGTGGCTATGGGGGTGGCCTGGCTCAGGTAGTTATGCTGTAGGTTGGAACCAGCCCGCTCCTGAATCCTGGAGGTGAACTCACGGATGCGGCTACCGGTGGATGATGGTGTGAGGAGATTCAAGCTCCCGGATGTGGTATCTGGAATAACGAGAAATGTATAATGAGTAAAGATGAAATACTGATATCTTATTAAATGACTTTGGATATTATAAGGGAGTGATTATCGACAAAAAACTTGACTGATGGATTGATAACATAAATGTAAAAACACATGGTTATAGGTTCACCGTTCACTAAACTTGATGCTCTTCTAAACTTGATGAAATTAATACACAACATGCATGAAAGTGAGCAAGATAGGTGATATATTATTTCAAATATTATTAACTTTAGTTGATGCCATTTTCCCATGTGGATCTGATACACATTGAAAATTAACTAAGTGTAGCGAATGGCGAAACACCTGCATAACCGGTAATATGCGGCGCCGAACGTTCGGCTAAATAATACGCTCGCAATGTTTTTTAAGTAACCTTACCCATGACACACCAGCCGAAAATTACGTCACGTGATTTGTATACATACTACAACCCATAGTACAGCAACGGAACGTTCGGCGCGTTACCTTCGGCAGGTGTGTCGCTAGACTAAGATGCCACGAACTTGCCAGTGAATCTGCCGCCAAGCAGAAGTGTGTTCCGCGGGGTAATTACGTAAAATTTGCAACAGCAATGCGACAGCAGTAGCAATGCGACAGCAGTAGCGAAGCATACATTCTCGACACCACTAATGATGTATGACAGCAATCACCGCGAGATTTACGCCTGTCGCAAACCTGTTGCGAGTTAGGTAATTAGGGGGCCGGTTTGAAGGGCATTGTAGCTAGTGCAATTACTGGGCAAATGAGACTTTATGACCTGATTTCACATTCTAGTAATCAGATTACTCGACTGTGTGATGTCTCAGAATGACGTGTGCACTTGTGCAGTGCAGTTTCGTGCGAAACTTTATTATTTTAAAGTTCCGAGTGACACTGCAACTGTTATGGGCGGCCGTGTCGCTTAACATCAGGTGAACGACTAGCTCGTCACGTCATTCATTCTCATAAAAAAAACTTACAAAACAGCCGACTATTATCAGTTAAACCATAGTTAAACAAGTGATTACACAAAAACAATGAATTAAAATGAATTCATTCAAACACTACCGGAAGGTGCTCATATTTCCCATAGAAACTCTTAATTTTCCGCAATAAAAAGTACGCCGTGTTGATCTTGTTTGCTTACAAAACATATGTACAAAAATTAATCATAGCTGGTTCAGAAGTTTCGGAGTGAAAGCTAGAACGAAACAGACAATGTACCTGTAATACATTCTAATTCTAATTTGAGGTGGGTATTTTCCAAAAATGTTTTTTCTTAATACTATAAATATTTATAAAACTAAACTACTACCAAACTAAATCTATAAAATTAACAATATAATACAAAACTAATCTAACAAACCACTACCAGTAAGTAGGTGCCCAAAATGCTGGCAGCATTGCCACATTGAATGGCAATGCTCAACCTTTGGCCCAAGTAGTGGCCAGCATTTTGTTTATGTGTTGCTTCGACCAGACGTTTGGAGATATCTCAATCCCATTTACAAAATAAATGCAATGTGGTGGTAAAGACATCACAACAAAATCCACTATAAAAACTACTCACAACACCCAAAGATAAGGAAATAATCACACATAATTACGCAAGTTTATATCGTGCAGGTTGATTAAGAAACATGATTGTGTTACCGCTTCTCATGATGAAGTAACACAGGTTTACTGTTGGTGTTCAAGTATTGGCTACTAGTGATGGGACATGTCATTTATTTACGTTTTATTTCTATTATCAGTGATGCGAGTGGATGATGAAGGCATCTGCTGGATGGTCATTTACATTTTACTTCAGAGGTACCTACATTCATTAATGAACAACATTTAATATTTTGGAAGACAATGAATTTCGAAAACCATTTCATGAAGTATCATGACTGTAATCATATTAGTAAATATGATAACAGTTTATATAATCAGTACTTCTCAAGTTATAAGCCTAATTTGTGTGTTAGACTATATTAAAAATAAAACTTACGAAACAAAGGTGTTGAACCTTTTCCCTCTGGCATCTACACCTTAAAATCTTTATTTTTTTCTTAAAATTGTAAATCCTTCACATAAACATTCAACTTATCCAAAATATAAAAAAAATTGCAAAAGATAAATTCAGAATTCCCATCACTACTATCATAATCTAATAATATCAGAAAAGATAAAAAACATTGTGTTTAATCAGAAAGGCCATTGCTAAATGAAATTCATTATCAGCTGCTTGAAGATAAATAAACTATACCAGTATATACATTAAAATTTGTATGTGTGTCTAAAATTGTTTCTATGTTTGACAGATCAACTTCCTTGGGGGTCTTTCTATTCAAAGTATTCTCAGTTTTAGCTTGTATTATGAAAGAACTTGGAATATTCATGACTTGGTGTAATCGAAGCTACGGATTGGAGTTTTCTATTCCGCTTTGTGCCGGATTGCTTGCACCAGTTGTGGGAAGGAGAACTTCTTTTTTTTCAAACTCATATTGTAATAAGCTTGCCATATATAACATGTTGACATTAAGCACTATGTAATGTTGCCTATAATAATTATGCTTGCTTAGTGTGTACAATAATTTAAATTTAATATTTTTGAATACCATATCTAAATTTGACTTGTAAAAGTGCTAACAATAGCCTATTTGCCTAAAATTTAGAGTTTTGAGTTTTATTAGCAACATAGTGTTAGTGTTCTATGGATTATAAGGTAATGCAGTATGAAGTCAAATTTTTCACCCAATAGAAAATAGCTTAATGGTATCTTTAGTCCCTGGACCAACTTCTTTCTTACACTGTATGTTTCTGTGTCAGGGGCTTCAGTGTGAAGAGTTTATACAGCAACATAGTAAAGGTATTCAAGGAAATTGTGCTACTTTGGCCATTCTATCTCACTAAAACCATAGGTGCACACTAAGAGTTGTTAGATATAATAATTTATTACTTAGGTAGGTAGTGACACAATCTTGAATAGGACCATGCTGATGTACAAATCAAAGAGTATGTAACTATAATATATTATGTGTACAAATGAAACCAAATTCTCTATCTACATACCTATGTTATAACAAATAAAGACTAGAATAGTTAAAATAAAAGCCTCATCATGGTCTGGGCGGGTAGTAAAAATAGAAATTCTACGAAAATGAACCGACTGGGTTTTGATTAAAATATATGAGTTACTCATCGGTTTCATGGACTCAAACGTGAATGAACCGCATTGGAAAGTTGTATCAAAGTATTACGATATTATATTAATATAGGTGAAGGAAAGTTGTAATTAGTAAAAACTGAAGGTAGACCAGTGTAAGAAAAATTTTCTGTAACTGTACATATAAGTAATAAATAAAATAACTTACCGGTTATAATAATAAAATAAACAAACAATGCACAGTATCTGGAGTGTAATTACAACAAAGTTATTAAATATAAACCACTTAATTAATTTTTATACGAAAAATAATGACATGACATCACATCACAAAGAAACGTCAAACTTTTTTATTTTTTTTCTGAGCGTGGACTGCAGCGCGACTATGGTCAGCCAGTTACGTTCCGTTTCACGGTCGGCAAGTTCTTAATTATTACAAATTAATTCAGACAAAGCTGTTTACGGGCTTCATTGCCTCTATTTTACATGATCTTTTTAAAAATGCGTGGATAAACATTTGTGACCGACCGTGCCTATTCATGAGAGGTTCGACGACAATGACCGAGCTAAAAGCAGAGGCCCGAGCGTGGGTCGAAACGAGGCCGACCGATACATAGATTATCCATACATGCATGCTTATTTATCATTTTGCTCGCGGCATGCATTTTGCAACATGCATTGTTTGCAGCTTATGCGACCTAGATTGATGAGATGCTTAGTTATTTAAATTATTCTGCAAATTATTTTAGAGTGCACACTGCGCATATCAACTCTAACAGGCTGCACTCTTGCACTGAATGCAAATTGCACTTTACCAGTTATGGCAATAAAAACTAAATTGAGGCGTACCTATACGTAATAGTAGGTATGTAGTCCTCATACTTTACTAATAAATTATTGTTGCAAAAGTTTGTGTGATTTGTGATGTGTATGTAGTATGATAGCATAAATGTATTATAAAGGTAGATCCAAACTCAATAAGTAGGTATAGGTACATAAAGTACCTACTCCAAACTTAACAGCTCACATAAATTAATCATTGTCTAAAATAAACGAATAAAAATACATGCCTAATAATCCTAATATGGACAGAAAAATATTTAATTTCGAAATAGTTTTTTTACGTGCTTTGAGTAAGTACCTTACCTACTATAAAGTTTCTCGGTTAGGATAAGAACAAACAAGGATTTTTATTAACCATTAATAGTTATTTATGATATTAGGGCGGTAAGTTGGTTTTTACAAACGAGTAGACAAATGTATTGTATTGTATTGTATTGAGTAGATAAATTTGTCAACCTACTGCATCAACCTCCTTGTCGTAAAGATATATACAAGAAAAATGTCTATAATATATGCATATCAATATATAACTGCATACCTGATTATATAAAAATGCTAACAGGCAATATATTCAAAAAACCATTGTATGACTGGTTGTTACAACACACATATTATCAATTGTATTGTAACAAAAACACTATTTAATATTTGCACGCTTGCATGCAGGTTGAACGCAAAATGCCTTATTATGTTATTTTAAGATCTTCTCTGTAAATTGTGTTCTAGCGAATAAACATTTGATTTGATTTGTAAGCCCGAGATGAAGTCGACGGCTTACCATAGTCACGAGTTTGACTATGGTAAGCCCTCGACTTCGTATTGAGCAAAAACGCTTCCAAGGAGTTTCGATCATTCAGCTTATTTATTCTCGTTATGTGAAACTCTTTGGTGGAATTCTTATATATTTTCGCTGGAAATTATTATTTTAGGCGTATGATTAAGAAGTATGATTATGGTGATGAAATGAAATCCTATTGTTTTTATTTAAGCACACGACGATACTCATAGGAGCCTATACAACGACAAAAAGCTTAGAAATGGCTTAGCATGAGGCCGTGTCCTGTCAACAATATTGCAACAATGACTTTGAAATTAATATGTAGTAAAGTTCATGACTAATGCTACTGCAAATGTATAGTGAAAACACGAATTAACAAACTTTTCTCGATAGAAAAAAAATACAGTTTTACCTCCAAACTGGACAAAGAAACCGCGATTATTCAATGAATACTTTAAATAAGGTCATGAAACTTTGTGTAATAGTTGAACTGAATATAATGGAGGGCTTATGTATAGTGGATTTTTAAAATACCCATTATATTCAGTGTTTTTTTTTTTTTTCTTATAGTTTGGCTCCACACATAGTGTATTTAGCCAGTGTCAAGTATTGTAGTTTTTCGTCGTATTATGAAATATTTCATGTAAAGTCAAGTCTTAGTCACAGTCAGTCAGGGTAGTCATAGTCCAGTCTAAGTCAGGTAGTCATAATCCAGTCTAAGTCATGCCCTAGTAAAGTAGTGGCAACTTTACTAGAGGCTTCTTCGGAATTTTGGAAGCAACACGAAAAACCACGTTTCACTACATTATATCACTTGCCCACACTTATACTCATAATTCAGCACTTAATGCGTAAAATGCCACTAATTTTAAACATTAACACTAGAAAAAGCATAAGTTTTGTGAAATAATACAATGCAACGACGTGAACTTTTTCACGTTCCCGCCAAAACTCCTTCAGTGTAATTATAAATTGGCTAAACTATTGCGCGTTGGAACCATTCTAACTTAGACCGCCCCTGTCGCTCGGCCCCCCAACTCACCCCCGCTTTGGCCTAGTACTATATATCTATTCTGTGGCTTTGGCTTGGCCTAGCGTAAGCCCTTAATATCTAAAGCTCTATTCCGTTCGTAGATTTACGAGCGAAAGGCGTGGAAATGTTACATCGTGATATACGGAAAGTAATCAAGTCAAGCTACACCCAATCCGAGTGAGGAGAAACAGAAAAACAGAAACGAGAACCGAGAATGTACATATATAAACAAGGGTCTTTTGGGAGATTCTTTTAAGAGTTTTCCTAGTATATCGCTTACTATCTAGATAAACGAGTGAAGTATTAACCAATTAACGAAGTGTAAGATAAATAAAAGAAAACTAAAAGGCTAACTAAAACTAACTTTTGGTGGAGGCGACCAGTGACCAGAAGGCTGGCTCTTATTTTGCACAAAAAATCAGCATTGCCATACAGCGTGGCAATGCAGCCAGCCCTCTGGGAACATTCCCCTCTGCCAAGGGTCTTTTTGCCTAATACTATTTTATTATGTATATTTTTGATATGTAAATTGAATTCATGAAAAAACTACTATTGGCTATTAAATAATTGATTAAAAAAAAAAAAAAAAAGGCTTAGAATAAGTACTTATAGAGCCCCAGTACATTCGCGAAATGGAAGCCGTTTAATTGGTGCCATATATGACACCGTCCGGACGTTCGCGTAGTTATAAGCATCTGTGTGAAGAGCTCCCAGAAAATTATTTTGAATGACAATTGCGCGGTGAAATCGTGCCACAACACATCAGAAAAGCAGCATAAGAGTTCTGATATCAGGGTGAGGCGTTAACGCCTCACGCTAACCCCAAAATGCATGGGAAATGACATTGCCAGCGGAAAACTCCGCTGGCATCTTTGCTAGACCCCCTGATAATATAATACCTAGCTGGTAATGGTACCTAACCTATTAATTTTTTTTCTTAAAACGTTTAAAATACCAAAAAAGTAGCGTGCGTTTTGAGAAGGCGTTGTTTGGAAACTTACCTTCTAAGGGGTTCTATAAACGGGTTTTATAAATTTTACGCCATAACATGATCATAGCCTCTTCAATAATTACAGGCATATCGTTTTACTACTGTCTCACCTGATGGAAAGTGATGACGCGACCTATGGTAGTGCATGCTTGCCATATTTTCTATTTCAACCCTTTCGACGAATATTAAGTAGGTACCTACTATTGGTGAATAATTAGTGTTATGAATTTGAAATTGAATAGATAGATTACCTAAAGGAGCACAGAAAACTATTGCAAATGTAAAATCTAACACGCAAGCAAACACTAATAAAAGGATATGAAAGAAAACACAGATAATATGAAAATAATGAAAATATTTTATTTATGTTAAAATATGAAATAATAATAAGAAACAAAATAAATTAACGTTAGTAAGTAGGTATAAAAGTGCTAATTTAAGTCATTCTAAAACAGAAAACTGGAGATTGATAAAATAAAAATAATTTAATACTTGCTTTCTTATAATAGATTTAGTGAAGGGAAACATGAAGGGTTTAGAAAAACCACTTTTGTCACATTGTCAGTAGCTAATCATAGGTAGCAATCATATGTAGTATATGCATATAAATATGACATAGGTAAACTAATTATACAGAAAGTGACTTCTCTAATAACTAATAGTCATAAAAAAGGCCCAATATATTCCTGTATGTTTTGATTACAAAACTTTGATTCCATTAGGCGTAGATAATTCATGTAATGTGTTCGAAAGATGACTCAAAATAATAGATGTAAATATTATAAGAGTAACAGAGTACGATATAAATCACACAGATGACAGAAACGAGACGATACGATAAATATATTATAATTAATATACATGCACAAAACAACAACAAAAGCTCAAACGTACACGTATTTACCTGAAAAGTCTGTGCTTGCATCGACATCTAGGGAACAACTTCCTATGGAATCTACGGACTTATCCATTACTTTCACTGTTAGTTCTTTAGCATGCACTTTCAATAAATCTGCCTCCTTTACTTCAATTTCATACGCTCCTATACTATCTAAGTCCCTCTCTTCATTTGATTTGGGGGATACAGTCGAACTTGGTAGCTTAATATCAGTCTCTTCAGTGTTAATAGTTAGTATAGAATCGGGTTTGTTCTTGTCAAGTATCAAAGTGCTCTGACTTGTAAAGTTGCTCCTTATAGGCTCAATGTATTCTACGTCGTCGTCGTCGATGAAAACGTGGTTGGTATGTCCGCTCGTGCCTTGTACGTCCGTTGCATCTTTGGGGACCGCATCGACTACCGTTTGCGTCTTAGCTATACTTTTGTAGTAATGGCTTTCTAGCTTTTCCAATTGTCTACGAGTCTCCGAATGCTTTTTGCGCACAGAATCGATTATGACTGGTAGATTGAGCAAATCTGGCGTCTTTTCTCTTTGGTTTTCGCGTCTGAATAGGGGTGAATCGTCGCTCTCGAGCTCGAATCGCTTATATTTAGACGAGCAATAGTCATCAATAGAGGATGTGTCAGATTTCTTGTCAAAGAACGTGTCTAGTGAGAAAAATGATTTGCGTTTCTTTTTAGGCTGGCTAGCCTTGCTAAAATTTGGCTGAAGGAAAGGGTCACTCGGTTTGACTTGCTGCACGCAAAAATTACTTGTGCCGACCAGAGATTTGGGGCGTTTTTCTTGCGGGAGGCTAAGCGAGACACGATTGGATTCGATTTTTCTAGAATCTAAGCTTAGAGTTTTACGAAATCTTTCATTCAAGTTCGATAACAAGAAGTGTCTTCTTTCTGTGGATTTAGGAGTTATGTTGTAGCTTTGTTTACTACTCGAAGGTTGAGATTCTGGAATGTGTTCAGTGTATTTAAATTCTATATCATTTTCGGAGTAATCTCGCGGCTCAGGCTTATATGTTTCTAAACTGAAAGATTGGTTTTCTGGTCTGTGAAATGAGAAGGACCCTCTATTTGAGCTTTTCTTCTTGTCGCAGATACAATTTCCGACGCAATTTTGCTTGAGACACCTATCGTCAGGCTCAACTGATACCTCATGATCATTTGAGTAGTACCTATCAGGTTTGCTCTTATGAACTAGGAGATCTTTTCTAATCTTTTCCAGTCTTTCATCTCCATGGAGACCTCTGGTGTATTTTGATTTCGGTGGACGAAAGAATCTTATGGAGCCGGAAGTGTGGGGTTCAACGGATCTTCTCCTGACGTAGGGAGAGTCAGAGATCTTATTGACTCCTAATAGCAGAACAGGTGATTTCTTATCCTCTTCATCTGGCAGATCGCTGAAAAGAAACAAAATATATTCTATAATTATGATTCCACGGTCATGTGACAAGTTGCAAGCTGCATCATTCCGTAGAACAAAATATGTAAATAAAAACGATACCTACGGAGAATCAATGATATCAATGTTATACAAACAAGTGTAATAAAATGTTATTATTTAAAAAACAGAATGAAAAAGGAAAACAAATTAGCACAAACAAGCACAAAAACAGCAAACACAATACTCACATCAAACACATAAGAAAAACAAACAAAAGACATTGAATACCATAAAGATTTGAGAACAATTAGTTAAAAACTTTAATACATAGTTTTGTTTTTAGTTCCTAATAATGATGGAGGATAGCCGGCTTTTTCAGTCACAAATTAATAATGTTAAGAAAAATGGGAATGGTTAAGACAAAGGCGTACCTTTGCACTAGCTGGCACACGCTTTCGCTGACGGTAGGTGGTTTTATATTGAAAGCTGCACGCAAATTTTATGACCTCTGCACGGAATGTCGCGATTAACTTAATTTTACTACGCAATATGTTAAGTACATATCCAAATTAAATCAAACACCTGCTACATATGACTAGATAAACATGAATAAAATGAAAGTATACTTTACAAAACAGCACAATAATTTTGACCGAGATTATAAAAAATCGGAATTAAAACGTAAACACCATGACACGAAACTACGTAGAAAGGAGCGTTTTAATACTAGTGTTTGCAAAAAAATAAAATTGGATATCGAATGTATCGATCTTTGATAAAATAGATAACGGTGCTATCATCGATATAGCTTCAACTATCTCATTAACATTAGCATATCAGCGTCATTAAATTGTATTTACTTTGCTTAGCTTTAGCAAAATAAGCTTTTTATCGGTGTAGTTTATTGCTAATTTTGCTCCACTAGGGCGGCTCGCGGTTTATATTACAATGTTATCACTTTTGGTCGTGTGGTCCCCGGTTTAGGAATAGTACCTACTATTCCTAGGTATATCAAGGTATATCATATCACCCCATCTGTTTTCGCGGGTGCCGTAATAACCGGCTAAACCTTCAGTCACACCTGTGCGTTTGCGAACAATACGAAACGGCAGCGTCAACAATACGAAACTATTCGGCACCCAAAACTGCCCACGGCGAGCGCGCCGCGGTCATCCGCAAACATGGGAAGCGATGGGTCCCGAAAGGCAAAAGCTGACGCAAGTTGACGCGCAGGTGGTGCTGAAGCTTAAAGGAATATCCAGGGAATGGTCAGCAGCATTCTCCTCGATCTGCAGTATAATCTACCGCGATCACCAAGACTCTTTCCAAACGTGGTCAGCCCTATGTTCAGGAGTGATCACTTTTGATGCCGTTCCCGCTCACTCAGTTAACCAGATAGTAAGTAAGTATTTCTTCTTTCATCTAAGAGCTAAGCTCTTGTCTGTGGAGTTTCATGCATTCTTCACGATATTCTGCGAGCATTTTTTCAACTTTTGACACGACATGACATTAGCCTTTTCTTTCAGTTGATCCACGAATGTCCTTCTCGGTCATCTCCTTCCTCTCTTTCCTTCTACTATTCCTTCTATGATGGTTTTTATGAGTTCGTCATGTCGTACCAAGTGGCCAAACATCTTTCTTCTGACTTCTATGATACTGAGTAACGTTCTTTCTACTCCTACCATGTCCTACTACCACAAAATAAAGAGTAGGTATCTGCTATAATAGTAATAGCTATTCTATTAGCTATTATTTTATTCTATAGGTAGCTTAGGCTTACTAGCAATTCGTACAATACTATTAGGACTTATTTTGTGACGGAAGATGGTCATACGTAGGTAAGTGCTAGGTGAATAAGTGAATAAATGCCTTATTTTTTTATCTGTATATATATTTTTAGGTACCTACTGGTATTGTATTATATTATCTGTGGCATATCAAGTAGGTACCTACTCATTGCCATCTAGGGTATTATTACTTTTACTTCCAAAAGTTACAAGTCACGCAAGAAAATGGAATTCCAAAATTCTTTAGAAATGAATGCGTTCCCATTACCAGCGAAGTCGAATGCGTTAAATCGATGAATCAATTAAAATCGATCAAAAGAAACATCGGAATTCCGTTAGACTAATCCCCGCGCCGTAATAAGCCACGGTCCACAAGTTAACACACTGGCACGAATAACAGTAACTTCGATCGAGCATGATATCGTACTGGCTTGAGTGATGACAGCCGTTTAGTGATGTTACACTTAGTCGATAATTTTAATATCGATATCGACGTAGGTAGAAGACTTTTCACATAGATGAACTTTTCAGGTTTAAAATAAAATCACATTCACAGTCGAACCCTGACACAAATAGATAAACAAAAGAGGGAAAATAAAGCAAAAGTGATCCGTTTAAATTAGGTGCAACGCACACAATATGCAGTGCGAAAAAATACAAATATGCGTCTTGCTTGAGTTACTAGAAGGGCTCGATGCAGGGCCTGTTTTTTGACGTCATTCACCTTCCCGCTTTTATTTATTTACAGTACCAAATTAAAGTGTGGTGCTAAGAATGCAAAGTTGCTAACTGCTAAAATGACTTTCAACCCTGAAATGGTCACTAAACTTCACCGTAAATTAAATATGTAAATGCCAAAAACGGGCCGGTTCTCTTTAGCAAATATTGCTTGAGTGATTTATTCTAATTTTCTGGTTTAAGAAAAGCCACTCTTCACTATGTGTGAAAAAGTGATGTACCTACAGTAAAACATCGCGGTTATCGATAATTTTATAAAACTCTTCACTACGCTTCCCGTTTGCCAGACAGACCACAAATTGCTCTATTGCACGCAAAGTAGATTACGGACGGACAAACGGACCAACTGACATGCGTCTATTTATAAATACTGTTGGAATTGTCTTCATGAATTATAATTTGAATGAATTTTAACAAGATTTTGAACTTGAATAAGCTTACTTTTGATTGCCTATCGCAGGGTTCGTCTTTGTACATTACATGCGTACTTATTTTACATTAATTTAAGAATATAAATAACTATCTACGTCATACAAGCTTTCATTATTAAAGGTAAATAAACGAAGCATACAAGTCATTTGCTCGATTAGAAGCGTTATAATAATATGCTTTTCCTCGCTCGTTTACTGACAGTCTTGCATGATCATGATATTTTGAAATTGGTACTTAGTTTACATTTAATTATTATGATTCAATTCTACATTGACAACGAAGAAATGAATTCATTGCCCTATAAAACGGGAAGAAATGCAAGTAATCTTGACGGCGACTTTGCAAGTAATGACCTAATGACACATTGGCAGTAGTGCCCCGGCCCTCTTAACGACACCGTACTCGTTACAAACGTTTCGTAATTGGTCCAAATTAAATATGCAGACGTATGCACCGGTCCGTGTTTTGTTCAGTATAACGAAGGGCTGCGGCACGTAGGTACAAGAGTACCGAAAATTCTGGCATTTGTTGAGGAGGGTGAGGTAAACGCTCAAGTATACACTCGTGAGAATCAAGACGTCTCTATAAGCGCGTACACTTCAATAAATGCTGCACACAAACCCAAACAGTCTGCACATTTCGTTCAGTTCGGACCGCAGTCTTTAAAGAGACATTCATTCTTTGTAATTTCTGCTCCAAAAGAAACTAAACGAGATGATAGGTATTCTATTCTCTATTCATACTAATATTTAGAATGTCTAATCTAAACGGTTGCATGTTAAACATATTCATTCACAGGCGACTAGAAAGCTTCAACAATTTAACGGTCAGTTAAGTCACATTCTATAATCGAATACAATGAGGAATCGATTTTTTATCGATTGCGCAAATCTCTCAGCACTTCCGAATCGATTACGCAAACCTGGCGTGTTTTTAACGTATTAGAAGTTAATGTTCCGTACGGTTAGATAGAGTAATTGGTAGTTGAGCCGTTAAATAATGATCCTTATAGCCTATTGTTATAATTAAATTAGATTAAAGACTTGCAGTCTGTTAATAAAAATGCTAATCGATTTATTCTTATACAGTTCACTCGACAAAAGAGTAATGTATATTAAAATTTGCTCTATTATGGCAATAAGTTATTGCATTGCATGTTTTGTGGTAACACTTTTTGTGATATTTTCTAATGGATACCCATTAAAAAATATCACAAAAATTGTTACCACAAAACATGCAATACAACCCTGGGACACATTTTTCAGTAAACTGCCTCATCATAAACCGGAAGACGTCCACAGCTGGACATAGGTCTCCCCTAAGCTATGGAGTGCCACATTGACGGGCTAATTATTTCCTGCAGCCAGATCCTCGATCCGCCTAGTAGGGGTAAACTACCTATGCTTTTGTAAAACACCGTGAACACGTAGTAGCCTTATACTACCTATAGCAAAAAAACATTTAAATGTTTTAATTCATCGTTTTACGATGTTATTTCCCCCAATTTTTTTGTGGTCCCATTAAATTTAGCAGGTTTAAGTTGACAGTCTTTAACTTAATAAAAATATAGCCGCTTTTTACATAGCCGTCTGTTTGACAAGTACAGCAACAATTTTAGGAGTTTCAGATCTGTCAACAAAAGCCTTTAAAATTGGCCACATTGTAGCTGCTAAACACATACTGTGTGCAAAAAATAACGGGCAGAATTTATATCAATTATAATTTTCGAGGTTAATCACAAACATACCGATAAAAAGATAGTATTAGTATTACACCGGAAGTATTTGCTTGAAAAGCTATGACTGTAGTTATGAGATTAATTTTAGGAGGCCGTCTCATCATCCAGAATATGACGCGTAGAGTTCAATTGATGACTGCTCTAATGCTTGATGGTGCCACTGCCGGAACTTCAAATTACACCGTACGGTAGAGAACCGCCATTTATCTGAAACTGCGCTTGCACAACTCATAATCTACGTAGCTACGGACATAATTGCAGTATCTCAACTCAACCATAAACAGTAAAACACTAGCGATGTGTGACTGCGACAAACGTCGGCTGGACTAACAACTAACTGCTTAGGAGAAAAAACACGCCAATACATTTCCCTGATCGATTACATTATTTATTGAAGAACATCAGACCTAACTCTTTATTTTATAGAGTAGGCACTCCAATTAATAAAATACGACATCATGCACGAAAAAGCAGTGCCGGACGCGTACCGAGTGTGCAGCTTTCCCATTGTTATTCAAACATCAACGGTCGACAGCTCTAAGCTGCGGAATTACCTAGATGAGTTACTCCCAACGCCACTGTATCATGACAATAGGTAAAACATTCGGTCAAAGAACTCACTGTGTAGCGTAATTCTTACGTAGTCATTAGCATCATGAGATCGAGAGGTTGATGAACTACACAGAATAGACAAAATAAAAGAAAATATGATAAAATTTTAACTCTAGTATTAAAAGACTTCTTCCTTCTTTATGATAATTAGTTTTTCGAATTAACGCAGATGTTTGAAGAGATAAATAGCTAAGCTAGTATTGACACAAATTTAATTATTAGATCTTACAAAAAAATTGATAGTTACAATACCAATTTATTTTTTGTCTAATCTTTTGACTCGTGGTAGGCTACACCATTTTATCGATACTAAAAAGTGACGATATTTTTTTGTACTGCGCATCACTATAAAATGAGCAGCATATAAATTTTGTCAAGCAAGCCTCCAGCCACCTCCAGTAGCAGTCTTCTCTGCAAAATGTAAACAATAACCGTAACTTTGACTAATACTTAGCCAAAGAACCGTAAGTACCTAACCTACCTACAACAATTAATCGAACTAACGTAACCTTCAATATTAATTGAATTTAGCGTAGGTACATTTTGCCAATTGAATTTGAAACGATTAAGATTAAGAATGAAGGCTGTACCTACTTCTTCTGTGATGATTTCATGACGGATGAAACGGGCCTCAATTTAAAGCTACAAAGGGTACAAACAAATCACCAACCATTCTCTCGCGCGCCAATAAAGACGTGTTGAAGAGTACTGACATTTTTGTATACCTTGTCCATTTTATTAATGGTTTTTTGACAGCTCAACGACTGACAAGTTAGTGTTGTTCTAAAGATTCTCGAATGTGATGTGTTCCTATTGTACTATTATCATTAATCGAATTAGGTACGTAAACGTAATAATCGATATCGATAAATGTACGTTTTGATTTAGTTTTGATGAACTCCATGAGGTACAATATTATTTTTATGAAATTTTAACGTAAACAATACGAAACTTCATGGGCGTGAGCTGTCAAAAAACCATTAATAAAATGGACAAGGTATACTTTCCTACACTTTTAACAAAGTGGTGGAAGTGAGAACACCATATTTTCAGCTTTTCAGCATTTGTCGCCCGGTGCCGCTGTAAAGGTCGGTAGAGACCAACATCATTAAAAAAAAAGAAAATCTAACAGCAGCAACACGAGGTTTAGTCGCTGGTTGCTGTTATACAGCTAGTTAAAGTTATAGTGTAGTGTAAAGGATAATTTTCAAATACCGTTATTCCACGGAACGGTACATTACATGTAATACCGCTTTCCACTTATCCATCAAAGTGAAATAAAGCAATCTTTACTATACTATAACGGTAGTCAAAAGCCGCAGAGTAGTGGACTTTCCAACTCGTTTTCCAGAAATAGCAGTAAAAAATTAAAATACCAGACCAATGTGCTGCTGCTTTCTTTAGTCTGTGACTTGTCTTTAGCGAAAGCATGACTTCAAGACGGCTGTATGTGGCTGTAGTACTTTCAGTAAAAAAATATAGGTATATTACGATTACATTACTGAGGTGAGTGACTGTGACTGACGTATAGGTATGTATTGTTTTGCACGTAGTCTAAATCGAAATAACAGAAATGTGAAATATAAATAACCAGCCAAGTGCGAATCGGACTCGCGCACGAAGGGTTCCGTACCATTATCTATAACGGCAAAAAAATCACGTATCTGTTGTATGGGAGCCCTTAAATATTTATTTTATTCTGTTTGTTGTTGTTATAGCGGCAACAGAAATACGTCATCTGTGACAACTGTCTATCACGGTTCATGAGATACAGCCTGGTGACAGACGGACAGACAGACAGACAGACAGCGGAGAATTATAGGGTCCGTTTTACCCTTTGGGTACGGAACCCTAAAAATGACGTATTATGACTATTATGTTGAATCTACATCTACTAGATGAATTGCGCGATTAACTGTATAAAATAGATTTTCAAACTTTTAGTGATGAAAATATTAAATATCAACGAATAAAACGCCCATTGTACCTATCTTATTATGCGATTCTTATTTCTATGTTATTATTATTTTGGTGTCAATAAAGAGTTATTGTATTGTATTGTATTGTAATAAAACAATAAATAATTAAGTATTAAAATTACTACCACAAAAGCACTTGTGGATTTCGTCATCCAAAAACAAAGAAAAAAATGCAGGTCAAGATGCAAAAGAAACCAGAACAATGATGCAAATTATTAAAGTCAACAATTTTATCTTGAGCACTAGGCTTGACTGTTCCAACGAAGTGCCATTTTCAATTCTATTCAGTTATCAATAAAGTGTAAAATTTAGTAACTCTATTGGCAAAGGCTAAACAGTTAAGCAAATAGTGACCAAATGAATGTGCATAGATTTTCTCTTGTGATTTTGAATTAAAACTTGGATAAAGTTTGCGTAGGATTACAAAATGTCTATAACTAAATAGGCCCGCATTTGACCGCAATCTCACCTGATGGGAAGTGACGACGCGGTCTACGATGGTACATGCTTGCCTAGAAGATACCTCACTCGCACTTCACTCGCGATTTGAAGAGCTCCAGATTGTACTTATCGGGAAACAAAGACGCTGGGCTTGCTGTTCTTTTAACTAGTTTAGAGAATTTAACCACTGTTTGATTCGTCTATAATAACAATATTATAAGGACGAAAGATTTGATTGTTTGTTTGCATTGAATAGGCTCGGAACCTGTTGAACCGATTTGAAAAATTCTTTCACTGTTGGGAAGCTACACTATCCCCGGATGACATAGGCTATATTATATTTTCACAAAAATTAGGGATCCTTACTAAAACTCCAATAGTGTATCCCAAGGTGCCAAAAAAAATTACCTAAAATATTCTTTACACCGCGTGCGCTGCGAAAGCTATTATACCCGTGCGAAGCCGGGGCGAACCACTACTCTAAACCCACATTCATTACAAGGCGAAGGCCTAAACCTAACCAATTTACTGTAAGAAGATCTAAGGAAGATGTCCAAAGCTGATAGGTGGAGCGGAGAAGCTAAGGTGCGAGTGCTACACTCCAAAAGGTGCCCCCCTCACTTGGAGCATTCGCCTGTAACGTTTCAGATTCGATTTTGAGCATTACATTACAATACTGCCTCCCTAACTGACAAGCATTCGCGTGTAATAATATTCGATTTTGAGAATGTCAGACGAAGCGATCGTTGTGCTGAGCACGGCAATATTAATTCGACACAGTTATTTACGAAAAAAAACAGAAGAAACGATATTGGTGCCATGAATTACTTCAAACCGACAAAACACAGGCGGTTTGGATATTTTACAATTAACCAACCGACCCATAAGCAAACTTAAAAATGTTTTCCCTCACCAACGTAATGGTTGAATCTGTTACTCGGTTCTCCTCCCTCACTGATGTAATGCTCGACTCTGTAACGTTACATTACAGGCGAATGCTCCAAATGAGGGAGCACCTTTATGCTACCAGTGTGCTATCATCAAGGGTGACCGCTTACCATCAGGCGGTCCGTCAGATTGTTTGTCTCTTTACAACGCAAAATGGACTTCACAAACACAGGTTAATAATTAATTACGATGAGGTAAACAGCAAGTATTACCTCGTATGACACTATCATAATAATCATGTTTATTAATACTAATGTAAATTACGTACGCGCCGGTTTGCATAGGTCTTTAGAATGAAAAAGAACGATGCTAATTGCAAAACCTACAGATGTCGTCGGAGATAACTAAACAGAGGTGCTAAATGTCACTTGCGCCACAAATCACTATTCATGACGAAATCTGCGAAGAACTGGTTAACAAAATATATAGCATACTAGTTTTATATTCCTTTTTCTGTACTCTGTGTTTTATGTCAGCCTTATTATAAAACTTGCGGCTCGCCCCGTCTTCGCACGGGTATGATAGTTTTCGCAGCGCACGCGATAGTACCTATACAATATTTTAGGTAATTTTTTACACCTTGGGTTACATTATTGGAGTTTTAGTAAGGATCCCTAATTCTTTTGAAAATATGCCTATGTCACCCGGGGATAGTGTAGCTTCCCAACAGTGAAAGAATTTTTCAAATCGGTTGAGTAGTTTCGGAGCCTATTCATATTCAACGCAAACAAACAAACACACAATCAAATTTTTCCTCTTTATGATATTGTTATAGATTATTGATGAAGACTAATGAAAATACTAGATTTATTTATTTATTTAATTCACAAAAAGCCCTGGACTAACACACAACATGGATGGATAGATTAGCTATTTGTTAGTCTACGTTTTGTAATAAGACTATGTGAGTTATACACAACAATTGCAGAATACTGAAATCTTAACAGTTTTATTAAGTTTCTATTGTAAACGTTTGAGTTGTTTTTTTACAAATGTTTATCTCAATGGTTCGTACTTGCATGAGACAGTTGTTCATCATCATCAACAGCCCGAAAACGTTCTCTGCTGAACATAGCCCTCCCCCACAGAACGCCACTTTAAGCGCCTGCTCGCCTCCTGCATCCATCGGCTCCCCGCGGTTTTCATCAGGTCGTTGATCGACCACGTGGGGGACCTACGCTTCGTCTTCTGGTTCGTGGTCGCCACTTGAGGACCTTTCTTCCCCATCGGTTGTCAGCTCTACGAGCGATGTGGCCTGCTCATTGCCATTTCAACTTGCTAATTCTAAGAGCTATATCGGTCACTTTAGTTCTCATTGCGGATCTTATCTCGCAGGGAAACACCGAGCAAAGCTCTCTCCATAACCATGCGCGACTTTGAGCTTACTAATGAGGCCAACAGAGAGACCATGTCTCAGTTCCATAAGGCCCTCCTCCCATTACTCGTTATTCTGAGTACCAGGTACGCTACCCTGCCCGACACACTGACGACTTTGATGACGTTGTTGACGAGAGACTTGCGGACGAGGAACCCGATTTTACTTTGGGAGAGCTGGTCTCCCTCCCGGTCGAAGAATAAGTTACCGGAATTTGGAATTCTCCTGTCCTGTCCCTGTCTTCGGACTTCTGATAATCCCATTACATCCCAGCGTAACTTATCCGATTCGACTATCTTTTCATCAGCCCTCAGTGTCCTCGCCTTGTACGTTGCTAGGGCCAAGGGTCTGTTTTGGGGTTGGTAGCCGAACCCGATGCGGTGATTCTTAGCACCCTCTGCTCTGCTATTACCGTGGCCGCTACCATAGCCCCTTCTACAGCCCGGGACGAAATGTAATGAACAGATAAACTGAGTGACTTTCGAATGTATAGAGCATCGATGTAACAATACTGATAAAGTGATCAAATGATATACCAATAAAAAAAGCAACAAAGCTGATATAAGGCCCAATTTTAAAGGCTTTAGTTGAAAGATCTAAAATTCCTAAAACTGTAGCTGTTCCAGTCAAATAGACGGCAATGTTAAAGTATATTTAGTATATTTACTATTTAGTATATTTATTATGAAGTCTGTTAGTAAGACTGTCAACTAAAACCTTCAAAATTGGGCCTATTCTATTCGCAGAGTCGTCATAGTCATAACAGCTGACGACCGAGTAACGAGTGACCGCTAACCACATATTTCTCGAGTTAAATATTTCATAAAAGGATGAGAATAGAAACGAAATATTCAGGACAAAATAATAGCCAATTGAACGCATCAACACTAAAATAGCTTTATTTGTCTCATTTAGAACTAAAACACTGCTAAAATACAGTTATAAAACAAGTAAATGAACACACAACAGTCGTGGATGAAGAAAAAGAAATTTCACTTACGCAGGCATTCACCATCAATGAACTAATGAATAATGATTCATCTTTTGACGACGCATACAAAAAACAACTTTATTAATCATACAACAAAGCCTTCTTTGCATAAATCCAAGGATATCCTCCTACTTAGTCATTCTTACGAGGTTTTGAAGTATAAACAAAAAATGTTTATGCACATTCGATCAATGTTCTACAAACAAAAAAGGATACTCACACATCTCACGCGTTTTTTCTATCACGAATCACGATCATCGAATCATTGCAATAATAAGAGATTTCTCATCGATATAATCACTAATTAAAACAAATCTCATGGGAACCTCTTGATTTCACTGAAGAAAGTGCATTCGTCGATACAGTTTCACTTTTACATTTACAATTATTTATAGGTACGTAAACACGATCACTTGACTTGTGAAAAAGAAAAAGTAGCGGTTCAAAAATGGTACCCTGGTACACCCCGTATAATTTCTCTTTTATTTTGAACGCAAGCGCACGTCCACCTTTTCGTGGGCGGTCCGACTGTATGACGTGGACTTGAAATCAAGTAACAGTACAGTTTGTTCACTTAAAACTACCGTTAACGCTGCCTTTGACTCTGTCCAATGCGTCTTCGAAGTCCAATCTTAATTTCCTATGGGAATTAAAGTGGCAATGGTTATGATGCAACGGAAAGCGAGCACTTTGGTTCTGTTAATGGTAATTTTAGTGGTACCGGTTTCGAAGAGGGGGAATAGTCAGCAGACAGTGACTATTACCGGTATTTTGTTTATAATCCATGGAGTTCTTCATGGCACGTGCTATAGGAAAAAAGCTTGTAATGATTACAATTTACACCTCAACAGATGGTCTGCTCAATGTTTTTGTTAGAATATTTTTCAGTAGCTCTTTTTATTCAGTAGTAAAGTTTTAATTAAGTTTTTATGTTCGGTCTGCGGAGTCAAAGACCTTGTTTAATAGAATTGTCTTAGCGAAGAAAATGATTTCTTTGAATTTTGGGAGAAAAATAGATTTTGTATATAGTTCCCACGATGCCTCTGGCTTTTAGTGGTTAAGGAAAATTGTGTTAGGTGGAAACACAATTCATGTTTTTTGAAACTTAAAATAACCGAATAGAGCCTTTTAATTGTGGTTTTCCTTAAATTTTGTTAAACTAAAACATAATGTGTATCTATTATTAGAACTAAAGGCCTTGTTATTTCAAGATAATTTATGTATGTACGTGTATACTTGTATAGGCAAATTGCATAAATGAAAGCCGCCGTCCATATATTTCTCAAACTGTACCTCTGTGCAAAGGAATATATTACTTTACTCTGAGCGAAATGCGAATAGACCTCTCTTTATTTGCAAAACTTGTTTGGCATTGTTTTTAATGAAATGGTTATGTTACACATAACTTGTGCACGGTGTTAATGATTTTTGCATGTATACTTACCTATACAGTACATAGTTATCCGATTACCGTTATCCCACAAGGTGGGACTGGTACAGCATGTCTTTATGAGCGTGCTACAGAATTTATGTACGTACCTAGAGTACCTATCCTACAGGCTACAACGACGAAAAATAATATTTGGCTCTAAATCATTAAACAAAATTCCATCCATTAGGAGAAGTTTTTATCTATTCCAAACCTATAAATATTTTATAGGTATCCACATAACAATAAATCTAACATAAAAATCAAAATCATAGGAAGAAAAGAGAGGTAATATAAAATTATTTATATCAGTATCATCAATCAAGCAACCATTTACGGATAAATTGATTCCTCGAAGCAATTAATTGAGATACACAATGCTATAGCTATAGTCGAGCTGTTATGCTACAAAAATGCCTCAGGTATTTATCGTTTGCCCGCCACTTACGAATTCAATTATAAAAATCAATAAAAAAGAATGCTTCACCATTTTGTTGAGGTGGCATGAATTGCATGAACTCTGCTCCGTTTTCGATCCTTCATAGAAAATAAATTAGATAACATTTCGTTGATATATCGATTCATAAACAGCAGCTACTAATGTGTCATCTATTGTTGATACAAGGTCCTATTACAATCGGCTTTAGCGTTGCAATGTTGTAAATATTAGAATGACATATAATATAATAATCGAACGCTCATTCCTCTTTCTCGTGTATGCAAGTTAGTTCTTGTGCCAGCAGGGCTAGCATGCGCTGTAAAAAGTTACCAAGCTCTTCTCTCAAGAAAACGCTTAACATCAGGTGAACAACTAGCTGTATAATGTACTAGCAATCTGCAACATATTGCATATACATAAAAAAGAGAGGTAACTTCGTGACTATTTTCTATCAAGGAATTGTTTTTTTATGGTTTTGCTCAGATAGACATAACTTCAGAAATATGTTGTAGTTACCCCATACTATTTTCCTTGGACCAGCCATGCAGCCCTTGTGAAATCAAAGCGAAAATGGCAATTGTGTTCAGGCACTCTTTCGACAAAACTCGAACGCTACACATGTGGAAAAAAATATAACTTTCTGGTTTACCATAAAGGTTAATTTACAATAATTTCCGCTACTTTATGTAGGTACAGGTACAGGAAACTAATGCATGCCTTATACGATATTGATGCAATGAGAATATAGAACGCCTACGTGTTCAGAAAACGTAATTTTAAACATATTTTATATGGACTTTGATGTTTCAAAAGTGTTTTAAAGTTTCCGCATCGTGTTTGGATGCACGAAGTTTATTACCCACTACCCATTTCCAGCTAATACACTGTCTCTCTCCAATCGATCCTTCATAACTGAAGATCACCATGTCCCATCACTTGTCTGTGATCTGTCTCCATCAGTTCCTGTCTGTACCCATCCGGACCCTATTTGTTAACAGCAGAGCTAGTAAGAGCTATAAAATCGTAATTTCTCTCGAGAAAGCGTCGAGAAGATGAGTGAGGATGAGGGGAATACCAAGACGCTATCGATACGTAAAGTTTACATTCTGCCTGTATGTATTTATTCTATTGAACGGATATCGACTCGACTTGACAACTCATTTATGCAGTACTAACATAGTGACACAATTGACTATTGTCCTGCCCCAGAAGCACAAGATCAATTAGATATGGGCTGGGCTCGACGTAATGAAGTAATGTATGGTATTCATAAAAATTCCTTTGGTTATTCATTCATATTCCTTTGTTATTAGTTACTTACTTAGTTCAAACAAACAACAAACAAAAGGCTTTTAGGTTTACAATGTGTAGTGTAGCTACAGGGTAGGTTCCAACGAATTCCACCTATTATTTTTTGCAACTGAGACCACAAAATATTATTTTGAGCACCCACCTGTTCCCAATAAAAAGTTGGACGTAAAACAAACGATAAATGCTGTCAGAAAACTTTTTTTTGAGAGTGATGTTATTGTCGACGACAAAAGTGTTGTGTTTAAGCAAATAAAGAGTGACCTCAACGACTCTAGTTTAAGTTATCTTATATAGGTACGGATGCTCTATCTTCCTCGCGCATTGCGATATTTTTTAAGAAATATTGAGAAATCTGTCTAAACTAGGTCCAAAATTAACATTACAACGAACAAACAAAAACAAAATATGGTGTGTCCAGCAAAAACATCATATTAATCCTAACAAGTTTTAATACATAAAAGCGGGATAGAAAGAAAACTGACCGACTGTTTTATGTATGAAAACTTGTTTAGGATAAGGATGTATCGCTTTGGCTTTTTTTAGCTTCTTAGCTTTTGTTTGACTTTATCCAGCTAAACAAGGTTTTTTTTTTTTTCTTTATATTTTGGCTCCACACATAGTGTATTTAGCCAGTGTCAAGTTTTGTAATTTTTCATCGTATTATGGAAATTTTCACTTAAAGTCAAGTCATAGTCACAGTCAAAGTAGTCATAGTCTAGTCTGAGTCATAATGCAGTCTAAGGCATGCCCTAGTAAAGTGGTGGCAACTTTACTAGAGGCTTCTATGGAATTTTGGAAGCAACACGAAAAACCACCGTTTCACTACATTATATCACTTGCCCACACTCATGCTCGTAATTCAGCACTTAATGCGTAAAACACCACCAATTTTAAACATTAACACTGGAAAAAGCATAAGTTTTGTAAAATAATACAATGCACCGACGTGAACTTTTCCGCGTTCCCGCCAAAACTCCCTAAACAAGGTTACTGCCAAATCTTTAGGTTCCATGCCGCTTTTTAGAGTTCCGTACCCAAAGGGTAAAACGGAACCTATTACTAAGGCTCCGCTGTCCTTACGACTGTCTGTCTGTCTGTCCGTCTGTCACCAGGCTGTATCTCATGAACCGTGATAGTTAGACAGTTGTTACAGATGATGTATTTCTTTCTGTTGCCGCTATAACAACAAATACTAAAAAACAGAATAAAGTAAATATTTAAGGGGGCTCTCAACAAACGTGATGGTACGGAACCCTTCGTGCGCGAGTCCGACTCGCACTTGACCGGTTATTTTGTATTACTCAACTGACTCAACCATGGGGTACTATCCAAAGGCCTCTCTATACCTACACCTTCCTTCCACTCTACACCGTTAACAATTTTAAATGTTATTACGTAATGCTTTGTTCAGAAAAAGTTGTAAAATTCCATTTAGCCCGGTCACCCATCCGAACACCAGTAAAAAAAAACACGCCATATTTTACGTAAGTACATTTTATGTAAAACATTAATTTCTGATAGGGATCTAACCAGCACTTTACGCTCGACATGTGCTGTACATGCAAATTAATGGCTAACAGGCGAAGGTCTGCTTTTACCAGTAGGGTTAGCACGGCCGGTAGACAAAACTGTCATTCCCCTGTTTTACTCCAAGCAAGTATGAAGAAAGTGACGTAAAACGGGAAAGACAATTTTGTCTACCGTCCATGCTAACCCAGCAGCTCTTGATACATTTTATCATGAAGTTGATACTGCAGTATCAGAGCTGGTACTACCAAGTACATGTACCTACTTAGCAGTATAGATAAACAAAGCCCCTAAAGCAAGTACATTAATTATTAATGTAAACAATCTATTAAACTAAGTTTTTTTCATAAATAATTGATTCATCCATAACATATTTATTAATTTAGCGGTGTAATATTCAAATATATTTTTGTACTTTCATATCGAGTGACTGATCCAAATTTCCAATCAGTGAAAACGTCTTTTCACTTATCGGTCAGTTAATAATTATCAATAGATGGTGAAGCACAACCCAAACAATCATTAGCCAGTCGCATGCTATGATTTTCCGAACATTTGCTAGGGAATCGATGCGTTAAATAGGTTAATTTTCCAAGGAAATTAGAATAGAAAATGTGTTGGTTTGCTCTATAAACTGTATATCAGGTTCAATTGACAAACTGTTTAATTATAGATCTACGCGAACCCAGTTCGGATGTGTACTTCATATATTCAGCCTAACCATATTTAGATAATAGCTTTTAATGATATTTTTTTTAAATTATTATTTTGGTTGCTTCCTACCAATATACTGTTTAAAAAAATAAATGCAGCCGTTTTGGCCACCACAAAAAACAACGTTTTACTTTAATATATTTTAAAATAAATAATCTTAAGTATGTAAGTACAAAATTTAACCTAAATTACTCTAACTTCAAAAGTTCTCGAGCGATTATGCACAGTCTAAAATAGCTTAAGCGTAGGCGACAGGCTTACACAGTAGGTCAAATTGTGAAACTGCAATATTTTTGTACTACCCACACGTTTTGTAACAAAAGTGGTCGCAATATACATGGTCAGTTAGGTGCATAATTGTCATGCTATATTAGGTTTTGATCCGATTTAAGACCAATTAACTTAATACCTTGCAATTGTTGTTGTGCATGGTTTACGTAAAAATAATAACTTAATAACTTATCGAATAGCGGTTGAATGATGATTTTCTTTTAAAACGATCAATTCGGATTGAAATTCAAAGCCAATATTTCACACTCGCAAATGCAGTGGGCTGCCATTATGCCTCCAAGAAAACAAATGAATTTTGGCGCCAGAACAGAACTTTTGAAACTAGAGCAATACATAGAAAAATGTAAATCTACAAAATACTGGCTGGCCATAAAAAAGCTAAGCATAGCCTTCCCGCCTACTCCAGCTGGTCTACCACCATTATAATATCTAAAGTTATACCGAAATGCACATTGGAAGCAAATAAATCAAATTCTTTTCCTTCCACGAACTGTATAAGTAGTTTTGTGCTCGCTTGTGGCAGAATTCCAACTGGCTCACTCTATTGGCTGAATTTATGGAGTATCCCAATTCTAGTGACCTCATTGGTGGACCCGATAGTCACTGACGTGAAATGTCACGAGCGAAAACGAGACGGCATTTTAAAAATTGGTTAAATATAACTAATTATAACGCCCACAATGCCGTAATATAGCGTCTATCGGCATTTAGTGACTTCACAAACTTCTGTAGTAGGTACAAACTTATATAAATATGACAGTTCTAAAACTGCAGTCTTTGTTATTTTCACCAATAATGAGAAAGACAGTACGTAGCATTTTTCGATCTGTCAAATTAGTTTTACAAGGTTTAACTTTAGAAAAATTCTAACTACCTACGTATCTTTGCGTAAACAACTTTGTATACCAATAGAGTTATTCTTTATGTAAAAACAGACTAGACTAGAGATTATAGAGTATGTAGAGTACCTATAGCGTGCGCCGGCGCCAGTTTTTGACGTTTATGAAAAGGTTGCAATAGATAGCGAGCCTAAGGTTCCCAAGGGATTAGCCAATCTCTTTGCCTTCTATAATAGAGACCCAAGAAACAAACGATGCAGTAGAACGAATTGAAATTCTACTCACTTTTCTTTTTTGGTGTATATTATGTAAAAAAATGCTAAAAAGATATATTTACTACTTTATATTTACTTGTTTTGAGGATTTGTATTTAATTGATTTTTTTATGTAAGTAATTGTATGATTAGAGTAATTGGGTGTGTCATCCGTTCTAATTGTAATAATAAATAAATAAATAATAATAATTTACCAAGTTTTTTTTTAGGCAGTCTCGAGAGCCACCGCAGCATGAAATGCATGGTTTTACGACAGCTATACCTTGTCCATTTTATGAATGGTTTTTTGACAGCTCACGCCCATGAAGTTTCGTATTGTTTATTGTTTTATTACGTTAAAAGTTCATATAAATAATATTGTACTTCATGGAATTCATCAAAACTAAATCAAAATGTATATTTATCGTAATGATTATTACGTTTACGTACCTAATTCGATTAATGATAATAGTACAATCGGAATAGTATCACATTCGTGAATCTTTAGAACATCCCTAACTTGTCAGTCGTCGAGCTGTCAAAAAACCAATAATAAAATGGACAAGGTATAGGTAAGATTGATAGCCTAACGTGTCCTTCGAAGTACGGTAGCACATTGTAAATCCTACCACTGCAAAAGTGTTGCCATTGCCAGTTATCTACCATTGTAGTACGTATGTCCTTGGTTTCGGTCTGTCAATTTAATACAATAAGCTCCGAAGCTCTACTACGTAACGATGACCTCACAATATGTTTTAGATCGGGAGATAAGTAGCTATTAATTTTAGAACAATGTATCTTATTGGAGCAGTTGATTGGATGATTCAGGAATTAGATTATGGTAACATTTTACTATCGTAATGATGCCGATGCCGAGAGAAAGAGATAGGTATCAGATCTGCATTAAGATTGGTCTATACTGAAAACGTATTATAGTTCTTAAAATCTTGGTAGATATAGCTGAAGTGTGGTTTACACTTTAAAAATCAATCCATGGTTGGTCTATACTGATTTTGGGAAACTGACATTTCGAGAGACATTTAGGGAAACTGGCATTTCGAGGTAGAGATATTTGTAACGGACAATTTAGGATATTGAAAATTACGGTTGGGAAGTGGACTTTATGTACCTAAAGGAATTATTCAAGGTAGATACACTACACTAAAATTAGAACAAACTAAAGCTTATTATTGAATCTGACATCAATGATTATCTTTTCTGAATTATACATTGTTTCTTTTCGTAATACATAGGTTTCTCCGATTCACTGCAGAAAGCATGCCAATTAGTTAAAAACGTATTTTGTTACGCTAGCCGCACACACACATTATTATTGACAATTCACATTATTGTCAATAATATTGCGTGTGTGCGGCTAGCCTTAAAGTTGTGTTAACTCAAACAAAACCATATCCATTGAATTAATTTTAAACAAGCTTTTTCTTTACCTTCGTATCCAGCGAAAGAATCTGTTGCCTTTCTTTCCGTTACTTTTCTTCTTTTTCCCCATTTTCTTTTGATTTTATTGCAGGCATATAACACTTGCACGTTTGTTTAAAAAAATCAATCACTGTCTATGGTCACAGTTAAAATTTTAAAAATAGATCTTTCCGTTCGACGGCACACTCAACACTGGCCAGTATATCAGCTTAGAAGTTGGCAGAGTTCTTTATTTAACCATTGATTTATTTGGACTGTTTCTGGCTGGTACAGGACTCTATGGTTGGGCTCTATAATATAAAGTTAAGAGATAAATTTCGATCTACCTACATTAAAATTTTGGAAGAAACAATCTTCAGATTTCGTTGATTGTGAGATGTTAACCACAAAAAAGCAATATACGAGGGCAAATAAAAGGTGCAAAAAATCAAAGACGCTTATTTACCGAGCGAAAGTCTGGGCCGCCCTAATATTTACCAAAAAGTCCGCAAGCAGCGAAGAAAACCAAAAATCAACTTATATATGAAATAGGAATTTGAATTCCGAATGAGGTGCACGATGGGCGCACACGCCGAGACTGGCGCGTGGCCACGTTCAAATTTAGAAGCTAAAAAAAAAAGAAAACACACTGGCTGGATGCACATTGCGAGAAATGCATGTGTCCCTATTTATTTTCGTACGGACTCTTTAGAGATGCCGGGATAGAAATCCGAGATTAAGATGGTACGTTACGGCACATAATGATAAATACGTAGCGCTAGCGACAACAGCGTATGATCAACGGAGGGAATAATTTATAATCTTAAAATCACTTACATATTTCTAAACTTTTGATAGAAATCATAGAATGAAGTGACATTCATTTCATGCAAAAAGCTGTTTACACCTTTGCCATAAAAGTTGTAATGTCATCAAAACTTAATACTAAAGCATACATTTCAAGCTAACTTTAGTTTACAATAGTAAGTACTAAGTATTTACTGTATTTTCATAATCACAGCTAATCTGTCTCGCTCTCGATCGTACGTAAACAAGTGAATAATACAAAGAGGCACACGTCTAGTAGGTGTAGCTAAAGCGAGTAATTGAAAAAAGTAAAAAGGCGCGCAGACAGATTAAAAAAGCAACAGCTTATCTGACTCACAGGTTTAAATCTGGAGCCTGAACTTAGTGAGGCGACGAGTTTCAGTTTGCATCTGAGAGGTAAATGCTTTTTGTTTATTAGCCAAACTTTTAGGTTTTTGAGAATATTGATTTCTTATAGAATATATTTATATAGCTTTGTTTTCTTCTTCAATCACTGAAATATTTAAGAGATTATGCGGCGAAAAAACTGGCAACACTGAAATGATTCAGCGTAATCTTTGGCATCATTCAATGCATTTTACCCTATCGAACTTGGACCCAAATTGGGCCATATTACGTACCGTATACGGATACTAGCTTGTCATTACTGCCACTCGGTGGTCAGTGGCAAACCGACGCACAGTGCAGGCTTATAACATTACAATAAATAGCATACTTTGGGTCCTCATTACTTGATGACTTTCTTGGCTCCTTTACTTTGATGACTTTCTGATTTTTTTGTAACTGATATACTCAGATGCATATTATTGCGAGTGCGATCCAGAGCCTGTAAACGGATGTTAATTTCTGTCCCTAACTAATAAAGGCGGAACGTTATGTTTGTTTGGCTTTGACGCCTCTTAACCGCTTTTTGTATGAAATATTGTACACAGTTTGCTTCTATCACCGAGATTAACATAGAATACTTTTTATCCCGGAAAATAAGATTTACTTACTCTACCTGAAAATAAACGCTTGATTTTAAAGTAAACTCCCTCTTTCTACTAAATCAAAAGATTAAAAGAAAACTAACAATAAATGCATCACACGTCGTTATTTCGTGGTGTAAATTGTTGGCCGGTGTCCAAGATTCACCTGGATACTGTGTGCCAAATAAAAACATCCAGAAATCGTGATTATATTTTTTGCCCAGAAGTTAGCTATGCTGCAGGGTATAGAACTCATCTGGACCCTGATTCTTTAGTAACATTCATTTAGCACTGACTCTTAGGAAAGAGCATCAGCAATCTTTGAATATATAAACTAAAATGCTTGTAGTTATTAGAATCAGGGAAATGGCAAAGGTAAACAGAATGCCTTTATAAATGTTAGAGCAGTTTAGCATTACGTCAACATGAAATGTTAATTCAATAAGCCAATAACATAATCAGTACTAAATCTACTTGGACGATATTTCGTCCAAGTAGATTAACTTGGACGATTATTACCGTCCAAGTTAATCTAGTCATCCCTTGGACGAAGTGCATCGTAAGCTTAGCTAGCAGCAGATGATTCACCAAAAGAAACGCATTCCCCAAGTACCTAAAAGCTATATTTACAAAACTCACATTTTAAAAACTGGCAACACCATCTTAATACTAAATTATAACAGTAACACTCTCGTTCTATTAAAACGAGGAAATGAAAGCAAAAATAAACAGCATTCACGATGAAATCTTTTGATTATTTACGGAGGTTGTTTGAAACGTAAATAAAAGTTTTAATTTCAGAGATAAAAGCGTTTTTGGCTAGCCTTTGTGGTCGTAGTGAACTTAATGCCCGCGGTGAAATAAGAACTTTATGCATGATTATTAAATGCATTTCAATGTTATGGCATTTTAATGTTAACGATGATAAACAAAACCTGTTTATAAAGTAATATAGAGTATTGATCTGAAATGTAATGTCCTAAGATTACAATAATTTATCGGCCCGAGCGAAGATAAACACCAACTCGACTTTAGCAATAAAGGATGTAAAAGATGACCATTGATACGGAAATACCCTCATTCTAATCTCACTTCAAAAATAAACCAGAGGCTAAATCCGCAAAAGCAACACCAACCATCCTGAGAGACAATAACTTCTAATAACGAAAGACAAGTAAACATAAAGTTTCTAAACCTGGCTGAAACTAACTCCCAGGAATGCATACAAATCCTTGCAAGCGCATCAAAGGGTAAACACCAAATTAAAAAGACCTTCCACCCGTCCTCCTGTGTAAAGAATCATTGAAGAAACAGCACGCATCAACAGGCGCACGAGGGTCACATACGATTGGCCGCAGACACTTCCGCGGACTGACGAAAGCGAAATGACACGCGCCACGTTTACAACACTTCCTGTTCCGTTTTCGAAATTTTGAAACACTGGCTGCTGCTCTATTTCGAAAGGCAACCGTTTGAAAACCAAACAAAAACACTGCACAACCATAGAGAATTTGAAATAATATTAATTATTTTGTTATTTTTCACCGTGGGTTACAACGAGCGCGGGCGATGAGTCCTGTAACGTCAGGCGAAACCAAGTATATCGCGGCAACTGGCCGAAAATATGTATTCACACGAAAATACGAGCGTTTCGGGAAGTCGTAGTTTAATTATAGTCCAGAGATGCTGATTACAGTACACGCCTAATTTACAGATTCAACAGTGAATGCTGAAAATAAAGACAGAACTGCAGACGTAGTGAACTTGAAGTTTCGATTTGGGATGCAGTAGGGATTGAAAATGCTTCACAAATACCCAGAACCTTCTGCAGAAGCAGATCAAGGACCGGTTAATTTGTCTGCCAGTTTAAAACATACTGGTCGATTACTCATGACGGCGTAGCACATCTCTCTGACGTTTTTGGCAACGGTCTCTAATAATGTCACTATGTGTGACGATATTTGTAAATAAATAAATGATCCACAAGAAGGCTTTCCTCGGCTGATGTTTTCTAGTTTCTATACTATAAAATGACAAGATACGAAGATAGAAGAAATAGACCCATATCTCGCTTTCACTCGTGACATTTTACGTCAGCGAAAACTCTACAACATTTTAAACATTGATTAATTTTAACTGATGTTTACAAATAGAGCTGTAACTGCTGTAAGTAAGTTACGAACTTTTATGTTCGAGTATAACGATTGGGACTATATAATTCTATTCGTAATAGACAATTTAAGTATTAAATTAAACACTTCGTCACTTCGTTCTTCATAAAGCACTTCGTCTAACCTTTTATGGAAGCGTCTACAAATTATTGGGTGGTTTACTTTAATAAACGCCTATCGAGGAGTAGTTAATAAGTTTATCCTGTCTAAGTGTAGCGACACAACTGCGTAAGGTACGGCGTCGAATGTTTGGCTGAATACGCTCGCAGTACTCTAAGACACCATCATCCTCTATGCCTTTTCCCGTTTGTTATTGTTAAATTTTTATAATTTAAATTTATATAAAATTTTCCGACTGCTTTCGTTTTTCTACATATGTAAGTACCTATAGCTATTTGTCAACATACTGAAGTATAGAGTACATGCTAAATGCTAATGGATCTTTGTCACGGGGTCAAAAAACAATAATACAAATAATTCACACATAACACAATGTTTTTACTGCTTTTTAAACTATTTTTGGTTATAAACAACTCATCATCATCTTCTTTGCCTTTTCCCATTTGTTATTGGGGTCGGCTCCCAATCTAACCTGTAGCGGCGAGCTATCAGAATTACACGAGCGACTGCCATCTGACCTTGCAACCCATAATAACCCAGTAACAGGGATGGTTAAATCAGGCGGTTGTTACTCGTAACGATTGCCATACATGTTCTTATGACAACCGGGACCGACGGCTTAACGTGCTCTCCGAGGCACGGAGCGATGGCATCGAAAACTGCATAACTTACTAGATAAGTCATTGGTGCAGGGCCGAGGACCGAACCCGGTGCCGTAAAATTGCGAAGCGCATATGCTACCGCTCGGCCACCATCGCTTTTTCAGTACTGTATGACACACCAGCGGAAAGTTACATCACGTAACTTCTATACATATCTACTACGGCCGATAGCTTAGCCGAAGAACATTCGGTGCATTACCTGCGGCAGTGTGTAGAGTTTTCGACTCAATACACTAACAAACAAGCCATATCGAAAACTATATAAATCCATAATTAATTTGCTAAGTACCTATGTCTTCCGCATTCAATTCTCCAAATGAATCCAAACCTACGCTATATTTTTATTCGTTTTAACGACACTACAAATCGCCACAAAGTTTATGACGTTAAATATGGCTGTCGTTAAATATGGCCGCCGTTAAACATGGCCGCCGACCTGTTAACTACACTGTGGCATATAAAGATGTGTGGAAACCTCTTTAGTTGGTAAGTTTATACTGTCTTTTTCTAACGCAGGTGTTGGTAACTTTTTAGCACAGAGTATAGTCAATTGTTTTTTTCTCTAATCTGTGCACTTTAGTAGTTGCTGCTGACGACTTGACAGTGACAGACAAGTCTCATCAGCGATATCTCGAATCTTGAATGAGTTTAATTTTTTTAGGTGCCGGAAAACCTCTTAAACCAGATTTTGAGAGATTTTTTTAAACCAGAATATTGCCTCTTTTTGTTAATCTAACCCATAAATCACCCACTACACCAACATTATATTTAAGTAGACAGCTTTTTTAATATGTACTTGCCTAACTACAAAAAAATCTAAGTAAGATGTACCCACGTAATTGAGTTTTTTAGATCTCATTTTTATGTACTTACTAAACATTTTTTTATATTTCGATATATTACATACAGCTTACAGTGAATAAAAAGTCTACTTTTGAGCATAGATTATTAAAGCTTTTATTTAATTTTTTTTTTTGATTTCTCTATCTTTTAAAGTACCGTAGTCAATGCTTATTTATAACATTTGTTACAAAAAGTAATTAAACCTGCCTAAGTGCCTACGTAAGGTTGACCACCCCTGCTTCTTCAAACTAAGTCCGTTACAAATTATACCAATAAAATACTGTCCAAACGTGTCACATTATGTATTAATATTAATCTTGCAATAATAACAACGAAGAATATAGTCCTGTCATACTAAAATTCATAAAATAAAATGTTGCACCAAAACAAATTGAGTAACCTTTTTTATGTTAATGAATGACGTGACGAGCTAGTCGTTCACCTGATGTTAAGCGCCACGGCTGTCCATAACAGATTGCAGTGTCACTCAGAACTCTAAATGAATATAGTATAGCGTGACACTGCACTGCGCACGTCATCCTGAGACAATGACACAGTATAGTAATAATATTACTAGACTGAAGTTCCATTTGCCCAGTAATTTCACTAGCTAAAACTCCCTTCAAACCGGAACACAGTAGTGCTTGCACACCACTGCTTGACAGCAGAATAACTGGAAAAGCGGTGGTGCCTACCTAGACGAACTTTGCAGAAAAGTCCTACCACCTGCGATGAAATATAGGGTAGATCCACGATCGCCGCCTCGAAAACGGCACCGTTTAAACAAGGCATATGCCTTGTTTTTGCTCTCAGTCGCGTGTGACCGCGCCTAATGAAAGTGATGTAGCTCACATATTATTGTTTTACAACGCTATTACAGGGTGCTATGGTTAATTATTTAAATGAAACAACTGCTTGTAGACTATTTTATATTAGCTGAGGAGGTATTATATCTGTATAAGTAAGCATTGGCGCGGGGACACTTTTGAGGTTTGATTTTCATAGAGACTGTGTATCTATAGTAAATTTGATTTAAGCCTACTACCTAGAAATATCTCATTTCCCAAGTCCTAACTGCTTCTCAGGCTCGTATTGTAACAAATAACTATGCTCAATCGTGGATCGGTACTCAAGTTGAGATTCCATTCATAAATTGACCATAAATATTATGAATTTTATCTAGACTCGACGACTGACCAAGTGATCATTCACCATTACCAATGCCCATACGAGCTTTATTTTGGGATCCCCTATTTACGTGACCTCCATCTTTCATTCTTAGCTCTTCTCAACAATTTAATTGTCAGAGAAACTGAAAAGGCGCAAATATAGTAGCCTAGATATCGGTTTTATACTTGCGCCTTTTGGGGTCGAGACTCTTGGGCCGTGGGGACCAAAATCTTTGCAAACGTCTTTACCACCACTTTGCATTCATTTTGTGAATGAGATTTAGATCTCTCCAAACGTCTGGTTGAAGTAACGCATGACCAAAATGCTGGCCTCTACTTGGGCCACCGGTTGAGCATTGCCATTCAACGTGGCAATGCTGCCAGCATTCTGGGCACTTTGCCCACTGGTAGTGGTTTGTTAGATTAGTTTTGTATTATATTGTTAATTTTATAGTTTTACTTTAGTTTTATAGAATATCTAGTTTTATTGTTGCAGTTTTGCTGATTTATCACCACTTATGTCAGTCAATATTTATAATAGAAATAAATAATTTCATTGTCATTATCTACTTTTAGTTTAGGCTAACTTCAACATTGACGATATGACTTGGGGTGGGTTTTTTATTCGTAGTTAAGTAACCAATACTAAAAAGTTCTCTCAAATGTTGACCATTGGTTATAGAATATGTAAGAATTTTTAACCACTGGTTACCTTAACTATGGATCAAAATTCCCACCCTAAATGGTGAAGTCCGAAATGATCTCAATGAGGCTTTTTATTAAAAAGAAGAAATTGTATTTTATGCATGACCCAATAGATGGCGCCAGCTGCCCTAGCACGGACGGTAGACGAGATTGTCTTTCCCCGTTTTATGTCACTTTCTTCATACTTACTTGGGAGTAAACAGGGGAAAGACAATTTTGTCTACCGTCCGTGCTAGGGCAGCTGTTGTGGTTTTACTAAAATCTGTCACATTTGATTGAAGTGTCACCGTCACTGTTTTAAGCATAGACCACAGGTTAGAGGAAATGTGTTACGATACTGACTGACAACTTCAAACTCTTTCGTTTATTTTTTAGTTTCGTTGCGGCTCGCCTCGGCTTTATTTTGGATCATAATATTAACGTTTATCTATCTCGCAGATCTACTGTACTTCAATTTTCTTAATAAGAACGCACCATAGACTACGGAGATACTACAGGCAATGTACTCGTGGTCCACCCAACTGAATTTGACATTTCTTTGTAGGTAGCCTAAGCATTTTCTTATGTTTAAACTACTCTGAGGTTTGAAAGGTTTAAACTATGTACTTACAGCGCCATCTAGAAAAGAAGCGGAACTAGTGTTTTTTTTAAATAAAACTCCTCATTAAATAGGCATAGACTTAGTAAAAATAAATGTAACTATTCAAATCTGGAACGGGTGAAAAACAAAACAATCAATGTCTATGCCTAGCCGAACGTTGCATTTCGCGCGCTGCGCGCTGGCATGGACGTTGCAATCTGGCCACTTGCCAAACACTACAGAGATCGTCGACCTATGGTATGATGATGTTTTCCTTTTTTTTCTATGTCTGAGATTGCGGCAACACTGAGTGTCAGAGACGGATATTAATCTTAAGAGTATGTACTTTGACTGGTTTTAATAATCTCTCTTTGCTTTAGTTAGTACATACTCAATAGTGCTATTAGCCTTTGAATCACGACATACAAATTAGAACTATCCAAATATAACATTAAGGTGGAACGTTTCACTAGTGCGGCAAATTCAAACTTTCTTGCATTCTTTTGCCAATAGTAGCTTAATCACTAAACGTGATTACATTAAAACTGATTTAACGTAAAGAAATATAATATATCAATAAATTACAATTAAAAGTATCACCTAGATATCATTGGTTTAGCGAAAAATAGCAATAGACTGAAAAACTAAGACGAAATTTGTTCATCGCCATTTGTCGCTAAACCAATGATATGTAGGAGTTAATCGTAATTTGTTGATACATTCTATTTATTTACGTTAAATCAGTTTTATTGTAACCACGTTTAGTAATTAAGCTATTATTGGCAAAAGAACGCAAGAAAATATGAATTTGCCGCGCTAGTGAAACGGTCCACCTTAATAGACTTCAGCTAGAAGCCAGATAAAAAAGAACTACTTGGTCTTGAAGTCTATTTTTTTAGGCTTCACACGTCGTCATTATAAATCCTCACTTTGTTTTTTTAGGGTTCCGTACCCAAACGGTAAAACGGCCTAGTACTAAGGCTCCGCTGGCTGTCTGTCTGCCTGTCCGTCTGTCACCAGGCTGTATCTAATGAACCGTGATAGTTAGACAGTTGAAATTTTCACAGATATATTTCTGTTGCCGCTATAACAACAAATACTAAAAAACAGAATAAAATAAATATTGAAGGGGCTCCCATACACCAAACGAGATTTTTTTGCTCGTTTTTATAGATAATGGTACGGGACCCTTAGTGCGCGAGTCCGACTCGCACTTGGCCGGGTATTTATATTTACTTAATGAATACAAACTTTTTTGATTTGATATGTTTTATACGCGCTCTTTACACGATAAGCTCGCAATGGTTTTGCAATTTTCGATACCTTGCAAACATAAAAATGCTGTCCATTTTGAATTTGAAAACTAAGAAAATAATATTTTTCCAATTGGCATATTAATATTATTATGCATTCATACTCTAATTTGTTCAGTGGCATAATAAAATTCTAAATACCGCAGGAAACATAACACTGAAACCACGCAACCGCATCGCATTTATTATCTTAGCTGAGATCTGTACAAGTGACAAGTTGACAAAAGCCTTAGCTCGGAACACAGATAACCCCCAATTGAGGGTTATCTGTGGCTCGGAAGTACGTAGTAGAGTATAATGAGACCAATTTTGAAGGCTTTAGTTTTAGTTTTAGGACTCGTAAAAAACTTAAAACTAAATGGTAATTTAAAGGCACCAACCACTTTATGTCATTTTAGTAACTTCAAGTTCAAATTTGAATCGAAATGAATGAATGATTTGAACGAAATCTAATCAATTTAGGATTTTAGGTGAATGTGCTAATTTGAAGGCGCATTTTAAGTGACTTAAAAACTTTTCGGAAGGCCTGAGATAAACTGCAAATTTTTAGCTATTATATTTAGCCGAACCCAAAGAAAAAACGGACCCTATTCTATTACTGAGGCTCCGCTGTCTGTCTGTCTGTCCGTCTGACACCATGCTGTACCTCATGAACCGTAATAGTTAGACCGTTGAAATTTTCACAGATGATGTATTTCTGTTGCCACTATAACAAGAAATACTAAAAAACAGAACAAAATAAATATTTAAGGGGGCTCGTTTATTTTGTTTGTGGGTATAGGTGTTTTTTTTGTTTTTATAGATATTATCTAACTCACGCACGAAGGGTTCCGTACCATTTAATGGTACGGAACCCTTCGTGCGCGAGTCCGACTCGCACTTGGCCGGTTATTACTTAGGTACCATTAGGTCAGCCAGACAAAGAGTTAAAACGCTATACGAAATAAGAAAAAAAAGGAAATTCTTCAACCTCTCTTTTGTGGATTCTGCGGGGTACCACAATTGCGCCAATTGGGTAGATCTGGAGAACAAGTGATGAAGATTGTATGAAGTAGGTTTTTTGCTCAGTTAAAATAATTTGTTCATTTAGTTCACGCCAGACTAATAATTATTGTGAATCAGACAAGCCAAGCAGCAGGTGTTAGCCACTAAATTAAAAACATTCGCACCATAAACAATATTCTCTCCGGCCAGAAACAATCCGAATAAAAAGAAAATCAATGTCACATCACAATCCTTCAATCACAAAACACTACTGCTATCCCAGGAAAACAATTTTTAAAATTCGAACGCGATTCGCGCGTTCCATTTCACGGCAGTCACTGCGGCTAAAATCCAGGCGGGAAAACTATGGCGATGGCGTCCAAATTATAAAAGGTATCGCAATAAATATAGATTCAATTAGAATTCTTGCTGTGTGTAGCTTCCAAATGTATCCTAGCTACTTGCTTATTGATTTAGTTCGTTGTCACAATGAATATTGCGACATTTTCTTTCACTAAATTAGCTTGTGGTTGCTGCGACAAAGTACCAAATAATTCTGCCACTTAGCTGTCTCCTATATTTTATAACATAAATTGTAATTTAGCACCTTGTCGCAATAACTTTTGAACCGTTTTCTTCACATCCCAAAAGGAACGTAGCGCAGTCTCAACGGGACAAGGTACTGTGGCGTGTAAAATATTTCATTGCTGATACCATAAAATAGAATGTGTGAGACACTGGTAGACTTTGAAAGAGGTCAATGGATAATTAATTGAGTTTTTGATTGCAACAGCTTTAGCTTTGAAGATTGACGGCATTTAACAAGTCACAATAATGTAACAGAACCACAAATTAGAATGTATCATCCACTATTATCACTTAGCGATCGGTCAAGTTAGCAACGTTCGCTACGGTCACTACTTTGATGGGTGACCGCTACAGCAAAAAGCGGTATTTACAACTGAGCGCTACCGTGCTTCGGAGGGCACGTTAAGCCATCGGTCCCGGCTGTTGTCTTAAGACAATACTCGTTAAGCCAAATTAGAAACCTTTAGGCAGCCTAAAAATTTTGACGCCAGGGCTGACCACTTGTCTACACGAAAAGAAGAAGAAGAAAACGACCCATTTTAAAACAGTATTCAGATAATAAAACTTAACACCTATGTGCGCTAGACCTAGGTTCTGCTAAACTGTTCATCCAAATGTTGCCTGGAGTAGACGCGGTCGCTTTGGTAACGCCTATAGCGAATCTCGACTAGAAGCGACGTTCGCTGCGGTCACTACCTGGACGGGTGACCGGTACAAAAAGTGGTATTTTACAACTGAGTGCTACCATGCAGGCAATCTCGTAACCTTTGAGCGGCTTAAAAATTCTTACCACTTGCCTGCGCGAGAAGAAAAAGATTTGCTTAGTTTTTGGTATTACCTGTATGTACCTTGGTATGTAGGTATGTACATATACTACCTGAGTTTGAACTGGTATATTATCCCGAAAGGGGTTAAATCTACTCCCTAAGGTAGACAACGTTTCTTCTACGACTTCTTTAAATTACCTAATAGTTTATCATTGAAGAAATGCCATGTAAAGTTTACGTTATAATTTTACCCAAATAAAACGCTTCAAAAATAGCCCTAGCGCAGCTGGGTGTAATTGAACTTCGTCCTTCACCGAATGCACTTAAATGAGTTCGACGACCTGCATTTATAAAATATCGTAGCAATCGCACGTGCACTTTTGTGAGTGGATTTATTTTTTAGTATGGAAGTTTGGAAACACGCAGTTTCAAGTAAGGCTCTCACAACTTGTGCGCTATCATGGTCCCAGTCCCCCCCTTTCGGGATAACATACCAATTCAAACTCACCTTGTATATTGTTGTGTGGGTAGTAGGGATTCGCACAAAATGTAATGTGTAGGTAGGTGGTAAGTACAGTCAATATAAACGGTAAAGGTCAATATAAGTGTGAGGTTGCGAGGTAGGTTCTTAATATGTCTCTGCCGGGAATCAGGATACATCTATTAACACGGCAGATGGTAATAAAGCAATCAAACCGACCATTTGCAGGACATAAAAGTTGCAATTTTAGGGAGACCAACTTTTTGTTCTGATTTTGGAGAAATGTAGAGACAGATGAACTGACTGAAAAGTAAGAACTAATAACGAAAGATCCGGGCTCGATTTCCGAGTCGAGTAAGGATTGAGCCAAGTCTTATTATATAGAAACCCAGCGTGAGATAGTGAATGCTAGCGCGACCCTATCTTTTTTTTTTTTTTTTTTTTATGTAATCAAATGACGTGACGAGCTAGTCGTTCGCCTGATGTTAAGCATCACGGCCGCCCATAACAGATTTCAGTGTAACTCGGAACTCTAAAGTTTCGCGCGACACTGCGCACTACGCACGTCATCCTGAGACATCACACAGTCTAAAAAAGATTTCTAGACTGTGAGATCAGTTCATAAGCCTCATTTGCCCAGTAATTTCACTAGCTACAATGCCCTTCAAACCGGAACACGGTAGTGCTTGCACACTACTACTTGGCGGTAGAATAACTGGCACATCGGTGGTACTACCTAGACGAACTTTGCAGAAAAGTCCTACCACCTAGTACATCTCGCCCCATCCCGGGGACGGACGGATCACAAGGTTTTAGTGGGTTCAAGTCCCACATTCCGTCTGCCATCACCCCCGTGGTGGCAGGGAAGTGCGAAGGCATTTCCCTGCCTCAAAAAAAAGCCAGATGGAGCGCGAATGATAGCGTGAGTGCTATCGCGCGGTAGGTAGGACAAAACAGAAAGAAACATGACAAACAAAGATCATCATATTCACTATCGAGAATCTGTCCAAGAAATACCGAATGTGTGGTGACCCTTCATCCATTGAATGACAGGATGTGTGGCATAAAGAACCGCAGCCATCACCAGTATGGCTAATGAGCATTTTGAAGGCAAGGACCCAAGGCAAGTTAGTTATATTATAAATAAGCAGACACTGGTATCACAAAACGTTGGACAAATCATTCCAAGGACGATTTGTCCAAGCACAAAACAGATCAGTACTACTTATCTGTTTTGTGGCAGTATTCTGTTGTGGTTGAGCAGGTCGGCTCAGAACCCGGAGGCAACGGGTTTGATTCCCTATCGACAAGACAAGTATTTGTGCACAGGAAAATGCGCAAATACTTGTTCTGGATCTGGGTGTTTGTGGGAGCATGGTCCTCGTAGTTACTGAGTCCCTAGATACAAGGAATCCTAGTTAGGGTCCAGGATCTACATATGTAAAAAATAACCTGGATCAGATTTTGGTATGTTTGTACATTGATAATATGAAATAGATATATAACATTGACGACGCCTCCTCCATCCTCTGTCTCACTCGCACTTAGTTATTTCTGACAAAGAATAACATTACAAATGTCCAACATAATAACATATTCATCCAAACAAGTTTTCATACATAATACCAAATTAAAGATATTTCCTATTCTGTTTTTATGTATGAGAACATGTTTTATTTTTGTTTAAGTTTTTTGTAACATTATTTTTGAGGGTGAAAGTTAGCCAGATTTATTGAAGTACATTCAGACACTTTATTATCAAAAATAACGAATTGTGTGAGCGAGACAGAGGATGCGGGCATCACCAACCAGTGCTTCATTCATATTTACTTAGTCAAACTTAATCACTGCTTAAAATTTATTCTACAATCACAGGTAATCATAGCTTAAAAATGTCACACAATCGGAAACAACAGGGCATTGATTAAATTAATTGAACTACCGTTTATATTTAAAGCCGATCCATATATCCACACCCTACCCAATAATTTTAATTCACAAGTGACCATCCATCTCTGCTGGGTTTTTTCCACAACTACACAGACAAAAAAAACTTGATATATTAGAAAGGCCATTGTGGGCACTAGCTAGTAGTTTTATAGAATGTTAATGTAGTATATATAATATCTTCATCACCATTAAAAAAAATAAGTAGACATTTCACACATCCCCATCTAGCCCAAACTAAGCATAGCTTGTACTATGGGAACCAGATCACTGATACAATACTTAGATACTTTTTGTATGTAAATACATACATAGAATACAATATAACACCTAGACACAGAAAGAACACCTAATTTCATTACACAAATGTTTGTCCCGGGTGCGAATCAAACCCACAACCTATAGTTCAGAAGGCATGGTTAACACTGTAACTGAGCTATCAGGCCATTTGAGAATCATGATGTCAAGACTCCATAAGACAAGGAAACATACACCTACACCCAATATTTATATGGACATGATGTTTGAAACAAGTTATGAGAAAGCAGGTCTTATTAACTTATTGGACATTGTATGTTACTGGCCTTGGGAAGTAACACTATCTAACTGCATAATGTAGATTTGTTTTTAAATAATTCCGAATATATTTTATACTTAGTTTTTATCTTTATGCACTCTCTCACAGTTATAAGTTACTGATTGTGATAAAATTAGGTGGTTATTAGTAACAAAAGACCGAGAGTGAGTTGGACTCTCGGTTCCGTACCATTATCTGATCTATAAAAACAACCAAAAAATCATGTTCCTTGTATGGGATCCGCCTTAAATATTTATTTATTCTGTTTTTTAGTATTTGTTGTTATAGCGGCAACAGTAATTCATCATCTGTGAAAATTTCTTCTGTCTCACTATCACGGTTCATGAGATACAGCCTGGTGACAGATGGATAGACAGGCTGACTGACAGCGGAGCCTTAGTAATAGTCCGTTTTACCCACAGATAACCCCCAATAGATACCGCATTACGGGATTTTTGTTCGGATCCTAGCTCACCAAAACTGGAGGAAGCCGCGGGTCGCGGGGACTGGAGCCAATGCGCTATTATTGGCTGTTTCGAGTGACGCCCTTATAATGAACTCTAATAATTGGTCGACACTAAGGCCGTGCTGCGAAGCGGCGATTTATATAAAACCATTTACGCCAATGCGTGGTGCGCGGTCGTCGTCTTTCATGCGGTATCTATTATCCGCATATTAGGGGTTATCTGTGGTTTTACCCTTTGGGTATGTAACCATAAAAAACAATTAATGTAATTTCTTGAAGAATAATATATACGTGATGCTTATTATTTTTATGTGTAGTATGTAGTGCTTTGGCAATGGACATAATATAAGTACAGACAGCTATACATTTAAAAATGTAGTAGGAACCCTAGGTAAGACCTAATACAAATAGGTACATTTTGCAGTCAACAACAAATTATAAAGATCACAATGACCCGAAGAAGAAGACGAAGAAGTCGAAACAAAGTGAAGTCGGATACATATTTATTTAACATTATATAGACTTGCTAAAAACTTACCGACCGCTTACACGTAGGAAAATAGTCTTTTTGCGCAGAACTACCTATCCTCATATAAATATTTATTTTCTTTAGGTATACACAGAAGTTAATAATATCATAAATTTTTACCTGGTTTATTGTTTTTAGTTTGATTAAAATACAATAATAATTTCTCAAATAATTTATAACAATTTGTTTACAACACACACAGAGCACAGACACAGACAGATAGACATGTGTAACTCACAGACTACTAAGGGATACGTGTAACTCTAACTCTTGAACGAGTCGTTCCCAAGAACTCTTATGGTGAAGGAAAGGAGTTCGTTCACCTCCACGGACTGTTTTCGTTCAGTAGTTCCCAGTTCTAACTCGATGAACTCAATAGTCAAGCGAGCGGCGGAACTGGGCGTTGTGTCCACCCGCAACGTAACTCCCAGTCCCAGCAGTGATTACGTCACAGTTCGTATTCGTAGAACTTTGAACAGAAGCGTTCCACAGTTCGCAGTTCTTATGAGTTCAGTAAATCCAGACGAGATCGCAGAGACTAGCAGCCTTAGAACTCCTTGCAACATCGTTCCGCAAATCGCAGTTCAATATGAGTTCAGTAAATCCGAACGAGATCGCAGGGACTCGCAGCCTTAGGCTCCCCGTACACGTTCAATTTTATTGATCAGTAAAATTGACGAGACCACTTCCGCAATCTTTTCTCCATACTGTAAACCGAAAAACATTGAGCAATACTAACCCTACACGACCAATAATATTGATCAATCACAAAGATCGTCTCAATAAAGTTGAACGTGTATGGGGGGCCTTAGAGCTCCTTGCAACACAATTGTTCCGCAGTTCACAGTTCAATGAGTTCAGTAAATCCGAAGGAGATCGCAGAGACTCGCACATCATAACGACACGGACGTACATACAACGTAGTCTGTAAATCCGTGCATAAAGATCGCTCGGATTCACTGAACGAAAGGAGTTACTGAACGAGTTAGAAGAATGAGTTCTTTTTAACGTTTGATGAACGAGTTCACCAAGGTGAACGAATTTGCCCAAGCACACAGGGGTCCGATTCGGGTATTGCAATAGGAGGTTTCTAACACCAAATTTAAAAAAAAATAGTTCATAAAAATCCGTTAGATGGCGTTGACGACAAATAACGTGAACACTTATCACTACCATGTCTGTAGTTCTGAAGATTTATGCCACAGATTAGAGAAAAAACAATACTGTGCCAATCATGTCTCGTAAGTGCCATCTATCTTTGGCTGTAGAAAAAATCAAAAGCTGTCCAAAAATCCCTGTAATTAAACCCTATTTATCCCTGTATTTAACTGTTTTGTTGTTTTCCTGTAATTATTGTGTTTTTTTACGGGCAATTTATTACTCAAGCTAACTACTACAATAATATAAACTAAACTAAACTAGCTACACTACCTACTACAAAGAACTGTATAATAGCCGCGATGGCCTATAGACAGTCCAAGTGCTCCAGCCCACTACAGCATTGTCACGTTGAATTGCAATGCTGATGCGTTGGGCCAAATAAGTGCCAGCATTTTGGTCACGCGTCGCATCGACCAAGCACTCTGATAGACTGATCCATTTTTACTATACAAGACGAGGCATATTTCTGGGAGATTCAAAGTGTGGGCAGATTTTTAGCCTATTAAGGGCAGACTCGTCAATGTACACGCACACACATGTACATGTGCATGTTTGTTTTTACAACTAAATAGGCCCGTGTGGCCACACTGTCACAGCCTTCCAATACTCAATACTCAATAATTTATTGCAACCATTATTATACATTATATACAGGTGTTAATAGCGTGTTTAAAGGTAACATAATGACCCTGCTTGGGTATAGCAATAACGTGCGGAGCGAATCGACTTAGTCTACAGTGAATCGTTCCGAAAGGAATTCGTCTAATGTATAGTAGCATTTATCCAGCAGCACAGTTTTTAAAGCTACGGCGAATTTTTTCTCTTCTTCAATTTTTTTTAAATATACCGGTAATTTGTTATATATCCTTGTGGCCATTGTATGGGTGCCGGAACTATGCATAGCTAATTTTGACTGGGGTGTTATTAAGTCATATTTATAATTTAATCTAAGTTCATAGCCTCGATTGCAATCCGCCAGTTTTTTGAAAAATTGAGGGTATTTCTTGACGAGTTTACAGATTTCTAGGATGTACAAAGACACTGTTGTTAGAATTTTGAATTTGATGAAGTAAGGTCTATGAAAATGTTGTGTGCTGATGTCTGGTTTAATATTTGCGAGAATACGGATACATTTTTTTTGGGCTACAAAGAGATCTTTAGCATCTGTACTATTTCCCCAGAGTATTATGCCGTAGTTTAGCCACGAGTGTGCATAAGCATAATACGCTGATAAAGCTGTATTAAGGTCAGTTGCGCGTCATAATTCCCTAAGCGCGTATGTGAAACTTGACAATTTAGCTTTTATTTTTTTAATGTGGGTTTTCCAATTAATATGCGTATCAATGTCTATGCCTAATAGAGTAGCTGCGTCAACACATTGCAATTTATTGTTATTATATATAACTAGTATTTTGCCCCGTGCGCGGGCCGCGAGCGGCCCGCGTGTGTGTTTTCGTGGCGTTCCATTTGTTCAAAACGCTATACTTGTGTTTAAACTTGTAATTTTGCAAGTACTTGTACAAAACTGCGGTATTTATCAAAGAAAATAATAATGCGCGTGACTTGTGCATGGCGGCCATCTTGTTTGACTTGACAGCGTCATTGGCACCATTAGCAGGTCGCAACCGGTACACTTGACGGTAAAATTTGACGTTTGACATCTGTCAAAAGTTTGACATTTGACATCTGTCAAAAGTTTAACATTTGACATATGTTTAACTGACATCTGTCTACACTTGACAGCGGTATTAGAACAGTGCGCGGGTCGCAAGCGGCACACTTGCACCGTGCGCGGGCCGCACGCGGCCCGCACACGGTGCAAGTGTGCAGGTGCAAGTGTTAGTCGTGACTGTCCAATTATACCAATGAGAGACAGTAAAATAACTCACTCATCGCCGCATTTGGTAGGTTGGAAAAAAAATTGACATTTGACATCTGTCCAAAAAATTGACATTTGTCATAAATTTGACATCTGTCAAAAAATTTGACATTTGACATCTGTTAAAAGTTTGACATTTGACATCAATCAAACTGACATCTGTCTACACTTGACAGCGGTATTAGAACAGTGCGCAGGTCGCAAGCGGCACACTTGCACCGTGCGCGGGCCGCACGCGGCCCGCACACGGTGCAAGTGTGCAGGTGCAAGTGTTGGTCGTGACCGTCCACTTATACCAAATGGGGTCTAAATTGCATTATTGTGGTCTTCGATAAATTCAAGTCAAGATTGTGGTCAGTCATCCAATTAGTTATATTATTGATAATGTCAGTCAGATTTTTATTTAAATTTATATTATTTCTACATGATGTCAAGATGGAGATATCATCCGCAAAAAGTACACAGGATTCGTTAATTATTTTAGGAAGTTCACCCTGCTTTTGCTTCACAGCATGGACATAGATGCAGAAAGTAGCTGTTTATGGTCCATGCACAAATCAGAGTATTGTTTTTTCTCTAATCTGTGGCATAAATCTTGAGAACCACAGACATGGTAGTGATAATTATTCACGCCACGAAAAAAGTCTAGGTCTGCAATTCACGGCCACATCTCGTCAGTGCCATCTAACGGATTTTAAGGAACTAATTTTTTTTATTTGGTTATCAGAAAACCTCCTATTGCAATAGCAGAATCAGGCCCCAGATTCTGTGTTTCTGTCAATGTCGAATAATAAACACAGAGTATAATATTTTTTTGACAAACTCCTAAGTAGTCTGTGGTAACAAATCGGCAATGGTTAGGGATGTCTCGATACCACCAAAGTATCGATACCTAGTATATGTATGAGTCACAGTTGTTTTTTTCTCTTATCTGTGGTATGAGTAGTATACAAGTTATTGTTCGATACTATTCATATGAGTACCCTAAAAGTATCGTTACCTACTCATATCGATACTTTTTTTTAATAATTATTAAATCTGGTTGCCTGAACTACATTTCCAAGTGTTTTGGCGCGAAGAATCAGACATTCGAGCACTAGGATGCGTTGAGGATCGTATCTTATTTGACGTTATATTAGATACAATACAAGTACAAATACTTTCTTGCCCATACTGAGTAGGTATCGCGAGAAGGGTTCGTTTTTAATTTATTTAATTAAGGCACGGGTTTCAATAACCAGCACAATACAATGAAAATAAAAATTAGTTTTGTTAAAGGAACATTGAAAAACAATATTATATTGTTTTAGTCAAGTTGTAATTTATTAGTCGAATAACATATATCCAGCCATTAAAAAACCACCCTTATGTATAGTACCTTTTAACTGTAGGTATTTAACGCTTAAAATTAACTTTGCATTTGATTTAATCCCGCTAAAATTATAAATGGGGTTGTTTTAGACCTAAGTATACATTAAACATTCACCTTTTTAGGCTACCTGACTTAAAATTAGAAGATATTAGGCTAAATAAAAATATATTATGGTGAGTTAAGGCTACTTGGCATTGAACTTTTAGTGACTATCCGGTTTTGACTTGACAGCACTAATTCGATTCGATACTAGTCATTTCTTTCCGATACCAAGTAGGTATCGATAGAATGATTCGATGCTAAAAGTACTTTATATCGAAAAAAGTAGATTACGCTGTGCTTACAATGTGCTTATTTGATTGTTTATTTGTTTCATTATAGTTAATAATCCCTTGAACCTGGAGGCCGGAGTTTAATACTCCCATTTTTTTACACCGTACTTACAAGTTGCTTGTCAATCTAGTACAGTACATGACACTGGCAAAATTGCGACATCATTCCGTCGCAGAGGCCATAATTAAGAAATCAAGAAAAGTATCGAGTATTTACACGTATTTACTAGTATCAGTAGAACATCCCTAGCAAATTAGCAATGGTTTCGTGGCGAAGCGAATAATAAGTTTTGTAAATCGTTTTTGATGCCAAAATAAAGAAAAATAGGAAGGACGCTTTCATTTGCAAAATTACCAGAATTTATTCATCAGGTGTGCTAGTAATATTTGTTTTTACCCTAGAACTTGTTCGAATAAGAGCTACGATGGTTCTATTGAACGAACAACTTTTGCTTATTGTTTTAGTTTTTGTGTATCTTTATTTGCATAGAATTAAATTTATTTGCTATAATTTTTGATAATAGTGATGTAAAATGTGTAAAGCATTTGTAAAAGATTTGACGACTAATGGATTTGACCGTGAAGTAGATTGTCCATTGCAATAAATCATATTTCAAGTGAGCCTATCTTGAAAAGTATAATTACTGGACTGTAGTAGCTCTTAGCTCTGAATTTACTACCTAGTAGTATAACTAGGTTCGTAAAAACTCTATTACTGATACCAGTTGGTTCACACTAGTTTGCTTATGTATACTCTAAGGGTCACACTCAAGTTAAGCTACAACCTCCCTTCAGTATTTGCTAATCAGCATTTTTTCTACTTGCTAGGAGTAGTAGGGGCTCAACTTTAAGTCTTCCTTGGTAGTTATTAGTTACCATCGAGGCATTCCTAAAGTTTGTCAACTTTAGAAGAACATTTCAGTATGGCAGAAACAATATGAGATTTTTTATATTTTCAGCACAGCCATGGGTGTTGCAATTAGCCGCTACTCGGAGCTTGGTAGCAATGAGCTCTTGATGAGGTTTTGTTCAACTGAGGTCATCTCACCCAATGATCCATTCTGGAATCAAATGCTGTCATACAACATCACACCACCTGCTACTTCGTAAGTTTATTCCCTAGGGCTGAATGGCTCCAACCAGAAGGAACCAGTCATTACCAGAACACATCATTTAAACCGTTTGAGGCCCAACTCTCCTTGGAGGAGCCAACTGATGAAACACAATTCGTTTTAGTTTGTGTGGTGAAGGAAATTTACAATTCCATTTTAATACTAAAACACAATCCAACGGGTTGGTTCTTTGCAATCAATCTTGTGTTAACTTTGCATTTATTGTTCCAAGCAGTGACCATAGTGTATGATGCCTAACTATACCAATTTTCATCAATTTTTTAGAAAGTCATAAATATAAAATAATGCCTAACCCTCACATACATAGATCCTGGACCCTAACTAAGATTCTCTGTACTATGAGACCCAGGAACTACGAGGATCAAGGTCCTACAACACCAAGACACTGAACCAGTATTTGAGCTCTTTTACCCTGTGCATAAATATGTGTTCTGCCATGGGAATTATTATGTTTAATAAAACGATTGAATTAACTTTAGTAAGCACATGTTTATTGAGCTAAGGAGCAAGACAATCAAACAACTGCAAAAACAAATGACAATCAAAATAACAAAAGAATACAAGAAAGAAGAATAAAACAATATGAAAGAGGTTGACTGTAAACTGATATCTATGAACCTTTTTCAATACACAACAGGAATCGAACCCGCCACCTTTGGGTTATGAGACAACCTACTCAACCACTACACAACTGAGATAAAACTACATAGTAGTAATAAACAATAATAATAATAGATAGGTGTCCAACAATCTGGTGAAAACTGCGGGGAGCCAATGGATGCAGGAGGCGAGCAGCCACACTCTGGGACAAAGTGGCACTCTCTGGGAAGGCCTATGTTCAGCAGTGGATGTCTTCAAGCTGTTGATGACTAATAATAATGTGTTTAAACAAAATGACTCAAACAAGTATCAATTTGCTCCAAATATAATTTTATACATGGATGAGCATTTCCATTGATAATATTTCCATAGATAAGCTCTGATAAAGTCACAAGCATTTCCTCTTTATTATAATAGATAATTACTGTAGATTCACTTAGTTGTTAATTATTTGTGATGTGGTGTCTCAATAATGATTTTATCTATCTACATATCCAATGTAAAATAAAATTCATTTGTGATGTTATAGATAACTCATCATACTATTATTAGACAGGTGTCTGACAGACATGTCTGAGCACTGGCACACTAGCGCTTTAGGTTTAAAGCTATAAGTGTATTAAAATTTAAAAAAATGCTAGTAAAATTACTGGGCAAATGAGACTATGAACTGATCTCACAGTCTAGAAATCTTTTTAGGCTGTGTGGTGTCTCAGGATGACGTGCGCTGTGTCACGCGAATCTAATTTTGAGTTCATAGTGACACTGCAATCTGTTATGAGTGGCCGTGTCGCTTAGCACCAGGCGAACGACTAGCTCGTCACGTCATTCATTTACATAAAAAAGTACCTGGGACCGGCGTATACTGTGTGAATATGGAGCAATTGATAGAATTTTCGAAAAAAAAATTTAGATTTTGTTAGTTTTTAGTATGCAGTTTTATTGGGAACATCAAAACATTAAATAAATTTATGATTACAAGCTTTTTTCGAGTGTTCATTGTAGAATATCAGTTTTAAAACAAATGTATGAAACCGGAGTTTGTTTTATAATATGTCAAAAGAGGAGCGCTATACCGATAGAACGAGAGGCTACTGTTTAGGGTAGGCTTGTAGCGTTGTGCGAGCTAAACTACACTTTATTACGTTGTAGCTAGAGTCGCTATTTATTTAAGTGACTTTGCAGAGTGAATCTTCTGTACCTTATACCACAGAGCACTAGAGCACAAAATAGAAAAGTACAGAAGTCAATCACATGTATGTACTACACTTTTTATACCTACGCTCGGCGCTCGCGCTAGGGTTATCAGCTTTGGCTTATGCACAAAAAGCTATCGTGGTAGTGGCACTCGTATCTAGTTGTTTGATTTATCGTTGAGAATGAAACGGGAAGAACGGAAATATAACAACTAAAGAAATAACTACAATATTTCAATTTCAATGTTATTGTTATATTACTTTGTCACAGAAAATATCTTGCTATCTTGCCTTTAATTACTTACCTACCTACTTAACTGTTCTGTGTTATGTTAAACCGAACCGTCGAAATACAAACTTTACCTCTTTGAAACAACTGGTAGCTCATAAAACGACAATTCACTGTTTAATGTTGAATTTAAACAACCGTCCACTAAACAATTATAATAGCTTTTTTTTGCTGCTCCATTTTTGCACAAGAGAGTTCACAGACGCGTGTCTCAAGCGGATGGCACTCGCGCCTCCGAAAGACTCCGAGACATCGTGTCGGTGAGCGGTGTCTATGTGTGCGTTGCTCGAGCGCAATTACTATGTTGATTGATTTCTGTACTATTTTGTGACTAGAGCGACAAAACATCACATAATGTACCTAGTGACAGAGAGGGACAACGCTAACCGAAGCCGACACTAGGCGATCATTTTCCTCTGAGTTACAGAGACGGCACTACTAAGCCGACACTAGCCGATTATCTATTTATTTGCGCAAAATTAGTTTTCATGTACACGTTGAGTAGTTAAGCTATTATTGGCAAAAGAACGCAAGAAAATTTGGATTTGCCGCGCTAGTGTGACGTTCCACTTTAACAGTGGTACTTGTAGTTTTGATTTCGAAAGTTAAACCAATCATTTAAAATTGAGTTGTATGTCTTATATCAGAGAGATCAATTTGTTTCAGCCAAGAGCAGCTGATCTTCGACTCGTCAATGGAATCCCTGCTACAGACGTTCCTGCAGAACAATCTACAAACTGGCAACCTTGGATCTTTATTACAAGTGTTTATCACTAGAGCATCAATACTCCTGGCATCACCCAACAGTGACAAGTATGTGTTTTATACATTATCAACACCCTGAAAAGGTTAACTGCTGAACATAGGCCTCCCCTACGCTCTTAACGGCTGCATGCCTCCTGCATCCATCGCCTACCGGTTTTAACCAGATCGTCGGTCCACCCAGTGGGCGGTCGTCGGTCTCCTAGTTTTTACCCAGGCGCTTCATTTTCCCCCGGAAAGTTTTTAATTTTTCTAGATAAAAAGTCAGTTGTGTTGATCAAGGATGTTTCCGTAATCTGAATGGAACATTTCATCCGAATCGGATCAGTTGTTGCATGAAAGACACACAAAGGAACATTAGTTATACAGGGTGTCTGATAGAGGGTTGGCCAAACGTAATGTGCGTGTAGAGGGATCTATTTGGAAAATACAAATTTGCGTAAAAGCCGCTATAATTCATTTTTATAGGTGCTAATTAATTTTTTATCCGTTTAATATTTAGTTTTCATTTTCTTAGCATTAAGAGAACTTATATTTTGTTATTTTAGTGCTCTAAAAGTGCCTTGAGCAGACCATATATCCCAGTAACCATAAACAATCAAAAAAAATTGACCAGAAACATTCACTATTTTTTTTAAAACAATATTTTTTAATTTTGTCGTCTAGCTACTTTTACTCGAACTCGTATTTTCCAAATAGATCCCCCTACACCCCAGCACGTTTGGCTAACCCTCTACCAAACAGCCTGTATATTTAGAAGGAAGTGGTAGCGGTCCTATTTGATATAAACGTAACATCTCCTTCCAGCGTAATGCTAGCATGGCAGACATACAACGCGTTGCACGTAATAACAGCGGTGAGCAAGTATCTGGTAGAGATGGTACCAGAACACGAGCTGTGCCGACATTTGGACGTTCACGCCGCGCACAAAGAACTAAAACACGAGGTTAGTGAGGACAAGAAAGTGGAGAAGTGAAGGGGTAAAGTGGGTGAAACGTGGCTCGTAAGTAGGGGATCACAATGGGGTAAGTTTCTGTGTGTATTTGGGGTGAGAGTGGGTAACATTGTTTGCGTGTAGTTGAGAGTGGGAGTGGGTAAGATTGTGTGTAGGTGGAGTGGGAATGGGTAAGATAGTTTGTGTGTAGTTGGAGTGGGAGTGGGTAAGATTGTTTGTGTGTAATGAGACTGGGAGTGGGTATGATTGTTTGTGTGTAGTTGGGGCAAAAACGTAGCAGTTTTCTTTCTGGTATTAAATAACCAGAAAAAAAGTAGTTTATTAATGCAATCTCTACAAAATCAAAACCTGTATCGTTTTACTCATCCAAAAATATCCTTTTTCAGGAGTCCCAAGAAATGCTACCAGTATCTCAAGACCCGTCGCCTTCGTCTTCAGCGACTGAGATGAACATTGTCTCCGGGTCTCCCAAAATACTGGGCAATGAGAGCCGAGTCGAGATGCTGATTGATGCTCTGATAAGCTTGATTATAGATGTGCCTGTAACGTGAGTATCTTTATCCCTGCTCTTTCCCTCATCATCATCAACCTGAAGACTTCCACCGATGAACATAGACCTCCCCCAGAGAGCGCTACCCCTACCTCCCCTACCCTCCTTCCCTACTAATACGAAAATGTACATATAAGAGAAACATTTCTAATGTGGGTACGCGTCAAAATGACAACCGATTTGAATCAAGTTTTGTACACAGAATGCTTTTCTATGCTAGGATTCTTTTTTCCAGATTTTATTCCAATTCACTGGCCTGATAGCTCAGTTGGTAGTAACCCTGCTTTCTGATCTGTAGTTTGTGGGTTCGATTCCCACTCAGGACAAACATTTGTGTAATGAACATCGATGTTTGTTCTGTGTCTGGGTGTTATATTGTATTTTGTGTATGTATTTACAAACAAAAAGTATTTAAGTATTGTATCAGTTATCTGGTTCCCATAGTACAAGCTATGCTTAGTTTGGGGCTAGATGGTGCTGTGTGAAATGTCTAAACATATTTATTTAATATTTATATAATTACCGAAGAAATCGACATAAAGCAAAGCAGAACTCTTTTTTTCATCCATCCTTCTATTTTCCTCGTTCTTTTTCCTCCTTCCTCCTTTTCGTATTTATTTCTTTATTTTTATCTGCTTTCATCGTAATTGTAGTTTACACTAATTTAGTATTGTATTTTACGATGGGGAAGAAAGGTTCTCGAGTGGCGACCACGAACCGGAAGACGCAGCGTAGGCCCCCCACCAGGTGGATCGACGATCTGGTGAAAACCGTGGGGAGCCGATGGATGCAGGAGGCGAGCAGCTGCTGGGGATGCGTATGTTCAGCAGTGGACGTCTTCAGGCTGATGATGATGATGTGTGTTGGGTCCCTCTTCACGCCGCATTTAAAATAATTTAGGATTTGAATGACATTTAGAATGGAGATAGCTTTTACGCTAAATTAACAAAAATAAGATGCTTTTTACACGCAGGCGTAATAATTCTGCTTTTTTTTTTTTCAGGGACAACACATACTTTCTACATTTGGAATGTATAAATGCGATATTGGTGCTTATGTCTGTATACATGTTCGCGGGTGTACACGGCCAGACCAGGCTCATTGAATCATCACTCATTTATAGGTAAGTTTCTAAATAATTATTATGCATAGTATGTATGGTATGTATAGTATATATAGTGTGTATATTATGTATAGTATATATATATTAATTTAATAATGAACGTAATATGTATCGGTCAAGCTCAAAACCAACATTAATTATTTATTGTAATTACCTATTTATTTATTACCCGCTTTTTTGTTCTCTGTACTAGATATAAATACTTTTGTATGGTCTATGAGTTGTACACAAATAGTGTCTCAAAAAGGGAAGGTGCTAGCCGCCAAGATACGGGTATTATAACCCAGTTTGGTGTGGTTAGAGCCGTACTGTCAGTGTTGTACTTAAAAAGAAATAAAGAATTTTGATTTGATTTGATTTTTTGATAGTGTGTATATTATGTTTAGTATGTAAAATTTAGTATTTAATTCCATGCAGTGTGTAGGTAGTTCTTTTAGGTGTGCACTACATTTCAGTACTATTTTTAATAACGTCTATCCGTGAGGACCTATAATTGGCTTATTGATTTATAAGTTAATATTTATATTATTATATCAGCTGTTGGTCTTCCAGAATGAAATAAATAAATAAATAATAGACAATAATAATAATAATATATAACTAGGTATTAATCTGGGTGTTATATTGTATTCTAAGTATGTATTGTATAAACAAAAAGTATCTAAGTATTGTATCAGTTATCTGGTTCCCATAGTACAAGCTATGCTTAGTTTGGGGCTAGATGGCGCTGTGTGCAATGTCCACACATATTTATTATTATTCACTCATTTATTACATTTTCTTAGATTTAGGTTTTATTACAATATTTCTATAAAAATAAATTAGAAAAATACTATAAAAACCTTAAACCTAGAGCGCCGCCGACAGCGCGGCAGGACCCAAGCTACCGGTGGTTAGGGCTGCAGAGTGAGGAACCTCCTGACAATACGTGCCGTGTCAAGGAGTACTGCCTTCTGAATCTGACCCTTGATGCAACCGTCTAGCGAGAGCCTCTCGAGGTGTTGGTCGAGGCTCTTCGCTATAAGGCCGTTCGCCGAAACGACTATCAGGACAATGCTCGTTGAGTCAACATTCCACATGGCGGTTACCTCGTGAGCCAAGTCAAGGTACTTGCTGAGTTTGTCCTTCTCAGCCTTCACGAGGTTCTCGTCATGTGGAATGGTGATGTCAACGAGTTGGGATCGACCTACCAGCACGATATCAGGCTTATTGGCTACTTAATATTATTACACCCAGTACAAACATTTGTGTGATGAACATAGATGTCCGTGTCCTTTTGTTTCAGGACACTATTCCAAGGTAGATACGGAATGCATGCGCCGCTACTGGTGAAGACACTGCTCAACAATCTGGCGAGCATGCTCGCCGCGCCGCCGAGCATGTTCGGCGCGCGAGCTCACGGCGGCAGTATACTTATTGACCTCGCTTGTGAGTATAATATTATTCAAATTTTAATTCATATAATGTACTAATATTATGTTGAAACTAATCTCGGTATCTCGATCTGGTGAAAGGCGCGGGGAGCCGATGGGTGCAGGAGGCGAGCAGCCGCTCAAAGTGGTGCTCTCTGGAGGAGGCCTATGTTCAGATATGGATGTCTTCAGGCTGTTGATGATGATGATGATGATGATGATGATTGCAGATAGGCTAATTGACTAAGCGAGCGTGATGCGTCTCTGTTTCAGCTATTTTTTTTTGGCTTAGGCGAAAATTATTTCGTATGTCTGTCCCGCATTTCTCTTCTCATTTCTCAGCCGATTTTTGGGATATTTTGTGAGCTATAAAGCAGCTATTCTCAGCCGATTGCAATGAAATTTTGCATTCACGTTAAGTTTGGATGACAATGCATGGTTAGCTAATTGACGTCATTCTAAATCCAAGATGGCGGACGGCACAAGATGGCGGACTTGTTACTTTTTGTGCACGCCCATGAAAGTCAAATAAAAGGGTTTGCTGAGATGAATACGGAGAGCTTGTTTTTCAAAATGTTTTTTTAAAATATTTATTTTCCGCAGCAAGCGTATGGAACATGATATCGTTTGCCACCCCCGCCCGCCGCTCAATCTTCAGCAACCCCCCGATCGATCGCCACGAGTTACTCGAACGATTGAAAACAGAACACCCTATAGCTAACCAGTCGTGCCTGCTGCTATTGACTCTAGCTAACCACTGCATAAACGAGGACAACCTGTATAGGAAAGCTTTGCTGAGCTGTGAAGACAATGCAGGTAATCTAAACTCTTTTTTCTCCCTCAAGCTCTCTTTACTCCTTTGAAGCTCTTTTCACTCACTTCAAACTCTCTTCGTTCCCTTTACACTTTCTCCTCTCTCGTCAAACTATCCCCACTCCCTTCAAGCTAGCTCTCTTCACTTCCTTCAAACTCTCTCCTCACTCCCTTGAAACTCTTTTCACTCCCTTTAAACTTTCCACTCATTCAAACTAACTCCGGTTTTTTATTCCGAAATTTAGTACTCATATCTTGTCTCTTCTTTATTACATTCTGTTTAACCCATCTACTCCCCAATATTTGAAGGCTCGATTTGATTTTCTTTATCACTCCCATTCCAACTCTATGTCACTTAGGTCATCGGAAAACCTCCTTCTTAAGCCCCCGGTACGTCGTACCACGTTTTACGACCATTCCTTCACAGCCCAGGCGGTACGCCTGTGGAATGAACTCCCTATTACCATACGACGCGCTCAATCACTTTTTGTATTTAAGTCGCAAGTCAAAAATTTCTATTTCTCCAACTTAACTCCTAAATAAACGTTAACTGTTTCCTTTTAACTGTTATAAGTATATATTTATAATTATGTATTAATTATCTATATGTATACATAGGTGTATTTATATTATTGTTATGTTTTTATGTATTAAGTATTAAAGTAGGTATATGTAGTACTTATGTATATACTATTTATTTGCACCACCGTCCATGCTCGTAGTGTCTCATATCTCTGTCCATCCAAAGGTTGTCTGGAAGAGATCGCTCTTAGCGATAAGACCGCCCATTGTACCTATCTTATTATGCGCTTCTTATTTCTATGTTATTATTATTTTGGTGTCAATAAAGGGTTATTGTATTGTATTGTATTGTACTCAGATTTTCCTTTAAGCTTTGTCCGTGGAGAGAATGCATTTGAACGCTATAACATTTTTTTAAACCGTTGGTCTCCCTTTCTTATTTCTCCTAACTTCTGTGTCTCAGACGCTGACAAAAGGTACCATTTAGATTTTCTTAAAACACTTTTCCCTCCTTAACACGCTTTTTCTTTCAACTCCCTATAAATTTTAAAGAACACTCTTTCTCTTCTTTCGACTCCCTATTAATTTCCTTTCCTTCCCGTTCACTTCGCTAAACCTTTCAAACTGCCGACTCCCCTTACCCAAGTCTTCTCCAAAGCGCTAGTAAAAATGAACAACCAAAAATATTATACTTATTTTGGATTGTAATCATCGAAAGTTTTTATTGTAATTATTTTTTCAGAAAACACAGCCACTACGCCATCTAGAGAATCCAATATCGGATCATCACAGATAACACCGCCTAGAATAGACATGGCTGCCGTGAGTATCAAAAATACTATTTAAAACTATGGAACAAGGAGGAGAGGAATGCCGATACACCAAGAAAACAGCGTAGATCAAAAATATGCCTAAAACTAGATGGCGTTGCAAAATGAGCGGGTTATAAGTTGAGCGCAGAGCAGAAATATGACAAAAACCGTTTTAAACCTAGCCCGCCGTAGCTACCCGTATAGTCCGCTCATTTTGCAACGCCATCTAGTTTTAGGCATGTTTTTGATCTACGCTGTTTTCTTGGTGTATTGGAATTCCTCTCGTCCTTGTTCCATGTTATATACAGGATGTAATTGAATTCATTAGCATCCTTTGAACCTAGGTACCTACTCCTGACACCGGTCACGTGTGGACCAAAATTTATGAAATCTAACGCATCGATTTGGTATTGATAATAACACCAAAAAATGGGATAACTGACTTAATCAACTGCTACAGTACAAAATTACATTAAAATAAGTACAGTTTCTAATTATTGCATACAAGGCCGAAAACTTTTAAAAGTAGGTGTCTAAATCATTCGTACCAACTACAGTGGGTGCCGCGCGGCGCGGCAATCTACATAATTTTCAATAAAAAATATTTTCATTTGCGCTCTTTACCCTTTAATAATCATCAATAATTGATGCACTATCAAGCACTCAATTTATGCTAATGAATTAAATTGCATCCTGTATATCACGCACTAATAAAAAAAAATCTTACATGCACATTGCTTCGTGCCAACCGCACTTGGCCGTTTCTAAAAACAAAAAGTATCCAAAATGCTATTCCGAAAAATTAGCTATAACCGTACCAAGTTTTATTGAAATCCTTCCTGTAGTTTCGCGCGTTAGCGTGATGCGCGTTCAAAGGGACAGACAGACAGACAAAAAAGCTCGTCGCGTCATACCATTCACATTAAAAAAGTTGGTGTTTTCTGATTTTATTATAATAGATGATGATTTCTTGTTTACAGCTTCACAAAGCATTATGCGCTACGGCAGGGTGCGAGCATTCAACGCTATTGCTGTACCTAATGTTGCACTCTTGTAAAGCGTACAAACGGTACGTGAGTCAAGTGCCACAAATCGAGGATTTGGTAAGTTTAGGTTGAAAGTTAACCACCCCATCTCTTCCCGTGGGTGCCGTAAGAGCCGGCTAAGGGAATATCCAGGGAATGGGCAGCAGCATTCTCTGAGGTACGTTAAAATCTGCGATCACCAAGCCGCCTGCCAAGCGTGGTGATTATGGCAAACTTCTAATTGATAAGCGTCCAAAGTGGCGCTTTATGGGGGAGGTTTGTGTTCAGCAGTGGACGTCTTCCGGCTGTACAGTCTTCCTGCGGAAAATAAGGTTTGAGGACGTCCTTTTTAGGGTTCCGTACGGAAAGAGTAAATCGGACCCTATTACTAAGGCTCCGCTGTCTGTCAGTCATCAAGCTATATCTCATGAACCGTGATAGTTAGACAGTTGAAATTTTCACAGATGATGTATTTCTGTTGCCGCTATAACAACAAATACTAAAAAACAGAATAAAATAAATATTTAAGGGGGCTCCCTTATAACAAACGTGATTTTTTTGCTCGTTTTTGTAGATAATGGTACGGAACCTGTTGTAGACATACCTACATTTTCGTTTTATTTTAACTCAGTGAGGGTAGATATCGCTTTGTATTGCCTCTCGCTGGTACCGCCCCGTCAGTCTCAATCTTGTGAGCGATACGAACGCTGCTAAAACTGCCACTGTGAGTGTAGTGCCTGTTGTGCCACCTACCACTTGGACGGTACCGTCATCATCAGGATCAAAGCTGGACTGCTGGTCTGCTGGTGAGCTGGCTTAGATTCTTTACCTACTTCTCACTGAGATCTATTCCTGTGTTGTTCTTTCGCCCCGGGGGCACCACCCCCAAAACGCATCCTTGAACGCGGGGTTGCGCAAACAGAACCTTTCGTGTGCGATTCCTACTGGCACTTGGCCGGTTTTTATTACAACTAATTTTTAACATAAACAGGGTTGTGTATTATCTGTTCCAGATAGTCCCAATACTGCAGGTCCTGTACAACGCGCCGGACAGCAGTTCCCATCACATCTACATGTCGCTTATTGTGATACTAATACTTACTGAGGACGACTCGCTTATCAAAAGTGTACACACCATTGTAAGTATCATTAATCTTCCACGTTTTGGATTTTTCAACCAACTTAAGAGTTGTCTTCGAAATGGTGGTTACGGTGCTCCCACTGAAATAAATATTTTTTTTCATGTTATCGAATAACGTGACGAGCTAGTCGTTCGCCTGATGTTAAGCGTCACGGCTGCCCGTAACAGATTGCAGTGTCACTCGGAATTCTAAATTAATTAGTTCTGCGTGACGTTGCACTGTGCAGTGCGCACGTCACCCAGAGACTTCACAGTGTAGTAATGAGATTACTAAACTGTGTTAAGATCGTAAAGTCTCATTTGCCCAGTAATTTCACTAGCTACAATGCCCCGAAACACAGTAGTGGTGTTTTCTCGTATGTGGAGCCCTAAGTGAGAAAAGTGTATTGGTGAGGCTGTATAGTGTATTTCAAATCCCCTGAGAATCTCGTACATTAACCTTTGAGCGGACGGCAGCAGCTCTCAACCTATTTCTTTTGTTGGGTGGCTTTATATTTTGAAATCCCCTGAAAAGCTCGTACATTAAAATTCGTCGAAACAGGCTTAGCGCCGCTGATTGACTTTGACTCGCACACTTGTACCACGAAACGCGGTAGATGTGTAAACGACAGTGAAGCGATGCATACTTGTATGAAAAGCGATACTGTCGCATTTTTTCGGGGCTAACATAATACCGGGGGAGCAATGCACGAGTTTCTCAGGGGATTTGAAACATACTATAGCTGGGTTGGGTTGCGCTATTTTAAAGTACTGCGTGAAATTTTTTTATTGATCCAATTGACCCGTTTTAATTATTGTGGATAATAAAATTGGAGCAATACAAAATTGTTTGAGAAAATAAATGATTTTTTCGAGTAGCAGCTCGGTAGCCATTATTTCTGGGACCGGAGCCTGCTACTGACAATCAGAGATAGGTGTCAAAATTATTATACCAATTTTTTTGCCGCCTTCAGTTATACAGGATGTTGTTTTGCATTCTCTCCACATTTGTAGGGTTTATTGTAATGAACACTGCATGATCCACCAAATAATATTACACACTTAATTCATCATTATCATCATCATCATCATCATTAGCCTGAAGATTTCCTCTGCTGAACATAGGCCTCCCCCAAAGAGCGCTAACTTGAGTGGTTGCTTGCCTCCTGCATCCATTGGCTCTGTGTGGTTCTGACCTGGTCGTCAACACAAATAGCCCTGTTAGGAGGCCTATATGTGGGTGTGTGGCGCGGAAAGGAACGCCGTAGACAAGGTGATTTCACAATTTTCACAAAAATTATCTTGCGTTTTAAATGAGGTCGGCCCACACGTACGGTTTTATTTTTAGACAATTATTTTATTATATAGTATAATTAAAAAGTACTTTTTTTTTTTTTCGTTGATTCTAGTTCTATAAGTGCAGTAGATTAACCTCTGTAAATATTGCCGGTTTGCAAATCAACACCCAGTATATTACGACTCCCTTTTCCACAGATGCTCAAGAACCTGACTTGGTATACAGAGCGCGCTATATCAGAGATTTCCCTGGGCGGTCTTATGGTTCTAGTGATCATAAGAGCTTTACAGTACAACATGGCGCGAGGGAGAGACAAATATCTGCATACAAACTGTGCCGCCGCAATAGCTAACATGAGCTGTGAGTATCTAACGTTCAAAGGTTGACTGGGCGAAATTGATTTAGGTGATTAGACCGTCCGTTTGTACAGATAAAAGACTGATGACTTTTTTTTTTATAACACGGACAAACAAACAAGCTGACGGCCCGCCTGATGGTAAGCAGTTACCGTCGCCTGTAGACACCTGCAACACCAGGGGCGCTGCCGATGCGTTGCCTACCTTTTAAGACTCTGTTTACCCGACGTTTGAAGTGCCCCTAACTGCACTAAAGTCTATAATACAAGTTAGCTAAGTAACACTCCCCGGTTCTCGTACATTTGTTTGGCACACCAAATATTGAACGCACATTGGTTGCCTGTTGAATCATCAAAAAATACAGTTTATGTTAGGAAAAATATGCCAGAACTGGGTTTCTTTTTTTTACTTTTAAATTTATACCTTATTACCTAGGTAGGTTAGGTTTGTCTAGTTTTTTTTACAACTAAATAGGCCCGCATTTGACCGCACACTTGATGGGAAGTGATGACGCGGTCTACGATGGTACATGCTTGCCTAGAAGATACCTATTCACTCGCGGCTTGAAAAGCTCCAGATTGTACTTATCGGGAAACAAAGACCTTGGCAAAGTGTTCCATTCCTTCGCTGCTCGGAATTATAAATGTCGAGTCAAACCGCTTTGTGCGATTTGATGGAATATCAACCATAAATGGATGGCGTGTAGCTGGTACGTCTTGTCGTCCGATGGTGGAATTAGATTGTGTAGCTCCGCAGCACACTCACCATCGTGGAACTATGGTTCTCGAGAGATAAGTGCTCACTTAGGAACTGTCAAACTTTAATGCAGACAGGCACGAGTAACTGTTCCACTTACGCAATGTTTATCAATAAGTAGGTTACAGTGTGTAACTATACCTGCGTTCGGATAGCCTACTGGTGGCAAAATTAACAGTTAAAAACGACAAAAATGATCACATGCACCGTTCGTTTTTGGAATGTGTGAGCAAAAGTTCCGTTTTTAACAGTTTTCGTTCACCGTTCGGATAGCTCAAAAACAGTTAAAAATGCCACCGTGAACTGCCAATTTTGACCCACCTGCGGAGGTGGGTTAAAAGTGATCGTTTTCTGACATTAGAGATTGACGTAGAATTTTTGGCGCGGTTATGTAAAAATTACTGATTTTTAATGTGAAAATTGTAGTTATCGTAATGATATAGCACGGAGAAGTGAGAAATAAGACGTAAGTTTACGTGTGTAATGTAAAATTCCGCCAATTTGTTTTTGACATTTGAGATAACAAACCGCATTTGGTTATTTTGCGTTCGTTTTGGGTAGTGAGTAAAACTGGTAAAAGTGGCGACATTGACGAAATTCTCAAACCGAACGCTTTGCAACAACGCTAATTTTGCAAATGCCAAAAACGATACTGATCCCAATCCGAACGCCCCTAACATTGTATTTTTTCAGGTGAGTTCCGAAATCTACACCCGTACGTGGCCCAAAGGCTGATATCGCTGTTCGAGACGCTAACCAAAAGGAGAAACAGGCTGTGTGCGCAAATTGAAGGTGATTTTTCTATGCACCTCTTTTAATGTACAGGACTAGCTGCGCTCCGCGGTTTCACTCGTGGATAAAAAGTAGCCTATGTGTTAATCCAGTATATAAGCTATCTATATTCCAAATTTCATCCAAATCCATCCAGCCGTTTGAGCGTGAAGAAGTAACAAACATACACACAAACACACATACAAACTTTCGCCTTTATAATATTAGTGTGAAGTGTGATTACTTAATTACAGTTATTAGCAAGTTGAAATAGCAATGGGCAGGCCACATCGCTCGTAGAACCGACACCCGATGGGGAGGAAAGGTTTTCGAGTGGCGACCACGAACCGGAAGACGCGGCGTAGGCTGCCACGCTTGGCAGGCGGCTTGGTGATCGCAGTATATTGTAATGTACCTCGGAGAATGTTGCTGCCCATTCCCTGGATATTCCCTTAGCCAGCTCTTACGGCACCCACGGGAAGAGATGGGGTGGTCCTATACTTGCGCCGGGACCACAAGGGTCTTGGTTTTTTTACCTTTGACACCTGATGGTAAGTGATGATGCGGTCGACGATGAAGCATGTTTGCCTAGAACAGGGGTGGCCAAAGCGTCAACCGCGGAGGCTTTTGCCGTAGCCCGCTAGTCAAAAATAATCAAGAGTAAAAAAAAGTTTTTTGTTATTTCATTAAGTTTATAGTAAAACTGTCTTTGTGAAACTTTAACTAGCGTTTTGTCCTTTTATTGTTTATTGTCACTAATCTGTTAAGTAATTTCAGCCTGACGCGCGTGTTTAAAGGAACAGGCAGAGAGACAGACAAAAATTATAAAAAATATTGTTTTTACTTCTATATACTAGCCGTGACACTTAACATCAGGCGAACGACTAGCTCGACACGTCATCTGGTTACATAAAATATCTGGTTACAGGAAAAATATCGTTAATGGTTCGAGAGCCCACTGCACAAAAACCTACGTCATCGAGTACCCCAATAGGCTATCTATAGATCGTTAACCGACATCTAAATATGTAAAGAAAATCAGGTCTGCCAGTTCCGATCCTGCCGGGTCATGAAAATAATTGAAATTCTTTGACGTATTTTTTTTGACATAATTTATTCGAATGAAAGTTCTGGCAACAGTTAACCATTGATTAATTATGTAAAAAAAAATTGGTCTGCCATTGCGCACCCTGCCGGAAGTACCTGGCAGACCCCTAAGAATGTGTCCATCACACCCTTTACCTACCTCAGTGAATACCCCGATGAAACCTACACCTAATAATAGCCAAGATGACCCTGATAATAGATTAAAAGGTCTGCCAGGTCTAAACTTGGCGAAACTTAGTATTCAAGGCATTTGAAGTTGGTGGAGGTGGATTATTACCATGACCAGGTAGGATCGGTACTGGCAGACCTGTTTTTTTACATGTTTAAGTGTTGGTTAACGATCTAAAGATAGCGCCTATTGGGGTACTCGATGACGTAGGTATTTTTTCAGTGGGCTCTCGCACCATAAAAAAGTGTACTGCAATTATATAAAACTAATATTCAATGTACGGGTTTAGTCTAGTTACAGTTTTAGGTTGTTGGCGGTATCGGTAGACCGCTGGGTTATTTTGCATCCTAATGTAGCCCGCTTACTTTAAAAGTTTGACCACCTCCCAGATTTATATTTTTCAGGTGACAAAGACACTGGTAACTTGTAGTAAATCATCATCAACAGCCTGAAGACGTCCACTGCTGAACATAGGCCTCCCCCATAGAGCGTCACTTTGAGCGGCTGCTCGCCTCCTGCATCCATCGGCTCCCCGCGGTGCTGACCAGACCGTCGGTCCACCGAGTGGGGGGCCTACGCTGCGTCTTCCGGTTCGTGGTCGCCACTCGAGAACCTTTCTTCCCCATCGGTTGTCAGTTCTACGAGCGATGTGGCCTGCCCACAGCCACATCAACTTGCTAATTTTCAAAGCTATATCGGTGACTGATTTATAACATTAGTGTTTTATTAAAGGAATTTTATATCTGACATGTTTTTCAGGTGGAGACATAAACCAAGTTGAATTGCCGCACCAACAAGAGGAGAAAACTGAAGAAGTTGTAAGTAAAACGGACAATACATTGCTACTTGATACAAAAGCAATCGCTAGTACCGACTGCTTTTTGGGATTTGGGATTAGTTAATTAATAATAGCTTAATAGCCTTTATACAACAATCTTTAAAAACAATAAATGAATATGACAGACCTTTCTTTTTGGTATTTTTCTGATCTGCGCTCATTTTGCAACGCCATCTAGTTTCAGCCATATTTTTGATCTACGCTGTATTTGGCGTTCCTCTCCTTTTTCCATGGTATTACATATCTAACGAGTTTTTAAGGCTAGAGTGAACCGGTATTTTCTAGGCAAGAATGCTCCATCGTCGAACGCGTCATCACTTACCATCAGGTGAGACCGTGCTCAACTATTAGGTTATTTATGATTTAAAAAGTATATTTTTCTTTCTTTTAAAAAGCCGTTTTTTTGCTCAGATGGACCACATAGCGGTTTTAGACGAGGTGATACGCATGCTCCTCGAAATAATAAACTCGTGTCTCACGCATCAACTGCCGCACAATCTAAACGTCGTGTACGCGTTGTTACACAAACGGAAACTGTTCAGCGATCCGAGGCATCAGCCGCAAGCGCAGAACATTGAGATGGTGAGTACTCGGACGAAATACATGGTGGTTTTAGGCGAAACGATACGCATGCTGACTAGGCTAGACGGAGTGATACGCATTCTGACTAGAATATACAAAATGATACGCATTCTGACTAGACGACGCTAATTGGAACAGATGAAGTGATTGATACCCAAGCTGACTGGGCTAGCCGAAAGGATAAATTTGCTGACTAGAATAGACGACATGAAACACATGCTGACTAGGCTAAACGAAAGGATAAATTTGCTGACTACAATAAACTAGACTAGACAAAGTCATACATTTGCTGACTAACGAAGAGACGAAGTAAAGTGTAGGGTGAATTGGTGACTACACTGAGAAGTGATATGCAGGCTTACTAAACTAGATAAAGTGATATGCATTTTGACAAGACTAGACGAAGTGATACCCATGCTAACTAGGTTAGACGAAATGATACGAATGCTGACTGGACTAGACGAAAGGTTACATTTGCTGAATAGAATAGACAAGCGCTGCTGGCTAAGAATAAAACATGAAAACACTCAATACTCAATTATTTATTGCCAACATATGTACATATTTAGTGATACAGGTGTTATGTATGTGTGTGCAAAACATATGACCCCATTAGGGTATAGCATCAGGTTAGGTGAAGACCAGGCTGATGCATTAAATAAAATCTAATCTAAAATCTACAAATACCTTTGGGCAAAGTTTTATACTAGTGGCTTACTTTTATCATTAAAAAAAATCTGTCAAATTATGATAACATTTCATTATCAGAAAATCTTTTTAAACCTTATTATAAACGGATTCTTTTTCTTGAGCGAGAATTTGTTCCGGGATTGTATTATATATTTTTACTGGCATTATGTTGGGGCCTGAACTATGCATTTTTAGCTTAGAACTTGGTACGGCGAGTTTGTGTTTAAATCTTGTCTCGTATCGTCGGGGCTGGTCAACTTCTTTTTTAAAAAACTGGGGGTATTTTTTTACAAATTTGCATGCTTCTAGTATGTAAATTGACGTTAGTGTTAATAATTTGAAACTAATAAAATGTGGTTTACAGCTGGCTCACATAGTATAACTAGATTATAATAAAAATACAGGCTAATTTTAGTTGTATTAAATATTTTCAGGTGATAGGCTACTTTTCTTCCCGTCTGCAAAGAGTGCAAGAAGGGGTGGGTGGTGAATTAGGGGTGACGGAAGTACTTGCTTGCATCAAGAAGGGAGCTGAGCAATGGTCCAGCGATCGACTGAAGGTACACTAGGAAACGTCTATTATTCTCAGTAGTTCAATTAACACTTCATTTGATTGAACTACTGAGATTATTTATTCACACTAGTTTAAAGAAAAGAAAAAGAAAAAAGGTATTTATTTGTTCCGTTTACTATTTCTTTTTCTTTTTTTTTTATCAAAGACAGGCTAACATTTGACCACGGTCTCACCTGATGGTAAGTGACGACGCGGTCGGCGATGGAGTATGCTTGCCTAGAAGATACCGGTTCACTCTAGCCTTAAAAACTTCCAGATTATATTTGTCAGGAAACAATGACGCTGGTAAGGTGTTCCATTCCTTTGCTGTCCGAATTATAAACGAGGAATCAAAACGCTTTGTACGTATTCTAGGAATGTCTATCATATACGGATGCCGTGTTTCCGTGCGTCTAGTTGTACGATGGTAAAAATGGGATGGGGGAATTAAGTTGTGCAATTCCGTCGCACACTCTCCGAAGTGCAGCTTATAAAATACCGATAGGCTGGCAACCTTACGCCGGTGTTCAAGGCGTTGGTGTTTAGCCTTTACTAATTTATTGTCGCCAATGAGCTTTATAGCCCGTTTTTGTATTGAGTCAAGGGCTTCAAGCTGATACTTAGCCGAACCATCCCAGAGATGGCTGCAGTATTCCACACATGACCGGACTTGTGCTTGATAAAGATCTAAGATCTGTCCCGATGTGAAATGCTGTCTAACCTTCCCAAGGATGCCCAGCTTCTGTGCAGCCAATTTAGCCCTTCCCTCGATGTACGAGCCAAAGTTAAGATTCGATGTTAGAGATACACCTAACAGCTCTAGGTGATTAGTTACCGGTACTGCTACACCCCGGAAAGTAGGAGTGAGTGGAAATGGACTCCGTTTTGCTGTGAATATACACGCCTGTGTTTTAGAGGCATTGAATGTTGGATGTTGTTGATGTTGGTGGGTTGTTGAAGATTGGCCTCGCCCCAGTCGGAAAGTTCAATGAGATATAGTTAACATAACATTAAATAAATAATTATTTGTGGACATTTCACACAGCGCCATCCGGCCCCAAACTAAGCAAGGCATGTACTATGAGAACCAGAATATTGAGATACATTTTGTTTGTAAATACATACATAGAATACACAGAAAGAAAGACATAGAACAAACACTTATGTTCATCACACAAATGTTTGTCCTGGATGGGAATCGAACCCAAAAACAGTTAAAAGGCAGAGCTACTACCAACTGAGCTATCAGGCCAGTCAAACCTAAACCTTACAATATCACAGACGACTTCTTGACTGACACAAACACAGACAAAGTAATTTTTTTTTGTTGTTTTTTTATTTAAAAGTTTAAGTTAAAAAAATATTCCAGTCCATGACATGATGGTTAGGCAAATTGGGTCCTGATGAAATTTTCGATGTGGGTTTGTTTATTAATTTTACTCATTTTTGTTTTGTGTGTTAAATTATTTATTATTCACTCATTTATTTACAATTCTTAAGCCTAAGTTTTTTACAATATTCCTATAAAAATAAATTACAAAAATATTATAAAAAACCTAAACCTACAGTGCCACCGGCAGTGGGGCAGGACCCAAGCTACCGGTGGTTAGGGCTTCAGAGTGAGGAACCTCCTGACAATACGTGCCGTGTCAAGGAGTACTGCCTTCTGAATCTGACCCTTGATGCAACCGTCTAGCGAGAGCCTCTCGAGGTGTTGGTCGAGGCTCTTCGCTATAAGGCCGTTCGCCGAAACGACTATCGGGACAATGCTTGTTGAGTCAACATTCCACATGGCGGTTACCTCGTGAGCCAAGTCAAGGTACTTGCTGAGTTTGTCCTTCTCAGCCTTCACGAGGTTCTCGTCATGTGGAATGGTGATGTCAACGAGCACTGCCCGGCGTTGGGATCGGTCTACCAGCACGATACCAGGCTTATTGGCTACAATAGTCCTGTCCGTGATGATAGAGCGATCCCAATAGAGCAATGCACGGCCATTTTGGAGAACCAGCCCCGGTGTGTACTTGTAGTACGGCACCTCAGACTCCAAATTATTTATTTATTATTATTTTATTTGTTTTTTGACATTGAACCATGACTTTATTTATTTTTTCATTATATTCTATTCATTCTTATTTTTTGTATTAATTATTAGTATTTTTATTTATTGACATACCATAATTTGATTGATGAATTCACACTGAATCAAGATTAATAATGCAATGTAATATAAATAAATAAATTGATTACTACTAACAAGTAATGGATAATGTTTGTCTGAAATAAATACTGATTGATTTATTGATTGATGACTATTTACATGCTTTACCTAAAAAACAAAAAATATTCCAAAAAATTTTTTTTTTTATTTATTTTTTATTTTAAATATTCCTCCACAGAAATTCCCCGATCTAAAATTCAAGTACGTTGAAGAGGAGAGACCAGAGGAGTTCTTCACTCCATACGTTTGGGCTCTCAGCAGCACCTGCGGTGGCGTCCACTGGGCCAGCGAGGGCGGAGCCCGGGCGCTCCATCATCTACTCGCCGTATGATACGGCCAGGAGGGCCGTGCGGGCGACCTTGGACAATACGGAGCGCTAGGACTCTGCGTCGGCCTTAGTACCCCAGTTTAGAACATGTGAAGTGTGATGTGACTGAAAAAAGTGAGAAAACTGATGTGTTTTGGTGAAAACTGTGTGTTTTGGTGAAAACCATGTTGTTTCCAGTGACAACCATGTAGTCTCCTCGAGTGACTATGAAGTTTCCTGTAATAACCATGTAGTTTCCTGTAATAACTGTGTAGTTTCCTGTAAAAAACATATTTCGTTTAAGCCGTATGGTTCCCATAAGTAGTGTTTAACTTAAACATTGAATATTATCCTTTATTGACCATAAACATTGTAGTCATACTGCGTTTTTATTAGAAACTGACTATTACGGCTAGAATAGCCATGCGGGCATACTTTGACCAATATGAGGCACTGAAGTCTGGGGTGTGACAATGCATTTAACAACTACAAAAATAATGACAAAACCTGAATAAAAACCGTAGCGCTCATATCGAAACCGGTGTGAAGTTGGCAGCCAAAAAATAGCAGCCTATAATCCGACCAAATGAGAAAGGTCAATTTTTAAAACGCTGAAATATACACAAATGCTTAACCGAAACATGAAAACCTATGTACTTGAAAGGCCTATATATGTACCTATGCCATGAACATAGTGAAAAGGTGGCTAAACACCGATTAAGACATTAGATCATCAATCAAAGTAAGAAATATACAAAGAATTCCCGACTTTTTTGGCTGCTGCTGAATTTCAGTATGTTATTCGCTGAAATGGGAGTATTTAGGTACTGAACCACAAACAATTATGTAGAGGCTGTCATTGACAATCAACATTATTACCTAAGGCCTAGTATTTACACAGATGGATAACATGACAATAATATGTATTAGCTTAAGTAACTCTTTTTTTAACCCATCTATATTTACAAAATCGATTGTGATAGTTTTCTTACTGAATATGTACACACACATAACATTTACATAATAATGGGGAAAAGTGGCTTTTGAACTATTTAATGATAAATATTACAGTTCAAAAGCTACTATTCCTATGTTATACTTGGATAAACAAAATAGATAAATTATTTTTCTTAAATAACTGACCTGCCTCGGTTTCGCACGGGCTTATTAGTGTTACACCCTAACTCTGTCCAAGTAAAGAGAAAGAAGAAGGAAGGCAGGCTTCGCGTGGCTCCCTTCCATTGCCATCCCATCTCTTCATCCTTTTCCCCCAGTTTTCGTGCTCTTCCTTCTCTCTTCCTTTCGACAGAGTAAATATAAACAAAATAAAATAAACAAGTTTCCGCTTAAATATCGAAACAAAGAAGTATAGGGACCTAATGCAATCAATATATGTACAAAAAATAGTCTATGTAAAGATTTATCTCCGGTTCAGTTTTACTATGTACTGTATGTAGTTTACTATGCACAGATTGATAGAAACCAATCAAGCAAGGCACGAGATGTAAAAAACGTTGCTCTCGAGTGGCATATACATTTTTTCACAGCAATAAGAACATTATTACAGACAAAATTTATTTTTTGTAATTTCTGCATAAAAAACAGGTTTTATTTAATAAATCAGTCCGGTTATTTTTTTTTATTTTTAGCGCCTTGGGATTTAATGAACATTTCTTGTGGATGATTCTTAGACACATATTGCATTTAAAATGCTTCTTTTCTGAGGTTATAACAGTGCATCCGCAAGATAAGCACAAGGACGACATATCTTTACTTTTTCAAATTATTAATTCTTTGAGTTTTTCCCGATACATGTCAAAGTCAATTTCATTTTTTAAGCTTTCATTTTTAACTATGGCATCGAATATTTTAATCATTACTGCACCACAATTATAGGAATCTTTCTGGAGTGCATGTTCTGGGATTACTAATTTTGTCACTTTGGCATTAATTTTTTTCGTATGCAATAAGTGCATTATTTTAGTTAAGTACAGTTGTTTTTTTGAGGATTCTTTACCCAGTGGATCGATTATAGTTAATGTCTCAGACTTGAAGCAGACTATACACATTGTATAATGATACTTGAGACAAATAGGAAACACAACTTTTTTACTGATGTCTGGGTCCAATGTACTATAGAATTCCTGTTCAAGAGCTTTATCGCCAAATATAAGCGTTGATTTTTCAACGCTTATTATTTGGAAACGTGTTTCGTCATTTAATAGATATAAGCAGTGATCCACAACAAAACTGGCGATATATTGTCTTGGTTCTAACGTTTCAAAATCCTGACTCAAGAGTTCTTTTATGGTGTTAGGAATGTTGGTTCGACTCACAACGTAACCCCTCTCGTTATAATAGCTTTTATAATAATTTGGATCGGACACCAGGCCATTGGGTAAAATGTTGAGTGCTTTTTCAGGGGTTTCAAATCTGGTCGATGGTATTATTTCCTTGTCTTTAAATATTATGCATACCCGACATATAAAAGGACCATCGTCTGGGATGTTTTCTTTGACGCAGGTGTTGTGAATCCACTTTAAACATTTATCACACTGCACCCAGGACGTTAATATTTCACTGTGTGATGAACCATGACCACAGTAAGCGCATTGCGTTAACTCTACATCGCTTTTTTTATCTTGTTTTATAGATGGGCGTTTTAGGTGCCGTCCCTCAAAGTGGCTAAACATTTTTTTCTTTTTTTTTCCATTGCTCCTCTTCTTCATTACCGGAAACTTGCTTAGTTAATCTACTCTTGGGAATGTTGTTTTTATTTTCTTTAGCAGCTCCTAAAATGTCCGCTCTAGTTTTTCTTAGAAACTGAGTACATATAACATTTTTTTGCCCACTAAGAGTCAAATTTTTAAGTTGTCCGAAATAGTTCTCAATCAGAGCGTTGCTGGTTCTTTTTTTTTTAGTAAATTGGTCCATAGAGGCGCTAGCCACATATACTTTTTAAGAACGATGTCCCACATTGCTGGACACAGGAAATCATTTTTTTGTGCATCTTCTTCCTCTTCTATGAGAGTTGACTGGCATATTTTATTGGCTCGTGCATAAAAGTGGCTGTTTTGGTAGTGTACGGCCTTTTCTGGTTCGTGCAAATGGATGGGCTCCTTTAGAGGCGTCTGGTCAAAGTCGGAAAACTCATTCAACATAAGCACGCTTTCTAATGCACAAACAGCTTGTTCAGTTGAAGTTTTCGAGTTTGTTAATATGTATAGATTTTGAATAAAACTGTCAAACTCTGTTATATTTGTGCACAAAGTCAGCCGCGCCAGTATGTCTTTCAGTTCACTTTTTTTTGTTGAACAATATTTGTCAACATCGTTAGTCATCATTTTCATGAAGTGGGCACAACAAAGAAAAATCGGAGTCATTCCCATTTTGGACAATGTCAAGTTATTAAAATCGCTCTCGTTATTCGTCACGATTGCATAACAATAATTTATATACTCCAGCAAATTGCATCGATTGAATGTTTTGCATAAAGCATCCACAAACACAAGCAACGCAAGTGACAAATCCGTAACAACTCCGCTGAAAGGAGGCCAGACTCCATGAATTTCATAGTAATTTCTAAAATCATTTAATAGCTTTGAAATGCTATTGCTATCGTGCCTGTTCGTGTTTGGCTCAGTTTTGATATTTATTTTAGTTGCAGAACATAAAGGTAATGCAATTATTGCAGAGTTATCTGCGCTATAATTATTTAATGTACAGCTCGGTTATACAAACGTTACATGTGGGTGAACAGGCGTTTGACATCTGGCTGATAATTTCTCTGTTTCAAGCAAATTATCGATGCATGGATCTGCATTATCCAAGTAGCAAGATGAAGAAAACGGTTTAGAATTTTCGACATCTTTTTGTACTCCATTTTTGGGTAGAGCCTGCGTTGTATAATTATTTAACGTACAGCTCGGCTGTACACACGTTACACGTTGGTGGACAGGCATTAGACATTTGGTAGATATTTCGTCTGTACCTACTAATGTTTTCCCCTTATCGGCGCATGGATCTAAGTTGCCCAAGTGGCAAGGTAACGAAAACTGGTTGGATATTTCAATATATTCATCTGCAACATCTCCATTTTCCGGCAGAGCATGAATTTTTGTCATTTCTTTCTTCTCGCTAATATTTTTTCAGTAATTGTATATTTTTTTTCTATTCTTCATGTTGTTTTTCAATTTTAAATTTTTGCATAGCATGTTATATCTATCGCACTGCGTTCTCCATCCAAATGGGTGTAAAGGTATTCTCTTTTCCGAAACACATTTTTTAATGACTTCTTTGTATTTATTTTTCATGATTTCCATTATGATTTATTATTTCAAGCGAGCATTTTTTTATATTATTTGAGATAAACTAGGTATTAAATAAAAGTAGAACACAAAATACCTGGTACCTACTCAATTAAAACAACCGTAAGTAAATATAAACCAAAAAAAAATTTTTAGTAACAATAATGATTAACATAACTGCTATACTTCTTTCCTTAAATATATTAATGATTAGTATGCATAAAATAATGATTAACAAAATATAACGTAAAAACTACACTCAAGCAACAACGGTATCAAATAATTGTAATTTCGTTGATATACACACATAAAAAAATTATAATAATAGCTAAATTTTTTATAACTATTTATAGATAAACCGACAGCCAACTTATACTTTCAAGACATAAAGTAACCTGCCCCGAATGTTCAAATTGTAAAGTTCAAATCAAGATTGACATACTCTTTCTTTAGTACAATAAACTAATAAGAATTTTACACTGATGGAAACAGAAAAATGACATAATACAAAAAATAGTGCAACATTATGACCATAACACACTTAATATTATTACGAACAAATGAAACAAACAACTTGAAACAACACAATAAATAATATTTTACCAATAATACAGAGAAGAGAAACAATGCAACTATATAGAAACATACGCAACCAAGGACTCAACAGAACACGTCAGGACGAGAGTAAACGAACATTCATACTCTTATCTATGCGAACATTCACCACACTCTACTAACTAAGGCGTGCAGTTTCATAGATTTTCAGTTTCGAAATTGGCCTATGAAATTAGAGTCATGAGTTTCGAAATTTCGAAATTTCGAAACTGATGATACGTATCTCATTTAGTACAAATTGAACTTCTAGCGTTATCTTCTTGCTCTATGCTTTAATCTTGAATGATTAAAGTATAAAAAATGTACATAGTAGATACCTAGTAACAATGAATAATTGAACTAGGAACTGCAATTGTTATTACTAGGTAACTAGCTGGTGCACCTGCCTCTCTTCAATGTCATCCATTCATCCTTTTTGTCTCTCTTTCCTAGTACCTACAGCAGAAGCAGGAGCAGCTTCATCTTCGTTGTCGACAATTTTTAATCTTAACGTATGGATCACGTCTCGTAATCTACAAAGGTCTGCACTATTATGGAGGTTTACGCTACGTTACGTGAAATTACAGCGAGGATTAAATGAAATAACTAAGAGTTATATCGGTGACTTTAGTTCTCTTGCGGATCTCTTCATTTCAGATCTTATCTCGTAAGTAAACTCCGAGCATATAGCTCTGTACGTAGCTGGCGGCTCGACTTTGAGCTTACTTATAAGTACAACAGTAAGAGATTACGTCTCAGTGCCAAAAGTCATCACTGGCCTCACAAATAGATTGATAGTTTTCAGGCTGCGGTATTTTGGACGAAAAGATAGGTCGAAGCTGCCCAGCCAAGTTGAATTCTTCGTGCAACCTCTTTGTCGAAGTTGGACCTACCGAACTGGGTAGTCTGTCCTACGTAGACATGCCGACAACTTCGAGAGTGTCGTTTCCACACTTATCGGTATAGGCGGAACATGGTCATTAGATATGATTTCCGTCTTGTCCATGTTCATCTAAAGACCAACCTGTTGGGAAACTCTACTGAGGTCGTTGAGCATGACGATAAGGTCCTCGAGCAACTCCGCCATTATGATTACATCATTGGCAAAACGAAGGTTAGTGATGTCGCTATTTATGCTGATGCCAGATCTTTTCCAATCCAAGAGCTTAAAAACGTCCTCCGATGCGATTATGAACAGCTTCGGAGAAATAACGTCTCCCTGTGTCACGCCTCTTTGTAATAGGATTTGTTCCTTACTCTGGTCCTGTAGTCGGACTGAGATAGTGGCCTTGCTGTACATTGTACAAACACTTCAACACTTCAATATATTTAACTATAGTCGATTTGGCATCGCTATAAAGACTGCAGCCTTGACTGAATTTAAGGCTGCTTCTCATAGTCCACAAACGCTAGGCATAACGGTCGCCTTTACTCTTCGGTCTTCTGTATAATGCGTATACTGGCGTAGCGTATGGATGTGGTCTATGGTGCTAAAGCCTTTGCGGAAATCGGCTTGTTGAGAGGCTGGAATTCATCGAACCTGCGCGCAAGACGGTTCGTAATGACTCTCGAAAACAGCTTGTACACATGACTAAAGCGAGATGGGCCTATAGTTCTTCAGTAAGGTTTTATCACCTTTTTTGAATAAGAGCACCACCACGCTCTTGTGCCACGCTTCTGGCGTTGAACCTTCAAAGATGACGGAATTAAATAACTTCTGGAGGATTACAAGTACCGGTCTACCAGTCTACCACCCACTCTCAGCAGTTCTGTCATAATTCTATCTTCGCCTGGCGCCTCGTTGTTTTTAAGCTGTCCTCAAGTCATTCTAATCTCGTACAGGCTGATGTCCGGGATATATTTGGTATAGTGTCAGACTAACTTGGCTCTGATGTCCTTAGTTGTGTTAGTAGCGGGCTTACGTGTCGAGGTGTTTAACTGTTCATTGAAGTTCTCGATCTCTCTTAGAATCTCATGCTTGGATATAATAACACTTGCCATTTTTGGTCTTCTATTTTGTCATTTAGCTTTACCATATAGACGAATCTTTTGCGAACACTTTAGAGCCTTGCTTCCGCTCAATTGCGGTCTTAATACGTGAAGTACCCATGTACAAAAAGCACGCAAGTCGTGTCGCAGGGAACTCCAGATATGTCTGTTGAGTGCACCACAGGCTGACATATCAACTGAAGATCGCAGTTTCATTTCATTTCAGCCTGCCATTGGTCTCAGAACTTCCTGGGTTTGTATTCAGAGTTTATGAATCTTCTTTCTGCGTTGGGTTACTAGCCGTATTTAAATAAAAGTAAGTTTCGAAATTTCGAAACATAGGGTATCAATTTCGAAATTACAGAACATGCAAATATGGTCCGAAATTTCGAAACTATGAAGTTTCGAAATTTCGAAATGCATGCCCTACTACTAACTACTGCTATGAATTTACAAAACGACTTCATGTTTCTTCGGAGAATCTTGTCACCGCGATTCAGAGAATATTAACAAAATAGTAACGCCATCTAGTTTAAAATATTGACAACAAGTTTCAAATCAAATAAACAAGAAAAAGGTACAAAATTAAATATAGGCCTTTCAATTCAGTCATAACATTTTCAGGTTTCAGGGGAATACAGGTACATATAGAGTGAAATGCATTTGAAAAAGTTTTTAGACAATTTTCTCGAAGACGCTGGTGGATTAAATCACTTCACAGCCAGCATATCTTACTGCTTGCGTGACAGCCTGTTTATAGATGTTCATTTTTCAGTATTTAAATAGACCAATTTCAGCGAACAACATACTGAAAATCAGCAGCAGCCAAAAAAAGTAGGGATATTTTTGTATATTTCTTACTTTGATCGATGATCTAATGTCTTAATCGGTGTTTAGCCACCTTTTCACTATATTCATGGCATAGGTACATATATAGGCCTTTCAATTCAGTCATAACATTTTCAGGTTTCTGGGGAATACAGGTACATATAGAGAGAAATGCATTTGAAAAAGTTTTAAGACAATTTTCTCGAAGATACTAGTTGGTTAAATCACTTCAAAGCACACACTACACACACACACTAGCTTCACTATTATTAGTGCTCGCGTGATAGCCTGTAAATAGGTTTTTATGTTTCGGTTAAGCATTTCTGTATATTTCAGTGTTTAAAAAATTGACCTTCCTCATTTGGTCGGATTATAGGCTGCTATTTTTTGGCTGCCAACTTCACACCGGTCATATCGAAGCTAAACTATTCATTCTTAACCAATCAGTATGAGTAAAGTTAAGCAATGTTTGCTGCGGTCATCACTTACGTGGGTGACCGCTTCAAAGTGTAATTTTCAACTGAGCTGCCGCGTGTGATTGCGCTCACGAGCTACTTATTAGGAGTTATGGTAAAGTACGATTCTGTGCTGATAGGTGATGTTCAAACCTATCTTTGGTCTTCTTGTCTAAACTTATTCTTATTCCTGTCACAAGACTCACAAATGAAAATTGTATCATAATATATTATGTACTACCCTACTTTGTAATTTCGTGATTTTGTATGTGAATAAAGAAAAATTCTTAACCATGAATCAGAAATATAAGTTTTCTCAGTAAACAAAATTATTTTATGTAATTTAAAGTGTTTATCAAAAACCATGTCAAAAATTAGTGTAAAAAATTGCTCCTAAAGGTTTATGGTAGGAAAATATTGTATTGGAGTTATTATAATAGTGTTGCTTTATCCAAATATTATAATTTTTATAAATAAATTGATTATGTTTAGTTTTAATCATTATTTAGATTTATGTTATGATTTATATTATGTTCATATTCAAATATTTTGTGTTTTTTTTTCACAGTAAGAGGGAATTTCTTGTTGTATGTTTTGGATTACATAAAATGTTTTAGTGATTAGAATTTCATTGATATATCAGTTCTTATCATCTGTAGAACTTTTATCAACATAAAAATCTTATTTTAAATTGATTATTCAAAATAAATTTGTCGGTCTACAAAAACATCTTGTACATAGTAAATAAATTAAAAGTAAATAATAATATATGGTAAAAAATATATTTAGTCACTTACATAGTGTATAATCGTAAAATAAATACAGAAGATTTTGCTCACTCGCATTTGGTTCCATTCGCAAAGTGTCACGATGTTGCAAAAGATCACATTCGCAGTTGATCAAGGAGAAAAGAAATAAGAGGTGTTTTTTTGACATCGACGATTTAACTATGGATGAATTATTTTCGTCGTTTTTCTGTATTTATTTTGCGCTAGCATACCATGTACCAATATTATGTTACAGTAGGAAAATGTAGTTAGTCGATTTGTCAATTGTATTCTATCTTGAACAATTCCTAACTGTTGGCACTAAACTTGCTACTCATAGTGGCTTGCCTCTTCGGGGCTGTACCATATTACCCCCCTCTTACTAATAAACATTGTTTAGCTGAAGAATGCTTATTTTGTGTTTTGTTTCCTTCTATAAAGTTTAAGGTTCTCGAGTGGCGACCACGAACCGGAAGACGCAGCGTAGGCCCCCCACTAAGTGGACCGACGATCTGGTGATAACTGCGGGGAGCCGATGGATGCAGGAGTGGCTCAAATTGGCGCTCTGTGGGAGAGGCCTATGTTCAGCAGTGGACGTCCTTAGGCTGTTGATGATGATGATTAAAACAAGAGAACACACTGAGTAGCTATTCCACTGATTTACCGTGTTTTTTAGTGAGGGGGTATGGGTATCTACTCACCTTTAAATTTTTTTTAACCGGCCTGGATACAGAGTCCTTTTGGCCGCCTCTTGAAATTAAATATTTTATTTAGAGGAATGTTACCAGTGTAAAATAAAAATATATTACCACTAAAATGCTAGAATACTGCGACAAACATTGTGTCTGAATTTTGTTCAGGGCAGGTATTTTATTGTCTTTGGTTCGGGGTAATCTCGGAAAGTCTATGTGTGCAATGTATGTACTGGGTGGCGCAAAAGTAAAGACCCTATTTGGTTCAGCTATAACATTTTTTCTAAATTAGAAAACTAGATTTAGGTTTTTTTAAATGTATATTTGTGCCATTAAATTTCGTACCATTAGGATTTAAAGATGATGTCTTTTAAATGGTGACCTCCAGAGTTGATACACATTTGAGCCCTATTTATGACATTTTGCATAACTTGCCGTAACACTTCCTGCGATATGTTCGTTATTTCTTGACGAATGTTTTCTTTTAGAGCTGCGAGAGTCTGTGGCTTGTTCACATACACCCGAGATTTCAAAAAACCCCAAAGAAAGAAGTCTGGACTGGTCAGATCGGGTGATCTTGCAGGCCAAGGCAAATCGCCAAAACGAGAGATAACTCGGCTTGGAAAAGCGTCCCTCACTAAGTCCATAGTGTCGCGCGCTGTGTGTGCCGTAGCGCCGTCTTGTTGAAACCAGATGTGCTCCAGCCCCAATTCGTCCAAACTGGGTATCAAAAACTCACGTAACATGGTTCTGTAGCGTTCTCCAGTGACAGTTATCGCATTGCCTCCAGCGTCTTCGAAAAAATAGGGTCCGATCACTCTGTCAACACAGATGCCACACCATACAGTAACTTTTAGTGGGTGTAGAGGTGTTTCTTGAATAATGCGCGGATTATCAGTGCCCCAGAACCGAGTATTCTGCTTATTGACATGCCCTGAGAAGTGTTACGGCAAGTTATGCAAAATGTCATAAATAGGGCTCAAATGTGTATCAACTCTGGAGGTCACCATTTAAAAGACATCATCTTTAAATCCTAATGGTACGAAATTTAATGGCACAAATATACATTTAAAAAAACCTAAATCTAGTTTTCTAATTTAGAAAAAATGTTATAGCTGAACCAAATAGGGTCTTTACTTTTGCGCCACCCAGTATATGTGTTGTTTTTATTATATGAGTTACCAAGTGGTTTAGTCAAGTGAGTTGGTAACATTTCTCAAACGAGTTTGTCGCAGTGTTCTCTAGTACTATATTGTAGATAATGTCTAATTGACTGTTTTCCGATGATGCACTATACAGTACACTGTACACCATCGCCCATTTAGCGTCTTGTTTCAAATTAAAATGAATATATTTTTTTTTTAAATCATTGCACAAACAAAACAAGCATTTTTATTGGTTTTTTGGTCATGTAGGTACTTATATTTAGGCTCCACACATAGTGTATTTAGCCAGTGTCAAGTATTGTAATTTTTCATCGTGTTGTAGAATATTTCACGTAAAGTCAAGGCTTAGTCACAGTCTGGGTAGTCATAGTCCAGTCTAAGTCATGCCCTAGTAAAGTGGTGGCAACTTTACTAGAAGCTTCTATGGAATTTTGGAAGCAACATGAAAAATCACGTTTAATAAACAGGTTTTGCATACATAATGCTGATTACTTGAGAATGTAGAGTGGTTTAGAAACCAATAGGTATGTGAAATCAGGTGCACTTATGTCAAATATTTTTAATTATGGTGTTAGGCAATAAAATATTGTTAGTATAAAAACTGCAATTTTGCAATTTCTCGCTTCAAAGTGGACCATCAACTTAAAAGTTAATATTAAAAAAAATGTTTGTTAAATTGCTAAAATGTTCATATTTATAAAAGAAATCTTGGCTGAGCGTCGCTGTAATACGTGTCTGATAGTTCTGGGTCAATTTTCGTGGGTACACGCGTTTCGAACGTGAAGCTCGAGCATATATTTTTATATTTGGTTGTAATAATGTTGTTTTTTTGGGTTTGAATTATCTATTGATTTCTGTTTGAAGCGACAGCGAGATGGGCGATGATTTTAGGTTTTGTGCCTATTTAATATTTAAATAAATGATATTAATAAAATAGCCTTTTCAATTCATTAATACCTACCCAGTACTGAAAGTACCGAAGAACCGGGAAATCCCGCTTCCGTTGGAGGCCACTACCGAAAATCTCGGTTCTCGAAATCAGTACCGGTTCCGTAAACCCTCGGCACCATTCAAGTTGGAGGAAAACTACCCCAAACATTTTTCGTTTCTAGGTATTCTTCTAGTTTACTTTTGTTGACAACGGGGATGGGTTGAATGTTCTAAATTAACCAAAAATATTACAAATGTGTCGGCAGATAAAAAAGCATTTTGGACGTTTTCCCGGTATTTTTTTTTTGGGTCCCAGACCAACGCTGGATCAGTGGTTTGGACAGATTTTAGCAAATTTCTAACCTATTTAGGGCAGAAGCAGAATTTGCAATTTACAGATGGTCTCACTGCACTGCCGTATTATACTAAATGTAGAGAGATTTGGCGGGAACGCGAAAAAGTTCACGTCGTCGTTGGATTGTATTATTTTTCAAAACTTATGCTTTTTCCAGTGTTAATGTTTAAAATTGGTGGTGTTTTACGCATTAAGTGCTGAATTAGGCTCAATTCAGACAGAGCAGCAAAATGCTCGAGCAGTTTTTAAGTGTTATATGAATATCAACCTTAATCTATTTAGACAAAGCTGAAAATATTATGCAGCATTAAAATAGGTAAGATTTTAATGTTGCATACTATTTTCAGCTTTGTCTAAATGAAATAAGGTTGATATTCCGATAGCACTTAAAAACTGCTCGAGCATTTTGCTGCTCTGTCTGAATTGACCCTTACGAGCACGAGTGTGAACGGGGTGAACTTTTCCGCGCTCCCGCCAAAACAAAAAAAATAAATACGAAAAAAGTATCCGTAAAGAACGCATCGCCAGTGTTGACAAATCAGCTCTTTTAGAGCTAAATTTAGCTAACTTTTTCACATCGGCAGCTCTCAAAAATTGTGTGTAGCTCCTCTTTTTAGGATATTGGCTTATTATTTCACTAGGTACAAATTTTTTTTTTCGTGAACACTAGTGAACACCATGGCTGGATTAACCCTTAGATGCCTAGGGCCCCAGTCAGACTAGGGGCCCCAACCACCAAGCTACCCCAACTATATAGCTTCCCTACTGTACTGTTTTTTGCATTTTTATGTCAGTCATTTGATTATGATTCGGAGCTCTAATTTCAAAAATAGCTGAGATTTTACATGTTTTTTCGCGCATTATTGTCACCTGCACCGTTCGATGTAATCGCATATCCCTACCTACCTTCATCATTGTTAATAAACTACTGAAGTTTTTGCGCTGGCTTCGCATGTGTTTTCATATCAGTCATTTTATTAGAATTGGGGGATATAATTTTGAATATAGCTGAAATTTTACGTGTTTCATCTAGATGTACTTTAAACGTGCAAATTGGCGCTCGCTTCGCTCGTGGATTATTTTCGCCTGTACCATTCGTTGTAACCGGATTCCATATTTGTAAACTACTGATGTTTTTGCGCTGGCTTTGCATGCGTTTTCATATCAGTTATTTCGTTAATATCGAGAGCTTTAATTTACAAACTGGCTGAATTTTCCCATGTTTCATCTAGATTTATTTCTAAACTTGAAAAATTTTTGCGCTCGCTTCGCTCGCGCATTATTATTGTCTGCTCCATTGCCTGTGGTTAGGTGCCTTAATTTATTTATAAACTACTGGAGTTTATGCACTGGCTGCGCACGCGTTTTCATCTCAGTCATTTCATTAAGATTGGGAACTCTAATTTTGAATACCTACCTATAGCTGAAATAATACAATACAATACAAAAACTCTTTATTGTATACCACAAAATTAATTAACGATATGTACATAACGACTTAAAGTAGGTATGACAATGGGCGGCCTTATCACTAAAAGCGATCTCTTCCAGGCAACCTTTGGATGGACAGTAATTGGATGAAGTAGGAGCAGACGGTAATACGTGTTTTATCTAGCTTTACATACTTATAAACGTACAAAACTTTGGCACTCGCTTCGCTCTTGCATTGTTTTCGGCTGTATCATTCGGTGTATTTGGATTCCTACATTTTTTATGAAGTAGGTACCTACTAATATTTTTTAATTTACTTTATTATTCAAAATATACAGGATGTTGATTTGCATTGTCTCCATATTTACAGAGGTAGGTATGCTACACTTATAGAACACGAATCAATGAAAAAATAAATACCTAAAATTTACACTTTATAAAAAAAACATTGCACAAAAATAAAACAGCACGTGTGTGCGTTCTCATTTAACAAACAACATGATTTTATAAAGTCAACCAGTGCGAGCGCAGAGTCATAAACTATCGCGCCGACAACACACAAAGGCACCCGCCACTTTCGGCAAAGTTCTACAAACGCTCGCCGCTGCACCGGCCCCACCGCCGTTTGTACTAGCCACGCGGGCGGGCTGCGGGGTGTCCTCTCTCACCCGCCCGCGCCCGCGCAGCGCACTTATGTCACGCGTGCAGATGCAGCGACCGATCAGTCACTTGCCCGCCACCGGCGCCGCGCCGAATTTGCGTAGGCACCTACTTTGCTTACGATCGCGTAACAAAAATGGAACACTTTACAAATTTTGAGCTTGTGGAGATGGTACGTTTGTATGCTATCAGCGGAAACAGCTTAACACAGTCTGTGCAAATGTTTCGCGATCAGTTTCCGAACAGCCATGTTCCAACACGTGAAGTGATGCTGGGTGCCACACAGAGACTAAGGGATTATGGACAATTCCAAGTCCCTCGTCACGCTCGCGCTCGTGGAAGTGTAGGTCTCTCGGCCGGCCTTCAAGAAGAGGTCTTGGACTTTTTTGAAGAGGACCCACGTGCTAGCACCCGTGACGCTGGGCGGCGCTTCAACGTCCACCACACAACTGTATGGCGGCTACTGAAACGAGAACTTCAGCATCCGTTTCATTTTCAGAGAGTCCAAGAACTGCATCCACAAGATAATGCCTCACGCATAGCTTTTTCTCACTGGATTTTACAAAACAGGGATGTGAACATTTTGTGGACCGATGAATGCATGTTTTCACGTGTGGGGATTTACAACATTCACAACGAGCACTGGTGGGCACATCGCGACCATAACCCGCATAAAACCAAGAACGATTCGTTTCAGCATCGTTTTAGTATTAATGTCTGGGGTGGCATTATTGGAGAGCATGTGCTAGGTCCATACATCATCGAAGGTCATCTAACCAGCTCCAGTTACTTGGAGCTTCTGCATCACGTTGTTGACGAGATGCTCGACGATGTACCACTGGCCTTTCAACGAAACCTGTTTTTCCAACAGGATGGAGCTCCACCTCATTATGGACGCCAAGTGCGCGATTTTTTAAGTGAAGTGTTCAGAAGCCAGTGGATTGGACGTGGTGGTCCAGTACCCTGGCCCCCACGATCTCCGGACATGACCCCATGTGATTTTTTTTTTATGGGGTGAAATAAAAAGACTAGTTTACACGGACGAAATTACTAGTGCTGTGCAATTAAAAGAAAAAATCATTGCTGCATTTGATCATGTGAGACTAAACGTGAATGTGCTAAAAAAACTATCACGAAACCTAAGACGTCGCGCTCACTTGTGCATCGAAAACGAAGGAGGACACTTTGAGCAGTATCTTAGGGTAACGTAACTTGTAAGTACATAATTTTGTAAATACTGTAACGCCCCAGTGGCAAGCTGCTGACACAGATTAAGTCATAGCTACCATGGGTTGTTTACTGCACCCCGCGCACATAGCCAAAACAATAGAGACCGAATACCTGAACCCTGTAGGTAATTAGACAATAGGACCTTCCTCGATGTAGCAATTTTCTAACAATGTTTTTATGATGTTTTGACTACAATACAATACAATAACTCTTTATTGACACCAAAATAATAATAACATAGAAATGAGAATCACATAATAAGATAGGTACAATGGGCGGAACAAAAACGCGGGCGGTCAATGGACTAATGATGAGACAAAAAGTGTTTACTTTAAACTGAGTCATCGCGTGGGGTCCTACTATTGTCCTAGCCGAAACGAAGTTGAGGCTACTTGTGATTCACGACAAAAATGGTTTATCAAATATTCGGCTACTAAATAAATGTGGAATTTAAATTTTATTTTTATATGATTAAATATACACAGTACAATGGATTCTAAAAATATGGAGACAATGCAAATCAACATCCGGTATATATAAAACTATCGCAATTCTCACGGCTTCTTTTATTAGCCCATGTTGGTACACAAAAACGTCATTTATGGGCCAAGAAAACAGGTCTAATAAATACACCAATAATGGTGCAGAATCAAGATTATTGATGTTAAATGGCTTCGGAATGGGGGGGGCCCCAAATGTTAAAGTGCCTAGGGCCACTGGGTCTCTTAATCCGGTCCTGGTGAACACAGCCATAATCATCCACCACACCACTTGGTGATCTTTTGCATAGACCAAGAAGAGGATACTACGTATATCTTGCGGAAAATACAGACGAAAGTGTTGATTGTTTTTTTCTCTAATCTGTGGGCGTGCCGTAACTTATGGTTGTGGCCAAAAAAGTGTCTCTGTCAATGACATTGTCTTAATTTTGACATTGACAACTCATATTAAGATATTCTCTATTGTTAGATTTCTATCAAAAAGGGAATTTTACTATTTGTGGTCCAACTCCGATACTCCCCTCCCATCTTCTTTATTCGTTTGTTTAATAATTATCATCTTCTTTGTATTGAGATACCTGAGATGTGGTGTTGTCCATGTTGTAAATATATTAGTCGAAACAATAATTTATAAAGCTCTTTGTCAAAAATTCCATGATGCTTTTAGAGGCGCCATTCCAAGATTGGTTGAAAGCAGGCGCGGATAGAGAAATTTCTCAAGGGGGGGGGGGGGGCGGGCGGGAGCGCACAAATCGTTATAGTACGGGAGTCCATGAGGGGAATTTAGGGATGTGGTGGTGAAATACATAAGTATACGATACAAGACCAATTTGCGCTCTTTTCTTTAAATGTATTTTGTTTTGTGTACCTAATTACCTATATATAAATAAATAAATAAATGAATAAATAAATGAAGAATTCCATGCACCTATATCTTCCTGGTAAATTGGATAATTACCGCGCTTGGTGCTGGACTGCCTGCACCTGTATCCGCGCCTGGGTGAGACTACTAAGTAATAAAAAGCCTGAAGCATATTGTAGCCAATATCGCTGCGAGTTAAAGCCAGAGAAGAGAAGGCTGATTTATTGAACCATATTAAGTGCAAAAAGTATGTCAGTTCTGTAGAACCGTTTTCATTGACATAGAGATTGGTATTTCATTGGTTTAGCTCGTTTTTGCTGAAAATTTTAGCTCTATTTTAGCTCTTTTTTTTTAACGACATTTTAGCATTTTTAGCACTCTTTGGCGAATCAGTGTTGGCAGCACTGGTCACTGCGCACCGCACCGCTCAAACGTAAACGTGACGCTTGATTTTATTTTGTAATTTTCTGAAAACGTTTTCGAATTTCGCCCATTGTTGTAGTAGGTACCTTAGCAAACAAATTACTTATTTTCTTAACAAATGAGATTTACATGAACACAAAATGGACGAGGGTTACCGCGTTGAAGTGCTGCACATCGTGAATCCGCATGTTATGTTCATCGAATCGCAGGCACAGAAAGGAGTTCCGGTAATCGAGCAAGTAGGAATTTACGGCGTCCTCCCAGTCAGTAAAACCATTGATATAGACGGAGAAGTCGTCGCTGAGAGGTGCGAGAACTGGCCGGTATCTGCCAATACTATATTGAGAGAATTCCTGGCTGAAAACAAGGACTGTCTGTATTTCGTGCCGGTACATGTTGAGGAAAGGTATGGAGTCGCATTAATCTACCATCGTACTTAATGTTTTGTATAATTTATATATTCCTGGAATATAACTATAATAATTATTGTCATTCTTCTCAATGATCGGCCCCAGGAGAAGACCAGGGGGCGTACCGTGAGCTCTTAGCGCGATTCAAAACTGAGCCCATATTGGATCGTTTTGTTTTTTTGTATGGGGATTTTGACAAGCGAGCCAGTATAGGCTCTGTTTTGAATCGTGCTAAGAGCTCACGGTACGGCCCCAGAGGTCGTACAGTCAGCACTATGCTGAGTTGCAACTGATTCATGGCACCGGGCAATCGAAACTATGGCTCAGGTTTCCTTTTATTAAGTTTTTTTAAGAGGCTGACATTTTTTCGACATACCTATACACATAGTAAGCTTAAATCAAAATAAATTTTGACCTGTTTTATCAAGGTCACTAAAAATGCTTGTTAATATGGGGCACCCTGACTTGAGTAGGGGGATAGGGGTGATAAATGGGTTACAAAACTGATACTGAGCACCCCAATGCCACCCTATTTTGTTCTATGATTAATTAAATTCATTGCTACTTTTTTACTGTTTTGCGTTTTATCAGCTTTACTTATATTAAGCCTATAGTAGTCCGTCCATTACCTGGATTTACACCAACCTACCAAGTTTCATCTAAGCAGTTCATAAAATACAGAGCTATTCATATAGAGCACTCACTGTCTTTTAATTTTATGATATAGGTGCACAATCACATAACAGATAATAGACAATACATTACAAAACAAAATGATTTAGAAAGTACATAATAAATAATTCTATAATCAAATCAAACATGCACTCTGCCTGATAGAGAACAGTGATAATGACCTACTTATTATAAAATGAAAAAAGATAATGTGAAAGTTAAGCCAAAGAAGTTTAACGTAATTGGAACTTAAAATAAGCTATTCTTTTTGTACATGGGGGTGATAAGTCCTGCACTGACATCCTGCTTGTGGTGCATTGTGCATTTCCCCCGCCAGTATCCACCCGAGCCATCCCAGCTCCTTAAAATAACGGAGTGTGGCTCTAGGCTGCTGGCACAGCTGCTCTAGTGCCACAGATGTTGGGTGTTGGAGTAATGATGAAGCATTCGAAATTTCTTGGGCAGAATGTTGTGTGTCTTCTCATGTTAGCATTCCTGATGTGTATCTGGCTTTCTCTGTAGCTGTGCAGTATCTCAGCATGTGTTCCACAGTCTCATATTTCTTAAATTACCTATTATGAATGAAAATAATGTTCATTAACTTAACCATACCATCATAATGCATGTATAAGTAAATGAAATATGTAAGATATTGTATGTATTGTATTTTATTATTATTTAAAAACCTTATAATATCTAAACCATTACCGTTATCTATCTACCTACCTCTTATTATTTATTTTCATTTGGATAATCTTTTTTTTTTCTTTTTTCAACCAGCACTACCACTCGCTCCACACTACACAGAGGTTAACTGGAAGAAAATGCTACTTAGCATTAAGTTCGCCTATGTACTTGATTATCTTGTGCAATAAAGCATTTTCTATCTATCTATCTATCTATAATGCATACACAAGGCAGATGGGCACAAAAATATGTAAAATAAATAACTTATCTACATAAAGTTGACAGGAAGCATTATCTTACCATTTTCATACCATAATGAGTGGTACAGGATATGGATACAATAATCTACACACTCTTATCTGTACTGTTACATTTTTTTTAGCTGTAATAGTTTTGCTTTTGACCACAACTTGCGTGATGGTAAGCGACAGTGTGGCTGAAGAAGGAACATGTAAATCTAGAAATACAAAATAACACTGAGCAATTTAAATTAGATTATGTTACACTCAAATCCTTATGAAGATTAAATTTAATCTGTGGTCTCTTCGGAATTTCTTGAGATATTACATTGTCAACAAATCTTTTCCTAAGAAAATATTGCTAATTTTGTTTGTTTGTAGTTTGTTAGGCTAAACACAATTTCATCCTGTTTCAGAAGTACCATTTTCGATGAGAATTCACACCAATTCGGTGACATAGTAGCAATATCACGTAAAACAACATCTGTCACAGATCATTTCGTAAAATTAGCTGCAGCTGTGAAAGACGAAAGTCATTTCCATCACAAGTTAGCCACCGGCAGTTTAAAAATAAAACTGAACAGCGCTAGAACAGAAGAAGTTGTTAACGCAATTAAAAAATACTATCAGAAGCAGAAGAAAGTGAAACATGACTGGCAAAAGACTGTTGATAACCAGATATCTTTGCATCGGGAAAGTAAAAAGATCACCACGGAACTGACTGAAAAAAATTTAAAACTGTTTGATAGTAGTTTGGATGATGCAAAGAAAGTTATTATCCAACAGAAAGAGAAGGATCTAAATCTATGCAAAGATGCAGATATGGTTTCGGTTGGGTGCGGTAGCCGACGTAAGCGATCCTCACGGCCCCATTCAGCAACCCCTGCTAAGGAGCCATTCTTAATAGAAGAAAACAACGAATATGGGCCCCATGATATATTAACTGATGTTAAGAAGTATTTGGAAGTACATGGAAAAACGAAACACGTGCCCAGTTACACCAGTTTCGAACAGAAGTCTAAAAGAGAAGTTCAACAGGCAACACCGAAAGAAAACCGTGACGTTAACAAAAATGCCCTTAAAGTGAAAAATGATGACAACGAAAAGGTACATTCTAGTAAAAATGAACAGAAAACATCTCAGTTACATTCATATAATGATGATCCACTACTGAACCCTTCTAATTATGCCAAAGACCCAGTAGATAGGCTGCATGAATACACCAGTCAAGATGAAGACAGGAACATATATGAGATGCCCGATGAAAGTTTTCAACAAAAGAATGAAGATACTAACAAAAATTACATACAAGAACATAAATGTGACAGACAGAGACCGGATCCTGAAAGAAGTAGCCATAGGAGTGGACATCATATGTCTGGAAAGAATTTTAAACAAGTGAATGATGATACACAGCATGACAAAGTCCCAGGTAAATATATTCTATTCATTTTATGTTTAATACCAATGAGGAACAATTAATAAGTCAGTTTACGTTTTATTATAACTATTACAGGTTACATCATAGGCATTACAGATGATAGACATTACATTAATTATTATTTTACTTGAATGAAATAAGTATTTTTGATGTTATAGGTGAGAAGGTGAGAAGTTATGACATGACACAATTTCGGAATAACAAAGCATAGGCCTTTTATGCCCGAGGTATACTTATTATACAAACGTTATTTTATTTTCAGTAGTGCAACATCAAGTTGGGACGAAGAAAACTCCGCCACAGGCTAAGGTACGTCGATACGCTTTCTGCCCAGACATGGAAATGTCAACTGACAACCTTAAGACCCTCATTCCAATTACTGTAGTTGAAGAATATGATACAAACATTTCAATACCGCCGCAAATTAAGAGTTCTGTCAAAGAAGTCGAGAAGTCTGCCCTTGAGGACGACGACTGCGGAGATTCCAATGTTGAAATAGAAATAGTAAAACATGACAAACTAAAAACAGATATCACACCAAACTGTGCATCAGCAGATAACCCACCAAAACAAAAGAAAAATTATGATAAACATTCTCACGATATTAACAAATCACATTCTTTAAAAACGAGCTCAGAACCTAAAAGCAGTGGTCTAGACCAAATTCGCAATAGTAATCGTTTAGTCAGTTCGATTCTGCGTAGGAAATTGCAGGAATTAAAGGAGTCGCAAAAAAGAGGAGCAAAATATTCGTCATCTAATTCTGATACCAGTGTCAAAGACACATCTTCCTCAACAGCACAGTCGAAAATTGAACCAAACCAACATAAAGTTGAAATAGAAAAGCCAAAGACCGAACTAGTACAGCCAAAACTTGCTCAAAACTTACACAGAGCGGAGAGAAACGTAAATCCGTTCAAAAATCTGGATGGTAGTAAATCCGTTTTCGTTGACAAACTTGTCAGCCCTATTTTGATGGTTCACACTAAAAACGACAATTTGATTTTGCCTCAGTGCGACCTTCGCGACATTCCGTTTAAAACTGATATTCATTGCATGCTCAGAAATATGCGAGTTCTAAAGCCTAAAAGACTGCAATCTGTCACATGGAGTTACATTTTGAGGGGGCACAGTATGTTCATGATCAGTCCGGCTGGTAATGGTAAAACTTTAGGTTACATCCCTGCTGTGTGTAACCTTATCACTGATTCTATATCAGGAGTTGATGGGGTAGGTCCAATTTGCGTCATCGTGTGCGCCACGGCCCTATCTGTCTCTGAAGTAGAAACTTACTGCAAAAGATTTCTAGGTTTGGATCAGAAAATCGTTACGTGCTTTCCCGGTCTCGATTCTACGAATGTGACGACCGCTCTGTTGAATGGTTGTCACGTTTTGATATGTACTGCTCCAATGCTGGTTAGATTCTTGGAAGCTGATTTTGGTGTAGATCTCCGACGCCTAATGGTTTTAGTCTTCGACGACTGTGAGCGTCTCTCTCAAGTCTACACTGCTGAGCTTAACAAAATTCTCCATCACGTGAAAGATATGCTCAAAAACCGCGCAGACAAGTCGCTGAAAGTTCAATACGTGGTTGCTTCGAGGCAGTGGTGCGATTTTATGACGCCTCTAGCGAAAAGGACGCCCGATACAGTCATAGCTATCGGTGCTTCGCAAGAATGCGTACTGTACTCAAAGACGAAGACATATGTAAACTACGTCAAGAGCCAGGCCAATAAAGTCAATTCAGTCGTGGAGTTTCTGAAGGAAGTCGATACTTCCAAGCCGACAGTCATTGTTTGTCGTTCAGACGATGAAGTAAACTTATTGGAAAGCACTCTAACATCGTTGAAATATACCGTTTTCGCTTGCAACAGTACAATGACATTGCACGATTTGTACAAACTGAGCGAAGCCTGGGGTAGCTATCAAGAACCGCTTATAGGACCGATTTTGGTATGTTGTGACGGCAATCTAACACATTTGAACATCACAAACGCGAACTACCTGGTTCATTTCTCGATGCCAGCACTGTTTTCGATGTTCTGCAAACGTTTTTCGGTCCTAAACGAAAATTATGCGTCAATATTCGAGCCGGGAAACGAGAATGTAAAAATCAAGATATTCCTCGATGAAACGAACGTAGAGCAGTTGCCTAAGATACTTCACTTCGTAAAGCGATGCACCAAGGAGGAGTTTCCGATATTGGACAACATTATGCATGAAGTTTTAAGAGAAAAAGATTGGAAGAAAGCAGAAATTCTCACTCCCATCTGCAACAACCTGCTAATGCTGGGAGAATGTATGGACGTATGGAACTGCCAGGATCGGCACACAATTTTCAAAGAGGTTGACGAGCCAAAAGATTGGATGCCAAAACAAGGAGTTGTCACTTTCAAGATCATGCACTATGATTCAGCAGTCACATACTCAGCGCGACTGCTGACGAAAATGACGAAATCGGGATCCACTAAATATCCTAACAACTACAACACGCTCTCTCTGAAAATGGGAAGGCATTTCAGCAAGGAAGCCAATCGGAGACTACACGGAAAACCAAAAATAGGGGATATATGCGCTGTTGCTATTCAGCAAAACTTCTTTGAGAGATGCAAAGTTATGAAGGTAATTCCAAGCAGCAGTAGAAGTTCTGATCATGTGCTGATCAAATTAATAGATGAAGAACGACTTACGGTCACCACAGATGTGAATTTGTATCACTTGCCTGCCGATCTTCAAGACATCGAATCACACGTAGTGAAAATCAGATTAGCCAACATCCAGCCAAAAGATAAAGATGTCACGTTTTCAGTGGCAGCGAAAGATTACTTGCAGAAATATACTGATCGCGATCGCGACAATCAACTTTATGTGAGAGGTAGAATCGTGATGACATTAGGTAACTGCATTTTCGTCGATTCGGCAGAAGCTTGTGCAGACCTGTCGTCTTTAGGAGAAACCGTAGTGAAGCGCGATTTTAAAATGGAATTATTGAGCCAACATGCTGAACCCTTTCCTCAACACATAGAGAAGTTGCAAAAACTCGGTGGAATGGCTAGCCCAGTTGAAGAATGTCAGCGGGAAGTGGCCCTGAAAGTTCAAAAACGTCCTAAATGGGCGCATCTTGATAAAGATGATTTCTCAACTGTGCATTATTCAACGGCTGTAGACGCGGGGACATTGTTCGTGCGTCAAGCTAAATTCCAACAAGTAGTTAATTTACTAGACAAAGATATACAAAAATATGTTAGTAAAGCTTCGGAGCTTACACAAGAGGCAATATATGTTGGGAATATAGTTCTAGCAGAGTTTCCTGATGACAAAACATATGAACGAGCAAGAATTGATGCGGTTATAGATTGTAAAAAAGTAAAATGCTTTTTCGTTGATAACGGAGATTGGAGAGAGGTCTTAATAACAAAATTAAGGCCGATTACAGATAACATTATGCATCGCATACCTTTTCAAGCTATCGAGTGTCGCTTAATCGGCGTTAAGCCCCCTGGTGACGCTGACGATTGGCCAGAGTTCAGCACAGGTTGGCTATATGACAATTGCTTCGAAGATGCCGATGGTAACCCGAAATATCTGTTCGTAAAATATTTCACTAAAGAAGAACCGACTGTAACAGGAGGCCGCAAATATGGCGTCGTATTATTTGACACGAACTCTGATAAAGACGTTGTTATAAATAAAATGATGATTCAATTGAACTTGGCCAAAGAAAACGAAGAGGAATCCAAGTATATTGACGAACCTCTCAATATAAAACCCGTGAAAGTTACTGACAGTTCCTCTGACGAAGAAAGCGCATTAGTAACTGATAATTCAAATACTGAAAAAGTAACACCAGCCGTTACAGACTTGGTTCCTGTACAATCTCAGAAAACGTACGAGAATGATGAAAGCAGTGATGCAGCAAGAAATATGGTATTTGGGAAGCCAATAAGGTCTTTCCCTTTGGTAAATGACAGTGATTCAGATATTTCCGATAAGTGGGATGTTAATGTTGATAAGGATTTGCTAGGGATGTTTGGACAGCCTTCTAGTACTACGCCGAATGTCACAGTATATAAACCAGAAAATACCACAGGTGAAAAGGATATCTCACCAGAAAAGGTAAACTCGGCCGAGAAACTTGAAACTGGTGATGTCACCGGTAATGCTTTATATAATAAAAGCAAAGAAGAAAGCAGTAATAATAGTAGCGTTAGCAGAAATGAGGATAAAACAGAAAATGATAACGCAATCTCAGAACTGACCTCAACATCACCGATGCTAGAAACACAAAGCGACTCTGATGATATTGATATTGGGAAAGAAAGAATCGCAGCATTAAATATTTTCAGAAGAAAACTATTTACCAATGAAGTTACTGAAAAGTATTTGAAAAGGCCTGAATTGGTGAAGGTTGAAATAAAACTAAAAAACGAAACGGTAAAAGCACCTGCTCTGAATGATTCACAAACAAGTGACGTTGTTCAGAAATTGAGTAAGAATGTTACTTTGGATTCCGACGATCTGTCATCTGTAGTTTCAGAGCAACAGAAACCTGAAGCCGCCAAAACAACTCTAACCAAATTGATAGAGGTACTCGATGCTCCGAGAAAGCCCAAATTAGTCTGGCGGCAGAATAAGAACGCTATTATATTCAAAATCAATTTGATTGGAGTGGAAGACTATGTTTTGGAAATAAAAGAGAAACACATTAGATTTCATTCTTGGCACAATGAGACCACATATGCGTTCGATTTTGAATTGTACGGTGGTGTAAAGCCAGAAAGATCGGCGCATTCAAACAAAGGCCAATATATCTTAGTGAATCTTGTCAAAGTGCTGCCACGCAACTGGTTGAATCTCTCTAGAGACTTTTCACCTAAGAAGTGGATTGTATACGATATTGATGCTATCGACTTTTCTTCAGATGAAGATGAAGACCATAACAGCGAAGCTTTAAAAGTCATAAGACATAACCATGATAAAGTGGATACGGCGAGCGAAGACGAAGATTTCGCTGACGATATGAATTTTAGTTACAAGAAACACTTGGACGATTAAAGGTGTTATCTAAGTAAGAAACTTAATCAAGACTGATTTAGAATTTGAAAAAATTATACGCTTAGTGAAATGTGTTTGAGATAGACAACAGAAATAGGAAACTGTAGAATATTGAGTATTACTATTCTACATTTCTACAGAGCAGGGGGATGACCCCGACGCAAGCGTAATTTGTTTAATGAAGAACAGAATTTATAAATTACATTTGGACAGTAATGAAGGGGTTGGCGATCTACGCACCAATGTACGGCGAATGAAGTGTGGGCAATAGCTTCCCAGTCTCCACCGGGTGGCAACTGGGAATTTAAATTTCCAGTTGCCACCCGGGGGTGATTCATGTGGGGGCAACTGGGAATATACCGGATTGGATGTAATTAGCGAATATATTGCATATGGGCTCGCGGTCATCAGATTTTCTTGCATCTTCCAAGGGGCTCCATAATAGCACAATAAAGATTTCTTTTGTTTCATCGTACAGATATTTCGTGTTTTAACTAAAGTTTCGACTTGAGGGCGTCCCGTGGTTTCCCCCGGTATTTTCCAGTTTTCCCGCGGGACCTTAATTTTCCGGGATAAAAAGTATCCTACGTAGATCTCGGTAGTTTCAATCAACAACAAAATTCAGCCGTTTTTACAAATCAAACAAGCAACGTCTCTATTTCATATAATTTTTAGTAGGGATAAGAAAAAAGAATCGAAAAGCCACTGCCTCTGCGGTGTGGTGGTTGAGCAGGTCGGCTCATAACCCGGAGGCGACGGGCTCGATTCCCGCGACAGGACAAGTATGCACAGGAAAAAAAAACACAAATACTTGTTCTGTGTGTGGGTGTTGTGGGAGCATGGTCCTCGTAGTTCCTGGGTCCCTAGATACAGGGAATCCTAGTTAGGGTCCAGGATCTATGTATGTGATCGTTCGGAATATTGAATTTTTGCGTAAATAGTAGGTGGCTGATATGGCAAAATTGAGTTTATGCCCGACACGTTGCATAGGTACATATTTTAAATTTTTTAGGGTTCCGCACCCCTAAGCCCCCTATTACTAAGCCTCCACGGTGTCTGTCTGTCTGTCCGACATATAAACAGTTGTTAAATTTAATCAATGCTTAAAATGTCCTGTCAACTTTCGCTGACGTAAAATGTCACGAGCGAAAACGAGATGGCGTTCCAAGCATTAATTAAATTGAACTAACGTTTAGAAGAAAGCCTTTTCGACTGTTCATAAAGGATTGCGGATTTTTTTATAAACACTGCTTTAATTAACTAATGTCAATTAAGTTCTGCGCAGTTTATTATCTAGTGCGCAATTCTAACTAACATCGTTTAACTTTAAGAGGCGTTTACGTTAAGAATATGTTCATATATTTATGTTGTCTATCTTATAATGTTTTAAGAATGTACACTTACATACATCTTTATAAACGTTAGTTAAATTTGAACAATGATATTTTTTTTGTCAATTTTACTCTGATGTTAAATTGCACAAGTGAAAACGAGACGGCGTTATTAAATTTAACTAACGTTTGTAAATGAGTTTTGTTAGATAAGTAATACACTAATACCCGTTGCACTAATGTTTGTCAGCTCTAAGTTCACATTTATCGCTTTAGGATGTACTCAAATGCGTTACAGTACGCCATGAGAGTTAAGTGCGATCTTAAGAGTTCAAACTTTAGTGCAGACGGGTGTAAGATTTTTAATTAAGTAAGATTTTTGATGTTTTTAACAATGGTGCCATTTTTAGGGGATATGATCTCTGTTTATTAAATAAGGTAGGTTGTGAATATATCAGCATGGAAGGGTTGAAAAAAAAACTCTATACTGGTTTAAAAAAGCAAAACTTGAAGATAGCCCATTCTAACGGTATTCTTTTTAGAAAAAAAAAAAAACTAGAGTCTGTGCAAAAAATGTTTATGATTTTTAAGCAGTAGGTATCGCCTGCTTAGCGTATTAATCAACAAATTGTTTTTTAATGTAAAGAAAAAAATTTGAACCACAAACAGGATTTGAACCTGAATCCCTTCCCCGTAAGCAACCCCATAAGTTGGTTGTAAAAGGCGAAGGACACCTTTAGTCATGATCACTTTCACTTGTCATTGTGTCCATACCCGATCCATTTTTTTGATCAATCTCTGTGATTGATCAATTTTATTGATCGTTTAGGGCTAGTAGCGAACTAAAATGAGCGCTCCCTGTCGCGAATTATAATGCGCAAAACTAGTTAGTACTGCTCAATATTTTTCGGTTTACTGTATGGAGAAAACATTGACGGAAAAAGGGATTTTATTGATCAATAACATTGAACGTGTATGGCCGGCCTTAGATACGGATGGATGCGGGTTCAATCTAACCCCGTTCGTGATCAAATTTCTCTTTTATATTAAACTCTAGTTGACCCGCCCCGACTTCTCACATGTTAATTAGTTTTACGCCTAAATCCTGTTTATGGGTAAGAGAAAAGCGAAAGGGGAAAAGGATGAATGGATGGGACGGCAATAGAAGGGAGGCAGGTGAATCCTGCCTTCCTTCGCCGGCCTATCTTTTTCCCTTTCCCTTCCATCTTCCCTTCGACAGGATGAGTATAAATATAAATAATAAGAAAAATAATACAAACGAAATTCTTGCATAAAAATTATGTACATACCTACATGTTTCTACCAAAATTATAAGTAATAGTAATATGTATAAGCCACAGACATCTAATACAACACAGTAAGTACCCGCATTTAAACATCTTTGCATTACAGGTCTATATAAATAATACATCATTTTATAACCCCATGGTCCGAATGTGTCGCCAATACAACGATCTTCTATCCAAACACAATAAAAACATTGACATTTTCAATCAGAACTTTATGAAATTTAAAAAGAATGTCGGTTTTTGGCGGGAACGCGGAAAAGTTCACGTCGGTGCATTGTATTATTTTACAAAACTTATGCTTTTTCCAGTGTTAATGTTTAAAATTGGTGATGTTTTACGCATTAAGTGCTGAATTACGAGCATCAGTGTGGGCAAGTGATATAATGTAGTGAAACGTGGTTTTTCGTGTTGCTTCCAAAACTCCATAGAAGCCTCTAGTAAAGTTGCCACCACTTTACTAGGGCATACCTTAGACTGGATTATGACTTAGACTAGACTATGACTACTCTGACTGTGACTATGACTTGACTTTAAGTGAAAATTTCCATAATACGATGAAAAATTACAAAACTTGACACTGGCTAAATACACTATGTGTGGAGCCAAACTATAAGAAAGAAAAGAAAGAAAAAGAATGTCTTGGCAATCCTCTCTTCTGAGTGGATGCCGAGTCTCACTTATGTGTGACTTGTCATTTTCTCAGAACTTTATATTACTTTAAATTATTTGATTTTGTGTGTGTTCGGTTGGTGGATGGATAACCGCTTCAATATTACTTTACTAATTATCGCAGTGGTGATTGATCTACCCGCTTTTTTAGTTTAAAAAGGTTATCTCAATTAATAGGAATGCTTGTAATTTTGTCATGTTGTGTATACATGTTTAGGGACATTTTCTGGTTTGAAACTTGTACCATAATTATTTTTACTTTAAAAATTGAAAGTGTTCTGTTTTGTGTACCAAATAAATAAATAAATAAATAAATAAGTAAGCAAACTTAACATAAGAGCAATATTGCGTGCCACTTTTTATAACATGCAAATCTCACGCACACAGTGACATGCTCATCAAAACTTACTGGTGAAAAGATCGGGTGTGTTCCTATATGGAACGTTGCCACACAACGATATGTTTCCATGGTAACATGATTGCGTTTTGGGCACGCGTTCCTTTTTCTCCATAGGTGCGTAAGTGTTGCAGCAGCAAAAAGGAAAGAGATAAAGTTATCAAATTTTAATAGGAGCGAAAGTAATGGATATATCATTTATTCTCGTCTATGTAGGAGTGATGATAATGTTAGGTCTGCTTACTGTAGTATTAGATGTCTGTGGTATAAGCCCGTATGTAATACGCATGTTTTGCATCTAATGTTTTTTAGTTTGTAGTAAACTAGCTACACTATCTACTACAAAGAACATTTGGACTGTATACTAGCCGCCATGGCCTATAAATAGTCCAAATGCTCCAGCCCACTACCGGTAGGTAGCGTACCCAACATGCTGGCAGCATTGTTTCGTTGAATTCCAATGCTGATTCGTTGAGCCAAATAAGTGCCAGCATTTTGGTCACGCGTCGCATCGAGCAGGCGCTCTGATAGACTTTGGTGCTCGCGATGAGCTCCCGGTCCCCACGGACCCAGGGTCTCAACACCAAACGGCTCAAATATGTAACCGCTACCGAGATTACTACATTTATTATCACACTATCACACTAATATTATAAAGGCGAAAGTTTGTGTGTATGTTTGTTACTCTTTCACGCTCTAACAGCTGGACGGATTTGGATGAAATTTGGTATGGAGGTAGCTTATACCCTAGATTAAAACATAGGCTACTTTTTATCCCAATAATGGGAACGGTTCCTGTAGGAACACGGGTGGAACCGCGGGGCGCTGCTAGTTTATATTTATTATTGTAGTTAGCTAGTCGTATTTAGCGTTAGTAGGATTGTAGTTTAGTTTGTTAGAGAAAAAAAGCCGTTTTTCAATTACGCCTAAAGTTGCGTGATCACCCAGTAACACAATAATTTTATTTGCCTAGTAAATAAGTGCAATTGTACAAAATGTCGTAAAGCAAAAATATAAAAATAGGCACACAAACCCAGCCGACACATTTCATTCATTTATCCATCGTGTCAATCGCTAATTTTTTTGTTTCATATTTTGCATCTATACGTTGCTATTTCCACGGCCCTTTTGGATGCCTACATTATTAGGTCTTGTCTTAGCCCAACCAACTTAACGCCTCAAAATGCTGGATCAAACGGTTTTGGATCTTGCAGGTGTTCCAGTTTCAGTGATAGTAATGGCTGGACGAGTATGGTGCGCTATTTTGACTGCCTCTGTGGTGTGGTGGTTCTTGTGGGAGCACGGTCCTCGTAGTTCCTGGGTCCCTAGATACAGGGAATCCTAGTTAGGGTCCAGAATCTATGTATGTGATCGTTGGGCATTATTTATTTTTACGTTCGTTTTTCCTATCTAGTCATGGAACCACAATAATGACTTGTCAGTGAGCGCACTTGAACCTGAGGGGAAATTCGGCATTGTAACTCGATGTAATAACACTAATCTGATTCACGTTTTTTATTGCGTCCATAGTGTAAATGCTATAAGTTTTCTCTCTCTCACTCGCTGTATCTCTCTCTCTTTCGTTTTTATTATTATATTTTTCAAAGGCGATTGGGACAACTCTAAACTGGGGCTTGAGGTGTCACTTGCCTGATCCAGTTATTATTATTTTTTGCATTTCTGGGTTAGTACGGACGGTAGACAACATTGTCTTTCCCCTAATTTTCTTCCCTTTTCCTTGTTCTCCTCCTTTGACAAGAAAGCAAGTATGAAGAAAGTGACATAAAACGGGGAAAGACAATTTTGTCTACCGTCCATGCTAATGCATAAACTCGTATTGTCGTGATCGAGTACAGTAACAGTGTATTAATACAAACTCTTAATAGGGGTATAGGTAGGGCTTCTAAAATTACGGAAATGTCAGTTACGTAACTAATTAGGCAATATCTTTTTCCAATTCTGTAATTACGTAATTTTTACTATATTTTTTTAAATCGCTACATTTTGTTTTTAATATCGCAGATAGGTTCTCTAAGGAATTATACAAATAAACACATTTCTAAAAAAAAAAATTAATCAATAACTTATGTATAATATTAAGTCAAACCATTTCATTTCGTCCCGAATATGACATTTCTTCTTGAAAATGTGATCACACAAAAGACAGGGCATTTAAGGTTTTGTCACCCAGATAACTTCTTAGTTTATTACAAAAATACCCGGCAGATGAAAAAGCTCCTTCGGCTTCAACACTTGCAGGCTTCATTAAAAGCAAATATATGCCGCTGTTACAAAAACTTCGCGACCGCCGCCAGCGCTGTCGTAAATGCACATTTCAACTCTAATAATGGATTCGAGATCTGTGTTTACTCTTGAAATTGGTTTATTTACTGTCACTTTGTTTATTCCTTTGTCGTACTGTTGTGCTATTGTCAACTCCTCTTCACCATTGTCACTGGTGGTAACTGTGTCCGATGTATTCTGTTGTGAATTTGAACTTTGTGTGGTTATATTTCAACAGTTCCTCTATGGATTCGTATATCATCTGACAATGGTTTCGTGAAATATTCTGTTTCTGTAGCTGCGGTTTAAAAAAATTCCTCACTGTTATGCAAATATTGCAAAACACCGAATACGTTTGTTCGTCTTCCATTTATTCTCTCTCTAAGATGTGGCTAGTTTTCCACTGAGATTGTTTGACTGAAGATCAAGTTTCTGTAGCATAAATCGAAGCGCAGCGTCAGCGGTCAATAAGTCTGAATTTTGACTAGTATAGTAGATATCTGTGGTCTGAATTTCGGCGACATAATGACATCACTGTAGTTTTTATTCCTAGAGTATACAAGCAAAAAGAGAACTTGGATCTATTGCATGCATACCGTTTTCGGTGGTTTATCTTACCAATTTAAATTGTTATGTCAGGCAGGATGGGTAGGCCAAACCCTGGCTGTTGCATGGTCAATGGAATTTGGGCGGGTTATAATGTGTCTCACATTTTGTGAGCAATTTGTATAGAAAAAACAATTGTCTGGAGTCGAAAAAATGGTACTGTGACTTTTCGCAAGCGATAGCTAATTTTTGTTTCTTTCCTTCGCCACTGACGTAACGTGTACGTTTGAACAGTACAAATATAATATCATTTTTACTGGTTCTAATGATCTCTCTTTGCTTTAGTATAATACTCGTTAAGTTTTTATCACATCCAACCTGTAACGAATGTCATAAAGGTCTTGGATCTTTTCATCTGCAAATTTTGCATTTGATTTCTAATCTAATAAAACGCTTGATTTTCATTTGAGAAATCGGCCTACCATATCTTTTAAGCTGTTCCATCGAGTTTTACAGTCCAGTCAATATTTTTACCATGCTCTTCTGCACAAAGTCGTTTTTCAAAGGGGAGTTTTTAAAAGATTTTATTAGGACTCTGTGGTGTATTTGTATTCTTAATTCTGATGATTGCACGGGTTTTTGTTCCCTATTTATTTACTTACAAAACATGCATGTTGTTTCATCAACATAAATTAAAATTACAGTCATTTCCGCGTTTTCCACGCGCCGCTTTTATTTCGTGCATTTTTTTGCAGTTGATTTGATTGGGAAGTTCTTTTTGTAGGGTTATAAGCTCTTTAATTTGTATATACTTCACCATTTACAACTTCGCAGTACGTTCTGCTACAGTTTGCTTCTTAGCTCACACCGGTAGTATCTTAGCATTTCTCTCCTGTTCTGTGGCATTTTCGAGTTCTTTGTAAAATACTGCCTTTGCTACACGCAGCCTATTGTAAAATATTTAGTTATAAAACTATGTGTGTGTTTCATATTGTACAATCATCCTGAATGTAAATGAAGGAGACGGAGAGCGTAAACGAATCAAAACGTTTTCGATGGGTTGGGAATCGGGGTGCAGTACTTTTTTAGGATCTATTTGGATAAATCCTGGCTGGAGCAAGTTTGGGTTAGGCTAAATAGTGGTAATGCCCGCCTGCATAGTCAATTTAAATACAATTTAGGAAAGCAACAGTTGAACGACGTTTTTTTTTTTTGCTTATAGTTTGGCTCCACACATAGTGTATTTAGCCAGTGTCAAGTATTGTAGTTTCTCATCGTATTATGAAATATTTCATGTAAAGTCAAGTCTTAGTCACAGTCAGTCAGGGTAGTCATAGTCCAGTCTAAGTCAGGTAGTCATAATCCAGTCTAAGTCATGCCCTAGTAAAGTAGTGGCAACTTTACTAGAGGCTTCTATGGAATTTTGGAAGCAACACGAAAAACCACATTTCACTACATTATATCACTTGCCCACACTTATACTCGTAATTCAGCACTTAATGCGTAAAATGCCACTAATTTTAAACATTAACACTAGAAAAAGCATAAGTTTTGTGAAATAATACAATGCAACGACGTGAACTTTTTCACGTTCCCGCCAAAACTCCTTGACCGAGGTTCTCGTACGTTTTTTAATTTCGTTTCATCCTGGCATTCCAAATACTGAACGCTCATTGGAGGAGGGCATTGGTAAAGGGGGACTACACAGATAAGTGCAGACAAGTACTCGTTGTTTTTTATAATTACCCCCAATTTATAAAGATGTTACGTAGCCTAGTTGTAGTACCTATGTGACTTACCCGTGGCACAATGAGGCATTTTATTTAAAAATAAACACTAGTTCCGCTTCATTTCTAGATGGCGCTGTAAGTACATAGTTTAAACCTTTCAAACCACAGAGTAGTTTAAACATAAGAAAATGCTTAGTCTACCTACAAAGAAATGTCAAATTCAGTTGAGTGGACTACGAGTACATTGTCTGTAGGGGTCTGTAGTATCTCCTGAGTAGTCTGTGGTGCATTCTTATTAAGTAAATTAATGTACAGTAGGTCTGCGAGATAGATAAACGTTAATATTATGATCCAAAATAAAGCCAAGGTATCCCGCAATGAAGCTAAAAAAAAACGAAAGAGTTTAGAGTTGTCAGTCAGTATCGTGACACATTTCCTTTAACCTGTGGTCTATGCTTGAAACAGTGACAGTGACAGATTTTAGCAAAAGCCTCAACTGGCGCCATCTATTGAGTCATGCATAAAATACAATTTCTTTTTTTTAATAAAACACCTCATTGCGTAACACTACCAATAGTGCCTTAGGGCACTGCTCTTCTCTCCTCTTTGCACTACCAGTTCGTATGATGCTAGTTTAGGATTATGTTGTCTGTGGTTCAGCCCAGCAGTGAACTAACGCATGCTAATCATGTGCGTGTTCCAAGTAAAAAAAATAACGTAATTATTTTCTACTGTCATTATTATTTTTGAGCGTTTTATATGCTCCCAAATCGACTCACTTGAACTTAATTGCCTCAACATGTATATCATTTACAGCATTGAAAAAAATGCATGTTAATACTGGTCATATCTTCTTTCCATCTGCAGAAATCCAAATACGTTTACGAAAAGTTTTCTCGATGGAAAAAAATCGAGTAGTGACCTCTAAAAATTATTTAAACGTCCTAAAATGTTACATTATAATAAGACATCCCATTGAAATAAATCATAGTGATAATAAGTTATGTTTCAATGCATCCAACTACAGGCTTATTTTTTTTATAACAATAATCATTTATTTTGTAACTAATTATTTGTACCGCAAAATGGAAAAGTCGAAGCGCAACCTATGTTTTTTTTTTAGGTGTTTTGCCGTTGGAAGATTTTTTGATTTGTTTTATGTAATTGTTATGTTTAATTATTTTAATTTAGATACGTACAATGGAAGATTTAGATATTTAAGATATGTAAGATTTACACGTACCTCATTATGTTATATGTTTGAAGAAATTATATAGCTGTGTGCTTAGATATAATTACAAGTAAACTGGCCCTGCGCCGCGTTATTGTCGTTCAACACTCAGATTGTTAATCTTTCTACGCACGGAAAATTGTGTGCGTAGCACATAATTTAAACGGACTACTCTCAAGAAGCCAGTGCCTTATCGTTCCTTTTATTTACATCTATATCTAGGTGTAGTTTTTTTTTTAAAGTAACTACTTAGTATTTATTCCACGAAAACTTAAAAAACATAATATAACTTTTTATAATAATAATTATTAAAGCATTTGAAATTATACTACGTATATCTATATACACTAAGCCTAAGAAAACAAAAGGGTGTAGTTAAAATAAAAAAAGAGAAAATGTTACCTATAGTTTAAGCTAGCATTATTGTTGGAGCTAGATGGCGCTTTATTACATTTTAACAGGTACGTTACTTACAATTCAGCTGATTTAAAAACAAGAGGATTTGTAACAAAGAGGTATATGTACTACGTACTAGAGAAGCTATTCAAAGCACAAATAGTTGTCATTTTTTGTATAATTAAACTAAAATCCGCCACAGCGCTTTACGAGATTAAATCGTCTAACCAACGATCACAACACGCAGCGCTAGTGCCATGGCACATTCGGATCATAATTTTGACTGCTATTCACTGCTGCACGTGCAGTCGCTTTGAGAGCTGAGCATCGTATGAGCGAGAAGATGCTCATTGGCATATTTGCAGTGGTTGACAATGCAAGTTAGAGATGTCTTGTCTGGTGTATACATAGAAGTCTTTGATTTGTAACTCTTTTTTATATAAAAAAAGAGTTACAAATCCTCTTTTTTTATTAAAACTGGTTAATTGTTTTGTAGTAGATATTCTAAACTCGCCTTGTAAAAGTGCTGAGAATAAGTAGCCTATTTGCAATAATTAGTTAGTTTCATTAATATGTTTTTTTTGGAGAATATCCATTGGAAGTCGATTTATTATAGAATAGGGTCATGCAAAATTACTGTTAATTCGGATATTTTTGTCCTTCCATAGGTTGTCTGGAAGAGATCGTTATATGGTGATAAGTTCGCGCATTGTACTTATTGTTAATGAGTTGTTATTGTCAATTTGTACTTTGGTGTTAATAAATAATTTTTGTATTTAATCTTTTGTTTGAATTATTTTAATTAATAGTACCTACCTGATTGTTTAAGTAAAATTAGTATATTATGTATTTCACAAGCCCAGTGTACTTCCGAGTTTAGGTACGAGACATTTTTGCTTCCTAGTTGCTTTGTGTAACCTGCACTTGGCCGTTTTCATAGTATTCTAAATGTCATTCCGAAAAAAGCTATAATATGTAATAACTATACCTAGGTATTATATTATCTGTGACCATACCAAGTTTCATCGAAATCTATCTAGCAGATTCAGCGTGATACGCGTTCAAGGGGACAGAAAGGCAAAAAAGTTTTTTACTTTTACATCCCACAGAAATGTACCGTACTTAAAATTTACAATTAATTACATCAAGGAAAGTACTACTACCACCCACTATACTGTGCCCATTTTATTCATGGATTTTTGACAGCTGACCCATGAACTTTCGTATTGTTTACGTAAATATTTCACACAAATATTATTGTACTTCATAGAATTCATCAAAACTAAATCAAAATGTACATTTATCGATATCGATTATTACGCTTACGTACCTAATTCGATTAATGATAATAGTACAATCGGAACGGTATCACATTCGAGAATCTCTAGAATATCACAAACTTGTCAGTCGTCGAGCTGTCAAAAAATCATTAATTAAATGGTCAGTATAGGTGGACCGACGATCTGGTAAAAACCGCGGGGAGCCGATGGATGTAGAAGGCGAGCAGCCGCTCAAGATGGCGCTCTGTGGGGGAGGCCTATGTTCAGCAGAGGACGCCTCCATCAGTTGATGATGATGAACTAAAATACAGACCCCCGTTAAATAAAACTTCAAAATAAACTTTACAATAATTTATTTAGCGATTATACAATATTTTTTCATCGGTATATAACAACATCTAATTATTAATAGTAAATGTTTAGATAATACTTATAATGATTTCATAATACAACAAAACAAAACAATAAAGGTATAACTTTTAGAAAAAAAAAAACATTTTTAGATGTAATTCTTATCCGCACCCATTTCATATAAATATCCCGTGGTGGTACAGTGGGTATTGGATCACTAGGGTTGGGCCACATCTCTCAGCACGGAGAAGTGGTTTTTAATTTACAACGCGAGTGCTATCGAATCGCCGATACTAACGTGCTCGATAGCATTCCCGCTCCTTTTCTCTAGGAAATGACGAATGGCGCTCCTGAGCGATCACTGAGCTCTATTGTACGCTAGACTTCATAAAGACCAATATAGACAGAAGGCATTTGATTTTCGCCATTTTGGCGCTGATTGCTAAGTGACACAGTGAGCGTTCTCGGAACTAATTAAACAAAGAGAACTTGGATCTATTGTATGCGTACCATTTTTGGTGGTTTATCCTACCAATTTAAATTAATTCTATGTCAGGCGGGATGGGTAGGCCAAAATCTGGTTGTTGCATGCTGCATAGAATTTTGGCGGATTATAATTTGTCTCAATTTGTATTCAAAAAAACAATTGACTCGAGTCGAAAAAATGGTATGGTGACATTTCGCAAGCGTAGCTAGTCACTATGTTTGTTTCTTTCCTTTGCTACTGACGTAGCGTATACGTGTGAACAGTACAAATATAATATCATAGTGACTGGTTTTAATAATCTCTCTTTGCTTTAGTAAATACTCTAAGAATTAAATCAACCAATCAACGCGATGCATTTGCGAGTTTTAGTACTCAGTACACACGGAGTGGCGCTTCAAATCGGCACAAGAAATTAATGTCATATACGATATCGGCTATCCAGCGTACTTGTATAACAGATATCAGTGGCGATAGCACTCGCGCTCTCTTTCTCTAGGTAATGACGATCCTGAGAGATAGAAAAGGATAGAGCATGAAAAAATACGATTCCGCGCTGAAACATGTGGCTCAATCTTTGTATTCATCATTTATTACAACGGGATAGGGTAGCAGATTCCAAGTCGCGACTCAATAAATATTTCAGTAATAAAAATAATGAATAATATAATTTTTTATCTGTGGGCTTGTGGGATTGACCTTGTATAATAACTCCCCAGATTTAGCGATTCTAATTAAAGGCAGAATATAAAAAATATATCGACGCGCGTTATCATCGAACAGTTTTTCTAAATACCTACAACAAGTCGCGTCTAAAGATATTAACTGTAAATAAATGGTCAAATACGTAAAATACTAAAAATTATAACAATTAATAACATGAACAACATACATTATATATCACCTATATACATTAAGCTATATTATTCATAACTTACTTTAACAAGAATGTGAAATTAAATGATATCATATACATAGTCATTATTTAATAGCATTCTAATCAAAAATATACATTATCTAATGCTTTTTAAATGACTGAGGCCCGATTTCACCAAACTAGAATAAATTTTATTCCAGGGTATAACTTTCCGAGAACAACCGAGTTACGCGAATATAGCCCTTATATCACCAATTTTGTGAAGGAATAAGACTTATTCCTTGGATACAATCAAAATGGCGTCTTTTTTGTGGAATTTCGCCGTATACTTGGAATAAACCTTGGTGAAATCGGGCCTAAATAAAGGTTGATACTCATATAGCACTAAAAAAATGCTCGAGCATTTTGCTGCTCTGTCTGAATTGAGCCCTATTCCTTGGATACAATCAAAATGGCGTCGTTTTTGTGTAATTTCATTTGTCAGTTAGCTGTATCCAAGAGTAACGAATAGCCGTATACTTGGAATAAACGTTGGTTAAATCGGGCCGAAGGGTGGGTGTTTTGATGTGAGTTAAGGTAACCAATGATTAAAAATGCTAACAAATTCCAACCAATGGTTAGGATTTAATAGAGATTTAAACCATTGGTTACCTTAACTATGGATGAAAAAACCCACCCTAAATAAGCAATATTAAAATAAATCCAGCCGGTGTTTAATTTATTTGCATCAATTTAACGTTCCTATTGTCACGAATGCAACAACCAGTATCAAGGTGGAACGTTACACTAGCGCGGCAAATACAAAGTTTCTTGCGTTCTTTTGCCAATAATAGCTTAATTATTCAACGTGATTACATGAAAACTAATTTTGCGCAAATAAATAGAATGTATCAACAAATTACGATTAAAAGTATCACCTAGATATCATTGGTTTAGCGACAAATGGTAACAAACAATTTATTTCTTAGTTTTTCAGTCTATTGCCATTTGTCGCTAAACCAATGATAAGTAGGTGATACTTTTAATTGTAATTTATAGATACATTATATTTATTTGCGCAAAATTAGTTTTCATGTAATCACGTTGAGTAATTAAGCTATTATGAGCAAAAGAACGCAAGAAAATTTGAATTTCCCGCGCTAGTGTAACGTTCCACCTTAAGAATGAAATACACACATACATGGTCTATAGTAGGATAAATTCTATGGTATAATATGAAAGTGCATAATAATACGTTGTAATACATAGAAAACTGTGTATGATTTCCCCTAGAAATTCTTTTTTACCGGGTTAAATTATATCAAATCGCATGCCGTACCGTTATTTCATCTATAATTATGTTGAAAAGTGGCTATCGTACATTACAAAGTGACTAAACTTAGGCTGTACGTTGGAAAGTGTATTTCAATATTGAACCGTGTCTATTATATCATGACTACAACAAGTGACTACAACACATTGGAAAGTGTCTATTAAACATTGAACCGTGTCTATCAAATATTGAACCGTGTCCATCAGACATTGAACTGTGTTTAAAAACTGAACTGTGTCTATTAAACGTTGAACCGTGTTTAAACATTGAACAGTGTCTATCAAACACTGAACCGTATCTATTAAACACTGAACCGTGTAACAATGAACCGTGTCTATTAAACATTGAACAGTGTCTATCAAACACTGAACCGTATATATTAAACACTAAACCGTGTAACAATGAACCGTGTCTATTAAACATTGAACAGTGTCTATCAAACACTGAACCGTATCTATTAAACACTGAACCGTGTAACAATGAACAGTGTCTATTAAACATTGAACAGTGTCTATCAAACACTGAACCGTATCTATTAAACACTGAACCGTGTAACAATGAACCGTGTCTATTAACATTGAACAGTGTGTATCAAACACTGAACCGTATCTATTAAACACTGAACCGTGTAACAATGAACAGTGTCTATTAAACATTGAACAGTGTCTATCAAACACTGAACCGTATCTATTAAACACTGAACCGTGTAACAATGAACCGTGTCTATTAACATTGAACAGTGTGTACCAAACACTGAACCGTATCTATTAAACATTGAACAGTGTCTATTAAACATTGAACCGTGTAACAATGGACCGTGTCTATTAAACATTGAACAGTGCCTATTAAACATTGAACCATGTCTATTAAACATTGAACAGTATCTATTAAACATTGAAACGTGTACATAGATGACAAGACAAGCGAGCTCACGTTGGTTTAGACATTGAACCGTGTCTCGGAGCCGTCAGCCAGCATGAGCGTGACGGAGCGCGAGTTGGTCCACACGAGGCGAGCGAGGCGCGCGGGGTTGAGGCGGGACACGTCCGCCATCGGCGCCGTGCTGTAGCACTTCACGCAGCGGGTCTGCGCCGCGCCCAGACCGAACATACCTGGAATAGGGGAAATTTTACTTTATTGCTTGCTAGGGAAAAATAACTAATTTTTTTCATACTAGGCTTGCTATATTTTACATTCATTATCATCATCATCATCATTATTATCAATTAATATCATCACTCTGTCAGAAGGAGAGTCGGTTGTCAGCGGTGGCATAGGATACAACATACCGCCACGCATACCGCGGCTGAAGGCGCAAGCGGTGACTCATGTGTGGATGAATGATGATGATGATAGTGATGATGATGATAGTGATGATGATGGCAAGTTACTCACCAGCCGTGCTCTGCCAGAAGGAGAGGCGGTTGTCAGCGGTGGCATACGATACGAGGTACCGTCCGTCGGGGCTGAAGGCGCAAGCGGTGACAGCCCCGGAATGTGCCGCTAGAGACTGGCAACGACCAGCTCGGAGTTCGTACATTGCCAGCTGTCCGGTATGGCTGCCCACTAGTGGGAAAAAATGCTGTTATAGTGGGTATAGTAAGGAATGCTGTTGGGAACTCTTAAAAAATACATGTAACTAGCGGCCTGCCCCGGCTTCGCACGGGTACATTAATAGTTTTCGCGATGTAAGTAATCTAAATATAGCCTATGTTACTCAGGGTGAATTTAGCTTTTCAACGGTGAAAGATTTTTTGAAATCGACACAGTAGTTTTTGAGTTTATTCATTACAAACATACAAAAATACAAATCTTTCCTCTTTATAATAGTATAGTGTAGATAATGTGTTTGTGTGTGGACATTTCACGCGCCATCTAGCCCCAAACTAAGCATAGCTTGTACTATGGGAACCAGATAACTGATACAATACTTAGACACTTTTTGTTTGTAAATACATACATAGAATACAATATAACACCCAGACACAAACATCGATTTTCAACAGACAAATGCTTGTCCCGGGTGGGAATCGAACCAACAACCTTTAGTTTAGAAGGCCTAGCTACTACCAACTGAGCTATCAGGGCAGTCAAAATAATACAAAACATTAACCTCTATCAATAATTTATTATTAAAAAAAGATTTATGATTTATAAGTAGTAGTATCGCCTGCTTAGCGTAATCAGCAGATTAACTTTTGGAAACATTTGAATTACGAACGGGATTTGAACCCGCGTACATCTGTCCATAAAGCCAGGACATGCATTTTTCCTTTACATTACAAATTTGTCTAAATAACTAAATGACTGTAATAATTGTAAATGCAATCCACACCGTCTCTATTTTAGGAGGAAAGGACAGGAGATCCAGTACCTTTGAAAACGTATTACTCCGCCATTTATTTAACAATTTTTACTTATTTTAGCATACAAATTCGCAAGAGTATGACACATTTTAATAAAAAAAATATTAAAAAAATATTTTTCACTCACAATGTTTTGTCAAATTCATCAGATATGCAGAGTAAAAACCCTGAGTCGACATGACATTTGTCTAAAATATATTAATTTAAACATTTACTCTGCTTTACAAATTTACTAGGTATCAACATTTGTATTCTTTGTCCATTCTTGGTTATATTAGGTATTGTATGTATTTTCATTCTTTCTTCACATCAGATATGATATCAAAACCTAAATTGAAAAAAATGAGACTTTATGATTGAAATGAATCTTATTACTAGACTGTGTGAAGTCTCAGGATGACGTGCGCACTGCAGTGTCACGCAAAACTATATTAATTTAGAGTTCCGAGTGATACTGCAATCTGTTATGGGCAGCCGTGACGCTTAACATCAGGCGAAGGATTAGCTCGTCGCGTCATTCATTTACATAAAAAAATATAATTATTTTATTATACAAATTACAATTTACGTAGCACATTTGTTAGATTTTTTTCAGTAATATTTTTTTAACATAAAATATTATTATACTATGATCATACGGTGATGGGTTCATACGGTTCCTAGAAAAAAGAAGATTTCATTAATACCTGCGATTCTCCGTGTAGCTGGACAGTGGGAGACCTGGTTGTACCGGCATATCGCCGGGAACACCTCGTTGAGGCCTTTACTCTTCAAGTGGGATTGGTCCACGCAGTGAAGGATTATGTCCATTACCTTGACAACAAAGAAGGGTAATTGTTATATTATACTAGCTGCTGAAGTAAACAACACGACCATTCCCAAAGGGAATCCGATTCGAAATCAGATTCCCTTTGGGAGCGTAGGTTCGGATCCTACCGGCTGCGCCATGAAGTAAACAACACGATAGCTAGTTCAAGACTCTCTTTATTCATTATTTCATGCCTACCCTACACATACAAACAATAACAAATCCAGTACAGCTGCGCCCCGCGGTTTCACCCGCCGATAAAAAGTAGCCTATATATTAATCCAGTACATAAGCTATCTATATTCCAAGGAGTAACAAACATACATACATACAAACTTTCAGCTTTATAATATTAGTGTGATAATTTGAAAATTAAATAAAACAATAAGTTAAGTAGGTGAGATGTAGCATACTTAGTTCTACAATACATGTTATACCTATATTAATATCTAATTGTAACATTTATTATTTTCATATCCAATATAGCCAGTATTTAACCAGATCTCAGTAGTTTCACTTGTCTCCCAAAACACCCGTCCTCACATGGCGACCCCGCCAGTGACGCTGCGCGCGCGAATTTGATATCTACCAAATAAGGGAGTGCTTTATAAACATTCAGCGAGCTCGTGCATTTAATCTAGCTGTGATCATGTGCAATTTAATTGTGATCCCGGTCGTTTACCGTCGTAAGCAAGGATGGGTAAAACGCAATCCAAGGAAATTGTAATTGCCCAAAACGCGGCAGGAGGCGCGAACCACGTGTCCTTGGAGGACCTGCGGTATCACCTATCCACAACAAATATTTTGATGTTAATTATTACCATTTTGGCGGTGCTGGCGGTGTTTTACATTGCGTTCCGAATGTATCGGAAATGTCACCTGCGTTGGGTCAGGCAAGAGTTTGCGAATAACGCAAGTAGAGGATCATTTCCTCGACGACGTCAGATTTATCCCGATTTGAAGATTGACGACACCAGAGTATAAGGCGAAGATCTACTTATATGAAGTGAATGTTTGTGTATTGGTGATAGTATAAGAAATGTGTTTTTTTACAAGTAAGAAGAGATTTACCTACGGGGCGGTACTTAATGGAACAATGAACAAAGGAAAACAATTTATATAAGATAATGATTGGTAACCAATATTCCAGGTACATATAAGTTTTATTTATACACTCATTATATTGTAAGCCAACCAGATTTAATAGTTTTATTAATGAATGGCAGAATATTTAAAAGAATTTTATACTGAACTATCAGAAGTTAGAACTTACTTGATTAAAATTGGCCCCTCTCGGAGGCAAGGTGCTGTATTAGATAAAAAGTTAAAAGAGGCTCAAATTATTATTGGACGGTATAATAATTATTTAGAAAACATAAGTAAAATTAAAAGAAGCGTAGAAGAAGAAAGGGATATAGCAGAATCTTGTGAGAATATTAAAAAAATATTTGCAGAGATAAGTAGCTTGTGTCAGCAAAAAGAGACTATAAGTTGTATATTAAACATGGCGTTTGACCTCAAAGTTGCTTTGAACTTATTACCGGTGATGACGGACGAAATCTCTAATACGAGACAATTAATAGATGGTATTGACTACTACGGTTCGGTTCTTGACACTACTTCACACAGAAAATTGATTAATTTTGTATTGAAAAGTAGGTTGTCACAGGGTGCTAAATTAAAATTAGCATCAGAATATGATACTGTCGAGATGCTTTTGACTGCCATGAAACAAATTTTACTGCCACAAAAATCGGCGAGTGCATTGCAAAAACAATTGCTCAATTTTAGGCAGAATGATTTGACTATAGATGAATTTGGGAAAAAACTTTCCGAAATATTTGTTGACCTTACGATAACACAATCCGAAGGTGACTCAAAAAAATACGATATATTAAAAACAGTCAATGAAAAACAAGCTATCAGACAGTTTAGTGATGGATTGCGCAATCGTAGGATCAGCACTATTATTGCTGCACAAAAATTTGGGTCTTTAAAGGACGCTGTACAGACTGCGGTCGATGAAGACACTACATTGTCAAACTCCACAGCTGAAATTCTATCGATGAGACGAAATAGTAATAATAACACGAACTATAATAACAATTTCAGGCAGCCAACGTATTATTACAACCAGAGAAGCCGCAGTAGAGGTGCGTACAGAGGTGCATTTCAGCAGCGTGGCTACAACCACGGATACCCGGCGCGCGGCCGAGGGTGGCAGACGAGCGCAGGCGCTACACCGGAGTTCCAGCAGCCTCAGAGTAGAGGCCATTATCGAGGTAACCTTTCTAATAGTACCTATAGGGGAAATAATTCCCATGGACATGTTCGTGTACTAACTGAGAGTGATGATCCGCAACCGCAAACAAGTGCCACAACACAGGATTATTCAGCAGAAGAATGCGAAAGTGAGTTTTTTCGGGCCTAAAAGTTGTAGTATATTAGCATGTGATAGTAGTTATTGCATAGAATTATTAGTAGGTGACTGCCAAACATTAAATTGGCTAATCGATACAGGCGCATCCATATCAGCCGTAAAGTATAAATATGTGCAAGAGTTCAATATCCCAATCTGTAAAGAGGACATAGTCATAAATGGAATAGGAGGCAAAGTCCATGCAATAGGATACGTAAATTTACAATTATCGACACATGAACAAAACATTGTCCATAAATGTTATGTGTTTGATTCGCTTCCATGTAAGGCGCATGGAATTCTGGGACAAGACTTTCTAAGCAAATATAGATCGGTTATTGACTTTAACAACAATCTTTTGTCATTATGGTGCAACGAGAAAGAGATTGTTTTACAACTATTTAACTCGAAGGATTATTTAATGACTTTACCTGCTAGGACAGAGTCTATACAATACATAAGTACGAACTTGACGGATGAGTGTGTGGTATGCGCTAAGGAAATATGTGAGGGAATATACGTAGCTAGTACATTAGCGAGTCCTGTGAAAGGTAGAATACCAATAAGAGTTTTAAATACAACCACTAATGACGTCACAATATCAGAATTAAATCTCGACATACAGAGTTCCAAAGAATACGATGTTTGTATTTTTGACAGAAATGCGAAAAATGCAGAACGAGTAAAGCAGTTGTTCTGTAAATTGAATTTAAAACATTTAAATAGGGAAGAGAAAATCAGCATCGAAAGTTTATGCGCAAAATATTCAGATATATTTTATTTGGACGGCGACAATTTATCAACCACAGATATTTATAAACACTCAATTACAATAAAGCAAGATACCCAACCAATCTATTCTAAACCATACAGATTACCTCATTCTTTGAAAAATGAAATTAAAAGTCAAATCGACTCAATGTTGAAGGACGAAATTATAGAACCATGTCAAAGTGAATGGTCAAGTCCTATTTTACTCGTACCAAAGAAATCGGACGGTAATGGGAACAAGAAATGGCGCTTAGTGATAGACTATAGGAAACTCAACAACGTTATACACGATGACAAATTCCCTCTTCCCAATATTACGGAAATATTAGACTCGTTATCTGGATGTATGTATTTTTCACATCTAGATTTACACCAAGGTTATTATAATGTCAGTTTAGAACCAGACAGCCGCAAGTATACAGCGTTTGATTCGGGAAGGTATCGAATGACCCGACTTCCACAGGGACTTAAAACCAGTCCCAGTTCTTTTTCTAGGATGATGACAATGGCAATGACAGGTTTGACTTATGAAAAGTGCCTAGTATACCAAGACGATCTGGTCTGCTTCAGCCGTGATTTACCATCGCACATTAGGAACTTACAGGATATTTTCGAACGATTGCGAAAAGTCAACTTGAAATTAAACGCTCAGAAATGTGATTTCTTGCAAAAGGAATTGCTCTTTTTGGGGCATGTTGTTACTTCAGAAGGTGTCATTCCCGATCCCAGTAAAATAAATGTTGTGAAGAATTATCCAGTTCCCACAAGTACAGACGAAGTTAAGCGATTCGTAGCTTTCGTAAATTATTACAGGAAATTTATTCCTAATTTTGCAGAGAAAGCTTTTCCTCTAAATAGTATGTGTAGGAAGAATGTATTGTTTAATTGGAACGAAGAATGTCAAAAATCATTTGATTTACTGAAGCAAAGCGTAATTTCACACCCAGTATTACAGTATCCTGATTTTTCCGAGACTAATCAGTTTATTTTACAAACTGACGCATCCGGGTACTCCATTGGTTCAGTATTATATAATGGTAATGGTAGGCCAGTGGCATATGCAAGCAGGAGTTTGAATAAAGCAGAGAAAAGATATCCAACTATAGAGAAAGAGTTACTGACAATTGTTTGGTCAGTTAAACATTTTAGACCTTATTTATATGGGCGAAGGTTTACAGTTCAAACGGACCACAAACCTCTCATAGCTTTATTTGGAATGCGAGATCCTTCGAGTAGATTGATGAAGTTTAGATTGATTTTGGAAGAATATGATTTTATAGTGGAGTATTTGAAAGGGAAAAATAATGCAGCATCTGATGCATTGTCGCGCTTGCATATAACGTCAGAGGATTTGAAAGAGATGAATAATAGTGTTACTAGTATAAATGTAATGACACGAGGTCAAAAGGCACGGCAACAAGCACAAGGTGTTATTACTTCTCACGCTGATCAGCCTGATAATCTGAAAATCGTAGAAATTCAAAATAAACCTAAACATTTAGTTGAATTACGTTTTATAAACAATAATGAATTGAAGCATTATCGTAACACGAATAGAATAAAATATGAAAACGACTGTTTTTGTTTTGTGCCATCGATAAATACAATTTTTATAAATCCAGCGTCTCGATCGCAACTATCGCCAGGCGAATTCGTGAGAGAGTTGGAAAAATTTTGCAGAAAATGTGAATTAGAAGAAATATATTTTATAAAGAGTAACAATAATAGTGATTTTATAGGAAAGGTAATAAATGAGGTACAGAAAATACGCATGTGGTCAGGACCACGATTGTGTGTACTAAAAGATGTAGAGAGAGTAGATAGAAAAGACGACCAACGTGTTATTATAAATGACTTTCATCTTTTGCCCACCAGTGGTCACGCGGGCATACGACGAATGCTAAATAATATCAAAAAATATTATTTTTGGCCTGGTCTAGAAGTGGATGTCACAGAATTTGTTAAAAGATGCGATAAATGTCAGAGACAAAAACATTCCTCGCACCATACAAAAGAACCAATGGTCATAACCACTACGGCAACATCAGCATTCGAAAAAGTTTATTTAGATTTGGTAGGACCTTTGGATAGAGATTACAGTAACTATACATATATCTTGACCGTACAATGTGAACTGAGTAAGTATGTGGAAGCATATCCATTAATTTGTAAGAGTTCCAGTGAAGTAGCTAGAAATTTTGTTAATAATTTTATTCTCAGGTATGGAATCCCACGGGCTATAGCACACGACATGGGTACAGAATTTCTGTCAGCAACAATGAAAGAGGTATGTGAGCTTTTGCATATAAAACAATTACAGTCGACAGCGTATCATCATCAGAGCATCGGTGCATTGGAGAACTCACATAAACACTTGGGTAATTATTTAAGGTTACAAACCGAAAACCATGCAGAAGCGTGGAGCACATGGCTACCTTTCTGGTGTTTTTCGTACAATACATCAGTACACACTGCGACAAAATTCACCCCATATGAGCTTGTTTTTGGCAAAAAATGCATTTTACCGTCGAATTTCAATTCTGGTCAAGTTGATCCTCTGTACAACTTCGACAATTATCCCGCAGAATTAAAATTTAGAATACAAACTACACAAAAAGAAGCACGAGATAACTTGATCTCCAGTAAAATAAACAGGAAAATCAAATACGACCGTAATATCAACCCGGTGTCATACAAATCGAATGATTTAATTTTACTAAAAAACGAAACCGGTAATAAATTCCAATGCATCTACTCAGGTCCTTACACTGTAATCAGAGAATGTTCTCCGAATGTCGAAATCATGAAAAATAACAAAAGCTATTTAGTGCATAAGAACAGGACTAAAATGTATATGCCACCTGTTTCTTTATAATTAGTATTAGAAATCATAAATAATAGAATATTGAATACCTAATTAAAATAATATTACTTACGTATGTACATTAAGAATGGAACGTAGTATATTATGATCTTGTAATAAAAAATATAGCTTACTTTCTATCTAAACTATTATTAGGATGTAAAAAAAAACCTATGCGTGCGCAACCATTATGTAATCAATTAGTACCTATTATTATTATTATTATTCAACGATAAAAAAAAAAGGTAGGAAACTTTAGCTTAAAAATAAAATATATTAACATATATTTTATTTTTCAATTGCGGTGAAGATGAGATGTAGCATATACTTAGTTCTACAATACATGTTATACCTATATTAATATCTAATTGTAACATTTATTATTTTCATATCCAATATAGCCAGTATTTAACCAGATCTCAGTAGTTTCACTTGTCTCCCAAAACACCCGTCCTCACAAGGTAAACTACTAGAAAGATTGTTTTTTGATGTTGAAATGATGGAAAGTGATTTCGAGCATAAAGCCACCGATACTGAGCTATGAAGCCCTAGTTTTTGACTACTAGTATTATAAGTAGTATATCAAACTGGAATAGAAGCAGCCCCCGTGTTCCAGACGTGTTCAGCCGATATTTACCATACGATGACAAACCAAAATTAACAACAATAAAAAGGTCATAAGAGGATAAAACAGCTGATACTGGGTTAGCTAAAGCTGACACAGCAGTGGCACTGCACTGGCATATAGCGACGTGGCCAATTACTGACACGAGTTTGGAAAAGTACTGACATTATTGGAACAAAAACTGACACGGGTTTGGCAAAAAACATAGTGCTGTCACTGGTGGACAGTGACCCACCTCAACCAATAACTTTTTCAGTTCATTTTGCATCCTGTCTATAAGTAATTCCATTCCCCTTATCACTTCCATATTAGTACAGTTGTGACACAATGCTGGCAAAGTACTGACACGAATGTAACAAAAACTGATACGAGTGTAACAAACATGCTCAATCTATTTACGCACAAGTTCCAGCATGTCCACATATTCAATGGTAGCCTAACAGAAATTATCTGTGAGTTTGTTGTTTTATACGCATATTGTTTAAGATAGGGAGCGTTTTGGGGATTTAGACTGTAAACTTATTATCGTTTTATAAATAAACGAATAAATAAAAATTGACACGAGTGCAACAAAAACTGACACGAGTGCAACAAAACTGACACGAGTGCAACAAAAACTGACACGAGTGCAACAAAAACTGACACGAGTGCAACAAAACTGACACGAGTGCAACGAAAGCTGACACGAGTGCAACAAAACTGACACGAGTGCAACAAAAACTGACACGAGTGCAACGAAAGCTGACACGAGTGTGGCAAAAAACTCACACTGTGGTGGCACAGTGACTCACCTCAACCAGCAACTCCTGCAGTTCATTATGCATCCTGTCTATAAGTAGTTCTATTCCCCGCAGCACCTCAGCCCGGCCGCGCTGCAAGGCGTGGTACGCGGGCGACGGTTGGCCGCTCTGTGCTGCGGCGGCGCAGCGGGCGACCTCACGAGCCATTGTTGTTATGAATGCTGCTGGTCTAAGGGAGATAAATTAGTAAGTAAGTAAGTTAAACTAATCGTGGTCATTGAAAACATTAAATTTTTTTGAAGGTACGGAAATTCCAAAACCGTTTTATCTTCTAAAGAGCTCACTTAAAAAAGCATCAGATTTTTTCAATTAGTATTTCTCAAGTTATCGTTAAAAAAAGTAAAGTGAGGCTAAATACACGTGTGAAGCCTAATTTGTGTCAGCGACTGTCAAAAAAAAATTTAAAACAAAGGCGTTGAACTTCTTCCTCTCGCTTCTAGGTAAAATCTTCATTTAACTTCACTTTACCCGAAATTTAAAAAATCTAGAAATTTCATCATCATTATCATTAACAGCCTGAAGACGTCCACTGCTGAACATAGGCGTCTCCCAGAGCGCGCCACTGTGAGCGGCTGCTCGCCTCCTGCATCCATCGGCTCCCCGCGGCTTTCACCAGGTCGTCGATCCACCGAGTGGGAGGCCTACGCTGCGTCTTCCGGTTCATGGTCGCCACTCGAGAACCTTTTTCTTTTTTCTTTCTTTTCTTTCTAGAGATTAATCTATCGCTAAAAAAACGTCTGTTATTTTTTCACTAACTATTAGTAAAAATTATAAAAACTGGGGGCAAAATTTCACACGTTGTCAATTGATTATATGAGGCGGTAGCGAGCTATGATATTAAAAATTATTTTTTCCTCACCTGGCAGTAGCGATGAGTGTCAGGGCATGTCTTGCAGTGCGGCACGAGTCCGCTTGCGGAGTGAGCGGTAACCCATAACTCATGGACGGGACAAGCTTGTCCGCGTCGGAGCACATCTCCAGTAGACCTACATGGAGTAATACATAAAAGTGAGGATTATTAACAAATTCACAGAACTGGAAACTATACAGTGTAAGAGCAGTCAAAGGTCATAACTCAATCACGAAGCTCGTTTAAATCTCGTTAATACAAGATGGCAGTGGTGTCGTTTTTTCTATCCGGAGACGTTTAGTTAACGTTTTTATTGGGATTTCTCGGGAAAAGAGATATGTCGTTTTTTATAGCTCATGATAGCCCTGCAGGTAATCTATTAAGGAGACGGGTAGAGCCAGATAAGCAGGTCCTAATCCGTTCAAAGAAACATCAACCTTAAAGTCGTAGTCTTAAATATCAATACAGTCTGCACTTCAGCGCGGCTCTTACAACAAAGACAACGCACGGAATGACTGATATTGACGGTTTTTAATTAATATCTATTTGCATATAGTAATTTTCAAAGTTATTAAGTCATCACGACATCTGAATGTCTGTTGGGAATACACTAATTTATTTTTTGTAAAAATATATTCGGTAGAAGCTCTGTAAAATGGGAACATTTAAATTTTTTGAGGGAGGTTTGCGATTTTCTTCTATAGGTAAAGCTATATTTATTAATCTTGTATTTGCGGTCATCACAAACGACTTATTGAAATGAATTACATGATATATTAAATTCAAAGCTCCGCATGTTCTAATTACGCCGGGAAACGTGCCATAAAACACCTTGCTTGGTCTACCCGCCGCCTTAACAAAAACAATAACACCTCTAAACGCTAGTCACGGCACCACCTGTTATTACTTTTATATAATGATGTGCTTGCCGTCAATAGCTCCCATATACTCACCCAGTAGCACATGGTTGACGTCCTGATAGAGCTCCTACACACCGATATCACAACCTATCAAGCAATCTCACAACCAGGTCATCTTATAACAACAAACAATAACACCCCTAAACGGCACCACTGTGCTATGAGTTTTGTATAATATAAATAAATGTAAACACAGCGCCATCTAGCCCCAAACTAAGCATAGCTTGTACTATGGGAACCAGATCACTGATACAATACTTAGATACTTTTTGTTTGTAAATACATACATAGAATACAATGTAACACCCAGACACAGAACAAATACCTATGTTCATCACACAAATGTTTGTCCCAAGTAGGAATCGAACCCACAGCCTACAGTTCAGAAGGCAGGGTACTATCATCTGAGCTATCAGGCCAGTCAAATAATGTGCTTGCCGTCTATAGGGGCGTTCGGATTGGGATCAGTATCGTTTTTGGCATTTGCAAAATTAGCGATGTTGTAAACCGTTCGGTTTGAGAATGTCGCCAATAATGCCATTTTTACCACTTTTACTCACTACCCAAAACGAACGCAAAATAACCAAATGCGGTTTGTTATCTCAAATGTCATAAAACAAATTGTTGGAATTTTACATTACACACGTAAACTTACGTCTTCCTTCTCACTTCTCCGTGCTATATTATTACGATAACTACAATTTTCACAATAAAAATCAGTAATTTTTACATAACCGCGCCAAAAATTGTACGTCAATCTCTATAGAGAACGATCACTTTTAACCCACCTCCGCAGGTGGGTCAAAATTGGCAGTTCACGGTGGCATTTTTAACTGTTTTCGAGCTATCCGAACGGTGAACGAAAACTGTTAAAAACGCAACTTTTGCTCACACATTCCCAAAACGAACGGTGCATGTGATCATTTTTGTCGTTTTTAACTGTTAATTTCGTCACCAGTAGGCTATCCGAACGCAGGCTATAGGTCCCATCCACTCACCCAGCAGCACATGGCTGACGTCCAGGTAAGGCTCCCACACGGTGAAGCCGCGGCCGAGCAGGTCCACGGCGGCGCGGCGCAGCGGCGTGTGCGCCGGCAGCCGCCCCGTCGCCGGCGACAGCAGCAGGTGCGTCAGCGCCAGGGCCGTCAGCCGGCCCAGGTTGGTGGACGAACTCAGGGCGAAACCTTGAGGAAAGGAAAGATCTCATCATCAGCCTGAAGACGTCCACTGCTGAACGTAGGCCTCCCCCAGAGCGCGCCACCTTGAGCGGCTGCTCGCCTCCTGCATCCATCGGCTCCCCGCGGCTTTCACCAGATTGTCGGTCCACTGAGCAGGGGGCCGGCCTACGCTGCGTCTTCCGGTTCGTGGTCGCCACTCGAGAACCTTTCTTCCCCATCGGTAGTCAGTTCTACGAGCGATGTGGCATTGCCATTTCAACTTGCTAATTCTAAGAGCCTATATCGGTCACTTTAGTTCTCCTGCGGATCTCCTCGTTCCGGAGCTTATCTCGCAGTAGTAGTTAAGGTAATGGTTGAAAATTCTAACTACAAGTCAGAATTAGATTTTTTAAATTATTCTTCTATCTATCTTTTTTATAACTATTTTTTTTCTGGACTGACTGATTGACTGACAGAACATACAGCCCAAAACTTAAGAGTATAGACTAAAAGCATAGAAAGAACGTCATTCATTATCTGTCAAGCGTACCACTTTTTTGGACACTTTTTATATGAAGTGGACACTTTGATGTGAATGAGTCTGACAGATTTGTATAGAAAAAACAGTTGACTCGAGTCGAAAAAATGGTACGGTGACATTTCGCAAGCGTAGCTAATTACTATATGTTTGTTTCTTTCCTTTGAGCAGTACAAATATACTATCGTTTTGATGATCCTTCTTTGCTTTTAGCTATACTCAAGGCCCAAAACCTCTGGACATAGAGTCTTCATATTTGGAAGATGTCTAACTTTGACGAAAGGGTTTCTGAATCTGGTGTTTAAATATGTACAAAATGCTGATGAAGCCGCCAGTTGTCTCCATTTTATTAAATTCCCTTTTCTGTTAAAGAAAGAAAAAAAGAAAATACATTTATTCAGGACATCACACAACACTGCATTACAATAAATACTCTTTTTTTTTTGAACGACGAGCGACGAGCTAGTCGCTCGGCTGGTGTTAAGCGACACGGCCGCCCATAACAGATTGCAGTGTCACTCGGAACTCCAAACTTAAATTTCGCGTGACACTGCGCACTGCGCACGTCATCCTGAGACATCAGACAGTCTAAACAGTTTTCTAGACTGTGAGATCAGTTCTTAAGTCTCATTTGCCCAGTAATTTCACTATCTACAATGCTCTTCAAACCGGAACACAGTAGTGCTTGCCCACTATTGCTTGGCGGCAGAATAACTGGCAAAGCGGTGGTACCTACCTAGACGAACTTTGCAGAAAAGTCCTACCACCTAGTGAAAAATCTCGGGACTCAGCATGCAGTTAAGGAATATTAACGAATACTCTAATCCGGAGCTTCGATTACACTCGAACCATTTAATAGAATGGACATATCTTGTCACAGCAAATATCTGTACAATATATTTGAATAGCAAACTGACCTTCAACGACTGAACTCTTCCTGCTGTCGCCATCTTTACGCCTCTTGTTGCCGACCCCTGAAACAGAAATAAATAAATAACGCCAACGATCACACGCTTACATAGATCCTGGACCCTAACTAAGATTCCCTTGCTAAACATAAGCCTCATGCCATAATCACCACGCTTGGCAGGCGGCTTGGTGATCGCAGAAGATTTTAATGCACCTCAGAGCATGCTGCTGCCCGTTCTCTGGATATTCCCTTAGCCGGCTCTTACGGCCCCCACGGGAAGAGATGGGGTGGTGCTGTTGTCACATCGGGACCACACGGCCAGCCGTTCGGTCATCCGTTGCAATCTGTAAATTCATGTGCGCTTACCTTCACTAGTAATATCCTGCCCGAACTCAGCCCCGATGACACCGAGCAGCACGACCGCTGTGGTTTGCTTCCGTTTCAGCTCTGCGATGGAAGAGGGCTTGCGGATGATCTCTTCTTCTTCCTCTTCGAATTCCTCTTCTTGCTGTTATTGAAGAAAAATAAACGATACAATGTTGAAGAATGTGTCGCTTCGTGTTCTCTCGATGTTTACTGTTCTCTTATATAGAGTTAGTCTTTTTTTTATAAAATGAATGGACAAACAAGCTGACGGCCTGCTTGATGGTAAGCAGTTACCGTCGCCTATAGACACCACCAGCACCAGTCTTATTGAATCTTAACTTTGACTTGATCTTGCAAGATTTTAAATGTATATAAAAACATTATCATCATCATCATCATCATCATCAACAGCCTGAAGACGTCCACTGCTAAACATAGGCCTCCCCCAGAGCGCGCCACCTTGAGCGGCTGCTCGCCGCCTGCGTCCATCGGCTCGCCGCGGCTTTCACCAGATCGTCGGTCCACCTAGTGGAGGTGCCTACGCTGCGTCTCCCGGTTCGTGGTCGCCACTCGAGAACCTTTCTTCCCCATCGGTTGTCAGTTCTACGAGCGATGTGGCCTGCCCATTGCCATTTCAACTTGCTAATTCTAAGAGCTATATCGGTCACTTTAGTTCTCCTGCAGATCTCCTCGTTCCGGATCTTATCTCGCAGGGAAACACCGAGCATAGCTCGCTCCATAGCTCGCTGCGCGACTTTGAGCTTAGTAATGAGGCCAACAGTAAGAGACCATGTCTCAGAAGTAAATGTCATCAATAAACACATTAAACATCAATAGAATTTAATTTAATTAAAAATGATTAAGTAGTTGGTATCTTTTGATTTGATAGGCGTTATCTTTACAGTATTTGTGTTGTTGTGGACCATGCTGGTTGGTGTGATTCTCAAGGATCTCTCAATAAGTAGGTGATATCTGGCAACACGCTGGTACGTCTTTCTCGAAAAAGCCATTTTGCGAACAGACTATACATACCTAGGTCATTTTGCTAATAGGTCTAATGTCGACTAAACCATGACAACTCTGAAGAACTTCAGCCAAACTAAAATTAATGCATTTAATTTACCTTTTCCACTGGTTCCTTGGGAGCTGCATGCGGGTTTATGCTCTCTGTGTGCGTGTATAGAGGCAAGAATTGCGCCCAGTTGTCGACGAGTGTCTTACGACCTTTCGGGCCGAGCCTAGAAAACACAGATGCTTTTAAAAACAAACGAAAAAGAGGTTTAATCGTACCTACTGTTTGTGCCTGACTAGTTTAGATATCATTAGAAAATGGCTATTTATTTATATTGAAACGTAAATAAACACCCTATTTCCATTTTTCCGTCTTGGAAAATAACTAAAGCAACAGGAATTAATAGGTATGTTAAAAAAAAAACAAATGTGTCACAAAATCAATCAGCCAACATAATTTCTCAGGTACGAAAAATTTTTTAGACGAAGCCTCCAGTCCCCAGTAGAGGATAGCATAATGTTTGGAAGCGTTTCCAGTCTGGAAAATGTTAACGTCAAAAATGCAGGTCCCGTACATTCTATCAAACATCATTCTATTGAATAAAACTCTAAGAAACCTTTCCCGACCTATTTGACCAAGCGAACGAAATGAGCGAATCGTCTCTTTTTCAGCTTGGGCAAAAATAATTGCACTCGCCGGCCGGCTGCTCTTCTCTACAGCTACGCATTTCTTCACCGATTCTTATGAAATTTTGTCTTTTTCTTCTTCTCGTATCGGCAAGTGGTCAGCCCTGGTGTCAGAATTTTTAGGCCAAAAGTTTCTGACTTGGCTTAACGACTATTGTCTTACAACAACAGCCGGGACCGACGGCTTGACGTGCCCTCCGAAGCACGGTAGCGCTCATTTGTAAATACCACTTTTTGCTGAAGCGGTCACACATCAAAGTAGTGACCGCAGCCAACGTGAAATTTTGTGAGCTGGTTCGATAGCTATATAGAATTTATGTGTCGCGTCTGTCGTGAATTTATTAATTGATTCTTACTTCTTAATGTTAAGAGATTAAGATGTACAGAAATACTTTTTTGGTTAGCAAAACTGGCGGAAGGGCCTCATGACTGGCTGAACCTTCAGCTGCTTTAGCTGCCAGATGGTCGAAAAAGCAGTCGCTTCTCGTTGGTCGGCAGAAGCGTCAAGACGTATCACATTTGCTAATTCACTCTGTAGTGGAAGTTTGTAGAAGAAACAAGAAACATAGAAAAATGGAGAAGGTCTTCTACGTGTTTCACTGCAGGTCAGTTTTTGGAACTTTTCAAAATGGCGGGGTTGAAAACGTAAAACACATAATATTTTTGATCCATTTCGAAAAATGTTCAAGAGACTCGCAAGGTCTACAGCTCACAGAGTCACTAGTAAATATTTATGTAAACAGAGGGTATTTGTAAAAACTCACCTGCCAAGTTCGGCAAGCAGCAGCGCTTGTGCCGCATCGCGCACTTCCAAGCAATGGTGCTGCCATCTACGGGCAAGCATTTCCACTTGCGGACGCTTGAAGCTCTTAGCACCTGGAACATAATGTACATGTACTTTATTAAAAACTAGTTACGCCCCGAGGTTTTACCCGCGGATCAAAAGTATCTTCCAAACTTTATCGAAATTGGTCCAGTAGTCACTGAGATTAATGGTAACAAACATTCACATACACACAATCACACACACCCGCACACATACTATTGTTTGTGTGATGGTAAACTCAGTTCTATTCTTTATCACAATCCGCAGCTGAACGATCTGAGGTTCCGTAAAGTCTTAGAAAATCCGGAAATAGCCTCTCAAATTCCGTAAGTAGTCCATGAAATTCTGTAAAAATCATTTGCGATTCTGTAAATAGCCTCTGAAAATCTGTAAATAGCCTCTGAAATTCCAAATGACTTATCAATATAAAATCAGCAATATTGGTATCAGCGCTATTCTTTCCCCACTTACCAGCAGCGACCACCTTATCAGGCAGTAATACGCAGTGTAAGGTGGCGAGTAGAGACCAGCCCTGCTTGATGTGGGCCTGTTGAGCTGCCAGCTGCTCCTCCCGTTCCTCATCACCAGCCCATGATGTAGAGCTTCTGGTTGAGGGTCTGTGCAGTGGAAATGTAATGGTCAATAATGATTTCTTATAGGTGAGCGTGCTCATCGTCATCCGCATTAGTCAAACGCAAGTCTATATAGGTTTTTTTTTCAATACGGTTAATTTATGCATTCACATCTTCAAGGGAATATATTCAGGGAATGAGCAACAGCATTCTCGTCGGCTGTGACCACAAGATGCCTGCCAAGCGTGGAGATTATGGCAACACACGGTCCCGTACGTGGCTATGGACCGATGATGGGGGAAACCTATGTTGAGCAGTGGAGGTTTTCTGACTGATGATGTTTATGAGTAAGTTGCCAACACATCCTCACCTATGCAGCCTCCTGGCCTGCTCCTGTTCAGGCACGAAGCTGGCATTGCTCATCGACATTAGAGTGTTGGCAAGAGCCACGATGGACAACAGGTGGTTGGTGGTCAGAGTCGTGCTCAACTCCCAGTGGAGTTTCGAGGAGAACAGTCTGGAATATCGAAAATATTAGGCTGTAAATACACCATGGCGTTCTATGATGAAGACTTTATGATTTGTAGTAAAAGGTAACGAAATAGTGTGGCTCATCAGTAGCACCATGGAATAAGGAGGAAAGGAATGCCAATACACCAAAAAACAGCGTAGATCAGAAATATGTCAAAAACCGTTTTATACCTAGATGGCACGGCAAAATGAGCGGGCTATACGGCTAGCTACGGCGGGCTAGGTTTAAAACGTTTTTTGGCATATTTCTACGCTCACTTATAGTCCGCTCATTTCGCAGAGCGATCTAGGTTTAAACGCTGTTTTCTTGGTGTATTAGTATTCCTTTCCACCTTGTTCCTTGGTAGCACGTAATACATCCCTGGTTCGAAACCAGCTTTCCTCTGCTAATGACTTCCACGTTATGTGCGGAATTCGCATCACTTTTACAACGGTGAAAGAAAACCTCGCGAGGAAACCGGTGTGTTCGAAACTCACAAAAAATCGAAGACATGTGCCATCCACCAAGAATATCTAGGTCTACATGGTGGGGTATAGCCTACACTCTTACCCTGTGCGAAAAGGCTTGTGTTTCAGTCCTAAATTGCACTGGCTTTTACAACGGTGAATGAAATTGGCATGTGAAATAATCACAAAAATTTAAGAACATGTGCCATCCACCGAGTATGCCATCTATATTGTCCAGCGTGGTGGCTTATGGGCTACAGTCTCCATGTGAGAGTAAGCCCGTGACATTGAGCTGAATTGACGTATATATGTGTAGACCTTCCACAGACCTGGTAAGTTTCTCCTGGTGCAACAGTTCTGGGGGTAGACCGGACGTGTTGAGGATAGGGTCATCAGGGGCAGCAGCGCAGGCCTCCGCCCACCCTCCGAGCCACGTCGGCAGTTGCACCGCCATGTGGCCGTGACGGGAGACCACGCCAAAGCATACTGGCACCTGGAGTATACCAGTATTTATTGCTGAACCATCGCTAAACCAAAAAGGAACTTGAGTGCTTTTTGTAAACTTAGCTGAAATTCCGCTGTAAGTGCGCTACCTAATTTGATGGAGGAAATCAGCAGAAATCAATCTTAAAAAATACGCCTCCTCCATGTCTTATGTTTAACTGTACTTTGGCAGTGTAATACCTATATGCAAAAATAATCATTCCCTAAAATATTATTTTTTTGTGGTTCTGATGAGGTAGCTCATTCAAACCGACGCGTCCTGATGCGAATCCCGCTCTACTACCGTTCAAATTATGTGCGGAAATTGCTCTCACTCTTACAATGGTCAAGAAAATCAACGTGAGGAAACTGCCAGGTTTCCTCGCACGACGAAGAAAGAAAAAAAAAAGAAATTGGCAGGTTCAAGAAGCCCAAAAATTCGAGGGCTTTTATCATCCACCAACTCGCACTTGTCCAGCGTAGTGATGGCCTACATTCTCCATCTGAGAGAAGGTCCAAGATCCGTGTCCCAGCAATGGGAACGTAAGAGCTGATGATATTATTTATCCACGAGTAGCATCACATGAGCTGATGACATCGACATACCACTCCTCTCAAGAAAGCGTTTGACCAATGAGAACGCAACAAAAGGTTTATGATATGATTTACGCGATCGTTCATTGGTCAAACGCTTTCTCGAGAGAAGAGATACGTCGATGTCTACAGCTCATGCTACCCCTGATGACAACTTACCATAGGTCTGAGCAGCCCAAGTTTCGATTCGCAGACCCTGTCCAGGTCAGGATCTAAGCCCCAAGCATGGAGCAGAGAGATCAGAATCTGAGCTATCTCCATGGTATGTGGTGGTTCAGCCAGCGACATGTCTCTGGGACGATTCCTCTTCGAGTGGTGGGGGTCATCTAGAACAAAGAAGGTTAGATTAAGAAAACTTATTTTTTGAGGGTTCTTTCTTTCATCAGATAGCGTAGCGTTTGGCCACAGTTAGCCTCAGGTTAGGTGATAGTATGGTCGAAAGTGGCGCTTCGCTACGCCTGGATAGGGAACTGGATCTCAAGTGAGGCTGCGGGCGCTGTTACACGTTTTCAAGTACTTGACGGCCGATTCTTAAGTTATATTTTTTATGTGGCAAATTGCGCCCCTGTTGGCAAGTGGCCAGATTGTGATTACAACAGTGCCGTTTTAGTACTGACAGCATAGAGTAATGTTTACACTACCAGAGATTACTTTGTTGCGCGGTAGTGTGTCCTCTATTATGTATATCATTGGTGATGTTTAGTAACATTCGTATGTTAATAGTTATATAAAATCAATGAACTTGAATGTAAAATACATTTTATGCGTTTTAAACATTTTATTAAAGTGTTAATGTTATTGGATGGAATAAAAGATGTTATAAATATTTATGTGTCAGTTTATCTACATTTTTATTGGTTGTTCTTGTCTTGTATATTAAAATATATTTTATTTATGTACTACCGCCACGCCTCGTCTGACTTTTCTACAAACACTGACCACACTGCACAGGTGCGGATTGGGGCGGGACGCTGAACGAAAGTCCTCGAATTTTGTGATTCCCGAACATGTAGAGTGTAGACACCTAATTTATGATTATTTTATTTCCAAAAATCTACAATTTAATTTATTATAGCGCAATAAACTTAAATATGCATAATTAAGCAACTAGAATCTGGATTTACGAAGATTAATTAATCAAATCTGATTAACATCGTAATAAAGTTAGCATTAATTATAATCACGGCAGGAACATTCTATTATACAGATTAATGGTTTCCTATATCCGTATTTTACGGATGTTTTTAGCGTGCCTATAAAATATTAAGCCTCTAAAGCTTTAGGGGAGAAGGATGAATGAATGGGACGGCAATAGAAGGGAGCAAGCGATGCCTGCCTTCTTTCGCTGGCCCGCTGGAAAGGACGGCCGCCGTCATTCTTTTCCCCTATCATTTTCCCTTTCGTTTTTTTTTTGTATGAACAGGGTTATAACTAATTAACCCGTGCGAAGCCAGGCGGGTCAACTAATACCTAATATTTATATGTCAATGTTGAAAACACAATCAATGTTGTTATTGTTGTTGTTGTGTTGTTGTTGTTGTGGTTGTTGTTGTTGTTGTTATTGTTGTGTTGTTGTTTTTGTTGTTGATGTTGAATGATTCACGAAAAGTGCAATAACAAGAGGTGGTTTAGAGAAAATCAACTGTCAAATTCATAAAAAACTATCGCCAGCTATAATAGTTTTTAAAAAGCTTTTTGGCGAAAGTTTTTAATCGCATAATGCGCCGTATGACACACGCTGTAAAGGTCGGTAAAGACCAATAACATTAGTCCAAAAAATGAACAATCTAAGCATAAGGATTACAAGTCGAAAGTCAAAAATTATGCAAATAGGCTATTTTTAGCACTTTTACAAGTCAAAATAGATTAGATAAAATATTAAAATAAATTATTAGAGATAGATACATTACAATAGCAAGCCTACTGCAATATGTGAGTTTGAAAACAAAAGAAGTTCTCTTTCGCACTACTAGAGCCAGAAAGTTTTTAACTATTCGCGCGAAGGCTTAGAATTTAATGAGGCCGCTCCATTAAGAGCCAATACAACGCCAAATTGCTTAAAACGGCTTAGCTTGAAGCAGTATCCTGTCAACAATATTGCAACAATGACTTTGAAATTAATATATGGTAAAGTTCAGGACTAATGCTACTGCAAATGTATAGTGAAAACACGAATTAATAAAATTTTCTCGATAGAAAAAAATTACAAAGTTACCTCCAAACCGTACAAATAAACAGCGATTATTCAATGAATACTTTAAATAAGATCATGAAACTTTTTGTAGTAGTTGAATTAAATATAATGGAGGGCTTATGTATAGCGGATTTTTAAAATACCCTTTATATTCAGTGTAATAATAAATTACCTAAACTATTGCGCGTTGGAACCAGTTTAACTTAGACCGCCCCTGCCGCTCGGCCCCTGGCTCATCCCCGCTTTGGCCTAGTACTATACATCTATTCTGTGGCTTTGACGTGAATTTGCGCTGGCCTTGCACAAGCCCTTAAGACCATGCCCCATGTCTGGCAAAGCTGATAAACTTGGTCCTAGAATGCCCCACAAAACAATATCACGTAAGTACTTAAGTAAGTCATATCCATTTGCGGCGTGGTTTAAGTTGCAACACTACATAGGAATCGCGCCAGCGGACGGTTGGCACATTGCCTAGTACTTTTTAGCCTCGACTTACGGACTTTAGAACTTACTAGCTGCGCCCCGCGGTTTCACCCGCGGATGAAATGTATCCTATGAGTTAATGCAGTATATAATTTCAAATTTCATTCGAATCCGTTAAGCTGTTGCAGTGTGAAGAGGGGACAAACACACTCACACACACCCTCGCATACATAATATTAGTGTGAAGTGTGATTCACACCTATATACAGACTCTGTGGTGTGGTGGTTGAGCAGGTCGGCTTATAACCCGGAGGCGGGTTCGATTCCCGCGACAAGTCAAGTATTTGTGCACAGGAAAAAAAGCACAAATACATTCAGTGTGTGAGAGTTTTGGGAGCATGGTCCTCGTAGTTCCTGGTTTTCTAGATACAGGGAATCCTAGTTAGGGCCCAGAATCTATGTCATCATCATCATCATCATCATCATCATCATCAACAGCCTGAAGACGTCCACTGCTGAACATAGGCCTCCCCCAGAGAGCGCCAATTTGAGCGGCTGCTCGCCTCATGCATCCATCAGCTCCTCGCGGCTTTCACCAGATCGTCGGTCCACCGAGCGGAGGGCCGGCCCACGCTGCTTCTTCCGGTTCGTGGTCGCCACTCGAGAACCTTTCTTCCCCATCGGTTGTAAGTTCTACGAGCGATGTGGCCTGCCCATTGCCATTTCAACTTACTAATTCTAAGAGCTATATCGCTCACTTTAGTTCTCCTGCGGGTCTCCTCATTACGGTTCATTACGGAAACTACGTATGTGATCGTAAAAACAATATTACTATGAAGTGACGGTTAGGCCCCTTGCCACTTCAAGAGTGCCTATTATGGACGGCTAAAAGTTGAACCAAAAAAAACCAAGCACCTGTTCTTTGTTTAAAGTCTTAAAACGCCTAATCTAGTCTTACCACAGATAATTACAATGATTGTCTAACGCACGATAAAAGCGTGTTATGTTCGTATTCGTACCGCCTTGAATTAGCGATAACCATCTTGGTTATGAAAGGTTTTATACGTGGGAATTGTTCAACCAGACATAGTAAGCTTGGCTGTTCTCAGCAGATCAGTAGTCGGTCTTGGATGGGTGACCGCAAAGTGGAACTTACAACTGAGCGCTACAGTGCTTAGGTATACTTCCTTCCTTTTTTTAGGTTTCCGTACCCAAAGGGTAAAATAAACCCTATTACTAAGGCTCCGCTGTCTGTCTGTCCGTCTGTCACCAGGCGGTATCTCATGAACCGTGATAGTTAGACAGTTGAAATTTTCACAGATGATGTATTTCTGTTGCCGCTATAACAACAAATACTAAAAAAACAGAATAAAATAAATATTTAAGGGGGCTCCCATACAACAAACGTGACTTTTTTGCTCGTTTACCAGATGAGTCATAGATGGCGCTGCTTTAAATAGTCATATTTAGATAGTTTTAGTTTAATAGTTTGCTTTTAATAGTACTGCTACTCAACACTAGATGGCAGGGATAGATAATGGTACAAGAATGGTACGGACTACGGAACGCTTCGTGCGCGAGTCCGGCTCGAACTTGGCCGGTTTTTTTGTTGTTTGTTTTCATTGTGTGATATTTTTTGTATATGCGAACATTAAAATGGAATGCAGTTCCTCCATCTTTGCAAAGTATATATCATAGGTTATTTCTCCATAAAGTACATAGGTTACCTAGAATTAAGTAGGCGGCTCTGGCCTTGGACCTAAGCCCGGTCTAGACCAGTACTTACCAATCTTGGAGTCTGTAAAGTGCTACAGTTTATTGCAATATAAAAATATCTTTTTACGTTGTTGTATTTTGCTGTAAAGTTTGTGTTTTATTATTTTGAGCTTTGTCTCTCTCTATTGGGTTGGAAACGTGAAAAAAATTTTTAAACAATTAAACCGTTATTATTAGTAACCTATTGAATTATTGATTTATTATGTAGGTATGCCATAACTGAGTAAATTGGTAAACTGGGGTACAGCTTTTTCTTGTTTTAGTTCAGGTAAAATATCATTGTTTTAGTTGCATAATTTATAATTTCTATTAGATACGACATAACCTTCATCTGGACCTGGGAAGCCGCCCCTAAAGCACTTGCCTGTTATTACCTACCTACCTACTATTATACTATTATTAGTATAGTACCTATTGTTATTGTAAGGTACTTGTGTGTAAGGTAAGGTGATGTCTCAGGATGACGTGCGCAGTGCAGTGTCACGCGAAACTTTATTGTTGTAAAGTTCCGGGTGACACTGCAACTGTTATGGGCGGCCGTGTCACTTAACATCAGGTGAACGACTAGCTCGTCACGTCATTCACTCACATAAAAAAAAAAAAACTTGTTATTGATTTAAAGTAGTTGTAAATAGTGCATAAGGCTAAGTTATCGCAAATAAATCATTCATTCATTCATTCATTCATTCATTCATTCATTCATTCAATTAAACAAACAATTAAACAATTTATTATCTTGCGAAATAGGCAATACAAAAATTGTGGTCTTATTGTAATGTGTATAGTGTCTCTATTTCTGTCATTAATGCAAGCATTTATATTTGTCAATACAACAATTTAGTTTTTTTTTTTTAATTTAGTGCCTATTAATACAATAATGTTCAATTTAAATAAATAAATAAAAAATCTGAGTGCCTTTATATTAATTACTATATTCCAATTTGTATAAAAGATATAATCGCGGCTACTTTATTGGGGATTAACTGGGCCGCCCCGGCTTAGCTCGGAATAGCATTTATTGCTTTATGGGATTACCTTTCCGCAATGTCAAATATGTGGAGAAGAAAGGTTCTCGAGTGGCGACCACGAACCGGAAGACGCAGCGTAGGCCAGCCCCGCACTAGGTGGACCGACGACCTGGTCAGTACCGTGGGAAGCCAATGGATACAGGAGACAAGCAGCCGCTCAAATTGGCACTCTTTGGGCAGGCCTATGTTCAGCAGGGGACATCATCCCGCTGATGATAATGATGATGATAATGAAATCATACAATATAGTGTTTTATTTGGGTATTTTTCGACTGGCCTGTTAGCTCAGTTGGTAGTAGTTCTGCCTTCTGAACTATAGGTTGTGGGTTCGATTCCCAATATTCCCATCCAGGGCAAACATTTATGCGATGAACATAGGAGTGTATCTATGTATGAGTGTATCTATTTACAAACAAAAAGTTTTTAAGTATCGTATCAGTTATCTGATTCCCATAGCTATGCCTAGTTTGGCGCTAGATGGCGCTGTGTGAAATGTCCATATTTATTTTATTTTGTACCGCAACTAGAAAACTGCGGGACAGTACAACAGTTGCATTGTAAGTACGAGAGATATTTTAGATTACCGTACTACTAGTGGTCAATACATCATGGGAAATCAAATGGGCTAAACGGATAAACTGTAAGGTCAGCTACGTGGCAAGTTGTGTTGTGGCAGGTAGGGTATAGAGGCGCACGCAATGAAAATGTCATTGTCAATCCCAGTTTTGGCGTTGACGGCTGCTTGACGGCCACTCTGTGTTGCCATAAAGAAGTTTTTAATGTTGTTTTTCTTTTTGTCTAATGTTACTTTTTGTGTAAGTATTCTGTATGTTTCAGTTTTTTAATTATTTATAATGTTTGTTACTTTGTTCTGTAATGAGGCATTTTATTTTAAAAAAAACACTAGTTCCGCTTCTTTTCTAGATGGCGCTGTAAGTACATAGTTTAAACCTTTCAAACCACAGAGTAGTTTAAACATAAGAAATTGCTTAGACTACCTGCAAAGAAATGTCAAATTCAGGTGAGTTGACCACGAGTACATTGTCTGTAGGGGTCTGTAGTGTCTCCTAAGTAGTCTGTGGTGCATTCTTATTAAGTAAATTGATGTACAGTAGATCTGCGAGATAGATAAACGTTAATATTATGATCCAAAATAAAGCCGAGGTCTCCCGCAACAAAACTAAAAAAAAACGAAAGAGTTTAGAGTTGTCAGTCAGTATCGTGACACATTTCCTCTAACCTGTGGTCTATGCTTGAAACAGTGACAGTGACAGATTTTAGCAAAAAGCACAACTGGCGCCATCTATTGGGTCATGCAGAAAATACAATTTCTTTTTTTTAATAAAACGTCTCATTGTTTAAATTTATGGTATGTCCGTGATGTCATGAAAATGGGTCCCGTCTGAAAATCAGTAACCGAGGTTGTTGGGTGCAGCCTCAGTTGTATGCTGAGCCGGGACCTATTCCTGACATCGCGCAGTATCGCTTAGTATAGTATAGTATAGTAAGTAATGTAGGTACTATTTTATGTTACTTTCTATTGTTCTTGTGTACTATGCGATATTGTGTGTCAGGAATAAAGATCATTTCATTTCATTTAGTGTGATAAGTACAGTTACAGGTAGAGCCAGCCGACAAAGTTAATAAAGAAATACAAAACACGCAATGCGGGTATTTGCGTTTCTAATTTAATTAAAACCCACACCGCAAATTACACAAAAAAATGCGAAGCAATTAGCAAACTATCGAATTAGGAAGCGCACCGCAATCGAGTGGCCTACGCATTCTTCGTTCGGTCAAGGGTAGGCTTTATCGTTTTTGATAATGTTTTGGCCGGGCTCAAGGTTCTGGCTTAAATTTACTTCATGTCTTTTTTTATGAGAATGGATGATTTGACGAACTAGTCGTTCACCTGATGTTAAGCGACACGGCCGCCCATAACATCAGCAGTGTCACTAGAACTTTACAATTAATAAAGTTTCGCGTGACACTGCACTGCGCACGTCATCCTGAGACATCTCCAGTCTAGTAATCAGATTACTAGACTGTGAAATCAGGTCATAAAGTCTCATTTGCCCAGTAATTTCACTAGCTAACGTGCCCTTCAAACCGAAACACAGTAGTGCTTGTACACTACTGCTTGGCGGCAGAATAACTGGCAAAGTGGTGGTACCTACCTAGAGGAACTTTGCAAAAAAGTCCCACCACCTAGTAAAAACATCCTTAGTAAACACACATCTACACACATCACATCATAACACACATCTTCAGTAATAATATCCTTTTTATAAAAGGGGTTCATCTGATTGCAATAACCTAAAAAGTCTTACTGATTAATACTAGCATCAACAGGTGAACAGAGTGAACAGGTATCTTCTAGGCAAGCATGCACCATCGTAGGCCGCGTAATCACTTACCATCACGTGAGACAGTGGTCAAATGCTATACCTATAAATTATAATAAATACGTCACAAATAATCATCATTTTTTTCCAGTTAAAATAAAAAAATTAAACTACTGCACCGATTTTGATTACTATGGGACCAATCTAAAAGTATACCCTTTTATCGAGAGCCTCTGTGGTGTGGTGGTTGAGCAGGTCGGCTCATAAGCCGGAGGCGGCGGGTTCGATTCCCGCGACAGGACAAATATTTATGCACAAGGAAAAAAAGCGCAAATACTTGTTCTGCGGTTGTGGGAGCATGGCCCTCGTAGTTCCTGGGTCCCTAGATACAGGGAATCCTAGTTAGGGTCCAGGATCTATGTCGGTATGTTTGGTTGTATGTGGATCGTTGGGCGTTATTATTATTATATTTTTATAAATGACGGAGATTTGAGGCAGCCCCATCATAAAAAAGGAAAACCACATACAACCAAATTTTCAACCTCCTCGTTTATTGAAGTCGGTTGGAAAAACCTAACCCTCCAAACACCCCAATGCTACTACTAAATTGCACCTTTATCAGGAAAGACCATGGCACTAATATGTCCATAGACTCGTAGAGCAGGCGCACCTCACCTTGACATTTGCCAGGTGGCACCACGTATGATATGACGTGCGTAATGCGTACACGCATGACTCAGGAGTTGAACTACAAGTAACTAGATAAGTAGATGAATGAATGGTTAGTCTAAATACGTACTCGCACGTTTTTAGCCCAGTTTAGTGTACTTTGAAAACGAACAGGGAAGGAACTAGATATGAACATTTTTAAGCTTCTTTGTTTTGGTCCATAAATACAAAAAATCATAACCCAGAGGCAGCGGGTTCGATTCCCGCGACAGGACAAATATTTGTGCACAGGAAAAGAAAGCGCAAATACTTGTTCTGTGTGTGGGTGTTGTGGGAGCATGGTCCTCGTAGTTCCTGAGTACCTAGATACAGGGAATCCTAGTTAGGGTCCAGGATCTACGTATGTGATCGTTGGGCGTTAAAAAAAAGCTTCACTTTACAATGGAAATCTTATCTTTTCCCCTCTCCTTTCCTATCCCTCTTCCAGAATAAGTGGTAGTGGCTTCATAGTACGGCTGTATTATGCTAGATCCGGTTTGGACTCACACTTACACCTTTTTGATTCTATCTACGATCGTATCGTTGATTCATTTGGTACAATTCTTCCTAAAGGGTATAAAGAAACTATAGGTATGTAAATATGTAAGCCAGAAATGAAATACCAGGTATTGGTAATTTTATCCGAAGCCGGACTGGGGCAAGGCGACTGGCCAACATTTACTTTGACAAGCCAAATGACAGGTTGTCACCGGATATGCCGCCTGTAGGTACAGGCGCTTGTCGATACTTTCAGTTTGGATATCGATAATGCTGCACTATTAGGTTGCGTTGCATGGTTGTTCTGTGCTCGTCATGAGGCGTAAGCTTATTCATTGAAAGGGAGTTGTATTGAAAGTCAAGTGACGAGATTAACTTAAACATTAAACAGAATAATTCAAATTAGCTTCAGATTCAATAAGATTCTCTTCATCATCAGCCGGAAGACATCCACTGCTGAACATAGGCCTCCCCATAAAACACCAATTTGGACGCTGACCATTGGAGATTTGCCATAATCACCAGCACGCTTGGCAGACATGTGCTAGTAATCGTAAAAGATTTTGCCGTACCGGCTGTACCGAGAAGAATGCCAGCGCGCATTCTCTGGATATTCACTAAGCCGGCTCTTACAGCACCCACAGGAAGAGGGTAGGGTGGTACTATTCCCAACCCCGGGACCACACAGTGAATTCCACAAGATTCCCTTAAATGACCCCAAAGTTAACTCTTCCTGGTATACATTTATCGATACAATTTTAATCGATGTCCCATCACTATACGGTCCAGTACAGAGACCTTGCACTTTAGGAAAGTTGTCCACACCTAGCCACCACAAGTACGAGACCTCTGTGCTTGATTATTGTACTGGTTAATAAAATACATGAACTGTATAGATCACCTTCTTTGTTCGCGTGGGTTTTGTCAAGGTCTCGGAAGTAGGGAGTGGAGGAAAAAATGTAGCATACTTGTGACGTTATTTCATGTTAACGGTATGACGAGGGGTAAAGAAAATTAACTAAGTAGTACTAAGTTTTTTGATTAGTTTTTAAAGTAATTAATGTCAAAAATCGAGAGCTGAGAGTACCCGGATCCCGTCACTGTATTCATTATCATCGTAATCATCATCATTATCGATTTTAATAGATTTCTGTTTTACTTTTTAGGCTGCTAATGCACATTATCACGATATAGTAGAAGATGGCGCCAGGCAGCTTTTTATAGGTATTGTTAGCTACTTCACGGTTCTAGCTTCTAATAAATATACCAAACAAAACACCCGTCTATCGGTTCCCAAGCAATTACTGATCTAATATCGCGCGACGAATCACGGTTGCTACATCAGTTAACCTTTGGTTATATCGGTGAGTCGTATCTCGATTGTGGGATAAAAATCTCGAAGGATTTTAACGTAGGTCTTTATAAAAAAAAACTATTTCTAAAGTCTAGTCAATGAGAAAAATCATGAAGAATTTTAACGTAGGTCTCTTTGAAACTGTTTCTAAAGTAAAGTTCTAAAGAAAAAAAATATTCTAAAGCCATTAGCCAACATAAGAAAATCACGGAGGATTTTAATGTAAGTCCTTTATAAAACTTAAAAATAATAATAAATAACGCCCAACGATCACATAGATAGAGATAGAGAAACTGTTTCTAAAGTTAGTACCCAACATGAGAAAAATTGCGAAGGATTTCAACGTAGGTCTTTATGAAACTGTTTCTAAAGTCAGTAGCCAACATAAGAAAAATCACGGACGATTTTAAGGTCTTTATAAAACTGTTTCTAATAAAGTTAGAAGCCAACATGAGATAAATCATAAAGGGTTTTCACTTATGATAAAAAGTATTTCTAAAGTCAGTAGCCAACATAAGAAAAATAATGAAAGGTTTTAACGTATAGGACAAAAAACGATTACTTATAGTATAGAAAAATGAGAAGTTGCCGGGATAAGAGGATCGAGAAGGCTACGTCCACTGGAAGAGTGGACCCTATGAAAAGTCGCGACCGTTCCAGCTAACCTACGGGGGGTACGTCGACCTCGCCGGTGGGGTCGGTGTCTGATTGTGATACGCTGGTATCCTATACCGGTGCCGAAGGACTAGGCTGGTCCGGTGATCCTAGCGCAGCCGAAACAACGACTGCCATAGGATCGTCTGGGTCGCTCAAGACATGTCTTGTTATACATTAACATTGTTTCAACAGTGCTGGCACTGTGTGAACTGGAGTAGACTATATTCGCATGACCCTAGCTTGAACTTAGCGTGACTTGACTGTAAAGCGTAGAGCCCTATAAATATAATGTAGTCCAAATTCGCATTCCCCATTATATTTGATAAATGCACATTGCACACCCTGGCGATCTTCACTGGTTCTAGCTAGATGGCTCCAATTCCTATCCCTAAAAAAAGGAAAACGGTATCTATTTGTTACTTTGAAATCAAATATTATTTACTGAATAGCACCAATACTTAGGCGAATTGTCTTCTTGGTTGTTTTGCTGAGTAAACATTCTGGTTCCATGAACAATTGCCGATAACATGTTTTGAAATTTTGCTACTAGGTCAAATTGCCTTCTTGATCGTCTTGCTTATTAGCAGTCGTCCCAAAACGGATAGAAATCAAAAATCAAATTATATACTTTTTATTTAATGTTTTCTTTTTTTGGGGTCCAAAAATTCATTGTCCTTGTTTTAAAAAACTTAACAATCCTATTCACGTTTATATACTTCGTTGTCGAAATTGCTTCATTCCATTACCAAATCTAGTGCTCAAAAGTAGTTAGCAATCTCCCCGCCCATATCTGAACACTGAAGTGCAATTATTCCGTGGCGCAAAAGAGAACCGACGACGCGACGCAGAGTGAATGATTATTATACTGCACGGCGGACTCACGGCAGCGCTTGGACCTCTGTTTCACTTTTAATTAAATTAAGCGAGAAGGAAGCGCCTTATTCCCTTTTTAAAACCTTTACTTCGTACTTTTATGTTCCTTCTCCTAATAGTACCTACTTTTGCGCTGCAAAACCACGTCCATTTATACCAGGCAAGGAGCTATGCTCGGTGTTTCCCTGCGAGATAAGATCCGGAATGAGGAGATCCGCAGGAGAACTAAAGTGAGCGATATAGCTCTTAGAATTAGCAAGTTGAAATGGCAATGTGCAGGCCACATCGCTTGTAGAACTGACAACCGATGGGGAAGAAAGGTTCTCGAGTGGCGACCACGAACCGGAAGACGCAGCGTAGGCCTTCACTAGGTGGACCGACGATCTGGTGAAAACCGCGCAGAGCCGATGGCTGCAGGAGGCAAGCAGCGCCGCTCAGGGTGGCGATCTCTGGGGGAGACCTATGTTCAGCAGTCGTCTTCAGGACGTCTTCAGGCTGTTAATGATGATGATGATGATGATGATGAAGGTAGCGCTTGAATACATTTGAAATAACGATATGGGCGAAGGGGACGTGGCGTTATAACGCGTATATTAGCGTTTGCCGCAAAGGGTCCGAAACATCAGGTATAAAAAAAAATATACGTGATAAATCCATTAAATCAATATTTTACTAGTTGGTAAGACATTCGCTGCAAGAGTATGTCAAATGAAATCCTATAGATACGGTGTTTACCTATATCGCAAAATGACGTGCGCAGTGCAGTGTCACGCAAAGCTTTATAAAAGTTCCGAATGGCACTGCTACTGTTATGGGCGGCCGTAACGCTTAACATCAGGCAATTTAGCTCGAAAAAAGACTACAATCGCGAAAACACACAGAAATTTAAAAATATTTTGTGGCTGACGATGAAAACAGCTTCAAGTGGGTTCTCATTTGCGCCAGATCGAGTAGACAAACGTTCAAATTCATACTCTCACGTGATTACAGTTAAGCTACCAAATAAAGATTTAATAGTTTATGTGCCCATTCGGGCAAAAATCTTATCTTAGCTGTATTATAATATGTTGACATGAAGATAGTATGTGAGAGATATCCACTACTAATACGTATATAAAACTATAACATCTGTTTGTTTGTTTGTATAGCTTTGTCGCAAAAACGGCGAATTTCTTTTGCCAGATGTTAGCGTCACGGCCGCCCATAACAGCCACATCGGCGCGTCAAGTGGCGTCTGCGAAGCGTCAAAATCGGCCATTCGGTACCCATCGCTGTCCGTGTTCGAAGACGGCCGCGCCACGGTCTCTTCGGGCAGCGATGGGTACCGAACAGTATCGCGTCGCTGACGGTGACGCTTCGCAGACGCGCCGGTAGGGCTGAAGCTTTACAGTGCCAGTACTCTAATATAAAGTTTCGCGTGACGCTGCACTGCGCACGTCATTCTGAGACATCAGCATAGTCTAATTTGCCTGGACCAATTAGGACACATCGCTCGTAGAACTGACAACCGATGGGGAAGAAGGGTTCTCGAGTGGCGAACCGGAAGATGCAGCGTAAGCTGGCCTCCCACTCGGTGGACCAGCGATCTGGTGAAAGCCGCGGGGAGCCGATGGATGCAGGAGGCAAGCAGCTGCTGAAAGTGGCGCTCTCTGGGGGAGGCCTATGTTCAGCAGTGGACGTTTTCAGGCTGTTGGTGATGAATTTGGTTGAAATTTTGCATACAAATTGACACTACCAAGATCAACATCTAGGGTAATTTTATCCCGGGAAATCAAGCGTTTCCGCGGGAAAAAGGATGAATAGCGAGTGAAACCGAGGGGTACCTCTAGAGAGAGTTACATAGAACTTACAACAAAAAAAAGTTGTAGTTATTGGACTGTACATTAATGTCTCAGGATGACGTGCGTAGTGCAGTGTCACGACAAAACTTCACATCAGGCGAACGACTAGCTCGTCACGTCATTCTAATAAAATTAAAAAATACTGCCTTACTCCCATATAATTAAAAACGTATTACCATTATAAAATGCTACGTACATCGTCGAAAAGCAAACATGCGCGCACGCAATTCCATGATCAAAGTTAAAAAAAACCACAGCGCGGGCGCAGCCCAGACCGTTCTACAGAATCTTACGTCAACATTTTCAAGTGCAAGTTCGCCTTGCGTAACCTGTACTTGGACTGCGTATTGCAAAAAATACTGAAAAGTTGTTTTTAGGTGCAATTTTTTAACTAATAGACCTTAAGGTGGAACGTTACACTCGCGTGGCAAATTCGCGTGGAAAATTGTTTATTGCCATTTGTCGCTAAACCAACGATATCTAGGAGATACTTTTAATCGTAATTTGTTGATACATTCTATTTATTTACGCAAAATAAGTTTTCATGTAATCCCGTTCAGTAATTAAGCTATTATTGGCAAAAGAACGCAAGAAAATTTGAATTTGCCGCGCGAGTGTAACGTTCCCCCTTAAATTGGAACCCATATTTCTCTGTATCAATGTATGCATCTAAACTATTATTGTTATCTATAGCTACCTCTTATTATATTTTTTTATTTTGGTAATCTTCTCTTTTTTTCAACCAGCACTACCACTCGTTCCACACTACGCAAAGGTTAACTGGAAGAAAATGCTACTTAGCATTAAGGACTTGTGCAAGGCCATCGTGAATTCAAGCCAAAGTCACAGAATAGATATATAGTACTAGGCCAAAGCGGGGATGAGCCAGGGGCCGAGCGGCAGGGGCGGTCTAAGTTAAACTGGTTCCAACGCGCAATAGTTTAGGTAATTTATTATTACACTGAATATAATGGGAATTTTAAAAATCCGCTATACATAAGCCCTCCATTATATTTAGTTCAACTACTACACAAAGTTTCATGATCTTATTTAAAGTATTCATTGAATAATCGCTGTTTATTTGTACGGTTTGGAGGTAACTTTGTAATTTTATTCTATCGAGAAAATTTTATTAATTCGTGTTTTCACTATACATTTGCAATAGCATTAGTCCTGAACTTTACCATATATTAATTTCAAAGTCATTGTTGCAATATTGTTGACAGGACACTGCTTCAAGCTTTTTTTTTTTTTTTTTTTTTTTTATGCGATATAATGATGTGACGAGCTAGTCGTTCACCTGGTGTTAAGCAACACGGCCGCCCATAACAGTTGCAGTGTCACTCGGAACTTTAAAACAATAAAGTTTCGCGTGACACTGCACTGCACACGTCATCCTGAGACATCACACAGTCTAGTAATCAGATTACTAGACTGAATGATCAGATCATAAAGTCTCATTTGCCCAGTAATTTCACTAGCTACAATGCCCTTCATACCGGAACACAGTAGTGCTTGCACACTGCTGCTTGGCGGCAGAATAACTGGCATAGCGGTGGTACCTACCTAGACGAACTTTGCAGAAAAGTCCTACCACCTAGTAAGCCATTAAGCCTAAGCTAAGCCATTTTAAGCATTTTAGCGTTGTATTGGCTCTTAAGTTCGCCTATGTATTTGGTTTACTCTTGTGCAATAGAGCATTTTCTATCTATCTATCTATGTATTACTTATGAAGGTTTCGGTGGCGCTATGGTTAAGCATGACGGTTCGTAACCGGAGGGCGCGAGTTCGATTCCGCACACTATTTATTTTATGCCATAGGTAGAAACAAGCATTCATTCCCCTAATATATAATTAATTAATTAATGTTAATATAATTAAAAAATATATTAAAATAATAAATCCAATTAAATCTTTATAAGTAAAAAACGGATGAAATGGAATTTTATCCCATAATAATAATGGAATACTGGAATTTTTTTTTATATTTTTTTTTGGGTTTTATCATATGGGTGTTTTTTTTTGTCTGATGGGGTCACCGTAGCCTATGGATATTTGACATGTGCATTGAAAAAAATTCATCTTTCATAGCTAGTTATGAAAAAAGGTTATGTAAATGGACTATAAAGGGCATTGCCTAACACTGGACATGCCATTAATGCGTTCCTTACACTGTGATAATATTCTTTTGACTCTCCTTTTTAAATGCTGCATGTTGTTACAAAAAAATATTAACAAAAAGACTGATAAATACAATGGGTGGACATTTCACACAGCGCCATCGAGCCCCAAACTAAATCTGGTAGGACTTTTCTGCAAAGTTCGTCTAGGTAGGTACCACCGCTTTGCCAGTTATTCTGCCGCCTAGCAGTAGTGTGCAAGCACTACTGTGTTCCGGTTTAAAGGGCATTGTAGCTAGTGAAATTACTGGGCAAATGAGACTTAAGAACTAATCTCACAGTCTAGAAATCTTTTTTAGACTGTGTGATGTCTCAGGATGACGTGCGCAGTGCGCAGTGTCACGCGAAACTTTAATTTAGATTTCCGATTGACACTGCAATCTGTAATGGGCGGCCGTGACGCTTAACACCAGGCGAACGACTAGCTCGTCACGTCATTCGTTTACATAAAAAAAAAATGGGAATAAATACTTATATATTATACTGTTTTGTTTGTGAACATAAAATACAATATAACACTCAAGTACAGACAGAACTAACATCGATGTTCATCACACAAATGTTTGTCCTGTCGCCTGTCTCATTGTTATGCAACGTGTTGACACTCCAAAATAAACGGAGTGATGATTGCCGCGATGAAATATAGGGTAGATCCAGTAGATCCCCGATCGCCGTCGAAAACGGAATTAAAACAAGGCATATGCCTTGTTTTTTCTCTCAGCTACGTGTTACCGCGCCTAATGAAAGTGATGTAACTCACATATTGTTTTACAACGCTAGTACAGGGTGCTATTGTTCATTATTAAAATGAAAAACCGTTTGTGGACTATTTTATATTAGCTGGAGAGGTATATTAAGTTAAGCACTAGCTGAGCCGCCCCGGCTTCGCACGGGTTAATTAGTTTTACACCTTATCTTAGTGTAATGGAAGAGAGAAGGAAATGGGAAAAAGAAGGGATGTATGAAGGTGAAAGGAGGCAGGTGCTGGCGCACCTGCCTCCTTTCACCGTTTCATCCATTCATCCTTTTTCCTTATCTTTTCTCCCCTCCCTTCTCTCTTTCCCATAGTACAGGATAGGAGTGGCTATGGATCTAATACTGTAATTTCTCTGTTTAGTCTGTAATTTCTGAACCACAAAACCGACGTCCTTGAAATATTTACGGGACAATATTTAAAACACCCCCTTTTCAACAAAAAAAGAATGAATGAAATCGGACGAATTAAAAATAAGTACACATTTTAACTTTCACCCCCTCTCCCGCGGGAACCGTGCTGAATTTCGGGATAAAAAGTATCCTATAGCCTACCTTGGAGTATGAAGTCAAATCATGCCAAGTTTTATTTGAATCCATTCAGTAGTTTCGGCGTGATGCTCAGCCAAGATACGGACAGACAGACAGACAGACAAAAATGAAAAAAAAAATATTTTTGGCTTTAGTACCGATTATAGAGAGCCCTCTAAAAAAAATTCAATATATCTTTAATGTACAGAATTGACCCTGTTACAGTTTTATTATAAGTATAGATTGGCGCGAGGGCACTTTTGAGGTTCAATTTTCATGAGACTGTGCATTAGGTACGCAACTCATAGACTAGAAGGTTCTAACACTTGATACCTGCAACGTTTCACATACTTCCTGCATCGCAAGGGTCAACCGGTCTGCACCCCAGCTCGGGCGTTCGTTACCCAACCGGCCGATTTATACACCGCCAGCTGTGCTATTAATATCGCTATTTGGCGTATTTAGAACTATTGCAAGCCTTAAATGTACCTAATGCTGCGTTTCCTCGTAGCTGCATGCGGGGTTAGAATTCAAATTCGTCGTCAGCTAAATCACAATACATGCCATCTGACACAGCGAGAGAATGTAGACCATAATTCACCACGCGGGCTAAATGCGGGTGACACAGAAATTTTGAACATGCCTAGGTGGTAGGAATTTTCTGCAAAGTTCCAGGGTCCAGAACCAGGGTCAGTTCGAAAGTCGTACGCTCTACCGCGCTGCGCCACACGCACTGTTAATAGATAGAGGAACTGCCATGTAGAAGTCGGTAAAGGCTAACACTATTAGCACTCAAAAAGTTGAAGTTAGGGAAGTGAAAATAGATCGCTTGTTCAACGCTTGATCGCTTGTCCTTTTATTTCGACATTCTGTATCTAAGCTGCGATGTATTGCAACAAAAAAAATTTCACGTTACACCCAGGATAACTGGAAGACATACTCTCTAGCATTAAGTTCGCCTTTGTACCTACATTTGTTGTTTGTGCAATAAAGCATTTTTTATCTATCTATCTAACCTTTCTAACAGGAAAAAAATTACGCGCGCGTCCCAATAGAGACTCCTTTCTCAATACTTGGTCACGTTTTACAATAAAACCTTATGGTTTACCTGCGCAGATGGTATATAATGTATCCAGTCTTGTCATTAAAGTTTGCGCCCGGCGCCTATAATGCTCGGCACGAATATTGGCTTTCGCCTCTATCGGGGCTCTACCTCTATAAAAATTTACATCTAACAAATAACTCGCCTCAGGTACAAGAAACAAGTAAATATGGCGGTAGTCAAAAAGTATATATTATAACCGCTAGCGGTAGTTCCAATGATATTAACTAAAGTAGTTATATTACCATCAGCTAAGTCGTAACGACTTGTTTCGCAATAATGATACAGTGTTACCATTATGTGCTTGTGTATTTTTTGTCCCAGCTTGAAATTAGAGATTATAGTGACGTGACATAATGAGCTTTGGTTCACGAACCGGTCCGAAATGTGGTTAGATCATCATCTAAATACATTACGGCCCGGTTCAGAAATTATAGATTTATGATTTATAGCAAAATCGCCTGCTTAGCGAAACTTATCTTTTAGTTTGATGAGAAATTACGCGTAAGCCTGGCCCACCACTGAGTAGACCAACGACTTAGTCAAAACCGCGGAGAGCCGTTGGATGCAAGAGGCAAGTATAGCTGTTCAAACCGACGCTCCTATGGGAGAAACCTATGATCAGCAGTGGAAGTCTTCCGTCTGATGATGATGATGCTAAATCGTATGAACTGATAATGTTCTACGGCATAGTTCATCGTCATTAAGATCAGTGTGATTCAGAGCCTGTCCTCAACAAAGGCGTAGACTCTACGCCTTTGTTGAGGACAAAAACATTTAAATTTGAATTTGGCGTTTCATATGTTTTTCTTCACTTAGATTTTATTATAATTAATTAATAACACAAAATGATAATGTTGTTATAACTGCTTATCTTTTCATCAATGTTCGCTAACTCTGAGCGGCACCTAAATGAACCATAATTATGAGCCACCTCAACCCATCCCATCTCTATTACAAAGTAATCTCTGTGTCAGGGTTGCTTTCACAATAAGCGCCGAGTTTTAATCATGTCTTTGTCTAACTCATGTAATAGCCTATGTTAGTATTTGTTTAACATGACAGGTAATTTTTTATACGGTTAATTATAAAGTATTGAAAATTATTGGGTAGCGTTCTTTTGGTATAGGTTAGTTTGATTGATTATAACTAAATAGATTGTTAGGTTTTTGTTAAAGATATTGGGTGGTAAGATTAGGCTTGATATGTTTAACACATTGTATTGTAATTGTAACCTTCGACCTTCAACAATCTGGTAAAAATCCGCGAGGAGCCGATGGATGCAGGAGGCGAGCGACCGCTCAAAGTGGCGCTCTCTGGGGGAGGCCTATGTTCAGCAGTGGACGTCTTCAGGCTGTTGATGATGATTGTAACCTTATAGAAAACTGGAAAGTGATTTAATTTTATTTCTGTTTCTTGGAGTTACCAGTGGTAATTAATGTAAAACTTGACAAGCTGGTCATTCGCCTGATATTAAGCGACACGGCCGCCCATATCAATTGCAGTGCCATGTCACTCGGAACTCCACCTAGACTCTAGCCAGACACCAAAAAAAAAATACAAGTTTCATTTATACATAAAAACCCTTAAAAAATAGACCGGATGTCAGTTTCAGATTGATCTTTTATCAGCGCAGGTCATAGCCACTGCGATCAATGACATGCCGACGTACTTTCCAATGACATTGACAGTTGATACCCCGGATCTTATGTCTATTACCTACTTCCTTATAAAAAAATCACCAGCAGCTAATGACTTCATCCGCGCGCGCGCGTCGGCGTAGACTACTAAAAATGATCGACGCAAATAGCCATTATAGCAAGACCTGTGGTGAGTATGAGAGCGAATACAAAAGGTAGGTCAATTTATGACGGTTTGGTCTATAGCAATTCGTTGTTATACCCAGAGAAAGTGTTATATGAGTGAAAAAAAACTGAACTTTTATATGAACCCAAAAATTCAATTTAATTGAATGTTACCATTTTTCTATTTTTGACGAGCTAGTCGTTCGCTTGATGTTAAGCGTCACGGCTGCCCATAACAGATTGCAGTATCACTCGGAACTCTAAATTAATATAGTTTTGCGTGACACCGCACTGCGAACGTCATCCTGAGACTTCACACAGTCTAGTAATAAGATTACTATAGACTATGTGATCAGATCATAAAGTCTCATTTGCGCAGTAATTTCACTAGCTACATGCCCTTCAAACCGGAACACAGTAGTGCTTGCACACTACTGCTTGGCGGCAGAATAACTGGCAAAGCAGTGGTACCTACCTAGACAAACCTACCTACCTTTTATCTAGATTTTTCAGGTAATTTAAATTAAATTATATTTACGTGATATTTTTACCAAAACTAAAAATTACAAATAATTGTTGTACCCAACATTTCTTTACAGACCTGCACGTGTTTGTTCTAAATCAATTTAGACGTTTTAAGATCGGAACTTTTATAAAAGATATTTTGCCATGGCCTATTTTACACACACACTATAGTAAAATATTATAGTAAAATTACCTAAAGTGTGGGCTAAGTATAGGTTGTGGGCAAAAACTCGGTGTCCCCGGCGAGGTCATAGAATTATATCATTGGTCTGGCCGCGGTCAGGAATGCTGGGCGAAAGGCGTGTGGTTGGTGATAAGAGGCCGCGAGAGCGGGTTATAACACCATCACCCCTAGTACTGGGTGGCGCAAAAGTAAAGACCCTATTTGGTTCAGCTATAACATTTTTTCTAAATTAGAAAACTAGATTTAGGTTTTTTTAAATGTATATTTGTGCCATTAAATTTCGTACCATTAGGATTTAAAGATGATGTCTTTTAAATGGTGACCTCCGGAGTTGATACACATTTGAGCCCTATTTATGACATTTTGCATAACTTGCCGTAACACTTCCTGCGATATGTTCGTTATTTCTTGACGAATGTTTTCTTTTAGAGCTGCGAGAGTCTGTGGCTTGTTCACATACACCCGAGATTTCAAAAAACCCCAAAGAAAGAAGTCTGGACTGGTCAGATCGGGTGATCTTGCAGGCCAAGGCAAATCGCCAAAACGAGAGATAACTCGGCTTGGAAAAGCGTCCCTCACTAAGTCCATAGTGTCGCGCGCTGTGTGTGCCGTAGCGCCGTCTTGTTGAAACCAGATGTGCTCCAGCCCCAATTCGTCCAAACTGGGTATCAAAAACTCACGTAACATGGTTCTGTAGCGTTCTCCAGTGACAGTTATCGCATTGCCTCCAGCGTCTTCGAAAAAATAGGGTCCGATCACTCTGTCAACACAGATGCCACACCATACAGTAACTTTTAGTGGGTGTAGAGGTGTTTCTTGAATAATGCGCGGATTATCAGTGCCCCAGAACCGAGTATTCTGCTTATTGACATGCCCTGAGAGATGGAAATGCGCTTCGTCACTCATAACCAATTTTGAAGGAAAATCATCCTCTTCAAGGTTGAGGTTTATGACGCGCTGGCAGTAATCTAGACGAGCTCGGTGGTCAGCAGGCAGCAGTTGATGAGTCATTTGAGTTTTATACGGGAACATCTTTAAGTCTTTCACCAAAATACGCTGCAGGGTCCGTCTGGAAATGCCCAATTGCGTGGCACGTCGCCTCGTTGATGTTTCTGGACACTCTTCCACATCTTCGCGCACAGCATCGATATTTTCAGCTGAACGGCCTGTTCTTGGTCTCCCAGACTTAGGTCTATCCAATGTTGAGCCAGTTGCTTCAAGGCGTGTGGCAAAGCGTCGAATTGTGCGACCAATCGGTGCCGGACGGTGGGGAAATCGTCGACGAAATTCACGTTGTGTTCTTATCACTGATGAATTATTCCGTAAGAACATTGACACAATTATTCCACGTTCTTGGGGAGTAAAACGGTCCATGTTTATTTTCAGTGTATTTTACATTTGTTCACTACACAATTTTCAACAACAGAATGACAGAAAATGTCATATAAAAAAAATAAAAGTATTTTCTTTAGTGCCAGTACTTTTGCGCCACCCAGTACTTATGAGTTTATTCGAATTTACAATTGTACAATGATTGTACAGTATTGCACTCGCTATAGGACTACCTCTATTTTCTCGTGGGTGTCGTAGGAGCCGGCTTAGGGAATATCCACGGAACGGACTTCGCGACTAGATTAGACTTTGTGATGTCTCAGGATGACGTGCGCAGTGCAGTGTGACGCGAAACTTTATTATTTTAAAGTACCGTGTGACACTGCAACTGTTATGGGCGGCCGTGTCGCTTAACATCAGGTGAACGACCAGCTCGTCAAGTCATTTAATCGCATAAAAAAAAATGGGCAGAAGCATTCTTCTCGGTACATTATAATCTTCTGCGATCATCAAGCCAAACAAGCGTCGAAAGTGGCGTTTCATGGGAAAGACCTGTGTTCAGCAGTGGACGTCTTCCGGCTGATGATGTGTGACGTGTCCTCGCTATAGAGTATCGTAACATGTTTGTATGACATTCTTAGTTACTTTTTTTACCGCTAGGAGGAGCTGAGCTGGATTTCATATAAATGTTTTACGATAGTCGATAGAAAGTGCCATAATGTACATGACAGAATGTGTGTGCCGTGTGTGTAATTTTTTTCAATAAACTTCTCCTAGGGGTACTGCTGGTCTTACAATCCGCATTTCTGTATATAAAAGCATCAATGTGACCTTAATACCGCCTGACAGTCGAATGTCGATAGCGATACAGAGTAAATCGCTCCCGCTTTCATGTGCACCATCACCTCTATCTACAAGTGAACGGCTCAAGAGGCGTGACGCAGCCTTACACGAATATTACTCAGTATCAGAATAAAACAATAATGCGATAAGAAAGTTTAGTCGCATAAAGTAATACTAAAACGCAAAGCGATAGGATTTTGCCCGCATTATTACCAACCACAATGATTGTATTACCTATACACAACACAACATTTGCCTTCACATTTACGCTTGATGAAACGTCAGCATTATGTGCCTATTTTTTACAATATGGAAACACAGTCAATTAGATTTATAAATTAATTATTCACTAAATCGATAGGTAACATAAAATTGTGGTCGTATTTCACGTGACATTATTGTATAGTTTCATCGCAAAGAATCGATTCAGTGGCGGAGAAAATTGCACTGCACTGATTGGTCGCCGACAGGCCGCACTGCTGTGATTAGTCATCAAGACATTCGCATAAATGTCAAATTCGAATTTCCCAATAGCAGCGACCGAAGAGAAGCGGTATTAGCAGTCAAGTAAGTTCCTAGTTATGTCGAGTAGACTAGCAACTACGATTTGGTATTACTTTCATATCTATGCCCGCGTTTTCTTTAGTCTGGGTGCCCAGTCTAATACAGATGGCTATATTACTAGATTGGACCGATAGTCAAACAATGCATTGCAATTCTGAAGTCCGAGCTCATGTTCTAACAAGATTTCGCAACGCTTTTAAACTTTTATATATTGAGCTTATTCGTTTTCACAGTCGAACCAAGGACGTACTCGTGGCTTTTTGGGCGTAGACAGAGAAGGAAAAAAATTACGTTTAGGCTCCGATATAGACGCTTAAATCTTGTATGATTTATCTGCGTAGATGGCATGTACATACTTTCTTGTCAATAGTGGACCTAAGCGCTCGGCGCCTATATGCTCGTATCACTGACCTCTAGTACGCTGGACTTCATAATGACCAAAACTGACTGAAGGCATTTGATTTTGGCCATTTTGGCGCTGATTGCTAACGTCGTGAGCGGTGTTCGGAACTAATTAAACCAACCAATCAACGCGATGGATTTTCAAATTATAGTTCTCAGGACGTTTGGAGTGGCGCTTCAAATTGGCACAAGAAATCCTCAATTTTTGTACGATATCGTCTATCCAGCGTACTTGTATAATAGAGATCAGTGGCCCGTATGTCGCGAGCATAAGAATAGGAGCACCCCATCACTTCCCGTGGGTACCGTAAGAGCCGGCTAAGGAAATATCCAGAGAATGGGCAGCAGCATTCTCTGAGGTCTGCAAGACGCCTGCCAAGCGTGGTGATTATGGCAAACACTCTCTGATGGGGAGGCCTATGTTCAGCAGTGGACGCATGAAGTCTGATGATGTGTGTGAGATACTGTAAAGTTCTGAGAGACCAATAGCATTAGTTTACTAGGTGGTAGGACTTTTCTGCAAAGTTCGTCTAGGTAGGTAAAACCGCTTTGCCAGTTATTCTGCCGCCAAGCAGTAGTGTGCAAGCACTACTGTGTTCCGGTTTGAAGGGCATTGTAGCTAGTGAAATTACTGGGCAAATGAGACTTAAGAACTGATCTCACAGTCTAGAAATCTTTTTTAGACTGTGTGATGTCTCAGGATGACGTGCGCAGTGCGCAGTGTCACACGAAACTTTAATTTAGATTTCCGAGTGCAGTGGCAATCTGTAATGGGCGGCCGTGACGCTTAACCCCAGCTGTCGTTAGTCGTGAATATATTTGACGGAGTTCACGGAGTTGGTACGCCATCGCCATTGCGTGTACCAGCGGAATGCTTGCCGCTAAGGTACCTACCTAGTTGTCGAAACTACATAGCTCGCAATGCCGTAGACAAAGTCCGCATTCTTGGTCCACTTTGTTGTTTATTAATATAATTAATATAATATAATTATATTAATATAATTACCTCTTATAGTAAACACCAACGCAACCTAACCCGGTCCCCACTATTTGGACCGACGATCTGGGGCCTTATAGCGAAGTCTGGTGGAGATGGTGGTTGCTCTCTTGCTCACACTCACGGACTTGTGAATAGGCGCGTGCAGGACGGCAGACGAAGTCAATGTACAGAACAGTTACGCGATAGGGGTCAGAATCGCAGGGAGCCGATGGTTTCAGGCTCCCTACTTGGATCCACAGCTCGGCTCTACATTTCAGGGGAAAAGAAATGTCTGAAATAGCCTCGACAGTTAACGGATTGTGGATTCAAGTCACATAAAAATATTATTAATTTTGGATCCCCTTGTTCGTGGACTGAAGTGGCATACAATATACTTGAATCCCCTCAGTCCGGATTTAAGAGGTGATCAAGGTGTCCGCGGATCTACAAGTGGATCTATGCTGTGGATCCAAATGGAGGGAGCCGACCTAAGAGGCAAGTAGCCGCTCAAAGTAGCGCTCTAGGGGAGGCCTATATTCAGCAGTTGGCGTCTTCACACTTCAAAGATTTTCTCTCTAGCCGCATTCAAACCAAAACAAATTTTGTATAAGCATACGTATAAAGAACACCGTGCAAAATGCAATTGCAAAGGTCAGCATAGAGTGGTCGTTAAATGTACGTAACCTTTATATGAACTATAACAGCTACTAGTTTGAATTTGTAGATTCGTTCTGTCTAGAAACTAGATTTTAAAGGTTCCATGAGAATTACGTTGTATCGAATATCTGAGTTCATACAAAAAATTTGCATACATAAAATTAATGCCAAGAGTTTTTATGTCAATGATTGACGTGTCACGTGACACTAACGGTGGGTTAAAAATGCTAACAAATTCTAACCAATGGTCAAAACTTGTTAGCATTTTTTTACCATTAATGGTTACCTTAACTACCGATTAAAAAAGCTCACCATTAGCCTTAGCTCAATACGTTCCTACTGCTGCCTGCCTAGTAAGGGCGGTAGAGAAAATTGTCTTTTCATCACAGTTGCTCGTAAAGTGGCTCTTATGCCACTGCTTTAGAACCAAAATCCAACAAACAGACGTGTGCTTTTTACTCTAAATTGCCACACACGTTATAATATGATAACCCGATTCAGTTAAGTTTGTATCTCACTGCAAGTTATACGTACATTTTCGTCGTTTCGTTTCGTTTCGTTTTGGTCGATGTCAATTTTGTTCGCGCCATCAACAAACACGGTTTTTCTCTGACGGCACGTGAAAACAAGAAGCCTGCACGACATTTTTCACAAAGTTAATTAACAATACAACTCTGTTTTTTTCCTCGCAACCGTGATGAAAAACGTCGTATGACATGCGTGTGCATTGATCATTACACTCTCGGCTCCCATAACGCACTCGCATATTACCACCTCGAGTGCAATGATCAACTTTGCACACTTGTATCATAATGTACTATTCCGCCACTTTCTACATACTTGCTTACTTGTCTTGGAGTAAAACAGGGGAAAGACAATTTTGTCTACAGTCCCTGCTAGGTGGGAACACGGATTTTCTCTCACTAGGAGAGAGTAGAGTGTAGATTATAAGTTATAACCCACCACGCTAATCAAGAACGGATTGTTGGATGAACTGTTTCAATCATCAACAACCTGAAGACGTCCACTGCTGAACATAGGCCTCCCCCACAGAGCGCCACTTTGAGCAGATGCTTACCTCCTGCATCCATCGCCTCCCCGCGGTTTTCGCGGACGACCTGGTGGTCGTCCGTCCACCGTGTGGGGCCGGCCTACGCTGCGTCTGCCAGTTCGGTTTCGGTTTAGGTGCTTGGTTGTAACTTAACACCCTATTACGTTATTAAGATGAAAATTAACACATTTTACGCTATACCATCTCAATTTACATATATTCGTATAATTTACCATTTTATAGCACAGTTTGCAACCGTTTTGCGTTAGTTAACGCGGTGACGCTCTGATAAACGCGGTAATCGGCAAAAAATGTATCCCACGGTTTTGCTGCAGTTACGCGTCTAGCAGCTATATAATCTGTGGCTGAGGTTATTAGACGGAGCCATTGGACAAGTGCGTCTCAGACCACGCATTCGGAGGCTTCTTCTACAAAAAGAGTAAAACAGAGTTGTTTTACTCTTTTCTTCTTTGTTGTATTCGGTTCTACTTTATTATACTCCATTCTGCTCTGTTTTACTCTTTTCTACTCTGTTCTACTCTATTCTATTCTATTAAGAGTTCTCGCGGGAAAATTTGTTCGAATATAATGCGGATGAAAACGCAAAGCGCCTCTAGAGACAAATAAATCAAGCCGTTATATGCTAGGTTGTGATATAAATAAATGAATTTAAAGTAGACTTGGGCGCCAGGAAGAAACGAAACTGTCATAGACAACGCAATTCGCGCGCAAATTTCAAAATTCGAACTAAAATCTTTGAAAACAGACCTCAGAACAGCTTAAAAGTAAAACAATAGACACAATAATTGTATAAGTAACCCTATGATACAATAAATAGAGTCTAAAACAGGTTGTAAATAGAACAATGAACTGTGAGAGACTGGGTCATTCGTACTGTTGCGTGACCAGCTAAGCTTGATACCTGATATGAGATAGGGATGGGATTAGGTTAACGGATAAAGACGGATTGTAATAGTTCGGAAAAAGAATTTCGGTCAAATCAATTATTGTTCATAGAGTAAATTTTACTTATTCGACAGTGGTACGTGAGTAAACTTTTATGTAAAATATTTAATATTATTTGACAGACTAAAATGTTGCTGCTGTCTCTTTCTTTTAGGTTAAAATGACAAGGGCCGCAACACATTTAGAACTGTCAAATGAAGTTTAACCCTTCAGCTCGCAGGTGTCACAGCCGCGGTTGGCAGATATTTGAAACTTATGACGATTATTATTATTATCTTTTTCTTCTCCATAAATTATGTCATTGCAAAAAGCAAGAAAACAATACAGAAAAAATATGTCAATTTTAATTTCATAATTGACGAGGACAAATCTCATGAATAACTACATAGTCATGTTCTTGCATATTTTATTAAAATAATTACGTGATGGTCATTTATTTACTTTTTTTTCCTTGAATATTCTTCTTCTTAGGAGTCTTCAAGTCACGCGTGAACAGGTATCTTCTAGGCAAGCATGCACCATCGTAGGCCGCGTCATCACTTACCATCAGGTGAGACAGTGGTCAAAAGCTATGCCTATAAATTGTAAAAAAAAAAAAAAAAAAAAACATATATTATTTGGTTGGGTAATTCATAGTGTAAGTACGTGTTGCCTTTTTTTTTTTTTTTTTTTAATTATACTCCTATCTGCTCTACTTCCGACGAAAACATGTTTTTAGCGAAAACGATCTAGTTTGTCTAGTTCTAAACTTATGCCCATTATAAAATAAGCCTTAACGAGTTAATTAACTCTTTTCTTAAGATTATTAATAGGAAAGTAGTCATGTACCTAAATAGTTAATTTTTATTTATATCAAGGTTGCAAAATTTTTGTTAAAAAATTATAATGCATTGCTGCTGATGGCACACGCAGTGCAATTATCACACGAAATTAAATTTTTGAATTCTGAGTAGCGCTGTACCTAATAAGGGCGGCCGTGACGCTTAGCATCAAGCGAACGATTAGCTCGTGAAACCATTGGTTTAATTTTTTTCTAACGATAACATTGTTTTATCTTGCCTTTACGTTTATTATTTTTATTTATATCAAAGACTATGGTTACAATTTATATTCAATTAAATATTTATTTACATTTAAATAAATATTTAAATAATTTCCAAGCAAAAATCCGAACTTATGCCCATCACTACAGAGCAATAAGCTTTATTCCCCGTACCGAGTTAAAGTTTACTTCGCACGAAGGAATTTGGTAATAGACGTAATGTTGACATTACGGCACTATAAACACAGGTAGAGGTATGTATTATTTAATGTACTATGTATGGTTTCGAAAAATTAAAATGAAATTGGGCGAGGCATACACGAGGGTGATACATTCATTATAAGTATAGCCAGAATGAGAGATAAAAGAGGACGAAAACTGCAAGGGTCTAGTCCTCCTCAATGGTCCTCACCGTTAGGGAAAAGGAACAGAGGTAGACCAACAGAGAGATGGAAAAACGAAATAAAAGAAATAGCGGGAAAAGATTAAAGCAACAGATAGAAAGAACCGGGAAGCCACAAAGAAGACTTTTCCTCAGAAATAGATCCTAGAAGATTTTTTTTATGTGTTATTTTTTATGATTATGAATGACGTGACGAGCTAGTCGTTCGCCTGGTGTTAACTGTTAACCATCTCTTTTGTGGATCGAAGTGACATATAAAAATAATGTTTATTCTTGAATCCCCTCAGTGTAGATTTAGGAGATAAAAGTATCTGCAGATCTCCATGTGGAGCCGAGATGTGGATCCAAGTGGGATCTAGCGATACAGACGTAACAGTTGCAGTGTTACTCGGAACTCTAACATACATAGAGTTTCGCGTGACACTGCACTGCTCACGTCATCCTGAGACATCAGCACAGTCAAGCAGATTACTAAACTGTAAGACCAGCAGGGTGATCATGGAACTTTGATTGCAATGCAACAGGAGAAATTTCATTCCAAACTTGAAAATTTCCATAGTAGCTATGCACGTAAACTGCGTATTGAAACTGTCAAATCCATACATTTTTGTGTTTCTATCGGTTGCAATCATTTGTCCAGTAATTTCACTAGCTACAATGCCTTTCAAACCGGAACACAGTAGTGCTTGCACACTGTTTTAAAAGTATCTTTAATATTCAATGGATAAATAAAGGACTAGGTTTCTACCGGGAAGCAAGATGAAGCGGGAAATTGAAAATTTTAACAGTTTTTAGATTTCTATACCAAAAGGGTAAAAAACGGTACCCTACTTACTGTCTGTCTGTCATGCACATAGACCTAGGATGTACATCCTATAACAATAGCAGTTTGAAGACGGGACAAGAAATCATAAGAAAAAGAAATTGTGTGTGTGAAAAACTGTTGTTATGATTATGATCTTGAATATTTGTGACAACTTAACTGTAGTTTTTACTAAATATCGAACCTACCTATAGGCCCCCATGACTTCTTGAATAAAACAGTAGGCATTTTAGTTACTGAGATCCCTCAAAACTTTGGAGTTGAATTGCTAAATACAGATAAACTGAAACACTGCGATATATCTGAAGGAGCATTCCCAATCTACAACATAAATAGAGTTTTCAGTCAGACCGCACCAAAATTAACAAAATACGATTAGTAGTAATGCAATAAAATTGGTGATGTTGCTGTGATACTTACGTATATTTGTTTGGGTTCGTATGTTTTGTAACGTCACATTCACTCACGGAATAAGATGTAAAAGGCGCAAAAATAGTATTATTCCACTTTGATACATGATCACAAATAACTCTTCGTCGTGAGAGATTGTGATGATATGTGCTAATTTTCGCCCAAAATAATGACCCGTCCGCCATCTTTTCCTCTCGGGCAGTGTGTACTTCATTTGTACTTCTCGCTCCCTCGCTTCGTGTTTGAAAGTACCGAACCCAGATAGCAAGTACACTTGCTGCAAACTTGCTATTCTTTGATTTTAAATTGCTATGTCAAATATGATAAGGCAAGTTTGTGACAATATTGCTGCAATATTGCTGGTATAAGGATGATGGCTTAAGTTTATATCAAAGTTGCTGCAATCTTGAATTTTGTTTTATGTTGCAAAGATAATATCTCAATTTTGTTTCTAACTTGCCACAAACTTGCTTTTTAATGGTGCCTAACTAATAATTTTCATGGCAAAAAAAAAGTTTGGACACGTTCCAAACATGTACGCTTTGGCATTGTATTTATCACTCACAACACAATCAAACGCCAACTGGTCTACGTTCAGTAACTTTAATTAATTAATTAAGTAATTTTTTAAATGTATTTTCAACAAATTTTAAAAACAGAAGTGTAGGGTCAGTTCGTGTCGTGCAGAGTAGCGCTTACCATCAGGCTAGCAACCACGTTTGCTTAGTTTTGTTATTCTATTGTTAAATGTATGTCAAAATTCATCCGTAGTACATAAAATTATGTTGTGTATTTAGTTACTACGAATGAAACTAGATGGCGTTACTCACGTGGCTCCAAAATCCTGAATCACGCAAGCGTTTTGTTACACTAGCTTTATGAGGTGTATAATAATTATGTGTGTAATAATTAATATCCCATATCATAAGATGTGTGGACCTTAGTCATTATCTTAAGGGCTTGTGCAAGGCCAGCGCAAATTCACGTCAAAGCCACAGAATAGATGTATAGTACTAGGCCAAAGCGGGGATGAGCCAGGGGCCGAGCGGCAGGGGCGGTCTAAGTTAAACTGGTTCCAACGCGCAATAGTTTAGGTAATTTATTATTACACTGAATATAAAGGGTATTTTAAAAATCCGCTATACATAAGCCCTCCATTATATTTAGTTCAACTACTACACAAAGTTTCATGATCTTATTTAAAGTATTCATTGAATAATCGCTGTTTATTTGTACGGTTTGGAGGTAACTTTGTAATTTTTTTCTATCGAGAAAATTTTATTAATTCGTGTTTTCACTATACATTTGCAGTAGCATTAGTCCTGGACTTTACCATATATTAATTTCAAAGTCATTGTTGCAATATTGTTGACAGGATACTGCTTCAAGCTAAGCCGTTTTAAGCAATTTGGCGTTGTATTGGCTCTTAAATGTACCTAGTTCGTACGGTACGGACTATGGTATATTATAAAGGTCGAAGGACATGATTTTAATTTTGAGAAAACACCTAAACTAACTTTGAATCTTGTAAAAGCAAACATTATACAAGTTTGCTATTGCAACTTTGAAGAAACAAACTTCATGCAAGTTTGATGCTGGGAAACTAGAAAGTTTGATTCAAACTTGCCTCAAGTGTATAGACTTGCCATGACAAGTTTGAAACAAACTTTCACTTTTGATACATCAAAGTTGCTGCAAGTCTGATTCAAGTTTAAATTGCTATCTGGGAAGGTACTCTAGGTCTATGGTCATGCATGTCCTAATAAACGGCTGTATGTCTAGAACCGCAATAGATATTTGCCTTGCCCTGGTCCGTGTTTCCAGAGAAATACAACCCGGGATTGTTCAAATCAAGAGTGAATAGATATTTATTACAAGGCAAGCGTGCTACACCTTCGACCGCATCATCGCTTCCCATCAGGTGAGATTGTGGTCAAACGCTAGCCTAGTTAATGATAAAAAAAGATTTTCATAGAATATGCGTTCTTACGGCAAATTTCGTTTAGGTACCTTCGCAGATGGCATATATTGTTTTATCAGTAGGTGTAAGTACTCGGCGCCTAACGAATATTGTTTTTCGACTCTATCAGTGCGCAAGCGTCATTTTTTTCCTGCCCAGCTACATTGTCATCATCAGCCGGAAGACGTCCACTGCTGAACATAGGCCTCTTCCATAAAGCTCCACCTTGGACGCTTATCATAGAGATTTGCCATAACCCCCAGCCCCACGCTTGGCAGGCGGCTTAGTGATCTCAGTTTTAATGCACCGAGGACAACCTGCTGCCCATTCCCTGGATATTCCCTTAGCCGAATCTTACGGCACCTACGGCAAGAGATTGGGTTGCCCTATTTTCATAACGCCGGGACCACGCGACGGCTCTTTTCATTATCTTAGTATTGCCTAACTATAATTATATTATATACGTATACATAACGTATAAACACACGCCCCCCTAATTTTTTATGTAAATTGAAAGGTCACAAGTACAATTTTATTGTCATTAAGTATACGACTTTTCCCAGGTTTTGTGACAGTATTTCCCACGATTCAAAACATCACGATTATAATATACCTTGGTATCTCACTCAAAATTACTTAGTAGAAATTGCTGAGTAGAAAATTACTGGTAGTTGAATTACGTAGGTAGTAACCTCCTTACCAATAAACACTGCATAACAGTGGAATAGGTACTCAGTGTTTTGTCTTGCTTTATCTTTGCCCATTTCAACCTCAACAGAGAAAGACAAACCACTAAATAACTATTCTTCCGCTATACAACGTTTATTAGTAAGGGGGTATGTATCCAGACCATGTCCTATTTAAAATTAAAATAATAGAAAATAATATTTACTTGTTAATTTTTAGTAGCAGGCACAGGCAACTAGCTATTCTATGTGAGGGTGGGTCCGTTCGTTAAAATCGGCGTTATGATGACACCCGTATATATTATGTGTAATGCATGAGATGGCCGTGTGATCTCGTCATAGGAATAGTACCACCCTATTTCTTCACGAGAGGTGCCGTAAGTGTCGGCTAAGGGAATATCCAGGGAATGAGCAGCAGCATTCTCCTCGGAACATTAAAATCTTCTGCGTTCACCAACACGCCTGCCAAGCGTGGTGATTATTGCAAACATCTCTATGAAAAGCAAATAATGGTAAAATAAAGAAATGTGATCTCATCGCATACAAGTTAATTTAGTGAAACATAAGAAATTCATCCAGGGACCAGTAACAGGGATGGTTAGATCAGGTGTCAGATTCTATCAGGCGTCTGACTACCCGTAACGATTGCCATAGATGTTCTTATGACAACCGGGACCGACGGCTTCACGTGTAAGTAACTATCCAATATATACAATACGTTTAAATAAACTGCCTAATGTACTCTCTCTTTTAATTTTAATATAATTAAATCATGTACTTACATGTCGGCATGCCCGTCGGATGTTGATTACGATCATGCCGTACATCTTAATTGATTTTTTATCTGTGCCATCTCGATCAATCTTATTGTTACAAGTATCTATTATTTTTATGCTGTTTTGTATGAATGCAATTGCGTGGCGATTCTTAAAATTATTAATTGACTAATATGGCAATATCCGTATATTTTATTTAATTGTTATAAAAGTAAGTATAAAGAATTTAATTATAAAGTTCATCTGAGGTTCTTTAGTGTGTCGTTATACCAACATATGGACAATTTGGGATTTGATGTATTTAGATGTGCAATTTATGATAATAATTTATAATTTCATCATCATCATCATCAACAGCCTGAAGACGTCCACAGCTGACCATAGGCCTCCAAGAGAGCGCCACCTTGAGCGGCTGCTTGCCTCGCGGCAGTATAATTTCATATGGAGTAGTCCATTATATAAAAAAAATGTTATTTTTATACTATACACATGAAATAAAATATTTGAATTTTGATTTTATCTAGAATTCTGCACCATTTATATGAGAACTTCTACCCTTCCTTACATAAAATCTATTCAAGTACGGTTTGGTATTACAAAATTAATTTCTATTGATTTGGAATTGCAGTAAAATGTGCGTTTTTACGGACCACAACACAGAAAAACCTAATTATTTCACAGAAAAACTGAACTGCGCACTGGCAGCTAACAAGGAAGAATGCAACCTACGCCATTGGCCATTGCCAGACCGACCCCGCGTCAAAATTCGAATTTGGAACACGTCAAAATTGGCGGGTTTCCTGCCACCCTTCCCGCCCTTGAGAGCGACCACTTACTTTTTTCTTACGTTCCGTTTCTAGCAGCGCGCTGGTATAAAAACCGTCGGCGGCAAAATGAGAGCAATCAGTAGCCTTCGAGCAGTCTAACAGAAGTGCACGATGAGAGTTCTGGTTAGTTAAACAACTAACAATAGAAGCTTTAATTTGTGTGTGATAATTGTGGCGCAATGCGTAGGCCATGCTAAGCCAAAAGATTCAAGTGTAGCTTTTTTTGTTTCGTTTGCACAATGCAGTTCTACCTATTCCTAAAACATTGTACAGTGTAGTGATAAAGGATTATTGATTAGCTGTAAAGACTGCAATTCCATAATTGCATTTTCACTCTGGACTTAAGTGATCAACGTATTCGAAACTACTGACCTAATTTGACCACCGGAAGTACCCGATGATGATGCAAGGGATTATGCAAGGATCGAATGAACCTGATATTTGCAGAATCAATAAATTAATGCGAATTTCTTTTTTTAACGGTGATTTTTGTTCAACAGATTGTAGCCGCCACCGTCCTCGCCGTCGCCGCAGCAGCGCCCTCCGGTGCCCTGCTGGCTGGCCCCTACGCCCATGGCCTCGGTCTCGGTCATGGCCTCGGTCTCGGCCATGGCCTCGCCGTCGGCCACGGCGCACCCTTAGCGTACGCCCACGCTCCCGTCGTTGCCCACGCCGCGCCCGCCCTTCCCACCATCTCCCCCGGCGATCTCCAAGGAGCAGCGATCGAAGCTCACGTTGACGCTTCCGACCACGCCCGCGCCGCCGTCGATGCCGCCCGCGAATACCACGACCAAGCCTCCGAACTGCAGGGACAGGCCATCAACGCCGCTGAAGACCACTCGTGGCAAGCCGTAGACGCCGTCAAGACCGCTGAGGCTCAGCTTGATGGTGCGGCCGCTGGCGTCGCCCCGGTTTTGGCTAAGCAGCTCGTTGGTCATGGTCACTCTGCCCCAGTTGTCCACGGTGCCGCGGTTGGTTACGGCGCTCCTTTGGCTCATGGCGCGTACGCCGCCCCCGCTTATGCCGCTGCCGCTAGCAAGACCGTCGTCTCGCAATCCCTTTCCCAGACCCACCCCGGTGCGATTGCGTACGCCGCTCCCGTGGTTGCCCACGGCGCAGCTCTCGGCTACGCCAGCCATGGTCTCGGCTACGCCGGCCACGGTCTCGCTCACGCCGGCTACGGCCACGGACTCGCGCACGGATGGTAAACTGTGATAGTTTTATTTATAACCAAAAAAGTCAATACTCATGTTCGGAATGTAAATAAATAAATTATAAAAACAAATGTATACAGGCAATAGAGGCGAGGATGTGTGTGAATAAATGAAAGTAATTTATTATGGTCGTTTTGTTTACCCGAGCTTGTGAACGCGCTAGGTATATCATCAGATATTGCAATAACTCCTGTAGCGCGTAGGCTTTCGAAATGGTCTTGCATGGTCGTATTACTTTAATACTGTCATTATTTATACATACAAAGCTATAGCTGTGGGCTTAGCCTCATTAAGGCGCGGTCTTTTTGTTTCGTTCACCATGGCATTATGTATCATTAAGGTTCTGAATAATATAATACAAGTCAAGCCTTTAACCTAACCTTTACCTACCTAATTTTAACAAAAACAACTTGAATATCCCGATTAAAAATACAAACTTCGCTATGAACTTCACACAAAAAGTTCTTAATTGCTATATTACAATTAATGCTCTAATAAAATACGTAAATGCTATTAATTAAATACATAATAACGTTTATGATAACATATAAAATAATTGACGCACTCAATTCCGGATTTGAAGTACAAATAAAACAACAACCAATAAAAGACACAAGGTCATGCTCAAAAAATATTAAGTAAGTAACTCGTTACTTCTTAAATTAACTAACTAAAATTATTAATGACCACGATAATTATGTTCGTGGTCTGATTTGTGTATCCCACATAGGTACACGGTCAAATGTACCTATATACCTATTTGGAACAGATACCTACACATATGTAAGGGAGTAATGAACATACTTATGTATCTGACGACACAAAAAAAAAACAATTATTATGTAAGTCACTTTGCAATTCAACGGGGCAACCTACTAGAAGTGGGTTGAAGCATTTTGACTGTCTATGCTGTTAGATAAGATCCGAAATGAGGAGATCCGCAGGAGAACTACAGTGACCGATATAGCTCTTAGAATTAGCAAGTTGAAATGGCAATGGGCAGGCCACATCGCTCGTAGAACTGACAACTGATGGGGAAGAAAGGTTCTCGATTCGAGTGACGCGCGAATCGGAAAACGCAGCATAGGCCGGCCTCCTAGGTGGACCGACGATCTGGTAAAAAATGCGGGGATCCATTGGATTGGATGCAAGAGACAAGGCGTACGTTCAGCAGTGAACGTCTTCAGGCTGATGATGATGATGATGATAATGATGATGATCTAAGGCACACTATTAGCACGACCAGTAAGGGGCCATGCAAGTTTTCAAGTATCAGTGTCACTGCTAGATACATCGATTCTCGGTTTAAGTTAGAATCCAGAAACCAATTATTCTTACAATACATACATTGACACAAATAGAAAAAAATTGATTAATCACGCCACCGCCAAGCGGAAGTAGAATCGATATGGTGACCTTCGGACGTGAATAATTCGATTGTCGATTAAAAAAATGGATCGAGGAATTTGGAGGCGGGCGTGGCTGGAAACTTATGACATTATTAAGCGTCCTGATATTTGAAAATGTTTTATTTTATTTTATTTTTTAATAAAAAACAAATGCTATTGCCGTCGCTCTGCTATCTCCACGTATGATAGAGACAATAGAGCCCATAAGTGAACTTACCTACATTTTTAGCGTATCGGGAGGAAACGGTTTTCACCCTACAAATCTTTAAAAACCTTTTTGTTTAGGTGTCAACCGGTTAGCTAGATTATAGTCTACGCCTGTAACTTTTTTTTAAATTCTTTTTTTATAATTTTTCAATGTCATAATTTCGACGCATAAAAGCGGCTTTATCTAGGAAGTTATTGCGGAAATTCAAAAAAGGAAGACGTACGAGCATAGTTTTTCACTGCGTAGACAACATATTAAAAAATCATCAAAATCGCATAACATTTAGGGGTGCAAAAAAAATTAAAACACCAAAACATTGGCCGCTTTTTGTATGGACAAGAGGGGGGTATGCTAAAGACTCTCAATAGATAACGCTGTCAACCCCGTAAGTTGGTTAAAAAGATGAAATACAAAGGACATGACATCACTAGTCTAGGTAGCTTAAGTCAAGCATGTCCCAGCTTCTGACACTAGAGCAATTGTGCCCGCACCCCAAAGTCACAATCCGGAGCTGGGCAACCTTGGGTAGATGCTAGCGGGAAAAATGCATAATGCACCCCCAGCGGGACGAAAGTGCAGGCCTTACCGCTCCAATTAGAATTAGATGTACCGGCTTTAGGGAAGGATAGATGCGGGTTCAAATCCCATTCGTATTTAATTTCTTTATATTTAAAATAATTTATTAATTACGCTACACTAAAATAAATAAGATAAACATCTGCAAAAGCTGTAGAATAAAATCCAGTTTAACACGCGCGAGTATTCCGGAAATTACATCAAAAATTACGTAATTTTGTCGAATTGCGTATCTCAAGTAATGTATAAAAAAAAACTATATAAATGATCAGGTTTCTACTTCCTTACTACTAATAAATATAACTTGTTAATTTCAACTTTAGATAAAGATCTCATCTATCTTTTTAAATAGGTATATTTATTTGGTAGTTAATTATCGTAATTTAATAAAGTGTCTAAAAACATAATTGGTAGCTGCACGCCATGCCTCCTGCATCCATCGGCTCCCCGCGGTTTTACCAGATCGTCGGTCCACCTACTAGGGGCCCGCCCCCTAATTACCTAACTCGCAACAGGTTTGCGACAGGCGTAAATCTCGCGGTGATTGCTGTCATACATCATTAGCGGTGTCGAGAATGTATGCTTCGCTACTGCTGTCGCATTGCTACTGCTGTCGCATTGCTGTTGCAAATTTTACGTAATTACCCCGCCGGCCTACGCTGTTCGTGGTCACCACTCAACAATAATACCTACGGGCCGTAAATTCAAGTCTTTCATTAAAAGAACGAGTATTCAGTATGTATACCAAGGATTCTGGATTTATAATCAATGATATCCACAGATAATAACGGGGTTAAAAGTATATATGAAAAAAAAAACACGCGGTTGGAAAATGTAGAAAAAGCGCGTCTGATGAGAAGACACCTACTAATTTAAACTTACTTATTTCATTTTAGCTCCTAATAACATTACATTACTAGTGGATCCAGCACTGTGGATATAGACACATCAGTAGTCATGCTGCTCGTCTATCAACCAATAATAATAATAATAATAATAATAATAACAGCACTATAGCAATACTATGCGGATATAGCTCTTAACTTTTACGAAGGCACCTGTGGGCATGTGTATTTTGCTATTGAAATTTAGATAGGAGTTTTGCGTTACATCAACATTGTTTAACTTTTTTATGTCAACGAACGACGAGCTTATCGTTCACCTGATGTTAAGCGTCACTGCTGCCCATAGCAGTTTCCAGTGGCACTCTGAACTTTATATAAAGTTTCAAGTGACACTGCACGTCATCCTGAGACATCACACAGTCTATGATATTTATAGACAGTGAGACCAGGTCATAAAGTCTCATTTACCCAGTAATTTCACTAGCTACAGTGCCCTTCAAACCCGAACACAATATTTATTTATTTTTATTTATTTATTTATATATAGGTACACAAAACAAATTACAATCAACGACTTATTCCAAATAGGTAAATATACAAACAAATCTGTTCTGGATTGTAGCTTAAACTATGTGTACACAGAAAAAATATAAATTACACAATCACTACCGAGACATGCAAATGAAAGTAGGCACCCATCAGCAAAACCACAAGCTTTGCTGATGGGTACCCAATGACAACGGTATACTAAAATTAAATTTTGAGGAGTTTAGGGAGTGTCAATAGTGCTTGCAAACCACTGCTTGGCCGAAGGCAGGCCTCTATAAGCAATGGAATCAATACTAAAAATACAAAAAATACTAAAAACCGGAAAACAAAAGTTCGTTTTTAAGAATCACAAAGTTCAAGAACACTATTTCTCATAATCATATTTGACTGGCCTATTAGCTCAGTTGGTGGTAGCTCTGCCTTCTGAAGTAGGTTGTGGGTTCGATTCATACCCAGGACAAACAATTGTGTGATGAACACCGATGTTTGTTCTGTGTCTGGGTGTTATATTGTATTCTATGTATTTACAAACAAAAAAATATCTAAGTATTCTCTCAGTTATCTGGTTCACATAATACAAGCTTTGCTTAGTTTGGGGCTAGATGGCTGTGTGAAATGTCCACACATATTTGTATTTATTTATTTATAATTGAACCAGCAACTTGGCCAGCATGGTCGATTATGACCAACACGCACTCGAGAATAAAATATAGTTGTGTTTATATTCTAAGCTATTATATATTCCAAAGTTAGATGTATATATGTTAACGGAAATGTATGTAATCCGTATACAAATCCTAGGAAATGTATATGATTCCTAAAACCGCCCGGAAATGTGTGAAATAAATTATATTAGACAAATTTCCTAGGAAATATGTATATATATTTTTTTTTTATTGATTGATAGGCTTGCGTTTGACCACTATCTCACCTGATGGGAAGTGACGATGCGGTCTAGGATGTAACACGCTTGCCTAGAAGATACCTGTGCAATATATAAAGGAAGTTAACGGAAATGTATGTAATCCGTATACAAATCCTAGGAAATGTATATGATTCCTAAAACCGCCCGGAAATGTGTGAAATAAATTATATTAGACAAATTTCCTAGGAAATATATTTTTTTTTATTGATTGATAGGCTTGTTTTGACCACTATCTCACCTGATGGGAAGTGACGATGCGGTCTAGGATGTAACACGCTTGCCTAGAAGATACCTGTGCATTATATAAAGGAAGTTAACGGAAATGTATGTAATCCGTATACAAATCCTAGGAAATGTATATGATTCCTAAAAACGCCCGGAAATGTGTGAAATAAATTATATTAGACAAATTTCCTAGGAAATATATAAATTTCCTAAATAGAAATCGGAAATGTTAAAATAACCTAACTTCATTTTATTCACAGAAAGTATTAGTTTTATAAGTTTCCTAGTACAATATCGGAATTTCGTACAGTTCTAGGAAATGTATACATTACCCAGGATATGTGTGTATTAAACAATCATTGAAACAATAATCTACACATTTCCTAAATAGCCCCGGAATTGTATAAATTTCCTAAGAATTGATAATTCCTAAATTTCATACATTTCCCGTGACATATACTAAACAAGTATAACTTATGATTACTTATAACATGTACTTTTCACGTTGATAAAAAAATTAGTTCATAAAAATAAGTTCTCTTTCCCACTACACAACTACACCGATACCTGAACATGTCAAAATGACCAAAAGAACTCGAATCCCCACCTGCAACAAACTTGGTAACCGCAACACCACAAAGAGACTAAAAACCGCGCCTACAAAGGTCGACGCCCGATCTGTAAGTTCAAGTTCAGTTTAAGGTAAGAGTCAATTAAAACGATCGTTAAGAGTCTATACAACGCCAAAATACTTAAAATGGCTTAGCATGAAGCAGTGTCCTGTCAACAATATTGCAACAATGACTTTGAAATTATTATATGGTAAAGTTCAGGACTAATGCTACTGCAAATGTATAGTGTAAACTTAACAAACTGTTCTCGATAGAAAAAAATTTCAGTTACCTCCAAACCGTACAAAAAAACCACGATTATTCAATGAATACTTTAAATAAGATCATGAATGTTTGTGTAGTAGTTGAACTTAATATAATGGAGGGCTTATGTATAGTGGATTTTGAAAATACCCATTATATTCAGTGTAGTAATAAATTACCTAAACTATTGCGCGTTGGAACCATTCTAACTTAGACCGCTTCTGCCGCTCGGCCCCTGGCTCATCCCCGCTTTGGCTTAGTACTATATATCTATTCTGTGGCTTTGGCTTGGCCTAGCATAAGCTCTTAAGGAGTGAATAAAGTATCTGCAATGAGAGTAAAACCACAGAGTTTTATACTTCTCGCTGCCGCGCTTCGTGAGTCTTTTAAGAGTACCGAAAATATTCTTATAGGTCTGTGGTCTTAGCAATAAACACTAAATAGGTAGTTGATTTGTTTTCTGTTTTTTTCCTATTTCTAATAATAAAAGCAGCTTTTTTGTTTCTTTGCTTCCCCTCCGGTCGGTTTCGTCCACTTTTTAAATTGACCATTTCCAAAATTGTCCATTCCTACAGCGTCTTTTTTCTAAATTGTCATACTACAGATCCGAATTCGTCCAATTCGTAAAGTGTCCGTTCCCCATTCGTCTATCTCTTATTTAGTTCCTTCCTATTTCGTCCAATCCTGCAACGTCAGTTTTCTGAATTGTAATCCTTCAAATCCTAATTCGTCCACTTCCTAAAGTGTCTATTCCCCATTCGTATATTTCTTATTTAGTGTCTTTCTATTTCGTCCTATCCCGCAACGTCCGTTTTCTGAATTGTAATCCTTCAAGTCTTAATTCGTCCACTTCCTAAAGTATTCATTCCCCATCCATATATTTCCCTTTCATGTCAAAAAAGTTGCCCCGGTGTGAATAACATTTTGCACGCAGATTCCTTTTATTAAGAGGTCCTTCTAGAAAATTCGGGCACATAGCAGTTGAAACCGAGGGGTGCGTCTAGCTTCATACAAATCCCGGTATACAAAAACACAAATGCGTAATGTAATGGATGACATTTAATTAAACTAGGAACCTATAACAAAAGTATGAAAAAAACCAACCTGAGCACTTGACATTTACCAATTTATGTGTAACGATAAAGAGAGCAGTATGGACTCGGAAAACATAAAATTATCGATAAACATAATTTATTGGAAAAAATTGTTGTCTGTCGTTCTGTACTTATAATTAAAGGATTCGGTTCTGATCTTCATTATTACCGAAAGTTAGTTTGTTCATGGATAATACAGCAAATGGAGATCACAAAAAAAATGAAACCAAAAATAGAGTTGCCATAATGTACGCACAAAATATAAGTATGTCGAAATAAACAAATTGATTACTTACTTACAATAAAAAAAAACTTGTAGAAAAAACTGTTTCAAATATTGCCTCATTCCACAACAGACTGGATGTCTGGAGAGAAGAGAGCGGAGAAGCCTACTGTTGTGTGAAAAACAAAGTTTCCTTCATGCAGCTTGTTCTAAAGCCAACTTTCCATACTGATTATAGCTCACTTGTCTTCTATTATGAATAAATTAGTCCTGATTTGGCGCCGCATGATTGACAGACAATATACAGCTCAAATTGCTGAATCTAGAGTCTTGATATTTGGAGGGTATCTCCCCTTTGGGGCAAAGGGGAGTATTAAGAGTTTTTGATAAGTTAACCCTTAATAGGATCAAATGGGGTATTAATGTACGAAGAAGCGACGGTGAAATCACGGATTCATCATTTTATATTAATTTTCAATTATTTTTCTGGGAATAGATACTTCCCAACATTTTCTAACGCTAACCACTAACGGAGTGGTTACATGGTTCATAGCTTTAATAAAATGATTAGACAGCAGTATGAAACATCTTTTTACATGTTAATAAATGACATCACGATCTCGTTCACCTGATGTTAAGCGACACGGCCGCCCATAACAGTTGCAGTGTCACTCTGAACTCCTAAATGTAAAGTTTTGCGTGACACTGCACTGCGCACGTCATCCAGAGACATCAGCACAGTCTAGTAATCAGATTACTAGACTGTGAGATCATGTCATCAAGTCTCATTTGCCCAGTAATTTCACTAGTTACAATGCCCTTCAAACCAGAATACAGTAGTACTTGCACACTACTGCTTGCCGGCAGAATAACTGGCAAAGCGGTGGTACAATACCTAGACGTGCCTAGACGAACTTTGCAGAAATGACCTACAATATATACCTACATACCAGTTTTTCAATGTGGCCGCCATATTGGAATGTTGGCTATGCCCAAGACCCTTATAACATAAATATTTTGCTTGCCCTATTTGGTAAATAAGCTTGAGCCTAATAAAACAACGTAAACCCGAGAGCTTTAGCTAGTCTATAGGATGAAAAATGATGCAATTTGTATCGGCACAACCGAGATATTCGTTCTTTACACTTCCCAAAATGAAAATACACTCGCTATCAAAGATGGCGGCCATGGTTCAAAAAACGCGCGCTTCCTGCATTCTTCCCGACTCGTTTTTTTTTATGACAACGACCATCTCGTGTGTTCAGCCAGTTTGCTCTATATGTAATGCAGATGAGAATTTCAGGTATAAATACGGAATGCAGGGTGATGAGAGCAATCAGTAGCCATCGGGACCATCGAGGTAGCAAGATGAGATTTCTGGTCAGTGTACTTTTGAAGTTTTTGTTTTGCGTGCCAGGAGTTTCTTTGTTCAGTTTTGGAATTTCGTGTTTTTAAGTGTCTTTTTGTTTTGACCGACTATTGGACAGTGATTTTTGACTTACATTGTTTGCAATTTAATGTTAAAAATGGTTAAATATGAAGACATGAAGTCTTTAAGGGTGTTTTTTGCTCTTTGCATAGTCAGAACATCTCAAGTGCTTTTTGTTTTGGAAAAGAATGAGTCGCTTCGAGCAAAATAAATAACTTAGCACTTACTTTAACTTTTTAATACCATGACAGATTGAAACAGATTCCTTTTATTATATGAATATGGCAATGAGGGCCAATGTGGTGCAATGCTCTAATAAAATCATTACGCTTCAAATCTTTCAGGTAGTATCCGCTTTCATGGCGTGCGCGGCGGCCGCCCCATGCCCCATACTGGCGCCAGTGGCGGTATCAGGAGGGCCTGCTGTTCCAGTAGCTTTCCGTACTGTTATCCCGACGCTGTCTCCAGGTAAATATGCCACTTTCCGCAACCAGACTGTGACCACGGTTTGTATTTCTTCAAATTTATACAGAACATAATAGCAAGATCTTATTTCTGTAGATTTCTAGAGAACATAATACCAGGACCTCCTCAGAGGATGACATCACGTACTGTAGAAAGGTTCTGACATAAAGGTTACTGTGATGCTGATGATTCCACACAAGTCTTAGCATTTTTCGATCTAAAATACTAGAGAACGCATTCATTTAAGTTAGAATAAGTATATGTCAGGGTACGATAGGCAGTCCTTCTAGAATTTCTTAAAGCGATCTGCACTTTCCCTTGTTTAAATGAATCTTTTTCTCCAGGGGACGTCCAGGCCGCCGCCATAGATGCTCAAGTCAAGGCCCAGGATGAGGCCATCGCAGCCGCCGATAAAGCCCGAGCTCTGACCGAACAGGTCACTGAAAACTTGAACGACAAAGCAATTGTCGGCTCCGATTTGGAGAAATCCAGCAACGAGGAAACCATCTGGGCGGCTCAAGATAAGCAATGGCAAGCTCTGGACGCTTTAAAGACTGCTGAGGCACAATTGGACGGCGCTGTTGCGAGCAACGCGCCTGCTCTAGCCAAAAGCGCAGTAGCTGGAACGTACCTCGCTGCCGTTCCTATCTCTCCTGTGGTCTATACTCCTGGTATCATTGCTCCAATTCCAAAATCTGCTGAGCTATCTGCTGAACCCGTTAAAGAAGAGAAGATTGAAGAGAAAACTTTGGTCAAATCTGCTGGACAAATCAGCCAGGAAAATGACTCAATAGCGGTGGAAGCTGCCAAGGACAATCTTGAGGCTAAGCCCCAGTTGGCTTCCATCATTACTCCCTATGCTGTCACCCCCTATGGATACCCTATCGTGGCGCCTGGGGGTTTGTCTGCGGTCCCGTATGGAGCTTACCCCCAAATCGGATTGGCCCCAAAGATTGCGAAGAATGCTTGGTAAAGAGTGCTCTTTTGGTCTAAGTAAATGTAGTTTCGAAATGTGTCTGAATTTGTTTCAATATACTTCTACTATCACATTACATACCTGACCCCTAAAGAGGACCATCTCACAATATACAGGCTAAGAATAAATGAAGCTTTTATTTCTGCACACAAAATGAACGTCGCAGGTATATTCAACTTGGAATCCATCCTCTAGAATACATATTATGTTCATCTACCAATGTGCCACAAAAGTTGTTATACATATTACATAACAAGGATTAGAGCTAATTTTGTTTCACTATTTTTAGTTTTTTTTTTTTTTTTTTAAATTATGGAATCCTACGTCAAACTTGAACATTGTGAATGTATTTTAACAGCAGTTGTTATTAAGCTAATAATTATATTAAGATACTTTTAAATACTGAATAGGTCAATCTGACCGTGGTCTCCGGCGGTTGCCTAGAAGTTAGCTATAGTCTCTTAATAGTTTGCTCCCTGGAGAAGAACATACTGGGGAAGACATTAAAGTTGATAAACTGTTTTTTATGCTAAAATGGACATGGGTTTGACAACATCTCACGTAAGTGACGAAGTTTTGTAAGGTGAGCACGTTTGCCCATGAGATGCCCATTCACTCTTGACTTGAAAAGATCCAGGTAACACCCAGGAGGACATACTATTGCTGTAAGAGTATTCCATTCCTTGGCCGTTCGGACTATGAATGACTCAGCGAAACGCTTAGTGCGAACAGGCGTAAGAATGTAAAGAATCACAAAGCCTTGTAGTTCTATGGTGAAAAAGGGATGACGGAATGAGCTGATGGAGGGCATGCACTCACTCTCCAAAATGTAACCGATAGAAGATCGACAGACTGGCGACCTTGCGTCTGTGTCCAAGACTTTGAACTCTCCCTTTAGCCTGTAACTGTGGACTGTAGTCCATTAGTGCAAAATCGCAAGCAACAGCCAACATACGATAATTTGCGTTAATACCTTAGTACATAAAATGTATCCACATAATAACAATTAAGAATACTAACTCCAATTATTACATGTAAGAACTATGTAATTATGTATGTACGGTATGTCGGGACAACTTTTTGCTAGCAAATTATGTCCAAAAGAATTTGGTATGAATTGGCGCCTCTACGCAGACTCAATCACCTTGAGGTATTGACATTCTTTCAAGTAATGAGTAACTTTAATGTAGTATTGCTACCGATGATCGATATTTAATTAAAATGCTTAACGTTCTTGTTTATCAGAGGTTGATCTACGGGCATGTTTAATCGATTTTTGAATTGGGGATGACAATCAATTCCAAAATACGACAATTAAGAGAGGAGAATATGGATAAAGGTAGCTTTAGGCAAGAGGTAATTGCCATATTCTTGTTTTTAAGGAGTTACCAAATGGCAACCGTTACATTTTGGAAGTAGCAGTCGATTTGTCCGAATTCAAAGCTTCAAGATTGTGTTTCTTTTTGAACTGACTAATGCTGTTTGTCATTACCTTTGACAATTCGACCTTTACATCGTCACCGAACAGCGAGCTTACAAACCCAACAAGTGCTAAAAGACATACGAGTATTGAGACAGGTGTGTTGTATTGCTTTTTTAAAATTTTTGGCTAACCTTTTACAAGTGCGATAAAAATCATACGTTTACAGTCATTAGTCAAAGTCAAATAATTTTACATGTCATGATTAGAGAATACTAGCAATAAATAAAATATTATTAAAATTACGAAAAATAATAATAGTGGTTTATTAGTGGTTAAGTTTAAGGAAGTTGTATTTTCTATTATAAATAAATATTTATCAAGTAGAGTGTTGTAAAAACTTATATTTAGTAGACCTGATATTTTTTTGGACTTAGGGATGTAGGCAGCTGTAATATTTACCCAAAGGTATGCTTAAATGAATATAAAAGTAAATAAATAAATGATAACAGAAATGCCCAATAAAGCACCCAGCTATCAAAAATGGAATGCAACTACCTCAAGGGCTATCTTGAGGTACAAACGCCTCGCCTTCAGCCGTTGCCGAAAGAAGAGAACCCTGAATACTACGTCTACTGGAAGAGGGGTCACTATGGAAAATATAATAAATATTGCCAGTATATTGTTAGGTAAATAATCATTAAACATACATACTTTGTTTACATAAAATATCTAAGATTCAGGAATAGAATTAGAACGTTTTGCCACTCAATCTATACTTAGGTCGACATAATTTTACGTTCATCAGAAATTGAGCTGATGCAAGTTTCTTGTAATCTTACTTCACAGCTTTTGTTGGAATCTCCCATGTCTCCGGATTTTAAAACACCTTCCGGGAGTTGTAGGCAGACGGTGACACTTCTATCTCGTCATGTCACTTACATAAAAAAGATTTCCTGAAAACGTAACTGACTGACCTATCATATAAAATAGAATGCAACAAAGTTGCCTTCATGCAACTTGTTGTAAGTCTAAAGTCAACATTCCATACTGTTTCTAATATTTACTTATCGATATTATTTTTCAAATATTTGTTCTGTAAATCAATATTTCTATTCTATTTCTATTACGGCTATTGCTTTCTTTATAAAATTACGAGGGGTGTCTAATTCATGGCAGCTAATGAAGGATGCCAGTTGTCGCGTAATTGGAATTTTGACTATGTATACCGTACGAGATACCTATTAAATAATTTTTTGTAAAATTTCCTTGAACCCAAATATAACAACATAAACCCCAGAGTTTTCACTAGTCTATTAAATGAAAAACAATGCAACATGTCGCAGCCGGCGAAGGAAAGTAGCAACACATCGCAGGTAACTAAGCTCTTTGTGCTTTTTACCAAAATGAAAATACACTCGCTATCAAAGATGGCGGCCACGCGTCAAAAAGCGCGCGCTTCCTGCATTCTTCCCGCCTCGTTATTTAATGGCAACGACCATCTCGTGTGTTCAGCCAGTTAGCTCTATATGTAATGCAGATGAGAATTTCAGGTATAAATACGGAATGCAGGGTGATGAGAGCAATCAGTAGCCATCGGGACCATCGAGGTAGCAAGATGAGATTTCTGGTCAGTGTTGATCTTTAAAGTTTTTAATTTTACGCGCCAGTTTGTGTTTCTTTGTTCAGTTATGGAATTTTGTGTTTTTTTGTTGTGACCGATTGGACAGTGATATTTAATTTTCATTGTTTGCAATTTAATGTAAAAAGTGCTTAAAATTATGTCTTTCAAGATGTTGTTTCGAGAAATTAAGGGTTAGGTGTCAGTGGTAGGATTCGTGCAGTGAAAATCTGTAACTGCTTCTTTGTTTTAGAAAATAATGTGTTAAGTTATACTTATAACAAAATAAGCGAGAGCTGAACTTCGAAATAAACTCCTTAAATATAAGTCATCATCATCATCATTAACAGCCTGAAGACGTCCACTGCTGAACATAGGCCTCCCCCAGAGCACGCCACCTTGAGCGGCTGCTCGCCTCCTGCATCCATCGGCTCCCCGCGGCTTTCACCAGGTCGTCGGTCCACCGAGTGGGGGGCCGGCCCACGCTGCGTCTTCCGGTTCGTGGTCGCCACTCGAGAACCTTTCTTCCCCATCGGTTGTCAGTTCTACGAGCGATGTGGCCTGCCCATTGCCACTTCAACTTACTAACTCTAAGAGCTATATCGGTCACTTTAGTTCTCCTGCGGATCTCCTCTATGTGTGGATGTGTATAAGCTGTTTTCGAGAGTCATTACGAATCGTCTCGCACGCAGGTTTGATGAATTCCAGCCTCCCGAACAAGCCGGTTTCCGAAAAGGCTTTAGCACCATAGACCACATCCATACGCTGCGCCAGATTATACAGAAGACCGAAGAGTATAATCGGCCGTTATGCCTAGCGTTTGTGGACTATGAGAAAGCCTTCGATTCAATCGAGACTTGGGCGGTGCTGCAGTCCTTGCAGCGATGCCAAATTGACTATAGGTATATCGAAGTTTTGAAGTGTTTGTACAGTAAGGCCACTATGTCAGTCCGACTACAGGACCAGAGTACGGAACAAATTCCATTGCAAAGAGGCGTGAGACAGGGAGACGTTATTTCTCCGAAACTGTTCACAAACGCATTGGAGGATGTTTTCAAGCTCTTGGAGTGGAAAAGATCTGGCATCAACATAAATGGCGAGTACATCACTAACCTTCGTTTTGCCGATGATATAGTCATAATGGCGGAATCGCTCGAGGACCTTAGCACCATGCTCAACGACCTCAGTAGAGTCTCCCAGCAGGTTGGTCTTAAGATGAATATGGACAAGACAAAGATCATGTCTAATGCTCATGTTCCACCTATACCGGTAATTGTTGGGAACGATACTCTCGAAGTTGTCGACAAGTATGTCTACCTAGGACAGATTGTCCAATTAGGTAGGTCCAACTTCGACAAAGAGGTGGCGCGAAGAATCCAACTCGGCTGGGCAGCGTTCGGGAAGCTTCGTCCTATCTTTTCGTCCAAAATACCGCAGAGCCTGAAAACGAAAGTTTTCAATCAGTGTGTGTTGCCAGTGATGACTTATGGAACTGAGACATGGTCTCTTACTGTTGGCCTCATTAGTAAGCTCAAAGTCGCGCAGCGAGGTATGGAGCGAGCTATGCTCGGTGTTTCCCTGCGAGATAAGCTCCGGAACGAGGAAATATAAGTACTTAGCTCTAACTCTAAAACTATCTTATACGATTAAAAAAGCTTTTTTTTAATTAATTAAGTGCCTAATCATAACAATATATTATTTTTTACAAATTGCGCTTGTGCGAATAGCTGCGTATGCGCTGGTCAATGCTATCTTGAACTTTGTGTTGGACTTCATCAACTTGACACCACGGGAAATTAATCAGGCGCTTGCGGTCAAACCAAAATCCTGCTTATCTTATATAGTGAAATAAATGAAAGAGTTTTTATATTGAGACCTCAGACTAGTAGAAATGTTGTTGTTGGTTTGAGAGTGATGTGTTTGTTCACATCACGCTCAAACCTCGAAAGTAATTTTTTTTATAAAACTGATCAACAAAAAAAAAAAAAAAGATCTAAATCGTCTCTTCATACATAAAAATCCGTACATTCGAATAGAATTGACCTTTTGTCAAATCGTGCGAAAAATAAGTATATCGAAATCGCAGAACTGTACAATTCCGTCGAAATTACGAGAAGCGATCAGGAAGGATCTAATTTCTAATCCTTAGACTTGTTATCACATCACACGTAGTACATTCCTCCTTCGTAGTACTGATCAAGAAAATGAGGGCGATAAGGTGTTACTTTTATGTGGTATTCATTATTTGATGCTCACTTTCTAGTTCTACTTCTATCGTTTCTTTTATTTGAGGTTAGACCTGGAAATATAACAAAATCCATACTACCGTAATTTGGTTGTAAAAGGTGACGGTTTAGGGGGTCTAGCAAAGCTACCTTTCAATTAGCGTTAACGCCTAACGATAACTCAAAATGTATGGGAATGACATTAGCTATGACATTACCTGCGGAAAAGTTTTCCGCTTTTCCGCAGGTAATGTCATAGCTAGTGTCCAGTAGGTACATACAATTCCCATACATTTTGAGTTATCGTTTGGAGTTAACGCTAATGGAAAGGGATCCTTGCTAGACCACCTGAGATCACTGTCGCGGTAGCTCAAGTAAATCATGTCCCGGCTTAAGGGACGGATGGTTCAAATTTTGTCGTGGTTCAAATTTTTCCTTTACATTAAAGATTGATCAGTAGACAACCATTTCCAAAGGAATACGATCTGATACAAAAATCGAGCGGAGCTGGAACGTTTATTATAAAGCTTTTGAATATGCAATTATCATTGTACCTAGTTCACCTTTAATAGTGACTCGTATTATGTACTTGTTTAATTCATGTATGGCTAGCTTTAACCTACGGCGACGATCGCATTCTTTTATTTTCCTGGAACTCTTCTTTTTACCAAACTCATCCTCATCAACAGCCTGAAGACGTCCACTGCTGAACATAGGCCTCCCCCACAGAGCACCACTTTGATTAGCTGCTTGCCTCTTGTATCCATCGGCTCCTCGCGGTTTTCACCAGGGCGTCGGTTCACCGAGTGGGTGGAAGTTGTATCCAGGGACCCAGGAACTACGAGGACCATGCTCCCACAACAGCCAGACACAGAACAAGTATTAGCGGTTTTTTTTCTGTGCACAAATACTTGCTCTGTCGCGGGAGTCGAAGCCGCCACCTCCGGGTTATGAGCCGACCTGCTCAACCACCACACCACTGAGGCTGTCTAGATAACATGACCGGCCTCCACAGTGCAGAGCTTCAGATATAACGTCATCCATCATTGCGATAAAACATAGCCGGAAACGAAGATGGAGCAACTATATTAATCCTGTCCAAGGGAAGAGAGAAGCGTAAGGGAAAAAGATAAGGGGAAGGACCGCCTGCCTCCCTTCCCTTTCCATCCCATTCATTCATCCTTTTCCCCTTACTCTTCCCTCTTCCCAAGGACAGGGTTAGGGCGTAAAACTAAAAATGAAAAGATCCGTGTGGATAATTGAAAAGTGTGCATCCAATACGTCTGAAATTATTAAAACTTGAAATTCTATAATCGATTTTTCAGACAGACAAACAAACATAACTTTCAACCAAAGTGAACAGTTCTTGGAAACATAATCTTTTATAAATAGTTGGCATTGATTGCTTGTGACAGCAAAAAAATTATTAGTAATCCTAAAAAAACAGACTTGTCATACCATGTCTATATGCACTATCAAAATGCCAGCCATTGTGTTTGAGATCCAGTTCGTACAACGCTATACTTCTATCAGGTGACTGAAGGAAAAAAAAGCTGCAGACATTTTGACCGGACCAACCGATTTCATATATTATCTGTGATTTAACAATTAAATTATTACAGAAAATCTTCAGTGGCTTCACTTGACTGGCCTGATAGCACAGTTGGTGGTAGCTTCTGAACTGTTGGTTGTGGGTGCGATTCCCACCCAGGACCTACATTTATGTGATGAACATAGGTGTTTGTTCTGTGTCTGAGTGTTATATTGTATTCTATGTATGTATTTACAAAACAAAAAGTATCTAAGTATTCTATCAGTTTTCTGGTTTCCATAGTTCAAGCTTTGCTTGGTTTATGGGACTAGATGACGCTGTGTGAAATGCCCACAAATATTTATTTATTATTATTTTATATTCAACTCTTCAGGTAGTATCAGCTTTACTAGCGTGCGCGGCGGCCGCCCCATCCCACCTACTGGCGCCGGTGGCGGTAGCAGGAGTGCCTGCTGTTCCAGTAGCTTTCCGTACTGTCATCCCGACGCTGTCTCCAGGTAAATATGGAACATTCCACGACTTTACTGCGATTACGGTTCATATTTCTTCCAATTTCAACAGGCCACAATTACAAGATCTCTCCAAAGAATGACATCATGTACTAGTGGAAAGTTCTTCAAAGGTCCTAATATCAAATAAGGTTACGGTGACGTCTTAGGAAATTGCAATCCTAAATACTAGAAATCCCATACATTTGAAAGTAGAACCTCAGGGTACGATGGACAGCCAGTCTATCCATAACTTCTTCAAGCCCTTCCCAATTTAAAAGGACTTCTTTCTTCAGGGGACGTCCAGGCCGCCGCCATCGATGCTCAAGTCCAGGCCCAGGATCAGGCTATCGCAGCCGTCGACAAGGCTCGAGCATTGACCGAACAGGCCACTGAAAACCTGAATGACAAAGTCATCGTCGGATCCGATTTGGTAAAATCCAGCATCGAGGAAAGCTTCTGGGCGGCTCAAGACAAGCAATGGCAAGCTCTGGACGCTTTGAACACAGCTGAGGCGCAATTGGACGGCGCTATTGCGAGTAACGCGCCTGCTTTTGCCAAAAGTGCAGTAGCTGGAACGTACCTCACTGCCGTTCCTATCTCGCCTGCGGTCTACACTCCTGGTATCGTTGCTCCAGTTCTGAAATCTGCTGACCCTTCCGCTGAGGCATCTGCTAAGCTATCTGCTGAGTCATCTGCTGAGGCATCTGCTAAGTCATCTGCTGAGTCATCTGCTCAGGCATCTGCTGAGCCCGCTAAAGAAGAGAATGTTGAAGAAAAAACGGAGGCTTTGGTCAAATCTGCTGAACAAATCAAGGAAGAGAAAGACGCTGTAACGGTGGAAGCTGCCAAGGAGAATCTTGAGGCTAAACCCCAGTTGGCCCCTCTCATTACCCCCTATGCTATCACCCCCTATGGATACCCCATCGTGGCGCCTGTGGGTTTGTCTGCGGTCCAGTATGGAGCTTACCCCCAAATTGGATTGGCCCCAACGTTTGTGAGGAATGCTTGGTAAAGAGTTCACTTTTGGTCTGATTAAATATAGTTTTAAAAAGTGTCTTTTGTTTCAATTTCATGGATGAATACTATCACTTACTAGATAGACCTCGTAAAGAGGACCATCTTCCATCTAGACAATGAAATAAATAGATGATTAGACACATGTCTTTTTATTTTTACCAAATATATCCCATCGATGGAATTGAACCTGCAGCCCGTTGTGGATTTGTGTAACTACCGCCAAATTCCTTTTGTGACATACATCAAATTAATTGCAGGTTTACGTCACTTTTGTCATGAACTTCAAATGTGGAACAATGTGGATCATTTATGTGCTAAAAGGCTAATGTCTTGGTATTAAAGATTAACAACTTAATGTTATTTTCATAAAGTAGGTTAAAAATAAATGCAATAATTGAAAAAAATAGTGATATCGGTAAATAAATCACGGAATAATAAGCTTTTAAAGTTTCTGGAGACGGCATCGCCTGTCCCTTTCTCACAAAACAGAGCTTCCCCACAGTTACGATGAAAACGCACGTTAGTGACGTCACATGCCAAAGATGTAAAGCTACCACAGCTTAGTAAGGAGGTACTATGAAGGAGCAAAAACTGACGTCACTGCACGTTTGAACTGTCTCTTTCTATTCCTGTATTTTAATGCTTGAACTTTGTCATATTTTGAGATGTTTATTTTTTGAGGAATATTATTAATTTGTGCAATAAAAAAAATAGCAGGACACTGGCCTATTTCAAGAAGTCATAAAATATATCGAGAAGTGGTCTTTTCTAGAAGTAGACATTTGTAGAAGTGGTCGTTTCTAGCAGTGGTATATTTCTTAAAACGTCAAATGTTACACACACTTTAAGTTTCCAAGCGTCTTCAAAAAAGTTCTCAAATCGATTGTATTTTTTATGTTTGTTACCTCCGAACTTTTATTTATAAACCGATTTAGAAAATTCTTTTTGTTATTGGAAAGGATATACTTTTAGATTGGTCTCACAGAAATTTCATCAGAATCGGTTCAGTAATTTGGTTTTAAATCCAACAACAACTGGACTGAACCGATAAATCAAAATAACTGGAAAAACTATGTTGGTATTATGATATCATCCAAGTATGTTCTCTGTAACAAATTAAGGCGATTGAAGTCGGTTTACCCCCTTTTTTTAACAGGATATCCGTATTACTTGACGTAAGGTAGTATGACGTATGGGCCTACGTCATAGTTCATGTTTACCTACTTCAAAAACTTATTGATGACTTATAACAACTATCTCTGCGTTGATAATTTGATACCTATACGTAATGATACCGAAGCCGGTCGACCTTCATGGTAGCTTATTGCACATTCCATAGAGTAAATATTGTTTGCACAGGTGGTATTAGTCAATTGTTTTTTTTTCTCTTCAGTCAATTGTTTTTTCTCAAATCTGCGGATGGTATGCGGACTAGAGCAAACGCGAAATTGAACTTTTGCAATGATATTGTTCTTAGCAGATGGGGGTCTGTTCCTTTAAGGTGGAACGTTACACTCGCGCGGGAAATACAAATTTTCTTGCGTTCTATTTATTTGCGCAAAATTGGTTGTCATGTAATCACGTTGAGTAATTAAGCTATTATTGGCAAAAAACGCAAGAAAATTTGAATTTGCCGCGCGAGTGTAACGTTCCACCTTAACCAGTGGCACGATGGCGCGCTGCATGACAATGGATTAATGAATGAAAACTGTGCACCCGACACGATTGTCCCAATACCTAACACTTGCTCTTACATAACGGTGCCGGTGTAGGAAAATACCGCGAGGAAATTGGTAAGTTCAAGAATCACAAAACTCAAGGTCAGTTGTGTCATCCACCAACCCGCACTTGTTCAGCGTGCTGGGTTATTGGAGTCACTGTGTTGTAGTGCGACATACGCCGCACTATGGTATGATTGTCGCGGCGATATCGCGGCGACACCGCAACCACCCAATGTGGGGGCAGCCTAAGGCTGTATATTTTATCAACTTGCTGACTGAATCCACAAAGGTCGCGTTCTGGTACTGACATAATTATACATCTTTCGTTAATAGAAACTGGTTTAAAATATGTTAATATGTTAACAGTTAATAAATAAATATCCCTTTTTGGTAAATCATTTATTTATTACTAGTTGACCCGCCCCGACTTCGCACGGGTTAATTAGTTTTACGTTCTAACCCTGTTCAAGGAAAGGGGGAAGCAAAAGGGGAAAAGATAGCGGAAAAGGACGAATGGATGGGAGGGCAATAGAAGGGAGGCAGGCGAACGGATGAGTATAAATAAATAGTTAATTAAAAAAATAATACACAAACAAAAAAATCTTCCATAATAATTAAATCCTTGTTTTTCGGGTTGCACCCGCACTCGATCGTTTTACAAAAAACAAAACGTATTCTAAATGTTATTCTGAAAAATTAGCTATAACCAAACTAAATTTCAGCAAAATCCGTTCAGTAGTTCCGACGTGGTGCATGTTCAAAGAGACAGACAGACAGACAAAAAATTAAAAAAAGAAAAAAAAAACCTGTTTCTATATCGATTAAGAAGTGTAATGCAATCAAAATTTTCAATAAATATTCAATGTACAGATTTAGCTCAGTTACAGTTTTATTATATGCACAGTATAGATTGTCACTGGTAGGTACTGGATGGTGGATTTTATTAATCTAGATGGGAAAAACAAGTAGGCCAAGACCTTTTAACTTAAAAATTAATGTCTAATTATTTTGCACACGAGTCAAGATTAAGATTGTTTTTTTTATCAAGATTTAAGAGTAACTAGTTAATATTAGCGGAAATATGTGAAATTCAAGTTCACTTTATCGTAAGATTCCATCGACTAAAAAATTACTAAAAAAAATATGTAAGCTGTAGATGTTAAGGTAGTATACCCACTGGAGTGCGACACGAAAAATGTTTGGCATTTCATCCTTTGAGTTCATGTGGATTCGGACTCAAGTTATTAGGTAAAGCGTTATTTAGGGAGAGCGCGAATGGGGCTTTCGTGTTTAGGAATTAAGGTGACGAGTAGAGCTCGAGCAGAGACAATGCTCCCACAACACCCAGACCCAAGTATTGCGTTTTAAGTAGTGCGTTTTATTCCTGTGCACAAATACTTGTGCCGTCTAAGGGATCGAACCCGCCTCCGGGTTATGACCCGACCTGTAGGGTTAGCACGGCCGGTAGACAAAACTGTCTTTCCCCTGTTTTACTCCAAGCAAGTATAAAGAAAGTGACGTAAAACGGGGAAAGACAATTTTGTCTACCGTCCATGCTAACCCAGCTGGGGGCGTACCGTGAGCTCTTAGCGCGATTCAAAACAAAGCCTATATTGGATCGCTTTGTTTTTTTTTGTATTGGGATTTTGACAAGCGAGCCAGTATAGACTCTGTTTTGAATCGCGCTAAGAGCTCACGGTACGCCCCCTGCTCAACGACCACACCGCAGTGGCTGTCAATGTACATGTTTTGCGAATTATAAAGATGCTAAAAGCCTCTGCTTCCACTTTTACAACTTCATGAAACTAATCAAATACGTTTCGTATCCGTTTGATAGAACATAGAAGAAAAGTATAGGTATTTTTGTTTTTGCTCTCTCCTCACTCAAGTTAAACGATATTAAAAACAAAAACATTTTTATTTTGTGACAAATTAATTCAACTCACTACATCTTCGATAATGCGAGTCAAAATATTTTGTATCTATTCTCGAAAACCATTGCGAAATTGTCACGCAGCGACGCACGCGGTGGATGTCGGGCCAAGTGTTAAAATTACCAATTTGTCACAATGTCGAATTATTGAAAAAAAAACAGCCGAATTAAGAACCTCTACCTTTTTTTAAAGTTGGTTGAGACCACTGGTTAATTGATCCGATTATTCTTAACTTGAAATGGTGCTAACTATAAAAGGACCTTACAAGCGAAGCCGCAGTCTGTGGTGAAACGACAAGTACAAATAAAATATCTATAAATATGTATGAAAATCAAGTATCACTTGCGAACGATATTAATTTGCAAGATGTACTTGAATTTTAATTGAATACTTGTACACGCCCTGCTACAGGGTGCTGCGATTATAAAAAAGTAACTTGATGCAATACGTATTTTTTTTTTTTTATGTAAACAAATGACGTGACGAGGAGCTTGTCGTTCGTCTGATATTAAGCGTCACGGCCGCCTATAACATTGATGCAGTGTCACACGGTAATGTTTTGCGTGATACTGCACTGCGCACGTCATCCTGAGACATCACCCAGTCTAGTAGTAAGATTACTGTATGGTCATAGTCTCATTTGCCCAGTAATTTCAAAAGGTACAGTGGATTTATTACGGAACACACTGTATATCGGCATAACACCTTCATCGAAACAAATATTATTAATTAAAACATGTACATAAACCTGATAGGTGATCAATTTACATGATTTCCTACAAGCTATATATTGGAGTGAATGTCTAGGTGGCGAGGGCGTGGTACGACTTGAGATTAATTCAAAAGTACTGAATAAAATACCGAAAATAGGCCTCTACCAATAATTATGATTAAAGGTCCCGTGAAAATATGGGTCTTCGTGCTTACTTTGGACCGAATTAGTTTTTAGGGTTCCGTACCCAAAGGGTAAAACGGACCCTATTACTAAGGCTCTTCTGTCTGTCTGTCTGTCCGTCTGTCACCAGGCTGTATCTCATGAACCGTGATAGTTAGTCAGTTGAATCTTTCGCAGATGTATTTCTGTTGCCGCTATAACAACAAATAGTAAGAAACAGAATAAAATAAATATTTAAGGGGGCTCCCATACAACACACGTGATTTTTTTTGCTCGTTATTATTGATAATGGTACGAAACCCTTCGTGCGCGAGTCCGACTCGCACTTGGCCGGTTTTTGATTAACATTTTGCTTTATGAATTAGAATTTCATTATTCGGACCTTGCCTTAATTTTTATAGTAGAGTGTCGTTGTTGGGTTTGTTTTTAAAAATAACAAAACTCTCTTACACATTAGATAGATAGATAGATAGATAACTCTTTATTGTGACGTTACTTCCATCAGGTGAGACTGTGGTCAAATACTTTACCTATTAACAATAATAAAAAAAAATCCAGGGGTACTCAAGGAGCAACCCGACAAATTAATCAGGAAAATGGGACTTAAAAAACTAGGTAATTTTCGACAAATTTCCCCCCTCCTCCCCCTCGCCTTCCTTGCCTCTTTTTTCCTACACTTCAGTGACGAGGAAAAGAGTGTTGAGGAATTCTTCATTTGAAAGTAAAAGAAAGGAAGTTTATATGACTAAATCTGGTGCGATCTGGGCTAAACATTTCGAAGGCCACTCTCATACATATTACATAATAGATCCTGCCCTGGTTACCTCCTTTCAAGACGTGATGAGCATGCTAAGGATGGTGGACCAATACTGAAAGCGAAACTGTTGCACTTTCTTAGTGAATAATCGTTTTAGGAAATTGAAACTTTATATACCCTTGGTCGGTTGAGTAATTTAGGGGTACACGGGTACTCTCACGGGTCAAGTTCCGTGATTTTGTATATACTTTTAGCCCCCTGAAACAACGTTGATGACCTTTTAAAGACGTATCTTATTCTTATTCGACATGGGGATGATAAGTCCTGCGCTGACGTCTCGCTCGGGGTGTATTGTGCATTTCCCTCTGCCAGCATACCCGAGCCATCTCAGCTCCTTAAAATAGCGGACCGTGGCTCTAGGCTGCGAAGTGGTATATATTTAAAAACGTATTTACTTAGACGTATTATGTTTAGAGTTTAAATTAGTCCTAGATTTGGGTTGAGGTTCGGTTCATGAGTTCAACCACAAAACAGGTAATCTGTTTTGTGGTTCAACATCTTGATTAGCCGACTTCGGATTCGGACCAAACAGTTTAATAAGATGGTAATGAATATCACAGGGCAAGGCATTAGTGACACGTCTAGTGTTACAGATGTCTATAGGCTAGACTAGACAGAAATTTAATAAACACTTTTTATTAAATGCTTCAATTTTCCTGTCAACTTTTGGGTATAAGATTTTTGTGTCAACATCTCTGTGTGAGTGTTTCCCTGCGAGACAAGATCCGTAATAAGGAGATCCGCAGGAGAACTAAAGTGACCGATATAGCTCCTAGAATGTCAATAGGCAGGCCACATCGCTCGTAGAACTGACAACGGATGGGGAAGAAAGGTTCTCGAGTGGCAACCACGAACCGGAAGACGCAGCGTAAGCCTACTAAGTAGACCGACGATCTGGTGAAAACCGTGGGGAGCCGATAGATGCAGATGATGATGATGACCTCACTGATGAATGTGACAAGCGAAAATGAGACGAAGCATTTAAAGCATTGATTAAGTTTTATATTAAAGGGTTTATAACACAAGTATGCGCACTGCAATTCCAAATATTTTAATTATTAATTAAATACTGTTATGGGCGGCCGTGTTACTTAAATCAGGCGAACGACTAGCTCGTCACGTTATTAAATCACATTAAAAAAAAAACACTTGTAAGTGTAATTGCGATGCTATTTATAAATACTAGTATCTAGGTACGACACAATGCGTCCACCCACTTCGCTCCAGCAATATCGCGCGTTATTTCGTCACCTTTCCGTTCGACCTTCCTCGGACCTCGCCCTATGGATTTCTATAATACGGGCGTACATTCCAATACGACCACGGGTAGCATGAGGTGTAGAAATCGACATATCTCTTGTCTCGAGAAAGCTTTTGACCATAGATTATAAAGCCCGTTGATAGCTCGTGAACATAATTTCTTGTACAAACACGACTCACCTGCGCGGGCAGGCAGACAAAGCCATACGAAATTACAAAAAAAGCTCAAACAAAGCTCATCCACACCTCGTGGACCCATGGAAGTCTCGCACAGTCCGTTTCACGAGATCATTTCTGCCACATACTTGCAAGATGTGGAATGAGCTACCCTCTGAGGTATTTCCGTTGAGCTACAACATGGGGCACTTCAAACGTCGGGTAAATAGAGTCTTAAAAGGTAGGCAACGCATCAGCAGCGCCCCTGGTGTTGCAGGTGTCTATAGGCGACGGTAACTGCTTACCATCAGGCGGGCCGTCAGCTTGTTTGTCTGTCCATGTTATAAAAAAAAAAAAAAAAAAAACATAGAACAGAGCAGGATGGAACAAAAGCCATCAACGGGTTATCGAGATTAATTAGAAATTAGTGGTTGAAATCCACCACTCATTTTCGTATGAAGGGAAGTTGTATCATTGGTCAACTGGATTTATCTGGATCGTTCATTGGTCAATGCTTTTGACCAATGAACGATCGCGTGGAACACGTCATAAACCTTTGATGCCTTTTCTTTGGTCAAACGCTTTCTTGAATGAAGAGTTATGTCGGTTCCCACAGCTCGGTGGTATCGGTGCTGGCTGCGTTCCCTAAAGTTACAAGATCTTTGGAGCAACAATCTTAATATGCTTGGATAAACGAACGCTACGTATTGGGTGTGGTTAGGCCAAGGTGCAGGTATGACTTTTTTGCAAAATTTCGTCTAGGTACCACCGCTTTGCCAGAAATTCCTGGGTCTTTTCAAGTAAATAGTGAATGGGCATCTCATGGGCAAACGTGCTCCATCTTAGACAACAGGATGACGCACGCAGTGTCACGCGAAACTTTATATTTTACAGTTCCATAGCACTGCAATTGTACGGGCGGCTGTGACGCTTAGAATCAAGTGAACGACTATAGCTCGTCAGGTTATAAATTAACTTAAAAAATAAATTGGAAACTGAAGTGGCTGTGGGCTGGTTAAACCAGCTGCGGACCGACAACCGTTGGGTAGACGTATTCTTGAATGGAGACCGCGAATGTGCAAACGTAAAGAAAGGATGCCCCCTGTCTAGGTGGAGCGATGAGATTCACTAAGGCTGGTTTACACTTTGTTTAGTTAAGTAGCGTGTTAAGTTGCGACGTCGACGATTTAGTTCGATTAAGTAGCAAGTTGCGTCCAGACATACAGGCGAGTTTAGCTTCAAGTTTCGGTGCGTTGCGACTTGCCAACCCATGAACTGTACTGAACTCGTCTGTTTACATGTGCGGCGAATTTAGTGATTTAGTTCTCGGGGTTCGGAAGACGCACGGAGGGCTACCTTAGCCCCGGCTTCCACCAAAGCGGGGAGGAGAGGAGACGAAACGAGATGTGTTTTGAAGTTAAAATCAGATTTCGTTATTTCCAGATCTCGTCTCTGCTTAGCTTCAGTGGAAACGGACCAAGCGAAGAGGAGAGAGGTCTCATTTTTCTATAGAATTTTGCCCCGCGCGCGAGCAAACGGCTCAGCAGTCCCCGTTCCCTTCTCTAAGACAAGACTTGACTGATTTCGAGCTCTCACAGCTCACATCTCCGCTACGCACAGCTCACATCTCCTCTCCGCTTGGTGGAAATAACCAGCCAGCTTCGCAGCATGTCTCCTCTCCGCTTTAGTGGAAACCGGGCCTTAGACTTGACTCGCCGAAAAATAGAACCCGTTTCTATTTACTGTACTTAATCGTTAACTTATCTACTACACTGGCAAATCCCTGTCCAAACGACGATAAGAACTAAATTTGATGAAGCAGCAAGTTAACTACTTAACTAAACAAATTGTAAACCAGCCTTTACTGCTGGCATAGTGAGTAGGATGAGAAGAGCCGAAGATCGGGTTATAAGGCGTCCTAATGCACGCCTTTATAACCCGATCTTCGGTTCTCGAGGCCTATGTCTGCAGTGAACTAATACAGACTTTGATGATGAAACAACGACTCTTTACGCGTCACTTTTGAAAGAAAGAAAGAAAGAAAAATGTTTTATTCGTGACAACATAAAATAAACTAGTAAAACATTTATAAATATTAATATTAAACGAATGCCAGTTGCCACGAATCGGTCCCAACTCAGCATATTTTTTTTATTTTATTTTTTTTATGTGATTGAATGACGTGACGAGCAAGTCGTTCACCTGATGTTAAGTGACACGGCCGCCCATAACAGTTGCAGTGTCACCCGGAACTTTAAAACAATAAAGTTTCGCGTGACACTGCACTGCGCACGTCATCCTGAGACATCGCCCAGTCTAGTAATCAGATTACTAGACTGAGTGATCAGATCATAAAGTCTCATTTGCCCAGTAATTTCACTAGCTACAATGCCCTTCAAACCGGAACACAGCAGTGCTTGCACACTACTGCTTGGCGGCAGAATAACTGGCAAAGCGGTGGTACCTACCTAGACGAACTTTGCAGAAAAGTCCTACCACCTACATAATGCTGGTCGTAAGACCAGCGTTGATCTTCCGTTGGGACCGTTTCGGTGTCGTTACGGCTCAGCTTACAAAAACATATACATATATATATCTAAAACATAATAGAAAGATAAAATAACACCATAATAGATAAGTAAGTAAACAAAATAAGTGGTAAATTACAAGGACTTTTAGGACTATTATGAAGAAAAGATTTGAAATAACCTGGAAAAACCACCATATTGTCATTTATATGAGTAGGTAACAAAAGTGGATACAGCAGTGTGAATCATAGGCCATCGACGCAACCATTTTGCACGACCTTAGAGAAAGACATTTTGGTATTCCTATCATGGGTCTTTCTATATTTTGTTATGCTGGTCATTGAGCGAAAGCCATTTCAAATGCCAAAATAATTTTCCCGGTTAGAAAAAATGGTTAAGTTAACTAAGAATTTCTAAAGGCGATATTTTTTGATGCAGTAAACGTTTGATTTAGCGTGGGTTTTTTGATGGTAACCAGTGGTTACAAATGCTAACAAATTCTAATTCATGGTCCAGTATGAAGTTTTAACCATTGGTTACCTTCACTACGAATCAAAAAACTCACCCTAAATATCCCGTATTGTAAAATGACGTTTGACGTGCGACTTTGAAACAAACGCACCCTACTTCGAATCCTGCTCAACCCTGCATCAATAACTTTTCTTATGTGCGGTATTTGCACTCGCCCTAGGCCCCCCATACACTTTCAATTTTATTAATCAATCTTTGTAATTGATCAATTTTATTGATCGTGTAGTGTTAGTATTGGTCAATGTTTTTCGGTTTACAGTATAGAGAAAACATTGACGGAAGTGGACTCGTCATTTTTACTGATCAACTAGCTGCGCCCCGCGGTTTCACCCGCAGATAAAAAGTAGCCTATGTGTTAATCCAGTATATAAGCTATCTCTATTCCAAATTTCATCCAAATCCGTTCAGCCGTTTGAGCGTGAAGGAGTAACAAACATACACACAAACACACATACAAACTTTCGCCTTTATAATATCAGTGTGATATTAATGTGAGTGTGATAAAATGAACGTGCATGGGGAGCCTAACAAAGGTTAAAAAACACCTTGAGGAAACCGGCATGTTTAAGAATCACAAAATTCGAGAACATGTGTCATCCATCAACCAATAATAACCAAACCAAACCAAATATGTACATTTATGTTGCAACAAACCATTGAATATTGATTATCCCAGGAAATAGTAACGAGAAAAAATATAGCAACCCTCGAAACACCCTGTATGTAGCTTTTACCAGAAAACAATAGCTTGATAATACGGTACAAGCATTGTTAGAATACCGTATTAATCATTAAGAGGTAAATCAAGGCGTTGTCATAGATACTGAAGTACAGATCGCACTCAGACTACAAGAATGACATGGACAGCGCATTTAAAGCTGTAGAAAGTTAGAACGCAAAAGGAATACCACTTCACAAAACAATATTTTAGTAGCAATATTCTAGAGTTCGCAAAGTCGCGTAATGAAATTGGGGTTGTAGGGGTAAAATAGTCGTACAGGGTACGCAACGCATTAGTAACACTTCCAGTGTTACATATTTCTATAAGCTACAGTGACCACTTCCCATCAGGTGGGCGGTATGAGTATGTTTGTTTGCAGCCTTTAACATTAAAAAACCGGCCAAGTGCGAGTCGGACTCGCGTACGCAGGTATCGCTCGTGAACATAATTTCTCGTACAAACACGACTCACCTGCGCGGGCAGGGGGCGAGGTAACAAAACGAGACAAAGCTATACGGAATTACAAAGGACAGAGCAGGATGGAACAAAAGACATCAACGGGTTCCCGTACGTGATTTGTATGAAAATAGTAGTTGAAATACACAACTAATTTTCGTATGAGGGGAAGTTGTATCATTGGTCAACCGGATTTATAGTCAATGGTCTGCGGCGTATCTTCGGTTTTACTTAGCTATAGGAGTGACCACTGGCCACCCTTGTTTAGCTACTGCTAGTTATTAGTATTAGTTACATTTATAATTAGCTTTTATATAAACAGTCATATTTCTATTGGATATGGGCATAGGTATTGCAATCCTTTCTGATAATGCATGTATTTTTTAATAAGGAGATTTTTTTATTACCTACTAATTCCATAATTGTATAAAGTAACCATTACGGTAGACTAGCTGCACCGCCCGGAATTCACATAAAGTACATTTCATATGAGGAGATACGCAAGAGAACTAAAGTCACCGATATAGCTTTGAGAATTAGCAAGTTGAAGTGGCAATGGGCAGGCCACATCGCTCGTAGAACTGATAACTGGTGGGGAAGAAAGGTTCTCGAGTGGGAAGACGCAGCGTAGGCCCCCCACTAGGTGGACCGACGACCTGTCAGAACCGCGGGGAGCCGATGGATGCAGGAGGCAAGCAGCCGCTCAATGTGTGCTCTTTGTTCAGCAGTGGACGTCTTCAGGCTGATGATGATGATGACGTTTCATAATTTTATTAATAAAAACTGCTTTAATATCAGGTGTAAAATGAAAGCCGAATCACATTATGAAAATAGATTATTTTTATTTTTATGTGAACAAATGACAGTGACAAGCTAGTCATTCGCCTGATGTTAAGCGTCACGGCCGCCCATAGCAGTTCAAGACAAGTTTCAAGACTGCGCACCTGCGCACGTCTCCTGAGATTTAATTTATAGGTTAATACGCCCAACGTACATAGATCCTGGACCCTAACTAGAACTCTGTATCTAGGGACCCAGGAACTACGAGGACCATACTCCCACAACACCCACACACAGAACAAGCACTTGCGCCTTTTTCCTGTGCACAAACACTTGCCCCGTCGCGAGAACCAATCCAACCGCCTCCAGATTATGAGCCGTCCTGCTCAACCCCCACACCACAGAGGTTGTCAAATCAGTAGTTTTTTGAACAGACTAATAAAGAAGCGTCTCTACCGACCTTTCATCATCATCAGCCCGAATAGGCCTCCCCCATAAACAGCCACTTAGGACGCTTATCGTCGGGAGGATTTGCCATAATCACCACGCTTAGCAGGCAGCGATCGTGATGATCGCATTAGATTTTAATGTACCGAGGAAAATGCTGCTGCCCATTCCCTGGATATTCCCTTACCCGACTCTTACGGCACCCACGGGAAGAGATGGCGTGGTCCTATTCGCAAACCGAGACCACACGGCCTACCGCCCTTTACAGCGCCTCTTTAGTCCAACTATAGAAGTAGACCTATAAGACGACAGACACGCATAGATACTTGCAGTACCGAAATAAATACCGGTACCATACGCCCAGTCGAATTCCATACGTTGTAGCCACCTTAAATGTCAGAGCGACGTGTTTTTTTTTTTGGATCCAATTCTTTCCTGATCCGCCCCAGATGTCAGCGCTCTTGTTAACATGACACAAACAATGTTTAAATACCGATATAATAATACAATCATTACTATTTAGGATTTCCAACTATATTTATAAGGACATTATGTTGTAATGTTGTCGTAAGACAATAGCCGTTAAGCCACGTCAGAAGCCTTTGGGCGGCCAGAAAATTCTGACACCAGGGCTGACCACTGCTTACACAAGAAAAAGAAGGACTTTGTACTATGCGGTTCCTCTCCTTTTTTAGGGTTACGTACCCAAAGGGTAAAACGGACCCTATTACTAAGGCTCCGCTGCCTGTCAGTCTGTTTGTCTATCTGTCCGTCTGTCACCAGGCTGTATCTCATGAACCGTTATAGTTAGACAGTTGAAATTTTCACATATGTATGTGCCAATAGAACATGTTAAGCCTATTCCAGAGACGTGAAAATCATTTTTTTTTTGTAGTTTTTGGTTTCGACTATGGGCTCATAAGGCGTTTATTTCTATTAACTACAATTGAAATTTTAACGTACCTATTGCAATTCTAAGGCACGTTACAATTTCCTTAATTAAATTAATTAAATAATTTAAAAACGAGGTAACGTAATTCAATTGCGCGCCAAAATATCCTTGTCTATGCCCCAATAATTACTGGCCAGTGGTCATTTCGCGCCCTTTTTAATTCTACACACAGACTGGCAATGACAATGATTGACGTACCGTATACAGACTGAGACATCAGTTTTAAGAAAACCATATTTATGTCATAAAAAATTAAGTTAAAAATAGCTTAAGCTAGGATGCCTTGATCTTAGTCACCTGTTAAAGAAAATGACCCAAAAGTGTCTCTTATTCTGAACACATAGAGTACAAAGATATGACAAGGAATGCATCATATATACAGCTTACCCATGAAATCCCTGTAAAATGTTGCCCCTATTGCGAAGGCATAAGGCTTAAATGTATGTAGCAAGGATAAACACACTTTCAATACTACAAGATTTGCTCGAAGCAAAGGGGTTGAGTATAAAAGACCAGGCGGCGGACATGACAGTATTCAGTAGCTTTCGCGCAGTCTACTAAAGAAGTGCACGATGAGATTCTTGGTACGCATTAACTTCATTTATTAAAAACCCTAATTTGTTTTAAAAAGAAACATTAAAAAGTGATGTCTTGAAAACAGAAAAAGAAAAAAGTTTTTCCAAATTCAAAATTCCCGCCAGTGATTCAAGATCAGTGTTTACCTTCCTTTTCTCTATGGGCATCAATCTATTAGATCGCATTGAATTATTAGATAATTTTACTGTGGAAACCATATTGATATTCGCTATAAAGCATCCGCAGAAAACATCCGCAGATGCAAGATTGATAAAATTGAAGTAAAATTGTTATTTCCTTCCTGTAAAAGCCATAAAATAAAGGAGGATGAGGCGTTTAAATCATGCCCTTGGCCATAGACTTCAAACTGGCAGAAAAAGTTTGGCGCGAAAAATCTGCCGAAAGAAAACTATACCTAAAATTCGCCAAAAATTGTCTTTACCGTCGCACAACAATGGCTTGTGCAAACTATGCGGATACAACAACCTTGTCTATGGAAACGCTAACTGTAATACTAATTAAAATATGTCACATGTCAACGTGTAACTTATTGTGACAAGGTTGTGAACGCATTGAATCGCTTTGCTAATTAATGGGTTTGGAATTTTACCAACTTATCTTTTTCTGTTTTTTGGCTTCATTATAGACTATATCTGTTTCACATAAGGTTCAATTTAATAGCGTGTGGATATTTGTTTTTTCACTCGTACGTTATTGGACATGTCAAATATGGCCATAATTCGCGCTCTATTTGTCAGGAAAGTGATATTCAGAAGGTTTTTTTTTTCAATCGGCGTTTAAGTGAAATTGAGTGTAAGTCTCGCAGAAGCGACAAGCAAAAGTTAGGCGGGATTATTTTAATTTATTAACTAAAACAATTAAACTATGAATAGTATAGAGCAGAATAATTAAAAGCTTATTTACATAAGAAAATATCATCCAACTAATAACTAATCATTTGCATAAAAAATTAAAAAGTAAATTGTTTTTCTCTAATCTGTAAAAAGACACCGTTGATAAAAAAAAAACAAAAATTCTTTCACACCAAACGTACTGGCCGAAAAGAATCCAATTTCAAAAGAATGCATGTCAAATTCAATAACCAAAGAGCAGACAATACAGAAGAGTAATTAGGCAACGTTGCGCAAAGGTCGAACGCCGATATGGTTATGTATTTTGCGGTCGTCGACGTGAGGCGCATTCAGCCTGATTATGGTCCGGTCAAGAGCATGTTACATGGTGATAAATATGCGTTCCGCGTAGATGTGACAGTATTTGAAGGGCAAAAACGCTTTTCAGCCGGGTTGTTGCATAATACTGTTGTTCGAGTTTTCGTGCTTTGGCATGCGTTGTCTTTTGTTTCATTTATAAGCATGTCACATAATTGTTTGTGATTTTTCTTACATATTTTGGTAGACATTGTTTTTGTTTCGTTTAATTAGACGTGTAATTGTGGCATTGGAGAATTATTGACTCGTTTTTGGACATTAACATGTAATTTAATTAGATAATAGGTCATTATACTTGATTTTAAAGGCAAATAACCATCTGTGTAAAAACCTATAAATACCTGTAGCCAATTAACTCTTTTATACACCTTAGCAATTTCAATTAGTAAAATAAATTACTAAACAATATATTTTTAGCAAATAGTATGTAATAAGTACCGACATTTTTATTAATTACGTATAAACACGTAGGCGTAATCACCAGCATGACATGCAAATTGTCGTATCTAATCAATTTCCTATTCTTTGACGGATCAAGGCCGTTCATATAGGGGCCATTGTCACGGAACCAATTAGGTTTTTTATGGATTGATAGAAAAAAAAAACTCATTGTCAACCTGTTGATTAAATAATGTTGTATGTTACAATTAAAAATGTACCATAATGTGGTTGCTATTTGGCTAAAAATCAATTGCAAAATGTTTTTTCGAGGACCAGGGGAAGGTTAAAAAATAGTAAAGCTATTTTTTTTAACTTAGCGGTTACTAGAAGTTTCTTAATTTTCCTATACATTTCAAAATAGGCATGGGAAAATTCGCGTTAGGTTAACCATATCCATTAAATAAAATTTACCGTCTCGCTTACCGTGGAAAGCTACAAAAAACCGTTATAATCGATGCAAATTGAGTGTTGTCATCACGAATGTTTGTTGCGAAAATTAAATAGCAGTTGCTATTTTTTTAATTGAAGATTTGGTATAACTAGTTATTAGATTAAACGCTCTAGTGGATTCGTAGGAAATTGCAATTGGTATTGTACATTAATAAACGTTTCAGTATGTAGGTATTATTACTCATTCTATTTTTGTCGTATGTGATCTTTGGCGCTTTTAAGGTGCGACAGTTTTTTTGTTGCCGGAAGCTTAAAAATGCGACAAAAAGTCTCAACCAATTAAACTCCTGTCATTTTTTACTTCATTTATTTTGACCTCATAGACTAAAGCATAGAAGGATCATCAAAACGATATTATATTTGTTCTCCTCACATGTATCGCTACGTCAGTGGCGAAGGAAAGAAACAAACATATCTAATTAGCTACGGATGCGGAATGTCACCGTACCATTTTAAGCTTGACATATAATAAAGTTCTCTCTATGCTTTAGTCTATACTTTTAAGATTATGACGTTATTGTTTTGACATTTGATGATAGTGATAGTGTTGTAGGAAAAGTTAATCTGATCCGATAAAACATTTGCAACACAAAAAATTTAACAAGCAGTGAAGAGCTGTGCAGAACTAAATATAAATTCTTAGATAGCTAACACAATCACAACACTATTATTAAATTCGCATTTACAATCGATCAACACTATTTAAATACATGTAATTAACTCAACATTACTACCACAGCCAATCCATTACGGTTTCCTTTTCAGAACCATATAATTTAATAGAGTTCTGATTATATATTCAACGAGCTAATAATGTAATCGTATTAACATATCTTTACATATCCTTGCCTAGACAATTGCATATCCGTTCAAACGCAATTACATTGGGGGACTGAAGGACTTTGTGTGGAATTTGAAAGATTGATAGTTTCGCAATGCAATAAGATTTGATTTAAATTCCTATAATTACGCGGAAAATGATATGCAAGTACTAATCACTATGCTCAAGAAATAAGAAAAATTCGTTCGCTACCCGAATGTTGAGTTTTTTTAAGTACTAATTAATACCGTTTCTTACACTAGTACGAGTTGAAGCGGGTTTCGTTGACTACTTTATACATGCCCATATCATACCTCCTATTTAGCTTTAAGCAAATGAGCTGCTTAATGAAAATTGATATCTACATGCTACGCAACGATTAACGCGTGTTACGTAATTAATATAGCACGCTTGCAGTTTATAACCATGAAATGTTAATGAGCTATTTTGCTATCAAACAAATCAAAATTGCATAGTTTGTTTTTATTATAAACAAAGAGTACGTTTTACAAAACAGTATACTTTGTCAATGCCTGTTCTATCCTGACACCTAGTTAAATGACCCGATATTTAAATAGCAAATGTTCACATTCAAACAATTAACTTGTCCTGAGTGTTGCACTCAAATATTAGAAATAGACTAAGTCAATTTCACCCTACTGCTTCATTGATTATTCTCGGGCCTTAGGTCAATATTATGATTGCCGCGTACTAATACAAAATAACCGACCGTCATATTTGCATAAATCATAGGACGGCGTAAAAAAATTGCTCAACCTCTTGCTTGAAAAAACCGATCATTGATAAGATGGAATGACTCAAGTTTGTTTCTAATGCTCATTATTCTCCTTTTCCGCAGATCGCTTTCGTCGCCGTCCTCGGCTATGCCTCCGCTAGTGTCATCGCCCCCTTGGCGTATGGCGTGAACGCTGGTGACGCGCAAGCCGCCGTCATCGACGCTACCGTCGCCGCACAGGACCACGCCCGCGCCATCGGCGAGGGACAAGTGAGGGCTGCTGAAGCCGCCGCGCAATACAACGTTGAGGCCACCAGACAGGTCGCCGAAGCCAACCGCGACATCCACGAAAACGCTTACTGGAACAACGTAGCTGCTTCTCAGAACTACGTCGCTGCTGCTCAATCTCAGGCCGCTGCCGTCAGTGGCGTCGCCGCTGCTGCCCGCGCTGCCCATTTGGGTGTCGCCCCTGTTGGTTACGCTGGATTCGGTTACCCCGCTTCCCTCGGAGTCGCTCCCTACGGACTCGGCTACGCCGGCTATGGCGTCCACGGACTCGGTCTTCGCGCTTGGTAAATCCGACAATGACCATTATTTGATCAACGCTATATTATAACAGTTACAAATAACGCGTTATGGAATAGCTGTGTCAAATAACTGTTATTACCGATAACGTTATTGTATAACGTTATCGTTAAACAGTAACGTTATCGATTATGTCGGTCTTGTCTGGCAACACTATACGATGGTGCTGCCAGATAATGTCGGCGGTTTGCTCAAAAATAATATAAACAAAGCTTATACTTAAACGGAACGTAAATGCTCAATGATGTTAAAACGGTCTCAATGTTGTAACTCTCTTTGTAAATAATGCCATCACTGCCAAAGTGTAAATAAAACACGTTTTTACAAAGTTATGTGATTTTACTGCCCTTGCCAACCAACGCCATACTATAAGGAAATTATTTTAGCCAACAGTCAATTACAAGTGCCTACCCACTTAATGTGTTTATTACTATTAGCGGAGTTACTCTAGATATACTTGTATCATTTAAGATGTACTTCCGCAAGGTTACGCCCAAGTCAATCAATTTATTTTGATAAAACGCATAATTAAAACATAACTTTTTCAAAACACATAGTGCTACTGAAGTTGACAGTGACAGCTAAAAAGTAACGATAACGAAAATGCGATCGCAGTTTATAACGATAGTTTGAGTCTGTAACCAACCATTACCTGTTATTAGGTATCATGACAATAGCATACAACACACACAGCTTACCTAATAATTGATAGTATGGTAAATTAATCCAGTGGTCTGGCGTCGAATCGAGTGCTTTGTTAGCAGTTAAATAGAATTTAATGAATTTACTAAGCCCTGCATTCGGATTACAACCAATCGGAAAGACGGTCCGACTCTCGGTGAAACCGAATGACTATTTTGTACTACTTAAACCAGCTCAAAAGCCAAAAATATTGTCTTTACATCTAGTAAACGGCTAGCATTCACAGTTTCTTGGTACAGAAATATTAATTTATCAGTTTTTTAAGCTACTGTCCTTGTCATTTCGGCCTTTAAGAAAAAACTTAATTCTCCCATTTTACCATTTCCAGCATCCGTTTTATGGTAGATATTCCTCGAATATAAGCGTTTTGATTCCTTGTTTATAATTCGGACAGCAATGGAATAGAACACATTACCAGCGTCATTGTTTCCTGACATATATAATCTGGGAGATTTTAAGGCTAGAGTGAACCGGTATCTTCTAGACAAGCATGCTCCATCGTCGACCGCGTCACTTACCATCAGGTGAGGCAGCGGTCAAATGATAGCCTATCGTTGATAAAAAAAAGACAGCCAAATTTATTAAGACTGGCAAATTAGATTTTGTTTAGGATTTGAACAACGGAATTGACAACAATACCGATGTTAATATGAAACTCCTCAAGATTATTTTGGAATGATTACAATCTTTCTTGCTTCCTTCTCATATAGGCAAATAGTCAGAATTTTTAGGCTTCCTTCTCTTAACCTGGAGGCATTGACTATAAATCCAATTGACCAATGATACAACTTCCCCTTATACGAAAATTAGTGGTGTATTTCAACCACTAATTCCTAATAAATACTATGAACTTCTAATAAAACACGGGAACCCGTTGATGATTTTGTTCCATCCTGCTCTGTTCTTTGTAATTTCGTATGACTTTGTCTCGTTGTGTTACCACGCCCCCTACCCGCAGGTGATTCGTGTTTGTACGAGAAATTACGTTCACGAGCTATCAACGGGCTTTATAATCTTTGCCTTTAGGCTTCTTGCGTAAATAAAATAAAATCACATTTTTATCACGAAAGTCTAAGTGTGACCCACCGATTAAAGAGAAAAGTAGTTACTAGTGTGGTCTATTTTTGATCTAAGACTAGACTAGTCTGAACTAGACCTAAGCATTTTAAATATTTTTTTATATTAGATAAACTAACTGCTACAACTCAATTCAATTCATTTATTCATGTAGGTACACCTATGAGAGTCAGATGATTACAGTAAGTTGCTTATAATAATTGTTTACGTATATATAAGTATACATTTCCCAATATAAATAAATTAACATGTCAATCAAATTCAAATAAAATTACAGAGATATAGTTTTCCATGATCTTTTGTCCGCAAGGAATTCGTCAATTTTATAATAAGCTTTATACGCACAAGAATATTCTTAACATTATTTTTAAAAGCAGCTCCGTTCAAATTTTTAATGTCATTAGGTAAAATGTTGTAAAACCTTGCGCAATTTGTGACGAAAGATTTGTTGACTTTTGTTAGTCTAGTAGTTGGTACAATGAGCATATCTCTATTTCTTGTATTATAATTATGGGAATTCCCACTGGTCTTAAACATTTTTAAATTTTTCCTTGCGAACATAATGTTCATGTAGATATAGAGACAAGGCATGGTTAAAATCTTAATATCTTTAAAAAATTCTCTTAGGGAGACTCTAGGCCCGAGACAGTATATAGCTCTGACAGCTCGTTTCTGCAGAACAAAAATGCCACTAGCATCTGCTGCGTTTCCCCACAATAACAGCCCATATGACATCAGCTAATGAAAATAACTGTAATAAACAATGTGAACTGTACTACAATAATAAAAACGACTTATACTATGTACTAAAGAGTACTAACTACACTACAAATAAAAAAAAAATACTACAGTAACTATACTACTAAGAACATTTGAGAGCTGTTTGTTTTGGTTTAAGACAAAGAGTAGTAAATAGTCAACATTTCAGCATAGCACCAAGCCTAGCCCTTTATGAATATTAAACGATTATGACCTTTATTCAAAGGCGAATAAGCTATCATTACGCTTGTCATTGTCAGTTCACTTGAATATGATCATTTTCGATTATACCCTATCAGTATGTTATACGAACTTGATCCTAAATCTGTTTTAATAAGGTTCAATAACGGCGGGCAATGGGTAAAGAGTAGAGCCTTGGACAGGGCGTAGGCTTTTGCGACATACGGGTGGGCAATTTGGCGCGCATGTTTTGGTCGACGTAACGCCTAAAGCACCTAGAGTATTGTGCTCGAAATGAAAAAACGGTTGACCGGTCGAAATTTAAATTAATAAACAAATATTGGACAAATTATTTAAAAAAAAATAAGAATATGTCTCAACCAGAACGTTAAAGATAGTTTGTTGCGGCTTGATTCTAGTCGAGCGAACGTCATATGTAATGGTGTCTAAACAATTACTAAGCGTACCAAGTTTTTCGCTGTTGTTGATGATGATAATAAGCATAAGGTACTTTCAGTAGATCTGTTGTGTTGAGGTGTAACGTTACACTCGCGCGGCAAATTCAAATTTTCTTGCGTTCTTTTGCCCATAATAGCTTAATTACTCAACGTGATTACATGAAGACTAATTTTGCGGAAATAAATAGAATGTATCAACAAATTACGATTAAAAGTATCTCCTAGATATCATTGGTTTAGCAAATGGCAATAAACAATTTTCTTCTTAGTTTTTCAGTCTATTGCCATTTGTCGCTAAACCAATGATAAGTAGGTGATACTTTTAATTGTAATTTATTGATACATTCTATTTATTTGCGCAAAATTAGTTTTTATGTAATCACGCTGAGTAATTAAGCTATTATTGGCAAAAGGACGCAAGAACATTTGAATTTGCCGCGCTAGTGTAACGTTCCACCTTAAACAGATTATAATTAATATTTCGATTAAACTGTCAAGTTCTTTGTATAAACAAAGAAGTATTTAGCATTTTGATGCCAGTTAGACCTGCGCAATAAATCAGCAAATAATTATAACATTTATCCAATTATACTACGGTGCAGTTACACTTGGCAGTTACAATAGTAGAGTACCTTGGGCAGGAGACAATGAATTATGTTTGTAACAAAAATAATCTGTGAATTAAAAAAACATCCCTATATTTTTTTAAATAAATAAAATTAATGTTAAGGGAACAAAAAAAATAATCACACCATCCCCGTCAGAATATCTACATACGCACAAAACAGAAACAGGAAAAAATATGCTCCATATTATTAAGCCCATAATTTTTTAAATCAGTTAAAAAATAAGGAATCTACTTCTTCTCGTGTAGGCAAGTGTTTAGATAAAGGCTTCTGACTTGGCTTAACGACTATTGTCTTAACGACAATAGCCGGGACTGACGACGGCTTAAAGTGCTCTCAAAAAAGATAAAAATAAGGCCCGGCAAGATAAGGAATGATATAGGAATAGAATAAAGCTTTTTTTTAAGTCCTGCGGTTTTTTTTTAAAAAGGTTAGTACCTATTTTTACTAAGTAAGTTTTAAGCCCATTTTCACCAAAGATCCCTAAATTAAGGGACCCTTAAGAAGATTTAAGTGACATCTGATAGTAATTTTGCTTTCATCGGTCATTAAGGGACACCCAAAGCTTAAGGGATCCCTATGTTTAGGGGGCCGAAGCTCAACCCCTTAGCGTTAAGTGGCAGGTTAAATTATCAAAATGCCAGTTTTTTTTTTCAATTGTATTTGGCAATTGTTTCTATCCGCATAACGCCAGAAAAGGTACTTGTTTTAGTTTTTTTGGATGCATAATATATTGCTAATTAATCTCTAGTGCTAATATCAATAAAGCATGTTGCTTGTATTTTTGACGATTATTCTCTAAAATATATAAATAAAATAACAAAAATCGGCAACGTACGGTTTTTGGAAACCGTAGAAAAGAATAAACTGTCACTTTACAATTTAAGTGTCACTCAGCGCTGTGAAAAAGAATTTAGGTAAGGGTCAAATCTAAGGGATTCCTAGTTAGGGTGTAGTTTTGGGATCTTTGATGAAAACGGGCATTAGTCATGCGTTTGTTTTTGAGAATGGAGTTTGTTTAGGTGGGTCAGCTTCGTATCGAGTCCACCTACATACAATAGATTAAAAAGACGAAGAAAGAAAAAGAGACACCTACGATCATAAGTTATAAATCGAAAATGTCGCACATAGCCTACAATAATAAGGATATTATATCTTAATTTCAGACAAACAAAGAACTTGTTGGCATTTCAAAATGTTGACAACCCATGCATTAATAACCATTGAAGGAATATGACCTTTATTCAATTGTGATAAGGTGCGTGTAAGTGTAATTGCTACTTGATATACTTTAAAGAGATCTGGTTTATGGTAGGAAGCTGGACTGCCTTGAAGAGGGCGTAGGCTTTACTGTTATACAGCCAGCGAGTGTAGCGAACACGTTGGCAGATATGTTCGACAACACTTCAAATATGGTAGGTACGCTATTTTACTTTTATAATTTACTCCAACTGCTCAACTCAAGTTTCAACTATTATAGATTTCTGTATAGAAATGAAAACATAAGTTAGCAAAATCTTACCAAAAAACCACCGAAACAACCTAAGAAACAGGGGTCTTACCGCGTAAGTCTGGTGGCAATGGTAATTGAGTGCTCTCTTGCTCGCATTTACGGACTTGTAAATTGGCGCGTGCAAGATAAATAAATAAATAATAACCAAATATTAAATACAATCATTAACAATGAAAAAAAAAATTTGTGGACATTTATTATACATTTTACAGGGTATGTTCATTACCAGAATAGTTACGTGGTAGGGGTGCAGTTTGATATAATAAGTAAGTCAAGTACCGATTCAAAAATTTAAGAATACTGCTTTTACTTTAAACACTTTTCCGTTTACTACTTGTATTTATATATTGTAGTTTTTAATACAAATGGTAATTCTTCCCCGAGAACGGCTCGTCGAAAGAAATCATTGGTAAACTTAATAAATGTACGCGCGCGGTTCAAGTTCCTTTCAAGTACAAATTTACCAAATACCATCTAGCAACATCACTTAATACGCAGACATTTCTTACACAACTTCGAAATTAGCACCACACAAATCGGCTCAACGTTTTCAACAGCAGTGTGTCCCAAAAAGATACGAAAATAATTTATGAATGTAGATCGCCTTGACTACGCCCGGGTAAATAACTAATTATAATTAGGTATGAATGTTGTGTACTAGTGCTAGCTGTCCCGCCTGGCTTTGCACAGATCACATACATTTTAGATTTCCTAAAATCGTTATAGCTCTAGCAATATAATCGTCACGTTTTCCAGAGAGACACGTTAGGGTGGGGGTGATGACTTATGGAACTGAGACATGGACTCTTACTGTTGGCCTCAATAGTAAGTTCAAAGTCGCGCAGCGAGCTATGGAGAGAGCTGTGCTCGGTGTTTCCCTGCGAGATAAGCTCCGGAACGAGGAGATCCGCAGGAGAACTAAAGTGACCAATATAACTCTTAGAATTAGTAAGTTGAAATGGCAATGGGCAGGCCACATCGCTCGTAGAACTGACAACCGATGCGGAAGAATTAAGGTTCTCGAGTGGCGACCACGAACCGGAAGACGCAGCGTAGGCCGGCCCCCCACTCGGTGGACCGACGATCTGGTGAAAGCCGCGGGGAGCCGATGGATGCAGGAGGCGAGCAGCCGCTCAAAGTGGTTCGCTCTGAGGGAGGCCTATGTTCAGCAGTGGACGTCTTCAGGCTGTTAATGATGATGATGATGATGTTAGGGCCGGCGCCGCGGCTAATTCAGCTGAGCAGCTAAAACGGCGCAAATATAGCATTATGCATTATTATATAGAGGTTACATTTTTTAAAAATAAATGACGTCCAACTGTCACATACATAGCTCCTGAACCCTAACTAGGATTCCCTGTATCTGGAGACCCCAGGAACTACGAGGACCATGCTCCTACAATACCCAGACACAGAACAAGTATTTTGCGTTTTTCTTTACTGTGCTCAAATACTTCTCCTGTCGCGGGAATCGAACCAGCCGCCTCCGGGTTATGAGCCGACCTGCTCAACCCCCACATTGCGGAGGCTGTCAAATTTGAGCCGTTTGGTGTTGAGACCCTCTTTCCGTGGGGACCGGGAGCTCATCGCATTTTCAAAAGTTTATCAGAGCGCCTGGTCGATGCGACGCGTGACCAATAATGCGTAGTTTGTTACAGATTTCCACGAGATTCATTACTTCAAGCTGCTCACCCTATATCCAACAATTCCAACACTGTCTTTAGTGTTAGTGTCAGATACCGCTGTAGTGCTCTCAACCGTATGAACATTTCTGCATCACTTACCTCTGGAGTCCCATGGTCGCGTTATCTTGTCATCCTGTTATTGTTATTCCATTATTATTCAGAAGACCGGTATTCAATGAATTAAGTCATTATTTGATACAATTTTTTTTACATACCGCTGTAAACAATATACCAAAATTCCAAATATGTGGCAAAATTTGAATAGACGTTTCTTAATCTACCACTAACCTTTTGGGTCTAAATGCCCCTTCAGTTGGTCGGCCTTAGCTTGCAGTTTGGTTTGCATCGTTTCCGCTCCCTCCTTCATTTTCGCCAATATTCCTAAGAGAAATTAATTCATATTAATGATTATGCCTTATAAAGATATTATAGTTCTTAAAATTTTAGCAACCAGCGGGATCGGAATCTTAAAGACTATGTGTTCACCGACTAAACAGTGATTTTCGCAGCCAGCGGTCATGCGACCATGGCCTAATTGGTAGGGCGTCTAATCCGGTGAGTTAGAAGGCGCGGGTTCAAATCCCGCTGGTTGCTAAAATTTTAAGAACTATAATATCTTTATAGATATACCTGAAGTGTGGTTTACACTTAAAAAATCAATCCATGATGATTATGCCTTGTTCATTTTATTAATGGTATTTTGACAGCTCACGCCCATGAAGTTTCATATTGTTTACGTTAAAATTTCATACAAATAATATTGTACTACATGGAATTCATCAAAACTAAATCAAAATGTACATTTATCGATACAAACTATTACGTTTATGTACCTAATTTGATTAATGATAATAGTACAATCAGAATGGTATCACATTCGAGAATCTTTAGAACACTTTGATAAGGGAATAATAAGGATTTGTCCCGGGACAAAGGTATCTATACAAAGACCGCCTTGCGGCACAACCGCCATATTGTGGTGATATGGCGAGTACCAAAGAGTATATAAAATTTCTCGTTGTTTTAGTGTAATCAAGTTGAGGTTTGTATGCATAAGAAAAAAATATTTGACTTCCTACTGGATAAATGCTACTATTCTGTAAAACTTTTTAAACAACGCTTCGATTAATACTTATAGATATAGATTAGTTTGACCAATTCAATTTATTTAATTTGATGTGTTCAATGTATTTTATGTTTTTTAAATAATAACTCAATGTTCAAAAATAATAACTATAATTTTTAATCTCATTATTGAATACTGACACAATTAAATTAGATCCAATTACGAATATTTGTACGCCTGTACCTATGGGCAGAATTTTGTTGGAAGAATTATGTGCTAATCCATCTTTGCAATATTGTAACCCAAAATTCTTACAAATAAATTATTTCATTTCATTTCATTTCATTTCATAGTGGGCGGTACCGCCGCCATATTGTGGTGAGAAATTGCCGCAAGACACGTGACATGTTTCTGATCCTTATTACTCCCTTATCACAGTTAGAACACCACTAACTTGTCAGTCATCGAGCTGTCAAAACACCATTGATAAAATGGACAAGGTATAGTTAGCAAAACCGTATTGTTCAAAAGCGATGGCTACCCAGCGGGATAAATGAGCAGCATCTTTCAGTTTTCCTTGGATAAAGAAAGCTAAAGATCAGGCAGTAGCAGGCAGGCGGAGCAGGTTGCTCCGTCTCATTCTCACAGGGGATAATAGGCTAGTGTCCTGCTTCTTTTTTTATTGCATACATTAATAATATTCAACTAAACCATGATAAACAGAAGTAGAAAAATGCATTGACAAATACCAACCATGTTTGTCCTTCTCTTTCAATATGCGTTCCATATCTCCCGCTTTGTCTTTCACGCGGCCAAAGAAATCTATCCATTGGTAAGCGTGCGCAGGAAAGATGTCATTATATTTTTTTATCATAATCAAAACAAAACAAAAAAAACACAAATTAACCGCAAAATTAACACAATCTCTCTACTTCTGGGTTGTCTGGAAGAGATCGCTTTAAACGATAAGACCGCCCGTTGTGACATTTATAAGTTTTCCCTCTAAATTTTCGTGTAATATAGTGTTTTCATTAAAGAGTTTATCTATTATCTAATCTCAAGCGAAGAGAACCATTTTTTTTTTCAAAATTATTCCGATCGAAAGCGATTTCTTTTGTAAACTATGAAGAATGATGATGATGATGATGATTGTGGTGATGATAATAAAATTAAAAAAAAGTAAAAGTAGATTCTCAATGAAAAATGATGGTGATGATGATAATGATGATTATGGTGATAATAATGATAAGAAGACGCTCACCAGAGATCCGTTTAGTCGCGTCAGGGCTGGCAGACTGCGTAAGTGCTGCCACCTTCATGTACTCGCTAGTGATCAACCCTGCGGCCTGCGAAAACACACATTTATATGCGGTCACCCATCCAAGCACATACCAGCATGATGATCTCGATTTTACTAATATTGTTTAACATTGATTTAGTTCCGAATATTTTGGTAAAAAAGATCGAAAATGTAATGTTTTAATACCCATTCTGCACTAAGTTTGACAGCTCCTAAGTTCACACTTACCTCTCTAGCGCCCGCTAGCTTATTACGTAAAATTTGCAACAGGCGTAAATTTCGCAATCATTGCTGTCAAAGCTGGCAAACGTCACTTTAGCAGAGCAGAAAGCGATCGAGCGCTAGATCACGGTCTGTCGGACAATCGATGAACTAAAAAATGAATTATTTTGTTTCTGTCTATTGCTGTTCTGTTGCTAGTGGCGCTAGTATCAAAGGCCAAAGTGCATTCAGCGACAGGCGAGCAACAGGCGGGCGACTGCGACCGATTGCTAAGTGTGTGTGCGTGTAAGTGTCTGTTGCTTTGCTGTTGCAATTTTTACATAATACCAGTTTCTCGTACGTTTGTCAATCTCGTGTCAAGTCAACACACCAAATACTTTACGCTCATTGGTTGAAGACAGCCCATGATCAACAGGCAACCAATGAGCGTTCAGTATTTGAAACACCATGTTGACACGAATTTAACAAATATACAAGAACCCGGGGCCAAGTGTTACTTTGCTAAGTTGCATTTTTTTTATGTAAGCGAATGACGTGACGAGCTAGTCGTTCGCCTGGTGTTAAGCGACACGGCCGCCCATAACAGATTGGAGTGTCACTCGGAACTCAAAACTTAAGTTTCGAGTGACACTGCGCTCTGCGTACGCCATCCTGATACATCACACAGTCTAAATAAGTTTTCTAGACTGTGAGATCAGTTCGTAAAGTCTCATTTGCCCACTAATTTCACTAGCTACAATGCCCTTCAAACCGGAACACAGTAGTGATTGCACACTACTGCTTGGCGGCAGAATAACTGGCAAAGCGGTGGTACCTACCTAGACGAACTTTGCAGAAAAGTCCTACCACCTAGTATTTTAATAGATTTTAGTAGAGATGAGCATAAAAGTTATAAAACAATAGTTGATTGTGTCCCAAGGGACTAAAACAAAGCATGTAGCACGAAAGCGATTGTTTGAATCCAGAGCGAAGCGAAGGATTCTAAAGTAGAATCCTAAGCGTAGCGACGGATTCAAAGTACGTCACTCGAGGTTAAATAATGTCGGTATCGTGTGGCACACTCTGCTTTTCAACCCCCTCTATGAGAAAAGTCATTTTGTCACTGTTATTAAGGGCTTGTGCAAGGCCAGCGCAAATTCAAGCCAAAGCCACAGAATAGATGTATAGTACTAGGCCAAAACGGGGATGAGCCAGGGGCCGAGCGGCAGGGGCGGTCTAAGTTAAACTGGTTCCAACGCGCAATAGTTTAGGTAATTTATTATTACACTGAATATAATGGGTATTTTAAAAATCCGCTATACATAAGCCCTCCATTATATTTAGTTCAACTACTACACGAAGTTTCATGATCTTATTTAAAGTATTCATTGAATAATCGCTGTTTATTTGTACGGTTTGGAGGTAACTTTGTAATTTTTTTCGATCGAGAAAATTTTATTAATTCGTGTTTTCACTATACATTTGCAGTAGCATTAGTCATGAACTTTACCATATATTAATTTCAAAGTCATTGTTGCAATATTGTTGACAGGACACTGCTTCAAGCTAAGCCGTTTTAAGCATTTTGGCGTTGTATTGGCTCTTAAGTGCGCCTAAATGTCCCTTTTAGGCGCACTCGAGGCACGTTTCCGCCTCTTATTGTATATACACAGCGCCATCTAGCCCCAATCTAAGCATAGCTTGTACTATGGGAACCAGATCACTGATACAATACTAATACCCTTTTTGTTTGTAAATATATACATAGAATACAATATAACACCCAGACACCGAACAAACACCTATGTTTATCACACAAATGTTTGTGCTGAGTGGGAATCGAACCCACAACCTATACTCCGAAGGCGATTGTTTGAATATATTTTGTTTATCGAGCTGATATTTTTTTACAGTCCATGATAAAGAGAGATCAAATGCGAGTTGGACTCGCGCAACGAGGGTTTCGCAACCACATAACTGGCATGATTACAGTTATTTAAAGCTCGCTACGGAGCCCTAAAACAAAGGAAACAAAGAGTGGACAACAACAGGAGATACATTTTTATCCCCAGGCCGTACTAAAAGTGCTTCTGCCCAGTTAGCACGGTAGACAAAACTGGGAAAGACAATGTTATTGTCTTTCCCCGTTTTATGCCACTTTCTTCATACCTGCTTACTTGTCAAGTGGAGTAAAATAGGGGAAAGACAATTTTGTCCACCGTCCGTGCTAACAGGGCTGGAAGAAATCAGTTGATTAAGTTACCTCTAAACTGGCAGGGCTCATACAGGAGTATTCTTCACTAAGCAGCTCAACGATCAGACCTTCGATGTCGAAGAACAGGATATGGCTCTCCGGGTCTAAAGATAAAATAACAGTATTAGTATTAAGTCGTCTAATAAGTCATCATCAGTCGGAAGACGTCCACTGCTGAACATAGACCTCCTACATAGAGCGCTACTTTGAGTGGCTGTTTGGGCGCGTACCGAGGTCACGAGGGTTCCCCAACGAGCACCGATTGTGGAGTCCCTAGAACACTGTCTATTCCACAGTCTCACTTTAAGCCCACCTGTAAGGACCCCCAATATACTATCTTCCCCAAAGTCCCACTGTTAAGCCCTCCAACTCCACTGTTAAGCCCTCTAGTTTCCATTTAGTCGCCCCCAGCCTTTCAAAAATATCCCCTAGACCCCCATTACAGTCCCATAGTACTTAAACACCATGTATAGTCCCCTAGTCCCTCAATACAGTCCCCCAGCCCTTCAGTAAAGTTCCATAGCGATAAACCTCCATGCACCCCCTATAGTCCCTTAATACAGTTCCCCAGCCCCCCATTACAGTTCCATAGCACCCAATCTCTACAGTCCCCCAATCTCCTAATACAGTCCCCCAATCTCCAAATAAAATCCCTCAGCTCCCAATACAGTCTCCCAACGTCCCAATACAGTCCCCAATCCGCAAAGACAGCCCCCCCCCCCCCCCCAAAACCCCCACAACTCACCAGCAGGGTTGGCCCGGAACCCTTGCGCAGTGAGAGGCGCACGTCTTGGCCGCGAAGGTTCTGCCAGAGGCCCGAGGCTTCCACCACCACCAGTGGATTGCAACGCCGCTAGACCTCGCGCTGTCGCCGCACGCATTGCTGATACGTTGCGGTGGCGGAGACCCCTGAGAATGTTTTTAATTAAGGCTCGGATACTCTTGGATCCTACATCACGTCACGCGTTGCGACATTTTTAAAGCTATTAAATGGTAGAATCAAAAAATGTGTCCATAAAACCTTAGAAATAACATCACAAATGTTCAACAATCACATTAATCCAAACAAGCTTTCATACACAAAGATAAAATCAAACAGGACAGACCGAAAATTTATGTACGAAAACTTGTTTGGGGGAATGTAATTTTTATGTTGAAGTGGCTTTATTTTTAAGGTTTCTAATACTTTCAAAAATGTTACAATGCGAGAGCGAGATAGATAGATAGAAAATGCTGTATTGCACAAGAGTAAACCAAGTCCATAGGCGAACTTAATGCTAAGTAGCATTTGATGAGGAGATGGAGGATCCAGGAATATCCAAGCCTTAAATTTTTGCGTGGCAAACATTTCTGAGGAATTGCATCATCTGATTACCTTTCAGATCACATCACATCAGCCTTTTTGAGGCACTGCTGAATATAGGATAGGCCTCCCTATTTGGTTGGAGGTGGGTTGCTATCAACAAGCGTTTTGGTGAAGATTGTGACCGAGGAGAATGCTGCTGTCCACATCATCAGCTGGAAAACGTCCAGTGCCAAACATCAGGCCTCCCCCATAAAACGCCACTGTGGACGCTTATCATAGGAGTGGTGTGCCATAATAAATGACGGACGAGGTAACAACATAGAAAAGAAAAAAAAACCGAAGCAAATAGAGAACCTCCTCCTTTTTTGAAGTCAGTTGAAAAACACCTTATTGAATGAATTAATAAATGTGGTTGCGCTGATTCAATGTAAAATGTTAGTAAAACGTAACGTTTTGGTTGGGTCAATTATTTCCCCATACCTCTATCCCATTCCTGCACATACCTATCTGCATATGTGCGCGCGAGACCGCTACAAGCGTCCTCGCGACAGTAGCGCACCCTAACGCGAGTGCGCAAAATCAGATCATGTTCGAATTTCGCATGGCCGACCAACCTCCGCCTTTTGTCGTTAAAAACTAGAACTTTGTGCGAAAAATCGTGATGCATTTGGATGCTCTCGCATTTGGAAGGACTCTAGAAAGACCAGCAGCATCGGATTATCCAGGTATTGTGCTCCTTCCCTAAACTGAACTGTGTTTTTCCTTTCCGAACTCCCACGCAGTTCTATCGCATCGTCCACTCTTTGCAGCAACTTACTTTCATTTCGTTTTCGAAAATACCGCATTTCCCACATACCCACAATCTTTTTTAGACTGTGTGATGTCTCAGGATGACGTGCGCAGTGCGCAGTGTCACGCGAAACGTTAATTTAGATTTCCGAGTGACACTGCATTCTGTAATGGGCAGCCGTGACGCTTAACACCAGGCGAACGACTAGCTCGTCACGTCATTCGTTTACATTAAAAATATATATATATATAGAAAATGAGCGAATGAATAAAACACATTATCAAGTCTATGTATGACTCACCTAAAGAAATGCACAGCGGGGTTGGCCAAGCCTTGAGAGTCACTGGATACAGACCCACCCAGATCGTCCGCAACCGTTTCATCGCACGCCGCTAACACTTCTTCAGCGATCATTCCTATCAAAATAAATTAATAGTAAACAAAACATTTTTTTTATATAAACTTTTCGTATTCTTCTCAGCAAACCCTTTCATTTGATACCCATATCATGGGCGTGCGCAAGAAACAACTAGCCCGCCATCTTGGGCCGTCCGCCATATTGGATTTAAAATGACGCAAATTAGCTACCATACATCGTCATTCAAACCTTCTTTAGTTTATTTCCAAACTAAACGTGTATACAAAAAGTCATATCAATCGGGTGAGGATCATATCAGCAGCTGGAGGAAGTCCACTGCTGAAGACAGGCCTCCCCCATAAAACGCCACTTTGGACGCTTAACATAGGGGGGATTTGCCATAACCACCACGCTTGGCAGGCAGCATGGTGATCACTGAAGATTTGAATGTACCTCAGAAAATGCTGCTACCCATTCCCTGGATATTCCCTTAGCCGATTCTTACGGCACCCACGGGAAGAGTGGGGTAGTCCCATTTTTATACGCCGGAACCACACGGCACATTAATTTATTTCACCTAAATCGTTGTGTTACCATGTAAAACCCTGTCCAAATGCGCCGTCTCCATTTGCCACACATAAACGGTGCCGTCGCTGCAGCCAACCGCCATGAAGTCGTCCGCAGGCCGCCATTTTATGGTCACCACCGGAAATAGGTGGCGGGACGCTAGAGTTACGCACTTCCGTTCTGTCAGACCTAAAAAAGGGGTTTAGGTGAATGGTCCACAAAGGAAAGGAAAAATAGGCTATTTTAGCACTTTTAGGTAACTTAAAGAATAAGGGCACTTCGTCCGTTAAAATAAAAAAGAAAAGTTACTTACTCAACAAAGTGACGCTGTGATCGGAAGCCACCGAACAGATGCATTTCTGAATTCTTGGCTGAAAACAAACATATTTAAATATATTAACATGGTGAGTATTGTAACATGCCGGGGATGTCTATTCGTATTTTTACGTAAAAATTAACATAAACAATTGATTGCAAATAAGCTAATTTTTAGCACTTTTACAAGTCGCTAATGTTAGCTTTCACAATCAGTCACTCTCCGCTATATAATCATTAAAATTCTACCCGGAACATTTCCATTTAGTGGTCTAGATCAGTGGTTCCCAAAGTTGACTGGACCGCGACTCACCTAACAAAAAGATCCAAATTCGGGACTCACCTCTATTATTTATTATATTATTATTTATTTATTTTATTGTGATAAAAACGGCAAAATCAAACATCGGCAAACATTCCCCCCATTCATTCATTTCATTCATTTCTTTTTTTTTTTCATTTTTTTTTTGTCCTGTGTTCTCTATGAACACAGGGCTGTTATTTTTTTAATGAGAATGATGCTTTTGTTTCCTATTTTTTTTTTCATTATAGCCTTAGCATCAACTTCAATGTTAGTTACTTTTAATCGCAATGAGTTTGATACGTCCAATTTATATCAGTATTTAGTTTTAATATTAATCATAGCTGAAAATCCTGCTTCACATAGGTATGAGGCACTGAACAGAGGGAGGACTTGTGTAGCTTCATTAAACAGGCAAGGATAGTTATCATTATCAGCAACTGAGGGCCAGAATTTCGTTAACTGCTTGCAATTGATACTACTTTTCAGTGAAAACTTTTCGCTGAAAAATAGAACTGTTATTATACCTCAATAATTAGTCACTGATGAAATTCTTCGTCTAGTAGAGTCAGCCGTCCGTCCCGTCACCAACCACTTACCGTCAGTAACCGTTGCCTGCCGGTTGGCTCAGTCGATCAGTTTATTTTTCCGGGCCCACCCAATATTCGCTCACGACCCACCAGTGGGTCGCGACCCATACTTTGGGAACTACTGGTCTAGATGACACCTTTTATCTTCTTCTTTAATCTTTCAAATATTTCAATATTGTATTGTATTGAATAGGCTAGTGTCCTGCTACTAAAAATTAACAAGTTAATATTATTTTCATAAAGTAGGTTAAAAATGAATGCAATAATTGAAAAAAATAGTAAAACCAGTAAATAAATCACAGAGTAATAAGCTTTTAAACTTTCAGGAGGGGGCATCGCCTGTCCCTTTTTCGCAAAACAGAGCTTCCCCGCAGTTACTATGAAAACGCACGTTTGTGACGTCGACATACCAAAGAGATTGTATGTAAAAATACCACAGCTTAGTAATGAGGTACTATGAAAGCAAGAACTGATGTCACTGCACGTTTAAACTGACTCTTTCTATTCCTGTATTTTAAAATGCTTGTAACTTTTTGGATGTTTAATTGTTGTTTTCACGACTGTTTATTTTTTGAGGAATATGATTAATTTATGCAATTAAAAAATAGCAGGACACTAGCCTATTGCATTGTAGTGTATTGTATTGCATTGTAGTATATTGCGTTGTATTGTATTGCGTTGCATTGTATTGTATTGTACAGTGAGAGAACTTAAATACTTACAGTGCAGTTATGTGGCGGTACAATCAGCTGTGTGATTTCCCCGGCGTGGACACAGAAACGATGGAGTAGTACGCCACTAAACAAGTCCCAAAGACACACGGCGAAATCTATCCCACCCGACACCAAGTGCGATTTGTCGTACCTGTGAAACAAAGCACATATAACACTTTTGACCCCCAGAGCATCACCATCATCATAGATCATGGTGATCGCAGATTTTAATATACCCAGGAGAATGCTACTGCCCATTCCCTGGATATTCCCTTAGCTATTACGGCACCCACGGGTAAATATGGGGTGGTCTTATTATCGCACCACCGGGACCACACGGCAAACTGTGATCGGTTTAAAATCCTTTATCAGTAACGAACCTGGGGTGTACATGATGAGGGTATAGCAGGCAGTTCACCCTGCCATTGTGGCCGAGCAGCAACTGATGCGGTGGCCAGTCTGAAAGATAAATCCACTGTTTAGTAATATCTTAACATTCTGTGATTTTTTTAAATAAATTGATTTTTAACAGAAGGGTTTATAAATTACTAGCAGCGCCCCGCGGTTCCACCCGCGTTCCTACAGGAACCGTTCCCGTTTTTGGTATAAAAACGGTTAGCCTATGTTTTAATCCAGTGTATAAGCTACCTCCATACCAAATTTCATCCAAATCCGTCCAGCTGTTACAGCGTGAAAGAGTAACAAACATACACACATACACACATACGCACAAACTTTCGCCTTTATAATATTAGTATGATATGATGATATGATATGACTATTTTACTAGGTGGTAGGACTTTTCTGCAAAGTTCGTCTAGGTAGGTACCACCGCTTTGCCAGTTATTCTGCCGCCAAGCAGTAGTGTGCAAGCACTGCTGTGTTCCGGTTTGAAGGGCATTGTAGCTAGTGAAATTACTGGGCAAATGAGACTTTATGATCTGATCACTCGGTCTAGTAATCTAATTACTAGACTTGGTGATGTCTCAGGATGACGTGCGCAGTGCAGTGTCACGCGAAACTTTATTGTTTTAAAGTTCCGGGTGACACTGCAACTGTTATGGGCGGCCGTATCACTTAACATCAGGTGAACGACTTGCTCGTCACGTCATTCAATCACATAAAAAAAAAAAAAAAAAAAAAAAAAAATATGAAGTATGATGATAATTGTGTTATATACTAGCTGATGCCCACGACTTCGTTTACGTAGTATCCTTCAGACCCCCTTTTTCAATTTTTTCCCTTGATAACCTAAATCAACATAAACTATTACGAAAAAATAAATTTGCCATTTCGGTCCAGCGTTTCCAAGTGATTTATTTATTTGTATGGATTGTCATAATGCAGTATTGCACAGTTGCGTTGTTTTGCTTTGCGTAGATTCGAGTTTCATTATTTTGCATTGAGATGCGTTGTTTGTCATTGATTGAAGAAAAAATCAGTTTCTTTTTATAAAGTTTGGAATGTGAATAGCTTCCACGGTGGACTACCATAATATGATACATTCAGCTATAGTAAAATTGCGATTTTATACATTGTTTCACTTTAAGATGCGTTGTTTTACATTGAGATGTGTTTTAGTTGAAATACGTGGTTATTGTTTTTATGAGAATGATTACGCGACACTGCACTGCGCACGTCATCCTGAGACATCACACAGTCTAGTAATAAGATTACCAGACTGTGAAATCAGGTCATAAAGTCTCATTTGCCCAGTAATTTCACTAGCTAAAATGCCCTTCAAACCGGAACATAGTAGTGCTTGCACACTACTGCTTGGCGGCAGAATAACTGGCAGATCGGTGGTACCTACCTGGACGAACTTTGCAGAAAAGTCCTACCACCTAGTGAGATGCATTGTTTTGCATTGAGATGCGTTGTTTTTCTTTGAGATGCATTGGTTTTCATTAAGATGCGTTGTTTTGCATTGATGTGAGTTGTTTTCCTTTTAATTGCGTTGTTTTGTTTGAGTTGCGTTGTTTGTCATTGAGAATTGAGATGCATTGTTATGTATTGAGTTGCGTCGTTTTTCATCGAGATGCATTTTTATGCATTGATATCCGTTATTTTGCATAGAGTTGCATTCTGTTGCATTGATATCCGTTATTCTTCATTGAGTTGCGTTGTTTCTTTTGCGAGAACCTGCAATATTTTGTTATTTGACCTCAAAAAGTACAACTTACCGTCCAACTGTTGATGTCTTCCATGCAACAGTTGCAGTTGCACTGTATGCGTTGCATTCACAATCACAATGGAGCCGTCCTCTCGACCAACGACCAAGCGGTTGGCGGCCAGAAGGTAGATCGAGGCTGTTAGCTTAATGTCTGCAATTAAACATTACCAGTAACATGAGCTGTAGAGATCGACATATATCTAATATAATTTTCCAAAATGACTTACTTGACTTTTGTTTGTCATACCCACAGACATCTGATACTATACAGTAAGCAGACCTAACATTATCTTCACTACTACAAAGACGAGAATAAATGATATATACATTACTTTCGCTCTTATTAAAATTTGATACCTTTATCTCTTTCCTTTTTGCTGTTGCAACACTTACGCGCCCATAGACAAAAAGGAACGCGTGCCCAAAACGCAATCTTGTTACTATGGAAACAAGTCACAGAAGTGACGAGGCGTCATAAACAGACAACGTGAGGCCTGTTTTTTGTAATATTTTTGTATTATAATTGATATTGAGTGCTACAAACACTAAAATAAAATGGTAAATCATAGTGCGCCTTTGTGTGGCAACGTTTCATATAGGGAAACACCCGAATTATCTTTTCACCAGTAAGTTTTGATGAGCATGTCACTGTGTGCGTGAGATTTGCATGTTGTAAAAAGTGGCACGCAATATTTCTCTTATGTTAAGTCTGCTTACTGTATAGTATTAGATGTATGTGGTCATACCAGGTTCGTCCGGATGGCACAGCTGATCCAATATCCCAACTGGACTCGGGTTCATTTCCGCCCACGCCATGTCCAAACTCGTCATAACTATTGGCGCGTGAGCTGCAACAAAATAATTAGTTTTATAACTATCATCATCATCATCATCATAACCAACATACGAAAAAAATGTAAAAATGTAATGTAATGTATGTGTGTGTTTTTTTTTAATTGTTTTTATTGTGTGTGTAATGTAATATAAAATGTAATGTATTATAACAATGGTCCATGGAATATGCGTTGTCTGTGCTGCTGTGTAGGCACCTTTTGTTTATCTATTGTTTGTATTCTTTGTCTTTTTAAATATGTATTTATTTTTACTTTAGGGTTTACTATAGGATTCTCACTTTTTTTTTTTTTTAGAATTAGTTCTTGACCTGGATACAAAGTCCTTCAGTCGCAATATTAAAAAGTCTACATAGTCTGCATTATATATTATATTTCACTTAGTCATAGTCACAGTCATAGTCCAGTCCAAGTCAGGTAGTCATAGTCCAGTCAAAGTCATGCCCCAGTAAAGTGGTGGCAACTTTACTAAAGGCTTTTACGGAGTTTTGGAAGCAACACGAAAAACCACGTTTCACCACATTATATAACTTGCCCACGCTGTCGCTCATGCTCGTAATTCAGCACTTAATGCGTAAAACACCACCAATTTTAAACATTAACACTGGATAAAACACAAGTATTGAAAAATAATACAATGCAACGATGTGAACTTTTTCGCGTTCCCGCCAAAACTCACCGATTCTCACTTCTTAATGCATGATGTGGCCATTCTGTAATTAGGCCTACATGTAATTCAAAACCTGTCATGTAACTCATGTAAGCTATGATTTCTATTACATTTGTAAATCATGTAGTTCTGTTGAAGGTCCATATATAAATAAATAAATACATTTGAGCCAGGGTGACACGATCACAGTCTTCTCGGGCCGAATGGACTCGCAGGAGTAAGCTTCGTACGAGTGTACTAGGGATATCGGTTGACATTATCACAGTTCACTCGGATCGTTTTCTTAATACTTTTCATTGTTGCTCACAAAGTCGATTTTTTTTGATTGTGTATTGATCTTTTACTACTCGTATACGAGCTAGCTTGGACAAGTAGAGCGCGGTCCGAGTCTGCTCGGATACAATCGTCCGAGTTCGCTCGGATTATCGGTGTCAACGATACGAGTTGCGTCCGAGTAGATATCCGAGTCTACTCGGTTTGAGAGACTCTGATCGTGTCACCGTGGCTTTATCCTATTTAAATGAGGTCAGTGCAGCATGTTTTATATTTTCACTCATTTCTGTCAGACGCCATAATTATCAACATTCACTCCCATAATACAATATCATTTTTCACACAGACCAACTAGTTAATTACTTTTACAACTTAAAAAAAACAACAGTATGCACAACGTGACTAACAAAACAACATTGCTGCCAAGGCACTCGACTAACAAAACATCAATACTTACAAGCCATATAACTAGCTAAACAACACCATTTATAAGGCCTTGACTAACAAAATAACACTTTTTACACACTACATGACTAGCAAAACAACACATTCTTACAAGGCCTCTGACTAATAGTATAATCCTACTTATAAACCACATCTTCTTTACATACAAAAATCAATTGCTGGTCGTTAGTCTCGCTAAAACTCAAAAACGCATTGACAAATTTTATTGATTTTATTTTTTTGGCCGCTATAATAGAGGTGGTTTAAATGGAAAGAAAATAGGAAAAACAAGCAAAAAATTTATCAGCCCGTGCGAATGCTACCAAGGCATCTGGCTAACTATAGGCATATAATATATGCATATAATAACAATTAAAATTACTTCGAAGGCACGTGACTAGCAAAACCACACTACTTACACATGTGTGACTAGCAGAACAATGCTACTTACAAGAACACTGACTAATAAAATAACATTACATCATATTTCCATTCCAAGGCACTTGACTAGCAAAACAACACTACTTACACATGCGTGACTAGCAAAACAATGCTACTTACAAGAACACTGACTAATAAAATAACATTTCATCATATTTCCATTCCAAGGCCCTTGACTAGCAAAACACCTTACATTCCACGTGAATATTAAAACAACGTTACTCACAAAATCTTTGACTATAATAAGTAATTTAAGACTAGCAAAACTTGACGGTACACAAGACATTTGACTAACAAAACAACACTGTTTACACATTACGTGACTAGCTAAACAACAATACTTACAAGGCATCTGACTAGCTATAGGAGTAGCCGCGTCATCAACGTTCCAAAGTGACACGACACCCGCGGAGTCACCGCGCAGCAACAATCTACGTTGCTTCCCGCCGTATGACGTCACGATGAACCGGATCGACGGCGGGCATGACAGCAACTAGAGTAGAGAATTAAGTAGAGAATCGACAACATTTTAAACTTCGAGCATTTCGTAAATGCTCTAAGCATTTTGTACATGCTCTAAGCATTTTGTAAATGCTCTAAGCATTTCAAATTATTGACCTCTAGTTTTGTAACTTTTATATAAAAGTTAGTTAAAAAATACCAAATACGTATTTTTTTTATTTGTGCAATTGTAGATTTTTTTTTAATTTTGCGTAAAGTGAGGTTGAATGGTTGATGAAGATTTTAGCCAGAATTTTTTACGGCAGTCATTAACACAAAGAAGACTTCCCACGTCGATTATCAATGAGCCTCACTTTGTTTTTTAACAATTACCTTGAGAAATACTAAATATAAAAATCTGATATGTTTATATGATACGAGCTCTTTAGAGGATATGTATAAATGAAATTTCACACAGCGCCATCTAGCCCCAAACTAAGCATAGCTTGTACTATGAGAACCAGATAACTGTACAATACTTAGATACTTTTTGTTTGTAAATACATACGTAGAATACAATATAACACCCAGACACAGGACAAACATCGATGTTCATCACACAAATGTTTGTCCTGGATGGGAATCGAACCCACAACCTATGGTTCAGAAGGCAGAGCTACTAACTGATACAATACAATACAATACAAAAATACTTTATTGAACACCAAAGTACAACAATACACATGATACAAAAACAAAGGATGGTGGAACAACGGGCGGCCTTATCGCATAAAGCGATTTCTCCCAGGCTACCTTTGGATGGACAGGATGGACTGATCTAACAGGCCAGTCACAACACTCGAAATAGTTTTCTAATTTCGCTAACGTCTAAAAAACCAAATGTTGAAAATTAGAGTTTTGTCATTTTCCAAAACGTACCTTATTATCAGGATGGGCCAACACACTGAACAGCATAGGGCTATCGTGGTCCACGGTGGGTCCATGGAACCCTTTATGATCCGGCACAGAACTGAAATCAGTGGTCCAGTCAGTCATACGCACTGTTAGGACACTGAAAAACGACATCAATTTGACACCATATTGATGAAAACAACGATAAAGTCTTTAATCAATAACATTTTTCAATATAATAGTAATATTATTAAGATTACCGAGATACATAACATCATAATATACGAGTAAAGTTAAAACAGGTCTCTTCGCGCACAGAAATTTATCAAATAAATGTCAGGACATTGATACTAGTGAAGTTTTACAAGACCTGCGGGTAGTTGGAGACAGCGGCCCGCCTGCTCGATGATGACACTTTCTACTCCAGTCCCCTCGTGACCACGGCCGATGCAACTTGGTCGAAACGTCGAGGTTAGGCAAAAATTGTTTTTTGATAAATTTCTGTGCGCGAAGAGACCTGTTTTAACTTTATAATATGAGTTCGAATCGCGAAAGTTTAGTGTTATACATCCCATCAACAGCCGGAAGACGTCCACTGCTGAACATATGCCTCCCCATAAAACGCCACTTTGGACGCTTATCATAGGTTGTCATAATCCCCACGATTGACAGAAGCTTGGTGATCGCAGATTATAATGTACCTCAGAGAATGCTGCTGCCCATTCCCTGGATATTCCCTTAGCCGGCTCTTACGGCGGGAAGAGATGGGGTGGACCTATTCTTCCACCGGGAACCACACGGCAAAATTACAAGTTATAAATGTATAGGTGTACTCGTGGATTAAGCACGTCGGTTTTTTACAGGTTGTACCATGGTGAATGTGCACAAGAACTGCTCGATCTTATTCCCCGGTCACCATTCCACTACCGGACCTCTAGACGCTCGGCTAGGCGCCATCCCTTCATGGTCGAAATACCACCCATTCGTACCAAGCGGTTTGATTGTTCGTTCTTAACTAGAACTGCTAAGGAATGGAATGCCCTTCCAGCGTCTGTGTTTCCGGCAAAATATGACCCGGGCGTGTTCAAGAGAAGAGTGAATAGGTACTTACTTAGCTAGCATGCTACACCTTCGATCGCATCGTCACTTTCCATCAGGTGAGAGCGTGGTCAAATGCTAGATAAATCCGATGTAAAAAAAAAAAAAACACATTTTCGAAATATTATATTTACCCAAGTTGAGGGGGGTTAGTATTATAATTAATATGGTATCAATTTCCGTCGTTACAAAAACACACAAAACATAATTGCATTAAAATATAAATTGTATATTTCCAGCACTATTCTGGTAGTGTAATGTATAATTTATAAATGTCACATTATTAGGTACTATACCAAACAAAAATTATATAAAAATGAGTACAATGGGTGTGCTGAGGCAAATCAAAATGTACTACAGACATGTTTTATATTAAAAATAAAAACATATAAATTCATCCAAAAAAATAATCAATCTAAAAATAAGTATGATAAATAATTACATATGAATCTAAAAATACGCGAATGAAAAAATGTTCATTTACAGGAGTGATGTTTTTTTTTTCAATTATTTATTACTATGATGGGCATACAGCTAAAATTCACCTCCTCCCCTATAGCCATGTTTTGGAAATGGTCTTTTAAGAATGATAATATTATTGGTTAAATGATTACTGACTGTTCTTTTTACCAGATGATTGAAACTAAACTAAACTTCAGAACTATTTCAACCGACTTCCAAAAATGAGATTCTCAGTTTACTGTTAAGTATTGACGACTTGGCTCCCGTTTTTTTCATATTTAAATATCTCTTGTCAATAATATAAACAAGTTAAAACTGAAGTGTTACAAAGGGCGGTCTTATCACAACCAAATCTTCGTAACGATCTTTGGTATCAGATCAGTCGACAAGCTTAGACGGTGTAAAATATTACTGGGCCGGGGCCGATTAGAACTTAAAACTCTGAACCAAGAGTTAAACCCTAGTCTTGACACTGGCTAAATACGTAAATCGCGTTAAGCCAAACTTAAAAAAATTATAACTATTTTAATTATTAACAAATACCATCTTTATCATCTTTTTTTTTCTTTTTAATTTGGCTCAACACGAATAGCGCGTGGAGCCAGATTTAAACAAAATTATAACCAATAATAATCTTGATAATGGCTAAATACGCAAATCACGTTAAGCCAAGCATAGAAAAAAAAATGTAACCAGTAATAATCTTGACACTGGCTAAATACGCAAATAGCGTGGAGCCAAAAATACAATTTTTTTTTAAACGATTGGAAGCCGTTTTTTTTAAATAATGACCTATACTTACAACAAAGCATACCGAAGTGCAAGCAAACCAATGTAACATACACTAGCTAATGATTAAACAGACAAACAGTGCTGACCTACTGATAGCCCGTCCGCGCAGTTTGCTATAAAGGAAAATGTACTTTATGTTATTGTGTTATGGTTTAGCTTTATATGCTGTCCACAGACTGTGTTGAACTTTTTCAATTTCCATAGACATCAATAAAAGAGTTTTTAATGAAATATTATACAGGCTGTATTGTAGCGTTCATAGCGAATCACGACTAGCCGACCCTAACCGATCGGTAAAGTTAAGCAACGTTCGCTGCGGTCACTATTTTGATGGGTGACCGCTACCAAAAGTGGTATTTACATCAGCCCTACCGTGCTTCGGAGGGCACGCTAAGCCGTCGGTCCCAGCTGTTGTCGTAAGATAATAGTCGTTAAGCCAAGTCAGAAGCCATTGGGCGGCCCAAAAATTCTGACACCCTTGTCTACACAAGAAGAAGAAGAAAACCAGGTGTTTATTTCAAATTGGCTATCGATATTGTACTTGTGACTCAGCGGTGGCTTATGCGACATCCAATCTTACGGCATAGTGGTTTGAATCCCAGTCCAAATAATGACGGTCTAATTTATGTGGCGGAATTTACACTCATTCTTGCAACGGTGAACGAAAACCTCGCGAGGAAACCGGCATGTTCAAGAATCACAACATTCGAGAACATGTGTCATCCACCAACCCGCACTTGTCCAGCGTGGTGGATTATGGCCTATTTTCCCTGTGAGAGAAGGCCCGTCCGAAACATAGGGATAATACAAAGTGTCTTCGACACATTTGACAATAATCACAAAACATGTTTTGCAACCTCTGTGATGTGGTGGTAGGCTCATAACCCGGAGCGGGATCGATTCCCGCGACAGGACAAGTATTCGAGCACAAATACTTGTTCTGTGTCAGGGTGTTGTGGGAGCATGGTCCTCGTAGTTCCTGGCTCCCTAGATACAGGGAATCCTAGTCAGGGTCCAGGATCTATGTATGTGATCGTTAGGCGGTATTATCATTATAATATGACATTATATTAAGTTTAGTATTGAAAACTGAGCAACTTTTGTTCAGGAAGTTTTTGAAAATTGACACCAATTATTTTTTTTGTTCAACACAGTTTATGGGCAAAAAATAAATAACACGTAGGCGTTGTAGTGCTTATAGATGGGCAGCTAATGACAAAACCAATCCCGCATAAATGACCATGCCATTGTTATTTGTGTGTTTATTCATGTATATTTAACTGCACGGTAACATGAGTTGTAGATATCGATATATCTCTTCTATCGAGAAAGCGTTTGGCCAATGAGCGATCGCGTAGATCACGCCATAAACCTTTTGTTGCATTTTCATTTGTCAAACGCTTTCTCGAGAGAATAGATGTGTCGATTTCTACAGCTCATGCTGCCCGCGCTGGCACTGTCAACTGCGAAAAAGTCTTCTTTAATACTGTCTTAATTTTTTTCTTATACGCAAAATAACTTACCGGCACTTAGATCAAATATACTATAGATGCAGTCTCTATGAAAATCCAAACTCAAAAGTGTCCCCGCGCCAATGCGTACCTACTTATACACAAAGATTATAAAGCCCGTTGATAGCTCGTGAACATAATTTCTCGTACAAACACGACTCACCTGCGCGGGCAGGGGACGAGGTAACAAAACGAGACAAAGCTATACGAAATTGCAAAGGACAGAGCAGGATGGAGCAAAATACATCAACGGGTTCCCGTGATTTGTATGAAAAAAGGTAAGTTGAAATACACTAGTAATTTTCGTGTGAGGGGAAGTTGTATCATTGGTCAACTGGATTTATAGTCAATGGTTATACAGATCATACATACCTCTCCAGCTAAAATAAAATAGTCCATGAGCAGTTGTTTCATTTTAATAATGAACCATAGCACCGTGTAATAGCGTGGTAAAACAATAATATGTGAGTTACACCACTTTCATTAGGCACGGTCACACGTGACTGAGAGCAAAAACAAGCCATATGCTTTGTTTAAACGGTGGCGTTTTCAAGACGGCGATCGTGGATCTACCCTATATTTCATCGCAGTACCGGCATGATTGAATTAAAGAATGATAAGTTGAATTCAATTTATTATTGAAGATTTTTTCCGTTGACTGTACCGTTATGAGAAGTTTACCCACGTTTTTGATTGCAATATACAAATATATTTAAAAAGACCATTCATATAAGAATTTTATACACAATAAATATATTTATATAAACATCATCATCCTCTTTGCCTTTTCATTGGGATCGGCTCCCATATTTATATAAATATATCATATCAAAACATTATAGTACCTACTCATGCAAATCTAGCTTATCAATTTTAGCAAACCCAAGTACATAAAACACTTCCTTTCGATAAATTTTTATACCCAGTATTACAAAAGAGAAAGAATATCGATTCGGAGTAGCATCTAGAATGCTTTCAAAAACACAAAAAGTATCGCAGTCTCTTTCTTTTATACTAAAATGAAAACGAGAGCGATAACTGACTGCCGAATGCTACATTGAGACGACAATGCTGAAAAGTCTGAGTTTGAATTGGTATATTATCCCGAAAGTGGATGAATCTACTCCCCAAGGTAGACAATGTTTCTTCTACGACTTTTCTAAATCAACAGTTTTTCATTGAAGAAATGCCATGTAAAGTTTATGTAATAATTTTACCCAAACGCTTCGAAGATAGCCCTAGCGCAGCTGGGTGTAGTTGAACTTCGTCCTTGACCGAATGCACTTAAATGAGTTCGACAACCTGTGTTTAGAAACTCTCGTAGCGATCGCACGTGCAATTTTGTGAGTGGATTTATTTTTTAGTATGGAGGTTTGGAAACACGCAGTTTCAAGTAAGGCTCTCACAACTTGTGAGCTATCATGGTCCCAGTCCCCCCTTTCGGGATAACATACCAATTCAAACTCACCTTGCATATCAAACATAGCAAGGATTTGGTATACCCATCCCACTTTTTTCTACTATCTCACATACACCCGTCTCACTCACAACCCAGAATTCTATTACAATTTTGGAGTTCTAACATTTTGAATCTTTTACTGAACTATGTTTTCTTATTATTAAGTGGAGAGTCTACGACCACATACGTCATCAGCCGCAAGACGTCCACTGCTGAACACAGGCCTCCCCCATAAAACGCCACTTTGGACGCTTATCATAGGGGGATTTGCCATAATCACCACGCTTGGCAGGCGGCTTGGTGATCGCAGAAGATTTTAATGTACCGAGGAAAATGCTGCTGCTAATCCCTGGATATTCCCTCAGTCGTCCCCTACCTGAAATTATTACTTACTTAGCCGGCAGTCTGTAGAGATACCCCTTGCCTTCGGTAGACCAGACCAGCACTCTATCTGGTGCAAGGAAGTCCCCTGACATCCACCTTTCACCAGCCGGGGCTTGGATGGAACAGAGGACTGAGAAATCACCTGTAAGGAGTCATCAAGGCAAGTCAGAAGCCTTGAAAATCTTGAAATCTACACTACACTATACACGGTGTTAAGGGGGGCAGATGTTGAGCCAAATCTCACCCGATATCACGTGGAGCCAAATATCACGTAATTTTTATTTCCGCAAAAAACAGTGTATAACCGGATTAAATTGAGTAAAACTCCACTAAAACATGGCTAAATCGTACACTATATTTTTATTTTTCCAATTTTTCGTGTAATATGGTGACAAAAAAGCACTAAACATGCCTCAAAAAGGAAGCTGTATCCAGTAAATAAACTAGTTCAAACTCACCTGCGTCGTAGATTTGACAGTACTTAGCGCAGACAATCAGAACAGTTCTCTGGTTGTAAGCGCAGCAGTTTAGCGATAAGGCATTCAGGCATCGGATCTGCTTCGATTCGTTCTCGTATATCGGCTCCGACTGCTTGTTCTCATGACCAAGGAGCGACCAAACCTGTAAGTTGAACAGTTGAACTACTTTGATCACAAAACTTGAACTATCCTGCTGATATTTTACACATGAAATAAAATAATTAACAACATTTGTGTAGCGCTCATAGCGAAGCACGACTAGCCGTTTCTAACCGATCGGTAAAGTTAAGCAATGTTCGCTGCGGTCACTACTCTGATGGGTGACCACTGCAGCAAAAAGTGGTATTTACAACTGAGCGCTACCGTGCTTCGGAGGGCACGTTAAGCCGTCGGTCCCGGCTGTTGTCGTAAGACAATAGCCGTTACGCCAATTCGGAAAAGCCTTTGGGCGGCCAAAAAGTTCTGACACCAGGGCTGACCACTTGCCTACACGAGAAGAAGAAGAAGAAGAACAACATTTGTGGGACCACCCCACGTTTTTCCGCGGGTGCCGTAATAGCTAAGGGAATATCCAGGGAATGGGCAGCAGCATTCTCTGAGGTACATTACAATCTTCTGCGATCACCAAACCGCCTGCCAAGCGTGGTGGTTATGGCAAACCTCTCTATGAAAACCTCCAAAGTGGCGTTTTATGGGGGATGCCTGTGTTCAGCAGTGGACGTCTCCAGGCTGAAAATGTATGATGCTGAGGGGTGCAGCTAGTCTTATAACAAATACAATACTAACTTTGACAGTTCCTGTGATGGATATAGCAAGGACAACGTCATCCTTTCTCGAAGACGGGCGCAGGACCTGTACAAAATACAAAAGTTAACTGACAAATCATCAAATGTATGATTTATCGATACGCGAAATGTGTAGACTATTTTTCTATGATCTTTTAACCCGTGGACCATCGGTGCACTGCGTTGAGGATTGATTGATTTTGATTTTTAAAAGTTCTTTATTAATCATATTAACACCGTGTACAAACTAGATACAGTCTAAGATTGCATACAACTTACAGTAAACAAGTGACTATTACAGGCTAACAGCGCCTATTTTAGTCTTTTAAAAAACAAACTAGTTATTAACATTATAAATCTAAGGTAAGCAAAATAATCAGCCGTTTTATTAAAAAAAAGAAATCGTCTTTTATGCATGACCCAATAGATGGCGCCAGTTGTGGTTTTACTAAAATCTGTCACTGTCACTTCAAGCATAGACCACAAGTTAGAGGAAATGTGTCACGATACTGACTGACAACTTTAAACTCTTTCGTTTTTTTTTAGTTTCGTTGCGAGATACCTTGGCTTTATTTTGGATCATAATATTAACGTTTATCTATCTCGCAGATCTACTGTACTTCAATTTACTTAATAAGAATGCACCACAGACTACTTAGGAGATACTGCAGGCAATATACTTGTGGTCCACCCAACTGAATTTGACATTTCGTTTTAGATAGTCTAAGCATTTTCTTATGTTTAAACTACTCTGTGGTTTAAAGCGTTTAAGCTATGTACTTACAGCGCCATCTAGAAAAGAAGCGGAACTAGTGTTTTTTTTAAATAAAACTCCTCATTGATTATTTACAATTAGCCAGGAAAAATTACAGTTGATAATTTGCTTTTTGTGCCAGGCACCTTTTTTTGCGTTGAGGATTAAAATCTGCGATATCACACTCACACACGACATGCATAGGTTTAGTTTCCAGAAAATAAATCTAAACTGTTTATTGCTGTTGCAATAAATCTTAAACTAATTTGATTGTTAAATAAATAATAATATATAAAAAATAAATATGTGTGGACATTTCACACAGCGCCATCTAGCCCCAAGCTAAGCATAGCTTGTACTATAGGAACCAGATAACTGATACAATACTTTGGATATTTCGAACTGATTTAATTAAGGGCTTGTGCAAGGCCAGCGCGAATTCAATCCAAAGCCACAGAATAGGTGTATAGTACTAGGCCAAAGCGGGGATGAGCCAGGGGCCGAGCGGCAGGGGCGGTCTAAGTTAAACTGGTTCCAACGCGCAATAGTTTAGGTAATTTATTATTACACTGAATATAAAGGGTATTTTAAAAATCCTCTATACATAAGCCCTCCATTGTATTTAGTTCAACTACTACACAAAGTTTCATGATCTTATTTAAAGTATTCATTGAATAATCGCTGTTTATTTGTACGGTTTGGAGGTAACTTTGTAATTTTATTCTATCGAGAAAACTTTATTAATTCGTGTTTTCACTATACATTTGCAGTAGCATTAGTCCTGAACTTTACCATATATTAATTTCAAAGTTATTGTTGCAATATTGTTGACAGGACTCTGCCTCAAGCTAAGCCGTTTTAAGCAATTTGGCGTTGTATTGGCTCTTAACAGAAATATGGTATGGCAGGTATGAAAATTAATCGTGCTCGCTCCGCTCACCTCTTTCGTGTTGATACGCCAACGTAGTATAAAATCGTTAATGAGGTGATTTTTCATTACAGCTCGCGCCTTTCTGACTATTTATTTTTTAGTCTGTTAAAGTGGCATTAATTGCTATGTTAATTATTTCATAGTGTTGCAATGTGAAATATGGCGCTCGCTTCGCTCACACCATTGGTTGAGTGGTGAGTAACGGTACAACTCACGTGCAATGCGCTGATCCAATCTGGGTTGACTTTGGAACTGAGACAGAATAAGATCTCAAGCGAGAACGGGTCCATGACCAGAATCTCCGCATAGTAACCGTTGCAGAATAAACGTAGATCCTCGCTGTTGCACATGTGGTAAGCCTGAAATAAGTACAAGATTTACATTAAATAATTTTTTTTTGGGTAAAAGGGGTTAACGAGACTTCAGCTTAATTTCATACTGAAAACTACATTTTTTTAGTTACTTATTTTGATTTAAAAGCAAACAACTATTTAACCGGGTTTGACACAATTTGTATGGGACCAATTTTAACGTCAATATTTATGACGAAGCCTCTTTACAGCGAATATTTTATTATATTTTATTAAATTTACAAGCCCTTCTACAGCATTTAAATAAAGTTACAAACACTGAATTGACTAATGCTCGTAAACTAATGTACAATTTAAGGGCTTGTGCAAGGCCAGCGCAAATTCAAGCCAAAGCCACAGAATAGATGTATAGTACTAGGCCAAAGCGGGGATGAGCCAGGGGCCGAGCGGCAGGGGCGGTCTAAGTTAAACTGGTTCCAACGCGCAATAGTTTAGGTAATTTATTATTACACTGAATATAAAGGGTATTTTAAAAATTCGCTATACATAAGCCCTCTATTATATTTAGTTCAACTACTACACAAAGTTTCATGATCTTATTTAAAGTATTCATTGAATAATCGCTGTTTATTTGTACGGTTTGAAGGTAACTTTGTAATTTTTTTCTATCAAGAAAATTTTATTAATTCGTGTTTTCACTATACATTTGCAGTAGCATTAGTCCTGAACTTTACCATATATTAATTTCAAAGTCATTGTTGCAATATTGTTGACAGCACACTGCCTCATGCTAAGCCGTTTTAAGCAATTTGGCGTTGTATTGGCTCTTAAACAACGATGATAATGCATTACCGTCGATGATTAAAACTTTAAATAAAACAACCTAATGACGAGACCATACATGTACTTTCGTATAATTTGATCACTGTACCATTCATGCCAATAAATTATTTTATTACATTTCATTCAACATAAATAGTTTTTTTTTCAAATCTGTTTATAAATGATAGGCAACAAACATTAATAACAAAAAACAACCAAACCGTGAACCTTTTTTTTTGAAGTTGTTTAAAGAATGTGTCATTTCAAAGCTGGCGCCGCAAATAGAGAGGTGTTAATAGTTTGATCTATTTTTAACCTTAAGTTAAGTAAATTCAGACCTGAATATTAGTTTAACCTGTTTTTAACCTGGAGTTGAGTAAATTCTCACGTGAATATTAGTTTCACCTGTTTTTAACCTGGAGTTGAGTAAATTCTCACGTGAATATTAGTTTAACCTGAAGTTGAGTAAATTCTCACGTGAATATTAGTTTAACCTGAAGTTAAGTAAATTCCCATCTAAATATTAGTTTCACCTGTTTTTAACCTGGAGTTGAGTAAATTCTCACGTGAATATTAGTTTAACCTGAAGTTGAGTAAATTCTCACGTGAATATTAGTTTAACCTGAAGTTAAGTAAATTCCCATCTAAATATTAGTTTAACCTGTTTTTAACCTGAAGTTAAATAATTTCTCACCTGAATATTGGTATGGATCTGAGACAACTTTACGCTCTCTCTGCACTTGCCATCAACCAAGTCCCATGTGCACATCTCACCGGCTTCTGACGAGCTCACTATGTAGTTGTTATCCTGAAAAATATAACGGATTTATTGGGCATTTTTTTTCATTTAATAAAAAATATAATCATAGTTGAAGAAAAGTTTAATTATTAAACTATAGGGATGCGCCAAACATGGGTTTTTGAACCGAACCGAATAACGAAGCGCTTGCCGAACCGAATATTCCGAACCACCGAACCAAGGCCGAACTATTCGGTACATTTTACGCAAACTTTGTCGTACATTCAGTTGCATTAAAACTTCAAGAAAAGCTCCACTGCAATGCAAATATTTCTTTTAAGTATTATTTTAGTCCAAAATTTCTATTGTTATAAACATTTCCTATGAAATTGCTAATAATTAAGTACGTCAATTGAATTTAATAAAAATTAAAAAAAAAACAGGTTTCAGAAACAAGTGAAACATATTTTGCGCATTTTTGTGTTTGCGTTTATAAACGCAATTACTTACCTCAAAAATTAATATACATATATCGGGCAAAATCGCACGCTCTATACTTCGGTAGCACCCGTCCAACAAACATTATCATACGAGTGTTCTTGGTGATCAAGCGCCTAGAGCGTGTTATTATTTCGAAAAACTATTAAATAGCACTTGGTTGCTGAGTGTTCTGATTACTTTAAGCTCTCATAACAGATAATTTTGGAAGTATTTAAATAAAATTATTTAATAAAATTTTCGGTTATTATTTGGCACTTTAACCGAATATCCCGGCCGAATACCGAACATGAAAAAACATGCCGAATACGGCGAATACGAATAATTGCCGAACATTTGGCGCATCCCTTGATTACCCTCCATGAATCACAGAGTCAGTTGTGATTGCAATGACAAGAAAACCACATTATACAAGGCACAGTAGTGTTTTTTTATTTTTGTGGATAATTCAGTCAGCGCCTTACTCACCCCATCTAGTCCCAAACCAAGCAAAGCTTGTACTATGGGAACCAGAGATATCTGATAGAATACATGGATACTTTTTGTTTATAAATACATACATAGAATACATATAACACCCAGACACAAAACAAACACCTATGTACATCACACATATTTATCCTGGGTGGGAATCAAACCCACAACCTACAGCGCAGAAGGCAGGGCTACTGCCCACTGAGCTATCAGACCAGTCAACTTATTACACTACTGCACCTTCTAAAATGTGGTTTAATAATAATATTATAATAAGCTTGACAACTTACTATAATATAAACCAAGTGCAGTGCTCAAGAAACACAAAACATAAGGGTAATCGCTACCAAACTATATAGATAGAGCAATATTTTTTTTTACAATTTATAGGCATTTGACCACTATCTCACCTGATGGTAAGTGATGACACGGCCTACGGTGGTTCATGCTTGCCTAGAAAATATATAGGGGCCAATTACAAAGGCTTTAGTTGACAGATCCCTAAAACTTACCGTTCTTGTCAGATAGATGGCAACGTAAAAGATGGCTATATTTTTAGTAAATTAAGGACTGACAAGGATTTCTGTTTTAGACTTCAATATACAGGAAGGAAAAGATTTGCTGGCTTATTCTAGAGGAGGCCTACGTCCAAGAGGCAACCTGACTTTATAACTGTCCGTAAAATTATAATAGTACATTTGATATTAAACCTACATAAACAACTACCCTCTTCAGTGGATTTTAAATTAAATAAGCGTTGAAAATTGTTACTATTTAAGCTAAAATACTACTAAGTAAGAAAAGTCAGCGAATAAAGGCTATTTTTAATTTAAATTATAAGGACTGTCAAGTAAAGCCTTCAAAATTGGGCCTACTGTAAACATACAAGGACTACAGTACCTCTACTAAGAATATTTCCTCCATCAATTTAGTATCGTAAGATATTTGTATGAAATCCTTAGTTACATACAAGCTAGGGGAGCCAGCCGTGCTGGGTTTTACAGAGATACTCTAATATACTCAATAGCAAATGCAGTAATATACATTTGAATAAACTCAAAATAGAGGTACAGTTCCTTCTTTTCTTCAGTTTGTTGTTATAAACAGTATCAATCTCCACATTTGTCACAATTTTGACTGGCCTGATAGCTCAGTTGGTAGTAACCCTGCCTTCTGATCTGTAGGTTGTGGGTTCGATTCCCACTCAGGACAAACATTTGTGTGATGAACATCGATGTTTGTTCTGTGTCTGGGTGTTATATTGTATTCTATGTATGTATTTACAAACAAAAAGTATCTAAGTATTACATCAGTTATCTGGTTCCCATAGTACAAGCTATGCTTAGTTTGGGGCTAGATGGCGCTGTGTGAAATGTCCACACATATTTATTTATTTATTTATTTATTTAATTAGTTCAGCAGTTTAGTTGCAAAAAGGTTGCAATAAAATACATGGTAGATCCCCACTGGCCACCTCGAAAACGGCGCCATCAAAATAAGGCATATGCCACGCCTAATGAAAGTGATGTAACTCACATATTACTGTTTTACAATGCTATTACAGGGTGCTATGGTTCATTATTAAAATAAACCAACTGCTTGTGGGCTGTTTTATATTAGCTGCAGAGGTACATTTATCTGCTGTATAAATCTGCTGTATCTATAGTATATTTGATTTAAGCAAAAAGATAACAAACAAGACATAGAGGGATGAAAGTATGGATAATGGCCCAGAGTCTCCTTGTATAAGACAATACCTGTCTTCGAGTTCCCAGCAGTGGGAATACAATATGTTGAAATCAATTACCTGTATAATAGAAGCCCTGGATAAACACGTAACAGGTGCAGTGTGCCCCACTAACAGGCATCTCGGTGTCATCTTTAACGACTCAGGCTCCACCTGCCATATGCATATCTGTCCATCGTAACAGCCTGTGACAAGGGTCTTCTGGTCTCGTGAGAGGTAGACTGAGGAGATGCAGTGGGTAGGTGCATGCCTGCCCCAAAGGACGACAGGTACTATCAAGTTTGTACCCGGCATGGTGGCCTGGAGACAATAATAATGTTGAGTTTACTTTTTTTTATAATTTGATTGTTCAAGGGGCTATGTTTAAGGAAATTTTCCATTATTTAATTATTTACTATTACCACTGTTGAGTAAGATGTGAAGCACCTATATTAATAAGTAATTACAGTTTTCATCAGATTATGGAAAATGTAATGTATCTAGAGTTATTATACATAGATGACACACCTACTTGTTATGTTACATACAAGAAATGGTTTATTTTCGCATTCTAGCCACATGGTAATGGCATAGTTAACACAGTCGTGAAATAATACATTTTAACAATAATCAACATTGCTGAGAAGATGTTTTGTTTGTTTAATTTCCTGATAAAACAAGGGTTTCTGTCTATATACTAAAACATTTACAAGGACGAATCAATTTGCTACATACCTAAAGCTCCAAAAAACAATATACGACGACAATCACTATGTTACCCTATCATTTATATACTAAAAATTAACACAGTGCAACAATAATCACTATAATATTTAAATAAAACACTAAAAATCTGCGACAAAATCAATTCATCAGCCAGCCAGGAGCCAGGGCAGCTGATATTGACACTTGACAGTGACATTGACATTTGATTCAAATAATGCGGAGTATTGGCAGCATTGGATCGACTCGATTGGACGTACAAAAATTTTTACGGGTGCGTTCAAGAAAAAATTAAATTATCGCATATTTACCAGTTTATAAATTATAAAGAGGTTATTTTTTCTACTTTCTATTACTTGAAATTCGAACGAAGAATCTTGACATTACCCGACATCCTGACATCATAGTCACAGAGTACTTTTTAAATACGGAAAATTATAGTTTTGAAATGGTTTTGAAATGTTAAAAAGTATTTCGGTGATTTCGTCTTATTAGTTTAGTAGTTTGTGTTGAACAACAATTTTCAACATGGACAAGAAAAATATTTCCAACTCTAAGATAAAAGCGAATACAAAAGGAAAAGGAGATGAGAAGTTGAACGAGCTTGCAAGTAAAATAGATGAAACCGACGAGATGAAGCTCAAAATGCTGGCCGCAATGGAAAAACCTGAACCTGAGGATCTTTTGTACCCGGCAGAGCTAAATGCCCACCTCATTGAACAGTTGAAGGTACTATTGCATAGTCACCCGTGGCCCGCTGCATTGGCTCATTGTACAATCTTTCAAATTTTTTTTGAGGTGAAATGAAAAAAACCGTTGGGTTAAAGTGGCGTACTTCCTTCTAGGGCATCTATAACTATAATATTAGACTACCACGATTCGTCATGTCAAGTCTTAATATTTTATGAAAAATGGAAGTTGAGGGTCTAATGATTCGTTATTGTATATTGTAAGTTACATAATCATTGGTAAAACTTTTTTTGTACCTATTAAAATATTTTGGTCCGAATTTATGGACTCAAAGATCTTGAAGTTTTTTCGTTGTATTTACCTGTAGGTACTTACATTTTAAGTATGAATGAATATTAGGTATTTTGTTTGAGTATCATTAAACAATAAGATCATTTCGGAAATAAAATCATAACAACTTGTTACACAGGTAATGACATGCGAGAACAACGAACTCCGTAAATGTGTGTTCACAAAAGACCAAAACATAAAAGAACTCAACAAAACTATCAATGACCTAAATCAGCGCATTCGTGATATCATATCTGGAACAGGCCCAGCCATATCCTCAAAATCAGCTGGCATCATTAGCGCAAAGATCACAGAACTTTGCAAGCAAAACCGGCACTTAGTTGCTGAACTGGAAGGCTACAAGACCAAAAACGCTGCTCTAGAACGAAAGATTGTCCAACTAGACTTACTCAATAAGGAACATGAAAAACTAGACATTTGCATATGCAAAGACGAGCCTATCGATGCCAATCCTGATGAACTGAAAGAATTAAACAATAAATTAAACATTGTTAACAAAAAACTATACGAGAGCAAGAACAGAAACCTAGAGCTTAAAAATGACATCTTGGTCGCTACCAAGATCTTGCAGCAAGAATTGGGAGACAAGTTCACTAGCATCAAAGAATTACAGAATGATATAGCTGGTTGGAAAGGTAGAGCTCAACAAATATGTTTACTACAAGCAAGGATCAGTGAGCTTGAAGATAAACTACATGGTAAACCAAAACAGGTTGATAAAGAGGCCAAGAAGAGTGATCAAAACCATGTAATTATGAACTTCAGTTTATTATTCGTTTGGTTATGGTGCTCTACCATTGTCTGGTAATATTAGCACCAGTTGTTTCGTTAGTTTAGCATTATTGATTTTTTACTTTATTTTTATATATAGTAGTTTTCGTATATGTACAAGTTTCGTTAGTTGTTTTAAATATGATGGACCATTTGATGACATTTACTGGGAAGAACGGTGTATGAAAATATTGAAATCTTATTGGAATAAAGGTTCAGTACCTAGTAGATAACTGAAAAACCTTACCAAAATAAACAATGTAACTTTATGGAATAAACGATATAAAAATTATTATATTCAGGTGATACGCGAATTAGAATTAAAGAGAAAGAAAGAAGTTGAACAAGCCATAAAAGATGCAGAAAACCTCAGAGAAGAAAATCATGAACTAAAGAAGAAGCTAGAAGGAGCAAAGTGCAGAGTAAAAAACCTGGAATGCGACGTCACAACTATTAGACTGAAGATGCAGACTTTTATGGAAAAGAGCAATCATGACGATTTGCTGATTAATGAGCAAAGAGTAAGTAGGTATTGTCTCTCTGATAAAATATTTTTAGTAATTTATTTATCACTGTTAGTATTGTAATAAGTGTCATTATTATCTAAATGCCAATCTCCACTTTTCTTATTTTTACTCAACTGCAGAGCAAATAACCTACTTAATTCAAATATTAGAATGCCCTGTGAACAAAGGCACTAATAGCACGTAAGAGTTTAATTGCTAATCCTATTCATTTTAGAATCAAATCAAAAGCTCTGAATCTTATTACCAAGAAATTCTTAAAGAGAACACTGTAAAAATGAACAAAATGAACAGTGACATGTGCGAGTATCAAAAGCTGATGTTGAACACAGACGTCAAAATCGACGCACTGAGAAAGCAATCCACTGAAAAAGCTGCTAAAATTGAGGAGCTACGAGCACAACTCCTCCGATACGAAGAATGTTCTTTACAAAGCGTGTTCTTCACTCCAATGAAGACAGCCACCGATAATGAAATAAAAAAACTCTCTGAATTAATAATCGTATTAAATGAACGGCTGACTTCAGAGAGACATAAATGGGAGGAACTAGAAGTAAATTATAGAAAAACTAAAGAAAAGAAAAGGCGTCTTGAACGTAGAGTACGCATGCTAGAAGATGAGATTAAAATTTACAGGGAATCCAGAAGAGGATCAAGATTTTCTAGGACGTCTATATCTAAAGAAGTAGATATAACTGGAGGACAGGTTGCCAGGAAGCAGTCATCAATTTCTGCTGTTGTAGAAAAACCCAGCGAAAGCTTATCTACAGAATCGCAACCAGAGGGTAATGAAATGCTTGATAGAGATGATCTCCGGTACAAATTGGAACTGGCTGAAGAGAAACTGAAGATTATGGAAGATAAATTAAAAATGATCGAAGAAGAAAAACAGGATGACTACAATCATTTGACAGAAATGATCCAAACATCGAAACAATTATTTAATGAAGCACTAGCTGTGCTTCAAAAAGAAAAATGTCTATGCTCGTAATTTTTTTATCATATTATATGTTGAGTTACAGTAAACTTTAGTTTCTTTACTTAGACGGTTTCTTTTTCATAACAACTAAAATGAGAGTTAAAAAGGTAGAAATATATATTTTATGTAGGTATAATTAATTTAACCGATTTCAACTTCAACACTTCATTCGTTGAAATGGTAGATAATGGTTTTTAGCACAAAGGGATTGCTTTGGTAGAATTTTATTCTTGGTATGGTATCCCTAACGGCCGCCATTTGTCATATTTTGGCATGCGCGTTCGGGGATGCGACGAAAATCGTGCTCCTGAGTGTTTTTTCAACAAAAGTACTTCTGAAACTTAGTTTGTGAATCGTGAAAACTTGTGTTCCTCTGTGAAATACCAGTGTCGTTATTTGTTTTAAGTGTTATCGTGTGACAAACATTCAAAATGAATAAAACTTGCGCAAGGTGCGAGAAAACAGTGTATCCAACGGAGGAATTAAAATGTTTGGACAAGGTAATTTTCACTTGCATTCCGTAAGAAACTCGCTTTCTGTCTCATGCGCAGCTTCCTGTTTGTTTCTCCGACAGACTGGCATCCAATGACAGCTGTAAAAATTACGTATAACTTCAGAATTAAAACGAGAGTTGCTGTTTTCTTTCGTAACTTCTCGCGTATGGCCGGTACTACATCAATTCATTCTGCCGGACGCGTGTGACTCATAAAATTATATAAATTGCCTCTGATATCATTGTGGTGGTCTGTATAATGCCATATCTGTACTCTAGTCGACCTTTTACCTAATTAGAGTCCTCTCGGTTAATAAGTCGACCTTGCCTCACATTATAATATCGATTGTATTCAAATGCGAATTTCAATTTGTCCCACAACGCAAGCTGTGGTCTCTCCTTTGCTTATAAAAAAGATAGGTAAAAAACCAAATGTGTTTACCTTTTAGTGGCATCATGTTTGCCAGTGATAAGATAAAAGCTATTTTGTTGATAACAACCTCATTACAAGGTGCTAAAAGCTTGATTATTACATTATCACGCAATCCTGACTTGTGTGGAGGAACTTAAAAAACTGTTGAATTTAAAACTATTATTTATTAGCAGAAGGAGTTTTCTTTTGGGCATTGTCAGCTTAGGTCTTTCATCGTCAAGAGATGGCACTTGAATAGCACCTGATATTTACTTGTTTTTTAATCATTAATGCAAGATGCCATACTCAGAATACATAAACTTCTTGGTCATGATAATGTGTCCAGAACACTGAACTCTATTATACTAGTACGCTTGATTTGATAGACAATATTGTACAAAAATGGAGAATTTGAAGCGCCACTCCGAGCATCCTGAGTACAATAATCTGAAAATCCATCGCAATGATTGGTTGGTTTAATTAGTTCTGAGGATACTCACGACATCACTTAGCAATCAGCGCCAAAATGGTGAAATTCAAACGCCTTCAGTTAATTATCGGTCAATATGAAGTCCAGCATACTAGTGTAATAGAGGTCAGTGGTCCAGAACTGTTGCCAATGCCATATAACGAGAGAGAGGTAAACAATGCTAAAATTACATTAAGAAAACTGATCATCATGACAACTGTAGCATACTGGTTATGTAGGTACTCTTCGGCCACAAGTGCCATATAAACCAAAAATTGAATTGCTATTTATCCCACAGGAACCAAAATTTTTGAGAAAATACACCTTTCATTAAAACTAGTTAAGCCGTTTCAGCGCCGAGTGTTGTGTAATGCAATGTAGTCCTAATGCACTTCGATTAATTACACACACACCACTAGCCAGCAGTCAGTGTGCATTTAAAAGAACTGCACACCATCTGCAAGTAGACCGCACCATGTTGACTGCACAAAAAACTGCAAATAAGCAGCTGGCATATGGTTCAAATGCAGTCCGTCTGTCTTGGCCCTAACATGTAGGCAAACTACTAGCTCACATCATTCTCATACGATATATATATATATATATACTCATATAAGGTACACATATTCAATAAGTAAAATACAATATATCTTAGGGGATAGTGCAATAGCGCGTAACTAGTTATGTTACCAGAGTTAGTTACACGCTATTGCTATCCCCGACGATATATGAAGTTGTTAGTCAGCCGTATTTGTATAAGTTAATACCTTTAAAATTGTTTAAGGAAAACATGTTTGTCACAGGAAAGCCCGATACAACCATATAATGATAATTGGCTTACTGTATAATTACGCAAGCTTACTTGTGATGCGGAAAATAGCTAATTATTTCTAATTAAAGCCTTTATTTTTTGCCTATTACTTACATGAATGCTATTGTTGACGTCATAATTTAAGTTGAGTGAGAGTCTGGAATTCAATTCATTTCAAGAATTATATTACGATAAGGCCAATATTTTTTGTAATATTTGATTAGCAGCATCCTCGGAAGAGGAAATATTTGTGGGCACAGCGCCTTGCAGCTGCAAACTAAGCAAAGCTTGTACTATGGTAACTAGCTCAGTTAAAACAAAATAAACACCCCACTGCAATACAAAGTACACCCTGGCATTATAAGCTACCTGTGTCTTGTACAAATAGAAGCAGCTGTTTTGGCATGAAATCAAACAAACAGACAGCATTTCATTGTTATTTGCTAATAAAAATATTGTATTTCTAATTACAAGTAGTCAGCGGCTAGTACTCACAAGACTCGGTCCAGCTTGACCGGTATTATAGTTCTAAATAATGTAACCAGATTGTCCACATATTGTAGAGACGTGGAAATCTCATAGGTACGACGCGATTCATGCACTCGTTTCTTTCACGAACCTGCAAGAGCTTCAAGAAAAGTGTGAAAAGAGTGCTCTCTGAGGGTAGGCAATGCCCTTGGTGCTGCAGATGTCCATAGGCGGCGGTGACCACTTACCATCAGGTGGACCGCCTGCTTGTTTGCCACTCATTACGAAAAGAATAAATGCGCAGTTGTAGCCGCTGGTAGTAGCGAAAATATCATTGACTATAAAATACTTCGATATTTAAATCTATGGAAAATATTATACAGTTTCCTGCAGAGAAGTAAAAATTTACGTCTATTATCAGTAGTTTAAGGCTTTCGATCTACACATTGAATAGCCATGAAAACAAAATCAAGTCTATGTAGGTACCTAACCGAAATTACGCCTTCCAACCAAACGGTTCCGTGGTGTAGTGGTTATCACATCTGCTTTACACGCAGAAGGCCGCCAGTTCGATCCTGGCCGGAATCACACTTTTTGCACCCAGATTTTTGTGAATTAGTGTAGAACTAAAATAGAAACAATCTTTTTACACCGATAAGTTATTGTATTATGCGTATTGGACGATTGGCCATTCCAAGAATAGGAGATTTTGAACCGTGTAGGTACATTTTTAATTAATTAGCCCAAAACGTTGTTTACAAAACAATTTTATCACTTAATTATACCCAGTCAGAGTTCAACTTGCCTGCTCCTTACTGAGTGGCATATTACGTAAAATCGATTGCCAAACCCATAGTTATCGCAATTACGTTGCGCTAAGTGTGAAAGTGTAGCTAGCGGTTGCTATCTATCTATTTGTATATGTTATTTATAGCTCTATATCGATAGATACCGTATCTATTTACGCAATACGATAGGAGTCGTTCTTGTTATTGAATTTGGTCTTGCGTTGTTGATTTTAGTAATATTGTAGGTCTAGGTCGGAAGATAATAGAAGTTAATAAGTCTATTATATCTGGTTTTAAATAAATTCAATAATTTATAGAAGAAGGTATAGGTACTGCGTCTACGAGCGATGTGGCCTGCCCATTGCCATTTCAACTTGCTAATTCTAAGAGCTATATCGGTCACTAGTTCTCCTGCGGATCATTAAGATTTATATTATATGGTTGAATTAATAATTATCAACATATATTTTCTCATATAATTCCTCAAGGAACACCAGCTATCTTAATACCATTCATAGTATTAATTGAAACAATTAGTAATGTAATTCGACCAGGAACTTTAGCTGTTCGATTTTCTAAACCAATTCAACATCCAAATCAAGAATTTGCAGAAATTGAAATTATTGTTCTAAATATTAAGATAAAAATAAAAAATATTTTATTTGAATTTATATAATAAAAAATAAAAAATAATTAATTAAAATTAATTTTTAAGAATTAAAGAAGTTCTTTATATTTGTATTATATTTTAGTGTAAGATGCACATTAATTTTTGATATTAAAAGATATAGTTTAATCATTTCGGATCTTATCACGCAGGGAAACGCCGAGCATAGCTAGCTGGCATAGCAAGTTGCATAATGTTAGGAAAATTCGTTCACATTCAAAAATAATAGCTGCATCGGTTTTTTTTATTGAAAAATCTTCTGTATGATCTAGCATTGGAACTGGTGAAAAATAAAAAAAACACTGACTAATTGCTCCTTAAGGTGGAACGTTACACTACCGCGGGAAATTCAAATTTTCTTGCATTCTTTTGCCCATAACAGCTTAATTACTCAACGTGATTACATGAAAACTAATTTTGCAGAAATAAATAGAATGTATCAATAAATTACAATTAAAAGTATCTCCTAGATATCATTGGTTTAGCAACAAATGGTAATAGACTGAAAAACTAAGAAGAAAATTGTTCATACGAAAATTTTAATTTCCCGGGCTAGTGTAACCTTCCAACTTAAAATTTACACATCAGTACGCCATCAGTATTTTATATACTGGCGTATATAAACAAATAAATAAATATGTGTGGACATTTCACACAGCGCCGTCTAGCCCCGAACTAAGCATAGCTTGTACTATGTGAACCAGATAACTGAATTTTTTGTTTGTAAATACGTACATAAAATACAGTATAACACCCAAAAACAGAACAAACACCTATGTTCATCACACAAATGTTTGTCCTGAGTGGGAATCGGAGTCGAACCCACAACCTATAGTGCAGAAGGCAGAGCTTACTACCAACTGAGCTAACATGCCAGTCAAGTATAAATTTTAATTAAACATTTTACAAGAGCATCAGCAAATAGTCAGGTGTAACTGTTACTGGTAATAAAAACGTGCAAGCAGATGGCCAAACAAGGCGCCGGCTAACATACCGATTTACTATTGCCGGCCAGATGGCCGACATCCTTAACTGACGTAATTATTACTACTTTAATATGTGGTAGGTGAGTAACGCGGTTTATTTGAAATGGCAATGGGCAGACCACATCACGCACAGAATGGTGCGAGGGCCCACTGCAAAAATACCTACGCCATCGGGTACCCCAATAGGATATCTTTATCGTTAACCGACACTTAAACATGTAAAAAAAACAGGTCTGCCAGTTCCGATCTTGCCGGGTCATGGAAATAATCCACCTCCACCAACTTCGAATGCCTTTTATATACTAAGTTTCGCCAAGTTTAGACCTGGCAGACCTTTTAATCTATTATCAGGGGCATCTTGGCTATTATTGGGCGTAGGTTTCATTGGGGTATTCGTTGAGGTAGGTAAAGAGTGTGAAGGGCACATTCTTAGGGGTTTGCCAGGTACTTCCAGCAGGGTGCGCTATGGCAGACCAATTTTTTTTTACGTAATTAATCAATGGTTAACTGTTGCCAGAACTTTCATTCGGGTAGATTTTGACAAAAAAAATACGTCAAAAATTTCAGTTATTTCCATGACCCGGCAGGATCGGAACTGGCAGACCTGATTTTTTTTACATATTTAGGTGTCGGATAACGATCTAAAGATAGCTTATTAGGGTACTCGATGACGTAGGTATTTGTGCAGTGGGCTCTCGCACCAGAACTGACAACCGATGGGGAAGAAATTTTCTCGAGTGGCGACTACGAACCGGAAGAAAGCGTAGGCTGGCCCCCCATGGACCGACGATTAAAACTGCGGGGAGCCGATGGATGCAAGAGGCAACCATCCGCGCTATGGAGTAGGCCATGTGCTGTGGACGTCTTCAAGGTAGTGATGATGATGATCACTAATAAACTAATGGTTACTAATAATATAATAATTATTAGTAATGTTTTATTAATTTTTATTTAACTCATTTTACATAATTTGTTTACACCACCGACCTCTATCTCTCCAATATTTTTTTCCATCCAAAGGTTGACTGGAAGAGATCGCTTTTAGCGATAAGTCCGCCCATTGTACTTTAGCTCTATGTACGTAACTTTCTGTATTTATATGTATCTGTTTTCATGTTTGGTGTACAATAAAGAATATTGTATTGTATTGTATGATCAAGATTTATAACTGCGGGAACCGATGGATCCAAGAGACAAGGGTCTGTTCACCGTTTGCCCTCTTTCTGATTTTAATTTGTCCTTTATTTGTGCCATCCATAATTCCATACAAATTGTAGATCTTTGCCCCTTTTTTAAAATCCTCCACTTTTTATTAGTTCGTTCCACTTTTAAAAGTTTGTACCCGCCCAATTAGATCCATCGTAGATCTGTACAATGGATCTACTGAAAAAGGATGTTCTCTATAGATCCACAGTTAAAAATACAGTATGTAGTGAGAAAAATGTATCGAGCTATTTGATTAAATCCAATAATAAAATTTATAATGGATCTATTGGGAACAAAAACAAAACCATTAGAATACATGTTGTGTCAATATCTTTGAAAATAGATCCAATGAGAAAATAAAATCTCACAAGATTCATCATGGATCTGTGCCCTACTGAGATTGAACCCGCCCTATGGGGTAGGCCTATGTTCAGCAGTGGACGTCATCTGGCTAATGATAATTATTAATTTAAAATTATAGTGGCATAGTGTCATTCACCTTTATTTGTGGGCCTATTGGGCTGTACCTTTAACAGGCCTTAATCTGTCTAAAATAGATGACCTATCTGCCGTAAAAAGAGTTTGTCTTAGGTAGAATCTGTCCAAAGACGGATAAGCGATGTGGCGCAATTTACGTAGTTTTCAAAATAAACCTCCAATAAACTGGGTAAATCAACATTATGGAAAGCAAGTTTATAAATATAAAAATTCCAGTGCACGCAAACATGCAAAAACTGGAATGGGGTCGGCCGCGGTGTATCTATGACTCATTCGCATAGTCGCGAGTGTAAACATGGCTTCATTTGTGTATTACTCGCGGTGTTACCACAGATTCCGTAATAGACCACGTAATAGGCTACGAGCCACGAGATGCTCTCCAGTTATCACCACCCGCCTACCCTTATCCCATTTGAATGGGGTCGGTGCAGCATATTTTTCTCTTTCATTCATTTCTGTCAGACGTTATCTCCACACCTTTAGCGGCCTTCCTTTATTTTGCAAATACTTTATCTAAGCTATCTTGGTGGGCGGCATGCTTTTCCTTCTGCACACAGAGCACCAAAAAAATATCGCTATGAGGCGATTGCGTCATTTTTTTCATGCTCTGTGCTTTAGATTGACGTGCGTGACCTCTAGCCTATACTGTCTCTGGATACTTTCAGGCTCATGCTCTCCAATCACCGCTTCTGGCGAATTGTTTTAGAACTTCAATATCACTTGTTCTACTGGTAGAAAAAATAGTAGAACAGATGAGAACTACCCACATATCAATGTCCCAACATTTTTTTTTATAACAAGGGCCCGCATTTGACCGCAATCTCACTTGATGGGAAGTGACGACGCGGTTTACGATGGTACATACTTGCCTAGAAGATACCTATTCATTCGCGACTTGAAGAGCTCCAGATTGTACTAACAATATCAGCAGTTTCACGCGGACATTCTACTTGTCTACATTGATTCCACGATGCGGGTAAGCTGTACCCATTTTCCGTTATTTCAATCAAGACTACCTCTTGGGTATAATTGCCGTTCAGTAACGAGGACCTTTTGGGAGAGCTCTCGGCGATTGTAGATTTTCTAAAATTCTGTGCGCGAATAGGTCCGTTTTATCTTTTGTCCATATTAATTCTGTGCTTCCCATAAGGACAAAGTGAATATTTCGAGGCACAAAGGACCTCTTTATGAAGTTCTGTATGTAATCGTGACGCATACCGTCAGCTACTCGGCTTAAATCGGCGATTAAATCTGCCCGACCGTTTAATCACTTGAATCTTTAGCACATAATTTAACGGGGTCAAACGCATTGGTCACACGTCTTACAAGAACACTCAAAATGGTTACTGAAATCTGGTGGGAAACATAACATAAATAGTGAAATGTTACCGCTTTATCACGCCTATTAGATCACACAACGGTTATTGTATTATTACGACTAACGATGCCCCGTGGTTTCGAGTCTTGTTCATTTTTCGATCATTTTTTGTAACACAACATAAGCAGTAACTCGTGTTCTAATAGAGAATTTATTAAAGTTGTTTCCCTTAATATCCAAAATAAAGTATTTTCTTTTAAATCGGATTTATTATTTCACTAGGTGGTAGGACTTTTCTGCAAAGTTCGCCTAGGTAGGTACCACCGCTTTGCCAGTTATTCTGCCGCCAAGCAGTAGTGTGCAAGCACTACTGTGTTCCTGTTTGAAAGGCATTGTAGCTAGTGAAATTACTGGGCAAATGAGGCTTTATGATCTGATTACACAGTCTCAGTGGTCACAGTCAGATCTTATTACTGTACTGTATGAAGTCTCAGGATGACGTGCGCAGTGCAGTGTCACGCAAAACTATATTAATTTAGAGTTGCGATGGGCAGCCGTGACGCATAACACCAGGCAAACACTAGCTCGTCACGTCATTCATTTACACTTAAAACAAATAATTACAGCCCAATATTCCAGAATTTAAAATGTGTAAATTTTTGGTTGTAAACGCCTGATTTCTCAAGGTAAATTAAGGCCATGTTTTCAACAGTTCAAACAGTGATTGCTTTTTACAAACAAGCAAACCTTTCTACTATTATTATTGATGTAAAATAGTCGGTCAACTTGACACACATTTCTGTAAATAAAATTTGTTCAATGCATGTGTGTAGCAAATCATTGTAATGGTTTTGGTTTTGGCTCGTTTCGTACCTACAACTTTAGGTTGAAGTTAATGTAAGCTTTTGTGGGTTAAAAGGCCTTTCCCGACTGAGTATAAATGGTACTTTAGTTATCATCTCATACACAGGCCAATGCTGTTGGTCTCTGCCGACCTTTACAGCGTCACCGGACGGGTGGGTCCGCATAAAGCGCCCAGGCGTCAAAAGCAGAAAGCCATGAGGATCGTGCTAAGTGAGAGGATACCGTGTGGTCCCAGCTTAAGAATAGGGCCACCCCTATTCCCGCGGGTGCCGTAAGAGCCGGCTAAGGGAATATCCAGGAAATGGGCAGCAGCATTCCTGGTCTTCATTATAATCTACTGCCATCAAGCGCTTTGATTATGGCTAACGCTCTCCCTAATGGTAGGGACCTATGTTCAGCAGTGGACGTTTTCGGGGTGAGGATGTCGCTTTTGTCCCCGACACGTGCTAGGGCTAGTTGTAGTTAGCCATTTTCAAACGGCAAAAGGCAAACAGGGTGATGATGATGATGACTCTTAGAACACGTACCTAATCCGTACTATTATCTGATAGAATGGAAACGGTGGCCCCAATATCTACCCACTTTCCTTCACGATATGATACTAATCATTGTTAATCTTTGCACTAAAAGGTTAGCTTGCTTATTAACTTAGTGTGTGTTTAAATACTCAGTGTTATATAACTTTAATAGCGCGCTAATCGCCGTTTAGGCGGCGCCTGACCCCACGACCTTAGACTTCTGAACGACCACTTTCTAACGTTTTAAGCATTTGCATAATTCAGTTGCCCTATATTGGCTGCTTCTAGGCTTATTCGGCTGGTGGGCATAATAAATCATATCTTTAAATATATTTTAATTTAGCCTTTTTTGTCATGCGTTGCATTTTATACTATACCGTGGTTTCTTCCACATATTTAAAGATATCCGATTTGCATTTTTATCCGTATGAAACAAAGAGAGTTGGCGAAAATATCGACCCTTGAGGCACCCCTACTTTGTTCATGTACTGATTTAACGTTTTTATATTCTCAAAGTTTAGTACACAATACGTTAGCGTATGGGACAGGTACGAAAGCATAGATTATTTATTTATAGAAATTATTTCAATCATTTAAAAAAATTTGTAAAAGTTTGCTTGATGTTGCCGATATGCAAACCCTTTCAGAAGCCCTCGATATAACTATGCAAGAAAAAAGATAGGTAGGCTTTTTCTATTATAAGTATCTCAGAAAAACTTGAAGTAGTGTAAAGGAACCCTCTATTAACCTAATTATATAATACATTAATAAATTATAATAAATCACCGCATATTCTAACTAATCTTACGTTAAAAGGTTATCAAGGTTGGTTGAATATTTTAGACTACCTAATTTAATGTTTATGGCCTTGTGAATCGTCTCCTACAAATGGTAGAACCGTACGTTGTGATAATGTAGTAATCCAAATCCTTTTAAAGTAATGAGACAATACCTAACTAACACCTAACCTATTCAATAATATTAAATTAATTTAAAATATCCATCTTCCTACAAATAATTGTTATTTAATCCCCTGATCAACACTATTCCTATACTCTGAATAACCGAACTGAAATTTCCACATAAAATCATATTATGCACCAATCAATATATTTCCTACTATATTTTCGAAAGGTTCCAATTGTAGGAATGAATAATTTTTTCCTGCAAAAGTTGAACATTATAGTTCCTAGTCATAGACAAAACTGAAAGTAAATTAAAGCTTCATGACGAACGTATGTTGAAATTAACAAGACAAGAAAGTGAAACATAGGTAAAACGTAAGTAAGTATATTGCTAACTGAGTTTGAGTTTGTTATATAGCAAAGTCATAGTAAACTCTATTTGTTTATCATAACTCTGGCATAGGAGCCCCACCACCGCTCCAATGCTGTGGGTCTCGACTACCTGGCTGGTTAACCCTCCACTATTTAGTGCTTGAAATTTCCCACACGGAGGTACCGTGTGTGAAATTCCCCCACACTAAGAGAAATTTGATTTTACTAAATTTTGTTCTATTTATCCCAAGTCAGTACGTCAGGTACCCCACCTACCTATTCTTATCTCCTTATCTAGTTTGGACTCCAAAAAGATGCAAGGGACAAGAGGACATTATTTTTTCCAAATCCTAACAAAATAGACATCACCTTAGTTAATTGTGAGTCTATCTAATACGTACTACATTCGGTATATGACAGACTCTAAAAATAGCTCAACTTTCAAATCTCCTAGTTTTCGTCTAAAGATTATCAATATTATCGTAGATTCTATATCAACAGCATGCAGTGGACTAAACAGTAGTATTAATTTTAACTGTAAATATTTATTTGAATTCAATGATCTGTTAGTGATATTCAGGTTGTCTCTATTTTCCAGAACTTGTATTGAAAAGTAATCTAAAACCCGTTTATATAATTTAGGCATTATATTTCATTATTATGAAATACGATAAGGACATGTTTCCTTCAAATAATATTATAGATTTTTGATGCTATTTCCTAACAACAAGATATTCTCATTCGAATCTTTAAATTAGCTACCCCTATCCGTTTGGTAAGGAGATCACTAACAGGTACTGCTGTGCTTGACCCAAGACACGAAGGACAATTTCTTATCACTAGTACTTTAAACGTTTTTATAGAATAAATAGTAAAATTCTTATTGAAAATTCAATCAAACAAATCCAACTCTGAATTCCACTAAATTGATCTATAAACAAACGCGAACATCCCTAAACTATGAATAAATTCCCGGTAGTTATTTAACTATTGTACAAGCATTACCTATTTCGTACTAGAGTGAAACTCAATTACGATCTTATTTAAGTTACTCGCTAAATAATCGAATAAATTCCCAATAGTTATCTAAGTAAAAGAAATAAATTCCCAGTCGTTACTAATTCCCGGTAGTTTCCTAACTATCGTTCAAACATTACCTATTTTGCAACTAGAAAACAAAACGTTCGTTTCCTTGCAGGAATATGACCCTTCAACTCTCCTAAGTAAAATTCCGCCTAGAATCCGCTAAGAAAATACCTATCTATTTATTCTGAATTTGTACATCAGAATTAGGCACAGAATAATACTTTCTCACTAGTGTCATAACTTGTCAATGCGAAATTTGTATCAGCGTTTACTATCACCGCGTAGGAATAGAACCTTTCCCATATCCTCCGTAGAACATCGCAAAACCAGCTAAAGAAATACATACCTTCCTATACCACAGAATAGATAAATAGTACAACGTACTTTTACCACAAAATAGATTTATAAATTTACGTATTGTTCTCTGTACATTAAAACCTTCGATCACCCAGCTTTCCGTCAAAAGCAAGGTCCACGACAAACTAGCCCTACAATAAACACCCACAGATTCAACCTTCGAGAAAACTTGGATTATATTTTTATAATTTTAATAATTTAAAAACTTTAATTGGCGATTTGATTCTGCATCCAAACAATCTGCCAAAAGTTCTAACTTGAACTTACCAGAATCAAAATGTGCCGATGCATAATCTGCCCATCTACAGCGCAGAAGAGGAGATAGCTTTCCTAAAATAGCATTCTGGGCAGCTCCTGGGTGGCACCGTGTAAAGCGGCGCTGAGCCTGGCCAGGTTTTCTTCCGGGGTAAAGCCTGCCTCCGACCGTAAAAAGGCCTTCTTGAAGGAAAGCTAGCCAGAGACGTGACCATCAAAGAAAAGGAAGGACACCGACCTGCCATCTGCTCCCCAGGTCCGCGATGACTTTCGCCAGCTTAATAAAGAGTCTTGTGTCTCTACATTGTTTACTTTATTTGTGTTATCATAATAACAATTAGGCGTAGGATTAATGTTGTGTGTGCCTAATCTGAATGAGTGTGCAGTGTTTCCTTGTGTGACGGGCTGTAGGCAGGGTTGTATGCAATAGTCACCGCCCGGCGACGAACATGCGCGACCCGGTGAAACGGCACCATGCTGGAGTGGGAGCTCCGCGACAGCTGCTGCAAGCTCCATCGAGGTTTCGTCCGTCGTTATTAATTCTGAAATCGAAAGTGCGATTATTATTTTGTTCTCCAAGATTGTTACCACAATCTACTAACCACTTTCGCGTCATAGAGTTCCTTTCGGACGCTGCGGTATCAATAGCGGCCAGCTCCGCTTGCAGTTCTAGGTCAGCGGCCCTCTTCTCCGCTTGAAGAGCTAGGTCAGCGGTCTTCTTTTCTTGCTCTGCGACCTGACGAGCATGCCTAGCCACAGCTGCAAGCTTTTGGGCCCTAGCGGACGCTTGTGATGAAGCAACCGAGTGCGTTTTTAATATAGGCGTTGGCGTTGATGATGAGACGGGTAAAGGTAACAGCATAGTGTCCTGCAAGAGAGCCTCGTCGTTTTGATTAGCAGGCGTGTCGTCTGACGACGTTGCTGGTAGTATAGAAGCGCTTACCTCAATCCATTTTGTTTTCCGCGTGATGGACCTGAGAGTTGCCATCGTGAACGCCGAAAGCTGCCACCAATGTTGAGGATGAGCAGGATCAGTAAATTAGCACCAAAAGATCTCCTACATATAATTTATTATATTAAAAAAGGATAAAATATAGTAAAACACCCATCAAATCTTCCAAGGTTACTCGAATCCCCGTGAATTATTGACAGATAACAAAATCCTATTATCTATCAAAAACACTTTAAAGGTAGAAAGGTAAAAAAGTAAAACTAAATATAAAGAAGGTTTGATTTCTTTTACTGTTACCTTATTTTACCACAGATAACCACTTTTACACCTATCTCTACATTTTCTCTATCAGTTAATGCGATGCCAACGACTATTTCCTTTATTTTTAGACCATTCTTTATGCACAAAGTGCTTCAATGAAATTATTTCAGTATTTTTATAATTTAGATAACATTTATAATATTTGTGACGTCACGAGACAGCCTGGATCGTTACAATCGCCCCTAAAATATTTGCGCAGGCGTTTTAAATTTAAAGCCGAAGTAAAATTTTATTCTTTAAAATACATTCACAAATATTAGCAAAACTATAATAAAAATAATTTAAATAATAATTATAACCCTACCACCCCACTTAAGCAATTATAATTTGTTAAAGTTTGGCTCCAAACTTAAAATGTATTTATAGTTCTGTAGTGTTCCTAACCGTTAAATTTAATTTAAGAGAGCACCTAAAAATAATCAACCCGATAGCAGGTATTTTGCAAAACAAAAATACACTTGTATTTTCAATTTGTTTAATATGCAGCATACTGCGTATTAATTTGTTATTCATTTGAAAAATATTAAATATTACTAATATTGAGTAATTTATTTTCGAAAGTTTAATGTTGTCAATGATAATATTTTTATTTTTAGTATACTATTGAATCCATCCTTGAAAACAAACCATAATTACTATTCTATTTTAAGCGCCCTCTTAAGCCATAACAACAGTGAATTACTTTATGAGTCAATATCCAAAATTTTATCGCATCAATCATACCCAAAAGTCACTTATCCCAAGGCTAACCTAGCCACCAAAAGAAACCAGGTTGTGAGGCTGGTCAGTCCTAATAACTTTAAGTAGAAGGTACCCCTAAGAACCATGTTTTCGTTCCGAGCTGCCCCCCACAAAACCCTTCGATAACCAGGTCAACTTTAATAGTTCAAAATATAGATTTGTCTATGACTTCAGCAATATTTCGCATATATTTCCCACTCCGTAATTCGCTATTATTTCGGATGTAGAGTGTAGCAGATCGGATGTTCCTACCTTGTAGAGTACGGGGTTGTTATAACAGTTTTGTTTAAACTTAGGCTTTCTCTTTTAACCTAGCACCTAGCCTTAAATTATATCAACCCATTTGTTGAGTCGTGTAAATCCAAAACCACCCGTCAACAAATCCCTTAAACCGTAGATCTTGCTAAGCCACTAAGATCCTCCTGCACTGTTAAACCTCTGACCATGTCCATACAATGATACTTGCTTGCATAAAATCAAATCCCTTTCTTACGCAAAAACAACAACATAACAATTAATTAATCCACATTTGACCCCTGTCAACTAACTTATTCGCTATCTTAACGGCTAGCAATTCCCAATAGATTTAAGGCTTCTTTGAAGTTATTGCTTAATACGTATAATGATATTAAAATAAAATCTTCAATTTTATTTCAATTTTTATACAATAAAAATAATTATATGATTTGATAAATTTCATTTAAAATTTTATTTAACGTCAAGGCTGAAATCATCTATTAATTATAGGTAAGTTATAACAACAATAATTAATAAATATTTATTTTCGCGAACTGAACTAACCTTTACTATAAATAATTTCTTTTGTTACGTTTCAAATATAATATCGTTATTAAAGTATAAATTTTAAAGCGCAATGTTTTATTTGAAAATTTTATCAATTAGTATATTTATTCTCAAGAATCCCGAACTTAAGCTTGAATTACGCGCAAAACTACCAAACAAGCTAACCGAAATGTTTTAAATACCACTATTTTAAAAATTTAATAATTTATTTTAAGTATTTTTATGTTGTTTAGATTATTGTGTATCGTACAATAGCCATTGAATCGGAACTTAGTCTATACACCGTATCAACTACCACTGATAAAACTATTAAATATCTTGAACTGTAAAACGCCCCCTATAGTTTTATAATTTTTGCCAACTTCGAACCTTTCCTAGTTCCAACCATAGGAAAGAAATGTAAATTATTTACTTACTCTAATATTTCCGAATTATTTATGAAAACTGGCTATGTCGTTTTTCCTGAATTGGATGATGATAAATTCCCCACGTACGTCCTAAATGAAAGCTCAACCTTATTATGTGCTTCAATAAATTTTAAAATTAATCAAACAGATGAATACGTACCTATCTGATTAATAAACTACAACTCCTTTCCAACCTACTACAACAAATTTCCATGATCGTAATGAAACATTCTAATGTTGAATTTATTCAAATTCCGTTGAGTTTATTGCAACGCGGCCTATTTTATATTTGTACCCATTTAATGTCAATCCTAATATTCGTAAATGAAATAACCCAATGTTTGCATAAATAGTGCGAATCCCGTTTATCTATTCATCATCTTCATCATCTAATTAATCCATCTTCTGCGATAATCTAACGATGATATCCTGAACGTTATAGCCCCAAAAATTGAAAATAACTAATTAAGTAACGATTGAAACTCTCAAAAGATTGAATCTTTGGTTAAACTAATTTTCATTTAATTTATTGAAATCTAAAACCGCCCCTACATATTGTCTCGAAACCTTTCCTTTTCCACGGACAGCAAATTGTGCGATAGTAAATAAATACCATCGCTACTTAAAAATAATATCAAATCCAAAACAATCAATAACCTCATTCCAATCCAAAATTATCACTAATGTAAATCTCTAAAATAAATCACCTGATAACGAAAGTGACGCACGAAAATACTAGTCAAGTAAAATCCTGGCCATTTGAGATCCTGGTCAATTAAGATACTGGTCAATTGAGATCCTGGTCATTTGAGATCCTAGACAAATGTCAATCCTGGTCACGTAAAATTCTGGTCATTTGAGATCCTGGTCAATTGAGATCCTGGTCAATTGAGATCCTGGTCACGGTGCAACATATTGTAACAACCGTGTATTTGCCTTTTTAATAATACTAATACATTACTGAATCAAATCTCCGAGTTATTATAAATTAATTATATGACGCTAAAAAAGTGATCGAAGTTGATTGGTTATTTTGGACTACCTATTTATGTTTATGGCCTTGTGAATCGTCTCCTACAAATGGTAGAACCGTACGTTGTGATAATGTAGTAATCCAAATCCTTTTAAAGTAATGAGACAATACCTAACTAACACCTAACCTATTCAATAATATTAAATTAATTTAAAATATCCATCTTCCTACAAATAATTGTTATTTAATCCCCTGATCAACACTATTCCTATACTCTGAATAACCGAACTGAAATTTCCACATAAAATCATATTATGCACCAATCAATATATTTCCTACTATATTTTCGAAAGGTTCCAATTGTAGGAATGAATAATTTTTTCCTGCAAAAGTTGAACATTATAGTTCCTAGTCATAGACAAAACTGAAAGTAAATTAAAGCTTCATGACGAACGTATGTTGAAATTAACAAGACAAGAAAGTGAAACATAGGTAAAACGTAAGTAAGTATATTGCTAACTGAGTTTGAGTTTGTTATATAGCAAAGTCATAGTAAACTCTATTTGTTTATCATAACTCTGGCATAGGAGCCCCACCACCGCTCCAATGCTGTGGGTCTCGACTACCTGGCTGGTTAACCCTCCACTATTTAGTGCTTGAAATTTCCCACACGGAGGTACCGTGTGTGAAATTCCCCCACACTAAGAGAAATTTGATTTTACTAAATTTTGTTCTATTTATCCCAAGTCAGTACGTCAGGTACCCCACCTACCTATTCTTATCTCCTTATCTAGTTTGGACTCCAAAAAGATGCAAGGGACAAGAGGACATTATTTTTTCCAAATCCTAACAAAATAGACATCACCTTAGTTAATTGTGAGTCTATCTAATACGTACTACATTCGGTATATGACAGACTCTAAAAATAGCTCAACTTTCAAATCTCCTAGTTTTCGTCTAAAGATTATCAATATTATCGTAGATTCTATATCAACAGCATGCAGTGGACTAAACAGTAGTATTAATTTTAACTGTAAATATTTATTTGAATTCAATGATCTGTTAGTGATATTCAGGTTGTCTCTATTTTCCAGAACTTGTATTGAAAAGTAATCTAAAACCCGTTTATATAATTTAGGCATTATATTTCATTATTATGAAATACGATAAGGACATGTTTCCTTCAAATAATATTATAGATTTTTGATGCTATTTCCTAACAACAAGATATTCTCATTCGAATCTTTAAATTAGCTACCCCTATCCGTTTGGTAAGGAGATCACTAACAGGTACTGCTGTGCTTGACCCAAGACACGAAGGACAATTTCTTATCACTAGTACTTTAAACGTTTTTATAGAATAAATAGTAAAATTCTTATTGAAAATTCAATCAAACAAATCCAACTCTGAATTCCACTAAATTGATCTATAAACAAACGCGAACATCCCTAAACTATGAATAAATTCCCGGTAGTTATTTAACTATTGTACAAGCATTACCTATTTCGTACTAGAGTGAAACTCAATTACGATCTTATTTAAGTTACTCGCTAAATAATCGAATAAATTCCCAATAGTTATCTAAGTAAAAGAAATAAATTCCCAGTCGTTACTAATTCCCGGTAGTTTCCTAACTATCGTTCAAACATTACCTATTTTGCAACTAGAAAACAAAACGTTCGTTTCCTTGCAGGAATATGACCCTTCAACTCTCCTAAGTAAAATTCCGCCTAGAATCCGCTAAGAAAATACCTATCTATTTATTCTGAATTTGTACATCAGAATTAGGCACAGAATAATACTTTCTCACTAGTGTCATAACTTGTCAATGCGAAATTTGTATCAGCGTTTACTATCACCGCGTAGGAATAGAACCTTTCCCATATCCTCCGTAGAACATCGCAAAACCAGCTAAAGAAATACATACCTTCCTATACCACAGAATAGATAAATAGTACAACGTACTTTTACCACAAAATAGATTTATAAATTTACGTATTGTTCTCTGTACATTAAAACCTTCGATCACCCAGCTTTCCGTCAAAAGCAAGGTCCACGACAAACTAGCCCTACAATAAACACCCACAGATTCAACCTTCGAGAAAACTTGGATTATATTTTTATAATTTTAATAATTTAAAAACTTTAATTGGCGATTTGATTCTGCATCCAAACAATCTGCCAAAAGTTCTAACTTGAACTTACCAGAATCAAAATGTGCCGATGCATAATCTGCCCATCTACAGCGCAGAAGAGGAGATAGCTTTCCTAAAATAGCATTCTGGGCAGCTCCTGGGTGGCACCGTGTAAAGCGGCGCTGAGCCTGGCCAGGTTTTCTTCCGGGGTAAAGCCTGCCTCCGACCGTAAAAAGGCCTTCTTGAAGGAAAGCTAGCCAGAGACGTGACCATCAAAGAAAAGGAAGGACACCGACCTGCCATCTGCTCCCCAGGTCCGCGATGACTTTCGCCAGCTTAATAAAGAGTCTTGTGTCTCTACATTGTTTACTTTATTTGTGTTATCATAATAACAATTAGGCGTAGGATTAATGTTGTGTGTGCCTAATCTGAATGAGTGTGCAGTGTTTCCTTGTGTGACGGGCTGTAGGCAGGGTTGTATGCAATAGTCACCGCCCGGCGACGAACATGCGCGACCCGGTGAAACGGCACCATGCTGGAGTGGGAGCTCCGCGACAGCTGCTGCAAGCTCCATCGAGGTTTCGTCCGTCGTTATTAATTCTGAAATCGAAAGTGCGATTATTATTTTGTTCTCCAAGATTGTTACCACAATCTACTAACCACTTTCGCGTCATAGAGTTCCTTTCGGACGCTGCGGTATCAATAGCGGCCAGCTCCGCTTGCAGTTCTAGGTCAGCGGCCCTCTTCTCCGCTTGAAGAGCTAGGTCAGCGGTCTTCTTTTCTTGCTCTGCGACCTGACGAGCATGCCTAGCCACAGCTGCAAGCTTTTGGGCCCTAGCGGACGCTTGTGATGAAGCAACCGAGTGCGTTTTTAATATAGGCGTTGGCGTTGATGATGAGACGGGTAAAGGTAACAGCATAGTGTCCTGCAAGAGAGCCTCGTCGTTTTGATTAGCAGGCGTGTCGTCTGACGACGTTGCTGGTAGTATAGAAGCGCTTACCTCAATCCATTTTGTTTTCCGCGTGATGGACCTGAGAGTTGCCATCGTGAACGCCGAAAGCTGCCACCAATGTTGAGGATGAGCAGGATCAGTAAATTAGCACCAAAAGATCTCCTACATATAATTTATTATATTAAAAAAGGATAAAATATAGTAAAACACCCATCAAATCTTCCAAGGTTACTCGAATCCCCGTGAATTATTGACAGATAACAAAATCCTATTATCTATCAAAAACACTTTAAAGGTAGAAAGGTAAAAAAGTAAAACTAAATATAAAGAAGGTTTGATTTCTTTTACTGTTACCTTATTTTACCACAGATAACCACTTTTACACCTATCTCTACATTTTCTCTATCAGTTAATGCGATGCCAACGACTATTTCCTTTATTTTTAGACCATTCTTTATGCACAAAGTGCTTCAATGAAATTATTTCAGTATTTTTATAATTTAGATAACATTTATAATATTTGTGACGTCACGAGACAGCCTGGATCGTTACAGTAGTTACCGTTACTAGAGCAAAAAGCTGGACTAAACAACAAAACAACTCTTATAATACCTTAAAATTATTATAGACTTAAGTATATTCTCTGCATTAAATCTTAAACAAACAATCAATGACTTATCAATGAGTCAGAAAATTTAAATGACTTTTGGTAGTCATCATCGGACCGAAATGTTTATCGTTTTGAATTTATTAAATAAATCAATCAATGGAATTGTGGGAGTGGTTCGACGCGGTAGGGTAACCAGCAAACTATAATTTATTTAAAGACATGAGGGCTTATCCAATTCGAAATTGGATTATTATTATTGATTGCATTATAATTTTACAGCCTCTGTGGTGTGGTGGTTGAGCAGGTCGGCTCATAACCCAGAAGCGGCGGGTTCGATTCCTGCGACAGAACAAGTATTTGTGCACAGAAAAGAAGGTGCAAATTCTGAGTCTAGGTATTGTGGAACTATGGTCTTCGTAGTTCCTGGGTTGGGTGGGTCTCTAGATACAGGGAATAATAGTTAGGATCCAGGATTTCTGTAAGTGAAGCTGGGCCGTTATTATAAAAAAAAAATACAAATAATATATCTCTATGTATAGATTAGGAATTGTATAATAATCATGCAGCATTTTTATAACGTTACAAATGGACCGGGATGGATAATATTTCTATCATAAGTTATCTACATTTTTATTTAATATTTATTATTTCTATTTGGACTCTCGATTAAAACGTACAAAGTATCTAGAATGAATATCTGATCCGACGCCTGCTTTATTTCCTCAGGTTTCATAATAGATCTCTCTATTCAGCCAGACACACAATATGTCTAGTCAAAGGGAGACCTTCAATAACAAATCGTGACTGGTGGTGGAGGTGAAGAGCACTCTAGACGTTAGACGCTCTATTTTATTGACCTACTAGTGCCGTCTGAATACCTAGGTTATCTAGGAAGATCTATTAAATTGATAGATGGGTTATCGTTTAGACCAGTTTAGATTTGCATACAGTTTATGTTTGAAAAGGAAGATGCACTGCAAGATGCCAACTCTAATAAAACAATAGATTAACTTTTAATGTAAACACGTGGAAGATACTTATTACTAGACTGTGTGAAGTCTCAGGATGACGTGCGCAGTGCAGTGTCACGCAAAACTATATTAATTTAGAGCTCTGAGCTTAGATAAGGGAATAATAGAGGATAAGAAACATGTCAAGTGACTTGCGGCACTTTGGGAGCACAATATGGCGCCGCCGATTGCATACAAAGTTACAAACCTCAACTTGATTACACTAAAACAAGATCTTGGAGAGGATCGAGGAGATCCTATAATATACTCTATGGTGCTCGCCATATATCCACAACATGGTGGTTGTGCCGCAAGGCGGTATTTGTATAGATACCTATGTGGCGCACCCTTACCATTCCCTTATCTAAGGTTCCGAGTGATACTGCAACCTGTTATGAGCAGCCGTGACGTTTAATATCAAGCGAACGACTAGCTCGCCATTCATTTACTTAAAAAAAGAAACACCTAATTAGTTAGAAATTGTTATTTTGTGATACGAAGACTTCAATAATTTATAAATAACTTGAAAAAATGGATAGAAATTTTGAGTGAGATGTCACAATCGAAAGGAGTTTGGTACAAGATTGTGCAGTGTGAACATCGTCATGTACCTTGGTTTGCAATAGCTAAAGAGATGGTTACTTGTAGTTAATCATCGACTGTGCTAGGGTACATTCCTCTAAGACACTATTAAGAATAGTGTTACACATGGTTAACTAAGAGAGATTAAACGCAAGACAGGCCTAGACATAGTCGCTGAGAGGCTCAAAGACCCAAAAAAATGATATAAAAAATGTCCAAATTCTTGAAAGTGTTATAACTTGCTGATTTCCTTCGCCATTTTAAAGCGATGCCAATGGAAATTCCGGACATGGATAGTTCATAGCCTGTCCCAAAACAAAAACAAACGTATGGTGACGAGAATGTCGTTACGCTATGCTCTGATCGAAGCACAATGACTCTTGCCGCCTCGGTGCACAAAGCCGGCTGTACCCTTTAGTGCCACGAAGTTCATGAACGTTCATGAATGCTTAGAGTCTAGCTCGAGAGACAATTGGCAAAAACCACCGTCAAGCTTACTGACAGAAAAAGTTCAATAGTCACATCATCATCATCAACAGCCTGTGTATGGGTGTTGTGGGAGCGTGGTCCTCGTAGTTCCTGGGTCCCTAGATACAGGGAATCCTAGCTAGAGTCCAGGATGTATGTATGTGATCGTTGGGCGTTATTATTATTATTACCTTGAGGATTTACCGTCACTCTTAGCGCAATTCAATTGCAGACACAAATGTAGGTCTTCTAACAAGAAACGTGTTTTTTAACGGCTGGTTTTAGGTCTCACCGTGACTTATAACTACTTAACTTATAACTAGGTGGCCTACCACCTACAACTTGGACTTATCTGCAAAGTTCGTCTAGGTAGGTACCACCGCTTTGCCAGTTATTCTGCCGCCAAACAGTAGTGTGCAAGCAGTAGTGTTCTGGTTTGAAGGGCATTGTAGCTAGTGAAATATCATTGGTTAACTCGATTTATAGTCAATGGCAAACATAAAAGAAGAAAAAACACTGCTTAAATCACAGAATTCGCCCTACTTAAATATACCAATTCTACGTCGGTCTTGATAAATGATTCTTTATAAAGCGATATCTCCCAACAGCTGTATTTGCAATTCTCAACGCCGTGGTACGCCAACGACCTGGTTTCCACGTCGACAATGGAAGGTGATGCGGCTCTAACAATAAACATTCCATAATTGAACGTCACATTAATTAACGGTTTAGGAGGTACTGGCGTTTGAGGTAGACTGAATAATGATGGCTTTGTGGTTAGACTAAAAGATAGCCTTAGCGTGCAAACTTGAAACAGAAGCCAAAAAATTGAATAAGAACTCGGAAAATCATACCATTCCGTCAGCATTATTCTCCAGCAGCAATCTTCTTCTTCTCGTGTAGGCAAGTGGTCAGCCCTAGTGTCAGAATTCTTAGGCCGCCTAAAGGCTTCTGACTTGGCTTAACGACTATTGTCTTAACAACAGCCGAGACCGACGCCTTAACGTGCCCTCCGAAGCACGATAGTGCTCGGTTGTAAATACCACTTTTTGCTATAGCGGTCACCCATCAAAGTAGTGACCACAGAACGTCGCTTAAGTTTTCCGATCAGTTAGAAACGGCTAGTCCTGCTGCGCTATCAGCAGCAATGCCTTTGATGGATGCCGTCGCTAACTATCACTGCAACAACTAGAAACTGGAGCCAAAAAGGGGTAAGAAATATTATAGCAATACCATCAGCATTGTTCTGTAGCAGCGATCAGCAATGCCTTTGATGGATGCCGTCGCTCACTATTACTGCGAAATCGTTCAAGAATGTTTTATAATAAGAATAATAACGGCTAAGGATCACATACACAGATCCTGGACCCTAACTAGGATTCCCTGTATCTAGGGATCCAGGAACTACGAGGACCATGCTCCCACAACACCCACACACAGAACAAGTACTTGTCCTATATTGTTGTATAAATACTTGTCCTGTGGCGGGAATCGAACCCGCCGCCTCCAGGTTATGAGCCGACCTGCTCAACCACTACACCACAGGCTGTCATCATACATAGACATTAGGTTTCACGATGTTTTCACTCATCAAAATCTCAAGGTCATTGCAGGATTCGAACCAGCGACCCACGTATCGCAAGGCGACCTCACTACCAACTGAGCTACCGTCACTTCAAACTCAATTCGTGAAAGTAACTAGTTTTTTTTTTTAATTCCAGGCGTGGCACAAGGGGTGCTTCAAATGCCAAGAGTGCGGCATGACACTCAACATGAGGACCTACAAAGGATACGGGAAGTTACCTTATTGTGAATCGTAAGTACATTACACCTACAAGTATTACTAGTACTACCAGTACTAGTACTACCAGTACTAGTACTACTAGTACTAGTACTAATAACACTAGGTGTTTCACTAGCTGGTAGGACTTTGCTGCAAAGTTCGTCTAGGTAGGTACCACCGCTTAGTTATTCTGCCGCTAAGCAGTAGTGTGCAAGCACTGCTGTGTTCCGGACTCCGGTTTGAAGGGCACCGTAGCTAGTGAAATTACTGGGCATATGAGACTTACCACGGTCTTGTAATCTGATTACTAGATTGCCTATGTCTCGGGATGACGTGCGCAGTGCAATGTCACGCGAAACTTTACATTTTAGAGTTCCGAGTGACACTGCAACTGTTATGGGCAGCCGTGACGCTTAACATCTGGTGAACGATCAGCTCGTCACGTTATTAATTAACATTAGAAAAAATGTAGAAACCCGGAATTAATCGGGTAATTACAACTAGGTATAGAATAAAAAACTTCTTCGCTCCCTCCGCTAATCATTTTAGGCTCGCATTGCACTCCGTCGCGCTGTAGCAAATGTGGCTTTTCAAATGCTTTCGCAGAGTATGTTGTAGTTACCTTGTACTATTAAGTCAACATCATCATCATCATCAAACGGCTGAAGATGTCTAGTGCTGAACATAGGCCTCCCCCAGAGAGCGCCACTTTAAGCGCCTGCTCGCCGCCTGCATCCTTCGGCTCCCCGTTGTTTTTACCAGTTAGTCGCGCGTCGGTGGGGGGCCGGCCTACGCCGCGTCTTACGGTTCGTGTACTATAAAGTATTCTCTTGTAATACGTAATTTCCAATGACAAAGCAATGTATTTACTATTAAGTTAGAGTCATGTACATACATACCTAAATAGTATGACATACGCTCTGATCAATATTGACTCATAGGTTACGCAAAATGTTACGTTCATCCTACCTATCAGTTCAAACTGGTACTGTACCATACACCAGGTTCATACAGAAATATAGACTGATTTTCCTCCTTGCTAAAAAAACTACGTCATCCTTTGTGTAACATTAGGGAAATATCGATGATCAAACGAACTTACCATTATTCACTCTTTTATGTACATACGCTTACGTTTTTAGGGTTCCGTACCCAAAGGGTAAAATGGACCCTATGACTAAGGCTCCGCTGTCTGTCTGTCTATCACCAGGCTGTATCTCAAAACCGTGATAGTTAGACAATTTAAATTTTCACAGAGGATGTATTTCTGTTGCCGCTATAACAACAAATACTAAAAAACAGAATAAAATAAATATTTAAGGGGGCTCCCATACAACAGACGTGATTTTCTTGGTCGTTTACTAGTCATAGATGGCGCTGCTTTAAATAATACAGCTACTCAACACTAGATAGCAGGGATAGATAATGGTACAGACTTGGCCGGTTATTTACGATATTTTACAAAAATTATATTGCAAGAAAATTATAAAAAAAAAAACTAAATCTAGTGTCCCGCCGGCAGCGGAGAAAGGCCCAAGCTACCGGTCGTCAGGGCTGCAGAGTGAGGGACCTCCTGACAATTCGTGCCGTGTCGAAGAGTACTGCCTTCTGAATCTGACCCTTGATCCAACCGTCTAGCGAGAGCCTCTCGAGGCTCTTGTTCGAGGCTCTTCGCTATAAGGCCGTTCGCCGTAACGACTATCGGGACAATGCTTGTGAGTCAACATTCCACATGGCGGTTACCTCGTGAGCCAAGTCAATTACCATTTATAGTATTATATTATCTGTGCCATTACTATTATTATTTATTTATTTTACAGAAAACATCTTAATTTAAATATTCCGCCAAATTGCTGAGCGGTTTGTTGATAGACACAAACTCATTTCTCTTTGTGTAAGAGATTTTCGATCTTACTTTTCGAGCCTACCTATTACCTATTACGTAGTTATACGAGCGGTTTTATTCGATGCGATTTAAAATACATATTACATTCTCTTATAATTTTCTGTGTCTTTAGTTGTTTTCAACCGACTTCAAATAAAAAGTAAATATATATAATACGTATTTATAGCGATGCGCCCTTGACTTAGTTGCCACACCCACTTTCGATAGTTGAGCGCATTCTGTCGCATTGTCAACGCCGGTGAAGACTAGTTTAAAAATATTTGTGAAAATAATATAGGTCATACAAATTACACAATATTATTACCATACGGCGTAACAAAAGTAGCTGTACAGTGCCGGAGCTAAACTACCGAATCAGCGTACATAATAGTTTATTGTAATATTTGTAACGCTACATACTCCGCGCATGTTGACGAAAGTGAAATTAAAATAAACCGCCGCATTGACTCACTCGATTTTATTGTCTTGTACAGGCGCACGCAAAGAATGTTTAAGGCTGTGGTCCACTGGCAATGGATAACACTTCATTGTACAAAGATGGTGAGAGGTGTATTGACCAGCTATAAATAACCGGTCAAGTACGAGTCGGACTCGCGGACAAAGGGTTCCGTACCATTATCTATCCCTGCCATCTAGTGTTGAGTAGCAGTACTATTTAAAGAAGCGCCATCTATGACCCATCTTTATTTTTTATGCGATTGAATGACGTGACGAGCTAGTCGTTCACCTGATGTTAAGCGACACGGCCGCCCATAACAGTTAAACATCATCAGTCATCTGGTAAACGAGCAAAAAAATCACGTTTGTTGTATGGGAGCCCCCTTAAATATTTATTTTATTCTGTTTTTTTTTTTGTATTTGATGTTATACCAGCAACAGAAATACATCATCTGTGAAAATTTCAACTGTCTAGCTATCACGGTTCATGAGCCACCCACACACACCCCCCACACAGCCAGCAGGGTACAGCCTGGTGACAGACGGACAGACAGACAGACAGCGGAGCCTTACTAATAGGGTCCATTTTACCCTTTGGGTACAGAACTCTAAAAATATCGCATATTTCACAAATCATGCGGAAGTGCGCACGCGAGTTTAGCAGCAAAAGCAATTCTGTATGAATGCGATCTACTGTTTCACGGCGCGTTGGCGAAACTATTTGTAATTTACACCTATTATGAACTGTGTTATTAATTTAGATTAATTAGCTTTGTTTAATAAAGGCTCGCGCACACTAAGCCGCGTCAGGCCGCAGCGCATCGCATTGGAAAATTACGACATAGCACATAAGAGTCGCGTCGGACCACGTCGCAAGTGCCGCAACGCAATAATTGAATCAATCAGTCGTTGGCAGTCCAAAGCGACACGACTGCCTTCCAACGCACACTGAGGCGGTCCGCACCGTACCGCATGATTGCCGCAAAAATACGCCTATAGGCTCGCGAGGCGTAGGAGACGCCTGATGTGCACTAGCGTACTCGCGCACATTAGAGCATTTTATACGAAGCGTCACATAGGCATACAGGCGGGCCGCATCTTGGCGGATTCTTGCGGCGATGAAGCATTTCAATGCGGCCCGTCCCAGTGTGCGTTGGAAGGCGAACGTTTTGCATTGGACTGCCAATGGTGGACTGATTCAATATTGCGTTGCGATGCGGACCGACGCGTTGACGCATCTTTGTAATGCGATGCGTTGCGACCCGTAGCGACTGTAGTGTGCGCGAGCCTTTACGGTAACATAGTCGGCGTTCATTGGTGTGCTTTGTACTGTTTTGAATACGATTACATTTTTTATAGACCAGTTTAATAACACGTGAAAAAACAGTATTATCAAAAACGGATCAAAAGAGCGTTTTCTTAAAAGGCTGAAGATAAGACTTTTTAGGGTTCCGTACCCAAAGGGTAAAACGGACCCTATTACTAAGGCTCCGCTGTCCGTCCGTCTATCTATCCGTCTGTCACCAGGCTGTATCTTATGAACCGTGATAGTTAGACAGTTGAAATTTTCACAGGTGATGTATTTCTGTTGCCGCTATAACAGCAAATAATAAAAAACAGAATAAAATAAATATTTAAGGGGCTCCCATACAACAAATGTGATTTTTTTGCTCGTTTTTATAGATAATGGTATGGAACCCTTAGTGCGTGAGTCCGACTCGCACTTGGCCGGTTATTTTTATTAATACTTACAGTATGTAGCAAACAAGCTTAGGGCTCTCCTGACGGGAAGAGCCAAGAGGTGACCGTAGCCTATGGACATAACACTGGACGTGCCACTAATGCATTGCTTATCTAACTTGCATGGATATAAGAAGAAAGTTTGGTATTTTTTTTCACTTCACTTTACCAGTTGGAAGACGTCCACTGCTGATCACAGGCCTCCTCCATAAAACGTCACTTTGGACGCTTATCATTTAGGGGGATTTGCCATTATCGCCTCACTTGGCAAACGGCTTGGTGATCGCAGAAGATTTAAATGTATCGAGGAGAATGCTGCTGCCCATTCCCTGGATATTCCCTTTACCGGCTTTTACGGCACCCGCGGGAAGAGAAGGGGTGGTCCTATTCGCAAACCGGGACCACACGGCGCATTTTTTTTTCTATCGAGCCAAATTCATTCATCTTGTATCGGCGAACGAACACAAAAACTTCCAAGATTCTTTAAATTTTTTTTTATGCGATTGAATGACGTGACGAGCTAGTCGTTCACCAGATGTTAAGCGACACGGCCGCCCATAACAGTTGCAGTGTCACTCGGAACTTTAAAACAATAAAGTTTCGCGTGACACTGCACTGCGCACGTCATCCTGAACCATCACACAGTCAAGTAATCAGATTACTAGACTGAGTGATCAGATCTTAAAGTCTCATTTGCCCAGTAATTTCACTAGCTACAATGCCCTTCAAACCGGAACACAGTAGTGCTTGCACACTACTGCTTGGCGGCAGAATAACTGGCAGAGCGGTGGTACCTACCTAGGCGAACTTTGCAGAAAAGTCCTACCACCTAGTAGGACCACATTTACAGCTCTGCATGCCCTAATTACGCCAGGATACATGCCAAAAAATTACTTGTTTGCTTATACCCTTCGCATTACGTTACATCATTGTAATTCGTAACATGCGAATACCAGACGTGCATTCCGTGCGACCGCATCGAAGTAATGACATTAAGAAAGTCACCGCGATTATTCGCGCTTTTACGTTCGCAGTGGAAGTGAATTCTTTATTTTTTGTACACAAGTAAATTACTTGCAAATAAACACACAAAAAGTACGATTCGCTTCAGTTGACTGATTGACTCGTACATTTGCACGCCAAGTATAAGAACAATCCCAAAACCGGATATCTATCATTCTTTAATGCGTTGACCACATCTTTAGAATATAAAAATATATCTGAATTAATATGTAGTTTGTGTATTATGTATTGTTTATATTTAATAGTACTAGCTTACTTGCCGTGGGTTCCGCCCTAACCCTGTCGAGGGGTGGAATGGGTGGATGGAAAAAGAATGAATGGATGAGTCGCCTTCCCATCCTATCATCCTTTTCTCCTATCTTTTCCCTCTCCTTTTACCTACTTTCCCTTGCCGTACGATTCTATTCATCCTGTCTATTTTTTTCCTCTCCCTTCCCTTTTTCCTTCTACAGGATAAGTTGTAGTTTCATTTTCATTGCCGGCATTTATATTGTCACATAGTATATCTACATAGCTCTGCATCTGCAATGTGGGGGCCGGCCGTATTATCTTACAACTTACATTACACCATGAAATTGAAATCACCGCGAGGATTAAATTAAATATGTTTGTAATTTTTCAAGATATTCAAATAACTCTTCTTCTTTTGTTAATTGATTTTACTGTTTTAACTTCACACACAAATAAACAAAACCGTATTTAAAGTATTTCCTTATCGCTTCGTAAAACAGATTTGAAACCATAAAGTATCATAAATATTATTCTGAGAAATTTGCTGTATCTATACCAAGTTTCACCATAATCCGTTTCGTAGTTTCAGCGTGATGCGCGTTCAAACGGACAGATAGTCAGACAAAAAATGTTTACGCTTTTATATCGATAAAAAGACATGTGTTGTATACTTTTGGCCCAGTCACACTATTCTGATATATCCTTGAATGCTTATGTAATCCCAAAGGCGATCTATTTAATATTCCATCATATGACAAGTTAGTCAACCTCCACCGCTTTGCGTTCCAGACACGTCCCAAAAGCGAAACACACCACAATGGCGGAGACGCCGGAGCTGAAACGAATAGCCGAAAACACGAAGATCCAGAGCAACGTCAAGTACCACGCCGACTTTGAGAAGAGCAAGGGAAAATTCACACAGGTAATTTTGTTACGAATAGGCTAGAAAAAAAAGTCTAAATGCCTGCTATTAAAAATCGACAAATAAATATTATTTTTATTAAGTAGGCTAAAAATGAATGCAATAATTGAAAAAATAAGTAAAATTAGTAAATAAATCTAGAAGTAATAAGCTTTTAAAGTTTCTGGAGGGGCCGTCGCCTGTCCCTTTCTAGCAAAACAGGAGATACAGTTCTGCGAACACGCACGTTGTGTAGTCACATGCCAAAGAGACTATGTAAAGCTACCACAACTTAGTAACGAGGTACTATGAAGGAGCAAGAGTGACGTCAGTGCATGTTTGAGCTGTTTATTTCTATTACTGTATTTTAAAATGCTTGTAACTTTGTCATTTTCTGAGATATTTAATATTTCTTTTCACGGTTGTTTATTTTTTGAGAAATAATATTAATTTATGTAATAAAAAAAATAGCAGGACAACCCCAACCCGGTCCCGGGTGTAAGAATAGGACTACCCCACCCTTCCCGTGGGTGTCGTAAGAGCCGGCTCAGGGAATATCCAGGGAATGTGTAGCAGAATTCTCCTCGGTTTGCATTATAATCAACTGCGATCATCAAGCTGCTTGCCGTATAGCCGATAAGCGTCGAAAGTGGCGTTTTAAGGGGAAGCAGTGGACGTTTCCGGGCTGGTGATGTGATGCCAAAGAGATAAATGGAGCTTTTTATGCCGAATGACGTGTCGTGCTAGTCGTACACCTGATGTTAAGCGCCACGGTTGTCCGTAACGTTTGCAATGTCACTTGGAGATCTGAAATATAAAGTTTTTGTGACACTGCACACGTGATAGGATTTTCTGCAAAGTTCGTCTATGTAGGTACCACCGCTTTGCCAATTATTCTGCCGCCAAGCAGTAGTGTGCAAGCACTACAGTGTTCCGGTTTAAACGGCGTTGTAGCTAGTGAAATTACTGGGCAATTGAGACTTTATGATCTGATCACACAGTCTAGTAATAAGATTACTAGATTGTGTGATGTCTCAGGATGACGTGCGCAGTGCAGTGTCACGCAAAACTATATTAATTTAGAGTTCAGAGTGACACTGCAATCTGTTATGGGCGGCCGTGACGCTTTAACATCAGGTGAACGACTAGCTCGTCACGTCATTCATTAACATAAAAAAAACACCATCCTAACACAGCATAGTCTGTTACCACAGGTTAGTAATGAGGTACTATGAAGTAATAATTTGTGATCAATCATTTTCCAGGTGGCAGACGACCCCGAAACCTTGAGGATCAAAGCGAACACTCGGATCATATCGAACGTGGCGTACCACGGGGACCTCGAGAAAAAGGCGCAGATGGAGAAACAGCGGTTGATTAACGAAAACGGCGAGATAGTGGGTAAGGATTAATGACTCGTGTAGTTACGCCTTTTTTATGTGTCAGCAAGCTGTAGTCATTTTTTATGTGTCGTGGCATGGCGTATGAAATTGTATGTAGATTTTTGAGGTCGTAGCGCAGAAGACTTTAACAGTGCAGGCAGGCCTACCTCACACCGCGTTCGTGGGTTCGTGCATTCGCGTAGCTACAAAGCTTAAAAACATATTTATAGACAAACTTATAATAATGATTTAAAAAAGTATACAAAAGTATTACCTAGAAATATACTAATAGTTATTTATGATACTAGGGCGGTAAGTTGGTTTTTACAAACGAGTAGACAAGTGTAAGCCCGAGACGAAGTCGAGGGCTTACCATAGTCACGAGTTTGTAGAAACCAATTTCCGCACGTGTATCATACAACGTTTTTCAACACATTTGCGAGAAAACAGTACAATAGGGAATGAAACAAACTTTTGTTTATTAGTGGGAAAGTCGCAACAAAAAATCTTTAATTTTTCTAATCTAATATGAAAATGGGCTAAAATGGCGCGCATTTACAATGCAAATGGCGCCACGTGCGTGTGGTGTAAATTAGAACTACATCTCTAAGCGGTTATTTGCTCTATGGTTTCGTGGTCTCTTTGCACTGACCTCTATAATACATGTATTATAGAGGTCAGTGTCTCTTTAGTATTAAAGTGACACAAACGTATTGAGCAAAAACGCTTCCAAGGAGTTTCGATCATTCAGCTTATTTATTCTCATTATGTGAAACTCTTTGGTGGAATTCTTATATATTTTTTATGGAAATTAAAAAAAACCGTAAAGGTTACGCACGGCGCTATACAACGAAGAATGCGGTAAAATAGGTATGTACTTAGGTGAGAATACCTATTTTACCGCACGCTCCGTTGTATGGTGCGTAATGTTTTACTTTCGAACAATGTATACAGGCTTTGTAAATGCATTTTTTGAGCAATTGTGTTGAAAACATAATTTACTTATCAATTACTTAAACAGAGTACTTTAGATTTTAATAAAAGGAAAAAGTTACCTAATTTACTTATCAATGTGTAACAGTAATTTGGTCTGATCATAGGTCAGACCTTGTAAATGCTTATACAGTATTCATTTAGTACTAAAGCCTAGTACTAAAGTGATTTCGCGGAGTAAACCTTCTGTAACCAGTGGGTACTTGCGCTGTTAAGAGCCAATACAACGCCAAATTGCTTAAAACGGCTTAGCTTGAAGCAGTATCCTGTCAACAATATTGCAACAATGACTTTGAAATGAATATATGGTAAAGTTCAGCACTAATGCTACTGCAAATGTGAAAACACGAATTAATAAAATTTTCTCGATAGAAAAAAATTACAAAGTTACCTCCAAACCGTACAAATAAACAGCGATTATTCAATGAATACTTTAAATAAGATCATGAAACTTTGTGTAGTAGTTGAACTAAATATAATGGAGGGCTTATGTATAGCGGATTTTTAAAATACCCTTTATATTCAGTGTAATAATAAATTACCTAAACTATTGCGCGTTGGAACCAGTTTAACTTAGACCGCCCCTGCCGCTCGGCCCCTGGCTCATCTCCGCTTTGGCCTAGTAATTCACATCTATTCTGTGGCTTTGACTTGAATTCGCGCTGGCCTTGTACAAGCCCTTAAGTATTCTGTGTTACAGTTTCACTCTGTTTTTTCGTTTATTCATTTCCGTGCCGAGTGAGTATGTAGCCATTATGCCATGCCTTGACACAGCTCGACACATTTTTACGATTACAGCTTGTTTTATATGTGTTGGTTTTGGTTGTGTTAAATGTGAAAAATTTGTAAAGATGCTCTTGCAAAGTAAACGAATTCGATAATAATATTTTTATGCAAGCAACTGTGTTGGAAAGTTCTATAAAATTGTGTTACTGGCTCAATCGGGCCTCGCGCCGCCCAACCAGGTATTATTGACGGATTTGCAGCAATGGTGGCCGAGCGAGCGATAGCATGTGCGCTTCGCAATCTTACGGCACCGGGTTCGATCCTCGGCCCGGCACCAATGACTTATCTAGTAAGTTATGTGCAGTTTTCGATGCCATCGCTCCGTGCCTCGGAGACCATGTTAAGCTGTCGGTCCCGGTTGTCATAAGAACATCTATGGTAATCGTTACGGGTAGTCAGACGCCTGATCTAACCATCCCTGTTACTGGTCCCTTATGGATTGCGAGATCAGATGGCAGTCGCTCGTGTAATTCTGGTAGCTCGCCGCTACAGGTTAGATTGGGAGCCGACCCCAATAACAAATGGGAAAAGGCAAAGAGGATGAAAGAGGATTGCAGCATGATGGTAAAGCTATTTGAATAGTAATTACGTACCAGTGCTGGGCAAAGACCTCCGCCATTTGTTTCCATGTGTCTCGATCTTGGAGGATCTCTTTCTATTGGAAGGCACATAAATTACAAACCAGTAGCGTCACGGCTGCCCATAACAGATTGCAGTGTCACTTGGAACCCTAAATTAAAGTTTGGCGTGGCACTGCACTGCGCTCGTCAGCCTGAGACATCACACAGTCTAGTAATAAGACTTCTAGTTTGCGAGATCAGCCCCCGTATTGTGTAACTCAATCGTAATCGATGAATGGGCTTCATTTCGTCATTTCCGGCAAGTTGGCATTGTGTAACATCTCCATCCATTAGTATTTTCTCACTATTTCTCATTATTATAGTTAATCAATGTTTTGTTTATTCAGTTCTCCGCCTAAGGGACCATAGTAGAACTAAACTGTTTTTTGGCATATTTCTGATCGGCGCTCATCTTATAACCCGCTCATTTTGCAACGCCATCTAGTTTTAGGCATATTTTTGATCTACGCTGTTTTCTTAATGTATTGGCATTCCTCTCCTTGTTCCATGGTAACACCAACTACTACTAAAAGCAACTAAAAGCCACTATCTACACTAGCTACAACAAACATTTGGACTGTATACTAGCCGTGTTGACCTATAGGCAGTCCAAATGCTCCAGCCCACTACCAGTAGGTAGCGTACCCAACAAGTGGTAGATTTTGGAAAAAAATGTAATTAAGCAACTGTTTGCAAGAGCATCTTTCCCATCACGAATCTTGTTGCGCACATAATGTTTAGCCGTGGGATAATGTTGCAATCAAACCCGCGAATGTGTCCATACATCGAGATCGAGGCCATTATTGTTGGCTAACTGTGTAATTTGATCAGAAAAATATTTTTATACCTCTATAAAATGCCGGAGAAAGGTTCTCGAGTGGCGACCACCACCTGGAAGACGCAGCGTAGGCCCCCCACTAGGTAGACCGACGATCTGGTTAAAACCGCCGAAAACCGATGGATGCAGGAAGTAAGCAGCTGTTCAAAGTGGCGCTCCTATAGACCTATGTTCAGCAGTGGACATCTTCAGTAAAATGCCGCGAATATTACTGGGCAAATGAGACTTTATGATCTGACACAGCCAAGTAATCTTATTATTAGACTGAAAGACAGAATTATATTTTGAATTTATAATATGGACGATGTTTTACGATTTTTATTTTTAAATGTAGTCGCGCAAACTCATCTGATATTTAATTTATCATTTTGTAATTTACCTATATTTAAAATTGACCTCATTCTTAAGGAAAATAAACCGTGATTTTAATCATTTACCCCAATAGCATATTTAAATAATAAATGAGTTCTTAAAGCGTATGACATCATCGATCATATTTTAAAGCTAGGAAAGATAAGGGAAAAATATTTTTCTGACTAATTTCGACAATCCACGATGTTCTAATTATATATGTTTGTCACCATCACCCATTTAGACGTACCGACCGACTACAACCATCAGATCGACAGCTATGCTACAGAAATGCTACCACCACCTCACCTACCACCCAAGAACCATTACCAGACACCGGTTACCCAATATCAGGCACCACCGACCCAGTATCAGGCACCTTCGACCCAGTATCAGGCACCTTCGACCCAGTATCAGGCACCTTCGACCCAGTATCAGGCACATTCGAACCAATATCAGGCCAGTTCACAATACACCAGCGCTAACAGCGGACATCAGAACTATAGTCATCAGAATCAGCATCAGAATGCGACGCAACATAACGCTTCGCAGCACGTTCAACAACACGTTCCACATCAGAGCGTATCGAACCACGCGCAGAACTTGATCCCACCACCGCAGAGCTACTCAAATCAGAGCGTTGCGTCAAATATGAATCAGAACGTTGCATCGCATCAGAGTGTTGCATCGCATCAGAACGTTGCATCGCATCAGAACGTTGCATCGCATCAGAACATTCCATCGCATCAGAATGTACCACATCAGAATGTTCAGCAAAACCGGCAGTACCAAGAGCAATACTACCAGCAACAAAATCAAAAACGCGAAGACTTCCCGTACCAATACCAAGATTACAACTACGGTCAGCAACAGAAGATCGGTAGGATCCAGGATTATGACCCACTCAGTGACGGGCCTAGGGCTGCGCCTAACACTCAGAGAGCCTCCGCTACGCTTATTTATAACAGCACAAGCGATAAGAGAGGTTTGTAAAGATAGTGAGGTCTTTGAAGCATTCTCCAAAGTTCAATTTTAATATTTTTTAATGCGCGATTAGAGATTATAAATGAAGCCATTCGTTGACTCATTCAGTATGTGAACGAAACCATTTGTCCACACATTTAGTTTGTAAATGAAACCATTTGTTTATTAATTGAAGTCGTGAATGAGACTATTCGTTCACCCGTTCAGTTTGTGAATGAAACCGTTTGTTTATTAATTGAAGTCGTGAATGAGACTATTCGTTCACCCGTTCAGTTTGTGAATGAAACCGTTTGTTTATTAATTGAAGTCGTGAATGAAACTACTCGTTCACCCGTTCAGTTTGTGAATGAAACCGTTTGTTTATTAATTGAAGTCGCGAAGGAAATCATTCGTTCACTCAATCAGTTTGTAAATGAAACCATTCGTATATTAATTCAAATCGTGAATGAAATCATTTGTTCATTTATTTTGTTTGTAAATGAAACCATTTGCTTATGAATTGAAGTCGTGAATAAAAACTAATAGGGGTATGTGGGTAGGGTGACAAAGGGTCAAAGGCGAATCTTCTACTACTTACTTACTACCTATACTACATTATCTGTGACTCTACCATGTCTCATGTAAAACATATTAGTTTGTTCTCTAGAGAATGCTTCAAAGATTCCATTACAATTTTTTTCTCCATTTTTCATCAAAATTCATCAGCTTGGTGATGTGTTTGTTGTGTTTTCATCATATATGTAAATAAAAGAGGGAGGATACTGTCTCTTTCTTTTGCATAGCATGCGCTGACTTTTCTGTGTGAAAGAAAAAGATAGTAATACTCGATGACAGAACTTATCTATTCCATTTTAATTACATCTTTGGCTTTAAAAATTTATTTCTGTAATTAAAATTGTAATAAAAAGACCGCGATAGAACTGCAATAGCATTAGAATCTATCAATAAGATTGTTGAGTGTTATATTCAAATTATTATGTTTCTAGCAAGTGTGCCTCAAAGGTAGCTCATGCAACACACCCTGGTTTGAATCCCGGAATCTTTATTCTTTAAAAACCATTCAAAATAATGTACACTACCTCAATTTATTCTTATAATAAATATGTTATAGATAACGCCCAACGATCACATACATAGATCCTGGACCCTAACTACGATCCCCTGTATCTAGGGACCCAGGAACTACGAGGACCATGCTCCCAAAACACCCACACACAACAAATATTTGCGCTTTTTTCCTGTGCACAAATACTTGCGCTGTCGTGGGAATCGAACCCGCCGCCTCCGGGTTATGAGCCGACCTGCTTAACCACCACACCACAGAGGCTAATGAATTTAATTGAACCGTGTATGTTTGTAGGAACCCACCAGGCCAGCCAATCTCAGCAACAGACGCGTCAGATCGGTCGCGTGACGGAACTAGATCCACTCGCCAACGAAGTTCAACAGCCGGCGAGGCAAACACACCAGAACCAAGCCAACCAGGTTAATATATTTCTCAACCTTCTAACAATACTCATAAGGTGCATTTTATTTTGCCGTGGTCATGAAAAAGGTAGAAAGAAAAAGTCGAAGTCACCTCATTCATTCCAAATCACATTTTTAAACTAATTAGGATACTAATAAATTTTAATTATTCAATTAACACAGCTATTGTTTAATTACAGAATGTTTTCATCGCGATGTACGACTATGAAGCAAATGATAGTGATGAGGTATGTATATCTTGCACTTTATCGACTATCGATATTTCTAACTATCGAATGTGTCGCCCTCAAGTTTGCCGGTACACCCTACCTATTAAGTGTGTGTGGCAGATTCTTCACACCAGGTGACCACAACAAAATGCCCTCTCCGCTTAAGGGGGCGCTCTCTGGGGAGGCCTATGTTCAGCAGTGGATGTCTTTAAGCTGTTGATGATGATGATGAAATTTATAAATCGTATTATGAAAAGGATTCAGCGGTTCGTATGTTGGAAGGGTTTTTTTTGGGCGGTTTTTTGGAGGAGCTTTTGATTTTAAAAGCAACTAAATAAAGAAAATAATTGGTTTCAAATTAGAAATAGTCCAAAAGAAAAGTTAAACTTAAAATAATTGTTCAGTGACCATAGTAGTTCTGCTGAGGTATAGAAGAATTGTAAAAGTCTTTATTAGTTAATGTTATTTACCAATATAAAATAAAAACGAAAGATTAGAGTAGGTACTATAATAGGTAGCGCAATGGGTCTTATCACTATCAGACAGGTATCAAAGTTTGAAAACTATCGTTACTATATCTAATTATCGATATCAACTATCGATATTTTCCCAACACTAGTTCTGTTCCACAGGTATCATTCCGCGAAGGAGACCTGATTTCCAACGTGTCTCCGATAGATGAAGGATGGATGACAGGGCAGGTACTCCGCACAGGCCGAGCGGGAATGTTACCAGCGAACTACGTCGCACACTATGACCAGCACCAACAGTATTAAACTGTATTATCCGGGGAAAAAACTTTAACGAACTTTGATGAAACTGTTTTTTTAATGGCGCAAGTAATATGTTCTATTAATTTGGGATGTCCGATGACGTCATTGTTAGTTACTAAAAAGTACTACTTATAATGATTGTAGTTAATTAACTGGTCTATTCAATTATCGGACTACCCTAAAATGGAATCAAACACCTACACAATAAGGCTGCTTGTCCACCGCCCGCCGATACCGACCCGACAACGGTAACGAGATGGGAGAGATATATACATTGCTAGTAATGTATGTCTGGCTACTTCGGCGATACGTACATTACTAGCAATGTACTTCGATGACGACATCTCGTTCTCGGGTGACGGCTCGGTGACGGTGCGCTGGAGAAGCGGCCTAAGAGATAGTATCCGTTTTTCCAAAAAATTCTTTCACAATCAACAACATAAATATATACTACTTGATGTCGTCTAGTAGTATATATTTGATGACGTCACTACTTTGATGGGTGACTGCTACAGCAAAAAGTGGTATTTACATCGGAGCGCTACCGTGTTTGGGAGGGCACGTTAAGCCGTCGGTCCCGGCTGTTGTCGAGACAATAGTCGTTAAGCCAAGTCAGAAACCTTTGGGCAGTCTAAAAATTCTGTCACCAGGGCTGATCACTTGCCTACACAATAGTAACCTTTTGTTGAATTTTTATTGGTCAAATTGAATTGTTGGTATTTGTTTAAAGTAAGCTTTTTCAATACTGTTCTTTTTTATAGTAAAAAGAAAGAGTTTATGTGGGCGTATGCTACGGGGAAAATATGTCGCATTTTGAAGTAATTTTCCCATTTGACCCTGAAAGAAAAGTGAGATTTTTGACGTAAAAAAATATATGGACCATATTTAAATACATGTAAGATTACATTGCATGTCTGTAATATCAATTTTTATATAAATTGCCACTAGTTTTAAAAATAAGAGAAATCTATTTTTATAAATATGTATTTAATATTGTCTTTAATTGTTAATGTAATATACACCCTGTTATTGCATTATGAATAACTAACAAGTGAAATAAATATTGAATAATATGTTTTATTCAAAAAATAGAGTAGTAATACCTCAAATATAACTGAAAATAGGTCGGAAATTAGAAAGGACCTGGGCGTGGTCCAACAGAAATGCAATGAACAAAATTATTTTGCTATGTATAAACTTATCTTAGCATGTACAATTTTAAGTAATTCGCTTTTTTAACATATCTGTCTTATGTTTAAACTATATATTTTCGTATAAAATATCTACATTAAGTAGTCTGTTTATAAGTATTTTTTTAATATATATTCTATTGTCTAGTTTAGACCTAATTTTTAGATATGTGTTGTCACAAAATTTTCATAATTATACAGTTTTAAAAGTTTCGGACCAAAGTGAGCTCCTTGCATTTTCTCCATTCCATTTTAACGATTTTTATATTGCCCTTATGTAGTTGGGTTAGCAGTGCACTTGTAGGCAATGCGCTCACTATCAGCCATTCGGCCTGGTCGCCGTTTTTTTGTAACAGCAGAATAAGTGTTGTATTTTATTCCTTTTTTGTTACAAATCTGTGGTCTTATGATAATTATTTATAATAACTGTAGTTTAATCAACATTCTTGAAGATCGTTTTTTATGCCGCATTTTATAGTATTTTTATTCTTGTATTGTTTGCTAATTTTTCTTACAAAGCATCATTTTTTAAATTGGTTTAAACATTTCGAAATAAAAATAATAAATAAATATTGTAGGATCAGTGGAGTAGTCGCAACGCAGATCAATGATTTCCAATTTAAAATCTCATATAATTTAACACATTAGAAAATTCACTTAAATTAGTACATTTTAAAAAACATTCCGTTTATATGCTTTTATTTTTGCCAACTACTTTATTTATAACATATAAATCTGCATAACGATAGTTCTAAGTTAGAACATAGTTTTATTTATTTCTTAAATCGACTAAATTGTTTTTAATTCATCACAAGAAGGCTTATTGCATGTGTCAGTATTATAAGTCCATGGTACGTGCCTTTTTAACTGTTTAATAAATTTTATAAGCAATATTTGTGTTTTATTGAAAATTTAAGCATTCCTTACATGCTTCATAGGCGGCCTGTATTTTATGAACCTATCTTTCAACCTTGAGATGCAGATCTGGTCAGGCGCGGATACAGGGGGGGGGCGCAGGGGGCTCCCCCCCCCCTTGACGCAGGCAGTCCAACACCAAGCGCATTAATTACCCAGTTTACCAAGAAGATATAGGTGCATGGAATTCATCATCTAAAGAAAAGAGCACAAATTGGTCTTGTATCGTATACTTGTGTTTTACCACTATATCTCCAAATTCCCCTCTTGGAAACATTATAGTAGGGGAGCCTACTATAATGTTTGTGCCCCCCTTGAGGAATTTCTGTATCCGCGCCTGGATCTGGTTTAATTACATAATACCTAATCGTAATATGCAAGCTGTTTCGAGGCGCTAAATATTATAGCCCACCCGGTATTTAATTATACTCGAAAAGCTTATTTAAGTCTCAAATTAATAAAAAAAAATAGGTACCTGGGTGTGCGATGATAACCCATTTAGTCTGCTGACTACGTTGCTGGCCGTTCGACATTATAAGGACCACCCCACCCAATGAAAATATTATAGGTCTGAATTGAAACAGTTACTGCTGAATTTAGAACTTGACAATACTTACCATACTTACATTTTTCCCCATCTCCATGTGGAAGCTGGTATCCTTCGTGCTCCCATTTATGGTGCTAATTCCTGACCACCAATCCGCTTTACTTCACACAAGTTTAACCCAATTTTGTTCATATCATAGTCAAAACTGAAGACGTCCACTGCTGAACATAGGCTTACCCCACAAAGCTCCTGCTTGCCTCCTGCATCCATCGGCTCCTCGCGGGTTTGACCAGATCTTCACATCCATCCCTTTTGGCAATGTACTTGTTTTATGTTCATCCTAATCGACGCCATTAGCCTACGTTACCACTTCTAGGAAACCTACTTATGACATCCCTAATGTGTATAAAAAAATACTGTATTGTGATTTTGTTTGAACTATGACCACAATATATTTGAGGCCAACGAGAATGAAAATTCAAACCCATTTCATCCTACTAGATATAAATTTGTAAACTGCTAAAAAGTGCAGAGGTAGGTATTGAAAATAAAAGAAGATATAGCTATACACATTTATTGACTAATCCACATATAATATAACATCTACCTACCCATGCAAATATCTTAAATTATATAAAATCTTACAATATATCCATTATTGTAATACTCCTTCGCAACTAGCGCTTGACCCTTTCTTAAGGCACCTTATATTTTAATTTAATTAATCAACGCAAGCAAGCCGGTGAAAATTTTATAATTATAGTTTTAAGAGTAAAATGGCATCCTTTAATACAAAATAAAAAGAGTCCATTAAAACGTTATTTGGAGACAGTGGCGACAAGATTTCTTATAAGACAAAGCAGCAAATGATTTGATAGAACTACGTCGCGCAACGTAAAAGGGCTTGCCAGTTTGAACATACAAAAATATCAACAGGTAAATTAAAAATAACATGCCTCCGCCTTTAGGCGCATATTTATCTATTAATTTATATAACAATAAAGAACTATAATATATTAATAGAATAACAAAGTTATTTCAACTTAATTTACCTTACAGGTATAGCCGCCTTAATTTTTCGCTCGAATACTATAGAAAGCCGTTTAGACAAAACTTGTAAGAAATGCCGTACATAAGTCAAAACTTCAATTTTTTTAAAGGAATGATGAAAACGACCATTTTGTACGGCAAACTTATGGCACGCCATGATCACATCAATACAATAAATGCCAGGGTTAGGAAGTATAACTAATGAACCCGTGCAAAGCGGGCGGGTCAGGTAGTCATCGTCCTCTTTGCCTTTTCCCATTTGTTATTGGGGTCAGCTCCCAATCTAACCTGTAGCGGCGAGCTACCAGAATTACACGAGCGACTGCCATCTGACCGCGCAACCCATAAGGGACCAGTAACAGGGATGGTTAGATCAGGCGTCTGAACCCGTAACGATTGCCATTACACAGTACAAAAACGCCAATATATATTGGCTCCTAACAATAACTGCAGAATAATAATAGTATTTAATATTATGGATCTTGATCTGATATAAATTAATAGTTTGAATTTGATTTGATGTATTTAGTAATTTGTACTTACGTTCGTATAAATACATTTGTCTCTCTTTCACGCGTTAAAGTTATCTTTAACACTTCTTGTTAAAGATAACATTAACAAGACTTCCTAAGACCCCCCGAGAGGGGCCTTTTTAAGACTATCTTCAGATCATTTTATAGAATAGCATAATTTATAGAACGTGAACGCGATAGGGTGAGTCGAATGTAACACGGTGACAATAACGACTTCAGTCTTTCGTAAAATGGAGTGTGGGTTCCAGTAGCTGCTAAAAACGCCAAGAACGCTACGAAATTATGCCACTTTTTACCCAGACAAGGCCATATCACATATGATCGTTCCAGTCAATGTGAATGAAAATGACGATAATTTTGTTCAAGTGGAACCCGCTACAACTCGATTTTCTCCCTTCAAATAATTCCCCAAAATCGCGAGTTTATTCTGCAACCTGGCAACCCTCGGAATGCAGCCGCTAATATCTGCGGTGTGCACTATTTCATTCTTATTTTTATGCTAGATAGGGTAGCGTTTAACCCCATTTCGCCTGATGCCAATAGTCTTCTAGCTTGTCGTAAATAACGACTATAGTAAACGAGCATACGTAATAGATATTTACAAAATAAAATACCGACTTTCAATTAAATCTATACATTTTTGGTACATTTCATTCCAATATGAAATCTTAGTTTCACACTAAATAACTAAATATAGTTTTTATAAGTATTATTATAATAAAGAAAGAAACTAAATAATTAGCCGGTACATAACCATAGTAATATTAGTTTTTCACTAACTAAAATTAAGTCGTTAGTTTAACTTACGACCTTTTTTTTACTTACTATCTAAAGTTTGGCAGTTTCTAAAGAAATTACATAGATTTATCGGTTTTCGGACCATTTTCCTCTGTAACTGTACAAGTAAACTGAAATTGTACAGCACAAAACTGGACAATTGATTTACAGCAAATCCGTCGGAGATTATGGGCCTTATTTATATAAACGTTAATTAAATTTAATCAATACTTAAAATGGCCTCTCTTATTTTCGCCCGTGTCATTTCACGTCAGCGAGAAATCGACAGCAAAACTCAGACATTGATTAAAACTTAATAAACGTTTCTACGTAAGGCTGTACATTTCAAAATTGAGATATAATCAATCTCCAACAAGTTTTCTGTAAAGTTGCGACAATGGCAGAAAAATTGCTCCTAAAACGACTCTGTCGGCTAATTTCCTTAGAAAACCGGCACAATATTAGTAGATGATATGAGATGCATAATTAGTATAATAATATAAACCATTTACGCTACACAAAAGCTTTCTTCCCCCATACGAACTAAGTCAATTCCATTTTAACAAGTGCATTTTAGTACACTTAAACAAAGTCTAGTACATACATACCTAACTTATAGCAAGTCTAAAGACAAATTCATCTTAAAATATCTTTTTTGCCAAATAATGGCTCTTATGTATACAACAATAAGGCACACAATCGTTACGCTTTTCAAGCGTTACTAGCATTTTTTTTTATAACTTCATGATTTTTGTTTGTATATTTAACTAAAATACATATATGTAATTTGACAGCTCGTCTCTCTTTCTTATACAAGTCGGAATGACAAGGACCGCAATAGATTTATAAATGTCAAATTAAGATTTTGTACAATCTCATTTTAAGCCGCTGAATAGCAATTTAACCGACTTAATTCCGATTTTACAATTATTTACCATTGTAGTGGAAATACAAAAAAGCGCGTCGAAATTATGTGTTATTTTTGAACGGACTGCCGTTGGTCTTTACCGACCTTTTAATTTAATATATATCCGACTGCTGTTACTCACGAATAGTGTGTCGAATCCATCAGGTACACCGATCTTTTCTCTCTGTCTCTCTATACGATATCTTATTATTTGTCCCTTTCTAACTATTAGTCACATTCTCGCTTTAAAAATAGTGACGTAATTTTTCTTGTTGTCTCCGTCTAATTGTGTGCAGAAGTGGGTGAGAGCAGGAGCGAGCTACTGTCATCGAGTCGTTCCAGTCGGTAGGTCGAGTTGTCGGGCAAGTGGCGCACCAACTCGTCCGTGAGACGAACGCGAGCCCCGTTCGGGCCTGACACCAGTATTGATTCACAGTCCTGTTGATAGAATAACATAAATTAGTTACATTGGTTCTTTTATAACTGAATAGACCCGCATTTGACCACAGTCTCACCTGATGGAAAGTGACGACGCGGTCTACGATGGTACATGCTTGCCTAGAAGATATCTATAGCAGTATAGTTAAAACCTAGCCCGCCGTAGCTAACAGTACAGCCCGCTCATTTTGCAGCGCCAGCCAGAATTAAAACGGGTTTTTGGCATATTTCTGATTCGCGCTCAACTTATAACCCGCTCATTTTGCAACGCCATCTAGTTTTAGACATATTTCTGATCTACGCTGTTTTCTTGGTGTATTGGTGAGGAATGCCAATACACCAAGAAAACAGCGTTTGGCATTCCTCTCCTCTTTGTTCCATGACAACACCCAGACACAGAACAAGTATTTGTGTTTTTTTTTCCTGTGCACAAATACTTGTCCTGTCGCGGGAATCGAACCCGCCGCCTCCGGGTTATGAGCCGACCTGCTCAACCACCACACCACGGTGGCTGTCAAAAAGAATAAGTCATTTTGGCAGACAGATGATAAACTTTCAAGGGGGGAGTTTTGGCGGGAACGTGAAAAAGTTCACGTCGTTGCATTGTATTATTTCACAAAACTTATGCTTTTTCCAGTGTTAATGTTTAAAATTAGTGGCATTTTACGCATTAAGTGCTAAATTACGAGCATGAGTGTGGGCAAGTGATATAATGTAGTGAAACGTGGTTTTTCGCGTTGCTTCCAAAATTCCATAGCTAAGCCTCTAGTAAAGTTGCCACTACTTTACTAGGGCATGACTAGACTGGATTATGACTACCTGATTTAGACTGGACTATGACTACCCTGACTGACTGTGACTAAGACTTCACTTTACATGAAATATTTCATAATACGATGAAAAACTACAATACTTGACACTGGCTAAATATACTATGTGTGGAGCCAAAACATAAAAAAAAAAAAAAAACTTTCAAGGGTTCATTACGCCCAATTTTGAAAGCTTTACTTGACAGTCCAAAACTTACAAAAAATACATCCGTCTCTTACGTTACCGTCTATTTGACAAGGACAGCAACATTTTTAGGAGTTTGACATCTGTCCAACTAAATCCTTTAAAATTGGCCCCATTGTTCATGTGAGTGATGACGATGCTCACCTTAGCGCAGTCCTGCAGCATAGCTTTAAGCTTGGAGAGCAGTTCCTGAGCTCGGCAAGTGTGGAGATACAGCGCGCTGAATATGTTGCAGCCCGTCGGACATACATACACCGTCAGGCGAGGCTCGATCCGTCTGCGAAATAAACAACAATTTAAATTTAATTACTAGGTGGTTGGACTTTTCTGCAAAGTTCGTCTAGGTAGGTACCACCGCTTTGCCAGTTATTCTGCGCGCCAAGCAGTAGTGTGCAAGCACTACTGTGTTCCGGTTTGAAGGGCACTGTAGCTAGTGAAATTACTGGGCAAATGAGACTTTATGATCTGATCACTCAGTCTAGTAATCTGATTGCTAGACTGTGTGATGCCTCGGGATGACGTGCGCAGTGCAGTGTCACGCGAAACTTGATTGTCTTAAAGTTCCGAGTGACACTGCAACTGTTATGGGCGGCCGTGGTCGCTTAACATCTGATGAACGACTAGCTCGTCACGTCATTCAATCGCATAAAAAAAAAGTAAATACCGCAAAGCCTGAAAACAAAAGTTTTCAACCAGTGTGTGTTGCCAGTGATGACTTATGACCATTGACTATAAATCCAGTCGACCAATGATACAACTTCCCCTCACACGAAAATTAGCAGTGTATTTCAACTACTATTTTCATACAAATCACGGGAACCCGTTGATGTCTTTTGTTCCATCCTGCTCTGTCCTTTGTAATTTCGTATAGCTTTGTTTCGTTTTGTTACCTCGCCCCCTGCCCGCGCAGGTGAGTCGTGTTTGTACGAGAAATTATGTTCACGAGCTATCAACGGGCTTTATAATCTTTGCTTATAGCACTGAGACGTGGTCCCTTACTGTTGGCCTCATTAGTAAGCTCAAAGTCGCGCAACGAACTATGGAGACAGCTATGCTCTTCACTATTCCTTTCTCTTTTTCTCTTCTTTTATGCCAGGGTTAGGAAGTAAGTATAACTAATTAAGCCGGGGCGGGTCAGCTAGTATAATATAAAGATAAAACTTACTTGGCGTGTAACGCGTTGTATAGACGGATGCCGTCTGCGAGGCCGCATATCTGTATTATGTCGTCGCGGGAGAGCCTGATAACAAACGAAAACATAATTAAAACAAACTAAGTATAATTTAACGTAACTTGATAAGGAACAAATATGTTAACAACAAGGAAATTCTATACAATCTGAGTTTGAATTGGGGTATTATCCCGAAAGGGTGGACTGGGACCATGATAGCCCACAGGTTGTGAGAGCCTTACTTGAAACTGCGTGTTTTCAAACCTCCATACTAAAAAATAAATCCACTCACAAAACTGCACGTGTAAAATTGTAAAATACGAAAAAATATAACGGCATTTGTAAATAAATATTACCTGAGCAAGTCTGCGCCCGAGAAGTTGGCAAAAGTGTTGGCGTGCTGCGCGAATCTATGCTGCGAGAGCCACGCTTGCGTCTCGTTCGCGCTCGCTTCCTTGGACAGCCCGCCATTCTATGGATTACATGCACAGATTCCATAATATCCTTTTAAATAACGGGTTAAACTAACTTCAATCGCTTTAATGTCATACTGGAAAATAATTGAATGATTACCACCATCAGCCCCGATTCACTCCGCGTTTTAGATATAAAGCTACAAGTACCCGGGCGGTCCGTCTAGACGGGTTTATTTTGTACGGGCTGCCGCTGGGCAGTAAGCCAAAATTAATTTATTTATTTATTTATGCAAAAACCAAATTACAATCGAAAAATATTAAGGTACAAAACATCGTTTAGGTCTGGATTATAATTCAAAATTATGTGCAAACAGCTGAACAAGTAAAATCGATCATAACAAGCGGACAATGCTCGAGGTATGGAGCGACTTATTTTTATTCGTGATTTCGAGTTTGGTTTTGCGGAGTGAGACTTCTGTAAGTACTATACATACATAGACTACTGTGCCATCACACCACAGATAACCCCCAATAGATACCGCATTACGGGATTTTTGTTCGGATCCTAGCTCACCAAAACTGGCGGAAGGCGCGGGTTGCGGGGACTGGAGCCAATGCGCTATTATTGGCTGTTTCGAGTGACGCCCTAATAATGAACTGTAATAATTGGTCGAAACTAAGGCCGTGCTGCGAAGCGGCGATTTATATAGAACCATTTACGCCAATGCGTGGTGCGCGGTCGTCGTCTTTCATGCGGTATCTATTGGGGGTTATCTGTGCATCACACTAACGTTTCTCCAGTTATTTTGATTTAAAAACCAAGCTACTGAACCGATTTTGATGAAATTTCTATGGGGCCGATTCGAAAGCTACCCTTTCAAATAAAAAATAAAATAAACGACGGTGGTAACAAACAAAAAAAAGTACAACCGAATTGAGAACCTCCTCTTTGACGTGTCGGTTGAAAATGCACACGATTCCACACATTGGTTCTATTCTAAACCATATTTACATTTTATTTAAATGAATTAACTTTGTTATGGAATGAACATAAAATAAATGTTGTTTTTAATTATTTTTTTTTGCTATTAAATATAATGGGTATTTTAAAAATCCACTATACATAAGCTCTCCATTATATTATTTAGTTCAACTACTACACAAAGTTTCATGATCTTATTTAAAGTATTCATTGAATAACTGCTGTTTATTTGTACGGTTCGGAGGTAACTTTGTAATTTTTTTCTATCGAGAAAAGTTTATTAATTCGTGTTTTCACTATACATTTGCAGTAGCATTAGTCCTGAACTTTACCATATATTAATTTCAAAGTCATTGTTGCAATATTTTTGATAGCACACTGCCTCATGCTAAGCCATTTTAAGCATTTTTTGTTGGACTCTTAATATAATGAATACAAGTTACCTTGTCAGGGTCTTCAGTCGGTTGCGGCAGGTCCGGCAAGATGGCGCCGGGGGAGTGGCACGGGGGCGAGCTTACTTTCATCTCTCTGCAGACAAAAATATAAATAAATACATTAAAATAATGCATCTAGCCCCAAACTAAGCAAAGCTTGTACTATGCAAGTCAGACTACTGATAGAATGCATAAATACTTTTTTGTCTGCAAATACATACTTTAGAATACATAACCGGACTAAAATAAATATGTACAAGAGCCGCTTGTAACTTTTTTTTATATAACTAAATTTGAGATTGCGGTCAAATGCAGGCCTGCATTTGACCGCAATCTTTCCTGATAGGAAGTGACGACGCGATCTACGATGGTACATGCTTGCCTAGAAGATTACCTATTCACTCGCGGCTTGAAGAGCTCCAGATTGTACTTATCGGGAAACAAAGACGCTGCTAAAGTATTCCATTCCTTCGCTGCTCAGATTATAAATGTAGAATTAAACCGCTTTGTGCGAATCGAAGGAATATCAACCATAAATGGATGGCGTGTAGCTGTACGTCTTGTCGTCCGATGGTGAAACGGAGATGATGGAATTAGATTGTGCAGCTCAGTAATCGGTAAGCCCGGCCGGCAAAATCGAACATCATCATCATCACCATCAACAGCCTGAAAACATCCACTGCTGGACATAGGCCTCCCCACAGAGCGCTTGCTTGCCTTCTTCATCCATCGGCACTCCGCAGTTTTGACCACCTAGTCCTACCATGGCCTACGCTCCGTCTTCCGGTTCGTGGTCGCCATTCGAGAACTGAAAATCGAACCTAATCTAGATGAATGTTAGAGAACAAGGACGCCCGGCTTAGGAGCGCTACATATTTGCCGGCCGGCTTTAAGGCTGCGATATACGCGGATCTACTATCTCAATAGAATCACTTAATTTACATAGCCTCGCTCAGCGCAGGTCTAGTGGAAACGGCTCAGCGGAGCGAGGCTTTTCCACAAACAAGGACAAAATGTGTGCTACGGATGTGTTGCGAGAGATGTGTTGCGAAGGATGTGAGGGACGCATGTGTGCGAGGCATGTATGCGGACAAAGGCGCGCGCGCTCCGCTCCCACCACACCCCACCCCGCGCGCATCAGAAACGAGCCCGCTACACATCCTCGCACCGTTTCACAGCGTCGCTACTGAGGTGTAGTACGTATGTAGGTTAGGTAGATCTAGCATATAAGAGCGTAAGTTATTGTAAATATGATGAGTAATTAAAGGTAGTCTATCAAGAGCAGTTGTTTCAATAATGCTACGTCCCCTCATGGCGACCCGTGCCATTTTTGGGGCTCCTGACCGGTATACGCGTGACGCATAAGTACTAACGCGGCGTAGTGTTACGGCTCCAAACGAAATTTAGCAAGTGAAATAAAAAATAATTTTAATTTTGAAATAATAATCTGCTGTCAATATTAGATTTAAATAAATAAAATTGAAAACAAAAGTCAAAATGTGCCGATCAAACGTCGGAAGGGAGACCGTTTTTATCAACCAGAATGCAGCGGGCTCCAATAATGCCCATTTGGAAGAATTGAAGACACACATGTCTACTATGAGCATTGTGCTTATGGTCATTTGCGTGCTGTTGGGGCTTGGTGAAGTTTACTTCCTGTACAAGCAGTACCAGAAATGCCACAATGGTTGGATTAGGAACGAGATGATGCAGAGTAACCTGAGAGGTTCCTTCGCCCGTGCCATAACTCGCAGAGAGGAGCGCAGCGTTAATATCCCAATGAAATAAAATAATAAAATTAATGAGTACGTAGTGGAAGTGCGAAGTGTATTTTAGTGTGTGCAGTGCAATAAATTAAATAAATTATTTTACGGTGTAAAAATAAAGTAGAAATTCAATAAATGTGCAGCGGTAAAATAAAGAACAATATCCGTGACGTCGTCAAACTAAATAATAAATTATTTTCGCGTGATTTATTTTACTGAAAATGGACTCAATTAGGAACTGTTAAGTGATGTTTAAAATAAGGTTTTAGTAATCGGTGTTTAATAATAGTCGGAATATTGATGTTATGTACTAGCAAGAAATATTTTAAGGAGGACAGTGGCCGCATTCTGATACCGATGTATCAAGTTACGAAGTAACGCTCCGTGTCCCCTACTACGGTAACTCGATGAGAATGTGGTATGTATTATTTTATTGTATAATGGACTATTTTGTGTAAGGTAATGGAAAATGATTTATTTAAATGTGTAGATGAACTAGTATTAATAAGAAAATATTTGATTAAAAAAGGAAAATCTAGATTTAAAGGTAATGTTATTAAGAATAAATTGTCTGAAGCGGAAAGTATTTATGACAAGAGTAAGGAATTCATTCAATTATTGTCGAAAGAAGAAGGATTAAAAACTGATGTTTTAGAATCTTTGACGTTGTTGAAGAATGAGATAAAATCTAATTATTTACAAATTATTAATTTATGTACTGTAAAGAAACAAAGCGATAGTGATAGTGAAAGTGACTTTTCTGAAGCATTTGAACAGTTACAATCAATCATGGAGTTCGATTTGAAAACGGCGTGTAGTTTGATTCCTGTAATGAACGGTAATGAAAATAACATCAAGAGTACCATTGACTCTGTAGAAATGTACGCTGAAATGTTATCAGAAGCAGGGAAAAAGTTACTTATTAAATTTGTTTTGAAGAGTAGATTATCTGAAAATGCGAAACTGCGTATGACCAATGATTATACATCTGCGAACGATCTTATCAGAGATTTACGTCGTACTTTGTTGATTAAAAAATCATTTACTGCCATACAGTCACAGTTACAAAACGCAACACAAGGCTGGCGTACTATCGACCAGTATGGTACAGAGATCGAAAAATTATTTACCAATCTGACAATATCGCAAGCAGATGGAAATTCGCAAAGTTATGCTGTATTGAAGCCTTTAAATGAAAAACATGCTATAAAACGTTTTTCAGATGGGTTGAACGATCCTCGGTTGAGTACGATTATAGCTGCCCGAAATTATGAGAGCTTGAGAGACGCGATCCAAGCTGCAAAGGACGAGGAAGTGACCGCAGTATCAGCATCAGCAGTTGGAGGTATTATGCAAATGTCACATCGTGGTAGAGGTAAGTACCATAACAATAATTACCCTCATCAAAGACAGATCAACCACCAGTCCCGTGGTCAGCAAGGAAACCATCACCAGAATCAGAGAGGTAAGTACAACGGCTATACCAATTCGTACAATAATTATTCTGACGGAAGGAATTTTAATTCACGTGGTAGATCATTCTATCTTTCCCGTGGAAATGATCGTAGTACATTCAGTAATATAGATAGAGGTCGAAGTCAACGAGTTTCGAACGAGAATCGATCGAGTTATGAAACCAATGGTAGTGGTAATAGACATCGAGTGTTTTGTACTGAAGAAATTGATAGGAACGAAACTGTAACTCCTAGCACGAACGAAATGCAGTTTTTTCGAGCTTAAGCATAGCATTTTAGCATTACATGGAAAAGCAAAATTTTTATCATTTTACATTGGCAACAGAAAATATTTTTGGTTAGTAGATACTGGAGCATCATTATCTGTAATTAAAAGAGATGCATTACCAAATACTAGTTGCGTAATTAGAGATGAGACTACTATAAATGGTATTGGAGGTCAGATACAATCAACTGGGTTTATTCATCTCAACTTGACTCATAGCGATGATGAGCATTGTATCGAATTTGAAACCAAGTTTCATGTTTTCGATAACATACCGTTAAAGGCAGATGGAATATTAGGTTTAGACTTTCTGGGTCATTATGCATCGAATATTAACTTGAGAACAAATATCATCACCTTAACCAAATATGGAAAGGAATATTCTTTTGTTCTACATGACATCATCGATTACTCAAATGAAGTGTTACACATTCCAGCGCGAAGTGAATCAATTCATTATTTACTTATGAATACGGACTTAAAAGATGATTGTGTTATACCTAGCAAGCAATTATCGGAGAACGTTTTTCTTGCGGGATGTATAGGAAGAGTAAAGAACAATAGATTACCTTTGAAGATTTTGAACACCAATGAATACGATATTACTTTACCGATGTTTCAACCAGAGATATTTTCGATCCAAGATTATCATTTATGCGATTTCAAACCTAACAATAACAACTTAGAGCGTGCGAAAACTTTATTAAATACTTTGAAATTAGATCATCTCAATTCGGAAGAACGTAAATCTATTCAAGAATTATGTGCTAAGTATTCGGATGTTTTCTTTTTACCAGGCGACAAGTTAACAACAACTAATGTTTACGAACAATCAATTACATTGAAACCAAATACGAACCCAGTTTATGTTAAGCAGTACCGATTGCCTCATTCTTTAAAAAATGAAGTTAACAAGCAGATAGAAAAGATGATTGACAATGATATCATAGAAGAAGCAAAAAGTGAGTGGTCCAGTCCTATTTTATTAGTACCAAAGAAAAGCACAAGTAGCGACAAGAAATGGCGATTAGTTGTCGACTATCGGAAACTTAATGATTGTATTGTTAACGATAAGTTTCCTTTACCAAACATCAATGAAATTTTAGATTCTCTTTCTGGATCAGTCTACTTCTCACATTTAGATCTCAATCAAGGTTACTACCAGGTAGCTTTAGATAAACAGAGTAGAGAGTATACAGCATTTACTACAAACACCGGACAATACCAAATGAAAAGATTGCCAATGGGACTGAAAACAAGTCCAAGTGCTTTCAGTAGAGTTATGTCAGTAGCTATGTCTGGATTAACGTACGACAAATGTTTTTTTTTATTTGGATGATATGGTAATTTTTGGGAGAAATTTAGACATACACAACAAGAACTTGACAGATGTTTTGGAAAGATTAAGAAAAATTAATTTGAAGCTGAATCCTGAGAAGTGTAATTTTTTGAAAAAAGAGATTCTTTATTTAGGACATTTAGTAACAGAAGATGGAGTTTTACCCGATCCAGCTAAAGTTGAAGTACTTCAAAAGTATCCCGTACCAACAAATACGGATGAAGTGAAAAGATTTGTAGCATTTTGTAATTATTATAGGAAATTCATTAAAAACTTTGCTGAAATAACTTATCCATTAAACAAATTAACCCGAAAATATGAACAATTTGTATGGACTGATGAGTGTCAAAGTTCATTTGAAACATTAAAACAAGCTTTGACAACTCCGCCAGTATTAGAATTCCCAGATTTATCGGAAAACAATGAGTTTGTGATTCAAACCGACGCTTCAGGAACAGCTGTTGGCGCAGTATTATGCAACAAGAATATGAAACCAGTAGCATATGCTAGCAGACCCCTCAATAAAGCTGAACTCAACTATCCAACAATTCAAAAAGAGTTAGTTGCTATTGTGTGGGCTGTAAAATATTTCAGACCTTACGTGTATGGTAAATCATTTACAATTATGACTGACCACAAGCCTTTAATATATTTATTTTCAATGAAAGATCCATCAAGCAGACTTCTGAAATTTGGACTAACATTAGAAAAATATGATTTTAAAATCTTATACGTGAAAGGAAAGGAAAACAGTGTTGCAGACGCATTGTCTAGAATAAGTATAACATCAGATACTTTAAAGCAAATGAATGAAGAAATTATATCGGTTATGACTAGAGCGCAGAAAAGGCGTTTAGATGAACAACCAGACAAACCAATTTCTAGCAAATCCGACGAACCGTGGCCTGATCACCCACAAATTGTTGAAGTGCTAAAAATACCAAGTAATACTGTAGAAATGACTTTTATAGAAAATGACGAAATAAATAAACTAAGAAAACGAAACGACATTGATAGAGAAGAAGAATGTTTTATTTATAGCGATGAAAAAAGAATGTTATATATTAATCTTAACTTTAGGGCACAATTTACGCGAGCCGAATTTGTAACTAAGTTAGATGAATTTAGAAAGAAAGTGAATATAAATGAACTATGAATAGTGAAAAGTAAACAATACGAAAGTTTTATTAAAGATGTTTTAAAAGAGATAAAAGATAATAAAGAGTGGACCGGTCCTCGAATTTATGTATTGAAAGGAGTTAGAAGAATTGATGACAAAGAAGAAAGAAACTATATTTTACACGACTTTCACCTACTACCCACCGCAGGTCATGCAGGAGTACGTAGGATGACGAATAATATTAAGAGAAAGTTTTATTGGTTAGGTTTAGATAGAGACGTTAAAGAATTTGTGAGTAAGTGCATTAAATGCCAGAAAATGAAACATTGTACATATGTCAAGGCACCCATGGAGATAACTACAACAGCTTCATATCATCATCATCAACAGCCTGAAGACGTCCACTGCTGAACATAGGCCTCCCCCAGAGCACGCCACCTTGAGCGGCTGCTCGCCTCCTGCATCCATCGGCTCCCCGCGGCTTTCACCAGGTCGTCGGTCCACCGAGTGGGGGGCCGGCCTACGCTGCGTCTTCCGGTTCGTGGTCGCCACTCGAGAACCTTTCTTCCCCATCGGTTGTCAGTTCTACGAGCGATGTGGCCTGCCCATTGCCACTTCAACTTACTAACTCTAAGAGCTATATCGGTCACTTTAGTTCTCCTGCGGATCTCCTCGTTCCGGAGCTTATCTCGCAGGGAAACACCGAGCATAGCTCGCTCCATAGCTCGCTGCGCGACTTTGAGCTTACTAATGAGGCCAACAGTAAGAGACCATGTCTCAGTTCCATAAGTCATCACTGGCAACACACACTGATTGAAAACTTTCGTTTTCAGGCTCTGCGGTATTTTGGACGAAAAGATAGGACGAAGCTTCCCGAACGCTGCCCAGCCGAGTTGGATTCTTCGCGCCACCTCTTTGTCGAAGTTGGACCTACCTAATTGGACAATCTGTCCTAGGTAGACATACTTGTCGACAACTTCGAGAGTATCGTTCCCAACAATTACCGGTATAGGTGGAACATGAGCATTAGACATGATCTTTGTCTTGTCCATATTCATCTTAAGACCAACCTGCTGGGAGACTCTACTGAGGTCGTTGAGCATGGTGCTAAGGTCCTCGAGCGATTCCGCCATTATGACTATATCATCGGCAAAACGAAGGTTAGTGATGTACTCGCCATTTATGTTGATGCCAGATCTTTTCCACTCCAAGAGCTTGAAAACATCCTCCAATGCGTTTGTGAACAGTTTCGGAGAAATAACGTCTCCCTGTCTCACGCCTCTTTGCAATGGAATTTGTTCCGTACTCTGGTCCTGTAGTCGGACTGACATAGTGGCCTTACTGTACAAACACTTCAAAACTTCGATATACCTATAGTCAATTTGGCATCGCTGCAAGGACTGCAGCACCGCCCAAGTCTCGATTGAATCGAAGGCTTTCTCATAGTCCACAAACGCTAGGCATAACGGCCGATTATACTCTTCGGTCTTCTGTATAATCTGGCGCAGCGTATGGATGTGGTCTATGGTGCTAAAGCCTTTTCGGAAACCGGCTTGTTCGGGAGGCTGGAATTCATCAAACCTGCGTGCGAGACGATTCGTAATGACTCTCGAAAACAGCTTATACACATGACTCAAGAGCGAGATGGGCCTATAGTTCTTCAATAAGGTGTTATCGCCTTTTTTGAAGAAGAGCACCACCACGCTCTTGTGCCATGCCTCTGGCGTTATACCTTCAAGGATGACAGAATTAAATAACTTCTGGAGGACTAAAAGTACCGGTCTACCACCCGCTCTCAGAAGTTCGGTCGTAATTCCATCTTCACCTGGTGCCTTGTTGTTTTTAAGCTGTTTGAGGGCCATTCTAATCTCGTACAGGCTGACGTCCGGGATATCTTCGGTATAGTGTCGGACTAACTTGGCTCTGATGTCCTGAGCTGTGTTAGTAGCGGGCTTACGTGTCGAGGTGTATAACTGTCCATAGAAGTTCTCGATCTCTCTCAGAATCTCAGGCTTGGATGAAATGACGCTACCATTTTCGGTCTTCAGTTTTGTCATTTGGTGTTGCCCAATAGACGAATCCTTTGCGAACACTTTAGAGCCTTGGTTCCGCTCAATTGCGGCCTCAATACGTGAAGTACTAAGAGCACGCAAGTCGTGTCGCAAGGAACTCCAGATTCGTCTATTGAGTTCACCGTAGGCTGACATATCAACTGAAGACTGCAGCTTCATTTCGCTCCGGTCGGCCATTAGCTCAAGAGTTTTTTCTGAGAGCTTTTGAGTCTTCTTTCGGCGTTGGGTCTTAAAGAATTTCGATCCAACAGCTTGGACAGTTTCCACCAACAGCTTCATATGCTTTTGAGAAAATTTATCTCGATATAGTAGGTCCTTTAGAAAAAGACATTTAAGATAATTGCTATGTCCTAACGTTACAGTGCGAGCTTACTAAGTTTGTAGAAGCATATCCACTGAAAACTAAAGAAACGGTAAGTGTAGCGAAAGCTTTAGTTGATAACTTTATTTTAAGATTTGGAACACCAAATGTCATAGCGACGGATCGTGGAACGGAATTTGTCTCTTCAATAATGAACCAGGTATGTAAACTTTTAGGTATAGAAAAATTAACTTCTACAGCGTATCACCATCAATCGATTGGAGCGCTTGAGAATTCACATAAAAATCTAGGTGCATTTTTAAGAATTCATTGCGATGGTCATAAAGAAACGTGGAGTCATTGGTTACCATTTTGGTGCTACAGTTTTAACAATACAGTTCATACAGAGACAAAGTACACACCGTTCGAATTAGTATTTGGTAGAGCTAGTGAAATTCCATGTAGAGTAAGTCAATGTATAGAACCTTTGTATAATCCGGAAAACTATCCTTTAGATCTTAAGTTTAAATTACAAATAGCACACCAAGATGCTCGTAATAATTTATTGTTAAGTAAACAAAAACGCAAGTTTTTGTATGATAAAAATGTAAAAAATGTAACTTATAATAATGGACAATTAATTTTAGTTAAAAATGAAACAGCAAGTAAGTTAGAAACGCAATGGAATGGCCCATTTGTTATTTTAGATGATTTAGGTGTTAATGTTAAGATTTTAAAAGGTAATAAAGAATATGTTATTCATAAAAATAGGACAAAGCCATTTAAAATATAATCATGTAACCAAGCAGTAGATGATAAAATGATGTACGAGTATAAGCAAAAATATATCTGTAATAACAAATATATTTTTCTCTCTCGCCCCCGAGGTGAGGTGTAGTACGTATGTAGGTTAGGTAGATCTAGCATATAAGAGCGTAAGTTATTGTAAATATGATGAGTAATTAAAGGTAGTCTATCAAGAGCAGTTGTTTCAATAATGCTACGTCCCCTCACTACGAAACCTCGCACCGCTCACTCAGTGGCCTAGCACATCTCCGGTGGAAAGTGGAAACACACCGTTCCACAGCCTCGCTACGTATCCTCGCACCGCCCAGGTGCCTCGCACATCTTTGGTGGAAACGCAGCCTTATACTACGTAGTACTATACATATATTTATTCTGTGGTTATACCAAACAACCTGCATACAAAGTAGGGATACACGATTTTACGTAATCTGAAGAACAGAAAACAATAACAAGAAACAGTACTTCTCGCCAATTTTTATTATTAGAAACGCAAGGTCGCCACAATCTTTATTATCATGTATTTACAAATATACACAAATGTTTTTGACAATGTGTTTTATCTTGAAGCTTGAGATTATAATAAATGATAGTAACGTGATTATAGTATTGATAAAGTAAACTTAACTTAAAAAAATAAACTAGACTGTGAGATCAGTTGATAAGTCTAACTTTCCCAGTAATTTCACTAGCTACAACGCCCTTCAAACCGAAACACAGTAGGGCTTGCACACTACAGCTTGGCGGCAGAATAACTGGCAAAGCGGTGGTACCTACCTAGACGAACTTTGCAGAAAATTCCTGCCACCTATCTTAACTACATGCGCGCTTTTTATAATTTGAACATATTTTAAATTAAATTAATAAATATAATACTCACTCTTGGCAGTAAAGCGGCTTCATTTGATTTGACGTCGCGAGAATAGCTGCAAAAAAGGATTTTTTATGGTTATTTTTTTTATAGACGAAGCATTTTGAGCGCTGTCTCGCGTGGCTCAATACGTTCCACTGCTGGCACACGAGCTGTCACAGAGAGATAGTGTAGGTAGTCCATCACTGGACAAGTGCGGGTCGGCGAATAACGCATGCCCTCGAGTTTTATGATTCTTTAACATTCTAGATCCCTCAAGATGTTTCCTTCACCGTTGATGAGCGAATGCGAATCCCGCACATAACTTGAAGTCATTGGTAGAGGCGGAGCGGGATCCAAACCAGGTTGCGTCGGTTTGAAACGTTAATATCGATAGTATAAACAATCTGTGTGCAAAATTCCATCTTTGGTGTCGTATTCCACAAAAAACACAACCAAAGATTCACTTATGCCGCAATTACATTACACTAAATTATATCGCCTAGTTAAGATTAAAAAAAGGGAAAGGAAACGTACTTGCTACCCAGTTAGTTGCCTAATTAGGAACCGATTTAGGAAAGTGTAATAGCATTGTAAGCACTGGGTAGCAAGCAAGCATCCTTCCCCGAATCCTAACTAGGCTATTGAATTTATAGTAGGGATTGATCACAACAAGTATAAATAAATTAATAAATAACGCCCAACGATCACATACATAGATCCTGGACTCGAAACTAGGATTCTCTGTACCTATCTAGGGACCCAGGAACTACGAGGACCATGCTCCCACAACACCCACACACAGAACAACTAACAAGAATTTGTGCTTTCTTTCTGTGCACAAATACTTGTCTTGTCGCGTGAATCGAACCCGCCACGGTCATGAGCCGACCCGCTCAACTACCACACCACAGAAACTAAATATAAGGTGTATTTCAATTGCAAATATAATCATAAAAATAATCAATAATAAATTAGGCATATCCTTCACGATTTGCATTCCAACGTTGACAAGATTTTATTATCACGGACGGAGTGTAAAAATTCTAAACGTGCCGTTATGTTTCGAGTTCATTGACTTCCGAATCAGGTTATCTTTTCGAAAATATTGAAATGTGTATTTATTACAATTTACAGTTTTTTTTCTTGATTTGAGAGCTGCTCGTTTGAGTAGATTTTCCTCCTCAACAGCTAGTATTTACTAAGCTACTAGTTGACTGATTTGGTGTCCAACATGTTGGCCAACGTTCTGTGGCGGTGATGTTGATGGCATTCTAGTCTATATCATCATCAGCAGCATGAAGTTATCCACTGCTGAACATAGGCATCATTATGGGCGGCCGTGACGCTTAACATCAGGTAAACGACTAGCTCGTCAAGTCATAAAAAAACGCTAAGTGCGGGTGGTCATCATCAACACCCTGAAGACGTCCACTGAACATACGCCTCCCCTAAAGAGCGCCACTTTGACCGTCTGCTTGCCTCTTGTATCTATCGGCTCCCGCGGTTTTCACCAGATCGTCGGTCCACCTAGTGGGGGCCTACGCTGCGTCTTCCGGTTAGTGGTCGCCACTCAAGAACCTTTCTTCCCCATCGGTTGTCAGTTCTACGAGCGATGTGGCCTGCCCATTGCCATTTCAACTTGCTAATTCTAAGAGCTATATCGGTCACTTTAGTTCTCCTCATTATCTCTTATCTCGCAGGGAAACATAGGTCTCTCCATAGCTCGTTGCGAGGTTAACTAATGAGGCCAACAGTAAGAGACCATGTCTCCGTGGTTGGGGTTGGTAGCCGGTCAACTGCCGGGGATTCTTGGCACCCCCTGCTCTGCATGCTGTGCGGGTGGTATTTTCCCCCAAATTGGTACTAAGGTTGTAAGTATCAACTCACCAGGCTGTGGCTTGTTGACCATCATCGGGCTGGAGATAGCTTTGGGAGTCACACTGTAACAAGGAAAACACAATCAGAATAGTAACTGGTGCAAGTTAGAACTGTGTACCTTTTGACCGAGCAAGCTAAGTCTCTGCCTCAACTCGCCTTTGCTTTCATATGTACTCACATACCGGGCATATTTTTAAAATAATCTTTACGGAACTTAGTACCTATCTACCTATGCGGGTTCTACAATCCCTTTTTTTTTGTCGACGGGGGTTTTTTGATTGAAGGAGTAGGTATTTCTCCCAAAAAGGGGGATCTTTGTTGCGGCGCCATTTACCGGCCGATTTTGATAATACTTGGCAGAAACATATTCTACATACGACATGTTTTCGGCCTGTAGAAAATATAACTTTAAAACCTAAATAAGTTAAAAATAGAAATTAAGGTGTTTACGCTATTTAGGTATCAGGATGCAAGCAGCCGCTCAAAGTGGCGCTCTGTGGGGGAGGTAGGCCTCCCCCACTGTTCAGCAGTGGACGTCTTTAGTCTTCAGGTTGTTGACGACGATGATGATGTATATTATAGTGCCTAGGTAACATAACAGCTTAGAATAGATACCTATAGAACCCCAGTACATTCACAAAATGTAAGCCGTTTAATTGGTGACATATATGGCACCGTACAGACGTTCGCGTGGTCAGTGCTCTGTGTGAAGAGCTCCCAGAATTATTTTGAATGATAATTGCGCGGTTAAATCGTGCCACAACACATCAGAAAAGCAGCAAAAGAGTTCTGGAGTGACTTTCTACTGGTAAGTTATTTATTTTCTTGCTTAAATCGTCTATAATTGCGTTGCTTGGAAACTTACCTTCTATAGTACTTATTCTAAACATAACACTAATGCAGTAATGTAGGCGGGACATTGTATGTGGACTATTGGAATGTACTACTGGGCAGTGTTGCCAACGGTTTAACTAGCTCTCCACCAGATTCTACTTCTAAAACCACCAGAAAACCACTAACAAAAACGGCCCTATTTTCGATTTCGCTAAATTTTCCACTAAACTAATTTTTATTAGTTTTTACCAGTTTTTACGAAAGAAAATAATGTATAATAGCAATTGTATTCAGTACATAAGAAAAAAAAATATATATGATAAAATTATTAGAATCAACAAGTCAAAGTGAGTTTCGAGTGATCACTGACCACCACGTATCTTGTAGTTCCAGGCATGTATGTACCCCATCGTAGGACATGTCATTGCTTAACAACATCAGGTGAGACAGTGGTCAAATGCTTACGACAGGCGCGGATTCAGAAATAGGTAGCCCAAACCAAATCCTGGTTATCCAAATAAAATAAAAATCCTGGTTGGTCCAAGTTTCTGAAACGACAGTGCGAGCGCAGCGAGCGCGAAAATTCACCTAGGTAATCAGCGCCATAGAAAAAGTATATGTAGAAATGAACACTATTGTAACACAAGGCACATAAGGATGAACGAAATTATAAACCCGCGAGCGGAGCGAGCGCGAAAAATTTTTCAATCACACCCGGACAGAATTTGGCAAAATAAATTTAGGAAGAACTCAAATGCTTCTGTGGTGAGCTTGACCACAAACCCCCTGAATCTGTCACTGCTCAGAAATATTAGTGTTTGAAACAACTTATTCCTTTCCCGTAATTTTTATCAAAGTCGAAACTTACGCTTACCTACATTAGAGCCTTTGAGCTTAGATGATCAACCGTATTCACAAAAACAACTTTGCCATTTTCTAATCCATCTTTCCATTTTTTAACTAAGCCATTTTCACACTATGTTGCGCTAAATGCGGCTCTATGATTAGGTATTTTGAGCTACTCTGTTCAAACTAAAACTACATTATTTGACAACAACTAATGCCATGGAATTCCACCGCCATATTACCAACTAGCTGACCCACCCCAGCTTCGCACGGGTTAATTAGTCTAACGCCTTATCTCAGTGTAAAGAAAGAGATAAGGAAAAAGATAAGGGAATAGGATGAATAGATGAAACGGTGCCTTCACCTTCATCCCTTCTCTCTTTCCCATAGTACAGGAGGTGGGTAGGAGTGGCTTTGGACCTAATACTGAAGGTTGCACGTCTGTTGTTTTAGAATCACACAATCGACAACCTCGAAATATTTACGGAACAATATTTAATGTACCCCTAACTAACAAAAAAAAATCGGTCCACGTGTTAAAGAATTACAACTAAGTACATAATTAATAATTATCATCCTCATTTTCTCTCCCGAGGGAACCGTGCTGGATTTCAGGGTTAAAAGTATTCTACAGCCTACCTCGTAATATGAACTTGGGAACCCTCCAAAAAAATTTGCAAAATATCTTCAATGTACAGAATTGGACCTGTTACAGTTTTATTGTAAGCAAAGATAGTAGTAGTAGTAAGTAGGTACATTTTCCTTGGGTTTGACTTCATGCGATTTCAATAATTTGAATCGCGAAAGTTAATACCTAATTTAAAAAAAACAACGGCTAATGAATAATTTTTGTCTGTAATTTCGTCATCGTTGGTTTCAGATTGATACGATTCTTAGTTCCGATTTCTTTGTTTGATTAGAACTACTACATAAAACACACAAAACACCACACCACCACCACTAAAAAAAACCACCAGCCACTAAACGCAATTTTTTGCCACTAAACGAAGAGTCGAAACCACCAGTTCTAGTGGTAAAACCACTAAGGTAACAAGAGGCAACACTGCTACTGGGATGTTTCTGGAATGGGGACTTTTCTTTTGAGGACGATAACTCAAGATGTATCATCATACATTTTGAGTTACCGTTTGGCGTTAACGCTAATGGAAAGGTATATTTGCTAGACTTGCCCAGTCAATGAGGAGTTTTATTTAAAAAAAAACACTAGTTCCGCTTCTTTTCTAGATGGCGCTGTAAGTACATAGTTTAAACCTTTCAAACCACAGAGTAGTTTAAACATAAGAAAATGCTTAGACTACCTACAAAGAAATGTCAAATTCAGTTGGGTGGACCACAAGTACATTGCCTGTAGTATCTCCTAAGTAGTCTGTGGTGTGTTCTTATTAAGTAAATTGAAGTACAGTAGATCTGCGAGATAGATAAACGTTAATATTATGATCCAAAATAAAGCTGAGGTATCCCGCAACGAAGCTAAAAAATAAACGAAAGAGTTTAAAGTTGTCAGTTAATATCGTGACACATTTCCTCTAACCTGTGGTCTATGCTAAAACAAGATTTTAGTATAACCACAACTGGCGCCATCTATTGGGTCATGCATAACATACAATTTTTTTTTATAAAAAGCCTCATTCAGGTTACCTCAAAAAAAAAAACTAATCCTCACCAAAGAGGTAATATGTAACTACGTACTAGAGAAGCTATTCGAAGCACAAATAGTTGTCATTTTTTGTATAATTAAACTAAAATCCGCTACAGCGCTTTACGAGATTAAATCGTCTAACCAACGATCCCAACACGCAGCGCTAGTGCAATAGCACATTCGGATCGTAATTTTTACTGTTATTCACTGCTGCAGGTGCAGTCGCTTTGAAAGCTGAGCATCGTATGAGCGAGAAGATGCCCACCGGCATATTTGGAGTGGTTGACAGTGCAAGTTAGAGATGTCCTGTCTAGTGCATACATAGAAGTCTTTGATCCTCATGATATCTTAAAAGAAAAGTCCCCCATTCCAGAAACATCCAAGTAGTGCATTCCAATAGTCCACATACAATGTCCCCCGCCTACATTACTGCACAATCATCCACTTAAAATGATAATGTGCTGCCGGAGCTCCAGATATTTTGGTTGTTATACAGCCGGGTTTAAATTGGGGTGTGGTTATGTCATTCTAAATATAGACAGTACTGGCGTACTCCGCATTTTAGGTACACTACAAGTACATCGGCGGACCGGGACAGTCCATTCTCTTTAAATGTAGCAATCAGAAAAACTAAGACAACTGGTAATTAGGTGGCAATAGGTATCTCCTCTCTTTCTAACGCATATGTCTAAGGCCCCCCCATACACGTTCAATCGTATTGCGTTAGAAAAAGAGGAGATACCTATCAGTTGTCCAGTTGATTATAATTTCCGGTTTGCAGCGCTGTACAAGCTGAATTGCGCTTTATTGCCTCGCAGCAATGGCCGCTATTTATTTCAATGTCTTCAGAGTGAATTTTCTATTTCTGGGGTAGTAATTAGTTTATTAAATCTGCGATGGTAGGCTGTCTTTGTTAGGAATTCGTATTTATAATATAAATGTTTGTTCTGTGTCTGGGTGTTACATTGTATTCTATGTATGTATTTACAAACAAAAAATTATCTAAGTATTGTATCAGTTATCTGGTTCCCATAGTACAAGCTATGCTTAGTTTGGGGCGCTGTATGAAATGTCCATACATTATTTGAAAAATATTATAAAAAATATATGCAAAATTTCATCCAAACTGGTGTAAAACCAACAAATGAACTGACATGGCTTTATTTTTGTTACATTAGTATAATATAACTGGGATCATGAAAACCCACGACTGATGATGATGATGATGGTGGTGATGAGCTAAAAATCTATCCGAATTCCACTAGCTTTTTATTTAAAAAACTGCAGTGATATTGGTCCATCCATCATCATGGTTCCATCGAGAGTGAACAGCTTAGGCTATCATGTAACTTGATTGCAACCAATAGAAACAAAATGTATGAATTTGACAGTTTCAATATGCAGTTTATGTGCATAGTTATTTTCAAATTCGGTATGACATTTCTCCTGTTGCATTGCTATCAAAGTTCCGTGATCATCCCGCAGGTACCTTTTAGGCAAGCATGCACTATCGTAGACTGAGTCATCACTTTCCAAAAGGTGTGACAGTGGTCAGATGCTTTGCCTAATAGAAAAAAACCAATTGGTCTAATAATAGTAAATTTAGGTATATTTTGGGAGCTGTAGCACCACAGACTTATGCATCAAAATAAAAAACAGCCCTCAAATTTGATATTGGTGGAAAAAATTGATTTATATTACTCATAAAATCAACACAAAAGTCAAGACAATGCAAACAGGATGAATATTAATGATTATGATTATACAATATATGATATTGATATGTATTCAGGAAACGGCATTTAGCTTAGTTTATATCTGATATTCATATTGTAATATTGAGGAAGTTAAGATTCTTTACGGTACAATAAAGAAAATCAGAGGTTTGTTAAGGCAAGTGTGCTATTTCGTTGACTGCATCGTCACTAACCCCGGTTTCTCATATGTTTGTTAAAGTTAAACTCATGTGAACTTAAAAATACTGAACACTCATTGGTTGACAACAACCGATGATCAACAGGCAACCAATGAGGGTTCCGTACTTTTAAGTTGATACAAAATTAACTTTAACAAACATATGAGAAACCGGGGGTTAACATCAGGAGAAATGTAGTCAAGCGAAACCCATTCTAGTACCTATAAAAAAACAATAAAGTTCACTTTGTCTAACTTTCATGTCTAAATCAGAAAGTGTCCTCGGTCACTGTCTGTCTGAAACTGGAAAAGGATGATGGGTTGCACAAGCCTCAGCTCAAGGCTTTGCATGCAAGCACTATACTCGCTATATACTAACTATAGTGAATCACAAATCACAAACAACATGAAAAAAGTTCTATGACCTTCTTCAGGGTTCCAATTTCTCATCAAAACCGGTTCAGGCATTTAGTCTTAGTACTATTCCAGCTTTAGCATCGTCATGACCACTGAAACAGCTGTGCCAGCAACCTAAAGCTGTTTTCATTTTAAAGAAGCTAGGATGGTTAGGGTAAATAGGCTAGGGGTAAATGCACAAAACACCCCTTGCGGGATGTCAGTGTATACCTTTATCAACCCCATTTAGAATAACATTAGCCATATATTCATAGGCCACATCGCTCGTAGAACTGACAACCGATGGGGAAGAAAGGTTCTCGAGTGGCAACCACGAACCGGAAGACGCAGCGTAGGCCGGTCCCCCACTCGGTGGACTGACAACCTGGTGAAAGCCGCGGGTAGCCGATGGATGCAGCAGGCGAGCAGCCGCTCAAGGTGGCGCGCTCAGGGGGAGGCCTATGTTCAGCAGTGGACGTCTTCAGGCTGATGATGATGATGATATATGGCAAACAGACATGGCTATCGAAGTTATTTTCATATGAGCCATCATATTGGTGTCTTTGTCAAAACTCTGAAGTTCGAAAGAGAGGCGAAGCAACCTGTAATGAAAATCTTCTGTTGCTGACTGAAACATGGAACATCTACATCAAGAACAGACAATACACGTAAAGAGTCACTCTAATATTTATACCTAATCTGTGTATTTTTAGATTAAAACAAGTTTGCATTTACCAAGTTGGTATCCAGCAAAATATATTTAAGTTTGGCATAGGTCGCAGAAAACCAGAATGTCTTAACAGATTTAAATAAAACTCAAGCCTGTTTAGAAGATGTACTAACTTATGAATGACTCATGTTATCTGCATCTGATCTATCTAATACTGAATGGAATTGATTTTATTTGAGCATACACATTTATTTTTAGGTCGCATTAAATGTCTCGTATGCCAATAGTCTTTGCATCAGAGTGTAAGTTATGGTCAAAAATTTGTACATGGTACATTTTGAGGTTGATTTTATGATGAACCCTGATATTGATCCTTATTTGAACACTAAAACATACAAGTTTGTAAATGAAGAGTTCATTATTATCTACACTGAATGAATTCACTATTTGTCCAAAGGGTTGGTTGTCTATAGTCACATAGGTCATAGTAAGTATCCTACATAGATTCAGGATTCACTAGGAAGCCTCAATAAAATCTGAAATTACACCAAGACCTAAATCGTTCAGACACAATCAAAACTTTCATACACTGTGCCAAACATTCTTAGACATTGAGAATATTGTTATTACAGCTGGCTCAGAACGAAAACAGCAAGGGAATACGCAACAAACATCGAAAGCTAATCAACCTCCATCGAGCTCTAAGCAGAAAAATCTGGATATTTACGCTAATCTCCGCCGACGGACATGCACGTTCGCCGCCTTGAATCTCCGCGCCAACTCGATGTATGTGTCTTGATCTGCGTCGATTTCCACTTCAGCCTTTAGAAGAGAAAACTTCATACGCCAGCCGTGGGCTTCCAACCCATGAACTAATCGCGCCTGAAGGACGATCCCTCGGCTAGCGTGGCGAGCACTAAGTCTCTGCTCGAATACGAGCATTATTGTCTTCTGGTCAGCTGAAATCCTGTCGCGTCAGGTTGAAAAAGATGAAAGCTCCGGATCCCAAGCGGTAAGAACGCCCGCGCGATACCACCATAGCTTCGACACGACCCGCCACAACAACCATTTGCGTAGACCACACGAGAACACAAAACGAAACTAAAAACTCTTTGCACAGTCACTTGTCCAACATTATTTTCAACGGCCACGGCACAGGAATAGCGATTGGCGACTGGCGGATGCAGTTACGATGCCACAAAGTCGCAAAAATAGGATTATACCGGTTCGCGAACGAAAAATGCAAGATTAAATGCGGAAAATAAACAATGAACAGAAACAAGTATGCGATGAGCAGCGGAGCGCGGTCGACTGAGCCCTGATTGGTTGCTAGATTGACGCTAGAGAGGCGAGCGATGCGATTGGATAGAATCCGGTTCGAGTCGGTTCGCAGGGGCCGCGGCCGGCTACGGTCGGTGCATTGGAGCGGGCAAGTCTTGTTGGTAGTGATGTGACACGGTTTTATTGCTATCCGATTACGGACAAAAACATTTTATCTTTACGTGGATAATATATATGTTATATGTAAATTCCCTAGTTCAATTATTATTAAAAATAGCAAAACTCGTTTAAATTCTGCACTTTCAGTTCTAAAATCGATAGGCATCAGTTTTATGTATGAGCGTATCAATCGATTGTAGTATACCTACGTCCATGATTGTAACAAACTCGTCAAATCTAGTTTCATGGTGAATAATACTTGTGTCAAACGGCAATTTCTCTCCTCGGCAACAAGCTTGGACGATTATCAGCAGTATCAATGGCCAGTAGGGCTTTCATCCCGGGAGTCTCGGTCTCGAAAATATCGAGTCTCGACGATTTTTTCGTATTTTCGAGACTCGAGACTGCTACCTCTAATCCCGGGAATAACGAGACTTCCGAGACTTAAGTCAAATTATTCAAAAATGTACTAAACTACCAGCATTTTTTATTTTTAACTGGATATCTGCAGAGATTGCAACTAGCCCTTTTGAAAAATAGCATAGGTCTTGACAATATAGGTTTCTAGCATGGTTTTTAGTCTGAGCTTTGATACTGATACAATATTCAAAGAGTCTTAGGGTGAGTCTGAAGGCCTTAATCACAGACAGAATAATCTAAGGTCTGATCTTACTTTCATTTAATTTTTAAAAGACTTATTTAATGTTTTCTCCCTAGAGAGGGTCCACACATTCTCCTTGGAACATTAAAATCTTCTGCGATTACCAAGCCACCTGCCAAGTGTATGTTATGTGTTATGACAGATCCTTTGATATGATAAGCGTCCAAAGTAGCGTTTTATGGGGGAGCCCTATGTTCAGCAGTGAACGTCTTTTGGCTTAACTACAAGGCTTGGTGATTCTTTACATCCTTACGTCATAAGTGTATCACCAGTTCGCACTAAGCGTTTTGCTGAGTCATTCATAGTCCGAACGACCAAGGAATGGAATGCTCTTCCAGCAATAGTATTTCTTCCTGGAACTTTTCAAGTAAAGAGTGAACGGGCATCTTATGGGCAAACGTGCTCCACCTTAAAAAACTTCTTCACTTACCATCAGGTGAGCGCAGCCATTAAGTGGGAAATTAATGGCTGCGATGTGTTCGTTGGCAGATGAAAAAATTATGAATCAAAATTTAAAAAAATTGGCATATAGTTGTTAATTTTGCTTGTATTTGAATTGTTAACAGTATGATTAGCTTATATTTGCTGCCTAAACACCTAGTTCAAGGTATGAAACCTATTTTTGATGTAGTCTCGAAAGTCTCGTTTTTCCCGGGAATTTCGAGACCGGCCTGAGTCTCGAAATTTTTTTCCCGGGACTCGAAAATGTAGCGAGACTGAAAGCCTTAATGGCCAGTGCTATGTACCACACTATTACATTGAAAGAAACAAATCACTTTATCGAGTAATTTTCTTCAGTTTATTACTGAAAATGGTATGAAATTATAAGTTCTAATTCTAAACAAGAAAGAAAGCAAATACATTTATTCAGGACATCACACAGCACTACATTACAATGTAGGTATTGTAACGAAAGTATACCACTACTGATTTATCTGTGTATGTGAAACATTTTCTGTTTGTATGTTAGTTTGTCTGTCTGTCTGACTATCAAGCTGAACTGATTTTGGCTGACACAATCACCATAGGGTACTTTTTATTTAGAAAAATTAAGAGTTACTGCGAGAAAACAGGTGAATATCGGGTGAAACTGCGGGGTAGGGGCAACCTGTAACTAATAACAATGAAACTGCAGGTAAGTAGATGGCTAAAAACTGTATCATATAGGCAGGTAAACAAAGATACACCTACGCGGAAAATAATAATAATTAAAAATTGCCAACAAAATCATAATTTTTAATATCGTCATCAGCGTCGTAAATCACACCTCTATTACCAAACACACATAACATACATCTGCGCATACACAGCCAGACCACTTACGTGTAATATATCCAGATCCAGACCTTAGACACTGTTGTTGAATGATTTCTTCCGTCAGAGAGCAATGAGATAATTTTCTATTGACGTGCAAGCTTATCACACGTCTAACTCTGTGTAGTGTGCCTTATGACTTTGGTGACTTAACTCAAACTGATTATTATTATAATATTATTTAATTTATTAAATATACTTGGTAACCGGTCTCTCACTCATAGTGTTTAGTGCATTATCATAAATATAAAGGCTGAAATATTGATGATGATAAAGAAGTGTTATTATTTTAACTGCGAATATTAATAACACATAGTTTTATTAGAATGTGTTTTATTTGCCATTTTAAACTGTATGATTGTATATGAACTTTTGCAAAGTCAGTCAGTCAGCACAGTACTATGAATGCTGTTATTTTGTTAGTTTTCCTTAATATCTACGGAAATACAATTAACAAATTCTCTAGTTTTACCGTGAAGTATTTATTGTTCTTACTTCCTACAAAAGTATTAGCTAGATCCAAGCGGTTCTAGGTTCAATGCTGGGGTGTATGGGTCACAGATAAGTAACTAGAGACAGAAAAATGTTAGCTAGCGTGAGTTTAAGTATGACTTCCGAATCACGAGTTCATGACAATACTTTTGCCACGAAGTCAGATCAGGTAATTGCTTCAAAATTATTAAGAGCACCCAAATATTGCAATTGGATTTGGTACTGCATCTAACCAGTATTCATCTCATTCTGATTCATCATTGTCGGCAACATGAAGTCTATGAAACTATAGGTAATTGATTGAATTAGCAGCGGTTCGTAGAGGGGTGATATGCCCCTGCAACCACTTCTCACCGATTGGTTACATCCAGTTCACGCTGAACTAGTTTTATTATGTACGGGGATAATCAATTGAAACTGCTGTTATTTAGAGAACTGGATATGTGCAGCTGTTATCTCTTTGGACTGTTTTATAACTGACAGACTTACAGCAATTACACAAACTTTCTCGTAACATGTTGGGGCTACTCTCCATAATCTTGTATCCACATGCAACCTAGGCGATTACGAAAATTATAAATGTACTTATGTTTTGTTTAGGAAAGCGAATGATGTTACAGGCTAGTCAATTGCCTGACGCCTATAACAGTTGCAGTTGTTGTTGAGTTGTGATATATTTTACTGCATATAAAAAATATACTAGAATAGCAAATTTTTATTTCAGTATGAGTGGATGCAGGATTTTTTTACGATGTAAATAATAACGTCAATATCAGGTCAATTAGTGTTTTAACATTAGACATAAATAGTAATTAACTAAGCAATGAAGCTTAGCTTACTTTAGCTCAAGCAATTAGCACACTTTCAATACCAATTAGTAAGTAGCACAGCAGTCACTTTACACCTGGCCATCTTCCAAAGCAGATAGCAGCTAATTTTAAAGCCAAGGCACATTACAGAATCAGTTTTGTATAACTTTACGTACAGCGCATGTAATCATCAATTTTCCTTCTCTTCGCAATTATTTTCTGTATATTATAAGATTTATGCTATTATAAGCTTTTGAATAATATGAATGGGCTACGAACTGCATCGATTTCGATGCAGTTCGTAGCCCATTCCAGTAAACGCTGAGACTGATTAATTAAATATACAAAATAAGTAGACATACAAATTCATCGGAATACGTGTTGAAAATGTTGGAATAGATTATTTATTTCTAATGTGATGCAACTTCTGGATAGAATAAAGAAACATCGATAAATTAAATTAATATTCACCAAAAAATAAGCAAGATTTATGATGATATTTAAAGCACTGTTTTAATCAAAATATAAGAATAAGCTCCAACGTATGTAGGTACACCTTGGCAATGAAACTAAAACTCTGGAGATCAAAAGCATTAAAGAAGCAGACTAACCTAAAAAGCCCACCGGTTTCGTGACTCAATGTTTATGTTAATGTCCTCAATTACTGGCTACAGGAGTGTCTCACTAACGGGATCTATTCTATAGCCTCGACGCAACTTCCTTAACACGCACGTAAATTACGTAATTACAGGTACAGGCACGTCCAGAATACTAAATAGGTCATGTAAATGCACGTTGCCGAACCAAACCCAAATAAATAATCAATTTAGAAAATACAATTTTAAATAATTATGTTGACCAAGGCATGTTAGTCAAACTCTTTTTGGCCAAATGTCCATGCCCCTTATCTAATCAAATCAAATCAAAATATTTTAATGAGTAAATGTAGGCACATGTACATATTTTCACACGTCATTAACATAGGTATTCATTATAAGCATAATGTCATAAAAATTATTCAATCGTTACCTACTGTTACATGTTATAAGCGGGGGTAGATCCCACGCTTTTTTGTCACTTAAATAATCATCTACCTTATAGTAAGCCTTATTTGTAAGCATTGATTTTACTGTTTTCTTAAATTTAGTTTCCGTCAAATTCAGAATGCTAGGTGGGATTTGATTATAGAACTTAACTTAATGCTATAGACCAAAAAAGACTTGCTCACCTTAGTTAACCTTGTTTTTGGCTGGACAAGCTTAGATCTATTTCTGGTACAGTATGTGTGCCCGTCACCAAGTTTTCCAAACGATTCAATATTTTTCCTAACATACATAATGTTAACATAAATAAAAAGTGAAGGCATTGTTAAGATACTAATTTTCTTGAAAAACTCTCTCAAAGAAGCTCGAGCCCCAAGTCCATATGCTGCTCGTATAGCCCGTTTTTATAATATGAATATAGCTTCAGCGTCAGCAGCTCTACCCCACAGCAGGATGCCATATGACATGATGCTATGGAAGTAGCTGAAGTAAACCAGGCGAGCTGTGCTGATATCAGTAATTTGACGAATTTTCCGAACCGCATACGCCGCCGAGCTGAGCCTACCCGAAAGAGAAGAAATATGTGGACCCCACTGCAATTTTGAGTCTATTGTTAAACCCAAAAATACAGTGGTATCAACAACCTCAAGTTTTTATTTTCTATGAAAAGTTCAGGTTTAGTCACCGATTTACTACGACTAAAATTTATACATTTGGTCTTTTTAGCATTCTGTATTGTATGTAATATGTATGTAACTACATATAGTCAGTGATTATGGTAATATCAAAGACTAGCCATTCCATTTAAAATCAAAACACCTGCGCTGTTCCAAAAACTAAAGTAAGCAAATTTTTTTTAAACAATTAATTTTGAAATATGGTGCATCGTATTAACCGCACTACTGAAACATTACAGAATGCAAAAAAATTAGTGAAACATTTCAACTGCTGTTCTAATCCGTAATTTTTAATATGACACTGTCATGAAAATCAAAAAGCAATGTCTTTATAACAAACATAGCTAATAAAACCAAAGTGAAAGTTTTAATCACGACAATTTGGTCTTTATAACTACGGTCAACTACGGTGGTAATGCCCACCTGCACTGAAGTTTGATAGCTCTTAAGTTCGCACCTATTTCTCTAGGACGTACCCCAACCCGTTGCAGTGGGTATGTCATAGAAGGATAAGTTCAAACTTAGGAGCTGTCAAACTTCGGTAACCGATAGACATGTCTACATGTCTAGTGAAGAAATAATTACGCTGTCGTTCACACGACGCACGACATAATAATAACAACCCTAATAAACTTTACAGATGTTTTCCGACACGAACGGCCCGCAAACCGGTTGAAATTTAATTTCACCTGTTTTTCACTTGATAGTACTCTTCCGAAAATGGGGAAATGAAAAATTATTTTTAGCTTTAGATATGCAACATAGAATTATTGATACCCGCGAGCGTATTACCTAACTCGCAACAGGTTTGCAACAGACGTAAATCGCGCGATGATTGCTGTCATACATGGTGGGTTGGTGGACAGTGGTGTCGAGCATGCTTGTATGCTTCGCTACTGCTGTTGCTTTGCTACTGCTGTTGAATTGCTGTTGCAAATTTTACATAACTAGCCCGCCGTACCCCGTTGGTTCTTATTCATCTACTTAAATTTCATAAAGTAACGATATGGGAAATATTATTCAATTTGCAAACATGAATAATGTCCGTAATAAATATTAATTTAATATTTGATTTTAAAATAAATTTCAATATAACTCAGTAGACAGCCACATTATCAGATTAATTATTCATTCATTAAAATTATAAGTCTTTTCCTGGCTACAGAATAAATAATAGTACAGGCCTGTTTATGAGATACCATCTAAATTACCTACTTAAAACAAACAAAACCAACGTCAGTGAAAAGGAAAAAAATTGGTATGATTCGGTAACTGTAACTCGTACGAATGTCTACGCTGTAACACATGACTGTTTATCTTCTTATCAACAAATAAATATATGACAATGTCCTACCCCAAATGAACTGAAACATCCGGAGATTAATACAACAGGTAACCAAAGAATTTATCTACAGTTCCATAATGAATAAACCACAACGGTAGTACCTACTTCTGAAAACGTTTAGCAATGAGTTCATCACCCCGAGTCATAAGACGTGTGATCAAGTGCACCAGAAACCACAATACATCCGGCCCGCGATCTAGAATGAACAGGTTATTCCTAGCCTAACAAATCTAAATATAGGCAAGTGCAATAACAACGAAAGTGTGGGAGGATGTTAACAAGGCAGAGGTTATAGGGTCATATTCGTTTTGTGAATACAGTTTTTGGGTCTCGAAAATACATAGAGTTGAGACATAAACTAAACAGATAAACTGAGTTTTTTTAAATATTGCAGGTTATTTTTGTGCTTAATCTGTATTCTGTTCACTTTTGATTAGAGAAAATTCACTGAAATATCGATGGCAATAAGTGGCACATTATAATAGAATAGAACGCAGCAGTAAAATTGAAAGTTATCCACTAAACAAAAACAAACATAAATAAATTCAAGTATTCCATTTCTACAATTAGTAAGCTCTATATCGGGATGTGTTTATAAAATTAACGACCAAATAGCTATGGGAACATTATGAGTATAAATATTCATTTTTTCCCGGGAGCTCTTTATTTTCCGAGTAAAAAAAGTATCGTATGGTAAACTCTGTAGTGTTTGTGTATATGCAAAATTAATATCTATTAAAAAAGGTCAAAAAGATCGCTGCAGGCTTTTTTACGTGAATGCAATGAAACTTGTTCTTAATGTAATGTTCACAGACATACCTACCCGAAAAATAAAAAGTAGGCATAGAAATAGCGTAATTCCTCTATCAAAGTAGGTATATACTATATACGCAAGTACTTTACTGGGCACATATTATGTTCAACATCTATAAATAGGTACGATTTCCCGTCTATGACATGGGCTTCAATTGGGCCCTATTGAGCAATCTAAAATGGTAAATAAGACGATTAAGGACATTGCCTACTCAATTCCAGAGTCCGTAAATACGGATGCGGGAATAATAAACCATTGTGTCGCATCCTTACGTTCTGTTTTTGTCATAGAGTTAGAGAGTAACGAAATTCTAGCTCTCTGGTTTTTGTCGTTGATAGACGAAAATCAATTTCCGCAGGTAATGTCGTTCCCATACATTTTGAGTTATAGTTTTGCGTTACCGCTAATGGAAAGGGATCTTTGCTAGAGTCTAGAGATGGGCGAATGGATCAGATAATTGATTATCGATATTCAAATGACTATACTTATCTAAGAGTTTTTGTTGCGCGTATATTTTTCTAAAACCTCTCTCCGTGGCAATCATACAAGCATTAGGCTATCTTGATCTAAAAATGGCGACTTGTCATACAAATCAACACCATTAATCACTGATGGTTAGTTTACGATTTTAAATCATTTTATTTAGGTTTGGGTCATTTGATGTTAAATAATAGAAAAAAAAGTATTACCTACGTAGAGGTACGTGTGATACCTTTTTACCGTGTGGCTCCAGGTGTGCGAATAGGACCACTACATTTCCCCGTGGGTGTCGTAAGAGCCGGCTAAAGTAATATCGAGGAAATGGGCATCAGCATTCTCCTCGATCTTCATTATAATCTACTGCGATCACCATGCCGCCTGCCAAGCGTGGTGATTATAGCAAACCCCTTATGATAAGCGTCCAAAGTAGCGTTTTATGGGGGAGGCCTATGTTCACCAGTGGACGTCTTCCGGCTGTTGATGTGTGTAATAGTCACTAGGTATCACGCTAGGTCCTAGTGTACGTAGCGTCCAGTATAAACACAGTCAAACTAATTTTGCAGTCAAAGTTTTAAGTGCTGCTAATTTGGTTTGCTAATTAATTATTATGTATTCAAATTCCTGTGTCACAGCTGAGTTTTTAAATTAATTTACGTGCATGCATACCGAATTCTTTACACGTGTAAGATATATGGTAATTTATATCATTTATTAATGAATAATGCATTCAGGAAACCATTTCCGAATTTTTAAACGATTACTAATCATACTACAGGTATTTAATAGGTAATAACTACACATATATATTATTATTATATCAATCATATTGAACTAGCTAATACCAGCTTTGCAATACCAGAAGTCTAAAGTCTAGCTACATTTTTACATATACTTTTAAACAAGAACTAATTCATAATCATGTGTATCATCAACCTGGGATTACCTTAATTGTTACTGCTCGAACTCCCTAGTTTAAACCAAATCAAAAAATAAAGAAAGAAAGTCTCAAATGCCAGTTTCTTAAAATCACATATTATAGGCTAAGGTGTCACTCTCACCTAATGGTAAGTGACGACGCGCTCGACGTTGGATCATGCTTGCCTAGAAGATACCGGATCACTCTAGCCTTAAAAACTTCCAGATTATATTTGTCAGGAAACAATTACATTGGTATGGTGTTCCATTTCTTTGCTGTCCGAATTATAAATGAGGGATCAATACGCTTTTTACGGATTCGCGGAAGTTCCACTATATACGGATGCCGTATTTTACTGTGACAGTCAAGCGAGCATCTGCCCTTTCACTCTAAAACCACATTACAGTCGCTAACGCTACGTTAAATCACTTTAAGGCATTCAGATTGCATCAAAAGCTTCGAGTTGCTTCTATCCGGTCTGAGAACGGAGGTTGATGACAACAAACATAACACGTGAATTGTAAATGTGAACACACTTGTGAGGAAACCAAATACACCTAAACGCAATCTCGGTCATCGCCGAGTCTCGTGACTTGCCATTTACCAGTTAAGCCTCGCTGTGATGTCTGGATGTAACCACTTTATTTGGCAATGCGTGTCAGTGGATATATCGTGGGGACTAGGTACTGAGTAATAAAAGCAGTGAGTAATAAAACATATGAAAATTGGGCGCATACAGATTTTAACCAGCTGACTCATAGAATAGATATAAAGGGGGAAGATGTACGTTCTTACTTCTTAAGGGCTTAGTCAAAAAGTGTCTAAAGCAAACAAAATTCAGCGATACAGTAACGTCTGATTTATACAAAGATTTGCTTGAAAATTCCCTAAGACGCAAAGGAAGATAGATTTTATAAACAAAACTGTACAGGTACAGTCGCGTTTTGGATATTTAGGAAATGATAAAAATCCAAATGGATGCGGATTCAAATCTCGATCATGGTTCAAATTTTTCCTTTAAAAATTAATATAAAGAAAAAGGTTAAGGTATTTACATAAAATCCTTAGTGCTACAGTCCTTTTCCCCTAATAATTGGCAGCATATTTCATATAAATAAAAAAAAATAGGTCTAGCATCGGGATTTTTACAATCGTAAGTATTATTTTATGTTTTTATTTAGATATGGGTATTATACTGTGGTTTTGTTACCCATACTAAGTATTTTTATTTTACCTACGACTGAACACACCCATGTAAAATCAAATTGTAATAGGCAATTTAACTAGTATACATTAGCAACAAGACAATTCTAGGATTTTTCCACTACTTAGCAGCTAGACGAATGATGAATATCAAATGTCATGTGTAATCAATCGACCAAATTGTCTCACATGACACTACAATTGCTACAACACGTTGATCTAATTTTACGGTGAGAACGCAACGGCTTTGAATAATAATGTGTGAGACTGGCTTCACGTGGCATTGTGCTGCACATTATTTTGCAGTATAAATCTTACTCAACATAATATCTTTCAATAAAAGTGGTTAAACATGAGTTGCTGGGTGTTATGCTAACATCCAGCCTCAACTTCGGCTCGTACATCGAGTCCAAGGCTCGTACATCGAGTCCAAGCTTTTTCGCAGCTAATTTAGTTAGCTGCGAAAAAGCTTGGAATCCTAGGGAAAGTGCGGCAGTATTTCACATCGGGACAGCTCCTAAACCAGGGGTGAGAAACTTAGGTTTCCTGCACAAATTGTAAAGTATTATGTACTGGTTTCGTGTTTAAATCTGGTTACGTGCAAATTGTGTACGATTTGTGCGCTTTGTCGAGAATACGCCGAGTCAAGTTGAGCGTTAGTTCCTCCGTATTGTCGCTCACAGTAGTCTTAAGTATTTATCGCTGAAGATACATCACAGCTCGGCCCGTTGAAGAAATTGTGAAGATTGCGAAATTAGATGCTATAATTGTTATGTGTGCGATTGGACGCTATTAGTTCATCATTAACAGCCTGAAGACGTCCACTGCTGAACATAGGCCTAGTTACGCTATTAGTTACTGTATATAAAATACCATGCCGTCAAACACCAACATCAAATGTCGTGTATTTGGCTGTATAACGACGGGTAAGTCTACCTCATAGATAACAGATAAATTTTACAATTTACGAACCATTCAACTGGTTGCCAATGCCTAAAGCAACCGCCTCCATCAATAACTCGAAAATATGTAACCGGCAATCCGGATAATTCAGGTATTCTATGCAGTACCTAGACAATGTACAGAAAACATGGGGGGGCCTCCAAGCAATGTATGAAATATATTAAGAATATTTTTGTTCTTCACTTAAGCCTTTAACATAGGCCAAACGCGTCTTTTTAACTAATCATACTGAAGAACCTATGAATTCTACAGACATGAAAAAAATATCACCAATAAGATCATTCTGCACCTGTACTTATCAATTGAACAAAATATTCGATTACTAGGTACATTATGAATAAAAAAAATACTTTTAGAACGCCTTTCCAGTCACACAGTGTACAATGCCGCGTAAAGGAAGATTGCGTCATTAAATATTTTTACACCCTCCGATAGGAAATTTAAAAATATACAAGCTCAATTGATCATTTTATTTTTAGAGCCAAAATTAAGTCTGTTTAGTAATATTTTGCGTTATTTTGCGGCGAGCCAAGGGCGAGGCCCTTGGCGGGGCGTGAATTAGTCTGCCCCGGCATGTGCCAACGGGTGGACGCGCTGCTGTTTTTTATAAAATATTTTACATGTTTTTCTTATTTGTATGAAAATTATCAATTAAACAGCCAATAAATAGGTATTGACTATACGAAAAAGTCGGTTTTAGAGCCATTTGATTAGTTCTTAGTGACTTTAATGTCAGTAAAAGTATTTGGAACAATAATAGATCGTTAGCACAGAAGGTCAGTATAGGTATTTTAAACTCTTTTGGCAGGGTAGGGTTCCAGTCGAACTAAATTAGCGTTAGGCCCCATACACGTTACATTTTATTGATCAATCTTTGTGATTGATCAATTTTATTGATCGTTTAGGGTTAGTATTGGTCAATGTTCTTCGGTTTACAGTATGGAGAAAACATTGATTTAAGTGGTCTCGTCAATTTTATTATTGATCTATAAAATTGAACGTGTTACCATCACCAGTTATCGGCTTCTTCAAAAATGGTTCGGTTTCATTACGTCGTAATAAATAATCACAGATGAGTACACGGTTCATTAGGTTTCCTTCAGTGAGCTCGTGAGGGACCCAAATATCGAGCTTTTTTGTGTACCTACCCATTTTTTTTCAAATGCGCCAAAACTGTTTTGTGGTCAATTCCCAGTTCTTCAGCTACGTCGTAACTACTGATATGCCGATCTTGCTCCACTTTTTTTAAAAAATGGCATCCATTTTATCCGTAATAGGGCGACCAGAGCGAGGTGCATCTTTGACATCAAAATTTCCGGATTGAAAACGCTTAAGAGCTTAACATACGCCAATGACCTTGAGCGTTGGACACAAAGTTATTAATAAGAGCCACCTGGGGCGCCACACTCGTAGGTTTGACAATGAGCTAGAGTTTGTCAAAGATTAAACCAATTCCAGATGAAACTCCGTGAAAAATATATCTACCTATTATAATAATATGATGGTGCCCGGTTTATTACTTATATAATATATATCTATCTATATTACTTATAATAAAACTGTAACAGGTCCAAATCTGTACATTGAAGATAATGTATTGAATTTTTTTTGAGGGCTCCATTATGATTGCCCTGATAGCTCAGTTTGTAGTAGCTTTGCCTTCTGAACTATAGGTTGTGAGTTCAATTCCCACCTGGGACAAACATTTGTGTGATGTACATCGATGTTTGTTCTATGATGGGTGTTGTATTGTATTCTGTGTATGTATTTACAATCAAAAAAGTATCTAAGTATACATTTTTTCATTTTTGTCAGTCTGTCTGTCCGTTTGTCTGTCTGTATCTTGCCTGAGCATTTCGCCGAAACTACTGAATGGATTCAAATGAAACTTGGCATGATTTTAGTTCATATTACGAAGTAGGTATAGGATATACCTACTTTTAATCCCGAAATTCAGCACGGGTTCCTCGGGAGAGGGGATAAAAGTAAAAATATGAACTTAGTTGTAATTCCTCCTCCTATCCTATACTATGGGAAAGAGAGAAGGAAGGGGGAAAGGTGATAGGTGGCGCACCTGCCACTGGTCAGAACCGCGGGAAGCCGATGGATGCAGGAGGTAAGCAGCCGCTCAAAGTGGCACTTTATGGGGAGCTTATGTTCAGCCATGGACGTCTTCAGGCTGATGATGATGATGATGATGATGGTGGTGGTGATGATGATGATGGTGATGATGATGATGGTGATGATGATGATGGTGATGATGATGATGAGGAGGTTAGTCTAAGGTTAGATAGTCCAGCCGACACGACAAATACAAACCGATAAAAAAGAAAATAATAATTGTAACTATGATTAGGTACGACTAGGTATATTATGTCTTGTGATGTAGGTACTAATAATAATAGGTAGCCACGTTACCACGTGACCAGTTGGCGTCCAATATTGCTATTACGCCTAGCTGCTTTACTGATACCCCCCATCTTCGAATCAGATTTTTAATGACACTGATGCACAGATATCTAATATACTACTTAGTCAAGACACGGGTAAATTTGAAAATACCTAAACGCCAATGTGTGACTGGAACAATCGTTTTGACCCATCGCCCTAATAAGTGGCGTAGTTCAGTAGCGTTTTTAATGTTTACTTAGGCTGGAACGTGGAAAAAATTTTGAGACGTTTGTGAACGAAATTTAAGGCCCCCATACACGTTCAATTTTATTGATCAACTAGCTTTTGCCCGCGGCTTCGCACGCATGTATTGTGTTATTTCTACGTTTAGGTAGTCTAATAATAGCTTAGTTCATGCATTTCCTATATAACAAACAAAAGCCCACAGACCTAAAATATTTACCCTAATATCTTACCTTAATGTATAATTATACTTACCTACATCTAAGTACTCTTTTAAAACATTTTTCATAAAATATTTCGTATCATTGGCTAAATAAAAATGTCGTCTAATGCCAAAATAAAAAAAACATCTACTCTCACATTATTTAATATTTGTTGGTATATGTATGTATTTAACTTCTAAAATGCTAAACAACCTGTAAAAATATAAATAAGAAACCTATATATTGTTTTGATTCTCTTAGAGTAGCGGTAGGTACTAATATTACTCTTTGGTCATTGTGGCACAGAGTGTAGTCGATTGTTTTTTTTTCTAATCTGTGACAATATGTGGTAACTTACAACTTACCGTTAGTAGCAAAAAAAATAAATAAATCGGCCATGTTGTTTAAAACTCCGATTCGTTTCGTAATGAAATCTCAATAATTGTCATCATTTTTTTTTAACGATATATCAACTTTAATATATCCTATTTTAAGCGCCGGTTATTTCTAAGCATATTAGTGAAAACCGCATGAAAATCCATTCAGAATTTTAGGAGTTCAGTCATAACAAACAAACAGACAAAGTGTTTAAAAAGTGGCTTAACGTGATCAGCGGCTAATTTTAAGCCAACCTGTGTCATTTTTTTCTTGATATCTTGCAATTATAGACTTTTTTATCTCTACAGTTTTATTATATGTATAGATAAAATTGACGAGACCACTTCCGTCAATGTTTTCTCCATACTGTAAACCGAAAAACATTGACCAATACTAACCCTAAACGATCAATAACATTGATCAATCACAAAGATTGATCAATAAAATTGAACGTGTATGGGCCTAACGCTAATTTAGTTCGATTGGAACCCTACCCTGCCAAAAGAGTTTAAAATACCTATACTGACCTTCTACGACTATACGATCTATTATTGTTCCAAATACTTTTACTGACATTAAAGTCACTAAGAACTAATCAAATGGCTCTAAAACCGACTTTTTCGTATAGTCAATACCTATTTATTGGCTGTTTAATTGATAATATTCATGCAAATAAGAAAAACATGTAAAATATTTTATAAAAAACAGCAGCGCGTCCACCCGTTGGCACATGCCGGGGCAGACTGATTCACGCCCCGCCAAAGGCCTCGCCCTTGGCTCGCCGCAAAATAACGCAAAATATTACTAAACAGACTTAATTTTGGCTCTAAAAATAAAATGATTAAATGAGTTTGTTTATTTTTAAATTTCCTATCCGAGGGTGTAAAAATATTTAATGACGCAATCTTCCTTTACGCGGCATTGTACACTGTGTGACTGGAAAGGCGTTCTAAAAGTATTTTTTTTATTCATAATGTACCTAGTAATCGAATATTTTGTTCAATTGATAAGTACAGGTGCAGAATGATCTTATTGGTGATATTTTTTTCATGTCTGTAGAATTCATAGGTTCTTCAGTATGATTAGTTAAAAAGACGCGTTTGGCCTATGTTAAAGGCTTAAACCAAATTTGTGCTACTCTCACAGACACTGCACTAGGTCCATAAACATCGCAATTTTTTTTCGCGGCTTGCGTTTCATTTTTACCTTTTTTGTCATAGAATTAAAAAAAAACAGGAGTGAGTTTTGATTGACATCGAACTGACGTACAGCAATGGCGGACACTACAGAATTCCCACTAGTATAATTTTACAGCGCGTGCCCGCCTAGTTGTTTCTTGCTCCCACACGAGGTGCTGCCTGAATAAGAACGTCTCCCAAAATTTTGGGTAAATAATGGGTGATTGCGTTAGCTCTATCTATAGAGTAATTTACTTTGATACCTAAAAATTATGTTTTACCAGTGTTCATTGTTTCAAATTTATTGTAAAAACTAAAATGCAAGGTCAGGTGGGGTAAGTGAAACGAAGGAGTACCTAAGTGAAACCCTATCGTAATCAATAAATCACGCAGTTTAGCTCTATGCTATGTGGCGAAATGGTTTCAATGCTCGCTTAACACACGCGTCACACAATCTTTCTGCTAGGTCATATAATAAAAAGAAATCTCTAAGTTTACAAAACACAACTTGGTTGATGCCATGAAGCAATTTAATAGTGTTTATGTACATTTTTACACAAAAAAATGCATGAAAGGGCGCGTAATGTGCGGTTAGTATTTGCAGTCACAGACGACACAGGTAATAAAATCAATCAAATACCTACTACATTACAAATGTCATTGTAAATGTCCGATGGGCGAAAATCGCGTATTTCACATCAACAGCTGGAAGACGTCTAGTGCTGAACACAGGCGTGCCCATAAAACGCCATTTTAGACGCTGATTATAGAGAGGTTAGAGGTTTGCCATAATCACCTCGCTTGGCAAGTGGCTTGTCATCGCAGAAGATTATAATGTTCCAAAGAGAGTGCTACTGCCCATTCTCTGGATAGCTCCTTAGTCTGCTCTTAACGGCACCCACAGAAAGAGATGGAGATTCGGCGCTTATAAAGTGCTATAAAGATACTATGCAGCTATTATTATATAAGTAGGATAATTATTGCGGATAACAGATAATAAAAACAAAACTGTCAATATAGTCACCTACAAAATAATCAAACCCCAATGTCAACCTACCGTCAGAATATTGAATCGGAACGTTTCTGTCAAAATCGTGAACCATTTTTAAAGTGATGTTTCATTCATGCAAATTGATTTTCAGAAATTATTTTCTTGAAAAGTATTTATTGCCGTCATTTGCCATTTCAGATTAAGGCTTTCTATGTGTAAAAAATTAGCGTCCTAGCAGAATTCACAAAGTGGACAGATGTGCAAGTTGTGATGTTTCACTTACCCCCTCTGACCCTAAATATAAAATGATATATTTTACTTTATTTATTTATTTAAGCACAAAACAAATTACAATCGAAAAAATAAGTGAAATGAAGCAAATAATTAGCTACTATACCTACAATAAGATTTATTCCGACTTATAAACTATTTGCAAATCAACATGGTACCTAGCTGGTTTTATGGGAAATTAAAAAGCATAAACTGGCAGTACCTTGACAATGAAATTTTTTGGTATGTTTGGTTATTTTATTCATGAATTAATCATTTAGCTGTTTTTCTGTTAAGCTGAGGACCTGTTATTACATGAAATGTAACGCTGTATTTATATTTTTCACAATAAACTCTTCTAAAAGGGAAAATAGACAAAATAATGTCTACTTACTTGTGAAATATTATTCCTTCATGTTTACGCCTCAGTACGACTTCTGCTGCATAAAATGCTGCATTCACCTACTGCACACACATTATTTCTCAAATATTTATTGCGTTAATCACTATTTCAATTGGATTATTTCACAAGAAACCACAATATTAAAAAAAAATTGTTAACCTGTTTGGCTTAGATCAAACGAAGCCAAATAAAAAACCCGGTAACGGTGACAAGGACCAAAGATATTGCGTTCATCTTTTTTTTGCTTAGTACCGAACGTATAGCACTATCTTTGTTGTCCATGAATGACGTCATATACTTCTGGGCCCTGGCGGACACCTAAACATGTGTGACGGATTAAAAAATTGCCATGTGAAGAAAATTACCCGAAACCGGCCAAAAAAAAAGATCTGACGTTGGTGTGACTTTTTGTATGACCAAAAAGCTACGCGATCTTGTAACAGAGTAGTCAAAATTTAATAACTTATGTCATTTTATTTTTCATCCCTCAGGGTTAGTCCTATTTGAATTTGTAAAAAACTATTACGACATAAATATATATATACTTTTACACGCTATTAATGCTATATTTGCTCCGTTTCAGTATGAAAATGGAACCCGTATAGGATTATTTTGTTGTGTATCTGTCTGTCCATATTAGATTCAACTTATAGGATACCTACCTACTTTACGATGACCTAGAGCTGGTGTGCATTATTTATCGTACAGGCTTAGAGTCAGATGTTGCCAAAAGATTACTAAATTTTTAATCCTAGCGGTAATTTCATGGTGTACGATAGTACGGCGAGCTTCGGCAGTGCAGTCCTTGCAGTTATACCTGCGCGATGTAATCCATACACTACAATAAAACATCGTCAGCAACGAAGTTGACGCCACTCCATATTATCCTTTATGCTATAGGGGAGAGGAAGGGAGAGCGAAAAAGATAGGGGAAAAGGATGAATGTATGATGGTAAACAGAGGCGCACCTGCCTCCATTCAGGCTTTTCCTCTCCCATTTCTTTCTTCCTTTGGATAGGGCTAGGGCGTAAAACTAACTAACCGGGTCGGGTCTGTTAGTCAGTCAATAAAACTGTTTATTTCGCACAAAGAATTATAGCCAGGCTTTTGCTGAAAATGTTTTATGAACACATCACTATCGTATTTTTCTACTTTACTTTTGAAATGAAACTTGCATCTTCCATTATGTATATTTGTTATTTCTTATACAAACTTCCAATACTAGTAAGTGTCATATGTCTTGACGCCACTGCTGCTCAACGGGAATTAACTGCTTTTTCGACATTTTCGTAATGGCTGGACTCCCCAGCAAACTCAATTTTCTTCGAGCGGAACCATCCATGATTGGCTGATGGTACCAACACTACCAACCTATCAAGTATCAACCAATCATGGCCCTTCTGACAGTTTGCCAACCAAAAAAGTCAAAAACACGTCTTAATTTGTAAAAGTAAGTATCTATTAATACATTTCATGACACTTTACTTTTTCTACGTTATAGAAAACCTGCCCAAATATGCACGATTAGTAGGTCCATTACAGGTAAAATATTTATTAACCTGAAAAAGACCAACACATGCATAATATGCATAATGGAAATATGCATTTGCATATAGTCAGTTCTCTAATTATGATCAATATAGGTGAATAACTTGTATTCGAACACAATTTCGTCATTCTCGCATACTTCCGGGTAATTTGCAAGTTTGATTGTTGGCAACACTAAGCTGGTTTTGTGTATTGATTGCATCTCAATAATTTTATCGAAAAAGCAAAAAATTAGTGGAATAATAACAAGCTTACTTGTGAAAAGTGATCCCTTGAGTTTTTTTTATCAAACTACTATGATTCCGACAACTTTTCGCAACGCAAGACAGCATTTTATAATTTTTTTTCTAAGCGTCTTGGGCGACGTCCGTAGCAGTAATGGCAGGCGATAGACTTCCTATGATGTGAGTGTGTGCGTGTCCGCTTGTACTTATTAGTGTTCCGACTTCCTAAGGGTACCTCGGTTCGGGATCAATTGGGACTCCGTCCTTCTTTTTTTATTAGGTCCATGTTTTTTGTAGTAAAATTTTAAAATGTATGGAGTTTCTTCATTAGATTCACTCATCTTCACAGTACGAAAAACAAATAAAAATGATGTCAGCGTATCTTTCCGAATTATTAATTTTCCACATTCTAGTATTATCCACATTATTATTTTTCCAAAATCTGCTTTTTTCATATTCTGAATTTTCTACATTACTAAATTTACACATTCTTAATTTTACAAATTCGTAAAATTCCATATTCTGAATTTTCCATATGGAAGTACAATCGTGATAAAATTGTTATCAATATTTTTTTTCGAACATGCTTGGAAATATGAGTATTATTTTGACAACCCTCTTCGGGATAAATCGAAATCGCTGTACTGGCGAGCAGCGGCCGGCAAAAGTTGTATGAAAATCCATATCTGTCGTGGTTTAGCGGCCAAATAAATTACATACAAAACTCGTATCAGTCGTGTAATTTAAAAATTGAAAAACAATCTTGCTAGCTGCCTTGCAAATAGAACAGATGAGAATTGAGGATAATAGATGAGAATTGATGATAATAGATGAGAATTGATGATAATAGATGAAAACTGATGCGAATTGACGAGAATTGGTGATAAAGAACGATAATTGATGAGAAACGAAGAAAATTGATGGGAATTGATGTGAACTGATGAGAATCAATGATAATTGATAAGTATTGATGGCAATTGATGAGAATAGATGAGAATTGGTGAGAATAGATGGAAATAGGTGATAGTTTTAATTTCTGCGCATTATTTGAGAAAAGTACTATACAAGCCTTGGCCACAACTAGCCATTGATGGACTTACGTATGTGTGTACCCACATTTACACGTTCGTCCATCAATGCCTCTGTTGCCAGCCGCTGCAGTAATGTACTATTGACTGCGGCTGGTATGGCCTACCTCAAAAGTGCTCGTGGTTTAACCAGGTGAACTGAGCAGGTGGACCACGTGCTCATACTGGGGCATTATATATTACAAAACAGGTTTTCCATCTGTAGATATACATACATTTCTGCATGTTGACTTATGTACAACAGGTTTATTATAATTATGTAAATAGTAGGTGAAAATAGGTACGTTAGGTACCTATAATCATAGACTTCCTATGTAAATATGGCGAATTCTGTGCCTATAGTAGATTATTACAGGAATATATGTTAATGTTCCATTAATTTTGCTTTGTGTATGAAACTGTACTTGTTAGGAAAATTAAGAATTTGTCCAATTTCTAAATAGGAAAACAAAGAATGCGGAAAATTCAGAATTTGTAATTTTAAGAATTTGGACTAATAAGATTGCGTATTATTAAGAAATCGGAAAATATAGAATGTGAAAAATCCCGAATATGGAATTTATCGCTGACACCATAAAAATCACACATTTTCCTAATTTGAATATGGAAATATCTTCTTTAAAATTTAAACTTTTAATGATAAAACCAGCCAGATACAAATAGTACAGCCAAAGAAATTTTATTACAAGTTCATACTTACTATAATGCGAAAAGACTTTTTCCTCAACCTAATAATATAAGTTAAAGTCACAAAAGTTTAAAAAGTGTTACGATTGATTGTATTTTGTAAAATATATTTTAAAAACATCTTGCTTAATTTTATTTAATGCAAGCCTCCAAAATAATATTTTTTTATGTATACTTAGATACTTTTTTTGATTGTAAATACATACACAGAATACAATACAACACCCAGCATCAGAACAAACATCTATGTTCATCACACAAATGTTTGTCCCAGGTGGGAATTGAACCCACAACCTATAGTTCAGAAGGCAGAGCCATTACCAACTGAGCTATCAAGGCCATCAAAATGGAGCCCTCAAAAAAAATTTCTATACATTATCTTCAATGTACAGATTTGGACCTGTTACAGTTTTATTATAAGTAATATAGATAGATATATTATATAAGTAATAAACCGGGCACCATAATATTATTATAATAGGTAGATATATTTTTCACGGAGTTTCATCTGGAATTGTTTATCTTTGACAAACTCTAGCTCATTGTCAAACCTACGAGTGTGGCGCCCCTGGTGGCTCTTATTAATAACTTTGTGTCCAACGCTCAAGGTCATTGGCGCATGTTAAGCTCTTAAGTACAATTTCCAGGGATTTTGTACCTGCTGGTACCGGCAATGTGTAAAATAATTATATAAGTTTTCCGCCAGGTTTCAACATTTAATTTTTGTTCTTATAATGGCAGTTGTTTTCAGAAACCAACCACTCTGATCTACTCTCTCTCTCTTAACTGATCTACTTCTGTTAGTGCCAATCCAGACCAGAGTGTCCATGCCTGCACTAATTTAACATTGTCAGCAATACAAGTACTAGGTAAACAAATTAAACACCATTTTCATTTTGTTATAATATAATATTTGTACTTCGCCTGCCTCCCTTCTATTACCGTCTATTCATTCATCCTTTTTCCCTTTCAATTTCCTCTTACACATAAACAGGGTAGAACTAAAAACTAATTAAATGATATGAATTTCTACTGTACACCATTCCTCACGAAAATGTTCTTAATAAGCAGGCAGGCACACAGACAACACTGATACTATAATGGTTTCTTTTTAGGGTTCTGTAGTAGCAGATGACCTTATAATTTTTTCATGTCCGTCTGAATCTTACACAGCCTCATTGCTTCTAAGTTATAAACCTGCACATGTGTGAAATTTTGCTCAATGATAGTTTAGGTAGAGATCTCATGTTCCAAAACAATACTAATACTAATAATAGCAATAAGTAGTAAAATTATAAATCTCTTTTATTTTGTTTTCAGAAACATCTAGTAGTGCCAATCCAGACCAGTGTGTCCATACCTGCACTGATTTATCATAGGCATTAATACATATACCAGGTAAAAACAAACATTATTTTTTATCTTTGATTATGTGTTAATATTTGTTTATGCTAAATGTCAAGCTTTTGGGGTTGCCGGGGGGTGTTGGTTGAAAAATGACCACAACAGTATCTTTGATAATTAGATAGACAACTATAGAACTCCCCAATGAAGTAGCAGTCAAAGTCGGTTTAACAATAAGCATTTTCTTAAATTTCAGGGTGACTGCGTATGAAATGGACCCTGCCTACTGTGGACGGAATCCTCACCCAACATATGGCACAGACCCCGGCTCTTCATCGCAGGCGTCCAATCTAAATTGGTTTATGATGGGGACGATGCAACTAAAATGTCAGCTCAGAACTTTTATAATAAGCACAAGCATAATAAACACAAAAAGTAATTCAATTACATATTATTATTTTTTTCAAATTCCTTTTTACACCTACAGTTCATAATTATATGCAATGGTGAATGTTATTCAATTTTAATTATAGTTACAGTAAATTGTATGATATTCACATATGAACTGAATGAGGTAAGTAATATAAGTACCTATCTACATCTTTCTATAGTATCTTGACTATAAGTATGTAGATATGTATATATATAGTTCTTAGTTAGGAACACAATCTCCAGATGGAGCTCTCGTCACTCACAGATAAAAAATAATGTTATAGCATGTTGGCAAAAAAAACCAATAAGACGGCACTCTATGCTATATGTATTATTTTTCTCTATGTCCTAAACCTTTATGTAGCACAAGTCCGATCCTGTATTGAATACTGTAGCCATCTCTGGGATGGTTCGGCTAAATACCAGCTCGAAGCCTTGGACTCCATTCAGAGATGAGCCAAAAGACTCATTGGTAATGATGCGTTGGTGGAAGCTAAGCTCCACAGTTTAGAGCACCGACGTAAAGTTGCCAGTTTATCGGTTTTTTATAGACTGCATTTTGGAGAGTGTGCGAAGGAATTACACGATCTTATTCCTCCATCTCCCTTCTTTCACCGGACATCAAGGCGCACAAAAACACGGCACCCATATATGGTTGAAATTCCATCAACCCGCACTAAGCGTTTTGCTATGCACTTTATAGTGCGAACAGCCAATGAGTGGAACACCTTGCCGGCGTCCTTGTTTCCAGCTAACTATGATCTAGGTGTCTTCAAGTCGAGAGTGAACAGGTATCTTCTAGGCAAGCATGCACCATCGTAGACTGCGTCATCGCTTTCCACCAGGTGAGACAGTGGTCAAATGCTTTGCTTATAAACAATTAAAAAAAATCGCCTTAACTACACTACACTGAGAAATACATTTTATTATTACCGGTGTGAAGTTAGCGGCCTAAAGTTAGCGGCCTAAGATAACCCTACCAAATTAAAAAGTCACGGCATCCGTCATCCTTCGGTATGGCTCTGTTGAGCCTGTCAGAAGAAAATCATGAACTCTAAGTACTCGCGAAATGAAGAAATAATAAAAATCTGTGTAATTTCTCGGTGCTATGAACGAAATTAAGACACCTTGATATGAAAAGTGGGCGTGTGCCGGGAAAATAAAATCACCATTCAATGGGGCTTTAAAAGACCTTCCATACGAGGTATATTTATATATCTCCAGGTACTTCTGAAATAAGGAAATAATAAAAATCTGTAAAAAATGTCGGTGGTGTTGCCGAAATTGATACACTTTAATATGAAAAGTGGGGGTGTGTATGGAAAATGAAATCAGCATTCAATGAAGCTTTGAAAGGCCTTCCATACGATGTACCGTTCTATATCTCCAGGTACTTCAGAAGAGAGGAAATAATACAAATCTGTAAAAAATCTCGGTTGTATTGCCGGAATTGAGATACTTTAATATGAAAAGTGGGTGTGTGTATGGAAAATGAAATGAGCATTCAATGAAGCTTTGAAAGGCCTTCCATACGATGTACATTTCTATATCTCCAGGTACTTCAGAAATGAGGAAATAATACAAATCTGTAAAACATCTCGGTGGTGTTGCCGAAATTGAGACACTTTAATATGAAAAGTGGGGGTGTGTATGGAAAATAAAATAAGCATTCAATGAAGCTTTGAAAGGCCTTCCATACGATGTACCGTTCTATATCTCCAGGTACTTCATAAATGAGGAAATTATACAAATCTGTAAAAAATCTCGGTGGTGTTGCCGAAATTGAGACACTTTAATATGAAAAGTGGAGGTGTGTATGGAAAATAAAATAAGCATTCAATGAAGCTTTGAAAGGCCTTCCATACAATTTGCATTTCTATATCTCCAGGTACTACAGAAATGAGGAAATAATACAAATCTGTAAAAAATCTCGGTGGTGTTGCCGAAATTGAGACACTTTCATATGAAAAGTGGGGGTGTGTATGGAAAATAAAATAAGCATTCAATGAAGCTTTGAAAGGCCTTCCATACAATTTGCATTTCTATATCTCCAGGTACTTCAGAAATGAGGAAATAATACAAATCTGTAAAAAATATCGGTGGTGTTGCCGAAATTGAGACACTTTAATATGAAAAGTGGGGGTGTGTATGGAAAATAAAATAAGCATTCAATGAAGCTTTGAAAGGCCTTCCATACGATGTACCGTTCTATATCTCCAAGTACTTCAGAAATGAGGAAATAATACAAATCTGTAAAAAATCTCGGTGGTGTTGCCGAAATTGAGACACTTTAATATGAAAAGTGGGCGTGTGTATGGAAAATGAAATCAGGATTCAATGAAGCTTTGAAAGGCCTTCCATACGATGTACATTTCTATATCTCCAGGTACTTCAGAAATGAGGAAATAATACAAATCTGTAAAAAATATCGGTGGTGTTGCCGAAATTGAGACACTTTAATATGAAAAGTGGGGGTGTGTATGGAAAATAAAATAAGCATTCAATGAAGCATTGAAAGGCCTTCTATACGATGTACATTTCTATATCTCCAGGTACTTCAGAAATGAGGAATTAATACAAATCTGTAAAAAATCTCGGTGGTGTTGCCGAAATTGAGGCACTTTAATATGAAAAGTGGGCGTGTGTATGGAAAATGAAATCAGCATTCAATGAAGCTTTGAAAGGCCTTCCATACGATGTACCGTTCTATATCTCCAGGTACTTCAGAAATGAGGAAATAATAAAAATCTGTTTAAAAATATCGATGGTATGGCTGAAATTGAGACACTTTAATATGAAAAGTGGGGGTGTGTATGGAAAATAAAATAAGCATTCAATGAAGCTTTGAAAGGCCTTCCATACGATGTACATTTATATATCTCCAGGTACTTCAGAAATGAGGAAATAATACAAATCTGTAAAAAATCTCGGTGGTGTTGCCGAAATTGAGACACTTTAATATGAAAAGTGGGGGTGTGTATGGAAAATAAAATAAGCATTCAATGAAGCTTTGAAAGGCCTTCCATACGATGTACATTTCTATATCTCCAGGTACTTCAGAAATGAGGAAATAATACAAATCTGTAAAACATCTCGGTGGTGTTGCCGAAATTGAGACACTTTAATATAAAAAGTGGGGGTGTGTATGGAAAATAAAATAAGCATTCAATGAAGCTTTGAAAGGCCTCCCATACAATGTACATTTCTATATCTCCAGGTACTTCAGAAATGAGGAATTAATACAAATCTGTAAAACATCTCGGTGGTGTTGCCGAATTGAGACACTTTAATATAAAAAGTGGGGGTGTGTATGGAAAATAAAATAAGCATTCAATGAAGCATTGAAAGGCCTTCCATACGATGTACATTTCTATATCTCCAGGTACTTCAGAAATGAGGAAATAATACAAATCTGTAAAAAATCTCGGTGGTGTTGCCGAAATTGAGACACTTTAATATGAAAAGTGGGCGTGTGTATGGAAAATGAAATCAGCATTCAATGAAGCTTTGAAAGGCCTTCTATACGATGTACATTTCTATATCTCCAGGTACTTCAGAAATGAGGAAATAATACAAATCTGTAAAAAATCTCGGTGGTGTTGCCGAAATTGAGACACTTTAATATGAAAAGTGGGGGTGTGTATGGAAAATAAAATAAGCATTCAATGAAGCTTTGAAAGGCCTTCCATACAATTTGCATTTCTATATCTCCAGGTACTTCAGAAATGAGGAAATAATACAAATCTGTAAAAAATCTCGGTGGTGTTGCCGAAATTGATACACTTTCATATGAAAAGTGGGGGTGTGTATGGAAAATAAAATAAGCATTCAATGAAGCTTTGAAAGGCCTTCCATACAATTTGCATTTCTATATCTCCAGGTACTTCAGAAATGAGGAAATAATACAAATCTGTAAAAAATATCGGTGGTGTTGCCGAAATTGAGACACTTTAATATGAAAAGTGGGGGTGTGTATGGAAAATAAAATAAGCATTCAATGAAGCTTTGAAAGGCCTTCCATACGATGTACCGTTCTATATCTCCAAGTACTTCAGAAATGAGGAAATAATACAAATCTGTAAAAAATCTCGGTGGTGTTGCCGAAATTGAGGCACTTTAATATGAAAAGTGGGCGTGTGTATGGAAAATGAAATCAGCATTCAATGAAGCTTTGAAAGGCCTTCCATACAATTTGCATTTCTATATCTCCAGGTACTTCAGAAATGAGGAAATAATACAAATCTGTAAAAAATCTCGGTGGTGTTGCCGAAATTGAGACACTTTAATATAAAAAGTGGGGGTGTGTATGGAAAATAAAATAAGCATTCAATGAAGCATTGAAAGGCCTTCCATACGATGTACATTTCTATATCTCCAGGTACTTCAGAAATGAGGAAATAATACAAATCTGTAAAAAATCTCGGTGGTGTTGCCGAAATTGAGACACTTTCATATGAAAAGTGGGGGTGTGTATGGAAAATAAAATAAGCATTCAATGAAGCTTTGAAAGGCCTTCCATACGATGTACCGTTCTATATCTCCAAGTACTTCAGAAATGAGGAAATAATACAAATCTGTAAAAAATCTCGGTGGTGTTGCCGAAATTGAGACACTTTAATATGAAAAGTGGGCGTGTGTATGGAAAATGAAATCAGGATTCAATGAAGCTTTGAAAGGCCTTCCATACGATGTACATTTCTATATCTCCAGGTACTTCAGAAATGAGGAAATAATACAAATCTGTAAAAAATCTCGGTGGTGTTGCCGAAATTGAGACACTTTAATATGAAAAGTGGGGGTGTGTATGTAAATTAAAATAAGCATTCAATGAAGCTTTGAAAGGCCTTCCATACGATGTACATTTCTATATCTCCAGGTACTTCAGAAATGAGGAAATAATACAAATCTGTAAAAAATATCGGTGGTGTTGCCGAAATTGAGACACTTTAATATGAAAAGTGGGGGTGTGTATGGAAAATAAAATAAGCATTCAATGAAGCATTGAAAGGCCTTCTATACGATGTACATTTCTATATCTCCAGGTACTTCAGAAATGAGGAATTAATACAAATCTGTAAAACATCTTGGTAGTGTTGCCGAAATTGAGACACTTTAATATGAAAAGTGGGCGTGTGTATGGAAAATGAAATCAGCATTCAATGAAGCTTTGAAAGGCCTTCCATACGATGTACCGTTCTATATCTCCAGGTACTTCAGAAATGAGGAAATAATAAAAATCTGTTTAAAAATATCGATGGTATGGCTGAAATTGAGACACTTTAATATGAAAAGTGGGGGTGTGTATGGAAAATAAAATAAGCATTCAATGAAGCATTGAAAGGCCTTCTATACGATGTACATTTCTATATCTCCAGGTACTTCAGAAATGAGGAAATAATACAAATCTGTAAAAAATCTCGGTGGTGTTGCCGAAATTGAGACACTTTAATATGAAAAGTGGGGGTGTGTATGGAAAATAAAATAAGTATTCAATGAAGCTTTGAAAGGCCTTCCATACGATGTACATTTCTATATCTCCAGGTACTTCAGAAATGAGGAAATAATACAAATCTGTAAAAAATCTCGGTGGTGTTGCCGAAATTGAGACACTTTCATATGAAAAGTGGGGGTGTGTATGGAAAATAAAATAAGCATTGAATGAAGCTTTGAAAGGCCTTCCATACAATTTGCATTTCTATATCTCCAGGTACTTCATAAATGAGGAAATTATACAAATCTGTAAAAAATATCGGTGGTGTTGCCGAAATTGAGACACTTTAATATTAAAAGTGGGGGTGTGTATGGAAAATAAAATAAGCATTCAATGAAGCTTTGAAAGGCCTTCCATACGATGTACCGTTCTATATCTCCAAGTACTTCAGAAATGAGGAAATAATACAAATCTGTAAAAAATCTCGGTGGTGTTGCCGAAATTGAGACACTTTAATATGAAAAGTGGGCGTGTGTATGGAAAATGAAATCAGGATTCAATGAAGCTTTGAAAGGCCTTCCATACGATGTACATTTCTATATCTCCAGGTACTTCAGAAATGAGGAAATAATACAAATCTGTAAAAAATCTCGGTGGTGTTGCCGAAATTGAGACACTTTAATATGAAAAGTGGGGGTGTGTATGTAAATTAAAATAAGCATTCAATGAAGCTTTGAAAGGCCTTCCATACGATGTACATTTCTATATCTCCAGGTACTTCATAAATGAGGAAATTATACAAATCTGTAAAAAATCTCGGTGGTGTTGCCGAAATTGAGACACTTTAATATGAAAAGTGGGGGTGTGTATGGAAAATAAAATAAGCATTCAATGAAGCTTTGAAAGGCCTTCCATACGATGTACATTTCTATATCTCCAGGTACTTCATAAATGAGGAAATTATACAAATCTGTAAAAAATCTCGGTGGTGTTGCCGAAATTGAGACACTTTAATATGAAAAGTGGGTGTGTGTATGGAAAATGAAATGAGCATTTAATGAAGCTTTGAAAGGCCTCCCATACAATGTACATTTCTATATTTCCAGGTACTTCATAAATGAGGAAATTATACAAATCTGTAAAAAATCTCGGTGGTGTTGCCGAAATTGAGACACTTTAATATGAAAAGTGGGTGTGTGTATGGAAAATGAAATGAGCATTCAATGAAGCTTTGAAAGGCCTCCCATACAATGTACATTTCTATATCTCCAGGTACTTCAGAAATGACGAATTAATACAAATCTGTAAAACATCTCGGTGGTGTTGCCGAATTGAGACACTTTAATATAAAAAGTGGGGGTGTGTATGGAAAATAAAATAAGCATTCAATGAAGCATTGAAAGGCCTTCCATACGATGTACATTTCTATATCTCCAGGTACTTCAGAAATGAGGAAATAATACAAATCTGTAAAAAATCTCGGTGGTGTTGCCGAAATTGAGGCACTTTAATATGAAAAGTGGGGGTGTGTATGGAAAATAAAATAAGCATTCAATGAAGCTTTGAAAGGCCTTCCATACGATGTACATTTCTATATCTCCAGGTACTTCATAAATGAGGAAATTATACAAATCTGTAAAAAATCTCGGTGGTGTTGCCGAAATTGAGACACTTTAATATGAAAAGTGGGTGTGTGTATGGAAAATGAAATGAGCATTCAATGAAGCTTTGAAAGGCCTCCCATACAATGTACATTTCTATATCTCCAGGTACTTCAGAAATGAGGAATTAATACAAATCTGTAAAACATCTCGGTGGTGTTGCCGAATTGAGACACTTTAATATGAAAAGTGGGGGTGTGTATGGAAAATAAAATAAGCATTCAATGAAGCTTTGAAAGGCCTTCCATACGATGTACATTTCTATATCTCCAGGTACTTCATAAATGAGGAAATTATACAAATCTGTAAAAAATCTCGGTGGTGTTGCCGAAATTGAGACACTTTAATATGAAAAGTGGGTGTGTGTATGGAAAATGAAATGAGCATTCAATGAAGCTTTGAAAGGCCTCCCATACAATGTACATTTCTATATCTCCAGGTACTTCAGAAATGAGGAATTAATACAAATCTGTAAAACATCTCGGTGGTGTTGCCGGAATTGAGACACTTTAATATGAAAAGTGGGGGTGTGTATGGAAAATAAAATTAGCATTCAATGAAGCTTTGAAAGGCCTTCCATACGATGTACCGTTCTATATCTCCAAGTACTTCAGAAATGAGGAAATAATACAAATCTGTAAAAAATCTCGGTGGTGTTGCCGAAATTGAGACACTTTAATATGAAAAGTGGGGGTGTGTATGGAAAATAAAATAAGCATTCAATGAAGCTTTGAAAGGCCTTCCATACGATGTACATTTCTATATCTCCAGGTACTTCATAAATGAGGAAATTATACAAATCTGTAAAAAATCTCGGTGGTGTTGCCGAAATTGAGACACTTTAATATGAAAAGTGGGTGTGTGTATGGAAAATGAAATGAGCATTCAATGAAGCTTTGAAAGGCCTCCCATTCAATGTACATTTCTATATTTCCAGGTACTTCATAAATGAGGAAATTATACAAATCTGTAAAAAATCTCGGTGGTGTTGCCGAAATTGAGACACTTTAATATGAAAAGTGGGTGTGTGTATGGAAAATGAAATGAGCATTCAATGAAGGTTTGAAAGGCCTCCCATACAATGTACATTTCTATATCTCCAGGTACTTCAGAAATGAGGAATTAATACAAATCTGTAAAACATCTCGGTGGTGTTGCCGAATTGAGACACTTTAATATAAAAAGTGGGGGTGTGTATGGAAAATAAAATAAGCATTCAATGAAGCATTGAAAGGCCTTCCATACGATGTACATTTCTATATCTCCAGGTACTTCAGAAATGAGGAAATAATACAAATCTGTAAAAAATCTCGGTGGTGTTGCCGAAATTGAGGCACTTTAATATGAAAAGTGGGGGTGTGTATGGAAAAAAAAATAAGCATTCAATGAAGCTTTGAAAGGCCTTCCATACGATGTACATTTCTATATCTCCAGGTACTTCATAAATGAGGAAATTATACAAATCTGTAAAAAATCTCGGTGGTGTTGCCGAAATTGAGACACTTTAATATGAAAAGTGGGTGTGTGTATGGAAAATGAAATGAGCATTCAATGAAGCTTTGAAAGGCCTCCCATACAATGTACATTTCTATATCTCCAGGTACTTCAGAAATGAGGAATTAATACAAATCTGTAAAACATCTCGGTGGTGTTGCCGGAATTGAGACACTTTAATATGAAAAGTGGGGGTGTGTATGGAAAATAAAATAAGCATTCAATGAAGCTTTGAAAGGCCTTCCATACAATTTGCATTTCATTATCTCCAGGTACTTCAGAAATGAGGAATTAATACAAATCTGTAAAACATCTCGGTGGTGTTGCCGGAATTGAGACACTTTAATATGAAAAGTGGGGGTGTGTATGGAAAATAAAATAAGCATTCAATGAAGCTTTGAAAGGCCTTCCATACAATTTGCATTTCTTTATCTCCAGGTACTTCAGAAATGAGGAAATAATACAAATCTGTAAAAAATCTCGGTGGTGTTGCCGAAATTGAGACACTTTAATATGAAAAGTGGGGGTGTGTATGGAAAATAAAATAAGCATTCAATGAAGCTTTGAAAGGCCTTCCATACGATGTACCGTTCTATATCTCCAGGTACTTCAGAAATGAGGAAATAATACAAATCTGTAAAAAATCTCGGTGGTGTTGCCGAAATTGAGACACTTTAATATGAAAAGTGGGCGTGTGTATGGAAAATGAAATCAGCATTCAATGAAGCTTTGAAAGGCCTTCTATACGATGTACATTTCTATATCTCCAGGTACTTCAGAAATGATGAAATAATACAAATCTGTAAAAAATCTCGGTGGTGTTGCCGAAATTGAGACACTTTAATATGAAAAGTGGGGGTGTGTATGGAAAATAAAATAAGCATTCAATAAAGCTTTGAAAGGCCTTCCATACAATTTGCATTTCTATATCTCCAGGTACTTCAGAAATGATGAAATAATACAAATCTGTAAAAAATCTCGGTGGTGTTGCGGAAATTGAGACACTTTAATATGAAAAGTGGGCGTGTGTATGGAAAATAAAATCAGCATTCAATAAAGCTTTGAAAGGCCTTCCATACGATGTACATTTCTATATCTCCAGGTACTTCAGAAATGAGGAAATAATACAAATCCGTAAAAAATATCGGTGGTGTTGCCGAAATTGAGACACTTTAATATGAAAAGTGGGTGTGTGTATGGAAAATGAAATCAGCATTCAATGAAGCTTTGAAAGGCCTTCCATACGATGTACATTTCTATATCTCCAGGTACTTCAGAAATGAGGAAATAATACAAATCTGTAAAAAAAAACCCGGTGGTGTTGCCGAAATTGAGACACTTTAATATGAAAAGTGGGGGTGTGTATGGAAAATAAAATAAGCATTCAATGAAGAATTGAAAGGCCTTCCATACGATGTACATTTCTATATCTCCAGGTACTTCAGAAATGAGGAAATAATACAATAATTTAATAATAATTTTTTACAGATTTTTATTATTTCCTCAGTTCTGAAGTACCTGGAGATATAGAAATGCAAATTGTATGGAAGGCCTTTCAAAGCTTCATTGAATGCTTATTTTGTTTTCCATACACACCCCCACTTTTCATATTAAAGTGTCTCAATTTCGGCAACACCACCGAGATTTTTTACAGATTAGTATTATTTCCTCATTTTTGAAGTACCTGGAGATATAGAAATGTGCATCGTATGGAAGGCCTTTAAAGCTTCATTGAATGCTGATTTCATTTTCCATACACACACCCACTTTTCATATTAAAGTGTCTTAATTTCGGTAACACCACCGAGATTTTTTACAGATTTTTATTATTTCCTCATTTCTGAAGTACCTGGAGATATAGAAATGTACATCGTATGGAAGGCCTTTCAAAGTTTCATTGAATGCTGATTTTATTTTCCATACACACGCCCACTTTTCATATTAAAGTGTCTCAATTTCAGCCATACCACCGAGATTTTCAACAGATTTGTCTTATTTCCTCATTTCTGAAGTACCTGGAGATATAGAAATGTACATCGTATGGAAGGCCTTTCAAAGCTTCATTGAATGCTTATTTTATTTTCCATACACACCCCCACTTTTCATATTAAAGTGTCTCAATTTCGGCAACACCACCGAGATGTTTTACAGATTTGTATTATTTCCTCATTTCTGAAGTATCTGGAGATATAGAAATGTACATCGAATGGAAGGCCTTTCAAAGCTTCATTGAATGCTGATTTCATTTTCCATACACACGCCCACTTTTTATATTAAAGTGTTTCAATTTCAGCCATACCATCGATATTTTTTACAGATTTGTATTATTTCCTTATTTCTGAAGTACCTGGAGATATAGAAATGTACATCGTATAGAAGGCCTTTCAAAGCTTCATTGAATGCTGATTTCATTTTCCATACACACGCCCACTTTTCATATTAAAGTGTCTCAATTTCAGCCATACCACCGAGATTTTTAACAGATTTGTCTTATTTCCTCATTTCTGAAGTACCTGGAGATATAGAATTGTAAATCGTATAGAAGGCCTTTCAAAGCTTCATTGAATGCTGATTTCATTTTCCATACACACGCCCACTTTTCATATTAAAGTGTCTCAATTTCGGCAACACCACCGAGATTTTTTACAGATTTGTATTATTTCCTCATTTATGAAGTACCTGGAGATATAGAAATGTACATCGTATGGAAGGCCTTTTAAAGCTTCATTGAATGCTGATTTTATTTTCCATACACATGCCCACTTTTCATATTAAAGTGTCTCAATTTCAGCCATACCACCGAGATTTTTAACAGATTTGTCTTATTTCCTCATTTCTGAAGTACCTGGAGATATAGAAATGTGCATCGAATGGAAGGCCTTTCAAAGCTTTATTGAATGCTGATTTCATTTTCCATACACACGCCCACTTTTCATATTAAAGTGTCTCAATTTCAGCCATACCACCGAGATTTTTTACAGATTTTTATTATTTCCTTATTTCTGAAGTACCTGGAGATATATAAATATACCTCGTATGGAAGGTCTTTTAAAGCCCCATTGAATTGTTATTTTATTTTCCCGGCACACGCCCACTTTTCATATCAAAGTGTCTTAATTTCGTTCATAGCACCGAGAAATTACACAGGTTTTTATTATTTCTTCATTTCGCGAGTACTTAGAGTTCATGATTTTCTTCTGACAGGCTCAACAGAGCCATACCGAAGGATGACGGATGCCGTGACTTTTTAATTTGGTAGGGTTATCTTAGGCCGCTAACTTTAGGCCGCTAACTTCACACCGGTTTTATTATTTATCATCTATAATATTTTTTTCAGTTATTTTGATTTAAACTAACTACTTAGCCGATTTTGATAAAACTTTTATGTGACCAATTTGAAAGTAAGTATATTATAATTACAAACAAAAAAAAATTCTAATTAGGTTTATAAATGATGGAGATGGAGATGGATGAGATGGAGATATGAGGAAACAAACGTAAAAAGGAAATTCAACCGAATTGATTGAATAAATCGAATGGAATTTTTCTTTGAAGTCGGTTCAAAATAGACATACAGAACCACATATGACAATATATTAGTTATTACGTAAATAGAACTGTCAAATAAGTTTATCAAATAGTTATCGAATTTTGCAAGCGCATATTGGCATTTTTACAAACGTTGGCCATATTTATGCGTATTGGACATTACGCCACTACCTATACGGTACGAATGTAGCTTGCATTCTCAGTGTTTTTCCTCTCACTACATTATTTGTGTCAGACGACAGTAACAGACAATAGTATAAAAACTATTCAGCTTTCTCTCCGGCGCAAGTCATATCTGGATAACTAAATTCTCAAGCCCACGCAGCTCAAATATCTCATTCAATCAGTCGGCCCGTATTGCTCCGTACTTTATATAGATATACGATGGTCCAATTGGTATAATAAATTGGTCTAATTTTAGGGTGTCGAGGACGAGTCGTACATCGTACATTGTTGCATTGCATGTGAGGCCCTTGTTGTTTCGTAATCTATGATAGTAGATTCAAATCGTTTATTAAATGTATCGAGTGTTATTTGAATAGTATCCCATCGTGTCGAACTGTCTACAGACAGCTAATGTTACTATTAAAAACTAAATATCGTTTAACCTGACACCTGACAAAACATTTAAGTACTATATAAAAAAATCCACTAAATACTTTCCCTTCCATTCTTTAAACTGTCTCTCCCCACCCCACTGTTATATTTAAGAAAACCACAAATATACGATGATTGAAAAAAATATCGACAAATGCACTTGGACAACACTAATCACAAACATCGTTGACAGCATGACATTGACAACGACAGCTATATTAATACTGTTTTTTAATTTTTTGCTGCTTATCAGAGGCCAAAGGAGTTCTTAATATGCAGCCAAAAAGGTTAGGTTACCTCAAAGACCTCTACAATACAGTATACCTCTTTGGGTTACCTTAAGCCTTAAGCTATCCTCCACATCATCATCAACAGCCGTCCACTGCTGAATATATAGGCCTCCCCCAGAGTGCCACTTTGAGCGGCTGCTCGCCTTCTGCATCCATCCAGATCGTCCGTCCACCGAGTGGGCGGTATCTTTGTATATCTCTAACCTTTAACCGATGCTGTTTCATAGGTACACTAGCCGCTCCTCACGGTTTTACTCACTTGGTCCATTCTAAGATATTTTTTTTGTATTTTTCACAGAGCCAGTTCCATCTAGCCCCAAACTAAGCAAAACTTGTAGGTACTAAGAAAACTAGACTTTGCCATCCTTATGAAAAATGCAGTAAGTAAGTAAAACATGTTTTCGAGAAAACGCGAAAACGAAAGTTGCGAGTTCTAGAGTAGTCAAGTTGCTGCATTCTTACTTCCCGAGTTTTTGGGTTCCAGGTGGAATTTTGATACGTGAGAAAAAAGAGAATATAGATTTCTTTTTGGCGATACCGAATATGTATCCAACTCAATTTTGCCATAAACGTTAGTTACTGCGTTCTTCACTACGAGGACAACCATAGTAAAGACCGATAGAATACTTACATACTATTTGTATGTAAATACACATTTAGCATACAATATAAACAACTCAAACACAGAAAAAAATAACGATGTTCATCACACAAATGTTTGTACTGACTTTAATTATTTGCGAAATTTTATCAAAAAGGAAAAAAGCATAATACCTACTGGCGATTTATGAATGCTAGAGGATCGGTCAACGAATTTCTCTTCCCACTAAGTAACTAGTTATCAAACATTTTTTTTATTGTTGATAGGCAAAGCATTTGACCACTGTCTCACCTGATGGAAAGTGGTGACGCAGTCTACGATGGTGCATGCTTGCCTAGAAGATACCTGTTATACGTGGCATTTTTTTTTTATCAACGATAGGCTAAACATTTGACCACGGGCTAACATTTCTAATGGGGAAAATAGATTCCTTCTTCATAACCAGTAATTTAATATAACAAGCATTTTATACCGACTAGATAACCTGTTATCAAACATGCCACTTGATAGCCATAAATAAGTGTTACCACCTACCACCATAGGGGGGACATTTGTGGGGCAGAAGCTAATCATTCTTAGACTAACCATATATTGGTACCTTGAACAAAAAACGGACCCAATGACTATACAAGGTGAGTTTGAATTGGGGTATTACCCCGAAAGGGGGTAATTCTACTCCCCAAGGTAGACAATATTTCTTTTACGACTTTACTAAATTAATAGTTTTTCATTGAAGAAATGCCATGAAGTTTACGTTCGAAGATAGCCCTAGCGCAGCTGGGTGGTTGAACTTTGTCCTTGACCGAATGCATGACCTGTGTTTAGAAATGAATTTATAGTATCTTGTTAACTCTCGTAGCGATCGCACGTGCAATTTTGTGAGTGGATTTATTTTTTAGTATGGGGGTTTGGAAACACGCAGTTTCAAGTAAGGCTCTCACAACATGTGGGCTATCATGGTCCCAGTCCCCCCCTTTCGGGATAACATACCAATTCAAACTCAGATTATATATCACAAAATACCACTTACCACAGTTCAGGAGAATACGGCGGGGAGGTGGTGACGAGAGACGGTGGCGGCATCAAGGCATCGTTGGATAGCTGTCGACAAACATTTATATACAGTACACTGTATAAGTACCAAATGTACTTGACTTGGGACTAGTGTGTATAGCACACTAGTCCCAAGTCAAGTTCGTAATGTGTAGTCCTAAGTCAAGGTAGTTTTTTGTTTTATTTAATCAAATGACGTGACGAGCTGGTCGTTCGTCTGGTCTTAAGCGACACGGCCGCCCATAACAGATTGCAGTGTCGGAACTCTAAATTAAAGTTTCGTGTGACACTGCGCACGTCATCCTGAGACATGAAACAGTCTAAAAAAGATTTCTAGGCTGTGAGATCAGTTCGTAAGTCTCATTTGCCCAGTAATTTCACTAGCTACAATGCCCTTCAAACCGGAACACAGTAGTGCTTGCACACTACTGCTTGGCGGCAGAATAACTGGCAAAGCAGTGGTACCTACCTAGACGAACCTCGCAGATAAGTCCTACCAGCTATTAGTATAGTGTAGTCTAAAATTCATAAAGAGTTTATCTATCTATCTAGTCCCAAGTCAGATACATAGTGTGACGTCACAAGCCCAGTTCGTACAGTGCAGTGCCAAGTTCATACAAGGTAGTCCTAAGTCATATTCGTACACACACCCTCTTACTAATGAATATTGTGAAGCGGAAAAATCGTTATTTACTGTTTTGTTTCCCTCTATCAAGTTTGAAATAGGCTAAAAAGAAACAAGAGAAAACACTGAGGAGCTATTCCACTGATATGCAGTGTTTATTAGTAAGGGGAACAGCGTATAGCCGCGAGAAGTTGGTAACATGTAATTCCAAGTCATGTTTGTAGCGGATTGGCAAACGAAGTTCGTACTGTGTAGTCCAGGTCAGATTTATAGTGTGATGCCAAGTCAAGTTCGTACAGTGTATTGTCAAATAAAGTTCGTACAGTGAAATGACAAGTTAATGTCGTACAGTGTAGTACAAAGTCAACGTCATACAGTGCAGTGCCAAGTCAAGTTCGTACTGTGTAGTCTAGTTCCAAGTCAGATTTATAGTATGAACTTGTGAAGCAAAGTCAAGTTCGTACAGTGTATTGTCAAATAAAGTCATTACAGTGTAATGACAAATTAATGCCGTTTAGTGTAGTACAAAGTCAATGTCATACAGTGCAGTGCCATGTCAAGTACGAAGTGAACTTTGTACTACACTGGTAACAAACCCAAGTCATTTTCGTACAGTACATGCGTCATCAAGTTCGATATACTCACAGTGGTGAGAACGGTAGCTTCGCAGCCAGGTTGGTACTTTTCAATGTCAGATCGCGGCCGCCGCATCACCTTCTCGCGATCTTGCTTGTGCTTGCGATCGGCGCCTTTTAGTTTGAATACCTGCAGGCAAAGACAACCGACTAAAGTGACCGATATAGCTCTTAGAATTAGCATGTTGAAATGGCAATGGGCAGGCCATATCGCTCGTAGAACTGACAACCGATGGGGAAGAAAGGTTCTCGAGTGGCGACCACGAACTGGAAGACGCAGCGTAGGCCCCCCCACTCGGTGGACCGATGATCTGGTCCGATCTGAACCGATGGATGCAGTGGACGTCTTCAGGCTCATGGTATTATACTATTAAAGTTGAAATCCTTTGAACAATGGCAATTCTCAACCCAACATTAAAAATTAAAGCGCCGTTCACAAATTCAATAAGTATTTTTATATACATCAAGTTTTTATCTGTTTTTTTTTTAAATATCTCCCATATTTTTAGAAGCAGGGAGTTAAAAGCTTTAACAACTATTTATTAGAAATCAAGTTAAACAAGGACGAGAGGAATGCCAATACATCAAGAAAACAGCGTAGATCAAAAATATGCCAAAAACTAGATGGCGTTGCAAAATGAGCGAGTTATACGGGTAGCTCCAATCATGTACCCAACTATCCAACTTTACGCTGACTGCAACTTATTAACCGTACGCCAACTTTTCATCTTAAGACTTGTCCTCTTACAGCATGCTCGGACGCCCTATAATCCCATGCATTTAGCAAACGAACGCAGAAAGGACAGTGTATGCCGAATAGAATCTGTCAACTTAACATTAACACAACGATTTTCAAGTTTTTTGGGCCCCTACCTTTACAATGTGAGTAAAATTAATCCCATCTACCCACTTACTAAATTTGAATGTAGAAAGTACTAACTAAATACCTTCTGTCATCAAATTATGAAGAAACTGAACGCCTCTTACATACAGTTATTTGACACACACGCCAATACCCACACCTACCTACCCTCACCTTGTCACAAGCACCCTTACCCACCTCATCCACATACCTACTTAACCCTCCCACACTCACAGTAAGGTATATTTCATCTTCACTTCCAAACATGCCTACACAGTTTTACAAATCTTCCCATAATAATAGCAAATAATTATATAGTTTATGTATATCCTTATTATATTAATTAGATACAATATTCACGTAACACGTTATATATATTATATTGTGTTTATTATATGTATTTATTTATTATTTATTTTTAATGTATTTATTCATATTTCTATAGTTGCCTTCACAATATTTTCGAGTGTTTATACAGATTCGTCTTATGTTTACCCTTGTAATACCTGCTTTCAAGTTTTTCGTGTAACATAATGTACCTACCTACAAGGAACCCACACTTGGTAACTGGCTCCTGTAACACAGGGTCTACCCTAGTATAGGAGCTAGTTGTTAGTTTTAATCTTGTTGTTAACCTAGTACTGCAAGATAATATTTATTTAACTATAACTATAGCTACGGCGGGCTAGGTTTAAAACGGATTTTTGGCATATTTCTGATCTGCGCTCAACTTATAACCCGCTCATTTTGCAACGCCATCTAATTTTTGGCATATTTTTGATCTACGCTGTTTACTTGGTGTATTGGCATTCCCCATACTTTGCGTGGAACAAAAACGCAATAAATTTTGTATGGTCCCCGACTTTGAGCTTACTAATGAGGCCAACAGTAAGAGACCACGTCTCAGTTCCATAAGTCATCATTGGCAACACACACTGATTGAAAACCTTCATTATCAGGGTTTTTTTCAATACTACGTACCTTAATCTGACAAGCGGCTGCGTGTAACCTCGTATGATCGTCACTAGCTAGATAAGTCTCCACTTGTATACGGAAAGGTACTCCTTTCTCGCCTCCATGCTTCTTTGCTGTAAACTCTGTTGATATGCAGTTCACCTGAAAACGATTCTTTCCGTTAATTAACCGGCCTGTTAGCTCAGTCGGTAGTAGCTCTGCCTTCTGAACTGTAGGCTGTGGGTTCGATTCCCATCCAGGACAAACATTTGTGTGATGAACATAGGTGATTGTTCTGTGTCATTTACAAACAAAAAGTATCTAAGTATTGTATCAGTTATCTGGTTCCCATAGTACAAGCTATGCTTAGTTTGGGGCTAGATGGCGCTGTGTGCAATGCCCACATTAATTTACTTAATACAAGCTGTGGTTTTTAAGCCGTGTGATCTCGCGGTGTGAGAATAGTACCACACCATCTCATCCCGTCGGTGCCGCAAGAGCCAGCTATAGGAATATCCAGGGAATGGGCAGCAGCATTCTCTGAGGTGCATTATAATCTTCTGCGATCACTAAGCCGCCTGCCAAGCGTAGTGATTATGGCACCCCCCTATGATAAGCGTCCAAAGTGCCGTTTAATGGTCTATGTTCAGCAGAGGACGTCTTCTAGTTGATGATTTGATGTGGGTTTAAACAGGATCAACTCTTATGCTCCCTAGTTTCAGGATAATCAAAAGTATACCGCATCGGGCGGTTTAGGCGAGGGCATTGACTTCGCCACGATAGGTTACCTAAAGTTTATAGTACTCCATCGACCTCTCTAGCTAATTTATTGATGTATATCTGTCCATCCAAAGGTTGTCTGGAAGAGATCGCTTGAAGCGATAACACCACCCATTCTGGTACCTTATCGTCAATGTTTTGTATCGTTAGGTACTTTGTGATATCATCTTTTGTGTGTTTTAATGAGAACAAAAACCTGCTGAACATAGGGCCTCCCCAGAGAGTGCTACTTTGAGCGGCTGCTCGCTTCCTGCAACCATCGGCTCCCCGCGGCTTTCACCAGATCGTCGGTCCACCTAGTAGGCGCCTACGCTGCGTCTTCCGGTTCGTGGTCGCCACTCGAGAACCTTTCTTCCCCATCGGTTGTCAGTTCTACGAGCGATGTGGCCTGCCCATTGCCACTTCAACTTGCTAATTCTAAGAGCTATTCTATTCTACCTTGATGTAAACTCCAACGTCTTTAGTCGGGTCCCAGAACACGTGTAGTGCGTTCAAGCAGGATGGCTGCTCAACTCTGTTCACACCGTATGAGAGTGGAACATCCACCTGTGGGCAAAAGTGGGCGTGGGTTAGGTTGACATCTAGTTCAAGGTGAGTTTGAATTGGTATGTTATCCCGAAAGGGGGGACTGGGACCATGATAGCCCACAAGTTGTGAGAGCCTTACATGAAACTGCGTGTTTCCAAACCTCCATACTAAAAAATAAATCCACTCACAAAATTGCACAAGCGATCGCTACGAGAGTTAACAAGATACTATAAATTCATTTCTAAACACAAGTCGTTAAACTCATTTAAGTGCATTCGGTCAAGGACGAAGTTCAACCACCCAGCTGCGCTAGGGCTATCTTCGAACGTAAACTTTACATGGCATTTCTTCAATGAAAAACTATTAATTTAGAAAAGTCGTAGAAGAAACATTGTCTACCTTGGGGAGTAGATTAACCCCCTTTCGGGATAATATACCAATTCAAACTCAGATAGGATAAAAGTTGGGCAACCTCTATAGTTTCATAAAATTGATGTATTATTGATTTATCTTACTTATGCCGTCTGCATTAAAGTTTCGACATATTTTAGTTTTTACACTTATCTCTCTTGGTCGTAGGAAAAAAGTACGAAATTATAATATGGTGGTATGTCCTAAGACCTAGAGTCCGAGTCAATGAATGAAGTTCCAACTATAGTAACTAGATGGCGTTGTAATTAACTGATACAGTTCTGGCGAAAAAGTTGGCATTATTATCGCTGTCTCTCTCCTTTTTTCTACACTTTTGACTTTAGAGTATAGACTAAAATCATAGAGAACTTGATTGTATGTCAATTTTTTGGACACTTTTTATATGAAGTGGACACTTTCATGCGAATGAGTCTGACAGATTTGTATAGAAAAAACAGTTGACTCGAGTCGAAAAAATGGTACGGTGCTTATCGCAAGCGTAGCTAATTACTATATGTTTGTTTCTTTCCTTCGCCACTGACGTAGCGATACGTGTGAGCAGTACAAATATAATATCGTTTTGATGATCTCTCTATGCTTTTAATCTATACTCTAAGCTTTTGACAGTAGTAAAAGTGAGAAAATAATATTCTTGGAGCTTTCGTTGGAACCACTTTTCCAATGGAGCGCGATAAGTACCTACACGCGTTTAGCGAGAAAAGCAAGCCAGACAAGAATAACGCGATACTGTTTTCTCACTTCCACTGTCACCTCGAAAGTGCAGAGTAAGCGAGACAGCAATAAAAAAGTTTTCTAATATTATCACCTCAACAATCCTTTCGCTTGGTCTCTCGGCGTGCCACTGCGCTATTTGCTCCCTCTCCATATATTGTAACCGACGCTCGTGGAAGCATATCTTTATCACGCTCTGTGGATAAATAAATAATAGAATATAATATATGTAATAATAAACATCATCCTCTTTGCCTTTTCCCATATTGTGGTCGGCTCCCAATCTAACATGTAGCGGCGAGCTACCAGAATTACAAGAGCGACTGCCATCTGACCTCGCAACCCATAAGGAACCAGTAACAGGGATGGTTAGATCAGGCGTCAGATTCTATCAGGCGTCTGACTGCTCGTAACGATTGCCATAGATGTTCTTATGCCAACCGGGACCGACGGCTTAACGTGCTCTCCGAGGCACGGAGCGATGGCATCGCAAATTGCACGTAACTTACTAGATAAGTCATTGGTGCAGGGCTGAGGATCGAACCCGGTGCCGTAAGATTGCGAAGCGCACATGCTAACCGATCGGCCACCATCACTTTAAAGCTGAATGAAATAAAAAAAATATATCTCCATTTCTTTCATTCCATTTTATTAGAAGAGTAGCACCAAAAAAAAGTATGAAAGGAGCCTAAATTCGAACTTATCCCTCTATGGGCCAATTCAGACAGAGCAGCAAAATGCTCGAGCACTTTTTAAGTGCTATTGGAATATCAACCTTAATCCAATTAGACAAGGCTGAAAATAGTATGCAACATTAAAATAGGTAAGATTTTAATGTTGCATACTATTTTCAGCTTTGTCTAAATGAAACAAGGTTGATATTCCAATAGCACTTAAAAAGTGCTCGAGCATTTTGCTGCTCTGTCTGAATTGACCCTATAACGTAACTAGTGCAATGCATTTGGGTACGTCCCTGAGAGATAAGTACGAACTGCCAAATTTTAGTGCGTCAGTATTAAGTCTGATTTTGACTTAAGTGCTAAAATTAGCATATTTCCAAACAATAAGCTAGTTGTCTGCTATTAAAAATTGAGAAGTCAATATTATTTTCATAAATTAGGTTAGTTATTAATTAATGCAAAAATTTAAAACATAAGTAAAATCGGTAAAGAAATCACGGAGTAATAAGCTTTTAAAATTTCTGGAGAGACATGACACAGTCTAAAAAGTTTTCTAGACTGTGAGATCAGTTCGTAGTCTCATCTGCCCAGTAATTTCACTAGCTGCAATGCCCTTCAAACCGGAACACAGTAGTGCTTGCACACTACTGCTTGGCGGCAGAATAACTGGCAAAGCGGTGGTACCTACCTAGACGAACTTTGCAGAAAAGTCCTACCACCTAGTAAAACTTTCCATCAGGTGAGACAGTGGTCAAATACTATGCCTATCAACAATAAAAAAATATATGAACCTGAACTTTTTTGAACTTTAACTAACCTTTAAAATCTTCCCTTTATAATGCGAAAGGTCGCCAAGCTTCTTTAGCTTGATCTCGTATGGCTGTCCCTGGTTGAGATACGTCAGGGATTCTTCGTTCTGCTTGGTGGCTATCGAAGTGGCGGCCGCCAACACGTATTGGAATCTGGGAAAGGGAACACTATATTTACATAGATAGACCCGTATGTTACTTTCAATAAGGTAAGAGCACTGGTAACCCCTACTTCCTTAGGAGGCTAGTCCCTAAAAACGCACGAATAGTCACTTATGATTGAAAAAATTAAACCTACTAATTACCTACTATTTGAGCAACGTTAAAAAAAATTCAGTTGCTTCATAGACGAGTCTACACTTACGCCGTGCAATACTAAACTTATACATATGTAAAAAATCGTCAATATTAATCAAAAACATCGAAATCAAACTTTTTAGGGTTCCGTACCCAAAGGGTATTCTAAGGCTAAGGCTCCGGTGACGGTCTGTCTGTCACTAGGCTGTATCTCATGAACCGTGCTAGTTAGACAGTTGAAATTTTCACAGATGATGTATTTCTGTTGCCGCTACAACAACAAATACTAATAAACAGAATAGAATAAATATTTAAGGGGGCTACCATACAACAAACGTGATATTTTTGCTCGTTTATCAGATGAGTCGTAGATGGCGCTGCTTTAAATAGAACTGCTACTCAACACTTGATGACAGGCATAGACAATAGTACGGAACCCTTCGTGCGCGAGTCCGACTCGCACTTGGCCAGTTATTTGTTATATGTATTTGCTTGAAACTATTTTTGGTAAAACTGTGAGACGAAAGCATAGATAATACATTCACCGTTAACGCTCCGGTCACAGAAATGATGCCGACGGTGCTGCCACTCGAATATATAATTTATATTCCCATACATGGAGCCTAGCCTAGGAGTGCGAACTTAGGAGCTGGCAAACTTTAGTGCACACGGGCATAAGCCTTACCTACATGAAATAAAAAAAATAACTAGTCCGCCATGTTGGGTCATCCGCCATATTGGATTTAGAATGACGTCAAATAACTAACCATGCATTGTCATCTGAACTTAACGTGTATGCATTTCATCTGAATCAGTTGAGGATAACTGCTTTAAAATTCAGTTGCATGATTTGACCCGACATATCACATCACATCACACTAATATTATAAAGGCGAAAGTTTGTGCGTATGTGTGTATGTGTGTATGTTTGTTACTCTTTCACGCTGTAACAGCTGGACGGATTTGGATGAAATTTGATATGGAGGTAGCTTATACCCTGGATTAAAACATAGGCTACTTTTTATCCCCAAAACGGGAACAGTTCCTGTAGGAACGCGGGTGGAACCGCGGGGCGCTGCTAGTATGTACATACATACAAACATTGCAAGTTAAGGCGAAGCGAAGGGTATAAGCAAACAAGGTGTTTTTGGCACGTTTCCTGGCGAAATTAGAGCATGTGGAGCTATGAATTTAATATATCATGTAATTCATATCTTTAAGGTGGAACGTTACACTCGCGCGGGAAATTCAAAAATTTCTTGCGTTCTTCTGCCAATAATAGCTTAATTACTCAACGTGATTACATGAAAACTAATTTTGCGCAAATAAATAGAGTGTATCAACCAACTACGATTAAAAGTATCTCCTAGATATCATTGGTTTAGCAACAAATGGCAATAAACAATTTTCTTCTTAGTTTTTCAGTCTATTGCCATTTGTCGCTAAACCAATGATATGTAGGTGATACTTTTAATTGTAATTTATTGATACATTATATTTGTTTGCGCAAAATTAGTTTTCATGTAATCACGTTGAGTAATTAAGCTATTATTTGTAAAAGAACGCAAGAAAATTTGAATTTCCCGCTCGAGTGTAACGTTCCACCGTAAGTCTTATGTCACGATTGCAAAGATAAATCAATTAAGCTCTGCAGACAAAAAAAATCGCAAACTTCCTTCAAAAAATTTGAATGTTCCTATTTTACTCAGTTACTATCGAATACCTATATATTTACAGAAAAATTAGATGTAATCCCATCAAACGTTCAGATCTTTTGATCTCTTCGTAGTTTAAAAAAATACAATATAAACACAGATATTCATTAAAACCGTCAAAATCAGTCACAGATAACCCCCAATAGATACCGCATGAAAGACGACGACCGCGCACCACGCGTTGGCGTAAATGGTTCTATATAAATCGCCGCTTCGCAGCACGGCCGTAGTTTCGACCAAGTATTAGAGTTCATTATTAGGGCGTCACTCGAAACAGCCAATAATAGCGCATTGGCTCCAGTCCCCGCAACCCGCGCCTTCCTCCAGTTTTGGTGAGCTAGGATCCGAACAAAAATCCCGTAATGCGGTATCTATTGGGGGTTATCTGTGAAATCAGTAATTGCGTGCGTTGTCGTAAGCGCCGCGCTGAAGTTCAGACTGAATTGATTTTCAAATCTACGATTTTAAGGTCGATGTTTCTTTGAGCATATTTGGACCTGCTTATCTGGCTATACCTTAAATAAAAGCTTGTTAAAAACCAGTGTGTTTTTATTTTAATATACCTGGTGTCATCCTTGAAGCTAGAGTCGGATCGCGGCTGCATGGGGGAGTGTAGGAACCCATCCAACGAGTTCACGGGCGAACACATCAGGAGGCCTGCATCTGTAACGAAAACACATCTCTTGAATGGGGATTTTTATTTTAGTTCATTGTTTTAGTTTTTGAAAATATAGAGCAATCTAAGAAACTTATTTATTTTTTTTCGTTTCTTAGCTTTCTATACTTGGTCTAATCAAGTAAGTAGATTAAGTGTTACTAAGTAAATGTGTTTAATTTTTCATGTAGGTATAATTGTTCTGTTATCTAATTCACCATTATGGATTAATTTTTCCGATTTTTTTTTTTACTTTTTTCAGTAGTGTGCAAGCACTACTGTGTTCCGGTTTGAAGGGCAATGTAGCTTGTAAAATTACTGGGCAAATGAGACTTAACGAACTGATCTCACAGTCTAGAAAACTTTTTTAGACTGTGTGATGTCTCAGGATGGCGTGCGCAGTGCGCGGTGTCACGCGAAACTTTAACTTAGAGTTCCGAGTGACACGGCAATCTGTTATGGGTGGCCGTGTCGCTTAACACCAGGCGAGACTAGCTCGTCACGTCATTAGGTTACATTAAAAAAAAATATTAGCGTAGCCTACTCTTTGACGTCGTTGTGAGGTGACGACGGCAGGTACATGCATGGATATTAATCACAGACCTAACCTTAAAAATGGTTATCCGAAATAACTTTTTTCTCCCACTCTAGAAAAATGATCCAATTTACTATTTAAATATATATTTAATGTATACTTTCGATACGTACAAGTATCATTCAGATACACGGCTTCTTTCTGCAGTTTCTGCCGGTCAAAATACATAGGATCTGCCATTCTTCTTTAGAAATTTCCCGTGTCTGATGACGTCATATGATTCTACTTCAACTTCAACTCTTGGTTAATGGCCTCTATGGTGTTGCCATTCCACCACAATTCTGCCAATGTCAAGTAGACCGACAAATCCAAGAATGAATAGTTCGCAGAGAGGAGGGTGATGTGATCGGTTTTATATTTTAGTAAATTCTACGTAATAAAAAAAGTTAAGTACTCCATTTGTGCCAAAGTCAATAATGTCACATTCACGTAATATCTTTTTTATCACTTTTTTTTGTTCATATGCTCAGGCATTTTTTTCATTTAGCTATGAGTGAAATCATAATAAGGTCAGATGAAGGTTGTTTAAGGTGGAACGTTTCACTAGCGCGGCAAATTCAAATTTTCTTGCGTTCTTTTGCCAATAATAGCTTAATTACTAAACGTGATTACATGAAAACTAATTTTGCGCAAATAAATAGTATGTATCAACAAATTACGATTAAAAGTATCTCCTAGATATCATTGATTTAGCGACAAATGGCAATAAACAAATTTCGTCTTAGTTTTTCAGTCTATTGCCATTTGTCGCTAAACCAATGATATTAGGTGACATTTTTAATTGTGATTTATTGATACATTCTATTTATTTGCGCAATATTAGTTTTCATGTAATCACGTTGTGTAATTAAGCTATTATTGGCAAAAAAGCGCAAGACAATTTGAATTTGCCGCGCTGAGTGAAACGTTCCACCTTAAGTGACTTCACGGAGTGAATCTTCCCTGTACTATTAAGTATTCTGTGGTCATACTTACTTTTGTTCTCCTGTTCACTTGGTGAATGGTAACCACTCATGGGCATCATCCCTCCTTGCATTGCCTGCTGGCACTGCATGCTATCTGGACTTCCTGCAACAACACCATCAGAATTGGTACAGTTTTGCTTTTGTTAAACACTTCTTCTTCCAGTGTAGACAAGCGGTCAGCCCAGCCCGGCTACCATGCGCACCGCGATTTTCTCGACACTTTATCTCGTGAGCGACCGTGACAAGACTATAATAGCGCCTAAGTGTGTCTCACTCTAACAACGACGACAAGTTTCCTCGAAGGCATATAGAATTTTAAGGCCGCTTAAAGGCTTCTGATTTGGCTTAACGACTGTTACGACAACAGCCGGGACCGACGGCTTAACGTGCCCTCCAAAGCACGGTAGCGCTGATGTAAATACCACTTTTTGTAGCGGTCACCCATCAAAGTAGTAACCGCACCGAACGTTAGTTGTGCTCCGCTATCACACACACACATTATACACCGAAGCTAGTCTAGATTTAAAAATATATATTTACGTCAGAGGGTAGTTTTCATTTATTGGGAGTCTATCACTTCGTACTTTAGGTATGATCGGCCGCGCGCCTGCTGGGCTGGGGCAAGCTCCACAGTACGTTGCCACTCGGCTCGCAGGCTAGTCGCGTCGCGATAGGAAGGGAGGCACCTTCTAGGTAGGTCAGTAACGACCTGAATTGAGCTTTATTGTGTTAGGACAAGAAGTCGCTATTTGTATGAATTATATTTTTTTTACAACTATATATGCCCGCGTTTGACCGCAATCTCACCTGATGGGAAGTGACGACGCGGTCTACGATGGTGCATTCTAGAAAGATACCTATTCACTCGCGACTTGAAGAGCTCCAGATTGTACTTATCGGGAAACAAAGACGCTGGTAAAGTATTCCATTCCTTGGCTGCTCGGATTATAAATGTCGAGTCAAACCGCTTTGTGCGAATCGAAGGAATATAAACCATAAATGGATGGCGTGTAGCTGTACGTCTTGTCGTCCGATTAAAATTTTTGAAGATTTTGCGGTGTGAACCTCCTGTACATAGTATACTATATATCTATTCTGTGGTTATATGTGTCCGCCGGCTGATGAAGACAATAAAACGGCGATTAAATATGAATATGATATTAAAACATGTCTGGCGTTAGTATAAATGCCACGCGGAAATTTAAAACCAATTTAGATAAATCAAATTAAAATTATTAAGTTTTGTATGTTTTAGAATTGATAAATAGAATTAATGTTTACAAAAACCAATTCGATCGGGTTTGGTCACATAAAGGTTAGTTTTAAGAAGCCTAAAATTTTTCTTTATACTTCAAGGATTGATATGTGGCAATCAGGGCCGTAGCCAGGAATTCACTTCGGGGGGGGGGTTCAGCTTGATTACCATAATTATATACCTACACGCATAGTCAAAACAAAATTTGCTTGTAATCATCATCATCATCAACCTGAAGACGTTCACTGCTCAACATAAGCCTCCCCCAAAGAGCGCCACTTTGAGCGGCTGCTCGCCTCCTGCATCTATCGGCATTCGGCTCCCCGCGGTTCTGACTAGGTCGTCGATCCACCTAGTGGGCTGGTTGCTTCTTATACCTACTCGTAATGGAGAGCTGATAAAGTTAGTATGAAATCTTTCGCAGCACTCGAGTGGTAAAATAGATTTTATAATAATTTTATCAGCTCTCTATACATCTAAGTACCTACCTATGTGTACAAGAATCAAACTCATAAATATGTTTTTAAACGGTGTCGAAAATCGATTAGTAATTTTGGCCGTAAGAATCTGTCATTGATGATTAAACAAAATATTGGTAACTACCTATTACCACATAACTGGTATCTGGTAACTGGTAAACAGCTATAGCAGAAACATTAAAAGCGCGAGCGATGCGAGCGCGAAAATTTAATATTTGCCATATTGTAGATATTTCAGAAAACACGTATGGCAATTCAAACATGAATTACATGTCAGTACAAACGCGCTTGCTATATGACAAAATACAGGAGAAATATTAAAAGCGCGAGCGAAGCGAGCGCAAAAATTTCTATGTTGGCCCTATTATATTTCAGAAAACACGTAGGTATGGCAATTCAAACATGAATTACATATCAGTCAGTACAAACGCGTTTGCTATATAACAAAGTACAGCAGAAATATGAAAAGCGCGAGCGAAGCGGGCGCAAAAATTTTTATATTCACTCTATTGTATTTCAGAAAACACGTATAGCAATTCAAACATGTCAGTCAGTACAAACGCGCTTGCTATAATTGCTTATAACAAAATACAGGAGGTACATAAAAAGCGCGAGCGTAGCGAGCGCGAAAATTTTTATATTTGTCTTATTGTATTTCAGAAAATATGTTTGGCAATTCTAACATTCTTGCTCTGCCCTTAGACCGGCGCAGATTTCAGGGGGGGGGTGGGGGGTGGTTTGAACCCCCAAAACCCCCCCCTGCCTACGGCCATGGTGACAATGCTATAGCAGCATTCTCCTCGGTACATTAAAATCTGCGATCACCAAGCCGCCTGCCATGCGTGATGATTATAGCAAGTCCTTTCCAATGATAAGCGTCCAAAGTGGCGTTTTATGGGGAGGCCTATGTTCAGCAGTGGACGTCTTCCACCTGATGATTTGATGTGAGCTAGTCAGACGGGCTAATAAAAACTTAGGGGGTCAAAAATTTGAAATTTTATCTATTGTAGGTATAGCATATTAATATTCCCGTAAAACAAACCAACAGTGTCAAATGTAAAAAAAAAACAGTGACTTGCATTTATGTAATACTTAAACTATAAATCACAAAAACTTGTTATGCATATTTCAATTAATAACGAGATCTTCGATTAATTTAAAAAAATATTTTCCTTGTTTTTTTTTTATTGTTTGACAGGCTTACGTTTCACCCACAGACCTAGGATATGTTCGTTTTAAAAGACTTACGAAACGTGGGAGCGAGAGGTACAAATCAAGTACACACTGCTCGAGAGGAAAAGAGATAGTGAAATAATGGCGAACGTGTCATTATTTTAGGCTAGTAATGACACAAGATTAGCACATGTCACCAAAATCTGTTTCACGACGAAGAGCATATTGATCATATACTATAACCCCGCTATCAAAGCGAAAAATACTACAATTGCAGCTTTTACATCTTATTCCGTGAGTGAATGTGACGTTACAAAACATACTAATCCGAACAAATACACGAAACACAGCTTTATCACAAATTTTATTACATTAATTTTGGTATGATATCCGGCTAAAATTATTTTCTGGATTGTAAATGCTCCTTCAGATATATCGCAATATTTCAGTGTTTCAGTTTTTTGAATTCAGCAATTTTTTTTCAAAATTTTGAAGGATCTCAGTAAATAGAATGCCTGTTATTTTATTTTAAAAACTTATGGGGCCTATAGGTAGGTTCAAGATTTAGTAAAAGCTATAGTTAGGTTGACGCAAATATTAAAAATCAAAATCATAACAACAGTTTTTTTACAAACAAAATTTCATAAATTTCTTGTCCCGCCTTCAAACTGTCATCGTTGGTCTTGTACATCCTAGGTCAATGGTTTCACCACTATTTTGCCTGATGATAATTATGCGGTCCAGGGTGTAACACGCTTGTCAAGAAGATACCTGTTTAATCTCGTTTTAATAACTCCAAATTGCATTTATAATCATAATAATTTATTCATAATTGTACGAAGTTAGGTATATGTTTTATCTATACTTATAATAAAACTGTAACAGGTCCAATTCTGTACACTGAAGATATTTGGAAATTCTTTTTTGTTGGAGAGTGCCTGTTATCGATTTTGAAGCCAAAACTATAATTTTTTCATTTTTGTCTGTCTGTATCTTGGTTGAGCATCACGCCGAAACTACTGAATGGATTCAAATGAAACTTGCCAAGATTTGAGTTCATATTACGAGGTAATAAGTAACAAAAGGAGGGAGGAGAGTAACAAAATTAAGTTAATTAAGTTTTTGTAATCTATACATATAATAAAACTGTAGAGATAAAAAAGTCTGTAATTGCAAGATATCAAGAAAAAAATGACACAGGTTGGCTTAAAATTAGCCGCTGATCACGTTAAGCCACTTTTTAAATACTTTGTCTGTTTGTTTGTTTGTTTGTTTGTTTGTTTGTTTGTTTGTTTGTTATGACTGAACTCCTAAAATACTGAATGGATTTTCATGCGGTTTTCACTGATATGCTTAGAAATAACCGGCGCTTAACATAGGATATCTTAAAATTGATATATCGTTAAAAAAAATTGATGACAATTATTGAGATTTCATTACAAAACGAATCGGAGTTTTAAACAACATGGCCGACTCATGTTTTTTTTTTGCTACTAACGGTAAGTTGTAAGTTACCACATATTGTCACAGATTAGAAAAAAAACAATCGACTACACTCTGTGCCACAATGACCAAAGAGTAATATTAGTACCAACCACTACTCTAAGAGAATCAAAACAATTTATAGGTTTCCTATTTATATTTTTACCGGTTGTTTAGCATTTTAGAAGTTAAATAGATACATATGCCAACAAATATTAAATAGTGTGAAAGAAGATGTTTTTTTTATATTTTGGCTTTAGACGACATTTGTATTTGCCAATGATACGAAATATTTTATGAAAAATGTTTTAAAAGGGTACTTAGATGTAGGTAAGTATAACACATACATTAGGGTAAGATCCTCGACTTAGCAACATGGCCGTGTAATATTCGGTTGGAGCTCTTTGAAGAAAATCTGACGATGGTGGTTGTGAATTTTGATTTTTTTACCAAAACCTGTGTATTTTTGAATTTCAATGTTTAATAAGGGTGGATTATTATTCCTTAAGTGTTCGTAAACGTGCACGAGTGTTGGCAAATGGTTCCACGTTTTTATAACCATCCATTTTCGTTTTCTCTTCAACGGCTTTTTAGAGTAAAATAAGAGTAAGAGCTTCAGTAAAATATCCACCATTTTACTGATGGCATTTTGACTGACAAAATAGGACTTTGACATGGCATAACCGTACAAATTTTTACTCACTTGACATTGGCAGAATGAGGAGTTTTATTTAAAAAAAAGAATTGGTGTTTTATGTATGACCCAATAGATGGCGCACTGTTTCCAGCATAGACCACAGGTTATAGGAAATGTGTCACGATACTGACTGACAACTCTAAACTGTTTCGTTTATTCTATTTTCGTTGCGCGATAGCTCGGCTTAATTTTGGATCATAATATTAACATTTATCTGTCTCGCAGTTCTGCTGTACTTCAATTTACTTAAGAAGAATGCACCACAGACTACTAAGAAGATACTACAGACAATGTACTCGTGGTCCACTCAACTGAATTTGACATTTCTTTGTAGGTACTCTAAGCATTTTCTTATGTTCAAACTACTCTATGGTTTGAAAGGTTTAAACTATGTACTTACAGCGCCATCTAGAAAAGAAGCGGAACCAGCTTTTTTTTTTAAAATAAAAAGCCTCATTATTGCTTAAAAGCGATAGAAAGCCATTAACGAAGAAGTGGTAGGTCTGTGACACATGGTTAGTGGCAAAATTGTGCCGTATTTGGCAGAAACAGTACTCAATATAAAAAAAAACCGTTCGGTTTTGATTTCTTCTTCTTCTTTCGGTAAATGAGTTTTAATAGTTAAAATATTTTAGGTCTGTGGGCTTTTCAATGAACTAAACAAACTGAGCGGTTATATTCTCTTTAGGACAAACCACAGGTTAGAGCAATAAATTATGAAAGACAAACAGACGGACAAGAAAGTGATTTTACATATAAGGGTTCCTTTATTTTAAAACTGTTACGGAACCCTAAAAATGAAACATTCTTTGCAAAAGCGAATCTGATTAGAGCTTTATACACATGTTATTTTCTCACTCCCACCACTATGTTGAAAGTGCAGTGGGAATGAAACAACCTGAAAAATAGCGGACTTAATATAAATGTCGACTCTTTTTACAGTGGCGTACGTAAGTACTTGTGATTTCTAATTAGTATTAACAAAATTAATTATGTACGCATCGTATAGGTAAATGCAATAAATACTCCAGCTGTAAAGTATGTATTTTATAAACTTATTATTGACACTGGCTAAATACTCAATTCGTATCGACCCAAACTTCAGAAAGTAAAAAAAATTATGTGGTGAATGCACAGAGTAAATTGTTATTTTCTCTAATATGTGAGTGAATGCAACAATGATACTCATTGGTTTTGAAACGAAAAGCGCGCGGATATTAAAAGCTGACGAAAACAGTGATTGTTTTGTATTTTTCTAAACTGCCTAAATAATAGATTACCTACCTATTATTTAGGTAGGTATACTTAGTACCTAAACAAAATTTACTGGAACCTCTTATGAAGACTTGAACGGTTTTTATGGTGAAAACACAAGAACATCTGTTTAAGTGAAAATGACAAGGAAAAGATCGACCGTATCACTGGTATGTAGGTATACCATATTATAGAACTTTTATTAGTTAGATGCCTAGACCTATCGTATATTTAAAAAAACTAACGTGTAAGTATAACGTAGGTCTAAGTAGGTACATATTTAATTAAATATTGTACCTATGATTTGCAGTTTCTAATCCACTATTTTATCAATGTGTAGGTGATCTGATGACATGTGAAAAGCCATACTTACCTACTACCCAAACAACATTTTTACACGTGTGCTACCTAATCTGCTAATACTTGCTGAGCTCCGAAAAGATTTAGTGGATTTTGTTGTTTGGTATATAGAAAATGCATGAACTAAGTTATTATTAGACTACCTAAACGTAGAAATAACACAATACAAGCGTGCGAAGCCGCGGGCAAAAGCTAGTTCTATTATAAACCTGAATAGGTAAGACATTAAAAGCAAAAATGCTGGTTGTAATAAAGTATGACATTATTATTCTATGTTTTTTTTATAATTTATAGCATTTGACCACTGTCTCAGCTGATAGTAAGTGAAGACGCGGCCTATATACGGTGGTGCATGCATGCATAGAAGATACCTGCTTGACTTGAAGACGCCCAGTTTATGAACTTATTAGATTTTTTTTTTCAATAAGAAGGGGAACATACTAGCGTTAAAAGAATCAAGAAGAGAAAAAATGTTTGGCCACCTTGTACGACATGACAGCTTCATGAAGAACATCATAGAAGGAAAGGTAGAAGGGAAGAGAGGAAGAGGCAGACCCAGAAGGGGATACACAGATCAAATAAAGGAATGATGTAAATAAAATAATAAATAAAAATAAAAAATCAAATCAATGACATCATTCGCCGGGCTTTTACCACCGCCAATGTTGCAGCCATTCTCGAACCGAATGGTCTCATGCGTGACGATGGTAAAAGACCCGACGGAATGACTCTGGTTCCCTGGAAGATGGGGCGGCCTTTAGTGTGGGACGCTACTTGCGTCGATCCTATGGCGCCGTCACACCTTCCCGAGACACACGTTAGGGCCGGCGCTGCAGCTAATTCTGCTGAGCAGCTAAAACGGCGCAAATATAGTAATCTCGGTAGCGGTTATATATTTGAGCCGTTTGGTGTTGAGACCCTGGGTCCGTGGGGACCGGGAGCTCATCGCGTTTTCCAAAGTCTATCAGAGCGCCTGGTCGATGCGACGCGTGACCAAAATGCTGGCACTTATTTGGCCCAACGCATCAGCATTGCAATTCCAACGTGGCAATGCGGCCAGCATGTTGGGTACGCTACCTACCGGTAGTGGGCTGGAGCACTTGGACTGTCTATAGGCCATCGCGGCTATTGTACAGTCCATAAGTGTTCTTTGTAGTAGGTAGTGTAGCTAGTTTAGTTTAGTTTAGCTTAGTTTAGTTTAGTTTAGTTTTTATTATTGTAGTAGTTAGCTTGAGTAATAAAGGCAATTTGCCCGTTAAAAAAAAAAAGAAAAGATAAATGTCATGTTGTACGGGAAAGTCAAAGCATTGGCTGAAAATAGAGAAAGATGGCGATTACTCCACTGACAAGAGCAGGCATTTTAAATAATAAGAAGAAGAGAAACGACATTTATTATTTCAATAATTTGCAATTCTACTATAATTGATTCGGAGTTGGGAAAACCCGGCAATGGTCCAAGTCAAAAATGCACCGTCCAGTAGCATTAGCCGTTAAAAAGGGGGAGTCTTCTTATGGACTTCTGTGCATTCGATAGTTAGATATTTTTATTTATTTTTATTGTGTTTTTATAAAACGGAGACTATCTTATTATTATTAGCCATTTCTATTTATGTTTTTAACTCAGAGTCTAACAGTTTTATTATTCACTGTTTTTAAACGCAGGTTTCCTAGGACTAACTATATTATTTTACAGTTTTTAAACAAAGTTATCGAAGTTCAGTTTAAAAATCGTGAAAACAAGGAAAATAGTAAAGTATTAGTCATGTTATCTGTGATCGATTCCCAAAAACACAACACACGTTTTCTTAACATTGAACTAAAACGAAATTAAACTGTTTGTGAACGCAAGTTATTCTTTTTTTTTTTACCATAATAATATGCTCTTCCGTGGTCCATCTTATCACTACCACAATAGTCCACAGACTGAACACCCAAGTCCAAACGTACCCAATTGCACTTTCCTCAGCATTTCTAAGCTATACATAACGCACTGCACAGAGAAAAAAAAAACACCGCACGGATTTTAAAAAAAAACCGACGTCCAATAAGATCTAGACTTGGTTATCGAATAAGACTGGTTTTCTAGTCCTGATGCTCAAAATAGACATTTTAATGAGATGCAATAATGTTTATTCTAAATATCGTATAAAAAAATCGACTGAGCCGAACGCCTGACCCATATATTAAGCTTAGTGACAGTTCCTATATATTGTATAAGTTAAAAAAAAAACTATGTTTAATTTTAATTAATTGTATAAAAAAGAGTGAATATTTATGATTTTTATAGCAGTATCGCCTGCTCAGCGTAATCTACAGACTAATTTGTAAAGGTAAAATTTGAATCACGAGCGGGACTTGAACCGGCATCCGTCCGTCCCTAAAGCCGGGACATGCTTTAAGAGTGAACGGCCTCTTTGTTTTGATTCCAGTTCGACGGCATGTAAAATGAGAATGTAACTCAGATATAAAATAAAGAGTGCTTAGATGACAGATGAGAGTGAAGAAAACAGAATGAGTCTTAGAACAAAGGATGAGTGCTTAAAGTGTCTTAGATGACACCTGACGCAGGAAAGTAAAATAGAAAGAATGAGTTTTATATTAAAGGAACGAGTGCTTAAACTTTTTTTTATGTAATCGTATGACGTGACGAGTTAGTCGTTCGATTAAAGTTCGCGTGACACCGCGCACTGCGCACGTCATCCTGAGACATCCCACGGTCTAAAAAAGGTTTCTAGGCTGTGAGAGCTACAATGCCCTTCAAACCGGAACACAGTAGTGCTTGCACACTACTGCTTGGCGGCAGTATAACTGGCAAAGCGGTGGTACCTACCTAGACGAACTTTGCAGAAAAGTTCTACCACCTAGCAAAAAAACAACTGATGGAAGAGAGTAAAATAGAGTCTCAGAACAGAGAACAGTGAAAAAAAAGAATGAGCCTCAATATTAAAGGAATGAGTGCTTAGATAACCACTGATGGAAAGAGAAAAAAAATAGTCTCAGAATAAAAGAAAGAGTGCTTAGATGACAGCTGACAGAGGAGAGTGAAAAAGAAAGATATCATCAAGGTATTTCTAATGCGCCCAACTTCCTTGGATATCATAGACTACAGTCCGGCCGCTGAGAGATAGTGTGACACAGACAATAATGAAAATCGAATGAAATCACTTTTTAGGGTTCCATACCCAAAAGGGAAAAACGGACCCTATTACTAAGGCTCCGCTGTCCGTCCGTCTGTATGTCTTTCTGTCCGTCTGTCACCAGGCTGTATCTCATAAACCGTCATAGTTAAACAGTTGCAACAAATACTAAAAACAGAATAAAATAAATATTTAAGGGGGCTCCCATACAACTAACGTGATTTTTTTTATAGATAATGGTGTCCGTGAGTGAGTCCGACTAGCCAGTTGTTTCTTTTGTAATCTGCGACTAGTACTTAACAAAAGAAAGGCAGTACCGATCCCATGTAGCAGCATTAGATGCAAGCTGTAGGGTTAGCACGGCCGGTAGACAAAACTGTCTTTCCCCTGTTTTACTCCAAGCAAGTATGAAGAAGGAGTTTTGGCGGGAACGCGGAAAAGTTCACGTCGGTGCATTGTATTATTTTACAAAACTTATGCTTTTTCCAGTGTTAATGTTTAAAATTGGTGGTGTTTTACGCATTAAGTGCTGAATTACGAGCATGAGTGTGGACAAGTGATATAATGTAGTGAAACGTGGTTTTTCGTGTTGCTTCTAAAATTCCATAGAAGCCTCTAGTAAAGTTGCCACCACTTTACTAGGGCATGCCTTAGACTAGATTATGACTTAGACTAGACTATGACTACTCTGACTGTGACTATGACTTGACTTTAAGTGAAAATTTCCATAATACGATGAAAAATTACAAAACTTGACACTGGCTAAATACACTATGTGTGGAGCCAAAATATAAGAAAAAAAAAAGTATGAAGAAAGTGACGTAAAACAGGGAAAGACAATATTGTCTATGCTAACCCAGCTGACGATGAATTCAGCTATTTTTTGACAACTTATGCAAGTTAAAAGACTATTAATAAACCAAAAAAAGCATTCAGGAAGTTTTCCATCTAAACTGAATATATTTATGAACTGCTTTAAATTTTGTATCCATTAATTAGCTCTATTAAGGGGTATTAAAAACGCACTAAAGATAACGTTAATTCAAAGATCATTATCAATTCAAAAAAACTTAAGACTACGTCCGTATTCTAAAGTGTCGATCGGTCGTGAATCGGCACTCAAATCGAGATATCACACTATATAAATCCGCAAGTTTGTATTGTCTATTTGTTCCCTCTTCACGCTGCAACAACTGAACGGATTTCAATAAAAGGAATGGAGATACCTTATACACTGGATTAAAACATAGGATACTTTTTATCCGCGCGTAAAACCGCGAGACGCAGCTAGTTATTCATAAAAATTATCATTTTATTAATGAATATAAATGAAGCTCTAACTACTACAATAATTCTAACTACTAATAAATGCTAGATACACTGCCTACTGCCAAAAACATTAGGGATGTGTACTAGCTGTGTTGACCTATAGATGAATTGCAATTCTGATACTATTAGAGTCACAACTGTCAGTTAGAATTTGAGCCTATTACGATCACTGACAGATAGAAAGGGAAAACAGAGTACTTTTACACGGAGTCGAATTTTATCATGCTCCATCCTTTTCTATCGCTTAGGATCATTCACGCTATCTTTCTCGCTTTGGGAGGGCCCTAAAAGACTAGTTCCCTGCTATTTTTTTAATTGCAACAATTAATAATACTCCTCAAAAAATAAACAGTCGTGAAAACAAAATTGAAATATCTCAAAAAATGACAAAGTTACAAGCATTTTAAAATACAGGAATAGAAAGAGACAGCTAAAACATGCAGTGTAGTCAGTTCTTGCTCCTTCATAGTACCTCATTATTAAGCTGTGGTAGCTTAAAATACAATCTCTTTGGCATGTGATGTCACAACATGCGTTTTCATAGTAACTGTGGGGAATCTCCTGTTTTGCGAGAAAGGGACAGGCGATGCCCTTCCAGAAATTTCGAAGCTTATTACTCCGTGATTCATTTACAGTGTTTACTTATTATTTTCATTTATTGCATTCATATTTAACCTACTTTATGAAAATAATATTTACTTGTTAACTTTTAATAGCAGGCAACTAGCTTATTGTCTATGAAAACTATTCATTTTGAATAAATATTGAAATAAGTGGTGGTAACTTTTGACGTGTTGATGATTTGGAACGCGTCTCAGTGGAACATTATACGATTTTTGCCAGTTCAAAACGCGGCAATTTCATATTAATTTCGCGCGGTTTCGTTTTCATTTCATAGAGAATAGATTTTCGCAGATTTCTCATGTAAGACAAGGAATTTACGTGGTTTCGAAGTAAGGAATCGTAAAGTGGTCATACAGAATTAGGGCCCTGAGCGATAAAAAAGGATAGAGCGTGGCGAAATGCGATTTCGTGCCAACTGTGTACAACCCATAGTATTGGTGACATTAAGTTTCTGCCTATTTTTTAGTAATCCCTTCAACTAAAAGTACTTAAAATCTAAAATCAGCTAACGCGAGCGGAAACGCGGCTTCTCAACGTTTTTCTTCAAATTCCTGACCTGTCTCAAGATCATGCATCTAATATGATTAATATGCTATACGTTATTATAACTAATTTATTTATAGAAATGCGGAAGACTTGATATTGCCAAGGCAGCTTCGAATACTATTGTCGTGTGTTTATTAATTTGTGCCTATTTTTTTGGGTCGTATTTTTTCTGGTTGGCAACACTGACTCCTGATTGGACGAGAGGATAAGTCGGATGGCTGAGCAGAAATGCGATCAATCTGTGATCACCAATGTGGTTGTGGTAGCCACATAATTTTTTTTATGAGAATGGATGACGTGACGTGCTAGTTGTTCACCTGATGTTAAGCAACACGGCCGCCCATAACAGTAGCATTGTCACTTAGTCTTTTTTGTTAACAGTGACATCCAAGGGGGCAATTGGCGGGAGCCTTGGCAGCGGTGCAGTGACATTGCGCAGGGTTTCCTCCCCCTCCATTTTCCGATGATGATATTTACATTTCTTAGAGACCTGGAGACACTTCGGCAGTCTTTTTAATCTGAGCGAAGAAGACGCCGCCCGGTCTGCCCCTTCTAGCTTGTATTTCCTGAGATTTTCGACGTTCAGATTTAAGCTATGCAAAGACTTCGCGAGTTCTATAGCTCATAAACCGACTAGTTTAAATATTTGTTGCGTCGATATATAAGGTAGCAGCATCGGTGAGAACATCTATTAGAATTTGCATCTCAAAAATCTTAATTTTACATTATGCAAAAGACGTTTAAAATCCACTTAGTTTGTAGCCTTGTGCACTATTAATAAAATCAATGTTATACGCATTATTTCCTGTAAGACATTTTGATAAACTAAAAGTTTTTTTTTAATTGTTTATATGCAAAGCATTTGACCACTGTCTCACTTGATGGAAAGTGATGACGCAGTCCACGATGGTGCATGCTTGCCTAGAAGATACCTGTTCACTCTCGACGTGAAGACACCCAGATGAAGAGCGAATGTCTGCAATTACTGAACCATAAAACCAACAACCTTGAAATATTTACGAGATAATATTTAAAGTACCTCCTTTCTAACAAAAAAGAGAATGATTGAAATCGGAGCACGCGTTAATGAGTTACAACAAAGTACATATTTTTACTTTTATCCCCTCTCCCGAGAGAACCGTGCTGAATTTCGTGATTAAAAGTAAGTATCCTATAGCCTACCTCGTAATATGAACTCAAATCCGAAGCCACGGCCCCTTAAGTGTGATTATCACATTGTGATTTGTAGCAGAGTATGTGACAAAAAGTAGCACAGGTGTGAATTATAAAAAGGAAAATCATATGATTTTTCACATGCTCCTTGTTGATCCATGCCTACTCCAAACGCTTGTTGATTCTTAGATCATCATTATACTCATGATCATCATCATCATCATCATCATCATTAGTCGGCTGTGGTTTTTTAATGATACTAAAATTATATATTTTTGAAAGTCTAATAATATTCTATTTACAAAACTAAACACATATTAACCGATTCATCCAAAACAAATGCATCTTGAATACACGAATTGTCAGATAAAGATAGATGAACTCTTTATTGACACCAAGATAACAATAAATTAAAAAAAAGAAAATCTTACAAGTAGGTACAACGGGCGGTCTTATCGCTAAAAAGCGATCTCTTCCAGACAACCTATGGATGGACAGAGATAGTTGAATGAGCATGGACGGTGGTACTACAAAATTAAAAGTTACTATAAAAATACTAAAATAAATATAAAATAATAGATTACTTAATCAACAATACTTAATAACTTAATAATAACTTTATTATTATAATAGAAATAAATATAGTTTCCACTTACTAAACATAATACAAATATTTACATGAACGTACATCACTTTATTGGTTTCCGCATAAAATCCGACGGCCTTGGCCGTTTTAATAGAAAATCCTAACCAAACTTTTGATAAACAGTAAGTTTTTTTGTTCTATTATTAGAAGGAACCGGTCCGATCCAAGTTAAGTCAGACATTTTTTTATGAGGACGCTGGACTCGTGCAAATACCAGGTTAAAAATAGATTAGAAATCAACTCTTATGATATAAATAGGAAATTAATTGTCGGTCTTTTATGATATATTATATGACTCGCGCTATTAAAAAAAAAAAAAATGACATGGCTTATGCAAATCAAGCTCGAATTTTAATGTGTCTGCATGAGTGAGATGGTTTTCGTAGTTATTTAATAATAGAAAGAAAAGAAAGAAAGAAAAATGTATTATTCGTGACAACAAGAAAATAAACTAGTAAAAAATTTACTTTTTTTTTTTTTATTATTATACAAAAATGTATTACGCGCTGTTGTTCTGTTTCGACCTTAAGGCGGCAGGTAGACCAAACAAAGTGTTTTTTGGCACGTTTCCTGGCGTAATTAGAACATGTGGAGTTTTGAATTTAATATATCATGTATTTAATTTCATTAAGTCGTTTGTGATGACTGCGAATACAAGATTAATAAATATAGCTCTATAGAAAAAAATCACAAACCAATCAAAAAATTTGAATGTTCCCATTTTACTGAGCTTCTACCGCATATATTTTTTAATATTTGCACGCCTGCTTGCAGGCTGAATGCACGTATCCATTATTTACTCTGTGATCTTGTACCCCTTGTAGTGTATTCTTGCAAATAAATAAATGATTTGATTTGATTTGAAAAATAAATTAGTGTATTCCCAACAAACATTCAGATGTCGTGATGACACAATAACTTTGAAAAATACTATATAACCATAGATATTAATTAAAAACCGTCAAAATCAGTCATTTCGTGCGTTGTCTTTGTCGTAAGCGCCGCGCTGAAGTGCAGACTGAATTGATATTTACGACTACGATGTTAAGAGCCAATACAACGCCAAATTGCTTAAAACGGCTTAGCTTGAAGCAGTATCCTGTCAACAATATTGCAACAATGACTTTGAAATTAATATATGGTAAAGTCCAGGACTAATGCTACTGCAAATGTATAGTGAAACACGAATTAATAAAATTTTCTCGATAGAAAAAAATTACAAAGTTACCTCCAAACCGTACAAATAAACAGCGATTATTCAATGAATACTTTAAATAAGATCATGAAACTTTGTGTAGTAGTTGAATTAAATATAATGGAGGGCTTATGTGTAGCGGATTTTTAAAATACCCATTATATTCAGTGTAATAATAAATTACCTAAACTATTGCGCGTTGGAACCAGTTTAACTTAGACCGCCCCTGCCGCTCGGCCCCTGGCTCATCCCCGCTTTGGCCTAGTACTATACATCTATTCTGTGGCTTTGACGTGAATTTGCGCTGGCCTTGCACAAGCCCTTAAGGTTGATGTTTCTTTGAACGGATTTGGACCTGCTTATCTGGCTCTACCCGTCACCTTAAAGCCCTATTCAAACCGGCGTGGTATTCTTACCGCGGTGGGTAGCGGTATCCCGCGCGGGATTCCGCCCGGGTATTTTGAGAACACTAAAACAGTTCACAATTCATGAAAACCTGGTTCTAACTCGATGGTCTTTCAAAATGCCATAGTAAGCTGGTGTCATCGGATATACACCTCCATGCCAAATCTCAGCTCAATCAGACCGCAAGAAGTCGTCCTATAATAGCTTCCAAGATTACAAAAACAATTAGATAAATAAATAAAGTAAAACCTATTCAGAAGTTTCCATGTCTAGACGTGATAAACACGCAGAGTAGACATAAATTCCAAAATAAAAACAGTCTTCAGTGTTTCTTTATAGTCCCAGTCCAAATTAATTTTAAATATCTTCAGAATCTGGCTTTATTGATGTGTTATGGTAGTAATAGAATAGATTAAACGGTTATTATTAGGCGAATGTCCTGATTCTTGATTCCCTCAAACACAGAATACTTACAAGTAGTATGTTTCACACATTTCGCGAGTTGAAGCTGAAAGTTAGTAGTATCGGAATTACTACCAATGAATGAATACATTACCTGGTTCGGGTTCTATAGATGTCGCCACGACTGCTTAGTCGGTGAACACATAGTCCTTAAGATTTTCACAGTCAGCGGTCATGAGACCATAGCTCAGTTGGCAAAGCGTCTAATCCGGTGAGTTGGAGGGCACGGGTTCAAATCCCGCTGATTGCTAAAATTTTATGAACTATAATATCTTTTTGAAACACTTTTTTGAAACATTATTTTTGAGACTTTGCTCGCTCGATCAATTGTTAAATATCTTACCGTGTTGCTGCACCATCACGCCGTTATGTGTCGGAGACTGCTGGCATCCGTTCTCGTCCAGCGAATCACGATTGTCGACCACCATGCTTGTGATCTGGCGATAAATATAAGTAAAGTTTTAACATAGCCTATTCGATGCTCTGGTTAATTCTGAGCATATTAGTGAAAACTGTATCAAAATTTATTCAGTAGTTTAGGAGTATAGTCTGTACAAACAAAAACCAATCAGCATTCCAATAGGCTAGTGTCCTGCTCTGTTTTAATTGCACAAATGAATAATGCTCCTCAATAAACAAACAGCCGTGAAAACAAAAATTGAATATCTCAAAAAATTACAAACTTACAAGCATTTTAAAATACAGGAATAGAAAGAGACATTTCAAACGTGAAGTGACGGCAGTTCTAGCTCCTTGATAGTACCTCATTACTAAGCTGTGGTAGCTTTACATACAACCTCTTTGGCATGTGACGTGCACTAACGTGCATTTTCATAGTAACTTTATGAGAATAATTTTTTTTACGGGTAATGTGCATTTATTCTTTAAACTACTTAACTACTACACTACTAAAACTAGCTACACTATCTACTACAAAGAACATTTGGACTGTATACTAGCCGCGGTGGCCTATAGACAGTCCAAATGCTCCAGCCCACTACCGGTAAACTATATTAACTTGTTAATTTTTAATAGCCGGACACTAACCTATTCAACGGGGCAATGTAGCGCTCATAGCGAAGCACGACTAGCCGTTTCTAACCGATCGGCAAAGTTAAGCAACGTTCGCTGCGGTCACTACGCTGATGGGTGACCACTACAGCAAAAAGTGGTATTTACAACTGAGCAGCTACCGTGCTTCAGAGGGCACGTTAAGCCGTCGTTCCCGGCTGTTGTCGTAAGACAATAGTCGTTAAGCCAAGTCAGAAGCCTTTGGGCGGCCTAAGAATTCTGACACCAGGGCTGACCACTTGCTTACACGAGAATAAGAAGAATCTAAGAACGTGGCAATGCGGCCAGCATGTTGGGTACGCTACCTACCGGTAGTGGGCTGGAGCATGTGGACTGTTTATAGGTCATCACAGCTAGTATACACTCCAAATGTTTTTTTATAGTAGGTAGTGTAGCTAGTAGCATTCGTAGTAATTGGTATTATCATAGCAGTTATGTTTTTACTGCCTAGATGGCGCTGATACAAATGTAGAGAAAAGAGCCAGAGCTAATACGTTTGCCTGCATCGCAAACGAAATTTTTCGTAGTATACACTTTTAGAAAACGAGCTGCGCCTCCCGGTTTTACTCGCGTATAAAATGAATCCTATATGTTGATCCAGCGTATAACCTCCTCTCCTTAATAGAGCTACCAAAGAGGTACCACAGCTTAGTACTGAGGTACTATGAAGTAATGGTTTGCGACGTCACAAGTAGCTGTTAAGGGTCGCCATCATCGAAATCGATGAGGAGGACTATACGTGTTTGAACTCTCTTTCTATTCTTCTATCTTAAAACGCTTATAACTTTTTCATTTCTTGTGATACATATTCAATTTTTGTTTTCACGACTGCCTATGTTTTGAAAGCAAAAAAATGCGAAAAATTTCTCGGATTCGGGAAAACTGATCATCCCTTTTCTATGTGTTTTTGTACAGACTAAGAGCATAAATCGTTTGGACAGGACACTGTCAGATCAGTTATTCAACAATAACACGTTTCTCAAGAGCATTCTCCTCGGTACATTAAAATCTTCTGCGATCACCAAGCCGCCTGCCAAGCGTGGTGATTATGGCAAACCACCCTATGATAAGCGTCCAAAGTGGCGTTTTATAGAGGTCTATGTTCAGCAGTGAACGTCTTTCGGCTGTTAATGTAATGTTTCTCAAGTATTACCTGTCTGTCATCGGGGCGACGGTGCGGCCAAGCGCGTCGTGGCGGCGACAACACATTGCCGGTCGGTGACGGAGCTTCTTGCTTGAACACAGCTAGGGAAGGCAGCGACAGCAGCGCTTCGCTGTAAAGTTGACAACAACGCTTGTTTATATAATAAAAAAAAACCCGTCTGCACTAAGTTTAATAGCTCTTAAGTTCGCATTTATCTCTACGACTCATTTACCTCAATGCGTTGCAGTAGGTCTGTCTGTAGGTATCATCATCATCCTCTTTGCCTTTTCCCATTTGTTATTGGGGTCAGCTCCCAATCTAACCTGTAGCGGCGAGCTACCAGAATTACACGAGCGACTGCCATCTGACCTCGCAGCCCATAAGGAACCAGTAACAGGGATGGTTAGATCAGGCGTCAGATTCTGTCAGGCATCTGACTACCCGTAACGATTGCCATAGATGTCTGTCTGTAGGTATCATAGTGATAAAAGTTTAAATGAATATGATATTTTTGTTGAATATTTGTAATGTCGTTCACGAGGACATAGTTAAGCCAGATTTTTCGTAAGCAAATTCAAAACGAACTAATTCCTTCATCTCCATTCTTTCATCGGACTACAAGGCGCACAGACACTCGGCATCATTATATCGTTAATATTCCTACAGCCCGCACGAAGCGCTTCGCATCAAACTGTATAGTGCGTACAGCGAATGAGTGGAACACCTTGCCGGCGTCCTTGTTTCCAGCTAACTATAACCTGGAAGCCTTCAAGTCGCGAGTGAACAGGTATCTTCAAGGCAAGCATGCACCATCGTAGGCCGCGTCATCACTTACCATCAGGTGAGACAGTGGTCGAATGCTATGCCTATAAATTGTAAAAAAAAAATATTGTTTAATAACTTCCAAAATGTACAATGTGCGATGTGCGATAGTGAATCCGCGTATAAAGCAGCCTTAGGGTCAATTCAGACAGAGTAACAAAATGCTCGAGCACTTATTAAGTGCTTTTTTGTGCTATTGGAATATCAACCTTAATCCATTTAGACAAAGCTGAAAATACTATGCAACATTAAAATCTTTGCTATTAGAATATCAACCTTAATCCATTTAGACAAAGCTGAAAATAGTATGCAACATTAAAATCTTACCTATTTTAATGTTGCATACTATTTTCAGTTTCGTCTAAATGGATTAAGGTTGATATTACTATAGCACTTAAAAAGTGCTCGAGCATTTTGCTGCTGTCTGAATTGACCCTTAAGCGTAGAACGGTATACTCACTTCATGGACAGTTCCCCGGGGAGGTCAAGGTCTAGGTCGTTGACCTGCCACCCGGGGGACATGTGCGATGATGACGAGCTGGTGCCGCTGCCACCCATGTCACCCAACGACGCTGAGGAAATAATGTTGCATTAACACTGTGCTTCAATTTCACTGGTATAAAGGCAGATCGATGACAGTAAGATACGTCTTTGCAAATCCGGTCATATTGTCACGTAAGGTGGAACGTTTCACTAGCGCGGCAAATTCAAACTTTCTTGCGTTCTTTTGCCAATAATAGTTAATTACTCATTGTGATTACATGAAAACTAATTTTGCGCAAATAAATAGAATGTATCAATAAATTACAATTAAAAGTATCACCTACATATATCGTCGCTTGTTTGACTAAGTGACGTATCTGACATTTTTTCTACAAATACGTTGATTAGACAGTTCGACGCGTCTTTGAAAGTAGATAAAAGCTACTTACATTTAAAATTTCAGATACGTAAAAATGTCAGATATGTCACTTAGTCAAACAAGCGACGATATCACTGGTTTAGCGACAAATGGCAATAAACAAATTTCGTCTTAGTTTTTCAGTCTATTGCCATTTGTCGCTAAACCAATGATATCGTCGCTTGTTTGACTAAGTAACGTATCTGAATTTTTAAATGTAGGTAACTTTTATCTACTTTCAAAGACGCGTCGAACTGTCTAATCAACGTATTTGTAGAAAAAATGTCAGAGACGTCACTTAGTCAAACAAGCGACGATATATGTAGGTGATACTTTTAATTGTAATTTATTGATACATTCTATTTATTTGCGCAAAATTAGTTTTCATGTAATCACGTTGAGTAATTAAGCTATTATTGGCAAAAGAACGCAAGAAAGTTTGAATTTGCCGCGCTAGTGAAACGTTCCACCTTAACATCGGGTGAAATGGGATCAAATATTTCTGTGTTCATGGAAAAAAAATAATGGGAGTTGAATTTTAAAATGCGAGAGATGACGGCACATGTCGAATGCGCACATACAAAAGTGCAGCTGTCACTCGAAATGTAATGTCATAACGTGATTGGCAATCTTTTGAAAATCGGCACCCTGGCCAAGGTTAGATTAGGACAAGGACGACTGAAGTCTGAGGGAGAAGCCTTATCCCTGCAGTGGGCTGATAATGACTGGGGCAAACTGAGGGTGTTTCCACCCCTGCATCCCGCACTGGAGACAAAAACTTTATCCCTTAATCCAAACAAAAATAAGGTAAACACAAGGGATAATTTTTATTATTCCCGTGTTATAGGGGTGCTGATGGTAGGTACATAAATTAGACTTCAGTTATTTACGCGTTTTAGAGAATAATAGTGTCGATGACGAAAATATATAAATAATTATATTAAAGGTCAACTACCTCGTAAATTTTTTAGTAATATTTAATCATAATATCATTGATTAGTTTTATGGTTATACCGCTTTCTCATATCTTAGAATATCTTTGCCATTTTACGTTATAACTTATTACCTATACAGGATTTTACCATTAGATTAAAGATTTATAGATTTTTTTATTGTTGGAGTAAATATAAATTCTATGATGACTAATTTTTGTTTGTTACATTTATTTTGGTGGACTCTGTGGATGGCGTAGGAGCCAGTTAAGGTGGAACGTTCACTAGCGCGGCAAATTCAAATTTTCTTGCGTTTATTGCCAATAATATTTTAATTACAAAACCTGATTACATGAAAACTGATTTAACATAAATAAATAGAATGTATCAACAAATTAAGATTAAAAGTATCACCTAAATATCATTGGTTTAGCAACAAATGGCAATAAACCTATTTCGTGTTGGCTTTACAGTCTAATGTCATTTGTCGCTAAACCAATGATATCTAATTGATACTTTTAATTGTAATTTATTGATACATTATATTTGTTTGCGTTAAATTAGTTTTCATGTAATCACGTTGAGTAATTAAACTATTATTGGCAAAAAACACAGGAAAATTTGAATTTGCCGCGCTAGTGAAACGTCCCACCTTAAGGTACCTAATATCTAGAGGATGGGCAGCAGCATTCTCCTCGGTACATTAAAATCTGCGATCACCAAGCCGCCTGCCAAGCGTGGTGGTTATGGCAAACCACATTATGCCCCCCACTCGGTGGACCGACGATCTGGTGAAAGCTGCGGGGAGCCGATGGATGCAGGAGGCGAGCAGTCGCTCAAGGTGGCGCGCTCCGGGGGAGGCCTATGTTCAGCAGTGGACGTCTTCCGGCTGATGATGTGATTGACATTAAACGATTTTTATTTTTACTAGGTGGTAGGACATTTCTGCAAAGTTCGTCTAGGTAGGTACCACCGCTTTGCCAGTTATTCTGCCGCCAAGCAGTAGCGTGCAAGCACTACTGTGTTCCGGTTTGAAGGGCATTGTAGCTAGTGAAATTACTGGGCAAATGAAACCTTACGATCTGATCTCACGGTCTAGTAACCATATTACTGGACCGTGTGATGTCTCAGGATGACGTGCGCAGTGCAGTGTCACGCAAAACTTTATACTTTAGAGTTCCGAGTGACACTACAATCTGTTATGGACAGCCGTGACACTTAACATCAGGCGAACGACTCGCACGTCACGTCATTTGTTCATATTAAAAAAAAAAAAGCTCGACACCAGATTTTGTTACCGGAGGGAGCAAATCTCTGATTCATAAAAACTATAATTACGGATCTCTACTACTTACCTACTTACTATTAATTAAGTACTACTTGTGTCAATAAATGCCTTATTTTATTTATAATCAAATTTCAGTTTTACTAATTGACCTACATAGATATGAATAAAGGTGCAAAGGTCAAGATAGTGAGACCGGAACATAATCCAAGATCGTTGGGTAGAGCGATGGTGGCCGAGCGGTAGCATCTGCACTTCGCAATCTTACGGCACCGCTTCGATCCTTGGCCCTGCACCAATGACTTATCTAGTAAGTTATGTGCAGTTTGCGATGCCATCGCTCCGTGCCTCGGAGAGCACGTTAAGCTGTCGGTCCCGGTTGTCATAAGAACATCTATGGCAATCGTTACGAGTAGTCAGACGCCTGATAGAATCTGACGCCTGATCTAACCATCCCTGTTACTGGTCCCTTATAATTGCGAGGTAAGATGGCAGTCACGCGTGTAATTCTGGTAGCTTGCCGCTACAGGTTAGACTGGGAGCCCAATAACTAAATGGGAAAAAGGCAAAGAGGAGGATGATGATGATTAAACCTTGAGTATTATATAAATCTTTGAAGATATAGGCTCCCTAGTCCGCAGCCATTCTTTGTGTTTGAATAAATTCGTATTGTTTCGTGAAAATATCATTATTTCTTTGATATAGTTGTCAAATTCGACTCGCTCACGAACAGGAACGCGTTTTGCAAAGTTTCCGAAAATGTTCAGTGGAATATTATAATAATCAGCGTCTTGTAACTAATAAGCAGTTTTCTTTTAGGCATTGTCAGTTTAGTCCTCACATCATCAAGAGACTGCGCTCGCATAAATTTTTGCATTTACGTTTTAAGGTGGAACGTTACACTCGCGCGGCAAATTTTTTTGCGTTCTTTTGCCAATAATAGCTTAATTACTCAACATGATTACATGAAAACTGATTTTGCGCAAATAAATACAGTGTATCAATAAATTACAATTAAAAGTATCACCTACATATCATTGGTTTAGCGACAAATGGCAATAGACTGAAAAACTAAGAAGAAAATTGTTTATTGCCATTTGTCGCTAAACCAATGATATCTAGGAGGTACTTTTAATGGTAACTTGTTGATACATTCTGTTTATTTCCGCAAAATTAGTTTTCATGTAATCACGTTGAGTAATTAAGCTATTATTGGCAAAAGAACGCAAGAAAATTTGAAATTGCCGCGCTAGTGTAACGTTCCACCTTAAACTTCATGGCAGTGGAGAACTTCGTTCAGCCAACGTAAATAGTAAAAAAAAATACAAAATCCTCTTTGGTCATACCACACTACTGTTTCCAAAACTGTCGCCAATGCCATCTAGCGGTTGATAAATGCTGGTATGACATTAGAAAACTGCTCATTGCAGCACCTATGACGTAACAAACCAAACACGCGGAAACGAAGTGAGCGCGAAAAATTCAGCAATTATGGAAATAAGTATAGATATAGCCCCCAATTAATTATGCGTTAGTTACACGCGTGCTCTTTTTGAACTAAAATTAGGAAGTATTACTATAATTATAGTCTCTACTAAAAGTTCCGGGTCATCGGATCACACCCAAACTGCGTGCAAGAACGATAAAACCAACGATATCAAAAAAGAGTTTTTAATACCTATTTTAGTTTAAAAATTGCAACACTGCGATAAAAAAGATTTTAATTGCCCCGGGCGTATTCAAGAGAAGAGTGAATAGGTACTTACTTAGCTAGCATGCTACACCTTCGATCGCATCGTCACTTTCCATCAGGTGAGAGCGTGGTCAAATGATAAGTCCGACGTAAAAAAAAATTACCGATGGCAACTTCGTTTATTTTATTTTTTTTGGAAATTAATTAATGTTCAAAAGTACACTGCTGAACATAGGCCTCCCCCATAAATCGTCACTTTGGACGCTTATCATAGTGAGGATTTGCCATAATCACCACGCTTGGCTGGCGGCTCGCAGAAGATTTTAATGTACCGAGGAAAATGCTGCTGTCCATTCCCTGGATATTCCCTTAGTCGGCTCTTACGGCACCCACGAAAAGAGCTGGGGTGGTCCTATTCGCAAACCGGGATCACACGGCAGAATTTTAATATACCTACGCCTGTTTTCTATTTACTTATCCCAAGTATTTTCACTCCTATAATCTCCATGCGTGTGGTGGTCCTTCGAGCCAGCACGGCGGTATTAGGTTCGGGACAGCCACAGCTAACCCCCAAATACTTAAAACTGTACCGGTATAAAACAACAAAAAGCATTGCCCATCTCCTTAGTTAGGATAACAAATGTTAAATAATAACCTCGCTTTATTGTAGTCGGTTAAAACTAACAAATTACACAATAAATTAACTCGGAGCATCAGCGTAAAGTAAACAAGACGGTTTATCTACGGGTCGCTAGTTTAATTGCTTTCGTTAACTGAACCGTTCTGGATACAACATTATCTCAGTTTCGTGGTTCAACGTTTTGGTTCTTGTTTTATTTAATAAAATCATTATGTTAAGTATCATCCAAGTGTCTTGAAATTGTCCAAAAGCCTAGTTTACTTCTAACCAATAAACATTTGCTGGTCATGTTCCCTCTACTCCAAAATCAACACGTTTTAGAACGCAAACTTAGAAAGTGATTTGCTTAGAGTATAGACTAAAAGCATAGAGAGATCATCAAAGCGATATTATTTTTGTACTGCTCACACGTATCGCTACGTCAGTGGCGAAGGAAAGAAACAAACATATAGTAATTAGCTACGCTTGACACATAATCAAGTTCTCTCTATGTTTTAGTCTACACTCTAAGATGATTTGCATCACTTTCGCAAATCGAATTTCAGGTAAGATTACTAAGAGAACATTGTAGAATATCATTAGTTGTTATCATTGAATGTATTTAGGATTTCTAAGTGTAAACTACACCATATAAACTTATAAAGGGATATGGGGAAATAAACTCATTAATAACGAGGCGCTGGTTGTGGGAAGACTGCAGAGCCTAGACCACCGACGGAGGGTGGCATGTCTTTCAATCTTCTACCGATTGTACCACGGGGAGTGCGCACAAGAGCTGCACGAGTTAATACCACCATCTCCATTCCGCCACAGAACTACGAGGCGCGGAGAGTCGTTTCATCATGTAGTAGGTTTACCAACTTGCCAATTTGCGTTTCACCGAGTCCTTCATTATGCGGACTGCTAGGGAATGGAATTTGCTCTTGTTTCCTAATAAGTATAACCTGGGACTTTTTAAGACAAGAGTGAATAGGTACCTCATGAACCTGCGTGCTACACCTTCGGCTGCATCGTCGCTTACCATCAGGTGAGATTTAGACAAACGCAGGCTCATTCTACATATAAAAAAGGTATATAATTTTATTTTTATAAATATATGTGGGCATTTCACACAGCGCCACCTAGCCCCAAACTAAGCATACTATGGGAACCAGATAACTGATATAATACTTAGATACTTTTTGTTTGTAAATACATACATAGAACACAATATGACCCCCAGACACAGAACAAACATCGATGTTCATCACACAGATGTTTTTCCCGAGTGAGAATCGAACCCACAACCTACGGATCACAAGGCAGGGTTACTACCAACTGAGCTATCAGGCCAGTCATCAAAGACATATAGAGCGAGAGGTAAAAGGAGTGCGATTAGTGATAGCCTCTGTGGTGTGGTGGTTTGCAAGGTGGGCTCATGCTCATAACCCGGAGGCAGCAGGTTCGAACCCCGCGAGAGGACAAGGGTTTGTGCATAGGAAATAGCGCAAATCTTGTTGTTGTCTGGGTGTTGTGGGACCATGGTCCTCGTAGTTCCTGGGTCCCTAGGAATCCTAGTTAGAGTCCAGGATCTAAGTATGTGATCGTTGGGCGTTATTAGCGCGTCAGGTGTCGGCCAACCCAACAACCAAAAATAAAAGGGTAGACGCATCGGTTCAAACCAGTTGTCTGTTGCTCCCAACTCGGGCCCAGGTCAAAGTGCCAATGATATCTGAAGTGATAAGCCTGGGCGGCAATGACTATACGTATTTTGTCCGTAGCAAATATTTTGATTGTTCGGATTAATTTAATTGAAAGAATATCTACACAACACGAGCTAAAATATAGAGTGGAATCGATAAACGGGCCTGAACGGTCAAATCCGTTATAATACCGTTGACTCGCCTTTTCTGCTTTCGCAAATAAATTTCAATATTAAGCCAAGAGCTCGTCACCCTCATTTAAATATTTTCTCACTTCAGGTGTTTACTAATAATACTTCATTCTACAACCCTTTGGTTAGAATGTGTCGGCAGTGTAACGACATCCTGAAGGAACACCACAGCTCAATTGACATTTTTGACCAAAATCTAGCAAAATTTAAAAGAGACGTTTCAGCTATTATATTTCGGAACTTTGAATGATTACAGTGCATTCAAGATTTAAATCGATACCATAAGTAATGTGCTTAGTTAACTATTTTTACTAAATATTCTAATAACAGTTATGTCAATCATGATGTGTACACATGTTTTGGGATATAATCTAGCTCAAAATGTATGTTTTTTTTTCTGCTTGTTCTTTCATTTGGTTATATTCTGTTTTGTGTGCCAAATAAAATAAATAAATAAATCTATCACGCAAAAAAAAAAAAACAGAAACTTTTATGCAAACGAATGACCCCAGTACGCGTGATATTAAATTGTACTGAAACAAGCAAAAGTTGCGGTTTTCATTCATCTTTCAACAATGCAATTGTAGCTGTCTAATGGATCCTCTCAGGGAGACTTTCAATAAGAAACATAGTATGAACCCTTATCCTTTGAGATTGGGACTCGATATGTTAGCTAGGTATACCTATCCCGGCCTCCTTGAGAGCATCGGCCCCAGGAGAATTATGGAAATGGATGGCATGGATTTTAGAAGTGGATCAATTAGGAAATGAACGAGATAAGAAGAGTGCTAATCAGGAAGTGAACATTTTAGGAAGTGGTAGCTTTGGAAGTTGGCAAATTAGGATGGAGATGAGTTAGAAAAAATAAGTGGATATCTTAGGAAATGGACGAGATAAGAAGAGGACTAATCAGGAAGTGAACGAGTTTGGAAGTGGCGGCTTTGGAAATTGACGAGTTAGGATCAAGACAAACTAGGAAGATGACAATTTTGGAAATTGACAATTTAAGAAGTGAACCGACCGGAGGGGGCCTATGCTATATAGCCAAAGAGATAGATCAACAACATGAACGAATCTAGTCTCTATTTGCCATTGCAATATCAGTCTTATAGTATTCTTAAACTAGGTAAAATATAGAAAAGCAGTACCGTAAGCATTGTAAGTGATGGTCGCGAAAGCATGTGCGCCAAATTCAGCGAGCCGCCGCCCCTCCCGTGCTTCCCTTGCCGCGAATTGCAGCACAGCAGCAGCGGACATCCGATCCCCCTGCTGCGAAGTGTCTTCCACCATCGTGTAGTCACCCTCCAGATCGAAAGATGGCGCCAGCTTAGTTTATTTTATTAGTTCGGGTTATCGGCCGATAGATGGCGCCGTATTCAAGTTTTCAATTTTTACTGAACAATAGCTGTGATTGGATTTTCTTTCTTCGGTGTCAATTCAGTAGTAGCTATTAAAGTATCACTTTAACTTGTAGTTAAGCTGTGTTTAGCTTTACGTACGCGGGAAAAATGCTTGAATTCTAACCCGTAACTTCAACAAATTCTAATGTAATATTCTCAGGTGTCGTGGTTTACAGCCGTGCTGACATGATCTTTGACAACAGTGTAAATATCAGCAAGTCATTTTCCTCTTTTCTTGAAGACTCGTTAGACTTATTTCCGTACTGATTTTACAGATTTAATAAATTACTGTTTTCACTACTACAAGCAGGCTTATGTCTCTTGTCTCTAGAAATATCTTCAGCTCACTTTGACGATGTATGGGGGTGACAGTTTCACTATTTTCACCAACAGATGGCGCTATTATTATTAGGATTCGACCTGCCTTTTATATTAGTAAATTGTTTGTCAGAAACACCAACATTTGAACGTCCATATATGGGATTGTTTACACACGCACTCAATGATTTTCCTTGATTTTTGTCCGTGTTTTAGTGTCTTCATTGTATTGTGGATTTTTTGTGATCCAAATCACTTAGCACTTCAATATTAGATTAGAGTTTGTTCATATAGCAGAATTCAATATTTGTTAATTTATGCTGAGACTGCTTTACTAAAGAAATCTTCAGGATAATAATAAAAAAGTCAGACAAAATGATACCGAAAAACGATGAACGATTTTTAACAAATATCAAAATGAGACTGGACAAAACGAAATTTAAACGAACGAAATCCAATACACTGCTACACCCACAATTTACGTTTTTGCAAAAACGTACCTAACCAGCAGACCAACTAACGAAACCAACTAACAATTAAACCTTTGCATTTAAAAACTTTAACAGAATACCAATAAAATGTAGTACAACAAGACTTATCATTAAGTCAACTGACAACACCAAAAACCTATCACATGCTATGTGACGGACGGCGCCACTGTCTATGCGTAATTGTACTTTGTAAGAAATTCTGTAAGGGCAAATATGTTTCCATTTTTCGCCGCCCGCAGATATAAGTCTGTCATTTTGGTGATACAAACATTTCACAATGTTTTTCGTCAATTACTTAGATGTGAGATAAGGCCGAAAATATCTTACAGTCATGTCTTATTAAAACAAAGATAAGTCCAAATGTCAACGGAGATGCGTGTCTTTTAGCTAGATGATGTCTATATCGCTTATCGCTTCCTTCTAATCACAACTAATCTGCCATTTAAACTAAAAACATGGTTAAAATTTCGATACTAATCTATTTATTATTCAAACGTCTTTAATGTATAATTTCTAAGTAAAATTATTTGTATGTAAAAGCTTTTTAACGAATTCTATGAGATAAAAAGGATATCTCAAACCTCAATTCTAACTCCTGTAACGTAGACATAAGTGGACCGTAAAATAAGACCGATGATGTGACCAGTACGCGATTTGTTAAATATGTATATTATTTCTTATATTTCAAAAACTAGATAAGCTTCGTATAGTTATTTTTAGATTCAGATATTTATTGCTTCAACAGTGTACATAGGTGGAATATTTGGAGAGAGCGGACGACCTCACAAAAGAATCAATATGTACAAAGAAAATAATGAAAATGTTAGTTAGATTATAATAAAATTTTACTCCCAATTATAATAAGCCCTCTATAATAGCTTCTACGGAAAACATTTAAAATTTTTGACCCCAAGGTTTTATTGGTTTTATTAAAGGTTAGTTGAAAAATAAAAGACCCGTAATTTTTTATTCCGTTCCGAAATGAGTGGATCGGCAGGAGAACTAAAGTGACTGATATAGCTCTTAGAATTAGCAAGTTTAAATGGCAGTGGGCAGGCCACATCGCTCGTAGAACTGACAACCGATGGGGAAGAAAGGTTCTCGAGTGGCGACCACGAACTTGAGAAAAACTGACATGAATTTTACAGCAGTAGTTTCATATCCTGTATATGTGAATTTTGAAAAGGGCGTGGTAGGCCAAACCTGAAACTATTGAGGAATAGCAAAATGTACTAAAAGGAGTTACGGGCCCGATTTTAATGAAAACTAAAACTGTCTCTACAGTACCAGGAAGCAATCCTTTGAATTTGAAAAAAGAAACAGTCTGTATTATTACACCATTCGATAGTGTCGCTAAAAAGGATCTCATTCTGGGAAGTAATGACATACGGCAAACTTAAGTAACGAGCTCATTTTTACCAAAATATTTTTTATCGATTTTTCATAAATCCAATGATGCAGATTTACTTCTCATCAACATCGGGCCCGAAACTCCTTTGAGTAATTTTAGCTATTCCTCATAGTTTCGGATTTGGCCTACCACGCCCACTTGAAGAATTCACCCTGTATGTGATTTCGGTGTAATTTTTCTTCCCGTATCGTCAAATTGGTCAAGTAGCTGGCCTTGTTCAGCTTGGTTCGCGACTTAATTTTTAGATTAACTGAAGGCTAAAACTCAAAAATAGGAAGTTGAAAATCTATTTTAGGATTTCATTTGAAACAATGTCGCTTACTTTGCAAACTGCAATGGGCATCTATTTCTGAATTGTATTAAAATTAGCATAATATACACAGCTATGAAGTTTTAAAATAGAAATATCTATTTTAGGATCATTATGATTTTAGTAAAACTAGGAGGCGCCCCCTGCTGCGCACGGGTTAATGCTTGCTTTATTGACATGTTTGTCATTTTGCAAATCTACGAATTATTAAAACTGGGAAGTTTTATTAACACGCTAACTGCTGGCACCATAATCAAAAATAATAAAAGCGAAGTCCAACACAGCCTATACTTATAATAAAACTGTAACAGGTCCAATTCTGTACATTGAATAAGTTTGTTTTTTTTTTATTATCGATGCTGAAGCCAAAACTATAAGTTTTGTCATTTTTGTCTGTCTGTCTGTATCTTGGCTGAGCTTCACGCCGAAACTAACTGAATGGATCCAAATGAAACTTGGCATGATTAGAGTTCATATTACGAGGTAGGCTTATAGGATACTTTTAATCCCGAAACACAGCACGGTTCCCTCGGGAGAGATGAAAGTAAAAATATGTACTTAGTTGTAATTCATTAACACGTGGTCCGATTTCATTCATTCTTTTTTTTGTTAGAAAGGGGATACTTGAAATATTGTCATTGGATTTGTGGTTCAGAAATTACAGACATCCAACCTTCAGTATTAGGTCCAAAGCAACTCCTATCCTGTACTCTGGGCAAGAGAGAAGGGAGGGGGGAAAAAATAATGGAAAAGGATGAATGGATGATGGGGAAAGGAGGCAGGTTGCGTCCATTCGCCGTTTCATCCATCCATCCTTTTCCCTTATCTTTTTCCCTCTTCCTTCTCTCTTCCTTTGGACTGCATGGGATAAGGCGTAAAACTAATAAACCCGTGCGAAGCCAGGGCGGGTCAGGTAGTATTAGTATAAAATCACGGAATACGATATTTTTATGCTCTTTAAAACTGGATCGGAAGCTAGGTCTATTAATGGAAGATATTTTAGAAAAAAAATTGATTATAATCGACCATTTAAAGTTCACTGAATTCTAATCTTTTGTTTTTGATTTTTGTGTTTATAATAATGTTTTATTATGTTGTTTCTTTGTTACAAAATTTTGATGCGGTTTTCAGGCTTTTATAGATAGGGTCCCATCATACATCGTTACTTATAAACGTTAATTAAATTTAATCAATACTTAAAGTGTCCTGCTATTTTCGTGTAATGTCACTAGCGAAAACGAGACATTTTATAAACATTGATTAAAAGTAACCTTTATGAGGACAATGCCCGTTTGTGAGCTCTTGAGTTCTACTTATCTCTCTAGCTGCCGTTTCCTTGTACATACGTTAGTCAAACTCGTGTCAAGTCAACACACCAAATACTATACGCTCATTGGTTGAAGACAGCCGATGATCAACAGGCAACCAATGAGCGTTCAGTATTTGGTGTGCCAAGTTGACACGAGTTTAACAAACGTACGAGAAACCGGGGGTTAATAGTGAAGGTAATGTATTAGTTTGAATGATAAATGTATCTGAAAACGTCGGAATGTAGTAAAAATTGCTATTTTTTTTAACGTGCAATGTGCTTTTATTCTTTAAACTAACTACTACTTTTTCTAGGCAAGCATGCACCACCGTAGGCCGCGTCATCACTTACCATCAGGTGAGACAGTGGTCAAACGCTATGCCCATAAACTAATTTAAAAAAATACAATAATTAAAACTATACTATGTACTAATAAAAAAATCGGCCAAGTGCGAGTGGGACTCGCGCACGAAGGGTTCCGTACCATTATCTATAAAAACAAGCAAAAAAAAAATCGCGTTTGTTGTATGGGAGCCCCCTTTGCCTTATTATTTATTATACATATTTATGCTTATGCCCCTATAGCCTATACAATGTTCCGCCTGCCGCGGTACTGCGTCTGCGATGTTCGCCGAAGCCCGCGTGCTGTCTCTCGAATCGAGAGCCGGCACGCAAGCATCGAGAGTCTCGATGCTCTGATTAGACATCGCGTTGCCAGGGTTAGAGTTTCCTCTCTTTAGGTCTGGTAACGTGATGATCGAAATATTAAGAAATCGTTGTCATGACATTTTGAAATTCTGGTAGATTCCATGTCAACGAACAGTGAATTGTGACCACTATTTAATAGAATAATTTTACAATTTTTTTTTATTGTTACATGTAAATGTGTATATATAATGGACCATAATTATTAGATGTCTAAATAAATAAATATTTGATTGATTAATTAAATATTTATTTTCTATTTGATGTTATAGCGGCAACAGAAATACGTCATCTGCGAAAATTTCAACTGTCTAACGGACGACAGACGGACAGGCAGACAGACAGCGGAGCCTTAGTAATAGGGTCCGTTTTACACTTTGGGTACGGAACCCTGAAAATTACTAGCTACACTACCTACTACAAAGAACACTTGGACTTTATGCTAGCTATACTACTGGTATTTAATTAAATACTTAAAACATGCTATAAATTCATTTAGTTTCTTATATTTCCGCTATTAGCAGTATAAAAAAAATATAAACATTTGTTTTTATTATATGCAATAATGACGCGTGATTCGCTTGCATGCATGTAATAAATATTTTAAAAAGGCTATTTTAGAGTCCATTCAAAATAATTTTATACTCTTTATAATATATTGATATCAACAATACAGAAGCTAATTAAAATAAATATATAGTTGTAACGCGTTTTTGAAGGAAGTGTTTACGAAATTATTTGCAACAAAACTGGTAAGAATAGGTTTCCGTGTCGAATAAACACAATAAATTAACCGAAGATCTGGTTTTAGCTGAACAGAACCCGCAATTAAGAGGACATTTGATAGGTGTGCGAAGAAACTAGTGCCGTCGCACTGCACCACGTCTCCCCCGTAGGCATGGAAATAATTGCTACTTTAAAATCATTATCATTTCATCATAGGATTTATTTTAGTCACTGTGATTTCGCCTGTGATTTTTATGCCTAATCAATTTATGACCAATGGCGATTGGCTGTGCTTTATGAAATGGAACAGAGATGTGATTTAGGAGCAACCCAGTGAAGTTGCGACCTGCTACAAATGATTACAAGTAATCTAACGCTACTCTCTTAAGTTAAACAAGATCAAAGTTCACCGCTACACCACCATGTTAATAAAATTGTACTCTTTAGGTCTCAGTTTGTTTACTGAAGCATAAATAACATTATATGTTTTGATATTCACCGCTTATGCTTCTCTCGTATTATGAAATCCGAAGCCACGATTCAATTAAGTGTGATTATCACACTGTGATTTGTAGCAGAGTGCCTGACAAAAAGTAGCAGAGTGATTTATGAAACATAAAATCATATGATTTTTCACCTGCTCCTTGTGATTTGATCCATGCCCACTCCCCCGTAGAGTGTGATAGGGACAGCTACAAAAATCTTGACGAAATCGATGCTTTTATTCCCGCCCTCTTATTACGTAAAGTTTGCAACAGGCGTAAACATCGCAATCATTGCTGTCAAAGCTGATTGTGATACGCTGGTATCCTATACCGGTGCCGAAAGCGGTACCTGAGCCAGAAGGGCTAGACTGATCCGGTGATCCTAGCGCAGCCGACACAACGGCTGCTATAGGATCGTCTGGGTCGCTCAAGACGTGTCTTGGGCGGCGACGACGGGGTGATAGATTTTTCGTAAGTAAATTCTACCATTTAATACCTTCAAGAATGTCGCTATGCGAGAGCGAGATAGAGAATGAGAGCAAAAACAAGGCATATGCCTTGTTTAAACAGTGCCGTTTTCGAGGTGGTGATCGTGGATCTACCCTATATTTCATCGCAGCACACAACATTAAAAAAGAACACAGACTAAATAAATAGCCTAGAATAATCTATGCAAAATGTTTATGGCGTTAACGAGCCGGTAGATTATTTAGCAAAAGTATTGATGCGAGAGTAAATATTTGCTGTAGTCTGTAGTGTGATGCATAGATAGATATTATGTATGATAACACCAGATTAAGCCCAAACGATAATAATCAGCCGTGAACTTCGTGAAATATTACAAATTCAAATAAATGTGGGAAAAAAAATGTGATCGAGAACCAAAATACATCTATTATGCGGTTGAATGCTGACATTTTGTATATTAATAGATAAACAATTTAAAAGCGTTAAGGTGTCATTAAATCCGCTATTCCTTGGATATTACTGGCTATATACTGTACTGGCCATGTGGTTCCGGCGGTTTGAGAATAGGACCACCCCATTTCTTTTCGTGATCAGCGAAGGGAATATTCAAAGAATGGGCAGCAGTATTCACGTACTTTACAAATCTTCTGCGATCACCAAGCCGCCTGCCAAGCGTGGTGATTATGGCAAACCTTCTCTACGATAAGCGTCCAAAGTGACGTTCTATGGGGGAGGCCTATGTTGAGCAGAGGATGTCTCCCGGCTGTTGACCTCATTATTAAGCTCAAAGTCGCGCAACGAGCTATGGAGACAGCTATGTTCGGTGTTTCCCTCCGAGATAAGATCCGGAATGAGGCGATCCGCAGGAGAACTAAAGTGACCGATGTAGCTCTTAGAATTAGCAAGATAAAGTGGCAATGGGCAGGCCACATCGCTCGTAGAACTGACAACCGATGGGGAAGATAGGTTCTCGGGTGGCGACCACGAACCGGAAGACGCAGTGTATATAGGCCGGCCCCCCACTCGGTGGACCGACGACGATCTGGTGAAACCCGCGGGGAGCCGATGGATACAGGAGACGAGCAGCCGCTCAAAGTGGCGCTCTTTTGGATAGGCGTATAGGCGTTCAGCAGTAAACGTCTTCAGGCTATTGATGATAATGATGACTTTCAGATTGGTCCCATAGATTTTACCATAAATAAATAGAAATTTAAATAAAATCATTTTAATAATTTGGTTTTTAAAATCCAAATAACTCCAAAAAAAATAAGTCGGTTTAAACCTTTTCTTAATATTATTTGCATAGAAGAGGGTGGAATAAAGAACCTCAAACAACATTCGGGTACAATAACATTTTATGTATGTCTAGACATTGTAGCTACAGTTTAAAAGTTCCAATTTACGATATCTGCTATGTTAAAAAGACAGGTTATAAATTACAAAAATAAAAAAATAATCTATCGATGTTAATAGATGTAGTCAGAAGGCTGATGCTATTTTTAGCGCCTAGCCTTGATCGTAAACTATTTATTTTAGACAGATCAAAAAATAATACACCATTTATAATATGCAGGTGTTTGCAAGGAAGAATAACTAGGAACTTGTTTTACGCCGGTTTTCGAGTCATGATTACTTATGTTGTATATTATGTTAGCTTTTAGGGTACCGCGTCTGAAGCCCCGAATGCAATTCCTTTTTAGGCTAGTGAAGTCTTCACAGATCATTGCAGCGTCACCGGGCGTGGACCAGAAAACTTTCAGGACCGTTCAATTTACCACGATCAACCAGCCTACCTAGCATGCGCACCGCGACTAAACTCGACTCTTTATCTCGTCAGAAACCGTGAGAAGACTATGGCAGCGCGGCCCGAGATTGTTTCACTCTATAAACTATAATGTCCTGCATGCTTTAAAGTTCTAAGTGGTATTGCAATTTGCAATGACACTTGACTTCAGTCCGAAACACTTCCTCGCCATGCCATTCACTTACTAAAAAATTGAGTTCTTGGTTTTTACACATCATCATCAATGATGATATATAAAAACCAAGCCTGCAATAGTCCACTGCTGGATAGGCCTCTCCCAAGGTACGCCATTGAGCCCGGTCTTCGGCTCTTCTTAACCAATTACTGCCAGCCACACGAAGCCGTCGTTTTACCGGCCGGTAGGCATTCTACACCACGTCTGCCAAGTCGCGGTCTCCACTCAAGGGCGTTTTCCCCAACGATTGTCAGTTCTGTGGCAAATATGGCCAGCCCACTCCACTGCCACTTCAGTTTACTAATTCGGTGGGATATGTCGGTGACCTGTGTACTCTGTCGGATCACCTCGCTCCTGATTCGATCCTTCAAGAGAAAATCCAAGCATAGCCCTCTTTATAGCTCCGGTGTTTATTAGAGGTTGAAAATTACTATCAAGCTTAATTCATTAAAGTGTTCAATCGAATGTTATAGTAGACTTTTCAGTTAGAAAATAGTCAAGACACCTCAGCGGTAGATGCAATGATAAAATTATTGTGATCTAGGCAGAATAAACGGAACCCTTCATACGCATAGTATGCTACACACTTGGCTGATTATTTTAATCTCATTGCTAATGTATTTTTTGTCAAACCGGAACACAGTTGAGTTTGCACACTAAGGCTGGCCAGTAACATAAATATGCAAAAAATTGAATTATTTAGATTTTTTTAAGCTGGTATTTTATGTTCAAAAGATGCAATATTATTCCAAGCAGGTTGCTTTATCTGGACTAGACATCGATTTATAGATAAGATATTGAAAAAAAATGAGTTTAACACTTGCCTGCGGCTCCGCCCGGTTGGACTATACCTACACCACATCACATCTTCAACCATCGACGTCTTCAGGCTGATTATGATCACCACAGATTAAATGCTAGTACAGGTAACATTCCAACCAAAAGAGCGTGACCAAAATGCTGGCATTTATTTGGCTCAACGCATCAGCATTGCAATTCAACGTGGCAATGCTGCCAGCATGTTGGGTACGCTATCTACCGATAGTGGGCTGGAGCACTTGGACTGTCTATAGGTCATCGCGACTATTATACAGTCCATAAGTGTTCTTTCTAGTAGGTAGTGTAGCTAGTTTAGTTTAGTTTTTATTATTATAGTAGTTAGCTTGAGTAATAAAGGCACATTGCCCGTTAAAAAAAAAAGAGTTATATCGGTAGGTATCTCTATCGAGTACATTAGCGTAATTCCTCATTTCGAAGAAATTTTGGTAAGCATTTCCACCTATCTTGTTTAGTTAATGTTACTGAACGGCGTGATCAGCTGGTCATTTGCCTAATGTTAAGCGTCACGGCCGCCCGTAACAGTTGCGGTGCCACTCGGAACTCTTTAAAGTTTCGCGTGATACTGCACTGCAGACGTCATCCTAAGACAACAGCAGTGTAACAACGAAACTACACCAGTATAAAACAATGTTTGGGACAGTGCAAATAATTATTATGCAACACGCTATCTGACTCTAGATTCCCGTTCTGTTGCTAGTCTTGGCTTTATGATAAGTACAATACAAGTACAAACAGTAAGGAAACTTTAAGTAACAGCCGAAACGGGCCTGAGTACTCGCACACACAATATTGGCGGTTGGCGAATGTCGGAGTTACAAATCATATACTGACAGTGCTATCTGCACGGATAGCACGAGCTGTATAAATCGACATAATTATAAATTCCATCTCTCGAACAAGCGTTTGACAAAAAAAACGCGACAAAAGGTTTATGATGTGATCCGCTATGGTTTATAGCAGTATCACCTGCTTAGCGTAATTAACATATTAAGTTTTAATGTAAGGGAAAAAGAATCACGAACGAAATTTGAACCGCGCCCATTCATCCAAAAAGCTGCCGTGACAAGTGATCTCATGCCAAAATAAACCGTTCACCTTTTGAAATGAACTTACGGGATTGGCAGCGTCATGACTTGACAGTTGTATTCTCTAATCTGTCGTTCTGTCGATGACATATTCATAAAAATTTAAATCTGCGCGAGTGAGTGTTTCGTACCTAAAAGCAGACTTTCAAGAAGCTTGAAATGCCTTATCTGCTTTCATTTACACCTACGGATAGAACACAAATTGTAATTGTGTGTGTGTGTGTGTGCGTGTGTGTGAGATTCGTTATCGGCGTTATTTCGGAAATACCCTACTGCGTAAAATTTCTATTGGGAAATAAAGAACCGGAATGATAATGCGAGTGTGAAGTCATGAAGTGTTGTGATTTTTATCAGCATTTGGAGATAGCTTGTTTGCTTATGGTCCCGACATTTTTTGTTAGGCTTATAGTTTTTTTTTGTTTATTATGATAGTATGTCGATTCTTCTAAAGTAAATAGTCAAACTAGAAACTTTAGCGTAAAAGAATTCTGATTAATTTAGGAGTTGGTGATATTAATACTATCAATGTTTTGATACCAGTATTTTGGGTTTCGAGATTTGAAGACGGCTATTAATGATCGGAGATTCCTTGCGAATAAGATCCGAAATGAGGAGATCCACAACTAAAGTGACCGATATAGCTCTTAGAATTAGCAAGTTGAAGTGGCAATGGGCAGGCCACATCGCTCGTAGAACTGACAACCGATGGGGAAGAATGTTCTCGAGTGGCGACCGCGAACCGGAAGACGCAGCGTAGGCCCCCCAATACGTGAATCGACGCCTGGATGTTCAGCAGTGAACGTCTTCAGGCTGATGATGATGATGCTATTATTAAAACTGGAAAAGCGATATGTTCACATTTTTGTCTGTCTGTCCGTCTGAATCCTTTACAAAGCCTTGTATTGTATTGTAAAGTTATATTATAAACATATATTGCTAGAAATTTTGTAACAATGGATGTCAAGAAACACTTGTGTTTTTTCGTGTGGCCCTCACAAACGGCGAGACCGATTTGGATGAAACTTTGTAAACTATGATACTTCTTTCTTAATACTAAAAATAAACATTTTCGCGACAGACACGCCTACCTTTTAACATAATTAGGATCGAATTCGCTGTTAGCACGAGTGTGCGAGGCTTTGACGTAGGTATGTGAGTAAAATAGTAAAATAACATTTGCTGTATATATTTGAGAAATGGAATTATGTTAACGCATTGTAGAGCGTAATTCAAATTTAATGGCGGCTGTGAAGCCGGTGCGAAACGCTGCGCAGTAGGCATAGATCAAATCACAAGGAGCAGGTGAAAAGTCATATGATTTTATGTTTTATAAATCACTCTGCTACTTTTTGTCAGGCAATCTGCTACAAATCACAGTGTGATAATCACACTTAATTGAATCGTGGCTTCCGGTTTCATAATACGAGAGTAGCATAGAGTAGCTGTGAATATCTTAATTACTACGTGGCTATAACTACCAAGATATTGCGAAAATTACAGTATTATACTGGGTGGCGCAAAAGTAAAGACCCTATTTGGTTCAGCTATAACATTTTTTCTAAATTAGAAAACTAGATTTAGGTTTTTTTAAATGTATATTTGTGCCATTAAATTTCGTACCATTAGGATTTAAAGATGATGTCTTTTAAATGGTGACCTCCAGAGTTGATACACATTTGAGCCCTATTTATGACATTTTGCATAACTTGCCACTTCTCAGGGCATGTCAATAAGCAGAATACTCGGTTCTGGGGCACTGATAATCCGCGCATTATTCAAGAAACACCTCTACACCCACTAAAAGTTACTGTATGGTGTGGCATCTGTGTTGACAGAGTGATCGGACCCTATTTTTTCGAAGACGCTGGAGGCAATGCGATAACTGTCACTGGAGAACGCTACAGAACCATGTTACGTGAGTTTTTGATACCCAGTTTGGACGAATTGGGGCTGGAGCACATCTGGTTTCAACAAGACGGCGCTACGGCACACACAGCGCGCGACACTATGGACTTAGTGAGGGACGCTTTTCCAAGCCGAGTTATCTCTCGTTTTGGCGATTTGCCTTGGCCTGCAAGATCACCCGATCTGACCAGTCCAGACTTCTTTCTTTGGGGTTTTTTGAAATCTCGGGTGTATGTGAACAAGCCACAGACTCTCGCAGCTCTAAAAGAAAACATTCGTCAAGAAATAACGAACATATCGCAGGAAGTGTTACGGCAAGTTATGCAAAATGTCATAAATAGGGCTCAAATGTGTATCAACTCTGGAGGTCACCATTTAAAAGACATCATCTTTAAATCCTAATGGTACGAAATTTAATGGCACAAATATACATTTAAAAAAACCTAAATCTAGTTTTCTAATTTAGAAAAAATGTTATAGCTGAACCAAATAGGGTCTTTACTTTTGCGCCACCCAGTATATACACTATAGGTATAGAAGCAATAAAATCTGTATTCGCTACGACGCAGAAGGCTATACCAACCAACATTTAAGGCGACGGGTAGGGCAAACAAGGTGTTTTTTGGCAAGTTTCCTGGCGTAATTAGAGCATGTGGAGCTTAGAATTTAAGATATACTATATCATGTAATTCATATCGTAAGTACAAGATAAATAAATTTAGGTCTACAAAAAAACGCATACCTCCCTCAAAAAATTTGAATGTTCCAATTTTACTAAGTTGCTATCGAATATATTTTTACAAAAAATAAATAGTGTATTCCCAACAAACATTCACATGTTGTGATGACATCATAATTTTGAAATTGAAAAATACTATATAAATATAGGTATTAATTAAAAATCATCAAAATCAGTAATTTCATGCGTTGTATTTGTCGTAAGCGCCGCGCTGAAGAGCAGACTGAATTTTTTTAAAGACTACGACGTTCAGGTCTATGTTTCTTTGAACGGATTCTGCCCTGCTTATCTGGCCCTACCCGTCGCCTTAACACAACAACAATAAAACAGTTCAAATGTTCACGTTCAAAACAAGACGTACCACGACCACTTAAAGGCGCATAACTTGACCCTATTGAATATATCCCTGCAGACTGATACTATGCTGTTTTATTATTATCTACTATGCAACAATTAATGACATCTATATATTTATCTATACTTATAATAAAACTGTAACAGGTCCAATTCTGTACATCGAAGACACTGAAAAAATTTTCGAAGGCGTATCGTAGTCGATACTGTTGATACTGAAGCTAAAGGTGTAATTTTTTATTGTCGTCTGTCTGTTTTTTTTTTTACAACTATATAAGCCCGCGTTTGACCGCAATCTCACCTGATGGGAAGTGACGATGCGATCTACGATGGTACATGCTTGCCTAGAAGATACCTCGTATTCACTCACGACTTGAATAGCTCCAGGTTGTCTGTACCTTGGCTGAGCATCACGCCGAAACTACTGAAAGGATTCAAATGAAACTTGGCATGATTTGAGTTTATACTACGGGGTGCAACATAGGATACCTTTTATCCCGACATTCAGCGCGGATTCCTTTGGGGAGGGTATGGAAGTCAAAACATGTCCTTAGTAATTCATTAACGCGTAGTCAGATATTTCTTTTTTGTTAAAATAAAGTTATTATAGTCCCGTAAATATTTCAAGGTCATTGGTTTTGTAGTTCATAAATTACTGACCCTCAGTTGGGTCCAAGTTACTTGTAACCCGGAATATTCAAGAATCTTTGAACACACGGCTATCTGCGCACTTCTTATCCTGTATTAGGGAAGAGAGAAGGGAGCGGAAAAGATAGAAAAGATGAATTGATGAAACGGCATAATTATGCTAGCGCACCAGCCTCTCTTCGTCATCCATTCATCCTTGTCCCGCTCCTTTCTTTCTTCATTTGGACAGGGTTAGGGCGTAAAACTAACTAACCAGATTCAGATTCAGATGTTTTATTGATTCCATAGTGTACATAAGTGGAATAAGTATAAAATTAATTAAGTAGGCTCATTATGGACCCCGTCGGGCGCAGCAAATTTGGAGAGAGGAAGATGACTGAACCCGTGCGAAGGCGGGACAAGTCAGCTAGTAGTACCTGCATATAACTGTCCAATCATAAATAAAACGAACTGGCGACTAAGATTGCGTGTATGGGTCACAACTCACAGTATATCTACATAGTACTATTGTATATTCTGTGGCATATCTGAAGTGTACTGGTAAATGTGTCAGTTATCAGCAGATCCAGACACACGCGGGGTTATACGGGTCGTAGCTAGCTGGGGTATCATGTTCTACTTATTCATTGTTGCATTAGGTACTTATATCGCGTATTCAAGACATTGCATATATTTCATCTACGGCGGCAAGCGAGGCACGTCCCTAGTCCGACTCCTTTCTCCCCCCGCCCGCTTCCAACACTCCGTAAAATCTACTGCCGCGCGCAAATGCAAGTCCGCAAAACTTAACACGCACTTAACTTATCACGTAACATTAGTGACGCCAAAAAAAAGTTTTTTCTTGATTTCGGGCTTACACATAGATCCTGGACCCTAACTAGGATGCCCGTAAGGGACCCACGAACTACGAGGACCATAGTCCCACAACACCCAGAAACAGAACAAGTATATTATGCAATATTGTTCCTGTGCACAAAAACTTGTCCTGTCGCGGGAATCGAACCCGCCGCCTCCGGGTTATGAGCCGACCTGTCAACCAGCACACCATGGAGGCTGTCATGGATAGGATACTTACATACAACCTATATATATTTATTATATAAAATGTGTGGACATCTCACACAACACCATCTAGGCATAGCTTGTAAACATATAAACATACTAGTATTTTGACCCGTGCGCGGGCCGCGAGCGGCCCGCGTGTGTGTTTTCGTGGCGTTGCATTTGTTCAAAACGCTATACTTGTGTTTAAACTTGTAATTTTGCAAGTACTTGTACAAAACTGCGGTATCTATCAAAGAAAATGATAATTCATCTGACTTGTGCATGGCGGCCATCTTGTTTGACTTGACAGCGTCATTGGCACCATTAGCAGGTCGCAACCGGTACACTTGCACCGTGCGCGGGCCGCACGCAGCCCGCACACGGTGCAATTGTGCCGGTGCAAGTGTTGATCGTGACCGTCCACTTATACCAAACTACAGTACACTAACTTGCTTCGCTCGTCATCGCATTGGGTAGGTTGGAAAAAATTTGACGTTTGACATCTGTCAAAAGTTTGACATTTGACATCTGTCAAAAGTTTAACATTTGACATCTGTTTAACTGACATCTGTCTACACTTGACAGCGGTATTAGAACAGTGCGCGGGTCGCAAGCGGCACACTTGCACCGTGCGCGGGCCGCACGCGGCCCGCACACGTAGCAAGTGTGCAGGTGCAAGTGTTAGTCGTGACTGTCCAATTATACCAATGAGAGACAATAAACTAACTCACTCATCGCCGCATTTGGTAGGTTGGAAAAAAAATTGACATTTGACATCTGTCCAAAAAATTGACATTTGTCATAAATTTGACATCTGTAAAAAAAATTGACATTTGACATCTGTCAAAAGTTTGACATTTGACATCAATCAAACTGACATCTGTTTACACTTGACAGCGGTATTAGAACAGTGCGCAGGTTGCAAGCGGCACACTTTCACCGTGCGCGGGCCGCACGCGGCCCGCACACGGTGCAAGTGTGCAGGTGCAAGTGTTAGTTGTGACTGTCCAATTATACCAATGAGAGACAATAAACTAACTCACTCATCGCCGCATTTGGTAGGTTGGAAAAAAAATTGACATTTGACATCTGTCCAAAAAATTGACATTTGATATTTGTCAATAAATTTGACATCTGTCAAAAAATTTGACAATTGACATCTGTCAAAAGTTTGACATTTAAAATCAATCAAACTGACATCTGTCTACACTTGACAGCGGTATTAGAACAGTGCGCAGGTCGCAAGCGGCACACTTGCACCGTGCGCGGGCCGCACGCGGCCCGCACACGGTGCAAGTGTGCAGGTGCAAGTGTTGGTCGTGACCGTCCACTTATACCAAACTACAGTATACTTGGTGCTTGCTTCGCTCGTCGTTGCATTTGGTAGGTTGGAAAAAAATTGACATTTGACATCTATCAAAAAATTTGACATCTGTCAAAATTTTGACGTTTGACATCTGTCACACTGACATCTGTCAAAATTACAACTATCTCCTTCCGAAACTGTAGTACCATAGGCAATAAAACGGAAAACAGCAATTTTGATAATAGTATATACGGCGGCTATATTAAAAAATGACAGATGTCAAAATTTGACCAAACCATGTTGATCAGCATCCTTTGGGGCCCCCAGATATCGATTTACATCCCGATCGGAGCTTCTTTATTTTCGGACGCGGACCAATGGACCGCCATTTTGAAAAACATTCTTTTTCACTGTATGCCCCTCTCAAAACTGTACAATATTAGAACAAACCCTCCCTACAAAAGTCTCACAGTTTCGGTGTTATTTGCGAATTAAAAATCCTAAAAAAGTGAAATTGCATGTTCGCAATATTTCAAAATGGCGGAATCAAAAAAGTTTTTACACATTCCTACCAAGTGTACCGTGGGATTTTCAGATATCGATTTTCATTCGGATCGGACAACTTTTACTATGAGTCGGTACGTCTACAGCCGCCATCTTGAAAAAAATTGATTTCACTGATATTGCATTCTTACCCTTATAACATCTATACTTGATCCCCAGGAACGACTTTTCTAAATCACTCGCAACGGAGGCGCAAAAAAGCAAAGTTGATATTTCAATAAAAGCACCTTTGTATGGCAGCCCCATTGAAAGTTGACACATGTCAAAATTTGATTACAGAATGTTGATCATCATCCTTGGGGACCCCCAGATATCGATTTTCATCCGGATCGGTGAAACTTTTTTTTCCGCCGCGGCCAAAATTTCCGCCATTTTGAAAAAAAAAATTTTTCGCAATCTTCCCCTCTGACCTCCAACTAATATTAGTTCGAGCTCTTTATACTAAAGTGTCATAGTTTCGCCGTCATTTATGGTTAAAATTTGTATGGCGGATTTTTTTTTCCGCCATTTTGAATTTTTTTTGACATCTCCAAAATCGTCCCAGGGTTTGCTATGACATTCCTTAAAACGCACATGATCTATCTTTTATGGTTTGGCCAGGCCGTTGACCGTCCGAGTGACCGAAGTTCGGAAGACCAGGTCGCGAATTTTTTTGAAGACACCTCGATCATCTGGACACAAAACACAACAAAGACATTCAAAATTTTCCATAGGTGTCGAGAAACAATGCGTCAAAAATGAAAAAAAAAATTTGTATGGCAGCCATCTTTAAAAATGGCGGAATCCAAAATTTTTTTTGAAATATCGAATCTGCGGCCCCGAAAACCCCCCAATGCAAAAAATCACCCCGATCGGACCAACTTTCAAAATGGCCGCCATTTTGAATCCGCCATCTTGGATTTTCATGACAACCATCTGACAGCCCCCGTCATCCTCTATGACATTTGGTCGAGCACCACCCACATACCTCTTACCGTTGCCGAATTATGAGCGTTTCAATTTTGTATGGGGGCCACCGTTTTTTGTTCGGGGGCCCCCATTTTTTTCATTTCTCTGGAAACATCCCAGGGTCTACTCCAACATTAGTTAAAACTGGACCCCCATATCTCTTGTCGTTTTCGAGATCCGTTGACCTGTTCCATCTCAGAGACGATTTTCTGGTAATGTCAGATTTTTCCTGGGGTGACATGACCCATCACTATACAGCCTCATACTCAGTTTTGACTGACCACTTCTGAGAGCTGAGATCAATTATGTCAATCATCAGTCAGTCAGTCACTCATGGGTATCCAATTTTATAGTAATAGTAAAGTAAAGTAAAGTAAAGTAAAGTAAAGTAATACCTAAGTCTGAACATTACCCCACCGTTGCTAATCGATTATAATTATGATAACGATAAAAAAAATTGCCTAAAATGTGCAGTACATATAATATTTATGATGATAATTACATAGAAGTCTGTTTCTAATGATAAAGTATAATTTGCAACAAACAAAATTCGGTGATTACTGGATTTTCTAGAATAACAGATAGTAATTGATAACTACGATATTGATGACAGTACAGTGGAATAACAGTAAGGACCACAGACCTAGAATTTTTCCATACTCTCAAAAGACTCACGAAGCGTGGGAGCGAGAAGTAGAAATCAAATACACAGACACTGCCCGAGAGGAAAAGAGATAGTGAAATAATGGCAGATGTGTTAGAGTACTAGCACAAGAAATGTTGATCATGTACCATAATTCCGTTATCAAAGTGCAAAATACTATTTTCACCTCACTAGCTCGGAAAGATTCTCTTTGTCATTCAAAATCTGGGCGCAAAAACGCATTTTAATCGCTAGCGTGGAAAGTGTTTTTAAAATTCAAACGTTTCTATTCAATAATTTTCTCGTCAAGAATTGAGGATTTAATCACAGATCTGCCCGAATGTAACCTTCTTCATATTGCTAGCCCACTGAAAACTCATTGACACCACAGACTACCTCCTAAAAGATACCATCTTTTTCTCGCTCACCAACCTCATTTTTAGAATAATCGCACTGTCCAGCACCAAAGAGTATATAATCAATACGCTATCCAGCACGGCGACTGCATGGAAAATGGATGAAAAACATTTTTTCTTTAATTTTCCATGAATCACGGAGGAGCTAGTCGTTTACCTGGTGTTAAGCGTCATCGCCACCCATAGCTAAATTAATAAGCTAAAAACTAATCTTTTCCTAGCCTTTTAGCTGTTTTTCTTGCATTTTCCTCGCTGTAGTGAGGTGAAAAGTTGTGTGTTGCACTCGGTAGCAAAGTTTTTCTGCGTCTCGTTCTCGTACCTTTGAAACCTTCGCTACGCTCAGGATTCTTCATTTGCACTCGCTACGCTCGTGGTTCAATCCTAGAATCCTTCGCTTGCTCTCAGGTTTCAATTCAAGCACTCGCGCCAAAAACCAACTTTGCAGTCTTGCATAACAAATACACGTATCACAGCAAATTTATCACACATTTTATTGCATTATTAATAGTCATATTTTGTTAATTTTAGTGTGGTATCTGGATGTAAAACCTGTTTATTTTTTAGATAGGGAATGCTCCTTCCGATATATCGCAATATTTCAGAGTTTCACTTTTTTTTATTTAGCAATTTTACTCCACAGTTTGAAGAATCTCAGTAAATAAAATGCCTGCTATTTTATTTTAAAGAAATATGGGGGCCTATAGGTAGGTTCAAGATTTAGAAAATACTACAGTTAACTTGTCGCAAATATTCAAGATCTTAATCATATTAAGTTTTTCACGCACACAATTTCTCAAATTTCTTGTCCCATTTTCAAACTGTCATTGTTGGTCTTGTACAATGTACATCCTACGTCTATGGTAAGGGCATAATATCCTTTTTAATAAAAAGAAGTTAGCCGACTTCAGTTGCCTTAGTTTCATATAGAGAAATACTTGAATGATATTTAGCAGTCTTTAAAATGCTAAAAATATATCCGTCTCTTACATTCCTGTCTATTTGACAAGAACAGCAACAGTTTTAGGTCTGTGAAAGCCTTTAAAATTGAGCCTATTACCATCTAAGAAACGTATTCTTTACAGTTACTTTTACCGAACCGATTTTGATGATATGGGACCAATCTGAAACAATTTTCTGAATAACCTTTTTTATGTAATTGAATGACGTGACGAGCTACTCTTTCACCTGATGCCACAGCTGCCCATAACAGATTGCTGTATCACTCGGAACTCTAAATTAATATAGTTTTGCGTGACACTGCATTGCGCACGTCATCCTGAGACTTCATTGAGTATAGCTAATAAAATTACCAGACTGTGTGATCAGCGGGGTGATCATGTAACTTTGATAGCAATGCAACAAAAGAAATTTCAATCCAAATTTGAAAATTTCCATAGTAACTTTGTACATAAGCTGCGTACTGCAACTGTCAAATCCATACATTTTTGTGTTTCTATCGTTTGCCAACAAGTTACATGATCGCCTAGCAGATCATAAAATCTCATTTGCCCAGTAATTTCACTAGCTACAATACACTTTAAACCGGAATACAATAGCGCTTACACACTACTGCTTGGCGGCAGAATAACTGGCAAAGCGGTGGTACCTACCTAGACGAACTTTGCAGAAAAGTCCTACCACCTACTAAAAAATGACGGCTTTTTAAAGTTCTGAGGTAACAAAAAAATAGAACCGTGGGGTAATTACGTAAAATTTGCAACAGCAATGCGACAGCAGTAGCAAAGCAACAGCAGTAGCGAAGCATACATGCTCAACACCACTAATGATGTATGATAGCAATCATCGCGCAATTTACGCCTGTTGCAAACCTGTTGCGAGTTAGGTAATACGCCCGCCGATTTGATAACTTCATCCTTTTTTGAAGTCGGTTATAAATACGATATTTCAGTGCAACATAAAATCAAAATAGAATGATTATTGACACATCGTTTAGATCACGTCGAATGTCGTTGCGTTACAATTATCACTATCACGTACCGAACGTGTTAGCGGCATTAAACGGCTAAATTCAGTATCTGTTGTTATGAACCATTCTAGGGTTCCGTACCCAAAGGGTAAAACGGACCCTATTGCTAAAGCTCCGCTGTCCGTCTGTCTGTCTGTCCGCCCGTGTGTCACCACGCTCTCATGAACCGTGATAGTTAGACAGTTGAAATTTTTCAGATGGGTTATTTCTGTTGCCGCTATAACAACAAATACTAAAAAAGAGAATAAAATAAATAATTTTTTGTTTAATGTGGCCTAACTTTTTTTTCCTTAAAACTTGTAGCATATTGCATATACCCAAACCATTGACTATAAATCCAGTTGACCAATGATACAACTTCCCCTCATACGAAAATTAGTAGTGTATTTCAACTACTATTTTCATACAAATCACGGGAACCCGTTGATGTCTTTTGTTCCATCCTGCTCTGTCCTTTGTAATTTCGTATAGCTTTGTCTCGTTTTGTTATCCCGTCACCTGCCCGCGCAGGTGAGTCGTGTTTGTACGAGAAATTATGTTCATTAGCTATCAACGGGCTTTATAATCTTTGACTCAAACGAAACAAAAATGAGATAACTTCGTGATATATTTTCAATCAAAGTTGCTATTTTATGCTTTTCTCGAAATTATAATGTAGTAGATGTTACCTATACTATTTTTATTTGCCCCTGTAAAGTTAAGCCGAAAATTGCTATTTTCGGCATCATTTGATTTATATCTATAGCCATTTGTCACTAACAGTGTATATAAATTAACAGAAAAAGGTCGCCGTAACCGAAATCAGCATGGATGGTTATTATTATTCTCACTGATGACAACCGGCTCTTAAGACAGCAAAAATTTAAACCGAACTAACTGCGTTTCCATAATGTGTCTTATATCGTGGGATCCGCTGGGTTGTGACCTACCCAAAGTGAACCATAAACACAAATACAAAACGATACGGGAATATCTAGTGTCAACTAATAAAAACTCCGACCCTGGAAATGGCTTAACGCCTCTGCGAGCAGAGAAAGCAAACAACAGATTACTGGCTCTTAAGCCAGTTGAAATTTCAGAAAGGCATGTACACTGCAAACATCAAAGAAATAGCAATGAGAGTTATCCAAAACTATTCCTTCATAGCTCAATCTTAGCGTTCAAAATAGTATCAGTACCTAAAACAAAAACACTTGGTTTGTCCAAATATTGTTACGTCTAAGAATTATATTCATGTGTCAAGTCTCATTTTGTCCCAAGTCTTATTTGGTCCAATGGTCCAAGTCTTATTTGGTCCAAGTATCATAATTCAATTACTTCTAAGTACAATCAACGATAAAAAAATTACGAGTGATTTTTGTTTTCATCAGCATATCGTGAACTTTACAACGCATACTGTATTTTTATCGGAAGTAATATTATTTTAATATTATTGCTAATACTTCACTCGGTTATCAAATTATCACAACACATTTCCAATACAATTTAGTTTCACTGCACATGTAACACTGACAATCAAAAATCCGCTTTACACCTTTGCGAATAAGAACAATTTTACAAAATCCTTGCTGTATTGATCTCATATAACTTTCCGTTCTTCGGGCGCGTTAAGCCGTCATTCATTAAGACAAGCATTAAGCCGTTGCCCATTGACGGCTTACGCGGCAAAATTGAGTCTGACTTATTTCACTCACGAATAACTTCTTTATTACGAAAAAGTAATTTATCCCTTTTTCGCACTATAAGTCTCTTTTCGCAAATTGATAATTTACGACTTTCCTTCGCGTGAACTAATGTGGTACTGAACAGTTGCTATAGACTGTAAAGTGAGATAAATATTACATTTAACGTCATAATCAGTGATGTATCGGCATAGAGTAAGTAGCTAGATAAGGGAGCGCGTGACGTATGATTCGGTTGCCTAACTTACTGATAACTCTGTGAGGCAATAACAATTAAGAAGGTCATAAATAACGTCATGTATTTGTCTAGTATTTTCAAGCTCGCGCAACGAGCAATAAGAGAGCTATGATCGGTGTTTCCTTGCGAGATAATAGCCGGAATGAGGAGATCCGCAAGAGAAATGAAGTGACCGATATAGCTCTTAGAATTAGCAAGTTGAAATGGCAATGGGCAGGGCACATCGCTCGTAGAACTGACAACCGGTGGAGAAGAAAGGTTCTCGAGTGGCGAGACGCAGCGTAGGCCCTCACTAGGTGGACCGACGATCTGGTTAAAACAGAAGGCAAGCAGCCACTCAAAGTGGCGCTCTGTGTGGGAGGCCCATGTTCAGCAGTGGACGTCTTCAGGCTGTTAATGATGATCATTAATTATTTTCAAGCTTCTATAAAAAATTGTAGATAAATTGTCAACAGTAGACAAATTCACGTCTAGAGTTTACACCTCAACGCTCACTCTGGCAGCATTAACTGTCAAATCAATTTACTATCGAGTTTATATCGTTGAGTGTACCGTTATCAGTACAAATTGTAATATTCACCTAAGGGTTTATACTTGCGCCAAGGATTTGAAACTGGCCTTATAAAAAGACCTGTCAATTTATTATACAATTTTTGTACGTCTGTACGGCTAATTTCCGTACGATTTAACACCTACACCTTTAAAAACTGTACAACGTAACACGTTTGTGTGAATTTACGTGATTAATAATTATAAAAAAACTAATTTACATCGCGTTTATCACTATATCCTCATTTTATGGCGTTTGTATAGTACAAACGCTCCGGGGTTTCACCAGCATTATACCAGTTCTCCCGCGTTTTTACTTTTTTTAACCCGGAAGATTCTGAATTTTCCGGATAAAAAATATACTATATTGATTGATCCCGGTAAAAAATATGCAATGCGTGAGCAATATTTACCTTGCCATCAGGTGAGATAGTGGTCAAGCCTGAGTTAATAAAAAATCAACAAATCGGTTCACCAATTATGGCGTGAAAGTCAAACAAAAAGACTTTTCACTTTTACCTATTATTATGGATAGAGATTATATAAGTATTTCAGTAAACACACATACATCGATCAAGTCGCTTCTGCGATTTGCATAATCTATGACGACCGCAGCGCGGGATTGGTTGACGTATGTACAAACAATTCAACGATTCTCAGCTTTTGTAGTTTGTTTTGTAGTTATGTAGATAGTGGCATGACATAAATAGGCATAATAGGGATAGATATAATATTGACCGACTTATATTATAAATCATAAGCTAACCAGCACGCCTAGCATGCGCACCGCGACAAAACTTAATCGACATTTTCTCGTCAGAGACCGTGACAAGAGTATGGTAGCGGCTAAGTGTGTCTAACTGTGACGAATTATCCCTAAGGCAAAGTAGGTGCTTACGTACTTAGGGGCGCAAGGTTACAAAGGGGCGCCTACGCAGAAGTTTCAAAACAAATTGTCTTACTTACACCACATAATATATATTTTTTTTAATTCTATAGAGATGTAGAGCTTTTGAAGTGTAATCTGCCTTCTTGATAGGGAAAAATTTCACGTCTCTCGGCTCACCAGGTTGGAGAGGGGACAGGGGAGGAATGGATCGATGACAGCAAACGCATTCCGATATCGGTGCTTATATTTAGCTGTTCTTTATAACTAGAGTAAAACTTGAAATAAATTAAATGGTGAAAATAAAAGAAACTCACCCATAACCTTCTTAGGCGGGACCTTCCTCTGCTCCCTCTCCTCGCTCTCCTCCCTCCGCATCATCTTCCCGTCCCACTTCCTCTTCCTACCCTCTCGCTCTTCCAAATACATTTCCACCTCGTCCTCTCTCAACAGAGCCAATCTTACACTCGATTCCCAACCGATATCTTCCTTGAAACACTCATGCATAGTCAAAACCTTAGGTCACTTACATATAAACTAAAATGTCCAATGAGATGATCGTGAGTGACAGAGACGGGGATATATTTAGAAGAGAACGAAGAACGAGTTGTACAACTTCTTGAGCCCAGTGGTTTCTCTTTGACGATGACTTTGGAGTAGTTCGTTCTCGGTTTTCAAAAGCATCGTGGTGCTGCGGGCGTTTGTGTGATTCTTCGGTTGAGTTTTGGCGGGGAGGAAGTGGGCGAGCAAATTTTTGGTGTTTGAGTTGTGGTGGGCCTCCATTAGTCCACGCGTGGGATTGGGAACCGGTGACTTCGATTCTTCAGTGGTGGGGCTACGGCTCCTGTAAGTAAGAAAGCGTGGTATCAGAAAAATCTCTTGATGAAAAAATGAAACTGAAAGAGATGTTTTTTTATGGAGACTGAAAAACCGTTTTTTCGTTTAGAAAAGTTCTATGAAATAAGCATATAAATAGGCCATAAGTAAAGGTTGATTCAAACTTAACAGCGGCTGTGTTAATGTCGGTGCCAAACGCTGCGCAGTAGCAAAAATTTGATATGCGCGGGCATCGGAAAGCGGTGAACGCAGGGTGTGTCGGAGGCTTGCAGCGCACTTCACACCCGCCATTAAGTTTGAATCACACTATAGCACATTTGTCTCCGAGTCCAAACTTGACTGCCCATTGCAACTTTTCAGACCTTGTATTACACCACAAAAGAAGAATAAGAAAACCCCAATAAACTAGAGGTGTCATATAAATCCACCACTACAATCCGAGGCTGTCCTTGGACACCAATCTGCGTTGGTTGTGCGCAACAAATTGCAATTAAATATTGTACTCAAAGAGTAAGGAGCGCAGAGAAGCGACTGAGCGAGAATAGGGAAGAAAATATGCCTACGACCTTTAAACTTTTTAATAACTTTTTCTATAGAGCTTTTTCCTATAACTTTTTCTTATCCTATTTATTTAGTGTGGGAAAGATCCTTTAGCAGCCATTAGGAAAGCCCCAGCAGAGCATATGGTTTCTTGTCGATGCACACATCGGCACACCGCCGCGCCGTCTCCGTCGTTTACCGTCTTCAGGAGACAAAAATGCGTACCTTCTTCATCTAGTACTTACCTACCATTTACCTACTTTGTTTTTTTTTAATTAAGACCGATATCTTATTATGATGAAAGAAACAGTGATTTATAGGCCATATTGCAGTGCTTAAAGTAAATTCGTAAAATGTTCAAAACTTTGAATTTTTTACTAAGAAAAGCATAAATCAAAATTGTATCATTTTCGTAGCAAAATAAAATTAATGGAAACAAGTATTTTTATGATACAGAAATGTAATTTTTAAGCTTTTTAGTACTTAATTATATTATAGTATTACCTTCGTTTGGCTATACTGTAAATATGGTATAACAATTTTTTTAAATGTTAAATGGTGCACACAAGCGTACGGCCCACCTAAGCGGTCACCGTCACCATCACGGTATAGTCAATTGTTTTTTGGATATCTGTAACACCGGACGCGTCACCAATGCGTAGCTTAAAGTTACGTTAGTTAGTATTTTTGCTATCGACCCTGATTATTTGCTCACGAGTGTATATATGCCCGGTACCTATATGCCACCAAGCAGAACGGAGTCCTTGGCGATCAATAAATCGGACAATTGTCGCCAATTGTATTGAATGGCGAATGTATTTATTACGACATCCGACCTGTATGTACCACATGTGATTGTACAGGGGGTACAAGTTCGCATGTGTATTGTGTAGATTGCATGTAACTAACGAGTAAATAAAACGTATAAATTATGCATCAGTAATGAATTGATCTTAATAGAAAGGAGTGTCTCAATTTAGAGGCATGACTGTTGGGTTTTACGTCATAGCTTTAATGGGGGTTTTACCACAAATTACTCGATTGATATCTGGTATCACTTCAATCGTTTTCTTTTAGGAAAATGATCAGCCCAGCTTTATGGCGTCCGAATGGCTCCTGACTTGTTTTAACCATTGTTGTTTTTGCATCAACAGCCGGGACCTACGGCTTAAAGTGCCCTCCGAAGCACGGTAGCGCTCAGTTGTTAATATCACTTGAAATTGAATTTGACAATTTCAATACACAGTTTTATGTACAACCACTTTGGATTAACCAAATGTTGGAAAACGCGAATTCAAAACCCACTGATAGTTAAAATGTTTAGGAATTATGAAAATATCTTTACAGCGTGTGATCAACGACACTACTTAAATTTAAAATGAATGTAAGTAGTTTATGTAAAGAGAGATAATTATTATGTTATTAAACAGTTTAGGATTTAACGAACTTCGTTTCAGATTAGAGCAATAATAAGATTCTTTACAAAAATTGCCTCTCAGAGAAAAGTTTAATATTAGGCAAGTTATATCTCGTAACGTTAAGCTCCCTTCTACGCAGTATTCACATGTCTACTCTATGACCGTGTAAGGGACATTAAATAGTGTTGTTATGAATCTTTTGACTCGGTTTTATTGGATGAGTTATGATCATGACATGGTTATGAATTGAAAGGTCTAAATTGATTCAGAGAAAAATCGTAATAAAGGAAAAAACGGGGTTCTTGTTAGATTTACGTTTACGAATGGAAATGTACATGTAGCATTTTTCGTAATCTTTAGGGTTCTGTGCACGTTTTAGAAAAATGGAACTCTTACAAGATACATTTTTGTCCGTCTGTCTGTCTGTAGAAAACTACCTCACAATAATGTAAGTATGTAAAAAATAAGACGATATATGGGCAAAATCTAAATAATATTTTATGAACATATTTATGACGATTCAAACTATTTTGCAAATTGAGTAAACAACCGTATTGCCAGGTGGTCACAAGAAAAAATTAACTGTCACAAAAGTTCACACAAGTTATAATATGAAAATAACCACAAAGCTAAGTCTGTCGGGTCCGCTTTATGGATATTTATAAGGTAAAAGGTAAGGCATAATTTATTTTTTTATGTGAACGAATGACGTGCGAGCTAGTCTTTCGCCTGGTATTAAGCGTCATAGCCCATAACACTTTAATTCAAAGACAATAAGGTTCACTTTTATCCACTATGTATCCTCACCTTGCAAGTATTCAAGCACCAAAGTATCCAAAAGAATCCCAGAAGTCCTCATTAGGTCACAACAACGAAGCCGTATTGGCGAACGAGCTTTAACCCATTCTGCCGTCACCGTCCTTCACGAAGTACATACTCAATCCCCCATGCTGGCTTACAACCCGCCTTAAAACTTTTGAGGACCAGTATCTTCCGGTTCAAGGTTTAGGGATGGTGGACTTTATTCCCAAGTTCAAGGTCGGAAACCAGGAAAGTTCATTTCACACGCGGTCCAGCGGAGTCAACACAAATATGCGCAAAAAAATCAGCGTGCAAAGAGTACTCCGTAGAACGGCTATTGGTAAATTGCGACGAGACGGTCAAATGAATAAGTAGAATGCGAGGACTAATTTGCTGGCCAATGGCGACGTGGCTCACTATGTGTGGGTCTGAGCCCTGAATTGGAGCAGATGGACCGGGTCATCCCGTGCCAAGACTGTCGAGACGTTTTAGGGTACGGTCTTGCGACGTTAGTGGTTCTGTATCCCTAGATTAAGGGTCAAGGATTAGGCCCCATTGTGGCTGTTTCCGTTTGCATTATAATCCGACTCATTGGTGGACCAAAGATCTGGTGAAAACCACGGAGAGCCGATGCCGCTCAAAGTGACGCTCTCTGGGGGAGGCATATGTTCAGCAGTGGACGTCTTCTGGCTGTTGATGATGATTTACACCTTACATAATTAGATATTTGTTTAATCGCGCTCAAAATGTCGAAGTGACATCGACATTTTGTATATTGGCCGTGGTGACGATTAAACTATGAGTCTATGTGTGTGAGTATGAGTCGTGAGGGTTTAAGGGGGCTTTTACAAAATTATGCGTAGTTGCAAGGTTTTCGTCGTCAATATTTGTTGCATAGCATGAATGTCTATACTTAGCCATTATATGAAAAATACCCTTCATATCATCTTCTTCGATAATGACAGAACGGATTTTAAGTCATTTATCTATTTATTTAGTAATCATCATTCTCCTGGTGTTCGTTTTGGCAAAAATACACAGAGACCCGATTTGAGAGCTCTAATTTACAAATTCTGTGTAACGTAAGTCTCCAAACTAAATTATACTCCACTAAATACATCCTGTACTTCCATAATGACAACACACAACAACAGACAGACAACAGACAACAACACCGAACAACAACAGATAACAGATTCTTAATTTTTACTTTTCAAGCAATTAAAAAAATATTAAATGAAATTTGATTTTTAATCAAAAAGGCTTTAACAAAAGTTCTAATTACCATAAAATATTGTTACCAAAATAAAGCTCATCATTTTTCTAAGCTACTACAAATTATTACATAGTTTTAAATTAATGCTCTTATTTATTTATCAATAAATGAAATTGGATATATTTGGTCAAACCGACGGATGCTGCGAGCTCGGTACCGCGCGCGCGGTACTGAGCTCGCCGAAATGCAAAAGCCTCCTTCAGAAATGCTTGCTTACTTCTTCTTATAGGGAGGAACAAGAAGTAGGCCAAGGCCAGGTATGCACTTGCAAGAAAACTTCTGGAAGAAGTGTCCGACCATCTATCAAGCTGTAGCTTGCAAATATAAAATAGTATAAACTACAATAGTTTACACATTCAAGCTACAGTCTGATAGACGGTCGAACACTTCTTGCAGAAGTTTTCTTGCAGGTGGAAATCCGGCCTTAGGCACACGCATAGCGTAAGGAATGTGCCGGCCCGCTTAAGTGTGTACCGCCCCGTACACCATCTTGATTTTGAAATCTCTTCCAACTACCTTGAATGCACTGCACAATCATCATCATCAATAGCCTGAAGACGTCCACTACTGAACATAGTCCTCCCCCAGAGAGCGCCACTTTGAGCGGCTGCTTGCCTCCTGTATCCATCGGCTTCCCGCGGCTTTCACCAGTACTGCACAATAATAACAATAAATTCTAAAGCTTTTTAAGTTTAATTTAGCCAAAACAATATTATATGGGTAAGTTAGTTGCAGAAGTTGGATTTTGGACACGTAATCTTCTTTTCGTGTATGCAAGTGGTTAACCCTGCCGGAGTTGCATGAGCTGTAAAAATCGACACTAACTAAAACCTGGGAGTCTTCAAGTCAGGAGTGAACAGGTATCTTCTAGGCAAGCATGCACCACCGTAGGCCGCGTCATCACTTACCGTCGTGAGACAGTGGTCAAATGCTATGCCTATTAATTATTTAAAAAAAAACATATCTCTTCTCTCGAGAAAGCATTCGACCAATAAAAAGACACCAAAAGGATTATGACGTGATCCGCGTGATCGCTCATTGGTGGCTTTCTCGAAAGAGATAAGTCGGTTTTCTCGAAAGAGATATTAATATTGACAATACTTTAAACTGGAAAAACCACATTGATATAATTACTGGGCGTGTCCGTAAACTAATGTTTACTTTCAAGAAGCTTCGGTCTTCAGCTGATTGGCAGACACTTATAATCGTCTATTTCGCTCTAGCCCAGTCGATCCTGACTTATTGTATCCCTGCATGGGGTGGTACACACATTACTAGTATGCTCAAACTGGACAGAGCACAAAGAGCTGTCTTAAAGGTTATGTTAAGAAAACCTTTCTTTTACCCGACAATTAACCTTTATAAAACAACTGAAGTGCTTACTGTTAGGCAGCTTTTTGTGCTACTCACTATACTAAGACAACATACGTCTGCACCATATGCTCCGTTGGATCGTCAAAGTAAGCGTCGTAAGGATATAATCTACTAGAGTGTTTCACATAGGACTAACCTGGCCAGCAGACACTTTTTGATATTAGGACCGCGTTTATATAACCTCATTTCTAAAACCTTGGAAATATATCCACTTCCGAAAAATGAGTGCAAAAGAGTGGTTCAAACCTGGTTGTCAAAATTGACCTATCAAGAAACTGAAAACCTACTTGTAGTTTCTAAATAATGCTCCTACCTTCACTTTTAATATTTAGCCTCCTAACAGATAACTCAAAATACATATTTATTTATTGTGTCAAATTATCTATCTTAAAGGCTTATTACACTACCCAATTTTAAGGGACCCTTACCCTAACTAAGGGTGGTGTAATAAGAGTTAGAACATAAGGGTCCCTAACTAGGGCGACCGGGCGGTCCCGGCAAGCCTTGCTCCCTAATCGCCCTTACAACCGGGCCCTGAATATCGTGTAGTGTAATAGGCCTTTAACATAATGACACTGTCGGGAAGTGCCAGTACCCTGTAACGCAGTTTATACTAGTACAGGGTACATGGACTTATCACTTAAATTGGACTAGATTAACTAAGATATTTATTTATTTATTTATTTTATTCTGGAAGACCAAAGGCTGATATAATAATATAAATATTAACTTATAAAACAATAAGCCAATTATAAGTCCTCACGGATAGACATTATAAAAAATAGTATACAACTAAAATGTAGTGCACACCTAAAAGAACTACCTACACACTGCATGGAATTACCTACTAAATTATACATACTAAACATAATATACACACTATACATACCTACTATATATACCATACATACTATTCATAATAATTAATTATACCAAAATAAATGAGTAAAGTAGCAGCTAGCAATAATTAGTCAAAAAATTCACTGTTCAACCGCTGTCTGGCCGATGCCACGCTTGTGCAGAATAGGTCAAAGTTAAAACGCTTATCAAGTACATTAAAACAACTACTCGCCCTCCACAAATACGAGTTTTGCCTATAGTTTGTGTTTACTACCGGTGCACTTAGAATAGACTTAAATCTCAATGATTTAGAGTGAGCGACTAAGTTAATTTTATGCAAAAGTTCGGGACAATCGATTTCATTTGAACAAATTTTGAGTATATGGAAGATATATGTTTGATTTTTTGATGTTTGATTACTACAGCTCATGCTACTCGTGCTGGTGTCTTTTTTGGGTCCAAGGCTTCTGACTCGGCTTATCGATTATTAACTTACGACTGCCGGGACCGACGACTTAACATGGCTTTTGCTTATCACGATAGCTCTAGTAGAGCTTGTGTCCTCGACTAATAAAAGGGAAGGATGATGTGGCTTCAACGCCCATTCGTGATTATTCTTAGGCGGTAGGACATTTCTGCAAAGTTCTTCTAGGTAGGTACCACCGCTTTGCCAGTTATTCTGCCGCCAAGCAGTAGTGTGCAAGCACTATTGTATTCCGGTTTAAAGGGCATTGTAGCTAGTGAAATTACTGGGTAAATGAGACTTAAGAACTGATCTCACAGTCTAGAAATCTTTTTTAGACTGTGTGATGTCTCAGGATGGCGTGCGCAGTGTCACGCGAAACTTTAGTTTGGAGTTCCGAGTGACACTGCAATCTGTTATTAGCGGCCGTGTCGCTTAACACCAGGCGAACGACTAGCTCGTCACGTCATTCGTTTACATAAAAAAAAACTTTTTCCTTTAGGTACCTACGTATCTTTCGCAGACGGGAAATGATGTTCTTCCCCAGACTGGTTGCATCATTTATTACCATTGATGGTATATCTGCAGTACAGATCTTGTCTACAGTCTAGACGTTGGGTTATCAGCTGAATTAAAACGCAAAAAAACAAGTATTACACAATGCAGTGTAAATGTGGAAAAAACCAAGATTCGTTATCTGAATAATCGAATTTTAACAATAAACATGCTTTCCTGGTGCTTTGCTTTGATTCATCATCATCAGCCTGTGGTCATCCACTGCTGAACATAGGCCTCCCCCAGAGAGCACCACTTTGAGCGGCTGCTCGCCTCTTGCATCCATCGGCGCCCCGCGGCTTTCACCAGATCGTCGGTCCACTGAGTGGGGGGACGGCCTACGCTACGTCTTCCGGCTGTTTCTACCCGCATAACGCCAGAAAATGTATTTGTTTTAATTTTTTCTGATGTCTACTAATGCATATATCAATAAAGCATGTTGCTTGTATTTTTGACGAGAAAATAAAAAAAAGTCTCTAAAATACTTATATAAATAAAATAACGAAACCGGCAACATACGGTTTTCGGAAACCGTAGAAAATAATAATCTGTCACTTTACAATTTAAGTGTCACTAGTGTCACTGTGTAAAACGAATTTAGGTAAGGGTCAAATCCAAAGCCACTTATTATCATTTATGGCCATTATCCAAAGGGATTCCTAGTTAGGGTGTAGTTTAGGGATCTTTGGTGAAAATGGGCATAAATTACGTTTTAGTTTCTCGCTCTGAGACGTGGCGATCCGGGGCGATAAAAAAGGATAGAGAATGGGGAAATGAGATTATGTGCATCCTACCTCAATGTTCTGTGCTCATAGATGTGGCGCAACCATAATACTGTCACTTAACATACTGACTTGTACTTTTAGTCAAACGCTACCTTTTCTATAATAATAAAAAAATTAAAGCCTAAATGGAATCACAAAGAACTCCAAATCTTATTGAAACAGACATAATGGTTTCAGTTGAATGAGAAAAATCTTCAAAAAATGTTCCAGTAAGTTGAAAACTTTTAAAATTTTCCATTGTCCTTTAAAAACCTTCGTTTGTTTCCATAATAAACTTTATTTCTTTGACGATTCTCATTTGATTCCTGTACTTCATAAACTGAACTCTATTTTGAATACAATTTGGTTTGAAGTTCCACTAAATAGTTAACGAATCGTAGCAAAAATCTATGGAGAAGACTCTAAAGTCTGTAACTCCATGTCCTAAGCCTCAATACTTAAGGCGTAGGGTATAGCCAGATAAGCAGGTCAAAATCCGTAAGCAATGACTGTTTTTGCTAAATTTCATTTAATATTTATGTTTATATCGTATTTTTCAAAACTATGAAGACGTCAAAAGATCTGAATGATTGTTGGGAATATACACCATTTTTTTTGCAAAAATATTATTCGATAAAAACCGAATAAAAGTTCACGAAAACATTCAAAATTTTTTGAGGGAAGTTTGAGAATTTGTTTATCTTGTAATATTTATTTGTGAACGTCACATTAAACTTAAAGATATATTAAACATGATATTACATGACATGACAACATGACATGATTATTTACATGATATATTAAATTCAAAGCTCGACATGCTCTAATTTCGCCAGGAAACGTGCCAAAAACACCTTGTTTGCCCTACCCTTCGCCTTGAGATCGAAAATCGTATGCTACCATTTTTTTCCACAAGACAATTAAAAGTAATTAGAAGCAATGAACCAGCGTAGATATATCGTGAGCTTCAATTGATATATATTAGGGATGATTAGAGCAGGAGTGGGGGCCGTGATGGTTATCTCTAAAGCTTCGGCCCCACCGGCGCGTCTGCGAAGCGGCAGCGCCACTGCGTCAGCGACGCGAAACTATTCGGTACTAGGTATGGAAATGATAGCTACTTTTAATTCATTGTCATTTGATCATATGATTTACTTTTGTCACTTTTTGTTGTAATATGGGCTAATATAATAATAGTGCAAAAAGGGAAGGGAAGTCTTTGACCAGCAGTGGGACAATATGGGCTAATATAATAATAGTAACTCACCGCTCATGTTACTCTCGTATTACGAAATCTGAAGCCATGATCCATTAGGTGTGATTATCATACTGTGATTTGTAGCAGAATATGAAACAAAAAGTAGCAGGTATGATTTATCAAATGAAAATCATATGACTTTTCACATGCTCCTTGTGAAATGATCCATGCCTATTCGGTACCCATCACTGCACACAAGGACCGCGGCGCACACGGGCAGCGATGGGTGCCGAATAGCCGATTTTGACGCTTCACTAACGCCACTTGACGCGCCGGTGTGGCCGCAGCTTAATGATGGCGAATTTTTAAGTGGTGTGAGATTACGATCGTTTCAAATGGCTCGCTGCGAAGTTGCTAATCAGCATCAGCCGAAAGCAAGATCAAGAATAAAGTATCCGTGGTCCGGTAAATAATAGATTTATGCCCGTTTTCACCAAAGATCCCCAAATTTTAAGGGACCCTTAAAAATATTTAAGTGACATCTGACAGTAACTTTGTTTTCGCCGACGACACGGGACACCTAAAGCTTAAGGGATCCCCTAAGTTTACGGGGCCGAAGCTCGACTGTCGCTCGACCCCTTAGCGTTAATAAAGTAGGTTAAATTATCAAAATATCAGTTTTTTTTCAATTGTATTTGGCAACTGTTTCTACCCGTATAACGCCAGAAAATGTATTTGTTTTCATTTTTTCTGATGCGTTATTAAAAACACTAATGCTAATATCAATAAAGCATGTTTCTTGTATTTTTATTGTTTCAATCTATTATTTATTTTTACTATCACTAGTGGGGTGAGCGGAGGGGGTCTCCCTCACCCCTAGTTCTTCTAGTTGAAGTCACGGAAAGGTGGACGGGATATGCTAAGCATTGATTTTAAATTTTAGCTAACAATTATAAGTACGGTCTTATATTAATGGTTCGCATAGAAATCGATTAATAGGTATAAAGCAGAGCCGAGAACGTAAATAAAGTCAGAAATATATCTTTGTTTTCATTTTCAGATATCACATTTCAAAATACCCTGCCTTATTGGTATGGCCTAGATAAACTATCACGCCTTTCATTCACGCAAAGAAAACACGTGTAGCCATAGCAAAACTGTAGTAGACTAGTAGTTAAGAGTAAAACATTGTTGGCCTCTACCGTCCTTTACAGCATAATACATCACAGGCGGTAGGCTTCCGTTTTATCACACTTGTCCTGATCGACGACGTCGCACGCTCGCCTTTAAAAAACCTGTTCATTCATGGGAACGAGTCTCGCTTGGGCCATTGCCGAGAGAAATAAGTCGAGAAGACTACGTCTACTCAAAAAATAACAGACCCTATGGAAAGTTGCGACCGTTCTAGGTACTCGTAACCTACGTGGGGTACGTCGACCTTGCCGGCGGGCGAGGTGTCTGATTGTGTTACGCTGGTATCCTATACCGGCGCCGAAAGCGGTACCTGAGCCAGAAAGGCTAGACTGGTCCGGTGATCCTAGCGCAGCCGAAACAAAGGCTGCTATAGGGTCACCCGGGTCGCTCAAAACGTGTCTTGGGCGGCGACGACGAGGTGGCGAGTCTGTCATTTCTGTAGAGTAGCTTGATGCTTGGACTAAGAGGACATCCTTCATAAACTGACGGATGGGTGGGAGATCGCAATGGAGGTCGGAGTTTCGCTGGTACCCAGGCAGGGCTGGACTGGTCCGGTGATCCTAGCGCAGCCGATACTACGGTTGCGACTACGTCCACTGGGAGAATGGACCCTATGGAAAGTCGCAACCGTTCTAGCTAGCTTACTACAGGGTAAATCGACCTCACCGATATACAAGGAGTCTGATTCTTAGATAAGGGAATAAATAGTAAAGATGCGCCACAAAGGCCATCTATACAAAGACCGCCTTGCGGCACAACCGCCGTGTTGCGGATATTATGGCGAGCACTAAAGTGTATATAAGATTTCCTCGTTGTTTTAGTATAGTCAAGTTGAGGTTTGTATATGCAATTGCACCCTCTACTATTCCCTTATCTAAGGTCTGATTGTATTTTGTATGATTTTGTATCTTTCTTCTAATTATATTATGTCACTGTCATGGGCGTATCATGTCACTTTATGTTTCTGGCAAAATGTAAGAAACAGCACCAAAAAGGAGGGTCAAAATAATATTATCACAGGGTAAGCAAAGCATTAGTGACACGTCTAGTGTTACAGATGTCCATAGCCTACGGGGACCTCTTGACGTGACGTGATTTGCTACCTGTACAATTCAAAAATGTTTTTAAAGAGTTATTCTTTTCGTGCAGGCAAGTGGTCAGCCCATGTGTAACCGACGATCAACGGGTTACAGAAACAAATAGACACACAGAGCATAATTATATTTAATGTAGTTAGAGGTGCCATAGTCGTGTATCGCGCAATGCTAACCACATGCTGACTTGGTCATGCGGCGAACAAAATTACTATGGCCAAACCTTGTCTGATACTGTGCACACTTGACGCGCATACATTGCTGCTAAATTGTGAGCGTGTAAAGCTATCTTCTTCTAGAAAACGCAATGTATTGTAATTTAGAAGAGTCATCTGCGCTATCAGCCTCAAAAACCATTATGGTCCTCAAACAAGCCACCATGCCATTTCAAGTCCTATTCCGTAGGTAATAGATACTATAATATTACATACCATTCAAAAGCCGTAAGCAGCCGAAAAAAGATCTCCAACGTCAGTAGAACAACTTGTAGGACGATATCTTCATTCCCATCCAAGTATCATGGAAGTTGAAAAGGCGGCGCTGAGGAAATATACCCGTCGCACTCTAGCACGATGTGGAGAGGTAGCTTGTAGACCTGATGATGGTGATCAAGCCTTGATCAATACGCCCTTGGTCTGAAAAAGGAAATGTCATTGTGAGATATAAGATGTGTTAAATGACCTTCGACTTTGAGACCATAGGGTTAAAGTTTACTCTGCAAGGGTATTCAATTAGTATGAAGATCTTGGGAGGTGATTCAAGGTTTATCATGAAGATTAAAAAACCTATAACACCCAGAACTTTTAACACTAATTTGAAAACTACACTACAATTTAGTGGCGAAATAACCAAAGTATGTTTACCAACCCAAAAAGACTCCATAGAGCCATATCACTTGGTAAAACCTACTATTCTAAGAGTACTTTTATATGACCAACTTCCATAACAGATCTTTTCATCTACAATATCTGGCCGCGAGATCTACACACGAAAGGAAGAAGTCGTTTCATAATCAAGCCAATTGGCGGACATCATTCGAAACCACACTCCAATGGCACGTGTAGAAAGGTCAATATCGCATGATGAGGAATCATCAGAGACTTACGCAAATTACGCCCTAATGTTATACGGAATCAGTTCATAAAGACTTGTGTTACGGTCTACATTGCAACGGCATCGGACATTACGCAAATTAGCTGGTAACTCCTGAACGCTGTCACCAAATGGCTCGTACGTCTTCGTGATAGGGTCTAAATTGTGGTGGACAGGATGATTGGTCCAGATGGAGACGATGTCGTTTCTAAATGAGATTTATTGGAAGTGGTGAATGCTAGTGGTTGCCGGTTTGGTGTGGTTCTCGAAAAAGTAGTGGACCACTCCACTACTTTTTCGAGAACCGTTGATGTCTTTTGTTCTATCCTACTCTGTCCTTTGTAATTTCGTACAGCTTTGTCTCGTTTTGTTACCTCGCCCCCTGCCCGCGCAGGTGAGTCGTGTTTGTACGAGAAATTGTGTTCACGAGCTATCAACGGGCTTTATAATCTTTGGGTACAGGTAACAGTGAGTGACAGAGACAACGCTCTACGAAGCCGATGTACATTATTTATCGCTTGGTTTGCTGCATCATCATCATCATCATCATCATCATCATCATCAACAACAACCTGAAAACGTCCACTGCTGAACATAGACCTCCCCCACAGAGCACCGCTATGAGCGGCTGCTTGCCTTCTCCATGCATCGGCTCCTCGCGGTCAGATCGTCGTCGGTCCACCTGCCTACGCTACGCTGGCCTAAGTTCCAATTCGTGGTCGCCACTCGAAAACCTTCCTTCTGACAAACATATTAGGGAATACCAATTATAAACTATTATAGACTCAGAACCAAAACTAGAAAGCGAAGCTAAAAAAAGACCACACGAAATCGCAAAACCATGCTAGGTAGGACGCTTTCCTAACCCAATCGTTGAACTAGAGAGATAATTGTGCACGCAACGTAGCGAAGTGCAAAGGAAGTGCATGAAAAAAGTAATAAATGTTGATTAACACGTTGAGCGGCAAGCGGTCGATATTAGCCATAACAAAATTATATTTTATTGACGAGTCCACGAACCGGTTTTTTTTTATTTTATTTTTTGTACGGGTTAATGCTGTTGGTCTCTACCGACCTTTACAGCGTCACCAGGCGTGAGTCCACCGGGCGGGTCCACGAACCGGACGCTCATTAGATTAAACGAATGATCGTAGAATGTGTGACTCATATTATAATTTTTTTTATGTGAATGAATGACGTGACGTTCACCTGATGTTAAGCGCCACGGCTGCCCATAACAGACTGCAGTATCACTCAGAACTCTAAATTAATATATTTTAGTTATAATTGATCTTATTGATCCCATATTAAATAGAAACAATCAAAAAATATCATTCTGGACAATGATTCATAAGTTGCTTGAAAAATAAATAAAACTGGCTAAATACAACACCCACGCAGAGCCATGTTTAAAAAAGAATCTACGACGATTTCGCCATTCACAATCAAATGGATTAATTTTTCCCTTGAGACCGAGAGCCCTTGATTCAATTGCGCGAAAAGGTAAAATAACACCGGCCAAGTGCGAATACAACTCACGCCCCTAGGGTTCCGTACCCCTGTACTAACTACTTACTAAGTGTTAAGACCAAATAAAATAGCTCCCTACATTTTTTTTAAATCTCTATAGAATAGTGCATAGTTGAAAACCTGATCGAAGTCCAAATCACACAGAGTATGCACTATGGTACACATAGGTTTAGGCTTGTATGTAAGTTTTACGGTAATTGGGTTGGGCTGTGAAAAAAAAAACCGTGAAAAAGTAACACGTTTTTTGCCCGCCACCCTTAATTTTTTTATAGAACAGCGCATATTCTGTGCAAATTTCAGCCAGCTACCTATTTCGGTTCAAGTGATACCCCCGTTTATGGGTCGGACAGACTGATGCCCGTTTTCACCAAAGATTTTCCTACTTGAGACCTTCCATTTTGCTTTAAAGGTGAAAAATAACATGATAAAAACTGCCACTTAGCGCCAATTGTTGAGCTTCGGCTCCGTAAACTTAGGGGATTCCTTAAAGCTTTAGGTGTCCCCTAACCGTCCGGTTAAAACCAAATTACTGTCAGGTGTCACTTAGATACTTTTAAGGACCCTTAAAATTGAGGGATGTTTGTTGAAAACGGGCATGTGAGTCTCGATATTACCCTTTGAGTACGAAATCCTGAAACAACAGCTTATTGGAATAAGAAAGTTGACAATAATTTAGTGCGATGGGACGGATTCTTTCGAAATTCTTGTAAATTTTAATTAATTTTTAAACCGGACACAAAAAATTCAATGTTATGGTAGATCAGCTAAGATGACTTTGCAATTTAATAAAATAAAACTCACCTAAAAAAAAACAAAAACACGCCCGCTTTTTCAATAAAAAAGAAAACCTCCATCGTTTTAAATTAAAAAACATAAGTACTCAAAAGTTTACACAATTGAAAACTTTTTAAATCTGATTGCAACGGCCAGTCCAAATACGACCACTGCCGGGATTGCAATGTGAATTAGGTAGTACACGTAAGTAGCGACGTAAGCACTATTTGGATATTTTTGGGTTTGATCCGGTTTTAATAACCGCTAGTTAATTGTAAACGCACTCCACCGCAGTTGGCAATGAAGCTTGCCCAATATATGCACGCCTTCAAAACTTTAAATAGTCATGCGTTGCATTTATGCGAAAAATTTAAATCAAAATTGGTTATAATTTCGCGGGTAATTAAACAAAACCTAACTCACCAGAAAGCGTCAAACGCGCGCGTCATCATTCGAAAAACGAACATCTCCATGATCTTCGATTTTCATTGTAACGTTTTTTGAAACTCGCGCCTAATTTACCTATAACTTTTTAATTTCTAAACTTTTTCTATCAGTAAAGAGTGCAACGGCCAAATCCGACAGCAGCCTGGATTGCAATGCTGCGTGTTTGGAATTGTCCAATGAAGGGGACGGCACAATTGAGTATGGGTGTTGTGTGACAGTCAAAAAGTGTAATGTGTATATTTCGTATTTGGAACTCGTAATTGTAAAGATTGTGATTCGATTGGTCGGACAAATTATGGGTGGCTGAATGCTGCGAATACACAAGCCAGTTGCTATACGAAAGAAAAAATAATGTGTCAAAAATTAAAAAGTTAATTGGCTTAGACTGAACGGCGCAAGATTGGGACCTTATGATTCTTAGTACTATGCATAGGTAAAACAGCATCTCAAACAGTATTTCCTCCTGGGTATAACCTGGGTCTTTTTAAGTCAAGACTGAATGAGCAATGGGCATCTAATGAACAAACGTGCTCCACCTTAGACAACTGCGTCACTTACCATCAGGTGAGATGTTGTCAAACGTATGCTTATTTTAGCATAATTTTTTTTTCGCAAGTGTATGGGAGATGCCATTTTATTATATTTCTAGTTTTATCATAAATACATCCTAATTTTCACCACGTTAGCAGTCAACAAAGTCCCTATTGTTATTATTTAGGGCAAGTGGCAATCAAATTCATTCGTGGTACGGAATCCTTGTGAAGCTTATTCCGCCCAATCCGATTTAGAGCAAGCACGTCGTCTCTTTCTGTCTCTATCTTAGAACTTTGAAAAATATCATGTTGGCCATGTCTTTTAAAAATACATATATCTATGACAATATTATAAATAGGAAAGATTTCATTGTTTGTTTGCACTGAATAGGCTCCGAAACTACTGAACTGATTTCAAAAATTCTTTCACTGTTGGAAAGCTACACTATCACCGGGTGACATAGGCTATATTACATTTTCAAAAAAATTAGGGATTCCTACTAAAACTCCAATAACGTAACCCAAGCTGCAAAAAATGACCTAAAATATTCTTTACATCGAGTGCGCTGCGAAAACTATTATACCCGAGCGAAGCCGGGGCGAGCCGCTAGTATAATAATAAAAAGAATGTTACCATTGCAACATTGTTTAAAATAGTACCAATTTCTACCAAACACGGCTAAGCACCATCTCAGTAACTCGTGACCGCTTTTTGCCTTATACCTAAAACTGAAAACTAGTCTGTTTGTTTGTTTGGTTGCTTATGCACATTCCTGCGTCATGATAGCATATTAATATGTTAAGTAACCCGCCGTAATATCGCATAATCTGTGAAATTTTCAGCCGGCTACCTATTACGGTTCAAGAGGTACAGCCGTTGATAGGTCGGACAGACAGACTGACAGCGGAGGCTTACTAATAAGGTCCCGTTTATACCCTATGGGTACGGAATCTTAAAAAGGGAAGGATCAGTCAACCGCAATATTCATATGTGAGCTATCAACGCATCCAATATTCCAGGGTAAAAACTCAAAAGACTCAAAACTCGAACAATTTATTGCAAGTAGGCTTAGTTTAGCACTTTTACGGCATACGTATCTAAAAAATCAGTCAAACTAATATATACAGAAAACTTAGTATGAATGATATTGTTCTAAGTAATTTAACTCAATAGGATAACGTTACCAACTCTGTTTCAACTACGTGTGAATCTACCTTTACAAGCACTCCTCAGTCGGCTAGAATTCAAACCAGATCAGGTCAGATAAAGTCATAGCAAAGCAGTTCAACTGCGTAGACTTGGAGACTATTTTACTGACCTGTTAGCTCATTTGGTAGTAGTTCTGCCTTCTAAACTATAGGTTGTGGGTTCGATTCCCAACGGACAAGCATTCGTGTGATGAACATCGATGTTTGTTCTGTGTCTGGGTGTTATATAGCATTCTATGTACGTTACAAACAAAAAGTATCAAGTATTGTATCAGTTATCTGGTTCCCATAGTTTTTTTCAACAATTCACCTGATGGTAAGCGACGAATTTGTCTAAGGTCGAGCGCGTTTGCCCATGAGATGCCCATTCACTCTTGACTTGAAAAGACGCAGGTTATACCCAGGAGGAAACACTGCTGCTGGAAGAGCATTCCATTCCTTGGCCGTTCGGACTAATAAATTACTCAGCAAAACGCTTAGTGCGGACTTGTGGTACACTAACGACGTAAGGATGTGAAGAATCACCAAGCCTTAGTTCTATGATGGAAAGGGGATGACGGAATGAGCTGATGAAGGGCATGCGCACACTCTCCAAAATGTAACAGATAGAAGACCGACATAGTACAAGCTATGCTTAGTTTGGGGCTAGATGGCGCTGTGTGAAATGTCCACACATATTTATTGAAACGACACGGAGCACGCAAAGCAGGGCTAGCTTGATCTATAAAAAACGACAACTGTTCTCGAGAAACCGTTTGACAAATGAAAACGCAACAAAAGATTCATGACGTGTTCTACGCGATCGTTCATTGGGCAAACGGTTTCTCCAGAGAAGAAATATGTCGATTTTCATAGCTCATGCTGAAGATATCCAGTAGGCCTAGCACGAATATTTCAATAAATCGTACGGTTAACGTATCGAGTTTACCGTACACTTACGCAGGGCAACGCTAGGTGGTAGCACGAAGCAAATTTTACAACTATCGAAATATTATATCGAACAAATTCCAAGTGAATAAACCTTCGTAAGTTTTCGATGACACTACGATAGCCAGCCTTCGAGTTTACGTCAAAGCAATATTCGTGGTCGCGTTTTCATACAAAATGTCTAACGTTAGCGCTACGCGGCGCTACGAAGGCGATACGATAGTAACCAAAACCCTTCGTGCTACCAAATTTGGATTCGCTTTACGCCCGGTAGGGGCGCTGATCAAATGCCCATACAAATGGCTTACATTAACGATACACTTACATTTACGCAAAATTATTCGTGCTAGGCCTACTGTACCCCTCGTACGAGTTTATTGAAATGTATATTATACTGTACTTGTCATCAAGTATCGTAAAACGTTTGTATGAAACCCAGCACAGCGCCGCCTAGCGGTAACTGTACTTAAGGTGGAACGTTTTGCTAGAGCGGCAAATTCCAATTTTCTTGCGTACTTTTGCCAATAATAGCTTAATTACTCAACGTGATTACATGAAAACTAATTTTGCGCAAATAAATAGAATGTATCAATAAATTACAGTTAAAAGTATCACCTACGTATCATTGGTTTAGTGACAAATGGCAATAGACTGAAAAACTACGACGAAATTTGTTTATTGCCATTTGTCACTAAACCAATGATACGTAGGTGATACTTTTAATTGTAATAACAAATTTTAAGTGTATAACGCAAGAAAAATTGAATTTGCCACGCTAGTGAAACGTTCCACCTTAACTAAGGATGTCATACAAATGTTGTACGATCTACTCGATATCGAGTTTTTTAATGTTAAAATGGGCATACGTTTGACAACAACTCACCTGATGATAAGTGACGAAGTTGTCTGAGGTGGAGCTAGTACTGAATAGTCTGAATTAGATTACGGCCATTGAAGTAATTGTGGTCGTTACGGCCTTGACGCACCTCGACGTAGTAATGTCATCTTTTGTTGTACAGACAAATGACCCTGGTGAAGGTTTCAGGTCGCTCGAAGGCCTCTGCCAACATAATAGCTATAAATATGTTGTGTGGAAACAGCGCCATCTAGCCCCAAACTAAACAATGGGAACTAGAATTTCAAAATTATTAAATTTTTTATTTTAAAAATATGTGTGGATTACAGAATTATCAGCTTTCTACTGGGTGGCGCAAAAGTAAAGACCCTATTTGGTTCAGCTATAACATTTTTTCTAAATTAGAAAACTAGATTTAGGTTTTTTTAAATGTATATTTGTGCCATTAAATTTCGTACCATTAGGATTTAAAGATGATGTCTTTTAAATGGTGACCTCCAGAGTTGATACACATTTGAGCCCTATTTATGACATTTTGCATAACTTGCCGTAACACTTCCTGCGATATGTTCGTTATTTCTTGACGAATGTTTTCTTTTAGAGCTGCGAGAGTCTGTGGCTTGTTCACATACACCCGAGATTTCAAAAAACCCCAAAGAAAGAAGTCTGGACTGGTCAGATCGGGTGATCTTGCAGGCCAAGGCAAATCGCCAAAACGAGAGATAACTCGGCTTGGAAAAGCGTCCCTCACTAAGTCCATAGTGTCGCGCGCTGTGTGTGCCGTAGCGCCGTCTTGTTGAAACCAGATGTGCTCCAGCCCCAATTCGTCCAAACTGGGTATCAAAAACTCACGTAACATGGTTCTGTAGCGTTCTCCAGTGACAGTTATCGCATTGCCTCCAGCGTCTTCGAAAAATAGGGTCCGATCACTCTGTCAACACAGATGCCACACCATACAGTAACTTTTAGTGGGTGTCGAGGTGTTTCTTGAATAATGCGCGGATTATCAGTGCCCCAGAACCGAGTATTCTGCTTATTGACATGCCCTGAGAAGTGTTACGGCAAGTTATGCAAAATGTCATAAATAGGGCTCAAATGTGTATCAACTCTGGAGGTCACCATTTAAAAGACATCATCTTTAAATCCTAATGGTACGAAATTTAATGGCACAAATATACATTTAAAAAAACCTAAATCTAGTTTTCTAATTTAGAAAAAATGTTATAGCTGAACCAAATAGGGTCTTTACTTTTGCGCCACCCAGTATATATAATTAATTCTATGGTGTGGACATTTCACACAGCGCCATCTAGCCCCAAACCACAGATTATATAATATACTAATACAGATACCTCATCCCATAGAAAGGAATAGTTCGGGCTATTTTACGAATTATTTTATCTCTGCATAACGCAAGATTAGCGAACGACAACTATTGCGTATTGACGAGGTATTGGGCCAAACGAATACACTGGCCACTAAGTAGTAACGCTCACGACACCTTCACTAGATTTTTTTTACATTCGGGCTATTTTTTCTTTGTTCCTGATGAGACCCCATGCCCAAACTAAGCAAAGTTTGTACTATGGAAACCAGGTAAGTAATACTTAGGTATCTACTTGTTGTTTGTAAATACATACATTAAGAAGTGGACCAAACCGACCGGAGGGGAATACAATATAACACCCAGACACAGAATAAACATCGATGTTCATCACACAAATGTTTGTCCTGAGTGGGAATCGAACCTACCACCTACAGATCAGAAGCCTCAGAAGGCAGGGTTACTACCAACTGATCTATCAGGCCAGTCAAATTCAAAAATAAATCTGTGCTTATCCAAGAAAAAAAAAATAACTCCCAGCGATCATATACATAGATCCTGGACCCTAACTAGGATCCCCTGTATCTAGGGACCCAGGGACTACGAGGGCCCTGCTCCCACAAGACCCAGACACAACCAATATTTGCGCTTTTTTTGTACACAAACCATGGACGTATCATCTGACCTAACGTCCATGGTACAAACAATTTTCCTGTCGTGGGAATCGAACCCGCCAAGTTTATGAGCTCAGAAACTAAATCTCTATGATGCTTATACATCCATGATGAAGGAACCAGATAACTGATCCGATATTTAAATAAATACTTTGTTTGTAAATACTGTAAATACTATTTAAGGTGGAACGTTACACTCGCGCGGCAAATTCAAATTTTCTTGTGTTCTTTTGCCAATAATAGCTTAATTACTCAACGTGATCACATGAAAACTAATTTAGCGGAAATAAATAGAATGTATCAACAAATTACGATTAAAAGTATCTCCTAGATATCATTGGTTTAGCGACAAATGGCAATAAACAATTTTCTTCTTAGTTTTTCAGTCTATTGCCATTTGTCGCTAAACCAACCAATGATATGTAGGTGATACTTTTAATTGTAATTTATTGATACACTGTATTTATTTCCGCTAAATTAGTTTTCATGTAATCACGTTGAGTAATTAAGCTATTATTGGCAAAAGAACACAAGAAAATTTGAATTTGCCGCGTAGTGTAACGTTCCACCTTAAAGAGGTTTGTTTTTTCTACCTAGTTTAATTCCTTTGTTTTTTAATTAAATTCACTGTGTCACTAACAGTAGGTATACCTACATATATTACCTATATTTACATTTTCAAGCGGTTACCAGTATGTCCGAAAACCAGTTTTTTCTTTATATAACATCCGAAAGGTCTATGAACGATCAGAATATTTCACGTGACTATCTCACTGTTGTCCAGTTTCAGAGTGTTCGTGTGTTAAGATGTATGAATATTGGATGAGGCATTCAAGCCGGTATGTAAAAAAAAAAAAAACAATTCTTCAGCCCAATACATTCCCACCGCTGGGACACTGACCTCTCAGAGTTTAGGCTAAAACCCACCACGCTGGACAAATGCGGGTTGGTGAATGACACATGTTCTCGAATGTTGTGATTCTTGAACATGCCGGCTTCCTCACGATGTGTCCCTTCACCGTTGTAAGAGACAGTACAAATTTCGCACATAACTTGAAGTCATTGGTGCAGGGACGAGTGGGATTTGACCTAGATGCGTCAGTTTAAAAGTCGCCTGGTCACCACTGGGCCACCACACTCGCTAGGTCACTAGGTCCACTTGTGTAAAAATGTATGACAAAAAAATCTTAATATTTACTTTACGCATATTTCACATGTCATTAAAAAACCATATAAGTAACTTTTTTTCATGTAATGTAGGTCGCTACATAGGCAAAAAAAACAGTTTAGGTCACAAAAATTTCACTGTACTGATTTTTGGGGTATTGTTAGGATGGATACCAATAGTGTTAAACCCAGTTTCATCATCAGCAACAGGCTGAAGACGTCCACTGCTGAACATAGGCCTCCCCCAGAGAGCGCCGCTCTGAGCGGCTGCTCGCCTCCTGCATCCATCGGCTCCCGCAGCTTTCACCAGATTGTCGGTCCACCGAGTGGGGGGCCGGCCTACCCTGCGTCTACCGGTTCGTGGTCGCCACTCGAGAACCTTTCTCCTCTATCGGTTGTCAGTTCTATGAGCGATGTGGCCTGCCCATTGCCATTTCAACTTGCTAAACACAGTTTACAGCTTCAAAAACCTGTGCTAATGTTAACTGCTGGCGGTAACACCTCAATATTTCCAGCTTTTTTTCAGGTTTTGGCTTATAGCTTCTAAAAGGTCATATTTATTTATTATTTTTATTTTATTAATCACAAAGCAGATTACAAACACTTATCACAACAAAAAAAAATCGCCCCAAAATCTACAATTTAATTTGCGATAATTTCAATTTACTAACGCTATTGAAATGCCTCAATCTCGTGAAATCTGCACATTTTTATAACTACTAATAATGCCATCAGTTCTATTCAAATATGTACATACACTGTGCTCAACATACCACATCCAATTATTTATACATCTGTGTTTTAATCATAGTGGCTGGCACTCTATATGTATATTATATCACATTCAAACAGAAGTATGTGTTTATTATTTTGCATAATCATAATTATTGCCAACAGTGCAAATTATTTAAGTAGGCATGGTCTGTCTGATAATGTTTATAATTGTGATGCAGATTTTAGAAAAACAGTTTCTTTAATTTGATTTATATAATTTGTTATTAAGTAAAATATAAAGTTTTGTACAATAATGTCAATAAAGATTTATGATTTATAACAAACAGGTAAGTAAAGCAAAAAATGTAATTATAAAAAAGATCATTGAGAAAGAATGTGTTGTTTTCTTTATATTATTATTAATCTGCTGATTAAAGGCCTATTCAAACCGGCGCGGTATTCGTACCGCGGTGGGAAGCGGTATCCCGCGAGGGATTCTGCCTGGGTATTTTGTATGAAGTTTCACTCAAGTTTCGACCGCGGTGGGTAGCGGTATCCCGCGCGGGATTCCGCCGGGGTGTTTTGTATGAAGTTTCGCTCAAGTTCCGCGCTAGCCACGGAACTTCAGTACAAAATACCGCGCCGGTTTGAATAGGGCTTAAATGATTATGTCAATACTTGAAACTAAACACACAAGTAATAATTAATAGTCCCGCCTTCATACTGTCATTATCGGTCTTTTACATCCTAAGTCTATGGAAAAACCGGTGAAAACATCAAACCGATGATTTAAAGCCTGTACAAGATGCAGTTTCGTCTTCGAGCATAAGGCACCAAGCACATGATTTTCAAATGTATAAAAAATTCTCTTAATCCTTGCATGGACTAGCCCCATTGCACACATAACACACGGCTCCCGAACTAGGTAAATATCGTAACCCGTACACAAGTATGGTGAATCTTCAACTTTATCGTTTTCCGTTACATCTGTTTTGCTGATAAACTTTCTTGCCCCAAAATTGACATCAAAATATTTATTTCGTAGTTTCCAAGTGTAGTCTTTTAATTGTTCTTCATTGCTGTTCCAAGCACCTCCGTTTTGGGTCTTCGCAACATTATCGATAGCCAGCATTGCCGCATGTTGAATGGGATGCTCTTTTCTGTTATCAAATGCTATTGCTACTACTGATTTATTGATTGGATCAACCACAATAGCCGCGTTTACGTCACTGGAAAGCAAATCTTCTGCTGTTGGAATAGAATCATCTTTTGCTAAACCAATACCGGCAAGATGTAGCGCCATTCCCATGTATGTCCGATGTAAGTGAAGCTCATTTTGTCTAAAGCATGAATCACTAAGCATTTTCTCTATGCGAATATTGGGATGAAAATTGCATGTCCATTTTTTGCTGCATTCTAGATTCTGCTTTTTTGTCAAAGGAGCTACAGCAGGTACTTCTACTTCTCTTATGTATTCAAATACGTCACACAACTGCGGAACATGGTATTGTATAAACTCCTGTATGGATTCATAGTTGACTTTACTGAATTGGTTCTTAGGACACAGCAAGACGGAATGTTTGTTTACTCGCTTTAAATGATGCAGGTCTTTTAGAGGCAATTTATCATTTAATATGTGTATTACTGTAGATAGCATCTTCAAATCTTTAACATGGCCTGCATAACATTTTACTAGTGATATGGAGTTGTTGTAATATACATCATCCATTATAGGATACAAGTTTGTTGTTGAATTTACGACATTTTGTATAAATTCATCTAAGTTTTCTGCCTTCTTGGACTTTTTCATGGGTGGTTCTGTTGCCTCGGCCATTTTTTTGAAGATAAGAATTGATACTTCACTGAAAAATAGAAAAATGACACCACTTTTTCACAACACACTGTTTTTATCACTTTATAACAAGCTGTTTACATTTGAACACTTCATAGCTTTTGAAGGAGACTAGCATATCTAGCCAGTAGTAACTTTGTTTCATAAGTTTATGTATGCCTACTTATTTGTGATTATTTATAGCTGTAGCCCATTAAAAGGAGCATATATTTTGTACTATCAATTCTTCACAGGTTGCATGTCATCAAGGTTACCTACCTGAAACTTAGAGGTATAAGACTCCGAGATGACTTCGGTAATTAACTAGAGATTTAGGACAGTGTAGATAAAATAGCCTTATAATATGTAATAATGTCGACACAACTGATAACTACAAACCCGCGCACTAAAATCGGTTTCAAGTAGAAATTTACGGAACCAATTCACGTGAATATAGCTGATAGATTGGCTACGAGCAACGTGATTTTGCATGCCTAATTCGTTTCGTTGATAATTAATGTGTTTCAATATATAAAATCATGAAAATTTTACCTGAAGTTCCACTCCGATTTCTTCTGAATTTGTGGTTATGTGTCCCTTGTTTATCCTTCTATTATGGATAAATAGATAATCTCACTTAGTAACTCTGGCTGACCCGCGAATTTATGTATTTTCAATAGAAATACGATAGATGAAACGATAAAAAATAGTATTTTTTAAACACGTAAAGTACAATTCGGAGCAGCCATTAGCTAATTCTGTTTTATTTGACGAAATGTATATAAATCAAAACTTCTAGGCAAATAATGTTTGATTGGCTAATAAACGGAGCTAAAGCTGTGATCATTGGTTAATCATGATATTAAAATGACAGTGACATTGCATGAATTTACATGTTTATAAGGAGAACGAACTTAAAAATTACGTTCCTTTTCACGTAAGTTACAATATATTTATTTTACTCACCTACGGCGTGACAAGAGAAGGGTTATAATTTAAGCACAATTTTAAGCCAAAAAGCTTTTATTTATTTTTCATTTATTTCCTGTTCATTGATTACATATTTATTAGGTACATGTTACAATACATAAGTGAAAATATAAAATATCGAATCATTTGCTTTCCAAAGCCTGATACCACGCCTGGCACGTTTCAGCGGCAATCTCACATAGCGCAGAAAGTGCTCTACCGGTAGAGTCATATTCTGAAATAGAAAATTAGCAATGTTCTATTTTTGGTACTTATTTTTACCAGCAAAAGGATGATAGATGTTTATACTAGGTAGGTACTTATAGGTCCGTGAAAAGGGGCTCACTTACATTCGTAAACATTGTTTCATATTTAGACTTTATTTAGGTATGTAATATTATAAATATTAGAGTAAGGGCACACAAAAATCATGTCAAATGTGGTCAACGGTACCCTCTATTTTCTATACTATAATAAGTATACCTATTCCAAACAAAGGTATATTTTAATAATGGATCTTGCTTATTGCGCTTTTTCTAATTAAACTAAAAGTAGGTAGGCATAGAAAAACTAAGAGTGGGTTGTTTAATTCGTAGTTAAGGCTAACCAATGGTCAAAAATTCTAAGAAATTTTGAACATTGGTTAGAAGTTTTGATCATTGGTTACCTTAACTATAGATCAAAAAGCCTACCATTAGTAGGTATCTGATATAACTAACATAGTAGGTAATTAAACTGTCAAAATGTTGGATTTTCCGCTTCACAGGGGACGAACAGCCTTAACCATTTAATCATTTTAACACAGACAATCATGCTTACCAACATTCCCTCGCTTTCCGAAGATAGACCCGTTGAACGGAGGTTTCCTGTAGGTAGCCTCTGCTGTGTGCATGAGGCACAGCGTCACTACGATGAGGGAAAATGCGATGAGGAGACGCATGTTCATACAAATCTGAAAAAAGAATGATTGAATGAATGAAATCTTTATTTGTTTGAATATAGGTTATATCTAGATGGTCAGAAAGTTTATGTTATACTAAATATTTAAACTAGTATTATAATTTTCTCTGTTAGGTGCAAGAGGCAAGTGAAGCTGTACAAAGTGGCATTCGTTGTTCAGCAGTGCATGAACATCTTTCAGCTGATGATCATGATAATTCAAAGGATGCAGATTTAAGATAGTAGTAAAGACTGTTTTCCAAAATATCGCAGTTGTGTAAAAATTACGTTCTTAAATTTCTGAAAATGGCAAACGTTTCTATTGCTATCATCCATTAAATTTTTTTGTCAAAGCGGGTGATGTTGAGTGAGTTGGAAGGTACGGATATGAATCCCGCTTGCTGCACGATCTTTTTAGGGTTCCGTACCCAAAGGGTAAAACGGACTAAGGCTCCGCTGTCCGTCCATCTGTCTGTCTATCCGTCTGTCACCAGGCTGTATCTCATGAACCATGATAGTTAGACAGTTGAAATTTTCACAGATGATGTATTTCTGTTGCCGCTATAACAACAAATACTAAAAACAGAATCAAATAAATATTTAAGGGGGCTCCAATAAAACAAACGCGATTTTCTGCTCGTTTATAAATATAATGGCACGGAACCCTTCGTGCACGAGTCCAACTTGCACAATAAACCAAATCAGACGATATTACGATAAGACGATACTTTTCATAGGCAGAATTAATAATCTAAAAATGTAACAAAATAAAAATAACAGCAAAGGAATGGAACACCTTACCAGCGTCATTGTTTCCTGACAAATATAATCTGGGAGTTTTTAAGGCTAGAGTGAACCGGTATCTTTTAGGCCAGCATACTCCGTCGTCGACCGCGTCGTCACTTACCATCAGGTGAGACCGTGGTCAAATGTAAGCCTATCACTTATTAAAAAAAAGTTATAGCGGTGCTCTTCAATTAGATCGTCTCTCGATCTTTAAAACAGCTTTTTATTATTACAATTTATGACTTTACCTATAGGTACGCAGGTATTTTAACCGATGAAAATGTTCTTACCCAAGTAAATTACTGGAGTGATATTACAAAACTCCACTTGTTACTTTGTCAAGTCCAAAGACAAAGTGATGCAGTTTCCCATTTTCCTTCCCTTTTATACAAAATGGAGCCTTAGCTGGTTTCTTATTAGTCCTTTTATTTTTTTTTATATACAGCATGTGCAGAAATTGTTAAGAATAAGCTTAAATTAAAATTCAAGGTAGCCCCGACATGAAAAAAAGATAAAGACACTCTCGGATTCTCAATTAAGCTAAGAAAATTAAAGTTTAGTCAAATTGGGGCATCCGTTTGTTGGGAGCTAGACGTCACAGCACAGATGATACAACGCTCTGTTTGCGTCGCAAATTAAAATTAATTGAGTAAAACTGTGTAAGTTTAATTTTCATTAAATTTTTTACTTAAGAAAGCACCACGTTTTTCTGATAGCTATAGGCGTACCGGATAAATAGAAGACGTCGAATTACGACTAAATACAAAGACCTTTTTATTTTATCATGTCATGTTCTACTACAACTAATTGCTCTGGGAATAAACTTATCATAGTATATGAAGTACAGAATTACTTGGCAATGGGAGGAGTCATCGCTAAAAGCGATCTCCCCCAGTTAACCTCTAGTCAGGTCTACAAGCAATAATGCATAATTTTTACCTGTCAATGTCATACAATGCTTAGATTTTCAAACACCCTATTGCTATTGTTATAGCCTACAGCCTCTAGATAAACACAGAAAGGCTCTTGGGAATCTACAAGTTATTGGCGTTTATTAAGTGAAGTATGGAAAAATGATCACATTAATATCACAAAGCAATTTGTAACAAATTGGATGTACAAAATAATATGTTGCACTTACTTATCACAGTTAGGTACCTACAGTTAGTGGTTATGGCTTAGAATTTACATAAGCAAGCTAGAGTACCTATACATGAGCTATATAGCTTGCTTATGTATACTCTATGGTTATAGGTAACCATAGATTATTTTGGGAACCTATCAGATACTTTTTTATTTATTGGTAGCGTAGGTAATAATGTAACAAAACCTTAAAATAAAGATCGGCGGTCCCCTAGCAAGGGGCTAGCCTATGATATATACCTACGCTGCATCTTCCGGTTCGTGGTCATCAGTCGAGGACCCTAATTTCTTCGGTTCGGTTGTCAGTTCTGCGAGTGATGTGGTCTGTCTGATGCCACAAAGAATACCTACCTATGCACCTCACATAAATCATTGCCATTTCAACTTGCCGATTCTTAGAGCAATATAGACTACTAGCAGCGCCCCGTGGTTCCACCCGCGTTCCTACAGGAACCGTTCCCGTTATTGGGATAAAAAGTAGCCTATGTTTTAATCCAGGGTATAAGCTACCTCCATACCAAATTTCATCCAAATCCGTCCAGCTGTTAGAACGTGAAAGAGTAACAAACATACACACATACACACAAACTTTCGCCTTTATAATATTAGTGTGATGATATATCCAGTTGACCAATAATACAACCTTCCCTCATATGAAAATTAGTAGTGTATTTCAACTAATATTTTCATACAAATCACGGGAACCCGTTGATGTCTTTTGTTCTATCCTACTCTGTCCTTTGTAATTTCGTATAGCTTTGTCTCGTTTTGTTACCTTGCCCCCTGCCCGCGCAGGTGAGTCGTGTTTGTACGAGAAATTATGTTCACGAGCTATCAACGGGCTTTATGATCTTTGTTAGAGCTACATAAATCGGTGTCTTTAGTTCTCCTGCGGATCTCCTCGTTTTGGATCTTATCTCGCAAGGAATAACCAAAAGTGAGGGAGTTTGAAATTACTACGTGTCTATGAATATTTAACTAATTAGATCAAACAAATCCTGCCCTAAGTGATAGGCTAACCTTAACTAAGAGCTGGTTGCTTAATTCCCCAAGTTTCAAACCCCACGAACACCAGTTCATCTAAAATGTCCGCTAAACTCATCAAGACGATATGAAAGGGTCTATCAGCGACTAATCTCCTGCACTAACGAAGTTATAATCCCTTGAGGTCATATGCGGTTAGTTTCCAATAATCCAATAATAGAGTAGTTATGCATATGTTTTGATTGTGTGGTATAAATCAGCTGGAAAATCCTTCAGTGGCATCAGTCTTCTATCAGCTGCTCTGGTGTTAACAGCAAGAAAAAATCAAGAAAATAAGGTATTTTTATAAATAAGTTCATTATATATTTTCTCGTGTTTGGGTAACTATTTAGTTTTATAGAGTTAGTACTTGAGTACCATCCTGCTTTATTTATAAGTCCGCTTATAAAAGTGGCGCCTAGTTAGTTTTAAATTGAAAGTTTTCTACACTTACCTACATGAATTGAAAAAAAAAAAATTGAAATTTGATACAAATTTATTGCATATTATGATTATGATTATGATTATTATTAAGGAAATATTTATTTTTCAATACTTACTAGCAAATGTTACTAAAAACATTTGTTTATGTAAGGTGATAAAACTTAAAAGCTGCCCCTATTCAAATGTGATTTCATTACTGTTTTCAATTTGAAAACGCCTAATTTTTTCATACAAATTTGTTGCTTGCTTGTTTTTTCATTTTTTTACAACTTGTAGTAAATTTGATTAATTACACAATGTGGTTTGGGTAACAGTGTGACAAAGAAAAATGTATCGTGAACCTATCTTTTACCTTTCTTCTCACTCCTCGGTTATTTTTAATTGGCTCTAATCTAAGCTCTAATCCTTACAAGCTTCTAGATATTTTCTATAGTTTTCAAATTTATTAGAACGTTTATATCCGCGTTTTACGGTCTGTTATTTAATAGGTTTTTAATATATATATTTTTTGTTTTTTATATTTTTGTATTTCAGATGTCCTGCGCAATGTTCCGGCTCACTCTCGCCGTGGCGTGTGTGCTCGTGCTGCTATCGCTGGCTGACTTCACCGAGGCTAATTACAAGAACGCGCCCATGAATGGCATCATGTTCGGAAAAAGGGGACCAACTGGTATGATTTTTTAATATCTTAAAAAAAGGTTTTTATCCCTTGAATAGCGTGTTTTAAACCTAGGTCAGCGGAGAGTCCAATGCTTCACATCAACAGACTGAAGACGTCCACTGCTGAACATAGGCCACCCCATAAAACACCACTATGGACGCTTATCATAGAGGGAGGTTTGCCTTAATGCCATAATCACTACGCTTGGCAGGCGGCTTGTTGATCACAGAAGATTTTAATGTACCGAGGAGAATACTGCTGCCCACTCCCTGGATATTCCTTTAGCCGGCTTTTACGGCACTTACTAGTTTTTTAAATTTTTTTTTTAAGTTATAACAAGATTTAGTCATTTTGCGATTTCGTCCCTCGGCGATGAAGTAAACCTACCAATGTATAGTCGCTACGCGATGTGGTCATTATGCGATTTAAGTAGTCAATCTAATACAAACCCAAAATTTTTTGTCTAAATTTTTAAGGGTCTTAAGCAATCTTTATGCAAGCAAACATAGGTACTCATCAGAATTTTAATATCTAATTTCAGATTACGATTCCAGAGGAAAAACATTTACAGCACTTTGTGAAATAGCCACCGAAGCTTGCCAAGCTTGGTTCCCATCCCAAGACAACAAGTAAACAGATTTTTTTTAAGACAATACGGCATTGTAATATCAAGATCTCGTAATGGACTGATTTAATGTTATTTTAATGATGATTTGGAAAGAAAATACCTTTAGTCTAGTTATTTTCTGTCCGTTTGTATTTTTGTGTATATGTAGGTAAGGGCTGGATTAGATGAATAAATTGTATTGAATCGTAAGAGAATATTTAATTACCCACTACATTTGTGAATATTGTAGAATATTAAGAATAACAATGTCGTTAATTAAAACTCAAGAATACCCGATGTAATAAAATTTATATTACTTTCATATAATTTATTATAGGCCATCATTCTGTACTGCGTGTAATGGAGCGTAACGAAGTGTGTGATATTTTTTTATTTATCAATCAACACAGATTAGAGAACCGCGTGGGAATAATGATAAGCCGATCATTGTTTTGGTTTTTGTTATATACGATTATTCTCATCAGATTCCAATATGAATTAATTTTCCCCTGTGAAAACCTACAGAACCATACCACGAACTTCGAAAAAGAAACGACGGACGCCCGCTACGGTGACGATAAAATATAATATCATAGAATATGTAGGGATGTCCAATACCACTAAAGTATCGAGACCTATCAATATGAAGTAATACTCAAATCATTCGATACCACTCATATAAATACCCTAAAAATATAGATATCTACTCATATCGATTGTACTGTACTGAACTGTATTCAACGCTTAGAATTTACTTTTTATTTTATTTATTCTTTATAGGCAAAGCATTTGACCACTGTCACACCTGATGGAAAGTGATGACGCAGGCGACGATGGTGTATGCTCGTCTAGAAGATATCCGAGGGGCTAGCAAAAGGTCCCAGCCAGCTTGAGGTGTTAAGATGCCAGCGTGAGGCGCATCTTTGCCAGACCCCCTCACCCCTGTTCACTCTTGGCTTGAAGACTCCCAGATCATAGTTAGCCGGAAAGAAGGACGCCGGCAAGGTGTTTCACTCTTTGGCGGTTCGCACTATAAAGTGCATAGGAAAACGATTAGTGCGGGCTGATGGCAGTTCAACCATATATGGCTATGGGTACCGTGTATTTGTGCACCTTGATGTCCGGTGAAAGAAGGGAGATGGAGAAATAAGATTGTGTAATTCTTTCGCATACTCTCCAAAATACAGTCTATAAAAAACCGATAAACTGGCAACTTTACGTCGATGCTCTAAACTGTGGAGCTTAGCTTCCGCCAACGCATCAACACCAATTGGCTCGTTTCTGAATGGAGTCTAAGGATTCAAGCTGGTATTTAGCCGAACCATCCCAGAGAGGGCTACAGTATTCAATACAGGATTGGACTTGCACTACATAAAGGTTTAGGAGCTGTCCCGATGTGAAATCTCTCTCCCCTCCGCAGGGCAAGCAGTAACATTAGCTCCACGTATAATGACTAAAAATAAATAAAAAAGTAATTATTACTGTATAAGAGCACCTAAATGTTAAAGATAAGTGCTTTGTGAAACAACTCATTCATAAGAAATAGTGCAAGACTGTGGTTTTATAAAGTTTCAAGATGATTGTAAAAATAACCTATAAAATTAGTTGTGAACAATAAACCGTGCATGTGTACCCAAGGCTCCACCTACAAGGATACAAGATAAGTTCAACCGGAATAGCATTGACTGAAACGAAAAAGTTCACGCTCAATTTAATAGAGGGTGTTTCGCCGCTGTTCTCCTAACACAGAGATCGCACCTCCAAAACTAGTACGTCATCGTGCTACTAGAGGGCATCGTTTTAAATTTTAATTATTTTAATACCCATAACCAATCAAAATGAGAAACTGCGCAGCGTGTGCAAAACATATCTCAATAAGAGAACTACTAGACTGCACAAAATGTAAGGCACACTATCACTATTTGTGTGTAAATTTAACAAAACCTTACTACTCGGCAAATTATCAAGATCTAGAGCTAAACTGGATATGCCCGAACTGCATAGTCCTCACTCGACGAGCTAGAAACGATGAGACTCCTGTGCGTTCACCCCACGCCAGGACCAGGAACTCCCTAAATGACACCCAATCGTTGTCAGTGGATGATCAAGTGCAAAACGACTACTCTCTGTTAGGTGATACGCAAAGTCCAAAAGCACCCATACCAATATTGGATCCTAAAAATAACATTACACTGGAACAAATAAGCAGATTATTAGACCAGAAATTAGAAAAAAATACTGAACACATCCTGTTAAAAATATCGGAAATGAAGTCACAATTACAAGAAGAAATAAATACCGCTGTAAATAAGATGGAGCAAAAAATAAATTTATATAAGGAAGATACAGACCGAAAGCAGTTAAAAATACAAGCTGACATCCAGCAAATTAACAGAAAAATTCAAAGCTTAGAACAAGAAAACTTAAAGCTCAAACAACAAATAAATAAATTAAGTTCATATTGCCAACCTATTAGCACCCAAAGCGCAAAAACTGCCTTCGCGACCACACCAATAGTTGAAAACTGCAGAAAACTTGTATTATACGGGCTTGAAGAATACGCAGAGAATGAAAGCGACTTGTATAACCGAATACTGTGGATCTTTAAAGATATTTTAGGTGTAGATCTATCTAGCTATATCGAAGACTTGACGCGGATTGGAAGAAAGGGTTATAAAAGACCACTTGCAATAGAATTAATCAGCAAAAGAATGAAAAAATATATATTAGAGAATAAACATTTCTTTAGAAATACGGGGCTAGCTGTATCAGACCATCTAGACGAAGAGGCATTACAAGCCAGATTCAAACTAAGAAACATAATGAAAACAGAAAGGCAGAATGGAAAAAATGCTGTAATTCGAAACAATAAGTTATATATCAATGGGAAGGAATACACAGAATACGAGGAAAATCTAGAAAAACAGAATACGCAACATATCCAACAAAGCCAAAACCTTCCGGCAACACACAAAATAAATGGACCGCCAAACTTAACCACAGGACAATCCCCAAAAACATCCACAACGTCCAAAAATTTTCGTGCATCAAACAAGACATTTCGTAACTGACTTTACTGTTATATTCCAAAACGCACAGAGCTTAAAGAACAAAGTACACATTATTGAGAGTGTTTTGGACGAAAACCAAGATCTACAAGCCGTCTGTTTATCAGAAACATGGATTAACGAAGCACAAAAGCAACTGATACAAATACCCAAGTACACTTTTTCGGCAGCATATTACCGCAAAACACGACGAGGTGGAGGCGTAGCCATCCTGCTCAAAGATGGCATAGAATATAAAGAACGACTAGATATAGAAAGCCTGTCAGTTGAATATATTGTGGAATGTTGCGCAATAGAAATACCACAACAGAACACAATTCTAATAAATATCTATCGAGCTGATCGAGAGATCGAAATATTTTTTAAGTTTATAAACAGTCTATTAGAAAAAGTAAATGCAATAAATATTAAAAAACGAGTGATTATAGGAGGAGACTTCAATATAGATAAAAATAAAAATTCTAAAAATTACCTCAGGCTATGTAATACTGGGTGGCGCAAAAGTAAAGACCCTATTTGGTTCAGCTATAACATTTTTTCTAAATTAGAAAACTAGATTTAGGTTTTTTTAAATGTATATTTGTGCCATTAAATTTCGTACCATTAGGATTTAAAGATGATGTCTTTTAAATGGTGACCTCCAGAGTTGATACACATTTGAGCCCTATTTATGACATTTTGCATAACTTGCCGTAACACTTCCTGCGATATGTTCGTTATTTCTTGACGAATGTTTTCTTTTAGAGCTGCGAGAGTCTGTGGCTTGTTCACATACACCCGAGATTTCAAAAAACCCCAAAGAAAGAAGTCTGGACTGGTCAGATCGGGTGATCTTGCAGGCCAAGGCAAATCGCCAAAACGAGAGATAACTCGGCTTGGAAAAGCGTCCCTCACTAAGTCCATAGTGTCGCGCGCTGTGTGTGCCGTAGCGCCGTCTTGTTGAAACCAGATGTGCTCCAGCCCCAATTCGTCCAAACTGGGTATCAAAAACTCACGTAACATGGTTCTGTAGCGTTCTCCAGTGACAGTTATCGCATTGCCTCCAGCGTCTTCGAAAAAATAGGGTCCGATCACTCTGTCAACACAGATGCCACACCATACAGTAACTTTTAGTGGGTGTAGAGGTGTTTCTTGAATAATGCGCGGATTATCAGTGCCCCAGAACCGAGTATTCTGCTTATTGACATGCCCTGAGAGATGGAAATGCGCTTCGTCACTCATAACCAATTTTGAAGGAAAATCATCCTCTTCAAGGTTGAGGTTTATGACGCGCTGGCAGTAATCTAGACGAGCTCGGTGGTCAGCAGGCAGCAGTTGATGAGTCATTTGAGTTTTATACGGGAACATCTTTAAGTCTTTCACCAAAATACGCTGCAGGGTCCGTCTGGAAATGCCCAATTGCGTGGCACGTCGCCTCGTTGATGTTTCTGGACACTCTTCCACATCTTCGCGCACAGCATCGATATTTTCAGCTGAACGGCCTGTTCTTGGTCTCCCAGACTTAGGTCTATCCAATGTTGAGCCAGTTGCTTCAAGGCTTGTGGCAAAGCGTCGAATTGTGCGACCAATCGGTGCCGGACGGTGGGGAAATCGTCGACGAAATTCACGTTGTGTTCTTATCACTGATGAATTATTCCGTAAGAACATTGACACAATTATTCCACGTTCTTGGGGAGTAAAACGGTCCATGTTTATTTTCAGTGTATTTTACATTTGTTCACTACACAATTTTCAACAACAGAATGACAGAAAATGTCATATAAAAAAAATAAAAGTATTTTCTTTAGTGCCAGTACTTTTGCGCCACCCAGTATCATGCTCGAATATAACTTGCATCAAACAACAGTAGACCCAACTAGAGAAACACATAAAACGGCGTCTTGTATCGATTTGCTATTTACGAACTATCACAAGGACTGCACCGTTGCAGTCAAGGACTACGGAATATCAGACCATAAAGCGGTACATTACAGCTGCAAAAATATAAACACAAAATTTTCTAAAAATGTCACCACTGTAAGTAAAAGGATTTTCAGCACCAAAAACATATTATTATTCCAAAAAGCGCTTACTGAAGTAAATTGGAACGATATAATAAAACCAGATCAAAACATAAATGAGAATTATAATAATTTTGATGATAAAATTACACAGCTGTTAAATATGTGCATACCTTACAAAACAACTAAAATAAAACAAATAATAAAAAATAAATGGTTAACAAAAGGTTTAAAAATTTCATGTAAACACAAAAGAATTGTAAAAATACTTACTAACAATTCAAATAATAAAATACTGAAAAATCATTATAAAACGTACACAAAACACCTGAAAAAATGCTTTAAAACATCAGTAAAAATATATAATACTAAAAAAATGGAGCTTTCAAAGAATAAAGTCAAAACAATGTGGCATATAATCAAACAAACAACAAATAGAAACGCACATAAAAAAGTAAAAAATATCATATTAAAAAACAATAACACTGTAATAGATATGCCAATCAGGGTGGTAAACACATTTAACGATTATTTTGCCGCTATAGGCAAATCAATAAACACTAACGCTACTGTGCAAAATCGAAATAATAGTAAAAACTCAAACATCAAAGTTGACACCCCCGTCACAAACTCTATGTTTTTATCACCCGTTACAGAACAAGAGGTAGAACGAATCATTAAAAGACTTGCAAACAAATTTAGTTGCGGAGTAGACGACATACCCTCCTCTCTAGTAAAACACTGTCACTTAGAGCTAAAATCACCTATTACAAGGCTATTAAATCAGTCAATGGAAGAAGAGTGTTTTCCTGAAAGACTTAAAATAGCAAAAATTAAACCGATATTAAAAAAAGATGGGAAACAAAATGATGTTAATAGCTGCAGACCAATTGCTCTTCTACCAGTTATATCAAAAATCTTTGAACGCGCATTATCAAACCGTATTTACTCTTTTCTCGACAAATTTAAACTACTAGACGAAAACCAACATGGATTTCGCAAAAAAACTTCTACCACATTGGCAATTTATAAATACAATTTAGAAATATTAAACAATATAAAAAACAAATATTACTCTGTAGGATTACTACTTGACATGAAGAAAGCTTATGACAAAGTTTCACACAACATATTATTATCAAAACTTGCTGCAATAGGAATTAGGGGCAGGCCACTTAACTGGTTAAGGTCATACCTAAAAAACAGAAAGCAATTTGTTCAAATAAATTATCAATGTCAAAAACTGGGTCTGATGCAAAATATTGAATCTGAAATAAAAACTATAAACTGGTCTATCCCACAGGGCAGCGTGCTAGGATGCGTTTTATTCATTATTTATATAAATGATCTGCCAAAAATTTCAAACTCCCCATGCATATTATTCGCAGACGACGTCTCTCTCTTATTCAGATGCACACACGACACAAGCACATTGAACCACATAATAGATACTTTCTCTGAAATACAAATTTGGCTAGAATCCCACAACCTAGAGCTTAACTTAAATAAGACTAAATTAATTCAGTTCCTACCATATCAAAAAACCGCTTTAAACCTAAACCCTATAACAAGCACACTTAACATACAAGAAGTTAAAGAATTCACCTTATTAGGCATTAAAATAGATAGTCATTTAAATTGGAAAGGGCATGTAGAAAAAGTCAAATCTAAGTTATCACAATTTATATACGCTCTTGCAGTACTTAAATCAAAATCAAATTTAAAAACGGCACTAACAGCTTACTACGCATATGCATACGCATGGTTACGCTATGGAGTAGTGATTTGGGGAAACGGTACAGATGCCGAACAACTTTTCATCATGCAGAAGAAATGTGTCCGCATAATAGTAAATATCAAACAGCGAGAGAGCTGCAGGCCACATTTCATACAACAGAACATTCTTACTCTTCCGTGTGTGTACATATTAGAGGCCGCTATGTTTGTGAGAAAATATCCTGACTTTTACGAACTGAATCAAAACCCGCGAAGACAAAAACTTATGCTACCAGAACCAAAATTAGAAATGTATAGAAGAGGGTCACATTATATGTTAATTAAGGTTTACAATAAAATTCCCAAAAATATCATAACCGAAACTAAAGACACAATTTTCCATAGTAAACTCAAAAAATTCTTAATTCAAAAATGTTATTACTCTTTAGACGATTACTTAAATGACAAAAATACTTCAACTTCATAAAAGAACATAAGTGCTGCCATTATCCATCCATGTATTGTATATTCTTATTATTATTATTAGCAACTATTAGTAGGTAACCATGACCTGTTTGATACCTTTATGTAAACTTAGCTTAGTAATAGTTCATAAAAAGTGTAAAATTCTAGATATAGGTTAATGTAAATACCTAAGTACCTAGCTTAAGTAGTCATAAGTTACTGTTTGCCTTAACAAAAATTGCAACACTCTTGTCAGAGGGCACATTTTTTTTAGTTACTTTAAGTTGTATACTAAGTTTGTGTAAGCAATTAAATAAATTAATAAATAAATAAATATTGCCCCACCTTCTCTAGCATTCCCAGCTTTTTTTGCAGCTAATTTATCCTTGGACTCGATGTATGAGCAAAAGTTGAGACCGGTGGGGTAATTACGTAAAATTTGCAACAGCAAAGCAACAGCAGTAGCGAACCATGCATGCTCGACACCACTAATGATGTACCTATGACAGCAATCATCGTGAAATGTACGCCTGTTGCAAACCTGTTGCAAGTTAGGTAATAAGCCCGCAGATATTAACGTAACACCCAGCAACTCAAGATGGTCTGTTACCAGTACTGATAAATCCTGGAAAGTCGATATTCGCTTAAATCCTGCTAAAATTAAAAGTGAGGTTGTTTTGGGCCTAAATATACCTACATTAAAAATAAGACCCTTATTGGCTATCTAACTTAAAATTAGGCGATGCTATGCTACCTTAAAGAAAAAATATATTATGGTAAATTAGGGCTGCTTGGCATTACTGATTCGATTCGATAGTAGTACTCTCTTTCCGATACCAAGTAGGTATCGAAATAATAATTCGATGCTAAAAGTACTTGGTATCGAACGAAAAGTATCGAGTACTTACTCATACTTGCTAGTATCGGAACATCCTTAGGAAAGGGACTATTTTATATCACAGAAGAATACTTTTATGCTTGGTATCCTTGGTAGTTGGTATGTTGGTATTTAGTAATGGTAACACTGTTAGTGAAATGTCAAAAAATAATCAGTGACGTTTCGAATTATTGTAAAGAAAAATTAGCAATTTTCGAGCTTTAATAAAAATACAAAGTAAAATGTGTGCGCGTCAAAAATGACCACCAAGGAACTCTACACAAAGGTAAGAAAACACTGGCTGAAAACTACCTTTACTTTGTATTTTATTTAATTTTGAATTAAGAATAAGTAAACTCCGATTATTTTAATGATCTACATATTATTTAAATTAAAGCAGTAAAAGTTAACGTGATAATAAAACCAGCCAGCCAGTAAGAAAAAAATTAAAGAACTTTTACTATCTATGTCAAAGACCATGCAATTTCAGACTTATGAATTATTTACGAGGTCGTAATACGTTTTTTGATACCTACTATTTAATGCAATGATAACATAATATCCTTTCCAGTTGTAATATTAATTATCTGCAATTTATCTGATTGATTTGCTTGTAATGTGCTATCTTGTTTTTGTGGTCAAACATTTTGTATGTTACCTACCTACCAGTGTTATTAAAAAATGTAATGACATCACTTCTACTTTGATTTTTTACTACAGTCAAAGTGCCTTTATTCTTTAAACGAACTACTACAATAATAAAAACTACGTCTAAAGCCACTAGCTACACTACCTTCTACAAAGAATTCCTTTGTCAAAGAATGTTTGGACCGTATACTAGCCGCAATCACCTATAGACAGTCCAACTACTTGGACAATGCTGCGAAAGCATAACACAGTTATAAGTAGCCAAGCTAGAAAAATTGTGTATGATGTGTACTGCTATATGAAAGAGGCGTTTGGATTGGGATCAGTACCTATCGTTTTTTGTTAACCGCACCAAAAATTATATGTCATTCTCTAATGTCAGAAAACGATCACTTTTAACCCAACTCTGCAGGTGGGGCAAAATTGGCAGTTCACAATGGCATTTGTAACTGTTTTTGAGCTATCTGAATGGTGAACGAAAACAGTTAAAAATGCAACTTTTGCTCACACATTCCCAAAACGAACGGTGCATGTTACCATTTTTGTTGTTTTTAACAGTTATTTTGCCACCAGTAGGCTATCCAAACGCAGGTGTAGGTATAGGTATCCAAAGTAAGTATAGGTAGTGTATAACCTACCCTAAACTGGCTCCGAAAATTGATATTTAAATGGAGTTTGATAAAGTATCACAACTGGCTAACTTTAGAGTTTCTAAGGTTTTCTAATAATAAAATAATCTACAAAATGTAATGTGAAAAAAATAAGAGAGGAAAAAAAATGAGAAAAAGAAATGAAAAAAGAATGAAAATGAGTAAAATTGTTTATTTAAGTAACTACTTGCCCAGCGATCTGGGTGCATGCGGCTTACATGTCCTGCCCACTCCCATTTCAGTTTAGCAGTCTTATAACCGACATCGGCAATGCCTGTTTTTAAGCGAATTATGGAATTAGGTATTCTATCAATTCTTTTAATGTTCAGTATGCTTCGTTCCATTCCTCTTTGGCAAACCTTGAGCTTAGACTTCTGAGATCGTCACGCAGTGGGTACCTGAAAACGGCCGTCGCCGCCGAGGCAGGCCCCGTAAGAGATGGCGTGATGACCTCGACGCCTTTCAAGAGCAGTGGTCTGAAGTTGCGGGGGACCGGGATATCTGGAAGGATATGGGGGAGACCTTTGCCCAGCAGTGGGACAGTATAGGTTAACAAAAAAAAAAAAAAAGTAACTACTTAAATGAACCATTTTACTAACTATGTATATATTTTACAAACGCTGATAATGACCATTATAATATGTCGGGAAGTGTACATGCGCGAACTTACCCCCACTTTGTTGACTTTAGCGCAAATTGTTTGCCGGTTACTATGACTGCAAATACATTTCAATCAAATGAATAAATAACAACTTTAGCTACCACACTCATTGACTTGCAAGCTTAGAACTATATTTATGTACACTTTCTTACACATATCCCTTATCTCTTTTGATGTGTTATATTTAAAGAGGCTTACTCAGGCTGGCTCATCATCAATACATAATTATACACTTGTAGCTAACTTAGAGTATGTACTAAAGCAAAGAAAGCTTGGACATCTGAGTGGGGGCAATAAAGGCGTGCACTGACATCCCACTTGGGGTGTGTAGTGCACAATACACCCCAAGATGCACAACTTGGACATACAGCGTACCATTTTTATGTCAAATGGTTTATCCTACCAATTTAAATTGTTCTATGTCAGGCGGGATGGGTAGGCCAAAACTTGGTTGTTGAATACTCCATAGAATTTCGCCAGGTTATCCTTTTTTTTTTTTTAATTCTTATATTTTGGCTCCACACATAGTGTATTTAGCCAGTGTCAAGTATTGTAGTTTTTCATCGTATTATGAAATATTTCATGTAAAGTCAAGTCTTAGTCACAGTCAGTCAGGGTAGTCATAGTCCAGTCTAAGTCAGGTAGTCATAATCCAGTCTAAGTCATGTCCTAGTAAAGTAGTGGCAACTTTACTAGAGGCTTCTATGGAATTTTGGAAGCAACACGAAAAACCACGTTTCACTACATTATATCACTTGCCCACACTTCTACTCGTATATCCACTAACTTTAAACATTAACACTAGAAAAAGCATAAGTTTTGTGAAATAATACAATGCAACGACGTGAACTTTTTCACGTTCCCGCCAAAACCCCCAGGTTATACTTATGCATGTTGTTTTTTGAAGTATGTGCCTGTGAGATTTGAATAGAAACTAACTATACTTGATGTTTTTGCTTGATTGTTTTTTCCTTTAATCTGTGGGTGCTTATTGTACCCGCACATGTGAACAGTACAAATGAATATAAGGTTTTGGCGGGAACGCGGAAAAGTTCACGTTGTTGCATTGTATTATTTGTCAAAACTTGTGCTTTTCCAGTGTTAATCTTTAAAATTGGTGTCGTTTTACGCATTAAGTGCTCAATTACAAGCATGAGTGTGGGTAAATGATGTAATGTGGTGAAACGTGGTTTTTCGTGTTGTTTCCAAAATTCCATAGAAGCTTCTAGTAAAGTTGTTCACCACTTTACTAGGGCATGACTTAGACTGGACTATGACTACCTGACTTAGACTGGACTATGACTGCCCAGACTGTGACTAAGACTTGACTTTACCTACGTGAAATATTCTATCACTATGAAAAATTACAATACATTACACTGGCTACACACTAAATACGCTATGTGCCTAATAATAAGAGAAAAAAAATGAATAGAATATTGTGTTTGTATAATATTGTTTTGTAATATTGTGTGGTACTAAAGTGCGGAATGCCCCTGGCACCATTGTCTTTAAAATTCTTAATGTGTGTGGTGTGATGTAGAACTGTAAAAAAACAAAAAAAGAAAGTATTTTCTTTTCAAAGAGCAGATTATCAATTCAATATAAGATTTAAACTGCCATAGTCACTAACATTACTCAAATATTGTTTATTAACGGGATATTTACCATGTAATTTATTTGTTTCAAGTTGTTGATATTTCGGTACTGATGCAAGCATGATCACGGACGAACCGGTTTGCGCTTGCAACAGTACCGAAATATCGGCAACTCGAAAGAAATAAATTATATGGTAAATATCCCGTTAATAAACAAAATTTGAGTTATTGTCAATTCTTAGTATCTTTTCTTCTTTCGGTCTTATAGATCGGGTTATAACCCGGAGGCGGGGGGTGCGGTTCCCGCGACAGGAAAACTATTGTGCAGGAAAAAAGTGCAAACTGTTGTTCTGTGTGTAGGTGTTGTGGGAGCACGGTCCTCGTAGTTCCTGGGCCCCTAGATACAGGGAATCCTAGTTAGGGTCCAGGATCTATGTATGTGATCGTTGGACGTTATTTGTAAATACCGAAGTCAAGTACATGTATATTTAATGTCGTCACGGCCATCACAGATCAACTGAATTACTAATTAATTGTGAAATTATTGTGATATCTGTTATTTAAATAATAACCTTGGATGTCTGTTGCTAATTCAAATCGAGTTGTGAAGAGAGGGGGCTTTTTAGGGAGGGGAGGGGCGTTTTGCCGTAATCACCACACTTGGCAGGCAGTCCAAGGAGAAGTAGGATTTTTTACGGTACCAGCGGGAATAGATGGGGTGGTCATATTCTTACGCATCTTGGTAAAATCAGTAACCTTTGTTCAACATTTTATTAACTGTTTTGGCGTGAAAGCCACACAATCAAAAGCCTTAACGCTTAACATCAGGCGAATGACTAGCTCGTCACGTCATAAACTTATATCACGTTACATTTAACGAGTATTTAAAATAATAATAACAATAAATAATAAGACGCTCAAATGATTACAGTCGGATCCTGGGCCCTAACTAGGATTCCCTGTATCTAGGGACCCAGGGCCCAGGAACTCCGAGGACTGAGGACCACAGTCCCACAACAACCACACACAGAACAAGTATTTGCGCTTTTATTAAATGTATTCCCTTCTTTCTTTTTTCCGTGGACAAGTATTGGTCCTGTTGTGGGAATTGAACCCGCAGCTTCCGGCGGCGTAATTACGTATAATTTGCAACAGCAAAGCAACAGCAGTAGCAATAGCGAAGCATACATGCTCGACACCACTAATGATGTATGACAGCAATCATCGCGAAAATTGCGCCTGTTGCAAACCTGTTGCGAGTTAGGTAATAAGCCCGCGGGTTACGAGACGATCTGCGCAACCACCACGCAAGGCTTCTATCAAGTGCGGAATTCGCCAGGCCTAGCCCATAGTACTACGTAGCCCTGGCCTTGGGCGTAATGGGTGCAGCTACTAGCTACAAATCTACAATCCTACTCCGGAACTTCAAACGACCACGCACGTGGCGGCCCACGCGTTGTTTACACGCTCCGCTTGGCTGCTTACGAGATGGTCCAGATTTCCATAATCACCTTGTTAAGTAACCTCGTAGGGCACCAATTAAATTGCTGTTTCGTACCTTGTCGCAATGAGGAACGGCGATATTTGCTAACAAATTTTGGGAGAATTCCGATTAAGATTGTTATGCATTAAGTTCTATATAATTTTTGATCCGCTTAAGCTGTTCCGCTGTTGGTCCACTCTGAAGTAGGAAATTCAAAAGGTTGACAGTTATTTTACATTTTTTTTTATGTAAACAAATGACGTGACGAGCTAGTCGTTCACCTGGTGTTAAGCGTCACGGCCGCTCATTACAGATTGCAGTGTCACTCGGAAATCTAAATTAAAGTTTCGCGTGACACTGCACTGCGCACATCATCCTGAGACATCACACAGTCTAAAAAAGATTTCTAGACTGTGAGATCAGTTCTTAAGTCTCATTTGCCCAGTAATTTCACTAGCTACAATGCCCTTCAAACCGGAACACAGTAGTGCTTGCACACTACTGCTTGGCGGCAGAATAACTGGCAAAGCGGTGGTACCTACCTAGACGAACTTTGCAGAAAAGTCCTACCACCTAGTAGTCTAGGTAAAATTGGGATATTTGCGGGCAGAGGACATTATTCGTTACATATTTCTTACAACTTTGCTTATTAGTATATTGGTACTATAATAGTCGATTGTTTTTTTTCTCTAATCTGTGATTGGCACCAGTAGCCGACAGCAGTAGTTAGTCAAGCCTAAAACAAAAAAATTAACATAAATTCCGTAGAGGCGAAGTCAACACTGGTTTGAACAGGTTACTTATTAATTTGTATAATTTTATAATAATAGGTATGTACTGAGGAAATCTAGTTTTCTACTAAAAAGGTAGGTAAGAATCATGACCTATGTTTTGTAAATAAGGCGAATTCTGTGGTAAGAATCATCAAAAGAGACTAACTTGGATAATAGACAGGTAGGTAGGTACAAATCAACATAACACGTTGGACACAAAAAACTACCACCAAATCGTTAAATGGCTTATTAGTTTATTATTGTATAACCATTTGCCTAATTGTATGAAAACCACAAAATGAACATTTTAAGAATCTTTTATTTAAATTATTGACTGAAAATTGTTTTTATACACTGCAGGAATTTTTTGAGTGTAAATTTATATAGGTTTAAAATAATTATTATAGGTAGGTACCATCATAATTAAAGAAAAGTAATGAATTAAATAATCTTATGATAATGACTATGATTAATTTTAATAATGAAACGAATCACTTTTGAAACCGTGTCAAAAAAAAAAAATCACCCATCCATTATAAATGTAAATAAATATTTTTTATATCTTTTGTTACAGGATGCCCGAATATGGGTAGAACATCCGGAAAAAGTATGGGAGAGTGCCACCGTCACATCAGACTACCGTTCCGGCGTTCTTATCGTCAAACTAGACCAAACTGGAGAAATAAGACAAATAAAGGTAATTCACCCTTACATCCAGCATTGGATATACATAGCTCTTAGAACTAGCAAGTTTTCTTTTTTTTTATGTAAGCGAGTGACGTGACGAGCTAGTCGTTCGCCTGGTGTTAAGCGACACGGCCGCCCATAACAGATTGCAGTGTCACTCGGAACTTCAAACTAAAGTTTCGCGTGACACTGCGCACTGTGCACGCCGGAACCGGAACACAGTAGTGCTTGCACACTACTGCTTGGCGGCAGAATAACTGGTAAAGCGGTGGTACCTACCTAGACGAACTTTGCAGAAAAGTCCTACCGTCCGACAGTCCTAAGTTGAAATGGCAATGGGCACATCGGTTGTAGAACTGACAACCGATGGTGAAGAAAGGTTCTCGAGTGGCGACCACGAATCGGAAGATGCCGGCCGGCCTCCTAGGTGGACCGACGATCTGATTAAAACCGCGGGGAGACGATGGATGCAGGAGGCAAACAACCGCTCAAAGTAGTACTCTGTGAGCCTATGTTCAGCAGTGGACGTCTTCGGGCTGTTGATGATGATCCAGCCTTGGACGAATCAACCACGTCGTCCAATTCGACCACTAGGTGGAGGTGGATCGTCAGAGCCGTTGGATGCAAGAGGCGAGCAGCCGGTCAAAGTGCCGCTCTGTGTTCAGCAGTGGACGTGTTTTGATTCTAATGATGCTGATTTTGTGCCGAAAGCTTCTGCTATTGCTGCTTGACCGCATCTTTACTGACTCTTTTTTTCTTTTGTGACTGGAAATAACGATTTTTTGTGGTTTACATTTTCTGTATAATATGTGTCTGTGGTTTACATTGGATTTACAGTTGGTGGAACGTTACACTAGATCGGGAAATTAAAATTTTCTTGCGTTCTTTTGCCAATAATAGCTTAATTACTCAACGTGATTACATGATAACTAATTTTGCGGAAATAAATAGAATGTATCAACAAATTACGATCAAAAGTATCTCCTAAATCGTCGTCGTCGTCGTCGTTGTCGTCGTATAAATCGTCTGTCTACTGTAATTCTATATTATTATTTGTGTCTGTTGCAAATAAATACTTTTTTCTTTCTTTCTTTCTTTCTTTTTTCTTTCCTAGATATCATTGGTTTAGCGACAAATGGCAATAAACAATTTTCATCTTAGTTTATCAGTCTATTGCCATTTGTCGCTAAACCAATGATATCTAGGTGATACTTTTAATTGTAATTTATTGATACATTATATTTATTTGTGCAAAATTAGTTTTCATGTAATCACGTTGAGTAATTAAGCTATTATTGGCAAAAGAATGCAAGAAAATTTTAATTTCCCGCGCGAGTGTAACGTTCCACCTTTAAGTAATTTTACAAAATCCCATCCTCAACTTCAACTGCGGGGTTATAGAGTGTGTTTATAAAACACACGATGGAGATTGATCGGTGGATGTAGGATTTTGACCTGTTATTGAGTTTTAATCCCATCAAAATAACCAAGAAATACTTGTCAACTTCAATGTCAGTTTACAATCTGTCAAAACATTCATATTATTTACATAAATAATTTGTAGAAGTAAAGCTTAATTATAACAAGTCCACGTTTCTACCGCCAGATAAAGGATGAGAAGCATATGCCTCCACTGCGGAATCCGTCCCTCCTCATCGGACAGAACGACCTGACTTCGTTGTCGTATCTCCATGAGCCTGCAGTGCTGCACAACTTGAAAGTCAGGTGAAGATTCCTTACTTTTTGTCCTTGAAAGTTGAGTTAGTTTGTACTTTTTGTCAAAAAGGAAGGCATACTAACTCACACACATTTTTCAACGTAAAAAAGTGTTTGACCATGAATAATGGGTGAATATGCCTGACTTTTTGTTCTTGAAAGTCAAGTGAGTATGCCTTACTTTTGTCCTTGAAAGTTGGTGAGAATTACTTTTTTCCTTGAAATGTAGCTAGTAATAAACTAGATTGTGAGATTAAGTCACAAAACCTCATCTGCCCAGTTTTTTTTTATACGGGCAAATTGCCTTTATTACTCAAGCTAACTACTACAATAATAAAAACTAAACTAAACTAAACTCATCATCAACATCATCATCATCATTAACAGCCTGAAGACGTCCACTGCTGAACATAGGCGTCCCCCAGAGCACGCCACCTTGAGCGGCTGCTTAAACTAAACTAAGCTAAACTAAACTAGCTACACTACCTACTACAAAGAACACTTATGGAATGTATAATAGCCGCGATGGCCTATAGACAGTCCAAGTGCTCCAGCCCACTACCGGTAGGTAGCGTACCCAACATGCTGGCCGCATTGCCACGTTGAATTGCAATGCTGATGCGCTGGGCCAAATAAGTGCCAGCATTTTGGTCACGCGTCGCATCGACCAGGCGCTCTGATAAACTTTGGAAAACGCGATGAGCTCCCGATCCCCACGTCTGCCCGGTTATGTCAGCTACTAGCTACAGTACCCTTCAAACCGGAACACAGTAGTGCTTGCACACTACTGCTTGGCGGCAGAATAACCTATCTAGATGAACTCAGCAGGAAAGTCCTACCACCAAATTTTTGCTTGTACCTAGTTTCTACTTTATGCAATTGACATAAAGTTGATTATCTTCCATTCCAATCCGTGCCAATGTAAATTGGCCCTTAAGTATTATAAGTAGTGCCACAGATTACATCCAAGTATTTTGCATTGTTGTACATTGTCATTACGATAAAGAAAAAAAACCCAACCACTTCCTCCGGTATCATATCATATCTAACCGCGATTTGGGTAATATTAGTTACAATACAACATCATACAAATATTGAGTCATAAGTACATGCATGTTTTGTATGACTTTACCTACCTGTAGTATCTATATTTATCTATCATCATCCTCTTTGCCTTTTCCCATTTGTTATTGGGGTTGGCTCCCAATCTAACATTTAGCGGCAAGCTACCAGTATTACACGAGCGACTGCCATCTGACCTCGCAACCCATAAAAGGGACCAGTAACAGGGATGGTTAGACCAGGCGTCAGATTCTATCAGGCGTCTGACTATCTGTAACGATCGCCATAGATATTCTTATGACAACCGGGACCACGACCGGGGAACGTGATTACATGAAAACTAATTTTGCGCAAATAAATATAATGCATCAATAAATTGCAATTCAAAGTATCACCTAGTTATCATTGGATTAGCGACAAATGGCAATAGACTAAAAAACTAAGAAGAAAATTGTTTATTGCCATTTGTCGCTAAACCAATGATATCTAGGAGATACTTTTAATCGTAATTTGTTGATACATTCTATTTATTTCCGCAAAATTAGTTTTCATGTTATCACGTTGAGTAATAAAGCTATATTGGCAAAAGAACGCAAGAAAATTTGAATTTGCCGCGTGAGTGTAACGTTCCACCTTAACGTGCTCTCCGAGGCACGGAGCGATGACATCGCAAACTGCACGTAACTTACTAGATATAAGTCATTGGTGCAGGCCCGAGGATCGAACCCGCCCCCTAATTACCTAACTCGCAACAGGTTTGCGACAGGCGTAAATCTCGCGGTGATTGCTGTCATACATCATTAGTGGTGTCGAGAATGTATGCTTCGCTACTGCTGTCGCATTGCTGTTGCAAATTTTACGTAATTACCCCGCCGGTGCCGTAAGATTTCGAAGCGCACATGCTACCGCCCGGCCGCCATCGCTCCATCGCTCTATATTTATCTATATTAAATGAAATGTTTGTCCTGACTGACAGACAGACAACGTACAGCACCAACCGCTAGACGTAGAGACTTGATTTTTGGAGGGTAGCTTTCTTTTATGGCTTAGGTGTGTATTAATAAAGTTTTTTGATAATTCAAACCCTAAGGTTGTGGGATATAGGTAGGTACCACCGCTTTGCCAGTTATTCTGCCGCCAAGCAGTACCATGCCAGCACTATTGTGTTCCAGTTTAAAGGGCATGGTAGCTAGTGAATTTAAATTACTGGGCAAATGAGGCTTCATGATATGCTCTTAGTCTAGTAATCTTATTGCTAGGTTGTGCTGACTCTTGAATGCTGATGTCTCAGGATGACGTGCGCAGTGCAGTGTCACGTACAACAATGTTTTAGAGTTCAGAGTAACACTGCAACTGTTATGGATGGCCGTGTCGCTTAACATCAGGTGAACGACGAGCTCACGCCCTTCATTAACATAAAAAACACCTTTAAGGGGCAAGTAGGGTACTAAAAGTTGTAGAAACGTAGGTAAAACCGTTGCCAGCCTCTATATGGATTTCACAGTCTATTTTTGTTTAAGTGCTTTTGTTATTAGTGAATCCGAGACGCATATCTGTGTTAATTATAAAAACGAAGTATCCATGGAATAAATAATAGTATCTACTACTTAACGACATGTCTTTTGTCTTTACAATAAGGTATGAATGAAATTAATATTATTTCAAAAACAAGTTTTAATTGGCCGAGTGAATGAAGTGAACGAAGTCTGCTTCAACTCGCGTTTGCTTTCATCTGTCCGGATGTACGTACTGTTTCAACTCGCGTTTGCTTTCATCTGTCTGGATGTACGTACTGTTTCAACTCGCGTTTGCTTTCATCTGTCTGGATGTACGTACTGATTCAACTTGCATTTGCTTTCATCTGTCTGGATGTACGTACTGATTCAACTTGCATTTGCTTTCATCTGTCTGGATGTACGTACTGATTCAACTTGTGTTTGCTTTCATCTGTCCGGATGTACGTACTCGCGTAGAGGTCGTGTTTTTCAAGGAATTTTGACGAAACTTGGTATATTCAGAATATACCACGTTTCGTCAAGATTCCTGAGAATATAATATTCAAGAATACAAGTTCATCGTCTTTTTTGTCGTCGGTGATTTTTTGTTGGTATTTCCCCCAAAAAGGGGGAAATTTTCTGCTGTGACATTTACCTGCCAATTTTTTATTTACATCGAACATTTGGTGCCGAATTCCAAACACGCTATGATCAAAATAAATTGGTCAAGAGGTTGTCCAGACGGACAACTAGTGATCCTATCCGCTCTGGTCTTTTTCGGAAGCGTAAAAATAAATAAATTAGACGCCGAAGCAAGGTGACGCCTTGTTTATTTTGGTACTCATATCGATATCCGAATAACATAAGGAGTAATATTGTCATATGAGACACTTGTGCAAATAACAGAAATTCTGTACGTATGATGCAGTGGCATACGAATAACTGACTCATTAGTTCTATGTGGCAAAATATGAGATCTTCTTATTCTCGTTTAGGCAAGTGGTCAGCCCTGGTGACAGAATTTTAGGCTGCCCAAAGGCTTCTGACTTGGCTTAACGGCTTTTATCGTAAGACAATAGTTGTCTTACGATAAAAGCCGGGACCGACAGCTAAACGCGCGTCCTCCGAAGCATGGTAGCGCTCAGTTGTAAATACCACTTTTTGCTGTAGCGGTCACCAATCAAAGTGGTGACCGCAGATTCGCTGCGTTGCTTTAAATTTACCGATCGGTTAGAAACGGCAAGTCTTGCTTCGCTATGAGCGCTACATATGAGTTTATCAGATTACTGTCATTTGTTTGCAGGGCCTTCGTGTCGGAACGGCTGAATCGATTTGGATGAAATTTTGCTAACAGATAGTTTACATGACCGTCATTAACTTGGCATATTTTTTATCCCGGAAAACTTAAGGCTTACCTGGGAAATAGGGTAAATTTTTGGGTTGCCATAATCACCACGGTGGCGGGTGATCGCAGTAGATTATAATGTACCTCAGAGAATACTGCTGCCCATTCCCCGGATATACCCTCAGCCGGCTCTTACTGCACCCATAGGAAGCGGGGTGGTCCTATTCTTACGCCCTGGGACCACAAGGCAAACTGAAGAAGACCTTAGCTGAAGATAAATGACTGCATGTAATATTGTTTCAGATTCTGCGATCGCAACGCCATCTACACCTATTGCGGGATTGTACTCGTTGCTATCAACCCGTACTATGATTTGCCAATTTACGGTACGATAAAAAATCATCATTATCATCATCATCATCATCATCATCATCATCGTCAACAGCCTAAAGACGTCCTCTGCTGAACATAGGCATCCCCCAGAGAGCACCACTTTGGACGGCTGCTGGTCTCCTGCATTTACGGTTTGCACCAGATCGTCGGTCCACCTAGTGGGGGGCCTACGCTGCATCTTCCGGTTCGTGGTCACCACTCGACAACCTTTCTTCCCCATCGGTTATACGAGCGATGTGGCCTGCCCATTGCCATTTCAACTTGCTAATTCTAAGAGCTATATCGGCCACTTTAGTTCTCCTGCTATAATAAAATATAGGTCAGAGAACCGCGGGGAGCCGATGAATGTAAGAGGCAAGCAGCCGCTCAAAGTGGCTCTCTATGGGGAGGCCTATGTCCATTAGTGGAAGTCTTTACGCTGTTGACAATGAAAAGGATTTATTAAATTTGAATTTTGGGTTTTTTAACAACTTCACTACGTGGTAGGACTTTTCTGCAAAATTCGTCTAGATAGGTACCATCGCTTTGCCAGTTATTCTGCTGCTAAGCAGTAGTGTGCAAGCACTACTGTGTTCCGGCTTGAAGGGCACTGTAGCTAGTGAAATTACTGGGCAAATGAGACTTTATGATCTGATCACACAGTCTAGTAATCTTATTACTATACTGTGTGAAGTCTCAGGATGACGTGCGCAGTGCAGTTTCACGCAAAACTATATTAGTTTAGAGTTCCGAGTGATACTGCAATCTGTTATGGGCAGCCATGATGCTTAACATCAGGTGAACGACTAGCTCGTCACGTCATTCATTTACATAAAAAAAAAAACTTGTTGTATATTTTAGGCGATGAAACCATCATGGCGTATCGAGGACAGGCGATGGGCGATCTCGACCCTCACATATTCGCTGTATCAGAGGAAGCTTATACCAAACTAGAAAGGGAGCAAAGAGACCAGAGTATTATTGGTAAGTAGACAATGACACTAACAAAATTTATTGATTGACTGGCCTGTTAGCTCAGTTGGTAGTAGCTCTGCCTTCTGAACTATATGTAGTGGGTTCGATTCCCATCCAGGACAAACAATTGTGTGATGAACATCGATGTTTTTTCTGTGTCTGGGTGTTATATTATATTCTATGTATGTATTTACAAAAACAATCAAGTATTGTATCTGTTATCTGGTTTCCATAGTACAAGCTACGCTTAGTTTGGAGGTAGATGGCGCTGTGTGAAATGTCCACACATTTTTTTTATATTTTAGATTTTATGTATTAATTTTTTCTTTGCATAAATATCATAAGGCAGTCGCACAAAACAAAAGTTAGTTTAAACACAATATTACAGATTTATAAGCATTTTATAATACAAGAATAGAAAGAGAACTATGCAATTACATTGTATTCATTGTATCTATATCATCAGAGATATCATCTTGACTCGGAAAAGTGCTGAAAATGGCCTATTTGCAACACATTTTTTGACTTTTTGACTTTTATAAAATGAAATCGAAACAGAGGCAGTCGTAAAAATTAAAACTAAATATCTCAAAAAATTACGTTGAAAGAATAAAGAGACATGATAACCTGCTTTATATTTTATAATTTGAATTTAAGCAAACTGCTTAGCCAGTTTTGCTTTCCAGGCATTACTCGAACTTCTCAACAACGTGAAGAAGCGCATCCACATATTGTAGACACGTGGAAATCTCATACGACGCGATTATTGCGCTCGTTTCTTCCACGAACCTGCAAGATGTGGAATGATATTCCTCCTGAGGTTTATCCGCATAACAGTACGGGGAGCTTCAAGAAAAGTGTTAAAAGAGTCCTCTCTAAGGGTAGGCAACGCACCGGCAATTCCATCAGTGTTGCAGATGTCCATAGGCGGCGGTGACCACTTACCATCAGGGCCGCCTGCTAGTTTGCCACTCATCTCATAAAAAAAATTACTTCCTCGGCATCTCACGCTAAGGGCAAACAGTTTCCTAGTGTATCTTTTAATTTAGGTAAAATGCTTAGATTGGCATTTCGGTCAAAACGCTCAAACACGCAGTGACGATGACGTCACAAATTTTACATAGTACTTCATTACTAAGCTGTGGAACCTCTATGGTATAGTGCGATTCAAACCCAATGGCGGCTGAGAAGTCTTTGCGAAACGCTGCGCAGTAGCAAAAATGAAATGCGCGCGGGCAGAGGTAAGCGGTGAGCGCAGCGTGCGGGGGGCTTGCGGCGCACTTCACAGCCGCCATTAAGTTTGAATCACACTCTAACTCCATATACAAGGTGAGTTTGAATTGCTATATTATCCCGGAAGGGGGTAAATCTACTCCCCAAGGTAGACAATGTTTCTTCTACCACTTTTCTAAATTAATAGTTTTTCATTGAAGAAATGCCATGTAAAGTTTACGTTAGGTTAGGTAAGTTTACGAAGGTAGCCCTAGCGCAGCTGGGTGGTTGAACTTCGTCCTTGACCGAATGCACTTAAATGAGTTCAACGACCTGTGATTAGAAATGAATTTATAGTATCTTGTTAACTCTCGTAGCGATCGCACGTGCAATTTTGTGAGTGGATTTGTTTTTTAGTATGGAAGTTTGGAAACACGCAGTTTCAAGTAAGTTTCTCACAACTTGTGGGCTATCATGGTCCCAGTCGCCCCCTTTCGGGATAACATACCAATTCAGACTCAGATAGTAGAATCTCTTTGGCATGTAGTTTCAGTTTTTATCCATATTTCCAGTGAGCGGTGAATCGGGAGCTGGCAAGACTGTATCAGCTAAATACGCGATGAGATTCTTCGCGGCAGTAGGCGGTAACGCAACGGAGACGCAGATAGAGAAGAAAGTACTTGCTTCCAGTCCTATTATGGAGGTCAGTTACTATTCTCTTAAACGATCGGTAAACTACAACGTTCTCAGCGGTCATTGCTTGGATGGGTGACAGCTATGTGATACTTAAAAAAGGTGCGTAATACTAGATCGAATTGATTTTGTTAATTTTTTGTATAGTGATCTGAGAATATACAGGGTGCAATTGAATACATTAGCATAAATTAAGTATATGGTACACTGTATGGTACATCGTGTATTGATGATTATTAAAGAGTAAAGAGTACAAATGTAAATATTTGTATTAAAAATTATGAAGATTGCCGCGGCGCCTAACTTAGTTGGCGCGAATGATTTTGATACTTTTAAAAGTTTATTTACATTTTTACTTGTATATGTAATAATCGAAAACCATACTTTATTAATATAATTTAATTTTGTACTGCAGCAGTTGATTAAGTAAATTATCCCATTTTTGGAAGTTATCATCAATACCAGATCGATGCGTTAGATTTCATAAATTTTGGTTTCCACACGTGACAGGTGTCAGGAGTAGGTACCTAGTTTCAAAGGATGCTAATGAATTCAAATATACCCAGTACGTATACTGGGTTTAATTATTACGTACATACAAGGTAAAAAAAACTTTTAAAAGCATCAAAATTATTCGTTCCAACTATGTTAGGCGCCACGACAATCTTCACAATTATTTATAAAACTACTTTTACTAGGTGGTAGGACTTTTCTGCAAAGTTCGTCTAGGTAGGTACCACCGCTTTGCCAGTTATTCTGCCGCCAAGCAGTAGTGTGCAAGCACTACTGTGTTCCGGTTTGAAGGGCATTGTAGCTAGTGAAATTACTGGGCAAATGAGACTTTATGATCTGATCACTCAGTCTAGTAATTTGATTATTAGACTGGGTGATGTCTCAGGATGACGTGCGCAGTGCAGTGTCGCGCGAAACTATTGTTTTAAAGTTCCGGGTGACACTGCAACTGTTATGGGCGGCCGTGTCACTTAACATCAGGTGAACGACTAGCTCGTCAAGTCATTCAATCACATAAAAAAAAAAAAAAAAAAAAAAAAAAAAATTTATAAAACATATTTTCTGTTGCACTCTTTACCCTTTAATAATCATCAATAAATGATGTACTATCATGCAATCAATTTATGCTAATGAGTTCAATACCACCCTGTATTTTTTTTTTTTGTTTTTTTTTTTTTTATAGGTAGCAAACAAGCATACGGCCCTCCTGAGTATAGTGTAGTGTATACTTCTGATATAAATTACGGTAGTACTGAAAGCCAGGGAAATGTATTAATTTATATGACAGCCTCTGTGGTGTGGTGGTTGAGCAGGTCGGCTCATAACCCGGAGGCGGCGGGTTCGATTCCCGCGACATGACAAGTATTTGTACACGTGAAAAAAAAGCGCAAGTGCTTGTTCTGTGTGTGGGTGTTGTGGGAGCACGGTCCTCGTAGTTCCTGGGTCCCTAGATACGGGGAATCCTAGTTAAGGTCCAGGATATGTATGTGATCGTTGGGCGGTATTATTATTATATTTATTTTATTTACTGGGAATTTCAGGGTCATGAGCAGACCTGCTCAATCACCACACCACAGAGGCTGTAAATATTTTAATTTATAGTACATTACTTCAGCGGCCAGCAACAGGCATTGATGGACGAACGTGTAAATACTCCACACACTTAAGTCCATCACTGCCTAGTTGTGGTCAAGGCTTGTATAGTACTTTTCTCAAATAATGCGCGGAAATTAAAACAAAGTAGTACCTAGGCAGAACTTTTTATTTGAAAATACTTTTCCCCACGATAAAGTAATTTTTTTTTTTTTTTTTTGCCGCTAAACTGCGACAGATATGGATTTTTATACAACGTTTGCCGGCCGCTGCTCTTCAGTACAGCAATTACGATTTATCTCGAAGAAGGTTGTCAATATAATACTCAAATTTCCAAGCATGTTTGAGCAAAATTGATATGTTTGTCCCCAGGCGATAGGTAACGCGAAAACAACACGGAACGATAACTCGTCTCGATTCGGAAAGTTTATAGAGATCCATTTCGACTCGCAATACAGGATATGTGGCGCCAGCATGAGGACTTATCTTTTAGAAAAATCGAGGGTAGTCTACCAAAGTGGAGGGGAGAGGAACTATCACATGTTCTACCAATTGTGTGCCGCTGCACCCCATATGCCCGAGTTGAAATTGGGTAAGGTGTTCTTTGTTTCTTTCGACTGGCAAGGGGGTCTAGCAAAGATGCCTCTTCATTAGCGTTGACGCCAAACGCTAACTCTAAATGTATGACATTGCCTGCGGAAAACTTGTCCGCAGCTAATGTCATTCCCATACATTTTGGAGTTAGCGTGAGTCGTTAACGCTAAAAGAAAGGGGTCTTTGCTAGACCCCCTTGATAGCTCAGTTGGTAGTAGCTCTGCCTTCTGAACTTAAAAAAAATGGTTGTGGGCTCGATTCCCACCCGGGACAAACATTTGTGTGATGAACATCGATGTTTGTTCTGTGTCTGGGTGTTACATTGTATTCTATGTATGTATTTACAAACAAAAAGTATCTAAGTATTGTATCAGTTATCTGGTTCCAGTAGTACAAGCTATGCTTAGTCTAAAAAAATTGAACAATTTTGACTCCTCTTTTATATTTGCCGCCTTCAATGTTATTATAATCAATCAATTTTCCAGATCACCAAGACTCATTCCATTATCTGAATCAAGGCGGGAGTCCGAACATCGATGGCGTGGACGATCTAAAAGCATTTAATGAGACGAGAACTGCGTTAACAACTCTGGGTAAGGTTATAATTATTTTGTGTCTAAAATAGGCCTACATTTGAACTAGTGTTGCCGAACTATCGACAGTTTTACTATCGATATTTTTCATCTGAAAAAGGCATACCTACTATCGATAGGCAGTATCTGTTATGGACAGCCGTGACGTTAACATCAGGCGGATGACTAGCTCGTCATTCAATTACATAAAAAATACCTATTGATAGTATCAGTACTATCGATAGTTCAGAATGAGGCAATACTATTGAATGAGTACAATACTATCGATAGTGTTGTTGCACGAAAAGAATTAACTATCGATAGTATCGATACTATCGATGGTACAAATGAAATTCAAAACCATCGATAGACTGAAATAATCGAGATTATAGATAGTATTGCCTCGTTCAATAGTATTGCGTCGTTCTGAGCTATCGATAGCATTGATACTCTCAATGGGCCTATCGATAGTGTTTTGATTTTTTGGCTATCGATGGACTATCGATCGGCAACACTAATTTGAACACTGTTTCACCTGATGGTAAGTGACGACGCGGTTCACGATAGATGCTTGCTTAGAAGATACCGGTTCACTCTAGCCTTGAAAACTCCCAGATTAAATATTTCAAGAAACAAAGACGCTGGAAAGTTGTTGATTGCTTCAAAAAAGAGTTTTTACAACTGAGCGTGCTTCGGACCCCATCTCTTCCCGTGGGTGTTGTAAAACCTGATTAAGGGAAAGTCCAGCAGCATTCTCCTCGGTACATTATAATCGACTGCGATCACCAAGCCGCCTGCCAAGTGTGGCGATTATGGCACCTCCCTATGATAAGCGCCCAAAGTGGCGTTTTATGGGGGAGCCCTGTGTTAAGCAGTGGACGTCTTCCGGCTGTTCATGTGTGCTTCGAAGGACATGTTAAGCCACCGGTCCCGGCTGTTGTTGTAAGACAACAGTCGTTAAGCCAAGCCCTTGCGTGGCCTAACTGATACCAGGTGCTCCAGCACGGTCGGTAGAAAAAATTGTTTTACTCAAACATGCTTGGAAATATGAGTATTATATTGACAACCTTCTTCGGGATAAATCGAAATTGCTGTACTGTACTGGCTGGGGGCTACTCAGTTTTAATTTCCGCGCATTGAGAAAAGTACTATACAAGCCTTGGTCGCAATTAGCCATTGATGGACTATTTACACGTTCGTCTATCAATGCCTCTGTTGCTGTCCGCTGCAGTAATGTACTATTTCCCCGTTTTATGTCACTTGCTTCATACTTGCTTACGGGGGATTGCTTACTTGGCAGATGGGCAGCAGGGCTAACTTGCCTACACGAGAAGAAGAATGGATTTTTTAAATTAATTTGCGTTTCGATATTTCTAATTATTGTTTACAGGTGTCACGGAATCAGAGCAGCAAAATATGTTTGTAATTCTAGCCGCCATACTACATCTAGGAAACATAGACTTAACACAACCTTATACAGAGGGAGATGAAGAAGGGGCTTACGTTAATGTGAGTAACTACCCTAGTTTTTGTTGAAAACACTAATACCCGTTTGCAGCATGTTTGCAGTAAAGTTTCCAGCAAGTTTGCAGTAAAGTTTGCAGCAAGTTTGCAGTAAAGTTTGCAGCAAGTTTGCAGTAAAGTTTGCGGCAAGTTTGCAGTAAAGTTTGTAGCAAGTTTGCAGCAAGTTTGCAGTAAAGTTTGCAGCAAGTTTGCAGTAAAGTTTCCAGCAAGTTCGCAGCAAAGTTTGCGTCAAGTTTGCAGCAAGTTTGCAGTAAAATTTGGCAGGTCTTAAGTTTGCTCCCACCCTCTATGATGTAGATACTTAGATAAGGGTGTAATATGCACATATACATACACACGGTAATAGCACAGTTATCTATGCAAAATATGTTATAGTTATGTGGTCAACTTCATTAAATAAGGAGTAAAAATAGTTGTGTTTCATTCTAACAAATACTATTTTGAATGTGCTTTGAGGCCGTGTGATCTGGTTTTGCGAATAGGACCACCCCACCTCTTCCCGTGGGTGTCGTAAAAGACCTGTGTTTAGCAGTGGACGTCTTCCGGCTGATGAAAGACAAGTATTTCGTTCCAGTATTCGATTTTGGTAATATTGTGTTGCTGACGTCACAAAATTGGTTTAAATGAGCGCATAAATAGAAAAAATAAATAAAATCGGTAAATAAATCAAGGAGTAATAAGCTTCTAAAGTTTCTGGAGGGGGCATCGCCTGTCCCTTTCTCGCAAAACAGAGATCGTGTGGAGCTTCCCCACAGTTACTATGAAAACACACGTTGTGACGTCAAATGCCAAAATAAGTTAAGCTACCACGGCTTTCAGTAATGAGGTACTATGAAAGACCGATAACTGATGCGACTGCATGTTTGAGTTGTCTCTTGCTATTCTTGTATTTTGAAATGCTTGTAACTTTCTAATTTTTTTGAATATTTAATTTTTGTTTACACGATGGTTTATTTTTTGAGGAGCGATGGTGGCCAAGCGGTAGCATGTGCGCTTCGCAATCTTACGGCACCGGGTTCCATCCTCGGCCCTGCACCAATGACTTATCTAGTAAGTTATGTGCAGTGTTCGATGCCATTGCTCCGTGCCTCGGAGAGCACGTTAAGCCGTCGGTCCCGGTTGGCATAAGAACATCTATGGCAATCGTTATGGGTAGTCTGTCGCCTGATAGAATCTGACGCCTGATCTAACCATCCCTGTTACTGGTTCCTTATGGGTTGCGAGGTCAGACGGCAGTCGCTCGTGTAATTCTGGTAGCCCGCCGCTACAGGTTAGATTGGGAGCCGACCCCAATAACAAATGGGAAAAGGCAAAGAGGATGATGATAATTATTAATTCAGGCAATAAAAAATTTCAGGCAACTATCCTATTCCTACCACCTAGTTATATTTGCTGCCCTTATTAAACAAAGTACTATCTTTCCAGCCAAACGATACCCACCTAGCAACGGTATGCGATCTCCTAGGCATATCAAAGACAGAGTTGACCCTTTGGCTGACACACCGCCGGATACAGTCCGCACACGAAGTGATAGTGTCCCGTATGGACACCATCCGCGCTAACTTCGCTCGGGACGCGCTTGCGAAGAGGATCTACGGGGAATTGTTCGCTTGGCTCGTCCAAGCTGTGAACCGGGCATTGGATACTAGTTTTGTGAGGAAACATTTTATTGGTAAGTGATCACGAAGTGATTGTGTATCGTATAGATACAATCCGTGCTAACTTCGCTCGGGACGCGCTTGCGAAGAGGATCTACGGGGAATTGTTCGCTTAGCTCGTCCAAGCTGTGAACCGGGCATTGGATACTAGTTTTGTGAGGAAACATTTTATTGGTAAGTGATCACGAAGTGATTGTGTATCGTATAGATACAATCCGCGCTAACTTCGCTCGGGACGCGCTTGCGAAGAGGATCTACGGGGAATTGTTCGCTTGGCTCGTCCAAGCTGTGAACCGGGCATTGGATACTAGTTTTGTGAGGAAACATTTTATTGGTAAGTGATCACGAAGTGATTGTGTATCGTATAGATACAATCCGTGCTAACTTCGCTCGGGACGCGCTTGCGAAGAGGATCTATGGGGAACCGACAACACTAAATTTTTTTGACCCCTTTTTTTTATTACTTTTATTTAAAGTTAGTTGAAGAATAACAGGTACGTATTTTTTTGCTTTGATTTTCATGCAATCTAATCTGCAATTTAATCTTGTAGATTTAAAAAAAATTTGGCTATTGTGTGGCTAAATGATGATTGATAAAAGAATGAACGCCTTTGTTTCGGGTTCTTTTTTTTATGGCAGCCATAATACAAAGGGGTTCACACGTCGATTATAATTTACCCTCACTTTGTTTTTTAATAATAACTTGAGAAATGGCATGTAAATATCTGATATTTTTATATGAGCTTTTTGGAGGATAATCTAGGAATGGTTTTTGAATTTCGGTACCTTCTATAAAATGAACCGGGCATTGGATACCAGTTTAATGAGAAAGTATTGGTAAGTGGGAAAGCGGGGACGGGTTTTACAAACAGATTTTTTTACAAGGTTTTATTTAACTATCAATGTTTGTATGTATGTATGTATATGTCGGGTCAAATCTTGCAACTTTTAATTGAGTTTGGATGACAATGCATGGTTAGCTAAGTGTCGTTATTCGAGATCCAATATGGCGGACGGTTCAAGATGGCAGACTTGTTGTTTTTGCGCACGCCCATGATATGGGTATTAAATGAAAGGGGTTGCTGAGAAGAATACGAATTGAATGGCTTTACTCTAAATTCAATAATGCAATGGTTTTTGGACACCTATTAATAATTTAATATGGGTATTAAATTAAAAGATCTGCTGAGATGAATGCTATTATAAGATTCATTATCGACAGCCTGAAGACGTCCACTGCTGAACATAGGCCTCTCCAGAGACCGCTACTTTGAGTGGTTGCTCGCTTCCTGCATCCATCGGCTCCCCGCGGCTTTCACCAGATCGTCGGTCCACCTAGTAGGCGCCTACGCTGCGTCATCCGGTTCGTGGTCGCCACTCGAGAACCTTTCTTCCCCATCGGTTGTCAGTTCTACGAGCGATGTAGCCTGCCCATTGCCATTTCAACTTGCTAATTCTAAGAGCTATATCGGTCACTTTAGTTCTCCTGCGGATCTCCTCGTTTCGGATTTTAACTCGAAGGAAAAGATCAAATTAAAAAAAAGATAAAAGGGTTTTTAAAAAGAATATTTAAAGAATATTTTTTATTAAACATTAAGAAAAAGCCATTTTTAACATTTTTTTAACCCACGCTAACTTCGCCGAGTTGCGAATCTGGCCTTATCGGGAAATATCGTCCTTATTCCCATCACATACAGTCCAAAATAATTTTCCAGGTGTCCTCGACATTTACGGCTTTGAAACGTTCGAGATCAACTCGTTCGAGCAGTTTTGCATTAACTACGCGAATGAGAAGTTACAGCAACAGTTTAACTGCCACGTGTTCAAGTTGGAGCAGGATGAATATATCAAGGTATAGGTTTGTCGCTTTCTAATAATTCTATTTGGAATTACCATTAACCTATCTTTTCAGTTACATTTTATCGCTGTTTTTTTCTAACAAAGCAGAATAGTGCTTATTAGGGAGATTGAATATAGATAGAGGGACTGGCCTTATAGATTGTTCTGTAGACATATAGGCTGTTATATTTTATTCCATGTATGTACCCATAGTACAAGCTATGCAAACTAAGCAGGCTAGATGGCGCTGTATGAAATGTCCACACATATTTATTTATATATTATTTAATTCATTAATAATTTTATGACTTTTATTTTATAGTGCCACCGTTCATGTTCTTTGATCTATCTCTGTCCATCAAAAGGTTGTCTAAAAGAGATCGCTTGTTAGCAATAAGACCGCTTATTGTAACCTACTTATAAGATTTTCTATTTTTTTTGTTATCTATCTATTTATATTTCCAGGAAGAGATATCATGGCAAATGATAGACTTCTACGACAACCAGCCTTGCATAGAGCTAATAGAAGACCGTCTTGGGATCCTAGCGCTTCTGGACGAGGAGTGCCGAGTGCCGCAGGGCTCCGACGCGGCCTTCGCAAGGAAGCTGCATGCCTCATGCGCCAAGTACAAACACTTCATGAAGCCGAGGTTCGGGAATGAGGGTGAGGATTGAGGGAAAATTGTAGCCCCTGGAGGGAAAAAAATTAGTACTCCTGGAAAAGTTTTCAAAAAATGTTTGCAACCCCTGGAAACGTGAGAAACAATGTTTGGTACTACTAGAAAAGTTTTCAAAAATACTCCTGACCCCTGGAAGTGTACGAAACAATATTTAGACCCTCTGCAAAAATTTTAAAAAATGTTTGCAATCTTTTGAAAAGTTAATGAAAAATGTTGTCTATCTCTGGAAATTTTTGCCTAACTATTACAGCAAAAGGACTCAAAATCACTCAAATATGTTATCTGCTTCATCTTTTGTAGTATTTATCGTGAGATTAATTGAATAAATCTATACTTATAATAAAACTGTAAAGGGTCAATTCTGTACATTAAAGATATTTTGAAAAAATTTTTTGGAGGGCTCTCTATAATCGATACTAAAGCCAAAACTATTATTGTTTTTATTTTTGTCTGTCTGTCTGTATCTTGGCTGAGCATCACGCAGAAACTACTAAATGGATTCAAATGAAAGTTGCCATGATTTGAGTTCATATTACGGGGTAGGCTATAGGATACTTTTAATCCCGAAATTAAGAACGGTTCCCGCGGGAGAGGAGATGAAAGTAAAAATATGTACCTATTTGTAATTCATTAACGCGTGGTCCGATCTCATTCATTCTTTTTTTGTTAAAAAGGGGGTGTTTTAAAAATTGTCCCGTAAATATTTCAAGGTCGTCGGTTTTGTTGTTCAGAAATTACAGATAACCGACCTTCAGTATTAGGTCCAAAGCCACTCCTATCCTGTACTATAGGAAAGAGAGAAGGGAGGGGGCAAAAGATGAGGGAAGAGGATGAATAGATGAAGGTGAAAGGACCTCCTTTCACCGTTTCATGCAAACATCCTTTTCCCTTATCTTTTTCCCTCTTCCTTTAGACTGAGATAAGACGTAAAACTAATTAACCCGTGCGAAGCCGGTGCGGGTCAGCTAGTACCTTATACAGCTATCTAAAGAGTCCATAACAGCACGGATCAGTAATGCTGATGCTGTATTTTTTTTCATCGTGATTAGATAAGCTATTTGATCACGGGCTCGCCTGATGGTAAGTGACGACGCGGTCGACGATGGAGCATACGTGTCTAAAAGCTTGTATAATATAATTATGAATGCAATCTCGAAACATTACCTCTGGGATTGATTAAATAAATTGTAATTTTTATGATTTATGGTAACAGTATTCCCTCATAGCATATTCCGAGGAACTGATGAATGCCGGTTCATATCCCGTTCGCGATTCAATTTCCTTTACGTTAAAATTGATCTGTACAATTTCGTCCGCAGCATTCATCATCAAACACTTTGCCGACGACGTAGAATACCAGTCCGGTGGCTTCCTAGAAAAGAACCGCGACACTGTCTCCGAAGAGCAAGTAGAATGCATCAAGTCTGCAACTAGCTGTAGGCTTATCCATGAGATTTTCGCATCTGATAGACCTGTGGAACAGACCAATACCTTGCCTCATCCGTCTAGAAGAAGGACCACACCGTCTTTGCCTGTTGGAAGTCTTACTGTAAGTATAATTTGTATTCGACTGGCCTGATAGCTCAGTTGGTAGTAGCTCTGCCTTTTGAACTGTAGGTTGTGGGTTCGATTCCCATCCCTATTGTGTAACTGTTCTGGTAATGGACTTCATCTGCCATCCTGCATGCACCCATTTACAAGTCCGCGAGTGCGGGCAAGACAGCACACGATCACCATCATCACCAGACTTACACAATAAGGCCCCAGGACTGGGTTTTATATGTATGTATTGACGAATAAAAAAGTATTTAAGTATTGTATCAGTTTTCCCATTATCTTCTCGCAGTTTTCACCAGATCGTCAGTCCACCGATTGGGAGGCCTACGCTGCGTCTTCCGGTTCGTGGTCACCACTTGAGAACCTTTCTTCCTCATCGGCTGTCAGTTCTACGAGCAATGTAGCCTGCCCATTGCCATTTCAACTTGCTAATTCTAAGAGCTATATCGGTCACTTTAGTTCTCCTGCGGATCTCCTCGTTCCGGAGCTTATCTTGCAGGGAAACACCGAGCATAGCTCGCTCCATAGCTCGCTGCGCGACTTTGAGCTTACTAATGAGGCCAACAGTAAGAGACCATGTCTCAGTTCCATAAGCAAGACACACTGATTGAAAACCTTTTTTTTCAGGCTGTGCGGTATTTTGGACGAAAAGACCCTGTGATAATACTAATTTCATCCAATCTATTCGAAAGAAGGGTACCTCCATAAGTACGCCTAAATTGGGACATTTAGGCGCACTTAATAACAGTGACTTCTCATAGAGGGGTATGAAAAGCAGAGTGTGCCACATGGTACTGTAACGATACAGGCTGTCTCGTGACGTCACAAATATTATAAATGTTATCTAAAGTATAAAAACACTGAAATAATTTCATTGAAGCATTTTACGCACAAACAATAGTCCAAAAATAAAGGAAATAGTCGTTGGCATCGCACTGACTGATAGAGAAAATGTAGAGATAGGTGTAAAAGTGGTTATCTGTGGTAAAATAAGGTAATAGTAAAAGAAATCAAACCTCAAAATAATTCTCATACTAAAAGGTTCATACTTAGATATGGGGAGCTGCTAGTCGTAGAGCGTTCGATCACTGAATGTGTCAAAAAATTTCCTGGAATTCCAAATTTAATTGTGACAGATTTATGTTTCTTAATTTCATTGTCCAATCCCTGAAGCCCGCGTGGTGAAAGTAGGAGCATGCGTAAGAAATTTTTGTTAAGGCTAGTACGTTTTGATAACCTCAGTGGAGGGGTGGTTGAGTAGGTCGAATCGTAACTCGGAGGCGGCGGGTTCGATTCCCGCGACAGGAGAAATGTTTGTGCACGGGAAATAAAGGCGCACATATTAGTAAGATGAGTAAATAATTACAAACTAAATTACATTATGGTAGAATTTATTTAATAAAAATCGTATAATTTGAGGAATCATTTTGTACTATTCGTTATTTATAATCGTACTAATATTAAAAAAACTGCGAAAGTTCTTGTGTTAATGTTCGTTACTTTATATCTTCGTAACTACTGAACCGATTTTGATGAAATTTGGAATGTAGATAGCTTATACGCTAGATTAACATACAGAATACTTTTGTCCGCGATTAACACCGCGGGGTGCAACTAGTATTATCATATTTTTGGTAGAGAAAAGTTGTAATGATTTATTCGTAGAGACTTACATTTCAAATTGAGGTTAATGAAAAATAAACATCTAGTGTACTTTTATAAGATTTTGACGGTCTTTTGTCAGTTCTGGATATGTTAGCAGAAGGTTGGAGAATTCATCGAAAATGAAGATTAGGCAAGGCTTGTATTGTCGGGGTCAAATAGCTGATACTAAATAAAACGCTTAAATACTTTTTGTTTGTAAATGCGTACGGAGAATGCGATGTAGCATCCAGACTTAGAACAGTTTGTGTTCGTCACATAAATGTTTGTCCTGGATGGGAGTAGAACTCACGATCTAGAGCTCGGAGGGGGAGCTACTATCAACCGGGCTAACAAGGCAGTCTAAATTGATCATAAATATAGAATAGATTGAATGGATACATTGGAATTAGGTATATTTTTAGTGTTTTCATGTTTACCATTTAGGTATACTAAAGAACGGTTTTGGAATAACGTGCCCTTAAATGCGAAGCAGAAGGAATCGTGTGGGACGATATCGAGCTGTCAAAATAATTAAGTCGTCTTTTGTTAGTGAAGTATCACAACCATACGATATGGAGGAGACTAGGATCGGTACTTGGATTTGCTTTTTAATGAGACGGATGAAATAGTATGGGGAAATTATAGCAAATTGAGAACGAAAAATCTTTAATAAATTGAAGTGGGGACAATAATCATACAAACGCTATTATTGGGGTATTTATATTCATGAAATTATTGTTTCTAGACGGAAGATAAAAAGATTTTTATCTTTTAGAGAGTGCAGAAAGTATTTAAAGGGTAGCAGAGTAGTTTGTTCATATATTGAAAGGATCCACGTTAGGAGGGTTGAATAATTTTAGGCGAGACTAGTTCTTTAATAATTCACAATATTTTCTAGAATTATTACGGGAAGGGATATGTTTCATAGATTGAGAGATCTCGGAGAAAGTGTATATAGTACAAGGAGAAGTCACGAGGACGTTTTAAGTATTAATTAAGACGGATTACATACTCGGTTGTGATTTTTCATACAAGATTTAATTATGCTTTTGTTGGGATTTTGAATATCTTAACGGAAATTTATTTTTAGGCTGTTACAATATGAAAACGCAATTTTCAAACACCTAGTTATTTTATAAGAATAAAGGGATTATATTTTGTATGTACTTTAGTAAGAAAATTGGGACAAGACATTTTCTTTTAAACATATAGAAACAAACACATCGACGCGCGCACTACTAAACGTGACCAGGCAAAAGTTATAAAAGATCTGCCAAGCTGTCAAACGGGATCAGTTATAAAAGGATTCACGGGATTCGCAAGTCGAAACCTGGAATAAAATGCACGTGAAATTCACGGTTAAACTCTTAGTTAGCTTCGCCCTCTCAAGTAATTCTGGATCTGGGGGGAAGTATGCCTCGGGTCCAGGAACTCAGTAAGAGATAAGTTGAAACTGTGCAACGAAGCTTGTCTTCCCTTATTTTGCTTAGGGTATGCAGTTCGCGTGTTTTGTGGAGACCTGCACCAGATTTTGCCTCCGTTATAGGATCTGGATCCACCTTTTTGGTTTGGTTTGCATTCTGGCTGAAAGGAGGGCTGAAAAGATTAACTGTCCCGTCTTCGTGTATACGATACCCGGATCCTAAATGCAAATTAAGCTGAACTGTCCCAAGTGTTAGGGTTTTGTCTTGTATGCTGCCCATGGACTCCGGTCCCGCATGCAAGATAAAAATTAGGTGGCAATAGGTTTTAGCTTTGGAGAGCTTTTGTCACAGCTCGTTCTCTCATAGGGTTAGATCAGGTATGTTCTCATTGCACACACCGAGAACAGACATGCACGTTTAAAAGCAAATGTGAGATTTGTAGCAATCTCCAGTGTTTGGGGGTACACACTAGTGTATAGGGAAAAGCTATAAGTCGAGGCATACACACGTAAGAGGGGAAAGTTAGGGATAAAATATTGAAAATCGCGGAAAAATAATAGTGTTAGGGAAATAGATAAAATTCAATAAATAAATAAATAAATTTAAAGCGGTATAAAATACATCTAAAGATAAATTCGTTATAATAAAATACTAATAAATAAAAGTGCAAATACAATACGTAAATTATCAAAGTTATAAAATTATAATCCAAGTTTTCTCGAAGGTTGAAGCTGTGGGTGTTTATTGTAGAGCTAGTGGTCGTGGACCTTGCTTTTGACGGAAAGCTGGGTGATCACAGAAGGATTTAATGTACAGAGAGCAACGCTGCAAAAGTATAAGTAGGTATTTTCTATAGCTGGCACAAGCTTTTGTGAAACTACAGTAGAGATAAAAAGGGGAATGTGTTTGAATACGATTCATCGCATTAGTTTTCGTGACTTAGTCTCAACTGAAAAATTATTGTCGTTAATGTTGCGGATCATATTAGTATAAATACGTAATTCTATAAATCTATTTTGTGGTAAAAGTACGTTGTACTATATATCTATTCTGTGGTATAGGAAGGTATTTCTTTAGCTGGTTTTGCGATGTTCTACGGAGGATATGAGAAAGGTTCTATCCCTACACGGTTATTACAATATGCATAAATAGATAGGTATTTTCTTAGCGGATTCTAGGCGGAATTTTACTTAGGAGAGTTGGAAGGATCATATTCCTGCAAAGAAACGAACGTTTTGTTTCTAGTTGCAAAATAGGTAATGTTTGAACGAAAGTTAAGGAACTACCGGGAATTAGTAACGACTGGGAATTATTCCTTTTACTTAGATAACTATTGGGAATTTACTCTCTGTTTGAGATCATTCGCGAGTAACTTAAATAAAATCGTAATTGAGTTTCACTCTAGTACGAAATATGTAATGCTTGTACGATAGTTAAATAACTACCGGGAATTTATTCATAGTTTAGGGATGTTCGTGATTGTTTCAAATAAATGATCATAGATCAATTTAGTGGAATTCAGGTTTGAGTTTGTTTGATTGAATTTTCAATAAGAATTTTACTATTTATTCTATAAAAACATTTAATGTACTAGTGATAAGAAATTGTCCTTTGTGTCTTGGTCAAGCACAGCAGTACCTGTTAGTGATCTCCTTACCAAACGGATAGGGGTAGCTAATTTAAAGATTCGAATGAGAATATCTTGTTGTTAGGAAATAGCATCAAAAATCTATAATATTATTTGAAGGAAACATGTCCTTATCGTATTTCATAATAATGAAACATAATACCTAAATTATATAAACGGGTTTTAGATTACTTTTCAATACAAGTTCTGGAAAATAGAGACAACCTGAATATCACTAACAGATCATTGAATTCAAATAAATATTTACAGTTAAAATTAATACTACTGTTTAGTCCACTGCATGCTGTTGATATAGAATCTGCGATAATATTGATAATCTTTAGACGAAAACTAGGAGATTTGAAAGTTGAGCTATTTTTAGAGTCTGTCATATACCGAATGTAGTACGTATTAGATAGACTCACAATTAACTAAGGTGATGTCTATTTTGTTAGGATTTGGAAAAAAATAATGTCCTCTTGTCCCTTGCACCTTTTGGAGTCCAAACTAGATAAGTAGATAAGAATAGGTAGATGGGGTACCTGACGTACTGACTTGGGATAAATAGAACAAAATTTAGTAAAATCAAATTTCTCTTAGTGTGGGGGAATTTCACACACGGTACCTCCGTGTGAAAAAAATCTAGCACTAAATAGTGGAGGGTTAACCAGCCAGGTAGTCGAGACCCACAGCATTGGAGCGGTGGCGGGGCTCCTATGCCAGAGTTATGATAAACAAATAGAGTTTACTATGACTTTGCTATATAACAAACTCAAACTCAGTTAGCAATACATTTACTTACGTTTTACCTACGCTTTACTTACGTTTTATGTTTATTTCAATATACGTTCGTCATGAAGCTCTAATTTACTTTCAGTTTTGTTTATGACTAGGAATTATAATGTTCAATCTTTTGCAGGAAAAAATTATTCATTCCTACAATTGAAACCTTACGAAAATATAGTAGGAAATATATTGATTGGTGCATAACATGATTTTATGTGGAAATTTCAGTTCGGTTACTCAGAGTATAGGAATAGTGTTCATCAGGGGTTAAATTGCAACTATTTGTAGGAAGATGGATATTTTAAATTAATTTAATTATTATTGAATAGGTTGGAAGTTAGTTAGGTATTGTCTCATTACTTTAAAAGGATTTGGATTACTACATTATCACAACGTACGGTTCTACCATTTATTAGGTGACGATTCACAAGGCCATAAACATTAAAATAGGTAGTCTAAAATATTCAATCAACTTTGATAACTTTTTTCTAGCGTCATATGATTAGTTTAGAATATCCGATGAATTTATTATAATTTATTATTATTATTAATTAATTAGATTAAGAGAGGGTTCTTTTACAATATGTTGCACCGTGACCAGGATCTCAATTGACCAGGAACTCAATTGACCAGGATCTCAAATGACCAGAATTTTACGTGACCAGGATTGACATTTGACTAGGATCTCAAATGACCAGGATCTCAATTGACCAGTATCTTAATTGCCCAGAATTTCAATTGACCAGGATCTCAAATGACCAGAATTTTACTTGACTAGGATTTTCGTGCGTTACTTTCGTTATCAGGTTGATTTATTTTAGAGATTTATATTAGCGATAGTTTTGGATTAGAATAAAGATGTTGATTGTTTTGGATTGATATTATTTTAAGTAGCGATGGTATTTATTTACTATCGCACAATTTGCTGTCCGTGGAAAAGGAAAGGTTTCGAGACAATATGTAGGGGCGGTTTTAGATTTCAATAAATTAAATGAAAATTAGTTTAACCAAAGATTCAATCTTTTGAGAGTTTCAATCGTTACTTAATTAGTTATTTTCAATTTTTGGGGCTATAACGTTCAGGATATCATCGTTAGATTATCGCAGAAGATGGATTAATTAGATGATGAAGATGATGAATAGATAAACGGGATTCGCACTATTTATGCAAACATTGGGTTATTTCATTTACGAATATTAGGATTGACATTAAATGGGTACAAATATAAAATAGGCCGCGTTGCAATAAACTCAACGGAATTTGAATAAATTCAACATTAGAATGTTTCATTACGATCATGGAAATTTGTTGTAGTAGGTTGGAAAGGAGTTGTAGTTTATTAATCAGATAGGTACGTATTCATCTGTTTGATTAATTTTAAAATTTATTGAAGCACATAATAAGGTTGAGCTTTCATTTAGGACGTACGTGGGGAATTTATCATCATCCAATTCAGGAAAAACGACATAGCCAGTTTTCATAAATAATTCGGAAATATTAGAGTAAGTAAATAATTTACATTTCTTTCCTATGGTTGGAACTAGGAAAGGTTCGAAGTTGGCAAAAATTATAAAACTATAGGGGGCGTTTTACAGTTCAAGATATTTAATAGTTTTATCAGTGGTAGTTGATACGGTGTATAGACTAAGTTCCGATTCAATGGCTATTGTACGATACACAATAATCTAAACAACATAAAAATACTTAAAATAAATTATTAAATTTTTAAAATAGTGGTATTTAAAACATTTCGGTTAGCTTGTTTGGTAGTTTTGCGCGTAATTCAAGCTTAAGTTCGGGATTCTTGAGAATAAATATACTAATTGATAAAATTTTCAAATAAAACATTGCGCTTTAAAATTTATACTTTAATAACGATATTATATTTGAAACGTAACAAAAGAAATTATTTATAGTAAAGGTTAGTTCAGTTCGCAATAATTAATTTTTTTTTTGTTGTTATAACTTACTTATACTGAATAGATGGTTTCAGCCTTGACATTAAATGAAATTTTTAACAAAATGTATTAAATCAAATAATTATTTTTATTGTAGAAATGAAATTGAAATAAAATTAAAGATTTTATTTTAATATCATGATACGTATTAAGCAATAACTTCAAAGAAGCCTTAAATCTATTGGGAATTGCTAGCCGTTAAGATAGCGAATAAGTTAGTTGACAGGGGTCAAATGTGGATTAATGAATTGTTATGTTGTTGTTTTTGCTTAAGAAAGGAATTTGATTTTGGATTTAAAAAAAAAAAGGTCAATTTTATGTAAGCAAGTATCATTGTATGGACATGGTCAGAGGTATTAACAGTGCAGGAGGATCTTAGTGGCTTAGCAAGATCTACGGTTTAAGGGATTTGTTGACGGGTGGCTTTGGATTTACACGACTCAACAAATGGGTTGATATAATTTAAGGCTAGGTGCTAGGTTAAAAGAGAAAGCCTAAGTTTAAACAAAACTGTTATAACAACCCCGTACTCTACAAGGTAGGAACATCCGATCTGCTACACTCTACATCCGAAATAATAGGGAATTACGGAGTGGGAAATATATGCGAAATATTGCTGAAGTCATAGACAATTCTATACTTTGAACTATTAAAGTTGACCTGGTTATCGAAGGGTTTTGTGGGGGGCAGCTCGGAACGAAAACATGGTTCTTAGGGGTACCTTCTACTTAAAGTTATTAGGACTGACCAGCCTCACAACCTGGTTTCTTTTGGTGGCTAGGTTAGCCTTGGGATAAGTGATTTTTGGGTATGATTGATGCGATGAAATTTTGGATATTGACTCATAAAGTAATTCACTGTTGTTACGGCTTAAGAGGGCGCTTAAAATAGAAAAGTAATTACGGTTTGTTTTCAAGGATGGATTCAATAGTATATTAAAAATAAAAATATTATCATTGACAACATTAAACTTTTGAAAATAAATTACTTAATATTAGTAATATTTAATATTTTTCAAACGAATAAAAAATTAATACGCAGTATACTGCATATTAAACAATTGAAAATACAAGTGTATTTTTGTTTCGCAAATTATTTGCTATCGGGTTGATTATTTTTAGGTGCTCTCTTAAATTAAATTTAACGGTTAGGAACACTACAGAACTATAAATACATTTTAAGTTTGGAGCCAAACGTTAACAAATTATAATTGCTTAAGTGGGGTGGTAGAGTTATAATTATTATTTAAATTATTTTTATTATAGTTTTGCTAATATTTGTGAATGTATTTTAAAGAATAAAATTTTACTTCGGCTTTAAATTTAAAACGCCTGCGCAAATATTTTAGGGGCGATTGTAACGATACAGGCTGTCTCGTGACGTCACAAATATTATAAATGTTATCTAAAGTATAAAAACACTGAAATAATTTCATTGAAGCATTTTACGCACAAACAATAGTCCAAAAATAAAGGAAATAGTCGTTGGCATCGCACTGACTGATAGAGAAAATGTAGAGATAGGTGTAAAAGTGGTTATCTGTGGTAAAATAAGGTAATAGTAAAAGAAATCAAACCTCAAAATAATTCTCATACTAAAAGGTTCATACTTAGATATGGGGAGCTGCTAGTCGTAGAGCGTTCGATCACTGAATGTGTCAAAAAATTTCCTGGAATTCCAAATTTAATTGTGACAGATTTATGTTTCTTAATTTCATTGTCCAATCCCTGAAGCCCGCGTGGTGAAAGTAGGAGCATGCGTAAGAAATTTTTGTTAAGGCTAGTACGTTTTGATAACCTCAGTGGAGGGGTGGTTGAGTAGGTCGAATCGTAACTCGGAGGCGGCGGGTTCGATTCCCGCGACAGGAGAAATGTTTGTGCACGGGAAATAAAGGCGCACATATTAGTAAGATGAGTAAATAATTACAAACTAAATTACATTATGGTAGAATTTATTTAATAAAAATCGTATAATTTGAGGAATCATTTTGTACTATTCGTTATTTATAATCGTACTAATATTAAAAAAACTGCGAAAGTTCTTGTGTTAATGTTCGTTACTTTATATCTTCGTAACTACTGAACCGATTTTGATGAAATTTGGAATGTAGATAGCTTATACGCTAGATTAACATACAGAATACTTTTGTCCGCGATTAACACCGCGGGGTGCAACTAGTATTATCATATTTTTGGTAGAGAAAAGTTGTAATGATTTATTCGTAGAGACTTACATTTCAAATTGAGGTTAATGAAAAATAAACATCTAGTGTACTTTTATAAGATTTTGACGGTCTTTTGTCAGTTCTGGATATGTTAGCAGAAGGTTGGAGAATTCATCGAAAATGAAGATTAGGCAAGGCTTGTATTGTCGGGGTCAAATAGCTGATACTAAATAAAACGCTTAAATACTTTTTGTTTGTAAATGCGTACGGAGAATGCGATGTAGCATCCAGACTTAGAACAGTTTGTGTTCGTCACATAAATGTTTGTCCTGGATGGGAGTAGAACTCACGATCTAGAGCTCGGAGGGGGAGCTACTATCAACCGGGCTAACAAGGCAGTCTAAATTGATCATAAATATAGAATAGATTGAATGGATACATTGGAATTAGGTATATTTTTAGTGTTTTCATGTTTACCATTTAGGTATACTAAAGAACGGTTTTGGAATAACGTGCCCTTAAATGCGAAGCAGAAGGAATCGTGTGGGACGATATCGAGCTGTCAAAATAATTAAGTCGTCTTTTGTTAGTGAAGTATCACAACCATACGATATGGAGGAGACTAGGATCGGTACTTGGATTTGCTTTTTAATGAGACGGATGAAATAGTATGGGGAAATTATAGCAAATTGAGAACGAAAAATCTTTAATAAATTGAAGTGGGGACAATAATCATACAAACGCTATTATTGGGGTATTTATATTCATGAAATTATTGTTTCTAGACGGAAGATAAAAAGATTTTTATCTTTTAGAGAGTGCAGAAAGTATTTAAAGGGTAGCAGAGTAGTTTGTTCATATATTGAAAGGATCCACGTTAGGAGGGTTGAATAATTTTAGGCGAGACTAGTTCTTTAATAATTCACAATATTTTCTAGAATTATTACGGGAAGGGATATGTTTCATAGATTGAGAGATCTCGGAGAAAGTGTATATAGTACAAGGAGAAGTCACGAGGACGTTTTAAGTATTAATTAAGACGGATTACATACTCGGTTGTGATTTTTCATACAAGATTTAATTATGCTTTTGTTGGGATTTTGAATATCTTAACGGAAATTTATTTTTAGGCTGTTACAATATGAAAACGCAATTTTCAAACACCTAGTTATTTTATAAGAATAAAGGGATTATATTTTGTATGTACTTTAGTAAGAAAATTGGGACAAGACATTTTCTTTTAAACATATAGAAACAAACACATCGACGCGCGCACTACTAAACGTGACCAGGCAAAAGTTATAAAAGATCTGCCAAGCTGTCAAACGGGATCAGTTATAAAAGGATTCACGGGATTCGCAAGTCGAAACCTGGAATAAAATGCACGTGAAATTCACGGTTAAACTCTTAGTTAGCTTCGCCCTCTCAAGTAATTCTGGATCTGGGGGGAAGTATGCCTCGGGTCCAGGAACTCAGTAAGAGATAAGTTGAAACTGTGCAACGAAGCTTGTCTTCCCTTATTTTGCTTAGGGTATGCAGTTCGCGTGTTTTGTGGAGACCTGCACCAGATTTTGCCTCCGTTATAGGATCTGGATCCACCTTTTTGGTTTGGTTTGCATTCTGGCTGAAAGGAGGGCTGAAAAGATTAACTGTCCCGTCTTCGTGTATACGATACCCGGATCCTAAATGCAAATTAAGCTGAACTGTCCCAAGTGTTAGGGTTTTGTCTTGTATGCTGCCCATGGACTCCGGTCCCGCATGCAAGATAAAAATTAGGTGGCAATAGGTTTTAGCTTTGGAGAGCTTTTGTCACAGCTCGTTCTCTCATAGGGTTAGATCAGGTATGTTCTCATTGCACACACCGAGAACAGACATGCACGTTTAAAAGCAAATGTGAGATTTGTAGCAATCTCCAGTGTTTGGGGGTACACACTAGTGTATAGGGAAAAGCTATAAGTCGAGGCATACACACGTAAGAGGGGAAAGTTAGGGATAAAATATTGAAAATCGCGGAAAAATAATAGTGTTAGGGAAATAGATAAAATTCAATAAATAAATAAATAAATTTAAAGCGGTATAAAATACATCTAAAGATAAATTCGTTATAATAAAATACTAATAAATAAAAGTGCAAATACAATACGTAAATTATCAAAGTTATAAAATTATAATCCAAGTTTTCTCGAAGGTTGAAGCTGTGGGTGTTTATTGTAGAGCTAGTGGTCGTGGACCTTGCTTTTGACGGAAAGCTGGGTGATCACAGAAGGATTTAATGTACAGAGAGCAACGCTGCAAAAGTATAAGTAGGTATTTTCTATAGCTGGCACAAGCTTTTGTGAAACTACAGTAGAGATAAAAAGGGGAATGTGTTTGAATACGATTCATCGCATTAGTTTTCGTGACTTAGTCTCAACTGAAAAATTATTGTCGTTAATGTTGCGGATCATATTAGTATAAATACGTAATTCTATAAATCTATTTTGTGGTAAAAGTACGTTGTACTATATATCTATTCTGTGGTATAGGAAGGTATTTCTTTAGCTGGTTTTGCGATGTTCTACGGAGGATATGAGAAAGGTTCTATCCCTACACGGTTATTACAATATGCATAAATAGATAGGTATTTTCTTAGCGGATTCTAGGCGGAATTTTACTTAGGAGAGTTGGAAGGATCATATTCCTGCAAAGAAACGAACGTTTTGTTTCTAGTTGCAAAATAGGTAATGTTTGAACGAAAGTTAAGGAACTACCGGGAATTAGTAACGACTGGGAATTATTCCTTTTACTTAGATAACTATTGGGAATTTACTCTCTGTTTGAGATCATTCGCGAGTAACTTAAATAAAATCGTAATTGAGTTTCACTCTAGTACGAAATATGTAATGCTTGTACGATAGTTAAATAACTACCGGGAATTTATTCATAGTTTAGGGATGTTCGTGATTGTTTCAAATAAATGATCATAGATCAATTTAGTGGAATTCAGGTTTGAGTTTGTTTGATTGAATTTTCAATAAGAATTTTACTATTTATTCTATAAAAACATTTAATGTACTAGTGATAAGAAATTGTCCTTTGTGTCTTGGTCAAGCACAGCAGTACCTGTTAGTGATCTCCTTACCAAACGGATAGGGGTAGCTAATTTAAAGATTCGAATGAGAATATCTTGTTGTTAGGAAATAGCATCAAAAATCTATAATATTATTTGAAGGAAACATGTCCTTATCGTATTTCATAATAATGAAACATAATACCTAAATTATATAAACGGGTTTTAGATTACTTTTCAATACAAGTTCTGGAAAATAGAGACAACCTGAATATCACTAACAGATCATTGAATTCAAATAAATATTTACAGTTAAAATTAATACTACTGTTTAGTCCACTGCATGCTGTTGATATAGAATCTGCGATAATATTGATAATCTTTAGACGAAAACTAGGAGATTTGAAAGTTGAGCTATTTTTAGAGTCTGTCATATACCGAATGTAGTACGTATTAGATAGACTCACAATTAACTAAGGTGATGTCTATTTTGTTAGGATTTGGAAAAAAATAATGTCCTCTTGTCCCTTGCACCTTTTGGAGTCCAAACTAGATAAGTAGATAAGAATAGGTAGATGGGGTACCTGACGTACTGACTTGGGATAAATAGAACAAAATTTAGTAAAATCAAATTTCTCTTAGTGTGGGGGAATTTCACACACGGTACCTCCGTGTGAAAAAAATCTAGCACTAAATAGTGGAGGGTTAACCAGCCAGGTAGTCGAGACCCACAGCATTGGAGCGGTGGCGGGGCTCCTATGCCAGAGTTATGATAAACAAATAGAGTTTACTATGACTTTGCTATATAACAAACTCAAACTCAGTTAGCAATACATTTACTTACGTTTTACCTACGCTTTACTTACGTTTTATGTTTATTTCAATATACGTTCGTCATGAAGCTCTAATTTACTTTCAGTTTTGTTTATGACTAGGAATTATAATGTTCAATCTTTTGCAGGAAAAAATTATTCATTCCTACAATTGAAACCTTACGAAAATATAGTAGGAAATATATTGATTGGTGCATAACATGATTTTATGTGGAAATTTCAGTTCGGTTACTCAGAGTATAGGAATAGTGTTCATCAGGGGTTAAATTGCAACTATTTGTAGGAAGATGGATATTTTAAATTAATTTAATTATTATTGAATAGGTTGGAAGTTAGTTAGGTATTGTCTCATTACTTTAAAAGGATTTGGATTACTACATTATCACAACGTACGGTTCTACCATTTATTAGGTGACGATTCACAAGGCCATAAACATTAAAATAGGTAGTCTAAAATATTCAATCAACTTTGATAACTTTTTTCTAGCGTCATATGATTAGTTTAGAATATCCGATGAATTTATTATAATTTATTATTATTATTAATTAATTAGATTAAGAGAGGGTTCTTTTACAGTACCAAAGTTATTTAACCTCGAGTGACGTACTTTGAATCCCTCGCTATGCTTAGGATTCTACTCTACAATCGAAGTCTAAATCTACTGTAGAATCCTTCGCTTTGCTCTGGATTCAGGCTGTCACCCTAAATACATTATTTTGGCCCCTTTTGACACAGTCTACTATTTTACCCTCCTTTTACAATGTGGCATGGTGTAGCTAATCTATAACAATATTATAAAGAGGAAAGATTTGATTGTTTGTTTGTTTGTTTGCATTGAATAGGCTCCGAAACTACTGAACCGATATGAAAAATTCCTTCACCGTTGGGAAGCTACACTATTCACGGGTGACATAGGCTATATTATATTTACAAAAAAAATTAGGGATCCTTACTAAAATTCCAATAATATAACCCAAGGTGTAAAAAAAATATATATTCTTTACATCGCGTGCGCTGCGAATACTATTATACCCGTGCGAAGCCGGGGTGAGCCGCTAGTTATAATAATAACTTGAATAAACCCCTGATTTTTAGCAACCGCCCCGTCGAGCTTCAGGCCAGAAACAAACAGTGGGTGCACAGTTCCGAGCTTCGCTATCAGCTCTGATGTCCACTCTATCGGCCACGACACCGCACTACGTGAGATGCATCAAGCCGAACGATGACAAGTGCCCGTTCCAATTCGACCACGCCAGAGCCGTCAACCAACTTAGGTAAGCAAATCTGCCCTCATAGGGAAGAACTCAGTAACTACGTTTTTGGCAACATTGAGTTGGATACATATTCGAAAATGCCAAAAAAAAATTTTTTTCCGCAATTTTACGGCACCGGGTTCGATCCTCAGCCCTGCACCAATGTCTTATCTAGTAAGTTATGTGCAGTTTGCGATGCCATCGCTCCGTGCCTCGGAGAGCACGTTAAGCCGTCGGTCCCGGTTGTCATAAGAACATCTATGGCAATCGTTACGGGTAGTCAGACGCCTGATAGAATCTGACGCCTGGTCTAACCATCCCTGTTACTGGTCCCTTATGGGTTGCGAGGTCAGATGGCAGTCGCTCGTGTAATTCTGGTAGCTCGCCGCTACAGGTTAGATTGCCGACCCCAATAATAAATGGGAAAAGGCAAAGAGGATGATCGAAATATTTTAATTCAGTTTTAATTGGTTGAAAAGTCGAAATAAAGTTACTTATTACCAGTTCTATTTATTGTTAAAGGACATTGACAGTCTTAGTATGGGCTTTGGTCCAAATAATGCCCAGAGAAACGAGTATCATTTTTAGACTCCTGACATAAATAAATACTTGTACACAAAATATTTCCAAAATCTGACCATGGAGTAAAAAAAAATGAGGTTTATACAGGATTGTTTTTTGAAACGGGCCAGCAAGGGCAGGTACCTTAACCGCTATAGCTACTGGAAAACGCTCCTAGAAGACTAAATATGAAGTTTTGAGATACTCTGAACTGCATTAACTGATTTTAGAAAAAATGTACATTCAGCGAAAAATATGCAAAAATACACAACAATTTTTTTTTACGCCAATTGATCCTATTTTATGTAGGGATCAAAATATTGTATAGGACCATTTAAGGTATGAGTACTAGAAATGACAGAAATCGCGAAAAACTTATCCCATACATTTTTTACGGGAAAACGATTAATTCACTCCAAATATGATGATGAGATAAATATTTATTATCCCAATACTTAAGTATCGGGTAAGGTCCCATGGTACCAAATTCAATATTAAAAATTAATTTAAAAAAAACCCATGGTCAGATTTCGCAAATATACGTGTACGACGTGTAGCTATAAATGGATGTAAGGAACGTAATGTAGGCACTCTCATCACTGGGCAGTATTTGGACCGGATCCTGTCAATGTCCTTTTAGTACTAAAACCATTTTTTGTTTGCAGAGCGTGTGGTGTCCTGGAGACGATAAGAATATCGGCGGCAGGGTTTCCATCAAGATGGCTGTACCAAGACTTTTTCAGTCGGTGTGTATAACATTAATATGATTTACCAAAATTTATTTATTTTTGATTTAATGTTTTTCTTTTCAGATCCTTAAGGTAGTGCTAATTTGTAATATATCTGAGATTATATTATGACGTCATTTCAAAATCATCACCATTAATAACTTTTTTAATGATTTATAGGCATAGGCTAAGAGTATGTAACGCTGTAAGGGCATAGCATTTGACCACTGTCTCACCTGATGGTAAGTGATGACGCGGCCTACAGTGCAAGCTTGCCTAGAAGTTACCTGAAGAACTTATGGTGATGGAGCTGATAATTCAATTCTAATTCTAATCACCTATTCATCATCGCATCACCATTATTATCATCAAAGTCTTATTTCAATAGTATTTTGATAGAAGTTGTTACTTGATTTGTCATCTGCTTAAATCAAAATTGGATAATAGATACACAGTCTCTATGAAAATTTAAACTTCAAAGTGTTCCCGCGCCAACGCTTACCTACACAGATATATAACTCTCCAGTAGGGTTAGCACGGCCGGTAGACAAAACTGTCTTCCCCCTTAAGTGACAATACAACCCGAAGGTGGCGTCACGCTACGCCTGGGTTAATTTGGCTCTCAAGTAAGGTTCCCGGAACGCATCATTACGACGTAAAGCTAGCTTTTTATATTAATAAATGAAATAAAATAAAAATAAATTAATAGCAAAAGCTACATGTCTAAAATATACATAAATACAAAATCAAATGACGTGACGAGCTAGTCGTTCGCCTAATGTTAAGCGATACGGCCGCCCATAACAGTTGTAGTGACACTCAGAGCTCTATAATGTTTCGCGTGACACCGTGCACTACGCACGTCATCCTGAGATATTAGAGACATCAGCACAGTAGCATTAAGATTACTAGACTGTGAGATCAGGTCATAAAGTCTCATTTATGCAGTAATTTCACTAGCTACAGACCCTTCAAACCGGAATACAGTAGTGCTTGCACACTACTGCTTAGCGGCAGAATAACTGGCAAAGCGGTGGTACCTACCTAGACGAACTTTGCAGAAAAGTCCTACCACCTAGTAATTAAATTACGGTGTCAGTAAGTATTATTAAACTAGTAATCTTTCTAGGTATCGTCTCCTGTGCCCACAAAAGGAGATTGACCGAGGGAATAAAAAAGTGACCTGCCAGAGGATATTAGCGAAACACGTGAAGGATCCAGACAAATACCAGTTCGGTGCTACCAAGATATTCTTCAGAGCTGGGCAGGTAGGATATTTATTTATTTATGTACATGACAGAGCACAAAAGAATGACATACTAATCTTCACACAGGTTGATTGAAAATAACCGCAAATATTACCTTGACTGTTGGTTATTCCAGTCTGGATATTTAGTGAGTAAGAATATGCACAGGTGTTTCGAGAAGGTGCCGGGATCCAGGATGCGAGTGTCACTCGGTTCTTTTCTTTTTAGAGCCAAGTTAGGCTAAACGTTATTTAAATTAATCTATGTTAAAAAAGACCATTTTAACTAAACATTAAATTTAAGTAAGGTTCTTGAGTATATGTTATTTTTAGGGTTCCGTACCCAAAGGGTAAAACGGACCCTTTTACTAAGGCTCCGCTGTCTGTCAGTCATCAGGCTGTATCTCATGAACCGTGATAGTTAGACAGTTGAAATTTTCACAGATGATGTATTTCTAAAGCCGCTATTACAACAAATACTAAAAAACGGAATAAAAGTAAATATATAAGAGGGCTCCCATACAACAAACGTGATTTTTTTGCTCGTTTTCATACATAATGGTACGGAGCCCTTCGTGCGCGAGCCCGACTCGTACTTGGCCGATTATTACGTTTAGCTATGTTCTCATGGAAGTGACTTTTAATATTATTTGCTAGGCGATAAGGCCGCCTATTGTACTAGGCATATATCCTATTTTCATTCTTTGTTGTATGGTTCAATATAAAGTATATCTATCCATCTATTTATCTATACATATAATAAAACTAACTCGAATCGAGGTGGGCCGGCGAGGGCCTTCTATTGCCGGCCCATCCATTCATTGTTTTCCCCTATCTTTTTCCCTTTCACTTCCCTCTTCCCTTGAACAGGGTTAGGATGTAAAACTAATTAACCCGAGCGAAGCCGGGGCGGGTGGGTCAACTAGTCTTAAATAGACCTGATATTTTTAGAGTGAAAAAATAATACCTTATACTTATTAATTTTACTCTGCAGGTAGCGTATCTAGAAAAGGTCCGCGCGGACATTCAACGCAAAAGCTGCGTCATGGTCCAAAGTTGCGTGCGGCGGTTCGTCGCGCGCCGCAAGTTCCTGCGGCTGTCCGCCGCCATCCGCCGCCTGCAGGCGCGGGCCAGGGGGTATCTGGCGCGACGGTAGGGTACCTAAACTAAACTAAAGGCAACCGCGCTTTCTCCCGAATCCCACTAATATTATAAAGGCTAAAGTTTGTATGTGTGTATGTTTGTTACTCCTTCACACTCAAGCGGCTGGACAGATTTGAATGAAATTTGGAACAGATATAGCTTATACACTGGATTAACACACAGGACACTTTTTAACCGCCGGTAAAACCGGGCGCAGCTAGATAATATTATAAAGGCGAAAGTTTGTGTTTGTTTGTTAACTCTTTCACGCTCTAACAGCTGGACTGATTTGGATGAAATTTGATATGGAGATAGCTTATACCCTGGATTAAAACATAGGCTAGTTTTTATCCCGCAAACTGGAATGGTCCCTGTAGAAATGCGGGTGAAACCGCGGGGCGTTGTTAGTCCCTTTATAAAATCTTACCCCATTCGACCAATTAGAGCAGCACGGGAGCATGAGCTTCAGAAATAGACATACTCTTCTCTCGAGAAAGCGTTTGACCAATGAATGATCACGCTGATCACGCCATAAACCTTTTGTTGCGTTGCAGGGGTCATCAACAGTTTTTTTTTTAAATTATTGTTACGTCAGAACTCCGTCATTTATTAACCGATTTGTTTTTATTGGAAACGGAAACTTTTAGTTTAGTCCCGTAATAATTTTATCAAAATGGGTTCGGTAGATTGATTTTTAAATCAAAATAATTGGAAAATTTAGATATTTATATTATCCAAGTATTTCGCAGTATGCTTACTATGTATGACAGTAAGTACTTTGTAATTTTATATTCTTAGAAAAATAACTTAAATTATGTATTTTAAGTAATCTCAATCTCATTCTCTCCAAAAGTATATCGACGTCCTCTGTGTGTGGTGGCTGAGCAGGTCGGCTCATAATCTGGAGGCGGCGGGTTCGATTCCCGCGACAGGACAAGTGTTTGTGCACAGGAAAAAAAGCGCAAATACTTATTAGGGTCCAGGATCTATGTATGTGATCGTTGGGCGTTATTTATGTATTTTGACTTGTAATAGTCCAAAAATTGCCTTTTTGCAATATTTTTACTGTCGTTGTCTTTGTCTTAGGGTGGGTTTTTGCATCCGTAGTTAAGGTAATTGATTGAAAACTCTAACAAATTCTAACCAATGGTCAAAGTTAGTTTTTAACCATTGGTTAGCTTAACTACGGATAAAAACACACCCTTAGAAAATACAGGCTATTCATGTTAGTTTAACCTCTTTTTTAAGTTATATTGTTATGGATGGTTGTTGTTAATCGGTGGACCGACGATGTGGTGAAAGCCGCGAGGAGCCAATGGATGCAGGAGGCGAGCAGCTGCTCAAAGTGGCGCGCTCTGGAGGAGGCCTATGTTCAGCAGTGGAAGTCTTCAGGCTGTTGATGATGATGATGATTGTTATGGTTAATGTTGTCCACAGCAAAGCCCAAGAGGTCCGCTGCAACCGCGCCGCAATAAAACTGCAACGTAACATCCGCGGGTGGCTCGCTCGCAGGAAGTACCAACGTCTCAGGACCCTCGCTATAAACCTCCAAGCGAGAGCGAGAGGGGTGCTTGCTAGAAGACTTTATAAGGACAGGCAGATGGTGCTGGCGGTATGTATTAATAACATGAAAATGATAGCATGATCGAATTCCAATTATTACGGTGCGAGAGCCCACTGCACAAATACCTACGTCATCGGGTACCCCAATAGGCTATTCTTAGATCGTTAAACGACATCTAAATATGTAAAAAAAAACAGGTCTGCCAGTTCCGATCCTGCCGGGTCATGGAAATAATCCACCTCCACCAACTTCAAATGCCTTGAATACTAAGTTTCGCCAAGTTTAGACCTGCCAGACCTTTTATTCTATTATCAGGGGCATCTTGGCTATTATTGGGCGTAGGTTTCATCGGGGTATTCGTTGAGGTAGGTAATAAGTGTGAAGGGCACATTCTTAGGGGTCTGTCTTTGGGGTACCCGATGACGTAGGTATTTTTGCAGTGGGCTCTCGCACCATTAAAGCTTTTTCTCACTTACTAACACTTGTATTTATGATACGTACTTGGCTAAGCGGGCGTGAAAAGAATATCACCAAAATACTAAATTAGCAAAATTGCAAGTACACAGCCTTTCCGTTCAGAGTCTAGCAAACGAATGGCCGACAGTTCTGCAAGTCGAACCCAAAACAAAGTTTGAAAACGGAAATAGTCAAACGCTGTGTTTTATCTTACTTTACTCACTTCAGTTCTCAGCCGAAAGTGACCGATATAGCTCTTAGAATTGCAAGTTGAAGTGGCAATGGGCAGGCCACATCGCTCGTAGAACCGACACCCGATGGGGAAGAAAGGTTCTCGAGTGGCGACCACGAACCGGAAGACGCAGCGTGCTCCCCCACTAGGTGGACCGACGTAGCGCTCTGTGGGGGAGGCCTATGTTCAGCAGTGGACGTCTTCAGGCTGTTGATGCTGTGAATAATTATTACCATCGATATTACGATCCCTGCTCATTAGTCACTCAGGTCAATTTATAGATTTCTGTGAACATTTGTGTTACAGGTGATAACCGTGCAACGTTACGCTCGCGGGTACCTCGCGAGAGAAAAGGCTAAGAAGATGAAACGTCACATTATTGTCGCACAGTCTGCGGTAAGTGAAGCTGCTTAGAGGGGCGAGGGGGGGAATTAACTACGCGAGCCATTTAGGACAAAAGGGTCTTGACCCTTTCCTCCTTCCTTTCCTTGATGGCCGGATCTCACCAAATCGGGTGGGGCCTCGGCAAATATCCGGTTATTATTTATTTCAGCAAGAAGCGAGTATGAATTGCGAGAAAACTGGGTTAAAATAAGTAAAATGTTTCTCCACTATTCGCTTAAATCAAATATACTATAGATACAGTCTCTATGAAAATACAAACCTCAAGTGTCTCCGCGCCAACGCTTACTTATACACATTGACTTGACTGTTTACCTCTCCAGCTAATATAAAATAGTCCACGAGCGGTTGTTTCATTTTAATAATGAACCATAGCACCCTGTGATAGCGTTGTAAAACAATAATATGCGGGTTACATCACTTTCACTAGGCGCGGTGACACGCGACGGAAAGCAAAAACAAGGCATATATGCCTTGTTTTGACGGTGCCGTTTTCGAGGCGACGATTGTGGATCTACTCTATATTTCATCGCAGATATAGGTCCCGTTTTTGTATGAATAGCGGATTATGGTCAACTCTTTAGATTATACAATTCTAGTCTATGGCAGCAACGTTCAATCTCAGACGTGACCAGCACGGGTAGTATGTTGAGCTGTAGGAATCGACATATCTCTTTCTCTTGGGAAAGCGATTGACCAAAGAAAACGCACCAATAGGATTATTTATGTAAGTGAAGTGATGAGCCAGTTGCTCGTCTGATGTTAAGCGTTACAGCTGCCCATAACAGATTGCAGTATCACTCGGAACTCTAAATTAACGGTTTATGACGAGATCCGCGCGATCGTTCATTGGTCAAACTAGTGCGAGAGCCCACTGCACAAATACCTACGTCATCGGGTACCCCAATAAGCTATCTTTATATCGTTAACCGACATCTAAATATGTAAAAAGAATCAGGTCTGCCAGTTCCGATCCTGCCGGGTCATGGAAATAATTGAAATTTTTTGACGTATTTTTTTTTGTCAAAATGTACCCGAATGAAAGTTCTGGCAACAGTTAACCATTGATTAATTGTGTAAAAAAAAAGAATGTGCCCTTCACACTCTTTACCTACCTCAGCGAATACCCCAATGAAACCTACGCCCAATAATAGCCAAGATTCCCCTGATAATAGATTAAAAGGTCTGCCAGGTCTAAACTTGGCGAAACTTAGTATTCAAGGCATTTGAAGTTGGTGGAGGTGGATTATTTCCATGACCCGGCAGGATCGGCACTGACAGACCTGTTTTTTCTTACATGTTTAAGTGTCGGTTAACGATCTAAAGATAGCCTATTGGGGTACCCGATGACGTAGGTATTTGTGCAGTGGGCTCTCGCACCAAACGCTTTCTCGAGAGAAGAGATAATTATTTCGATTTCTACAGCTCCATGCTACCCGCGCTACGGTTAATATTTCACGCATGCACCTTATTGTGCTGTAGCAATAGTCTCTATTTATTTAAATATCTTAACGGAGTGAATCTTTTGTACCAGCACTATTACAGTTTTTGGCCTTTATTTACTTTTTTGTTTCTTTTTATAATATTACTAATCCACAATAGATATATATATGCATTTATTATGTTGTATGGAAAATAATATATATTATCTGTATTATGTTATTTATTGTATCGTATTATTGTTGTATTATATTAAATCAAGTGTATAGTATAATTATTATTGAAATATATTATTTTCTTTTATTTGAAATATGAGTGTAATACCACTACTAAGTTTAGCTGTACACCGTAATCCCAATTTAATTTTTTCAATTTTCTTTCCATCCCATGGTTGTCTGGAAGAGATCGCCTTAAGCGATAAGACCGCCCATTGCACTAGCAATTATAAGTCAATTAAGTTTCTTTGTGTATTTATGTTTAGTTGGTGTACAATAAAGAGTTTATCTATCTATTTTTATGATATTATCCCAGATCCGTGCCTTCCTCGCAAGACGTCAGTACAAACGACTCCGAATTGAAGCTCGCTCTCTCGATCATGTTAAGACATTAAACAAAGGACTCGAAAACAAGATCATCAGCTTGCAGCAGAGGCTAGAAGTGGCCCTAGACAAGGCCAAGAAGATCGAACCGTTGCAGTTGACCATTGTTGACCTCAAGTAAGTGAAGATTTGACTATTTTTGACTTATAATAAGTGAATATTTGACCATTGTTGCTCAAGTCAAGATTTCATTTACAATATGATTAATTTCTGAATGAAATCTTGACTTGAGCACCTAAATACAGCCTTAGAATGAGTGACGATTTGACCATTTTTGACTTATGTTAGTATAGATTTGACCATTATTGACTTAGAGTTACTGAAGATTATACCATTGTTGACCTAAAGTTAGTGAAGATTTGACCATTGTCGACCTTGATTAAGTGAAGATTTGACCATTGTTGACCTCAACTAAGTGAAGATTTAATCATTGTCAATAAAAGTGAGAGAGTTACTTCAGTGGACCATGCTTAACCCAAAATAAGTGTATTTGTCCCAATGTTGACCTGAAGTATTAATTTGACTATTGACCTAACGCACGTGTCGATTTGACCATCGTTTACCAAGAGTACTTGTAGATTCGACCTATTGTACGTTTATATTTTAGTGTTGTTGACCCAAAGTAAATGTAATTGTTGAGAAGTCATTGTTATTGATCTAAAATACGCGTAGATTGACCATTGTCAACGTAACATTTTGATTTTAACATTGCTTGTTAAACTAAAGTACGTGCGGATTTGAACATTGTTACCTAATGTTGTTAAAGTAATGGGACATGACGTATCCATTGTGTTAAACTAAGTATAAGTTTGACCATTATTGACTTAAACTAAGTGTAGATGTGACCATTGTTGACCTCAAGTGAATGTAGGTTTGTCCGTTGTTGACCTAAAGAAAGTGTATATTTGACCATTTTTGACCTTGTACGGAATCTTACATGTTATTTTTTCACAGGGCAAAACTAGAATTGCTAAAGCTAGTAGAAATCGAAGCGAAAACTCTGAAAGCTGGCAACAACGAAAAGGACAACCTAATCCTCGCCCTTCAAGTTCAACTGGCGAGCGAAAGAGACAGCAATCGACGTCTAAACGAAGAGAAGAAAGAGATAGAGAACAAATACGACAAGGATAGACTGGTGTGGGAGGGAGAGAGCGAGAAACTGGCGAATGAACTGAGGAGTACTAAAGAGCATTATGAAATGGCGTTGGAAGGTAAGATTGTTGATGTACCATAGAATAGACAATATTTTAAACCCGCAGATTAATTTGTAAAGGAAAAAGTAGAACCGCGAACGGGATTTGAACCCGCATCCTTCCGTCCCTTTAGCCGTGACAAGTGGTCTCATCTCCAAAGTCCTTTGCTTTTTACAACCAACTTACGGGGTAGTTTATAACCTACTTTTGAATACCACTATTTCTATTTTCGTTTGTGATAATACCTTAGGGTAGATGACAACTATTTTTTTATTGTATAAATTAATTCATCCAAAAATAAAGAGTCTTATAAACAAAAATTAAATATCTTAAATATTTGACTGGACTGATAGCTCAGTTGGTAGTAATCCTGCCTTCTGATCTGAAGGTTGTGGGTTCGATTCCCACTCGGGACAAATATTTGTGTGACGAACATCGATGTTTGTTCTATGTGTGGGTGTTATATTGTACTCTATGTATGTATTTACAAACAAAAAGTATCTAAGTATTGTATCAGTTATCTGGTCCCCATAGTACAAGCTATGCTTAGTTTGGGGCTAGATGGCGCTGTGTGAAATGTCCACATATTTATTTATTTATTTTATTTACAAGCATTTTAAAATACAGTAATAGAAAGAGACAGCTGAAATATGTAATGACGTCAGAATTTGGTCCTTCATAGTACCTCATTACTAAGCTATGGTAGCTTTACATACAATCTATTTCGCGTGTGACGTCACAATCACAAGTTTTCATTGTAACTGTGGGGATGCTTTGTTTTGCGAGAAAGGGACAGGCGATGCCCCCTCTAGAAACTTTAAAAGCTTATTACTCCGTGATTTATTTACCGATTTTAGTTATTTTTTTCAATTATTGCATTCATTTTGAACTTACTTTATGAAAATAATATTTAATTGTTCATTTTTAATAGCAGGCATCTAGCCTATTATATGCCTGATTTTAACTATTGAACCCCTACATTTAGCCATTTAGCTATACCGGAAAACAAAACTGCATACGTTTATGACCGTAACATAATCTTACAGCAATAATAGACATTCAATAAACGCGATTAGATAAGCTAAAAGTACAGATATGATAATACGTTAATTACTTAACATTATCAAGGAAAATATCGATTTTATTCTCGTGGAAATGTCAGAGCTTGAATTGTCTTTTGCGAATTTAGGTTAAATAAGTAAATGAAACAAAAATTTTAGAAGAAAACAGAACAGTTTTTGTTTAACAGGAAAATACTCAGTGAAGTGTGGTGGTTGAAATATACTGAATATACACAAACGTAATGTTATTAACATGCAATAGTATTAAAAACTTATATGTAGCGAAGCACGACTAGCCGTTTCTAACCTATCGGCAAAGTTAAGCAACGTTCGCTGTCTCTACTTTGATTGGTGACCGCTACAGCAAAAGTGTGGTATTTACAACTGAGCGCTACCGTGCTTCGGAGGTCACGTTAAGCCGTCGGTCCCGGCTGTTGTCGTGAAACAATAGTCAAGCTTTTGCCGGCTTGAAAATTCTGACACCAGGGCTGACCACTTGCCTACACGAGAAGAAGAAGATTAAAAACTTTGTAGTAGAAATATCTCAGTGGCGTTAGCGTTAGATAACCTTTTGAAATCGTTTTAATGTGGACGTTTAAAATAAAACTGGAACGATATTGATTAAAAAAGTGTTAATACATATACCAGATCGTATTTGCGATTTTTGACCCAGTAGTAAGTACATAATGTACAAAATAATTAACTATAAACACAGATATAAAAAGTATGTATTCTTATGCAATGATAAGTAATACAGAGTTGTACAAACATACTGATAAAGAACTTGTAGTTGTTAAAAACTTAAACAACATCCAAGCCTAATGGAAAATACTACTTACTGTGGTATTTTAAATGAATAAAACAGGTTCAAAACAATATACAAATACCGATATCGTAAATAGGTAATTAACGCTATTTTAGCCCGTTAAACATGGATAAGTTTATCCCTGATTATGTATAAAATGTGAAAGAAAAAACTAAAATGGTGGTGCCTCCAGAAGTAATAATAGATGAAGCTAAAGAAGCTTACAATAAGAATAAAGTTTGCGAAGTTGATGATGCCAAAGTCGCTCAAAATAAGACTGAGGTTGATGCAGTGGGTGAAGCTAAAAAAACTCAAAAAGATAGTAAAGTTTCTGCAGTGGTAGTAGCCATAGAGGCTCTAAAAACGAATAACTCAATTGATCATACGAAAGAAGTTCAAAAAAAGACTGAAATCTTTACTGTGGATGGAGCAAAAGAGGCTCGACAAGCTGCCTCTGTAGTTGTAGCCAAAAAATCTCAAAAAGGTAGTAACATCGTTACAGATGTTTTAATTAAAGAAGCGGTTAAAGACAATAAAATCTCTGCAATGGTCGTAGCCATAGAGGCTCAAAAAGAGCACAAAACCTCTCCTGTGATTGTAGCCAAAGAGTATCAAAAGAAGGATGAAATCTATGCAGCGCAAAAAGAGATTCACATCCCAGCAGCTCAAAAAAAGAATGAACTCCATCCATTAGGAACAATAAAAAACGCTCAGAAGGAGAATAAAATTCATACAGTTGATAATACACCGAAAGCGATTCAAAAAGATAGTCAAATTTCAGCAGTGGTCGTAGCCAAAAATGTTCAAACGGAGAAGGACCCATCTGCGGTGTCTCTAGTCACAGATAATTTGAAAAAGATTGAAACCCACTCATCTGTTGTAGCTAAGTTTCAAAAAGTGAACAAAATCTCTACAAGAAGTGTACCTAAAGAGGCTGCAAAAAATAATGAATTTAATCCAGTGAATGAAACGAAAGAGCCTAACAATAAAAGTATAATTACTGCAGTGGTCGTAGCTAAAGAGACTAAACAAGAAAATAAAACCACTGCTGAGGTTATAGCTAATGTAGCTCAGAAAGGTAAAACCACTGCTGAGATTGTAGCCAGTGCAGCTCAGAAAGATAAAACTACTGCTGAGGTTCTAGCCAGTGTAGCTCTGAAAGATAAAACCACTGCTGAGATTGTAGCCAGTGTAGCTCAGACAGGTAAAACCACTGCTGAGGTTGTAGCTAATGTAGCTCGGAAAGGTAAAACCACTGCTGAGATTGTAGCCAATGCAGCACAGAAAGGTACAACCAATGCTGAGTTTGTAGCCAATGTAGCTCAGAAAGATCATGAAAACTACGCATTGGATCGAGTTAATGAAACTCAAAAAGAAAATGAAGTCTTCGTGGAAGATAACGGCGCAGAAGTTCAAAGACGAACCGATATCTACGCGTGGACTAAGGAGTTTGAATCTAGAGCTAAGTTTTGGAAAGGTACATAAGTTCGTATTTGTTTGATCTTATACTTGAGAGCAATCTTGAGATGTGCAACGTTCTAGGGTTCCATACCCAAAGGCTAAAAACGGGACCCTATTATTAAGCCTATCAGGTGTGAGTCTATCTGTATGAATGGTAAACAAGCAGGCAAAGGTTGTACTCACAGATAACCCCCAATAGATACCGCATGAAAGACGACGACCACGCACCACGCATTGGCGTAAATGGTTCTATATAAAGCAGCACGGCCTTAGTTTCGACCAATTATTAGAGTTCATTATTAGGGCGTCACTCGAAACAGCCAATAATAGCGCATTGGCTCCAATCCCCGCAACCCGCGCCTTCCTCCAGTTTTGGTGAGCTAGGATCCGAACAAAAATCCCGTAATGCGGTATCTATTGGGGGTTATCTGTGGTTGTACTATAGGAACCACATGACATATAGAATACTTATATATTTTTTTGTTTGTAACATACATAGAATACAATTTAACACACAGACAGAACAAACAGCGATATTCATCATGCAAATGTTTGTACTAGGTGAGAATCGAAGTCACAATAATTGAGAAGGCAGATCTACTACCAGTCTGTCACCGAATTTGAATTCGGGGAATTCAGGAATTTTATTTCTTGCCTGTCCCCTCGAAGGGACAGACGTGGGGACAAACAGGAACAACCCCAACTGAGCTATGAGACCAGTTTTCATGTTAAAGAATGACGTGACGTGCTTGTCTTTCACGTGATGTTAAGCGTCACGGCCGCCCATAATACATAGCAGTGTACCGGAACTGCGCGCGTAATCCTGAGATATCAACACAGTCTAGGATAAGATTTCGAAACTGTGAGATCAGCTAGGTGATTATGTAGCTTATTGATTGCAACCAATAGAAACACAAAAATGTATGGATTTGACGGTTTCAATACGCAGTTTAAGCGCATAATTACTCTGGAAATTTTCAAAGTCGGAATGAAATTTCTCTTGTTGTATTGCAATCAAGGTTCCGTCATCGCCCCGCGGGCCATAAAGTCTCATTTGCCCAGTAATTTCTCTAACTACCCTTCAAAGTTAAAATGTATCATTTGTTTCTAGAGCGAGACAAGCAGACAGAGCAAGAGAAGAACGCATTGAGCGCGGAATTGGAAGCGGAGAGACAAAGTCGGCAGAAGCTCCTTTCGGCGCAGTATGAGTTGCAAGAACGACTCGACTCTTTACAAAGGTCAGTTAACCACCCACCTACCCTATCCCACCACTTCATCAGCCGGAAGACATAGGAGTATCATAGGAGTTTGCCAAAGTCACCACGCTTGTCAGGCGGCTTGGTGATCGCAGAAGATTTTAGTGTACCTCAGAGAATGCTGCTGCCCATTCCCTGGATATTCCCTTAGCCGGCTCCGTTACCCACGGGAAGAGATGGGGTGGTCCTATTCTTACGCTGGGACCACAAGGCTAAAAGAGACGTGAAATGTATGGAGCTTGGGCCACCTATATGTACGCTATATTATAAAATTGGTTATGATATTTCAGAAACTGTTTGTACTATCCATTTATTATAATATTTTTTTATGTAAATGATTGACGTGACGAGCTAGTCGTTCGCCTGGTGTGAAGCGTCACGGCCGCCCATAACAGATTGCAGTGTCACTCGGAACTCTAAATTAAGTTTCGCGTGACACTGCGCACTGCGCACGTCATCCTGAGACATCACACAGTCTAAAAAAGATTTCAAAACTGTGAGATCAGTTCATAAGTCTCATTTGCTCAGTAATTTCACTAGCTATAATACCCTTAAAACCGGAACACGGTAGTGCTTGCACACTACTGCTTGGCGGCAGAATAACTGGCAAAGCGGTGGTACCTACGTAGACGAAATTTGTAGAAAAGTCATACCACCTAGTATCAAAACTGGCCCAATATAGATAATCTTATTGTTTGTTTTTAGCGGAATTACACTCTATATTTGTTTCATTTTGTATCCTAATTAGGATCTAGTATATATGAGAGGTAAGCGTCCAAAGTGGCTTTTAAGGTGATGCCTATGTTCAGCAGTGGACGTCTTGCGGCTGGCGATCTGTGCTATGACTGGCTATAGCTCAGTTGGTAGTAGCTCTGCCTTCTGAACTATAGGTTGTGGGTTCGATTCGTGTGATGAACATCGATGTTTGTTCTGTGTTACATGTGTCTGGATGTTACATTGTATTTTATGTATGTATTTACAAACAAAAAGTATCTAAGTATTGTATCAGTTATCAGGTTCCCATAGTACAAGCTATGCTTAGTTTGGGGCTAGATGGCGTTGTGTGTAATGTCCACACATATTTATTATTATTATTTTTTTGTTTGATGTCAGGGCGCCGCCTGCAACCAAGAAAGAACACAAAAGATCTTTGTCCGACGCTAGCAACAACTCGCAGCAAGAGACTACAGTTGAAGATGTGAGTTGATTTACGTATTCATGGTCCAGACCCTTAATTCTGTATGAAAACGCAGATACCACACGTTACGAAGCCACGTCGTTATCGTGTCAAAACTTCAAAAAAGACAAAGGTTCTCAATTTGGTTTTATTAAGGTGGAACGTTTCACTAGCGCGGCAAATTTAAACTTTCTTGCGTTCTTTTACCGATAATAGCTTAATTACTCAACGTGATTACATGAAAACTAATTTTGCGCAAATAAATAGAATGTATCAATAAATTACAGTTAAAAGTATCACCTACTTATCATTAGCTTAGCGACAAATGGCAATAGACTGAAAAACTAAGAAGAAAATTGTTTATGTCGAACTTCGCGGCTTTTACAAACTGATTTGCATAAGCGTCCTTTCCTGTTGGTCCTATAGTAATTTTATTTTTGGCCATTCGTGTTCCAACGTAGACCGTATCATCACTTTCCATCTGGTGAGATGTTGTCAAACGTGAGCCCACTCAAGCATAAAAAAATCAGAATTGCAGATTAATATGTAAAGGAAAAATTTGAATCTCTGTAATCTGTAGATTACACTGAGCAGGCGATACTGCTATAAAAATCATAAATATTATTTCAAAGTTGGTTCTGTAGTTTGGTTTTTTAATCAAAATTACTGGAAAAATAGTAAATATATACGTATGATGTAAACCAAGTATTTCTCAGTTCAGTCAGACATTAGGCGATTGAAGTCCATTTAACCTCATTTTTATGATATCAGATTCTATTTTTACGTTAACGCACATGGTAGGGCCAGGTCAATATCCGTACATAGAAACATCGACCTTAACGTCGTAGTCTTAAATATCAATTCAGTCTGAACTTCAGCACGGCGCTTACGGCAAAGACAACGCACGCAATGACTGATTTTGTTTCAAAACTATGAAGGCGTCAAAAGATCTGAATGTTTGTTGGGAATACACACATTTTATTGCAAAATATTTTGTAAAGAAACCGAGTAAAATTGGTACATTCAAATTTTTTGTGGGAGGTTTGCGATTTTTTTCTCTCTTCTCTTCTTATTTAAGAGGCCTGCTCGTGTCAGTGGAGTAATCGCCATCTTTCTCCCAATGCTTTGACTTCCCCGTACGACATGACATTTATCTTTTCTTATATTTATTTGATCTGTATATATGCCATTCTAGGTCTGCTTCTTCAAACCTCATTCTTCGTTCGTTTTTCGCTCAGTCTTTTTCTATAGAACTAAATTTATTTATCTTGTATTTGCGAACGTCACGTTGTACTCAAAGATATGAATTACACGATATATTAAATTCAATGCTCCACATGCTTCAATTTCGCCAGGAAACGTGCCAAAACATCTTGTTTGCCCTACCCTTCGCCTTAAATATTTGACTTCAGTCTTGTTTTCCCAGGATTATGGCTACGGCTCCGTTAGGTCTGTGGAAACGAACCGGCCCGCTCTTGAAGCTGTCAACTGGTCGGCCGGCACTCAGGGAACGCAGAATGGGCCCGCTCCGGTGAGATATACTATACCTAGTTTGCTAATTAGACGGAATAAAATGACTCTTGGGTTTTTAGCGGGAACGCGAAAATGTTCACGTCGTTACATTGTATTATTTTTCATAACATGTGCTTTTTCCAGTGTTAATGTTTAAAATTGGTGGTGTTTTACGCATTATGTGCTGAATTACGAGCATGAGCGACAGCGTGGGCAAGTGATACAATGTGGTGAAACGTGGTTTTTCGTGTTGCTTCCAAAACTCCATAGAAGCTTCTAGTAGACTTAGACTGGACTATGACTAGACTTTTTAATATTGCGACTGAAGGACTTTGTATCCAGGTCAAGAAATAAAAAAAAGTATTTGACCCAGGTAGTGCCGGATTTTGACACTGGGTCAACAAAAATGTAACCACGCAGATAGAGACAACAAACTGCATGTATCCTTTTCGCTCTTACATCATAGCGTATCATACCATCTTTTTCGTTCAATCATATTTCCAATCTACAGATACAGGGGGCGTACCGTGAGCTCTTAGCGTGATTCAAAAAAGAGCCTGTACTGGATAGCTTGTCAAAATCTGCATACAAGAAAAAACAAAGCGATCCAATATAGAGTCAGTTTTGAATCGCGCTAAGAGCTCACGGTACGCCCCATGATCTGTGAATTTAATAAATGGGCTATACAGCTGTGGGTACACACACACCTTACACCACGAAAAGTATTGAACCAGTTGATATTGATATATAAATAGAAATAAATAAGTCAGTAGGTACACATAAGGTGCCATGAAAATTTAATAATTGTTTAGTCTTAGCTTAGGAAATAGTAATAGTAAGGTTATCTTATGTTCAATAAAGTATTTTATTATTATTATTATTCACTCATTTATTATTATTTCTTAGATTTAGGTTTTTCTACAATATTCATATAAAAATAAATTACAAAAATATTATAAAAAACCCCTAAACCTAGAGCGCCGCCGGCAGCGGGGCAGGGCCCAAGCTACCGGTGGTTAGGGCTGCAGAGTGAGGAACCTCCTGACAATACGTGCCGTGTCAAGGAGTACTGCCTTCTGAATCTGACCCTTGATCCTACCGTCTAGCGAGAGCCTCTCGAGGTTATTATTATTATTATTAGTTTAGAAAACTGGTACTGGGTAACTGCAACTGGGTGGAAAAGTATTGAACCAGTTTAAAAAACTGGTACTGTGTAACTGTAACTGGGTGGGAAAGTATTGAACCAGTTTAAAAAACTGGTACTGGGTAACTGTAACTGGGTGGAAAAGTATTGAACCAGTTTAAAAAACTGGTACTGGGTAACTCTAACTGAGTGGAAAAGTATTGAACCAGTTTAAAAAACTGGTACTGGGTAACTGTAACTGGGTGGAAAAGTATTGAACCAGTTTAAAAAACTGGTACTGGGTAACTGTAACTGGGTGGAAAAGTATTGAACCAATATAAAAAACTGGTTCAATACTTTTTCGTGGTGTAAGTTTTATCTTAGGATAGTTGCTTACACATACTAAAACGAATCTAGGGTAAACAGCAATTAAATTATATTAAGTAGGTATTGATTTTTGTTTACAGAACGAAACAATTTAACCGTTTTTTTTAAATGTTTTTTTTATGTAGATAGCAGATGCAGGCCTTGTGCTTCGCATGCAGAACAGAATTTCAGCGCTGCAGGGTGAATTGTCGAGGACATCCAAACGGGCTTATGATCTTGAAGAGCGACTTATGAGTAAGTGTCATTTGATCAATAAACGGATGGCCTGTGACGACATCACATCATCTATCTATATATATAATAAAACTGTAACCGGGCTAAATATCTACATTATTGTGTTAAATGTTCTTTGTAGTAGATAGTGTAGCTAGTTTATTTTATTTTTTTATTAATGTTACCTAGTTAGTTTAAAGCAAAAAGGCACATTCCCTTTAAAAAAAGCAAAATTTTTCCGTTTTGTCCCCAGCCCGCCTTTCGTCGCCCCCGACCAACCCCAATGTAGACCGGTTCAAAGTGGAAGAATTGGAAATCGAGAACAAGAAGCTGCGGGAGCATTTGGACAGACTGCGCGCCTCTGGCGACTCCTCTCTGCTTTCTAAGGAGGTTTTAGGTAAGGAAAGGCATATAAGCTGATAGCTCAGTTGGTGTAGCTCCGCCTTCTGATCTGGACCCAGGATAAACATTTGTGTGATGAACATAGGTGTTTGTTCTGTGCCTGGGTGTTATGTTGTATTCTATGTATGTATTTACAAACAAAAAAGTATTTAAGTATTTTGTCAGTTATCTGGTTTCCATAGTACAAGCTTTGCTTAGTTTGGGGCTAGATGGCGCTGTGTGACATGACAAATACTTGTTTATTAAAAACAAATAATAAATAAATATTTTTTAAACTGAAGTTTGGGCCCTAGGTGTCAAAGGAGTGGGGCTCAACGGAAATAACCAGTATTTACATATCTTTTTAAAAGTCCTACTTGAATAGCTACTGATAATCGTGGATTTTGAAAATTTTTAGACATCGGAGACAATGTGCTGTTTAGGCATCGATTTATAGACGAACTCATAGTCTAAGCAATTCCTAGAGTATAGACTAAAAGCATAGAGAGATCATCAAAACGATATTAGTTTTGTACTGCTCACACGTATCGCTACGTCAGTGGCGAAGGAAAGAAACAAACATATAGTAATTAGCTACGCTTGCGAAAAGTCACCGTACCATTTTATTCGACTCGAGTCAACTGTTTTTTCTATACAAATCTGTCAGACTCATTCACACCAAAGTGTCCATATAAAGTGTCCAGAAAAGTGGTACGCTTGACAGATAATCAAGTTCTCTCTATACTTTAGTCTATACTCTAAGAAGCAATAACCACCCCGTCGTCGCCCCACCCCGTCGTCGCCGCCCAAGACACGTCTTGAGCGATCCGGATGATCCTATAGCAGCCGTTGTGTCGGCTGCGCTAGGATCACCGGATCAGTCTAGCCCTTCTGGCTCAGGTACCGCTTTCGGCACCGGTATAGGATACCAGCGTAACACAATCAGACACCTCGCCCGCCGGCGAGGTCGACGTATCCCCGTAGGTTAGCTAGAACGGTCGCGACTTTCCATAGGGTCCACTCTTCCAGTGGACGTAGCCTTCTCGATCCTCTTATCCCGGCAACGGCCCAAGCCGAGGCTCGCACCCCAGGGGTGCCCTTGTGCTAGTTGTCTCCCACTTTTAACGGTTGGGCGCCTTAAGCGCCTGCCCTCCTGCCCGGTGACGCTGTAAAGGTCGGTAGAGACCAACAGCATTAGCCCGTTCAAAAAAAAAAAAATAAGAAGCCATAACAGAGGTGACATCATCCGTCCCTTTCCCCCAAAACAGGAGATTGCGCACAGATAAAAAATGCACGTTATAAAGTCTCATGCCAAAGAGAATGTATGTAAAGCTACCACAGCTTAGTAACGAGGTACTATGAAGGAGCAAGAGTGACGTCACTGCATGTTTCAGCCGTCTCTTTCTATTCCTGTACTATAAAATGCTTGTAACTTTGTTATTTATTGAGATATTTAATTTTTGTTTACACGACTGTTTATTTTTTGAGGAATATTTTTGATTTATTTTTTGTTTCAGAACAACTGTCCGTAATGCAAAAAGAATTGGATAGGAGAAGGGATGAGTGCTTGCAACTAAGGAACGTACTTAGTAACCAGGTACGTGACCTTTTTAAGCATTACTTAAATTTAACTAACGTTTATCAGTTTATTTCTACTTTCTTCAAGCAGTAGTGTGCAAGCACTACTGTGTTCCGGTTTGAAGGGCACTGTAGCTAGTGAAATTACTGGGCAAATGAGACTTTATAACCTGATGGCACTAGTAATTTTATTGCTAGCCATTGCTGATGTCTCAGGATGACGTGCGCAGTTCACGCGAAACTTTATAGAGTTCGTAGTGATACTGCAATTGTTATAGGCGGCCGTGACGCTTTTTTTTATGAGACGAGTGGCAAACAAGCAGGTGGCCCACCTGATGGTAAGTGGTCACCGCCGCCTATAGACATCTGCAACACCGAAGGCATTGCCGGTGCGTTGCCTACCCTTAGAACGGACACTTAACACTTTTCTTGAAGCTCCCCATTCATACCCCATACTCCCCAGCTTAACATCAGGCTAACGACTAGCTCTCGTTTAACATAAAAAATCTTTTTCCAATACATTTATATACCCGCTGATTTTGTATTCATATGTAATTATCTTAGAAATAAATTAGTATTAAAAAAAATTATGCAAACGGAAATACCTGTTTTCAAAGGTCAACATTTTTTGTCGTATTTTTTCATACTAATCATTAGACGTACAACCAGTGGTTTTGTTTATAGATATAAAAAACTAGTTTCCCCCTGCGGCTTTACACGCCTGAGTGATGACAATTTTATTTTTCTGTACACACAAAGTTTTCAGTTACAATCCAGTTTATAAAATTAAAAAAATACTAGGCCTGATTTTGAAGGGTTCAGTTGACAGTCCTTAAATTACTAGAAATATATCCGTCTCTTACATTGCCGTCTATTTGACAAGGACAGCAACAGATTTAGGAGTTTCAGATTAACGAAAGCTTTTAAAATTGGCACATTATAATACTTCTCATATATTAACTTTTTTATATACCATCTATTTACACTATAATATAATATATAAAATCTGAATCTAATTTAATAGTAATTGAGAACATGTGTCATCCACCAACCCGCACTTATCAAGTAATGTTAGAGATGGCCCGCGTCCCAACTGTGGGAACGTATGGGGATGGCGAGGGAATAAGAAAAAAACCGGCCAAGTGCGAGTCGGCCTCGCGCACGAAGGGTTCCGTACCATTATCTATAAAAACGAGCAAAAAATCACGTGTGTTGTATGGGAGTCTCCTTAAATGTTCATTTTATTGTGTTTTTTAGTATTTGTTGTTATAGCGGCAACAGAAAGACATCATATATGAAAATTTCAACTGTCTAACTGTCACGGTTCATGAGATACAGCCAGGTGACAAACGGACAGACAGATAGCGGAGCCTTAGTAATAGGGTCCGTTTTACCCTTTGGCTACGGAACCCTAAAAAATAAGAAAAAAAAAGAAAAAATAATAAGAATAAAGAATTAAGAATAAAAAAAACAAAAACTGAGAAAAAATTACCATCTTAAGAGTTTTATCAAAGGAAACAATATAATCGTAACAGTTAGAATAAGAATAAGAATCGTCACAGTGTAGGTAACCAAACTGTCTAAATTCTACGCATTATTTGAACAATTTAACCTCCTGATTCGTTTTATCTTAAAACATCTCTTATCTTTGATAAATATTGATAAAAATGGATGTTTATCCTAGAGTAGCATCTCGGTATTTATTGTAAGTGGAGAAAAACTGTGGGTCTGTTTGTCATTTCATAGTTTATATTTATTATCTGTATATTTCAAAGTCATCAGTCGCTAATGGTACCTATGTGATTACTTCCCAGAATTCGATCCTTATTAGAGAACTAATCGAATTGTGTAATAATACACTATCTTAGTTTTTTTTTTTTCAATATCATTACATGACCGCTGCTTGCAAAAATTTGTAAGCGAATATTTTCGCAGGCAGCGGTCATGTAACCATAGCTTTGTTGGGAGAGCGTTTAATCCGCTAGCTAATTACGTAACTCGCAACAAGTTTGCAACAGCCGTAAATTTCGCAATCATTGCTGTCAAACATCACTTTGGCAGAGCAGAAAGCGATCGAGCGCTAGATCACCGTCTGTCGGACAATCGATGTAGTAAAACGTGCATTATTTTGTTTCGACCTTTTTTTAAATGCTTGATTGGGCTCACGTTTGACAACTATTGCTGTAGGCCTAGCACGAATATTTCAATAAATCGTACGGTTAACGTATCGAGTTTACCGTACACTTACGCAGGGCGACGCTAGGTGGTAGCACGAAACAAATTTTACAACTATCGAAATATCATATCGAACAAATTCCAAGTGAATAAACCTTCGTAAGTTTACGATGACACTACGATAGCCAGCCTTCGAGTTTACGTCAAAGCAATATTTGTGCTCGCGTTTTCATACAAAATGTGTAACGTTAGCGTTACGCGGCGCTACGAAGGCGATACGATAGTAACCAAAACCCTTCGTGCTACCAATTTTTGATTCGTTTTACGCCCGGTAGGGGCGCTGATCAAATGCCATACAAATGCCTTACGTTAACGATACACTTACTTTTACGCAAATATTCGTGTTAGGCCTACTTTTCTGTTGCTAGTGGCGCTAGTATCAAAGGCCAAAGTGCATTCAGCGACAGGCGGGCGACATACGATTTCCAGTGACATCTTGCGACCGATTGCGAAGTGTTTTGCTACTGCTGTTGCTTGGCTACTGCTTTTGCAACTTTTACGTAATACGACAGTCGGTGAGTTGGAAGGCGCGGGTTCAAATCCCGCTGGTTGCTAAAATTTTTAGGACTATATTTTTTTATCTTTATAGATATTTTACACTTTAAAAAATCAATTCCATGATGGTTCGACTCCTGGCTAGAGCTATTGATGTTTCTAAAATACAATGCATATGTAATGCAGTTTTACTTTTCATTGAAATCGGGCACGAGGACTCCGTTGAGTAATTTTGGCTATTCAGTATTCAATATTATTAAATAAATTCAACCTGCGTAATACACGTGAGCAAAAAATAACAAAATGCTAAATGTTGTAATACTATTTGGACTGTATCATTTTATAGATTCTTGAATATTAATTTATTGTAATTTATCAAACGCATCGGATTGTTATTCTGTTATTTGCCCGTGTGACGAGGAAACAGTGGTTGTGAATTTTTATGATAATAACCATTTGAATAAAAAAACTTGAGTTTTATGCTCAAAAAGTGTAGTGATATCCAAATAAATTTTTAAATCGGTAAAGTTAAGCAACGATTGCAGCGGTCACTACTTGCATGGGTGACCGCTACAAAAAGTGATACATAAGTTTATAACTGAGTGCGTTAAGCTGTCGGTCCCGGTTGTCGTAAGACAATAGTCGTTAAGCCAATTCAGAAGCCCAAAAATTTTGACGCCAAACACAAGAAGAAGAATCGAAATAATAAAAAAAGACGAACAACAATTTAACAGTTATCATTATAAAAAAATTAACAGTTAAACAATTACAATTTATTATCTTGCGAAATAGGTAATACAAATATTGTGGTCTTATTGCATTGCAATATTAGGGGCGTTCGGATTGGGATCAGTATCGTTTATGGCATTTGCAAAATTAGCGTTGTTGTAAACCGTTTGGTTTGAGAATTTCGCCAATAATGCCACTTTACCAGTTTTGCTCACTACCCAAAACGAACGCAAAATAACCAAATCCGGTTTGTTATCTCAAATGTCAGAAACAAATTGGCAGCATTTTACATTACACACGTAAACTTACGGTGTCAGCGATAAATTCCATATTCGGGATTTTTCACATTCTATATTTTCCGATTTCTTAAAAATACGCAATCTTATTAGTCCAAATTCTTAAATTTACAAATTCTGAATTTTCCGCATTCTTTGTTTTCCTAATTAGAAATTAGACAAATTCTTAATTTTCCTAACAAGTATAGTTTCATACACAAAGCAAAATTAATGAAACAAAAACATATATTCCTGTAATAATCTATTATAGGCACAGAATTCTATGATTATAGGTACCTAACCTACCTATTACCTATTTTCACCTACTATTTACATAATTATAATAAACCTGTAGTCCATAGGTCAACATGCAGAAAAGTATGTATATCTACAGGAGGATGGAAACCCTCTTTCGTAAAATATAATGCCCCAGTATGAGCACGAGGACATGTATAATTGTATATCACACCTACAGTAGGCATACCTAGCTACTATGAGCATTGCCCGTGGTCCAGCTGCTCAGTTCACCTGGTTAAACCACGGGCACTTTTGAGTTAGCCCATACCAGCCGCAGTTAATAGTACATTACTGCAGCGCCTGGCAACAGGGGCATTAATGGACGAACGTGTAAATGTGGGCACACACATACGTTAGTCCATCAATGGCTAGTTGTGGCCATGGCTTGTATAGTAGTTTTCTCAAATAATGCGCGGAAATGAAAACTATCATCTATTCTCGTCTATTCTCATCTATTTCCATCTATTATCATCAGTTCTCACCAATTCTCATCATTTGTCATTTATTCTCATCTAACCTCATCAATTTTCATCAATCCTCATCTATTATCCTCAATTCTCATCTATTCTATTTGCAAGGAACCTTGAAAGACTTTTTATCAATTTTAAATTACACAACAGATATGAGTTTTGTATGAAATTTATTTGGACGCTAAACCACGACAGATATGGATTTTCATACAACTTTTGCCGGCCGCTGCTCGCCAGTACAGCAATTGCGATTTATCTCGAAGAGGGTTGTCAAAATAACATTTCCAAGCACGTTTGAGAAAAAAAATATTGATAACATTTTTATCACGATTGTACTTCCATATGGAAAATTCAGAATATGGAATTTTACGAATTTGTAAAATTAAGAATGTGTAAATTTAGTAATGTGGAAAATTCCGAATATGAAAAAAGCAGATTTTGGAAAAATAATAATGTGGATAATACTAGAATATGGATAATTAATAATTCGGAAAGATACGCTGACATCAAACTTACGTCTTCCTTCTCACTTCTCCGTGCTCTATCATTACGATAACTACATTTTTCACAATAAAAATCAATAATTTTTACATAACCGCGCCAAAAATTATACGTCAATCTCTAATGTCAGAAAACGATCACCTTTAGTCCACCTCCGCAGGTGGGTCAAAATTGGCAGTTAACGATGGCATTTTTAACTGTTTTTGAGCTATCCGAACGGTGAACGAAAACATTTTAACTGTTTTCGTTCAACTATGCAACTTTTGCTCACACATTCCCAAAACGAACGGTGCATGTGACCATTTTTGTCGTTTTTAACTGTTAATTTTGCCACCAGTAGGCTATCCGAACGCAGGTATAAAATGGCACAGCATACTTGTGGGTTCGATTCCCACCTGGGACAAACATTTGTGTGATGAACATCGATGTTTGTTCTGTGTCTGGGTGTTATATTGTATTCTATGTATGTATTTACAAACAAAAAGTATCTAAGTATTGTATCAGTTATCTGGTTTCCATAGTACAAGCTATGCTTAGTTTGGGGCTGGATGGCGCTGTGTGAAATGTCCACACATATTTATTTATTTATTTATTTTTATACTCAAAAAGTCCGTGATATCTGAGTCCTTTATGTCGCTTGCTCATTTCTAAGTAACGCCGCGGGACGGAGCTAGTACAGAACAAACGTGTCAACCGCGTTTTATAACTACAAATACAAACTACATAATGTAGGTATACTTAATTATTTCATAGAAGTTTCCGGTAGTTTACTCGAAAGTTTTTAGTGATAATTTGTTTTTGAAAGTTTTTTGTGTATCGTGACAGTTTTTTTGTGTGAGTTCTGACAGTTTAAAGAAAGTGAAATTGATAAAGTATTGTAATCACCCCGTGGTCGTCGCCCAAGATACGTCTTGAGCGACCCGGATGATCCTATAGCAGCCGTTGTGTCGGCTGCGCTAGGATCACCGGACCAGGTTAGGCCTTCTGGCTCAGGTACCGCTTCCGGCACCGGTATAGGATACCAGCGTAACAATCAGACACCGACCCCGCCGGCGAGGTCGACGTATCCCCGTAGGTTAGCTAGAACGGTCGCGATTTTCCATAGGGTCCACTCTTCCAGTAGACGTAGCTTTCTCGATCGTCTTATCCCGGCAACGGCCCAAGCCGAGGCTCGCACCCAAGGGGTGCCCTTGAGCTAGTTACCTCCCACTTGACGGCTGGGCGCCTTATGCGCTTCCCCTCCCGCCTGGTGACGCTGTAAAGGTCGGTAGCGACCAACAGTATTACACCGTAAAAAAAATTGCAACGTGCTAAAACATACTTATAAAAAAGTGATATGAACGAAGCTTGGAATCGAAAATGTCGCTACCCTCACTATCCGGTATAAAACTATCGAAGACGTACTACTTGGATTCACCGGCACATAGAAGTCAATTCTACTATTGCAATAAACAGGTATATAATATTGTTAGATTGTTTGTGTCACAAGGGACCAAAATTAATTATTTAGGGCGAGAGCGATTGTTTAAATCCAGAGCGCAGCGAAGGATTCTAGAGTAGAATCCTAACCGTAGCGAGGGATTCAAAGTACGTCGCTCGAGATTAAATAATTTTGGTATCGAGTGGCACGCTCTCCTTTTTATCCCCCTCTATGAGAAGTCATTTTGTCACTGTTTTAAGTGCGCCTAAATGTCCCATTTTTGGGCGCACTCGAGGAACCCTTTGCCTATTTTCGAATAGATGGGATAAGAAAAGGTATTTAAAATTGTTAACATCTTGATCATCTTGTTTCTCTTTTTATGGCTATTATTTTTGTAAACATATGAAGTTACCGAGCTAGTCGTTCGCCTGATGTTAACCATCACGGTTGCCTATAACAGTTACGGTGCCACCCCAAATTCTCCGAGAGCAAAGTAGTCGGGTCGGTAGCAAAAATCCTATTTGTCTCCGAAATTAGGACCGATAGCTTAATAGAATAGACACTGATTAATAAGCTATACTATAGTGCTTAAGGTAACGGGTAGAGCCAGATAAGCAGGTCGAACTCCGGTCAAAGAAACATCAACCTGTGTGATTATCAATTGTTCCTGTAATGTGGTGTATAAAGAGTTTTATCTATCTATCTATCAACCTTAACGTAGTAGTCTTAAATATCAATTCAAGCTGCACTTCAGCGCGGCGCTTACGACAAAGACAAAGCACGAAGTGACAGATTTTGATGGTTTTTAATTAATATCTATTTTTATATAGTATTTTTCAAGACTATGAAGTCATGACAACATCTGAATGTTTGTTGGGAGTAGAGTTTTTTTTTTTGTAAAAATATATTCGATAGAAACACAGTAAAATTGGAACATTCAAATTTTTTGATGGAAGTGCGCGATTTTTTTTCTATACAACTATATTATTAATCTTGTGTTTGCGGACATCACAAACGACTTAATGAAATGAATTACATGATATACTAAATTCAAAGCTATACATGCTCTAAATTCGCCAGGAAACATGCCAAAAAACACCTTGTTTGCTCTACCCGTCGCCTTAAATAAAATTCTTAAAGGTTCAAAGAGACATTTTTTTCGATTTTTTTGTTTTTGTTTTTTCGACTAAAATTACGTGAGTGCTAGCCGTTCACCAGTGGTAGTTATGAATACCACTCATGTTAGTTTCTATGATATTATAGACTTTTTTTTATTTAAAAAAATATTAAACGAATCGTGCCATTTTCATAGAATAATAAAATTAATGAAAAACAAGCATTTTTGATACATCAATAATGTAACATTTAATCATTTTTTATGATCTTTATTGAGGCTTCAAAACAGTATTAATTCAGGAGTATTGTTTGCGGAGATATTAGGATTTTTGCCAGATTTCTGCCCTGTCTTCAGGTCTGTACCTTGGGTACCCATCTTGGTGTAGGAGTGGACGGGTGGGTTCTGGTCTTTTTGTGAACTGTCTGCAGAGTTTGTGGAGAGAGGACCAGTCGCTCGTTGCGTCGTCCAGTCTTGCTTCCCACTCATCGGCAGCCAGCTCTTGGCTGCCGATGAGTGGGTGCTTTTTTTTATGTAAACGAATAACGTGACGAGCTAGTCGTTCGTCTGATGTTAAGCGACACGGCCGCCCATAACAGATTGCAGTGTCACTCGGAAGTCTAAATTGAAGTTTCGCGTGACACTGCGCACTGCGCACGTCATCCTGAGACATCACACAGTCTAAAAATGATTTCTAGACTGTGAGATCAGTTCGTAAAGTCTCATTTGCCCAGTAATTTCACTAGCTGCAATGCCTTTCAAACCGGAACACAGTAGTGCTTGCACACTACTGCTTGGCGGCAGAATAATTGGCAAAGCGGTGGTACCTACCTAGATGAACTTTGCACAAAAGTCCTACCATCTAGTAAAATGTTATCGATATAGGGATAACTATAATCAAATGTATTTGTTGTCGACAACAGAAACCGTGGTTCCAAGCCCTCAAGAATGTTGTGAGTAAACCAATTAGGATATGCCTTCTGTGTTAATCACCCTGCTTATTACGTATTGGAATTCGTAGGTATAGTTGATGTACACCCGTTGATAACGGGACAATGGTCTTTATTTTTCCTTTTGTCCCCACCGTCTTAGCAATTTTTATTTATTTAAGATTTTTTTTGCGTAATCCCAATGTTGTTCGTGTTACGTAGATTAATGTTTAATGTGCGTATGTATGATTAATACTGTTATTATTTAATTTAATTATTTAATTAACGCACGCTTTATTTAACAGCCTACATAGATGTTGTTTATTGTAAGATACAAACCGTCGGTTTCTCATATGTTTGTTAAAGTGAAACTCATGTCAACTTAAAAATACTGGACGCTCATTGGCTGAAGACAGCCGATGACCAACAGGCAACCAATGTGCTTTCAGTATTTTTAAGTTGACATGAGTTCCATGCCTCGGAGAGCACGTTAAGCCGTCGGTCCCGGTTGTCATAAGAACATCTATGGCAATCGTTACGGGTAGTCAGACGCCTGATAGAATCTGACACCTGATCTAACCATCCCTGTTACTGGTCCCTTATGGGTTGCGAGGTCAGATGGCAGTCGCTCGTGTAATTCTGGTAGCTCGCCGCTACAGGTTAGATTGGGCGCCGACCCCAACAACGAATGGGAAAACGCAAAGAGGATGATGGTGAGTTTAACTTTAACAAACGTATGAGAAACCGGGGGAAAGTTTGTTAACCGTTAACCGCGCGTTTCCACCAAAAAAGTATACACATGTGTAGGTTTCTGGTTTTGTTGAGGGAAACAAATGGATCTGTACAAAAACTATGTAAAAGATGCAAGGTCTTTGCAATGTACTTACGTTTACATATAAAGATCCATTTAAAAAATTTGTAGACATTTTATTCCAAATGTATAAATTATTTATCGCAAAACATAAAGGTGCTCCTTCACTTGAGCATTCGCCTGTAATGTAACGTTTCAGATTCAATTTTGAACATTACATTACAGTATTGCCTCCCTGACATACATTCACCTGTAATGTACATTTCAGATTCGATTTTGAGCATTACATTACAATACTATCTGACTGACGAGAATTCGCGTGTAATGAGATTCGATTTTGGAATTTAGTTGATTCCACAATGTCAGGGGAAGCGGTCGTTATGCTGATTGCGGCAATATTATACGACATAGTTATTTAAGAAGAAAAAAACAGAAGAAACGATATTGGTGCGATGAATTATTTCAAAACCGACAAAACACAGGCAGTTTGGATATTTTACAACCGACCCATAAGTAAACTTAAAAATGTTTTACCTCACCAACGTAATGCTCGAATCTGTAACATTACAATTTGCGCACTGTAATGCTCGGTTCTCCTCCCTCACTGGTTGTAATGCTCGACTCTAACGTAACGTAACGTAACGTTACATTACAGGCGAATGCTCCGAGTGACGGAGCACCTTAAGAATGAAATGTCAAACATGTTTCGTTGTATAACCCAGATAAGAGTGCAGCGATGTACTTTTCTGACTATAAGCGTGGTCCGCCATTGCGACCGCTGTCCTTGTTCGACAAGCCCATCCCTTGGGTTCCGTCTGCCAAATACCTGGGGGTTACCCTTGACACCAAGCTCAACTTCAGAGACCATATTAAGCGAGTGCGCGATAGGGCGGCCTTCGTCTTAGGCCGCCTACACCCTCTCCTCTGCAAGGGTAGTAAAATGTCCCTTAGAAATAAGGTGACACTTTACAAAACTTGCGTTCGCCCGATTATGACCTATGCATCTGTCGCGTTTGCTCATACATCCTCAGTCCACCTGGATCGACTTCAGGTTATCCAGAACCGCTTTATCCGCAAGGTGGTCGGAGCTCGCTGGTACCAGCGTAACTCCGACCTCCATTGCGATCTCGAACTCCCATCCATCCGTCAGTTTATGAAGGATGCATCCCGCCGCTATTTTGACGCGGCACCCCATCACCCCAACCCTCTCGTAGTCCAAGCATCAAGTTACTCTACAGACATGACAGACCCGCCACCCCGTCGTCGCCGCCCAAGACACGTCTTGAGCGATCCGGATGATCCTATAGCAGCCGTTGTGTCGGCTGCGCTAGGATCACCGGATCAGTCTAGCCCTCCTGGCTCAGGTACCGCTTTCGGCACCGGTATAGGTTACCAGCGTAACACAATCAGACACCGACCCCGCCGGCGAGGTCGACGTACCCCCCGTAGGTTAGCTAGAACGGTCGCGACTTTCCATAGGGTCCACTCTTCCAGTGGACGTAGCCTTCTCGATCCTCTTATCCCGGCAACGGCCCAAGCCGAGGCTCGCACCCCAGGGGTGCCCTTGTGCTAGTTGTCTCCCACTTTTAACGGTTGGGCGCCTTAAGCGCCTGCCCTCCTGCCCGGTGACGCTGTAAAGGTCGGTAGAGACCAACAGCATTAGCCCGTTCAAAAAAAAAAAAAAAAAAAAAATGTTTCGTTGTATAGATCGCAAGCCAGCGGGAACGCTAACCTAAACATCTATTTACAACTCTAGATGTTTTTTTTGTGAATGTTTGCTCTGTGGAAACTCACTGTCAAATAAATCAAGACGAAAACTGGAGAATATCACATATCTTTTTATCACGTACTTAAATCGAAACAAGTCATCGCAAAAGTTCAAAATGATGAACAGTTACACAATTTTCGCCTTTCTGTTCACAGACGGTGAATCTAAAATCGCTCGCCACGTCCAACTACGGATCCGACGTGGACATCATCAATGAAGACGGAGAACTGGCTACGGCTTACGAAGCTCAGAAGGGCATTAACAGGTAAAGGGGTTTGAACATTTTTCCATGGAAGCTGGCATATCCACCCGCCGCGTCCATTGTTTTATTCCGTACACGATGCCTTGTGGTCCCGTGTCCTAATTCTGTATGACCACTTTACGATTCCTTACTTCGAAACCACGCGAATTCCTTTTCTTAGAAATCTGCAAAAACATAAAAAAAATTCTCTCTATGAAATGAAAACGAAACCGCGTGAAAAAAACGTGATATTGGTGCGATTTGAACTGTCAAACAGTATAGTAGATATCTGTGCTGTCAAAAATCATATAATGTACCACTGAGACGCGTTCCGAAACATCAACACGTCAAAAGTTACCACCACTTATGTCAATGTAAAGTGAAGGTATTTCTAATGCTGTGACATGACTTAGCAAGACACAACAACGACGTGGTTTCGTATCGTCTGGAATCTGTGTTTTCATACAGAATTAGGGCCCTGATGGTATTGAGAATACGACCAACCAATCTCTTCCCGTGGGTACCGTAAGAGCTGACTCAGGGAATATCCAGGGAATCGCAGCAGCGTTCTTGTCGGTACATTACAAAAAATGAAATTTCGGTTTAAAAATATATACTTTTCAGGCAATTGCAAGAGGAGCTATTGGCAGAAAAGAAATTCTACTCCGAACACATATCCAAAGCGAAGGCCGAGATCGATCGGCTTCGAGAAGACAACGAGAAGTATCAGAAGTAAGTATTACATTTGTTTATAACTAGCTGCTGTCCGTGGCTACGCACGCGTTGGCTACGCAATTTATAGTTATAAAAATTATAACTTATCCTTACATCATTTCGAACTTATGCTATTAGTACTTACTTATTACTATATCACATCGCACTTGCAGTATCACACAGTATCACATCAACTCATCCTATACTTACTATATCACTTCGAACTTCCACTATACTTATTACAATATCACTTCGAACTTACACTATATTTATTACCATATTACTTCGAACTTATACTATACTTGCTATATCTCTAAGTAGCTCAGTGGTGTATGTAATCCAAGTGCAAAATTTCATCTACATTGGTACAGCCATTTAATTTGTTAAACTCAAAAACATATATATTTTTATCAATTTAGTAGGGTAGATGAAAATTTGATACTTATCCTATTTCATATTTAAACTTAACAGTCATAGAGCACAATATTACATATCTTCTCTTCCAGAAAATCCGAAGAAATAAAACGAAGGTTAATTCGGGAAGTGTTCAAAAAATACTGGAAAAAGCATTTCGGCGTAAAGAAATGTTTGAAACTATTGTTTTCTTCCAATAATGTTTTCGTGCATTTCGCTTTTTCTGTATTAAGCTCTATGTGAAACACAAACGAAAAAATTCATGCATGCAGTCAACATTTATTCTTGTCATCTACGTTTTATTTGTTAATAAAGTTGAATTTCATTTAAAAAACAGATTTTTTTACCTCAGTGGCTTAACAAAATGTACACGAAATGCTTTATTCTTCATATCAAAGAGTTTTGGAACAAAAGGCCAGTCAAAACCACATCTGCTGAATCGCAGAAGATCTTGCTTGTGGTTTCAGTATATCCAATGTTTTCTGAACTGTATCCAAAAGGCCTTTTTCAAGGCCGCCCGGTGTCCAAATGACTCAAGTCAAAGCTGTATTCATGTCCGTTTTGGTGATACTGTATCTAAAAGGTCCTTTTTAGGGCCGGTCTATCTAAGAAGGTTCTTATCAGTGTCAAACTGTATCCAAATTGGCCCTTTTCAGTACCTAATTGCATCCAAAAGACCCTAGTCCAGGCCAAACTGTATCTAAAAAGGTCATTTTCAGGGCTATACTGTATCAAAAACATCAAGGCCACTCTGTATCCAAAATGGCATCAGAGCCACCCCAGCCGAACGCCCTTTTCATGGCTATACTGTATCAAAAAAGGGTTTTTCAAGGCTAATACACTGTATCGAAAAGTCCCTCAGGGCCGAACTATCCCAAAGGTCTTTTCCAGGGCTGCACTGTGTCAAAAAGGTACTTTTTGCGGATACACTGTATTCAAAAGGTCCTTATAAGGGCCACACTGTATCCAGAAGGTCCTTATCAGGGCCACACCAGCCCAAAGGTTTTGTCGAAGGCTACACTGTGTCACGCAGGTCTTTTTCAGGGCTACGCTGTATTCAAAAGGTCCTTATCAGGACCACACTCTATTCAAAAGGTCCATATCAAGGCCACACTGTATCCAAAAGGTCCTTATCAGGTCCTCACCTGCCCAAAGATCTTTTCGAGGGCAACACTGTATCAAAGGGTCCTTTTCAGGGCCACACTGTATCCAAAAGATCCTTAACAAGGCCACGTTGTATGCAAACGGTCCTTATTAGGGCCACACTCTGTATCAAAAGTGCCCTTTCCGGGTCACATACTGTATCCAAAGATCATTTTCAGAGTCACACTCTGTATTCAAAAAGGCCCTTCTCAAGGCCACACCTACCCCAAGGGTCTTTACGAGAGCAGCACTGTATCAAAAGGTCGTTTTCAGGGCCACACTGTATTCAAAAAGGTCCTTATCAGGGCCACACTCTCTGTCAAAAGGTCCTTTTCAGGACCACACCCTGTATCCAAAAAGGCCACACTACTCCAAGTCTTTTCGAAGGCAACACTGTATCAAAAAGTCCTTTTCGGGGCCACACTGTATTCAAAAAGGCCCTTATCAGGGCTACACTCTGTGTCAAAAAGTCCTTTTCAGGGCCACACCCTGTATCCCAAAAAGGCCCTTCTCAGGGCCACATACCCCAAGTGTTGCCTTTTCGAAGGCAACACTGTATCAAAAGGTCCTTTTCAGGGCCACACTGTATCCTAGAGGCAAAGGTATAACATCACCGCAATAAGATCTTTTGCATGGCCAAACAACGAAAGCTATATTAAACTTACGCCATCGAAAAGGTTTAAATAAAAAATCTTTTCAGGATAAAAAGGTATCACCCCGTCGTCGCCGCCCAAGACACGTCTTGAGCGATCCGGATGATCCTATAGCAGCCGTTGTGTCGGCTGCGCTAGGATCACCGGATCAGTCTAGCCCTTCTGGCTCAGGTACCGCTTTCGGCACCGGTATAGGATACCAGCGTAACACAATCAGACACCTCGCCCGCCGGCGAGGTCGACGTATCCCCGTAGGTTAGCTAGAACGGTCGCGACTTTCCATAGGGTCCACTCTTCCAGTGGACGTAGCCTTCTCGATCCTCTTATCCCGGCAACGGCCCAAGCCGAGGCTCGCACCCCATGGGTGCCCTTGTGCTAGTTGACTCCCACTTTTGACGGTTGGGCGCCTTAAGCGCCTGCCCTCCCGCCCGGTGACGCTGTAAAGGTCGGTAGAGACCAACAGCATTAGCCCGTTTAAAAAAAAAAAAAAAAGGATAAAAAGGTATCGAGAAAGGCTCTTTTCAAGGCCACACTGTATCTGAAAGACCTATTTCAAGGCCACACTGTATCTGAAAGGCCTTTTTCAAGGCCACAATGTATCTGAAAGGCCTTTTTCAAGACCACATTTTTTTTCCAGGACCCACTATTCAATAGGTGTCATTTTTCAGGCTATTTCGTAACAAAAATGACCATTTTGTAACCAGGACAGGTCAACCTTTACATACGTCTCATACTCTTCTCGTCTTTTCTAGATTGCTAAGCGCTGATTTGAGCGCAGAACCAAAGAACAAGGGTCAAGAGTTTGCCCAAAATGAAATCATCCGATTGGCGGCGGAAAGCTTATCTTTACAGGTAAGAATTTCTTATTGTTCCCGTGGTCCCCCACGTCTTCGCCCCCACAGGGCCCAACGCGAACTTTTTTCCTCTTGGCCCCCACATGGGGCCAACGGGAATATTTACTTAGGGATCATTCATAAATCACGTGAGGCTTGAAAGGGGGAGGGGTGGAGCGGGATACCACCGTTTTTCTTATAATTGACTGACCTGACAGCTCAGCAGGACCCTAATTCTGTATGACCACTTTATGGTTCCTTGCTTCGAAACCACGCGAATTCCTTGTCTTACATAAGAAATCTGCAAAAATCTATTCTCTATGAAATGAGAACGAAACCGCGCGAAATGAATGTGGAATTAACTGGGATTGGCGCGATTTGAACTGTCAAAAATAATATGTTCCATTGAGGCGCGTTCCGAAATATCAACCCGTCCAAGTTACCACCATTTATGTCAATATTAATTATTCATAATTAAACTAATTTTAATGTAAAGTGAAAGTATTTCTAAAGGTTTTCTGTCAGTTTTTAATAATTACCCATGGCTTTGTTATATCACAACAGAAGTATGAGCCATTACATTATTTTAAATTTTTACTGGTGTTGGGATGAGAAATCCGATAGATCTAATTCGAAACGCACTCGAGGGATAAAAACCTGTCATAGATAATTTGTCTTAGATTATACAGAATACAAAAATGGACGATTCCTTGCTGTGACACGATTTGAACAAGACACGATAACGACGTGGTTTCTGTATCGTGTGGAATCTGTGTTTTCATACAGAATTGTTGTTTCATACAGAATTGGCCCTGGTAGTAGCTCTGCCTTCTGAACTGTAGGTTGTGGGTTCGATTCCCACCCAGGACAAACATTTGTGTGATGAACATAGGTGTTTATTATGTGTGGGTGTTATATTGTATTCTATGTATGTATTTACAAACAAAAAAAGGTAACCTAAGTATTTTATCAGTTATCTGGTTCCCATAGTACAAGCTTCGCTTAGTTTGGGGTTAGATGGCGCTGTGTGAAGTGTATACAAATATTTATTATTTATTTATTCTTTTTTGTAGGAACGCGTCGATAAACTATCTGAGAGTTGTCGACGTTACAAGAACCAGATAAGGTTGTTAGTGAACAAGCTGCGAGAAGTAGGCGTCGAAGATGTCAACGATATACTGGAAAGCAATGGTAACTATCTATTTACACTATCATCATCAACAGGTTGAAGACGTCCACTGCTGAACATAGGCCTCCCCACAGAACACCACCATAAACAGCTGCTTACTGCCTGCATCCATCAACTCCCCGCGGCTTTCACCAGATCGTCGGTCCCCTAGTGGAGGGCCTACGCTGCGTCTTCTCGTGGTCGCCACTCGAGAATCTTTCTTCCCCATCGGTTGTCAGTTCTACGAGCGATGTGGCCTGCCCATTGCCATTTCAACTTGCTAATTCTAAGAGCTATATCGGTCACTTTAGTTCTCTTGTGGATTTCATTACGGATCTTATCTCGCAGGGAAACACCGAGCATAGCTCAACTATAATAATGATTGTAACTAATAATTGAGTTGTATCGCAATATCGCCTGGTTAGGGAGGTTTAAAAATAAACAAATAAAATAAAAAAAAATTGATTTCGACCAACATTACTCAAGATAACTACTACAATAATAAAAACTAAACTAAACTAGCTACACTACCTACTACAAAGAACACTTATGGACTGTATAATAGCCGCGATGGCCTATGGACAGTCCAAGTGCTCAGGCTCACTACCGGTAGGTAGCGTACCCAACATGCTGGCAGCATTGCCACGTTGAATTGCAATGCTGATGCGTTGGGCCAAATAAGTGCCAGCATTTTGGTCACGCGTCGCATCGACCAGGCGCTCTGATAGACTTTGGTGCTCGCGATGAGCTCTCGGTCCCCACGGACGCAGGGTCTCAACACCAAACGGCTCAAATATGTAACCGCTACCGAGATTACTATATTTGCGCCGCTTTCGACCAACTGCTGGGATCATAAATGGGTTAGTAGTACTTAATCTATATTAGTGGGGGTCCAGGGGTGTCCTTGTGCTAGTTGCCTCCCACTTTTGATGGTTGGGCGCCTTAAGCGCCTGCACTCCCGCCCGGTGACGCTGTAAAGGTTCGTAGAGACCAACAGCATTAGCTCGTTCAAAAAAAAAGGAAATGAGATCGCTTGTCACTGTAACTTAATTAAAGCATGTTCAGCTGAAGGGACGGATGGATGCGGGTTCCCCGGAATCCAGCTCGTGAAAAAAAAAATCTTTACATTTAAAATCAATAATACTAGCTTTGGTTTAAACAGGTTCAATATTTATTGACGTATTGTTGCTTGTACTGAACTCTGCTCATTTTAATATAGTTATCAATAAGTTCAGAAAATTTTTTACACATCAAATTTAATATTGAAAAATCCATTAAACTGGGTTGGTAGATATACCAATTTCTCATAAATCTCATAATATTATTTTCTTGGATTTTCGGCATTAAATCTACCAATTTTCTAAATTGGGTTTGGCAACACTTATCCTAATTGTAATCGGTCCTCATCCAAGATTTATTGTCAAATGCAGCCTTTTTAAAATGTATATTTAAGTTTATCTCAGATAGCGTAGAGAATAAATATAAATTATATAATATCCAAATGTAAAACTCGAATAATAACTGTTATACTTATTGTAAACTTTTTAATCTTGCGACTGAAGGACTTTCTTTTTTCCTTATATTTTGGCTCCACACTTAGTGTATTTAGCCAGTGTCAAGTATTGTAATTAATCATCGAGTTATGGAATATTTCACGTGTAAAGTCAAGTCTTCAAGTCTTAGTCACAGTCCAGTCTAAGTCAGGTAATCATAGTCCAGTCTAAGTCATACCCTAGTAAAGTGGTGGCGACTTTACTAGAAGCTTCTATGGAATTTTGGAAGCAACACGAAAAACCACGTTTCACTACATTATATCACTTGCCCACACTCATGCTCGTAATTCAGCACTTAATGCGTAAAACACCACCAATTTTAACCATTAACACTGGAAAAAGCACAAGTTTAGAAAAATAATACAATGAAACGACGTGAACTTTTTCGAGTTCCCGCCAAAACTCCCTGAAGGACTTTGTATCCAGGTCAAGAAACAAAATTTAAAAAAGAAGTAATCGGTCACTTCTTTCAGTGTATCAATGTAATATTTCGTTGGTCCACAGACTCTATAGTGCGACAGAATGTGAGAATGGCGCTAGAAATGACGCCGGTTACGCGCAAGAAAGAGCGAGAGTACCTCGGTATGTTCGAGTACAAAGCACAGGACGAAGGGACTATTATCAAGAAACTCATCACTGGTAAGTTTTGTTTTACACAATAATATATCTTTCTAGAAAGCTTGGTGAAGGATAAAAAAATAAAATAAATAAATATGTGTGGACATTTCACACAGCGCCATCTAGCCCCAAACTAAGCATAGCTTGTACTATGGGAACCAGATAACTGATACAATACTTAGATACTTTTTGTTTGTAAATACATACATAGAATACAATGTGACACCCAGACACAGAACAAACATCGATGTTCATCACACAAATGTTTGTCCTGGGTGGGAATCGAACCCACAATCTATAGTTCAGAAGGCAGAGCTACTACCAACTGAGCTAACAGGATGTAAGGATGCATTTGGGTCGTTTTACTCAGCGCGGCAAATTCAAATTTTCTTGCGTTTTTTGCCAATCACACCTTTATTACTCAATGTGATTACGTGAAAACTGATTTTGCACAAATAAATAGAATGTATCAACAAATCACGATTAAAAGTATCACCTAGATATTATTGGTTTAGCCACAAATGGCAATAGACTGAAAATCCAAGACGAAATTTGTTTATTGCCATCTGTAGCTAAACAAATGGTACCTAGGTGAAACTTTTAATCGTAATTTGTTTATATTGTAGCTAGTGAAATTACTGGGCAAATGAGACTTTATGATCTGATCTGATCTTACTAGACTGTGTGATGTCTCAGGATGACGTGCGCAGTGCAGTGTCTTGCAAAACTATATTAATTTAGAGTTTTTAGTGATAGTGTAATCCGTTATGGGCAGCCGTGACGCTTAACATCAGGCGAACGACTACCTCTACACGTCATTCTTTTATATAAAAAAAGTGTTGTATCAATGATCTGGTTCCCATAGTACAAGCTCTCTTAGTTTGGGGCTACACGCTGTGTGAAATTTCCATACATTTTTTTTATTATTTCTTCCCAGATCTGAAACCTAAAATAGCAGTAGGCATGCTACCCGGTCTTCCCGCCTACATCCTCTTCATGATGCTGCGCCACATGGACCACGTAGATGATGAGCCCAAGATGCATCAGCTGATGAAAGCTGTTCGCACTGGGGTTAAGAAGACCTTGAAGAAGCGCGCTGACAGCGTCGAATACAACGCTTTGTGGCTGGCTAACATGCTTAGGTAAGTTGTGCCAGAGGAAAACTAACTCACGCGGGTAGTGTTACGACACAATTTAGCCTGCACCACAGTAGATTAGTATTCGAAAGGTTCACTCCGCGTTCTATCTACAGCGCAATAAAGTGTATTTCAGCTTACACAGCGCTACAAGCTCGCCCTAAACAGTGGCCTCTCTTTCTATCGCTATAGCGCTGCTCTTCTGACGCGTTACTTGGTCTTATGTACTTGTAACGTCGTACATAAACCACGGAGTGAACCCATAAAATTTTTAAAACCTGTGGGATTTGAACCCGCGCCTTCCTACTCACCGGATTAGACGCTCTCCCAACTGAGCTATGGTTACATGACCGCTGACTGCTAAAATTTTTGGCGTGGCGACATCTATAGGAACTGTCGGAAGGCGCGGGTTCAATTCTCACTGATTGCTAAAACTTTAAGGACTATAATCGGTTATGAGCGGCCGTGTCGCTTAACACCAGGCGAACGACTGGCTCGTCACGTCGTTCGATTACATAAAAAAAAACTTGATTTTCAATATACGTAATGTTCGCGTTTTGGCCTAGTCTGTAAGCAACTTTATGTTTTTGTGTGATTTTTCATGCTATAGCACGAAGTAATTTTCAAAAATTCAGTAATCTGTGCTATAGGCAGCAAACAAGTATACAGCCCACCATGACGGGTAACAGAGCTGTAGAAAACGATATATCTTGTCTCTCGAGACAGCATTTGACCCAGAGACCTAGAAATTTTTCGTTACTCTCAAAAGACTCACGAACCGTGGAAGCGAGAAGTACAATGTACACACTGCCCGAGAGGAAAAGAGATAGTGAAATAATGGCGGATGTGTCAGAGTACTAGCCCAAGAGCTCAACATATCGGCTCAATCTGTTTTAAATTGATCATGTACCATAGTTCCGTTATCAAAGTGCAAAATACTATTTTTGCGGCTTTTAAATGTTATTCCGTAAGTGAATGTGATGTTACAAAACATACTAACGCGAACAAATACACGCATCACAGCAAGTTTATCACAAATTTTATTGCATTGTTAATAGTCATATTTTGTTAATTTTGGTGTAGTATCTGGATGTAAAACCTGTTTATTTTGTAGATTAGGAATGCTGCTTCCGGTATATCGCAATATTTCAGTGTTTCAGTTTTTTTTATTTAGCAATTTTACTCCACAGTTTGAAGGATCTCAGTAAATAAAATGCCTGCTATTTTATTTAAATAACTATGGAGGCCTATAGGTAGGTTCAATATTTAGTAAATACAGTACAGTTACTTGTCGCAGATATTCAAAATCTTAATCATAACAACAGTTTTTCACACACACACAATTTCTTAAATTCTTGTCCCATCTTTCTTTTTTTCTTTTCTTGTTCTTCGTGGTCTTGTACATCTTAAATCTATGATTAAAACAAACAAAGTATACCTTTACGTAAGTTGATACGGAATAAATAGGTTAAAAACAAGGAAATTCTATATACTCTGTATCTCTGGAAGGTTCACTAGACATTTAATGTAAAATGGATTTTGAACCTTATCACCATTCAATAACGTTCGTAATTGCAGTAAACTTGTCGCAAATATTCAAGATCTTAAAAATAAGACACAGTGTATCTACATTAATTTAGCATTTATTTTTACAATAATGTAAACTAGTGTGTTCTCTGTGACAATAAATTAATTCTATTCTATTCTATTCTATTCATAACAACAGTATGTCACACGAACAATTTCTTAAATTTCTTGTCCCATTTTCAAACTGTCATTGTTGGTCTTGTACATCCTAAGTCTGTGGTTTGTCCAATGAAAACACAACAAAAGTTTTATGACGTGATTAGCGCGATCATTCATTGGTCAAACGCTTTCTCGAGAAAAGAGATCTGTCGATTTCTGTAGCTCATAATATGCTACCTGTGTTGATGGGATTTCTGTAGCTCATAATATGCTACCTGTGTTGATGGGATTTCTGAAGCTCATAATATGCTACCTGTGTTGATGGGATTTCTGTAGCTCATAATATGCTACCTGTGTTGATGGGATTTCTGTAGCTCATAATATGCTACCTGTGTTGATGGGATTTCTGTAGCTCATAATATGCTACCTGTGTTGATGGGATTTCTGAAGCTCATAATATGCTACCTGTGTTGATGGGATTTCTGTAGCTCATAATATGCTACCTGTGTTGATGGGATTTCTGTAGCTCATAATATGCTACCTGTGTTGATGGGATTTCTGTAGCTCATAATATGCTACCTGTATTGATGGGATTTCTGTAGCTCATAATATGCTACCTGTGTTGATGGGATTTCTGTAGCTCATAATATGCTACCTGTGTTGATGGGATTTCTGTAGCTCATAATATGCTACCTGTGTTGATGGGATTTCTGTAGCTCATAATATGCTACCTGTGCTGATGGGATTTCTGTAGCTCATAATATGCTACCTGTGTTGATGGGATTTCTGTAGCTCATAATATGCTACCTGTGTTGATGGGATTTCTGTAGCTCATAATATGCTACCTGTGTTGATGGGATTTCTGTAGCTCATAATATGCTACCTGTGTTGATGGGATTTCTGTAGCTCATAATATGCTACCTGTGCTGATGGGATTTCTGTAGCTCATAATATGCTACCTGTGTTGATGGGATTTCTGTAGCTCATAATATGCTACCTGTGTTGATGGGATTTCTGTAGCTCGTAATATGCTACCTGTGTTGATGGGATTTCTGTAGCTCATAATATGCTACCTGTGTTGATGGGATTTCTGTAGCTCATAATATGCTACCTGTGTTGATGGGATTTCTGTAGCTCATAATATGCTACCTGTGTTGGTGGGATTTCTGTAGCTCATAATATGCTACCTGTGTTGATGGGATTTCGGTAGCTCATAATATGCTACCTGTGTTGATGGGATTTCTGTAGCTCATAATATGCTACCTGTGTTGATGGGATTTCTGTAGCTCATAATATGCTACCTGTGTTGATGGGATTTCTGTAGCTCATAATATGCTACCTGTGTTGATGGGATTTCTGTAGCTCATAATATGCTACCTGTGTTGATGGGATTTCTGTAGCTCATAATATGCTACCTGTGTTGATGGGATTTCTGTAGCTCATAATATGCTACCTGTGTTGAAGGGAAGCAGAGGTCACCGTACCCAATGGACATCTGTAACACTAGACATGCCACATGCGTTGCTTACTCATTTAAAATTTTCTTTTTGATTTTATTTCCAGGCTACTGAATAACTTGCGCCAATATAGTGGCGACACGGGTTACCAAGCGTCTAACTCGCCGCGACAGAACCAGCAGTGTCTTCGGATATTCGACCTGTCGGAGTATCGACAAGTGCTTAGCGATATCGCCGTGTGGATATACCAAGGTAAGAAAGAAAGGTGGTCAGGAAAAAAAAGAAAAAGAAGCAAGATAAACAAGGTGAGTTTGAATTGAGGTGTTATCCCGAAAGGGGGTAAATCTACTCCCCAAGGTCGACAATGTTTCTTCTACGACTTTTCTAAATTAACAGCTTTTTATTGAAAAAATGCCATGTAAAGTTTACCGTCCGAAGATAGCCCTAGCGCTGCTGGGTGGTTGAACTTCGTCCTTGTCAGAATGCACTTAAATGAGATTAACGACCTATGTTTAAAAATAAATTTATAGTATCTTGTTAACTCTCGTAGCGATCGCACGTGCAATATTGTGAGTGGATTTATTTTTTAGTATGAAGGTTGGGAAACACGCAGTTTCAAGTAAGGCTCTCACAACTTGTTGGCTATCATGGTTCCAGTCCCCCCTTTCGGGATAACATACCAATTCAAACTCATCTTGTATATTTATTCAACAGTCGCATTAGGATTGCATTTAGTCTGCGATGAAATATAGGGTGAGATCCACGATCGCCGCATCGAAAACGGCACCGTCAAAACAAGGCATATGCCTTGTTTTTGCTCTCAGTTGCGTGTGACCGCGCCTAGTGAAAGTTATGTAACTTACATGTTATTGGTTCACAACGCTATTACAGGGTGCTATGGTTAATTATTAAAATGAAACAACCTCTTGTGGACTATTTTATATTAGCTGGGGAAGTATATATCAGTGTAATGTGCAAAGTTTGCCTCAGCGCGCCAAATTAAATTTTTTTTGCCTTTTCTTACCCCTAGTAAATTTTTTTTGATTTATACGCTTTTGCTTATTGGCCGGTTTTTAAATATTTCAACGTCTTCCTTTCAGGTTTAATCAACCTCCTAGAGCGTCAACTGGAGCGTCTCATAATCCCCGCAGTTCTCGACCACGAGGAGATAAGCGACCTGTCGGGCCCCGCGCGGCGCGCGCCGGGGCCCGCGGGGCCCTCCACGGGGCCCGCGCGGCTCAAGCATGAACTCAGCGTCATGCATGAACACTTGCATACTTATGCTGTTGATGAATCGCTGAGGGTCATTATATTTAAACAGGTGGGTAGGTTACAACTTGACAGGGGTTTGTTTTTTGTTAAAATTGGATAGAAGTAGAACTCCACACGTTAGAACTAGACAAAGGTACTGGATAGAGGTTAGAAGTAGTCTGGGAGGATTAAACTAGAGGTTAGAATTGGACAGGTTTGTAATGGTTAGAAGTTGAAGTAGACAGAGGCGATAATTAGACAAGAGGTTAAAACTAGTTAGAGGTTAGAAGTAGACAATGGTTAGTACTAGTCAGAGGTTAGAAGTAGACAGGTTTGCCTATCGTTGATAAAAAAAAAAAAAAAAAGATAGAGGCGATAATTAGACAGAGGTTAGTACTAGTCAGAGGTGAGAATTAGTTAGAGGTTAGAAGCAGACAGAGGCGATAATTAGACAAGAGGTTAGAACTAGACAGAGGTCAGAAGTAGTCAAAGGTTAGAATTAGACAGAGGCTATACCCAAGGAAAGCTTAAAACTAGCCGAAAGAGGTTAAAACTAGACAGGGAGGTTAAATTAGCCGGATATGGAGTTAAAAACTAGACAAAGATATTAAGAATTACATAGAAAGGTCGAAAACAACACTCGAAACTCAATAATTTTGTTGCAAATAATTTTATTTTTAGCACTTTTACAGTAAAGTCAGAGATACTATCAACTTTGAGGTAAGTCAATACATTCTTGTAATATTTAATACCAAAATGTTTCATGTTTTTTCTAGCTTTTCTACTATATATGCGCGTACAGCTTGAATCAACTACTCCTGCGCAAGGACCTGTGTTGTTGGGCTAAAGGTCTTCAAATAAGATATAACATATCTCATCTAGAGACATGGATCAAGGAACATTTGGCCGAATACGGACAGAAAAACGTAAGTAACTTTTACTTTATAAAAATAGGGGATTTAAGTAAAGTAAGATAAAGTAGGTTTTGAGCTTTCGTTTTGAACGAACTAATGCTGTTGGTGTCTACCGACCTTTATAGCGTCACCGGTTGCTTACATAGCCACGGATGTTGTGTTAAAACCCTGTGTAAATTAGATAGGTAAGGTCGAATATTTATACGTCAGCTTTAAATAAAACTTTGGTCCTTCGAGCTAACTTCCAGCTCGAAGGACCAAAGTTTTCTATGTTCGCACGTAACTTTTTTTTTATGCGATTGAATGACGTGACCAGCTAGTCGTTCACCTGATGTTAAGCAACACGGCCGTCTATAACTGTTGCAGTATCACTCGGATCTTTAAAACAATAAAGTTTCGCGTGACACTGCACTGCGCACGTCATCGTAAGACATCACACAGTCTAGTAATCAGATTACTAGACTGAGTGATCAGGTCATAAAGTCTCAATTGCCCGTAATTTCACTAGCTACAGTGCCCTTCAAACCGGAACACAGTAGTGCTTGCACACTACTGCTTGGCGGCAGAATAACTGACAAAGCGGTGGTACCTACCTAGACGAACTTTGCAGAAAAGTCCTACCACCTAGTAAAACTTGAAAACTGCCAATCTAATTTTCATGAGGTTTTCACACAATTGCAGGCCATTAAATTAGACATCAGTTGTGATATAAAATAGGCTACGAATAAACAGAACTGAGAAGAGACAATAAAACTGAATTGCAAAATAATTTTTTCCAGGTTGAAGAAATACTAAGCGTGCTTCAGCCGATAACGCAAGCGGTGCAGTTGTTGCAAGCGCGCAAGTCGATGCAAGACGTCCAGAGTACAGTGGAAATGTGCTCCAACTTAACTGCCATGCAAGTGTGTAAGGTAAGGAAAAATTGTAGATTCTTTTAGCTTTTAGGGAGCAAACAATTAAATTTTAAGGCAATAGTGTTTTTTTACGTCACTCGAGCTTAAGGTGGAACGACTCACTAGCGCGGCAAATTCAAATTTTCTTCCGTTCTTTTGCCAATAATAGCTTAATTACTCAACGTGATTACATGAAAACTAATTTTGCGCAAACAAATATAATGTATCAATAAATTACAATTAAAAGTATCACCTATATCATTGGTTTAGCGACAAATGGCAATAGACTGAAAAACTAAGACGAAATTTGTTTATTGCCATTTGTCGCTAAACCAATTATATCTAGGAGATACTTTTAAACGTAATTTGTTGATACATTCCATTTCTTTACGTTTGATCAGTTTTAATGTAATCACGTTTAGTTATTAAGCTATTATTGGCAAAAGAACGCAAGAAAATTTGAATTTCCCGCGCTAGTGTAACGTTCCGCCTTGAAATAGTGCTGCTCCCGAGGTGAATACTCTACGTTTTATCAACCTCTATAAAACAAATAAAAACGCGGCGTCAAAATTTAGAACTGTTGGCAATTAAAAAACAAATCAAATCAAAGTGTTTTATTGCAAATAGGCTATTCATAGCACTTTTACAATTCAAGTGAGATAAAGATAAAGATAAAGATTCTTTATTTGTATAAACATGTGGTTCGTTACAAACATAATGCATGCAGATGCTACAAAATAAAAATAATAAGTTCTACATGTTTTGCCCAAGTAGGCGTACAAATGGTGAGAGGTGCCAAATTTTAAAATAGTCTCTAATGAAATATTCAATGTCACATGCAAACAAGTATCAAAACATAGAAATAAATAACCCATAATAAAATATAATAAATAATTAATATAAATAAAAATTCAATTAAACACACGTCATAATGGCAGTCAATAATAAAATAAAAACATACGTGAGATACGTACTTAAATTAAATTATTGTAAATACTGAGCATGTAAATTAACAAAGTGCGTAATGTCAAAAATTGTATTTAGCAAGCCTGTTACAATAATGTGAGTTTGAAAAAAAAGAAGTTTTCGTTTCTACTACAGCTGGGTTAGCATGGACGGTGGACAAAATTGTCTTTCCCCTGTTTTACTCCACTTGACAAGTAAGCAAGTATGAAGAAAGTGACATAAAACGGGGAAAGGCAATGTTGTCTACCGTCCGTGCTAACCCAGCAGGTGCAAGCAATCCGGCACTATGCAGAATAGATAACTCCGACACGTAGCTTACGTAGGAGAAACCGGGTATAACTGTCATGACGTCCAAATTAAAAATCCTAGTATAGGCAGCGGCACGGATCTGGACGCACGGACGTGCGAGTGAATGTAGTGGGGATAACTGCGCATCTGTACAGTCGGGCACAAAATATATTGTACTTACCTACTATTAATTTACTGCGATATTTGCTTAGGTAGGCTGATTTTTATCTGACTGTTAACTACACAGTTACAATATAGTTAGTACCTACATACTTTAGTTATTATTAACCATTCGGTAATGGCAATATTCTTTCTATAGTATCATCATAGCTGGCAGTTAAATATGGTCGGTATGCGCTTGTAGAAGCTTGGCCATCATCATCATCAGGCTTCATGTTGATAATGCAATGTTAATAAACAGTACAATAATAAAATATATTACTAGAACTAGAATCAATTTTCGTAAACAACACGTAACGTAACACTTTACGGCCGGATAGTACAGTCAGGTGGAGACGGTGCGGGAGGCAGGAAACAATAAGAAACCAATCACCGGCGTCGGCGCCGCGGGTACACGTCGCACCTCACTGTCTTCCACCAAAGAGACCCAAAAACTGCGTTCTGCGCATACAAGTTCATGCGCCTAGACTCGTGCCGACAGCTATATAGTGGTACAGGTTGTCAATCTTTTCTTTCACAAGTTTGATCGCATAAAATCAAACGTCCACAGATTCTCAACATGTACACGCCAGCGGAGGACTACGAAGTAAAAGTGACACGTGAGTTTATCCACGAGATACAGAAGAAAATGCAAGAGAAAGCTGGCACCAACCCTGACAAGGAACCTGTAAGCATTCAAAATCACTATTCATTACCAAAAAATATATGTATTCCCTCTTTATACATTTATTATTATAGAGAAAAGCTCCATCTTTTCGTGCCGTAAGAGCTGGCTAAGGGAATATCCAGAGAATGGTCAGCAGCATTCTCCTCGGTACATTATAATCTACTTCGATCACCAAGCCGCCTGCCAAGCGTGGTGATTATGGCAAACAAAAAAGTATCCAAGTATTGTATCAGTTATCTGGTTCCCATAGTACAAGCTTTGCTTAGTTTGGGGCTAAATGGCGCTGTGTGAAATGTCCACACATGTTTATTTAATTATATGACTCAAAATGTTTGTTTCAGCAAAATCTTCTAATGGACTCAAAAATGATTTACTCCGTCCAGTTTCCATTTAACCCTTCATCAATCAGACTCGAAGACATAGAGCTCCCATCTGTACTGGAACTGGACGGATTGCTCACCAAGATCTAAGAATATGTCAAAATATATATGAAGATGTCAAAAGATATATAAAGATGTCAAAATATATACAGGTTGTTGCTTTGCATCCTCTCAATATTTTTAGAATTAATTGTAATGCATACACTGAATCACCTAATAATGTAAATCAAATTCCATCTTCTTCTATAAGTGCAGTACATCAACCTCTTTAAATATTGCGGGGATGCCAATCAACAGCCAGTATATGAAGATGTCAAAATATATATGAAGATCTCCAGATATATACAGGGTGTTTCTTTGAATCCTCTCAATATTTATAGGGTTCATTGTAATGAATACACTAATAATTAATGTAATTTAAATTCCATCTTGTTCTATAAGTGCAGTAGATCGACCTCTGTAAATATTGCGGGGATGCAAATCAACAGCCAGTATATGAAGATGTCAAAATATATATAAAGATGTAAAAATGAAGATAAGACGATACATGAAGATGCATTTCGTTGATATTGATTGATATCTTTTTCTATCGACTCTTCGCGCTTCTTTTTATAGGCTAGCGCTTGTCAGTTTGATGATAAGATAGATGAAGATAAGATAAGATAGATGAAGATAAGATTAGATACATGAAGATGTGAGGAAATGTTACTTTTTTGTTGTTATACTTAATCATGTTTTATTTTTATTTTTTTATTAATCAAGATCTAAAATGTGTATATATATGCATAGATGCGAAAAGATGTTACGCTTCAAGATTAGTTGAAATAATGATTTTTCAATTAATGTTTTTAGTATAAGTGCATCACTAAATATACAAGATTTATATAGGAAAAGATACGCGAAGATGTGATTGCTTTAACGTTGTCATCATCATCATTTATCATCACCATCATCATCTAGAAGTCACCGACGATTATAAGCCCCCAAACACCATTAAATAACCATTTTAAAGCTAATGGCCATTTATCCTAATACTGAGATTGAATTGGCATATTATCCCGAAAGGGGGTAAATCTACTCCCCAAGGTCGACAATGTTTCTTCTACGACTTTTCTAAATTAGTAGGGTTTCATTGAAGAAATGCCATGTAAAGTTTACGTTCGAAGGTAGCCCTAACGCAGGGTCGTTGAACTTCGTCCTTGACCGAATGCACTTAAATGAGTTTAACGACCTGACAAATGCATTTATAGTATCTTGTTAACTCTCGTAGCGATCGCACGTGCAATTTTGTGAGTGGATTTATTATTTAGTATGGAGGTTTGGAAACACGCAGTTTCAAGTAAGGCTCTCACAACTTGTGGGCTATCATGGTCCCAGTCCCCCTTTTCGGGATAACATACCAATTCACTCACCTTGTATACAGTCAGCCAGTTTTGAGCCAAATATGAAACTTCATACATGAATTGAAGTAGATGCCTTGTATAAGGACTTTAAATTTATGCATAATACGAAAAACAGCAAACGTCCAGCCTTTCTCATAACCGTTAGTTAAATTTAATCAATACTTAAAACGTCATATTGTCTACTTTTCGCTGACCTAAATGTCACGAGTGAATACGAGATAACGGGGGTCTAGCAAAGGCGCCTTTCCATTAGCGCTAACGCCTCACGTTAACTCAAAATGTATGGGACTGACATTCCCATACATTTTGAGTTATCGTTTAGGTTAACGCTAAGGCCCCCATACTCATTCAATTTTATTGATCAATCTTTGTGATTGACCAATTTTATTGATCGTGTAGGGAGTATTGGTCAATGTTTTTTGGTTTACAGTATGGAGAAGACATTGACGGAAGTGGTCTCGTCAATTTTATTGATCAATAAAATTGAACGTTTATGGGGGGCCTAAAGGAAAGGTGTCTGCTAGACCCCCAGTATCTGTGAGAATGTAAGCATTGATTAATTTTAAGTAATGTTTAAGGCTCTTCGTGGCATAATAACCATGCGGAAGTATATAAAAGCGATTTTTTATTTATTTTATAACTCTATAATGTGATTTATAACCGTTAGCAGAATACTGTAATAGTACAAGTAGGTTCACTCCCTGAAGTCACTTAAATAAATAGCGACTCTAGCTACAACGCAATAAGGTATAGTTCAGCTTACACAGCGCTACAAGCCTGCCCTGAACAGTTGCCTCTCTTTCTATCGCTATAGCGCTGCTCTTCTGACGCGTAACGGACCGACCCGTCTAGACGGGCCGGTCTCATGTCCTTGTAGCTACGTACCTAAAGCGCGGAGTGCGCCAGAACTGCCGTTAATCATCATCATCATCATCAGCCTAAAGATGTCCACTGCTGAACATAGGCCTCCCCCAAAGATCGCCACTTTGAGCGGCTGCTCGGCTCCCCGCGGCTTTCACCAGATCGTCCGTCCACCTAGTGGGGGGCCTACGCTGCGTCTTCCGGTTCGTGGTCGCCACTCGAGAACCTTTCTTTCCCATCCGGTGCCACTGCCGTTAGTTAAATTTAATTTTGTTTAAATTCTGTCAATTTATCGCTAAAATGAAATGTCTCGAGCAAAAAAACAAACAGGACATTCTAAGCACTGATTAAGTTTAACTAACGCTTATAAGTAAGTCTTATTCTTAATAATCGATACTTGCCTATATGCATTTTTTATATATCGACAGCTGTGAGGTAAAATAAAGTACCTAACTGAATAAAACAAAATGTATAGATGTTTTTTAGCTATAAAAAAACACTGGAAAACACGTATAATAGGTATTAATATCCATCTGTGCGCCAAAGATCTATCTAAATCGATTCAGCCGCCCAACAAGTACCTTTTCATTGTGTTATGATTGTTTGTCTGTGGCATTGTCGCTGCCGAATAACTGGACTGACTCTAGTGTGGTTTTTACTTTATGAAAGTTGATTTATTCCGGATTGTGGTAAGTTATATGAATTTACGTATGGGTCGTTTTGGAATGTGAAATTTCGCTTTTGTGTCATTTCGCGTGTTTGACATTCCGGTTTTTTTTTATTGTGTAATCCAAAATTAGTCAAGCTTATCTTCTAAGGGTATTTTGGTAAGATTTACCTCACAGTTTTTCGGTATATAAATTAAAAACAAATAATTGTAATTAAATAAATCGATTTCGAACGTACGTTCGTGAAACATTCCATATTTATTTATTATTGTATGTTACTATTATTGCCATAATAATGTGAAATTATTAAAAACAAATCAGGTGCCATTATGTGAAACGAAATTATTGATTGATTTATTATTTCATTGTTTTTTTTTATTTATTAGATCATAATAATATCAGAATCAGATAGCTGTAATTCAAAATGTGTTCTGTGTTTATTAAAATGTATTTAATTTGTGACTAATATTTAATAGCACATTTTAAATTATTATTGTGTAAATGTATTAAATTAAAAATTAATTGCTTATATTCATTCTATTGTGTGTTTAAAAAATTCTATCTACTGTATTTATCCGAACATCTCATTAAAAATGTATAAAATGCATAATGAATATATGAAACTAATATAAATAAAATTATAGCGAGTGCATTGAATTATAGACCAAATGGCGTTAAAATAGAGTTTGAAATAGCTTGACAAATAACGTTTTTATATAGCAAAATATAGAGTTAAAATAGAGAATAGGCAAACTAGTGTAATTTTAGTTACTGTTCAAAGATATTTTAGTTTAGATGCCGAGACATAAATACACCAAATGTTTTAGGTCACTTCATAAAAGTAATTTACATAAAATAAAATATGTTCGAAAAAATTAATGATTTTGATACAGTTTTCAAACGATGCGTTATTAAAGAAGGTTTGTTGTCCTAAATTCAAGTTTATATCAGTTGAAATTGAAATTACTTAATTGTGAAAAAGTTTTTTACACTCGCATTTGTTCGTGCAATCTAAAACTCAATTGACCACATTAGGGTCAATTCAGACAAAACAGCAAAATGGAATTGGAATATCAACCTTAGTCCATTTAGACAAAGCTGAAGATAGTATGCAACATTAAAATTAAGATTTTAATGTTGCATACTATTTTCAGCTTTGTTTTAAATGAAATAAGGTTGACATTTCAATAGCACTTAAAAAGTGCTCGAGCATTTTGCTGCTCTGTCTGAATTGACCCTTAGGGGTTGAATATCCAAAAATCCTAAAGACCCCTTCCAAAAATCAAGTCACAGGTTCAGGTTTGGATGTACATTGTCAGTCAGTCTTTGTACGTCAGTTCATTTTTGACTACAGGCAACATGACACCCTATTTAACCCCTTAAGGGGTAGAATTTTGTAAAATCTTTTTTTTTTATTTCATGTTATTGTCTCGGCAATTTTTTATGTTTATATTTTACTAATCAACGAAATTAATTGTTTATGATGATAATTAAGTTAAATTTTTATAAAATTAGTTCAAAATATTCCTTAAGAAAATTATTCAATTTTTTGTTTAATTAAAAAGTGGTATTATTTGTGTCATTCCAATATTATAATATGTATTGTGTTTAAAATATGGTATTAAAATTAGTTTGTTAATTTTCTGTTATCATTGATTCTAAATTACGAGGAAGTGTTGCCAAAATTAAAAAATTGGAGCTTTTTTTATTTTTTTCAATTGATACTTTTTGATTGAAAGGATATACATGTATTTATGTTTTTAAATAACGTATGCATAATATAAAAGATAAATTGTTGAATATCATAGCTATTTTGTGTAGTAGTTAAAAATGTCTAATAAAGTAGGTTTTTGGCAAACAATTTTTTTTTCTATTTCGGTTATTTTTGGCAACTCTTCCAAACTAACGAGGACTCAATATTTCACATAAAGAAGTAAAATACATATAAAAGTGAAATAAATACATGTAAAAGTGTAAGATGTAAAAAGTGTTACCATCTATTATTATAGGTGCTTATAATGGCAACTCTTAGGAAAATATACTTATTTATAGCCACGTTATACGAATTATGATTTTTGTTTATAATTATTATTGTCGTTTAAAGCAGTATTTATATGGAGTACTTAATTTTTTTTTTGTTTTAAGGAATTTTTGGTTGATTGTGTTTGTTATTTTTTGTGATATTATATTTGTGCAGATATAAACAATTTTGTAGATTAAAAATATAATCTTCCTCGTTATCGTTTCAATTGTTAAAATGCATTTTGGTATTAGGGTGCTCAATGTTAAACATTCCATTTTTGAAATATAGTTAAAAAATATATATATGTATACTATATATAAACGTAGTTATTGAAATATACATACTCTATTTACTGTAAATTGATGTTATTAAATATTATGCATACCTGCTGCGTTTTTCCTAATATCTGATATAACAATGTGTGTCTAGAAAGATATTAGAAAAAAATTCCAACTATTATTAAAAATATACTATAATTAATATTTTATTGTTAGTATTGTTGGCGCTGCTACCACTACTTGGGTAAGTAGGTGACCCGTTTACAAAAATGGTAGACATTTACAACTGAGCGCCCTGCTTCGGAGGGCACGTTAAGCCATCGCGTCGGTCCCAGTTGCTGTCCCAGTCGTTAAGCCAAATCAGAGTATAATTCTAACAATAGTGCTTGCCTATATCGAGGCAAAAATAAAAATGTTGAAATTTGTTTACTTATCGTATTGTTATCAAGAATTAGTTGGATTAATAGTTTTTTATTAATATCCAAATTATGTGTAATTAAAATGAAACCATTAATATTATGATTTAATAAAAGCAATATGTCGCATATCTATTAAATTGTTAAAGATGAAATCAATTATATTACTGTTGAAATCATTAATATATTGCGGCACACAATATATTAAAATTCTAAATGATATATAGCATATTCGTATTTGATAATGCTAACCTCATAATAAAGAAAACTTTTATTCAAATGTCCCACCATTTCTGTTAATTGGCGACTTTCTTGAACGTAATGATGTGGCAACACTTTCTAAGGGTGCTTTCGTAAATCCTATGTAGATGGCGGTAGTATCGTTCTGTGTGCAGAATTTCAGCCAAATATAATCTGCCATTTCGGCATGATATATTTAAAACAAGCAACCGTACTCTGACCCGCCTGGCTTCGCACGGGTTATCCAAACCATCCAGGGACACGAATCAGGCGCGGATACAGAAATTTCTCAAGGGGGGGGGGCGCACAAATCTTTATAGTACGGGAGTCCAAGAGGGGAATTTGGGGATGTGGTGGTGAAACACATAAGTATACGATACAAGACCAATTTGTGCTCTTTTCTTTAAATGATGAATTCCATGCACCTATATCTTCCTGGTGAATTGGATAATTACCGCGCTTGGTGCTGGACTGCCTGCGACTATCATATCCGCGCCTGACACGAATGCACACAAAAATTTCATTAAGAGTGTTCCGGGACATACCTACGTACAGAAGAATTATGTATATTATTACCTATAGGTATTAATACTCGTTATACAGGATGCAATTTTATTAATTAACATAAATTCAGTACATGATAGTACATCATTTATTGATGACTAGCGGCTCGCCCCGGCTTCGCTCGTGTAGTGGTGTAGCCTATGTTACTCAGGGTGAATGTAGCTTTCCAATGGTGAAAGAATTTTTGATTTCGGCACAGTAGTTTTTGAGTTTATTCATTACAAACATACACACAAAAATACAAATCTTTCCTCTTTGTAATAGTGGTGTAGATGGTGTAGATTATTAAAGGGTAAAGAGTGCAAATCAAAAGATGTTTAATTAAAAGTTATGAAAGTTCCCGCTGCTAACGTATTTGGCACGAATGTTTTTTTTACCTTGTATGTAATAATTAAAAACAGTACTTATTTTAATTTAATGTTGTACTGTTGTAGTTGATTAAGTAGGTCATCCCATTTTTTGGAGTTATTATCAATGCCAAATTGATGTGTTAGATTTCATAATTTTTTTTTTTTTTTTTTTAACGGGCAAATTGCATTTATTACTCAAGCTAACTACTACAATAATAAAAACTAAACTAAACTAAACTAAACTAAGCTAAACTAAACTAAGCTAAACTAAACTAAACTAGCTACACTACCTACTACAAAGAACACTATTATACAGTTCATAAATTTTGGTCCACACGAGACCGGTGTCAGGAGTAGGTACCTGGTTCCAAAGGATGCTAATGAATTCAATTACACCCTGTATATAGTACATTATTGCAGCGGCCGGCAACAGAGGCATTGATGGACGAACGTGAAAATGTGATCACACACATACGTAAGTCCATCAATGCCTTGTTGTGGCCAAGGCTTGTATAGTACTTTTCTCAAATAATGCGCGGAAATTAAAACAAAGAATTTTTTATTTGCTAATATTTTTTCCCACCATACAGTGTTACTTTTTTCCAACAAACAGCTTTCTATTTGCAAGCCAGTTCGAAATTTACATAAAACCTTTATTAAGTTACCTCCTTAATTGCCATGTTTCGGAGTAAAAGATCGTTCCATTTTAAATTACACGACAGACATGAGTTTTGTATGTAATTTATTTGGCCGCTAAACCACGACAGATATGGATTTTCATACAACTTTTGCCGGCCGCTGCTCGCCAGTACAGCAATTTCGATTTATCTCGAAGAAGGTTGTCAAAATAATGTTCCCATTTATTTGTTTTAATGTTTGAGAATAATAACTTACATTACTTTCGACTGCTATAGTACTTATATATCACGGGTTCATCTTTCTTTGATGATGAACAATTTTGTTATATTGTGTGCTGCATAGGTATGATGTTTATAAACTAGCCTTAATTTATTTTATTGTAGAAATGTATTAAATACCTATTTCGTTGTAAAGTGCAAATGTAATAAAAATTAATGTTAGAAAATTATGTAATTTTATTTCAATCTCAAATTCCTTTAGGTTTTTTTGACGTGGATGCAATTGTGAAGTAGTTATGGCTGCTTTTTTTACTGGAGGATAATGAGGGGACGCATAATGGATAACATATTTTCATTTCAGGTACCGAAAGCCGTTTCAAAATGATCTTTACAGCCTCTGTGGTGTGGTGGTTGAGCAGGTCGGCTCATAACCCGGAGGCGGCGGGTTCGATTCCCGCGAGAGGACAATTATTTGCGCACATTAAAAAAGGGCAAATACTTGTTTTGTGTTTGGGTGTTGTGGGAGCACGGTCCTCGTAGTTCCTGAGTCCCTAGACACAGGGAATCCTAGTTAGGGAGTGGAGGAAAGCAGTAAGTGTCCGAAATCGAGAGCTCCTTGGAGCAAGTCTCGGAGAGGGGACGACTAAACTTAGTCAAGTTTAACCCCACAAAGACACAAGTCTGCGCATTTACTGCCAAAAAAAACCCCATTTTCTATAGCTCCACAGTTCCAGGGCATTCCTCTTACCACCTCGGTGAAACTTGAGAACTTAGATGTCGACATTTCTAGCGAGGTCCAGTTTAGGAGTCACCTCGAGAGTAAAGCTGGTCTTGCTTCTAAGAAACTGGGTGTACTCAACAGAGCCAAGCGGTCCTTCACGCCGGGCTAACGGCTTATGCTTTATAAAGCACAAGTCAGGCCGCATATGGAGTACTGCTCTCACCTCTGGAACGGTGCGCCAAAGTACCAGCTTCAGCCCCTTGACTCCTTACAGCGACGAGCCGTTAGACTCGCCGATGATTCTGAGCTCAGCAAAGATTTAGAACCACTGAGTTTACGCTGAGACATCGGTTCCCTCTGTGTGTTCTACAAAATCTTCGATTGGGGAATGCTCTGAAGAGCTTTTCAACCTAATCCCAGCATCGCGGTTTTATAACCGCACAGCTCGACACCGTCAAAAAGCTCATCCACACCTCGTGGACCCAGTCTTGCACAGTCCGTTTCACGAGGTCATTTCTGCCACATACTTGCAAGATGTGGAATGAGCTACTCTGAGGTGTTTCCGCTGAACTACAACATGGGGCACTTCAAACGACGGATAAATAGAGTCTTAAAAGGTAGGCAACGCCCCTGGTGTTGCAGGTGTCTACAGGCGACGGTAGTTGCTTACCATCAGGCGTGCCGTCAGCTTGTCTGTCCGTGTTATAAAAAAAATACAAACTAGGATCTATGTATGTGATCGTTGGGCGTTATTTATTTATTTGATGAGCTCATAAAATTACCAGATTTTTCATTATCCAGTATTTCTCACTGAAGTTACGAAGAACTTACTTGAAGTTATTAGTGTATTCGCAACAAACATTCAGAAGTCGTGATGACTTAATAACTTTGAAAAATACTATATAAAAATAGATATTAATTAAAAACCGTCAAAATCAGTCATTTCGTGCGTTGTCTTTGTCGTAAGCGCCGCGCTGTAGTGCAGACTGAATTGATATTTAAGACTACGACGTTAAGGTTGATGTTTCTTGAACGGATTTGGACCTGCCTATCTGGCTCTACCTAAAAAATTTTAGGTCAACATTTTTTAATGTGGTGCAACGGTAAAATAAAACAACCAAGTTATTTAAAAACAATAACTTTATTAAATAAATAAATTAGATACCTAATTACCTACTTTGTTTATAGTTATGGTTGTATACCTATCGATGTATAAAATTAGTAACACTGTCATATTATATTTATTTACAAAAAACCAGTCGCCTAATTAGATTCGGTTGTGAAGCCTTGTTTAAAGACACGGATGAGTATGCGTGAACTGGGCGGGCGTATGTTGCCTTAGGACCAATCCAGACAGCAGCATAATGCTCGAGTACTTTTTATGTGCTATTGGAATATCAACCTTAGTCCATTTAGACAAGGCTGAAAATAGTATGCAACATTAAAATAGGAGATTTTAATTTTGCATACTATTTTCAGCCTGCCGGCTGCCCCCACATTGGGCGGAAACGATATCGCTGCGATATTTTACCATCGTACAGCGTATGTCACCGCGATATCGCGCGAAGTCGCTCGAGGATCGCTACCGCCCAATGTGGGGTCAACCTTAGTATTAAAATTATATTAAACTTTGAAATCTAAATCTATCCAAATGCACCTTCTGGCATTAACAGACCTGAAACAAAGAAAAGAAATTTAGGCTCGTATTAGGTAGATACAGAACCATGCTCAGTCGTGTCTGCTCGAGACGAGATCTCGTTCACATAATGATCAAACAGTGAATGAAATTCAACTTGAGCATCAATCGACGACTGAGCATAGTTCTACAGAGTGCAATAGGCTTATTTTTTATTGGATAAATTAATAATATTCCTCAAAATATAGAAAATGAAAATGAAAATGAAAATGAAAAAAAAAATGAAAATGATTTATTTGCTGCATAAAAACTTAAAAAGTAAACATGCTTACACACTGTTTCTCGGTTTCTCAGGATTTATGCAGTAAGATTTGTCTTCGGATACACAAAGTTATCTAATGATCCCCACACTAGGCTCAGCCTGTATCGTGGGGACCTGAGTACGAATTAACAAGAAGATTACACCTCATCTAACAACTAATACGACACAAATACATATATAAAATAAAAATAATTATACAACCACTTTAATACCCCGTCGTCGCCGCCCAAGACACGTCTTGAGCGATCCGGATGATCCTATAGCAGCCGTTGTGTCGGCTGCGCTAGGATCACCGGATCAGTCTAGCCCTCCTGGCTCAGGTACCGCTTTCGGCACCGGTATAGGATACCAGCGTAACACAATCAGACACCTCGCCCGCCGGCGAGGTCGACGTACCCCCCGTAGGTTAGCTAGAACGGTCGCGACTTTCCATAGGGTCCACTCTTCCAGTGGACGTAGCCTTCTCGATCCTCTTATCCCGGCAACGGCCCAAGCCGAGGCTCGCACCCCAGGGGTGCCCTTGTGCTAGTTGCCTCCCACTTTTGACGGTTGGGCGCCTTAAGCGCCTGCCCTCTCGCCCGGTGACGCTGTAAAGGTCGGTAGAGACCAACAGCATTAGCCCGTTCAAAAAAAAAAAAAAAAAAAAAAAAAAAAAAAAAAAAAAAACCGACCTAGACGAACTTTGCAGCAAAGTCCTACCACCTAGTAAAACCAAGTACCTAACCTAGTATTTCTTTCTCTTGCGAACTTTTAAATATTCTAATTATGAAAATTGACAATATTTGGTTACTTACCCGCTATGCAAGCTGTCATGAAGCATATGCCGCAACCAGTGAAAAATGCTCTTACAGCTATCTGTGAAACGAAATAAAAATGTATAAGGGTACCTAGTACCTTGTACCTAGACCCTGGTACCTTGTTGTTGTGTGTGTATTGTACGGTACCTACATTTCTACGAGTCCAGTCAGAGAGTTCAGTCATATGTGCGTATATGACTATATACTTGCTATCGAGTCATCATTAACAGCCTGAAGACGTCCACTGCTGAACATAGTCCTCCTCTACAGACCGCCACATTGAGCGGCTCGCCTCCTGCACCTATCGGCTCCCTAATGATTTCACCAGATCGTCGCTCCTACGCTGCGTCTTCCGGTTCGAAAACCTTTCTTCCCCATCGGTTGTCAGTTCTACGAGCGACGTGGCCTGCCCATTGCCATTTCAACTAGCTAACTCTAAGAGCTATATCGGCCACTTTAGTCCTCCTGCGGATCTTCTCATTTAGGATCTTATCTCGCTATCAAGTAGGTATAGTAGAATATTTATATGAATCCAACATAGCGCCACACGATTGTGTAGTCGGTGTGAGAATAGGACCACTTTATCTTCCCAAAAACCCTCTCATCCGCGGGTGCCGGAGCCGGCTATAAGGGACAGGGAATGAGGATGTTCACGACAAAAAAACCCCTATGATAATTTAAGTGTCTTTTAATAGGGGTGGCCTATGTTCAACAGTGGACGTCTTCAGGCTGATGATGATGTTTATTTTATTTTTATTTTATTTTATTTTACATGGAAACTAACAGCTGCTTAGAAGCTAATAAATTATGATTATAAACATTTGAAACCCTTAAACAGTTTCCGCTTGTAGTTATAGAGTTTACAGTGTCCTAACAGATAAAAATACTAGCAAATAACGGTGATAGATAAATACTAGGTGAAGAGAATGTATAAATATAAATCTTGTGCACTTTAATTTTAGTCTAAGCCATATAAATTACATATTGGAAGGAAATGATAATTGATTACAACGCGATTGAACAGAATTATTAATTCTTGATAAAGGATTGGTTATTGATAAGTGATTTGTAAAAATTCCACCTCGTTGTGAACAAATCTACATTTTCAGAATAGTCAGAGTTCCCTAAATAGATTGAGAATCCGTATGAAAAAAGCGTTTTAACTAATTAATTTTATGGTGGTATATGCAATAAAGAGTTTTCTTTCTATTCTGTGATCGTAAATATCTTAGTATAGATACCAAATTATATGTCTTTTTTTTTAACGGCTAATGCTGTTGGTCTCTACTGACCTTTACAGCGTCACCAGGCGGACTTATCTATGTCAAGCTAAACGGGAACTAATAAGCTAGTATTGCTGTCTCAACATAGCTTCGTCGATTAAAATGTAGGTACTTAAGTGTAAAACTAAAGCGCTTTTTAATAACTAATATAAGATATACTCACACTAGACAAAGTTTCCCTCTGATCGGGCGCTATGGCAGCAATCGCCCCAATCATGATGCCAGCCGAGCCGGGGTTAGTGAACCCACACAGGGAATACGTAGCTATTAACTCTGCGCGAGCCTGCAAACGACAACTTATCAATAGAAACAATACAAAAACAAATGAACCCAGCTTAAAACTGAAGAACCCAGCTTAAAACTGAAGAACCCAGATCAAAACTTAAGAACCCAGCTTAAAACTGAAGAACCCACCGTAAAACAGACAAACCCAACTTAAAATTATAGAACGGAAAACTAAAAAATCGTGCTAGATGTAAATAAATACAATAAATCTTAGCCTAAAAATGACGAAGCATAAAATCTAATGAAATCAGCATAAAACTAGTTTTCTAGTACCTAGGTCTAGCAGAACATTAATGAAACTTCCTTGAAAATAATAGTTGATTCAAAAATCATGAACCTAGTGTAAAATGATTGCACCCACTTTTTTATGAGATGAGTGGCAAACAAGCAGGCGGCCCACCTAAAGTGGTCACTGCCGCCTATGGACATCTTAAAACGAATGGGCTTAGCGTAAAATTAATGGACTCGGCATAAAACTAATAAACCAAGAATGAAATTATAGGTCCAGGAATTAGCAATCCCAACTAAATTAGCCAAGTTAAAATAATGAAAGCAGTCTAAAACGAATGAACCCAGTCTAAAGCTAAATGAACCCCATCTCAAATTAATATACCCAGTCCAAAACTAATGAATCCAGTCTAAAACGTATGAACCCAACATAAAACTGAATGACCCCAACATAAAACTAAAATAACCCAACATAAAACTGAAAGAACCCATCATAAAACTGAAAGAACCCATCATAAAACGAATGCACCCACCGATAATAGACCAGCCGCCTTCATCTCTCCCATACGCTGGTACGCCACGAACTCGTTCACGACTGTCTTCAGTCCGATGAGAGTGCCAACCAGCTCACACTCCTCCCATGGAACGCCTGGAGACAACTGGATTATTAGGTATGTAAGAATAAATTAGGTACCTAATAAAACACCACGGGGCTGCATGAGCTGTATAAATCGACATATCTATTCTCTTGAGAAAGCGTTTAACATAGCATAACATTATTATACAGTAGAATAGAAAGCTTATTTCTAAATTATTACCAATGCTCGCTTCGCTCGTCGTCTAATGTAGTTTCGTACTACTTTTACAATCGTGTCATTATTAAACAACACGCTATAATAAAAAAGCACGAAGCTAAATTGGAACGACTCAGAAGGGACTATGAATTACTACAGGATACACGTAATTTTTACGCTCGCTTCGCTCATGCCGTTTACGTACCCATAGCCCAGCAAAGCGGTATGAACACTTTGCCCATGATCCACTCGAGGTTAAAGTAGGGGTCTCCCAGCATGCCTCCAAAGTAGCCGAGCACGCCGTTTATAAATGCGATGAAAGCCACGAACGCAACTATGTTAGCTACGATGTTTAGGATCAGTGAGATGCCGTTAGTTGCACCACGCGTCGCTGCCGATAGTGTTGATTGGTCTTCCCTGAAAAGAGCATTTTTATGATTATAAAGAGTATTGTTCTCATAAATGTGAGAAGAGAAAGTCAATCAAAATGAAAGAGGAGACTATGTATATGTACCTAGAGGTGAAATAAGTATAAAACAATTTTCGTTATGTACATAGGTACGTACATAAATAGGTACGTTGTTATGTAGGTCTAGGTACGTAGTTGTTGCGTTCATTTGGTAATTTCGTCATTCATACCATTTTTACGTTATACATTTTATGTTCTTTTGAATTCTTATTCATCTTTGACGTTACAAAATTCAAATTCTACTTTAATCACTGTAGAAATGACGTTGCTTAGTTACTATTTATTTTAAACACTCGAGTCTATTTAGAAACTACAGTTAACCGAACAATAGTGCGAGCGAAACGACCGAGCAAAAACATTTTTACGTGCCCTAAAAATATTTTGCTTGCCCGATATTTCGATACTAAACAGATTTTAACAAAATTTGGTATGGATTTAAAACACATTTTATACTAACAGGCAAGGCAACCTACATTTTAGACATGAGAAAAATTACCAACAAATCTGTGAAATGGCTTCTAGCATCCATGTTGCGTCAATCTACTTACACAACAATCGGCTGTATATTGTCGACGCTAGTGAGTGAACGCTTGGTTTCCGGCAGCAGCAGCTTGGCGTAGCAGATGGCTGCGGGTGCCGACATCACAGACGCGGTCACCAGGTGAGCCGGCTCCGCGCCAAAGCCGATGTACGATGCCAGGATTGTGCCTGGAAATCCGACAAACGAATGGATATGAGGTAGGTGGCATACATCGGCACACCCTGCCCTTAATCGAATATCACCCCATAGACACCATACCCAATTAAGACACGTCTTGAGCGCCCGGATGATCCTAATTGATCCTATAGCATCCGATGTTTCGGCTGCGCTAGGATCACCGGACCAGTCTAGCCTTTCTGGCTCAGGTAACGCTTTCGGCACCGGTATAGAATACCAGCGTAACACAATCAGACACCGACCCCGCCGGCGAGGTCGATGTACCCCCCGTAGGTTAGCTAGAACGGTCGCGACTTTCTATAGGGTTCACTCTTCCAGTGGACGTAGCCTTTCCATAGGGTCCACACTTCCAGTGGACGTAGCCTTTCCATAAGGTCCACTCTTCAGTAGACGTAGCCTTCTCGATCCTCTTATCCCAGCAACGGCCCTAGCCGAAGCTCGCACCCGAGGGCTGCCCTTGAGCTAGTTGCCTCCCACTTTTGACGGCTGGGCGCCATAAGCACCTGCCCGCCCACCCGGTGACGCTGTAAAGGTCGATAGAGACCAACAGCACCAGCACGTTCAAAAAAAATGGTTAACGAGGTATAAAGGTATGGAGGTTATGGTATGCTATGGTATGACTATGGTTATTATGTATAACTGAGGCCATCACGATGTTTTCCTTCCTTCACCGAAAGGTCAAGCACATTCCTGGATTCAGTCGTTACAAAAACTACAAACCGATCATTTATTTAGTTAGATACCACTAGGAATTCTAAGTCATAAGAACCAACAATGATTTGTAGTTATTTCAATAATCCGGTAAAGTTTTTTGCTGACCAATAAGCATTATTTTAGGGGTTTTTCATTTCGTCGTTTGTTTAATTTCTTTCGTAATATTGTGCAATATTTTAATCCACTTTGTAATGCTAATTCACGATGGCGCTTCGGCGATTTATTATCTATTTCTATTTCGTAATTCTCGTATCTGTATTCAACGTAGGCTGATAATGAAATAGCTAAATCAGTGGATGCACGCCATTATCATAGATGATAGAACAAGTACCTTTATGTGTCATGTATGTATAAACATATTAAGCATTGTATAGCAGTAAGTTAATAGAATATAGTACATTACTACAGCGGCCCAGCAACAGAGGCATTAAAGGACGAACATGTAAATGTGGGCCGAGGCACACATACGTAAGTCCATCAATGCCTAGCTGTGGCCAAGGCTTGTATAGTTACCTACTTTTCTCAAGTAATGCGCGGAAATTAAAACTAAGTAGTAGGCCTAAGCAGAAGTTTTTGTTTGAAAATATTATTTTCCCACGAAAAATTGATGTTTTTTTTATTTGCAATAAATAGATTTCTATTTGCCAGCCAGTTCGAAATTTAAATAAAACCTTTGCTAAGTTACCTCCTTGGTTGCCATATTTCGGTACTTAATATCAGGAATATTCGTGCGCTCGCTTCGCTTACGGAATACTTATTATACACAATGTCATTTAGGATAATTAAATAGTTATATACGCATTATGAAATAATTACTAGGTATAGGCAAAGATAAAGTATATGCATTTATTTCAGACCTGAACAACTCAACTTGCATAATAATTTCTTAACTATTTTTTGAACCATCTTTATTATTTAGAGGCTTCTTGTGAGGTGAAAATTTTCCCAATTCGGTCCATAAATAACGGAGTTCTGAGGTAACAAACGCAACCACACCTTTTTTGATGTTGGTTTAAAATAGATACTATACTATAATAATACTAGTTGATCCGCCCCGGCTTCGCACGGGTTAATTAGTTTTCCGCCTTCACCTTGTTTATGTGTAAGAAGGAAGCAAAAGGTAAAAAAATAGAGGAAAATGATGAATGGATGGGCTGGCAATGGAAGGCAGACTTTGCCTGTCCAATAGAAAGGAGGCAGGTGAAGCCTGCCTTCCTTCGCAGGCCCATCCATTTATCCTTTTCCCCTTTCCCTTCCATCTTCCATTATAAATAAAAAATATAATACAAAGTTCTTACATAAAAATTATGTATGTCTTTCGTGCAACCCGCACTTGGACGTTTTAGAAAAAAGTATCCTAAAAGTTATTCTGAAAAATTAGCTATAACCATACCTACCAAATTTCAACGAAATCCGTTCAGTAGTTTCAGCGTGATACGTGTTCAAAGGGACAGACAGACAGACAGACAAAAAACTAAAAAACAATTGTTTCCACTTATAGAAGTGGAAACAAATCATCGATAAAGAAGTGTAATGCAATCAAAATTTGCAAAAAACATTCAATGTAAGTACCGATTTAGCCCAGTTACAGTTTTATCATTTTATAACAGTAGGTATATAGAGTATAGAAAGTATAGATAGATACGGAGGCAGCCCTAATGTGTATTGCAGGTACTCACTAATTGTAGAGTTTGGAAACATCAGCGTTTTTAATCCTTGATCTTATCAAAATGATGAACAATATCAGTAAGCGATGAGCGATATTCGACGAAAACAAATATGTAATTTAACGTCATCCCAAACGCTGTCCCTTCCAGTCAAGTCATTATCGATGACTTAGCTACTAATTTTCCATAATATAAACCTCAGAAGTGTCATTTACATCACATTCAGAGTACTGCGTTACTTGCAGCAAGCACAGGAGAAAAACACAATAATGTCTCAACAGGTAAGTGAATTTTAATTAATTTTTAATATTTAATATTTCTATTTCTACATTTTCTGCTGGACCAACATGACTCTGTATCAAAATCATAGTGGTCCAGTAATTCTGGGTCCTTGTCCAATTTTGTAACACCTATATCACCTACTTTCGTTAGTAAATAAATGAATTATGAATTTTGAATTGTTCTTTAATTAACTCTAAAAATAGAAGATAACGACCCAGAATTAGTTTTGCTCGACTGCCAAGGTTTATATAGAAATAAACCTACCAAACCGTACCGTATCTTTTTCCGTATCTACCGTATCTTTTTCAATTTCAAGTTACATTTTTCGCTTTCAGGTTAAAATCCCCACATTCAAGCTGAACAATGGTCGCGAGATCCCCGCGATAGCTTACGGCACCTGGCTTGGAGTCACTGAGAAACCTGACGCCGACCCCACGGATGAATTCTCTGTAAGCATCTTTCCATCATTATCACACCACACCTGGGGTCAATGCAGCGTGTCCATCTCTTTTCTGTCATCGTCTAATTTTACCTATTCCCTCCGTACTCATTATTTTTATGCATTAACGTCGGTGATATTAGATGCTTTCTGCTCATTTGGTTAATCCAAAGAATTTTAAACGTATGACACTCGTACACACTTTCATTTTTCATCTATTTTTATAACACGTCAGTATTCGAGAAAAAAAACTTCATGTAATACAATACTTAAACACTCTTGTCATTATTAACAACACGTTACAATAAAAAAAAAAAACAATAAGCTAAAATTAGATTAACCAAATTGGAATGCCTCGAAGACTTGGGATTGATTACGCGATACACAAAATTTTTACGCTCGCTTCGCTCATACCATTTATGTACCCATAGCCTAGCAAAGCGGTATGAATACTTTGCCCATCTTCGATCAGGTATATCCTAGATATCGGATCAGCGCAAAAAGCCGTCTCGGGAAATAACAGCTCATTTGCGGCGTGAGCTCTTATTTGGTTGTTTAGCTGATCAAAGTTGCCCATGATCCACTTGAAGTGAAAGTAGGGGTCTCTCTTCCAAAGTAGCTGAGCACGCCGTTTATAAACGCGTTGTAAGTCACGTACCATCACGTACGCCACCCTGGATGAGATTAGCTGAGGTTCGAGCTAAGTGGCGTGCATTAGGAGAGGCCAATGTCCAGCAGTGGTGGCAGGTTGATGATGATAAAACCACGTACGCAACTATGTTAGCTATGATATTTAAGATCATCATCATCATCTTCCTACCCTTATCCCACTAAGTAGTGCAGCATTTCGTTCTCCTTTATTCTCTTTTGTCATCGTCTAATTTACCTACTCATTCATAATTTATATATATGCACTAACGTCGGGGACGACTGTTTCCCTTTATGTAGAATACTTTTTTCACTATTCCTTAACACGATCGTAACATTACCCTTTTCGTCTAGCTAGCACATAACATTTCAAGACATTTGCATAGCAATGCTGGCTGCGTTGCCCCGTTGAATTGCAATGCTGAGTCATTGTGGCAAATAAGTGCCAGCATTTTGGTTATCCATGCATTGCCCAGTACACACTTACGCAGTGCTCTATGAAGAATACTTTTTGTTACGTTTCCATAACACAACCATATTCTTTCCAGTTTGACTTCGACGCGACAGACCTCCCTCGTCTGATCCACACCATGTCGTACGCGATCGACATCGGGTACCGTCACATAGACACCGCACACTTGTACAGAGTAGAGCCAGAGGTCGGACAGGTCATCAACGAGAAGATCAAGAAAGGAGTTGTCAAGAGAGAAGAAATGTTCGTTACCACAAAGGTATATTTACCCCCTAAGCCCTAATAGGATTGTGTAACTTTGTTCTGTATCACCATATTACATAATGCAATAAATTAATAAATAACTCAAGAGTGAAGAAATTGAGGGCGGTAAATAAGTGAGTGCGAAGAAAGAGAGCGCGAAGAAATTGAGCATGAAAAAGGTGACCGCCAAAAAGTGAGCGTGAAGAAAGTTAGCGCGTGGAAAGCGAATGTGAAAAAAGCGAGCGCGATGAAAGCGCGATTGTAGCAGACTTTTTTTCGAGAGAACCGCTAACAACCTTCCTCGAATTATCCTCAGGTTTGGCAGCATTTCCATCGTCCAGCAGATGTGGAGGTCTCCGCGAAAGGATCCCTTCGCAGGCTGAAACTGGACTACGTAGACATGCTGCTCATGCATTGGCCCATGTCTGTCTCGGTAAGTACCATGAACAACTCAGAGTAAATGTGACGCAGTTTTAATATCCGATGGTCATAATTTAAAGAATAGCTTGATAATATGCTAATTAATCTATATCGGCCGGCCGTAAACATAATAGAATTCAATTGTTTTATGACCAATGTCCACCGATGTACAAGTTGAAATGGCAATGGGCCAGGCCACATCACTCGTAGAACTGACGACCGATGGGGAAGAAAGGTGCTCGAGTGATAACCGCGAACCGGAAGACGCAGCGTAGACTGGTCCCCCAGCACTAAGTGAACTGACGATCTGGTCAGAACCGCGGAGAACCGATGGATGCAAGAGGAAGGAGCTGGTCGAAATGGTCTTTATAGAGGATTTCTGTATGTTCAGTGGTTGACATCATCACTCATCAGGTTAATGATGATGATGATTGGCAATATCGTCCTTGTGACTCAACCAGTGAAGGGTTTTAGTAAAACAATCGGCACCGGATATCTATTCTGGTATATTAATTACCACGCAAATTAACTACCAAAAACTTTTTTCTAGCTACACCTATTAAAAAAACTGTAATGTAGATAAAATTTAACAAATTCCAGCAAGAAGGCGTGGATGAGAAGATCGACTACATCGACACATGGCGCGGGTTTGAGGCTGTCCTCGCGAAGGGTCTGACTAAAGGCATCGGCGTCTCCAACTTTAACTTCGAGCAGATGAAGAGGCTCCTGGCCAACTGTAAGGTCAAACCTGCCGTCATCCAGATAGAGGTAATAGATACTTAAATCCCACAACGTCTTATAGTGATCTAGCTTTTGTCTAAAAGGAAATGTTAAAATGAGCGAACCAGAAGGCGAAAAAGAGCATGCATAATAAAAATAAAATGCCTTGTCAACAGTGAGTTCACAGATACGTAATTCAATGATACCTAGTGATAATAATGATTTTGATGATGAAAAAAAACGCAGTGGTATCTTGTTGTTGTGAACAATGATTATTTTTCCACCTTGAATAGAAAAAAATCAATCGGTACTTATTCATTTATGTGATCGTGCCTGAGGTGCTCCAAATTTAAGTTCTATGTAATCTGTCCAGAGAGAGGTTTTTTAACACTCATGCTGTGCTGCCAATTTTAACCCCGGTTACTTGTGAGTTTGTCAAAGTCATGTTGACTTAACATATCAAATACTATACGCTCATTGGTTGACGATAGCCGATGATCAACAGACAACCAATGAGCGTTCAGTATTTTTAAGTTGACATGAGTTTAACTTTCACAAACGTACGAGAAACCAGAGAAGCCGACGGTAACTCTGGCTCTCTCCAACAGTATGTCATTTCTGCTTACGTCATAAAACGTCGTTAAAATCGTACACCACACAATAATCTTTGAAACCTACAACAAATTTAAATCCTGGTTCTTTTTCAGATAAACCTGAATCTAGGACAGAAAGAGCTCGTGGACCTCTGCCAATCTCACGGAGTCCAAGTCGAAGCATACTCACCCCTCGGGACGATGATCCCGAGCCGAGCGGCGGTCAACACTCCCGAGCCTAAGCTCAACAACCCGACCATGGTGGCTATCGCTAAGAAGTACAACAAGACAGTTACACAAGTAACCTTCAGATATTTGGTGAGTAATCTAACACTAACGCAAAACAACCGATAAGGAAGAAAGGTTTTCAAGTGGCGAGCACAACTGGAAGACGCAGACCGGCAGACCGTCACACCGCGGGGAGGCGATCGATGCAGGAGGCAAGCTGGCAAAGTGGCGCTCTGCCCACAGACCAGCAGCAGTGCAGTGGTTTCTGCTTATTTGTCAATGTGCGGACAATGTTCAGCAGTGGACGTCTTCAGCCTGATGATGATGATGATGAATGCAAAGCAAGACCAGCAAAGCATCTTCGTCAGCCCCATACGTTCCCACAGCTGGGACACGGACCTACTCTCACATGGAGAGTAGAGGCCATAATCCATCACGCTGGACAATTGTGGGGTGGATGACACATGTTCTCAAATTTCGTGATTTTAGAATATGCTGATTTTCTCAATGCTTTCCTTCACCGTTGTGTGTTCCGGAAAATTCTGCACATAACTAGAAAAGTCATTGGTGCAAGGCTGAGTGGGATTTTAACCTGGGAGTGTCTGTTTGTAAGTCGCACGCCATGGCTATGATCTGGGTGTCTTCAAGTCGAGAGTGAACACGTATCTTCTAGGCAAGCATGCACCATCGTAGACTGCGTCATCGCTTTCCATCAGGTGAGACAGTGGTCAAATGCTGTGCCATCAACAGTAAAAAAAAACGCTTGCGTAGGCTAAAGCCTACGCAAGCGTTTTTTTTTACCAAACCCAAAGGTTTATGAAATGATATTCCTGTGATTACCAGGCTCGATTTTTTGACAAAATCATCATAGCTTGAACAAAGAAATTGTCTAAAAACAGTTTCTTTTTCCCAGTATCAACGTGGCCTGGTCCTGGTACCTAAGACTCTCACCAAATCAAGAACCGTGGAGAACGCTTCCATCTACGACTTCGAACTGTCCAAAGAAGACATGGCCACGATCGCCAAGTTTGATAACGGCTACCGCACCGTGATCCCATTATTCTACCAGGAGTATACCAACTATCCATTTGAAAAGGTAGAGGGTAGGATGGATGTCCCCCATTCGATGTTGAAATGGAAGAATGGCGGTAAAGGCGATATTGAATAAATAAATTAAAAATATCTAATTTTTTTCTAATTAATCTTTTTGGTACTTTTATAAGAACTAGAACATGGACGTACCAGGCAAACAATTTGTTGAGCATACTAAAAGCTAAGAATTAACGTGGACATGCCAGGCTAACAATTTGTTGAGCATACTAGGAATTTATAACAAGAACGTGGACGGACCAGGCTCACAATTTAGTGGGCGAACTAAAAGATAAGAATTAACGTGATCGTACCAGGCTAACAACTTCAAACTTGTTGAGCATACGAAAAGCTAAGAAATAACGTGGATGTACCCGGCTCACAACTTGTTGAGCATACTAGAAATTTATAACAAGAACCAGCCTAACAATTTGTTGAGCGTAATATTGGATAAGAATTGACGTGAACGTACTAGGCTAATAACTTGTTAAATGTACTAACAGGACGTACCAGGCTAACAACTTGTTGAACATACTAAAAGCTTAAAAAAACACAAACAATTTATTGCAAATAGGCAAAATATTCCACTTAATTAAATATCAGAGAACTGAAAAACTTAAAACTTCAGAAAACTTAGAATTAGAACGTGAATGTACCAGACTAACAATTTGTTGGTTGTCGAACTTAAATTTTTTGAATGTTGAAAGCCATCAACGTGAGTGTGCTTAAGTTTAGATTTCGTAATAAGATTATGTAAAAAAACTTAAATGCGTTTACGATAATTATGATTAAGATTAGGATTTAGGAAAAATGTAGCTTATGTCACTCGGACCAATTGACCCCTCATTCATTAAAATCTAATAATTATTTAGACGCTATGGTGGAAAATACACAAAAAAAAAGAGCGATGGTGGCTGAGCGGTAGCATGTGCGCTTCGCAATCTTACGGCACCGAGTTCAATCCTCAGCCCTGCACCTATGACTAATCTAGTAAGTTATGTGCAGTTTCCGATGCCATCGCTCCGTGCCTCGGAGAGCACGTTAAGCCGTTGGTCCCGGTTGTCATACGAACATCTATGGCAATAATTACGAGCAGTCAGACGCCTGATAGAATCTGACGCCTGATCTAACCATCCCTGTTACTGGTTCCTTATGGGTTGCGAGGTCAGATGGCAGTAGCTCGTGTAATTCTGGTAGCTCGCCGCTACAGGTTAGATTAGGAGCCGACCCCAATAACAAATGGGAAAAGGTAAAGAGGATGATGATAAACTGCTAAAATACAACCTTTCTTGTTATTGCCGTAATCAAGCAAAAATGATCAATTTATAAATAAACCTGAGTACCTGATTAACGACTGAGCATCATTTTAGAATATGAGCCTGAAATTCCATGGACCACTAGATGTAGGGAATTTCGTGTAAGCGTAGCGAAGACTCAAATCTACTCCGCGCCGTAGAGCCACCCATCTTTGCTTTTATGCGTTGCTTAGGTATAATCCTCTAAGGGCAGAGCCAGTGATGCCGTTTTAGCGACTTTGTCGCTAGATCTAGCGGATTTTAAAAGTCTTCAGCGACTTTTTTTTCATTTTAGACCCCAGAAAAATAATCTAACGACATTTAGCGACTTTTTTGATGTCTATAATATTTATATAATGACCTAAGAATATACGTTCAACGTGCGTTCAACTTACTTGCCCAAATAATATTTTTAATTTATGGCAGGTTGTGTCAGTCAAAGTCAAACATTGTAACTGGCTACATTATGAGTATGTACTATTGGCGGCGTTCAATTCACGGGAAATCCCTTATTATAATGACATGCTCGAGGTTTGATGTTTCTCACACTTTCGTACGATAATCAGATCGCTAGCTTTTTCTTTCATTCTATCATTAATCACCGTGAAATAGAACATATTAGCGTAGCGCTCATAGCGAAGCACGACTAGCCGTTTCTAAAAACCGGGGGGGGTGATCGGTAAAGTTAAGCAACGTTCGCTGCAGTCACTACTTTGACGGGTGACCGCTACAGCAAAAAGTCGTATTTACAATTGAGCGCTACCGTCCTTCGGAGGGCACGTTACGCCGTCGGTCCCGGCTGTTGTCTTAAGACAATAGTCGTTAAGCCAAGTCAGAAGAATTTGGGCGGCCTAAAAATTCTGCCGCCAGGGCTGACCACTTGCCAACCTATACGAGAAGATGAAGAAGATAACATATTTACATTATTATGTTATTATTTACAGCCCAGAAATCTTTAATGATAATCTAGCGACTTCTAGCGGATTTTTAAAGTGATATTTTTTGTAAATCTAGCGACTTTTTCATATCTGTCTGGGGACTTTTATATTTATGAAACGGCAACACTGGGCAGAGCGCGTGTGTAGCGCCGAGTGGGTGCGACAATATATTGGCGACGTGTTAAAATATTTCATGTCGGTCAGAGACGTCTAATGTCGTTGCAGTTCCGTTCTTCAATAAAATATTAGTATACAACATGACAACACAATAATAAAACATTAACAAATACAGGGTGAATTTGAATTGGTATGTTATCCTGGAGGAGGGGTCTGGGACCATGATAGCCTAAAAGTTGTGAGAGCCTTACTTGAAACTGCGTGTTTCCAAACCTCCATACTAAAAAATAAATCCACTCACAAAATTGCACGTGCGATCGCTACGAGAGTTAACAAGATACTATAAATTCATTTCTAAACACAGGTCGTCAAACTCATTTAAGGTGGAACGTTTCACTAGCGCGGCAAATTCAAATTTTCTTGCGTTCTTTTGTCAATAATAGCTTAATTACTCAACGTGATTACATGATAACTAATTTTGCGGATAGAAATAGAATGTATCAATAAATTACGATTAAAAGTATCTCCTAGATATCATTGGTTTAGCGACAAATGGCAATAAACAATTTTCTTCTTAGTTTTTCAGTCTATTGCGCAAAATTAGTTTTCATGAAATCACGTTGAGTAATCAAGCTATTATTGGCAAAAGAACGCAAGAAAATTTGAATTTGCCGCGCTAGTGAAACGTTCCACCTTAAGTGCATTCGGTCAAGGACGAAGTTCAACCACCCAGCTGCGCTAGGGCTATCTTCGAAATCGTTTCGGTAAAATTATAACGTAAACTTCCCATGGCATTTCTTCAATGAAAAACTATTAATTTAGAAAAGTTGTAGAAGAAACTTTGTCTACCTTGGGGAGTAGATTTACCCCCTTTCGGGATAATATACCAATTCAAACTCAGGTATGTATATTGTATATAACATATTTTGTAGCAACAATATCTCGAAGCTCATCGTCTAATCATGGTAACAAAAGTTAAATTATGGTGACCATAAAACCATAATGGAATGGCTTCATACCGTAAAACCTTATATGAAAACGATAATAAAAATACATATTGGCTCGATGGCATGATTATAATACACCTAGCAGATAGTAGATTTTATCTAACTATTTATTAGCTATCATAAATATGACAAAATAAGTAATTGGTATGGAACAGGGGTCCAATTCTCGGAAAACGCAGCGTGTCGTGTTGTGTCGTGTCGTGTCGTGTGACCTTTCATTCATTCAGGACCCTAATTCTGTATGACCAATTTACGATTCCTTGCTTCGAAACCACGCAAATTCCTTGTCTTACATAAGAAATCTGCAAAAATCTATTCTCTATGAAATGAGAACGAAACCGCGCGAAATGAATGTGGAATTAACTGGGATTGGCGCGATTTGAACTGTCAAAAATCATATGTTCCACTGAGGCGCGTTCCGATACATGAACCCGTTGAAAGTTACCACCACTCATGTTAATATTAATTATTCAAAATAAAACTAATTTTAATGTCAAGTGAAGGTATTTCTAAAGGTTTTCTGTCAATTTTTAATAATTACCCATGGTTTCGTTATATCACAACATAAATAAGCCATTGCTTTATTTTAATTTTTTAGCGGTTTTGGGATGAGATATCCTTTAGTTCTAATTCGGAACGCACTCGAAGAATCCAAAACCTGTCATAGATAATTTGCCTTAGATTATACAGAATACAAAAATTGACGATTCCTTGGTGTGACACGATTTGAACAAGACACGATAACGACGTGGTTTCTGTATCGTGTGGAATCTGTGTTTTCATACAGAATTATGGCCCTGGTTTTGCTCGGCGATTCCCTGTGAGATAAATATCCAGAAAGAGGCGATCCGCAGGAGAACTAAAGTGACCGATATAGCTTATAGAATTAGCAAGTAAATTGCCATTTCTACTTGCTGCACCTAGAAATGGCAATGGGCAGGCCACATCGATCGTAGAACTGACAACCGATGGGGAAGAAAGGTTCTCGAGTGGTGACTACGAACCGCGAAACGCAACGTAGGCCTCCCACTAGGTGGACTGACGATCTGGTTAAAAACATGGGGATGGATGCAGGAGGCAAGCCAGCTGCTCAAAGTGGCGCTCTGTGGGGAGGCATATTCAACAAAACTATAATTGCACTCGAAATTATTTAATACTAGCTGCGCTCCGGTTTCAAAAAGTTGGTACCATATAATATTATCTAGCGTATATGCCGAGTAGTCCCGCCCCCTAATTACCTAACTCGCAACAGGTTTGCGACAGGCGTAAATCTCGCGGTGATTGCTGTCATACATCATTAGTGGTGTCGAGAATGTATGCTTCGCTACTGCTGTCGCATTGCTGTTGCAAATTTTACGTAATTACTCCGCGGGTCACTCAAGGCGTGTCTTGGGCGGCGACGCGACGCGACGGGGTGATGTCTGGGTGTTGTATTGTATTCTATGTATATATTTACAAATAAAAAGTATCTAAGAAATGAAATGAAATGAAATGAAAAGAAATAATTTATTGGCATAAATGGTACATTGTCATAGTAATCACATTTTACGAAAGTACATGTATGGACTCGTCATTAGGTTGTTTTATTTAAAGTTTTAATCATCGACAGAGATGCATTGTCATCGTTGTTTAAATTGTACATTAGTTTACGAGCATTAGTTAAGGCTGCTGTATACGCAGATCCACCACCTCGCTCGCGCACTGCGACATTTGTGAAGATATTAAATAACCGAACCCACTCACGCAGTCTCGCTATATCAGACAACTGGTATAGTTAATACTTACCTATACCAGCTAGGTTAGCATGGACGGTAGACAAAATTGTCTTTCCCCGTTTTTCGTCACTTTCTTCATACTTGCTTGGAGTAAAACAGGGGAAAGACCGTTTTGTCTACCGGCCGTGCTAACCCTACAGTTATCTGGTTCCCATAGTACAACCTATGCTTAGTTTGGGGCCAGATAGCGCTGTGTGAAATGTCCACACATATTTATTTATTTATAAAAAAATATGAGGCTTCGCACACGTATTTTGTTTTCGTGCTCTGTGGCCAGGAATCATTGCCATAATAAATATAGATAAATACTTTAAACAAAAACAGACCGAGATTTATAAAATCGTTTAAAAAATATCCTGCTCGTGGTTAAATTTCTTCTTTGATATCTAAACAACTAGTAACCGGCTAGCACTCACGTAATTTTAATCGAACAAACTCGACCGGTGTCTTCATGGAGTATGCGCGGCCACGGCGGCGGCTCTGCGCTGACTGCGGACCAGTAGGGTTAGCACGGCCAGTAGACAAAACTGTCTTTCCCCTGTTTTACTTCAAGCAAGTATGAAGAAAGTGACGTAAAACGGGGAAAGACAATTTTGTCTACCGTCCGTGCTAACCCAGCGGGGCCCGCGTCGCCCGCTGCGAGGGCGGAGCGGGGGACGCAGACCGCGGCGACAGGTGCTCAGTTGTAGGAGCAGCGGCGCACACGCATATGTCAGTGCCGCCGGTTACTAGTTGTTTAGTTATGAATACTACTCACGGTAGTTTCTTTGATATCATTGATATCTATAAAAGAAACCATTGTTTTTGTTTTGAGCAAGAGCATTGTAGCTAGTGAAATTACCGGGCAAATGAGACTTTATGATATGATCACACAGTCTAGTAATCTTACTATACTACAATGGCTAGTTGTGGCCAAGGCTTGTATAGTACTTTTCTCAAATAATGCGCGGAAATTAAAACTAAGTAGCCCCCCCCCCCCCCTCCTCTTGGTAGCCATGTCACGACAGATATGAGTTTTGTATGTAATTTGGCCGCTAAACCACGACAGTTATGGATTTTCATACAACTTTTGCCGGCCGCTGCTCGCCAGTACTGCAATTTCGATTAATCCCGAAGAAGGTTGTCAAAATCATACTCACATTTCCAAGCATGTTTGAGAAAACTATATTTATTTAGAGTTCCGAGTGATACTGCAATCTGTTATGGGCAGCCGTGACGCTTAACATCAGGTGAACGACTAGCTCGTCACTCGTCATTCATTTAAATAAAAAGAAATACCATCAGGTGTGACAGCGGGCAAATGGAAAATATTTTCAAACCCCCTGTATAGAACTTACCAGAGACAGTTGCGAACCCAGACGACATGACCACATGCAGTTCAGATGGAGTGAGGAGAGACAGGTACGGTTTGATCAGGAGCACTGACTCTGACTGGAAAAGATAAATGATATCCCTTTTAAATGAAGGAGATACCAGATAACAAACATAAAAAAAACACCATCGTGAACCTCCTCTTTATAGAGTCGGTTGTTAAAGGGAGTATCACGACTTCGATATCCTTAATTTCATACTGAGAAGCAATGATACACTTGGATGCCTATTTTTAGGGTTAAGGGTAAAACGGACTAAGGCTCCGCTGTCCGTCCGTCTGTCTGTCTGTCTGTCTGTTTGTCCGTCTGTCCGTCTGTCACCAGGCTGTATCTCATAAACCGTGATAGTTACGAAAGTTGACATTTTCACAGATGATGTATTTATGTTGCCGCTATAACAACAAATACCAAAAAACAGAATAAAATAAATATTTAAGGGGGCGTTTTTATAGATAATGGTACGGAACCCTTCGTGCGTGAATTCTACTCGCTCTTGGCCGGTTATTTTAATTGCTTATTAATTCGCATAAGGCGTTCAAACGTCAAAAGTGGAAGGTACCTAACTAGGGTGCGAGCCTCACCTTGAGCAGTTCTGGGAGACGAGGATGCTTCGCCGTAAAGGTCGGTACATACCAACAGCTGTTATAAAGAATGTCTTACCATGGCCTGGTAACGCTATAAAGGTAACACATACCAATAGTTATTGAAAGATATGTTTTTTTTATGTTAAGAGCGATAAACAAGCATACGGCCCGCCTGATGGAAAGCGGTAACCGCAGCCTATGGACATCTGCAACACTAGGGACGTTGTCGACGTATTGCCAGCTCAGTAAGGCTTTTCTTGATACCCTTTTTAAAAGAACAATGTGGCGACATACACGATCAATTCTATTGCGTCAATTAAATTGACGAGCCATTCGCGTTAATGCTTACACCATACAGGGAACCGAAAAATATTGCACAATACTATCCCACCACCATCAATAACATGGCACAATCATCAAACACTGATTAATTTAATTGACCCACTTACCATGCCGAGAAAGACGTTGCCAACAGCGATAACACTCTCGCAGACGGTCGTGGCGGTCGCAGCACGGAGCAGCTGTCCCAGCTTTAAGCAGAACCACTGGAGGGCTCCCCAGAAGAATAGCACCTCTACCAACATGCTGAAGAAGAAGATTACAGGCAGTGTCTGGAAAGGAAAATGGTTTTTCTTTCTAGTCTGGCAAGGTTCAAGTTAGAGCTCAGAGTTCACGTGGGATCAATGATTTTTCAAGTTATGTGCGGATTCGGTACTCGCTCTTACAACGGTGAAGGAAACTGGCCTGCGGGGCTACCGTCTAAGCCAATCGTAATCGATGAATGGGCTTCATTTCGTCATATCCGGCAAGTTGGCATTGTGTAACATCTCCATCCATGGGTTACCGTCTAAGCCAATCGTAATCGATGAATGGGCTTCATTTCGTCATATCCGGCAAGTTGGCATTGTGTAACATCAAAGACAATTTTGTTTACCGTCCGTGCTAACCGGGCAGCACAGCAGTGGGCTTAATACAGGCTGAGCTGATAATAAAATATCGTAGGGCAGGGCGTGTCTTGTGTTGGGTGTGTGTATAGCTCTTACAATTAGCAAGTTGAAATGGCAATGGGCAGGCCACATCGCTCGTAGAACTGACAAGCGATGGGGAAGAAAGGTTCTCGAGTGGCAACCATGAACCGGAAGACGCAGCGTAGGGCCCCCACTCGGTGGACCGACAATCTGGTGAAAGCCGCGGGGAGTCGATGGATGCAGGAGGCGAGTAGCCGCTCAAAGTGGCACTCTCTGGGGAGGCCTATGTTCAGCAGTGGACGACTCCAGGCTGTTGATGATGATGAGGGTGTGTCTATGAACTCCCAATACTTACACTAAACGCAAAAACCCCCTCTTGTCTCACAAGAAGATTTCCGAAAGCGAATTCAGCTCCTTCGACGCCGTACGCCAAGAAAGATGCCACCTGAAAAGGTAAACAATTCATGTGTAAATTCTTCAATATTGACGGAGAGCAGAGCGCGAGCGACGCTTCTAAATTTCAACTTGGGCAAAAATTACTTCGCATGTCTACCCGGCGGATGCTAGGCTGTTTTCCTTTAGACGCATTTCTCGGCTGCTCCTGGTGGAATTTTGTGAGGGTCGATAACAATAACAAAGATTATTATGTCGCTCCAGATTTTGGAAATTCAAAATAGCTGAGCCATGGGGATTGAAAACGTAAAAAAGAGTTTTTCAGTTTAAAGTTAGGCATATAGGTTTTGTAGGGGGTAATATCTGGAACTACTATTTCAATTCTTAAAATTCTTTCACGGGAGAAAGCTACTTTATTCCAGAGTAACATAGGGTATGTTTTATTGTGATTATAATTATTGCTGTATCTATCTTCACGTTACATCTTTAGAACAAAACAATTGAAAGGCATTTTAAATTCATATCAGTCTAGGTACCTATTTTTAAATAGATTCTGAGCGAAGGCAGAAGCTAGGAGATCAAGGAACTAACAAGAAAAATAAAAAAAACTAACCTTATCAGAGAAGCACTGCAGTGCAATCCGTCCAGCATCCCATCTGATGAAGAGCAGCCCGAATATGAACTGCAGCAATAACCCTGAGAAGACGCTGCGCCAGTTTATGCGGCCAGGGTGCTTCGAGAATAAGAATCCTGGAAGGAAGTTATCTTCATAAATATCAGCCGAAAAAACTTTACTGCATGACATTGACCATGACCTTGACCATGACCATGACCATGACCGTGACCATGACCATGACCATGACAACGACAATGACAATTACAATGACTACGACTACGGTTAAGGCTATGGCTAACACTATGGCTATGACTATGACTATGACAATGACCTTACCAAGTAGCATAATTACGGAGAGGCCCAGCAGTGAGATCAGCCTCGAAGGTTCGTCTCTCGTATCGAAATACAGGAGGAGCACAATAGCGAGCAGGATCCCCGCGCAGAGGCCGTATTTGAAAAATCTGTGGTTATTTAATTAAACTTGATAAATACAGTAATTGTTCTTCTTTTTCTTTACTCCCAGATTTTTCATTCGTCTTGTACATCATACCAGTTTCAAGATTCATGGTTTTTTCCCGATATTCTCACGTAGGTCTATTGCTTTTCTCACCATTTCTTTTTCTCTTGAGATAAGTTCCAATGCTTTAAAAAAGCACAAAACAGTCCATTCCATTTTTGTAATGTGATGTTTGAGTTGGTGTTAGTGTGAATGTGGGTGTCAAAGTGAGAATATGGTGTGCGTGTGCGTGTGGATTATGGGTGTGTGGATGTGAGCGTGTGGGTTTTAGTGTGGGCCGTCTTGGACGAATCATTCGTCCAAGGGGCCGTTGCTGCCAGTGAGATTTTATCTCTTTTCTCTATGAAACTAGACTCTAACGAAAAACGCTCTAAGAAACTCATAGGTTAGTAAATTATTTGAGACTCGGCTACAGAGCCTCGACCATAGACGCAAAGTTGCCAGTTTATCGGTCTTTTATCGAGTGCATTTTAGAGAGTGCGCACTGGAGTTGATTAACCTGATTCCACCATCACCATTCCACCATCGGACAACCAGATGTACGAAAAAACGCCATCGTTACATGGTTAACATCCCGCACGTGCGGACAAAGCGATTTGCTTCCACGTTTATCATGCGAACAGCCAAAGAGTGGAACGCTTTGCCATCGTCTGTATTTCCCGAAAACTACAAACTTGGAGTCTTCAAATCGAGAATGAACAGGTATCTTCTAGGCAAGCGTGTTACTTCCTAGACCGCATCGTCATTTACCATCATGTGAGATAGTGGTCAAGCGCAAGCATATCAATCAATTAAAGAAAAACAGTATAAATCGAAAACACTAGAGTAAATACTTACGTATTCTTCCACCATTTCTCCGTCGACGCCTCAACTTTGGTCCAAATATTTGCCTCAAACCATTTCCCGAAATATCTCTTGACCACGTAGAAGTATATCAAAAAGAAATATACGATCACGTAGAGAGCTATGAGACTTCCAAAACCGTGGCATAACTCTAGGGGTCGATTTACTGAAACATACAAAAATTGCTTTAAAATACTTAATCCCTAATCCTGTTCCAGTTATCCCCACACCTATAGATTTTGTAATTATTATTAAGTCATCTAAAATAAATTATCACACTTAACATTATAAAGCTGAAAGTTTGTATGTGTGTGTATGTTTGTTTCTCCTTCACGCTCAAACGGCTGGACGGATTTGGATGAAACTTGGAATATAGATAGCTTACTACTTTTTATCCGCCGGTGAAACCGTGGGGCGCAGCTAGTATGACATAAAATTACTAGGACTTTTCTGCAATGTTCCTCTAAGTAGGTACCTACCACAAGTTTGCCAGTTATTCTGCCGCCAAGCAGTAGTGTGCAAGCACTACTGTGTTCCTGATTGAATGTCATTGTAGACAGTGAAGTTAATGGGCAAATGAGATTTTATGACCAATGTCACAGTCTAGAAATCTTGTTAATAGACTGTGTGATGGATGTCTCAGAATGACTTGCGCAGTGCGCAGTGCCACGCGAAACTTTAATTTAAAGGTCCGAGTGACACTACAATCTGTTATACGTATAACACAAATTCGTCACGTTAGTCGATTACATAAAAAAATAACTTACCATAAGATATATAGTAATATAAACATCCAGCAAAATATCCAAAAAATACACCGTGCATAACAAAATATAATATGATATGCACAGACTGGTTGTTCTTCTTGAAGAAGTCGTCAGTCGAGCTACCCACTTGGGTCAGGGTCGTTTCGAACCATCCTTTAGGCTCGTAGTCTATGAACTCGTGGGTTATCTGAAACAATAAATCCTTTAAAAACACTAAAATTAATTGTAAAAATCCATTGATGGATCTTTGATTTTTTTCAACATCATCATCGCAGCCTGAAGACTTCCATTGCTGAACATAGGCTTTCCCCACAGAGCGCCACTTTGAGCAGCTGCTCGCCTCCTGCAACCATCGGTTCCAATATCGGCTGCGACTTCAATAGCCTTAACTTCATTGAGGCTATTGAAGTCACAGGCATTCATTACTTGTAGGTATTTTTTTCAGTTGCATATTTCAAAACTACACTGTATCTATTGATGCAAAGAGAGACCTGCCTCAGTCATCGTTTCATGCATTCATCCTTTGCCCTATCTTTTTTCCTTTCACGTATTTCTTCCTTTGGACAGGGTTTAGGGCGTAAAAATAAAGTAACTAACTAACCCGCGGGGTAATTACGTAAAATTTGCAACAGCAATGCGACAGCAGTAGCAATGCGACAGCAGTAGCGAAGCATACATTCTCGACACCACTAATGATGTTGACAGCAATCACCGCGAGATTTACGCCTGTCGCAAACCTGTTGCGAGTTAGCTAATTAGGGGGCCGGGCGAAACTGGGGCGGGTCAACTAATCTTTATATTATATATAAAAACTAGTTAAACAATGCGGTAAAAATCCTATATGTTAATCCAGCGTAAAAGCTATCTACATTCCAAATTTCATTAGAATCGGTTAAGTAGTTACGGAGATAGAAGGTAACAAACATTCACACACACATACTTTCGCATTTATAATATTATATATTCATATTCATATTCATTTATTGTGCTCACCTATAATACAGACTAGATGTACATGTCAGGTTGTCTTCAGGATCAATATATGTGCCCTGTAAGGGCGCTGCACATTTACATTTACATTTATTAGTAGGAAGGAAGTAGGATGAACCCCTATTTCTCCCTTGTCACGCTTTAGCTTGAGAACGGCTTTACCGATTTCATTCATCTTTTTTTAAAATGTTTTGTAGTACTTCGTAGAAGGTCGGACTCATCCTGTCGAAGGGAAGATGGAAGGGAAGGGGAAAAGATAAGGAAAAGGATGAATGCCTTCCTTCGCCGGCCCATCCATTTATCCTTTTCCCCAATCTTTTTCCCTTTTGCTTCCCTGTATACCCATAAACAGGGCTAAGGCGTAAAACTAATTAACCCGTGCGAAGCTGAGGTGGGTCAACAAGTACATGATAGAATGACAGCATTCTTATTAATTACCTCTCCACTCTTTGCTCCTTTATTTTTTGCTACGTCTCCCAATTCAACGCCTTCTGTCGAACCCGATAACTGAAAATGAACATTTATAAAATCTTACAACGAGATTAACTTTTCCGGTGGGAATTAGTATCGATCTAGATGTTAGGTCAACTTGTTTTATTGTAGTACCTTTATCAAAATTCCATCTAAGTACGTAGGCAGTCAATTGTTTTTTCTCTAATCTGTGATTCCAACAATGCATTTTCTGTTGAGAGTTTCGAACGAAACCTTAGTCGGCTGCTTAGTCCGTACAAAAACATAGTCCTAAAGGTTTTAGCAAGTGGGCATGTAACCATAGCTCATTTGGGATTAGGAGAGCTTCTAATCCGGTGAGTTGGAAGGCGCGGGTTCAAATCCCGCTCCTTGCTAACATTTTAATATCTTTGTAAAAGCGTCTCATTGCAAAAGAAAGGGTAGGTAAGTATTTACCTTGAAGTCCCGTTATTTTGCCAAACCTTGTATTATAGACAACTTTACGACCTAGGTATTACCTATATTATTACGTATCGAATTTACGTATAGAAAAGAAACAGAGCTGTGTAAAATACGATCCATACAATTTTCTCAAGGCCACTGCGATAAAACATCGAAGATGTTTAGAAAAGGCTTAAACAATTTATATTCCGTATTTCCCAAGTTATAATTAAAAAATAAAGCGAGGATAAATGATAATCGACGTGTCAAGTTATATTTGCTCCATAAAAAAGATTTCGAAACAAAGGCGTTGACTTTTATCCTTCTGGCTTCTATCTTCATGTAGCCTCAATTTATGCATATTTTTTAGGGGTCCGGACCCTATTACTAAGGCTCCGCTGTCTGTCTGTCCGTCTGTCGCCAGGCTGTATCTCATGAACCGTGATTGTTAGACAGTTGAAATTTTCACCGATGATGTATTTTTGTTGCCGAAACAAATGCTAAAAAACAGAATAAAATAAATATTTAAGGGGACTCCCATACAACAAACGTGATTTTTTTGCTCGTTATTATATATAATGGATGACGTGCGCAGTGCAGTGTCACGCGGAACTATAATTTAGAGTTCCGAGTGATACTGCAATCTGTTATGGGCAGCCGTGACGCTTAACATCAGGCGAATGACTAGCTCGTCATGCCATTCAGTAACATAAAAAATTGTACGGAACCCTTCGTGCGCGAGTCCGAGTCGCACTTGGCCGGTTATTTTATATCTAGAAAATTAAAAACTACGGGTCTGTTATTTTTTATCTAGGAAAGTACTTAACTTTTATTTTTATAACTCTGTTTTTTAGACTAAAAAGAAGAAGATAGATAGATAGATTTTTTATAGAAGAAGATAGTATAAATTACATGTATTTTTAAGTATGGCCAATAAAGTGTTAGAATGATTTATCAGACTTGTAAAACATTGACATTGTAATTACTGTGTATTAAAACAGTCGGAAATATATTTACATTTAATAAAATTAATAAAAACTGAGGGTCAACAATTTTAAATGTTGTCTAACTTGTGACAATGGGCGACCTTATCGCTAAAAGCGTTCTCTTTAAGCGATTCATAACAATGTAACAGGAACAATCTTGGAAAATTCTTGACCTTACCTTAGTGTCCAAATCAATATGAACGCCTCTCATTTTAAAATTGTAATAATCACTAAAGAAGGTCAAAGTTCTAATAATTTAATGTTAATTATTAATTGCATTTAATAAGTTTAGCTATGTTATATGAAGCGACAATAGCATCTGGCCTGCCTACTAATATGTAGGGTGTATATATATAGTAAACTGTACAATTGTTTTCAAAATAATAATTGCATAGCGATTGTTCATACAACGACTTATTGTAAACAATATTTGTAGACATTATTTTTAATAAGTATCTAAATGGTTTGTCACTAAGTATTAGTTACGAGTATCTATATATTATGCAATTAGTTACCTGCTTGGATTATCTACCAACGTTAATTCGCTTGTACTAGTTATATATATTGGTTATATCGTCGCTCGTATGACTAAAGGTCCTATCTCATTTTTGTTCATTGTTCTGAAAACGCGTTTTAAGGTTTTGACATTTCTAACTTTCAGATAGTTTCGTTCCTTGCAAGTCCAGCATATTTATTTTTATATGCTTTTGTAGATTGTAGATAATTTCAAGTACTTTAATTACACGTTGAAACTTTTAACCTGTTTGCATTCTAAATACCTGTTTTGATTAATCAAAACAGATAGGTCACTTAGTGAAAACTTTGTTTTATTTAAAATAAGCTGTCTGTTTTTAGTTACGACTTTTTTTAGACTAAGTATGGAAATAAATATACAACATTTATGTTGTTAATGCTTTATTAGTGTGTTTGTTTTTTTTAGTAAGTTTGAGTAAGTTTAATGCTACAATACTGTATTTAATTCAACACAACACCATAACTTTACCAAGTACCTAACAATAAAAAACTACTTAATCAGCCTCATTTTGAGGTTGCAATAGGTAACTGAATGCTATGAAGTCTTAATTGTAATAATATTTAATTACTTAATTAATTAATTAATAATTATCTTGTGATCCAAAATGTTAAGAGGTACAATGATTAGTCAGATGGATAGTGAATTAATTTTGCGTTGACTAACATAGCGGTCCTAACTCAAAACAGCCAAAAAGTGAGATAGGACCTTTAGTCATACGAGCGACGATATGTGTCATTGGTCAATCTGTTGCTCTCGACTTATAATATATTGCTCTCGACTTATAGTATATTGCTCTCGGCTCATAATCTGTTGCTCTTTGCTTATAATATCTCGCTCTCGACTTGATGTTGCTCTCGACTTTTAAAAACACAAGCAACAATTGAGCGACATGCCAAGAAGCTTATTAACGATGAGAGACTAGGTAAAGGGAGAATTCAAAGTCTTGAACACAGGCAAGGTCGCCGGTCTGTCGGTCTTCTATCGGTTACGTTTTGGAGAGTGTGCGCATGCCCTTCATCAGCTCATTCCGTCATCCCCTTTCCATCATAGAACTACAAGGCTTGGTGATTCTTCACATACTTACGTCGTTAGTGTACCACAAGTCCGCACTAAGCGTTTTGCTGAGTCATTCATAGTCCGAACGGCCAAGGAATGGAATGCTCTTCCAGCAGCAGTGTTTCCTCCTGGGTATAACCTGGCTCTTTCTGAGTCAGCAGTGAATAGGCATCTTATGGGCAAACATGCTCCACCTTAGACAACTTCGTCACTTATACAATCAGGTGAGTTGTTGTCAAACGTATGCCCATTTTAGCATTAAAAAACCTGTTGCTCTCGACTTATAGTATGTTGCTCTCGGCTTATAATATGTTGCTCTCGACTTACTACCTACTACTTGTTGCTACCTACCTATATAATAAGATAGAGCCAAAAGAAAACCGACTTCAAAAAAAGAAGGTGGCTTACGTAAATTAGGTGCAAGCAGGAAACGCACACGATTTGAACAGATGGAAACTACCCCGATTTGACTACAGCAAAAAACTGTTTCGAGTGCCTAAATGAGTGCGGTAAGTTAAAAAAACGTTTGAGGACGTGCCCCATCTTTTCTTATTTACATCTCTATGCACTTTTAAGGACACTGTACATTTTCAATAGAAAATAGATTTTTTTTTGTTTTCCTAGGGTGCCTAATTATTATTACGCACTCTATTTATATTACAATCTAGCCATCTATTTGGCTTATAAGTAATTTTAATTTAACCTAAACTTCTAATAGAACTATCTGAGAATGTGTCCAATAACACTTTTCTTATTGTCTCTAATAGGGTGAAGACACATTGTTCTTGTGTTCTTTCTATGTAGCACTTACACTGCACCACATTACATTCATCATTATCATCATCGCCTGAAGACGTCCACTGCTGAACATAGGCCTCCCCCAGAGCGCGCAACCTTGAGCGGCTGCTCGCCTGCTGCATCCATCGGCTCTCCGCGGCTTTCACCAGATCGTCGGTCCACCGAGTGGGGGGGCCGGCCTATGCTGCGTCTTCCGGTTCGTGGTCGCCACTCGAGAACCTTTCTTCCCCATCGGTTGTCAGTTCTATGTGGCCTGCCCATTGCCATTTCAACTTGCTAATTCTAAGAGCTTTATCGGTCACTTTACATTAATGAGTAGTTAATACATTATAGCACTACAATAACTCAAACGGTTTTGTTCTTTAAAAATAGAAATACTATCATAAACATACTCACCGACTTCGACCGATCAGGATTAGGCACGTCGGCCATGTTTTCAATGTTGTCAACTTAGGTTTAAAACGACTAGATAGCACACACAAAGGTTTGTGTCCGTTCAAACGACTACGTGATAACAGGTAGCGCACTTTTAATCGGCAATATGTGGACTGTCCACTCCATTGTGCTGTAACAAAAGAAACAAGTCGCGTATCAATATTAGTAACTAGCTGTACCCTGTGGTTTCACCCGAGGATAAAAAGTAGCATGTGTGTTAATCCAGTGTATCAAATCAAATCAAATCAAATCAAATAATCATTTATTGACATAAAAGGGTTTATACATCTTATTGAGTCCAAAGACTCCCGAACTAGTGAGAACACTGTATTTCAGGAGCCAAGGCTTCTCCCATTCTTTGACTTTTATTATTATGCCATATTATACTAAAATATTACTAAATTTATAGTTTTATTTTAACTTTAAAATAAACAATAAAAAGAAAAGAAAAATGCTGGTTTATTGTAAGTGCCCTTGTGTGTGCGTGAGGGTATTGAAGTAGTGTGATGTCAGTGTGGGTCTGCGAGTAAGTTAGTAAGTGGGTGTGTGTGTGTGTGTGTGTGTGTGTGTGCGTGTGTGTGTGTGTGTGTGTGTGTGTGTGTGTGTGTATGTGGGTGTGTATGTGTATGTGTGAGAGTGTGTGTGTGTGTGTGTGTTTGTGTGCGCGTGAGAGTGGGTGAGTGAAGGTGTGTGAGTGTAGGGTGAGACACATACATGCTTTGTGTGTGTTTCTGGAGAACGTGAAAGCGAGAAGGAAAGTGTGTAAGGATCATTTTGTATAATGTGTCAGTCGTATAAATAAATATGTAATAATAAGTATGTAGCAACGTTAAAAATAAACCTTTTAAAAGCTATCTCTGTTCCAAATTTCATCCAAATCTGTCCAGCCGTTTGAGCGTAAAGGAGTAACAAACATAGGTACACACAAATACACACACACATACAAACTTTCGCCTATATAATATTAGTGGAGTGATTAAGAATATGGCAACTCCTCTATGATAGCTTGATAAGCGTCCGTGGCGTGGGGATGCCTATGTTCAGCAGTGGACGTCTTCAGGATGATGATGATGATGATGGTGATTAGGAAACCATCAGCAGTATTATTTACTAATCCATTTGGCGAGCGATGGACTGCATTATGGAATGGGAAGGCGTACGATGGTGAAAACGATATATTTACAGTATAAATTCACAGAATTCATGCAAAAACTAAACAAAATAAAATAAACACAATCAACGACAGCACGTAACCAAACCTAAAAACCAACCACAGAGTACCTTAAAACCAACTTTCCCTATATACACAGAGCAATTTTCTGGGAATTCTGTGACACAGAGTATATAATACCTATTATAACAAAGTACTCTGTGAAACCAACTTGCTATTATGACATAAAGAGAAAAACATTTAAAAAAAGAAAAAGAAAAGGCCTACATTCGGCCAGTCGCCAACCAGTGGCATCATCAGTTGGAAGAGGTCTAGAGTCATAAAATGCCACTTTGGACGCTTATCATAGGGGGTTGCCATAATGCCACGCTTGGCAGGTTGCTTGTTGATCGCAGATTTTAGTATACCGATGAGAATGCTGTTGTCCATTCTCTGGATATTCTCTTAGCCGGCTTTTACGGCACTTCTAAAGTCTGGTTTTCTTCCCGCATTTTGTGAAGTAAAAGGTCTGTGGACCTTCTTTTTTACTAGCTCTTCTTAACCCATGGGCAGGTCACATTTGGAGTACTGTTTTTTAGGCACAGCTAAAAATAATTCATTCTGTATTTGAAGGTATTTTAAAGTAGGGACGTGAAAAAGGACCAGTGGCGTTGCTAATATTTAAATGACAAAAAAAAAATTTTGACGATCTGTGCCGACATTACAGCGTTACTTCGAATAGGGGCCTGGCCATCAAAAGTGGGAGGTAGCTGGCTCAGGGGCACCCCTGGGGTGCGAGCCTCGGCTTGAGCCGTTGCCGGGATAAGAGGATCGAGAAGGCAACGTCCACTGGATGAGTGGACTCTATGGAAAGGCTACGTCCACTGGAAGAGTGGACCCTATGGAAAGGCTACGTCCACTAAAAGAGTGGACCCTATGGAAAGGCTACGTCCACTGGAAGAGTGGACCCAATGACCACTCATAACAGTTATAGTATCACTCGGAACTCTTATAAAATTTGCGTGACACTGCACATGCGCACGTCCTCCTGAAACATCTGCACAGTCTCAATAAGATTATTATACATGTCAAAAAGTCTCATTTGCCCAGTAACTATTTCTTCAGCGTCTTTGTTTAACGATACGTACAATCTGGAGCTCTTCAAGTCGTGAGTGAATACCTAGGTGTCTTCTAGGCAAGCATGTACCATCGTCGATCGCATCGTCACTTCCCATCAGGGGAGATTGCGGTTAAATGCGGGCCTATATAGTTGTAACAAAAAAAACCTTCACTAGCTACAGTGCCCTTAAACCTGGAACACTTGCTTGCACATTACTGCTTGGCGGCAGAATAACAGGTAAATGGTATGGCGGGTAGGTTTATGCACGAACGATTAGGTATAGGCACGAAGAAAAGTCCTACCACCTAGAAAATAAAGTTAGAAAAAGAAACAATTTATGTCACGTTAAAATAGAGATACAGTTATGTATACCTATATAATTCAAGCTAATCAAGTAATACAAGACTAGGAAGCCGAATCCGAGATTATTCAAATAATTACCAGATAACAAATTCAAATATGATAAGCGACGCTTATCTACCGTTGCGTATGCGCATGAAATATGGCTAGAAGATGTAACTGACGTATCATAAAGACGACGATGGACTGGTCATCATCATCATCATCATTATCATCATCGGGAAGGCTGTGTTCGTAAGCTGGAGAAAGAATGCTTCATAAAATGTCGCGACCCGTCAAAAAAAATATTGTAGTAGAAAGTTACTTTAAAGAATACCTAATGACAACATATATAAAAATTGAAAAATTACTACAATAATATTATACAATACTTATAAAATTGTAAATACGCACACCCACTCCCCACCTTCCCACTCACCACCGCGTGGTAAGGTTTCCAGAATAATAATACCTCCTCAGTATTTTGGTCTCCTGGTACTTTCATACCTTAGATACTCTATAGATAAACTAACTGGGACTAGTGGGTCTGAAATACGTCACTGTCCCGTGGGAGTAATGAGTCAAAATAGTGGCAGTTGTCCCATCACGGGACAACACAATGTAGTGGGATAAACTCATTAATACACTACTTTATTAGGTGGTAGGACTTTTCTGCAAAGTTTGTCTAGGTAGATACCACAGCTTTCCCGGTTAGCCAAGCTTACTGTATTCCTGTTTGAAGGGCATTTTAGCTAGTGAAATTACTGAGAAAATGAGACTTTATGACCTGATTTCACAGACTAGTACCTACCTAAAGACTAGACTGTGCTGATGTCTCAGGGTGACATACACAGTGCAGTATCACGCGAAACTTTATACCTTCCGTTACTATACGTTCCGAGTGACCTTGCAACTATTATGGGCGGCCGTGTCGCTTTAACATCAGGGTAACGACTAGCTCGTCACGTCATTCATTAACATGGATAAAACAGAGTGATGCTGACGATGATGATGATAGATAAATTACCTCATTAGGGGGGTAAACCAAAGATAAAATATAGGGCAAGACGTCACAAGAAAAAAATGCCTGGCCTTATCATATAGGTAGGTAAATTCTTCGTGACACAAGTTTTTATCTTGCAATAAATATTTGCTGTTATCTTTACAATAATTATTATCATATCTGTATAACACGTATTTAAACAATAATCTTTGATATCCCTTGATGATAAAATTATTATTAAGTTTTTTTTTTATTCATGTCAGTAGATAGTTCTTTCTACTTTATGTAACTAATTTGTACTAATTAAAACCAGATGCAGTTTTTTGACGCATTATTTTGTGTGTATGCCTATTATCTGAGTTTGAATTGGTATGTTATCCCGAAAGGGGGGACTGGGACCATGATAGCCCACAAGTTGTGAGAGCCTTACTTGAAACTGCGTGTTTCCAATCCTCCATACTAAAAAATAAATCCACTCACAAAATTGTTCGTGCGATCGCTACGAGAGTTAAAAGATACTATAAATTCAATTCTAAAGACAGGTCGTTAAACTCATTTAAGTGCATTCGGTCAAGGACAAAGTTCAACAACCCAGCTGCGCTAGGGCTATCTTCGAACGTACACTTTACATGGCATTTCATCAATGAAAAACTATTAATTTAGAAAAGTCGTAGAAGAAACATTGTCTACCTCGGGGAGTAGATTTACCCTCTTTCGGGATAATACCCCAATTCAAACTCACCTTGTATAATAAGTACAGTCAGTCTATGTGGTTCACTCAAAAAAATACAACAGAATACCTACTTAACCTACCTGCTCCTTTTTTGAAGTAGGTTAAAACATGAATCGATTTCAATGCAGTTTCCTCATTTTGTGTTTTATGGTTTGGGTTTTTACGTCGGTGCCAACCCGTAACATAATTACTTTTAATATCATGATAGCAATGTAGTTATCATAAATATCACATCATCAGTGTCAGTAATGTATTCAACTGGAACGCACGTGTATTATTTGCCGCCACTGCACCGGCGGGGTAATTACATAAAATTTGCAACAGCAATGCGACAGCAGTAGCAATGCGACAGCAGTAGCGAAGCATACATTCTCGACACCACTAATGATGTATGACAGCAATCACCGCGAGATTTACGCCTGTTGCAAACCTGTTGCGAGTTAGGTAATTAGGGGGCCGGTTGCATTGATACTCACTATCAATCTATCAATTTATTGATCTGTTAGGGTTCAGCACTACACCGTACAGTCGGGAATCCACAGACATCTAATATTATACAGTAAGTATACTTACTTATAGACTACTCCGTCGACGACGTACTACGTTTCACCCCGTCGTCGCCGCCCAAGACACGTCTTGAGCGATCCGGATGATCCTATAGCAGCCGTTGTGTCGGCTGCGCTAGGATCACCGGATCAGTCTAGCCCTCCTGGCTCAGGTACCGCTTTCGGCACCGGTATAGGTTACCAGCGTAACACAATCAGACACCGACCCCGCCGGCGAGGTCGACGTACCCCCCGTAGGTTAGCTAGAACGGTCGCGACTTTCCATAGGGTCCACTCTTCCAGTGGACGTAGCCTTCTCGATCCTCTTATCCCGGCAACGGCTCAAGCCGAGGCTCGCACCCCAGGGGTGCCCTTGTGCTAGTTGTCTCCCACTTTTAACGGTTGGGCGCCTTAAGCGCCTGCCCTCCTGCCCGGTGACGCTGTAAAGGTCGGTAGAGACCAACAGCATTAGCCCGTTCAAAAAAAAAAAAAAAAAAAAAGAAAAAAAAGACGTACTACGTTTACTTAGATGTCTGTGTCTGTGCGGGAATCGCTGGGGTAATTACGTAAAATTTGCAACAGCAATGCGACAGCAGTAGCAATGCAACAGCAGTAGCGAAGCATACATTCTCGACACCACTAATGATGTATGACAGCAATCACCGCGAGATTTACGCCTGTCGCAAACCTGTTGCGAGTTGGGTAATTAGGGGGCGGTTTCATTTTCATTTTTAACCCTTTCCCAAAAAGGAAAAATAATAAATCCTAATTCGATTTTATTTTAAATGTTTTTAATTTCAGGACTCCGTCATTTATATACCAGTTTGCAAAGTATATTTTTTTTATTTTAAACGATATAAGTACTTTCAGATTAGTTCCATAGAAGTTTCATCAAAATCTGTTAAGTAGTTTGGTTTTTAAATCAAAATAACTGGAAAAATATGTCATCAAGTGTTTTGGATATTTATAAAGTAACTACGTTTATTCAAAAGGTCCTCATGCTCGAGCGGAATTTCTTGGCAAATTGCATCAATTATTACGACTCGGCATGACTTTGTATGACCACAACAAAACTGGCTTCAAATATTTTACCTTCAATGCAGGTTTGACTCCAAAATATATACCAAGCCAACCTCGATACACACGGCACGGTTTTCAATACTCAGATAAAAGGTGTTCACGTAATACATTCACTTATTGTATATTCGCGAAATGTAAACCGTTTAATTGGTGTCATATTATGGCACCGTACAACGTTCGCGCGGTCAGTGCTCCTGCTCTGTGAGAAGAGCTCCCAGAAAATTATTTAGAACTAGTTGACCCGCCCCGGTTTCGCACGGGTTAATTAGTTTTACTGTTCAAATTACAGTTACTTAATACTTTTTACTGGCAACATATATATATTATGTCCTGCAAGTATGACGAAAAACCGAATATAACAGAGCATTGCAAATATGACGCTTATCTTTTTAGCACAAGTGAGCAAAGGCTGATTTGGCGCACAGATTAGAGAAAAAAACAATGTTACTCTGTGATTTGGCGCAAGGAACTCGGCGCAAACGGGCCACAGACCACAGCCACCGGTGGCTGTCGTGCGCCACCGCCATACTCAAAGAGTATAGTTAAAGGAGGCCATACTTTCGCAGCAGTAGCGGTAGCAGTATAGTAGATATCTGTGAGCGGTAGCGTGCGACAGTCATCGGTGTTTATGTAATCCAACGCGTGGCAACGCCGCGGGCAGCAGCTAGTAGACAACAATCGTACTCCCATTACTTTACTTCTATCAGAATAATATTAAGGATACTTTTTATCCCAAACACACTAATCGCTCGTAGAACTGACAACCGATGGGGAAGAATGGTTCTCGCACAGTTCTCGAGTGGCGACCACGAACCGGAAGACGCAGCGTAGGCCCCCCAATAGGTGGACTGACGATCTAGTTAAAACCACGGGGAGCCGATGGATGCAGAAGGCGAGCAGACGGTCAAAGTGGCGCTCTTTGGGGGGAGTGGACGTATTTAGGCTGTAGATCATGATGATGATGATGATGATGGTCTTTTACACTTTAGATACTACATAAGTAATACCTAACGAGCAAGTTTTTTACAAAAGGTAGTACAATGGGTGGTCTTATCTTCCAGACAACCTATTTTTCCTTTCAGGCAGAATCCTAAAATGTTGTGCTGAATTTTATGAAGACTTATGCAAAATAATGATACTTTCATGTTTTATCCAGTGACTGCAAACGTAATGCAAATTTGCCTACTGAAAATAAAAAAATTAATTCAAAATTTAAAATATTAATTGTTTATGAAATGATTACTTGTTTTATTTCTTACCTCTTAATAATTTTTATTATAATCACACAACAACTCCTCTCACGTGTCTTTAGATTAAAAACCACACAAATGCAAGTATCACCGATAAATATTCGAACGAAATTAAATTTCATAAAATCCAAAATGGCTGCGCGAGCGACCGCTATGAAGTAACGCGGCAAACTGATAAAGGAAAAGGTTTTCCTTGATTTGTCAACAAACGAAGTTTGCTGCATTGCTGTAGTACCTATATCTCAAAGATTAAATCATATATGTATATTTTTCGTTTCACCGGAACGTGACTCATTGTGATTTTAAAACGGGTTTTTTAAACAATATTATTAGCTTTTCCTAGGGATATTAGGGAAGGAGCGATGGCGGCCGAGCGGTAGCATGTGCGCTTCGCAATCTTACGGCGCCGGGTCCGATCCTCGGCGCTGCACCAATGACTTGCCTAGTAAGTTATGTGCAGTTTGCGATGCCATCGCTCCGTGCCTCGGAGAGCGCGTTAAGCCGTCGGTCCCGGTTGTCATAAGAACATCTATGGCAATCTTTACGGGGTATCGTGTGACTGACGCCTGATAGAATCTGACGCCTGGTCTAACCATCCCTGTTACTGGTTCCTTATGGGTTGCGAGGTCAGATGGCAGTCGCTCGTGTAACTCTGATAGCTCGCCGCTACAGGTTCGATTGGGAGCCGACCCCAATAACAAATGGGAAAAAGGCAAAGAGGATTATGATTAGAGAATAACTAACCCGAGAGGCATACTGTAATTCTGCTATAGGTATAGGCTGAACTTAGTGGTTACAGAGTTTCACAAGGGCACTGTAACCTTAATGGGTAGCATGTAGCATTAATTAATAGTTCAGAAAACAATTCTTTTACATAGTCACGTCATTCGATTACAAAGAAAACATATATGTAAAAATAACATTTGACGGCCTCCGTGGTGTGGTGGTTGAGCAGGTCGGCTCATAACCCGGAGGCGGCGGGTTCGATTCCCACGACAGGACAAGTATTTGTGCTCAGGAAAAAAAAGCGCAAATACTTACTATACTATACGTTTAATAGGTGGTGGGACTTTACTGCAAAGTTCGTCTAGGTAGGTACCACCGCTTCGCCAATTATTCTGACGCCAAGCAGTAGTGAGCAAGCACTACTGTGTTCCGGTTCGAAGGGCATTGTAGCTAGTGAAATTACTGGGCAAACGAGACTATGATCTGATCACTCAGCCTAGTAATCTTATTACTAGAGACTGTGTGTAGTCTCAGGATGACGTGCGCAGTGGAGTGCCACGCAAAACTATATTAATTTAGAGTTCCGAGTGACACTGCAATCTGTTACGGGCAGCCGTGACGCTTAACATCAGGCGAACGACTCGTCAAGTCATTAATTTGCATAAAAAAAGCAAAAAACTTGTTCTGTGTGTGGGACGTGGGTGTTGTGGGAGCATGGTCCTCGTAGTTCCTGGGTCCCTAGATACAGGGGATCCTAGTTAGGGTCCAGGATCTATGTATGTGATCGTTGGGCGTTATTATAAATATGATTTACTTAATAAGCTATCAATCAACGTAACGTACCTGTATACCTACTTGATAATTTATATGTAGGTATCTGGATACCTATTCCTTTCTTAGGTAGCGCCGCATTACGGCAGTCCTCAGTGATCGCTTGGCCTAAAGTAAATATAGGAATTAATTAAGTACTTCATTAGAATTTTTTTATTCTGCATTGTGCCTGGGCCCTTTATTTTAGGGGCCCAACCAAAGATTATAAATCCCGTTGATAGCTCGTGAACATAATTTCTCGTACAAACACGACTCACCTGCGCGGGCAGGTAGTTGAGCCAATAATAATTCAATTCAATTCAATTTTCAAAGGTCGATGCGACGCGTGACCAAAATGCTGGCACTTATTTGGCCCAACGCATCAGCATTGCAATTCAACGTGGCAATGCGGCCAGCATGTTGGGTACGCTACCTACCGGTAGTGGGCTGGAGCACTTGGACTGTCTATAGGCCATCGCGGCTATTATACAGTCCATAAGTGTTCTTTGTAGTAGGTAGAGTAGTTTAGTTTAGTTTTTATTATTGTAGTAGTTAGCTTGAGTAATAAAGGCAATTTGCCATCTATTTGACCAATTTTCAAAGGTCTTTATTATACTTTTAAATATACATCTTATACGCACTAGTGTACATTTTATCCTAGTGATATAAATAATGCAATAACAAATTATTACGCAAGCACACAGGCTTATTGCGACTGATGACAGAAAATTAAGATTATATAGAAGTGTACATTAAAAAAGCTTTGTATTTTAAATAATAGGTGTACTGGTTATTTATGTAAGCTTTAGAATAGCAAAGCAGATTGGTGGAACAAAAAATAATTCACCATATAGCCTATTAACTAATCTAGCATCGGCGTTGCTTATTGTATGGAATCCATAGCTTGCTTAATGCTCGTCTGCATTAAAGATTGACATCTCCTAAGTTCACACTTAGTTTTTTTTTTTTTGAACGAGCTAATGCTGTTGGTCTCTACCGACCTTTACAGCGTCACCGGGCGGTAGGGCAGGCGCTTAAGGCGCCCAACCGTCAAAAGTGGGAGGCAACTAGCACAAGGGCACCCCTGGGGTGCGAGCCTCGGCGTGGGCCGTTGCCGGGATAAGAGGATCGAGAAGGCTACGTCCACTGGAAGAGTGGACCCTATGGAAAGTCGCGACCGTTCTAGCTAACCTACGGAGGGTACGTCGACCTCGCCGGCGGGGTCGGTGTCTGATTGTGTTACGCTGGTATCCTATACCGGTGCCGAAAGCGGTACCTGAGCCAGAAGGGCTAGACTGGTCCGGTGATCCTAGCGCAGCCGACACAACGGCTGCTATAGGATCATCCGGATCGCTCAAGACGTGTCTTGGGCGGCGACGACGGGGTACACTTAGTTTTATCTCGGTAGGTTTTTTTATAACTAAATAGGCCCGCATTTGACCGCAATCTCACCTAGTGGGAAGAGACGATGCGATCAACGATGGTATATGGTGGTATATGCTTGCCTAGAAGATAGGTACCTATTCACTCGCGACTTGAAGAGCTCCAGATTGTACCTACTTATTGGGAAACAAAGACGCTGGTAATGTGTTCCTTTCCTTCGCTGCTCAAAGTGATAGGACTTTTCTGCAAAGTTCGTCTAGGTAGGTACCACCGCTTTGCCAGTTATTCTGCCGCCAAGCAGTAGTGTGCAAGCACTACTGTATTCCGGTTTGAAGGGCATTGTAGCTAGTGAAGTTACTGGGCAAATAAGACTTTATAATTAGTCTAGTAATCTAACTACTATAGTGTGTGAAGTCTCAGGATGACGTGCGCAGTACAGTGTCACGCAAAACTATATTAATTTAGAGTTCCGAGTGCGGCAATCTGTTATGGGTAGCCGTGACGCTTGACATCAGGCGAACGACTAGCTCGTCTAGTCATTCATTTGCATAAAAAAAAGAAAAAGGAAATTGTTCTGTGTGTGGGTGTTGTGGGAGCATGGTCCTCGTTACGGCGTTCATTTAAATAAAAAAGGGCCATCCATAATTTTTAGTATTAATTTATTTTAGGTAGGTACGTAGGTATACTTAGGTACCTACTTATTTAAAAGAGATCATTACCATCATTTCAAGTGTACAAACGCCATCGACTCCTATCGCCACACAGCGGATCGAGGGGCGTAATAAAGTTAGATTAGCGAGATTCTCTATTGATTACGGCATTGTTAAACTTATTGTTATGTATTAGATTGAATTATTATTTATGGATATTTACAATCATACTAATCAGTATTCGTATGTATAATCGATTCTAAAAAAAACTAGTTAGTCTGTGGTAGAGGAGTTATTATTCATTCTTGATTCGGGACGAGTAATGGCGGCGGGTTTGTGAAAAAACAGAGAATAGTATTAAGGATTGCTGAAAAATACAGGTGTCAAAGTTAATTTGGAGTTTTATTCTGGCCTCTCTGACCACTATCTGTAATACGTATATATTTTAGAAGTGAGTTTGCCCTGGTTGGGCCCTGGTTCGAGTGAATCCCACTCGGTCCTGCAATGACTTTCAATGAGTTAATAATTTACACTCACTCTTACAATGGTGAAAGGAAACACCGTGAGGAAGCCGGCATGTTCAAGAATCACAACATTCGAGAACATGTGTCATCCACCAACCCGCACTTGTCCAGCGTGGTGGGTTATTGCCTCACTACTTTAAAAGAAGGGCGGTGTCCCATATGAACGTATCGCACTTATGCTCCGCTAGGAGTATAGTGTTCTGTGCACTTATGAGTTACAATTTAGTGAGCAGCCTCTGCGGTGTGGTGGTTGAGCAGGATGGTTCATAACACGGAGACGGCGGAATCGATATTCCCGCGACAGAACCAGTATTTGCGCACAGGAAAAAAAAGCGCAAATACTTGTTTTGTGTCTGGGTGTTGTGCGCATGGTCCTCGTAGTTCCTGAGTTCCTAGATACAAGGATCCTAGCTAGGAACAGGATCTGTGTATGTGATCGTTGGGCGGTATTTAAAATTAATTTAGTGAGGAAAAAATGCAGAAAAGGCCCTCTCTTGGATAATGCGGCCCCAACTTCTCCGAAGCATGGTAGCGCTCAGTTGTAAATCTACTTTTGCTGTAGCGGTCACCCATCATAGTAGTGACCGCAGCGAACGTTGCATTGGTTAGAAACGGCTAGTCGTGCGTCGCTATGAGCGCTACAAGCCGCCGAAATAGGCTCAATGCATATATTTGCAAAATCCGGTACTACCTACATACCCTCGGCAGCTAAGTAATACTAAAGTGAAAGTGATAGAAGTGAAACGCGTTAATCATAACCATACATGTTTTATGGGCACGATGCTTGGCTCGTGCGACACTGACAACTCCATCAATAAAGTGAATAGGTGTTTGGCTCAGAATAAATATAGATATAACCACTGGCTAATTACGTAACCCGCAACAAGTTTGCAACAAGAGTATTTCGCAATCATTGCTGTCAGAGCAGAAAGCAATCGAGCGCTAGATCACCGACTGTCGGACAATCGATGAACTAAAAAGTGCATTACTTTGTTTCCATGTATTGCTGTTCTGCTGCTAGTGGCGCTAATATCAAAGGCCAAAGTGCATTCAGCAACAGGCGGGCGACTTCCGCCCTTCCGCGCTTTTGCGGGGGATTTCCAGTGACACCTGGCGACCTGTTGCTAGTGTTTGCTATCGCTTTGCTACTGCTGTTGCTATGGAAATGGAAATATGGAAAACCGGGAAGCTCCTGGTCCTACCCAAGGGGAACGGTAAACCCCTCACTGACCCGAAGGCGTATCGTCCCATCACGCTGCTGCCAGTTTTAGGTAAGGTCCTTGAACGGGTACTCCTGCACTGCGCGCCCGGGCTCCTGTCCTCTGTCTCCGACTGCCAGCACGGGTTTGTTCGGGGTCGGTCCACGGTGACGGCGCTGGGGACTCTGCTTGACGCTGCGAGGGCCGGACCGGAGAGGTACGTCCAGGCCATACTATTGGACATCAGTGGCGCCTTCGACAACGCGTGGTGGCCCATGGTCATGATCAAGGCTAAACGGAGTTGCCCGCCGAACATTTATCGGATGTTGGCGGACTACTTCCGGGACCGCTGGGTGGTCATGATCGCGGGCTGCCACGTGGAGTGGAAGATGGCCACGATGGGCTGTCCGCAGGGGTCGGTGCTGGGTCCGAGTCTCTGGAACGTCCTGTTGGACGACTTGCTGGCCTTGTCACCGGAGGGAGTGGAGATGGTCGCCTATGCTGACGACGTCACGGTGCTGGTAAGGGGGGACTCACGGGCAGCGGTTGAGAGAAGGGCTGACACCGTGCTGGGGCTGGTTGCGGGGTGGGCGGGCAGAAACCGGCTCGATTTTGCCCCGACCAAGTCCCAGTCCATCATGCTGCGCGGGAAGCTGCAGCGTCCCCCCCACATCCGGTTCGTCGGTGACGTCGTCAAACCAGTAAAACAGGCTGTGGTGCTGGGTGTCGTCATTGACGACATCCTGTCCTTTGCACCACACGCGGCGACCATCGGTGAGAAGGCCAGCAGGTGTTTCGGTAGGATGTCCAGGGTCTCGGCCTCATCTTGGGGGTTGCGATATAGGGCGCTCAAAGTCCTGTATAGGGGCACCTATGTCGCAACCCTGACCTATGCGGCTGCGGTATGGCATGGGCGTGCCTCTCTCCACGTGGTCCGTAGCGTTTTGCAGAGGACCCAGCGCCCGTCGCTGATCCTGCTGACGAAGGCGTACCGGTCGTGTAGCACGGCCGCGCTGCCGGTGTTGGCGGGAGTGTTGCCGGCCGACCTCGAACTGATCCGTGCGGGCCGGCGCGGGGAGGAGGGTGCGAGCGCGGGCGCGGGGGGCGAGGAGGCTGCCCGTAGGAGGGGGGCTATCGACGCGGACGTGCGTGCCGCTTGGCAGCAGCGCTGGGACGACACGGAGAAGGGTCGTGACCTGTACGCCTTCTTCCCGGATGTGGAGGAGCGGCTTGGGATGGACTGGGTGGAGCCGGATTTCCAGGTGTCGCAGCTCCTGACGGGGCACGGGTGTTTCCGGAAGAGGCTGAGTGGCATGAGGCTGTGCGAGGGACCGATGTGCGAGTGCGGTATGGCTGAGGAGGACCGGGACCACGTCTTGTGGGACTGTCCTCTGTATGCAGAGCTGCGTGACAGGATGTTGGATGGTGTTGCCCGCCTGGGTGCGGGCCCGGTTTACCACACGGGACTGGTGCAGGACGCTGCAAGTTTCGGGCTGCTGCGCGAGTTTGCGCACAAGTGGCACGCCGTGCGTTCGGCGCGCGAGGGGTTAGAGCTGCCTGACGGCGAGGGACGTGTGTGCCGTCCATCAGCCCCAGAAGGGGGAGAGTGACAAGGGGGAAAAAGGGACAATATGTAGGACATACCGGTTCGCTGGTATGCTCCGCGGTTTCGGCCCGTATAACCGCAAGGTTGGCAGGGCCATGGGAGGAGGTGGGTGCTGTTGCTATGCTACCGTTGTTGTAAGTTTACATAATAGGTAGGTACACGCGGCGATTTTTGAAAAGTCAACTCCCGAGGCGCTCAGATATTCAATGAAGAAATGCGGGCTGCCTCTTAGTTTGCGTTATAAAACAGTGACATTGTTCAGACGCAACGTTATGTAACGAAGGTTGACTAGACCTTGTATGGGGTCGATCGATTTATTACTTTTTCTATTCCGTGAAGTAGCTACGTTTGAAACAAAGAAACAAAACAGACAAAAACATAGAGCAGTGAAACAAAATACGCTCGTGCCCCGATAGAGTCGATACGATAGTAACAACAATATTCGTGCCGAGCAATAGGCGCCGAGCGCAAACACTAATGGCGAGACTAGACATCTCTAGATCCTAATATCAACCAAGTATTTCTATGTATGAGATCTGAAAGAGAACTAAAGTGACCGATATATAGCTCTGCGACAGTACCTATATTGGATTTAAGGATATAGCTCTTAGAATTAGCAAGTTGAAATGGCAATGGGCAGGCCACTTCGCTCGTAGAACTGACAACCGATGGGGAAGAAAGGTTTTTGAGTGGCGACCACGAACCGGAAGACGCAGCGTAGGCTGGCCCCCTTACTAGGTGGACCGACGACCTGGAACCGCGGGGAGCCGATGGATAAAGGAAACAAGCAGCGGCGTAAAATGGCCCGCTCTCTGGGGGAGGCCTATGTTCTGCAGTGGACGTCTTCAGGCTGATGATGATGATGATAATGATTTCTCAGTATGATAATGAGGCGATTGAAGTCGGTTAAGAATAAGAATTGTATGACTTAATAATGAATGATTGTAATGTACCTATAACTTGTTTTTCTTTGTCTTTAAATAAATATAAATGTTAGGTGCTTCACAAAATGTTTTTAACAATCCATTAATTTATTATTGTTTTTAAAATACTGCCTGGCTCGGCGGCCATGACGCTTAACATCAGGCGAACGACTAGCTCGTCACTCATTTACATTTTTTAAAACTTATCCATTTTGCATAGCAATAACTGCTTAGCTGCTTTAGTATCCTCTAAAGATTAGATTACCAGTTTGATAACGCTAAGTAAGTACACCCTATAAGTATACCTAAACAATAATGTAGTAGGTACCTATTTAATGTGGGTGATGAAATTAACAACAATCATATCGAAGTGATAATAAGCATTTAAGCGCCGAAGTTAGTAGGTACCTATTGTACTATGACAATTTATGGCGTGCCTACCTAATCTACCTATAGATATATTTCGCAACCACTTCCAACTAGTCAACTAGTCCTACAGTCCTACTAACTACTGATAGTCCGACGATCGAACTGTTGACAAATAAATTACAATTTGTTAGACTGGATATTCGGACAGCTTGATTTTTTTTTTTTTTGTTAACCTATACTGTCCCACTGCTGGGCAAAGGTCTCCCCCATATCCTTCCAGATATCCCGGTCCCCCGCAACCTCAGACCACTGCTCTTGAAAGGCGTCGAGGTCATCACGCCATCTCTTACGGGGCCTGCCTCGGCGGCGACGACCGTTTTCAGGTACCCACTGCGTGATGATCCTTGCCCAGCGATCTGGGTGCATGCGGCTTACGTGTCCTGCCCACTCCCATTTCAGTTTAGCAGTCTTATAACCGACATCGGCAATGCCTGTTTTTGAGCGAATTATGGAATTAGGTATTCTATCAATTCTTTTAATGTTCAGTATGCTTCCTTCCATTCCTCTTTGGCAAACCTTGAGCTTAGACTTCTGAGATTCTGTTAGCGACCATGTCTGAGCACCGTAGGTGAGGACCGGCAAAATACACATGTCAATGAGTGTACGTTTTAATGACAGTGGAAGGTCGCCCTTCATAAGTTGTTTCATGGACCAGTAGCTCCTCCAAGCATTTTCGACACGGCGATCGATTTCTTTATCTTGCCGGTTGCTGAAGGAGACTATCTGGCCCAAGTATATATACTCATCGACATAGTGTATTTGTTGCCCGTCAATTGCAATCCTACGCTTTGTGCTGTTAGTCATTACTTGGGTCTTAGTTCGGTTCATCATTAGTCCAACCTCAAGGCTTGGGTATCGACAGCTTGAATACGCAAGTTTAATTCCAATATAGCTGACCCGCTTCACTTCGCACGGGTTTATTAGTTTTACGCCTTATCCCATGCAGTCCAAAGAAAGAGAAGGGAGAGGGAAAAGGATGAAACAGCGAATGATTACCATCATCCGTTCATCTTTTCCCCCCCTCCCTTCTCTCTTTCCCATAGTAAAGGGATAGGAGTGGCTTTGGACCTAATACTGAAGGTAGAATGTCTGTAATTTCTGAACCACAAAACCAACAAAGAGGTATATGTACTACGTACTAGAGAAGCTATTCAAAGCACAAATAGTTGTAATTTTTTGTATAATTAAACTAAAATCCGCTACAGCGTTTTACGAGATTAAATCGTCTAACCAACGATCACAACACGCAGCGCTAGTGCCATGGCACATTCGGATCATAATTTTTACTGCTATTCACTGCTGCACGTGCAGTCGCTTTGAGAGCTGAGCATCGTATGAGCGAGAAGATGCTCATTGGCATATTTGCAGTGGTTGACAATGCAAGTTAGAGATGTCCTGTCTGGTGTATACATAGAAGTCTTTGAAAACCAACGACCTTGAAATATTTACGGGACAATATTTAAAGTATACCCTTTCTAACAACCGGATATAAATGGCTTGATACTTCTTTCACTTCCGGCCGTCTTGGGAAGTTTCGCAAATTTATTATTATTTATTTATTTATTTATTAATTGAACACTGTAAGGTATTTCGATATTAATGTTTTAAAATATGAATGTGGGTAATCGTTTTTCCAGTCAGTCTGTCTAACGAATAAATGGTGATGGTTTGATCGCGCTTCGTTTTATTATATTCCGCAAGTATTTTACAGTGGCGACGAGTAAAGTCACGAATCCAGGTGCTACAGAGTGTGTAAAACAGTTTTAAATATAAAACAATGTCGATCGGCAAGATTTCAGAGTTTAATGTGGGAACGGATAACTGGCGGATGTACGTGGAACGGCTGGAACAATATTTCATTGTGAATAATATTGCGCCCGAGTTACAAGTGCCCACATTAGTGACCGTGATGGGGTCAGCGGGCTACGAGCTGCTGGTAAACTTGTGCACGCCAGAAAAACCAACCAAAAAATCGTTCAAAGAGTTGGCGGACATTTTGGAAAAACATCTACAGCCGCGGCCGAGTGTATTAGCCGAGCGGTTTAAGTTTCACCACCGTAAACAAAATAGCGGTGAGAAAATATCCGACTACGTTACGGAATTAAAGAAAATGTCTAAAACATGTGAATTTGGACAGTGGCTAAATGAAAGTTTGCGCGATCAGCTGGTTTGTGGGTTGGCGAGTGAGACGATACGTCAACGTCTATTCGCGGAAGATAACCTCGATTTTCAAAAAGCTAGCAGCCTAGCTTTAAGTATGGAAGCAGCAGAAATAGATGCGGCCCTGGTGGAGACGCAAGTAGGCGGCAGGAACGTGTCAGCGGACTGTCAAGCGATGGTCAGGGTGCAGCGAGATACAGGGGTGATGACGACACCCGGTCGAGGTGTATGGCGCGGCGCCGGCGCGGGTGCTCGAGACTTCGTGGCGGCCCGGCGCGCGGCTGGTAACGCCGCCGGCCCGGGATGGAGCGGTGGTGCCGGCCCACGGGCCGAGTGCCGGGTGTGCGGCGGAAACCATGACCCAATCTCGTGCAAGTTTAGGCGTTACGTGTGCAGAATGTGCAACCGAGAGGGCCATCTGCGCCGAATGTGCCCAAGTGCAAATAATAAGAGCTACAACGTTAGTCGTCATAACCACAACTACGTTGAGGAGGCAGCAGAGTTGAGTAGTTGCAGCAGCGAAGAGGTAACTACAATTAATCAATTATCATTAGATAAGTGTCCGCCGATTTTAATGTCAGTGAATATTGACAATAAAGTTTTGGAAATGGAGTGTGATACAGGGAGTGCAGTGTCATGCATCAACTATGAAATATATCAGAAATATTTTAAGCATATGAATATACAGGAATGTAAATTAATACTCAGGTACTATACCGGTGAAACTATGCGACCGGTAGGAGTAATAAAACCGCTCGTTAGGTATAAAGATAAGGAGAGATATTTGGATCTGTACATTGTCAACAACGGGAAAACTATGTTACTGGGGAGGCAGTGGTTAATGGAACTAGGAATTAAAATACCTAGTGCGGTTCACAATGTAAACAATGTAACGGATGATGGTTTTAATTTTGAAAATTTCAGTTCCAGATATTGTAAGGTGTTCTCGGAGGGCTTGGGACGGTTCACCGGCGACAAGGTCAGCATCCACCTGCGACCGGAGGCGGGGCCGGTGTACATGCGCGCGCGGCCGCTGGCGTACGCGCTGCGTGAGCCGGTGGGGCGGGCGCTGGACGAGCTGGTGCGCGACGGCGTGCTCACCCCCGTTGACCGCTCCGACTGGGCAACACCGATCGTGCCCGTTGTTAAAAAAGACGGTAACATTAGGATATGCGCTGACTATAAAATCACTTTAAACAAGGTGCTAGATGTCGACCGTTATCCTCTGCCGAGGGTGGAGGACCTGTTAGCTCGGCTACACGGGGGGGAACGATTTACAAAAATTGATCTTTCGCAAGCATACGCACAATTGGAGCTGGATGATACTCGGAAATACACTGTTATCAATACTCATAAAGGAATGTTCCGTTATAATCGCTTAGTTTATGGTCTTGCTTCTGCCCCGGGAATTTTCCAAAAAATATTAGAGCAACTTTTTGCCCATTTGCCATGCGTAGGAGTATTTTTGGACGATATTATAATAACTGGTAAGGATAGCTCCTCACATTTGGACAATTTAAATAAGGTTTTTGACATCTTACAGTCAAACGGTCTTAAAGTAAAAAGGGAAAAGTGCACGTTTTTTGCAAAATCGGTCACATACTTGGGGTACGTTATTTCTAAAGAAGGGGTACACACATGCGCCGATAAGGTCAAGGCTATTACGGAAACACCAGCACCAACGAACGTTTCAGAATTACGGTCGTTCCTTGGTATGGTTATGTATTATGCAAAGTTTGTGAGTAACGTTAGCTCTATCCTGGCTCCTTTGTATTATTTATTACGAACAGGCGTTGCATTTGCATGGAGTGACGAGTGCCAGGTGGCGTTTGATGAGATAAAGCGTTTATTGTCTTCTAGCAAGGTTCTCATGCATTATTCACCTGACTTGCCGTTGATCTTGACCGCAGACGCCAGCAGCGTGGGCGTGGGCGCGGTTATCTCCCACTTGACAGACCAAGGCGAGAAACCTATAGCATATGCGTCGCGAGCGTTAAACAAAGCGGAGCGCGCTTATTCACAAATAGAAAGAGAAGCCCTTGCCATTATTTTTGGTATTAGGAAGTTTCACCAGTATTTATACGGCAGGAAGTTTAAGTTACGAACTGATCATAAACCTTTGACATCCATATTTGGCAGCAAGGTCGGTATACCAGTCATGGCAGCTAGCCGAATGCAGAGGTGGGGGGTTTTACTTTCAGGATATAACTATGACATAGAATATGTATCATCAGGAAAAAATAGCGCCGATGCCTTATCACGCTTACCATCGAAGAAAAGTCATAATAGTGAAACCGCAGAATTTACTTACATCAATTTCGTAGAAAAGTTTCTACCAATCACACACAACGACGTGCAAAAAGCGACAGCTACAGATGCACAATTAAGTAGAATACTTCTATATGTCCAATCAGGCTGGCCGGCGTGTAGTACTGATGACGATTTAAAACCATACTTTTGCAGACGAAACGAGCTGTATGCCGAGTCCAACTGTGTCATGTGGGGCTACCGTATGGTAATACCGTTGTCTTTACGACCTCAAATATTAAAACAGTTGCACAACAGTCATATGGGTATAGTCAAAACTAAATCGTGTGCACGAAGTTACGTATGGTGGCCCAATATTGACGCAGATATAGAAAACATGTGCCGGAGCTGTAACACCTGCGCACTGGAGATGCCTGCACCACCGCGTGCACAGCCTCAGCCGTGGCCCTACACTACTCAGCCATGGTCTAGGTTACATATAGACTTCCTAGGTCCCTACCACGGGTTGACTTTCTTTGTAGTCATCGACTCAACGTCCAAGTGGATTGAGGTATTCGAAATGGCACGCACCACAGCTTCAGCTGTAATAAAAATCCTGCGTAGCTTGTTCGCTAGGTTTGGCCTTCCGCTAGAAGTCGTGTCCGACCAGGGTACGTCGTTCACCAGTGAAGAGTTTGGGCAATTTCTTAAAAACAACGGCATCCGACAAACATTCTCTCCTGCGTATCATCCAGCATCTAACGGTGCGGCTGAGAACGCCGTAAAATTATGTAAAAGGGCAATTAAAAAAGCGATGACGGATAAGATTGAAGTTGATGCGGCCTTGCAAACGTTCCTTCTAGCTTATCGAAACTCGGTCCACAGCACTACGGGTGTGACCCCAGCGTCCATTCTACAAAGACGCCCGCTGCGTACTCGGCTAGATCTCCTACGTCCCGATAGGGCGGTCCTCAGTCGAGTGAGCGAGGCACAAAGTAGGCAGGTGGAGTACGCAGGTGGTAGGTCATACCAGTCATTTGAACCAGGTGAACCGGTGTGGTATAGGAGCTACAGAGGACGTGATAAATGGGAAACAGGTACGGTGGTTAGAGAAACAGGATCCCGTAGGCTACATATTAAGGAGGATAGTGGTCGACATAACATCAAACATGTAGATCAAATACGTCGTCGGTCACGCATGTCTGATGTTCCATGCCCGGGTGAGGTTAGTGTGGAGCCGATTGTTAAGGATCATTTAACTGAGGAGGGTGAACCAGGGTGTAAAAACTCTGTAAAAATAAATGATACGCCTAAAGTCACTCCCCCTCGAACCGGTTCAGCCCATTCGGGTGGTGAGCACGACGACGAAATCTATAGCACTCCAGCGCCCGTTCCGCCATCCTCGGGGTCGCCTCGGCCAATACGACATCAACCCAAAGCTAAACCAGAGTCGCCTGTGAACCGTTCCAAGAGAGTACGGAAACCAGTTATTAGGTTGCAATTGTCATAAAACTTAAATATAAGGTAATTAGCTGATAATCTAGGTTTACTCCCTTAGCTTAGGTGCCTACCTAAATTGTTATTAGTTTAAAGCGATTCGTTCGCTACCTAACTATATATACCTACCTACTTATTATAACGCCACTATGCGTGGAATTTCAATTGTGTATTAGTAGTAGTACTATTCAACTAGTAGTAGTATTCAATAGTAGTACTTTATTTTCAATACTTTTTTCAATTCAATATTTTTGTCATATATTATGCTTATTTAAGAGTAGAGGTGTAAGGTATTTCGATATTAATGTTTTAAAATATGAATGTGGGTAATCGTTTTTCCAGTCAGTCTGTCTAACGAATAAATGGTGATGGTTTGATCGCGCCTCGTTTTATTATATTCCGCAAGTATTTTACAAACACCAACATAACAAACACCAATTCATGCTTGAGAATTAAAAAAAAAAAATCAAATCAAATTTTATATCTTATTTTTCTGTTATTCATTGGATCAAAACAAAACGCAGTGAAAAAAGCATTATTATGAGTACAGTAGTGTTTACTTTCTTTTATATAAATGAATGACGTGACGAGCTAGTCGTTCGCCTGATATTAAGCGTCACGGCTGCCCTTATCAGAATAAATATATATGGCAAAAAGAGGCATTGTGAAAATTTCGAAATAAAACAACTATTTTTATATACAAACCACTCATTTTTATTGTAGTTTTATTTTTTTTTTATAATAATATACATTAACTCCTACATCTCACTTATGACTCTGTGAGATCGCCAACAAAAATAACGCAAATATAAGGACGCGTTCCAATCAGCAGTTATTAAATGCTGCGTTGAAAAACGCAATTATTTTCTCACTTATCATTCGATCTAAAAAACTGTCAAGCAAGATTTAGAATTTACGACTTTTACGCACATGATTTTTTTTACCATCTGTAGCTAATATCTTTCTATGAAAAGAACTCAATAAGCATAATTTTAAAACAGCTTCTTGACGTATTTGTATTTCAAAAAAGTAATTTAAAATGATAACGTTTGAAATTAGCGTTCAAAAACGCAGCGTTTAAAAACAGCTGACCAAACAGGACCTTTAGTTGATGGAAGCCAGAGTGTTATACAATAAAAAAAACATACAAATACGTTAAAACTTACAGCTAGTGTAACATAACTTAAACTAAGCGGAGAAGTAACGTCAACTATCTTTAAGATTTTTTTTAAATCAAATACACAAGTCATACTTTTTTTTGATTTACGGATAAATATTATAATAATATGTAGGAGTTTTATCAAATACTTTTTTGTTGGGCTTTTTATTTTCAAGAAAGTTGACATTGACGCACTCTCTATATTATACGCATTCGTACAAAATAATTTGAAATTCAATACGGTATGTATAAATGGTTAACAATATTTATAAAATCAGTAAATTAATAATTTTGAATAAATTGTAACAATATCAACTGAACGTAAATAAACATAAACATTTATGTGATTGCTTTTTTTATAATTATACTTTATTCGGTATATGATTTAAAGCTGTGTATACACGTAAAATATTATGAGAATAACGATTTGATTATAATTATTACTTTTTTCGAAAAAGAATACACTTTATTTCAAAAACATTAAATGTAACAAGAGTTCATTTCCATTTTTCACTTAACCAGTAACACGTGTACTATTTAAACACTTTTTTAAAGTAAATTATATGTAAAATATAATTTTTAAATAGTTATTCAACTCGCCCGTGTATCCACAGCTTTGCAGCGCGATCTCACAACATCAAAAACGTGTAAACACACTGTTACCAACTTGTCTCTAGCACCATACCTTGATATTACTCACGATACATGTGTTTTACTATACCAAAATACTAAACATAAAATGGTTCCGTTCAAAATCAACTTTACAAACACTAATACTGTATACATTTTAAAAAAAGTCTTTCTGTTGTAGGACTCATAGAAAATCATCCAAATTGTTCGCCCTAAAAACCCTCAAAATTATGTTTCCCCAAAAACCCTTTCCACTTTTTTCACCTCAAAATTTAGGGATATATCCCTAAGTTGGCAACCCTCGTAACGTCATAAAGTATTTCTTAGATTTGATACACTGTAGATCTTGAACCCGCTATCTAGGTATCTCTTTCACTCTCGCAACGATTCGGATAATAGAACACAATAACACAACACAAGGCACGGTCAACATATCAGTATGTGAAATGTAAATATAAAAATGATTCAACTTTTAGGATTTTTTTATGTTTGTAAATTTTATTAACATAGTAAAACACATGCTCATCGTTCATTACAAAACGTGTTAACGGCATTTTGTAAAGGTCCCCCTTATTTATAATAAACCATAATAAAATAATAATACTAATTTAAATTATAACACTGGAGTATATGAGCTATTGTTTGTATAGTAAATTACAAAATAGCTTGAAAGCTAATTTTAAACAATATTTAATGTTTCTGATTTTTTTTCGGTTACCTAATTACAGCAAAATTATGGGGAAAAAACTGGCAATAGTGGACCTAAACACATAAAATTTTTTGATTGATTTTTAAGGCGGAACGTTACACAGGCGCGGCAAATACAAATTTTCTTGCGTTCTTTTGCCAATAATAGCTTAATTACTCAACGTGATTACATGAAAGCTAATTTTTGGGCAAATAAATAGAATGTATCAATAAATGACAATTAAAAGTATCACCTACATATCATTGGTTTAGCGACAAATGGCAATAGACTGAAAAACTAAGAAGAAAATTGTTTATTGCCATTTGTCGCTAAACCAATGATATCTAGGAGATACTTTTAATCGTAATTTGTTGATACATTCTGTTTTTTCCGCAAAATTAGTTTTCATGTCATCACGTTGAGTAATTAAGCTATTATTGGCAAAAGAACGCAAGAAAATTTGAATTTCCCGCGCCAGTGTAACGTTCCACCTTAAAATGACTCACTGGGAAATGGGTATTTTTTTAAATAAAGCCAGTTAATTAAAGGTACACTTACAGCTAACATAATTATGTATGCCGTCAACACATCTTACTACCCGACCCATCCCGACTCCTCCGCCTCAACTTTAACACTTTACCAAAATAACTAATCTTTACCTTAAATATACGAATAATTTATAAACTTCTCGCGAACACAAATCTTTTAGAATAAAAAAAACTGGGTTCGTCCAAAATTAGCGAAATAATTAAAACTGTGTTTTTTTTCCTCTTTTGCATTTTCCCATTTATTATTGGGGTCGGCTCCCAATCTAACCTGTAGCGGCGAGCTACCAGAATTGCACGAGCGACTGCCATCTGACCTCGCAACCCATAAGGAACCAGAAACAGGGATGGTTAGACCAGGCGTCAGATTCTATCAGGCGTCTGACTACCCGTAACGATTGCCATAGATGTTCTTGTGCCAACCGGGACCGACAGCTTAACGTGCTCTCCGAGGCACGGAGCGATGGCATCGCAAACTGCACATAACTTACTAGATAAGTCATTGGTGCAGGGCCGAGGATCGAACCCGGTGCCGTAAGATTGCGAAGCGCACATGCTACCCCGCTCGGCCACCATCACTTCTAATAATGAAATAATGAAAACTGTGTACCTATACGTAATTAAACTATTTAGTGTTCTTTGGCATTAGTGAGTATGCGTGTGTATATTACATTATTGTTTATTTATCTATGGCATGAACTGGTTTTCATTTCAATGCGTTTTTATACTTCCGTGCATTTATTGCCGTATTTGAAAATTAATTTTATTCAATTAATAATCGCCATATCCAATTAGATGCTTGATATTTTAAATTATTTTGTATCTTTTCGGAACGCTCTATTTTTTTCTAGAAGATTCATGTTCGCTTATTTATACGATGTGCCTTTAGATTCTATGTGCTCAACTAACGTTACAACATGGTGGTTCCTGCCAAGAACATCATTAGCAACAAATGCTGTAACATGACATTATCCAAAAAACTCCGTAAGACTTTAGGACTATGTCAAACTAAGTATAACGTCGCGTGGTCAAAAAACGTACGATGCAGTCAAAAACATAGTATAATATGGTCAAACTAGGGATATTTCTCGTTACAATGATTGTAATCAAACTTAGTGCAACGTGGTTGATCTAAATACAGGTATGTATGTTCTCAAACTAAATTATTATGATGTGTGGCAAATACGTACGACGCAGTAAACTCGGTACGATATAGTCAGACCCAGTACGATATAGTCAAACTTAGTACGACGTAGTCAAACTTAGTATGGCAATGTCAAAGTTTGTACACTATATATCATCCAAATTCAAGAAGCAATATTTATTATTTTTATAGCAGTATCGCCTGCTCTGCGTAATCTACAGATTAATATGTAAAGGAAAAATTAGAATCACGAGCGGGACTTGAACCCGCATCCATCCGTCCCTAAAGCCGGGACATGCTTTACTTAAGCTACCTTGATTTGGGAGGCGTTATCTTTACAGCATTTGTGTTGATGTAACTTGACCGTGCTGGTTGGGATAAATCTCAAGAACTTCTCAATAGATGGCGCTGCCAACCCCGTAAGTTGGTTGTTAAAGGTGAAGGATAAATTCGGACACGAGACCACTTGTCACGGTAGCTTAAGTACAGCATGTTCCGGCTTTAGGGACGGATGGATGCGGGTTCAAGTCCCGCTCGTGATTCAAATTTTTCCTTTACAAATTAATCTCAAGATGCAATATTTACTAACATTGCAGTGACAGTAGAATCAGCTGATAGCAGGGATTACAAACATTTTTGGCTGTGGCGTACTCGCCTATGAAAAAGTTTTCATAACAGCTTCATAGAGAACCTCTTGGTTGCTAGGAGCGACGGATCATAGTCAAAAAGTAACCAATTGTTTTCTACCCAGGACGTCAAAACTGAAATTCATTATCGTTGGCACTGATAAATCCCTGGTGATTTTAATCTTCGTTTCTGATCACCTATTGAAGATTTTTAAATTCAAGTAGTCAGATTTTTCATTGCATTGACGTAACTATTGAAAATTGTGACAAAACTGATAAGAGTTTATAGGTAAAATCATCGTAATTCTGATATCGCTCAACCATTTCCTGGCGACAACCCTGAAAATCAGCTGATTCAACTGGCAGTACAATGTTAGTAAATATTGCATCTTGAATTTGGTTAATATATATTGTACATTAGCATAGTTAATTTTAATGATTAGTGTTGCGCAACATTACCTGTTGCAGCATCAACTAGACGCGCAACATTTGTTGCACAAAAACTCCTAGGTTCATAGATACATGTTCACAATGTATACGACAACTACTAAACCTTTTACTACCTTGCCACAATAAAGACACAACCAAACCGTTCACTGAATCAAACCAATTCCTTATTTCTCATTGTGACAAAGTACCGCAGCGCATTACACCTATATAAAGCTAGAATATGACAAAAACAAAACCGTACAAACAAAAAAAAAATACGTTTCATTAATATTTTTATATAACGTTATTAATATAAAACTTAATGGCGTTTGCGGAAGCAGCGTTTTTTAACCGCGGTAACCGAACGCAGCTTTAAACAGCATTTAAGATCAAATAAATGCATAAAACGATGGCAAAAAAAAAAAATAACCAGTTAACCTACTTTTAATAATATGTGTATTTTTATAATAATACGTACTTATTCTATGTTATTTTTTTTTAATATAAAAAGTGTGATTATTAACGATTAAATCTCATAGACTATTGCTCTTACTTTGTATACAAGTTACTTCCCAGTGTACTTATGTAGACTAGCTGGTAGATAATAATAATAGTAAAATAACCTAGTGTCCTGCTATTTTTTATCGCCTAAATCAATACTACTCCTCAAAAACTAAACACACGTGAAAACAAAAATCATCACATCTCAAAAAATTACAAGCAATTTAAAATACAGGAATAGAGAGGCAGTTCAAACATGCAGTGACGTCACTCTTGCTCCATCATCGTACCTGATTACTAAGCTGTGGTAGCTTTTGGCACGTGCGTTTTCATAGTAACTATGAGGAATCTCCTGTTTTGCGAGAATGGGACAGGCGATGCCTCATCCAGAAACTTTAAAAGCTACTCCTCGATTTATTTACCGATTTTACTTATTTTTTTTCAATTATTGCATTCATTTTTAACCACAGATAACCCCCAATAGATACCGCGTTACGGGATTTTTGTTCGGATCCTAGCTCACCGAAACTGGCGGAAGGCGCGGGTTGCGGGGACTGGAGCCAATGCGCTATTATTGGCTGTTTCGAGTGACGCCCTAATAATGAACTCTATTTACTTGGTCGAAACTAAGGCCGTGCTGCGAAGCGGCCATTTATATAGAACCATTTACGCCAACGCGGGGTGCGTGGTCGTCGTCTTTCATGCGGTATCTATTGGGGGTTATCTGTGTTTTTAACCTACTTTATTAAAATAATATTAACTTGTTAATTTTTAATAGCAGGCAACTAGCCTATGACCCACTCAAACATGGAAACGATCTGAAAACTACTGCTCGCTCCTAGCCCAAATTCAAGCTGAGAGTGAAAAAAATAAAACATCAGTTTCGAAATAGTTCCTCTATTAACGCGGGTTATAGACGATCTTATTTAACTCTCACTCGGGGGGATTTCACTAACCACGTACAAGATAACTATGTAACGTAACGCCTAATACTAAACCCTTAAGCATAAAGCAAAACCCCCTCAGTTGCTAAAAACAAAGTTTTAGTCTACTCCTTTTCTTCTCCGTTATCTCTCTGTTGCTGCGGCCACACTACCGTGATATTATGCTAACAATTAAGGAAAAATATATATGAACTTTATAATTTATGGCCATAATAGGCTTGTGTCGTGCTACTTTTTACTGCACAAATTAATAATATTTCTCAAAAAATACACAGTCGTGGAAAAAAAATTAAATATCTTCAAAAAATGACAAAGTTACAAGCATTTTAAAATACAGGAACAGAAAGAGACAGTTCAAACGTGCAGTGACGTCAGTTCGTTCACCTTCACAGTACCTCATTACTAAGCTGTGGTAGCTTTACATACAATCTCTTTGGCATGTTACGTCACAAACGTGCGTTTTCATAGTAACTGTGGGGAAGCTGTTTTGCGAGAAAGGGACAGGCGATGCATCTGAAACTTTAAAAGCTTATTACTCCGTGCTTTATTTACCGATTTTACTAATTTTCCAATTATTGCATTCATTTTTAACCTACTTTATGGAGAAAAAAAAATGTTAATTTTCAATAGCAGGACACGAGTCTATTATTGGCATATCATGGTAGTGTGGCCGCAGTACATGACGTATCTACTGCAACGCATTTATTGGGTACGTCCTAGAGAGATAAGTACGAACTTAAGATCTGTCAAACTTTAGTGTAGACGGGCATTTATGTCGTAAATAACTTTTCTGTTTTAAAATACAGGATGATTCGATAATTCCATTTGTACCACCATTACTTTCATTTAATTTTGCCAATTCATATTTAACTTTAAAACAGCTTACGAAATTTTTAAATACTAAATGAATTTCCGAAAGCGTACTTATACGTGATTACTAAATACAAGTTCTGTGCGAAAAGTATTAGTAGTTAGCATCCCCGTTCAACGTTGACTGGAAACGATCGCCATTAGCGATAGGGCCGCACTTTTAACGCAAAAACCCGAATTGGTTAATTTACAATTTCATTATGCATTTAAATGGTTTTTGAACCCGTGCTTTTTGTAATTAAAACATTCTTAGCCAGCCGAATGAAATTGTGCCTTTTGAAGCAAAATAAAGGGTCTAATTTTCCTTAAAAAGCAAAAGTTTTGGTGCACTACCGACCAGGATAAAACTCAACACCGTATTAACTCGCTCCAGAAAGAGACAACGACGCACAAAACGCGTACGTGTGAAAGAAACGGACATATACTTCAGTGGGCGTTACCATCTTTACACACAGAAATATCTAAAAGATAAACAACTACCCCATTACTAATAAACATTGTGTATCAAAGGAATAGTTATTTAGTGTTTTGTCTCTGTCTATGGGTCAGTTTAGACAGAGCAGCGAAATCCTCGAGCACTTTTTAAGTGCTATTGGAATATCAACTTTAGTCCATTTAGACAAGGCTGAAAATAGTACGCAACACTAAAATAGGTAAGATTTTAATGTTGCATACTATTTTCAGCCTTGTCTAAATGGAATAAGGTTGATATTCCTGCTGAGGTAGGATTTTGCTGCTGTCTAAATTGATCCATACGAGTTCGAAATAGGCAAAGACAAAATAAGAGAAAACACTGAGCCCTAATTCTGTATGAAACCACAGATTCCACAGGATACGAAACCACGCAGTTATCGTGTCTTGTTTAAATCGTGTCACAGCATTAGAAATACCTTCACATTAAAGTTATTTTTGTTTCGAATAAATATTGACATAAGTGGTGGTAACTTTTGAAGTGTTGATGTTTCGGAACGCGTCTCAGTGGAACATTACGATTTTCGGCAGTTTAAATCGCGCCAATTCCACATTCATTTCGCGCGGTTTCGTTTTCATTTCATAGAGAATAGATTTTTTCAGATTTCTTATATAAGACAAAGAATTCGCGTGGTTTCGAAGCAAGGAATCGTAAAGTGGTCTTATAGAATTAGAGTCCTGAGTAGCTATTCCACTGTATGCAGTGATATACGTAAAAGTTTTAGACTTTTTTTTATGGAGGTATTCATTTCATATTGAGCTGTACACTCGTTAGCGACACTTCCGCGTCCATCCTTTTTTGCTACTCGACTCCATTCGAGCGATCTGAAAATAAAAAGTTTGATGATTTATCAAACTCGACTTAAAATAACCGGCTAAGTGCGAGTCGGACTCGCGCACGTAGGGTTCCGTACCATTATCTATTAAAACGAGCAGAAAATCACGTTTGTTGTATGGGAGCATGGAACAAGGAGGAGAGGAACGACAATACACCAAGAAAACAGTGTAGATCGAAAATATACCTTAAAGTAGATGGCGCTGTAAAATGAGCGGGTTACAAGTCGAGCGCAAATCAGAAATATGCCATAATACCGTTTTAAACCTAGCCCGCCGTAGCTAGCCGTATAGCGCGATCATTTTACAGCGCCAGCCAGGTTCAAAACGGTTTTTTTTGGCATATTTCTGATCTGCGCTCAACTTATAACCCGCTCATTTTGCAACGCCATCTAGTTTTAAATATATTTTTTATCTACACTGTTTTCTTGGTGTATTGCCATTCCTCTTGTCCTTGTTCCATGAGGGGAGCCCCTTAAATATTCATTTTATTCTGTTTTTTTAGTATTTGTTGTTATAGCGGCAACAGAAATACAATATCAGTGAAAATTTCAACTGTCTAAGACAGGCAGACGGACGGACAGCGGAGCCTTAGCAATAGGATCCGTTTTACCCTTTAGGTACGGAACCCTAAAACGGAAGTTCTCAATTCGGTCGTTTTTTTATTTCTTACTAGCTGACCCGCCCCGGCTTCGCACGGGTTTTTAGGGTTTTCCCGACAATTATTCGAATTTTTTTCACCTTTTAAACCTTTTCTAGACCTCCACGAACATTTCAAGACCATGATAAGATAAATCCGTTCAGCCGTTCTCGAGTTTTAGCGAGACTAACGAACAGCAATTGATTTTTATATATATAATAAGCGTCCAAAGTGTCGTTTTATGGGGGAGGTCTGAGTTCGGCAGTGGACGTCTTCCGGCTGAGGATTAGGGTAGTTAGTAATGTTACCTAAGACATAGAGGAGCAAGGTATGTGTGGCGAGCCCATCTGTGTGAGGACGCGGTCCAACCACTGCAGGGGACCGTTCAGGTGCAGCTCTATCCAGCAGGGGGTCGATGTTACCGTCTGCCGTCTGGAAACGGAAACAAATAAGATATTAATAAAATAATATTAATAATAGTAAGTTACGTGCAGTTGTCGATGCCATCGCTCCGTGCCTCGGAGAGCACGTTAAGCCGTCGGTCCCGGTTGGCATAAGAACATCTATGGCAATCGTTACGGGTAGTCAGACGCCTGATAGAATCTGACGCCTGGTCTAACCATCCCTGTTACTGGTTCCTTGTGGGTTGCGAGGTCAGATGGCAGTCGCTCGTGTGATTTTGGTAGCTTGCCGCTACAGGTTAGATTGGGAGTCGACCACAATAACAAATGGGGAAAGGCAAAGAGGATGATGATGAACACTGGTCTGATACACATTTTAGGTACATATAAAGGTAGAGGTTTCTTCATCGCTTCATAACAATTTGAATAGTTACTAAAAAAAGTAGTTTTGCAAAATAATTCCACTAAAATATTCTAAAATTGCATCATGGAACAAGGAGAGGAATGCCAATACACCAAGAAAACAGTGTAGATCAAAAATATGCCTAAAACTAGATGGCGTTGCAAAATGAGCTGATTATACGGCGGGTAGCTACGGTGGGCTAGGTTAAAAACGGTATTACGGCAGATCTGCGCTCAACTTATAACCCGCGGGGTAATTACGTAAAATTTGCAACAGCAATGCGACAGCAGTAGCGAAGCATACATTCTCGACACCACTAATGATGTTTGACAGCAATCACCGCGAGATTTACGCCTGTCGCAAACCTGTTGCGAGTTAGGTAATTAGGGGGCCGCTCATTTTGCAACGCCATCTAGTTTTAAATATATTTTTTATCTACGCTGTTTTCTTGGTGTATTAGCATTCCTCTCTTCCTTGTTCCATGATTGTATCATCATAATATATATTACTAGGTGGTAGGACTTTTCTACAAATTTCGTCTAGGTCGGTACCACCGCTTTGCCAGTTATTCTGCCGCCAAGCAGTAGTGTGCAAGCACTACTGTGTTCCGGCTTGAAGGGCATTGTAGCTAGTGAAATTACTAGGCAAATGAGACTTAAGAAATGATCTCACAGTCTAGAAAACTTTTTTAGACTGTGTGATGTCTCAGAATGACGTGCGCAGTGCGCAGTGCCACGCGAAACTTTAATTTAGAGTTCCGAGTGACACTGCAATCTGTTATGGGCGGCCGTGGCGCTTAACACCAAGCGAACAACTAGCTCGTCAGGGCATTCGTTTACATAAAAATAATTGATAATGACAATGGTGGTATTGGCGATGATATCTACCTGTATTCAGCGCCCCATCCCTTGACGAAGCTCATACGTATAGTGCACATGCGTGTGAGCTGGAACACAGCTTCGAATCCTTGTGAGACCGATGCTGAGAGGAGAGCCGCAAACTCCTGGTTGTTGAAGATTTTCAGGTTGCAACCTGGGGACAGTTTTATTTATGTCAAACGGGGTAAATCACATTTCACCGGATGAGACGTTACAGCCAAAGGAATGGCAAAAACTGTACACGTATACGGCCAAGTGCAAGTCGGACTCGCGCACGAAGGGTTCCGTACCATTATCTATCCCTTCCATCTAGCGAGTAGCAGTACTATTTAAAGCAGTGCCATCTATCAATCATCTGGTAAACGAGCAAAAAAATCCCGTGTTGTAACGGGAGCCCCCTTAAATATTTATTTTATTCTGTTTTTTAGTATTTATTGTTATAGCGGCAACATAGATACATCATCTGTGAAAAATTCAACTGTCTAACTGTCACGGTTCATGAGCCTGGTGACTGACGGACAGATGGACAGACAGTGGAGTCTTAGTAACAGGGTCCGTATTACCCTTTGGGTACGGAACCCTAAAAACGGTTAAAACACGGGCCTTTTCTCACAAGGAGAGAGTGCAGGCCATAATCCACCACCCTGGCCAAGTGCGGGTCGGGGATGTGTCCTCAAATTTTGCAATTCTTGAACATGCCAGTTTCACGATGTTTCCCTTTACCGCTGTTTTTTTACATATAGGCTATTTGACTACTATGAAAAATGAACAATTAAATATTATTTTCATAATGTTGGTTAACAATAAATGTGATGATTGAAAATAGAAGTAAAATCGGTAAATAAATCACAGAGTAATACGCTTTTAATGTTTCTGGGGGGGGGCAACACCTGTCCCTTTCTCGCAAAACAGAGTTCGTGTGTAGCTACCTCACAGCTACCATGTAGGCATAATCTGTGATGTCACATGTCAAAGAGGTTGTATGTAGACTTGTAAGGCTATCATAAAGGTACCACAGCTTAATAATGAGGTGCTATTAACTAAAAAATGACGTCATTGCGTGTTTGAGCTGTCTTTTTCTATTCCTGTATTTTAAAATACTTGCAACTTTGTCATTATTTGAGACATTTAATTTTGTTTTCACGACTGTTTATATTTTGAGGAATATTATTTGCAATAAAAATATTGCAGTAAAATAGCTTATTGCGAATTTCGTACATAATTAAAGTTAGAAAGAAGAAAAAGAAAGAAGAAAGAAGAAGAAGAAGAAGAAAGAAGAAAAAGAAAAGAGAGAAGAGGAAGAAGTGATTGGTACGATGTGAGAGTGTTTAGGACTTACTATGATGGTAATGACGATGGTGATATTGACGATGATGATAATGACGATGGTGATATTGACGATGATGATGATAATGACGATGATCATATTGACGATGATTATATTGACGATGATTATATTGACGATGATGATATCAACCTGTGTTCACCGCCCCTCGACAAAGTCGCATCATATACTGCTTCTCCATGCTCGAGAACTTACCAGGTGGTATTTTGCAGACGGTGGCGGGATGCCACCCGTAGCGTTGGTTGCAGTTTGGACTCTGCACGAATATTGACGAATCGCTGAGGCATTCCGCGAATACTTCGCCTGAAAATAAAAATACAAATAGAATTGAATTCATTTATTTTTTTAGAAGTACACATAATATAATCAAGAAGGTTCTAATTATTACATAGTATAACTTAAGAATTCATACTATCAGTCCTTTATATCGCTCGCGCAATTCGTCTTGTATTCGACTTGTAAAAGTGCTAAAAATAGCCTCTTTACAATAATGATTTTGAATTTTATCCTGTTTTTATTAATGATTCACTCACCGCCAATATAATAAAGCCGAACGCCTTTCCCGATGTGCCGGCGCGTTTGCTCCACCACTTCGTTTCTGTTCACGTTCGATAGTAGACCCAAGCAGAACCTGGAAGCAACGCTTGTGTTAATGTCTCAAGACTTACTAAAATAAAACTATATGTAAAAAGTATGTGTTTGTAACGACTGAGCGCTAAAAAGGCTGAATGGTTCTTGATGAAAGGTAATAACATCAAGTTACAGACTATCAATGTGATGTCGATAACACAGACTAAAATAAATACTGTATTAGTATTTATTTTAGTCTTTGTTATCGACATCACATTGATAGTCTGTGACTTGATGTTATTACCTTTCATCAACTTTACATGGTCTAACTTTACAAGTGTTGACTTTACAATGGTAAACTTTACAAGCGCGAACTGCGCGAATATTTGTAGTAGGTAAATGCCACATACCCCACTGTTGCTAGGGTAAGTGAACCCATCCACCTTGATGGAAGGCTGCGAGACATGGAAGGTCTCTCCGACCCTAACTTTACAAGCGCATACTTTAAAAGCTTGAATATTACAAACGAAAACTTTACAAGCAAGAACTTTACCTACCGGTAGTGGGCTGGAGCACTTGGACTGTTTATAGGCGATCGCGGCTATTATACAGTCCATAAGTGTTCTTTCTAGTAGGTAGTGTAGCTAGTTTAGTTTAGTTTTTATTATTGTAGTAGTTAGCTTGAGTAATAAAGGCCCAATGCCCGTTAAAAAATATAACTTTACAAATGCAAACATTAAAAGCATGAACTTTACAAGTGCAAACATTACAAGCGTGAACTTTCCCAGCGTAAACATAAACGTCATTGTTACCTCTCACTGTTGCTAGGGTCAGTGAACCCGTCAACCGTGATGGAAGGCTGCGAGGCGTGGAAGGTCTCTCCGACCCTGGTGTTCAGCTCATAATAGCTGATGCTGCACCAGAAGGCCGGCTCGTGGTACAACACTGGTGCGGCTTCCGTCCCCAATCCAGGAGGGGATGGAGTCAGGCGGGTGAGGTCTGATGGGATTGTACTTGATTAGTACCTGGTATTTTATGTCATATCACTTGCAGAACCAACATCCGTGAAATGTAATCGAAGCTTCGGACCAGAGTCTTCTTTTCTGCATTGTGATGGATCGCTTGCACCAGTAGTGGGAAAGAGAATTTTTCTTTTTACTTACACATTGTAAAACGCTTGCTATAAATATAATATTTAATAAGCACTTTGTTATATTATTTAATTTTATGCATATCATTTCAACTTATCCGATGGATGCAAGAGGCAAGCAGCTGCTCAAAGTGGCGCTCTGTCAGGGAGGCATATGTTCAGCAGTGGACGTCTTCAGGCTCCCCTCCAGAAACTTTAAAAGCTTATTACTCCGTGATTTATTTACCGATTTTGCTTATGTTTTCAATTATTGCACACATTTTAACCTACTTTATGAAAATATTATTTACTTGTTAATTTATAAAAGCAGGCGACTAGCCTATTGTGTACAAACTCACTCATATTGTCGTTGTGATCCATCGGGTCTCCGTCTTCGCTGATGTAGCCCGGTGGAGGTGTCTCCACTTGTGATGTGTTCCTGGACAAAACATCATCATCATTATCAACATCATCAATATCATCATTAGACTTGCAAAGTCATGGGCGATATTTTTTTTTAATTCCATATCATCTAAATTGTCAGATTACGAATATTTCAAAGAAGTTAATGAATGACTTGACGAGCTAGTCGTTCGCCTGATGTTAAGCGACACGGCCGCCCATCACAGTTGCAGAGTCACGTATATCGTTTTCAACCGACTTCAAAAAAAGGCAAGGCTCTCAATTCGGTTGTTTTTCAATTAATGTCTGTTATCTCAGATTTAGCAAGTTGAAATGACAATGGGCAGGCCACATCGCTCGTAGAACTGACAACCGATGGGGAAGGAAGGTTTTCGAGTGGCGACCACGAACCGGAAGACGCAGCGTAGGCCCTCACTAGGTGGACCGACAATCTGGTGAAAGCCGCGGGGAGCCGATGGATGCAGGAGGCGAGCAGCCGCTCTAAGTGGCGCTCTCTGGGGGAGGCCTATGTTCAGCAGTGGACGTCTTCAGGCTGTTGATGATGATGATGACCTCAGATCGCCGTTTTCTTTAAACCGATTTGGATTTAAAAAAAAAATGTAAAGTTATACTTTTTGGTTGGTCACTATCTAAATCAGCTTAGAGTAGACTGATTTTTACATGCTACTGTGCAGCTATCCTCACAAGCTTCACAACGGTAAAGTTACGTTAACTTTACTGTAGGTATAGATACTTACAGAGTAGTATTGCCCGGTACTTGCTGCGCCAAAGTAGCCTCTAAATACATGGCGGTGTGCGAGCCCACGCCCACGCCCACTGTTTGCATTATACTGTGGGTAAAACTGAAAATAAGTTGATAACACTGTACGATCAACAAAAAAACAATAAAATCTATAAATGTTTGACAGCCTCTGCGGTGTGGTGGTTGAGCAGGTGGGCTCATAACCTGGTGGCGGCGGGTTCGATTCCCGCGACATGACAAGTAATTGTACACGTGAAAAAAAGCGCAAGTGCTTGTTCTGTGTGTGTGTGTTGTGGGAGCACGGTCCTCGTAGTTCCTGGGTCCCTAGATACAGGGATCCTAGTTAGGGTCCAGGATCTATGTATGTGATCATTGGGCGGTATTCCTGAGACATCACACAGTCTAGTAGTTAGATTACTAGACTGTGTGATCAGATCATAGTCTCATTTGCCCAGTAATTTCACTAGCTAAAATGCCCTTCAAACCGGAACACAGTAGTGCTTGCACACTACTGCTTGGCGGCAGAATAACTGGCAAAGCGGTGGTACCTACCTAGACGAACTTTGCAGAAAAGTCCTAACCACCTACAGTAATATTTATTTACTATATTTATTTTGATTTTATCTTTAACAATTATAATTTTGTTTGTGCAGAAATTATGATCAAAATGGTTTGTACAGATATTCAATACTCACGTGTCACTATGCTCCAAGTGTTGATGGTAGTCTGTGTAAGGCGGTGGCGCTCGGACTTCGCCCTCGCCGCAGCGGGGCACCAGTATAGGCGGTAGGGCTGCAAAACACAGGAAATGGCAGATAGATAACTCTTTCTTGTTTAAATGTGCAGGGTGGAGCAGATGGGACCTGGGGGCGTACCGTGAGCTCTTAGCACGATTCGAAACAGAGCCTACACTGGATCGCTTGTCAAAATCCCCATACAAAAAACAAAGCGATCCAATATAGGCTCTGTTTTGAATCGCGCTAAGAGCTCACAGCACGGCCCCTGGTAGGTGATCATGTAACTTGATTGTAACATATAGTAACTCAAAAATGTATGGATTTTAGTTTCAATACGCAGTTTATGTGCATAGTAACTATGTAAGTTTTATTTTAAATTTTATTTGAAGGGCAGGGAAAGTAAGTTTTCTTTAAGAGTTTGACGTATGCCCACCCATCTGCACTAAATGCTAACAGCTCTTAAGTTCACACCTACCTCCTACACTCTTCCACTATGTTATTGTATTCTAGACAGATTGAACTAGTGATTGCAAGAAAATATTAAAATAATATAAATTATGTTACAATCGAAATTGATTACTAAAAACCTCAACTAAAAAATTACTATGATATTAACATCATACTGGATTTATAATCCAAAATACTGAACCAATTTTGATGAAATTTCTATAGGACCAATCTGAATCATCATCATCACCATCGATCATCGCAATCATCATCACTTACCTGACCAAACGTTTGACCACGTATTATAACGATTATCTGTGACCACTGTCTCACCTTACTTAGATGAGACAGTGGTCAAATGCTATGCCTTTAAATTATAAAAAAAAACATCGACTAAAAAAATTAAAATAGGTTAATAAATGACGGAGTTAAGAGATAACACACATTTAAAAAAATCGAATAAGAATAAGACCTTCTTTTTTTACTTGAGCGATCGCGATGGTGGCCGAGCGGTAGCAAGTGCGCTTCGCAATCTTACGGCACCGGGTTCGATCCTCGGCCCTGCACCAATGACTTATCTAGTAAGTTATGTGCAGTTTGCGATGCCATCGCTCCGTGCCTCGGAGAGCACGTTAAACCGTCGGTCCCGGTTGTCATAAGAACATCTATGGCAATTTTACGTTACGGGTAGTCAGACGCCTGATAGAATCTGACGCCTGATCTATCCATCCCTGTTACTGGTTCATTATGGGTTGCGAGGTCGCCGCTACAGGTTAGATTGGGAGCCAAAACCAATGGGAAAAAGGCAAAGAGGATGATGAGGATAAAGAACTTACCAGGTGAATCAATTCTATTGTAGTGATACGGATTGATGCAGACTTCGTCCTTCTTCAGCTGATACGAGTATTCACAATGATCAACTGGCTTTAACTCGTGCTGGCTCTGGAATAAAATATCAATCATCAATCAGTCAATATATCGTTTAAACTAGCTGACCCGCTCCGGCTTCATAAAAGTTAATTCGTTTTACGCCTTATCTCAGTCTAAAGGAAGAGAAAAGGAAGAGGGAAAAGATAAGGGAAATGGATGAATGGACGAAACGGCGAATCACCTTCATCCATTCATCCTTTTCCCCCCTCCCTTCTCTCTTTCCCATAGTACAGGATAGGAGTGGCTTTGGACCTAATACTGAAGGTTGGATGACTGTAATTTCAGAACCACAAAACCGACGACCTTGGAATAGTTATTTACGGTACAGTATAATAATGCACCCCCTTCCTAACGAAAAAAGAATGAATTAAATCGAACTACTTTTTAAGCCGTGTGGTCCCGGTTACGAATAGGACCACCCCATCTCTTCCCGTGGGTGCCGTAGAAGGCGGCTAAGGGAATATCCAGGGAATGGGTCGCAGCGTTCCCCTCGGTCTTGGTGGCAATCAATCTTCACCTACTGCGATCACCAAGCCGCCTGCCAAGCGTGGTGATTATGGCAAACCCCCCCCCCCCCCCCTAATGACAAGCACAAATAAAAACGGCCCCCAGTCCCCGGCAGCTCTGCTATCCCGTGGCTACGGTAGCGGCCACGGTAACGGCAGGGCAAGGGGTGCGAAGAATCCCCGGCAGACGCCCGGCTACCAACCCCAACGACGACCCCTGGCCCTGGCAACACATAACGTGCGCACACTGAAGGCTGACGAAAGGATGGTCGAGCTAGAGGCGGAGATGGGTAAGTTACGCTGGGATGTAATGGGATTGTCTGAAGTCCGAAGACAGGGACAGGACACGATAATCCTAAATTCCGGTAACTTATTCTTCTACCGGGAGGGAGACCAACTCTCCCAAGGAGGTGTCGGGTTTCTCGTCCGCAAGTCTCTCGTCAACAACGTGGTCAAAGTCGACAGTGTGTCGGCCAGGGTAGCGTACCTGGTACTCCGAATAACCAAACGGCATTCGTTGAAGGTTATACAGGTATACGCGCCGACGTCGGCACACTCAGACGATGAAGTAGAAGCTATGGTTCACTGTCGAAACTTATAAAATCGTTTATCATAATTTTGTTACAAATAAAAATGTTACTTATAATCATCATTTCACATAATGTGATTTAATATACTTTCACTACATCTAATTTTCTTTATTATAAATCAAAATTAATAATAATCCAAATTTATAAGAATGAAACTCATAAGGCGTATATAACATAACAGTACAAATTTATAATGTTCTTTTACCATAAGTAACTTAAATCATAAAACAAATTATCTATAATACTGTAAATTAATGTGACTGGAACTGTTGATTATTATATATATCTTAATCAGTTATAAAAACGTATTACGGCAAGCCAATTTGTTCTTCAATCTATGCAGGCACTTTATCCAGTCGAAACAATCAAAATTAACGTGTTTACTGTAGGTAATTGTAAAATAACTTATATTTTCTCATGTTATGTTGATTTTGGTGTTGTTTAGTGAACTTTTTTTAAATCAAATAGAGGTTATCTGAAACTTAATATAGATGGTTTCTGTAATTTTTTATATAAGCATAAGTGACTTCTGGCACTTCGCCGGCCGCTGCCGCGGCACGCTCGCTACGCTTCGCTTCGCTCGCTCGGCTCGTGCGTCGTGTGGCCACAGTTAACCTAACGCTCCTCCTCGCTTCGCTCGTCGTCGCACCTATTTATGACTTTGCCTTAGACTAGTATCTTAGTATCTTTAGGGTATACATGCATATCTATGTAATGATTTAACTACCTCAAAATTATTATTATGTTAACTAAAAAATATGAAAAAAAAAACATTATAAACAATATAATTATGAATGCTGATTATTATGAAATTATAAGTAATGATATGTATAATAAAATAAAATATGATAAAAAAATTCTTAACATTGATATTATAACATAAAATTTTATTAATTTAAACATTATTTGAATAAATTGTATAAGAAAAGATCAATATAAAAAGTAACTATTATGAACAAAGTTATTTATAAATATCCACCATTATAAATTTCATCATTATTAAAAATGAGATATGTGAAATGAAATTATGAATAATGAAATTATTAGTACAGACGGTATCCCAGAAGCTATGTATGAGGACATATCCGGAGCCATGCATACTTCCGAAACATACTTCACCGTTGTGATGGGAGACTTCAATGCGAAGTTGGGCACAAGGAATAGCGATGAGCTGAGAGTGGGGCCATTTGGATACGGGCAGCGGAACCCTCGAGGACAGAGGCTGGCTGACTTCATGGAGAAGGAGGAACTCTTTATGATGAACTCCTTCTACGAGAAGCGGCCATCCAGGAAGTGGACGTGGATAAGTCCCGACGGTTCCACTAAAAATGAGATAGACTTCATCATGACGACCAAGAAGCACATATTCGATGATGTCTCTGTGATCAGCAAGGTGAAAACCGGTAGCGATCACCGTATTGTTAGAGGCACATTGAATATCAATGTTAAGCTCGAAAGGTCACGTCTGGTGAAGTCTACGCTCCGTCCAAATCCTGTCCAAATCCAAAACCCCGAAGGCTTTCAGCTGGAACTCCAAAATCGCTTCCAGTGCCTAGCCGACTGTAACACAGTGGACGAGCTAAACGACGGGTTGGTGGAAACTGTCCAAGCTGTTGGATCGAAATTCTTTAAGACCCAACGCCGAAAGAAGACTCAAAAGCTCTCAGAAAAAACTCTTGAGCTAATGGCCGACCGGAGCGAAATGAAGCTGCAGTCTTCAGTTGATATGTCAGCCTACGGTGAACTCAATAGACGAATCTGGAGTTCCTTGCGACACGACTTGCGTGCTCTTAGTACTTCACGTATTGAGGCCGCAATTGAGCGGAACCAAGGCTCTAAAGTGTTCGCAAAGGATTCGTCTATTGGGCAACACCAAATGACAAAACTGAAGACCGAAAATGGTAGCATCATTTCATCCAAGCCTGAGATTCTGAGAGAGATCGAGAACTTCTATGGACAGTTATACACCTCGACACGTAAGCCCGCTACTAACACAGCTCAGGACATCAGAGCCAAGTTAGTCCGACACTATACCGAAGATATCCCGGATGTCAGCCTGTACGAGATTAGAATGGCCCTCAAACAGCTTAAAAACAACAAGGCACCAGGTGAAGATGGAATTACGACTGAACTTCTGAGAGCGGGTGGTAGACCGGTACTTTTAGTCCTCCAGAAGTTATTTAATTCTGTCATCCTTGAAGGTACAACGCCAGAGGCATGGCACAAGAGCGTGGTGGTGCTCTTCTTCAAAAAAGGCGATAACACCTTATTGAAGAACTATAGGCCCATCTCGCTCTTGAGTCATGTGTATAAGCTGTTTTCGAGAGTCATTACGAATCGTCTCGCACGCAGGTTTGATGAATTCCAGCCTCCCGAACAAGCCGGTTTCCGAAAAGGCTTTAGCACCATAGACCACATCCATACGCTGCGCCAGATTATACAGAAGACCGAAGAGTATAATCGGCCGTTATGCCTAGCGTTTGTGGACTATGAGAAAGCCTTCGATTCAATCGAGACTTGGGCGGTGCTGCAGTCCTTGCAGCGATGCCAAATTGACTATAGGTATATCGAAGTTTTGAAGTGTTTGTACAGTAAGGCCACTATGTCAGTCCGACTACAGGACCAGAGTACGGAACAAATTCCATTGCAAAGAGGCGTGAGACAGGGAGACGTTATTTCTCCGAAACTGTTCACAAACGCATTGGAGGATGTTTTCAAGCTCTTGGAGTGGAAAAGATCTGGCATCAACATAAATGGCGAGTACATCACTAACCTTCGTTTTGCCGATGATATAGTCATAATGGCGGAATCGCTCGAGGACCTTAGCACCATGCTCAACGACCTCAGTAGAGTCTCCCAGCAGGTTGGTCTTAAGATGAATATGGACAAGACAAAGATCATGTCTAATGCTCATGTTCCACCTATATCGGTAATTGTTGGGAACGATACTCTCGAAGTTGTCGACAAGTATGTCTACCTAGGACAGATTGTCCAATTAGGTAGGTCCAACTTCGACAAAGAGGTGGCGCGAAGAATCCAACTCGGCTGGGCAGCGTTCGGGAAGCTTCGTCCTATCTTTTCGTCCAAAATACCGCAGAGCCTGAAAACGAAAGTTTTCAATCAGTGTGTGTTGCCAGTGATGACTTATGGAACTGAGACATGGTCTCTTACTGTTGGCCTCATTAGTAAGCTCAAAGTCGCGCAGCGAGCTATGGAGCGAGCTATGCTCGGTGTTTCCCTGCGAGATAAGCTCCGGAACGAGGAGATCCGCAGGAGAACTAAAGTGACCGATATAGCTCTTAGAGTTAGTAAGTTGAAGTGGCAATGGGCGGGCCACATCGCTCGTAGAACTGACAACCGATGGGGAAGAAAGGTTCTCGAGTGGCGACCACGAACCGGAAGACGCAGCGTGGGCCGGCCCCCCACTCGGTGGACCAACGACCTGGTGAAAGCCGCGGGGAGCCGATGGATGCAGGAGGCGAGCAGCCGCTCAAGGTGGCGTGCTCTGGGGGAGGCCTATGTTCAGCAGTGGACGTCTTCAGGCTGTTAATGATGAAAAATGATGACTTTTTAAGCGTCTATTTACCCCCTTGTTTACAGTGACCCATGTTGTAGCTCAGCAAAAATACTTCAGAGGGAAGGTCCCTCAACATCTTGTTCAGTATTGAACTCTAAAACTACAGCTTATACAGACTAAATTTGAACTTACTTGTAGCTGCGGCCAGCGCCACAGCCTACAGTAGACAACATGTGGTAACCCCTTGCGATACTGGCCGTTTATAATGTTATCATTTGGCTTCACTCTGGAACAATAAAGAATGCGATATAATGCATTTCAAGGCGAATGGTAGGGCCAGATAAGCATGATAAAAATCTGAAGAAACATTGACCTTAATATTGTAGACTTAAATATCAATTCAGTCTGAACTTCAGCGCGGTGCTTACGACAAAGACAAAGCACGAAATGACCGATTTTGAGGATTTTAATCTTAGACAATTTCGTCACTTACCATCAGGTGAGTTGTTGTCAAACGTCTGCCCATTAGAGCGTTAAAAATAATTGTATTTTTCAGAACTATGAAGACCTCAAAACATCTGAATGTTTGTTGGGAATACACTAAATTTTTTTGCAAAGATGTACTTATTTGATTGAAACTGAGTAAATATGGTGCATTAAAAATTTTTGAGGGGTGTTTGCAATTTTTTTCTATACATAGTTTTATAGAAAAAAAAACGCAAACCCCAAATCGCAAATTTATTTATCTCGTATTTGCGGACGTCACATTATATTTAAAGATACGAATTACATGATATATTAAACTCAAAGTTTGACTTGCTCTAATTTCGGCAGGAAACGTTCCAGAAAATACCTTTTTTGCCCTATCTCTCGCCTTAAATAAACAATTCCGATAAAAGCAAGAAAATATTGTTATGCCCGTTTTACACCATTATGTTTAAGTGCAGTGGGAGAGAGACAGCATTTGAAATGTCTGCTGTTTTCAGATGTATTTTTCATTTAAACCTGTTATATATATACAATGCAATAAACATTTTAATTTGAATTTGATATCAAACATCAGGGGGACTAGCAGAGATCTCTTTCCATCAGCGTTAACGCCAAACGATGACTCCAAAACGTATGGGAATTACATTACCTGTGGATGTCGCTTTACCGCAGGTGATGTAATTGCATTACATTTTGGAGTTCGTTTGGCGTTAACGCTAATGGAAAGGGATCTTTTTTTTTTTTTTTTTTTTTTTATGTGATTGAATGACGTGACGAGCAAGTCGTTCACCTGATGTTAAGTGACACGGCCGCCCATAACAGTTGCAGTGTCACCCGGAACTTTAAAACAATAAAGTTTCGCGTGACACTGCACTGCACACATTTTAGACTTATTAGACCCCCCCTGGGCCATTATTTAGTGCTGGGAAGGACTTGAGTGTTTTAAGTGCTAATCTGAAGGACTACACTCATTTTGGTAGAAACTTGAACTAAAATGAGTCCTGAGTTCTGAGTTTCAAGTCCTTTTAAGCAGACTCAACTCGTTGAACTGAATTTCTTTTAAAGAACTAAAGTACCTCATAATGCTACTGTAGTGTTTTTATAAACTCGAGTCATTCAAGTTCACAACACCATAATATGTTTTCATAGTGGGTTTTGATGCTATTTAAAGTTTTTTTTTACAACTAAATAGGCCCGCGTTTGACCGCAATCTCACTTGATGGGAAGTGACGATGCAATCTACAGTGGTACATGCTTGCCTGAAGATAAAAGGTCACACAAATATGGTGTCTAGAAGCCAATATCTTAAGACTCAAGTTCTCAAGTCATAATATTGTGCTGACTCAGTCTTATCAATGAAATAAAGACTTCAGCTCTCATTTACGAGTCCCCAAAACATGTGTCTCTCAAGAGACCTGAGTCCTACCCAACACTAAGTGTTTGAATTATTGGCTAGCTGTAACTATGAGTAAGCTTTCGCATTATTGCTTACAATATGGAATTTGGTAAGTAGTTACCTAATATGATAGCAGGTTTGATCTTAGGTTTTAATGAGTTTCAAATTGGAAAGCCATTAATAGGTAGGGAAGTCTGCTAGACCTAGTCTCTTTACTGGAAGAAGACTCCGGTTACAATATGTCATATAAGAATCTGGCGATTACTAAAAGGCCAGCTTTATAGATACCATTATAGAATTCCACTAAGTATACTTATTAAATATGTTGACATTATAATAACAATATTATAAAGAGGAAAGATTTGATTGTTTGTTTGCATTGCATAGGCTTCAAAACTACTGAACCAATTTGAAAAATTCTTTTACTCTTGGGAAGCTACACTATCCCCAGATGACAGGCTCTATTGTTTTCAAAAAATTAGGGATCCTTTCTAAAACTTCAATAATGTAACCCAAGGTGTAAAAAATTATCTAAAATATTCTTTATTACATCATGTGCACTGCGAAAACTATTATACCCGTGTGAAGCTGGGGCAACCTGCTGGTGGAAAGTAATTTGTTAATTAAGGCCTGCCACACACACTCTGATTCCTGATACGTTATACGATTTTGGACACTCGAATGTATGCATATGAAGAATGAAAAGTAACAAATACGAATCCAATGTGTGCGGCATGTAGAACACCTTGTATGAAATGTGTGCATTTCAGGTGTCCGAGTTCAGAAAACGAATCAGAAATCCGAGTGTGTGCAGCAGGCTTTAGTACTAGGTATTTTGAATGAATAGGTTTTGTTTATTATTATTATTATGTAGCAATCCTATAAATATGTGTATATATAGAGGTATATTGACACATTTTGTTTGGTTATTTATTGATTTAGAAATGTATAAGGTACATACTATCCCAATTGCAATAAAAAGCCGGTTTGTTTGATAAAGGCAAAGCACTGTTTTCAAGGTTGTAAATGTAATCTTTCATGGCTTTTTTTGGGTTTTAGTTACGACAACTTACGAGTTAAAATAACATCGAATTTCCCATTTCAGAACAATTTAAGCCGCACACATGTAGGTAATGATGAAGAAAACGAGCAGTAGCATCTGAGCTACCTTCTCTGTTAAGAAATACAGGTATTTTATGTCTAAAACTTGTCTATCACTGTAATTATTGTGAATAAATGCATCACATTTTACGGCAATTTGATTACCTTCAAGGTTACAAGGATGACGGCCAGCGTTAATTTCACTCACAGAACACAATTACAGCAGAAAAAGTATTCACAAAATCACACTAAATAAGTAGGAATTAGAAAATTGCAATGTTCAAAACATGTCAGCCATATTGGCGAATACTCCCGATTTGTTATTGAATGTGTTGACCTCTCCGACTTTGCGTCCGTTTGTTGTTATGCAGTCAAATTGAAGAGGTCATCAGCATTTGAATACTAGAACGGGTCAATGCCATCTCGAGTTTTGGTCGGGTAATGAAAAATCCGACAATGAATTCCCGAACGAAAACTCATTTATCTCATAATCAGACAAAAACAATCTTTATCAATATCAAATAACAATCAGCTGATAAGCTTAAACTAGATAATCGCCTGTCTACCAGTTATTATATTATAATTTAGACAAAGACATCTTTTCAATGACAATACTAATAAACTTGATTATATCTAACTTGCGAATATCCTCTAATAAAGTCACTGAATTTGTATGCTGTTGATGAAAAATAGTCCATATCCCGCAGGCAATAGAGACTACGATAGGTGCACGCAAATTGGAAGCAGGAAACGTCACGTTTGATAACACATAGCAGAATCAACAGTAATCAATATAGTAATTGCTGACCTAGGTATAGTAACACATCTTGTTTGGCTGTTTTGGCTTGAAATAGCTTTCTCTAATTCTTCAAGAGCACCACTTTTCTTTAGTTTCTTTACCAAACTCTTCACTGCTTTTTCAGACCATTTGTCTTCTGCTACAGAAGACCCTTCAGGCCCTTTTTTCCACCCCAACAGCCGTTTGACGACTGGCGGAGTAAGAGGAAACATTCCTTAACACTTCACTGGTTAAGTCATTAAAATATTCTACATATCATTCGAGTAGACAAGTAAATAATCGCGCACAAACACTCGTATTTAGATAAACTGTCGGCCATATTGAGTGAATGAGATTGAGACAAATGAATGGGAATGGAAATGAATGAAGAGTGAATGGCGGCTCATTAGTCAATTAACTTGTTGCTATCTCTTTCATGGTTTTCAAAGGAATATTTTGTATGGTTATGTTATGTACCTGCGTTTATTACGCCACGAGAGAATTTAACTAAATCAGTCTACGCATTTTAATTTTTATCTGAAATCTTTTCCTATTCTGAATAATTCGCTAATTTGATTATTTCATTCTCACACAACTGATACGGGGCGTTGATTGCTCAATGCTCGGTGCTCTGTCTCTTTTTAACAAGTTAATGTCACACGTCATAGACACAGTTGAGCGAATGAATGAGTGAACAGAAGGAGTCGTAGAGATGTACCACGCTACTGATTTCTAATTTTTTTAATCAATATCGATGAGGTATCCATAATAAAAACAGTGTCCTATCGATCTATTTCTCGATTAACCTCATCGATTTTTTTTGTGAAATAAAAATTCGTTATCTAATCACAAGCGCTAGCCTATCAAACAATAAAATAAAATAAATAAATACCACCTCTTCAGTCTCACTCAAATAACTCTTATTTATTTATTTTTTCAACGGTTAGTGTACATTTTTTCTTTAAACTAACTAATACAATAATAAAAAATGTACTATGGACTAAAACTACTAGCTGCACTACTACAAAGAACATCTGCACTGTATACTAGCCGCAATGGCCTACAGACAGTCCAAATGTTCCGGCCCACTACCAGGGCCCCGTTTTATAAAGCTACAAGTACAAGCTAACAATTGTAGCAGCTACAAGAACAAGTAACTACAAGTTACTAGTTACGGCGTTTTATAAACAACAATTGTCGATTACAAGTGTAAATTACAAGTATAATGCACATCACTATGAACGTCACTGAGGCCTCACGGCGGGGACCACAGCCTAAGTAGAGGATAACGTGTAGATTATGATATTACAAGTTGCACATCACTATGAATGAACGTCACGGTCAATAGCTTTTTTTAGTTTGACTCCCATTCATTAGTGAATTTAGCCGGTGTGAATTTTACATTAAATCCCTACATAATATAGAAATTAAAAACATTATCTATTTGTTTGTTGTGGCTTTCATGCCAAATTGGATGACCTTTTTTAGATGAACTTATATTACCGGGATAGGTGCGGTTTTTTTCGGAAATTCATGAAATCCCGCGGAAAATTATGCAAGTTTTGGGTGAAATCGCGGGGCGTCTCTATTTTTAAGCAAAGCTATTTAAGTAAATAAAGTTGGGTCTAAGTCACTATTCTCATAATAGGTTTTGTAATATACAGCTACGCTCATTTTTCATGAGCTTCGCTCAAGCTGAATTTCTCATTATTTAAACATAATCAGTTCATATTTACTTAATTTAACTAATTGAACATTAATTAATACGTGACACGACCAATACAATACACCTTTAATAAATTTATCTAAACTTGTACTTCATTTTACCAAGCTCTTTAGTCAGGTAAAAAACTTTACAAATTGTAGTTCCGTACACTTGTAATGACCAAAACAATTGTTCGATTTTACATTTTAAAAATGAAAACACACTATGGATTGTCTATGGTCGAAGAACAAGTGCTTGTAATTCATAGAGTAAAGCAATATATCGGGGGATGTAGCTTGTAACTTGTTGTCTTGTAGCTTTATAAAACGCATTATTTCACTTATTTGTGGCTGTGTTGCCAGTTTTTCGCTACAAGTACAAGACTTGTAGCTTTATAAAACGAGGCCCAGTAGGCTGCGTACCCAACATACTGGCAGCATTGCCTCGTTGAATAAGGCGTTTTATTAATAAAAAAAAGAAATTGTATTTTATGTATGACCCAATAGATGGCGCCGCCGGTTGTGGTTTTACCAAAATCTGTCACTGTCACTGTTTCAAGCAAAGACCACAGGTTAGAGGAAATGTGTCACGATACTGACTGACAACTCTAAACTCTCTTTTTTTTTTAGATTCGTAGCGGGATAGCTCGGCTTTATTTTGGATCATAATATTAAAGTTTTTTTTTCTCACAGTCTGCGAGATAGATCAACTTTATGTTATGATCTGCGAGTCGCAGATCTACTGTACTTCAATAGGAGGTTTCAGACAACCAAATTAAAAAAAAATAGTGCTTTAAAATTCGTAAGATGGCGTTGACGACACATGGCTGCGAATCACTGACCTAGACTTTTTTCATGGCGTGATTAATTATCACTACCAAACTACCATATCTCTGTGGTTCTGAAGATTTATGACCGTCAGTACATTGCAGTCTGCCCTAAATAGGCTAAAAATCTGCCCACACTTTGAATTCTCCCAGAAATATGCCTCGTCTTGTAATAATACAAGGGAAATAATAGAAATACTTTTCGTTAGTATTTACTTATGGTTATTTTAAAATATCAAGGAATTATTAAATAGGAACTCAAAATTCATGTAGAAATGATGAAAAAAGGACAAAAATTATCATTAATTACGTTAGATTTATATTCCTCTTTTTTTCATCATACATGGATTTTACATTCATATTTTTTCTAATCATGTCTTTACTTAGCGTGAGGGTGCAACCAGCTTGTAATTTGCTAGTAAATTAAATAAACGCTTTAATCATAGAGTTCAACGAATCCCAGAATAAGGACTAAGGTAAGTAAGTACTACCTACCAGAGGCCGTCCTTCGCTGCGTCTTCCGGTTCGTCATCGCCACTCGAGAACGTTTCTACCCCATCGGTTGCCAGTTCTATGAGCGATGTGGCCTGCCCATTGCTAATTCTAAGAGCTATACCGATCGGTCACTTTAGTTCTGCGGATCTGTGTAGTAACAACGATTCCCACCAAATATCAAAGTCAATTAATTAAGATTGCGTAACTATATTTCTGAATTTTACTTCAAAATTATAAAAACTCCTAAATCTGTCAAAATTTTTAAGTAGCCGCTGCCCTGGGAAGGGCAAATCTGCCAAAATGGCAGAAATCTGCCACAAATGGTCACACTGGTGAGTGAAGTGAAGGTGACACTGCGCTATGGCAGAGGCCAAAGCCACCTCACAAAAAAAAAAACAAGCTATGTCTCGCCAGCGCCACCTACTTTTGGATGTAGAACTACGTGCTGTCCAGCTGTCAGAAAATCCCCTATTTACTTAATAAGAATGCACCACAGACTACTTAGGAGATACTACAGGCAGTGTACTTGAGGTCAACTCAACTGAATTTGACATTTCTTTGTTGGTAGTTTAAGCATTTTTATGTTTAAACTACTCTGTGGTTTGAAAGGTTTAAACTGTGTACTTACTGCGCCATCTAGAAAAGAAGCGGAACTAGTATTTTTTTTTTAATAAAACGCCTCATTGCAAATGCTGATAATGCTGATTAGTTGAGCCGAATAAATGCTAGCATATTGGTCACGCGTCGCATTGATCAGGCGTTGACGCCTCATGCTAACTCCGAAATGTATGGGAAATGAAATTGCCTGGCCTGCGGATAACTTTTCCGCAGCTAATGTCAAAGCTAATGCCATTCCCATACATTTTGGGAGTTACCTCACATCGAGTTGCACCATTTTTAAATTTATTCAATGGTAGAATTTACTTATACGAAAAATATAAACCTTAAAAATAACATCACAAATGTTCAACAAAAATTACATTAATGCAAACAAGTTTCCATACATTAAAAACAGAATCAAAGTTGTTTTCATTCTGTTTGAAACTCATCGAGCTTGATTTATTTTTTTTTTAACGGGCAAATTGCCTTTATTACTCAAGCTAACTACTACAATAATAAAAACTAAACTAAACTAAACTAAACTAAGCATAACTAAGCTAAACTAAACTAAACTAGCTACACTACCTACTACAAAGAACACTTATGGACTGTATAATAGCCGCGATGGCCTATAGACAGTCCAAGTGCTCCAGCCCACTACCGGTAGGTAGCGTACCCAACATGCTGGCCGCATTGCCACGTTGAATTGCAATGCTGATGCGTTGGGCCAAATAAGTGCCAGCATTTTGGTCACGCGTCGCATCGACCAGGCGCTCTGATAGACTTTGGAAAACGCGATGAGCTCCCGGTCCCCACGGACCCAGGGTCTCAACACCAAACGGCTCAAATATGTAACCGCTACCGAGATTACTATATTTGCGCCGTTTTAGCTGCTCAGCAGAATTAGCCGCGGCGCCGGCCCTAACGTGTGTCTCGGGAAGGTGTGACGGCGCCATAGTATCGACGCAAGTAGCGTCCCACACTAAAGGCCGCCCCATCTTCCAGGGAACCAGAGTCATTCCGTCGGGTCTTTTACCATCGTCACGCATGAGACCATTCGGTTCGAGAATGGCTGCAACATTGGCGGTGGTAAAAGCCCGGCGAATGATGTCATTAAGACTAGCGTGGCGCGAAATTCGACCAGCGCTTTTTGAACACGAGAGACCGTGATGACCGAGCTGGTCAACTGCGGTACCGCACTGGCAGCGATGGGCCACACAGCATCTTGCGCCCAAACGTAAGCTGATAGCTAAACGAAAAGTAGTCGGATCTAAAAGGTTACCAGTGTTGAAAGAAGGCATGGCCTGTAACCAAAGTCCTGACTCCCACACAGAGACTGCGAGAAGCCGAGCACGATCAGCGACGCTAGGACACGTATCTAAAAGATTTTTCCGTGCTAGTTCGCAGAGCGGTCGGTCCCACAGCCTCTGTGAGGAAAGAACCACCGGGAAATCAGAATTTGGACAAGCCAACCCCCAGGCATTCTTGGCCTCAGACAAATGGGCTACTTCGAAAGTACCTAAAGATGGAGCAAGAATTTTTTCTATTAATTTATGTGTACCATGTACAGAGGACAAAAATGCCGGTAATGCAACACTCGAAATTTTGCGTATCCCTAAACCTCCTAAGCGCACAGGTAGAGAGGCTTGCGACCACGTCCTGTCATCCATATCAACATTCAAGACCGAAACCAGAGTGTTTTTTACAATGCTGTCTAAGCCCATAAGGAGCTCACTGTGTTTCCACAGTTGACAACATCGTAAAATATAAGTAAATTTAGGGACAAATAGACAAAAACGAATAATTGTAAAAGCCATGTGGGCGTTAATTTTGAGTAACCTGTCTGATGCGTTATTGAACTTTTGAATTTTTTCTTCTACAAAAGGTGAGATAGACTCATCCAGAATCGGCGAACCCAAAAGGCGAAGAGAACGCTTGTCTACTAATTTGATATTCGGAGCAAGACTATTAAACTTTTCAAAAACCAAATCTTTATCAGGACAAGTATCGCAAACAAAAAGTTCGCATTTAGAAAAATTTAAATCCAAACCAATGTCGCGAAATTCGTTAATAATGATACCTAGATCATTAAAAACAGTGTTCACGTCGCAAATTCGTCTTGATTTATTTGACATCTCGATATTCTCGGTAAGGGGATGGGCCTGCGTACATCCCTAAGAACCGCTTTTAGTTCCATTTCCGTTTCCGGTTTTTTCTTTTGTTTGTTTTGATTTGGTTTGTTGATTTCCAGACAGACAATGTCAAATTAATGAATTCAATTGTTTTTGCATTTTTATTGTGCCAGTTTTCATGGAAAACTATTGAATTTTATGTTGAATTTCAATAACCGGTGAGTTTTTACACTATTATCAGAAAAAAAATAATGGCAGTGAGTCTCAGATTCTTTCGTCTCCTAAACTGCCGGCGAAATTTTTATTACCGGCCAGCATTCGAAGAATGGTCAGTTTGAATGATTTCACTTTATGGCTAGTTTCAATATTACTGAGTTACACCCAGTTACATAGTCCTATCGAGAAGTTTTAAATAAGTGAAAGAGGGCGAGACGCCGCTCTAATTGCCCTCTAACCAGTTTATTTTTTAACAAAGTTACAAACATCAGCTTGTTGCATTATTTCCTGACAGAACAACCACAGGGTTTATAACTTCTTTCCTCCTCTTGTTGGAGTTTTTATTTTATCTATGTTCATCTCACAGCAATTGTTTTTTTCTCTAATCTGTGGTTCATCTCAAATTCAATAGACAGAAACAGAACATTGAAAATAACACCTTCAGTGTCTCAGATGTGCAATTTTAATTCATAACGGTGCTCTAGCACTCCAATAGTACTAAACTACAGCGCAAGAGTTTTAATATGTTTCTGGTTACATCTGATATGAATTATCAATTCCTTAGGTACCTACCTACCAATAAAAGCTAAATCAACTTGTCTATTGACTGGCCTGATAGCTCAGTTGGTAGTAACTCTGTCTTTTGAACTGTAGGTTGTGGGTTTGATTCCCATTCGGAACAAACATTTGTGTGATGAACACAGGTGTTTGGGTGTCTGGGTGTTATATTGTATTCTATGTACAAGTATTTACAAAACAGAAAAGTATCATTCTATCTCGGTTATCTAGTTTCCATAGTACAAGCTTTGCTTAGTTTGGGACTAGATGGCGTTGTGTGAAATGTCCACAAATATTTATTTTTATTTATCTAAATATTTTTTATTTAGGCCTTAGGGGTTTTCTATCAATATCAAAATAAGCAATATCGTTTTCTAAGATTCATCCTTTTCCCCAACCTTGATGGATGACACAGCAATAGAAGGCTTCACCTGCTTTCCTTCACCATCCCAACCATTCATCTTTTTTCAATATTGTTTTCTAAGATTCATCCTTTTCCCCTATCTTGATGGATGAGGCAGCAATAGAAGGCTTCACCTGCATTCCTTTACCATCCCAACCATTCATCCTTTTTATTTTCTAAGATTCATCCTTTTCCATTATCTTGATAAATGAGACAGCAATAGAAGGCTTCACCTGCATTCTTTCACCATCCCAACCATTCATCCTTTTTGTTTTCTAAGATTCATCCTTTTCCCTTATCTTTATGGAGGAGACAGCAATAGAAGGCTTCCCTGCTTTCCTTCACCATCCCAACCATTCATCTTTTTTCAATATTGTTTTCTAAGATTCATCCTTTTCCCCTATTTTGATGGATGAGGCAGCAATAGAAGGCTTCACCTGCATTCCTTTACCATCCCAACCATTCATCCTTTTTGTTTTCTAAGGTTTATCCTTTTCCATTATCTTGATGGATGAGACAGCAATAGAAGGCTTCACCTGCATTCCTTCACCATCCCAACCATTCATCCTTTTTGTTTTCTAAGATTCTTCCTTTTCCCTTATCTTTATGGATGAGACAGCAATAGAAGGCTTCACCTGCTTTCCTTCACCATCCTAACCATTCATCCTTTTTCAATATTGTTTTCCCTTCTCTCTTTCTTCTTCCCTTGGACAGTTAGTTAACATATATGAAGCTGGGGCGGGTCTGCTAGTAAATAATAAATGTTCATGTTAAGGGTGGAGGGTTAGTTAACTTTTATATTTAACTAGCTGCACCCCGCGGGTTCACCCGCAGATAAAAAGTAGCTTATGTGTTAACCCAGTACATAAGCTACCTATATTCCTTCAAATCCATCCAGCCATTTGAGCGTGAAGAAGTATCACAAACACACATACAAAGTTTGGCCTTTATAATATTAGTGTGATAGAACGGTGCACTAACAGCCCCTAATTGTCTAATCCTAGACCATATAAATACATAGCCCCTGAAATCAATCCTTTATTTAGATTAATAAGGCTTCTGATTGTTCCAAGGTCCTGCAGAATCTAGCTGACCCGCCCCGGCTTCGCACGGGTTAATTAGTTTTACATCTTATCTCAGTCTAAAGGAAGGAAGAAGGAAAAAGATAAGGGAAAAGGATGAATGCATAAAACGGTGAAAGGAGGCGCACCTGCCTCCTTCCACCTTCATCTATTCATCCTTTTCCATTATGTTTTCCCCCCTCTCTTCTCTCTTTCCCATAGTACCGGATAGGAGTGGCTTTGGACCTAATACTAAAGGTTGAATGTCTGGAATTTCGGGATTAAAAGTATCCTATCGCCTACATTGTAATATGAACTCAAATCATGCCAAGTTTCATTTGAATCCATTCAGAATTTTTGTCGTGATGCTCAGCCAAGATACAGACAGACAGACAAAAATGAAAAAAAATATAGTCGTGGCTTTAGTATCGATCATAGAGAGCCCTCCAACAAAATTTTTCAAAATATCTTTAATGTACAGAATTGACCCTGTTACAGTTTTATTATAAGCATAGATAAGACTTCTGATTGTTCCAGGGTCCTGCAGAATGGATGCACCTCAACCTCTAATGGTGTGCATGGAGAATGGAGCTGGTGAGGAGATCAACCTGAGGATTGAGCCAGAAGATAACTTCCACATGTTTCTAGAAAAAGCCAAGTAAGTTCTAGTCTTATTTACAGTTGTCATCCAATTCTGGCCTACACATGTGCGGTGGAAGGACTTTTCTGCAAAGTTCGTGTAGTCTACGTAGGTATCACCGCTTTGCCTGTTATTCTGCCGCCAAGCAGTAGTGTGCAACCACTATTGTGTTCCGGTTTGAAGGGCATTGTAACTGGTGGTTACTGGGCAAATGAGAATATGATCTGATCTCGCAGTCTACAAATGTTATTGCCTACTAGACTGGGATGTCTCAGGATGAGATGCGCAGTGCAGTGTCACGCGAAACTTTAATTTAGATTTTCTAGTGACATTGCATCTGTCATGGGCGGCCGTAACGCTTATAACAATAAAGAAAAGATCGAAAAAGAGCAAACATTTCTATTGCTGTCTCACTCCCTTTGCACTTAAACACAATAGTGGAAGAGGGAAAACAATAGTTCCTTGATTGCGTCAGAGTCGTTCCTCAATGACAGGCGTTATAACAAAGGCTTAACACCAGAAAATGAACTAATATGTTGAAATTAAATGTTTTTCATCACAGAAACGAAATATTTTTGGTTTTCGTATTTAAGGAGTATGACTATACTGCCATTGTGAGAATTACGAATTAATTATAATTATTATTTGATTATGGTCGTGTGGTCCTGGTTTGCGGCAGTGTGGTCCCGGTTTGGACGGGTTGTCCCAGACCCCGTCTCTTCCCGTGTTTGCCGTAAGAGCATTCTTATCTCCTCGGTACATTTAAATATTTTGCGATCACCAAGCCGCCTGCCAAGCGTGGTGATCAGGTGGTTATGGCAAACTCCCCTATGATAAGCGCCTAAAGTGGCATTTTATGGGGGATCCCTATGTTCAGCAGTGGACGTCTTCGGCGGCTGATGATTATTTGATTTGATTGATCATCATCATCAGCAGCCTGAAGACGTCCACTGCTGAATATAGGCCTCCCCCAGAGAGCGCCACTTTGAGCGGCTGCTCGCCTCCTGCATCCATCGGCTCCCCGCGCGGCTTTCACCAGATTGTCGGTCCTACGCTACGTCTTCCGGTTCGTCGTCGCCACTCGAGAACCTTTCTTCCCCATTGGATGTCAGTTCTACGAGCGATGTGGCCTGCCCATTGCCATTTCAACTTGCTAATTCTAAGAGCTATATCGATCGCTTTAGTTCTTTTGTAGATCTCCTCATTTCATTTGATTAGAAAACACATAAAGCTCTATTAAAATGCAACAAAAACGTGGAGCCATAAAGCTGGACCCCACCCACATATCTCTGCGGGGTCCGGCATTACATCCGCTTTATCGTTTTAATCGAGAATCAGAGACAGATAAACGACTGTAGCCAGGACTACAAAGTCAAGTTGAAGGTCGCATTATTAATAATAGCATAGCTTTTAGTCTTATTATTAGGCAAGAACTCGAGTCTGATTAAATAAGACAAATATCTGTGGTGTGGTGGTTGAGCAGATCGGCTCATAACCCGGAGGCTGCGGGTTCGACTCTCGTGACAGGGCAAGTATTAATTGTTGTGCACAGGAAAAAAGTGCGAATAATTGTTCTGTGTGTGGGTGTTGTGGGAGCATGGTCCTCGAAGTTCCTGGGTCCCTAAATACATTCCTAGTTAGAGTCCAGGACCCAGGATCAATGTTTGTCTAGGCAGGTAGGTACCAGCGCTTCGCCAGTTATTCTGCCGCCAGGCAGTAGTGTGCAAACACTACTGTGTTCCGGTTTGAAAGGCACTGTAGCTAGTGAAATTACTGGCAAATGAGACTTTATGTATCTCAGTCTAGTAATCTTATTACTAGACTGCTGATGTCTCAGGATGACGCAGTGCAGTGTCACGCGAGTTCTGAGCGATCCTGCAATCTGTTATGGGTGGCCGTGACGCTTAACACCAGGCGAACGCCTAGGTCGTTAAAAAAACTATAAATCTGTATAAGTCGAGGTCAAAAATAAACATTGATTAAAATAAGTTAATACTTTGACGCGCAAAACTCGAGTGTTTTAATTAATGCTTACCGGTCAACCTTATCGTGTCTAAAGGACAACGGCCTTATTTGTAAGTAAATTATTTTGTGTAGAATAGGTACCGTCGACGGCCGTGACTCCACTTAAGAGATATCAAGTTATAACGACCTCATAATACTCGCAGAAAACTTTATTTTTCTATACAGGGTTATTAGTTCAACTAAAACCTTCTAGGTCATAACTACCTAAGAATATCTGTGGTCATAACATAACTCATAAAATTTAAGGTGGCGTTCTTTTGCCAATAATAGCTTAATTACTCAACGTGATTACATGAAAACTAATTTTGCGGAAATAAACAGAATGTATCAACAAATTACGATTAAAAGTATCTCCTAGATATCATTGGTTTAGCGACAAATGGCAATAAACAATTTTCTTCTTAGTTTTTCAGTCTATTGCCATTTGCCGCTGCTAAACCAATGATAAGTAGGTGATACTTTTTATTGTAATTTATTATGTGAGTTACTTTCATTAGGCGCGGTCACACGCGACTGATAGCAATAACAAGGCATATGCTTTGTTTAAACGGTGGCGTTTTCGAGACGGCGATCGTGGATCTACGCTATATTTCATCACAGGAGGTAACATTTAACCAATCATATGTTTTGACGAAGGATATTATGTATTGTGACATTGTTAGCATAATATATTATCATTATATTCGATTTCGTAGCTCATAAACTGACAATGACCTTTAAGGTTTCACAGATCGTATAATTTAATTATATAACGTTTAGTTCCCAAGGTGTTTGTTATTGTTTATTACCAAAAATAAGATTAACTAAGGTCCAAAAGCAAGGGATATACAATAAAATATGCATGTACAATAAATTACCGCCCCCTAATTACCTAACTCGCAACAGGTTTGCGACAGGCGTAAATCTCGCGGTGATTGCTGTCATACATCATTAGTGGTGTCGATAATGTATGCTTCGCTACTGCTGTCGCATTGCTATTGCAAATTTTACGTAATTACCCCGCCGGTAACTGTTACTCAGTTACCTACTAACGAATTTAAACGTAAACCCAGAATATTCTTTGAAACAACACCGTTCTATTCCTTAAATGAATTCATGGAAATGCGTCTCACAGAATCTTCGTTCAGGTATGAGAATCAAATTTAGCAAGTATGTATAATGTATAATTCTATTAATTACTCATTATGACATTGTATTATTTTTTTTAATCCTTTTCTTTTATACAATTGATTGTAAAATTGACGTGCCAAGTGTAGCAAACACAGTTATAAGGCTAACAAATAATTCTATTCTATTCTATTCTATTCTATTTTTGCCAGCTGGAGTAGGTATAAAATATAAATCTAAATCACTCGAATATGGTGTTCGATCAGGTATACCTTGATCCAAGAATATGGTAACGTATTTTGGTGTAACCTTGACCTCTGTTATGGCACTCTTTAGGACTTTTGTTTAGGTAGGGAGGAAACTGCCGCTGTGTAGTCCCGGTGGTGCGAGAATAGGACTACCCCATCTCTTCCCGTGGGTGCCGTAATAGCTAAGGGAGTATCCAGGGAATTGGCAGCAGCATTCTCCTAAAACTTTCTGTGATCACAAATCAGTGATCACCAAGCCGCCTGCCAAGCGTGGTGATTATAGCAAACCCCCTATGATAAGCGTCCAAAGTGGCGGTTTATGAGGCAGGAGGCCTGTGTTCAGCAGTCGACGTCTTCAGGATGTTGGAGTGTGTGATGTGATGCATGCAACTGATGCGGTTTTTTAAATAATACATGGATGGTATGTAATAGGCTATGTCGTGAGTGACCGACTGACAGACAACGTGTAGTCCAAACCGCTGGCTTAGGTAGGCTTGGTATTTGCAGGGTGTCTTCCTCTTATGGCGAAAGGATGAACTGAGAAAGGGTTTGAAAATTTATTTGGGTGGGGGTTGGGGTTTTTTTTTTTCTTTTTTTTTTTTTTTTAAATAGCTTTTGATGATCGCTTTAAACAAAACAAGCCGTGCGCAAGCGGGTTTAGTATAACGTCGACACTTTCCCTCATTGGCAACTTTCGTCAATTGCTCTCTGTTAAAGGCTTTTCGAAGATATCCGGCATTGAAAAGATTATTTAACCAATTTCAAAAATGTTTTCAAAACAATCCCGATACCGTTACCCAAAGAGGATGGCCATCAACAGCATGAAGACGTCCACTGCTGAACATAGGCTTCCCCCACAGAGCGCCACCTTGAGCGGCTGCTTGCCTCCTGCATCCATCGGCTCCCCGGGAGGATGGTAACTATTCTAAATCGTTAAGGTACCTATCAATCATTTTCTAATGTTGATTTATAGATGCAGTACCTAGAACCTACTTACAACCTTAAACTAAAACCCAGAGATAGGATAGAATACCTACATAAGTACCTAGGTAGTTCTGTGGTTTGGGTGACATTTGGAAGGTTTTGATACTTTTGGATAAAATCAGTGGAGTGTTTATATGTGGGTGATCTCAAGGTGATCTCTGTTTGGATTATACTACCATAACGGATGCTATTAATTTGATCGATTTATGAATATTATTGAGTAATCCAGTTTTAAAGCTTACTGAAGCAATTCTATTCAATGAGTCATCCACAGATTACTAATGAAGTCATCACTCTAAATTGAGTGCATTTTAGTGGGTGGTTCTCATAAACAAAACTTAATCCTACGTCCATTTTTAGAAGGATTCGCAATCAAATCACCGAATACTTTAACCAGTCCTCGCCTCTTTTTTGGCTTTTTATTTATGTTTATCAGTCATCGTTTACCATTCGTAGCCGTAGTTCAGGGGGGCGTTGTAGCTCAGGGGAGCTGAGTATACGTCGGGGGCAGCGGCGTATCCGACGGGAGCGGCGTAAGATACGGCAGGGGCGGCGTAAGATACGGCAGGGGCGGCGTAAGATACGGCAGGGGCGGAGTAAGCTACGGCGGTATCGGCGTAAGGTACGGCGGGAGCAGCGTAAGATACGGCGGGAGCGGCGTAAGGTACGGCAGGGGCAGCAACAGCCACGGCAGGAGCAGCTACAGCCACGGCAGGGGCGGCGTAAGGCACAGGGGCGACAACAGAGGAGCGGACGATGGACTTAGCGATAGCGGGGGCGGCACCAGCAGCAGCACCGTCTAACTGAGCCTCAGCGGTCTTGACGGCGTCCACTGCGCGCCATGCGTTCTCTTCAGCGTTGTTGATGGCCTGGCCGTTGATTTCCGATACCTTTAATTTAAGGAGTCGATTAGTAACGCTAATGGTTGTGATGGTCTTTTGAAAGGCGACTGGGCATCTGGAAAATTGTGCTGTTGCCAAAAAGTTTTGTTTAGCTCACTAGCTCAGTAAATTAACAACAAACAAGTCATTACAGTGATATTGGCGACTGCATTATGTGGCTTGTTAGCTCTGCCAAATGTATGGACTGATTTCAATACGGTTTTCGCGTTCTGATTCTACTAATTTGCATTAAATTAGGTAAACCATTTTAAATGTGTAATCATCTGTCAATTTTACTGAAATTTTACTTGTATGTCGATAAAAATATCGAAATTACCTTGTCGTTAAGTTGACGGTTGGCATCGACAGCTGCCCTGAGGTGGTCGGAAGCCTCAGCCCGGGCCTCGAGTGCGGCGCCATTGATGTCTCCAGCGGATATCGTAGGCTGGGCCGGCGCTAGTCGCGCTACGGGGGCGACCGCGACGGGCGCGACCGCGAGTGGCGCGGTGTAGGGTACGGGCAACAGGCCAGATGGCACCGCTGCGGCGCAGGCGAGGATGGCGGTGGCTACAATCTGCATTAAAAAAAAACAAGTTGAATCAAGCCGCAGATTAGAAAAAAACAAGTGACTTCTAGAGTGATTATGTTCTCTTTGGCCGAGTACCAAACGAAGTGGTTTACAAATTCGAAGATCATTTACGACGTAAAAAATTATTTTGCTTAATATTAGTGATATTTTGTGACAGGTGTTATTAATGATGAAATTATGCAGATTGACATATTTAACGTTATAATGATCGTAGTTTTAATAAAAATATATGCTTCTGTGTGTAGATATTGTGTGCTTACTGAACAATATATTATGTACCAATACTAAAATAAAAATAATTTAATTTGTTGATGCTCTCAAACTCAAGGTTTGCCAAAGAGCGAGGAGCGGAGCATACTCTGCGTAAAGAGAACTAACCGGATTCGAAACACCACACTCCGCTGAAAACCGACATAATCGATGCAGGATATAAAAGCGCCAAACTGAAATGGGACTGGGCGGGGCACGTAGCTCGAATGCATCCAGCAAGGTGAGCTCACACTGTCACTCAATGGAAGCCTACAGATGGGCGGCGACATCGTGGGCGCCCCCGCAAAAGGTGGCGGGATGACTTATGTGCACATGATGTTGTCAAACGTGAGCCCAATCAAGCATAAAAAAAAATATCAGCCCGATTGGCCAAATGTGGCTCAAGATAGAGATGCGTGGAAGGAAACGGGGAAGACCTTTGCTCAGCAGTGGGACACTATCGATTTAATTTGAAGTCAATTTATCAAAATAATTGTTTGCTTTTCTAAAAAACTTTTTTTATCAATGTTCGTTAGTTAACACACAATATGTTTTGTCAATCATGTTTAACGTAAAAATTCGCATAGCAATGTGTTGACTTTAAAATTAATTTAATATTTTTAATAGATTGATACTAATAATAACTTCCTTGTTCCGTTTTATAAAAGCACAACTATTCTGTTATTTTCTGTACTATTATTCCAAAATCTGTAAAAAAACACTATATTCTGTAGAAACCATCTTTGTTTTAACTTTGAGTTTACTCCAGCAAATTAATTGGCATTTTTGTATTTAAATCACTTTCAAACCACATCAAACAATTTTTTTTTTCTGAGAAAACACCATTTACTTTCACTGAATTCTTAGCTTATTTTCGTAAATAACACTTGATAGAAATAGTTATGTTAAATGTATCGCAATAAACAGCACACTGACCAGAAATCTCATCGTGCACTTCTGTAGACTGCTCGAAAGCTACTGACTGATCTCATTAAGTTTTCGCGCCTTTTTATACCAACGTGAAATGGAACGTGTTCGATTTAAAAAAAAAGGAAAAAGTCGCTGGCCTCAAGGGCGGGAAGGGTGCAGGAAGCGCGCCAGATTTGACGTACGGGTTTCTCTTTAATGTTGCCATGCCTTCGGGCGTTTTCTAGCGTCCAGTGCAGGCGACCTATGAGCTCATTTTGGCGGTAAACAACTTTTTAATGTCAGTAACTCGGCATAAACCGCCTTTGGTATGCCAATTGTCACCTACGCTATAACTAGATAATTTAAGTAATTATTCCTCTATGGCATTTAATTCTTTCAAAAATAGCTTTAGCTACGTAACCTAGACTTGATAATATGTATTATGCATGGCATTTGCGCAGCGCAATAGACAAACATGGCTATCCAGTTTTATATTTGCGTTGTTTGTTTTTTTCTTTCTTATATTTTGGCTCCACACATAGTGTATTTAGCCAGTGTCAAGTATTGTAGTTTTTCATCGTATTATGAAATATTTCATGTAAAGTCAAGTCTTAGTCACAGTCAGTCAGGGTAGTCATAGTCCAGTCTAAGTCAGGTAGTCATAATCCAGTCTAAGTCATGCCCTAGTAAAGTAGTGGCAACTTTACTAGAGGCTTCTGTGGAATTTTGGAAGCAACACGAAAAACCACGTTTCACTACATTATATCACTTGCCCACACTTATACTCGTAATTCAGCACTTAATGCGTAAAATGCCACTAATTTTAAACATTAACACTAGAAAAAGCATAAGTTTTGTGAAATAATACAATGCAACGACGTGAACTTTTTCACGTTCCCGCCAAAACTTCCATTTGCGTTGTTTGTGAAGTGGGACAAATCAGGACACCGTCCCAATTTGTCCCCGATTTTTAATCTGTGGCCATGATTTAATTTTTTTTTTTAAATTTAAACGAATGACGTGACGAGCTAGTCATTCGCCTGGTGTTAAGCGACACGGCCGCCCATAACAGATTGCAGTGCCACTCGGAACTCCAAACTAAAGTTTCGAGTAACACTACGCACTGCGCACGCCATCCTGAGACATCACACAGTCTAAAAAAGTTTTCTAGACTGTGAGATCAGTTCGTAAAGTCTCATTTGCCCAGTAATTTCACTAGCTACAATGCCCTTTAAACCGGAACACAGTAGTGCTTGCACACTACTACTTGGCGGCAGAATAACTGGCAAAGCGGTGGTACCTACCTAGACGAACTTTGCAGAAAAGTCCTACCACCTAGTGAAAAGTCCTACCACCTAGTATTTAAAAGAGATTTTATGACGTTTCTCGACCGATTACCTACTACAATCTGGGGGTCTAGCAAATATACCTTTCCATAGCGTTAACGCCAAACGATAACTCAAAATGTATGGGAATGACGGTGCCTGCGGAAATCTTATCCGCAGGTAATGTCATCGCTAATGTCATTCCCATACATTTTAGAGTTGCGTTGGGCGTTAACACTAATGGAAAGGCATCTTTGCTAGACCTCCCGGTGGCAATCGAGAATATAGAGAAGTGCTAGGCATTCCCCACACTAAAAAACGATACCTACTGGACTGACACATGCATACCATTCCCTATGACCCTACAAATAAGGCATAGTTCTGATTGTGCGAACTTTAGTGTCTCAGCCGACCTTAAAGATAATTTCTCTGTAATGGCAAAATATCAAGGTCCTGAGTGAGAACAATTTCCCGGTTGTAATACCTTACGATTGATTGTTTTCGTAAACGTAATGATTTACTAATTGACTGGCATAAGCTTTGTTATTTGGAACGTGTCCCTGGACTGTTTGGACACTAGTCATTAAGACTCATTGGACATTATGGGACATGGCTTAAGAGGACACTGGACTTTTTTGCGTATTAGACATTCTATTAGGGCACTAAACATTGTGTAAACGTCCTCCCTTTATTACGTAGCCGCGTACTAAATGTTAACTAATAGTGGACATTTCACACAGCGCCATCTAGTTGTAAACTAAGCAAAGTTTGTACAATGGGAACCAGATAACCTTAATATACCATATAATTTTTGCTTGTAACAATATAACACCCAGACCAAAAAAAAAAACCAGAGAGTAATAGAACCATCTTCGATGTTCATTACACATGATTGTCTTGGGTGGGAATCGATCCCACAACCTACAGTTCAGAAGGCAGAGCTACTACCAAGCTATGAAGCCAGTCGAACCTAAGAAAAGGTTTTTGGAAATTCAACCCTTATAATAATAACGATTGTTAATTTTTTAAATGATAAATGAGGTTGAACTGCGGCAGAGTTTAAAGATAAATTCTATTATTGTATATCTGATTTTTTTTTATCTCGCTTTTTTTATAAACTGAATTTACTGACGAAAAGTCTGTCTAAAACGTGTCAACATTACAAAATATGTTCCACAAATATATCATAGTAAGTAAAAGATTTCATAAATACAACAGAATTAAACTCCTTTTTTCTTTCTATCCTGTTTTTATGTATCAAAACTTGTTTGGATTAATATGATACTTTTTTTGAACATTTGTAATGTTATTCATGGGAACATAGTTTAGCCAGATTTTTCGTAATTCAATTCAGTTATTTAATATCTTTAAACATGTCGCAATGCGCGGGTGAGATGGAAAACCAACGCTCATATTACGAGCTTTAAAGATTATTAAGGGAGTGATGTAAACAGTTTTTAATTAAATCATAGGAAATACAACTTGCTTAAAAATATAAAAGCTCCCAAATTATTAAGAAAACTGCCATAAATTAACTATTACAGATAAATCAGATTCATCATCATCATCATTAACAGCCTGAAGACGTCCACTGCTGAACATAGGCCTCCCCCTGAGCACGCCACCTTGAGCGGCTGCTCGCCTCCTGCATCCATTGACTCCCCGCGGCTTTCACCAGGTCGTCGGTCCACCGAGTGGGGGGCCGGCCTACGCTGCGTCTTCCGGTTCGTGGTCGCCACTCGAGAACCTTTCTTCCCCATCGGTTGTCAGTTCTACGAGCGATGTGGCCTGCCCATTGCCACTTCAACTTACTAACTCTAAGAGCTATATCGGTCACTTTAGTTCTCCTGCGGATCTCCTCGTTCGAATTAGGTAGGTCCAACTTCGACAAAGAGGTGGCGCGAAGAATCCAACTCGGCTGGGCAGCGTTCGGGAAGCTTCGTCCTATCTTTTCGTCCAAAATACCGCAGAGCCTGAAAACGAAAGTTTTCAATCAGTGTGTGTTGCCAGTGATGACTTATGGAACTGAGACATGGTCTCTTACTGTTGGCCTCATTAGTAAGCTCAAAGTCGCGCAGCGAGCTATAGAGCGAGCTATGCTCGGTGTTTCCCTGCGAGATAAATCAGATTATTATAGTTAAATTAGTACTATGTATACATGACAGTAAACAAAATTAGACCTATCAGATATGCTATTAAATTGATAGCAAAACTATTAAAAAACATCATAAATAACTTACCTATACAGGGTGTAATCGAATTCATTAGCATCCTTTGAAACTAGGTACCTACTCCTGACACGGGTCACGTGTGGACCAGAATGATTTTTTTTTTTTGAACGGGCTAATGCTGTTGGTCTCTACCGACCTTTACAGCGTCACCGGGTGGGAGGGCAGGCGCTTAAGGCGCCCAACCGTCAAAAGTGGGATGCAACTAGCACAAGGGCACCCCTGGGGTGCGAGCCTCGGCGTGGGCCGTTGCCGGGATAAGAGGATCAAGAAGGCTTCGTCCACTGGAAGAGTGGACCCTATGGAAAGTCGCGACCGTTCTAGCTAACCTACGGGGGGTACGTCGACCTCGCCGGCGGGGTCGGTGTCTGATTGTGTTACGCTGGTATCCTATACCGGTGCCGAAAGCGGTACCTGAGCCAGAAAGGCTAGACTGATCCGGTGATCCTAGCGCAGCCGACACAACGGCTGCTATAGGATCATCCGGATCGCTCAAGACGTGTCTTGGGCGGCGACGACGGGGTGACCAGAATGATATCGCTTACCACCATAATATTTGATTGTCACGGTTTATCAGATTCTGATGCAGTTTTCATGTAACACTATTTGTTAGATTAGATTTAGGTGTGAGAATCTTAGAATAGGACCACCGCGTCTCTTCGGGTGGGTGCCGTAGAGCCGGCTATAAGGAAATATTTAGAGAATGGGCAGAAGCATTCTCCTCGGCATTAAAAAAACTTCTGCGATAATCAAGGCGCCTGCCGAGCGTGGTGATGGCAGCTATATGATAAGCGTCCAAAGTGGCGTTTTATGGGGGAGGCCTATGTTCAGAAGTAGTCGTAGATCGCCATCTTCTCTGGTCCCATTTTATTTAGGGTCTTTACTTCCACTCTTCTTTTTCAGCCATGATCATTTCACGTCCTTTTCGCATTATTATTTATTAACTATTGTTTTTTATATATCTGCTTATACTCCACATTTAATTCGCAAGTAAACCGGGGCACGTTAAGCTAGTGTTAAGGTAAAAATAGCATTATTAAAAGTAAATACTTAGCATCACACTATCACATCACATCACACTATCACACTAATATTATAAAGACGAAAGTTTGTGTGTATGTTTGTTACTCTTTCACGCTCTAACAGCTGAACAGATTTGGATGAAATTTAGTATGGAGGTAGCTTATACCCTGGATTAAAACATAGGCTACTTTTTATCCCAAAAACGGAAACTGGTCCTGTAGAAACGCGGGTGGAACCGCGGGGCGCTGCTAGTTAGAAAATAAAGCGAACTAAACTATTCATCCTAAAATATCGTTGGAATAAAAAAAAACACGTGTTACGAATAATGTAAAGTTTAATATTGCTTTGTAAAGAACTTAAATACATAAAAATAAATACGTAGGTGTATTTAATATTTAATACTGATGAATAGAAAGTCTATGAAAGTCTATAATAAAACCTATACATAAAAAAGGTGATAAAACCGACCCCAACCAGTATCGTCCAATTGCACTACTACCTACTTCATCAAAAATTATTGAAACGGCGATGAGTAAAAGATTATATTCCTTCTGCGAAAAAATTTCAATTTTTGATGATAGTCAGAACGGTTTCAGAAAAAAACGGTCAACGGTTCTTGCTGTATACATGCATAAATACATGCAAGAGGTTCTGAATATTATAAATGCAAAAAAATACGCAATAGGTATCCTGCTCGACATGAGTAAAGCGTATGATAAAGTTTCCTACCCTATATTATTAAAAAAACTATATGGCATAGGTGTAAGGGGCCTTGCTCACGAATGGTTTGCGTCCTATCTAAAGGACCGTGAACAAACTGTAGAAATAGAAAACTATAATTTACAAACAGGTAATATACAAAAATTTAAATCGGATCCCAAAACAATGAATAGTTCAATTCCGCAAGGTAGCGTATTAGGATGTTTATTATTTTTAATATATATTAACGACTTACCAAAAATATTCGATGAGTTATGCGTGTTATTTGCCGATGATATTTCCATTTTATTGTCATACCCTACTAAAAATACTAATCTTAACAGTGAATTAAACTCCATCTTATCCAAAGTCATTAACTGGCTAGAAGACCACAATTTACAAATAAACTACACAAAAACCAAAATAATGCAGTTTAGACCACGTCAAAAATCAAAATTAGAAATTGACTTTACTTATAATAACACAAAATTAGAGTGTGTAGACACCTTTACACTTCTTGGACTGAACATCGATACAAACGTTAATTGGAAGACACACATACAAAAAACAAAATCTAAACTTAGTAGTTTCACTTACGCCTTATCAGAATTAAAGAACACAACAGATACCGCGACAGCGCTTTCGGCATACTATGCTTACGCTCACGCCTGGTTACAGTATGGTGTCATACTGTGGGGGAATAGCACCGAAGCCGATGATCTGTTTATATTACAAAAAAAGTGTATCCGTATCATAGTACACGTTGATAGCACCACAAGTTGTAGACCATATTTTGTTAAACATCAAATCCTAACCTTAACCTCCATTTATATATTAGAAATTTGCAAATTTGTTAAAAAATACCCCCAATTTTTTAAAACTTTGAAAGATAACTATTCAGGTGTGTTTAATCTTAGATATAAAGACAGGTTAGCCCTTCCTAACTCAAAACTAAAAATGCACAGTACGAGTACTCATGTTATGTGCATTAAAATTTATAATCATATTCCCCTACGTCTAAAAGAAATACAAAGCGAATGTGCCTTTTTTGGCCAATTGAAGTTATATCTCGTTAAGAAATGCTACTATTCTTTGCAAGAATTTTTTGACGACAAGAATAAAACGTAAACCTTTCGATCAGCTGAATTGTAAAATTAGTAGGTATGTATCTAAATCTTAAGCTATACTTAATTTTAGTAATCCTACCCTCACAATATGATCTGTAGTGCCCAGCAGGGTCCATGTTGTTACCTTATAATATAATTAGGACTTATTTCTAATGTAAGATCAATATGCACATGTGGAAACAGAATAAATGAATATGAATATGAATATGAATAGGGAGTTCCAGGGTTCACTTATAAGTAGGGAATTCTCAGGACTTATTTATTTATTTATTTTATTTTATTTCAAATGCTAATTGTGCTTACAGCGATGCCAACACACACAAAAAGCCACTTAAACATAACGTTTTTTAACTTATAACTGCACAACTATTAACACAAAAATTCTACACACAGATTTAAAAAATAATTAAAATTAGTAAAAAGAAGAAAAAAAATAAGAAAAAGTATAAATAAGGAATAGAATAGATGTTTAATGTAATTAAAATAACCGGCCAAGTGCTAGTCGGACTCGCGCACGAAGAGTTCCGTACCATTATCTATCCCTGCCATCTAGTGCTGAGTAGCAGTACTATTTAAAGCAGCGCCATCTATGACTCATCTGGTAAACGAGCAAAAAAATCACGTTTGTTGTATGGGCGCCTCCTTAAATATTCATTTTATTCTGTTTTTTAGTATTTGTTGTTATATTGGCAACAGAACTACATCATCTGTAAAAATTTCAACTGTCTAACTATCACGGTTCACGAGATGCAGCCTGGTGACAGACGGACAGACAGACAGACAGCGGAGCCTTAGTAATAGGGTCCGTTTTACCTTTTGGGTACGGAACCCTAAAACAGTACAGAGAAAGCTTAAAGTTGAGGAGTTTCAAATGATTACTTAAATTATAAGTAACTTTGTTTCAAGGATTACTTTATAAATAAGGAGTTCTAGGGACTTTCCCTCATTATTAGGGAGTATGAGTTGACGGCATATTCCACAATATTCTAAATGTAGACTATAAATATTATTCGAATATTTTATCAATAAATATTTCACCTGCCTAAAGTTTCCGATTGAGTAAAAACATATAGGACGACGAGTAAAGTATCAAACAGCTACTAGTATTAATAAGAAAAAGAAATAGAAACAGTCTTTAAAGGAAATATTACGGATTTGGCATCGTCCTTGACTCGTCTCATATTATTTGTTTTGCGAACTAGTTTGTCTTAGCACATAATATGTTTTGGATAAAATATGTTAAGATAATATCGGAATGTAAAGTAGTATCGAATGTGAGATGATTGACCCCGACTAGGACGTAAAGAAATTTAGAAATCAACATAAATTCTTTTTGCTTTTTGGCAGACCGAGACGTCCTATAACGAATTCCTTTTAAAAAATGGAGCTTCTCATCGAATACTTGCCGCAGAAATACAGAAGTCCATAGGTTAGGTACCTTTCCCATCACTTGCTGTGCTTGTTTGCATCATGTCGACAGCTGGAAGACGTTTACTGCTGAACGTAGCAACTTACGGATCCAGTTTAATAATGCATTTAGGACGCTATTGAGTCTGCAGCGATTCTCCAGTGCTTCAGGCATGTTTGCCGATGCGCGGACAGATGGCTTTGATGCCATCTGGCGCAAAAAGACAGGCTCACTACTCAGCAGAATTCGGAGCAGCAGCAATGGCATCCTGAATGTAATTGCAAATAAATTTGATTGTTCTCTAATGTGGGCACTCACACAGAGGACTATGTCACTTTTAGTTATTAAGTACTAACATAGGATAAGTTTTAATAACAATACCTATATAGATTATGTAATCGGATTTAAATAAATAATAATAATAGGCATAAGGCAAACCCCGCCATAATCACAACGCTTGGTAGGCTTGGTGGCTTGGTGGCTTGGTGATCGTAGAAGATTTAAATGTTCCGAGAATGCTGCTGCCCATTCCCTGCATATTGCCTTAATCGCCTGTTACGGCACCCGGGAAGAGATGGGGTACCCTCACGGCTTGCTTGCATATAGCATAAAAAGAAATAAAGGTGTGCCCGTGAGGTAGTTGCCTTGCACATATTTGATTGTTGGGCCATGGGCCCTTAACATACCTGGATAATACTGAGGTTGCTAACACATCAGAGAGCAAGGGACAAGTAATTGAAAAAAAATGGTGACATTATGTATGGTAAACATTTTTTTAACCAATTCATGTTTTTGTCCACAGATCGATTCTAGGCTACGATATAGACCTTACATCCTTAACCAGAGACCAGCCAGTCGATTTAAACGAGAATGTGTATTTATTCCTACTAAACCTGGAACGTAATCACCCTGAAATGGTCGAAAAGTTCGATCAAACTGTCCCAAATGATGATGAAGAATACGTGCTTGATGATGGAACCGAGATTAAAGCGTCTCAAATACATTTTGATAATGAAGACGCCCTAATGGATTTGACTGTTGAAACGCTACCTTTTGTAAAAATAAATTACGAAATAGAAGATGTTATTGAAGGACTTGCATTTGAAGAGGTTACATACAAGATATCAGCCAGTCCTATTGCGAGTTTAACCGCAAGTCCTAAACATAATCATTTCATTAATAGTTTACCTTTTAAACTTGTCTGCAATAACACAACCGGTTTCGAAGCTCAGTTCACTAGATATCTAGAAGATAGTACTAAAACCTACGCTACTTTAAACAATGTGACAAAGAAGAACAAGTCTCCAAGAAGTCTGATCAAAGATAACTTTAACAGCAAAGAAGAATTTCGGTATTCTAGAGAAGAAATATTGAATATGCTAAAAGATTCCCCTGTTACCAGCATACCTTATGAGGTTAATGAAAAGAAGCATGTAAGGAAAACTGATCCGACTAGAATGATACAAAAGAGTACAGCGAAAGCGTTGGATATAGATGGGTTGGTCATAGCAGATGGAGAGAACAGGAATTGTTTTATCTGTGGCAATAACGTCATAGACAAACTGTATATATTTGACAAAGAAGATCAGAAAATACACAGATGTTCACCGCAAAAGATAATGTCGACTCAACTGAAAGTGATCTGTGAGCTGTGTCTGAATGATAATTTCAAACCATCTAGAATGAAAGGCGCGAACCAATTTTTAAACTCCGAAGAATATGTAGTGATAAAAAATAACCAGCAGTACATATTCCAAAAAACTAAAAGCTTCAAATTTCGAACGGATACCATAGACAAGGAAGCTAAGAAGAAAAGCAAAGACGAGTTCGTTAAAGTAGAAATTGGCTCTGACGGTGAGATAGTCACGAAGCCAATAGACAATGATGATGATGTCATTATTATAAATGACGATCAGAAAGAAAGTTCTAGTGACGTAGAACTGGTGGAGCCGGAACCGGAGATAGATAAGATCATTGACAATTTAGAAGAAGCTGATGAGGAATTAAAGCAGTTCTTGGGGAAGTATGAAGGTGATGGCAGCGTTGATAAGGAGCTAAAGTGCAGGTAACCTATGTACTTCTTACAAGTCTACTTAAGTTTAGGTTGTGATTTTTGCTGCGTAATACTACCACGTAAAGGTCCTACTTCACCGCCGATGGCAAAACATTATATGGTTTCATGGAATATTAGATGAATAGATGCCAGTGCAGCTTTTAGTTGTTATGCCAAACGTCACATGACTGGTTAACGGTGGATTTCAATAACTTAAACAGACCTCCACCTCAATTCCTGTTATCTTGATGTATGACGGATGCAAATAAAGATATTGGCGAAGATGATAGTTAAGATGATAATAGTGATGATGATGATATTGTTGAACATGGTAGTGGTACGACATTAATAATAGTGATTATATTGGTGAGCGTGGTAGTGGTGATGATCATAGTGATGATGATAGTTACGACGTTGATAACAGTGATGATTATAGGGATGATGATGATGATATTGCGTTTTGAATTTAATTGGTTGCGCACATTTAAGCTTCGATACTGTGTATCAACTGTTGGTGAACAAAATAAATAAAATAAAATAAATGAATCACTACGATCACCACCACAACCATGTTCTGAACATGGTTGTGGTGGTGATCGTAGTGATGATGATAGTTACGACGTTGATAATAGTGAAGATGATATTGGTGAACATGGTAGTTGTGGTGGTCGTAGTGATGATGATAGTTACGACGTTGATGATAGTGAAGATGATATTGATGAACATGGTAGTGGTGGTGATCGTAGTGATGATGATAGTTACGACGTTGATAATAGTGAAGATGATATTGGTGAACATGGTAGTGGTGGTGATCGTAGTGATGATAATAGTTACGACGTTGATAACAATGATGATTACAGTGATGTTGATGATGATATTGTGTTTTGAATTTAATTGGTTGCGCACATAGATAATATATTTTAAGCTTAGAAACTGTGTATCAACTGTTGGTGAACAAAATAAATTAAATAAAACAAATAAACCACTACGATCACCACCACAACCATGTTCTTGGTGAACATGGTAGTGGTGGTGATCGTAGTGATGATGATAGTTACGACGTTGATAATAGTGAAGATGATATTGGTGAACATGGTAGTTGTGGTGGTCGTAGTGATTATGATAGTGATACTATTAAAATGTCTACTGTTTCCAGGTTCTGTGAGATAATATTCCCTTCGACATCAGAAGTAGCCTTGCACGGAGAGACTCACAAACATGAGCTCGAGGATGACGTAGTAATCCCCTGCCCTCTGTGCGACTATGGTCAGTATAAACAAATTTTATAAACTAGCCTTGGACCTAATATTTTTAAAGGAAAACAACCGGCTAACTAAACTTTATACAACTTTTAATCATCGTAAACTAAACAAGATAACGACAAGAGAACTAAAGTAGTAGTGCACACACCGCCATCAGGCCGTGCTACGTCATCGAGACGCGCCACTAAGGGTGGTTTTTTTACCAATAGTTAAAGTAACAAATGGTTAAAAACTCTAACAAATTCTAACCAATAGGCAAAGAGTTTTTAACCAACTATTGGTGAAAAACCCCACCCTAAGCCCCGCCCGCTTGCTGGATATTTATAACACACAAATAAAGAGTAATTTCAAAAACTAAACTTCATTTATTTACATATATAGAACCTATCTTGAGAGCCAGTTTGAGTGTTCAGTTCATAATAAAACAGAATCGATTTTTTTTTATGTTATCGAATGACGTGACGAGCTAGTCGTTCGCCTGGTGTTAAGCGACACGGCCCCCCATAACACATTGCAGTGTCACTCGGAACACTAAATTAAAGTTTCGCGTGGCACTGCGCACTGCGCACGTCATCCTGAGACATGACACAGTCTAAAAAAGATTTTTAGACTGTGAGATCAGTTCGTAAAGTCTCATTTTAGTAAATTCACTAGCTACAGTGCCCTTCAAACCGGAACACGGTAGTGCTTGCACACTACTGCTTGGCGACAGAATAACTGGCAAAGCGGTGGTACCTACCTAGACGAACTTTGCAGAAAAGTCCTACCACCTAGTATATATTTTCTTTTTTGTAAGTTTTCACACATACAAAAAAGGTGTTAATGTGATTTTTTTTCGTTGAACATTTGTGATGTTATTTGTAAGGTTTTTCTACGGATAGTATTTTCGTAAGTTACTCTTCATAACGTGTGAAACAGGAAAATATTGAATTTCAAATTGTTATGTACTTTCGTATCTTGAAATGGCAATGGGCAGTCCACATCGCTCGTAAAACTGACAACCGATGGGGAAGAAATGTTCTCGAGTGGCGACCACGAACTGGAAGACGCAGCGTAGACCCCCCACTAGGTGGACTGACGATCTGGTAAAAACGGGGAGCCGATGGATGCAGGAGGCGAGCAGCCGCTCAAAGTGGCAAGACTGTGGAGGCAGTGAATGTCTTCAGCCGGCGGGATTTAGTTACAAAAAATAAAGTCGTGAAAACAAAAATTGAATATCTCAAAAAATGACTAAGTTACATGCAGTTTAAAATACAGGAATAGAAAGAGACAGCTCAAACATGCAGTGACGTCAGTTCTAGCTCCTTCATAGTACCTCATTACTAAGCTGTGGTAGCTTTACATACAATCTCTTTGCGGCATGTGACGTCATAATCACGTGTTTTCATAGTAACCGTGGGGAAGCTCTGTTTTGCAAGAAAGGGACAGGCGATGCCCCTCCTGAAACTTTAAAAGCTTATTACTCCGTTTACTTTACCGATTTTACTTTATTTTCAATTATTCATTTTTAACCTACTTTGTGAAAATAATATTTTGTTGTTCAATTTTAATAGCAGGCAACTAGCCTATTCTAATACCTTTCATTTTCAGGATACCCCAATTTGAAATGGCTGAAAGGGCACATAAAGGCGGCGCATGAAAAGAAAGAGACGGAAATCAAGACTGATTTGGAAAAAGGTACCTATATGAGTATTTTATAATTCATTTATTGCTGTCACAGGGTCACAGGGTGCAGGGGGCGTACTGTGAGCTCTTAGCGCGATTCAAAACTGAGCCTATATTGGATCGCTTTGTTTTTTTTGTATGGGGATTTTGACAAGCGAGCCAGTGTAGGCTCTGTTTTGAATCGCGCTAAGAGCTCATAGTACGCCCCCTGGTCTTATAGCTACATTTATATAGTCCTGTAACATGCCATTGTAGCATGCAATAGGCTGGGATGACTGGCTTGATTTAATGGGGTAAAAAACTGACTGTTGCTCACTTCAGATGGCAGCACTGCTGAGTGTTCCCTAAATCTGACAAATATCTGTCATCCTCCATAATAATTTTGTAAACAAACAAAAATAACTCAATTTATTTCATTAATATGACGTTGTGTTCAGCTTTGGATTGCAAAAAGACGGGAGTCCATGTGTTCCCTAAAGATATCAGAAGGAGAAAACAATGGATAAGCTTTACGACGAAAAAATTGGGAGCCAACTGAATATTCGAGGTTATGTGCTTTTTTCCAGTAGTAGATGCTTTTCTATTCCGCAACTGTTCTTTTAACTGCCTAACACTCCATGTCGAATACATTTTTGTAGTATTAGGATCGAATTCGCTGGTAAACACAAAGAATCAAAAACGCAATATGGCGGCGATTAGGATCACTCAACAGTGGCGCCACCTACGATTAGCTTTCAGATTTTAACCCCATTCCAACCAGTATCGAACGAAGGTCATATATATATTTAAACATAGTCATGTCATAGTAGGTAATTAATAGTCTAAAGCAATACATTTCTTCATTTATTTACATATATAGAACCTATCTTGAGAGCCAGTTTGAGTGTTCAGTTCATAATAAAACAGAATCGAATTTTTTTTTTATGTTATCGAATGACGTGACGAGCTAATCGTTCGCCTGGTGTTAAGCGACACGGCGAGCCATAACACATTGCAGTGTCATGCGGAACACTAAATTAAAGTTTCGCGTGGCACTGCGCACTGCGCACGTCATCCTGAGACATGACACAGTCTATAACAGTTTTTTAGACTGTGAGATCAGTTCGTAAAGTCTCATTTTAGTAAATTCACTAGCTACAGTGCCCTTCAAACCGGAACACGGTAGTGCTTGCACACTACTGCTTGGCGGCAGAATAACTGGCAAAGCGGTGGTACCTACCTAGACGAACTTTGCAGAAAAGTCCTACCACCTAGTATATATTTTCTTTCTATTCTGTTTTAGGTATGTATTTGTAGGTATGTATGTAAACTTGGTTGGACTACGATGATTTACTAGATGGTAGGAATTTTCTGCAAAGTTCGTCTAGGTAGGTACCACCGCTTTGCCAGTTATTCTGTCGCCAAGCAGTAGTGTGCAAGCACTACCGTGTTCTGGTTTTAAGGGCATTGTAGCTAGTGAAATTACTGGGCAAATGAGACTTAAGAAGTGATCTCACAGTCTAGAAAACTTTTTTAAACTGTGTGATGTCTCAGGATGACGTGCGCAGTGCGCGGTGTCACGCGAAACTTAAATTTAGAGTTCCGAGTGACACTGCAATCTGTTATGGGCGGCCGTGTCGCTTAACACCAGGCGAACGACTGGCTCGTCACGTCATTCGTTTACATAAAAAAAAAAGATTAAAATGAATGAAACTAAATAAATTAAATTTTTAGTTGAACATTTGGAATCTGCTCCTTGAGGGTCTACAATCATCTACCAGATGAAATAATGGCCACTCCAAACTTGGGGTATTTTAAGCTGAAGCTTAAGCGTTGGCTTATTAACCAAACATTTTATAATTATTGTAGTGTATGTAGAATGGTAGGTAGATAAGAATATTATAATAAGAAAAGCATGTAGGTAGGACATAACTATTAGTCGAAATAAATCTGTGCTACCTAACGCTGGATATTTGTGATTTCTCCTATCCCGGCTGCATATTTATTAGTGGCGACGAGCGAATATCGATTATTACGTGTCAGTAATCCCGTGTGTGCAAAAATTTACCATGTCAATCGGGAAAATTGGTGAATTCGACATGAAGTGTGGTACGTGGTCGTCGTACACAGACCGCCTTGAAATGTATTTCAAGGTTAACGGCGTTAAGGATGACCTAAAACTGCCCACTCTCATTTCTCTCATGGGGGACGAGGCATACGAGCTGTTGGTGAATTTAGTAAGTCCCAGGAAGCCAGCGGAGCTAACGTATTTAGAGGCAAGTGACGTGTTACGTCAGCATTTGCAGCCGGCGCCTTCGGTTCTCACGGAAAGATACCGTTTCCGACAACGTAGACAGCGAGCAGGAGAAAGCTTAAGCGAGTATGTGGCGGAGCTGAAGAAGATGGCTCGGAATTGTAAATTTAGTGACGGATTAAATGAAAATCTGAGGGATCAATTTGTGTGCGGCGTCGCGAGTGACGTCATCCGTCAACGGCTATTTGCGGAGGATGACGGCTTAAATTTCACAAACGCGGTGAGGATCGCAAATTCGCTGGAGGCGGCGGAGCGCGACGCGGCTGCGGTGGAGGCGCGGGAGCCGCCGGAGGCAGCGGTGAGCGATGCGGTGCATGCGATGCATGTGGCCGGGCGCGCGGAGCATGCGCGGAGGGCCCGCGGAAATGGCGGCCGGCAACCAGGGCCGGTGGGACAGGCGCGGACGGCGCCGTCCAGCTGCAGGGGCTGCGGTGCTCCGCAGCCCCTGCAGCTGGAGTCATGACTACGGCAGTTGTAGGTTCCGGGACTACGTGTGCAGTCGGTGTAAGCGCCCGGGGCATTTACGACGAGTGTGCTCGGCATGGGGTGTCAGCACGGAAACCAGGGCTAAGTCCAGTGGGAGACGCGGCGGTGCTGGTGGAATTTATTTTGGGAATACAGATCCAGAAGGATCAGATCAAAGCCCGGCAGAGGACACCGTGGATTTGCACCAACTAAACCTTAGGGACTACAAGGCGGTGAGTCTTCCAATAACTATTAATGACGAGAAGATAGTAATGGAAATAGACACCGGAACCGCCATCTCATGTATAAGTGAAGCGACGTACATAAAATACTTCAAAGAAGTTGAAATTATCCCTTACGATTTATGCTTGAATTTCTATGATGGTTCTAGCATCCGACCGCTAGGTATCATAAAACCGGTTGTAAAATATCAAGACTGTGCTAAAGAGCTAGAATTATTTATTATTAAAGGAGGGACCACGTCATTATTAGGTCGCCAGTGGCTTAGTGAGTTAGGGATTCGAGTCCCTAAGTTAAATTGCAATAATTTAAGTAGCGATAACGATGACGGAATAAGTAATGATATAAATGATTTGTTACACAGATATAAGGAGCTGTTTGACGGGAGTCTGGGGAGGTTCACGGGGGGCAAGGCGACGCTCCGGGTGCGCGAGGGCGCGGTGCCCGTGTACCACCGCGCGCGGCCGATGCCGTTCGCGCTGCGCGAGCGGGTGGATGCCGAGCTGGACGCGATGCTGGAGGCAGGGGTGATCGAGCCGGTCGACAGCTCCGACTGGGCTTCCCCGTTGGTTCCCGTGAACAAACCGGACGGTGCGCTCAGGGTTTGTGTGGACTACAAGGTGACTTTGAATCCTTTTTTACTGATCGACCGTTACCCTTTGCCTAGAATTGACGAGGTACTTGTTGCGTTGAATGGGGCTCAGTTTTATAGTAAAATTGATTTGTCGCAATCGTATAATCAAATTGAGTTGGATGATTCGAATAAATATACCGTTATAAATACACACCGTGGCTTATTTCGTTATAATCGTTTGGTGTACGGATTATCGTCCAGTCCGGGAATTTTCCAACGCCTTATGACGAATCTGTTGAAAAACATACCAAACGTAAGCGTCTTCATCGATGACGTCATAATTGGGGGTAAAAATAAGCGGGAGCACTTAGCAGCGCTTGAGGCGGTGTTCGACCGATTACTGACTAACGGCTTGCGTTTAAAGGAAAGCAAATGTGTCTTTTTGGCTCAAGAAGTCACGTACTTAGGGTACATTTTATCCAAACAGGGTATAAAAGTTGACCCGGCAAAAGTAGAAGCTATAAAAAGAATTCCTAGACCGCGGAATGTTTCAGAACTAAGGTCGTTTTTAGGTTTAGCTAACTTTTTCACAAAGTTTGTTAGGAATTTTAGCCTTAGATTAGTGCCACTTTTCAATTTGCTTAAGAAAAGTGTAGAATGGGAGTGGACAAAGGAATGTGAATCTGCGTTCAAAGACATTAAAGATGTTTTGATGAGCTCACAAGTGTTAGCGCATTACGATCAAAACAAAGAGCTTATTGTAACTTGCGACGCGAGCGGAGCCGGGATAGGCGGCGTGCTGTCGCAGCCGGACGGCGCGGGCGGGGAGCGGCCGGTCGCCTACGTCTCACGCACGCTTACACCCGCGGAGAAAAATTACTCTCAAATTCACAGGGAGGCTTTAGCTATAATATTTTGTATGAAAAAGTTTCATCAGTATGTGTATGGAAGGCGTTTCACTTTACGTACCGATCACAAACCTCTAGTGTCCATTTTCGGCCCGAATAACAACATTCCAATAATGTCTGCTAGTAGAATGTCGAGATGGGCGGTGATATTGTCGGCCTATACCTACGATATCGAGTACGTGCGCACCGACAGTAACAGTGCGGACGGGCTCTCGCGTTTACCGCTGCCTTGTGAAGAACCGGTTATGCCCGAGTTGCCGGAGCAGACTTACTTGCATTTCGCACAGGATGCCTTATTATTAGATCATAACGAAATAAAAAAATGTACAGCGAGTGACCCGATGTTAGGCAGAGTTATTAGTTTTGTACGGGACGGTTGGCCACCAGAATGCGAAGTAGTTGGTATGCAGCCATATTTCAACAGACGGGGTGAGCTGTATGAGGAGTTGGGCTGTCTCATGTGGGGTCATAGGGTGATCATACCGGAAAAATGTAGGGATAGGGTTTTGAAGGTGTTGCATGAACCGCACATGGGAATCGTTAAATCCAAGTCTCTGGCCCGAAGCTACGTTTGGTGGCCCGGAATAGATGAAGCGGTCGAAGCTTTGTGTCACAGCTGCGGGGTGTGCGCGGCGCAGGCAGATGCACCGCCGCGGCAGGTACCACGCCCGTGGCCTTGGCCGGCACGGCCCTGGTCACGGCTTCATCTGGATTTTATGGGGCCCGTATTTGGAAAAACATATTTAGTGGTCGTAGACGCCATGTCTAAGTGGTTGGAGGTGTTTGTAGTTCCGAGTACAGCCGCCAACTGGACTATAGATAAGTTAACGGAACTGTTTGCGCGATGGGGTTTCCCTCGTCAAGTTGTGAGCGACAACGGTCCACCCTTCACGAGCAGTGAGTTTGCGCTTTTCAATAAGAGTAGGGGCATCGAGCATATTTTTACTGCACCGTACCATCCAGCATCTAACGGCGCCGCGGAGAATGCAGTTAAAACACTTAAAAGAGTTATTAAAAAAGCAGTTTCCGAAAAAACTGATGTAAATCGGGCGTTACATACATTCCTTTTATACTATAGGAACACGGAACATGCATCAACTGGAGAAAGCCCAGCGATGCTAATGTTAGGTAGGAGGCTGCGGACTCGGTTAGATGCCTTGAAGCCAGACCGGGAGTTACGCGTGAGCCGTGCGCAGCAGCGGCAAGTAGAACACGCTGGGGGAGCTCAGAGGGTCCTAGACCCAGGGGACGACATTTGGTATCGTCAATTTTTAAAGGGGGAAAAGTGGTTACCGGGTAGAATAGACAGTAGGTTGGGGCCGTCTAACTTTAAAGTTATAGGTCAGAGGGGAGATCAAGTACACCGTCATGTCGATCAGATTAAACGTAGGAATAGAAGTTCTTTGGTTTGCCCAAACACTGAGCGTACGATGGATGAGCGTTTTCCTGAGGAATCTGATTCAAGTCCTCTCTCTGTAACATTGGAAAGTCGTGAGTCGGAGTTGTCGGCGTCGGTCAGTACTTCTACTGCGCAGCCCTCGCCTGAACCCCGTGAACCTCCTCCAGAAGACCAACAGATCACACATACCCCCAAAGGCAGACCGATAAGAAAATGTACTTTAAAAGTATCTAGTTATAAGTTTTGAATTGTTTATTGTTAGCGTATAAATCAAATATAGTTATATACATACACATAGGTACTTCCACTTACTCTAAGAACTAATCCACGTCACACATTGTTATTAGGTCAGAGTGCAGACATAGCTCATAATTAAGTGTAGAGGAGTGTAGTGTATGTAGAATGGTAGGTAGATAAGAATATTATAATAAGAAAAGCATGTAGGTAGGACATAACTATTAGTCGAAATAAATCTGTGCTACCTAACGCTGGATATTTGTGATTTCTCCTATCCCGGCTGCATATTTATTAATTATGCAGAATTTTTAAATAATAAGCATTTATGAATGAAAATTAGTGTATTTTTGGTATTATATTATTTTGACATTCCACCGTATTAATGGATTTTCTACATACCTATTAATTTGTAATAGAAAACTTAAATTATTTCATTATTTTGTACCATTGACATTGTAAAATTTTGTTATATTACCTATTTTTAGACATGTATTTTATATGAATAAATGACTATTGACTATTGAGGGCCGGGCCTACTATATGCAGAGTTTTGTTTGTAAATTCAGTTTAAGGCCAGTCTATTCGTGCATTCTCTACCTCGCTTGCGCATTGCGACATTCTTGAAAAAACATATTTTACAAAAAATCTATCTGTAGACTTAAAATAACATCACAAATGTTCAACAAAGAAATCACATCAATCCAAGCAAGTTTTCATACATTAAAACAGAATCAAAAGGTTTTCTTTGTTTTGCCCTTTTTGTAAGTTTTCACACATACAAAAAAGGTGTTAACTACCACGGAAACGCAAGGTTCGTTTGCATGTTATTTATTGTTTCTCGCCTTTTTAGGGTCTATTTCGCTCTTGAACTAAAACTCAATGTACCTAAATCTCAGTATGCCTACCTTGTGTTTGGTTTAGGCACACTGCGTTTTAGGTAACCAGCGAGTAAACGAAATTAAACAAGAACCTTACCCTACTCATATTTACTTAATTACGGTTTCACTAGCAAATTACCCGTTTTTCAGCAATAAAAGTACGTCACCAGCCTATATGTTCCCACAGCTGGGACACGGGCCTTTCACATGTAGAGTGTAGGCCACCACACTCGTTCGACTGATACTGATACTGCATATTATGCATGGAAATGATTGCTACTTTAAAAACATTGTCATTTCATCATATGATTTATTTTAGTCACTGATTTCACCTGCGTTTTTCACAGCCTGTGATTTTTCATATGCCTAATGAATTTATGATCAATTGCGATTGGCTGTGCTCTATGAAATGGAACAGAGATGTGATTTAGGAGCAACCTAGTGAAGTTGCGACCTGCTACAAATGATTACAAGATTTACAAGTAATCTAACGCTACTCTCATTAATTAAACAAGATCAAAGTTCACCGCTTCACCACAATGTTAATAAAATTATACTCTTTAGGTCTCAGTTTGTTTACTGAAGCATAAATAAAATTATATGTTTTGATGTTCACTGCTTATGCTACTCTTGTATTATGTAATCCGAAGCCACGATTCAATTAAGTGTGATTATGTCACTGTGATTTGTAGCAGAGGGTCTGACAAAAAGTAGCAGAGTGCTTTATGAAAAATAAAATCATATGATTTTTCACCTGCTTCTTGTGATTTGATCCATGCCTACTGCATAATGATACGGCATACATGATAGCCATACCAAACCCGCCCATAAAGCCGGTGTAACGCGATCAGAGTCTCCTCGGCTCGAGTGGACTCGTAGGAGTAAGCTTCGCACGAGTGTACTAGGGATATCGGTTGACATTATCACAGTTCACTCGGATCGTTTTCTTCATACTTTTCATTGTTGCTCACAGACAAAGTCGTTTTTTTTTTGTATTGAACTCTTACTGCTTGCATACGAGCTAGCTCGGACAAGTAGAGCGCGGTCCGAGTCTGCTCGGATACAATCGTCCGAGTGCGCTCGGATCGTCGGTGTCAATGATACGAATTGCCGAGTAGCTATCCGAGTCCACTTGGTCCGAGGAGACTGATCGTGTCACTGCGGCCTAACAGTTGGAGTATCAGTATGCAGACTGATACTGCAACTGTTATGAGCAGCCGTGACATTAAGCGTCACGGCTGCTCATAATAATTGCAGTACCACTCGGAACTCTAAAATATAAAGTTTCACGTGACACTGCACTGTGCAGTGTACACGTCATCCTGAGACATCAGCACAGTCTAGTGTCCATGTGAGATCAGGTCAGTCAGTAAAGTCTTATTTGCCCAGTAATTTCACTAGCTACAATGCCCTTCAAACCGGAACACAGTAGTGCTTGCACACTTGGTGGCAGAATACCTGGTAAAGCGGTGGTACCTACCTAGACGAACTTTGCAGAGAAGTCCTACCACCTAGTATAACAGTCAGTAACATCATTTTTGCATGTTTAGATGAATCTGAGAAGAAAACAGAAGAATCACAATCGAATTCTGATACGGTTAGTTATACAATTTAGCTAATTCTGTAAATTTTTCATTAGTGTAAGCGCTCGGCGCGGTAGACCATAGTGTAGACCTGGGAGAATACTGCTGCCCATTCCCCGGATATACCCTTAGCCGGGTCCGGTAACGGGACACTTTGTCTAAAACTTTAGTTAATTCGCTACTTTCGCGAATTCCACAGTGTCCAGTAAGGAAAGTGTCGAAACGAGGAAATCGTTTCGACACTTTCCTTACTGGACACTTTACCATTTTGATACTTTGGTACAGTCAATGATAAAATACATAGACAAGACCCGCTTATGGTACAGAATAGTTGGTACTATCGGCTCTTATGATACCCACGGAAATAGATGGTCATATTACTACTTCGGACACAGCTATCTACGTGTGAAAATGCAAAATAGCCATTTTGCTGAGGACATATTGAAAATTAAAACAGGAGCACTGAGCTTCAGTTTATTCTTCATTCTTCAATGTACATTGTATCGTTTCACTAGTAAGCCAAATACTGCACGGGTAGAATCATCATCATCATCATCAACAACAACAGCCTGAAAACGTACCATTTTTTTCGACTCGAGTCAACTGTTTTTTCTATACAAATCTGTCAGACTCATTCACATCAAAATGACCACTTCATATAAAAGGTGTCCAAAAAAGTGGTACGCTTGACACATAATGAAGTTCTCTCTATGCTTTAGTCTATACCCTAAGAGTGGAACATTACGATTTTTGACAGTTCAAATGACGCCAATTCCAGCATAATGCTGAGTTGGGACCTATTTGTGACAACATTTATCTTTTGTTTATTCCCGTTAAAATATTATGTATCTTTTTTTTAATAATTGTTGTTTACAAATAAACAGATTCTCTTTCTTTCTTTCTTTTCTTTCTTTCAAATTCCAAATTCATGTCACGCGGTTTCGTTTTCATTTCATAGAGAACAGATTTTTGCAGATTTCTTATGTAAGTAATGGAATTTGCGTGGATTGGAAGTAAAGAATCGGTAAAGTGTTCATACAGAATTAGGGTCCTGGACTAGACTGGTCGCTATTTCTGCTCAACCGCCTGACTCAGCCTGTCGTCCAATAAGCAATCACATGCCAGTCAGTGTTGCCATTTAAAAATTAAATAATTCAACCAAAACAAACGAACAAATTAATTTTATGGAAGAAATGACTTTAACTTTGCTGTAGAAACACCCGGATTTAATAATGAAGACTGAAGTTAAGCAAGAGTGCGTCAGCAGCGACGAAGAGATATGGATCTTGCAGACGGAGGACGCTGACCCCTCGGGGTTGGAGAAAATGCTGAAGGGAAAGCCCGAAGAAAAAGTCAAGAAGGGCCATAAGTGCTATAGTTGCAGGTAAAATAGTACATTACTGCAGCGGCCAGCAACAGAGGCATTGATGGACGAACGTGTAAATGTGGGCACACACATACGTAAGTCCATCAATGCCTAGTTGTGGCCAAGGCTGGTATAGTACTTCTCTCAAATAATGCGCGGAAATTAAAACTAACTAGTGCCGAGGCAGAACTTTTTATTTGAAAATAATTTCTTTTCTCTTTTCATCTATTCTGTTTGCAAGCCAATTCGAAATGAAATAAAACCTTCGATAAGTTACCTCCTTGGTTGCCATATTTCAGAGTTAAATATTTTATTCATTTTTAAATTACACGACAGATATGGGTTTTGTGTGTAATTTATTTGGCCGCTAAACCACGACAGATATGGGTTTTCATACAACTTTTGCAGGCCGCAGCTCTACAGTACAGCAATTTCGATTTATCTCGAAAAAGGTTGTCAAAATAATGCTCTTTCCAAGCATGTTTGAGAAAACATAATTTGAGTGCCTTTATCCCTCATGCGCGGGTAACATGAGCTGCAGAAATCGACATAATTCTCTCGAGAAAGCGTTAGACCTTTGAAAACGCAACAAAAGGTGTATGACGTGATCTGCGTGATCACTCATAGGTCAAATGTGGGGGGGTCGGTGCATCATTTTAGGTGCATTAGAAAAATGGAATCCACTTGACTGGCCTGATAGCTCAGTTGGTAGTACCTCTGCCTTCTGAACTGTAGGTTGTGGGTTCGATTCCTACCCAGGACAAACATTTGTGTGATGAACATAGGTGTTTGTTCTGTGTCTGGGTATTATATTGTATTCTATGTATGTATTTACAAATAAAATATTTAAGTATTATATCAGTTATTTGGTTCCTATAGTACAAGCTATGCTTAGTTTAGGGCTAGATGGTGCTGTGTGAAATGTCCACGCATATTTATATAAAAAAAAAATTAAATAAAATTTATTTTTGTTGTCCGTCTGTCCATCTGTCTGTCGGTCTGTCCATCGGTATGAACACAGACTTTTTAGGGTTCCGTACCCAAAGGGTTTTTTTTGAACGGGCTAATGCTGTTGGTCTCTGCCGACCTTTACAGCGTCACCGAGCGGGGGGCAGGCGCTTAATGCCCCCAACCGTGAAAAGTGGGAAGCAACTAGCACAAATTGCACCCCTGGGGTGCGAGCCTCAGCTTGGGCCGTTGCCGGGATAAGAGGATCGAGTAGGCTACGTCCACTGGAAGAGTGGACCCTATGGAAAGAGTACCCAAAGGGTAAAACTGACCCTATTACTAAGGCTCCGCTGTCCGTCCGTCTGTCACCAGGCTGTGTCTGTGGCAGGCTGTCTCATGAACCGTTACAGTGAGACAGTTGAAAGTTTCACAGATGATTATTTCTGTTGCCGCTATAACAACAAATATTAAAAAACAATAAAATAAATATTCAAGGGAGCTCCCATGCAACAAACGTGATTTTTTTTGCTCGTTTTTATAGATAATGGTTTGGAATCTTTCGTGCCTGAGTCCAACTCGCACTTGGCCGGTTATTAATGTAAATGAATGACGTGATGAGCAAGTCGTTCGCCTGATGTTAAGTGCCACGGCTGCCTATAATAGTTGCAGTGCCACTTGGAGCCTTAAAATATGTGTAAAGTTTCACGTGATATACTGTAGTGTACCAGCACAGTCTAGTAATATGACTATTAGACTGTGAGATCAGATCATAAAAGTCTCATTTGCCCAGTAATTTCACTAGCTACAATGCCCTTCAAACTGGAACACGGTAGCGCTTGCACACTACTGCTTGGCGGCAGAATAACTGAACCAGCCAGAACGACGAACTTTGCAAAAGTCCTACCACTAAGAGTGGGTTTTTTGATCTACAGTTAGAAATAGAATAGAATAGAAAAACTCTTTATTGCACATACCAACATAGGATAAAAACTAAAGCATTAGAATTTATAAAGTAGATTGGGGTACATTGGGCGGCCTTATCACTAAAAGTGATCTCAGGCAACCTTTGGATGGATAGTATCACAGGCATATGGAGTAGTAAGCGGTGCGCAATATAAACAAAAAGACTTAAACATTTAACTAAAATTAAACAAACCAGCTCTCTGTAGACAATAACTTTTACAGATAAGTAGTAGGTAGTTAACCTAACCAATGGTTGAAAATTTTAAGGTTAAGGTTTAAGATATTTATTTTCACTTAAAGAATCATATTCACTTTCAAGTGAAAATACAAAATATTATTTTAAATGCGAGCAGGAACGGCAACATAAAGGTATATAATAGAATCTTCAACCTTTAACAACTTTAACCATTGGTTACCTTAACTACGGATTAAAAATTAGTAAGTACCTTTTTTTTTTTTTTATGCGATTGAATGACGTGACGAGCTAGTCGTTCACCTGATGTTAAGCGACGCGGCCGCCCATAACAGTTGCAGTATCACTCGGATCTTTAAAACAATAAAGTTTCGCGTGACACTGCACTGCGCACGTCATCCTGAGACATCACACAGTCTAGTAATCAGATTACTAGACTGAGTAATCAGGTCAGAAAGTCTCATTTGCCCAGTAATTTCACTAGCTACAGTGCCCTTCAAACCGGAACACAGAAGTGCTTGCACACTACTGCTTGGCGGCAGTATAACTGGCAAAGCGGTGGTACCTACCTAGACGAACTTTGCAGAAAAGTCCTACCACCTAGTATAATCAATTAATCACAATCACCTACTCAATTAATTTTATCATTTCAGTTTAACTGGAATGTAAAGAATGTTCTACCTGCGGAAACTGTTAGGCTAGTTTGTTAGTTTGTTTTGGGCTATAAGTTTGAGTTGTTTTCCAAGCAATAAATAAAAAAAAATCAACCCTTAGTATGACGAAGATATTGTTTTATTTCAGTAAATTTTACCCGAGTGCCGCTACCCTCGCATCACACAAATGCCGCCGCCGCGGCAGGAAGCGGAAATCTGACGAGGAGCTGGTAAATAATAGACAGTCATTTATTTATTTATTTAATTTGTATATTGGATTGGAGTGAGCTATTATTAAATTAATATTTTTTTTTTTTTTTTTTTTTTATGTGATTGAATGACGTTACGAGCTAGTCGTTCACCTGATGTTAAGTGACACGGCCGCCCATAACAGTTGCAGTGTCACCCGGAACTTTACAACAATAAAGTTTCGCGTGACACTGCACTGCGCACGTCATCCTGAGACATCACCCAGTTTAGTAATCAGATTACAAGACTGAGTGATCAGATCATAAAGTCTCATTTGCCCAGTAATTTCACTAGCTACAATGCCCTTCAAACCGGAACACAGTAGTGCTTGCACACTACTGCTTGGCGGCAGAATAACTGGCAAAGCGGTGGTACCTACCTAGACGAACTTTGCAGAAAAGTCCTACCACCTAGTAAATATGAATAATATGACTTATAATACCATAAATATATTTTAATAATACCAATAACCAATAATGACCAATTTTTATAAATGTATAATCTCTTGAATAAACGTAAAATATTATTTGTATATCATTTTGTGTGCTCACAAATTGTTTACTTATAATGCTGTAGGTGAATGTAAGAAAGAATGAATGAATGATCGATGTATCTATATATCTATATCTGATATATATAAAAGCCAATTTGTGTGTTTGTAAAAGGTTAACATATAGTAAAAGAAACTGGGCCAGTTACAAGTTCCCACTTATAGAGGAACTTATATAAAATAAAACTCGTAGTAGATATTAGACAGCCAGTGAAGTTAAGATGAAGAAGGTAAATAAAAGTAACCGATAGTGTAATTTAATTAAACAGTTCAGCTAAGTTTGAGCATCTGTGACTTCTGTGAGATATTTTCTCGTTTACAGAGGGCTCAAGGAAAACCACAAGCCGTTGAATCAGGGAACAGTGATCTTATCATTGAAGTGAGTACATTTTACTAACGTATTTGTTTGTGATATCACTACACTATCATCATCAGCAGCCTCACGTGCACTGCTGAACATAGGCCTCCCCCACAGAGCGCCACTTTGAGGGGCTGCTTGCCTCGGTCCACCTAGTGAGGGGCCTACGCTGCGTCTCCCGGTTCGTGGTCGCCACTCGAGAACCTTTCTTCCCCATCGGTTGTCAGTTCTACGAGCGATGTGGCCCGCGCATTGCCTGAAAAACTTGCTAATTCTAAGAGCTATATCGGTGACTTTAGCCCTGCGAATCTCCTCATTTCGGATCTTATCTCGCAGGGCAACACCGAGCAACCAATTCAATGCAAAACAAGCTCTCCAAAGGACAAGCTAGTGCAACGGAAAATTATGAATCCAAAAACACCATTGAATAGCCCACCTAAAGCTGATATAAGCCCTATAGCAAAGACTTCAAACTCACAAACTGTGTCACAAAAGGCATTATTTTCTCTACGAAAGCCAAGGTCTCTTACTGATCTAACCACTACGACATGCAGTGAGGATATACTTGGTACCACACTCAGGGATGAAAGTATAAGAAGCCTCCCAAACATGTCAAATATGGACAACTCAGTCGAATCTAACCTTAGAGCTGAAAATGAATTGCTAAAAGCACAATTAGAAAGCGCACACTGTGAAATTGCAAGTTTGAATTTAGAAAACCAGTCCCTTAAAAATACTATATCTGAGCTAAAAAAGAATGCATGTGTATATCATAAATTACTCAATACAGAAAACACACCAAAGAAACTTACACCTTCAAGATCTATTAAAAAGCGTAAAAATAAAAGAGATACCGAAGAACAGAAGAAAGATAACACAGAAATTCCAATTGACAACGTTATTATGAATGGAAACAATAATAACAATCTGAAAACTTTAAATGGTGGACACGTAGCAACATCGGAAGAGTTAGCGACAACAGAATTTACGGATCGTGAGCATAGTGAGCAAATTAAGCACCATAAAACTCAAGACAGCAACGACAACCAAGGCGTAACAAGTAACCAGGGCTCGGATACAATTACCAAGTCCAAAGTATATAACCAATTAGGCAAAAAGAGTAAAATTCTTGTCATAGGTGATCAAAGCTCAGCTGGACTTGCGCCGTCCTTGATTAAATCCCGATCTCAATATAACGCCAGAGAGTATTCAATATTAGGTTGCACATATGCTAATGCACAAACTTGCCATATACTTGAGAAGTCTGAACAATTGTACAGTAGCCTTGATACTGATGACTGGCTTATTCTTTGTGTTGGATCAAATGAACAAAATCCAACTAAGTTCTTCATAGAAATATCTGCACTTCTGAAGCATTTGACAAAACCAAAAATAATTATTACAAGTATTATTAGAAATCGTTATCTCAGTGAAACTAAACTGAATAGTACTTATAAGAACATTGTAAACTCTTTCAAAAATTGTCATTTTGTTAACGTACACAGATATCAAAAACATGGCCTTGTCAATGGCATTATGGATGTTACAGACTATCGCAAATATTACATGAATAGCGGGCCTGCTCTGGGTTGTAGTACCTCAGTCGAAGAGAAACCACAGGCGCAGGCTGTAGCTGAAAGTCAGTTTTTTCGTACCCAGTAGAAATATAAATATATTACACCAGAACATTGCCGGCCTCCTTAGTAAAACTGAAAAGGTAGAAACAAATATTCAACTATTACGTGAATCAAATATAAACTTAGATTTGCTTTGTTTCACTGAACATCTGATTAAAACTGATAACATTAGTAATTTACATATAGAAGGTTATGAAACTGCAACAATTTTTTCACGGAAAGCTATTTCAAGGGGTGGCGTCTGTATTATGGTAAAACAAGGTATTAAATACAAAGAGCTATTAGATGTAAAAAATAACTTTGCAACAGAGAGAGAATTTGAATGCTGTGCTTTAAAAGTATCTGAATCCAATACTATAGTAGTAGGAGTATATCGAACCCCGGATTCTAGCGTTGTTGTATTCACAAGAAAACTGGAACAGCTGTTAGAACATCTGCTTAATAAATCTAACAGGCAAATCGTTATATGCGGAGATTTCAATATTAATAGTTTAAAAAAGAATAAAATTGCCATTGAATTTGACCGGACGCTGTCATTATATAACATAAAACGGACAATCACAGCCCCTACGCGCATAACTGCAACTACGAAAACCTGCATTGAGGGTTTTGCCACGAATATCAAAAGTTCAAAAGGCAGTGTTCATAACTTAGCCATGTCAGATCATACGGCTCAGATACTTACTGTCCCTACAAAAATAATTGAGTTACCTTATCACTATGTTAAGAAAAGAATATATGCCAAGAGTAATGTGGATAAATTTGTTGAGTCTCTAAGAAGTCTTACTTTCGAAAATGTTTACAACCAAAATACTAGCAATGAAGCTTTTAATGAATTCATTAATAGTTTTCTACTTCTTTATAATCTCTGCTTCCCAATTTCAAAAGTTAAAATATCCCCAAGATGCAATAAATGGATCACGAAGGGGTTAAAAGTATCAACAAAACGTAAAAGAAGTATGTATCTAGCATATAGAAAATCTCCAAAAAGTGAAGCAAAAGCTAAATATGTTCGGTACAGAAAATTACTTAAGAGATGTTTGCTTGAATCTAAAAAACAAAGCAACATTAGACAGGTAACTAATTCCGACAACAAAACTAAAGCAACGTGGAATATTATTCACAATAATACAGGTAAAAGCCGCAATAGTCACGATGTTACATCAATACAAATTGACGGGAAAACATTTACAAATCCAAACAGAATCGCAAACCTATTTAATGATTATTATATAAATATCCCAAAACTATGTAAATCACGGAGCAGTTCTGGTAAAGGATTAGGGAAGAACGTGTCGCAGGTTGATAACAAAAAATCACGGATAATTATTAATGTTACAATATTTCTCAATCCAACATCAGTGGACGAAGTAACTAAAACCATACTAGGTCTGAAGAATAAAAACTCTGTAGGTTACGACAACGTACAAACACATGTCTTGAAAAAAGTTGCTCATATTGTCTCATCGCCGTTAGCCTACATTATCAATAAATCTTTCAGTGAAGGTAAATTTCCCGATAAACTTAAACTTACAATTGTTAAACCACTTCATAAAAAGGGTAAGCGGACTTCTGTAGAGAACTATCGCCCATAGCGTTAATACCTGTATTGTCCAAGATTTTTGAGAAGTTGATGCACAACCGTTTAACCAAGTTTTTAGAAACGAAATCTATTCTTGAGCCTGGGTTTAGGAAACATAAGTCGACATCAATAGCAGCGTATGAGTTATTGAGAACTATTTATGAATGCTTAAACGACAGAGTGTATGTATCAGCAATTTTTACGGACATGACCAAGGCCTTCGATCTTGTTTCCCATGACATTCTATTAAAGAAACTTTATCAAAATGGTATTAGAGGCAATGCTTATTATTGGTTGGAGTCATACTTATCCGACAGAAAGCAATATGTCGAAATATGTAGCACCAACCTCAAATCAAAACTTAAATGTATTTTCAAGTCAAAAACCAGAACTGTAAAAGCTGGAGTGCCCCAAGGGAGTATCTTGGGCCCTCTGCTATTCTTGATATATGTTAACGATCTACCACACTGCACTGATCATCAAATGGTTTTATTCGCGGATGATAGCACAGTTCTGATAAAAGCAGATAGTCAATGTACTATAAAGCAAGAGATAGAGAAAACTCTCCAGGCAATTAGTACGTGGATGAATAGCAATGAGCTTGTATTGAATCTAGAAAAAACTAAAATAATTAGCTTTCACTTTCCCCAGAAGGTACTTAACCCACTTAACGTTTCTATATTTGGTACTCCAATAGAAGAAGTTCCAGATCATAAATTCCTAGGACTCTTAGTTGACTGTCATTGCAATTGGAAGGCTCATATAGATCATTGAATTAGCAAAATAAGTAGATTCATATATGCACTTAAAAAACTTAGACAAGTAACTTCAATCAAGACGGCTATCTCTGCTTACCATGCATATGTACATTCCAATCTCCGATATGGGCTGATGTACTGGGGCAATTCAACAGACAGAAAGAAATGTTTTACGTACCAAAAAAAGTGCATAAGGGCTATAACAGGTATAAAAATGGATGACAGTTGCCGCCCATATTTCAAAAAACATAAGTTAATGACTTTATGCTCGCTATATATCTATGAATCCTGTGTATTTATTAAGCAGAATCCGCAATATTATAGAATCGAGTCATCAATTTGTAGCAATAATAGGCCAGTACGTAGCATTAACAAAAAGAAAGAACATTGTCTAGCCGCTATTTGTGATGTAAAGAAAGGACGACCAAAAACAACACATTTTCTTAACAGCGCTTTGCATGTCCCAGCAACGTTGTATAACCATTTGCCTAATTGTATGAAAACTGTACAAAGTGAACATTTTAAGAAACTTTTATTTAAACTATTGACTGACAATTGTTTTTATACACTGGAGGAATTTTTTGAGTGTAAATTTATATAGGTTTAAATAAATATTATAGGTACAATTACAATTAAAGAACAGGAATGAATTGAACAATCTTAATTTTAATAATGGAACGATGTAAATAAATGAAGAAATGTATTGCTTTAGACTATTAAGTACCTATGACATGACTATGTTTAAAATGTATATGTTTAAAATGTATATGACGTTCGTTCGATACTGGTTTGAATTAAATCAAGTCAGTCATCCCAGCCTATTGCATGCTACAATGGCATGTTACAGGTGGGACTATATAAATGTAGCAATAAGACCTGCATCCTGTAACCCTGTGACAGCAATAAATGAATTATGAATTATGAGCATAGCTCTCTCCATAAATGAAAGAAAATATCTAAGATATACTATTAACAACCTGAAATTTCAAATCGATGTAGGTATCAAAAATTATAACGATAAAATCTGGAATGATAAATTGGATAGAGTCAACAACCCTTCTACCGATATCTGGCGAGTTGCTAAAGGCCTTCGTTCTAAACGGCATACCATTCCTCCACTGACAAAACCCGATCTCACCGTCACTGACAGTGTCAAGGAGCAATGTGAAGTGCTTGCTGATTCATTCCTTGGCAACATGATGCTAACATCGAACTGGACTAGCTCACCTGTTATAGAAAACGAAGTAAAAGCATCCAATGATATTATCCTTAACCATATCCCTGCTAAACAGCACTTCTTTACGAAACCGTGTAATGTGGCGTCTCAACTACTAAAACTCAAAAAGCGGAAGTCTCCTGGAAACGACGGGATCCAAAATGAACTGTTAAAAAACTTTTCTCGCAAAGCTGTTGTATTTCTTACACGTGTATTCAATGCATGTCTCAGAATGGCATATTTCCCTAAATATATGAAAAATGCTAAAATTATAGCTATACTAAAGTCAGGTAAGGACGACAAGTTGCCTATTAGTTATAGACCGATTAGCTTGCTCCCGTCGTTGGGTAAGTTGTTTGAAACTATTATTTACAGACTGTTATTAAAAGAATCTAAACATATACTTATAAACGAACAATTTGGCTTTCGAGAACAACATTCCACTGTGCAGCAGCTTGTAAGGGTTACTGAACACATTGCTCATCATCTAAATCTTCACCAGTCTACTGGCATGTTTCTTCTTGACATTGAGAAAGCATTTGATTCCGTTTGGCATGCAGGTCTCTTACATAAGCTATACATTAATAATGTTAATATTGATTTAGTTAAGCTAATTTCATCATACTTGCGTAACCGTTTCTTCACAGTTAGTATAAATAACACTGCTTCCGAGCCTCGCTCTATCCCAGCAGGGGTACCGCAAGGTTCGGTATTAGGACCATACCTCTTTTTATTGTACCTAAATGACATTCCAATTCAGACCCGAACAAAGCTGGCGTGCTTTGCAGATGATACCGCCTCACTCACATCATCAAACGACATTGACCTCATTATCGGTAGACTCCAGCTTTCAATCAATAAGTTACAATACTATTTTACTACATGGAAGCTAAAACTAAATGAAGCTAAAACTGAAGCTATTCTATTTACAAGATTGCGAAAAATGCCTAAAAATGTTTAAAAATTAACAATTATAACATTGATTGGAAAACTAGCACAAAATACTTGGGTGTAGTGCTGGACAACAAAATTAACTGGTCACACCATATTCTTCATATTCGAGCTAAAGCATTAAAAGCCATTGGTGCACTGAGTCTTGTCTTTAACAGAAAAACTAAACTTAGCCCTAGCTCTAAGTTGCGCATATACACAACCTTAATTAGGCCCTGTCTTACCTACGCGGCCCCTGTATGGAACACTACTTGCGAGTCTAACTACAAAAAAATCCAAGTCATACAAAATAAAGCTCTTAAAATATGCTACAACACACTTTTTCGTACTAACTTGCATAAACTTCATGACGCTATTAAATTACCTACCCTAAAAGAATGTGTAATAAAACTAACAAGAAATTTTTATCTAAAAATTCGGCTTAAACATACTAACAAATTAATCTACACTCTTGGCCAAAGTAGAAGCCACAACCTACCATATATCGACAAGTACAAAACGTACAGATTACCCCATCACTATCTTTTGTTCGAATGACTAATTCAAGAACAAGCTCCGCCTTATTCATCTCATTTGCTTACCCACTAAAATATTTCCTTTTAATTACTGTGGTACGTCCCTGGTATTTTAGTTTATTATCTATTTAATCTTAGTATTTATTAGTATTGTACAATACATATATCTATATCATGCTACCTAGTAAGTATTTTTGTTTCGGGTTAGAGCAACGAACACATAAATCTCATAAAAAAATGTAGAATTGAGTAGCTTATAGGTTTTCTTACTATTTTCTGCTTTCAACTCCAAAGTAAATTAATATTTGTGGTTTCTCCGCATCCGCACACACTGCTGTGAACGGATAACTTATGAATACTTAGGTACATTGTACTTTTGTAGTATATACATGTACTTACATGGAATACCTACAATGTCTTGTCATGTTAATTAGCTGAATGCTTTATCATATTTATGTCACAGTCATGCTAAAAACGCACGAAACAGCGAAGTAATGCGTAAAATTATTATCTTTTTTTCCAACTACCCTAAAATTTGTGCTTTAAATAGAACTGGTTATTTATTAACTTTGTTAAGTATTGTTAGTTTTAAGAGGCGCCCTCAGCCTACAAAACCTTAGCTAGTTTTTTCTTAGATTAATTTGTAACTTAGACGATAACGCTAAGTCTTTCAAAAATGTACTTTTATGCTAATAAAGAAATTTTAAAATCAAATCAATCTCCATAATGAGGCCAACAGTACAATTTCTATGAATGGCCAAAAATAATAGACAAAAACCAGAAAGGGAGCAAGCGGCGAATATATCCTTTAGAAGCAGACAAAATTACAATGTGCTTAATGTAAAAAATAGAGCAAGCCTATACAGGGTGTAATTGAATTCATTAGCATCCTTTGAAACTAGGTACTTACTCCTGAAACCGGTCAAAATCTGCGATCACCAAGCCGCCTGCCAAGCGTGGTGATTATGGCAATCCCTATGATAAGCGTCCAAAGTAGCGTTTTATGGGGGAGGCCTGTGTTCAGCAAGACGTCTTCCGGCTGTTGCTGTGTAATGTTAGTTAGAGAATCGACTCTGTTCTCAGAAGCTAACTATTGGTGTGTCCTTTCAGAAACAAGTCAAGAAAACAAAGGACCTATCAGAGATTGTGACGTGTCACGACTGCAACCAATCGTTCACGTCTAAAGTTCGGCTTAAGTTTCACATGTAAGTCGTAACTATAATAATCATTATTTTATTTAATATTTATGTTCGACTTCAGGTGCCTTACGCGGTAATTTATTTTTATGTTTTTTATTTAGGTGATTCGATATCATTTAACCATTTCAACAGTTAAAAAAAATCTTACTGAAACGATTTTCTATTTTGTAATGTAACAGTTTGATAAAAGGCAGCTTTTTTTGTGTTATAAATGACGTGACGAGCTATTCGTTCGTCTTGTGTTAAGCGTCACGGCCGCCCATAACAGTTTGCAGTGTCACTCGGAACTCTAAATTAACGTTTCGCGTCACACTGCATTAGGGTCAATTCAGGCACCGCAACAAAATGCTCGAGCACTTTTTAAGTGCTATTGGAATATCAACCTTATTTAATTTAGACGAAAGCTGAAAATAGTATGCAACATTATAATAGGTAAGTTTTTAATGTTGCATACTATTTTTAGCCTTGTTTAAATGGACTAAGGCCCATATTCCAATATCACTTAAAAAGTGTTCGAGCATTTTGCTGCTCTGTCTGAATTGACCCCTACACACGTCGTCCTGAGACATCACACAGTCTAAAAAAGATTTCTAAACTGTGAGATCAGTTCATATGTCGCATTTGCCCAGTAATTTCACTAGCTACAATGCCCTTCAAACCGGAACACAGGAGTGCTTGCACACTACTGCTTGGCGACAGAATAACTGGCAAAGCGGTGGTACCTACCTAGACGAACTTTGCAGAGAAGTCCTACCACCTAGTATATATTTTAATTTTAATAAGACGTTGACGAAATGCAACAGTCTCGTCCTTTCAAAACATTAAATATATCATCTGAAAAAGACAGCTGTTAAAAACTATGGGGTTAATTGTGTGAAACAAATAAAAGATTTATTTATTGCGCTGTGAGCATATACACGAAGTGATATGTATTGTCAATGGCTGTGAGGTTAGTATGTGTGTGTAATGTTACAGGCAGTTCCACGAATCTCCGCGCAATTATACGTGTGACACATGCTCGGCACAGTGCGGCTCGGAGGCGGCACTGTTCGACCATGTACACTTCCAGCACGACACGCGCAAGCGGTGGCACTGTCCCCTGCCCGGCTGCGGGAAGACATTCTATCTCAGGTACTTCCAGCACGACACGCGCAAGCGGTGGCACTGTCCCCTGCCCGGCTGCGGGAAGACATTCTATCTCAGGTACTTCCAGCACGACATGTGCAAGCGGTGGCACTGTCCCCTGCCCGGCTGCGGGAAGACATTCTATCTCAGGTACTTCCAGCACGACATGCGCAAGCGGTGGCACTGTCCCCTGCCCGGCTGCGGGAAGACATTCTATCTCAGGTACTTCCAGCACGACACGCGCAAGCGGTGGCACTGTCCCCTGCCCGGCTGCGGGAAGACATTCTATCTCAGGTACTTCCAGCACGACACGCGCAAGCGGTGGCACTGTCCCCTGCCCGGCTGCGGGAAGACATTCTATCTCAGGTACTTCCAGCACGACATGTGCAAGCGGTGGCACTGTCCCCTGCCCGGCTGCGGGAAGACATTCTATCTCAGGTACTTCCAGCACGACATGCGCAAGCGGTGGCACTGTCCCCTGCCCGGCTGCGGGAAGACATTCTATCTCAGGTACTTCCAGCACGACACGCGCAAGCGGTGGCACTGTCCCCTGCCCGGCTGCGGGAAGACATTCTATCTCAGGTACTTCCAGCACGACACGCGCAAGCGGTGGCACTGTCCCCTGCCCGGCTGCGGGAAGACATTCTATCTCAGGTACTTCCAGCACGACACGCGCAAGCGGTGGCACTGTCCCCTGCCCGGCTGCGGGAAGACATTCTATCTCAGGTACTTCCAGCACGACACGCGCAAGCGGTGGCACTGTCCCCTGCCCGGCTGCGGGAAGACATTCTATCTCAGGTACTTCCAGCACGACATGCGCAAGCGGTGGCACTGTCCCCTGCCCGGCTGCGGGAAGACATTCTATCTCAGGTACTTCCAGCACGACACGCGCAAGCGGTGGCACTGTCCCCTGCCCGGCTGCGGGAAGACATTCTATCTCAGGTACTTCCAGCACGACACGCGCAAGCGGTGGCACTGTCCCCTGCCCGGCTGCGGGAAGACATTCTATCTCAGGTACTTCCAGCACGACACGCGCAAGCGGTGGCACTGTCCCCTGCCCGGCTGCGGGAAGACATTCTATCTCAGGTACTTCCAGCACGACACGCGCAAGCGGTGGCACTGTCCCCTGCCCGGCTGCGGGAAGACATTCTATCTCAGGTACTTCCAGCACGACACGCGCAAGCGGTGGCACTGTCCCCTGCCCGGCTGCGGGAAGACATTCTATCTCAGGTACTTCCAGCACGACATGCGCAAGCGGTGGCACTGTCCCCTGCCGTCTCAAGGCTCGACTATCTGATTAAAATAATAATTTCCTTTTAAGAAAAGGGATTAATAAAACTGATTTTAGAAATATATGAATGTTGTCGTCATCCATATATTTTATCCAATTATTTTGATTTAAAAACCAAACTATGGAGCCGATTTTTGACAAATATGTATTGATATATACTTTCTAATTGCCATAGAATATTATCCTATCAAATATAAAAAGAAGTTTCCAAATCGGTTCATAAATGACGAAGATGTGAGGTAACAAACATAAATAATCAACTGAATTGAGGACCTGCACCCCTACCGCGTAACCATTCTGGTAATGGTCACCGACTGCCATCCTGCTCGCACCCATTTAAAGTCTGTGAGTGCGAGAAAGAGGGCGCACGATCGCCATCACCACCAGACTTTAAGGCCCCTGCTCTTTGAAAAATAGCTGATTGTATCATCCCTACAGGGCAACGTTGACGAAACACAGTCGCACACACACAGACACGCGTCGCTATGTGTGCGTCAAATGCGGCAAACGATTCTTCGACAAGCAAACCCTTGATGAGCATGGCGTCACACATTTACAGGTAATTTTAGTTAGGTCAAGTTAGTTTTAGTTAGGTCAAGATAATTTTAGTTAGGTCAAGTTAGTTTTAGTTAGGTCAAGGTAATTTTAGTTAGGTCAAGTTAGTTTTAGTTAGGTCAAGATAATTTTAGTTAGGTCAAGTTACTTTCGGTTAGGTCAAAGTAATTTTAAACGGGTCATCGCTACCGCAGGCGGTAGCGATGACTGAGTGGCTATGCGATAATCCTATTGTTCACACTAAAGTTAATTTCGCTATGGTTACTTGGGTAGTGTAATTTAGTTTTGGCGGTAAGGGGAGGGCCATGTTGCTCCCGCGCTGAAGGCAAACAAGCTAAAATTAGCGCCTATCTAGTCGGTACGTAACGCAAACGCTTTATTATTTATTTATTTATCATAGGAAACTTACAGCTAAATAACGGTGAAAATTAAGCATATAGCCGCGAAACTTCATGCAAAATACCAGGTGGAATCCCGCGCGGTATTTACCTGTACCCACAGCGGTAGCGAATGACGCTTAGGCCTGAATAGGCCTTTACGTTTAAAAACCCATTTCTATAGTCAGAACAAATAATTTTGTAGATAAAGCCGTACCAGTGCCACATCTGCCTGAAGCAGCTGACGCGCGTGTCCCGCCTGCGCATGCACGTGCGCGCGCACCGGGAGCGTGCCGCGCCTGCGCGTGCGCCGGCCTGCTCACACTGTGCGCGCGCCTTCACTCACGTACACACAGCCCAGGTACCGTGCGCCGGCCTGCTCACACTGTGCGCGCGCCTTCACTCACGTACACACAGCCCAGGTACCGTGCGCCGGCCTGCTCACACTGTGCGCGCGCCTTCACTCACGTACACACAGCCCAGGTACCGTGCGCCGGCCTGCTCACACTGTGCGCGCGCCTTCACTCACGTACACACAGCCCAGGTACCGTGCGCCGGCCTGCTCACACTGTGCGCGCGCCTTCACTCACGTACACACAGCCCAGGTACCGTGCGCCGGCCTGCTCACACTGTGCGCGCGCCTTCACTCACGTACACACAGCCCAGGTACCGTGCGCCGGCCTGCTCACACTGTGCGCGCGCCTTCACTCACGTACACACAGCCCAGGTACCGTGCGCCGGCCTGCTCACACTGTGCGCGCGCCTTCACTCACGTACACACAGCCCAGGTACCGTGCGCCGGCCTGCTCACAGCCCAATAAATTTCACCATTTTCTTAAATTACTACAAATTATTTTTCAACACATTTGCTCAAAAAATGCATTTACAAAGCCTGTGTACATTGTTCGAAAGTTAAACATTACGCACCATACAACGGAGCGTGCGGTAAAATAGGTACTCTCACCTAAGTACCTATTTTACCGCATCGTTCCTTGTATGGCGCCGTGCGTAACCTTTACGGTTATTTTTTAATTTCCATAAAAAATATATAAGAATTCCACCAAAGAGTTTCACATAATGAGAATAAATAAGCTGAATGATCGAAACTCTTTGGAAGCGTTTTTACTCAATATGTTTGTCTCACTTTAATACTAAAGAGAAAATAAAACTAGAGATGTAGTTCTAATTTTCACAACACGCACGTGGCGCCATTTGAATTGTAAATGCGCGCCATTTTAGCCCATTTTCATATTAGATTAGAAACATCAATAAACAAAAGCTTGCTACATTACCTATTGTACTGTTTTCTTGCAAATGTGTTGAAAAACGTTGTATGATCATCATCATCATCATCAACAGCCTGAAGACGTCCACTGCTGAACATAGGCCTCCCCCAGAGCACACCACCTTGAGCGGCTGCTCGCCTCCTGCATCCATCGGCTCCCCGCGGCTTTCACCAGGTCGTCGGTCCACCGAGTGGGGGGCCGGCCTACGCTGCGTCTTCCGGTTCGTGGTCGCCACTCGAGAACCTTTCTTCCCCATCGGTTGTCAGTTCTACGAGCGATGTGGCCTGCCCATTGCCACTTCAACTTACTAACTCTAAGAGCTATATCGGTCACTTTAGTTCTCCTGCGGATCTCCTCGTTCCGGAGCTTATCTTGCAGGGAAACACCGAGCATAGCTCGCTCCATAGCTCGCTGCGCGACTTTGAGCTTACTAATGAGGCCAACAGTAAGAGACCATGTCTCAGTTCCATAAGTCATCACTGGCAACACACACTGATGTTGTATGATACACGTGCGAAAATTGGTTTCTACAAACTCGTGACTATGGTAAGCCTTCGACTTCGTCTCGGGCTTACATTTGTCTACTCGTTTGTAAAAACCAACTTACCGCCCTAATATCATAAATAACTATTATAGGACAGTAAGGGTCAATTCAAACAGAGCTGCAAAATGCTCGAGCACTTTTGAATATCAACCTTATTTCATTTAGACAAAGCTGAAAATAGTATGGTGTGAAGCCGTGTGGTCCCGGTTACGAATAGGACCACCCCATCTCTTCCCGTGGGTGCCGTAGAAGGCGGCTAAGGGAATATCCAGGGAATGGGTCGCAGCGTTCCCCTCGGTCTTGATGATAATCAATCCTCACTGCGAATCACCAAGCCGCCTGCCAAGCGTGGTGATTATGGCAAAACCCCCCCCCCCCCCCCCCCCCCCCCCCCCCCCCCCCTAATGACAAGCACAAATAAAAACGGCCCCCAGTCCCCGGCAGCTCTGCTATCCCGTGGCTACGGTAGCGGCCACGGTAACGGCAGGGCAAGGGGTGCGAAGAATCCCCGGCAGACGCCCGGCTACCAACCCCAACGACGACCCCTGGCCCTGGCAACACATAACGTGCGCACACTGAAGGCTGACGAAAGGATGGTCGAGCTAGAGGCGGAGATGGGTAAGTTACGCTGGGATGTAATGGGATTGTCAGAAGTCCGAAGACAGGGACAGGACACGATAATCCTAAATTCCGGTAACTTATTCTTCTACCGGGAGGGAGACCAACTCTCCCAAGGGGGTGTCGGGTTTCTCGTCCGCAAGTCTCTCGTCAACAACGTGGTCAAAGTCGACAGTGTGTCGGCCAGGGTAGCGTACCTGGTACTCCGAATAACCAAACGGTATTCGTTGAAGGTTATACAGGTATACGCGCCGACGTCGGCACACTCAGACGATGAAGTAGAAGCTATGTATGAGGACATATCCGAAGCCATGCATACTTCCGAAACATACTTCACCGTTGTGATGGGAGACTTCAATGCGAAGTTGGGCACAAGGAATAGCGATGAGCTGAGAGTGGGGCCATTTGGATACGGGCAGCGGAACCCTCGAGGACAGAGGCTGGCTGACTTCATGGAGAAGGAGGAACTCTTTATGATGAACTCCTTCTACGAGAAGCGGCCATCCAGGAAGTGGACGTGGATAAGTCCCGACGGTTCCACTAAAAATGAGATAGACTTTATCATGACGACCAAGAAGCACATATTCGATGATGTCTCTGTGATCAGCAAGGTGAAAACCGGTAGCGATCACCGTATTGTTAGAGGCACATTGAATATCAATGTTAAGCTCGAAAGGTCACGTCTGGTGAAGTCTACGCTCCGTCCAAATCCTGTCCAAATCCAAAACCCCGAAGGCTTTCAGCTGGAACTCCAAAATCGCTTCCAGTGCCTAGCCGACTGTAACACAGTGGACGAGCTAAACAACGGGTTGGTGGAAACTGTCCAAACTGTTGGGTCGAAATTCTTTAAGACCCAACGCCGAAAGAAGACTCAAAAGCTCTCAGAAAAAACTCTTGAGCTAATGGCCGATCGGAGCGAAATGAAGCTGCAGTCTTCAGTTGATATGTCAGCCTACGGTGAACTCAATAGACGAATCTGGAGTTCCTTGCGACACGACTTGCGTGCTCTTAGTACTTCACGTATTGAGGCCGCAATTGAGCGGAACCAAGGCTCTAAAGTGTTCGCAAAGGATTCGTCTATTGGGCAACACCAAATGACAAAACTGAAGACCGAAAATGGTAGCGTCATTTCATCCAAGCCTGAGATTCTGAGAGAGATCGAGAACTTCTATGGACAGTTGTACACCTCGACACGTAAGCCCGCTACTAACACAGCTCAGGACATCAGAGCCAAGTTAGTCCGACACTATACCGAAGATATCCCGGACGTCAGCCTGTACGAGATTAGAATGGCCCTCAAACAGCTTAAAAACAACAAGGCACCAGGTGAAGATGGAATTACGACCGAACTTCTGAGAGCGGGTGGTAGACCGGTACTTTTAGTCCTCCAGAAGTTATTTAATTCTGTCATCCTTGAAGGTACAACGCCAGAGGCATGGCACAAGAGCGTGGTGGTGCTCTTCTTCAAAAAAGGCGATAACACCTTATTGAAGAACTATAGGCCCATCTCGCTCTTGAGTCATGTGTATAAGCTGTTTTCGAGAGTCATTACGAATCGTCTCGCACGCAGGTTTGATGAATTCCAGCCTCCCGAACAAGCCGGTTTCCGAAAAGGCTTTAGCACCATAGACCACATCCATACGCTGCGCCAGATTATACAGAAGACCGAAGAGTATAATCGGCCGTTATGCCTAGCGTTTGTGGACTATGAGAAAGCCTTCGATTCAATCGAGACTTGGGCGGTGCTGCAGTCCTTGCAGCGATGCCAAATTGACTATAGGTATATCGAAGTTTTGAAGTGTTTGTACAGTAAGGCCACTATGTCAGTCCGACTACAGGACCAGAGTACGGAACAAATTCCATTGCAAAGAGGCGTGAGACAGGGAGACGTTATTTCTCCGAAACTGTTCACAAACGCATTGGAGGATGTTTTCAAGCTCTTGGAGTGGAAAAGATCTGGCATCAACATAAATGGCGAGTACATCACTAACCTTCGTTTTGCCGATGATATAGTCATAATGGCGGAATCGCTCGAGGACCTTAGCACCATGCTCAACGACCTCAGTAGAGTCTCCCAAGCAGGTTGGTCTTAAGATGAATATGGACAAGACAAAGATCATGTCTAATGCTCATGTTCCACCTATACCGGTAATTGTTGGGAACGATACTCTCGAAGTTGTCGACAAGTATGTCTACCTAGGACAGATTGTCCAATTAGGTAGGTCCAACTTCGACAAAGAGGTGGCGCGAAGAATCCAACTCGGCTGGGCAGCGTTCGGGAAGCTTCGTCCTATCTTTTCGTCCAAAATACCGCAGAGCCTGAAAACGAAAGTTTTCAATCAGTGTGTGTTGCCAGTGATGACTTATGGAACTGAGACATGGTCTCTTACTGTTGGCCTCATTAGTAAGCTCAAAGTCGCGCAGCGAGCTATGGAGCGAGCTATGCTCGGTGTTTCCCTGCGAGATAAGCTCCGGAACGAGGAGATCCGCAGGAGAACTAAAGTGACCGATATAGCTCTTAGAGTTAGTAAGTTGAAGTGGCAATGGGCAGGCCACATCGCTCGTAGAACTGACAACCGATGGGGAAGAAAGGTTCTCGAGTGGCGACCACGAACCGGAAGACGCAGCGTAGGCCGGCCCCCCACTCGGTGGACCGACGACCTGGTGAAAGCCGCGGGGAGCCGATGGATGCAGGAGGCGAGCAGCCGCTCAAGGTGGCGTGCTCTGGGGGAGGCCTATGTTCAGCAGTGGACGTCTTCAGGCTGTTAATGATGATGATGATGAAAATAGTATGCAGCATTATAATCTTACCTATTTTAATGTTGCATACTATCTTCAGGTTTGTAGAAATGGATTAAGGTTGATATTCCAATAGCACTTAAAAAGTGCTCGAGCATTTTGCTGCTCTATCTGAATTGGCCCTTAAGCAACATAAACAACTAAACAAACTATCCATCCTAACATCAGTGAACATTTCAGGAACATGCAACGACATCCATCGAGTGCATGGAATCAATTGTAAAGAAGGTGAAAGAAGAAAACGAAGAGCCGGCCGTCCAACTGTCTCCCACCAGTGGGCTTGTAAGGCAAAGCATACAAGTTATTGGTAAGTACGTGCTGAACACAGGCCTCCCCCATAAAACGTCACTTTGGACACTTATCAAAAGAGTTTGATTGTAATCACCACGCTTGGCAGGCGGCTTGGTGATCGCAGATTGAAATGTACCGAGGAGAATGCGGCTGCCCATTCCTTGGGTATTCCCTCAGCTATTACAGCACCCACGGGAATAGACGGTGTGGTCCTATGTTCACATGGGTGTATTTTTGAATTCTTATCGCTTTAGGATGATTATAAAAGCTTATCTATACATATAATAAAACTGTAACTGAGCTAAATCTGTACATTAAATATTTTTTGAAAATTTTGATTGCAATACACTTCTTATTTTAATCGACATAAAAAAAACAACTTTTTTTTAGTTTTTTGTCTGTCTGTCTGTCCTTTGAACACGCATTACGCAGGAACAACTGAACGGTTTTGGCTGAAATGAGGTATAGTGATAGCTAATTTTTCAGAATAACATTTAGGATACTTTGATGTTTTCTAAAACGGCCAAGTGCGGGTTGCACTAAGAAACAAGGATGTAATTATTACCTATGCATTATTTTGTTTGTATATTATTTTTCATTTATCTATTTATAATCACCCTGTCGAAGGGAAAAGATAGGGGAAAAGGATGAATGGATGGCCCGGCCCAGTCATCCTTTTCCCCTATCTTTTTCCCTGTCGCTTCACTCTTACATAAACAGGGTTAGGACGTAAAACTAATTAACCCGTGCGAAGCCGCGGTGGCTCAACTAGTTTGCAATAAATGACTGGACATGACATTAATGTTTATTTATAATTTATTTATTTATTTTTTACAGAGTCTCCGGAACCGTCGAAGCGTATACCGCGGCAAGTGGTGAGCCCTATAGCCGAGCCACTGCTGAGCAAGCTGTCGGATGAGGCGAGATCTCTCATACGGATCGTGGAGATCGATAAAGCGTTCCGCTGCGAGTACTGCGAAGAGTTAGTGTGAAACTTCTAATAGCGCCATCTAGTTGTGAAAAAGTGAAACGCGTGAAACGTAGTATAACGCCATCTAGTTGTGGACACGTAAAACAAGTATTGAATTGAATTCTGGCTGCCTGTATCAAAATTATTTTTGTTTGGATAACCACCAGTTTTCTTACTTAAATAATACTTAGAGTATAGACTAAATAAGAAATAATATGAGAAATTATGAAGATTTTGACAGTGAACCAGTACGAGTTTTGTTCGAATTTCAGGACACTTAAAATTTGACGTTTGTCATTGAAACCTATTTGTGGCATAGAGACTAGATCGTTACTTGAATTTGAACTTTATTAATTAGGTGAATTAGGCTTCTTTTGTTACATTATGGAATGCAATAAACACTTGAGTTTGACTTCTAATAACTCTGTTATTTTCCCGCAGCGTGTTTTATATAGAGGAAGGGTTAAACAGACATCGGGCGATACATAAGGGTGTCAAGAATCCGTTCACTTGCCACATCTGCAAAGTCAGTTTTGCTACGTACTCCAGGTGATGATAACTCTATACTATCAGTGGTATCAGTATCGGCAGTACTATCAGTAGTATCAGTATCAGCTGAACTATCAGCAGTATCAGTATCAGCAGAGCTATCTGTAGTGTTCTTTAACTGTTCAACTTAGTAGTGTTCCATCAGGTAATAGTATTATTGGTACAAGTATCTGTCTGTAGCAAGTAGGTAATGTTTGTAGTATTATTACTTATGCAGTTGAACTATCAGTTGAAATAATACACCGTGAAATTGAATTCAAAGTCAGTTTGGCTACGTACTCGAGATGGCCTAGCATGCGCACCGCGAGAAAACTTGTCGTGGTTGTTAGACTGAGACACCCTTACCATACCACCACATACCGCTACCATAGTCTTATCACGGTCTCTCACGAGGTAAGGTGTCGAGAAAATTTTGTCGAGGTGCGCATGCTAGCCGGGCAGGTGAATATAATTCGGTACTATCAGTAGTATCAGTATCAGCAGAACTATCAGTAGTATTCTATCAGGTAAGTCAGGTCGTAGTATCAGCAGGACTATCCGTAGTATTCTATCAGGTAAGTGAGATAGAAGTAATATCAGTAATATCTGTAGTATTCTGTCAGGTAAGTCAGGTAGTAGTATCAGTAGGACTATTTGTAGTATTCTATAAGGTAACTGAGATAGAAGTAATATCAGTAAGACTATCTGTAGTATTCTATAAGGTAACTGAGATAGAAGTAATATCAGTAAGACTATCTGTAGTATTCTATCAGGTAAGTGAGATAGAAGTAATATCAGTAAGACTATCTGTAGTATTCTATCAGGTAAGTGAGATAGAAGTAATATCAGTAAGACTATCTGTAGTATTCTGTCAGGTAAGTCAGGTAGTAGTATCAGAAGGACTATTTGTAGTATTCTATCAAGTAAGTCGGGTAGTAGTATCAGTAGGACTATCCGTAGTATTCTATCAGGTAAGTCATGTAGTAGTATCAGTAGGACTATCTGTAGTATTCTATCAGGTATGTCAGGTAGATGTAATATCAGAGGTCTATCTGTAGTATTCAATCAGGAAAGCAGGTAGAAATGAAACCAGAACGTCTATCTGTAGTATTCTGTCAGGTAAGTCAGGTAGAAGTAATATCAGTAAGACTATCTGTACTATTCTGTCAGGTAAGCCAGGTCGTAGTATTCTATCAGGTAAGTCAGGTGAAGTAATATCAGTAGGCCTACCTGTAGTATTCTATCAGCTGTAGTAGGTAATATTTATAGTATTATTATATTAGTTAGACTAATCAGATTGAAATAGTACAACGTGGAATTGAGTTCGATTTTTTTCTGAAATGTATGTACTCAGTCCATGCTATAGATTCACACCATCAGCCGGATGATGCCACTGCTGAACATAAGCCTCCCCCATAAAGCGTCATTTAGACTAGCGTCGTTTAGACGCTTATCATAGGGTCGCCATCACCACGCTTGGCAGGCGGCTTGGTGATCGCAGATTTTAATGCACCGAGGAGAATGCTGCTGCCCATTCCCTGGATATTCACGGCTTTTACGGCATACACGGGAAGAGATGGGGTGGTACTATTTGTTCTACATAACGGGTAACGTTATAATACAGGTGTACTACGCATAAGACTACCCATGGGTTCTACAAGCGCGGGGCGGAAACGAGCTTGCTACCGGACTTCCCCGTCGTCAAGCACTTTCTTTGCGAGGTAATGTATCAGTAGAATATGAAAGAATCATCATCATCATCATCATCATCATTATTATTATCAATGACTTGTAGCTAAAGGCTGGTTTTTATTTTTATGCGATTGAATGACGCGACGAGGTAGTAGTGGTGGTGATGGCCATTTCCGAAACCACGAGAGTTAGAGAAAAATCGTGAAAGGAGTCATACCATACAACAGGTGTAAATTTCGCAATCATTGCTGTCAAACGTCACTTTGACAGAGCAGAAAGCGATCAAGCGCTAGATCACCGTCTGTTGGACAATCGATGAAAGTGCATTATTTTGTTTCCATCTATTGCTAGTGGCGCTAGTATCATAGGCCAAAGTGAACTCAGTAACAGACGGGCGACTGCGACCGATTGCTAAGTGTTTGCTGTCACTTTGCTACTGCTGTTGCAATTTTTAGATAATACGACAGTGGTATTATTGAACCAATGGATACTGTTGCTTATGAGGATCAATATTAGCAAAGAAATGTATTGCTACAACTTATCTAGTATTCACCGGTGTTGAATAATAAATGGTTTGTATTCTACTTTATTCTAGTACTAGCTGCGCCCCGCGGTTACACCCGCGGATAAATAGTAGCCTATGTGTTAATCCAGTACATTAGTTATCTATATTCCACATTTCCAAATCCGTCCAGCCATTTGAGCGTGAAGGAGCAACAAACATACCTACACACGTACAACCTTTCGCATTTATAATATTAGTGTGATTAAAATTCTCATGAGTGTAAATCATTTTTATTTTCATTTTGGTTTTACTTTATTCTGTTTAAAAAGTCTTTGGGATATGAAGGTGTTTTTGAAACAACCAGCTTATGGCAAACATTAGATTTATTTTTGATATTTTATTATTTTCCTATCTATTATCTATATATATCTATTTTTATCATTATTCTATAAAATAAAACCTTACATACTATGAAATAACATCAACTCTTTCCATTTGTTAATGTAACATTTTTTTGCATTTGAATAATTTTTAGGTCGCTTCACGATTTTTTTCCATCGAGAAAATTAATTTGTAATTGTGATTTCTTATTTAGAAAGAAAATATCGAGGGCGTAGAGGGGAAATTAGATAACTAACACTTTTTGCGAAATCGACTTTTTGGCATGACGATAAAACCCAAATCACGACGCATCTTTTGATCTTACCCTAGCTCGGATATATTATTCCGTGCCAAAATTATTCCAAAAAAGGTATTTTTGTCACAGAAATGAACCTTCAATAATAGCTGTAAAAGTTGAGAGGAAGAAGTGAATAACTGACCAAATAATGTATAATTTCACAGAATCACCATTTTGTTGTCACATAAAATGCATAAAGCTCGTTATTCAGTTTTACCTCAACGCAAAATTTGGATGTGTATAAAGAAATCTGTGACAGAATTTTTAATAAAAATTCAAAAAAATTCTGTGAAGAGCTGCAGCATCCATGATGAACTCAAAAAGTTGCACATTGAATCATTAACCATTGGGCTTTTTTATATAACATAAAAAGCCCACAGTAATTTTGCTCGTACAAAAAAATTTATTGCTAATTTTGTCGAAAAAAATCATTAAATCGTTGTTTTCTCGCGATAATGGTTTTGTTAGTTATCTAATTTCCCTTCTACGCCCTCGATATGACCAGTATTAACATGCATTTTTTAAATCCTCTAAATGATAGAGGTACATTTTAAAAAAATTACATTTAAGATGATTTAAGTTAGTCGATTTGGCTGCCTTCCGCTTCTTCACTGATCATATTCCAGCGTACATTTAAGAAAGAGTATTTATGAATAAGAGGATAATGATACACAACAAAATAAGTAACAAATAACAGAAAACAATTCAATATGATTCCGAAGCATTGGCTTTCTAACCACGAAAACTTAACCTACAAAGAACCAATGCTATGCTTACTATAAATAAACAACATCAACATTAAAACTAATTTAAATAGGTAGGTACTTAAGTCTGCTAGCCTATTAGATTTATTAGAAGATTCTATTCTATACCTAGTTACTTTTATGCTACCGTTCCTACTCGCGTTTAAAAATCATCATCATCAGCCTGAAGACGTCCACTGTTGAACATAGGCCTCCCCCAGAGAGCGCCACCTTGAGCGTCTGCTTGCCTCTTGCATCCATCGGCTCCCCGAGGTTCTGACCAGATCGTCGGTCCACCTAGTGGGGCCTGAAATTTTACTTAAAAACGTATACAGTTTTGGGGCTCCAGTCCCAACACCTATGTTGTTTATTATACTCGGATTCCTACATAAGGCTACTGATGTTTTTGCGCTGGTTTCGCATGCGTTTTGATATCAGTCATTTCATTAAGATTAATTTAAAAACGTGCATGATTTTGACGCTCGCTTCGCTCACACTTTTATATTAGGTATGCCGTTCATTACTGTTGGGCTTAAAGCTAGTAAAAATTAATTAACTAGTAAAACAATCACAGACAGGAAATGCTAGGGAGGAGGGCGCATATTCATAGTTAGTCCTAGGGCTATAAACCTAAATCAGGCACTGGTCAGAATCGTATTTTCGATGAAATGCATTGTGCCACAACATAGCCACAACACAACCTATCTAAATCTAGTCTTAACTTTATATGTTAAAACATTAATCATCGTGTTTAAAATATGACTTGGTTATCGGCTGAACCTGATACGCTTTGTTCAGGAACATTTTGTTGGCGCATTGAATTAAATTGAGTGTGCTTCTTAGCTCCGAATACGCTTGGCTATGTTGTGTTGTGTTGTTCAGGCCTGTGAAGCTGTCGAGGGCTTCTATAGCAGCATTGAACCGTTCACCGGTGGCATGCCCTCCTTCTATTACCCTGCAGAACTTCTCATATACTCTTTTCTGCTGGGCCGTTAATTTGGCAGGTTTGTGGGAGAGATCGTGCCATTCTTCCATGCAGACTCTGCACTCGCAGTGTACCTGGATTGCACTGGCAATGCTCATTTGTCGAAGTCGCGCCGGCATTGGGGTTATAATCTGCACTGTTTCGTAGAAGTGGTTCCTGGAATATATGCAAATATTTCGTTATCGGCAACAGTATTTATGTCGAAACCTCAGTACATTATACCTCTCTGATTTATGTACGTTTTACGTTTACTTTTAACTCTTACTTGGTTGATTTCATCAACCAATGCACTGTTATGGACGAGTACCTAACTATTGGTAATGTAGATTCACACCAAAACTAAAACTGAATATTTAGAAAAGTTAAATTGGTTTAAGGGTACCGAAACCGTGGCGTGCGGACTAGTTTAGCCCAACAAGATAAAAGAAATTCAACCAATAGCTGTCCCGCTGATCACCCGCCAATCTAAAGTTACTGTAAAGAAAATGCCGATGGCTTCCAAAAAAACACAAATAGAACTATTGATGACAGACTAAAAATACACTTACACATATGTGAGTGTCAGTTTGTCTCCTTTTTTGATGGACTCTACGGCGACCAGAGCCACTTGATCGTTGAGGCCCATCGTGAACAAGTTTGCCTCACAGGAGTGCGGCAACTTGCTCGCGAAAGAGAACCAACCGATGTTGCGTTGGGCCCCACATTTGTACATCCCGATATTTATGTCCAACGTTGAACAGAATATCTCGATTCTGTTAGTGAAAGTCGCATACAAGTGCATCATGATACGACTTATCGCGCTGATTGCTTCCTTCCTCTTCTTACGGTCTGTGGGCGAAACAAACGAATACTTACTGGAATAATAAAGATTCACCTTCGCCTATTTTACTCAATCAATGACCGCCGTGATTCTAATCTAAATACCAAACATCACCAACAGCCACTGCTGAACGTAGGCCTCCCCCAGAGAGCGCCACCTTGAGCGGCTGCTCGCCTCCTGCATCCATCGGCTCCCCGCAGCTTTTAAACGATCGTCGGCTTGCTAAATACCAATACTTGGGTGTAAAATTCACAAATATGAGGTAGTTATTGTAGGCATGGCTGTGTAAAAAGGTAGACGAATAACTTGGAACTATCGTCACATTATCACAAGTGGTAGCGAGGTGGGTTGGAGCAATCGGACTGCCAATGGCCAAACAAGATTTTCCAATTGGAGTAGTTAGCAATGCATATTTAACCGAGCGAGTGCGAAGTCTCCGTTTCAGCTTAGGCATAAATGATTTCGTATGTCTGGCTGTTTTCCTCTACAGTAGGGTTAGCACGGCCGGTAGATAAAACTGTCTTTCCCCTGTTTTACTCCAAGCAAGTATGAAAAAAGTGACATAAAACGCGGAAAGACAACTTTGTCTACCGTCCATGCTAACCCAGCTGGTCGCATTGCTCAACAGATTCTCGTGAAATTTTGTGAAGTTTGATTTTCTGCTTATTGAGTTTTTGGACACTTTTAAAACGCCGGAGACGTGGGGTTGGAAACGTAAAAGTAGTTTTTCAGTTTTAAGTTATGCAAAGACAGACTCGCGAGGTCTACAGCTCATAAATCCACTAGTATTGATCAAATTACCTTCAGGGAAATAGCCCGGCACCTCTCCAAGGCAATGCACGGCGGGTGCGCACATAAGGCTTCCGTGGAATATCTTGTCAGGGAAGCCGGACCTGCGGTCGTCATAGCAGAGAATGGACACAGGGCTGTTTACGTCAAAAGCCTCTTTCACGGTGCTATTTTTCAATCGTTCGTAACCGATTTCCAGCGAGGCAGTCCTAGAATTTAAAATACCCATCATTTATGTAAAACTTTTAATGGTTATGTCATTTTTAACACCTCTCGGTAGCTTCTCAAAACCTTGAATTTCTCAAAACCGATACATTCAAAGTGAAGCTTATAACTACGGCAACGTGCCGAACTGCTGGCACCAATAGTGGGAAAGAGAACCTCCTTTTTGTTCAAACCTACATTATTGTAATAGGCTTGCTATTTAATAACTGATATTAAGCACTTTGTAATTTCTCGGTGGACTGACGACCTGGGGAAAAGCGTGGAGAGCCGATGGATGCAGGATGCGAGCAGCCGCTCTCTGGGGGAGGCCTATGTTCAGCAGTGGATGACTTCAGGCTGTTGATGATGATGATGGTGATGATGACTTTGTAATTTTATATGCTTAGTGCCCATTCTGTGTTTCCCGAGAACTACAACCTTGGGATCTTCAAATCGAGAGTGAACAGGTATCTTCTAGGCAAGCGTGTTACATCCTAGACCGCATCGTCACTTCCCATCAGGTGAGATAGTAGTCAAGCGCAAGCCTATAAATCAACAAAAAAAAATAACTTAAGTATTTTAAATGGGGCTGGCATAAACATTGTTAAAAAGCCCATTAAAAAATGGAATTAACAAAAATTCAAAAAAAGTATTTTAAGTAAAGTGCTAAAGCCTATTTGCAATAAAATTCTTTGACAACTTTTAACGATTTAAGATTTTCATTAATTCTGCCTATTTTACTGGCTGACCGGCTGCCTTACCTTAGTTTGTCCCATCCGAGTTCCAAGGACATTTTAATAGCAGCTCTTATCATGAGTTTGTGCAACGGATTAACGTACACAGAACCCATGAACGGGACGATATGGCACTCTATGCGGTGGTACTCTTCCATACATTTCTTCCTGCATGCTTCGGAGCAAAACAGGGCGTGGGAGCATCCGTTGCACGGTATAAAAAAGAAGCATAGACAATGACAGTAGTAGCAGCACGTGTATTTTCTGTCATCTTCTTGGGTGCTGACAAAAGCGCGTTCTATAGCCACTATTGTACCCGCTTTGATGTCTCTCGCAGCGACTATCTTTTTAGAACCATCCGTGGTTTCTACGCAAACATCTTTACTCGCGCACGGCACTTCAGAGTTGCGTTTCACATCAAAGTTTAGGTAGTTCTTTAAAAAGTTGTCGCCCTCGCAAATAGCAATATCTAGCATCATCTCAGCATTGATAAACCTGTAGGTCTCTTCCATGCGTTTGTACAGTTTATCAGTAAGAAATTTGGGACAGTCCATCTTGAGACATTCATTTATAGTGTCCTGGCAAGGTTGGTACGCTTTTATGGCGAGCAACACTGCGGATATGTTAGAATAGGCGAGTTTGATTTCCATGGAATTATTGGGCGCGTACGCGAGTGCTTTATTGTACAATAATATTGCTTCTTTGTATTCTCCGTTTACGTAGTGTAGGTTGCCTACTTTTCGGAACTCGTTAGATATTTCCGCTGATTTCTTTTCCGTCAGCCGCATGGGTATTGAATGCGCCTTCTTCATGGCTCCAATAGCTGCCTGGACTACGTCCGCCAAGTCTTTCCCATCCATAGCTTTTTTAATATCCCTTGCTCCACCCGTTGCTTCGAGCAACGAATAGAAAACGCTGTCCATGATTAGAGACCTGAAATGAGATTTTATATTGTTGATTATAATATAAATACCGTTTTACTACGCAAATCTACGAGTGAATAAATCACTGGTTAAAATTACTTCACATTCACACAATAATCTAAATCTTAATGGAAGCGTCCTTTAGGGTTTCCAAGGGCAGTATGCTTGGTCCTCCACTGTTACTGATTTACATACTATGTTATAAGTTCAATATTTATAGCCTGAGCCAAGCCAAAACGTTTGACTTTGCTTATGATCGAAATAGGAAAACGTAGAACTATGGATTTTCCTTCGAAGTAACTCCTACTTAAACTTTTGGACAATAAGTGCAAAACTATCGTAATTGAGAATTTGTCGTTCCAATGTCAAACGCCTTAGAAGGGATACGCAGATAATAGACATTTTCATAGAATTTAAACAAATAAATTTAATTTACCGTCCTCAGGCAATGAGTGCGGAATAATTATTTACATTAACTTTATAAATTCTGTTTGGAGTCATTAGGAATACTCCGACACACGCTACAAAGGGTATGACGTAATGTAGGTACAGAAATTTCAATTAGGTACATAGTTATATAAGTATTTTTGATAATCCGATAAACTTCGGATGTATCAAAAAGTGTTTATATTTTTTTAAATAATTTTACTTATATTTTGTCTTTGACTGCTCTACGGTTGAAGATCAAAATAATAAAAAATATTGTTGTACCTCTACCTAACAAGAGCCCAAGACAAAGATATTCCACATGCCAGGCCAGGGTCAGAACTTTTTAATTACCTTTCCGGACTTGAGAAATTATCTAGGAATGGATTCCAGATCGTTTGATTGTAGGCACAGATAACCCCCAATAGATACCGCATGAAAGACGACAACCGCGCACCACGCATTGGCGTAAATGGTTCTATATAAATCGCCGCTTCGCAGCACGGCCGTAGTTTCGACCAATTATTAGAGTTCATTATTAGGGCGTCACTCGAAACAGCCAATAATAGCGCATTGGCTCCAGTCCCCGCAACCCGCGCCTTCCTCCAGTTTTGGTGAGCTAGGATCCGAACAAAAATCCCGTAATGCGGTATCTATTGGGGGTAATCTGTGATTGTAGGTGTATTACGTAACCGCCCAGCTACAGCCACACCGGCGCGTCTGCGAAGAGGCTGCGTCCAGAACGCGAAATTATTCGGTACACATCCAATAATTTATAGATTAGATTTATATCTCAGGATATGCCTGAACTAGCATATTTTTGGTCAAAATGGTTGGGAAAAATCCAACGCCATCAATGTGACGCCGCCATGACGTTAACGTCCTGTCATTGTATAAGTTTACAATAGGAGTTTTGGCGGGAACGCGGAAAAGTTCACGTCGGTGCATTGTATTATTTTACAAAACTTATGCTTTTTCCAGTGTTAATGTTTAAAATTGGTGGTGTTTTACGCATTAAGTGCTGAATTACGAGCATGAGTGTGGGCAAATGATATAATGTAGTGAAACGTGGTGTTTCGTATTGCTTCCAAAATTCTATAGAAGCCTCTAGTAAAGTTGCCACCACTTTACTAGGGCATGCCTTAGACTGGATTATGACTTAGACTAGACTATGACTACACTGACTGTGACTATGACTTGACTTTAAGTGAAAATTTCCATAATACGATGAAGAATTACAAAACTTGACACTGGCTAAATACACTATGTGTGGAGCCAAAATATAAAGAAAAAAAAAGTTTACAATAATTTTTCAAATAGAAAATAGATTAGGTATTTTGTGACAAAACGAAGTATAGTATTAAAATATTTACTTAATTATGATAAAATATGCTGCCCTTTTGATTACACGGGAGTAGTTCGTACAACTGAGCATGCTTTCTTTGTAACGCTCGACCGATCTCATCTAACTTACATAACAGATTGAGCGCTAGTGTAGGCCAATCTGTGAATTTGCTTCACACTTCGAAGCGACGTTTTAACCTGTCATCAGGCCTGCCCTTACGTAGGTATATACCGTCGGCTTAATGCAAGAACTCACTAACTGCATTGCATTGAGTATAACGAATACTTCCTTATTCATATTTACTCAATGCAATGCAGTTAGTGAGTTCTTGCAGTAAGCCGACGATATATACAATGTCAATGTAGCAATGTAGGTACCCATCGCTGCCGGCGGCGATCGCGGGCGCGGCCGTCCACCAACACGGGCAGCGATGGGTACCAAACCAAACGGCCGGCGCTGACGCAGTTTGCCGTGCCGATGTGGCTGAACTAAAGAATAAATCAATCGTTGTGTAAACCGAAACGCCTATTCAAGCATTATTTTAAAAGCTTATGAACGCTACAGCTACGTCCCGTCCCGTCGCTACATCTATACCAATATTATAAAGAAAGACTTGATTGTTTGCATTGAATAGGCTCTGAAACTACTGAACCGGTTTGAAAAATTCTTTCACTGTTAGGAAGCTACACTATCTCCGGGTGGCATAGGCTATGTTGTATTTTCAAAAAAGTAGGGATCCTTCCTAAAACTCCGATAATGTGACCCAAGGTGTAAAAAAGTACCGGTGTGAAGTTAGCGGCCTAAAGTTAGCGGCCTAAGATAACCCTACCAAATTAAAAAGTCACGGCTTCCGTCATCCTTCGGTATGGCTCTGTTGAGCCTGTCAGAAAAAAATCATGAACTCTAAGTACTCGCGAAATGAAGAAATAATAAAAATCTGTGTAATTTCTCGGTGCTATGAACGAAATGAAGACACTTTGATATGAAAAGTGGGCGTGTGCCGGGAAAATAAAATCACCATTCAATGGGGCTTTAAAAGACCTTCCATACGAGGTATATTTATATATCTCCAGGTACTTCAGAAATAAGGAAATAATAAAAATCTGTAAAAAATCTCGGTGGTATGGCTGAAATTGAGACACTTTAATATGAAAAGTGGGCGTGTGTATGGAAAATGAAATCAGCATTCAATAAAGCTTTGAAAGGCCTTCCATTCGATGCACATTTCTATATCTCCAGGTACTTCAGAAATGAGGAAATAATACAAATCTGTTAAAATCTCGGTGGTGTTGCCGAAATTGAGACACTTTAATATGAAAAGTGGGTGTGTGTATGGAAAATGAAATGAGCATTCAATGAAGCTTTGAAAGGCCTCCCATACAATGTACATTTCTATATCTCCAGGTACTTCAGAAATGAGGAAATAATACAAATCTGTAAAAAATCTCGGTGGTGTTGCCGAAATTGAGACACTTTAATATGAAAAGTGGGTGTGTGTATGGAAAATGAAAAAAGCATTCAATGAAGCTTTGAAAGGCCTTCCATTCGATGCACATTTCTATATCTCCAAGTACTTCAGAAATGAGGAAATAATACAAATCTGTAAAAAATCTCGGTGGTGTTGCCGAAATTGAGACACTTTAATATGAAAAGTGGGTGTGTGTATGGAAAATGAAATGAGCATTCAATGAAGCTTTGAAAGGCCTCCCATACAATGTACATTTCTATATCTCCAGGTACTTCAGAAATGAGGAAATAAGACAAATCTGTTAAAAATCTCGGTGGTATGGCTGAAATTGAGACACATTAATATGAAAAGTGGGCGTGTGTATGGAAAATGAAATCAGCATTCAATGAAGCTTTGAAAGGCCTTCCATTCGATGCACATTTCTATATCTCCAGGTACTTCAGAAATGAGGAAATAATACAAATCTGTAAAAAATCTCGGTGGTATGGCTGAAATTGAGACACATTAATATGAAAAGTGGGCGTGTGTATGGAAAATGAAATCAGCATTCAATGAAGCTTTGCAAGGCCTTCCATTCGATGCACATTTCTATATCTCCAGGTACTTCAGAAATGAGGAAATAATACAAATCTGTAAAAAATCTCGGTGGTATGGCTGAAATTGAGACACTTTAATATGAAAAGTGGGCGTGTGTATGGAAAATGAAATCAGCATTCAATAAAGCTTTAATAGGCCTTCCATTCGATGCACATTTCTATATCTTCAGGTACTTCAGAAATGAGGAAATAATAAAAATCTGTAAAAAATCTCGGTGGTATGGCTGAAATTGAGACACTTTAATATGAAAAGTGGGCGTGTGTATGGAAAATGAAATCAGCATTCAATGGGGCTTTAAAATACCTTCCATACGAGGTATATTTATATATCTCCAGGTACTTCAGAAATAAGGAAATAATAAAAATCTGTAAAAAATCTCGGTGGTATGGCTGAAATTGAGACACTTTAATATGAAAAGTGGGCGTGTGTATGGAAAATGAAATCAGCATTCAATGAAGCTTTGAAAGGCCTCCCATACAATGTACATTTCTATATCTCCAGGTACTTCAGAAATGAGGAAATAAGACAAATCTGTTAAAAATCTCGGTGGTGTTGCCGAAATTGAGACACTTTAATATGAAAAGTGGGGGTGTGTATGGAAAATAAAATCACCATTCAATGGGGCTTTAAAAGACCTTCCATACGAGGTATATTTATATATCTCCAGGTACTTCAGAAATAAGGAAATAATAAAAATCTGTAAAAAATCTCGGTGGTATGGCTGAAATTGAGACACTTTAATATTAAAAGTGGGCGTGTGTATGGAAAATGAAATCAGCATTCAATGAAGCTTTGAAAGGCCTCCCATACAATGTACATTTCTATATCTCCAGGTACTTCAAAAATGAGGAAATAAGACAAATCTGTTAAAAATCTCGGTGGTATGACTGAAATTGTGACACATTAATATGAAAAGTGGGCGTGTGTATGGAAAATGAAATCAGCATTCAATGAAGCTTTGCAAGGCCTTCCATTCGATGCACATTTCTATATCTCCAGGTACTTCAGAGATGAGGAAATAATACAAATCTGTAAAAAATCTCGGTGGTGTTGCCGAAATTGAGACACTTTAATATGAAAAGTGGGTGTGTGTATGGAAAATGAAATCAGCATTCAATGAAGCTTTGAAAGGCCTTCCATTCGATGCACATTTCTATATCTCCAGGTACTTCAGAAATGAGGAAATAATACAAATCTGTAAAAAATCTCGGTGGTGTTGCCGAAATTGAGACACTTTAATATAAAAAGTGGGCGTGTGTATGGAAAATGAAATCAGCATTCAATGAAGCTTTGCAAGGCCTTCCATTCGATGCACATTTCTATATCTCCAGGTACTTCAGAGATGAGGAAATAATACAAATCTGTAAAAAATCTCGGTGGTTTTGCCGAAATTGAGACACTTTAATATGAAAAGTGGGTGTGTGTATGGAAAATGAAATCAGCATTCATTGAAGCTTTGAAAGGCCTTCCATACGATGTACATTTCTATATCTCCAGGTACTTAAAAATGAGGAAATACTACAAATCTGTAAAAAATCTCGGTGGTGTTGCCGAAATTGAGACACTTTAATATGAAAAGTGGGGGTGTGTATGGAAAATAAAATCACCATTCAATGGGGCTTTAAAAGACCTTCCATACGAGGTATATTTATATATCTCCAGGTACTTCAGAAATAAGGAAATAATAAAAATCTGTAAAAAATCTCGGTGGTGTTGCCGAAATTGAGACACTTTAATATGAAAAGTGGGCGTGTGTATGGAAAATGAAATCAGCATTCAATAAAGCTTTGAAAGGCCTTCCATTCGATGCACATTTCTTTATCTCCAGGTACTTCAGGAATGAGGAAATAATACAAATCTGTAAAAAATCTCGGTGGTGTTGCCGAAATTGAGACACTTTAATATGAAAAGTGGGTGTGTGTATGGAAAATGAAATGAGCATTCAATGAAGCTTTGAAAGGCCTCCCATACAATGTACATGTCTATATCTCCAGGTACTTCAGAAATGAGGAAATAAGACAAATCTGTTAAAAATCTCGGTGGTATGGCTGAAATTGAGACACATTAATATGAAAAGTGGGCGTGTGTATGGAAAATGAATTCAGCATTCAATGAAGCTTTGAAAGGCCTTCCATTCGATGCACATTTCTATATCTCCAGGTACTTCAGAAATGAGGAAATAATACAAATCTGTAAAAAATCTCGGTGGTGTTGCCGAAATTGAGACACTTTAATGTGAAAAGTGGGTGTGTGTATGGAAAATGAAATCAGCATTCAATGAAGCTTTGCAAGGCCTTCCATACGATGTACATTTCTATATCTCCAGGTACTACAAAATGAGAAAATAATACAAATCTGTAAAAAATCTCGGTGGTGTTGCCGAAATTGAGACACTTTAATATGAAAAGTGGGTGTGTGTATGGAAAATGAAATCAGCATTCAATGAAGCTTTGCAAGGCCTTCCATACGATGTACATTTCTATATCTCCAGGTACTACAAAATGAGAAAATAATACAAATCTGTAAAAAATCTCGGTGGTGTTGCCGAAATTGAGACACTTTAATATGAAAAGTGGGGGTGTGTATGGAAAATAAAATCAGCATTCAATGAAACTTTCAAAGGCCTTCCATACGATGTACATTTCTATATCTCCAGGTACTTCAGAAATGAGGAAATAAGACAAATCTGTTAAAAATCTCGGTGGTATGGCTGAAATTGAGACACTTTAATATGAAAAGTGGGCGTGTGTATGGAAAATAAAATCAGCATTCAATGAAGCTTTTAAAGGCCTTCCATACGATGTACATTTCTATATCTCCAGGTACTTCAGAAATGAGGAAATAATACAAATCTGTAAAAAATCTCGGTGGTATGGCTGAAATTGAAACACTTTAATATGAAAAGTGGGCGTGTGTATGGAAAATGAAATCAGCATTCAATGAAGCTTTTAAAGGCCTTCCATACGATGTACATTTCTATATCTCCAGGTACTTCAGAAATGAGGAAATAATACAAATCTTTAAAAAATCTCGGTGGTATGGCTGAAATTGAGACACTTTAATATGAAAAGTGGGCGTGTGTATGGAAAATGAAATCAGCATTCAATGAAGCTTTGAAAGGCCTCCCATACAATGTACATTTCTATATCTCCAGGTACTTCAGAAATGAGGAAATAATAAAAATCTGTAAAAAATCTCGGTGGTATGGCTGAAATTGAGACACTTTAATATGAAAAGTGGGCGTGTGTATGGAAAATGAAATCAGCATTCAATGAAGCTTTAAAAGGCCTTTCATACAATGTACATTTCTATATCTCCAGGTACTTCAGAAATGGGGAAATAAGACAAATTTGTTAAAAATCTCGGTGGTATGGCTGAAATTGAAACACTTTAATATGAAAAGCGGGCGTGTGTATGGAAAATGAAATCAGCATTCAATGAAGCTTTTAAAGGCCTTCCATACGATGTACATTTCTATATCTCCAGGTACTTCAGAAATGAGGAAATAATACAAATCTTTAAAAAATCTCGGTGGTATGGCTGAAATTGAGACACTTTAATATGAAAAGTGGACGTGTGTATCGAAAATGAAATCAGCATTCAATGAAGCTTTGAAAGGCCTTCCATACGATGTACATTTCTATATCTCCAGGTACTTCAGAAATGAGGAAATAATACAAATCTGTAAAAAATCTCGGTGGTGTTGCCGAAATTGAGACACTTTAATATGAAAAGCGGGCGTGTGTATGGAAAATGAAATCAGCATTCAATGAAGCTTTTAAAGGCCTTCCATACGATGTACATTTCTATATCTCCAGGTACTTCAGAAATGAGGAAATAATACAAATCTGTAAAAAATCTCGGTGGTGTTGCCGAAATTGAAACACTTTAATATGAAAAGTGGGCGTGTGTATGGAAATTGAAATCAGCATTCAGTGAAGCTTTGAAAGGCCTTCCATTCGATGTACATTTTATATCTCCAAGTACTTCAGAAATGAGGAAATAATAGTTTAATAATAATTTTTTACAGATTTGTATTATTTCCTCATTTCTGAAGTACCTGGAGATATAGAAATTCGCATCGAATGGAAGGCCTTTTAAAGCTTTATTGAATGCTGATTTCATTTTCCATACACACGCCCACTTTTCATATTAAAGTGTCTCAATTTCAGCCATACCACCGAGATTTTTTACAGATTTTTATTATTTCCTTATTTCTGAAGTACCTGGAGATATATAAATATACCTCGTATGGAAGGTCTTTTAAAGCCCCATTGAATGGTGATTTTATTTTCCATACACACCCCCACTTTTCATATTAAAGTGTCTCAATTTCGGCATTACCACCGAGATTTTTTACAGATTTGTATTATTTCCTCATTTCTGAAGTACCTGGAGATATAGAAATGTGCATCGAATGGAAGGCCTTTCAAAGCTTTATTGAATGCTGATTTCATTTTCCATACACACGCCCACTTTTCATATTAAAGTGTCTCAATTTCAGCCATACCACCGAGATTTTTTACAGATTTTTATTATTTCCTTATTTCTGAAGTACCTGGAGATATATAAATATACCTCGTATGGAAGGTCTTTTAGAGCCCCATTGAATGGAGATTTTATTTTCCCGGCACACGCCCACTTTTCATATCAAAGTGTCTTCATTTCGTTCATAGCACCGAGAAATTACACAGATTTTTACTATTTCTTCATTTCGCGAGTACTTAGAGTTCATGATTTTCTTCTGACAGGCTCAACAGAGCCATACCGAAGGATGACGGAAGCCGTGACTTTTTAATTTGGTAGGGTTATCTTAGGCCGCTAACTTCACACCGGTTAAAAAAGTTAGCTAAAATATTCTTTACATCACGTGCGAAGCCGGAGCGAGCCGCTAGTTGTTCGATAAAACCACTTCCGATTATAGCACGTCATCAACCTGTTTATGTACGTCTACTGCTGAGCATAGGCCTCCTCTATTAGGGAGGTTTTTTCTTGTATTTTGGTTCCACACATATCACATAGTGTATTTAGCCAGTGACAAGTATTGTAATTTTTCATCGTGTTATAGAATATTTCAGGTAAAGTCAAGTTTTAGTCACAGTCTGGGTGTGGCTAGTCATGGCCCAGTCCAAGTCAGGTACTCATAGTCCAGGCTAAATCATGCCATACCACTTTACTAGGGCATGACCTAGTAAAGTGGTGGCAACTTTACTAAAAGCTTCTATGGAATTTTGGAAGCAACAAGTAAGTCCACGTTTCACCACATTAAATCACTTGCCCACACTCATGCTCGTAATTCAGCACTTAATGCGTAAAACGCCACCAGTTTAAAACATTAACGCTGAAAAGCACAAGTTTTGAAAAATAATGCAATGCAACGACGTGAACTTTTCCGAGTTCCCGCCAAAACTCAGGGAGGGGGTTGTCATTATGTTTCTTTTTTCAAAGAAAGGTGTAGTCAGAGAGAGGTCTATGTTTTTTTTTGTTGTGTTGTTATTTTTTTTATATTGTTTGTTTGCGTTTGGCAGACGTCTTCGTCTTCCTTGGTGATCGTAAGATTAGAGCGCAGATAAGGAAGGTGTTGCAAACTTAAATAATGATCCGAATATTTATCTCGTTTGCTACATGTACCTACCTACCTATCACGCATCACCGTCATTAACAGACGTGTTAAGTACTGAACACGGGCCTCCCCCATAAAATACCACTTTGGACGTTTGCCATAATCACCGCGCTCGGCAGGCGGGTGTGATCGCAGATTTTAATGTACCGAGAATGCTGCTGCCCATTCTCTGGACATTCCCTCAGCCGGTTCTTACGGCACCCACGGGAAGAGATGGGTCCTATTCTCGCACCGATGGTACCACACAGCCGGTATCATGCATTATGCATACCTATATGATATTATTACTATTAAGTATGTGGTTTTGTATTAGCGTAAATTCCATGGTCGCCTGACCACTGTTTTCTAACCTGCTGGCCAATCACGTAACTCGCAACAAATTTGCAACAGGCGTAAATTTCGTAATCATTGCTGTCAAACACCACTTTGTCAGAGCAGAAAGCGCCAGCGCCAGACCCACCGTCTGTCGGACAATCGATGTACTAAAAAAGTGCGTTATTTTGTTTGCATCTATCGCTGTTCTGTTGCTAGTGGCGCTAGTATCAAATGCCAAAGTACATTCAGCAACGGGCGGGCGAGTTACGATTTCCAGTGACATCTTGCGACCGATTACTAAGTGTTTGCTATCGCTTTCCTACTGCTGTGACTTTGCTACTGCTGTTGCAACTTTAACATAATACGACAGCCGCCCCCGTATTACGTAAAATGATGATGATCGATGGCTACATAAATCGATTATCGTGTCGACTCGAATGAAAAAAACATGGCCGCCCATGGACCATTTTTTTGGCGGGAACCCGCGGGGTAATTACGTAAAATTTGCAATAGCAATGCAACAGCAGTAGCAAAGCAACAGCAGTAGCGAAGCATACATGCTCGACACCACTAATGATGTATGACAGCAATCATCGCGCAATTTACGCCTGTTGCAAACCTGTTGCGAGTTAGGTAATACGGCCGCCGGACCGCCCCGCTTCGCGGCTTTCGGGATAGGACCGCCGCATCCCTTTCCCTGGGTGCCATAAGAGCTGGCGAAAGGAATATCCAGGGAACAGCAGCATTCTTCTCAGTCTGCATTAAAATCTACAGTGATTATGTATAAAAAAATTGCGGAAGTTTGGGGGATTGCCCCCCAAACTTCCGCAATTTTTTTTCATGTATGTAGGTACAATAGTTACTAACTACAAAACCATAATAATTATTACCTAACTGTGCAAAAAATTGTATTTCCCGCTACAGATTGCACCGATAAGCAATTGAAATATTGATATTATTATTACTAACCCTCTTTCAAAATTGTTCTCTAAACATTAGGTACTAATCTATGCTATAAACAAAATAGGTAAAACCTGACAACTTTTCTCCGAAGTAAACTGTCACGCGTAAAAGTAAGGCAAACAATTGCAATTTAGTTATCTCGAGCGTTGGGCGGTAAGTAGGTAGGTGCCATCCAACTTTAAATTTATCCATGAACATTTTTTCAACTTGTATTACACTAAAATGGATAAAATTACGCTACACACATACCTCTCTGGCACAACACCACAGCGTAATTCCTATATGAACCACACAACAATAGTTATAACGTAAGTGAGTACGCAATTATTTAAATATTGCACTTGTTATCATTTATCACTCGGAATCAATCAGAATGACCGATGAGCGATGACGAGTCACTGTCACCGACGAGTCCACAGAACACTAGTCTCGGGGAGACTGAATCAAACTGCAAGTGCAAAACTTGTGAATGTGAATCTGCAAAATTGCCATCTCGTTTTATTTGGCACGTTTTGGCATGTATCCAGAGTGTTGCCAGACGCCAGTAACAACACTCCCGACAGAGTTAGGTAAGAACTAAATCTTCCCGAATAAAAGAATTCGACTGGCCGGATAGCTCAGTTGGTAGTAGCTCTGCCTTCTGCTCTGCGGGGTTATGGGTTCGACTCCTACCCAGGACAAACATTTGTGTGATGAACATCGATGTTTGTTCTGTGTGTTATATTGTATTCTATGTATGTATTTACAAACAAAAAAGGTATTTAAGTATTGTGTCCGTTATCTGGTTCCCATAGTACAAGCTTTGCTTAGTTTGGGGCTAGATGGCGCTGTGTGAAACGTCCACACATATTAATTTATTTATTTATATTTAGTAAAAATATTTTATTACTTATACAATGTCATACAAGCCTATGCCTATGCTACAAGCATAGGTCCATCTCAAATATTTATTTTGTGAAATAAAATTAAAGTAATCAATATAAGTAAAATAAATAAAAAAAGTGTGTGTCTCTGTGTGTGTGTGTGTGTGGTATATTCGATAAAAACTGAGTAAGGAGGTTTGCTATCTAAAATTTATCTTGTATTTGTGGACGTCACGGCATACTAAAAGATATGAATTACATGATATTATATTAAACTCAAAGCTCCACATGCTATAATTTCGCCAGGAAACGTGCTAAAAACCTCTTGTTTGCCCTACCCTTCGCCTTAATGGAGACATTTAGAAAATTGACAATGAATAATTGAATGATTAATTCACATTAAAAAAATCGTTTGTTCGCATTTTCCCGATGTTGTGAGAAATGGCCTCACGCATGACAACTCTAATGAATGGGTTGTAAATACGATCACGGTATTTCCCACTTCATTCTTTGAAAGTTGCCATACTAAAAAAAAACAACCAAAAAGGTGACCATAGTAAAAAAATATGAATATCATTGTACATTTTTTAGTATTTCAAAACGTTACTTACTTGTCTTGTATTTCCCAATAATGTGAGGAAAAGCCTCATGAATGGTAACACTGTGGTGAATGAAATCCAATGAAATCGGTCACGTTCGCGTCAATGACTCATCATTGTGAATCATGCAATCGCAGTATTTCCCACTACAATATTTAAAAGTTGCCATACAAAAAAAAACAAGAAATAAAAAGGGTGACCAGATTTAAAAAACCCTTGAACAATTCTTCGTACATTTGATTTGAAATCTTAATGTTGGCTCAATCGGGCCCGTGAAATGGTCTTAGGTATTATGTTTGAAAATTTTAAAAAAATATCTGATATTAGGTATAAAAATTAATTCACAGTAGAAAGTAATTTACCACTTTTTATTTACCTACGTTTGGAGTCATTTTCATTTCATTTCAAAAAATTCTTTATTTAATAATTATTACATAATTGTTATCACGTACAACCCAGCGCTAAAAAATCTAAGCTATAACTATCTTAAATAATTAATACGTTTTACAGGCTAAAGAACGCCTTTTTAACCTTTTAGCACAAAATGTTGATAATTCACAAGTTCTCATTAAGTCATAATCGAGGGTAGTTACATATAGTTTTAACGTAATTCATCTTAATACGTACTACTAAGCTACTTCATACGTTTATATCCGGAGTGGGTAAGTATAATAACTGCTAACCTAAACGATGCTTTGCTTTGCTGATAGGTTTGTGGTGCGAAGTTGGTGGAGGTGGAATATTTCCATGAACCGGCAGGATCAGAACTGGCAGACCTGATTTTTTGTACATATTTAGATCACTGTTTTAAACTTTCACGGTTGTTCACTACGTCTGCTGGACTCAGGGCCTAATCACTGGATTGAATTTCACAAGCCACATATTTTATCGACTGAACGTCACTATATACCCAGGCTAGTAAAGGAAGCTATTGAGATCTCGAAATACAAAAATTTCAATCGAGGTGATGGTTTCCAACTGCCTAGTGCGTGGAATCCAGTATTAGGTTGCATTAAAAATAATATGCGTCCAAAATGTGATAAGAACACTATATGCAGTGATACAGTGAGTGTGTATTGTCGCGAGTTACGATCGAGTTCGAATGCCAATGGTACCCGTAGTAAAAGACTGAGAAAGAGGGTAGACCGTTTTGTCTGCTCCTAATTTTATTTCGAACTTTTTTTTTTATCATCCACCCGCATCTTCAGTCTACCCGTGAACATGGTGCATGTAACTGTGCCGAAATATCGGGAACTCAGAAATGTTTCAAATCACGGTAAAGATCCCGTAAGTAATAGTATTAACATATTTAGATGTCGGTAAACGATCTAAAGATAGCCTATTGGGGTACCCGATGACGTAGGTATTTGTGCAGTGGGCTCTTGCACCATTGGTAGTTACTGTTGTGACAATTTCTATAGTTTCTGACCTTTGCAGGTGCCTACACAGTTTTTATACAATAAAGTTTATTCTATTCTAAAGTTTAACAAATACTGGCTAAAAGTATAAATAGTCGGTACCTATATGATGTAGGACGCTGTGTGACGTGCTAAGTATTTCGGGGAATTACCGAGTCGAGTCACCATATCCACAGAATACTTAACAATACCTACAGTAGGACCTATATTTAAGTATTTGAAATATGTAGCGGACAGACTCTAGCCGGTGACCTTGGCATACCTACCATCTAGACTAGGTATAGCCAGGTGAACAGGTATCTTCTAGGCAAGCATGCACCATCGTAGTCTGCGTCATCACTTTCCATCTGGTGAGACAGTGGTCAAATGCTTTGCCTATAAACAATAAAAAAAGCCATATTATAGTAGTTGTATTAATGTAGGTAGGTATTGTGGCCATTTGGCCATTACTATTTCGCTTCCCCACTAAATAAACGCAGTTTCTGTTCGGGATGTCTGTGAAACGCTCGGCCACATGGCTGTTTAAGCAGGGGCCAACGTAGTTCTACAGCCAAGCATAGATGGCGCTGACGAGACATGGTTGGAATAGTATTGTTTTTTTCTCTAATCTGTGGCATAAATCTCGTCAACGCCATCTAACGAATTTTTTTGAACTATTTTTTTTTTCAAATTGGCTGTCAGAAAACCTATTCACAACAGTTTCCCTTAGTAGTCTGTGATTCACAATACCGCCAACATGCTTGGTTGCACTTTCAGCCAGTGCACAGACTACTATACGCTAGCCAGTGACCATACGTCACAGATAACCCCCAATCTGTGCCATCATACGTAGTATCTACTACCTCGTCTGTGCAGTGACCTTCATTTTAAACTGATAAGTTATTTGTTTATTTACCTCGTACGCGTTATGACTCATTTAAGGTAGTAGCTACCTATATTACCTACTTTTTTTGCTGATATTAACAGTTCATAATTCATAACGCGATTAAACGTTATCTAGCTTACCCATATGCTGAGAAGAGTTTAGCTATCAAACAACGAAAACCGAATCGTGATCAGTCATCTATTCAGCAGTTTCGCAAACAAAGTTAATCATCATCAACAGCCTGAAGGCGTCCGCTGCTGAACATAGACCCCCACAGAGTGCCACCTTGAGCGGCTCCCCGCGGTTTTCACCAGATCGTCGGCCCACCTAGTGGGGGGCCGGCCTACGCTGCGTCTTCCGGGTCGTGGAACCACATTAATATAAACACAAAAATTCTATAAACAATTGACTTGGATTCGTTGTTATTTGTTATCAGGTCAATACGTTCTCACAGGGAAAGAATGTGGGTAGACCATGATCACGCGAGCCAAGTGTGGATTGGTGGAAAAGGTTTGTCGAATCGACGTTTGCCAAAACATCTTCAATGTAAAGAATTTCCTCTTTAATAATAGTGTAGATAATCAGATAGCGGAAGTTTGCCAGATATATCTATAACAGAATGTAAGGGTTTTATCCTTACCTCTACCCATCTTTATTTGTGTCAGGAATGATTGGACTTTCTATAAATGTATACGTTCCTAACAACTATTTGCGAACTGGGCGTCGTCGGCACCAGTTGTTCGCTTGTCCAGTACCGCGGACGCACCACTGCAATAATTCACCCACGTTGCGGGCACTAGCCTTACTAAATGCATTTACTCACAAGTACCAGCATGTTGATGTATTTCACGATAATTTACGAACCATATGAGTAGGTGATTATTGGGCATTTCAAAACAAACTTCAAAAACCAGTGGGCATTTCAAAACAGATTTTCCATACATATCGATGTCACTCTTCAAACACAATTTTTTTAAACCAATTGGTCATTTCAGTACACATTTTTCCAATAATGAGCTCACTTCGTGTTCACTCAGTTCGTTAATTATTGGAGAAATGTGTGCTGACCAATTGGTTTAAAAAATTGTGTTTGAAGAGTGACATCGATATGTATGGAAAATCTGTTTTGAAATGCCCATTGGTTTTTGAAGTGTGTTTTGAAATGACCAATAATCGTTTGTTCAAAGCGTTTGAACTGGGTGTGTTAACTGTGTTCACTCACCATAAACTATGTTCTGCAATATTACTTACACATACATTGTGAACGTTTACCAATTATATATGGGTACCTATATAATGATAGTGAATCGAAACGCGTGCTCATTGTTTTCTGAACATTCTTAGCTTTAATAACAATGAAGTTCGTAAAACAAATTCAATCACTGCAAGTTGACAAAATATATGGAGAATTAAAAAATAAAAGTTATCGTCACGGTAAACTTTTACCTAATACGATACGATGTTTAATTAGCGGCCCGTCGAACTGTGGAAAAACTAATTTAATGGTGGGTCTACTCTTACATGAAAATGGGTTGCGATATAAAAATGTATATGTTTATTCCAAAACTCTTTATCAACCTAAGTACGTATTTTTAGAAAAAGTTATTGAAATGGTGCCAAATACATCATTTATCAAGTATCAGGAAAATGAAGAAGTTCGTAGTCCACAAGAAGCGAAACCTCATTCTATAATAATATTTGATGATGTTGCATGTGAAAACCAAAATAATATGCGAGATTACTTTGCAATGGGACGACATAAAATCATAGACTGTTTTTATTTGAACCAGTCGTATACTAAAATACCTAAGCAGTTAGTTAGAGATAATGCAAATCTAATAGTTTTATTTAAGCAAGATGATATAAATTTAAAACATGTTTATGATGAACATGTAAGTACAGATATGACATGGTTTGAATTCAAAAACATGTGTTCAAAAATATGGTCAGAATCTCACAGTTACTTAGTGATTTGTAAAGACAGCGAAAAAAATAATGGTAGGTACAGAAAAAATTTTGATACGTTTGCTGTATTCAGTTAAAATAAATATAAGTATTTATTTTATACTAAATCATTTAACACATGGCAGTACAAAAGCAAATACGTGTTTCAAGTTTCTATAATAATATAATGGAGAAAGACCTTAAAAGGAAAATAATAAGTGCTGCAGAAGCTGTTAAAAGAAAATATCGCAAAATAAAGGCTATAGATACAGAAAATGATCAAGTTTTAAACAAATTTTTTAAGCCAATTATTAAACCCTTAAACCAAATGGCTATCAATTCAAAGGCATCATATTCTAATCAAGAAAAGACGTCCGAGTTCAATTCAAATAAGTTAGATACATCAAACGAAACAAACGAAACCAACGAAACTATGAGGAAGAGAGAACCTAATATTAGAACATCTGATTACAAAAACAAAACTGAAATTTCCGATTCAGATAACAGTGTTTCTGATTTAGAGCAGTCTGATAATGATGAAATGGAAAACGTAACATACGATACATCATTTAAATCAGCTGATTCTGGAGAGAAAATTGATGCATCATCATGGTCTCTGTCTTCAGAAGTTTTTAATGACATCCCCTTTGGTGTGAGAAATGAACGTGGAAAACTTATGATGGGCTTGACACGTGTGCTTGCTACTGATGATTATATACAAGTTGGAGGTCATAAATACAAAAGAACATCCGGACTAAATGAACTGTTATTTAAAAAAGTACCAAAATTACAGTTAGTAACTCAAGATGATAAAATGAATTATAAAAGTATGTTGTTGGACACTAATGTACACAGGAGAGATTATGATCCGAGTAAACCAATACGAAGTAACAGAGGACGAAAATACTTAACTATTATAAAACCGTTATTTAAATTACGGAAAGTTTCTGCGAGTACTGATAGTAGCTGCCATGGAGGGGGTCTGCCGCTATTAAAAAAGTGGAATGAGAATGTAGATTATGTTTATTGGGACAATCCTAATGAATTAGTCGATAGATTAAAACTATTAATCGCCTCTCGAAATGCTGGTAACACTGGGTTGGATAATGAAATCATATCGATTGTTGAAGAGCTACGTGAAAGTGGTATAATAAATAAATAAGACATAACTATCAAAATTGTTTCATTTGATCTTAATTAATAAAGGCTAGAGGTTCGGTTAAAATGAACGTAGATAAATTTGGCCATCATATACATAAACGATTGCGCTTCTCAGAATTCTTTGATATTTTTGATAAGACTTTAACGAAGAAAGAAAACGGTGATTTTGATTTAAAGTCTGCAAGGTTGACTGGTATCAAATCTCCGTTGTCTAGCAGTGATGCTGTTAATAAAGAATACGTAGATAAAATAACTAAAACTCTTTACACAAAAAAAGAAGTTAAAGATTTACTGGACTTAATAAAAAACGATATTCAAATCTTCATAAGTAGTTTTAAGCAAAACTATTACACCAAATCTGAATTGGAAAAAATAATAAAATCCAAAGCATAATGAGTAAACAAGACATCGTAAACGAAATTCATAAAGAAGCAAGAAAAAATTTTATTCGGCGACCTGTTATATTAAAAGGAATTGATGATTTGTGGCAAGCAGATTTGATAGACATGCAAAATTTGAAAAAATACAATAATGGTTTTAGATTCATATTAGTGGTGATAGACTGTTTTTCAAAATTTTCATGGGCAGTTCCAGTAAAGACTAAAACCAAGTCTGAAGTGGCGAATGCATTTAAAAACCTTTTAGTTCGAACTCATCGTGATCCGGTACACTTACAAACTGATAAAGGCACAGAGTTTTACAACGCTGTATTCATGAAGCTAATGCAGTCATTTAATATTAATCATTATTCATCCTATTCAGTTAAAAAAGCTTCAATTGTTGAAAGATTAATCAGAACTTTGAAATGCCGATTATATAAAAGTTTTAGCTTAAACGGTAATTACAGATGGATTGGCAAACCTTTAGACAGTATTTTGAAATCTTACAACAGCTCAAAACATCGCATTACAAAACATAAACCAATTGAAGTTTGTAAAGAAAACGAAGAAGTTGTCAAGAATAACATAAGAAAATCACAGCTTATATTTAACAAGCAAAGAAGCAAACTTAAAATTGGCGACTACGTAAGAATCAGCAAATTTAAAGGTTGTTTTGAGAAAGGTTATACGCCTAACTGGTCCACAGAATTGTTTAAAATTAGTAAAATTAGGCGTACTTCACCTATTACTTACTTAATTGAAGATTTAAATAAACAACCAATATTGGGAACATTTTATGAACAAGAATTGCAAAAAACGAATTATCCAAATTTGTACCTAATCGAAAAAATCATTAGGAAAAAAGGAGACAAATTGTTTGTAAAATGGTTAGGATTGCATGATAGTGAGAACAGTTGGATTGATAAACGAGTTATTATATAAAGTATAAAAATTGAGTTATAGAGGAACCTTTGCATTAGCATTTTAGTTATGCAAGGTGGAGGACTTATTAATAGTTTGATAAATAAATTACCATTTGAATTACATTTGCCTGGTTATAATTATTGTGGACCTGGTACCAAACTAAAGGAAAGATTACTGCGTGGTGACAGAGGGATAAACAGTTTGGATGAAGCTTGCATGCAACACGATATTGCATACTCTAAATATAATAATCTAGAAGATCGTCATAAAGCAGATTTAGAATTATTACATATGGCAAAACAGAGAGTTAAATCTAACGATGCAGGAAAGGGAGAGAAACTAGCATCCTGGTTGGTTAGCAAAGTAATGAAAACTAAGCTGAAACATGGAGCTGGAGTTAAATCATTTCAAAATGTTGTTACTAGGATACACTCTCGTTTGAAGAAGTTAAAACCAAAAAATATTACAACAGCAATAAAATTAGCCTATACAGCAGCTAAGAAGCTGGTAAAATGTAAAAATAAAAAAATTCATTTACCACGCATTATACCGTTACCAAAAACCGGTGGTATTCTACCATTAATACCTATATTTGCTGGACTCTCTGCTTTAGGCACGTTGGCTGGCGGCGCCGCAGGCATTGCAAAAACTGTGAACGACTATAAATCCTCGCAACGTAACTTACAAGAGTCTCAACGACACAATAAAGCGATGGAATCTATCGCTTTGGGTAAAGGCTTATATATAAAACCTTATAAAACAGGTAATGGGTTATTTGTAAAATCAAAAAACTAATGCAAAAGCTACCTAATCACGCCCTCACTAACATAGATATTCTTAAATATGCTGTTGATCATGTGCCTTATTTTAGAGGTGTATATATGAGAGATAAATTACCTAAAAGACCGTTAGTCATTGAATGTGCAATCGTGAATTTAGATAGTGTTGCCAACGAGGGGACACATTGGGTAGCCTATGTAAAGTTTTTAGATTATTGTGAGTATTTCGACAGCTTTGGTAATTTAAAGCCTCCGCTTGAATTAATCAAATATTTAAATATGGGTGTAACTTATAACTATTGCAAATATCAAGGTTTCAACTCATACATTTGCGGTCATTTATGTTTGAAATACCTAGAAGATTACTGGAAAAACCCAAACGCAATTTTACAAAAATATCTGCAGAATATTCTTAATAAAAATGTATAAAATGTAAGTAACCGTATTATTTTTATCATTCCTATAATGTCATTCACACTGTCTGTAACTGGTAACACATCAATTTTATCAACAAACTATTCTCCTGCTTTACAACTTGACGGTGAATATGAATGTGCTCTTTTGTGTTTGTCAACTTTTAACTCTGTTCCGAACATTGATAAGAAAAATAATAAATTTAATTATGGATTTAATGAAGTCATAGAAATACCTGAAGGAGCATATGAACTTCAAGATATTAGTGATTTCATAAAAAATAAGGTAAATGGTGCAACCTTAAGACTATATTGTAACAATAATACATTGAAAACTTTTATATTTTGTACAAAAGATATACATTTTGAAAAAGAAAATTCTCTTGGTGTGTTATTGGGATTTGGTAAACAGACTTTGAAAGCTAATATATTGCACGAATCACAGCTTCCAGTTAACATTTTGTCAACAACCGTGGTGAGGATCGAATGTGATATAGTGAGTGGATCGTATATTAATGGAAAATCAAGTCATATTATTCACGAATTTGCGCCTAACGTACCGCCTGGATACCGTATCATTGAAATACCTAAAAACATCGTTTACTTTCCTGTTAATCAAAAAACTATCAGCACTATAAATATTAGAGTGTTAGATGTAAATAATAATTTAGTTAACTTACGTGGTGAAGAGATTCAACTTTATTTACATCTTAAAAGAAAATGATTAACTACAATAAATACGTGAGCCCTGTATCGAAACCTATTAGTGCTAATCGCACAATCCTCAAAGGAACATCTAAACCGAAAATAAAAATAACTAAAGAAAATAAAAAATATCTCAAACTAATTGGATTACTAAAATGAATATTTTAGATATAACAAGTACTCCTGCCTACGATAATACCATCGATGGTGTTGAATATCATTCATACAAACCTTATGTAACAAGTTTTAACAGAAATGATGAAATCCGCATACCAATCAATCAGCAGGATTTGTACGTGCTACCATCAGCCAGTACTCTTTATTTAGAAGGAGTTGTGAATGTTTTTAAAAAAGATACAAAACAGAAGGTAACAAGTATTGATTTCACAAATAACTCTTTACTTTACCTTTTTCAAGACATTCGATACGAACTTAATGGAGTGGAAATAGATAAAATTAAAAACGCCGGAATAACTACAACGATTAAATCTTTAATATCAATGAGTGACAGTGAATCAAAAGTGTCCAAATCCTGGGCTTGGGATATCGATGGTACAAAGCATGAAGGAAATTTTTCAGCTTCAATACCACTCAGTAATATACTCGGTTTTGCTGAAGATTTTAAAAAAGTCATAATTAACTGTAAACATGAGTTGATACTCTTACGCAGCAATACAGACTTGAATGCTTTGAAACTGAATACTGGGGAAGTTCTGGAAGGTGTTGAAATCCGTAAAATAGTATGGCGTGTACCGCACGTTAAAGTATCAGACAGAGAAAAAATAAATTTACTAAGACTCTTAGAAAAAGATAGAGCGCTTCTGTTAGTATATAGAAATTGGGATCTGTATGAGTATCCCTTATTACCTCAAACAACAAAACATACGTGGTCTATTAAAACTTCAACACAAATTGAAAAACCTAGATACGTAATTGTAGGTTTACAGACTAATAGAAAAAATCAAGGTGATAAAGATATGTCACAATTCGATCACTGTAATTTACGCGATGTCAAAGTGTATCTTAATTCTACATACTTCCCGTATGAAAGTTTTGAAGTTAATTTTACTGATCACAAATACGCTATATTATATGAACAATATGTCAGATTTCAACAGTCTTATTACGGTCGCAAGACAGAACCCTTGCTGTCCACATCGGAATTTGAAAATAAAGCACCGTTATTTGTAATTGATTGCTCTAGACAAAGTGATAACATAAAATCAGGCCCTGTGGTAAATGTGCGCGTAGAGCTCGAGAGTAATAAAGAGATACCCGCCCATACATCTGCATATTGCCTCATTCTTAACGACTGTGTAGTAGAATATAAACCTTTAAGTAATCTAGTAAAGAAAATAACATGAATTCCGATACAATTATTGTAGATCTGCAAGGGTTCAAAGATTCCAAAAATACGTTTATCATCAAGGAATTAGCAATTTTATCTGCAGAATATACTCAAACATTTTTAGTAAAACCACCCTACTCGTATAATTATTTAACAAAAGAAGAAAAGAAGCAAGTGAGATGGGTAGAAAACAACCGAGGCATTTACTGGAGCGATGGATTTGTTGATTATAGAGAATTCAAACGTATTATTAAGCCGTATTTAACTAACAAAAATATATTATGCAAAGGTTTGGAAAAAATGAAATGGATTAAAGAACTTGGTGCTAACTGTAAAGTTACTGATATAGGAGAAAAAGGCTGTCCTAAATTATTTATGTTGTTTTGCAATTTTGATCTAAATAACTCTTTGTCGTGTGTAAACCATATTAAACAATGTGCATTGAAAAATGTTATATGTATTAAAAAATGGATGGATGAAAATCATATTCACAAATTCTCATTGTTTAATAAATAATTACGTAAAATTCGGATTTATTATAATTATCAACTATATTTATGTTTTTACTTTAATAATATCAAATATTGTTAAATGCTTATCATGGTTGTAATAAAACACTAAAATATCAATATATAAATTGTAGCTTTTATTTTCAATAAATTAATTTAAATACATAAATGATTTTTATTTCTTAATTTAATTAGTTATACAATGAAATTATTTATTTATCTTTATTCAGTAGGTATGTAGACCCACATTTATTAAAAACATCTAAAAATTATAATGTATAATTATTTTCATAACATCAAATGACTTCGTATAAGTACCTAACAATATTTATAGTCTAACTATTTACACTAAAATTACAATCTACGATATTTTTGTTTATTTAATCATTATGTTTTAGTAGTTTAGATACCTATTTCTACCTATTTAAAAAATAATTCTATTTTAATATTTAATCTAACTAACTATATTTACATCAGGTACTATTTTTATCTACTTACAAATTATAGCCACACAACTTTTTTGAAATTTTATTTATTAAACTTTCTGTTTGGTCCATAATTTCATCCACTGGTTCCGATATTACGTATTGAGCACTTAAAATTACACTTTCACTGTCTTCATTTTCATCTCCGCTCATTTGTTGCGATAAGTCATATACGCTTATCTTAATTAAACGGATTCCCTTTTTAGGCTGTCTATTGATTACGTATGAGGATGTTTGTAGTTTAGGGCTTTTTATTGTCTTGCTGCGTCGTGACTTTAATGATCCTTTTGGATCCCGCTGTTTACGGGCGAACTCCGGGAAGTCTTCGTCAAATCCAGCTAGCAGGTCCTGAGCATCTTGGAAAAATTCGCCAGAGTCACAGACTGTACGGGACTGAAACAATAAAACAATAATATTTCAAGACAATATATAAATACCAATATTAAATTTATTGTGATTATTAAAAGTTTGGTTTAGCAACTTACCGACATGATGGTGGTTTAATTATTTGATCACAGGAATACAACAAATAACAACTGTTTCTAAGCGTGGAATCGTATTGAATGAATATTTTCATTCATTTCATGTATAAAAGTGCAAATAGCAGCACAAACAGTCATGCATGATGTAAACTGATACCTAGCGCAAGGTTACGGAAATTGACTTGTCTGAACCTGCTTTTTATAATATTGATTAAATTATTAAAATGTGATAAATGATATTACAAACATTATTAGGTACCTACCTATCTATCAACCTACTTAATAAGGTATGTAGGTATATGTAGACAGACATCATTTAATTTTGTGGTTGATCTGATTGCCTATAGAAAAATGCATAGAACTATTGAGCTAGAGTGATCATAAATAAAATATAGGCGTTTATAGATTTTAAGTTCCAACCAATCAAAAACTTATATGTTCGTAAGGTACATACTTAATATTATAATAAAACAAATAAAATATAGAGAAAAACCATTTTATTTCATAAGTAATTGTACAAAACTATGCATATCTAGGTTACTTATTACAACGATAAAAACACCAATACTATAAATGAAGATAATTACGCAACATTAGGAGAAAATTAATTTTATTACATACGATTAAAAGATTATAGGTACAAAGCTATTTCAACTAAACTACCTACCTATTACAACAGTATCAAAAATGACAACTTTACATCTGTATAACGTAAAAATTCAAGAGAAACCCCACTTTATTTAATACAACTAATTATTCGAAACTACTACAACTAGACTACCTATTATAATCATCAAATTATAACTTTTTATACCTGAATATGCTATTACTAAAAATTATTTTAAAACATATACGAATACAAACACAAAATAAACTTCTAAATTAAATCAATTATATACGTTATCATCATCATCATCATTATATCAGCTAATAGAGTGGGTAAGTATTATTAAGTTGGTGACAACCTACTTATGGAGATAAGTATAAGAATATTTTTATTACAACAGTTATGTGGTTGATAAACATTTTTCGTACCTACCTAATAAATGAGGACCAGTCTGTTTAACACTTTTTGATGGTAATCAAACATAATATTTGTATAGATATATGAGTTGAAAAATTTGTTATTGAACATAATGTTAGGTAGTAAATAAAAACAGTGCTAGAAGTTCAGGTCTACATTAAATATTTTTTATGTAATATTTAGAGTTGCAAAATTAAACTCAGATTCAATATAAACACAACAAGAAGCTATAATTTTCATTCACGTAAATAAAAATGAAGATAATGGGAAGCTAAAACAATGATTTGTGACCCCACGATAATGTTGATATCTTGTTTCCTAACAAAATTCGCTTGTCATCATTAGAGGACAATGCTACTTTGTTAATTTTTTGTGTGAATATTTCATGCTTGAGAGATTTAAATATTATGTTACTTTTTCGTTTAACTTTATTCTGTAACAGAACTTCGTTATAATCTGCAAAATCTAAGCCATTCACAACATGTTTTTTTACACCTTTAGCTTTTTTTAATTCTTTATCTTGAGTTTTAATGCAATATAGTTTAGACCTTAATCCTACAAACTCTGTAATAAGTTGACCACCTAATTCGTCTTTAAATAAGCCTGGGACTCGTTTGTTGCAAGGTATTATATTATATGGGTTAGGTTCAGGAAAATTACTAGTATCGAAATAATGATAAAATTTTGTTTTTATATCTTGATAGACATCTTCTGTGTGGATGGAGTAAAGAAAACTGTCGGTGTCTGTATAACAAAGTTTTAATTTTGAACCATAAAAAGGTTTCATTACAGAGTAATGAAAGTCATACATATGACTTTTTGATACTTCTAAAACAGTAAATCCTATATAAATTGGTTTATCTAGGACTACGGTTTCTGGTTTCATTTGAATGGCAACAAAGTTTTCGGTAAATATAGTAGAACTATGATAATTTGGTCTCGCTATTAGTTGCTCAGCAGTAAATTGTTTTTTAGTTTTGTTACTTTCGTCTCTCCATTTATTAACCAACTTTACATCGAGTCTTTTTTCAGTATTCTCCAAGGTTTTGCCGAAAATACTGTTATTAAGCAATTTGTAGAAATTTACTTCAAAAGCTGATGTAGCACGCTGTCGTAATTCGGTATTCAAATCTATATATTCTTTAAGGAACGGACTTTGTTTAAATTGTATTACTCTATGTATTTTTTTCAATATCAATCCATGTTTTAAACATGTTTTTAAGTGAACATAATGTATCACATAATTAAATTTATCATACAAGTTTGGGATTAGTTTGGCAGTGTTTGAACCCAGTGGTGTATATTTTTGAGGGCAAAATGGAATATCGTTATGTAAATCATGCAAGTATTCGGGGTATTCCAAATCTACTTCTAGAATGTAACCATATTCAAAATCGTTTGGTACGGAAGAAATATCAAGTGCAGCCATTTCAATTGCATTCAGTAATCTAAAATCTGAATACGGTAAACATGCACACATTGCATAACCATATAGGTTATTACAATCTATATATAACAAATAACTCTCAGGAACAGTGTTATTGTAAGTGGCGAGGTATCGATTATTTGAGAACGAGTACCTGGTAGAACACAACGAAACGCCACCACGGGTTCCCTTTTGAATCATTCTAATTATCTCTAAGTCATCAATAAGTTGTAGCTTAACTTTCGTTTTAAGTAACATAGCATCAAAACTTAAACTTGGAGCCGTCATGTAAAAAGCTGGATCTAACCGATAATTTCTCCTGCAGGTTTTGCGAAAGTTTTCAAAAATATCGGCTAGCAAAATAACGTCTGTTTTAAGATATAAATCTGTATACTCTCCCAAGTTTTTTAAATTAAATGTATCCCAAACGCGTTGTGCATGAGCATAATCTAATTCTGATACTACTTCATCACGCAAGTAATTAAAAAAGCAATCACGTGGTGGCAGTTTCTTTTCTTCATAAGAATTCCAACTATTCATGTACTCATACGGGTAGATACCTTTACGTTTCAACAAACTAAAATGATTGCTTAAAGGGAAAAAACGTGACAAATGAATAAAATCTTTTTTGTCCAGATCCATCACCAGTTTTTCTAAACTTGAACCTAAAAATTTCAAGGTGTCTACAAAACGAACTGGTATATATTCTTCCTGATTGGTAACGAAGAATTTAGTGAACGATATGTAATTTTCTTTTGTTTTTGCTATAACTTTGATTCTACCAGGTAATTCTCCTAGTTGGCGAATGAACAAATGACAGTCGTAACCGGACAAGTTATGAAAGAATACGGGAATAAACTTCGGTAGCTTAAATCGAATGTTGCAGTATGAATGAGTAGCACCACGATATTTTCCCGTTAAGTGACAATGATCCCTAACTTTATCATCGAATAGTAGTGTATTACAAAGAAAGCAATATTTTGAATCTGTAAACTGTTTTAAATTTTCGTCGGTAAAAATTATTGGAACACATTTAGTGGTTGTTGCATGTACCTTGGCTATATCTGATCGAAGGTTCTTCAAAAAGACATCTACGCAATCTCTTCCACGATAATTAACATATCTACTGAGAGAGCTATTGTATGAACAAACAATGTAATAAGCAAAAGCTGCAGGCACATGCTTCTGTAATGTAGTTGTGTTACATGTACTAGACTCGGTTTCACTACTGTTAGGTTGTAATAAAGATTCGAAATCAGCATATACAACAAAAGGCATATCCTGCATTCGTTCGTAATGCTTAAACTGTATAAGAGTGCCTTTATCGGGTAAAATTGTTGCTATACCACTGCACACATGACAGTCTAACTTTTTTTCAGTACTAAAAAATAGCATACACTCATCACAGAAATACACTTTCCCATGGTGTTTTGTTAGTTGGGATCTAAGTAATTTACTTAAATCTGTAATTAAACAATAATGAGTTCGGTTACCTTTTTCTAACATCAATAAGTTGATGTGGTGTTTCCTTCTATTAATTGTTTTGTACAAAGGACCCACAACACTCGCATTGTTCTTGAGAGCATAGATGTTAATACTGATATTCCTATTATTTTTTTCAAAAATTTTAATGTCATTAAAACTTACTGGAAACGTCATATTATTTATATTGAGAATTCCATCAAAATGAGGATATGAAGAAGTTCTATGAGCATTATTTTTTGCTGGAAATAGTGCTGCGATAATGCAATATAAAAAACAAAAATTATCTGAATTTTGAATGTTAATGCATGCACGTTTATATTTTATACATTTCGGTAACTCAATAAACCCTGAAGATCTCAAAGGATTGTACTTATTAATATTGACTTCCAAATATAGATTTTTTATAAAAGCCCATCCACTATCTCTTTCTTCAAAATCGTCTACTTTTTTACATATACTACGAGAAACTTTTGAGTATATATCATTAAAATCATAATTCTGATGAATAACTATATTTTCGGTAGCAAAAGATTTGATTTCTAGAGTATCGCTTTTCGGTAAAGAAAACTCCGCGAATAGTTCAAAATTTGCTTTGATTGAGTTATACGTAGCTCGTCTAGCGTCGAGCAGACTGCGCACACGGGTTCGCAGCTGCAGCAAAAACTCTGCTGGCATTTTCAACGTTGAGCTGCTGGCCGTATCCGTAGAATTCTCAAAAACTCGATATGATGCTATACGGCTACGAAAAGCGCTATCTATTTTTTCAATGCCATCACTTAATTGAACAGTACTATTATTTTTATGAACATTACTTCGCAAATGTGCCGAAAATGCTTTACTTTTAATGGATATATCGCAAACTGAGCAATATACTGCTCGATTAGACATGATTTTAATAATTTTATGGAATGACTAACTCAAAAGCTTCTCCCGTATAAAATAAAATAATGATGCAAATTAAATACGCATTAAATTGAGTGTATCTATAGCCATGTTACTTTTTATAAAGTTGTTAAAAAGACTGGTCACTTAAATAATATAAGTCTATTTCCTACACACAACAAAATAGATAAAACAAGATGATAAAACAGATGATATAGATGTGTAAAACCCAGCTATTTTTTATGCTTGGTAATATAGTACAACAATTCACTTTTTATCTGCATAAAAAGTGCCTTCCCCAGTAAATTTTTTTTTACATTGATTTATAAATTCCCTTAGCGGTGTAAGCTCTGCACTATCAAATTTTGCACTGTATTTAAGTGCAACCACCGCTTTCTCCCAACGATCTTTGGGTGCTAATTTTAAAATATCGTTAGTATTATATAGTTTTAAATCAACATACACGTCTCCAGTGCGATTGGTGATGCGACGTAGCACGCCATCAGCGACTCTGCGTGTCAAGACGGATGGCAAATGTGATGCAGGCTCCTGTGCCCGCCGTACTGACTCCGAGTCAGATTCAGAATCGGATTCCTTGAGCCAGCTCGAAGCGTCCTTATTACGAGGTTTGGTGGTTACAGGAGTCGAGGACGCCTTCCTTTTGCCCTTTCCACACGCCTTCTTCTTATTGGTGTAAGAACTGAAAAAGCAGTAAATTCTAATAAATATTAACATTAATCAACAGGTGTTTACATCAAATTCTAAAAAATTTAGTTAACCTATACTATAAGAACGGTTGCTATTTATGTAGATAAAACTATGTGCTTGGAGCTCAAATTAAATTTTAATATAAATTGATCTTTCATCCCACATAAATAACATGGAAAATGTTTAGATTAGAGTGAATGTTTTTTAACACTTACCTGCTACCACTTTTCCCATATTACGTAATAATTAAATAAGTACATAATTATAGTCAGAAAAAAGAATAAAAATATTATAGTCAGTTAATAGGTACCTGAAATAGTAGCTTACCTTTCAACCTGGATTTCGTTCTCATCATCAGAGTCCAAAACAGCTTGCAGTGATTTATCAACTCTTTTAGCTCGTTTTTTGTTAGTTTCATAGTCCGACCTGAAATATAAAATTAGTAAATTAATAAACAAGATTTAAATTTACCACGATGTAATCCTGTGAAAACTCGTGTTAACTAGCTATTTCGTAAACATACAAATAACGTGATATATTAAATATGTTTTACAAAATATTTAAGTACCAATATGGAAAAAACTATATTTTGAAGTTTATGTCAGTTATTCCACTGTAAAAACGTTAGTTTACCGACGACCTGGTGAAAGCCGCGGGGAGCCGATGGATGCAGGAGGCGAGCAGCCGCTCAAGGTGGCGTGCTCTGGGGGAGGCCTATGTTCAGCAGTGGACGTCTTCAGGCTGTTAATGATGATGATGATGAAAAACGTTAGTTAAAATATCTATTGTCATAATAATATCTACGTTAGAAGGTTAACAAAATTAACTTATACATAATTTCGTTACATGAAATGTATAAAAATGATTAAAATATATATATATATATATATATATATATATATATATATATATATATATATATATATATATATAACATATAAGATATATAAATAGTGATTGTAATGAAAAGTATTGAATACTAACAATTTACTTACATGTTGTACCGTAATCGCAGGTGCACTTGTTTCGCTCGATAAAATTAAAATGAAAATGGAAGCATTAAACAACCAGTCAACCACGCTAAGTCACTCATTTTTTGCAACAATGTAATCTCATAACAATGACAAAGTTAAAACGTATAGTAATAAATATAAGGTTTAATATTAAACCTACTAGATTACAGTACTTATTTCTTTCTGATATAATTGTGTCGGCGCTTTGAATACTGAGTAAAGGAAGTTTGTTATATGATATCAAGTTCGTGTTCCAAGTAAAGTTTTCGCTTACTTGCACATATGGAAAGAGTACCTATCCTCGAAGGCAGTTTTATGAAATTAACTAATCAGCAACATTCACTATTAGCTACTCTATGAAACGCTTAAAAGTACAATCCAATGCATAATTCTTTAAATTTATAGTGCTTGTTTGAATCCTAATCAAATAATAAAATAAAATGATAGACTACAAAAATTTTGTCGACCAGCGGGGTTCAAGCCCACGTCTTCTAACTACTCACCAAATTAGACGCTCTACCAATTGAGCTACGGTTGCCTGCATGGGGACTGCGAAAATCTTTAACACTATAGTTACTTTAGTACTGTATAAGCGTAATTGGTAGGTATGTCGTTCATGTTGCAATAAACATAATTAAAATTTGAGCACATGAAAAATACGTAAAGAACTGTCTTTTTAACTCTTTAAATCTCAATAAACACGTATCTGCCCATACATACAACAGCAAGTGTTAGGAGCTATCATCCTCATTATGCAGACTCAGTAGTATTTACCTACACATTTTGGTAATTGCATAGACTTAGGAGAAACGAAAAAATTCTTGGTCTGTGGGTAATTGATGTATTTGTATTTTTTGAACTGACTGTACTTGCGCGGTATAATGCTAACTCAGCTCCACGTGCAATAATATAACCTTAACATGTAGATATGCTGTGTTAGATCTTTACACACATGGCACACAAATATATATTATCGTTGTGTATTGTACATAACATTAGTATATAACCCGTAATATTTGCTTTCAAATTCACCTTGTGAAGGAATCATCCTCTCTAGGTGCTTAGTAACTCGGAAATAAGTACGAGTAAATAGCACGAGCAATCTGCCTTGATGATGAATTGCCTTGAGCAAACAGCCGCATGGTCAAAACTAAATAGTCAAAATCTAATATCTGCTTACGATATTTTATCACTCTCACTATGAGAAGGAGCTGCAATCTCTAGGTGCTTACTAACTCGGAAATAAGTACGAGTGTACGGCAAGAACATTCAACCTAGACAATGAGTTCCTTGAGCAAACAGCCTCATGGTTAAAACTAAACGGTCAAAATCTAATATCTGCTTACGATATTTTATCACTCTCACTATGAGAAGGAGCTGCAATCTCTAGGTGCTTACTAACTCGGAAATAAGTACGAGTGTACGGCAAGAACATTCAACCTAGACAATGAGTTCCTTGAGCAAACAGCCTCATGGTTAAAACTAAACGGTCAAAATCTAATACCTGCTTACGATATTTTATTACTCTCACTATGAGGAGGAGCTGCAATCTCTAGGTGTTTAGTAATTCGTAAATAATTAGTATGAGTGAACAACACAAGCAAATCAGCCTAGACGATACATTGCTTGAACAAAGTTGCTTGGTGAAAATAAAACAACTGGTTTTTATTTGAAAAAAAACTATGAGTAAGGTCTACCTAATACTACCAATCTGAAACATTATGTATACTAAAACAAGGCGAAATATTTATATTGGAGGCGCATTTCACGCGAACCACTCAAAACCTATTGGGCTTTTGAAAACATAAATAAAACTGAACCATATTTCAATAAATAACGAGTATTACAGAACAGATAATTCAAAACCTATGTGTGCTTTAATTAAAACATATTGGTGTGACTATTCAAAAATCTGGTTTAAAACCAATTGGGCATTTCGGAACACTGTTTTTCTAATAACGAATGAACAGAGTGAACATGAGGTGAGCTCATTTTGAAATATTATCGAAACTCAATCAAGGCGAAATATTTATATTGGAGACGTATTTAACTCAAACCTTTCTAGTCATCGAGCTTTTTTTGACATGTTGATAATAAATTAAATTATATTGTTCGAGAAGCGCAATACAACAGAAATTATTGGGCAGACAAAACACACTCCAAAAACCAATGGGCATTTCAAAACAGATTTTCCATACATATCGATGTCACTCTTCAAACACAATTGTTTTAAACCAATTGGTTATTTCAGCATACCTTTTTCCAATAATGAACGAACTGAGTGAACACGAAGTGAGCTCATTATTGGAAAAATGTGTTCTGAAATGACCAATTGGTTTAAAACAATTGTGTTTGAAGAGTGACATCGATATGTATGGAAAATCTGTTTTGAAATGCCCACTGGTTTTTGAAGTTTGTTTTGAAATGCCCAATAAACACCTACTCATATGTAATAACTTTATGATTTATACCTGTCACCATTGCAATCGTTAGCGTTTTGGTAATACTGTAAGCTATTTTAAACTGAATAATAAATAAATAAATAAATAGGTACCTACAGTTAAAATCTAAAGTGACGTCAGGGATGAGAAAATTGAGTAGGAAATAACCAAGAAATAACAGACTTCTATATTACGTATAGGTACCTTTTTGGGAAATAACAACAATCAATGAAACACGGGGATAGGTAGGTAAATATTTATTTAGCGAAAGTGTTTTAACACTTCAGCCATGCAATCATATACTTATCTAGATTTAGATTATAAAGTGTTATGTATGACAGCAGTAAAGATATGCGAGTAGTAAGTACCTACTGTTGCCGGTCTGTAGTTGTAAACGAAATCTGCACTTGTGAACAAACTGCCTGTAGAGTAAATATATAAGTAACTTCTTCATGCCCAAGGCCTAACTTTGAAGCGTGAACTTCAAATTTACGTTACCTATATCTTCATGGTTTTTAGGTCTTATAAAAACTTACTTTGTCGTCGTCTTTATCATATACCCTGCCAGGAGGTACAACGCCGTATGCCATATTGTATTTATGAACGCATTGAAGCATGTTTATCGCGCTCTTAAACTCATAATACGCTTTCTTGTGTTGTGTTTTGTTATTGAGGCCTGTGAGACTGTCCAGTGCTTCTGCGGCGAATTTGAAGCGATTACCAATTTCAGAAACATTCCTCAGTTCCATCTCCGCAAAGAGTTTCTCAAAGGCCTTTTTCTGATTTGCAGTTAGGTTGGCGGCAGTGGGCGAGTTGGAGTCCCATTCTTGGGTGCATACTCTGCACTCGCAGTGATAGTGGATTGCATTGATTAGGCTGATCTGTCGGTATCGAGGAACCCCTGCTGGCAGTATCGGCCATATAACCTGTATCGGCGTCACGTTCTCGTAGAAATGGTCGCTGGAACAAATGCAAATATGTATTAATACTACTCGGTTTTGCCCACGTGAACAATCTTTACCAACTGATGATTGGCTGACTGTAAGCGTACAGTACAGCCATTGACTATAAATCCAGTTGACCAATGATACAACTTCCCCTCTCACGAAAATTAGTGGTGTATTTCAACCACTAAGTTCTAATAAATACTATGAATTCCTAATAAATCACGGGAACCCGTTGATTTCTTTTGTTCCATCCTGCTCTGTTCTTTGTAATTTCGTATGACTTTGTTTCGTTTTGTTACCTCGTCCCCTGCCCGCGCAGGTGAGTCGTGTTTGTACGAGAAATTATGTTCACAAGCTATCAACGCGCTTTATAATCGTTGAGTACAGCCCAAACATCTGAATCTAGAGATTTCATATCTGGAGAGAGTATCTTTCTTTTATGGCGTAGGGGTGTACTTACTAAATAACCGGCCAAGCGCGAGTTGGACTCGCGCACGAAGGGTTCCGTATCATTATCTATCCCTGTCATCTAGTTTTGCGTAGCAGTATTATTTAAAGCAGCGCCATCTATGACTCATCTGGTAAACGAGCAAAAACCACGTTTGTTGTATGGGAGCCCCCCTTAAATATTTATTTTATTCTGTTTTTTAGTGTTTGTTGTTACAGTGGCAACAGAAATAGATCACATGTGAAAATTCTAACTGTCTAACTATCACGGATCATAAGATACAGTCTGGTGACAGACGGACAGCAGAGCCTTAGTAATAGGGTCCGTTTTACCCCTTGAGTACGGCAACCTAAAAAGGGTTTTGTCAAAAAAAGTACCCTCGGCAATCTGCTCACGCTCTGAAAACGACTGAGTAATAAGACATGGCCGCTTTACCTCCGTATACACTTCGAGCTGGCATCCCCTACGGCTTAAAATTCATCATCATCAACAGCCTGAAGACGTCCACTGCTGAACATAGGCCTCCCCATAGAGCGCCACATTGAGCGGCTGCTCGCTTCCTGCATCCATCGGCTCCCCGCGGCTTTCACCAGACCGTCCGTCCACCGAGTGGGGGGGCTACGCTGCGACTTCCGGTTCGTAGTCGCCACTCGAGAACCTTTCTTCCCCATCGGTTGTCAGTTCTATGAGCGATGTGGCCTGCCCATTGCCATTTCAACTTGCCAATTCTAAGAGCTATATCGGTCACTTTAGAGTTCCTGGGGATCTCCTCGTTCCGGAGCTTATCTTGCAGGGAAACACCGAGCATAGCTCTCTCCATAGCTCGCTGCGCGACTTTGAGCTTACTAATGAGGCCAACAGCAAGAGACCATGTCTCAGTTCCATAAGTCATCACTGGCAACACACACTTAAATTCGGCGTAAAATTATACGGTTAAAAATATACTTACATATATGTGATCGTCAGCTGGTCTCCTTTCTTGATGGTCTGCAAAGTGACCAGAGCCACTTGATCGTTGAGGCCCATCGTGGACAAGTTCGGCTCACAGGAGTGCGGCAGCTTGCTCGCGAAAGAGAACCAACCGATGTTGCGTTGTGCCCCACATTTGTACACCCCGATCTTCAAGTCGTGCGCCGAACTTATAATCTCGAGCCTGTTAGTGAAAGTCGCGTACAAGTGCATCATGATACGACTTATCGCGTCGATTGCTTCCTTCCTTTTTCTACCACCTGTAGACAAAACAATTATTGTGGCAATTTGGGCACAATAAATGGGCATCGTAACCTGTTTGTTTGTCTACCTTGGGGAGTCGATTTACTCCCTTTCGGGATAATATACCAATTCAAACTCAGATAGTATGTTAAAAGCACTTAAAAAACATTGATCAAAGAATGAATACCTTCGGGGAAGTAGCCTGGCACTTCGCTAAGGCAATGCACGGCGGGTGCGCACATTAGGCTTCCGTGGAATATCTTTTCGGGGGAGCCGGACCTGCTGTCATCGTAGCATAGTATGGACACAGGGCTATTGACATCAAACGCTTCCTTCACAGTACTACTCTTCAACTTCTCTTGGCCCATTTCGAATGAGGCAGCCCTATAAAAAATAGAATGTTATGTACCACCTTTTCCTACCACTGATAAAAATACAGTATTATACAGTAGGTACTTGTTGGTATTCACAAATAAATAAACATAAGAAACCGTAAGAGGCAGCTCGCGATTTTGTTATAAATAAAGCAGTTAACAAGTAGTTTTGTTCAAAATTCAAAAACCTCGACATTCCCATCATCGACTAGAAAAGAACTGGCGATCATCAAACATAGCGTTATGACTGTGGCACATCCAGTATCTTTAGGTGGACGACCACGGGGATGAAAGATTGCCCGTGATCTACCCAGGTGCACTAAGCTGGTGGACCACGGGCAATGGCCGATGTACTACGCTCGATAAAGGCACCTCTCAAACAAAAAACGAAAAATAAAAAATTGGTTGATCCGTTCGGGACACAGATTAGAGAAAAACAATCTTCGGGACTTGGAAGCTACGATGCCACGCCACAGACAGACACAGGTACCTTCATTCGTTATTACAACACCCCTTTGTTTCGTCTAAGGTCACATTATGCGTTTTATGCTTTAGAGTTCAGAGAATTTCATCATCCGAAATTACTGATGGCTGTTTTGTGGAGATTACGATTTACTACTGGATGCTGTAAAAATATACAAAACCCAATTTCCAGTCGTCAAAATGTTGTAACATTTTCTCCTAATAATAACCTTTATCTCTACAGTTATCAATATTACGACTATCTCAGACGTGAACAAGAAACAGTTCCCTTACTTCATTTTGCTCCAACCGAGATCCAAGGACATCTTAATAGCAGCTCTTGTCATGAGTTTGTTCACTGGTTCAACGTACATAGACCCCATGAACGGGACGATATAGCATTCTATGCGGTGGTACTCCTCCTTACATTTCGTCATGCATTCTTCACTGCAAAACAGGGCGTGGGAGCAACCATCACACGGTATAAAGAGGAAGCATATGCGATGACAGTAGTAGCAGCTTAAATATTTTGCCTCGTCTTTTAAGGTGCTGACGAATGCGCGTTCCAATGCTACTAATGTACCGGCTTTGATGTCTCTCGCAGCGACTATCTTTTTCGAACCATCCGTGGTTTCAACGCAAACATCTTCGCTCGCGCACGGCACTTCATGGTTACGTTTCACATCAAAGTTTAGGTAGTTCTTCAAGAAATTGTCCCCTTCTCGAACTGTAACCATTCGCATCATCTCGCCGCTCCTAAACTTGTAGGTCTCTTCCATGCGTTTGCGCAGTTTATCAGTAAGAAATTTGGGACAGTCCATCTTGAGGCATACTTTTATAGTCTCCTGACAAGCTTCGTACGCTTTTATGGCAAGCAACACTGCGGATATGTTAGAATAGGCGAGTTTGATTTCCATGGAATTATTGGGCGCGTACGCGAGTGCTTTATTGTACAATAATATTGCTTCTTTGTATTCTCCGTTTACGTAGTGTAGGTTGCCTACTTTTCGGAACTCGTTAGATATTTCCGTGGATTTTTTTTCTTGGATTCGCATGGGTATTGACAGCATCTTTTTCATGGCTCCAATGGCTGCCTGCACTACGCCCGCCAAGTCTTTGCCTTCCATAGCTTTTTTAATATCCCTTGCCCCACCCGTTCTTTCTAGCATAGAATCGAAAATTTTGTCTGCCATTTTATTATCCCTGAAACGAAATCGTAAATTAGTTTAGTCATTTAATTGTTCACTAGTTGTTTGCCGCAGCATAGAACGAATGAGACAAACTCGAGAATATTAGTGGAGAATCTCAAAGCTGTCATCTGTAAGCCGCAAGGTTGTGTACCTACTCTGTATGTCCTTAATACTCTTTAAAAGAGGCGTTGAACCGGCTTCAATCGCCTGAGAAATAGTTGGATGTATCATTATCATCTATTATTGTCCCAGTTGTTTTGATTTAAAAACTGATCTGATTTTACTGCCCCCACGTACGTCCCCCACGCGGTGGCAGACGGTCACACTTATGGCTATCGAACCCTACATACTATGAAAACGGGGGGCAGACGGGAGTATGTTATTACCATCTGCCAGTTAATTACTTAGTGTAAGTAATTATAATCTGCCGCTACTTTTTTATATAAGCACAACTCACACAAGCCACTTCTGGCACATACCGGCAGCTGCCGCGGCATGCTCGCTTCGCTCGTAGTTTGGTCACTGTTAACGTCATGGCCTTATCTCGACAACCTCTTGACCGATTGTGATCATATTTGAAATACATGTTAAGGATTAGGTGCCCAATGTTTCTACCAAATATCATCAAAATAAGCTGGTAAATGGCGCCCCTGGAATCGTCCCACCTTTTTGGGGGAACTACCCCACCAATCAAAAATCGACGACGATAAATAAAACCTCAACTTGCAGAACCTGTATACCATGTTTCGTCAATATTCGTTGAAAAATGCGACCTAGAGGGCCTAGCATGCGCACCGCGGCAAAATTTTCTCGACACTTTATCTCGTGAGAGACCGTGACAAGACTATGGTAGCACCTGAGTGTGTCTCACTCTAACAGCGACGACAAGTTTTCTCGCGGTGCGCATGCTAGGGATCCTGTACGCGAGTACGACTACGTAAAACAGAGACTTTCGCTCACTTCGTTCGTTCGGTCAATGTAAGTTTTCCGGGACATTCCCAACTTAACCCAAGCGGCCACACTGGTTGCGTAGCGTGTGGCTACTATCTACATTTTGCACCATTTTACATTTCCATTTAGTTTCTCCTGACACTTTGGCAATAGCAAACTGTGAGCTGCCTTCTTGTGCTCTTACGTGAGGCACTGGGGTCAGGCACTTTGTTGTATGACAACAATTATTTCTATTCGAATTAAGATGACAGCCGATGGTGAACAGGCAGCCAATGAACTTTCAGTAATTATAAGTTGACATGAGTTCAACTTTCACAAACGTACTTGAACCCGGGGGCTAGTCTGGGACCCTGATAAACATTTAAAACAAAAAAAGACGTACATAGTTATAACGTCGGTAATAATGATAATATTTATTAATAATTAAAAATAAATATAAGTCACCAACAGAACAATATATGATAAATACAGAATAAGGTGAGCATAGATATAGGTAAGTACTTAGAATAAGTACTTATAGAAGGTATGTTTCCAAACAACGCCTTCTCAAAACGCACGTTTTTGATATTTTAGACGATTTAAGCAAGAAAAATACTAGTGGTATGTAACAGCAGAACTCTTAGGCCCCCCATTTACGTACAATTTTATTGATCAAGAAAATTGACGAGACCACTTCCGTCAATGTATTCTCCATACTGTAAACCGAAAAACATTGACCACAATACTAACGCTACTCGGTCAATAAAATTGATCAATCTCAAAGATTGATCAATAAAATTGAACGTGTATGGCCTGCCTTATGTTGCTTTTTGATGTGTTGTGGCACGATTTCACCGCGTAAATTGTCATTCTAAATAATTCTGGGAGCTCTTCACACAGAGCAGGAGCACTGACCGCGCGAACATCGTACGGTGCCGTACCTATATGGCAACAATTACCTCCTTATGCAGCTTACATTTCGTGAATGAGAATGTACTGGGGTTCTATAGGTACTCTCATTCTATAAAGATACTTTTCTAGTAAATACTATACTTAGGTAAGTATTTAGTTACTAAATACCTACCTATAAAATAATTATAATTTTATATTTCGAACGAATTACTGAATGATGTACCCATTTTGATTAGAAAAAGACTAATTACTTAATGCAATTAATGTTGAAAACATGATAATGAGTAAGTAGGTACTTACATCGTTTTGATTATCGAATGATTAACACCTTGGGTATTTATTTGTTCCACACAACACAAAATTATTACAATAAAATCTGTGTAAGTACGTGTACTCGAAGTCTGACGAAATAATGACCGAATGACTGACTATGACACAGGAATCAAAGGATTTTATAATATTTGCAATGACTGCTATCGCAGATCCGCAATTGGTTGGCGGATTGGCGGTCTGGCGTACTCTGTGTTGCCAGTCGCTATTACCGACACTCCCAAAATAAAAATAAATGTGTGTGGACATTTCACACAGCGCCATCTAGCCCCAAACTAAGCATAGCTTGTACTACGGGAACCAGATAACTGATATAATACTTTAGCTATTTTTTGTTTATAAGTAGATACATAGAATACAATATAACACCCAGACATAGAAAAGACATCGATGTTCATCACACAAATGTTTGTCCCGAGTGGGAATCGAACCCACAACCTACAGTTCAGAAGGCAGGGCTGCTAGCCTACTACCACCTGAGCAATCAGGCCAGTCAAAACATGATTCCAATATGTCAATAAAAAAAAATGTTTTAATGAAATTGTTATGAATAAAATAATAGTTTTAATAATATGAGACTCATAAATAACATGCGCTGGAGAATATTTTTTTATTATATATTGCTCTAACCAATAGAAGATATTGAACTATAATAGGACTTATACAAAAATTTTAAAAGGCGCCGTGAGCTCAATTTTGTAATCAAATACCTTCACAAATTAATCTGTCGATTACGCTAAGCAGCATACTGCTATAAAAATCATAGACATTAATACTTACTTATAAAGAAACTCAGAAGAGAACCATAATCCCAAATTGTGTAATTTTGGATTATGGTTTTTTTTTTCTTTTTAATTTTATTTTTCATTAGTTTGGTACACAGATAATTAACAAACTAAGTACATAGACTTAAAAACATATACTCAAACTACGATGAAAAATGTCGAGACCGTCACATAATATGGTGCAAACATTATTGTAGGATTGACATATCATACGATAAAGCGGATTATTATGCTCTACATTTTACTTAAAGGTGGAATACTAAACAGACCACGAGTAGGTCTACACAAACATGTTCTTTCGAGATCTTTCGAGTTGTCAAGTTGATATTCATTAGTAATTCTTCGTTTAACACGCCATTCGCGATTTTGTGGAGCAGGCAAATATTGGCCTGAACTGTTGATTGAACTGGTAGCTCAGTTGGTAGTAGCTCTGCCTTCTGAACTACAGGTTGTGGGTTCGATTCCCATCCAGGACAAACATTTGTGTAGATGTTTGTTCTGCGTCGGGGTCCTGGGTGTCAGAATTATATTCTATGTATGTATTTATAAACAAACAAAAAAGTATCTAAATATTTCTATCCGTTATCTGGTTCCCATAGCTATGCTTAGTTTGGGGTTAGATGGCGCTGTGTGTAATGTCCACACATTTATTTATTTTATTTATATCAGTAGTTTTGCGTCGATGCATGAGGCTATGAAACTTAAAACGTGCTAGACGGCCTTCATATTATTATTCAGGAAGAGTTTTTCTTAATCCTAATTTAATAGTGATCTAGTCGTTTAGAATTATTGATTTTTGCAATCTCAATGCAAAATCTCATGGAAATACAAATAGGGTACTGATTTACATGGTAATTTTTTTCTATTGCAACTTCCCGATGTTGTGGGGAAAAGTCTCACATCGGGCAATACGTATGACTAACAATTTTATAAATGGAACATGTAACTTCCCGCTATATTCGTCAGATGTTGCCATTAACATAACAAAGACACGAAATAAATTGTAAAGGGTGACCAGAAAAAAAATCGTAATTTATGGACTTATTTAAAAAATAATTTTATGTATGTATTTAGAGTGCTTGATGGGTGATTATAATTTGTTACTAGTAGGAAGAAGGAATGTGACAATACTATGTTTAGCGAGACGGTATCAAATATCGATATCGATATTATCGATATACTGAGTACGTAGGTACCAGTGAATCCTTCATCTTTATCATCATCATCGACATCCTTAAGATGTCCATTGCTGAACATAAGCATCCCCCAAAGAGCGCTACTTTGAGTGGCTACTTGCCTCCTGCATCCATCGGCTCCCCGCGGTTTTCACCAGATCGTCGGTCCACCTCGGTCGGTCGGTCCCTAGATACAGGGAATCCTAGTTAGTGTCCAGGATCCATGTATGTGGTCGTTGGAAAAAAAAATACTGGAGGCGGCGGGGCCGAGCCAAGAGTGCCGAGAAGGCGCGTATCGTACTTGTTTGAGTAACGTATATCTACTAGAAGCACACAATACTCAAAAAGTACGATACGCCTGTACTTCATGAAACTAATCTTTCTAGAACATTCTACCTTTAATCTAATCTACATTAGGTATAAATCTTTTTGCAACTTCGGAGAATCGATTGCTCTACCTACACATGCATTAATAGGGGCGCTACACAATATTGTGTCGGGTCGGCACATTCGGTTCGGCAGTATTTGTTGAACGGCAAGGCCGGAAGCGATTACTACACAATAATATGGTGTAAGTATTATTAGGTCAGTGCCGATCGGCGGGGTAACTACGTAAAATTTGCAACAGCAATGCGACAGCAGTAGCAAAGCAACAGCAGTAGCGAAGCATACATGCTCGACACCACTAATGATGTATGACAGCAATCACCGCAAGATTTACGCCTGTTGCAAACCTGTTGCGAGTTAGGTAATTAGGGGGCGGGTAGTCCGTTCGGGGCTCGGCGGGGTAATTACGTAAAATTTGCAACAGCAATGCGACAGCAGTAGCAATGCGACAGCAGTAGCGAAGTATACATTCTCGACACCACTAATGATGTATGACAGCAATCACCGCGAGATTTACGCCTGTCGCAAACCTGTTGCGAGTTAGGTAATTAGGGGGCGGGTCATAGACATCACAGACTACTAGGCCGCCCATACACGTTCAATTTATTGATCAATAAAATATACAAGACCACTTCCATCAATGTTTTCTTCATACTGTAAACCGAAAAACATTGACCAATACTAACCCTACACGATCAATAAAAATGATCAATCACAAAGGCTGATCGGGGGCGTACCGTGAGCTTTAAGCGCGATTCAAAACAGAGCCTATACTGGCTCGCTTGTCAAAATCACCATACAAAAAAAAACAAAACGATCCAATATAGGCTCTGTTTTGAATAGCGTTAAGAGCTCACGGTACGCCCCCAGGTCCATGGGTTGATCAATAAAATTGAACGGATTGATTGATTGATTGAGTGTCATAATTATATTCTATGTACTCTTGATTTGGGCGCAATGAAAGGGGTTTTTAAAAACTAAAAATAAAATTTATTATATAAAAATACGTCTACACCGATTCGGAGGTGAATTAATTATGAACTATAACACAAAGACAAGTCCCTAAGCCCATCAACGCAGAGAGGGCTGCGTCTGCATAAAACACTGGATTATTGAGTAGTAAGTACTTATTCTAGCTTAATCTAATACTGAGGGGTGAGGGGTATTCATAACTCCTCCATCCCTAAGAGTGAAATTATCGGAACAATCGATTTTAGATTTATTCCGGTAATTTTGCCCAAATGACACAATTTTCGTAAACCTTTGGCGGAACACATATATGAAAAATATAACTAAACTCATAATCACTAAAGTTAAGGTTACGTATCCTAAATAATCACTGAATTTATGACTTTGCTTGTCGTCGAAAACACTTGCTATCACTTCACTATGTTTGAGCGAGTACGCCATGTACTTTAATTCGTCAAGGGCGATTCCGTGCATGTTAAGTGCACGTGCACTTGTTAGCGTAGTGTTTACGCGCAGCTGTGGTAGAGTTATAATCGGAATCGATTCTGCGACATCCATTTCTGTATAGATATGGTGGCGAATCTGAATTCCATTGACCTCCAGGTTGCAAGGCTCGTTGATGGTAATGAGGTAGGTCCCCAAAACAGTCTGTTTACTGACCTCCTCGTTGCATTGTTTTGTTAGTGTAGTCTTGACTCGTGCAAATAATATCCAGCTGTCACGGTTGACTCGTTGGACCCTGACTTCTTCGAGGTGGATCTGATGCTGTGTGCAGTAAGTAAGGTTATTGTCAAATTTCATCAGCTGTTCCAAACAAGTGGGCTCATGGTACAGAGCTTGGTTGTCTGTAGTGCACAGGAAACTGTCACCAACAGAAAGCGAGCGGCACGGTCTTTCGATCGGTAAGTACTTTGTTCCCTTCGCCAGAAGGTAAGGGTAGGTAGGAAAAATAGATAAGGTTTTATTTTCAGAGGGGTAGAAGATTGGTAGGGAATATATTTTATAATAATTATACATACAATTATCCGTGAGTGGTATTTCCATGATAAACGTTATCTGGTGTTTCTTAATATAGCTTTTTACACAAATAAGTTCTTCTATATTTAACAAGTTCTCTTCATTAGGCAAATACACTAAGGTAGCAGAGTTAGCTATAATTTTTAAATGGTACAACAGTTCCGTTGAGTTTATAATTGATTGATGTAAAATAGACACTTTACTTAATGCTAGAGCCGTTTCTAGTTCGCTTAACCTGATGAAAATAGTACGAAAGCTGCTAACAAAGACGTTAAACAAACCTAGGATGTAAGTGGAAAAAACCCAGTTACTTTCTTTAGCAGCTAAATCTTTTAACATTGTTTCTACCTTTTTTATGCGGTCATTCAACATAGCTGCATTATGATCAATTGTTTCTGTTACATTAATAAAGTTGTCGAACATTTTAGAGACCAGGGTAAGCTTTTTGGAAATTATTATTTGATTTTGGCTTAATTGTGAAGTAAGTTTGTCATATCTTAGAGCATCTTCATGGTCAAGGTTTCCGGTCACGATTTTTATCAAGGATCCCAATGGGTTAATAATACCTCTCTTAAATCGTCGAGGAACAAGTTGATGGTATTTTTCTATAGTACTATCGCGAATGAAGTCTGTATGTAGTTTGAGATTCTTAAATTCTTCTTGGTAGGGTTTAATTAAAATTTTTAATTCGTTATAGCTATTTGTTATATAATTTAGGTCATTATAAATTCTATCTAAGTTAATGACCTTTACTATTGTCCAGTGGTCATTCTGAACATAAGCTTGGCCTTCTCTAACTGGAAGTATCCCCGGGTTCCCGTCAAGTGACTTCAGATGAAGGGCCAGCACCGGCATTGCTACCAGCAGTGTGCACCACCTGTGGAGGGCGTTTTATGTTTTTAACAGGAACTTTAGTCTGCCTATCTCCTACCTGTATGGGTACTACATTTCTATCGGGTACGCCTGAAACCGTTGCTTTGACATACCGTGGCTTATCTTTACTCTTTCTTTTATTGGTATCTTTAGCGAAAATAGTTTTTCCTTGGGGAAATTCTATTTCACCTTCTCCACCTTTCTTGTCCCTGGCTTTTACTTTTATTTCTATCATTTTTTCTGCTAACTGTCCATATAACACTTTTGTTCGCTTAGCGTGATCCTTAACCAGCTGTTGCATGTATTGCTTCTCAAAATCTATATTAAACGGGTTGCCTGTATCAGTGTGTCCGAAAACTACTTCAAATGGCGTCAGTTCCGTAACAGAATGAATTGTGTGGTTGTATGCCATAATTGAGTATACCATAACTGAAGCTGCATCGGTGCACTTCTTCTCGTATTTAGCTAGTCTGTAAATTTCTATTATTGTTGAGTGGAAACGCTCAATAAGACCCATTGAGTTTGGGTTGTTAGGGGTCCCGATGTGAAGTTCGATTCTATGTAGGTTTAAGAATTCTCTCATGAGCTCGTTGTTAAATTCTGTACCAGGGTCGGAATTGATTTTCCTAGGAATACCATAGTATGAGAAATACTTTACTAAGGCTCGGAGTACCTCAGGGGTTGACTTGCTTTGGATTTCTATTGCTTGTCCTAATTTGCTAAACGCATCTATGAGTGTCAAGTAGTACCTTCCTTCTATGCCGAAAATGTCTATAAAAACTTCCTGAAACGGGGCATCTTGTGTTTGTGTGAGCTGTAGTATGGGTTTGATCGGTTTCCTATCGTACTTCATCTTACCACAAACTTCGCAGGCGTTTATTATAGCTGTTACCGTCTCGTCCATCCTGTCCCAACAATAACTCCTACGAAGTCTAACCAACGTCTCTTTAATGCCACGATGGCATGTTTTGCCCTGATGATATTTTAATACTATGGCCCTTTGCTCTCTTTCGTCCTCAATGTATACTACTCTTTCAGTGCATTCATACAACCTTATCATGTCCTTTTTGAATAATCCGATTACTATGTTGCTAAATTGCCTGCGATGTTCATTCTCTTCAAAATATATAAAATACTTGATTTTAGGCCTGACATATTCCTTTAAGAAATTTTTCACTAACTCCGGATTATTTGTTGGCAGAAACACTTCTAGAATCTTGTGTTTCTCACGAGATATATTTTTCACTTGAGTTTCGTTTTTAAGCCAGGAATAGACCAAGATCTGGTTTGGCTTGTTATCAATAGCTTCATGTAAGATTGGTATTCCATCGGATTCTAAGTCTATGGCAGAATGAATGGTGGATTCTGAAGGGATTGGGTATTCTGACAATTTATCGGCACTTGCGAGAGATAGCGTGTCAGGACAATCAGAACTACCTGTTGCTGTACGGCTTAAATCTGATACCGACGTCGTCGAGGAGTTATCACGCGTCTTTTTATTAGCTGTCAACCTCACAATGTCTTTTACTAAATCCTGCATTTCTTTTTGAAGTCTTTCTTCCTTATCATCTACGTTGACTATCATTGATTGGTCTTCGTTATCCGACCCAAGAGCATTGACTTTGATCCTAGATAAGGCGTCTGCGTTCGTATTCTGTTTGCCCTTTTTATATATAATTTCAAAGTCATAGTCTTGCAAGCGTAACCTCCAACGAGTAAGTTTGCTACTTGGATCCTTAAGGGAATGGAGCCATGCTAATGGACGGTGGTCTGTGTATATGAAAAACTTACGGCCGTACAGATATGGCCGAAAGTGTTTCACAGCCCAAACAATTGCTAGAAGTTCTCGTTCTATCGTGCTATAACGTGACTCCGTGTCGCTAAGAGTACGGCTCGCGTACGCCACAGGTTTGTCGTTCCCAATTTGTCCTTGCGACAATACTGCTCCTATTGCTACATTAGATGCATCAGTTGTCAGAATAAAAGGTTTGTCATGGTCAGGGTATTGCAGCAATGGGGCATGTGTAAGAAGTTCTTTGCATTTGTTGAATGCGTCAATGTAATTTGTGTCAATGACGATTTTGTTACGTTTCTTTAAACAAGATGTAAGTGGTTGCGTAATCTTGGCAAAGTCGGGTATGAAACGTCGATAGTAACCTACCAGTCCTAGGAAGCTTTTGATTTCGGTTGTCGTTTTCGGTATAGGGAAGTCTAGTACAGCCTTGATTTTGTCGTCATTGGGTTTTAACCCGTCTTTTGTAATAACATGTCCCAGATATAATACTTCCTTCCGTAAAAATTCTGATTTGTCCAGTTGTACCTTTAAGTTAGTCTGTCTCAGTTGGTCAAAAATCAGTCTTAGTTTTTGGAGATGCTCCTCTAGACTAGACGAGAAGATGATTACGTCATCTAAATACACCATACAGTGTATTCCTTGTAGTCCTCTCAGTACGTTATCCATTGTCCGTTGGAAAGTCGCGGGTGCTGTCTTAAGACCAAATGGCATTCTGAGGAACTCAAAGTGACCATTCTGTGTACTGAACGCTGTCTTTTGTCTGTCTTGTTCTTCTACTTCAATTTGGTGGTACCCGCTTGCTAAATCTATTGTGCTGAAGTAGACACTTTTTCCTAATTTGTCGAATAAATCATTGATATTTGGTAAGGGGTATTTGTCATCGATTGTTATGTCATTAAGGCGTCTGTAGTCGATTACCATTCTAAATTTCGCTACTCCGGATGCATCCATTTTTTTTGGCACAAGATGTACTGGTGCATTCCACGGAGAGTGGGATTCTTGTATAACGTTGTCTTTTAATAACTTAGCTACCTGTTCATTTATTTCATTAGTCTGAATCGGGGCTAGTCTATATGGTTTCACGTATACCGGGTCTTCGTTCTTTGTCCGTATTTTATGTTTAACCTGGTTCGTAAAAGTCAAAGGTAGTTGATCACAATGGAAAATGTCCCTGTATTCTCGACATAAACTATAGATTCTTTCTCGTTCTTCGTCATTTGTGTGGTCAAGTCTAAGTTTGTCTAGATTCTCTTCTAACAAGTTATCTGTCTCTATGTCAGTCTCTGTATCTTTCGTCAGGTTTAGGTTACAAGTAGTATTTTCGAATTTCGTAACTGTCAAAGGTTGTTTTATAGTCAACGTGATTGGTCGCTCTAAGGCGTTTTGAATGACCGTAGAGGCGTATCCATTAACACAGTTCACTATTGCACTAGGCATACGTAAGCCGTCGGTGAACTCTTTGAAGTCAAGTATGGCTTCACCCGAATACTGATCAATAGGCAATTTAACTCTCTGTTCTGATCGCGGGGGCAATTCAATGACATAATTCAAGTTGTTATTGATGATTGGAATACAAGCTGTATTTGTTTTCAACACCTGGTCTTTTAAATCAATTAATGCACCTAATTGTTGTAGAAGGTCATTTCCGATTAACCCATCATAGCGTGCGTCTACGTCATATAGGTAGAATTTATGCCAATTGTCGCTATTGAATGTAGGCAAAAGGGGGATTTCCATCACTTCATCATGTCTACTGGATGCATGGGTGCTAACCACCTGAAATGGTTCATTTCGAATGAATCCCGCATAATGCTGATAGGCCTTACGAGGGCTGATGAACGACCTCATGCTTCCGGTGTCTATCATCATTTTGGCATCTATTTCTTCTAAATATATATATGGAAGCTTTAAATTTGGATCGCAGTTTAATTCTAAGATTTCGTGTTGGCCCGGGTCGAGGCTACTTCGCGAAAATCCGCAGGTTGCACGTCAGTCTCTTCTGTTTCGTCACCGTTTTGTCCGTTAATGTCGTCACTGCTCTGTCCATTCATATAATGCACGTCATCGTAATAATACGCGCCGTTTACATCATCGTAAGAGTTTATCTCGTCTTGGTATTCACTTTGGTCATAGTACTGTACGTCATTGTCAAGAGTCAGTTCATTAAGCCTAAAACCTTGTTGTGGTCTAAGAGGTGCAGTCCTCATGGACACGTCACTAAGTTGCAATTGAGGTTTCTGGATTTGCGGTGGCGTATAACCGAACTGTTGAGGTGGTCTATAGCCGAACTGTTGTGGTGGTCTATAACCAAACTGCTGTGGTGGCCTATAGCCAAACTGCTGTTGTACTGGTGGCCTATAGCCGAACTGCTGTGGCTGAGAGTTATTAAGTTGTGGTCTAAACCCGAATTGTGGTGGTCGGTTTTGCCCTTGAAATTGGGGCACCCTAGCTTGCGAATTTTGTGGTATGCCAAAATTAAATCTAGGCATGCTGTTTGGTAAGGTAGGTCTAAACCCACTTGGTTGCGGTGCTTGTGGTGCGCTGCCAAATCTAAATCCTGGTGCAGCCTGCACGTTGGTTGCTACTAATGGCCTTGACATTTGGCCGCCACCCTGGAGCCTATTGCGCGCGTGATACTGCTCTATGAAATTAACCTCTTCTAGCACGACACTTAAAGCTGCTTCCAAGGTAGCAGGGGCCTTGAGCCTCACTATACGTACCATATTCTCGGGTAGATTATATAAAAATATATTCAGAGCAGCGTTATTATAGATAGTTAGCTTAGCGCGTTTCATCTCGGTGTCGTTAATAAGATTAACCTTTGAGATCAATAGTGACCGTACACTTTGAATTCTATTGCAAAATTCCAAATAACTTTCGCTGCTTTTTATTTTTAAATTTTCTAATTCGATACTTATACACGCTTCGCTACGCGGATCTCCAAAATGTTGTTCTAATAGTTCTTTTAATGCAGACCAATTCACAATATCGTCTCGTTCCGATAAAAGAGCAGCTGCGTTCTCTGTAAGCCTGCTTGTTATAGCGTGGTACACATATAAATTCTGTTCCTCATTAACACAACTGCTAAATCGCGCAATTACGTATTCACATTTCTTTAAAAATAAATTAAGTTGCCTTTTGTCACCGTTAAACACTGGTATAAGCCTTAGAATTTCACCTGGAATCGAAACCAAGGGTACGGGGACGGAGGCGGCGGCGCCTGCGTCAATCGACATTGTACGGCAATTAAATTCAGAGAACACAGCGAAACAAACAAAATTTTTTTTTTTTTTTTTTTTTTCTATAAAATAACGCGCACAAAAATAACACAATATAAAACAGTAAAATGCACAGTAAAAGTCAGATACACGGAAATAGTTTTATAAAATTATTATATTAAATAATAATTTTGTTTTATATAAGATATTATTCTATAGCACTATTAATACATTATACGATCGATATAGTCATCGATTAACCTTACTTGGTGATGAACACAACATAAATTATTGTACTCTCTACACTTGCATAACTCTGTGTAAAATTCTATTTTTAGAACAATGGTTAGTTCTTAGTAAAACTGCATACAAAGAATGTCCGCACGTTATAATGAGAGAGTTTCGATCTCAATAATAACAATTCAGTATGACACTAATGAAATACATATAATATAGGAGGATTATGGGAGAACAAAGGAATGGCGAAAAGTTTGACTCACCAACCGATGACCACCATAGCGCCCATATTCAGCTTTCTTTTGACCCGATCAATGAGATTATTTATTTGGTTCGTTGAATTTACTCTATTAACGCGCTCTCGATGAAGCTTTTCAGCGAATTTGGACGCCGAAATACCCGAAACACGCGGTAACTTGCGAGATAAATCCGACCCGGCTGCGCCACTCTTGATTTGGGCGCAATGAAAGGGGTTTTTAAAAACTAAAAATAAAATTTATTATATAAAAATACGTCTACACCGATTCGGAGGTGAATTAATTATGAACTATAACACAAAGACAAGTCCCTAAGCCCATCAACGCAGAGAGGGCTGCGTCTGCATAAAACACTGGATTATTGAGTAGTAAGTACTTATTCTAGCTTAATCTAATACTGAGGGGTGAGGGGTATTCATAACTATGTATGTATTTATAAACAAACAAAAAAGTATCTAAATATTTCTATCCGTTATCTGGATCCCATAGCTATGCTTAGTTTGGGGTTAGATGGCGCTGTGTGTAATGTCCACACATTTATTTATTTTATTTATATCAGTAGTTTTGCGTCGATGCATGAGGCTATGAAACTTAAAACGTGCTAGACGGCCTTCATATTATTATTCAGGAAGAGTTTTTCTTAATCCTAATTTAATAGTGGTCTAGTCGTTTAGAATTATTGATTTTTGCAATCTCAATGCAAAATCTCATGGAAATACAAATAAGGTACTGATTTACATGGTAATTTTTTTCTATTGCAACTTCCCGATGTTGTGGGGAAAAGTCTCACATCGGGCAATACGTATGACTAACAATTTTATAAATGGAACATGTAACTTCCCGCTATATTCGTCAGATGTTGCCATTAACATAACAAAGACACGAAATAAATTGTAAAGGGTGACCAGAAAAAAAAATCGTAATTTATGGACTTATTTAAAAAATAATTTTATGTATGTATTTAGAGTGCTTGATGGGTGATTATAATTTGTTACTAGTAGGAAGAAGGAATGTGACAATACTATGTTTAGCGAGACGGTATCAAATATCGATATCGATATTATCGATATACTGAGTACGTAGGTACCCGTGAATCTTTCATCTTCATCATCATCATCAACATCCTTAAGATGTCCATTGCTGAACATAAGCATCCCCCAAAGAGCGCTACTTTGAGTGGCTACTTGCCTCCTGCATCCATCGGCTCCCCGCGGTTTTCACCAGATCGTCGGTCCACCTCGGTCGGTCGGTCCCTAGATACAGGGAATCCTAGTTAGTGTCCAGGATCCATGTATGTGGTCGTTGGAAAAAAAAATACTGGAGGCGGCGGGGCCGAGCCAAGAGTGCCGAGAAGGCGCGTATCGTACTTGTTTGAGTAACGTATATCTACTAGAAGCACACAATACTCAAAAAGTACGATACGCCTGTACTTCATGAAACTAATCTTTCTAGAACATTCTACCTTTAATCTAATCTACATTAGGTATAAATCTTTTTGCAACTTCGGAGAATCGATTGCTCTACCTACACATGCATTAATAGGGGCGCTACACAATATTGTGTCGGGTCGGCACATTCGGTTCGGCAGTATTTGTTGAACGGCAAGGCTGGAAGCGATTACTACACAATAATATGGTGTAAGTATTATTAGGTCAGTGCCGATCGGCGGGGTAATTACGTAAAATGTGCAACAGCAATGCGACAGCAGTAGCGAAGCATACATTCTCGACACCGCTAATGATGTATGACAGCAATCACCGCGAGATTTACGCCTGTCGCAAACCTGTTGCGAGTTAGGTAATTAGGGGGCGGGTCATAGACATCACAGACTACTAGGCCGCACATACACGTTCAATTTATTGATCAATAAAATATATGAGACCACTTCCATCAATGTTTTCTTCATACTGTAAACCGAAAAACATTGACCAATACTAACCCTACACGATCAATAAAATTGATCAATCACAAAGGCTGATCAGGGGGCGTACCCTGAGCTTTTAGCGCGATTCAAAACAGAGCCTATACTAGCTCGCTTGTCAAAATCACCATACAAAAAAAACCAAAACGATCCAATATATGCTCTGTTTTGAATCGCGTTAAGAGCTCACGGTACGCCCCCAGGTCCATGGGTTGATCAATAAAATTGAACGTGTATGGGAGTATGGGGGATATAGTGTATATTACTTCGGTGCGGGTTATTATGCGGGAAAGACGGACGTCTATATTCATCGCCATTCGGTGTCGCCGTTCCGCTCTGGCCGATTGATGCCGGCCTGCAGATATGTAGTAGTAGGTACCCCTAAGCCGGGAGGCCACGAACATTCATTTATAATATCAAAGAGGTATACATAGAAGTCTTTGATTTACCTATACCTATGCGATTTTGCCGCCCGTCACCTGTATGAGTGTATAGCGCCCCTAACGCATTGTTATTGTGTACAAATAGATTGCACATACATTCTAGAAGTTTCTGGCTTATATCTAATCGGTTCATATCTTGCCACTTCGGAGAATCAATGGCTGTAGGTAACCTATTGTTGTACCTACCTACATCAGCGAAACGGGAGAGAGATGGTAGGTACATGTCTTTGAGGTCCCAATTTTCTGGATAACGGGGGCCAGAATAGCTTTGGCAGACAAAAATAACTGGTCTCTGACGTAACATCGGCTACTAGTTTCATTTTTGTATCAGATGACGTAGATTGAGAGTCCAGCAGGGTGATGATGGAACTTTGAATGCAATGCGACAGGAGATATTTCATTCCTAATTTATTCATATTTAATTTCTTTCGCACTAAGTGAGTTTTGCTGAGTCATTCATAGTCTGAACGGCCAAGGAATGGAATGCTCTTTCAGCTGGGTTAGCATGGGCGGTAGACAAAATTGTCTTTCCCCGTTTTTCGTCACTTTCTTCATACTTGCTTGGAGTAAAACAGGGGAAAGACAGTTTTGTCTACCGGCCGTGCTAACCCTACTGCAACATTATTTCTTCCTTGGTACCTATAACCTGGGTCATTTCAAGTCTTTTTTTATGATTGACTAAGCTACCATTTGACCACTATCTCACTATGTTTCAAATCCCCTGAGAAACTCGTGCATTGCTCCCCGCGGGTGTATTACACTCGCAACAGGTTTGCAACAGGCGTAAATTGCGCGATGATTGCTGTCATACATCATTAGTGGTGTCGAGCATGTATGCTTCGCTACTGCTGTTGCTTTGCTACTGCTGTCGCATTGTTGTTGCAAATTTCACGTAATTACCCGCCGGTATTATGTAAGCCCGAAAAAAGCGACAGTATCGCTTTTGCATCGCTTCACTTGTAGTTTACGCATCTACCGCGTTTCGTGGTACAAGGAAGTGTGCGAGACAAGGTCAATCAGCGGCGCTAAATCTGTTTTGACATGTTTCAATCTACGCGTTTCTCAGGGAATTTAAAAATATAATGCGACCCACCAAAAAAAAAAGGTTGAGAGTTGCTGCAGTCCGCTCAAAGGTCAATGTACGAGTTTCTCAGGGGATTTGAAATGTACTATACCTGTTATAAACTCCTGTGTGTCACAGGATTGCGGGCGGTCTTACCTCCACTGGACTTATCTACAAGTACACCGACGCATGAAACATCCGAACGAGAACTACCAACACAAGTGCACTCATTGTGAAATGACCTTTCCTAATAGGTAAGCTCTGGTTACTGCCAACTTACCGGATTAGAAGCTCTTCCAGCTAAGCTATATATGCCGAATGACTGTGAAATCTTCTAAGACTATAATTTTGTAGCTAATACCTTTGTAGGAATGTCCTCGGTGTTGCAGATGTCTATTAGTGGCGATGAGCCGCCTGCTTGTTTCATTTAAAAACCTTTTTTCAGTTGGAGCCTGGCGTATCATCGCAAGAAGCTACACGGCAAAGGTGGTCAAGGAGATGCTAAAAATTCTACACAGAATCACAGGTCGGTACTACTTTTACTAGGTTGTCTGTCTGGATTCAAAATACATTTTTTTTATTAGTAGCTAATATAAAGCTGCTAACTTCATCAGCTGGATCGGAAGACGTCCACTCTGCTGATCATAGGTCTCACCCATTAGTGGGTTTGCCATAATCACTACGCTTCGCAATCGTCTTGGTGATCGCAATAGATTATAATATATAGACCGAGGAGATGCTGCTGCCAATAGGCTAGTGCCCTGTTATTTTTTTTATTGCATAAAATAATGATATTCCTCAAAAAATAAACAGTCGTGAAAACAAAAATTAAATATCTCAAAAAATGACAAAGTTACAAGCATTTTAAAATACGGGAATAGAAAAAGACAGCTCAAACGTGCAGTGACGTCACTAAGCTGTCTCTTTGGCATGTGACTTCACAACGTGGTGGGTTTGAGAGTAACTGTGGGGAATCTCCTGATTTGCGAGAAAGGGACAGGTGATTAACTCAAGAAACTTTAAAAGCTTATTACTCCTTGATCTATTTACCGATTTACTAATTTTTTCAGTTATTGCATTCATTTTCAACCTACTTTATGCAAAAAAATATTTATGTTAATTAATTTTAATAGCAGGCAACTAGCCTATTCTCTGGATATTGCCTTAGCCGGCTCTTACGGCACCTACAGGAAGAGATGGGATGGTCCTATTCTCACACCGGGACCGCACGGCAACATTATGTAGCCTACCTGTATAAATACAAACAAAAATAATTATTTTATTTTAAAGGATCCCTTGCCGAGATTGTGACGAAGTGTTGCCAAATAAGAACGCTCTGTACAAGCACAGGAAAAAGGAACACAGTGACGCGATGCAAGACCTACTCGAGACTGGCAACACTGACAATAATTTGGGAGACAGGTAGGATTATAGAATAGTGTTGATGTGAGTACTGTAGGCCTAGGACGAATATTTGCGTAAAAGTAAGTGTATCGTTAACGTAAGCCATTTGTATGGCATTTGATCAGCGCCCCTACCGGGCGTAAAACGAATCAAAATTTGGTAGCACGAAGGGTTTTGGTTACTATCGTATCGCCTTCGTAGCGCCGCGTAACGCTAACGTTAGACATTTTGTATGAAAACGCGAGCACGAATATTGCTTTGACGTAAACTCGAAGGATGGTTATCGTAGTGTCATCGTAAACTTACGAAGGTTTACTCACTTGGAATTTGTTCGATATGATATTTCGATAGTTGTAAAATTTGCTTCGTGCTACCACCTAGCGTCGCCCTGCGTAAGTGTACGGTAAACTCGATACGTTAACCGTACGATTTATTGAAATATTATATATTATTATTATATTTATTTTTTTATTTTATTTCTATTTTTCTTTTTTCTTTAAGGCCATCGGTGTATGTCTGCTCCGTGGCTTCACAGCGGTCCCAACGGAAGACCAGCGCTGGTTCGTAAGAACTAGCACCATGCTGAGTTGGGGCCGGTTTGTGACAGATTATTCAAAGTGTCTTCTTTTGTGCTATATCTCGTATTTTGTTTTTCTGTTACAAATAAATATGTTTTTCTTTCTTTCTTTCTTTAAATATTCGTGCTAGGCCTACTGGCCTACGAACTTACTTGGGAATCCGTGGCGTGGCCGTGCGGCTGGATGTAGTCAGTTATCTTCTTCTGTAGGGTTAGCACGGCCGGTAGACAAAACTGTCTTACCCCTGTTTTACTCCAAGCAAGTATGAAGAAAGTGACGTAAAATGGGGAAAGACAATTTTGTCTACCGTCCATGCTAACCCAGCTGGTTTGGTGTTGTGATGTCTCCGTGGTATTTCCATAGGTTTCTAGTCCTGTTTGTTTTCTCTCTCTAGCTAGGAATGAGATGCCCGTCATGAGGGTGGCCCACGACAAACTGTCCACCAACTCCTGGGGCTCGTCTCCGAGGAGTTCTTCAACGTCTGCGTTACAGAGCGCTGGCACGTACTGCTTCTGGAGCTGCGCAGCTCACACGCAATAATATTCTACTTTCCGGAGGTTTCCAATGGCGGCTAACGGACAACTGTTTGAGTTGAATTTGAGACCCTGCGTAGCCTACGCTGCGTCTTTCGGTTCGTGGCCTCCACTCGAGAACCTTTCTTCCCCATTGGTTGTCAGTTCTAGTTACGAGCGATGTGTCCATTGCTATTTCAACTTGCTAATTCTAAGAGCTATATCGGTCACTTTAGTTCTCCTGCGGATCTCCTCATTACACCACGCTATCTGTGTCTAAAAGAAACCTTTGTGTCCCACAGTTCGTCGTCCACGCGTGGGTGTGTGGGCGTGGGCATTATGGGTCGCGCGTGGGCTTGCATCCGATGCGGACGTCGTTTCCGGATCCGGTCTGAGCTGCGCACGCACACACGCACGAAACATCCGCAACATGTAGCTGTTATAGAGGTCAGTCATGCATTTATAGCGAAAATATTCTTGGTCTGTGGTCATGACCATGAAAATATTCTTAGTATGTGGTCATGACCATGCAAATATTCTTGGTATGCAGTCATGACCATCAATATATTCTTGGTCTGTGTGGTCATGACGCATTAGTATGTCACCAGCCATACGTTCCCACAGGTGGGACGCGGACCTTCTCCCACATGGAGAGTGTAGACCATAATCCAGCACGCTGGACAAGTGTGGGTCAGTTGATGACACATGTTCTCGAATGTTGTGATTCTTGAACATGCCGGCTTCCTCACCATGTTTCCCTTCACCGTTGTAAGAGACAGTGGAAATTCTGCAATACTCGAGTAATACTCCACTTCACTGTACTTCACTCCACTTCACTTCACATCACTGCATTTCACTCTACTTCTAAGGATGTTTATCCAATAATGCTATGCTATGCACAAAATGGTGGATAAAAGAGGTATCTGAACCCTCAAGATGCGCAGTTTCATTCGAATCCTGATGTGCAATTGAAATAGCTTAGTTGGTAGTTTTTTTTATGTAAATGAATGACGTGACGTGCTAGTCGTTAGCCTGATGTTAAGCGTCACGGCTGCCCATAATAGATTGCAGTGTCACTCGGAACTCTAAATTAATATAGTTTTGCGTGACACTGCACTGCGCACGTCATCCTAAGACATCACACACTCTAAAAAAGATTTCTAGACTGTGTGTGATATTTATTTTAATCCTGTCCTTTTTATTTTAATAGCAAATCACTCCGCAGGAGAACTAAAGTGACCAATATAGCTCTTAGAATTAGCAAGCTGTTCAGGCAATGGGTAGGCCACATCGCTCGTAGAACTGACAACCGATGGGGAAGAAAGGTTCTCGAGTGGCGACCACGAACCGGAAGTCACAGCGTAGGTCGGCCTCAGCCAACGACCTGGTGAAAAAGGCGGGGAGCCGATGGATGCAGGTGGCAAGCATCCGCTCAAAGTGGCGCTCTGTGGGAGATGCTTATGTTCAGTAATGGACGTCTTCAGGCTGTTGATGATGTTGATGATGATGATGATGATTATGATGAATAGTAAATTTCAGATACAAGGCGTAAACCCCAGTACAGAAGAAGTGATGAACATATTAAGCATGAACAGCATCGCTCAAGATCGAATCATTGAGATCAATTTGATGTCTTTTCCAAAGGTATTGTAGCTACCGATTTACTCAAGGAATGTTAAACGTACGACTTTCGTACCCTATTTAATAGTTTATTTCACATCAAACACAACATCAGCTGGAAGACGTCCACTGCTGAACACAGGCCTCCCCCATAAAACGACACTTTGGACGCTTATCATAGGGGGTCTGCCATAATCACCACGCTTTAGCAGGCGGCTTGGTGGTCGCAAAAGATTTAAATGTACCGAGGAGAATGCTGCTGCCCATTCCCTGGACATTCCCGTAGCCGGCTCTTACTGCACCCGCGGGAAGAGATGGGGTGGTCCTATTCTCACATCGCTGGGACCACACGGGAATTATTCATTTATTGTTTTTTTTAAATTAATGGAATAGGTAGATAGATAGAAGAGTTTATCTATCTGATAAACTCTTTATTGACACCAAAGATAACAAAAATTAAATAAAACAAGAAATCTTACAAGTAGGTTACAATGGACGGTCTTATCGCTAAAAAGCGATCTCTTCCAGACAACAATGAGCATGGACGGTGGTGCTATAAAATAAAAGTTACTAGACATCATCAAGCATAAGGTGCAGCGGGGCAATTCTGACTGCGGGAAATTTCGACTATTCTTAAGGACTTGTGCAAGGCCAGCGTGAATTCAAGCCAAAGCCACAGAATAGATATATAGTACTAGGCCAAAGCGGGGATGAGCCAAGGGCCGAGCGGCAGGGGCGGTCTAAGTTAAAATGGTTCCAACGCGCAATAATTTAGGTAATTTATTATTACACTGAATATAATGGGAATTTTAAAAATCTACTATACATAAGCCCTCCATTATATTTAGTTCAACTACTACACAAAGTTTCATGATCTTATTTAAAGTATTCATTGAATAATCACTGTTTATTTGTACGGTTTGGAGGTAACTTTGTAATTTTTTTCTATCGAGAAAATTTTGTTAATTCGTGTTTTCACTATACATTTGCAGTAGCATTAGTCCTGAACTTTACCATATATTCATTTCAAAGTCATTGTTGCAATATTGTTGACAGGACACTGCTTCAAGCTAAGCCGTTTTAAGCATTTTGGCGTTGTATTGTCTCTTAATAACTCCCGCAATATGCATTATTTGAATAAGTGACAGCTATGGCCGTATAGCGCAAAAATTTTTTCGTAATTTGATCGTAGATGGCACTGCTAGACCCAATACTGTTTGAAATACGAAGCACAGAGTAACCAGAGGGAACATCAGTGTATTATTTTCGTACCTATTTTTGAAAAATAGTCATGAGACGCTATTTTATCGATATCGATACTTCATTGAACAGAGTTTTATAAAAGCCTGACACCTAAAATAAACAGAGCTAATTTTCTCTAATTTGTGGGGGGATGATGGAAAGCTCAATTATCTTCCCTGTCTGGAGGAAAAAATACTAGGTACCCCTGATAACTAGAACCGACTTCTTTTGCGTCATAACTGTATGGCCCAGCTAGTTCAAGAAATAAATAATAGAGCCTAATAATTTCGTTGATATATCATTTCCATCATCATTTTATGGTTGACTAGCGGTTGAACGTCACTAAATGGTTGATATTCCATATATTAAGCACATAAAGAAAAATAATACCTATTATAATATTACTATGCGCTCTAAAGCTTTTAACTGGGATCTTTTTTCCCTGAGTGAGTTTAAGTCGGGAGTGATTAGGTATCTTCTATAGGTAAGCGTGCTCTCGTAGACCGCATCGTCACTTATCGCCAGGTAAGATAGTGGTCAACAACGAAATTATTCCGTACTAACCTAAGCTTTATTGCCGTAACGTTATTCCAGAATGAAAAGTATAATTAATGAGAAATAAAAAGAATGTATTTTTACTAAAGTTTTATTTCAAAATAGCTATTGTAAACAACAAATTATTAATATAAGTAGGTTTGCCCTAAATACAAAGTTCATTGAAGTAGGTTTGTCAAAGGTGGTCATGACGGTTGGCAGAATCTGTGAACAAACAAAACCTTATTTAAATTCTCATTTAAAACATTGTTCATTAAAACAGTAGTAGTTTTACTTACTATTATTTGTTCTGTGTCATTATATCAAATTTCAATCATATGCCCATCTAAACCTTAGAGTATAGACTAAAAGCATAGAGAGATCAATCAAAACGATATTATATTTGTACTGCTCACACGTATCGCTACGTCAGTGGCGAAGGAAAGAAACAAACATATAGTAATTAGCTACGCTTGCAAAAATCACCGTACCATTTTTTCGACTCGAGTCAACTGTTTTATCTATACAAATCTGTCAGACTCATTTACATCAAAGTGTCCACCTCATATAAAAAGTGTTCAAAAAAGTGGTACGCTTGACAGATAATGAAGTTCTCTCTATGCTTTTAGTCTATACTCTAAGGATTGAACCAGTAGGTACTACCTGTTATTGGTTAGTGTATAGTTTTCTACATATAATACATATATCGAAATTATCGATAACCCATCGACACCTGTAAAATCATCTCTAATTTCGAAATGCAAACAACTGGATAACCTTCTTGTGGATTTACGATATGTACCAAAATTCAAATTCTAATTTAATAGCAGCAATCAAATCACCCAATTCTAATCCTGCACAAAATTCTACGTATGTTTTATGTGAACGCAAATCTACTTACACACAAAAATATATCGTAAACACGAAAAGTATTTGCACCATAGAAACTGAATAATTTGTCCTGTGTAAATCTTCTTGAGTATTGGAATATGCATTCCAAACACATTACACGTCAATGTCTTTATTTTAAATAAGTATTTTGCTAAATTTATTGACTAAACACTAAAATATAATAAAAAAACCACAAAAAACATAGTTTTCTGTAACATCAACTGAAACGTCATTGTACGAGCATGCGTAGTTGCTTCTATCATTGAAGGAACTACGCATGCCCATAAGACGACTAAATAAAATGACACCGGAGAAACAAAACAACTTAAAACTTCGTGCAATTTCTTCACTTGGTAGGGTTGCAATGTTGCAAAGTTGCACCGACCCTGGTACGCATTGGTGTTCGCAAAAGTCAAATTTCGCTCCATCTGTTTAGTCAATTGTTTTTTTCTCTAATCTGTGATACGAAGCCTCTTTGTTTTTTCTTGTGTGCACTTACAAATTTGTGCTTCGCAGTTTTACAAGAAAAAGGTAATTTTAATGTGTTTTTCGTAGTTTTTCAAAGGCAAGATAATTAATTGAAGACTGTTACATGTTTCTTGCTTACATGAGCTGGTGTACTTTGCTTTTTAACAGTATTTTGGCAATAGTTTAAATAACCCCACCAGAATTCCAATGTCGGCTAATTTCGACTATTTTACAGTTGAAATTGCCTCACCATATTTTGTATGTAAATGAAGAAACACTAGTGATGTGCACGTTTCGATATTTTTTGTCGATGTTAATGCCTATTTTACAAAACAGAATGTGTGTGTATAAATCCTTCTATTATCAGGATGGCAACTTGACTCAAACCGACGCTTTTTGACATCTTGGCTTGGGTCTTTGATTTATTTATTTATTGTAGTTGGTTTGCCACTCTAACATTTTAGAGATTGTAGATTTAGTAAGAGGTGTTTTATAAAATTTTCAGTTCAGATTTGATTTTAAAATACATTTTTTCTTGTATTGTAATGTAGTTTTTGTATATTAGTTAGTAGATGTAAGTACCTTAATATATTAGTGTGGGTATCGACTTTTTTTATGACGAGACCCATCACTATTGACTATGGAGAGCAGTTGAAATTACCCCGCCAAAACCGTTCAAATGTTTTATTACGGAAATGGACGTAGCTACGTGAATAACAAGGTTCATTATTTATTTATTTATTTATTTATTTTATTTAAAATAGATTATTTAAAATAGGTTCATATTAGATTACCGACTTTATAACGAAACTCTGCATGTGACTTACATCAAGCTGGGACGTCTATAAGAGAAACTATGATCAACAGTTGAAATTACCCCTCGGAGGGGAAATTCCAACTATTATTGCCACTTTTGATAAAAAACACATTTTGGAATCTATAGAATCAATATTTTCAATGCGAATTTGTAAAAATAAAACATAGATAGCGACTCTACAGCCCCAATACATTATACTGGGTGGCGCAAAAGTAAAGACCCTATTTGGTTCAGCTATAACATTTTTTCTAAATTAGAAAACTAGATTTAGGTTTTTTTAAATGTATATTTGTGCCATTAAATTTCGTACCATTAGGATTTAAAGATGATGTCTTTTAAATGGTGACCTCCAGAGTTGATACACATTTGAGCCCTATTTATGACATTTTGCATAACTTGCCGTAACACTTCCTGCGATATGTTCGTTATTTCTTGACGAATGTTTTCTTTTAGAGCTGCGAGAGTCTGTGGCTTGTTCACATACACCCGAGATTTCAAAAAACCCCAAAGAAAGAAGTCTGGACTGGTCAGATCGGGTGATCTTGCAGGCCAAGGCAAATCGCCAAAACGAGAGATAACTCGGCTTGGAAAAGCGTCCCTCACTAAGTCCATAGTGTCGCGCGCTGTGTGTGCCGTAGCGCCGTCTTGTTGAAACCAGATGTGCTCCAGCCCCAATTCGTCCAAACTGGGTATCAAAAACTCACGTAACATGGTTCTGTAGCGTTCTCCAGTGACAGTTATCGCATTGCCTCCAGCGTCTTCGAAAAAATAGGGTCCGATCACTCTGTCAACACAGATGCCACACCATACAGTAACTTTTAGTGGGTGTAGAGGTGTTTCTTGAATAATGCGCGGATTATCAGTGCCCCAGAACCGAGTATTCTGCTTATTGACATGCCCTGAGAGATGGAAATGCGCTTCGTCACTCATAACCAATTTTGAAGGAAAATCATCTTGCAAAATGTCATAAATAGGGCTCAAATGTGTATCAACTCTGGAGGTCACCATTTAAAAGACATCATCTTTAAATCCTAATGGTACGAAATTTAATGGCACAAATATACATTTAAAAAAACCTAAATCTAGTTTTCTAATTTAGAAAAAATGTTATAGCTGAACCAAATAGGGTCTTTACTTTTGCGCCACCCAGTATATATATGATAAAATAAGATTAGCTAATATTTTTGTGAGTTCAAAGTCGTAGTTTAGGGTTTACTAGTCGAAATTGCCCCGCTGCACCTTATCTCTCTCCATAGCTCGTTGCGCGACTTTGAGCTTACTAATGAGGCCAACAGCAAGAGACCATGACGCCTATTCTCACGAATCGAGATGCAATGTCATCTCATAATAAATCTCGAGACTCGAGTTGTCTCTACTCCCAAGCTTAAAATTCATGATATTCTCGATTGACTAGCGCACGAGATGGCTCGTAGGGAATCGAGACGCAATGTCATCTCACAATAAATCTCGAAATTCGAGACTCAAGCTTCAAATTTGTGATATTCTCGATTGCTAGCGCACGAGATGTCTCGTGTGGTCGGAGGCAGTCGAGACCACCATGAGACGCGGTTTTGCCTTTACTTTTAGGCTCATTTGTTGCCATTTTATTGACATTGAAGCTAATGGCATGGCAACTTTTCTACTTCTTTTCGTTTTTTCTTTCTTTTCTTTTTCTTCTTGTCTTTTCTTGTCTTCTTACTTTTTTCTTCTTTTCTTTACTTTTTTCTTCGTTGGTTAGTTTGTCAGGGCGACAGAAGTTATAGTTATACTTTTTGCCATGCCAAGCGTTATTAGGGATGTTCCGATGCCACCAAAGTATCGATACCTACTCATATGAGTAGTACTCAAATCATGATTCGATAGGTACTACTCATATGAATACCCAAAAAGTATCGATACCCACTCATATCGATACATTTTTTTTTATTTATCAATACGGAAAGAAATAAACAAATTTTACCTTATTGCAGCAAAGTTTTGTTTCTATGACTGATCTACATTTTCAAGTGTTTTGGCGCGAAGAATCGGACATTTGAACACTAAGGATATGTTATTTGACGATATTTGATAAAAGTACTTTTTCCGATACAAATTCTTTCTTTCCGATACCAAATAGGTATCGCGAGAATGGTTTGTTTTTATTTTATTTTATTATTTTAATTAAGTATAACAACTACCTTAACTGTACTATTTGTGTGTATTAACTGTATTCAACGCTTTGAATTACAATTAAATTAAGTTAAATCCTACTTACATTCTACCTTTACATGTATTTTTACCTTTACACTAATTTTCTACTACATTGAATCCTACTTAAATTAAAAATAGGGTTGTTTTAACCCTAAGTATACATTAAAATATCACATTTTTATTCTACTTGACTTAAAGTTAGGCCATACTATGTTTCTTTAAGGAAAAAAATATTATAGCGAAATAAAGCTGCTTGGCATTGAATTTTTATCCTGTGGTTCTATCCTGTTTTGACTTAGCAGCATTGATTCGATTCGCTATTAGTACTTTCTTTCCGATACCAAGTAAGTATCGAAAGAATGATTCGATGGTAAAAAGTACTTGGTATTGAAAGAAAAGTATCAAGTACATACTCGTATTCACTAGTATCGGAACATCCCTAAGTGTTATATACTCTTTGCTCGTGCCTATCAAATCAAACGAAGTTGCTCATTGTTTGCCAATAGTGTTTTCACAAATTAGAAAAATAATATGGTGTTTTGCATTGTATAGTGCACCAACCACAGATTAGAGAAAAAAACAATCTGTGGCACCAACTTATACTACTCTATGGTATGCACAGCTATAAAAATACTCTGTGGTGCACAGAACACTATTATATTATCCTTTTGTTTTTTTCTCTAATCTGTGATTATCCTTATCACAGATGGAATAAACCACAGAACACTACTTCAAGGTAACCAATGGTTAAAACCTCTAACAAATCTTGACTATTAGTTAGAATTTGTTAGCATTTTTGATTGGTTACTTTAACAACGGGTGAAAAAACCCACCCTTATAAAGGTACCATAATAAATAAAAGCCACAACTCTTAAATAATCACATTATATTATACATATTTATATGAGTAGGTAACAACTTTGTTTTCACACCTAAACTTAGGTACTAAAATAAATGGGTGCACAACTAGCACCATCATTATAAAAACTGTTTTAGCAGTCATCAGAATACATAATAACTACAATTTTATTACTAAAAATACTTTTTATCATGATTTTTATGATATGACAGCTTGAAAAATTGGCATCATGATAAAATTAGACTCATGCAAGCAAACAGTCATAGTAAGAATATTTTGATGAGGGGGCTAGTTATGCACCCACTTCATCTTACAGATGACTAAGATGCAGACTATTCCAAATTGGGCCCAGTTTAGTTCTAAAGTTATTATTATCAAATACATAAAATGAAGAAACATGCAGTCTCAAAATACAATCCTGCCACCATTAAAAGTGTTGTAAAATAATGCTGTAAAGCAAAGATGGCTATTTCAACTTTATTTTTACTTTTTACGTCAATAATTTTAAACCAACGAAATCAGCCTCAGGGCCACTGGTGTAATAGTTACAGTGGCACATATGGAAATGATGATGATGATGAAGATGGTAATATAGACAGTCACTCACTGTCTAATACAGTGGCGATTTAAGATTCTTCTGTGACTTTATATTATCACAGCACACATTCACACCATTTTCAGAAAATTGTTCCGGAAGCTTTACAGTAAGTAAGATGTAGTTATTGCAGTAGCAATAGTAACACCAGCCTAGAAGCCTTCATTGAGTACCTGAAGCAAAAAAGAAAATATTATTTAGATAGCCTTAAGGCCAGCTCAATCAACTGTGCTGTAGGTTGGTGGTTCGCTTCCCACTCAAGAAATGGGAACCCTCATATTCCCCTATCCTTTGGTATAAAATAAATCCAACTGGCAACTGTGTCAATATCATTGCTATGAACTGGATTTTAACGTACTTTTATTTCTCTCTCTCTCTGGTTGGTTCCTCATTACTGAGGATCATAGTCACAGGATCTATCTGATTTAACATAATACTTCCATCAACTTCGGTCCATAGCCTCACGACCTGGGAAAACTTTTATTCAGGTAATTGAAATTAACTTACTTGAAGGTTTGAGCCCGACACATTCATAGGTGAAGTTACAAGTTGCACATTTTTCTTGGCGGCACTTCAACAATACACCTACTGCTCCAATCGGGGTTGGGATTATAAAATTAGTTTCCATAAATCTGCTATCAACAAGGTGCTTACTGCTTATAGCATACCTATATGCTGTTGGTGTAGTTGTTTCAGTGATTCCTCAATAGTATAGCTCCCAGCTGGATACCAGTATTCAGCCCATGATCATGCCCTGAAAAAAATAAATAATAAACATTTAATCTACAGAGTGAGAATCGGGTGTAAGCAGCGTGATTTTAAGAAAGTATTCTCTTTTATGTATGTACGTAGTACATTATACCTTTTTGGATTTTGCGTAGGTTATTAGGCTTACTTACTTCAAAGATCCATGTTTGCCAGGCAGAGAAAACCTGTGGAATCGCACGTTCACATCTTCGGATGCACCATTATAGCATTTTGCACAGTTTTACCGTTTTTCCATAACGAACACTAGAAAATCACAATAACTCAACCATAGAATTATAAAAAAATAGCAGGAATGAATCTTGATTGACATCGAACTGACGTACAGCAATGGCGGCCGCATAAATATGTGTGACTGATTAAAGGATTGCCATGTGAAGAAAATTACCCGAATCCAACAAAAAAAAATCAGTTGTTGGTGTGACTTTTCGTATGACCAAAAAGCTACGTGAGCGTAACAGAGTAGTCAAAATTGAATGGCTTATTTTTTTTTTACTTTCGATAGGTTAGCGTTTGACTACATCTCACCTGATGGTAAGTGATGATGAGGTCGAAGGTGGAGCACGCCTACCTAGAATTAACCTATTTACTTTTGATTTGAAGACACTTAAGTTGTAAGTGGATGGAAATACCGACGCCGGGAGTGAGTTCCATTCCCTAGCCACACGCACAATAAAGGAATCTGCAATCTCCCCTCCCCCACACCTGCCCCCACCTCCCCCTCACTTTCCCCCCCACCCCTGCACTTGCCACCACCTCCCCCCTCACTTAGTCCGCCCCCCGCACTTGCCCCCCTCCCCCCAAGAACCATGTATAGATTACATTTGGACAGTAATGAAGGGGTTGGCGATCTACGCAGCAATGTACGGCGAATGAAGTGGGAGCAATAGCTTCCCAGTCTTCACCGGGTGGCAACTGGGAATTTTTATTCCCAGTTGCCACCCGGGGGCGAAGCATGTGGGGGCAACTGGGAATATAACCTGTACGCTAAAGCGAAGAGAGAAGGGAGAGCGAAAAAGATAGGGAAAAAGGATGAATGTATGACGGTGAAGAGAGGCGCACCTGCCTTCATCCTTTTCCCCTCCCAGTTCTTTCTTCCTTTGGATAGGGTTAGGGCGTAAAACTAACTCACCGGCTCGGGTCAGCCAGTCAGTTAATAAAACTGTTTATTTGGCACAAAGATTTATAGCCAGGGTGTTGCTTAAAATGTTTTATGAACACATAAATCGTATTTTTCTACGTTACTTTACTTTTTCTACATTATAGAAAACCTGCACAAATATGCACGATTAGTAGGTCCATTACCGGTACAATATTTATTAACCTGCAAAGACCAGCACATGCATATGCATAATGAAAATATGCATTTGCATATAGTCAGATCTCTAATTATGATCAATATAGGTGAATAAGTTGTATTCGAACATAATTTGGTCATTCTCCCACACTTCCGGGTAATTTGCAAGTTTGATTGTTGGTAACACTAGCTGGTTTTGTGTATTGATTGCATCTCAATAGTTTTATCGAAAAAGCAAGAAATTAGCGGAATATTAACAAGCTTACTTGTCAAAAGTGATCCCCTGACTTTTTTTTATCAAACCACTATGATTCCGACAACTTTTCACAACGCAAGACGGCATTTTATAATATTTTTTTCTATGCGTCTTGGGCGAGGTTCGGAGCAGTAATGGCAGGCGATAGACTTCCTATGATGTGAGTGTGTGCGTGTCCACTCGTACTTATTAGCGTTCCGACTTCCTATGGGTACCTTGGTTCGGGATCAATTGAGAATCTGTCCTTCTTTTTTTAGTAGGTCCATGACCTCAACTCAACTTACTTTTATATTCTATAGTTTGATTCATGTTCCAGTGTCAATTTTCAAGTTCTTGATTCTGAGCATAGACTTTGTAGTCGCTGTCTTACATATAGCGTTATCTCGTTCTGATCTCTCGACTGCCTCCGATCCACAGACTACTTACTATACGCTAATGCTTCCATCACTCGAGTCATCTCGTGCGCTAGCAATCGAGATATTGCATGAGAATACCGAAAACTCGAGTTTCGAGATTTATTCCCAGACGAGATTTCATCTCGATTCGTGAGAATAGGGGTCCTAGTCTCAGTTCCATAATTCATCACTGGCAACACACAACACTGGTTGAAAACCTTTGTTTTGCGGCTCTGTGATATTGAAAAGTTAGGTCGACTCGCATGTTTTTTTTTTCAGGGCACAAAGAATATAGTTCCCAACTGCGCCCGCGCATTGTCAATGCTGAGCAATATTCCAAAAACTGTAGTGCCATGCTTCTCATCTCAGCCACAACCAATAGGTACTGTTTTCACTTATTGCAATAATACACGACATTACGCAACGCAACTCATCACGACGCAACGCAACATAACACAAAGCAACGCAACACAGTGCAACACAACACAAAATACCGTAATGCAGCATAGCACAGCACAAGACAACGCAACGCAGTACTGCATAGCACCACACAACACACATTACTTATACCACTACATAGCACTGCACAGCATAACGCAACACAACACAACATAGCATAGCATAACGTGATGCAACGTAGCGCACTACAACACAACATAGCATAACGTGATGCAACGTAGCGCACTACAACACAACATAGCATAACGTGATGCAACGTAGCGCACTACAACACAACATAGCATAACGTGATGCAACGTAGCGCACCACAACACAACATAGCATAACGTGATGCAACGTAGCGCACTACAACACAACATAGCATAACGTGATGCAACGTAGCGCACTACAACACAACATAGCATAACGTGATGCAACGTAGCGCACTACAACACAACATAGCATAACGTGATGCAACGTAGCGCACCACAACACAACATAGCATAACGTGATGCAACGTAGCGCACTACAACACAACATAGCATAACGTGATGCAACGTAGCGCACTACAACACAACATAGCATAACGTGATGCAACGTAGCGCACTACAACACAACATAGCATAACGTGATGCAACGTAGTGCACTACAACACAACATAGCATAACGTGATGCAACGTAGCGCACTACAACACAACATAGCATAACGTGATGCAACGTAGCGCACTACAACACAACATAGCATAACGTGATGCAACGTAGCACACTACAACACAACATAGCATAACGTGATGCAACGTAGCACAGCACAACACAACATAGCATAACGTGATGCAACGTAGCACAGCACAACACAGCATAGCATAACGTGATGCAACGTAGCACAGCACAACACAGCATAGCATAACGTGATGCAACGTAGCGCACTACAACACAACATAGCATAACGTGATGCAACGTAGCGCACTACAACACAACATAGCATAACGTGATACAACGTAGCACAGCACAACACAACATAACATAACGTGATGCAACGTAGCACAGCACAACACAACATAGCATAACGTGATGCAACGTAGCACAGCACAACACAACACAACGTAACGCAAAGCTAGTATACAATTTTTTTTTTTTTTTCAGTAAATGCAGTAAGCGAATTCCCGCTACGGGCCGCTTTGCACAAAATCCGTCGACCTTCCATACTGCAGCGAACTGATACGCACAATCAGATAATAGATGGCACCACACAGGTTAGTAAAATATCAGCCCATACGTTGCCACAGCTGGGACGCGGGCCTTTTCTCACATGGAGAGTGTAGACCATAACCAACCACGCTGGACAAGTGCGGGTTGGTGAATGACACATGTTCTCGAATTTTAGTTTTTGTACACATCAACAGCCTGAAGACGTCCACTGCTGAACATAGGCCTCTTCATAAAACGCCACCGTAGACGCTTATCATACAAGGTTTTGCCATAATCACCACGCTTGGCAGGCGGCTTGGTGATTGCAGGAGATTTTTTTGTTCATGTTTGCGAAATCAATAAATAATTGAGTATTGATATGTTTGTATGTAAGTATGTATATGTATGTTCGGCCCCTAATTACCTAACTCGCAACAGGTTTGCGACAGGCGTAAATCTCGCGGTGATTGCTGTCATACATCATTAGTGGTGTCGAGCATGTATGCTTCGCTACTGCTGTCGCATTGCTACTGCTATCGCATTGCTGTTGCAAATTTTACGTAATTACCCCGCGGGTCAAATCTTGCCACTAAAGAACACAAGAACAATGTGTCTTCACCCTATTAGAGACAATAAGAAAAGTGTTATTGGACACATTCTCAAATAGTTCTATTAGAAGTTTAGATTAATTCAAAATTATATGGAATAGATTGTAATATAAATAGAGTGCGTAATCATAATTAGGTACCCTAGGAAAAGGGAAAAAAATCTTGCAACTGAATTTTAAAACAGTTATCGTCAAATGATTCAGATGAAATGCATACCTACACGTTAAATGATGAATAACAAATTACCCCCATCCGGCTTAGTACAGAGTTTGGATGACAATGCATGGTTAGCTTAATTGACGTCATTCTAAATCCAATATGGCGGACCGGGACCGCCCAAGATGGCGGAATAGCTAGACTCACTTTTTAATTATATCTTGTACTTTTATTATTTCAGAACGTACAAGACCTGAACATAGTGTTTCAAGATGGCGTTGCAATGAACAATCAGATGTTACAATTTGATCGCCCTGTAATAACAGAATAGAATAAACACTAAAACATCCATTATTATTAGTCATTATCATCAACAGCCTGAAGACGTCCACTGCTGAACATAGGCCTCCCCATAGAGCGCCACTTTGAGCGGCTGCTCGCTCCTGCATCCATCGGCTCCCCGCGGTTTCACCAGATCATCGGTCCACCTAGTGGACCTACGCTGCATCTTCCGGTTCGTGGTCGCCACTCGAGAACCTTTCTTCTCCATCGGTTGTCAGTTCTACGAGCGATGTGGCCTACCCATTACCATTGCAACTTGCTAATTCTAAGAGCTATATCGGTCACTTTAGTTCTCCTGCGGATCTCCTCGTTCCGGAGCTTAACTCGCATATTATGAATGCCATTGATAAATTGTTTCTGACCATAACTGAACATAATTATAAACCGAGTATGTACAAAAGAAAAGAGAGAACTTGGATCTACTGCATGCGTACCATTTAGATAAGTCAAATGATGGTTTACCCTACCAATTTCAATTGTTCTATGTCAGGCGGGATGGGCGGGAAAACCTGGTTGTTGTATGTTCTATGTAATTTCGGCGGGTTATTCGCCTGTTGTTTTTCCTGTGAGATTTGTATAGAAAGAATAATTGACTATAGTCGAAAAATATGGGGGGTAGGGACTGGCGCTGATTTGGGGGGAGGGGGGGTTGCCCCCCGGAAATCAGCGCCGATGCAAGGGCAGAATTACAACACAAAAAGGTAAAAAAGGCAAAAGGTTGTTTGTTTTGCAATACGGCAAATATAAAAATTTTCGCGCTCGCTTCGTTCGCGCTTTAACTATATCTCTCTGTTTTGTTTTATAGCAAGCGAGCTTGTACTGACATAGTCATTCTATTAGAAAGTTAATTACAATGATTCCATGCCCGCAACACAGCTCAACCTAGGACCTGCCAAAATTACTAATCGATTTTCGACACTGTTTAAAAACAAATCTTTTTGAGTCTGCTTCTTAGGCCCGATTTCACCAGCGTTTATTCCAAGTATACGGTTATTCCTTACTCCTGGATACAGCTAATTGACAAATGAAATTACACAAAAAAGACGCCATTTTGATTGTATCCTAGGAATAAGTCTTATTCCTTCACAAAATTAGTGATATAAGGGCTATATTCGCGTAACTCGGTTGTTCTCGGAAAGTTATACCTAGAATAAAATTTATTCTTGTTTGGTGAAATCGGGCCTTATACACGTAGGTGCGAGGTACTTAGATGCGAGAGATTTCATACTAACTTTATGAGCTCTCCATACATTTACGAGTAAATATAAAACCACCAAGCCCACTAAGTGGACCGACGGCTTGGTCAGAACCGCAGGGAGCCGATGGATGCAGAAGGCAAGCAGGCACTCAAAGTGGCGTTCTGGGGGTAGGTCTATGTTTAGCAGATATTACCTTTCATTTTTCCTTATTGTGTATAATATACTAATTACAAGTATTGTGGGTTGATTGTTTCGTTCCTATATTGTACAGTTTACAATTTTGTCAAATAAAATAAGACGTAGGTATAATTTATATTTTCTTGTTTGCTTTTATCCTAATTTTTACCAATGCTTTTTCTTAAAACTAGATAATACATTTTTCTATTAACGCGGTGGTAATTGAGGAGAAGATGAAAATTCTCTCGTTGGCGGTTTCCAGCATTGCGCCCTTAAAAAATTCCTGAACTGTTTGTGATAAAATTTTGCACAAACATCGTTTGGACTACTAAGGCCCGATTTCACCAACGTTTATTCCAAGTATACGGCTATTCCTTACTCCTGGATACAGCTAATTGACAAATGAAATTACACAAAAAAGCCACGCCATTTTGATTGTATCCAAGGAATAAGTCTTATTCCTTCACAAAATTGGTGATATAAGGGCTATATTCGCGTAACTCGGTTGTTCTCGGAAAGTTATACCTGGAATAAAATTTATTCTAGTTTGGTGAAATCGGGCCTAATACCCACAGACATCTAGTACTATACAGTAAACAGACCTAACATTATCTTCACTACTACATAGACGAGAATAAATGATATATCCATTACTTTCGCTCTTATTACAATTTAATAACTTTATCTCTTTCCTTTTTGCTATTGCAACACTTACGCACCCATGGACAAAAAGGAACGCGTGCCCAAAACGCAATCTCGTCACCATGGAAACATGTCTAAACAGAACACGTGCGGCCTGTTATTTTTTTGGAATATTTTTGTGTTATAATTGATAAACACTAAAATATGCAGTGCGCCATTGTGCGGCAACGTTTCATATAGGAAAACACCAGAATTATCAATTAACCAGTAAGTTTTGATGTGCATGTTTGTGTGTGTATGTTGTAAAAAGTGGCACGGAATATTTCTCTTATGTTAAGTATGCTTACTATAGTATTAGATGGTTGTGCTAATACCAATTTATCATCGAATTGATTTTAAAGTGTAATAAAACACTTGAGGTATAAAGATATTATACTGCTGACTACTTTCAGCGGTCATGTGACCATAGCTCAGTTGGCAGAGCGTCTAATCCGGTGAGTTGGAAGGCGCTGTTCAAATCCCGCTGGTTGCTAAAATTTTAAAACTATAATATCTTTAATACCATTTTATTCAAGAAAATAACAATTTCCGTGGTGGGGGGATTATCGGGAAATGGTTGTATGTACATAAATAAAGTAGGTTAAATAAAATCCACACAGTATTTTGAGACTATATTTTACTAAAACAAATGCCACTCCACCGCACACTACCGAACATACGTAACGTATACAATACACTCACACACGTATAATTTTAGTTCCCGGCTCCCATCGGTAACTCCGCACCTTCTTTACAAAGGAATCGACCAACGACGGCTTCCTTAGGGACTCCATTGATGTGTAATAAACTGAAAGAAAACAAATATCAAAAAAATTGCTGTAGAAAAATTACATATATCTATACAAGGTGAGTTTGAATTGGTATGTTATCCTAAAAGGGGGGACTGGGACCATGATAGCCCACGAGTTGTGAGCCTTTTATTTTTTTATAAATTAAATTATTTATATTCATTATTATATAACTTTGGGTTACATGGTTTCTTAAGTAGAATATAAAGCTTTATATAAAATCAAACATATATCTTCCTTATCTTAGTTAATCTAATCCAACTTAAGTGACAAGTCCATGTACCCTGTACTGGTATCAACTGTGTTACAGGCCTTGAAACTGCGTGTTTCCAAACCTCCATACTATAAAATAAATCCACTCACAAAATTGCACGTGCGATCGCTACGAGAGTTAACAAGATACTATAAATTCATTTTTAAACACAGGTCGTTAAACTCATTTAAGTGCATTCGGTCAAGGACAAAGTTCAACCACCCAGCTGCGCTAGGGCTATCTTCGAACGTAATCTTTACATGGCATTTCTTCAATGAAAAACTATTAATTTAGAAAAGTCGTAGAAGGAACATTGTCTACCTTGGGGAGTAGATTTACCCCCTTTCGGGATAATATACCAATTCAAACTCAGTACTTTAAAAAACGTACCCTCAATTTCTCATACGTTTGTCAAACTCATGTCACCTTAACACACCGAATACTGTACGCTCATTGGTTGAAGACAGCCGATGATTAACAGGCAACCAATCAGCGTTTAGTATTTGGTGTGTAAAGTTAATTGACACGAATTTAACAAACGTAAATACGAAAAAGGGTGGGTTGTACAGTATACAATAGAAGCAAGCACAGCGAAATAGTTATAATACATTACAATATTGAGTTAATTTTCTTTGAAAAAATTGCTCAAGTTATATGCGGTATTTCAGGCGCGGATACAGGGGAGGGGGGCGTAGGGGGCGCGGCGTATTTTTTTTTTTTTCATTCAGCGCTATCTAGCCCCAAACTATAAAGCATAGCTGTACTATGTGAACTAGATAACTGATACAATACTTAGATACTTTTTGTTTGTAAATACATACATAGAATACAATATAACACCCAGACACAGAACAAACATCGATGTTCAATTGTTCATCACACAAATGTTTGTCCTGAGTGGAAATCGAACCTACAACCTGCAGATCACAAGGCAGGTTTACTACCAACTGAGCTATCAGGCCAGTCAAAAGGTATTTTAAATGCACATCACTTACTAATATTAGTAGACGGGTCACAGGAGAGGTTTTCATCAGACTTGCGACGCGAGACCGTATTCTCGGTCATAGTGGACGGTGTGTTAACCCCCTTCAAAGAATCCGTGTCGGAGATGCACTGGTCGACGCTGTGGACGTTGATGCTGCCGTCTTCAGAGGTCATGCCGACGTGCGGCGAGATGATGCCGGCGTAGCTGTGGCATTTGGAGTATTTATCGCGCATCCTGTGTTCTAAGTCCACGTGAAGGCTGAGCTGGCGTCTGAAATATGTCACATATCATCATCTTTATCATCACCATCATCATCATCATCAGCTGGAATTCATCTACGCTACTTTGGAATGTTATACTTATATATATTATGGTTATCATAGGGAGGGTTTGCCATAATCAACACGCTTGTCAGACGGTTTGGTGATCGCTGATTTTAATGTACCCAGGAGAATGCTCCTGCCCCTGGATATTCCCATAGCTGGTTCTTAAGGCAACCATGGCAAGAGATAAGGTGGTATGGATTCTATTAATAGTGTCACCCCGTCTCTTGCCACGGCAAACCTTATTCAATAGAAAACAACTAGACATCCGTTTTGTAATCAGCGCCGGTGCGGCTGAAGCTATTCCTTTTGCTGTCAAATATTATTTCATAGTGGGGAGAAAAGGCATTTACTTTTTATTTTTCCTTTTCTCCCCACTGGTGGGACAGAGCTGGTGGAGAGAAAAGGAATGACCCAGCTTTATGGTTGTGGCAGTACCTAAGCCTCTGGAACCCAAAAACAACCCACCTATACCGGAAGTTCTCGCCACAGTAGTGGCAAGCGAGTGGCAGGTCCGACCGCCGTGAGCTCACTTCCGTTTCCGCTGACGAAGACGTAACGTTCGACCGTTCGCACTTCCGGCTTATGTTGCAGCAGCTGATCGTCCTCGTCTTGTCAGACTTTTCAGAGCCGCTGCTACTCGCTGTTTCCATTTTAGATCTGTTAATTCACACCATTTTACGTCATCATCATCATCATCAATATCATCATCGGCTGGATGACGTCCACTGCTGAACATAGGCCTCCCCCAAAGAGCGCCACCTTGAGCGGCTGCTCGCCTTCTGCATCCATCGGCTCCCCGCGGTTTTCACCAGATCGTCGGTCCACCGAGTGGAGGGCCTACGCAGCGTCTTCCGGTTCGTGGTCGCCACTCGAGAACCTTTCTTCCCCATCGGTTGTCAGTTCTACGAGCGATGTGGCCTGCTCATTGCCATATCAACTTGCTAATTCTAAGAGCTACATCGGTCACTTTAGTTCTCCTGCGGATCTTATCTCGCAGGGAAACACCGAGCGTAGCTCTCTCCACTACCCAGTATATAACTATAAATACATACGCTAAATTCATTTCAGAACTCCTATTCTTCTTAATCTCAGACAGAATTTGATCAGGATCGGAGATTTTATCGAAGAAAGAGACAATCTTCTTCAGTTTTTCTTCTTGAATCTTGTTCTCTGGCTCGGTCTGCGTATTGCTGGCAACCTAATGAAAAAATATCGTTAGACCGTTTTCGTGAAATTAGGTAGGACTTTTCTGCAAAGTTCGTCTCGGTAGGTACCACCGCTTTGCCAGTTATTCTGCCACCAAGCAGTAGTGTGCAAGCACTACTGTGTTCCGATTTGAAAGACTGAGCAAATGAGACCTTATGATATGATCTCACAGTCTAGTAATTTTATTACTTGAAAACTGTGTGATGTCTCAGGATGACGTGCGAAAACCAGTGTCACACGAAACTTTATAATTTAGAGTTCCGAGTGACACTGCAACTGTTATGGGCGACCGTTACGCTTAACATCTGGCGAACGACTAGCTCGTCACGTTATTCAGTAACATAAAAAGCTCGAATAAAACTTTCTTGCTCTGTAGTTGTTTGACGTTAATGCTCAGGCGAAACGGCACGCGCCGGGCGGCGCAAACATAAATAAGTAGGTATAGTAGGTATAGGTATATCTATCTATACTTATAATAACTGAAACAGGACCAATTCTGTACATTGAAGATAATTTGGATTTTTTTTGGAAGGCTCTATATGAAACCAAAACTGTATTTTTTTAAATTTTTGTCTATCTGTCTGTATCTTGGCTGAGCATCACGCCAAAACTACTGAATGGATTCAAATAAAACTTGCCATTATTTGAGTTCATATCACGAAGTAGGTTGTAGGATACTTTTTATCCCGATTTTCAGGAGTCGGCAACAAGGCAGAAGCCACTCATACCCTGCTATAAGAAAGGGAGAAGCGAGGGGGGAAAAGATTAGGGAATTCTCTCTTATCTTTTTCCCTCTTCTTTCTCTTTCTTGGGCTAGTACTTATAAATACATATAGCTGATATTACTCATTCCCAACGGCCACCACTGGTGGCACCGTGGCAGTTGGCTTTCACCCCCAGTGAGCCGCTTTGAGTGACGGGGCTCGTTGGCCCCATCACTCAAAGCGGCCCCTCGGCGCGGCGGTCGGCTAGCATGCGCACCGCGACAAAATTTTCTTTACGGTTTAGCTCGTGAGAAACGGTGACAAGGCTTATAGTAGCGCCTAAGTGTGTCTCACTCTAACAGCGACGACAAGTATTCTCGCGGTGCGCTTGCTAGGCCATATGGTCACCTTTGAAGATTGCCGCCCCGTTGAAAGGTTAGACAAGTCAGTGCTAAGCTTAGAGATGCCAATATGTTCATTTTCATGTACAATCTTGTCGCACTCTCTCTCGAAACCTTCGTGGCAGTAATGGCAGATGAACTTTCTGTCCTTGAAGTGGCAAATGTTCAGGTGATCGTTGTAGTTTATTATTCCTGGAAACGGCAAAAGAGTCTCGTATAATTATTGACTTAATTAAACGGGGGTAGGAAGCATACTTAGTTTACCCCATTAATAACCGTCTGCACCAAAGTTTGATAGATCTTAAGTTCGCACTTATCTGTCCAGGACGGGGTCTGGTAACAGGTCGACACTTTTGCTAATTTAATTTGGCTTGAATTAATTAGCTACTTTCACTAATTCGACACTTTCTTCGATTCGACACTTTCCTTACTGGAGACTTTACAGTCATTACTCTGATGCACCCTGGGTCGCGCTCTTCTTGCCATTCAAGACGCATAATTGCTATCTCTTTCTTTAACACGGCCAAACAAAAAATCATAAACATCGGTTCATACGTTTCAAAGTTAGCGATGCCACTGAAAGGCGCAGATAAAAACGACAACCTACTTAAGTATAACCTGTCACCCCGTCGTCGCCGCCCAAGACACGTCTTGAGCGATCCGGATGATCCTATAGCAGCCGTTGTGTCGGCTGCGCTAGGATCACCGGATCAGTCTAGCCCTTCTGGCTCAGGTACCGCTTTCGGCACCGGTATAGGATACCAGCGTAACACAATCAGACACCGACCCCGCCGGCGAGGTCGACGTACCCCCCGTAGGTTAGCTAGAACGGTCGCGACTTTCCATTGGGTCCACTCTTCCGGTAGATGTAGGTTTCTCGATCCTCTTATCCTGGCAACGGCCCAAGCCGAGGCTCGCACCCCAGGGATGCCCAAGCTAGTTGCCTCCCACTTTTGACGGCTGGCGCCTTAAACGCCTACCCTCCCGCCCGGTGACGCTGTAAAAGTCGGTAGAGACCAACAGCATTAGCCCGTTCAAAAAAAAAATTATAACCTGTTTGTTCAGGCAGGACACAGATAATTAAATTCCTTTAAGTTAATAAAGAACGAAACGAATTGAAGACAAGTATTACCATAAGAAATCTTTTTACATCCGACTATTGGACACTGCCTGGGCGTCGTATCCATCAAGCAGCTCCTCTGCACAGATTGCACAAAGGAAAGTATTCCGGGACTCTTCAGATCTCTCAACGCACCATCAGATCTAATCTTCTTAGGCCTTCTTATTCTACGGAACCTCATCCCCCGCCTTCTACGCTTTTCTCTAAAGGAAATTATTGGGTCGCTTAGTGCGTGCATGTTTGGCTCGTTCGGCAGAATGTACGAATCTCGTCTAATGCCGAATAATCGTTGAACGAAACATTGGAAACGAGTAAGTTTTCGTCTTTCACCCATGTAATACGGAGTTTGCGGATAAGGTGCCATATGGGGGCATTGTGGAATCAATTTGAGTTGTTCTGTTTCGTGTTCTATCGATAAGTTCTTTTCACTCATAACATTGGAAATTGTCTCCGCATATTTATCGATTTTGGCATCGATTTGGGTGGAGATGCATGATTGATCGATTTGTAACTCTCGAATGATTGCTGTGGCGACCGATGTGTTGTCGCATTCGGAGTAAGTGTTGTCCCCGTCGGTTATTTCGGTAGTGCCAGCGCAAGCATCGGTTTTAGTTCGGTGCGAGCGTTTCCGTCTTCGATTCGGTTTCGTTTCATCGGCACTTTCGGGATTCGGTTCGGGAAGAATGCCTGAAAAGATAGCACTGTGGATTCATTATATTCCTTTTAACTAACAACACACATATACACACTCTGACACACAGTTTATAGGTAGTTATTTATTTTTACCGTTTTCTTATCTATTAGTGTGAATTTAGCTGCTTCCGGCGACAAGCGTGTATTACAAATTGACGATAAAGAGTATCAATTATATTTCAGGGTTTTCAGGGTCAAAACTTTCACGGTAAAGTTAATTAAGATTTGATTGCCGTTTGGTTGTGGAAAGACCCGGTAATGTGCAGATAGAAAGAGATAGAAATACCTAAGTATGTACAACATAGAAGTAGCGTGTAGTAACACTAACCAATGACGCTGGCATCATAGATCTGGAACAGTTTCTTCAAGCACTTATATTTAGCTTTCAACACTTCGTGTTTTTTTTTCGGCACCCACCTTCGATCCATCTCTTCTTCGGCCTCCATCTCTGGGATGCTCGTTAACGTACTTTTCTTTAACATTTTGTAATTCACGTAAACAAAACAAACAAATTTTGACACTAAATAAAAAATCACACTAGCGACTACTTCGTAGTTTTGATATGGTATCATTACGCGAAATAATATTGAGTATTTTTATCATAAAAAATAATAAACTTGTAATCGATATTGGAGTGCATAGTGTAGTGACATTTTTGACAGTGACGTTTGATTTTGAATGAGGAATTCTTTGCTCTGTACTACTTTTTGTTCTTTGCTTTTTATAGCAAAAAGTTTTTACGTTATCTTACAAGAATCAGAATTGATAATTCTAAATTCTAACCTCCATAGGTAAAAATCAGTTTAACTACTCGTAAAAGTGTGGAATTAACAGGAATTAACGATTCTGGGGAAGAATTCGGACTTTACCATCGTCACTTAACAAATCTGAGGAAATTAAGGCCCATAGACAAAGCACGCTCAGTGTTCCTTCTCAAGTCGAGGTTTCATTCACAAATTGATTGTGTTTTTAATGAAATCTCGACTTAGCACGGATCGGACTGAGTATCGTTCAGCCACATGTCAGACAAACTTACAATATGCGAGCCGGGGATTCCCCCGCGAGCAATTTGCTAGTTTACGGCCGACCTCTCTGACGCTAAACCCGGCAACCAATCACAATCGAATCTTTACTATACGTCACACATTTAAAATCTCCAAAATAATGAATGAAACACATTAAATTAATGGAACCAATCAATAGATACTACCATAAAAGTCACATTAAAGAAGTAATTACCTTCTTACGACGTCACGTTACATTTTAATTGCAATACAAAACTCCGGTTCTGCATCACGCAAACGATATTTTCGCGTACACTCGACATGTATATTGCGAGTGGCGTTACACAATCGGTCCACCTCTGGCTCCCCTCATTGACTGACCCGCTCGTTGCAGTCTCTGACTGGCTGGTCATGTCGGCCTCGGCCGCTAAATGTATGTTAAACTCCTTGGGTTAGTTTGGCGTCTGAGGCGCGGCGTTGACCCCCCAAATCGGGGTCACCATCTCACAGTCAGATTAAACTATTGTCTGCTGTGAGAACGCGACAAGCGGAGGCCCGAATGCGGGCCGTGGCAGCCTGTGGAGGCCGACAGCTTACTCAGGCTCCTTGCTTAGAAAATGAGGGATCCCAGAGGAGGCACCCGCTGTGTCACGCAGCGATAAAAATGTGTAATGGATAAATAACTCTCCCACTGGTATTGAATACTGCACTACGTACGCAGTATAGTATTCAATACTTTTTTTTTTATAACTAATTGTAGGCCCGCATTTGGCCGCAATCTCACCTGGGGGCGTACCGTGAGCTCTTAGCGCGATTCAAAACAGAGCCTATACTGGCTCGCTTGTCAAAAACCCCATACAAAAAAACAAGGCTCAGTTTTGAATCTCACGAGAGCTCACGGTACGCCCCCTGATCTTCTCGTGTAGGCAAGTGGTCAGCCCTGGTGTCAGAATTTTTAGGGCACCCAAAGGCTTCTGACTTGGGTTAACGACTATTGTGTTACGACAACAGCAGGGAACCACTTTTAGCTGTAGCGGTCACCCATCTAAGTAGTGACCGCAGCTAACCTTGCTTAAATTTACCAATCAGTTAGAAACGGCTAGTCGTGCTTTACTGTGAGCGCTATTGTAGTATTTATTAATGGTATAAATGAAACACCGAGCTTGTGATGTAAGAAACAACTGACTTTATTCGTCCACCCACATTACGAATATCATATGCATATTAAACTACCGTCAGTATCACATACAACATCTTCCTTCTAATAAGAATAAGTTGAAAGCAAACACGATACATGCTGAACCTTATAGAATAAAATAATTGTTAGGTTGGTTGCAATCATAACACAATATCTAAATAAATAAATATTCATGGACATCGCAATCTAAGCATGAAGCTACCTAGAGAACTAAGAATGACTACAGTATTGGTTAGTGCAATCTGCATGTGAAACATATAGAATATTTATTAAAGAACAAATTACTTACTTACTTACTAACTAATTTAATACACAGAGGATACAAATCTTTGCGGAGGCTTAACCTCCCTTCCACTGCGAGTAAAATGACGAGGTGCGGACGCAGCCGACACTAATGATCTCCTCCTTTCTCCTCATGACGGAGGTGAAAACTCTAAAGGAACTAATGTCGAGCTGCCTACCGATGGGGTGTCTGTCGGGTCACTGTCGTCCCGTAAATAGTCGTAGCGACATTTATTGTCCCCGCTAGAAGTGCCTTTAACATTTGATTTTAAAATATGAGCCCTATTACGTCGATATGTACCACCATTGTCTACTTTCACCCAGTACGAGCGATCACCTTGAGCTTCTTTCACTACCTGAGCTTTATTCCACACTTTACCGTCTTTCGCGCGGACCTGCTCCCCCGGTAACAATCGAGCGGCGGGCTTTGTGCTTCTATCATAGTAGCGCTTCATTTTATCTATTTTGCCTTGCCTCACATCTCGGACGTGTTTTGATTCGATTGGCCTAGGCGTCAACATGTGTGGAGCAACCGGCAGCCTAGTGTTAAGCGACCTTCCCATTAATAACTGTGCCGGAGAATACTTCTCACCCGTCACCGGTGTGTTTCTGAAGTTGAGAAGAGCCAGCTGCCACTCGGTTTTATCTTCGGTGGCTTTCTTTAGTAAACGCTTGATTGTTTGCACGTTCCGTTCGGCTAGTCCGTTTGAACGTGGATACAGCGGAGAACTAGTCACGTGTTCAAATTCCCAATTTTTTGCAAATTCCCCAAACTCTGCGGAAGTGAACTGCTTTGCATTATCTGTGACTAACTTTCTAGGTATTCCGAAACGAGAAAACATGCTCTTCATTTTACCTATAACGGTATCACTTCTTAAATTAGGTAAATAGACAACTTCTACGAATTTAGAATAGTAGTCGACCACCAGAAGATAACAATGCTTATCTAATTCAAATACATCGGCAGCGAGAGCTTCCCACGGCAGCTGCGGGACAGGGTGGGGCGCGAGAGGCTCGCGCGGCGGTGCGGCGCGGTGGCGCTGACACGGCTCGCACCGCTGCACGCACTCCTCGATCTCCGCGTTCATACCGGGCCACCAAACCGCTTCGCGAGCACGCGATTTACATTTTTCGATTCCCTGGTGCCCTTCATGGATGCGTTTTAGCATTTCTTTTCGCAGAGTGCTCGGAATCACAACCCTATTATTGTGGAATAAGATACCATCAATGTCGTGTATGTCATGCCTGAACGTCCAGTAAGGTCGAGCAATCGTGTTTACCTGATTTTTATCATCTGGCCACCCTTGATAGTAGTAACTTTTTACTGAAGACAGCACGCTGTCTTTCATCGTCTCTGTCCTTATTAATTTTAGTCTTTCACTCGTCGCATCCAAATTCTCATACATCGCATTCACGTGAACGGTGACGTCACAGTCGCACACATCCGCGCCCGAGCCTTTATCGACCGCCGATCTCGATAAAGCATGCATAAATCTGCCTGGTTTATAGCTAACATTTAACCGATACGCCTGCAATTTTAAAAGCATTCGTTGTAGCCTCGGAGGTGTTTCGTTGAGGGCCTTTCGAAATATCGTTTCAAGTGGCTTATGGTCACTTTCAACTGTAATTTCGCTGTGACCATAAATATATTGATGGAACCTCATGCACCCAAAATAGATAGCGAGCATTTCTTTTTCTATTTGCGCCCATCGAGATTCTGTCGGCGTGAGCGTGCGCGCGGCGTAAGCGACAGGACGGCCGGCCTGCAGCAGACACGCGCCCAGCCCGTGTGCGCTCGCGTCCACGGATAGCGTCACCGGCTCGTGCGGCGAGTAGAAACGCAAAACAGGAGCCTCACTTATTGATTTTTTTAGCTGTTCAAACGCTTCATCGTGCACTCGTGACCATTCAAACACCATATCTTTTTTTAACAACACCCTCAGTGGAGACGCTATAGTTGAATAACTCGGAATAAATCTCGCCAAATAGTTAGTCATCCCTAAAAAACGTTCTAACTCTTTTTTGTCTTCGGGCCTCGCTATATTATTGATAGCGCGCACGCGACTTAATAGTGGACTGATGCCCGAGCTACTCAATGTATGACCTAAAAAATTTACTTCGGGGGCGCCAATCACGCATTTATTTTTGTTGAACCTGATACCATACTCAAGTGCCCTTTTAATCACTTCCTTAAGACGACTATCATGCTCCCCCTTATCGTGGCCCCAAATTAAAATATCATCCGCGAAAATTTCAACTCCTGGCATAGAAAATATTTTATACATCTCGTGATGAAATATTTCCGGCGCACAATTAATTCCGAACGGCATACGTAGCCATCTAAATCTACCAAACGGCGTAGAAAATGTACACAGTTTAGAACTAGCCTCATCCAGCTTCAGCATCCAAAATCCGAATTTTGCATCTAATTTTGAAAAAACTTTTGCCCCGGTTAGGTTGCTCGTGATCTCCTCTAACGTTGGCAGTTGAAAGTGACAGCGGCGCACAGCTTTGTTTAAATGGTGTGGATCTAAGCAAATTCGTAGCTTATCAGGCCGCTCGACTATCACAATATTAGACACCCATTCGGTTGGCGAGTCTTCTTTTACAATAATACCTAGCTGTTCCTTATTATCTAACTCTTGTTTCAGCCGTGGCATAATTTTAATAGGAACTTTTCTTGACGCGTTGACTACTGGAGGTACCGTTTTATCAACTTGAATTTTATATATGTTCGGCAAACAACCTATACCCTCAAAAACAGTTTCATCTATTTTATATTCTGAAATATGACATATTTTTTTGTTACGTACGATAAGCTCAAGATCGCGACAAGCGTTAATACCTAGCAAATTATTACATTGTAAATCCAAAACATAAATTTTTTGCTTGGTTTGTAATTTATTGTGACATAATGCGGGCTCAAAATAACCCACTACAGGTAGCTTAGCTTTACTGACCTCCCGTAATATACAGTTACTATTTTTTAACATTTCTTCATTAAAACCTGCCTCCCTAAAAGCACTCAACGAGATGACGGAAGCCTCCGCTCCGCTATCCAATTTAAAATTTATTTTAACATTATTTACCATGACATCTTCGAACCAAGATTCACAATCACTGCCTACCATATCTATGGACAAGCTGCACAATAACGACTCACGTAACTCGACGCAGTCCTCTGTTTCGTCTTCTTCTGTAATCTCTCCAACGAACTTAGCGCGACACACTTTTGCGAAATGACCCACACGTTCGCATCTGTAGCACTTCACATGACGTGCCGAGCACTGATTTCCTGCACGGTGCTTACGGCCACAATAATTACACGCACTAGCCGAACTAGCACTATAACCGCGTTGTTGTGAAAACCGAGGCTGGGCACCAGCGGCGGCGGCGCCGGCAGGCCGTGGCCAGGGACGCCGCGCGGCTCCGGCGCGCACCTCATCCAGCGCTATCGGCTCGCTCGCGCCGCTTGCGGCCCCGCCAGCGCCCGCGCACGCCTCCGCCTGTCGGCTGGCAGTCTCCACCGCACGACACCATGACACCGCCTCTTCCAAGTCCAACTTTGATTTCGACAGCATTCTTTCTCTCATGCCGGAATCCTTGATGCCTCTGATGATTTGCGTTAGAATTAGACTGGTACGTAACTGACCGAACTCGCACGATTTACTTTTTTGCTTGAGCGTACTCAGAAACTTATCAAAACAGTCATCGCGTTGGTATGTTTCGAAAAATAAGTGACGCTCATAGTTTACGTTACGAGTGGGATCGCAATAAAGGGTGAATTTCTCAACTAAAGTTCCATAATCACTTTTAGCGCTGTCATCAAGATCCAATTCCTCCAAAATCTCTCGGCCGTATTTGCCAATGACGTGTAGAAACAAAGCACATTTCTCACGGGATCCTGCACCTTCCTTGCCCGTCGCGATTAAATAATGGTCGAACGCGGACTTCCATTCACGCCAATTCGTCGCTACGTTCCCTAGGTCGCTCATGGCGGCCGGCTGTTGAAGCGCCGCCGTATATGCCATTTCTCTGGCCTTAGCTGGAGTTGTTTCCGACTTCAACGACATGTTTTCCACATGAAAACATTTACACTGGGACTTTTTATCACTAAAAATTACTTTTTTAACACACCTGACACCATGTAGTATTTATTAATGGTATAAATGAAACACCGAGCTTGTGATGTAAGAAACAACTGACTTTATTCGTCCACCCACATTACGAATATCATATGCATATTAAACTACCGTCAGTATCACATACAACAGCTATCTCACCTGATGGAAAGTGACGACGCGGTCTGCGATGGTGTTCTACAGCTACGGCGTAACTCATGTTCTACGGCGTAGGTCTAATGGTCTACACATGTGGTCTACACCTACAGAGTACGTCACGCGTAGGTCTATGTTCTACAGCTACGGCGTAACTCTATGTTCTACGGCGTAGGTCTAATGGTCTACACCTGTGGTCTACACCTACAGACGAGGTCACGCGTAGGTCTATCTTCTACAGCTACGGCGTAACTCTATGTTCTACGGCGTAGGTCTAATGGTCTACACCTGTGGTCTACACCTACAGAGTAGATCACGCGTGTTCTTTAGCTACGGCGTAGCTCCATGTTCTACGTCTAATGCGTTAGATATAAATATTATCTACTTTGTGGCGATAGACGGCGTAGGTCTAAGTTCTTACGGCTGGCACCTCTAAGACGTTGATCTATATTACAAAATGATTTTATTGATGCTTTTTTATAACAGCAACTGATGACGGCCACTGCGGTGTTGTGGTTGAGGACATATATAAATAAATAAATAAAATATGTGTGGACATTTCACACAGCGCCATCTAGCCCCAAACTAAGCAAAGCTTGTACTATGGCAAAAACTGATAGACTATAGATACTTTTTGTTTGTAAATACATACATAGAATACAATATAACACCCAGACAGAACAAACATCGATGTTCATCACACAAATGTTTGTCCTGAGTGGGAGTCGAACCCACAACCTACAGACCACATCAGGCAGGGTTACTACCAACTGAGCTATCAGGCCAGTCAACGCAACATCTCGCGATCGGAGTGTATTTATCCTTTTTCAACCGACGGTTTTTTGGCATATTTCTGATCTGCGCTCAACTTATAACCCGCTCATTTTGCAACGCCATCTAGTTTTAGGCATATTTTTGATCTACGCTGTTTTCTTCGTGTATTGGCATTCCTCTCCTCCTTGTTCCATGCTTAGATACAGTCAATCCTTGATAAAGTCCAAATGGAGTTTTGGCGGGAACGCGGAAAAGTTCACGTCGGTGCATTGTATTATTTTACAAAACTTATGCTTTTTCCAGTGTTAATGTTTAAAATTGGTGGTGTTTTACGCATTAAGCGCTGAATTACGAGCATGAGTGTGGGCAAGTGATATAATGTAGTGAAACGTGGTTTTTCGTGTTGCTTCCAAAACTCCATAGAAGCCTCTAGTAAAGTTGCCACCACTTTAGTAGGGCATGCCTTAGACTGGATTATGACTTAGACTAGACTATGACTACTCTGACTGTGAAAATTACAAAACTTGACACTGGCTAAATACACTATGTGTGGAGCCAAAATATAAGAAAAAAAAAAGTACAAATGTGATCGTTAGGCCCCCACACACGTTTAATTTTATTGATTAATGTCTGGGATAGATTAATTTTATTGATCGTGTAGGGTTGGTCAATGTTATTCGGTTTACAGTATGGAGAAAACATTGACGGAAGTGGTCTCGTCAATTTCATTGATCAATAAAATTGTACGTGTATGGAGGGTGTTAGCCGTCGCAAAAAAAGCCACTCCTCTATTTTATATCTCTCTGCACTACTAACTAGTTGCGAGACTCCAAAACGCAATATGACTTAACAACGTGGACAAAAACAGTAACGCCCAAACAGGAAAAACAAAATGGCGCCTCCTAAAGTACCGAAAAAGCCGCTAAAATCCATGGTGAAACCAATCGAGAAGCCAATAATGAAAACGAAGAAAAAGAAGAAAAACTACGACGGCTTCTCCATTTATATTTACAAGCTGCTTCGGACAATCACCACAGACATAGAGAACATAGGGATTTCTAGAAACGCGATGTATATAATGAACAATTTCGTCAGTGATATGTTGGAGAAAATCGCCGCTGATGCGGGGAGATTGGTTGCACATGGCAAGAAGACTACAATGGGCAGCCGAGATATACAAACTGCTATAAAGCTGCTTGTACCTGGAGAGCTGGCAACACACGCCAATATAGAAGGCTTGAAGGCCATCAGGATGTACTACAAAAGCCAAGAACAAGACAAGCTCATTTGAGTCGTGAATTTGATCAAAAAAATAAATTAGCTATTTGTAAACTATTGTGTTGATTATAAAATTATTTTGAAAAAGGCCCTTTTCAGGGCCGCAATAGTTCATTGTTTCTTAGACAATTGCTTTCTGTTTTTCCGACACTAAAAAGAGGCTTGGTCTCATCCTCCCCGGTGGCGCTGCCCCGGTACCGGGGACGATGACACAAAAAGTGTCATCCTCCCCGGTAGCCTCAACAATGGCGCTCACCGGGGCCGATGAAACAGTAACGGTGTCATCTGCCCCGTTATAGTCGGATCGATGAATTCATCTCGGTGACAGCGGGGCCGATAGGGAGTTATAGTCTGATCATCCCCGGTACGGCCAGTGCTGGTGCTTTTAACGGGGAGGATTACACAATTCTAGTTTCATTAAGCCCAGCATGGAAGGTAGGGTGCTATGATAAAGAATTTGCCTGATAATGTATAAATGAAACGAGTGTTTATAATGAATATAAATGTAATAGAGCAATATAAATATACTATGATTAAAATTAAAATAACGATGATTTAGTAGGGAGACGTAAGACACAGAACAAAACGATAACTAAATAGCTTTTATTAAAATAAACGTATTATTTACCTCTTATTTTTATAATTACAAATAATTATTATGTACCTATCTACATTGACCCTTCTTTATTTAACATTGTTTACATTTAATAACACAGATAGTTGTTTTTTGTGGTAGCTGTTAGTAGTCAAAACTCGTATTAACTTTGAAAGTAAGTAGAAAATAGATTTTCTGTATGATATTGCTATGCTCTGCTAAAAATAATAACGGAATTTATAATTTGTGGTCTACATATAAAATCTCTTCGGGTGTTTATATTTATACCCGCACTGTACAAAATTTATAATCGGATTAAACAATTATACCATACAGTTATGTAATAAGTGAATCTAAGTATGGTGCTTCTTTGTTTCTCTTGTTATTCTTTCGTTATTCCATAAAAACTTGTTTGTCAGTGCGGCATTTAAAAAAAGGGAATAAATACCCAGGTGCTTAACAATACACAGTCATAAAAGTTCAATTTGCATTTATTTTTAGCACTTCACTATTATATAGGTGAGTAATATTTATTTATTTATTTATTGAAGAGAAGATCAACAGCTAATACAATAGATGTTATACAAAGTTAAATTACAAAAAAAAGGCCAATAACAGAACTTCCTTATTACTTATACATGTTATTAATTATATTGACCTTTCTAGCGAATGAGTAATTGTGAAGTGTGAAGTGTAGGGGTGAGCGTATGTATGTGTAATATTTAAATGGAAAAAGATGAAAAAAATGGTTATATTTTAAGAATCGTAAGCTAAATATATATATGAGTTTTGACTACTAACAGCTACCACAAAAAACAACTGGCTGTGTTATTGAATGTAAATAATGTTAAATAAAGATGGGTCAATGTAGATAGGTACAAAATAAGGGAAGGTAATAATTATTTGTAATTGCTTGCTTAATATGTACAATAATTTAATTTTTATTATTTATAAATACGTTCTCTAGTTTTGACTTGTAAGAGTGCTAAAAATAGCCTATTTGCAATAAAGAATTTAAGTTTGAGTTTGGATTACAAAAGTAAGAGGTAAATAACACGTTTATTTTACTAGAAGCTATTTAGTTATAGTTTTGTTCTGTGAACTACGATGTCTGGTTCTATCTACTAAATCATCGTTGTTTTAATTTTAACCTCAGTATATTTTTATTGCTCTATTACATTTATATTCATTTTAAACAGACTCGTTTACTTTATAGATTATTAGGCAAATTCTTTATCATAGCACCCTACCTTACATGCTGGGCTTGATGAAACTAGATTTGTGTAATCCTCCCCGTTAAAAGCACCAGCACTGGCCGTACCGGGGATGATGAGACTTTAATTCTCATCGGCCCCGCTGTCACCGAGATGAATTCATCGATCCGACTATAACGGGGCAGATGACACTTTTACTGTTTCATCGGCCCCGGTGAGCGCCATTGTTGAGGCTACCGGGGAGGATGACACTTTTTGTGTCATCGTCCCCGGTACCGGGGCAGCGCCACCGGGGAGGATGAGACCAAGCCTAAAAAGAGGGTCTCATTCTTAATTTGGTTGTATTATTGATGTTGTTAGCTATAGGAACTCCGTCATTGTCATATAAACCATCATCATCATCATCAACAGCCTGAAGACGTCCACTGCTGAACATAGGCCTCCCCCAGCCACTGAGCAGCTGCTCGCCTCCTGCATCTATCTGCTCCCCGTGGTTTTCAGCAGATCGTCGATCCACCTAGTGGGGGGCCTACGCTGCGTCTTCCGGTTCGTGGTCGCCACTCGAGAACCTTTCTTCCTCATCGGTTGTCAGTTCTACGAGCGACGTGACCTGCTTATTGCCATTTCAACTTACTAATTCTAAGAGCTATATCGGTCACTTTAGTTCTCCTGCGGATCTCCTCGTTCCGGATTTTATCTCGCAGGGAAACACCGAGCATAGGTCTCACCATAGCTCCATTATAAACCGACCGATATTTAGATAGATTGTAACAATCCTTTTTTGTGTAACTGTGATTGTTTCCATAGAAATTTCATCAAAATCTGTATAGTAGTTTGGTTAAATCAAAATAACTGAAAAAAACATGTCATCCAAGTTTTTTCAGTATCAAATAATTGACGATGAAAGTCGCATTAATCCCTTTTTAAAAAGAATAATTACACAACGTACGTTAGAGCTATATAATTATTAGAATAGGTACTTGATTTTTACAGGATTAGGTATAAGGACGTAGACTGTATTTTTTTTTATATTAATGAATGACGTGCCGAGCTAGTCGTTCGCCTGATGTTAAGCGTTACGGCTGCCCATAACAGATTGCAGTATCACTCGGAACTCTATAAAGTTTCGCGTGACACTGCACTGCGCACGTCATCCTGAGACTTCACACAGTCTAGTGACAGATTACTAGACTGTGATCAGATCATAAAGTCTTATTTGCCCAGTAATTTCACTAGCTACAATGCCCTTCAAACCAGAACACAGTAGTGCTTGCACACTACTGCTTGGCGGTAGAATAACTGGCAAAGCGGTGGTACCTACCTAGACAAACTTTGCAGAAAAGTCCTTCCACCTAGTAAACTAGATATTAGATATTAAGTAATAGTTTCAACTCTCTCAGTCGTAAGAAAAAGCACAAAACTTGAAAACCGTTGACAGACACACGGACAAAAAGTCTGAGATAAGTCTTTTAATGGTTCTGTTTCTGATACTGGTACGGAACCCTAAATATTATAACACAAAGATTCAACATTACATTACAAAACCACAAAACAATCTGTTTTATGACAAAACCTCCAAATGCAGAGAAACAAACAATTATTTTATTTATAACTACCCTCCAAATTCAAGATTTTACGACCTGCGATTACCAAGCGGGTATATAACCAGTAAATCTTTCCGCATCAACTCAGTCTTAAGTTGGCGTTGAGAAAATCACAATGGCGCGCACAAAGCAGACCGCTAGAAAATCCACCGGTGGGAAAGCGCCAAGGAAGCAGCTAGCGACTAAAGCGGCTAGAAAAAGCGCTCCCGCTACTGGAGGAGTGAAGAAACCCCATCGATACCGGCCAGGCACCGTCGCTTTACGAGAAATACGGCGTTATCAGAAAAGCACAGAGCTACTGATCAGAAAACTGCCGTTCCAGCGGCTCGTGCGGGAAATAGCGCAGGACTTCAAGTCTGACCTGCGATTTCAGAGCTCAGCGGTTATGGCACTTCAAGAGGCAAGTGAAGCGTACCTTGTAGGGCTCTTTGAAGACACTAACCTCTGCGCCATCCACGCGAAGAGAGTTACCATCATGCCTAAAGATATACAGCTCGCCAGGAGAGTGAGGGGCGAACGTGCGTGATAACTCAAGACGCAAAAGGTTTTAGGTTATACTTAAGTAGTTAAATTAAGTTCTTTTATTTATGAATATGATGCATATTTTGACGAAGCCCTTTTCAGGGCTGCAAACAATTTTAAGTTTCTTGACAATTTATTGCATACACAGTACACAGCAAACTCAGAGACTACTACGAACGAAAGAAATGCGCTTCCCAATTAATAAATTTAATATTAAGCATTTTTGATTTTTTTCTCAGTATTCTACGTAGGTATCTATTTTTTATTTAGGTAAGCAAAGTGAAACCACAAAGTTGAAAGGGCTGATTTTTTAATGTAGAACAATAGGTACCTATCGTTTGTTTTCCAACATGATGGTAAATCAAAATAATAATTTGCATAATCATTTGCAAAAAATGGAATCCGTCGGGAGCCTATAAACTTAGGATGTAAGTACAAAATATTTTATGGGGGGGGTTCGGAGCTAAGTAGGTACCTACTTTGTGGCGTTTGAGTTTGAATAAGTAGATGTTGTTCCAGAAACAAATGAACATATGCAGTCCCGAAAGGGACTTTGTCAAATTCACTCAATCAATCTATCAACTAAGACTGCGAAGAGTTATCCTCTTTCGCAGTCTTCTTTGGCAGCAAGTGTGACTGAATGGACGGCAGCACGCCACCTTGCGAGATCGTCGCTCCGTGCAGCATTCTGTCCAACTCCTCGTCATTTCTGATAGCGAGGAGTATATGTCTTGGAGTAATCCTAGTCTTCTTATTATCTGAAGCCGCCTTTCCAGCCAACTCCAGCACTTCTGCTGCCAAGTACTCCACGGCTGCTGCTAGGAAAATGGCAGCCCCATTCCCAACCCTCGGCGAGTAGTTCCCTTTTCTGAGAAATTTGTGGATTCTTCCGACTGGAAAGCAAAGACCGGCGCGGGAAGATCGAGACTTGTTCTTCTTTGTTACTCTGGACGACATTTTCGTTTTTTGTGATTGTTTGTACAGTTCGAGTGTGAATGTTTAGGGTTAAAAAGCTGTGCGGATGATATGGGCTTTCTTGTCCGCATCTAGTGGGTGGGTGCAACAGCATAAATATTTCGTTTCGTATCCAAACATCAGAAGAATAATTGCCATGACTACTAAACTTTTTTTTTCTTGGTCGTCATCTACAATCGGGGTGTGCACCTTCAACATATCTGTGACGGTTGTGTCATTTTTTTAAGTGTATCTTCCAGTGAGGATATCTCCTATTAACAATAGTTAAGCTCTGTCTGCCTCTTAGGGTGGGGTTTTACATCCGTAGTTAAGGTAAACAATGGTTAAAAACTGCTCTATTCATATGCTCTATATATTCTAACCAAAGGTCAAAATTTGTTAGCATTTTTAACCATATCGATTACATATCGAAGCCACCCTTAGGCAAATGCCTAAGGGTGGCTTTTTTGTTCCGCTTTGTTACCTACTTTTCCTTTTCAGGCGTGGCGGATAGCTTTGGTTAAGGAGCTGTACAGCACGTGTGTTGGCCTTTCCATAGGGTCCACTCCTCCAGTGGACGTAGCTTTCTCGATCCTCTTATCCCGGCAACGGCCCAAGCCGAGGCTCGCACCCCAGGGGTGCCCTTGTGCTAGTTGCCTCCCACTATTGACGGCTGGGCGCCTTAAGCGCCTGCCCTCCCGCCCAGTGACGCTCGGTCGAAAGGTCGGTAGAGACCAACAGCATTAGCCCGTTCAAAAAAAAACAATTGTGTTAGAGTGTCTTCATTTACACATTTAGACTCCTCTTAGAATGTACGTAGTACACATACCTCTTTGATCCTAATATCATTTCCATCTCATGTCAGTCATCTTTACATGACATTTGTTTGTCTTTTTAACAGAATCCTCAAAGGTGTGACATGAGACTATGCTAGATTGAAACGTTTTAATTTAAATTACGTGAATTGGCCTTATCTTTGGTGCACTAGATATAAATAAACGGCGGAAGATTAGGCGGGCCAGTTTTTGATGAGGTGACGTGATGTAAGATGGAGAGAGAAAGAGATCTAATTAATGTCTACGACGTGTGTTTTTACGGTCTGTATTATTTGAGTTGACCTATCAGCTAGGTATTAGCCAAAATTATGTACTTACCTAGAGGTACCTATATTATATATACCTATGTGGTAGGGTAACAGTGTTCTGTGATGATAATGTGATCGCGACGATGTAGCACGCTCGCCTCTGAGAAACCTGTTCAAAACCTCCAGGTAGCACAGGTGGATATATACCAAATATATATTAATTTATTATTGATCCAGTTACATAAAATAGAGGGTAGAATGAAAAAATACAAGTGCGTCTTTTCTTCTAACTTTTGTGTTGTTCATTCTGTTTTTATATACAGCGCCATCTCTTGACAGGTACCTACCTTATACACCTAAAGGTAGATGACGCTAGCGTATATGTAGTTGGAGTGTTTAAAATTCTATGATTTGAAATGTCTAGTAGTATGTTAGCTACTCGATCATAGAGGGCGTTATTGTACATTAGCAAAAAAAACATTATGCACCACAGACTACTTAGGAGATACTACAGACGATGTTCTCGTGGTCCACTCAACTGAATTTGACATTTCTTTTTAGGTAGACTAAGCATTTTCTTATGTTTAAACTACTCTGTGGTTTGAAAGGTTTAAACTATGTACTTACAGCGCCATCTAGAAAAGAAGCGGAAGTAGCGTTTTTTTTAAATAAAAAGCCTCATTTGTTAGAAATCGATAGGGGGAAAAAACCCATCTGCTCAATAACGCAGTCTGATAGAATGGTACCTACCATTGTTTTCTTTCTGTTCCTAAGAAATGCGGAAATTCATATGGTGTAGAAATAATGCAGATTAACTACAAAAACTTGTACTATTATTCTGTGTTTCTATAATCAACATAAAGTTCTGAGTTTTCTAAAACAAACCTACACTTATCCAAGTTTTTAGTATGCTTTGGATTCGTCTATTTGAAAATAAAAAAACGATCATATGGGTAGGTACTTGTTCTGTGTGTGTGTTTTGGGAGCATGGTCCTCGTAGTTCCTGGGTCCCTAGATACAGGGATCCTAGTTAGGGTCCAGGATCTATGTAATATGTGATCGTTAGGCGTTATTTGTTCAATTTATTAGGTAGGTACAAATTCGAAACAACCATCTGACATATATTGATAGTGTTACTTATTCTTAGATTAAATAAATTGTGATGATTGTGATGATTGTTACAACTTTTTATGAACGACCAACTCTTATACTAGGAGGAACCTGTGTTACAAGAGCCAGTCAATACCAGTTGAGATGAATCATGTTTTACCTTATACGCATCTAAAATTATTGTTACAGTTTAAGTTGTCATAATTGATTAATTACAAATAGCGACACTATTTATTTCAGTAACAATAAGATTGTATGGTTTACTTAATTAGGTAGGTGTATTTAAACAAAAAAATATTGTTAACAAGTAGGTACTTTTTTGTATTGTGTGAAATTATAGTGAATTAAACGATGATATAAATATATGACACCGACTTATGATAATGATAACAGTTACTTAAAAATTTTAGCCTTAATAAACACTGAAAACCTACAAAGATAATTTTATTTATTTATTTTTCGATTCAAGCCCACCACCTGGCCATCAGCTGTGTCAGGAAAGTAAATAAAAATACTCAGGTATGGCAGTATAAAAAAAGATTTATTTTTTTACAATTAATCTTAAAACTAATTTATACATGATCATTATTACTATACATATTAACAATAATTACATAACGTTAAGCGCAATTTTTGGTAACATGGTCTAATGCGAAAGTGGCCCAATTCTCCAAGAATAGTAAGCCACCAAATAAGCCGTTATAAATTTAAAAAAAAACGAGGAACAGCTCGGATTCTAGGCTTTTGCTAAGTTGCATTCAATTCCTGCTTCTCAACGAATGTAAAAGTACAAATGTTTCTATTTCGAATAGCTTTCAACGGCTGCGCTCATTTTGATAAAATTTTTCATAAATATTGCTTACTGTACCGATCAAAATAAGATATTTAATATCAGTAAAATTTTTATAGCAGCCGAGAAAACGCATTAATTACAGGCGCACCAACCAACCATTACCAACTTCCGCACGTGTATCACACAACGTTTTTCAGCACATTTGCGAGAAAACAGTAGATATATGAGATATATAATATTTTGTTTGTGTAGATCATAGTAATTAGTAATTTGTACAAAAGATACAGTACAATACAATTATAGGTAATTCATAGCACTTTTAGCAGTTTGAATGTACTTTTTTTTTTTTTTTTACTTGGTTTTTGCCTAAACGAGCATTAAATATTATCTAATAGTTATATATAATAAACTAAATTATTTTACTTATCGATTATTAATATTTAAATGTATGGGTGGTTATATAATTTTAATTATATTAACTATATAAATGCATTATTATTTAGTACTGTCATTTTGTTTAGAGATTTGTTTGTTATAATAATATAATTAAAAAAACTATTGCTTAGATAATAAAATATTAATTTTAGTAGATCTGCATAGTGCTATACCATCATCATCCTCTTTGCCTTTTCCCATTTGTTATTGTGGTCGGCTCCCAATCTAACCTGTAGCGGCGAGCTACCAGAATTACACGAGCGAGTGCCATCTGACCTCGCAACCCATAAGGGACCAGTAACAGGGATGGTTAGATCAGGCGTCTGACTACCCGTAAAGATTGCCATAGATGTTCTTATGACAACCGGGACCGACGGCTTAACGTGCTCTCCGAGGCACGGAGCGATGGCATCGCAAACTGCACATAACTTACTAGATAAGTCATCGGTGCAGGGCCGAGGATCGAACCCGGTGCCGTAAGATTGCGAAGCGCACATGCTACCGCTCGTACCATTATTAGTTAAATTTTGTAATTCTTTTTACGGTGATTTAATAAATTGTTACAATATTATTCTTGATAACAAAAAGAATCTAATTCAGAAATAATAACTATCTAACCAAATTAACTATCAATATCACTAGTAATTAAAGAAGTAAATTCATTTTAACATTACTTAGTCAAATTCATGTGCCAGTCATAAAAAAAATACATTTATAAATAAAATTATAACAGGTAGGTATAACTTAAACATTTTTATATTAATAGGTACATAATGTAGGTCAATTTTCATAACTGTTTCGGATAAATCTTAAATAATGAGATAAATTTAAAAAAAGTAGTAACAAAACTATTTTCGATAATACAAATTATCTATCTCATATTTCAAAACCTTCTTTAATTTTTTTTTTGTAGTTAATCTGTTTTACTTAACTAAATAGATACAGGTGTCCTATAATATATATATAACTAGCTGCGCCCCGCGGTTTCACCCGCGGATAAAAAGTAGCCTATGTGTTAATCCAGTACATTAGCTATCTATATACCAAGTTTCATCCAAATCTGTCCAGCGGTTTGAGCGTGAAGGAGTAACAAACATACACACATACACACAAACACACATACACACATACAAACTTTCAGCTTTATAATATTATTAGTGTGATTAGTGTGATAAGTAATATCGTGGAACAAGTAGAAGAGGAATGCCAATACACCAAGAAAACAGCGTAGATCAGAAATATGCCAAAAAACCGTTTGAAACCTACCCCGCCGTAGATAGCCGTATAGCCCGCTCATTTTGCAGCGCCATCTAGGTTTAAAACGGCATTTTGGCATATTTCTGATCTACGCTTTTTTCTTGGTGTATTGGCGTTCCTCTCCTACTTGTTCCATGGTAATACTAACCAAATATCCTGTATATAGACGCATTACAGTTTATCACAGGCAAAGCCAGATGACGCTAGTAGTCCTTAAAAGATACCCTCTTATTCATAAAAACATTGATCGTTCCTTTAAACTTATGCTATATTACATTTTTCCTCACTAAAAAAGTATTTATTGACTTCGTGTGTAATTAAATAATTTCACCCCACACACCTGATCATGATCAAGTGTTTTTATTAAATATATGTATAATTTTATATGAATAAGAGAGGGATGTTTTTTTTTAATATTTTTTATTTTGATTATAAAAAAGCGCAGACCTCAGTCAGTCTTATTTGTACATGGGGTGGTATAAAAAAAATGCAAAAATGTACTTTTTTTTTACAGTGATTTATCAAAAAGACTCCACTACAAAAGGTTTATGTACTCTGGCAGATGGAATACAAATGTATGATTTTAACGCCATAAAAATTAAACCAAGACTTTTCACTTTTTTTAACGTTATAAAAAACGAAATATGTTTATTTACGTTTTTTTTTTCATGCATAATTTAATATAGTAGGTTTTTTAAAATTTTGTCTATTGTGAGGCTAAATGATGATTTAGCAGAAAGCCAAAAGAAAAAAAAATTACGTCTTTGTTTCGGATTCTTTTTTTATAGCAGCCATTGACACAAGGTTAGCTCGCAAGGTCGCACGTCGATCACCATTTAGCCTCGCATTGTTTTTAACAATAACTTGTCAAATACTGAATATAAAAATCTAATATTTTATAATGAGCTCTTTAGAAGATAACCTCGAAATCGATTTCAAATTTCAGTACCTTCCAAAAATGTAATGTTGACAATTATGTTCTTTTTAACTTAGCCGGTTTATCCGTAGCAATATAATGAAAAAAAAAATAAAAAGAGGAAAAAAGAAAGAAAAAAAAATAAAAAAGAAAAAAAAACAAAAAAAAGAGAAAAGAAAATAATAAAAAAAATAAAATAAAGGAAAGATTTGATTGTTTGTTTGTTTGCATTGAATAGGCTCCGAAACTACTGAACCGATTTGAAAAATTCTTTCACTCTTGGGAAGGTACACTATCCCCGGGTGAAATAGGCTATATTATATTTTCAAAACAATTAGGGATCCTTACTAAAACTCCAATAATGTAACCCAGGGTGTAAAAATTGCCTAAAATATTCTTTACATCGCGTGCGCTGCGAAAGCTATTATACCCGTGCGAAGCCGGGGCGAGCCACTAGTAATTTATAAGTCGATAACCTTCAAGCGTGTGGTCCCGGTTTGCAAATAGCACCACCCCATCTCTTCCCGTGGGTGCCGTAAGAGCCGGCTGAGGGGATATCCAGGGAATGGGCGGCAGCATTCTCTGAGGTACATTAAAATCTTCTGCGATCACCAAGCCGCCTGCCAAGCGTGGTGATTATGGCAAATCCCCCTATAATAAGCGTCCAAAGTGGCGTTTTATGGGGGAGGCCTGTGATCAGCAGTGGACGTCTTCCAGCTGCTGCTGATTATGATGATGGTGATGATGATGATGATGATGATGAACCGTTCAGTCTTTGAAAACTTGTTCCTTAGAATCTATTTTGTGCTCTTGAATCTGCGACGAATTTTCTTACATATTTGATGTAATCCAACATCACTGTTGCGAACGCAGCGTCCAAAATGAACTGCGGGATTTTACCTGAAAAAAAACCATACATTTACTAAAATAAATTATTAAAAAATAAACTATGTAAATCAATGACGTGACGTTCTAGTCGTTCGCCTGATGTTAAGCGTCACGGCTGCCCATAACAGATTGCAGTATCACTCGGAACTCTATAAAGTTTTGCGTGACACTGCACTGCGCACGTCATCCTGAGACTTCACACAGTCTAGTAAGAAGATTACTAGACTGTGAGATCAGATCATAGTCTCATTTGCCCAGTAATTTCACTAGCTACAATGCCCATCAAACCGGAACACAGTAGTGCTGCACACTACTGCTTGGCGGCAGAATAACTGGCAAAGCGGTGGTACCTACCTAGACGAACTTTGCAGAAAAGTCCTACCACTTAGTAAAGCATACTGTATATCATTAAATATTTTTTTTTGTATTGTGTTATTTTGATTTAGCTGTGTACACCAAGGCCCGAAACTAAGCTACAAATTTTCCATTTAAAGGTTGTCTGAGGAGATCGCTTTACGCGACAAGGCCGCCTATTGATTAGTGTAACTTATTTTTTTTTGTACTTTGCTATCTTACGGCGTACAATAAAGTGTTGATATATCTATTTACTAGGTTTCATTGAATTCATATGCATCCTTTGAAACTCTACTCAAATTATACTAATGAAGCGAGTGAATGATTCAATAAGGCGTTTTATTAAAAAAAAGAAATTGTATTTTATGTATGACCCAATAGATGGCGCCAGTTGTGGTTTTACTAAAATCTGTCACTGTCACTGCTTCAAGCATAGACCACAGGTTAGAGGAAATGTGTCACGATACTGACTGTCAACCCTAAACTGTTGCGTTTTATTTTCGTTGCGCGATAGCTCCGCTTTATTTTAGATCATAATATTAACGTTTATCTGTCTCGCAGTTCTGCTGCACTTCAATTTACTTAAGAAGAATGCACCACAGACTACTTAGGAGATACTACGGACAATGTGCTCGTGGTCCACTCAACTGAACTTGCACAACTAAACGGCTGGACGGATTTGGATGAAACTTAGCACACTGATTGCTCACGCAACCGAGACCAACATTGGATACTTTTTATCCAGGCAAATTAAAAATTTCCGCGGGAAAACAAGTAAAAACTTTTGAAGTCCTTACGATATTGTAATACCTTTTAAATCGCAGCACATGAGCCATTGGAACGTGGTGTGTTCTTCTATCTTCCCGCCAGGTGACGTCACAGTCTTCGGCTTCAGTAACCAGCAACCCACTTTATTGTGACCTCTGGAAACAAAGAAAAATGATACTTGTTAAGTTTTAGATTGGGAAAAATGCTTTTTTGACCAAATAAATAGTAAAAAAACCCCGACTGCAAAAAAGACGATTTAAAAGTAATGCACTTCTTCTTCTCGTGTAGGCAAGTGGTCAGCCCTGGCGTCAGAATGTTTAAGCCGCCCAAAGCTTCCGACTTGGCTTAACGACTATTGTCTTACGACAACAGCCGAGACTTGCTTAACTTGCCCTCCGAAGCTCCCAATCTAACCTGTAGCGGCGAATTACACGAGCGACTGCCATCTGACCTCGCAACCCATAAGGAACCAGAAACAGGGATGGTTAGACCAGGTGTCAGATTCTATCAGGCGTCTGACTACCCGTAACGATTGCCATAGATGTTCTTTTGACAACCGGGACCGACGGCTTAACGTGCTCTCCGAGGCACGGAGCGATGGCATCGCAAACTGCACATAACTTACTAGATAAGTCATTGGTGCAGGGCCGAGGATCGAACCCGGTGCCGTAAGATTGCGAAGCGCACGTGCTACCGCTCGGCCACCATCGCTCACAAAAAAACAAAACCCATTATAGTACTCAATTAATATGTTTACCACCGATTTAATAGCCTAGCTGATTATTTTCATGAAGTAGGTTAAAAATGAATGCAATAATCGAAAGAATATGTAAAATCAGTAAATAAACCAAGGAGCAGCTTTTAAAGTTCTTTCATCGCCTGTCCCTTTCTCGCAAAACCGGGAGAGATTCCCCACAGTTACTATGAAAACGCACGTTGTGAAGTCACGCGCCAAGGAATAAGTATGTAAAGCTACCACAGCTTAGTAATGAGGTACTACGAAGGACCATACACTGACGTCACTGCATGTTTTAGCTGTCTCTTTCTATTCCTGTATTTTACAATGCTTGTAACTTTGTCATTTTTTGAGATATTTACTTTTTGTTTTCACGACTGTTTAATTTTTGAGGAATATTATAAATTTATGCAATACAAAAATAGCAGGACACTAGCCTATGATGAAATCACGTTAATAGCCCACGTAGTAATGATAGCGGCTTTATCATCTGATAAATTCATAGTCTAGGTAACCTTTATCGTAAAATCGGATTGCGTTTGATGGATTTAGGTTAATCGCTTAATTACTTGTTACAAAATTGCTTCATTATTTTATAACTAAGCGCATAATCTATACAAGTATTATCAAAAACTAGCTGATAAACATTATTAGAAACTAGCCGACCCGCCCCGGCTTCGCATGGGTTTTTTAGTTTTACGCCTTATCTCAGCCTGGAGGATAGAAGTGGCTTTGGACCTAATAGGTACTGAAGATGAATGTCTCTGATTTCTGAACCACAAAACCGACGACCTTGTAATATTTACGGGACAATATTTAAAGTACCCCCTTTCTAACAAAAGAAGAATGCAATGAATTTCATGAATGAAATCGTACCACGCGTTAATGCATTACAACTAAGTACATATTTTTACTTTCATCCCGTCTCCTGAGGGAACCGTATTTCGGGATTAAAAGTATCCTATAGCCTACCTCGTAATATGAACTCAAATCATGTCAAGTTTCATTTGAATCCATTCAGTAGTTTCGGTGTGATGCTCAGCCAACATACAGACAGACAGGCAGACAAAAATGAAAAAACTATAGTTTTTGGTTTTGGCTTTAGTATCAATTATAGAGAGCCCTCCAACAAAAATTTTCAAAATATCTTTAATGTACAGAATTGACCCTGTTACAGTTTTATTTTATTATAAGTATAGATATAGATTAGCTGACCTGCCATAACTTCGCACGGATTGATCTTTACGCGTTAATGCGTAAGTATGACGTACCTACCGCAACACGTTTGGGTATGTTCTAGTCTTCTAGAGAGATAAGTACGAACTTAAGAGCTGCCAACACACGTTGTGAAGTCACGTGCCAAAGAGACTGTACGTAAAGCTACCACAGCTTAGTAATGAGGCATTATGAAGGAGCAAGAGTGACGTCACCGCATGTTTGAGCTGTCTCTTTCTATTCCTCTATTTTAAAATGCTTGTAACTTTGTAATTTTTTGCGATATTTAATTTTTGTTTTCATGACTATTTATTTTTTGAGGAATAATATTATCGTATGCAATAAAAAAATAGCAGGACACTAGCCTATTATAATCCCTGACTCACATGACCAAATCTCTAAACCATCCTATAATTATAATCCCCGACTCACCTGGCCAAATCTCTAAACCATCCTATAATTATAATCCCCGACTCACCTGGCCAAATCTCTAAACCATCCTATAATTATAATCCCCGACTCACCTGACCAAATCTCTAAACCTTCTATAATTATCATCCCCGACTCACCTGGCCAAATCTCTAAACCATCTATAATTATAATCCCTGACTCACCTGGCCAAATCTCTAAACCTTCTATAATTATCATCCCCGACTCACCTGACCAAATCTCTAAACCATCTATAATTATAATCCCTGACTCATCTGACCAAATCTCTAAACCTTCTATAATTATCATCCCCGACTCACCTGGCCAAATCTCTAAACCATCTATAATTATAATCCCTGACTCACCTGGCCAAATCTCTAAACCTTCTATAATTATCATCCCCGACTCACCTGACCAAATCTCTAAACCATCTATAATTATAATCCCTGACTCACCTGACCAAATCTCTAACCCAAACACAGCAATTATAATTCTTAACTCACCTGACCAGTTCTCTAACGGGTGGGTACCCAGGCACGGTGACGCTGACACCGCTGCTAATGAACGCGTACGGTACTTGCGACATGTCGCACGGCGTACCGTCGCGCGACAGCGGCGTCGTGCGACGGAGGATTATGAAGTCGCGCGGCGCTATGATACCGCGCCCGCCACCTGCCGTCACTTGGTACGAGAGGTCGGTGCCGCTGTCTATTTGCTACAACATAATAGAAAACTATTTATTTTAAATACATTTTAATAAAGATATTATAGTTCTTAATATCTTTATAGATATACCTGAAGTGTGGTTTACACTTAAAAATCAATCCATGATAAAAACATTTTTGTTCAGGATTATTTTTAATTCCCCTAGGAGCCGTCCATTAATCACGCGAGGCGTTAAAGTGGGAGGGCGTCGAGCTGAATCTCATTCAATATCACGTGTGGGTCTTGGTAAGTGTCACGCATTTTATTAATTTCCGTAAGAATCCATGTAAGGCAGCGAGAAAACTGGGTTGAATTAAGTAAAAACATGTTTATCCGCTGCAATGTGGCTAACTCCTACACAGTTTTAATATTTATAGCGATTATGCCAAGCCATGGAACGCCACGAAGTAGCACAGTAGCCCTTCGATTGTTTAGACGCCACCACCACGATCAGCCGAGTAAAAAAAAACTCACGTGAGATTAGGGTAAGAGGTCGAGCCAAATCTCACGACATCTCACCAATAGTGAGGATCGAAATTATCTCACGGAATTAATGGACGCTCCCTAAGCAGGACCTTTCTGCAAAGTTCGTCTAGGTAGGTACCACCGCTTTGTCAGCTGTTATTCTGCCGCCAAGCAGTAGTGTGCAAACACTACTGTGTTCCGGTTTTAAGGGCATTGCAGCTAAATTAAAATTCGTGACATTGTCTCTTCTAATGTAATTTCTAATTATATTTCTAGGATGGCGTGCGGAATGCAATGCCGTGCAAGACTTATAATTTAAGAATTCTGAGTGATACTGTAACCTATTATCGATTACAAACCACCTTCTGCAATACTGTGCACTAATTTGCTCAGACCTAATATTTAAGCGCTCGAGTGTTACTCGCACCACAATAGTGCAGTTTTAACTGTGTCTTCAAGGCCAGAATGCAGTACCTTTTAGATTTACGTGCTCCATCTTCAGCCACACCGGCGCTTACCATCAAGCAAGTTGGTGGACAAACGTAAACCAATTACAGCTAAAAAATTGTTTATCTCTTATTAATGCAAATTAGTGGAATCGGAAAGCATAAATGCGGAACCAAGTGACACAATGAATAAATACCTTGATAAGTTCGCTCTTCAATATTGTGGGGTTCCACTCGGGTAGTCTTGTGAGATTGTCTTTGAACTCTTGGTATATGAACGTAGCTGGACACTCTACTGTACCCTGCAATAAGGATCAAATTTAATTTTTATTCAGCCAGTCACTTCCTCCCTTCTCTAGTTGGCAAGTGGTCGGTTTGTGTAAGCTGGCCGAAAGCTTAGCTTAACTACTGTCGGCATAAGATGCGTACTGCTATCTCCTTCTACGCACGGCAAATGTGTGCGTTGCACCTAAACGAGCTACGAGAAGCTAGTTCCATGTCTCCCTTCTTCTATTTACATGAATGGTGGCCAACGTACAAAATAATAATTACTGACCAATTTATAATTGGTGACCCACACCCACATACATAATTACTGACTCAAATAATTAATTACTGATTTAAATACAAATTACTGACTCACACAGTCATAATAATTGACTCACATACATAGTTATTGAAGTGGCAGTGGGCAGGCCACATCGCTCGTAGAACTGACAACCGATGGGGAAGAAAGGTTCTCGAGTGGCGATCACAAACCAGAAGACGCAGCGTAGGCAGCAGCGTAGGCGCCACTCAGTGGACCGACGATCTGGTGAAAACCGCGGGGAGCCGATGGATGCAGGAGGCAAACAGCCGCTCCAAGTGGCGTTCTTTGGTGGAGGCCTATGTTCAGCAGTGGACGTCTTCAGGCTGATGATGATGATACATAATTATTGAGCTACATACATAATCATAGACTCACATAACTAATCTAAACACATTACTAAAAGTCAGTACTTACCGTAAATCTATAAACCTTCCCGTATTCAGTCTGTTTTGATTCCACAATGTCTCCTTTCTGTGAACCCCGTTTCTCCACGGCCCAGTTGGAAAGGGTGATGATCCGCCAAGCGTTATGCATGCTCTCGTCCGCCATCAACTTGTATTCGTCTATCTGTTGACAAGATTACGAGCATAGTATTAAGGGCTTGTGCAAGGCCCGCGCCAATTCAAGCCAAAGCCACAGAATAGATATATAGTACTAAGGGTGGATTTGACCTAACTTAGATTTATGCGCGAGTAACTATACCAGCATAACTCTATTCTACGATCTTAAAATAGAATAACTCATTAGTCGTATTACCATGTAATACAAAGTATAGTATACTTATACGCGAATAGCGGAGTGAACGATGAACGAAACTATTACCCAGCTAACAATTATTGTTCTACAACGCCAAGGTATTCAAGCTTAAGTCATATCAACTCAACTTTGTCGTATTATAGTGCAGGTAAGTAAAAGTTGGAATTATATGGCGCGCTGCCGCCATTAAAATATTCTCGGAATAGTATATTATTCCACCAAAAACGGTAGTATAAGCTATTATTCTCGAATAGGCTTGAGTGTAGATGGTAAAATGTGAAATTGGTTTACTCTCGGATAACTGGCGATTTATTCTAAGTATAACCCTTACTCTCGTTTGGTCGAATCCACCCTAAGCCAATGCGGGGATGAGTCGGGAGGCTGAGCGGCAGGGGCGGTCTAAGTTAGAATGGTTCCCCTTAAAACTGGTAACCCTTAAGGCGCACCCACGCCCTCCTGGCAATGTCATCCACGCGCCAACAGAGCCTTGTAGCACTTTACCTCTCATTTTTTATGTAATTTGAATGACGTGATGAGCTAGTCGTTCGCCTAGCTAGCTCATCACGTCAACCACGTCGTCACGTTGCTATAGTGATGTTAAGTGTCACGGCTGCCCATAACAGTTTTGCAGTATCACTCGGAACTCTAAATTATAAAGTATCGCGTGACACTGCAGTGCGCACAGCACGTTATTAATATAATTACAAGAACGTGAGAGTAAATGAAGATTTAAGCAGGAATCCAGAAGAAAAAAAACTGAACGCCTTTGTTTTGGATTCTTTTTTAGGGTTCCGTACCCAAAGGGTAAAACGGACCCTACTGCTAAGGCTCCGGTGTCAGGCAGGCAGCTGTTGGGCATGATTAGTGTATCTCATGAACCGTGATAGACAGTTGAAATTTTCACACATGATGTATTTCTGTTGCCACTATAACAAATACTAAAAAACAGAATAAAATAAATATTTAAGAGGGCTGCCATACAACAAACGTGATTTTTTTGCCGTATTTATAGATAATGGTGCAGAACCCTTCGTGCGCGAGTCCGACTCGCACTTGTTTATTTATGGCAGTCATTGACCACGGATTGGAGAAAAAAAAAAACAATACTCTGCGTCATTGACACAAATTAGACGTCACACGTGATCTTGATAAACACTGAATGTAAAAAATCTGATATTTTTTAATTATGCGCTCTTTGAGGATAACCTCGACATCGTTTTCAAATTACGAACCTTCAAAAAAATGAATAATATATAAATAAATATGTGTGGACATTTCACACAGCGCCATCTAGCCCCAAACTAAGCATAGCTTGTACTATGGGAACCAGATAACTGATACAATACTTAGATACTTTTTGTTTGTCAATACATACATAGAATACAATACAACACCCAGACACAGAACAAACTTCGATGATCATCACACAAATGTTTGTCCTGGATTGGAATCGAACCCACAACCTATCAGAAGGCAGAGCTACTACCAACTGAGCTAACAGGCCAGTCAAAATGAAATGCTGTCATTTTATTAGTCTGTGTAGATATATTTATATTCTGCATCATCGCCGCGTCTACAGACACCCACGTACTTGGCAGACGGCAAATCTATACCTATATATACCCTGCGATGAAATATAGGGTAGATCCACGATCGCCGCCTCGAAAACGGCACCGTTTAAACAAGGCATATGCCTTGTTTTTGCTCTCAGTCGCGTGTGACCGCGCCTAATGAAAGTGATGTAGCTCATATTATTGTTTTACAACGCTATTACAGAAAATGATACAACCGCGTGTGGACTATTTTATATTAGCTGTAGAGGTATATATATCTGTTTATGTAAGCATTGGCGCGGGGACACTTTTGTGTTTGGGGTTTGATTTTTACAGACTGTGTATCTACCATATCGTTATTTTGTAGGTATAGCTACGTACCTGGTTTTAACCTCGTCACGGTCGATCAATCAATTACCTAAATCTTATCTACCGGATGTTGATTTGCATTGTCTCCATATTTTTAGAATCCATTGTACTGTGTATATTTAATCATATAAAAATAAAATTTAAATTCTACATTTATTTAGTAGCCGAATATTTGATAAACCATTTTTGTCGTGAATCACAAGTAGCCTCAACTTCGTTTCGGCTAGGACAATAGTAGGACCCCACGCGATGACTCAGTTTAAAGTAAACACTTTTTGTCTCATCATTAGTCCATTGACCGCCCGCGTTTTTGTTCCGCCCATTGTACCTATCTTATTATGTGATTCTCATTTCTATGTTATTATTATTTTGGTGTCAATAAAGAGTTATTGTATTGTATTGTAGTCAAAACATCATAAAAACATTGTTAGAAAATTGCTACATCGAGGAAGGTCCTATTGTCTAATTACCTACAGGGTTCAGGTATTCGGTCTTATTGTTTTGGCTATGTGCGCGGGGTGCAGTAAACAACCCATGGTAGCTATGACTTAATCTGTGTCAGCAGCTTGCCACTGGGGCGTTACAGTATTTACAAAATTATGTACTTACAAGTTACGTTACCCTAAGATACTGCTCAAAGTGTCCTCCTTCGTTTTCGATGCACAAGTGAGCGCGACGTCTTAGGTTTCGTGATAGTTTTTTTAGCACATTCACGTTTAGTCTCACATGATCAAATGCAGCAATGATTTTTTCTTTTAATTGCACAGCACTAGTAATTTCGTTCGTGTAAACTAGTCTTTTTATTTCACCCCATAAAAAAAAATCACATGGGGTCATGTCCGGAGATCGTGGGGGCCAGGGTACTGGACCACCACGTCCAATCCACTGGCTTCTGAACACTTCACTTAAAAAATCGCGCACTTGGCGTCCATAATGAGGTGGAGCTCCATCCTGTTGGAAAAACAGGTTTCGTTGAAAGGCCAGTGGTACATCGTCGAGCATCTCGTCAACAACGTGATGCAGAAGCTCCAAGTAACTGGAGCTGGTTAGATGACCTTCGATGATGTATGGACCTAGCACATGCTCTCCAATAATGCCACCCCAGACATTAATACTAAAACGATGCTGAAACGAATCGTTCTTGGTTTTATGCGGGTTATGGTCGCGATGTGCCCACCAGTGCTCGTTGTGAATGTTGTAAATCCCCACACGTGAAAACATGCATTCATCGGTCCACAAAATGTTCACATCCCTGTTTTGTAAAATCCAGTGAGAAAAAGCTATGCGTGAGGCATTATCTTGTGGATGCAGTTCATGGACTCTCTGAAAATGAAACGGATGCTGAAGTTCTCGTTTCAGTAGCCGCCATACAGTTGTGTGGTGGACGTTGAAGCGCCGCCCAGCATCACGGGTGCTAGCACGTGGGTCCTCTTCAAAAAAGTCCAAGATCTCTTCTTGAAGGCCGGCCGAGAGACCTACACTTCCACGAGCGCGAGCGTGACGAGGGACTTGGAATTGTCCATAATCCCTTAGTCTCTGTGTGGCACCCAGCATCACTTCACGTGTTGGAACATGGCTGTTCGGAAACTGATCGCGAAACATTTGCACAGACTGTGTTAAGCTGTTTCCGCTGATAGCATACAAACGTACCATCTCCACAAGCTCAACATTTGTAAAGTGTTCCATTTTTGTTACGCGATCGTAAGCAAAGTAGGTGCCTACGCAAATTCGGCGCGGCGCCGGTGGCGGGCAAGTGACTGATCGGTCGCTGCATCTGCACGCGTGACATAAGTGCGCTGCGCGGGCGCGGGCGGGTGAGAGAGGGCACCCCGCAGCCCGCCCGCGTGGCTAGTACAAACAGCGGTGGGGCCGGTGCAGCGGCGAGCGTTTGTAGAACTTTGCCGAAAGTGGCGGGTGCCTTTGTGTGTTGTCGGCGCGATAGTTTATGACTCTGCGCTCGCACTGGTTGACTTTATAAAATCATGTTGTTTGTTAAATGAGAACGCACACACGTGCTGTTTTATTTTTGTGCAATGTTTTTTTTATAAAGTGTAAATTTTAGGTATTTATTTTTTCATTGATTCGTGTTCTATAAGTGTAGCATACCTACCTCTGTAAACATGGAGACAATGCAAATCAACATCCTGTATAATAAAACTGTAACAGGGGCAATTCTGTACATTAAAGATATTTTGAATTTGTTGGAGGGCTCTCTATAATCGATACTAAAGCCAAAACTATAATTTTTTTCATGTCTGTCTGTAGCTTGGCTGAGCATCACGCAGAAACTACTGAATGGATTCAAATGAAACTTGCCAAGATTTGAGTTCATATTACGAGGTAGGCTATAGGACACTTTTAATCCCGAAATTCAGCACGGTTCCCGCGGGAGAGGGGATGAAAGTAAAAATATGTAGTTATTTGTAATTCGTTAACGCGTGGTCCGATTTCATCCATTCTTTTATTGTTGAAAAGAGGGTGTTTTAAATATTGTCCCGTAAATGTTTCAAGATGGTCGGTTTTGTGGTTCAGAAATCACAGACATTCAACCTTCAGTATTAGGTCCAAAGCCACTCTAATCCTGTACTATGGGAAAAAGAGAAGGAGAGGGAAAAAGATAAGGGAAAAGGATGAATGCATGAAACGGTGAAAGGAGGCAGGTGCGGCACCTGCCTTGTTTCACCGTTTCATGCATTCATGCTTTTCCCTTATCTTTTTCCCTATTCCTTCTCTCTTCCTTTAGACTGAGATAAGGCGTAAAGCTAATTAACCCGTGCGAAGCCGGGGCGGGTCAGCTAGTCGTATATAGTTTCTATTTGGAGCGAGTGTGGCACGGCGGTAACCCGTGCGACTTTCAAACCCACGGACCCGGGTTCAATTCCCGCTCAGCCCTGCACCAATAACATTTCGGATAATGTGCAAAATTCACACTCGGTCTTACAACGGTGAAGAAAACATCGTGAGGAGACCGGCGGCATGTTTTTTTATATGAGAATGAATGACGTGACGAGCTAGTCGTTCACCTGATGTTCAGCGACACTGCCGCCCATAACAGTTGCAGTGTCAATTGGAACTTTAAAATAATAAAGTTTCGCGTGACACTGCACTGCGCAGTGCGCACGTCATCCTGACACATCACATCAGGTCGTAAAGTCTCATTTGCCCAGTAATTTCACTAGCTACAATGCCTTTCAAAGCGGAACACAGCAGTGCTTGCACACTACTGCTTGGCGGCAGAATAACTGGCACAGCGGTGGTACCTACCTAGACGAACTTTGCAGAAAAGCCCTACCACCTAGTAGAAAAGTCCTACCACCTATTTCCATTCATTTCATTTCCACTTACTATATGTCACTCTTAGGAATCTTTTTTTTGTTATTGTTTATAGGCAACGCATTTGACCACTGTCTCACCTGATGGAAAGCGATGACGCGGCCTACGATGGTACATGCTTGCCTAGAAGATACCTGTTCACTCTCGACTTGAAGACTCCCAGATCATAGTTAGCTGGAAACAAGGACGCCGGCAAGGTGTTCCGCTCATTGGCTGTTCGCACTATAAAGTGCATAGCAAAACGCTTAGTGCGGTTTGAGTGAATTTCAGCCATATATGGGTGCCGTGTTTTCGTACACCTTGATCTCCGGTGAAAGAAGGGAGATGGAGGAATAAGATCGTGTAATTCCTTCGCACACTCTCCAAAATACGGTCTATAAAAAACCGATAAACTGGCAACTTTACGTCGGTGCTCTAAACTGTGGAGCCTAGCTTCCACCAACGCATCATTACCAATGAGTCTTTTGGCCGTCTCTGAATACAGTCCAAGGCTTCGGGCTGGAGCTGGCTTTAGCGCTGTTCGAATCAGCGCCAAAGTGGCGAAAATCAATTGCCTTCAGTCTATAGTCTACTAGATTGAAGGACTTTTTTGCAAAGTTCGTCTAGGTAGGTACCACCGCTTTGCCAGTTATTCTGCCGCTAAGCAGTAGTGTGCAACTACTGTGTTCCGGTTTGAAGGGCACTGTAGCAAGTGAAATTACTGGGCAAATGAGACTTTATGATCTGATCACTCAGTCTAGTAATCTGATTACTAGACTGTGTGATGTCTCAGGATGACGTGCGCAGTGCAGTGTCACGCGAAACTTTATTGTTTTAAAGATCCGAGTGATACTGCAACTGTTATGGGCGGCCGTGTAGCTTAACATCAGGTGAACCACTAGCTCGTCACGTCATTCGATCGCATAAAAAAAAATTTTTTCTTAGATACAGTCCAGCGTATTAGTACAATAGGAGTCAGTTGGGATGACGACAAAGAGTATATAATACCTATCGGACGCGATGATATAATTTCAGTAAATAATATGATAAACAAAGAGCAGGTTAAATACATACAAAGAATTCAATTATAACTATACTTTATAGTAAAGACAATAAAGTATTTATGTCGAATGCAGCTGCTTATCGTATGGAGTACAAAGTTCAGTATGAGTAAGACATTGCGAGCAAGTATCAAATTACTCTTCTAACCTTATTGACCGAAAGCGAACAGAGATATTTAACAAGTTGCTATCCCAAGCAGGGGCATTATGTAACACATTTAAATATGCTAACTAAGGGTGGGTTTTTTGGTCTATAGTTAAGGTAACCAATGGTTAAAAACTATAGGTTCGATAGTCATTGAGGTAGGATACACACTGATAGTTCACTTATCCAACCTAGCCAATAAATCCAAGAGATACAGATTAATTTGTAAAGGAAAAATTCGAATCACGAGCGGGACTTGAACCCGCACCCATCCGTCCCTAAAGCCGGGACATGCTTTACTGACAAGTGGTCTCATGTCCGAATTTTATCCTTCACCTTTTACAACCAACTTACGGGGTTGGCAGCGACATCCATTGAGAAATTCTTAAGAATTATCCCAACCAGCACGGTCAAGTTACATCAACTCAAATGCTGTAAAGATAACGCCTCCCAAATGGCCGATGGGACGGATTTAGGGACGGATGGGTCAAGGGGACCCAAGGGTTGGGGTTCAAGTCCCGCTCGTGATTCGAATTTTTCCTTTACAAATTAATCTGTAGATTACGCTGAGCAGGCGATACTGCTATAAAAATCATAAATATTAAATCCAAGAGATGTTCATCGGAAACGGAAAGTCGAGATCGATGGCAGCAAAGTCAAAGCACGGGCTACTTGTAGATTACGAATCAACTCAATAATACCGGTCCGGAGCTTTGGCGGTAACGCGGAAAAGTTCACGTCGTTGCATTGCATTATTTTTCAAAACTTGTGCTTTTCCCAGTGTTAATGTTTAAAATTGGTGGTGTTGTGGGTAAGTGATATAATGTGGTGAAACTTGGTTTTTCGTGTTGCTTCCAAAATTCCATAGAAGTTTCTAGTAAAACTGCACTTTACTATGGCATGACTTAGATTGGACTATGACTACCCAGACTGTGACTAAGACTTGACTTTACGTGAAATATTCTATAACACGATGAAAAATTACAATACTTGACACTGCCTAAATACACTATGAAACAAAATAGGAGCCAAAATATAAAAAAAAATACCGATCCGCACAAAATAGTTCGACACGGACAGGCCCATCATATTTTGGTGACTCCTGCCCTACGCCTTAAGATGCTGATCACTGTGATCACTTACCGTCAACCACTCAGCCTTGGGCTCTTTGACATTATCTCTGTTGAACACAAACTTCATCCATTTAGCAACTGTAGAACCAATCCCATTTAGAATTGTATCATATTCATCTTCTGTCTTCGCATCTTCTATCTCCTTTATCTGATTCTGGACGGCGTGTTCGTTGAAGGTCTCCTCCTTTGGGTCGGTAGACGGCAGCGTTTGGGTTGACGACGCCATTTTAGCACTTTTCTTGCGCGAGTTTAGCAAGTTTTTTGTCGTTTGGCACGTTTTTTGTCGATTTAGCACGTTTTTTTTATAGTTTAGCAGTTTTTGTGTTGTTGGCACTTTGTTTTGTTTAGCATTAGCTTTTTGGAGTATTCGTTTTTTTGTAAATGTGATAAACCGGTTTTAAGTCAAGAACGTATTAGTTACTGAAAATAATTTTTTTAAATCACTTATATTTTTTCCTAAGATTATTGTGTTTTTTATTTATCACTGTATATACTTTAATTACTATAAGTAGAATCCTAACTAAGATTCATTTATTAGGCATCTAATTAAGTATAGTAAAAAATTAATACAGAGTAAGTTACAATGAACCACTCACACTCCACAGTGTGACTGTGAAGTGTGATTCATCATCATCATTAACAGCCTGAAGACGTCCACTGCTGAACATAGGCCTCCCCCAGAGCACGCCACCTTGAGCGGCTGCTCGCCTCCTGCATCCATCGGCTCCCCGCGGCTTTCACCAGGTCGTCGGTCCACCGAGTGGGGGGCCGGCCTACGCTGCGTCTTCCGGTTCGTGGTCGCCACTCGAGAACCTTTCTTCCCTATCGGTTGTCAGTTCTACGAGCGATGTGGCCTGCCCATTGCCACTTCAACTTACTAACTCTAAGAGCTATATCGGTCACTTTAGTTCTCCTGCGGATCTCCTCGTTCCGGAGCTTATCTCGCAGGGAAACACCGAGCATAGCTCGCTCCATAGCGAAGTGCATAGAGCATAGTGAAGTGTGATTGGTTCATTGTAACTTTCTCTGTATTTTTTTTTAGTGTGAAGTTTTTACTAATAAATACGAAAGTGTGTGTGCGTGTTCCCTCTTCACACCCAAGGGCTGCACTGATTACAATGACATTTTAAATGGATATAGCTTATACACTGGATTAATATAATTATAGCATACCTATCTACATTCCCGAAAGGGGGGGGACTGCGACCATGATGAGCCTTACTTGAAACTGCGTGTTTCCAAACCTCCATACTAAAAAATAAATCCACTCACAAAAATGCACGTGCGATCGCTACGAGAGATAACAAGAAATAAATTCATTTCTAAACACAGGTAAGTGCATTCGGTAATAAAATAGAAAGGTAATTTTGTGATTCGGTCAAGGACCCAGCTGCGCTAGGGCTACCTTCGAACGTAAACTTTACATGGCATTTCTTCAATGAAAAACTATTGATTTAGATAAGTCGTAGAAGAAACATTGTCTACCTTGGAGAGTAGATTTACCCCCTTTCAGGATAATATACCAATTCAAGCTGTGATGTGTGCTGTGATTTCTTTTAGAAAATGCAACTTAAGCTTTCTTATGATTACGTTACGTCTCAATTCACAACTAGAAGTCTTTGTTCACAACTACTAAATCAATTTCGATGTAGTTGTCACCGTTGACTAAATATATTAAATTTATCGTTATTTTGACTTAATAACGCGACTGCGAGATAAGCTCCGGAACGAGGAGATCCGCAGGAGAACTAAAGTGACCGATATAGCTCTTAGAGTTAGTAAGTTGAAGTGGCAATGGGCAGGCCACATCGCTCGTAGAACTGACAACCGATGGGGAAGAAAGGTTCTCGAGTGGCGACCACGAACCGGAAGACGCAGCGTAGGCCGGCCCCCCACTCGGTGGACCGACGACCTGGTGAAAGCCGCGGGGAGCCGATGGATGCAGGAGGCGAGCAGCCGCTCAAGGTGGCGTGCTCTGGGGGAGGCCTATGTTCAGCAGTGGACGTCTTCAGGCTGTTAATGATGATGAAGATGAACGCGACGGTTCTCAAATCGGCAGGATGGGCTTTTTGAACCCGCGACCAAATAGAGGGGTGTTATAAGTTTAACGTGTGATAGAGAACTTCTTTTGAAACTCATTTATTTTATATGCTTGCTGTATTTGCATAAATAAAAAATGGATAGATAGGTATTTTAAGTTTGCTGTTTTTTTTTACTTGTAATGTGCTAAAATAAGCCTATCTATATACTTATATAAAAACTGTAACTGGACTAAATCTGTATATTGAATTTTTTTTTAAATTTTGACTGGATTACACTTCTTTATAGATACAGAAATGGAGACAATTTATTTTTTTATTTTTTGTGTGTCAGTTGTCTGTCTGTCTGTCTCTTTGGACACGCATCACGCTGGAACTACGGAACAGATTTCGCTGAAATTTGGTATGGTAATAGCTAATATTTCAGAATAACATTTCGGATACTTTTTGTTTTCTAAAACGGCCAAGTGCGGGTTGCACGAGAAACATGTATGTAATTTTGATGCAAGATCCATTCATCCTTTTCCCCTATCGTATAGTATTATATTATCTATGCCCTATCTTTTTCTTTTTGGATTCCCTCTTACCCATAAACAGGGTTAAGGCGTAAAGCTAATTAACCCGTGCGAAGCCGGGGCGACTCAACTAGTTTGCAATAAATGGTTTGAGTTTGTGAATCTGTGTGTCTGCATCGTAGCTACCAAATGGATGAATTATTTTGATGAAATTTCTATAAGACCAATTTAAAAGTATATCCTTTCAAATAAAAAAAGAATTTATCACATCAGTTTGTAAATGACGGAGATATAAAAGGTAACAATTTAAAACACACACATACTTTATATTTTACACACCCCCCATATTGACAGCCTCTGTGGTGTGGTGGTTGAGCAGGTCGGCTCCTAGCCCGGAGGAGGCGGGTTCGATTCCCGCGACAGGATAAGTATTTGTGCACAGAAAAAAGTACAAATGCTTGTTCTGTGTCTGGGTGTTGTGGGAGCATGGTTCTCGTAGTTCCTGGGTCCCTCCCTAGATACAGGGAATCCTGGTTAGGGTCCACGATCTATGTATGTGATCGTTATTTATTTTATTTATTTATTTTTAAAAAACCAACTGAGAACCTCCTCTTAGAAGTCGGTTGTTCGTAAATGTAAATAATGTAATCAGAGACAAAGGACTCAGTATAACTTATTACTTAATCTAATTAGCAATAAATGAAGTTAAGTTTACTTATAGTAATTAAAACTATTAACACTTTCACCATAGACTTCCTATGTAATTAGGGCGAATTCTGTTCACTTTAAAAAAATCTTATTTCGAAAGTTGTATCCAAATTTTTCAAACAGATTTTGTGTCGATGTATTTAAAATATTATTGTTACGATTAACACGTGCGCACTCGGTACGATTCAGTGAACGACTGGGGCTGCGCTATCATTACGGTTCAAGGATTTAACAGATATTCCCAACCTTTTGTTATGAGGGGCCGTAAGGTGGACTGGCTTAAGTGGGCCGCATCAGATATGATTAATTAAGAGTTGCGATGAATTTGACGCAACAAACGATTAATAACTGCTGCATAATTACAATGATTACATAAAAAATGCAACATAACAGGGTCCAAATCGTTACATTCTTATGAGCTAAAAACAATGAATAAAAACACAATACAATACAACAATATAAAAAGAGAGAAAAAAGATGTAAACATTATACAGTGTGCTGCTCAGAGAAGAGCATGCTGAACTTTGATAATTTACCAAGGGTGTCTGTAAATATGTCCACCTCTGGATACAGAGCAACCATTGCGTTAAGGTGCTCTTGGCGCGCCACAGTTCGTGCTAGGGTTGGTGAATCATGTGGAACCCATTATCAAAGTCAGCTGAATGAGGGTTTGTAAAATAACAATTTTGTTGGGAAGCGACGCGACTTTTACGTTCCTTTGTTGCTAAATTCTAATAATTTGTACATTTATGCATTTTAGGATGATAACTAACAATAGATTCTCCAAGGACTGCCAAAAACAATAATATTAGTGATTGCTGGATTAAAGCAATTTTGAGAAGGTCTATTGTTCATTACTTCGCAGTAAAGTCGGTCTTATTTTATAGTGGGAAGCATTGTAAAGAAAGCGGCAAATCTTTTATTAAGCTACGCCGAAACGGAGCTGTTGTTTTAATGGCATTAGAACCGTGAGAACTGCATTGAGAAAACTACCACGACACACGAGTGGAGTGATGATTTTGGCAGCAACCCGAAACTACTAATCTACCCTCATATTGAGTATCATAATATGCTAACTGCTTTAAAAAACGTAAACAAAATAAAACATAAAAATACGTGGGTATTGAATACTTATTCTTTTAATGAGTCTAATAACTCAAATAAACGGTCCGAAATTTATTGCTGTTTTTAAAAAAGGGTCCTATATAATTGGGTACGAATTCCTAGGGGTCCGTGGTTGAAAATGGTTAAGAAACGGTGAGATAGAGCATCGACCTTATTGTAACAATAAAAATGAAAGGAAAAACACTAAACACATTTTTTTTTTTTTTTTTTTTTTATGTGATTGAATGACGTGACGAGCTAGTCGTTCACCTGATGTTAAGTGACACGGCCGCCCATAACAGTTGCAGTGTCACCCGGAACTTTAAAACAATAGTTTCGCGCGACACTGCACTGCGCACGTCATCCTGAGACATCACCCAGTCTAATAATCAGATTACTAGACTGAGTGATCAGATCATAAAGTCTCATTTGCCCAGTAATGTCACTAGCTACAATGCCCTTCAAACCGGAACACAGTAGTGCTTGCACACTACTGCTTGGCGGCAGAATAACTGGCAAAGCGGTGGTACCTACCTAGACGAACTTTGCAGAAAAGTCCTACCACCTAGTAAAAAAGTCCTACCACATTCAGGAAAAAGGAAAAAAATACTCTTTTGACCCGTCAGACCTTAGTATACTTCAAAGAATATTGAACTTGAGAGAAATGACATGCACTAATACAACTGGTAATCGAATATTTGACAAATAAAAGTTACGCAACTTGTGAAAACAGCTTACTTGGAATAAATTACAATAACAAAAATCCAGGGCAGCAAAACACGAATGCGGCCCCTTAAGCTTACAGATTGAAAACCTATGGTTTAGTAAATTTTAATCTATTCGTAGTCGTGCGTGTGTGGTAATACTGGTAACAGAAAACATGGTTTAACCATTTTATGTTAGTTTTAGTGGTACGTTCGTACGTTAAATAAATGACAGTACAGTTATTAATACAATTGGAATAATCTAATTGAGTAAATCCATGATGCTTTTTTGACTGCACAAAGTTATTTCGCAACTGTCTCGATCGCGCGGGGGGGGGGGGGAGATATGAACGCTAGGGGGTCTAGCAAAGATCCCTTTCCATTAGCGTTAACAGAATAAATCATCTTGGTCTGCAGCATTCGGGTTGAGTCTCCCTCATCTCCACCGATCATATTCTTAATATTAGCATCATCTCCAAAAGTTCATGACACTAGCATGAAACGGACATTGGCAGAATTGTGACAACTAGCCACAGAAGCCATAAACCAAGAAGTCAAGTCAAGTCAAGTCATTAGCGTTAAGGCTGCTGTATAATCCACTGTCTCGCTCGCGCATCGCGACATTTTTGAATTTACTTACGCAAAATCTGGCTAAACTATATGATCATGAATAACATTACAAATGTTCAACAAAAATATCATATTAATCCAAATAAGTTTTCATACATAAAAACGGTTACGAATGAAAAGTTTGAACAAGAAAACTTTGTTACCGTTGTATTTATGAAATCTTGTTTGGATTAATAATTTTTTTTTGTTGTAAAGTTGTAATGATATTCATGATCATATAGTTTAGCCAGATTTTGCATAAATAAATGCAGTCATTTAATATCTTTAAAAAATGTCGCAACGCGCGAGCTAGATATTGGATCTGCGTATACAGCAGCCTTAACGCCAAACGATACCTCCAAATATATGGGAATGACATTACCTGCGGAAACTTTTGTGTAATAGACCCCTAGGACAAGGACACTACAGTACCCACACAACACAGCCCTATACGATACACAGACAGTTGCGCGCGTACGTACAAAAACGACATATCAGCGTGTGTATGGATTTGTAATCGAGTGTCCGGGGCCGGGGCCGCGGTACAGCTGGGTCACAGGGCTAGATTACAGTTTTTTTAAATGTAAACATCACAAAATACAGAACTATTCATAGAACATAAGTATCATTGTGTTGTGACTGGGTGTTATATTGAAATCTAAAAAAGTATTCACAAAAAAGTCCTATTCTATCAGTTATATGGTTCCCATTTTTTTTTTTTTTTTTTTTTTTTTTGTTTTTTTTTTTTTTTTGAGGGGGGGAAATGCCCTCGCATTTCCCTGCCACCACGGGGGTGGTGGCAGGGGGTATGTGGGACTCGAACCCACTAAAACCCCCCCGTGATCCGTCCGCCGCCGGGATGGGGCGAGATAGGGTCGCGTTAGCATTCACCATCTCGCCCCAGCGGTAGGCCCTTTCGGGCCTCTGCGCCAGTGGGTGGGTAACCTTGCACCTCGGTTACCCACCAGACGTGTGGGGCCGTGTGAGCACGGCGGAGAGTCCCCCGACTCTCCGCCGCCGACCCCACTACGGAGGATGGAGAAGGCGCGCGAAACGCCTCCTCCGTCCTCCGGTCCGTCTGCGCCGGAGGGGGTCAGAGTTGGCATCATCCTCTCTGACCCGCTCCGCAGCCTCCTTCTGCGTCATCACCGCCTCGCAGAAGGAGACCGTTGCCTGCCACGAGTTATATGGTTCCCATGGTACAAGCTTTGCTAAGTGTGTGAAATGTCCACAAATATTTATTAATGTTATTCTTATTCATCATCATCATCCTCTTTGCCCTTTTCCCATTTGTTATTGGGGTCGGCTCCCAGTCTAACCTGTAGCGGCAAGCTACCAGAATTACACGAGCGACTACCATCTGACCTCGCAATAAGGGACCAGTCACAAGAATGGTTAGACAAGTCAAGTGTGTCAGATTCTATCAGGCGTCTGACTATCCATGACGATTGCCATAGATGTTCTTATGACAACCGAGACCGTCGGCTTAACGTGATCTCCGAGGCACGGAGCGATGGCATCGCTATCTGTACATAGCTTACTAGATAAGTCATTGGTGCAGGGTCGAGGATCGAACCCGGTGCCGTAAGATTGCGAAGCGCACATGCTACCGCTCGGCCACCATCGCTCCCTTATAGAGTAGTATAGTAATAATGTTATACTTATTATTAAGCAATTATACCTACATTCTAGATTTATTATCAAGGTAGATATTGCCTTATCAAGGTTATTAATGTTATTCTAGCACACATTTTTGTTTGATAAAGTCTGTTTTTTAATCGTTTGTTTGTTTTGTCTTGTTTAGATACGATTTTGTTTTTCATTTTGAATTGCGGCCCGCGATTGAGCACCTATTTACACGGCTATATGAGAGGTTGCATTAATTTGTATGTTTAGCCTAATCAAAAAAAAATACCTAATCGAATAACTGTATTATTCATGTTTATTTTGAAAAGATAACCTTAACCTTAGACTGTTTCTACAGTGGCACCGGTTAATGAGTCTAATTTATATACAATTTGGTATTTTATTTTGAATTGCGGTCCGCGGTAGAGGACCTATTTACACAGCTTTTGAGAAGTTGAAAGGTTGCGTTAATTTGTATGTTTGTCAATACTTAACCTAATAACTGTATTAAGTTTATTTTAAATAGACAGGAAAATGAACCTAAAAGCCATAGCAATAAGCGCCTTATTAAAAAACAATAATCTTCGAAAATTTCTAGATTGGCACCAGATAATGGGTGTAATATTTATGCACACAGTTGTTGTTGCGCACAGAAATTGCGTTTATTTATCGCTAACTGACCCGCCCCGGCTTCGCACGGGTTAATTAGATTTCCGCTAAGTCGTACGCTTTTCTTCCTTTAGACTGAGATAAGTCTCAGTCTAAAGGAAGAGAGAAGGAAGAGGGAAAAAGATAAGAGAAAAGGATGAATGCATAATTGCTTCATCCATTCATCTTTTTCCCTTATCTTATGCCTTCTTTCTTTCCCATAGTACAGGATAGGAGTGGCTTTGGACCTAATACTGAAAGTTGAATGTCTGTAATTTCTGAACCACAAAACCGACCATCTTGAAACATTTACGGGATAATATTTAAAACACCCTCTTTTCAACAATAAAAGAATGGATGAAATCGGACCACGCGTTAACGAATTACAAATAACTACATATTTTTACTTTCATCCCCTCTCCCGCGGGAACCGTGCTGAAGCCAACCTCGTAATATGAACCCAAATCATGCCAAGTTTCATTTAAATCCATTCAGTAGTTTCGGCGTGATGCTCGGCCAAGATACTGACAGACTGACGGCTTGTGCTAGGCCAAGCCAAAGCCACAGAAAAGATATATAGTACTAGGCCAAAGCAGGGATGAGTCGGGGGGCCGAGCGACAGGGGCGGTTTAAGTTAGAATGGTTCCAACGCGCAATAATTTAGGTAATTTATTATTACACTGAATATAATGGGTATTTCAATAATCTACTATACATAAGCCCTCCATGATATTTAGTTCAACTACTACACAAAGTTTCATGACCTTATTTAAAGTATTCATTGAATAATCGCGGTTTATTTGTACGGTTTGGAGGTAACTTTGTAATTTTGTTTTATCGAGAAAAGCTTATTAGTTCGTATTTTCACTATACGTAAGCTTTAGAATTAGTCCTGAACTTTACCATATATTAATTTCAAAGTCAATGTCGCAATATTGTTGACCGGACACGGCTTCATACCCCCTATACATACGGCCTATATAACGCCAAAATGCTTTTGGCGTTATATAGGCTCTTAACATCTTTTAATTTGAAGGAGATACGGTGCGGGCGCATTTCGGTCACGGCCGCAAACGTCATTTTTTAATGCCGTGTTATATTTCAATACTTCACTAATCACTTACGCATTTATTATCAAAAATTTATCACATTATTTCCTTTTCAGTAGGTAACTATTTACCTGTGATTACCAATTTCCAAGATAATCCAAAAATGCACTTAATTGTTTTTTCAAAGATCTTTCTGGACGTCTGGTCGAGGCAATACGTGACCAAAATGCTGGCCTCTAATTGGGCCAAGCGTTGAGCATTGCCATTCAACGTGACCAAAATGCCAGCATTTTGGTCACGTTGCCAGCTGGTAGTGGTTTGCTACGTTTGTATTATATTTATTTATTCATATATAATTCATCATCATCATCATCAGCTTAAAAACGTCCACTGCTGAACATAGGGTTCCCCCAAAGAGCGCCACTTTGAGCGGCCACTTGCCTCCTGCATCCTTCGGCTCCCCGCGGTTCTGACCAGGTCGTCGGTCCATCTAGTGGGGGCCTACGCTTTGTCCTCCGGTTCGTGGACGCCACTCGAGAACCTTTGTTCCCCATCGGTTATCAGTTCTACGAGCGATGTGGCCTGCCTACTGCCATTTCAACTTGCTAATTCTCAAAGCTATATCGGTGAGTTTAGTTCTCCTGCGGATCTCCTCATTCCGGAGCAGGGAAACACCGAGCGTAGCTCTCTCCATAGCTTGCTGCGCGACTTTGAGCTTACTCAACTTTATCCTTGTAACCCGACCGTAGTTGATGGTAGTAATTACGTTCCATTAATCCATAAGACCTCCGATTAGACAAATGCACCGGTTTGACCCCAATTGGACCAGTTGACCCCTTTTATTGGTTGTTAATTGTATTGACTGGCGTCATAGCTCAGTTGATAGTAACTCTGCCTTCTGAACTGCAGGTTGTGGTTGTGGTTTCGGTTCCCACCCAGGACAAACATTTCGTCGCTCGTATGAGTCCTATCTCACTTTTTGGCTGTTTTGAGTTAGGACCGCTATGTTAGTCAACGCAAAATTCTCTATCCATCACATACAAAAAGTATCTAAGTATTCTATCAGTCATCTGTGGTTATGGTACAAGCTTTGCTTAATTTGGGGCTAGATGGCGTTGTGTGAAATGTCCACAAATACTTATTATTGATCTTCGTATTTATGACGTAGACCGACTACTAATCAAAGATGACTATTGCTATCCCAGTTCCACTAGGAACTGGGATAGCAATAGTCATCTTTGATGACGCTTTTAACATAATGGTGGAAAAGGGAAAATGATATCAAGTTTTAAATCTTGGTAGTCGGTCTACGTCATAAATACGAAGATCAATAATAAGTATTTGTGGACATTTCACACAACGCCATCTAGCCCCAAATTAAGCAAAGCTTGTACCCTTGTGTTGTATTGCTATCCCAGTTCCACTAGGAACTGGGATAGCAATAGTCATCTTTGATCTTCTCTTTCTTTCTCTCCAGAACCGGCCAATGTTTAAACTATTGTCGTGGATGTATTAATTGATCCTTACCTTTCAATATTAAGAAGTTATTTTGGCTATAGTAGAATGTTCAATGTCACCGATATAGCTCTTAGAATTAGCAAGTTAGTGGCAGTGGGCAGGCCACATCGCTCTTAGAACTGACAACCGATGGGGAAGAAAGGTTCTCGAGTGGCGACCACGAACCGGAAGACGCAACGTAGGCTCCCACTAGGCCACTAGGTGGACCGACGATCTGGTGAAAACCGCAGGGAGCCGATGGATGCAGGAGGGAAGCAGCCGCTCAAATTGGCGCTCTACGGGGGAGGGCTATGTTCAGCAGTAGACCCCTTCAGGCTGATGATGATGTGTATTTCCCCCAAAAAGGGGGAAAGTAGCAATCTTTCCCCCTTTTCGGGAGAAATGCAGGCAGGCATGACATTACTTGGCAGAAAAATTGGCTACTCAATTCTAAGCAATTATTTAAATTAAATTATGATCAAAATCGGTCAAGAGGCTGTCGAGATATAAGACCGTAAAGTCTGAGTTTATGGTGCGAGAGCCCACTGCACAAATACCTACGTCATCGGGTACCCCAATAGGCTATATTTAGATCGTTAACCGACATCTAAATATGTAAAAAGAATCAGGTCTGCCAGTTCCGATCCTGCCGGGTCATGGAAATAATTGAAACTTTTTGACGTATTTATTTTTGTCAAAATGTACCTGAATGAAAGTTCTGGCAACAGTTAACCATTGATTAATTGTGTAAAAAAAAATTGGTCTACCATTGCGCACCCTGCCGGAAGTACCTGGCAGACCCCTAAGAATGTGCCCTTCACACTCTTTACCTACCTCAGCGAATACCCCAATGAAACCTACGGCCAATATTAGCCCCTGATAATAGATTAAAAGGTCTGCCAGGTCTAAACTTGGCGGAACTTAGTATTCAAGGCATTTGAAGTTGGTGGAGGTGGATTATTTCCATGACCCGGCAGGATCGGCACTGGCAGACCTGTTGTTTTTTTACATGTTTAAGTGTCAGTTAACGATCTAAAGATAGCTTATTGGGGTACCCGATGACGTAGGTATCTTTGCAGTGGGCTCTCGCACCATTAGGACATACTAAGTAAGTACTATAAATATAACATCACGGCGTTTGGTCCCGGTGATGGACCAACTCATCTCTTCCCGTTGGTGCCGTTAGAGCCGGCTAAGGGAGTATCCAGAGAATGGGCAGCAGCATTCTCCTCGGTACATTAAAATCTGCGATCACCAAGCCGCCTGGCAAGCGTGGTGATTATTGCAACCCCACTCTATGATAAGCGTCCAAAGTGGCGTTTTATGGTGATGCCGTGGATGTCTTCGAGCTGATGTTTTTTTTTGCAAATTGTTTGTGCTCGTTAGTTTTACGGTTCGCAGAACTACTAGCTACCATCATCATCGTCTTTGCCTTTTCCCATTTGTTATTGTGGTCGGCTCCCAATCTAACCTGTAGCGGCGAGCTACCAGAATTACACGAGCGACTGCCATCTGACCTCGCAACCCATAAGGGACCAGTAACAGGGGTGGTTAGATCAGGCGTCAGGTTCTATCAGGCGTCTGACTCCCCGTAACGATTGCCATAGACGTTCTTATGACAACCGGGACCGACGGTTTAACGTGCTCTCCGAGGCACGGAGCGATGGCATCGCAAACTGCACATAACTTACTAGATAAGTCATTGGTGCAGGGCCGAGGATCGAACCCGGTGCCGTAAGATTGCGAAGCGCACATGCTACCGCTCGGCCACCATCGCTCCACACAATACGCAGAACTACTAGTTATAAATACATTATATTTGAAAAGTTCTGATAAAACTGGACTTACCAGCTCCTGCGTAAGGATCAAAGTCTTCGGCGGTCTAGGACTGGACTCTGGTGTTTCTACAGGAGAAAACCACTTTACTGTGGACTCTGCATACGTTGTGTGCGGCCTCGCTTGGGGATCTAGTAATGGTGTTCGCTCGGTCGTTACACTGCTATGTTGGACTGTTGAAGAAATGGACGTAGTTCAACAATTAACCACGAGATGGCGTTAACTTCAATCTGTGACTAACAGTAATTTTTAGTCGGATAGTTACTAGCTTTGCTTAGTTTGGGACTAGATGGCGCTGTGTGAAATGTCCAGAATGCGGTTGATAATTCTATTTTATTTGTTGTATTTGTTGTAATTACAAAACCATTCCGAGGAATAGGCTTACTGGTCACTACTTATAACTTCTAAATCAAAACATTTACTTTTGATTGAAACATTTACTGATGATTAGTATTGTAATTTTATTTTTATTTTTTTGTAATGACGTCACTCATGACTAAATGGAAGAACTACTTGAGCCTATTAACAAAAAAGTGAAGGAATAAAGGTATTATACCCTTTTTTTTCTTATATTTTGGCTCCACACAAAGTGTATTTAGCCAGTGTCAAGTTTTATAGTTTTTCATCGTATTATGGAAATTTTCACTTAAAGTCAAGTCATAGTCACAGTCAGAGTAGTCATAGTCTAGAAGTCATAATCCAGTCTAAGGCATGCGGCTGCTTGGCGGCAGAATAACTGGCAAAGCGGTGGTACCTACCTACCTAGGCTTGGTCTCATCGTCCCCGGTGGCGCTGCCCCGGTACCGGGGACGATGAGACAAAAGGTGTCATCCTCCCCGGTAGCCTCAACAATGGCGCTCACCGGGGCCGATGAAACAGTAAAAGTGTCATCTGCCCCGTTATAGTCGGATCGATGAATTCATCTCGGTGACAGCGGGGCCGATGAGAATTAAAGTCTCATCATCCCCGGTACGGCCAGTGCTGGTGTTTTTAACGGGGAGGATTACACAAATCTAGTTTCATCAAGCACAGCATGGAAGGTAGGGTGCTATAATAAAGAATTTGCCTAAGAATGTATAAATGAAACGAGTCTGTTTATAATGAATATAAATGTAATAGAGCAATAAGAATATACTAAGGTTAAAATTAAAATAACGATGATTTAGTAGATAGAACCAGACATCGTAGTTCACAGAACAAAACTAAACAGCTAACAGCAGCATAACTAAATAGCTTCTAGTAAAATAAACGTGTTATTTACCTCTTACTTTTGTAATTCAAACTCAAACTCAAATTCTTTATTGCAAATAGGCTATTTTTAGCACTTTTACAAATCAAAACTTGATAACGTATTTATAAATAATAAAAATTAAATTATTGTACATATTAAGCAAGCAATTACAAATAATGATTACCTTACCTTTTTTTGTACCTATCTACATTGACCCATCTTTATTTAACATTATTTACATTCAATAACACAGCCAGTTGTTTTTTGTGGTAGCTGTTAGTAGTCAAAACTCATATATATATATTTAGCTTACGATTCTTAAAATATAACCATATTTTTCATCTTTTTCCATTTAAATATTACTCATCGAAAAGCCCGATCTTGATTTGATAGCCTTAGACGTCTGGTATCACAAATTCAAATAGGATTTTCGAAGAATATAACCACTGTTGCTTGTTTTATTGAAATAGATAGTGCCTATAATAATGTTAACGTTTCTTGTCTGATGACAATATTGGACCAGTTGGGTGTGGGTGAAAAAATTTGTGTATATCTTTGGTCTTACTTAACTCAAAGACATCTCAAAATGTCTGTTGATGGAGGTGACCTTGTGAGAAGTACGGGACAAGGTTTGGCGCAAGGAGACCCATGGTCCATGGTCATGGTCAATGTTGCCACTTTAGATATATGTAAAAGTATTCAAAATGTTCAAATTTCTCAATATGCCGATGATTTTGTTTTATATGTTTCAAAAAATAATTTAGATTCCGCAATTTTAGAGTTACAATCTGCCTGTCAGAAGTTCAATTCAATGTTAAATAATCTAGGGTTAAATATTTCTCCAAACAAAAGTAAATTCTGTGTTTTTAAGAAAGGTGGATTTAGAAGTACTGTCGAGCTCAGAATCAATAATTACTCTCTTCCAATGGTTAATCATTTTAAATATTTGGGCCTGTGGCTGGATAGCTCATTAAGATGGGGTATGCACATTATGGAAACCTCACAAAAAGTGTCAAAATTTATAAATTTATTGAAAGTATTGTCAGGACCAACCTGGGGTTTCCACCAAAAACATTTGAGGCGTGTATATATAGCAGTCATTCGCAGTAGAATAGATTATGTAAGCTTCTTATTCGATAATAGCTGTAAAACCAAATTGATAAAATTAGATAGGATTCAAAATCAAGCTTTACGCGTAATTGGTGGCTACTTACGAAGTACCCCAATTCATGTGATGGAAAGCGATTTGTGTTTACCGCCTCTTTCGCTATCGCGCTAAACGGTTGTTCAGTTGCCAACTTTTAAATACCTTGTCTACCAACTACAAACGACAACAATATGGAAATTGCTATGCAATTTTTACGGATGGAACTAATGGTGGCGCGGCCTTTTTAGACCCTTTGCAAGGCGGTTTTATTAAACTTAAGATTGATTCGGATGTCTCAATAATGCATATCGAACTAATTGCGATTTCTGAAGCTTTATCCTACATCGAGTCCATCAATTATGATAAATTTGTTGTTTTGACTGACTCAAAAAGCTCTTTGCAACACTTGGCTCGCTGTACCTCGCAGGTGACGCGAGGCACACCGATCGCCTACCGTATTCTGGAATCAATCTTAAGTTTACAGTCTCAGAATAAAGAGATATTCCTGCAGTGGATTCCATCTCACATCCAGCTTAAAGAAAATGATGCTGTAGATCTTTTAGCTAAACAGGCTACAGTTGACAGAGTTCATTTGGAGGTAATCCCATTGTATTCTGACTACGTAAAACTTGTAAAGGAGCAATGTAGAATAGTATGGCAGGAATACTTTGATGAAAGATCGAGAGAAAAGGGTATTTGGTTTAAGACAATTCAGCCACTGATCGATAAATACCCATGGATCGATAATTGTATGTTGAGTCGCAAAACACTGGTAACTGCTCTCAGGCTTCGCTCTGCACACATTCCATCTAACAAGTTTGGATTTTTAATGAAAAAAACACCATCTCCCAATTGCACCAAGTGTGGAGTACTGGAGGACGTTCAACATATTTTGATGGAATGTGTGCGGAATGAAACCCAGAGAAGACTATTGTTTAATTGTAATAATATATTAGACGTCGGTTTGTGTAACTGCATATTATCATGCCCTACGTCAGATCAGGCCATAGTTTTATATAAATTAGCGGAGTTAGGCTTAGTTAAGTAATGTGATTTTTTTGTCCTCTTACTGGGCGATGTAGTCGCTCTGCGACAAAGCCATTAAAATTAAATTAAAAAAAAAAATTACTCACCTATATCATAGTGAAGTGCTAAAAACAAATTCAAATTACACTTTTATGATTGTGTATTGTTAAGCACCTGGGTACTTATTCTCTTTTTTAAATGCCGCACTGACAAACAAGTTTTTATGGAACAACGAAAGAGTAAGAAGAGAAACAAAGGAGCACCATACTTAGATTCATTGATTACATAACTGTATGGTATAATTGTTTAATCCGATAATACATTTTGTACAGTACGGGTATAAATATAAACACCCGAAGAGATTTTATATGTAAACCACAAATTATAAATTCCGTTTAAGCTTATTATTTTTAGCAGAGCATATCAAATATCATACAGAAAATCTATTTTCTACTTACTTTCAAAGTTAATACGAGTTTTTACTACTAACAGCTACCACAAAAAACAACTATCTGTGTTATTAAACGTAAACAATGTTGAATAAAGAAGGGTCGATGTAGATAGGTACATAATAATAATTTGTAATTATAAAAATAAGAGGTAAATAACACGTTTATTTTAATTAAAGCTATTTAGTTATCGTTTTGTTCTGTGTCTTACGATGTCTCTCTACTAAATCATCGTTATTTTAATTTTAACCATAGTATATTTATATTGCTCTATTACATTTATATTCATTATAAACACTCGTTTCATTTATACATTATTAGGCAAATTCTTTATCATAGCACCCTACCTTCCATGCTGGGCTTAATGAAACTAGAATTGTGTGATCCTCCCCGTTAAAAGCACCAGCTGGGTTAGCATGGACGGTAGACAAAATTGTCTTTTCCCGTTTTACGTCACTTTCTTCATACTTGCTTGGAGTAAAACAGAGGAAAGACAGTTTTGTCTACCGGCCGTGCTAACCCTACAGCACTGGCCGTACCGGGGATGATCAGACTATAACTCCCTATCGGCCCCGCTGTCACCGAGATGAATTCATCGATCCGACTATAACGGGGCAGATGACACTTTTACTGTTTCATCGGCCCCGGTGAGCGCCATTGTTGAGGCTACCGGGGAGGATGACACCTTTTGTCTCATCGTCCCCGGTACCGGGGCAGCGCCACCGGGGACGATGAGACCAAGCCCCTACCTAGACGAACTTTGCAGAAAAGTCCTATCCCCTAGTAATCATCATCATCACTAACAGCCTGAAGACGTCCACTGCTGAACATAGGTTTCCCCCAAAGTGCGCCACCTTGAGCGGCTGCTCGCCTCCTGCATCCATCGGCTCCCCGCGGTTTTCACCAAGTCGTCGGTCCACCGAGTGAGGGGCCTACGCTGCGTCTTCCGGTTCGTGGTCGCCACTCGAGAACCTTTCTTCTCAATCGGTTGTCAGTTCTACGAGCGATGTGACCTGCCCATTGCCATTTCAACTGGCGAATTCTAAGAGCTATATCGGTCACAATACAATACAATACAAAAACTCTTTATTGTACACCACAAAATTAATTAATTATATGTACATAACGACTTAAAGTAGGTATGACAATGGGCGGCCTTATCACTAAAAGCGATCTCTTCCAGGCAACCTTTGGATGGACAGTAATTGGATGAAGTAGGAGCAGACGGTGGTGTACAATAAGTATAATAAATAGAATTAATACAAATTTAAAAATAACAATAAATGGAAAATTGACTCACTTTAGTTCTCCTGCGTAGTAATAGTACGTACCAATAGAATCCAATATTCTCTTGGCCTGTAATTCTTGAGGTAACACTCTGAAGTCCAAGAACCAGGCCTCGCCCCAAGCCAACACGAAAGAAGTTAGAATTAGGAACACTTGGAAAACTGGCTGCGCCGCGCTTGGCCACTGAAATAAAAAAAAACTTAAAAAAAAAAAAACATTGGCTCGTACCCAAAGGGTAAAAATGGGATTGTACTAAGCCTAGATTGTGTGCGCACGTCAGCGTCACGGTCACTAGTTGGATGGGTGACCGCTACAGAAAAAAGTGGTATTTACAACTTAGCGCTATCGTGCTTCGTGCACGTTAAGCCGTCGGTTCCAGCTGTTGTTGTGAAACAATAGTCAGAAGCCAGGGATAATCATGGGTCAGAAGCTTTTATGACGCTTACCAAATTAGGCGCGTTTTAAGCGCGCGTATGCGTTTTACGGAGACTGCGCGTTGGTACTCGGAGGCTGCACATACGCGGTATTTGTAGGATATCAAAATAAGCCTTATTCTGTAACTCAGGGGTCTCCAAACTACGGCCCGCGAGCCGACACCGGCCCGCGACCGCCGACCCGGCCCGCGACAGCGGGCGTAACGGGCCTTGATTCCAGCCCACTGTTAAGTTTTGTTTTTTAATAAATCAATTATTGAAACAAAGTATTTAATCATACAAAATAATGTTCTGACGTTTTGTTTGCCGACTAAATACAACAATCCACGTAATTATATTAAGTATTCAATATTATATTTAGGCATAGTTCAGATGATCATCAGGTAGCTTGGATCTGTAAAAATTTTTTGTGTACTTCATTTTGGAGAATGTTTTTTGCACAGGTACCTATGTCGTTCCAAAAGCGGAAAAAAAGCCACGAGCAAATTTATGCAACTGGTCAAATTATAGGAGTGGAAGGCTCGAATGATGACTTTTGATACTTTTCTTTAAAAATATCGCTAGGTACATTGCAAATCGATCGACCACAGACAAGAAAAACAGATCACGCTCGCGTCCTGATAGAGGCGAAAGTATAGCGAAATAGTTTTTTAAAAAATTTACTCCAAATTTTTGAAACTGCTAGAAATGGTATGTTTACTTGATGAGCTATCTAGATTTGGCCTTTTTGTGGAGCAATCAAAAAAGTTTGGAGACCCCTGCTCTAACTCATCGGCACTCTCTTGCTGCAACGCAATAAAGTGCAATTTCGCTCGCAATTGTAGGCTTGCAACGCGATGTCTTACTAGTCGCCTCTCTTTATACAATCTAACGTCTTCTTCTAAAGCACTAAACATAATTTTAATTCTAAAACTATCGCGGGCCTTGTTATTTCAATCAAGATGAAAGGGACGGCAATATATTTGTTACACAACACATACTTACGTTGTACACAAAGACTTTGCCTATTAACAATGCACAAGTACCTCCCGTTGAAAGCTGAAACAAAAACAGAAGAATTTCGTATTTTTTTTTCTTTGTATTTTGGCTCCACACATAGTGTATTTAGCCAGTGTCAAGTATTGTAATTTTCATCGTGCTATAGAATATTTCATGTAATCTTACCTATTTTAATGTTGCATACTATTTTCAACTTTGTCTAAATGGCATAAGGTTGATATTCCAATAGCACTTAAAAACTGCTCGAGCATTTTGCTGCTCTGTCTGAATTGACCCTTAAGCGCTGAATTACGAGCACGAGCGTGGGCAAATGGTATAATATGGTGAAACGTGGTTTTTCGTATTTCCAAAATTCCATAGTAGCTTCTAGAAAAGTTCCCACCACTGGACTATGACTACCGGACTCAGACTGGACTATGACTACCCAGACTGTGACTTAGACTTGACTTTACGTCAAATATTCTATAGCACGATGAAAAATTACAATACTTGACACTGGCTAAATACACTATGTGTGGAGCCAAAATATAAGAAATAACAGAAGTCCTATTTTGTCACTCAAAATGCCACAGTAAAATGGTGGATATTTTCCTGAAGGCTCTAAAACGAAGAGAATACTAAAATGCATGGTTTTATGAACTTGGAACCATTTGCCATCACTAGGTCACGTTTACAAACACTTAACGGATAATAATCCACCCTTATTTCACATTAAAATTCAAAAATACACAAGTTTTGGAAAAAAAGAAAATTCACAACTGCCATTTTCGGATTCTTTTCAAAGACCTCTCAAAATCTTGTACTAGTATAATTTTATTCAAATGTACATTACTGTGCTTGATAATGTAGTCCAGCACAGCGCCATCTACAGGTAACTACACGAAACTAAGGATTTCATACAAATATTTTACGATATTCGGTATCGGGTACAATAATGTACATTCGAATAAACTAGTACTATGGAATAACCATGGAACAAGGAGAGGAATGCCAATATACTAAGAAAACAGCGTAGATCAGAAATATGGCATAAACCGTCTTAAACCTAGATGGCGTTGTAAAATGAGCGGGCTATAAGTTGAAGGTAGATCATAAATGCTAAAAAACCGTTTTAAACCCAGCCCGCCGTAGCCCGCCCCAAAAATCCCTTTTATAGCCCGCTACAAAAGGGATTTTTGGCATATTTCTGATCTACGCTGTTTTCTTGGTGTATTGGCATTCCTCTCCTTCTTGCTCCATGATATAACTGATATATACATATAACTGGTTATACTCACAGCTATAATAGTCCAGTTATTGATATACAATAACGCATAAAATAACAGCAAAACAGTGAACCTTAGAATAGCTAGCAGCACTATATCAAATAACGACACTTTAACGTCGTAATGAACTATCTCTCTGTCAAATATCTGTTCTAGGGTCTCGCCTCGTATCTGAAAAAACATAAAATGCACTTAGAATCTCATATTGAAATAAGCGCCATCTATTATCAAATTAAAGTTTTTGGTGCCTGAAATCAATGTGAAATTATCTTCTAAAAAATCCTTTTGAGTAGAGAATAGTTATTCTAGGTTTGTGTGTTTCGGGCATAAGAGACTTTAAGAGCCAGCGTCCACAAAATAATGATAGATGGCGCTGGATATAAATAAATGAATATAAAACTCAAAACTCAATCATTTTATTGCAAATTATAACAGCACTTTTACAAGTCAATAATCAGATAAGCTATTTAAAAATATTAAAATAAATTATGGTACATACTAAGCAAGCATATTTATTATAGGCAATATTACATAGTGCTTAATGTCAAAATGTTATTTAGCAAGTCTATACAATAAGAAATTGAAAAAAAGGAAGTTCTCCTTCCCACAACAGGTGCAAGCAATCCGGCACAAAGTAGAATAGAAAACCCCGATCCATATATAGATGCAGACTTTTCACACAGCGCCATCTAGTTCCAAACAAAGGAAAGCTTGTATTAAGTGCACCATTATTTATCGTATTGTACACTTACCATAACACATATAAGCCACATTAAGCTTGTAAACAGTAAGTCGAATGTGACAAACAGACAAAAGAATCGTCTCACAGTAGACATCCGTCCATATGGCCTGTGTCCGGCTACCAAGTCCTCTGTCATCAAATTTACTGACTGTGAGTGGGCTGGAAATTAACAATAACAGCAGTAGAGAAAACAAGGTGTTTTTTGGTACGTTTCCTGGCGTAATTAAAACATGTGGAGCTTTGAATGTAATCTATCATGTAATTCATTTCATTAAGTCGTTTGTGATGACCGCAAATACAAGATTAATAAATATAGCTCTATAGAAAAAAATCGCGAACCTCCCTCAAAAAATTTGAATGTTCCCATTTTACTGAGCTTCTACCGAATATATGTTTACAAAAAAATAGAAAAGTGTATTCCCAACAAACATTCAGATGTGATGACTTAAAAACTTCGAAAAATACTATATAAAAATATATATTAGTTAATAACTGTAAAAATCAGTAATTTCATGCGTTGTCTTTGTCGTAAGCGCCGCGCTGAAGTGCAGACTGAACTGATATTTAAGACTACGACGTCAAAGTTGATGTTTCTTTGAACGGATTTGGACGTGCTTATCTGGCTCTGCTCGTCACCTTAAAACATCAGCATGGGTAGCATGAACTGCAGAAATTTGACATATCACTTCTCTCGACAAAGCGTTTGACCAATCAAAACGCAATAAATGATTTATGACGTCACCCGTATGGTCATTCCTTGGACAAATGCTTTCTCAAGAGAATCGTACAACTAGACGCACGGAAACACGGCATCTGTATATGGTAGAAATTCCTCAAATAGTTCAAAGCGTTTTGATTCCTCGTTTATAATTTGGACAGCAAAGGAATGAAACACTTTACCAGCGTCATTGTTTCCTGACAAATATAATCTGGGAGTTTTTAAGGCTAGAGTGAACCGGTATCTTCTAGGCAAGCATGCTCCATCGTCGACCGCGTCGTCACTTACCATCAGGTGAAACCGTGGCTAGCGTATTACTAATTTAAAAAAAATGGTACCCCTGCGGTATTGAGTGTGGCTCATTGTCCCGATTTAGATTGTAGCAAAGCAGTTGTTAAGCCATATCAAAAGCCTTTGTCAGCTTGTAGTTTCTGCCATAATCTATTTTTTTTGAACGGGCCTTCAAAAGTGAGAGGCAACTAGCACAAGGGCACCCCTGGGCCCCTGGGGTGCGAGCCTCGGCTTAGGCCGTTGCCGGGATAAGAGGATTGAGAAGGCTATGTCCACTGGAAGAGTGGACCCTATGGAAAGGAGTCATAATCACAGACCACATGCCTGTATGAGAAGCAAGGGTAGGATAGGATAGGAATCGCACTAATATTATAAAGGCGAAAGTTTGTGTGTGTGTGTTTGTTCCTTCTATACATTGCAACGGCTGAACAGATTTGGACGAAATTTGGAACAGAGATAGCTTATTTAGTGAATTAATACAAACACTACTTTTTCCGTAGGTGTAACCTCAGAGCGCAGCTAGTCCAATATAAGAAAAAAACAGAACAAATACTTACAAATTTGCCTATAAGATGGACTTGTCACGCTGCTCAGTAAGGATTCGGCCGCTTCCCTAATGTGTGGGTCTGGCATTCTGACCTCTGGAACCATTAGATAATCACTTACTGCATGATAAACGTACAGTCACTATTCTAATTTACCTTAGCTTTCTTCCGTTTTATGAAATACTAGATGTGAATTAGCGAGTTGAAATGGCAATGAGCAAGCCACACCACCCGTAGAACTGACAACCAATGTGGATGAAAGGTTATATGATATGGAATGTGGTAGCCCCAACTAGCTGGGCTGACAATCTGGTGAAAACTGTGGGTAGCCGATGGATGCAAATGGCGAGCAGCCGCTCAAAGTGGTGCTCTGTGGGGGAGGCCTATGTTCAGTAGTGGATGTGTTGTTTCCGATTGTACTTTACAATGATATGATAAGCAACGAGGTCACTAGCATTTCTTGTTATTAGTTGACTGTGACCCATATTACAGAAATATGCAAATCAGTGAACAACAGAGATTTCATTCAAATATAGAATGTTTTGTACAAAGAGAATACAATAAAATACAATACAAGAACTCTTTATTGTATACCTCATAAGTACTTAATTAATATCTGCATGTAATCACTATGTGTTTTATAATTGAAATTTACGACTTAAGAATAGATCAACCACTGAGCGCAGCTCTGTATTAAGAGCCTATGTTAACCTATAAAGAAAGAAAACGAATTTATAGCTAGATAGGTATATTTTTTGTGTAAACAGAGATGATCCCTCAACCCATTCCACTGGTGCCTATAAAAGCCTGTAAAGGGAATATCCAGGGTATGGGCAGTAGCATTCACCTAGAAACATGCATTATAATGAATAGCCCCCACTCTGTAGAACGATGATCTGGGGAAAGCCGCGGGGAGCTGATGGATGCAAATGGCAAGCATTCGCTCAAGGTGGTTCGCTCTGGGGGAGGCCTAAGTTCAGCAGTGGATGCCTTCAGGCTGTTGATGATGATGATGATGATGATCATTTAACACCCACTTATAACCCTGTCCTTTGCCCTTGTTATAAAATGTATAAAGCACATACCTAATATGTTACCTATAATAAGATGATACATGAATCCTAAATACAAAAACAGAATATTATTATTATGTAGGTATTTTATTTGAATGCCTTTCTCTATTTCGTATTACAATAACAAGTTTTGCATATCATTATGTTGACAAAACATTATAGCGCGACTCATTTATATAATAAAATATGATAATCAGATATTGTAACAAAGTATTTCAAGGAGAAAAGATTATTTGGTTTTTAGATGTAGCAACATGAATTTAGAGGAACCTCCCACCATAGTGGTGGACTGGTGGTAATTAAATATATTTCTAGTGCACATAAATTCATAAAACAAGCTGTATGAAACAAAAGACTTACGTTTCGAAATTTCAATCAAAACAAAATCAAAGTAAATTAATGCGAACACCAGTCATTACTTTGAGAAATGTAGGTCCAATTAGCACTTTAATCATACACACATCTCGTTACACTACACTGTTTTAATTATTCGTTGTACCATTAACAACTCAATCTGTTATCAAATTAAACACCAACACAATGGGGAAAACAACGAAAAATGTCAATAATGAATGGAGGTATACGTAAAGCGGCCACTACACTGCTGGGATTCTGGGAAAGTCAATTTCATGAAGTTGACTGAGATCGAAGTAAAAAATAGAATAAAATAAATATATACCGCGTGTCATTGAAAAATCGATTCTGACGAAAACAATAACCCATTGATTTCCCTCTTGCACTATTGTGTTTAAGTTAGTTGTTTAAGGGAGTGAGACAGCAGTAGGAATGACTGCTCTTTTCAGTTCTCTTCTTTGCTGAATCGCGTTATACGTGACGTGACCACGCCTCTCGTGCAATATTGCGAAATGCTCGTGACCCGGTGTTCCGTCGCAATGTACACTCTCGCGTATTATAAATACGTGCGTATTTATCTCGACGCGAACCGAAGTGAAGTGAGCCGAGGACGCTCCGGATGTTCCGCGTACAAATTCAGGACACTTTGAGTCTTTTGACTCAGGCAAATACCGACAACTTTCGAAAGTCGGCCAAGGCGAGGCGAGGTTGCACGAAGTCACGCGAATGCAGTGTGAAGGGGTACCTCCGCACTGCATTCATTTGACTACATCCTACTTTAGGAATAGTGTGGGGGGCGTCGGAACTTTCAGAAGTAGGCCGAAGCGAGATGAGGTAGCACGAAGTACCCTTCCACACTTTCGTATTTCTTAACTTCGTGCAACTTCACAAATAGTGTAGAGGATACTTAAAAGCCCCACCACTGCACTGCTTGCAAAGTCAACTTCATAAAGTTAACCGAAGTCGAAGTATCAAAGTATCCTCTACACTATTCATGAACTTGGATGAGGTTAAAATATACGATAGTGTGGAAGGGTACTTCGTACTACCTCGCCTCACCTCAGCCAACTTCTGTAAGTTCCGACGTCCTCCATACTATTCGTGAAGTAGGATGAAGTCAAGCGAATGCAGTGTGGAGTCTGTAGAGGGAGGGTTGCTTCATGCAAACTCGCCTCGCCTCGGCAGAATTCCGAAATTTGTCGGTTTTTGCTGGAGTCAAAGGACTCGAATTGCCCTGAAGTTGTACGCGGTGCGTCCGGAGCATCTCACTACAAAACTCTAAAACAATAATTTCTTATTTTCGTCAGAATCGATTCTTCAATGACACGCATTATACTTCGACTTCGGTCAACTTGAAGAAGTTGGCTTTGTCAATAGTGTAGTCGGAGCCTTATAGAGTATAAAACAACTCTTTTAACTGTCAACGTCACTGTCAACTAATCTGACGTTTATATGTACGTTTCGATAAACGCAGAAAAAGATTATTTCTGAAGAAGTATGATATTACAAAGTAATTATTAATTTATCTACATAGTTATAATTGCCTACGAGTAGAATAAAACTCTGTCCTAAACTTTCATGTATGTTCACTCCATTTTTAATGGTACTGACGGGATATTTACCGTGCTTAGAATTATTTCTGAGTTCCCAATATTTCGGCACAGTTACATTATGCATATAATAATGATACATGCCATGCACCATGTTCACGGGCAGGTAGACTGAAAATGCAAGTGCATGATAAAATGTTCAAAAATTAAAGATTAGGAGAAACTTTGTTTGAATTTTTTAAGATGCACTATTGTAGTTATGGGATTCAACATTCAAATTACTTATCTTTTATTTTATCGCCTTTGCTTTGGTAATAATAGTAATAAGTATGTACCTAACGTACCTACCTACTCAATCAATGCATAGGTACGCTCACAGACTATACAGGGATACTACGGTACGCTACATAGATAGTTTATAATTTACTTATTCTGTGTAGATAGTGTTAATCCACAAAACACACGATAGTACTAGGTTTGTAGTATAGGTAAGTATTAAAAAATATTGGGTGATATACAGTTTAATGGGTCATACGTGGTATCCACAGACTAAGCATTCACAAAAAAGACAAGTACTTAGGTACCTACAAGTTTTAGCTAGATGTAGTTAGGTATAGAGGTTCCCACTTGACTATGCCATGCGAGCTACACAACGAAATATCTTTAACATTCCATGGATATATGTTTTTTACAATGTCAATGTTTTGCGATTTATAGGTAGGTACATAAATACTTTTAAGTACATGTTTTAATAATTATGGAACGAAATCTCAACAATTTTTTTAAAAAGTAGTTATATACACATATCAAAAAAAGCTTGCAACCTTTAGGTACATGTTTTTTGGTGGAACAGAAGCATAACTTTCCAGTAAGTACTACCAGCTGACAGTACCAACTGAGCTCACTAGTACCACCTGACAATATACCGACTGAGCCCACTAGTACCACCTGGAAGTACCAACTAAGCCCACTAGTACCACCTCGCAGTGCCAACTAAACCCACTAGTACCACATAGTAGTACCAACTGAGCCCACTAGTACCACCTGACAATACCGACTGAGCCCACTAGTTGGTCCTAGCAATACCAACCGAGACCACCAGCTAGTAGGTACCACCTAGTAGTACCAATGAGCTCACTAATACCACCAGGGGGTATAGCAAAGGCCTTTCCATTAACGTTAACGCCTCACGCTAACTCAAAATGTATGGGCATGACATTGCCTGCGGAAAACTTCGCCGCAGCTTAATGCCGTAGCTAATGTCATTCCCATACATTTTGGAGTTAGCGTGAGGCGTTAACGCTAATGGAAAGGCATTTTTGCTAGACCCCCTGACCTGACAATACCGACTGAGCCCACTAGTACCACCTGATAGTACCAACCGAGCCCACTACCACCTGGAATTACCAACTGACCCCACTAGCACCACCTCGCAGTACCAACTGAGTCCACCTAGTACCACCTGGTAGAACCTACTGAGCCCACTCTATTATCAGGCGGGTCTTTGACACAACAGTAAGATGCTAGTACTCCAACTGTTGCCAAGCACAATGACAATATGCCGACACCGCACACAGCTCCAGAGGTTATGTCGTTCAGAGCAGTTCCTGGTAAAGGCTGGATGGAGAGCAAGATGAGGAGACCAAGCGCGCTGAGCAGGGCGAACGATGAGAGGACTATGTACCCTGCAAGGATGGAGAAATACCTACTTAATTTTGAGTGTGTTTTTGAATAAGTAGGTATGTACATATACAGGTGTCCCAGAACTCAACGTCAAGCGGACACGGGGTGAGTCACACCAGTCCCGGAAAAAATATATAAAAAAACCCCTATCGGTAGTTTAAATTTTAACTGTCAAATTTAAATTTAGTAAAATCAATACTTAAAGAAACTATGCTAATTTTAACTAACCTAGCAATCGTTTATGCTTGATCTGTGACTGCGATTCATCAGTAAGATCAGTAACCTACGTTTATTAAGGACCATGTTAGTGAAAAAATCACCGTAAAATTGTAAGATTTGCGGTCACGGTACCTAAAAACATGGTTTACCTAAGCATTGATTGATCATCATTTCTATAAATTTGACAGTTAAAATTTAAATAATTAAGAGATTTTATTATATATTTTTTCCGGGACTGGTGTGACCCTTTCACTTCGTGCCCGCTTGACGTTGAGTTCTGGGACACCCTGTATATATCTAATATGTTACGCATCTGCATTTTAGGAGTCCCATTAATTTAGATAACATGAGAAAATGGTAGGTTAATGTTTCGAGGTACGTAAACCCTGAATTGCAACCCCAAAAAACTCGCTTTAGGTGGCAATAATTTGTGATAGGTTAAATTATACCCCATGAAGTAAGTACCTGCCTAGGCATACTACATCAACAGCCTAAAAACGTTCACTGCTGAACACAGGCATCCCCCAGAGAACGCTACTTTGAGGAGCTGCTTGCCTCCATCCATCGGCTCCCCGCGGTTTTCACTAGATTGTCGGTCCACCTAGTGGAGCGCTGGCCTACGCTACGTCTTCTGTAGGGTTAGCACGGCCGGTAGACAAAACTGTCTTTCGCCTGTTTTACTCCAAGCAAGTATGAAGAAAGTGACGTAAAACGGGGAAAGACAATTTTGTCTACCGTCCATGCTAACCCAGCTGGTTCATGGTTGCCACTTGAGAACCTTTCTTCCCCATCGGTTGTCAGTTCTAGAAGCGATAGTGGCCTGGTCATTGCCATTTCAACTTGCTAATTCTAAGAACTACATACCAGATATGTAGTTCCTATTAGGGAGGAGCTGGTATCTCCTGGACCGAAGACCCAGGAGACCGAGCAGGAAGCAAGTGAAGCCGGACATGACTCCGAAGTCTAGGTAATAGCGGCGACCCATCTGAAAAGTTAAAGGTGTAAAAACGTAAACAACTATTACTTAGGTAAACCTAATAAGTCACGCCCAACAATCATACATAGATCCTGCACCCTAACTAACATTCCCTGTATTTAGGGACCCAGGAACAACGAGGACCATGCTCCCTACAATACCCTGACTCAGAACTAGTAGGTACCTACGCGTTTCTTTTCTGTGCACAAATACTTGTCCTGTAGCGTGAATTGAACCCGCCGCCGCCTCCGGGCTATGAGCCGACCTGCGGCCTTATCGGCTAACTTTTCTGACGTCTGGACATCGGCTTTAGGAAACCCAAAATGAGGTCAATGACCCTCATTCTCAGTGATAAGACAATTTTAAAATATGTACATGTAGTTAAATAAGATGATAGCTACTTCGATCATGTAGACGTAAGATAGGTACTTACAGCATACATCATGTAGAAACTCAGCCCAGTGCTGAGCCCTCCACAGAGCGTCAGAAGCAACGCAGCGATGGTTAGGGAAGCGATGCCAGCAGTCGACTTCCATGTCGAGAAGGATTTGTACGTATCTTCGGAGTAGGTAGACGGTGGTGGAGCAACCCTAAAAATGATTGAAGAGTTTTATAGTGACTATATGATATAGCATATACAGGCTGGATCAAATAAAATAATAAAGTCAAATAAATATCAAATATTAAAGACTAGCTGACCCACGCCGGCTTTGCACGGAATAATTAGTTTGACGCCTTCTCTCTGTCTAAAGGAAGACGGAAGGAAGAGGGAAAAATATAAGGGAAAAGGATGAATGGAGGCAAGTGCCAGTACCTGCCCTCCTTTCACCTTCATCCATTCATCCTTTTTCCTTATCTTTTCCCCCCTCCTTTCTCTCTTCCTTATACTACAGGATAGGAGTGGCTTTAGACCTAATCCTGAAGGTTGGATGTCTGTAGTTTCTGAACCACAAAACCGACGACCTTGAAATATTTACGGGACTATATTTAAAGTACCCACTTTCTAACAAAAACGGAATGATGAAGTCAGACCACGTATTAATGAATTTTTATTTGCATCCCTTCTCCCGAGGGAACCGTGCTGAATTTCGGGATTAAAAGTACTCTATAGAACTCAAATCATGCCAAGTTTCATTTAAATCCTATCATTAGTTTCGACGTGATGATCAGACAAGTTACAGACAGACAGACAAAAATGAAAAAATACAGTTTTGACTTCAGCATCAAACATAGGGAGCCCTCTAAAAAAATGTTTCAAAATATCTTTAATTTACAGAATTAGACCTGTTACAGTTTTATTATAAGTATAGATTTGGTTCCGCTTTTATAGTCCGTAGGTACTTCAGTTAAGGAATGGAACTCTTTGCTTTCTGTGTTTCCTGCGGGGTGATCATGTAACTTTGATAGCAATGCAACAAAAGAAATTTCAATCCAAATTTGAAAATTTCCATAGTAACTCTGTACATAAGCTGCGTACTGCAATTGTCAAATCCATACATTTTTGTGTTTCTATCGGTTGCCAACAAGTTACATGATCGCCTAGCTGAAACCACAAAGTCTATGCTTGAAACATATAGGTACCTTCTAAATTTACGTAGGCACTCCATCTTCAGCCAAATCAGGCGAGTTGGTGGTCAAATTATAAAAAAATAATATAAGGTAACATTTTCTTTATTTTTAGAAATAAAAATATCTTTTTCACCGCACTAGCTCGGAAACGTTCTCTTTGCCATTCAAAATCTGGGCGCAAAAACGCATTTTGCTCGCTAGCGTGGAAAGTGTTTTTAAAATTCAAACGTTTCTATTCAATAATTTTCTCGTCAAGAATTGAGGATTTAATCACAGATCTGCCCGAATTTAACCTTCTTGATATCGCCAGTCCACTGAAAACTTATTAATACCACAGACTACCTCCTAAAAGATACCATCTTTTTCTCGTTCACCAACCTCATTTTTAGAATTATCGCACTGTCCAGCACCAAAGAGTATAAAACCAATACGCTATCCAGCACGGCGACCACGGCGACTGCATGGAAAATGGATGAAAAACAGTTTTTCTTTAATTTTCCATGAATCACGTGACGAGCTAGTCGTTTACCTGATGTCAAGCGTTACCGCCACCCATAACTAAATTAATAAGCTAAAAACTAATCTTTTCCTCTTGCCTTTTAGCTGTTTTTCTTACATTTTTCTCGCTGTAGTGAGGTGAAAAGTTGTGTGTTGCACTCGGCAGCAAAGTTTTTCTGCGTCTCGTACCTTTGAAACCCGCCAAAAACCAACTTTGCAGCCTTGTATAACAAATAACTATTTCAATACCAAGATTTTTTATAATAATATAAATAAATAAGTCACATGCTAGAGCCGGGAGGGATTTTTTTTGCAATTGGATTTCATAGTCTTCCTCAAATGTTAGACTCAATATTTAGATTTTTTTAACTTTAAGTAATATCTTTAATATTTTATTTACTTCTTTCCGGGGACATTGGTTTGGTCCATGCTGTATAAGAGAGTTATTTTTTTATTACGTAAACGAATGACGTGACGAGCTTTTTTTTTTATCAACGATAGGCTAACATTTGACCACGGTCTCACCTGATGGTAAGTGACGACGCGGTCGACGATGGAGCATGCTTGCCTAGAAGATACCGGCCCCCTAATTACCTAACTCGCAACAGGTTTGCGACAGGCGTAAATCTCGCGGTGATTTCTCTCATACATCATTAGTGGTGTCGAGAATGTATGCTTCGCTACTGCTGTCGCATTGCTGTTGCAAATTTTACGTAATTACCCCGCGGTTCACTCTAGCCTTAAAAACTCCCAGATTATACCTGTCAGGAAACAATGACGCTGGCAAGGTGTTCCATTCCTTTGCTATCCGAATTATGAACGAGGAATCAAAACGCTTTGTACGTATTCTAGGAATTTCTACCATATACGGATGCCGTGTTTCCGTGCGTCTAGATGTACGATGGTAAAAAGGGGATGGGGAATTAAGTTGTGCAATTCCGTTGCACACTCTCCGAAGTGCAGCTTATAAAAAACCGAAAGGCTGGCAACCTTACGCCGGTGTTCAAGGCTTTGGAGTTTAGCCTTTATTAATTAGCTACCTAGCTAGCTAGCTAGTCGTTCGCGGCCACCCATTACAGATTGCAATGTCACTCGGAAATCGAAATTAAAGTTTGCGTGACACTGCGCACGTCATCCTGAGACATCACACAGTCTAAAAAAGATTTCTAGACTGTGGATCAGTTCTTAAGTCTCATTTGCCCAGTAATTTCACGCAGTGCCATCACACCTTGCGATCTTTGGGTCATAGATTCGAGTTCGAACCTTGCGCTTGAAGTGGTGTAGAAAAATATTGTGGTAAAACCATAGCATAGTGGTAGGCATTAACCTTATGTTAATCTTGGTGGTATAACCATGAACCAGTCTGAACGCTTTCATCCAAAGTGGTTCAACCTTAGAGTAGGTCATAAGCAAGCTAGGTTTAACCGTTTTGGCGTGAAAGCCCAAAACGGACAGACATGACACTCTTTTCTTGTAAAAGTAGGGAATAGTAGGGATCAATAGGGACTAGTATATAGGGAATAGTAGAGAATAGAAGGTAATAAGTAGGGATTCGTAAGAATTCGTAGGGATTCGTAGGGGATTAGTAGAGATTCGTATAGATAGGAGAGGGGTTAAAGCCTAAGAAAATCAACTCACCTAGGAACAATAACCGCAGTATTCTTATCTTTCCTGACGCTGTTTCTCCTCTCAGAACCTCTCCGACTCTCCCGACTCCCATCTCTGTCGAGCTCCAGACTCCGATGCTCCCTTACGCTGGTCACGAACACATCCGGTCTTTCAAACTCCTCGAACCCATAGCTTAGTTTCTGCTGTGCTTTTGGAGATATCGGAGAAGTTGCCGCACTTCTGCTCAGTGTCAGATTTGCACAAGACTTTGAAGGGGTAACGGTTTTCGTGGGGGTACTTGATGCCATTTTTCTTGGGGTGCTAACGTAGCGAGGGCTCTCTTTGCTTGGCGTCATACGCACAGAAGGCTGGCTCGCATAGCTTTTCAACTTCCTGGGAGTAGAAAGTAGTTCGTGTAGCTTCTGAGTTGCTATCAGATTTTTCTGCGACATCCCATGAGCTGATGTAAACGTAACATTGGTTCTTCTAATCGGTTCTTCGTCTTCTGTAGGCACGATTGCATACCGCAGTGTCTTACCGTTGACCGTCTTCACAATTTCTGTTGGCATTTCCTTCAGCTCATTTTCATCTGGGCCGTCGACGTTGTATTCTTCTATTTCACTGGCATTGGCTTCTACTATCCTCTTTTTCGTTGGAGAATAATCAGCAATATCTTCCAGGTCTTGTATGATTTCGTATCTGTGTTTGACACGGCTGTTTTCCAGTCCATCATCGCTTTCGGCGTTTCTATCATATCTGGATTTCTTTTCCTGTTTGAATTGTGCCATTTCTAGATCTTCACTTCTTGTTCTATATCGGACTTGCCTAGTTGGCTTGTGGATTAGGGAGGACTGCCTTTGGAACTGCCTTTGGAATTTCGCTGGCTTAGGAGGCAGTTCCGGAGGTTCATCCTTATTCCTTGCTGCTCCAGCAGGCGACATCCTTAACGGATTATCCGATATATCCGTCCTTAATATTCTGTTGCTTAACTCTATGTGTTTCCTTGGAGAAGCACCTAAAGGTGGCATTCTCTTTCTGTCTGGTGAGATTATCTTTGTGATGCATTGCTGTGCGTAGACTGCTTCGCTCTGTCCACAGAATGCTGGGTTTGAGTAGTATTTGTACACGATTTTTGGCGAATCCATAGTGATCTTGTACTTTGTAATATTTAAGCGTATTCTTTCCCCGGGTTTCTGCAAGCTACGTGCGTCAGACCATGATTCCTTGATGAAGGGTGTTTTTTGACCGGAACGGACGACTTAGAGCTTTATTTAATAAACTTACAGCTATAGTTTCACTCATGTAATTACTTATGCTTGCTAAGTTTAAGTAATTCTTGCAAGTTGCACTTACTTCTTGTTTTTATTTTTATTAAATCTCACTGCACTTTTTATAAACACTGCTTAAATTACTATTTTGGTGCTAAAAACAAACACTCTGATCTCTTGGGTAAGTAAATATGATGTTTATGCAAATTTTCTGTTTTCACTTTTTAAAAAAAGCTAATATTTTATTTCTAACGGTTTGTAAGTACGTGTGCTTACTTCAACGGTCACCTTTCAACTACGATAGGGGATTCCATAATCGAAAAAAAATCGGAAACGGCGTCTGCGCACCCCATGGCACGCGCTACGAATTACAAATAAAACTTGCCACGATAATTTAGAACTTGACCTTTAGAAATAAGGTTGCTATTATTGAGTGATAGATAAGAAAGGGCTTTCATTGCTCAGCGTGAAAAGGTTGTAAGTATGGCAGCACGTTTTAAATAAGTTTGAAGTTTCTGTGGAGTAAGTTTAGGTTGAAAATCGATTGAATTTGAATAGTAAAACACAATATTTTGCACAATAATTGAATGAGCTTCCACAATAGGGCTTTTCGAAGGGTGAGTATGAAAGTTCCGTTGGAACTTTAATAATAATAAAGGTACTTTCATTAATGGATTGTTTATGCATTTTGTAGTGTCACGGCCAAAACTGCGACGTGCCATGACATTTATACTGACCTAGGTACCTATACTATATGAGTTATAGAGACAAAGAAAGAAAGAAAGAAAGAAAAGACTAGAGTGATTTAGGTTTTTTTTATATTTTTTATGAGAATTAATGACGTGGCGAGCTAGTCGTTCACCTGATGTTAAGCGGCACCGCTGCCCATAACAGTTGCAGTGGCACTCGGAACTTTAAATAAAAAAATTTCGCGCACGTCATCCTGAGACATCCATCACACAGTCTAGTAATCAGAGTGCTAGACTGTGAAATCGGATCATAGTCTCATTTGCTCAGTAATGTCAGTAGCTATTGCCCTTCAAACTGGAGCACAGTAGTGCTTGCACACTACTGCTTGGCGGCAGAATAACTGGCAAAGCGGTGGTACCTACCTAGACGAACTTTGCAGGAAAGTCCTACCACCCAGTAACAGGTTTTCAACCAAAACAACTCACAACTCAAAGGGACAATGGCAATGCTGCTAGCAAGTTGCGACAGGACATAGGTACATAATCTACCTACTGGAAGTGGGCTGGTTCTCGGATTCATTGCAGTGGCTAACTTATATAGGTACACCTTTAGAAAGGCCTATAGGCTTTCAAAAGTGACCTCTCATCATCACTAGCCAGAAGACGTCCACTGCTGAACATAGGCCTCCCCCAGAGAGCACCACTTTGAGCAGCTGGTCGTCTCCTGCATCCATCGGCTCCCCGCGGCTTTCACCAGATCGTCGGTCCAAGTGGGGGGCTGGCCTATATACACTGCGTCTTCCGGTTTGTGGTCCACTCGAGAACCTTTCTTCCCCATTGGTTGTCAGAACCACGAGCGATGTGGCCTGCCCATTGCCATTTCAACTTGCTAATTCTAGGAGCTATATATCCTAAAGTGACAGCTGTATCTCCTTGATTTATGATACATGACATTTCTACTTGGACAGGTGAGTCACTAAGTTTCTAGCTACACTTATTTCTTGGGTATTTCATAGCACTTAGGTGCAAAATGACCCCTAGGCAGGGGTCGGGGCACGTGCTGCGTAACGGTTACGCGCAGCTGCCTGCCAGCTGCGAACAGGGGAGCGCAACCTTTGCGGAGGGTGACAGAATGTGTATTTTTTTGAACGGGTTAATGCTTTAGTAGATTCGGGAATAAGACTATTCCATCTCTTCTCATAGATGCCGTAAGAGCCGGCTAAGCTAACCCGTGCGGAGGCACGCTCTGAAACATTACACAGATTGGCGCGCGCGAGCAACTCGCTCACACTGTTTGAAAATGTTAGGTATTATCTACATTGTTGTAATATAAATTTATCAAAATCTTTATAAGAACATTATGTTTAATACTAATAATAGGCGTTTTAGTAAAAATAATTAACCGAAATGAAGTTTTCAATGCAAATAAAAATCTTCTAAAGTTTGGACTATTTTGGCAAACTTACAGAAAAAAACAATTAAAATGAAAACTGACTGATATCCAAAAAAAAATACTATCCTAGCATATCTTGACAAGTGTGCCTTTCGAAAAACGATTGACACAGTCATGATGGAGTGGCGCTACTACCAAAAAAAAATTTTTTGTAGAAGGCGCACGATGAGCTTTATGCTGCTTTGTGGTACTCGCCAAAAGAAGCCCTTCACCACGGGTCCATAGTGCCACTGAGTGGCACGTGATTTGCGTCAGAGGAGAGGGGCTAAATAGTTAGGAAGGTACCTGGGACGCTTGACACGCCATGTTGTCATTAACATCTAAAAAGGAGCTCATCGCGTTTTCCAAAGTCTATCAGAGCGCCTGGTCGATGTGACGCGTGACCAAAATGCTGGCACTTATTTGGCCTAACGCATCAGCATTGCAATTCAACGTGGCAATGCGGCCAGCATGTTGGGTACGCTACCTACCGGTAGTGGGCTCGAGCACTTGGACTGTCTATAGGCCATCGCGGCTATTATACAGTTCATAAGTGTTCTTTGTAGTAGGTAGTGTAGCTAGTTTAGTTTAGTTTAGCTTAGTTTAGTTTAGTTTTTATTATTGTAGTAGTTAGCTTGAGTAATAAAGGCAATTTGCCCGTATAAAAAAAACATCTAAAAAATAATGAATGAATTTTTTCGTGAGCAAAATGTTCATAGCGCGCCTTCTCACGGGTTAATATCGAGGGAATGGGCAGCAGCATCCTCCTCAGTCTCCATTACAATCTACTACGATCACGAGCGTAGTGATTATGGAACCCTCCCTCTAATGGGGGAAGCTTATTTTTTGAGGGCACGTCTTCCAGCTGATCAAGAATGATTCACAGCGTCAAGCACATCAAGTGTTAGGTATAACTAGACCTAGGGGCGCCTGGGTTGCAACTGCGAGCCTAGCAGCTTGAGACATTGGTGGTGGAGGAACGATTAGAAGACTATACCCTCTAGTGTCAGTAGTTCGAACTACTGAAACTTTTTAGTGTCAGTAGTCCGGTTGGTACAAACCACCGAACTATTAATACTCTCTAGTGTCAGCAGTTCGGTTGTTAGTCCGGCTAACCGACCTACTGAAACATTTTAGTGTCAGTAGTCCGGTTGGTACAAACCACCGAACTATTAATACTGTCTAGTGTCATCAGTTCGGTTGTTAGTCCGGCTAACCGAACTACTGAAACATTTTAGTGTCAGTAGTCCGGTTGGTACAAACCACCGAACTATTAATACTGTCTAGTGTCATCAGTTCGGTTGTTAGTCCGGCTAACCGAACTACTGAAACATTTTAGTGTCAGTAGTCCGGTTGGTACAAACTACCGAACTATTAATACTCTCTAGTGTCAGCAGTTCGGTTGTTAGTCCGGCTAACCGAACTACTGAAACATTTTAGTGTCAGTAGTCCGGTTGGTACAAACCACCGAACTATTAATACTCTCTAGTGTTAGCAGTTCGGTTGTTAGTCCGGCTAACCGAACTACTGAAACATTTTAGTGTCAGTAGTCCGGTTGGTACAAACCACCGAACTATTAATGCTCTCTAGTGTCAGCAGTTCGGTTGTTAGTCCGGCTAACCGAACTACTGAAACATTTTAGTGTCAATAGTCCGGTTGGTACAAACCACCGAACTATTAATACTGTCTAGTGTCATCAGTTCGGTTGTTAGTCCGGCTAACCGAACTACTGAAACATTTTAGTGTCAGTAGTCCGGTTGGTACAAACCACCGAACTATTAATACTGTCTAGTGTCATCAGTTCGGTTGTTAGTCCGGCTAACCGAACTACTGAAACATTTTAGTGTCAGTAGTCCGGTTGGTACAAACTACCGAACTATTAATACTCTCTAGTGTCAGCAGTTCGGTTGTTAGTCCGGCTAACCGAACTACTGAAACATTTTAGTGTCAGTAGTCCGGTTGGTACAAACCACCGAACTATTAATACTCTCTAGTGTTAGCAGTTCGGTTGTTAGTCCGGCTAACCGAACTACTGAAACATTTTAGTGTCAGTAGTCCGGTTGGTACAAACCACCGAACTATTAATGCTCTCTAGTGTCAGCAGTTCGGTTGTTAGTCCGGCTAACCGAACTACTGAAACATTTTAGTGTCAGTAGTCCGGTTGGTACAAACTACCGAACTATTAATACTCTCTAGTGTCAGCAGTTCGGTTGTTAGTCCGGCTAACCGAACTACTGAAACATTTTAGTGTCAGTAGTCCGGTTGGTACAAACCACCGAACTATTAATACTCTCTAGTGTTAGCAGTTCGGTTGTTAGTCCGGCTAACCGAACTACTGAAACATTTTAGTGTCAGTAGTCCGGTTGGTACAAACCACCGAACTATTAATACTCTCTAGTGTTAGCAGTTCGGTTGTTAGTCCGGCTAACCGAACTACTGAAACATTTTAGTGTCAGTAGTCCGGTTGGTACAAACCACCGAACTATTAATGCTCTCTAGTGTCAGCAGTTCGGTTGTTAGTCCGGCTAACCGAACTACTGAAACATTTTAGTGTCAATAGTCCGGTTGGTACAAACCACCGAACTATTAATACTGTCTAGTGTCATCAGTTCGGTTGTTAGTCCGGCTAACCGAACTACTGAAACATTTTAGTGTCAGTAGTCCGGTTGGTACAAACTACCGAACTATTAATACTCTCTAGTGTCAGCAGTTCGGTTGTTAGTCCGGCTAACCGAACTACTGAAACATTTTAGTGTCAGTAGTCCGGTTGGTACAAACCACCGAACTATTAATGCTCTCTAGTGTCAGCAGTTCGGTTGTTAGTCCGGCTAACCGAACTACTGAAACATTTTAGTGTCAGTAGTCCGGTTGGTACAAACCACCGAACTATTAATGCTCTCTAGTGTCAGCAGTTCGGTTGTTAGTCCGGCTAACCGAACTACTGAAACATTTTAGTGTCAATAGTCCGGTTGGTACAAACCACCGAACTATTAATGCTCTCTAGTGTCAGCAGTTCGGTTGTTAGTCCGGTTAACCGAACTACTGAAACTTTGTAGTGGCAAACTTATAATTAAACGAGCCAGTGAAGCAAGCGAAGTCTTTGCAACGACTTGCTTCATTACAGCTGTCAGCATTTTTTTTAGTGAAGGGATATATTTTCTCTAAAAAGGGGAAGTTGGCTGCGCTAACATTTACAGGCTGATTATTAAAAAAATTTAGCAGTAGGTAACATTCAGCAAAATCGGTCAAGAGGTTGTCAAGCAAATAGAGCAATTTAAGCAGATTGAGCGAGCCTACTAGTTTAGCGAAGAGTAGAGCACAAAACCTACCGCCACTACCACTATGCTACAAAGTTAAGTTTATTTATTTATTTATTTGACCAAAGAGCTGGCACATACCTCGGCCAACGAATTAGCCTGGCAATTCAATGAGGGAACGTCGCCAGCATTTTGGGCACGCTACCCGCAGATAGTGACCTAAATTCTGTTTTCTATTTATAACTTATTATTTATTACTCACTTATTTTGTTTTCTTAGGCTTAGTGTACATAAATATATGTAGTATAATTTAGATGTATGTTTATAAATATATATAATTTTAATGCTCAAATCATTTTCTGTGGTGTAATCATTATTATTTACCTAGGTATATGTTGCCGTCCCCTGGCTTTTATTCCTCGCCTCGCCGCGGCTCCCGTATCGTCTATTGACATCGTGAACGTAAAAATATAATGATAATAACAGCCTTGAGAATAACTGGTGTACTGGTTATCTTATTATATGAACTTTGAAGTGAAGGTGACTTTACTAGGTGGTAGGACTTTTCGAAGGAAGTTCGTCTAGGTAGGTACCACCGCTTTGCCAGCTATTCTGCCGCCAATCAATAGTGTCCAAGCACTACTGTGTTCCGGTTTGAAGGGCATTGTAGCTAGTGAAATTACTGGGCAAATGAGACTTTATTATCTGATCTCACAGTCTAGTAATCTGATTATTAGACTGTGTGATGTCTCAGGATGACGTGCGCAGTGCAGTGTCACGCGAAACTTTATTAATTTTATGTTCCGAGTGACACTACAACTGTTATGGGCGGCCGTGTCGCTTTAACTACAGGTGAACGACTAGCTCGTCATGTCATTCATTTTCATTTAAAAAAAAAGTGCACACTAATAAACTTCTTACTGCTTAGATTACATATTAACCTGAGCTTAATAATTTCTGACACCTTTAGGCACACGCACCATGGTTTGGGAAGGAAAGGTTCTCGAATGGCGAGCATGAATCGGAAGACGCAGCGTAGGCCAACCCTCCACAATTGGACCGACGATCTGGTTAAAACCCCAGGGGCCCATGGATGCAGGAGGTAAGCCGGCGCAAAGTGGTACTTTTAGGGGGAGGCCTATGTTCAGTGGTGCATGTATTCCCGCTGATGATGACCTACTTTGATCCCGCTTGAACCCGCAGCAATGAATTTCCAAGCTACCTATCTGCGTTTACAACGGTGAAGGAAAAACCGTGAAAAAACCCGGCATGTACAAAATTTCAAAACTCAATGACAGTATCATCTTAAACTCATAGCGAAGCACGACTAGCCGTTTCTAACCGATCGGTAAAGTTAAGCAACGTTCGCTGCGGTCACTACTTTGATGGGTGACCGCTACAGCAAAAAGTGGTGTTTACAACTGAGCGCTACCGTGCTCCGGAAGGCACGTTAAGCCGTCGATCCCGGCTGTTGTTGTAAGACAATAGTCGTTAAGCCAAGTCAGAAGCCTTTGGGTGGCCTAAAAATTCTGACATCAGGGCTGACCACTTGCCTATACGAGAAGAAGTTCTTAAACCCGCACTTGACTAGGGTAGGGTGTTGGAATTACGGCCTACACTCTAGGAATAAGACTACCCACCTCTTCCCGTGGGTGCCGAAAGAGCCGGCTAAGGGAATACCCAGGGAATGGGCAGCATTCTCCTCGGCACATTAAAATCTGCGTTCACCAAGCCACCAAGCGTGGTGAATATGGGAAACCCCCTGATTATAAGAATCCAAAGGGGTGTTTTATGGGGGAGTCCTATGTTCAGCTACAGCGTCGGACGTCTTCCGGCTCATGATGATGATGATGATGATGACTCTCACCTTGTGAGAGTAGGCCCGTATCCCAGCAGTGGGAACATCCGTATCTCAGCTGATAAAGCTAAATATGCAGTGATAAAATATGATAACTCAAGTAAACCTAACTCACTGCCTATCAGAAGCATAATACCTTTTGTTTTTAAACAGGTATTTTGGTTAAAAAATGTCGGAAGATATCAAATTATAGTCCATTATGTATATCAGATAATTATCGATAATTTATTATCAATTACAGATAAAATCGATAAAACTTCAATTCGCTACAGTGATTTGCTTGTGCTAACATTTGGAGAGTGAGTCGGAAAACATTAATTTTATTGATAAATTTATTATTATTTTGGTAAGTGAATGCAGTTTTATTCTGTTTTTATAAAACTGTGAACTTAAGAAGTAGTGAAAATACGTATTGTAAGTTAAATAATGTGTCAATAATGGGTCTCGAATGAATTGTTTGTGTTTTAGCGACGGTAGGTAATTGGTTCTCACCAAACCTTTATACTTACCTTTCCCCATAGCGTTATTCATCTAAGCCTTTCCCTAGATTAATAAATTATCTGTGCCCTGCCCTAACAAGGATAGAAGACAAAATTGTCTTTCCCCTGCTTTACTCCACTTGACAAGTAAGCAAGTATGAAGAAAGTGACATAAAACGGGACAAGACAATTTTGTGTACCACCCGTACTTATGTTTTCAAATTTATTGCATGAATTAATAATATTCCTCAATAAATAAACAGTCACGAAGAAAAAATATAAAAAACTACAGCTAGAAACATTATTTACAAAATTTACAGCATAAATACGCCATCCAACTCACCACCACGTGGTAAGGTTCCCAGAATACTGGCAGCATTACCTCGCTGAATGAGAAGGCTTAGCTTCTGAGCGAAGTATGTGCCAGCTCTGGGATCTCCTGAGGCGAGGACCAACCTAGTGGAAATTTGCTTACAGAAATTTTTCGTGTCGGACGACCACGGGCCTAGCGTTTCTACGGCCAGCGCAACAAATTCGTGGTTAGCGCTGACCTGCGCATATTTGCGCCGTTTTAGTGTTTGCGCTTGTTCAGCCGCGGCCCCGACGCTACGAGCCGTGCTGGCGACATGAGATGGTGCCAGGGTATCCACACACGTGGCGTCCCAGACAAGTGTGCGTCCAAGACACCACGGGACTAAGGTGGCACCATCCGGTCTCTTGCCGTCGTCTCTCAGCAATCCAGTCGGCTCCAGCGTCGAGGGCACGGATGCTGTGGAGAGTGCCCGCCTGACTAAATCATTGATTGCCCAATGTCGAAATAGCCGGCCGGCACTCTTCACACATGAAAGCCCGTGTCGTCCGAGTTGGTCCACGCCTAGTCCACACTGGCAGCGATGAGGCTCGCACAGTCCAACCCCCAAACGTAAACCCACTGCTACACGTAGGCTACCGGGGTCTAGGACGGTCGCCAAGTTTTCGGAAGGGAGGGCACGGAGCCAGTGACCTGACTCCACCTCCGAAGAAGCTAGGAGACGTGCTCGATCCGCGTCATCTGTCACCTGATCTAATAAAGCCGAATGAATTAATTTTATGAGTGGAGCGTCCCACGCACTCTGTCTCCCCATTTCAGTAGGAATACTGACACCCGGGCATGAAGCGCACCAAGCCGACAAGGCCTCTGCCTGACCAGCCACCCGAACATCGGTAACAGGAGTGTTTAGAATCATGCCGATGAGGGTTTGCGAGCCATGACAAGAAGCCAAGAAGGCCGGGAGTGCCACGGTAGAAGAACGTCGGATGCCTAGGCCACCGAAACTAATGGGGAGAGTTGCTTGTGCCCAAGCGCGACTATCGAAATTAAGATTTAGAATTTTGGTGACAGTTTCTTTTAGAGTCGAATCGACCAAATCAATGATTGACTGGAAATACCACATAGGGCAACTCCGCAATAAATACATAAATTTTGGGGTAAAAAGACAAAGCCGAAGAATATATATGGCCATGTGAGGTTTAACTTCAAACAGGCGACCGGAAACGTCATTAAAATTTTCAATTTTTGACGTCACTAAAGGCGAGATTGCTTCCAAAAATACTGGGGCACCAAGTAAGGTCAGCGAGGATTTTGATTGAACCAAAATGTTAGGGCATATCGAGTTAAATTTGTCAATGATAAATGCGCGAGTTTGGTCTGGAATATGATCCGGAATGAATATTTCACATTTATTGAAATTTAAAGTCAAACCTATGCAGCTGAAGCGATGAATGATTGATTTAAGGTCATCCAAAACCACCGATGCACTGCCACCTAAAGAACCGTCATCCAGGTACCAAATGTTAAATTTAGAATTTAGTTCTCTAATTATAGGGTTAATTCCTAAGCTAAAAAGGGCTGGACCGAGAGGGTCTCCTTGCTGGCAACCGACACATGATGAAATTTCGTTAGGACCAAAAAGTAATTTTGTAGGGGCGCCGTAACATTGCCACATATAATTATAAATTTCCGGTGTTTCTTTTTGAATTTCTGATAGTAGAACGCCCCTGTCCAAGCTGTTGAATGCATTCTTTACATCAATTTTGATGAAAACCTCATAATCTTTAGACCCTAGGTACGTACGTGCAGCGTGTACAGCCGCCTCACACCCGGATCTTACTCCAAAACCTAACTGGTGCGGCACTAACTTTTTTGACATTCGTTCCTGGATTGCTCGGCAGCACATCTTTGACGTCAGACGTCTGATAGTACTGCCGACGGCAATAGGTCGAACGCCGCCATCTTTTTTCGTTAGTGCCACCAGATTGGCACCATATAGGATTGGTAATACCTCAGCAGGAACTCGACCGTCAAGAATTAAATTTACCAATGCTGTCAACTCACGCAGGAGAGATTTTCCAGCTTCACCGATGAAAGGGTCGGTTAGATCTTTAAGGTGCTGCGGGGTTATGGCATCCAATCCTCCCGCAGAACCATTTGGGAAAGATCTAACCGCTTCAAGCGTGGCTTTCTCGTCGATCTGCAGAGGCAATTCGGTCGAGGGAGGAGACGGGAGCTGCGTGGAAGGCGACTGCGTAGGGTGTTTGTCGCATAACGTTGCATAAGTCTCCGCGGAGTTCGTGGCAAGAGAGTCACTGCAAAATAACAGTTTCGCAGCGCCACTCACATTCCCATCTGACACCTTATTTTCGATGAATTTAAGATGGGTTCGGGAAGGGGTGGCCTAGGGCAGGAGGTTTTTTAACTTCACGCAAATGGCAAATACTCCAGCCCACTATTAGGCGCACCATACACGTTCAATTTTATTGATCAATCTTTGTGGTTGATCAATTTATTGATCGTGTAGGGTTAGTATCGACCAATGTTTTTCGGTTTACTGTATGGAGAAAACATTGACGGAAGTAGACTTGTCAATTTTATTGATCAATAAAATTGAACGTGTTATTGGCGGCCTTAGGTAGCGTATCCAAAATGCTGGAAGCAATACCCCGTTGAAATGCAATGCTGATTCGTTGAGCCAAATAAGTGTCATCATTTTGGTCACGCGGCGCATCGACCAGTCTCTGATAGTCTGGAAAACGCGATGAGCTCCCGGTCCCCACGGACCCGGGTCTCAACACCAAACGGCTCAAAACTCTTTTTTTTATGTAACTACTGCCAAGATCTATTTTTCAACCGACGTCAAAAAATAGAGGTTCTCATTCTCAATTCAGTTGTATTTTTTTTCCTTTTTGTGTTTGTTACCTCAGATCTCCATAATTTATAAATTTGGAAAATTCTCTTTTGTTACGTACACACATACACACATTATTGTATATAGTTACGTATTACTGTGTTGTCATTGGACATAGTTTCATATTGGTCTCATAGAAATTTTATCAAAATCGGTTCAGTATAGTTTTTTTTTTTTATCTCTAGTAAGTTAAGGATTGGGAGGGAGGAGGAGGAGGAGGAGGAGGAGGAGGGGGTTGGGGGGGAGGAGGTTGGGTTTTGGTTGGGATTGGGTTTGGTTTGGGATTGGATTGGGTTGGTTGGTTTGGTTTTTGGTTTGTTGTTGTTTTGATTGGTTGGTTTGGTTGGTTTTTTTTTTTGGGTTGGTTGTTGGAGTTGGATTGATTTGGTTGTTGGTTGTTGTTTTGGTTTGTTGGAGGATTGTTTGGTTGTTGAGGTTTTGTTGTTGTTGTTTTGTTGGTTGTTTTTGTTTGGTTGGGTTGGTTGATTGGTTGGTTTGATTTCAAAACTTAAGTAACATATAATAAGTATACTAAACTAAACTAGACCTAAAAACTAAACTAAACCTAAAAACTTTAAAACTAAGATATAAAACTAAAAATAACAATCTAAAGGAATCTTGAACTATCTATAGACCGGCAAAGGTCTATAGATAGTTCAAGCAATCCGTGGAATCTGGCAACGTTCCCATAATGCTGGCAGCGTTACCCCGCTGTATAGCGAGGCTGATCCTTTGACCAAAGTAGACGCCAGCATTATGGTCACGTGCCGATTCAACGTATTTTATTAAATTTATTAAATTCAAGTATAGTTTTAAAATATATAATTACGTTTTATAGTTTATAATAATTATATGTTGTGTTGTGTATTATAATGTATGTTTTATAGTTTTGTTTTTTTTGTGGTTTTTAATTGAAAATAACTGTTTTTTTTTTGTTAAATGATAATAATATCATCCAAGTATTTCTCAGTATGGAATGAAAGCAATTAAATTATTTATTATGAATAAATACATTTTATGATTTATAACAATCCATTACGGTTACATTTGAAGTAAAGACTAAACTAAATGCATTTTATAGATATCGTGATATTCGTAGGTACCTATTCTGCAAAACTATTATGATTTTGATTTCATGATTCACTGATAAATGAATACCTAACTTTATATCTATTTTCTATTAGTTCTGATAAAGGTAATAAACACAATAAAAATGTACTTAGGTAATTACCTAATATTACAGGTAGGTACCTAATATTACAGGTAGGTACCTAATATTACAGGTAGGTACCTAATATTACAGGTAGGTGCCAGATTTTTTTTAGACATATCACACAGTGGCATTAAGCCCTAAACTAAGCATAGCTTGTACTATGGGTACCAGACACAGATAACCCCAATAGATACCGCATGAAAGACGACAACCGCGCACCACGCATTGGCGTAAATGGTTCTATATAAATCGCCGCTTCGCAGCACGGCCTTAGTTACGACCAATTATTAGAGTTCATTATTAGGGCGTAGAGGATGGGGTGGCAACACTGCTGCTGTCAACATCGCAAATTATAATTAAATTGGACAATAAATTTAATTGTCGTAAATACGGCTGTAAATACGTCTTAAATTAATCATAAATTGTTTAGTGGAATACAATTAATACAAAAGTGACGTTTTTGAGTGCAAGATCGAAGAAATCACGAAAACAGAATTCATCTTACGAATACAACTCGAAAAATGGCGTCGGTATTCGAGTGAAGATTTACAAAAATAAAAGCGAACTGAACTGCGTTTTAGCTTTTGCTGAACAGTGGGTGACATGTGAGACAAATATCGGTTACATAGCATCATGTTCCAGTACTTGTATTCATAAATCTGCGTGCTGCAAAGTGATTCTCTTTGGCGCTGCAAACACGTACCTACAAAAACGAATTAGCAAGGTAAATTTGTGTGCTACAATCATGGATGAAATAATGTGTGTACTTCTAAAGATACAAAAGGAGTTAGATGAGCAGAAATCAACAATACTATCAAGCGCAGAGAAAGTAACCGAAAAGGTAACAAAAAATTTAAGTACAATCTTAGACGAAAAGTTTAATACTTGGGAAGAAAAATATGAAACTCTCAAAGAAAAAACCGAAAAACAAGAAAGAAGAATACACATCCTGGAAAAACAGGCAAGACAAAGAAACATAGTATTTTTTGGCATTGAAGAAAGTGAAACATCATATTCTAACCTAGAAAATAATATAATAGATTTTATACAAAAACATTTCACAACAAGCTTAGACCGCAGAGACATACAGGAGATTAGAAGAATAGGCAAGAGAGCTGACAAACCACGTCCGGTCATAGTAACATTTACAGCATAAAAAATGAAATATACAAACAAAAAGCAACACTCAACAATACATCCTACTACATAAAAGAAGACTATCCACAGCATGTACTGGAAAAAAGGAAAGAGCTACAAGAGATAGTTAAAACTGAAAGAGAGAAAGGTAATTTAGCAATAATAAAGTATGATAAACTAGTGATATTAAAAAATAAACCGGAATCAACCACAAGCAACAAAAAAAGGAGTCTTTCAATCTCTCCTGAAAATAACAGCTCTTATAACCAGCCAGACCACAGAACACCGGTAAATAAGAAAAATAAGTCACTGTCGGCCCACACAGCAGCACAAAGTTCAAGCAACTCATACGAAGGAGTGCATAATAAAACAAGTATGCTACACTTTTTAAATAAAAATGTGAACACTAAGTCCAACACTCTGGGAAACCGGGACAAGAATTTGTAGCAATTAAAGCCCACCTCTCCTACAAAGTATAAAGAACACTACCAAAGAAACAACAATATACATCTTCCAATCCGGCCGGTCACCGTGGAGGATAAAGACCAAAACCCTCCAAAGATTAAAAACACTCAGCTGTCTGGACCAAAAAGCTCTAGAACAAACAAACTGCTACACATAGCTACTTATAATGTCAGAACACTCTCATCATATGAACGCCAAATAGAACTAAGCGAGGAACTTAAAAGAATTAATTATGATATTATGGGTATATCCGAAGTGAGACGCATGGGCAACAAAATAGAAGAATATGAGGACTATATACTCTGCTATATAGGACATACACCGGGTAAATATGGGGTTGGGTTTATAATAAACAAATCCCACAAGCAAAGCATAGAAAGCTTCATCGGCATAACGGAACGAGTTGCAACTCTTAACTTAAATATACGAGGATGTAAAGTAACCATTATACAAGTGTATGCTCCTACAGAAGTGGCAAAAGAGGAAGAAATGAATCACTTTTACAGGACAGTCAACAAGGCCATAGAAGCAGCGCACAAAAAGATCATAATAATGGGTGATTTTAATGCAAAAATAGGGTATCCAAAACCAGATGAATATTTGATAATGAAGAAACATGGGTATGGTGTGAGGAATGAAAGAGGGCAACGTTTGATTGATTTTGCTCTTGAAAACAAACTAGCAATCATTAACACTTTTTTCAAAAAAAAGTCAAGCTGTAGGTGGACCTGGCAATCACCAAACGGTCAATACAAAAATGAAATAGATTTCATACTGTCAAATTGCCCAAAAATGTTTCAGAATATCAATACGCTCAATATAAGCTATCCATCTGATCACAGACCAGTAAGAGCCATAATCAATCTTAAAACCCCCAAAGGAAGCCGAGCCAGATACACAAATAAACATACCAGCTCATTAAAAACAGAAGAAGAAGTGCTCAAATATAAGGAATGCCTAACATCGTACCTACCTGATTTGCTCAACAGCCAAGAAAATGCAACAGTGCAGTTTTATTATGACAAACTAGTAAATGCTATCTACCAAAGTGCACAACAAGCTTTAAAAGTAAAAGATTCTCCTAAAAACAACATTATCCATGAACATACAAGAAAACTTATGAAAAGAAGACAACAAATACAAAAAACAAAATATAAAACTAGGTCTATGAAAAATGAACTATCTGCTCTGTACAAACTAATAAGCAAATACATAAAAAATGACTACAATAGCCACAGGATGAATACTATTGAAAAACACCTTAAACAAACTGGTAGCATGAGAAAGGCTTGTAGAGAACTGAGAACAAACAAAACATGGATAGAAGGCTTAGAAAAATCTGGAAAAACATTATACAGTCGCAAAGAAATTATTAATATGGCAACAGAATTCTATAAAAATCTGTATAGTGAGAAACCACATACCAGTTATAATATCAACAAGGAAGTCACATGTGTAAGCTCCCAAAGCGACATAAAAGTAATTGACGAGAAAGAAATTATTGATGCAGTTAAGAAACTAAAAATCGATAAAAGCCCTGGCTCTGATAGCATCACAAATGAAGCCATAAAAACTGCCAATAATATTCTAGCCTTACCAATGGCGCATTTGTTCAACCAGATATTAAAAACCGCCATCATTCCTTTACAATGGTCGGACTCCAATATTATTCTACTGTACAAAAAAGGCGACCCAAACAACATTAATAATTACAGACCAATCAGCTTGCTACCATGTCTATACAAACTCTTTTCATCTATCATACACCAGAGAATCAGCACGACACTTGATGCAAAACAACCTATCGAACAAGCAGGTTTCAGAAAAGGTTTTTCAACAATAGACCATATACACACCTTAGAAATTATAATAGAAAAATACCAAGAACAACTAAGGCCCCTGTATATCGCCTTTATTGATTACCAGAAAGCTTTCGACACAGTATCACATGCATGTATATGGGCAACTCTGGAAGCTCAAGGTGTAGAAGATGAATATATACAAGTAATTAAAAGTATCTATAAAAACAACACAGGCAGAATTAAACTAGAAACACTTGACCCAAGTTTTCCTATTAAAAGAGGTGTAAGACAGGGGGACCCATTATCACCTAGAATATTTATTGGTATATTAGAAGCAATTATTAACAAACTAGACTGGAAAACATATGGATTAAATATACAAGGAGTTTACCTGACCCACTTGAGATTTGCAGACGATTTGGTCCTACTAGCAGAAACAAGCTCCCAGCTGCAAAAAATGATTGGAACTTTGCACATAGTTAGCAGAGAAGTGGGCTTAGAAATGAACTTAACAAAAACTAAAACTATGACAAACAGCACTAAAACAGTAATATCAATCGGAAACCAACCATTACATTATACCGAGCAATATACATACTTAGGAAAGCAGATTGGATTCAATAAAAACCAACATGAGCTCGAAATAGAGAGGAGAACACAACTTACTTGGAACAAATACTGGAGCTTAAAGGAGATTTTTAAAAGCAATATGCCAGTACATATGAAAACAAAAGTGATGGACACATGCCTTTTACCATGTTTGACATATGCAAGTCAGACATGGAAATTCACTAAAAAAATAAAAAATAAAATCATAACTTGCCAGAAAGGAATGGAACGCAGCATGCTGAGTATAAGGAAAATGCAAAAAATAAGACATACAAAAATAAGGAACATAACCAAAGCAACAAACGCACTTTATTATGCTCAAAAGTTAAAATGGAAATGGGCTGGCCATGTTGCACGATTACAAGACCATAGATGGACCTTAAGGGTGATGACATGGAAGGGCCCACAAGGGAAAAGATGCATTGGAAGACCATACACACGCTGGGATGATGAAATAAAAAAGACAGCAGGCCCCCACTGGCAACAAGTAGCTAAAGATAGAGAGAAATGGCAGTCTTTGGAGGAGGCCTTCACCTGTAAAAGGGTTCTTGCAAAACTATGAATTAATTCAAAAGACACAGGTCATAGGCAGAAGTACCTAACCAAGCAAAAACAATAAAACAAAAGGAACGTAAATTATAAACATAACTAGCTGCACCCACGATTCCACCCATGCACCATGTATACAATGACCTAAATAAATTTATCAGGCTTCATGAAAGTTAGTCCGGGTGTTGCAGTGGGCTGTAGCAAATATATACACTTATAAAACTTAACATTTATAATAACAACAGGAAAACATAATATAGTATAAAGCAGAATTGGGTACCTGCCTACTCAAATAATAGAACAATTTATAATATAAAAATAGACCATTTCCAAACATTCACCTAACATAACTTAAATAATTTTATTTTAAACAAATGATTAATGTAAATATAATAATAAATAAATTATCAGTCATGATAAAAAATTAAATACAATTAAACACAATGTCACAAAATGGTAAAAATTTATACACACCTACTATTCTTTATTGTAAATAGATAAATTTAATTAAAAGTTTGGTACTTATATAAGTAGGTGCTATAAATATTAATTTAAGTTGTATGTACAAAATTAAATCAAAACAATAAAAATGTAACTAACAAATAATATATTTCATATAAGTAACAGATATGTGTAATGTAATTATAAATAATTTTGGGCAAACAAATGTATATTATAGTAAAAAAATACCTGTACCGAAGGAAATGTAAGAAATAAAAGGCTTTTTATTTATTTATTTATTAGGGCGTCACTCGAAACAGCCAATAATAGCGCATTGGCTCCAGTCCCCGCAACCCGCGCCTTCCACCAGTTTCGGTGAGCTAGGATCCGAACAAAAATCCCGTAATGCGGTATCTATTGGGGGTTATCTGTGGTACCAGATAACTGATTCAATGAGTTTTGGCGGGAACGTGAAAAAGTTCACGTCGTTGCATTGTATTATTTCACAAAACTTATGCTTTTTCTAGTGGCATTTTACGCATTAAGTGCTGAATTACGAGTATAAGTGTTGGCAAGTAATATAATGTAGTGAAACGTTGTTTTTCGTGTTGCTTCCAAAATTCCACAGAATCCTCTAGTAAAGTTGCCACTACTTTACTAGGACATGACTTTGACTGGATTATGACTACCTGACTTAGACTGGACTATGACTACCCTGACTGACTGTGACTAAGACTTGACTTTACATGAAATATTTCATAATACGATGAAAAACTACAATACTTGACACTGGCTAAATACACTATGTGTGGAGCCAAAATATAAGAAAAAAAAAACTGATTCAATACTTAAATACTTTTTGTTTGTAAATACATACATAGAATACAATGTAACACCCAGACCCAGAACAAACATCTATGTTCATCACACAAATGTTTGTCCTGAGTGGGAATCGAACCCACAACCTGTGGTTCAGAAGGCAGAGCTACTACCAACTGAGCTAACAGGCCAGTCAAAATTCGGGTACCTATATTAATATATCAACCTATTTCAAAAAAAGGAGGGTTCACTTTTCAGTTGTATTATTTTTTAATGTTTCCTCCGTCATTAATCATCCGATTTGGAAAGTTCTTATTTTAGATACTACTTTCAGAGTAGCCCCATAGAAATTTCATCAAAATTGGTCGGAATTTTGATTTTAGAAACAACTAATACTAATTAAATAAATAAATAAATATGTGTGGAATTGTTTGGTTTTTAGGGTTCCGTACCCAAAGGGTAAAACGGACTCTGTTACTAAGGCTCCGCTGTCCGTCCGTCTGTCTGCCTGTCACCAGGCTGTATCTTATGAACCATAATAGTTAGACAGTTGAAATTTTCACAGATGATGTATTTCTGTGCCGCTATAACAACCAATACTAAAAATCAGAACAAAATAAAATATTTAAGGGGGCTCCCATACAACAACCGTAATTTTTTGCTCGTTTTTATAGGTAATGTACAGAACGTGCGCGAGTCCGACTCGCACTTAGCCGGTTATTAAATTAAAATAACAAGCAGCCGCTCAAAGTGGCACTCAGAATATATAATAGTACTACGTACTTACGTAGCTCTGCGGAGGGAGAAGGCATATGTTCAGCAGTGGACGTCTTCATAGACTGTTGATGATGATGATGATGGCTTCCTATTATATTTTCAGGTGCTAATATAAGAGTGAAATGCGTCTGATACCATGTATGAAGCCCAGTGATGAAGACGAAGACCATTCGAAGCAAATAGATCGGGAAATAAAGCAGTGGATCAAGTCTTATAATGAGGTAGGTAACTCCATCAAATGGCCAAATACTGAATGCTCATTGGCTGCCTGTTCTACAGTATTTTTTTTTTACAATTTATAGGCATAGCATTTGACCACTGTCTCACCTGATGGTAAGTGATGACGCGGCCTACGATGGTGCATGCTTGCCTAGAAGATACCTGTTCACTCGTGACTTGAAGACTTCCAGGTTATAGTTAGCAGGAAACCAGGACGCCGGCAAGGTATTCCACTCATTTGCTGTACGCACTATAAATTTTAATAGATTGTTTTTATTTATTTACAGGCGATTAAGCTGCTGCTGCTAGGAACCGGGGAGAGTGGGAAGACGACCATCATCAAGCAAATGAAGATATTGCATGTGCAGGGGTTCTCAACGGGGTAGGTAGCTCAAGGTTTAAGTCTTTAACTGGGAACCAGTTACTAATGCCGCAATTTTTTACATTACACTAAATTCGGCCGCCTATACCTACCCTGTTTTTTTTTTTTTCTCTTATATTTTGGCTCCACACATAGTGTATTTAGCCAGTGTCAAGTATTGTATTTTTCATAATGATAGAATATTTCACGTAAAGTCAAGTTTTAGTCACAGTCTGCGTAGTCATAGTCCGGTCTAGTCAGGTAGTCTCAGTCCAGTCTAAGTCATGCCCTAGTAAAGTGGTGGCAACTTTACTAGAAGCTTCAATGGAATTTTGGAAGCAACACGAAAAACTTCGTTTCACTACATTATATCACTTGCCCACACTTATACTCATAATTCAGCACTTAATGCGTAAAATGCCACTAATTTTAAACATTAACACTAGAAAAAGCTTAAGTTTTGTGAAATAATACAATGCAACGACGTGAACTTTTCCGCGTTCCCGCCAAAACCTACCCTGTTTTTTTTTTTTTTTTCCTTATATTTTGGCTCCACACATAGTGCATTTAGCCAGTGTCAAGTATTGTAGTTTTTCACCGTATTATGAAACATTTCATGCAAAGTCAAGTCTCAGTCACAGTCAGTCAGGGCAGTCACAGTCCAGTCCAAGTCAGGCAGTCATAATCCAGTCTAAGTCATGTCCTAGTAAAGTAGTGGCAACTTTACTAGAGGCTTCTATGGAATTTTGGAAGCAACACGAAAAACCACGTTTCACTACATTATATCACTTGCCAACACTATACTCGTAATTCAGCACTTAATGCGTAAAATGCCACTAATTTTAATCATTAACACTAGAATAAGCATAAGTTTTGTGAAATAATACAATGCAACGACGTGAACTTTTTCACATTCCCGCCAAAACTCCCCCTGTTTTTTAATTAGACGCAGTACAGACATTACGAGTGTTGCCACTTTTTCATGTAAAATAAATAGTGGTGGGTAAAAAAAATACAGTTCCCTGATTTATTTCAGTTTAGTGATCTATTACATTCTTTTATATTCTGAACATTTCCTAAAAATCGTGATTCCCGATTGATTTTGATTTACATATTAATGTAATAGAATGTAATAGATCACTAAAGTGAAATAAATCAGGGAACTGTATCTTTTTTACCCACCACTATTTATTTTTCATGAAAAAGAAATGATTTGCATATTAATGTAAATCAAAATCAATCTGGAATCACGAAATTATAGCGGCCTGTAAAAGAATGTAATATACTCAAATAAAAATTGCAAAAATTAACAAAATAAAACAAGTTATATTTATTATATAACCAACCATTACCCATTAACCATTTTTTTTTCTTTTTTTTTTTTATGATTTTTATATCTTAATATTTTATTCAATATCGGAAGTATCATCTTCACTATCTAGCACCAAACCAAAAAGGTATCGGCGATAGTATTATATATAAAACTAAAAAAGTGGCATTTTTTGTACTGGCAAATTATAGTTCCGCTCTTTTGAACTGTAGGAGCTGAATTATATCATCACTGTGATTTAGAAGTTGGCAGCATTATTTTCACAAGTGACATTTCGATCTGTCAGTTTACTCCATCTAATTAAAAAATAGAGTATAGTTAGGATTCTGGAAAGGAAGCTTACCTGCTACCCAGTTAGTTGCCTAATCAGAAACCGGTTTAGGAAGCATTAAGTCATCACTAAATGCTATAACACCTTGCTAAATCGGTTCCTAATTAGGCAACTAACTGGGTAGCAAATTAAGCTTCCTTTCCCAACTAACTAAATACAAAGCGACAACAAGGCGACTAAATTTAGTGTAATGTAATCGAGGAATAACGCAAGCCGCGGCGAGCTTCGCGAGCGTCAGCACGTAACTGTGAGTGTCTGCACGTAACTGCGAGTGGCAGCACGTAACTGCGAGTGGCAGCACGTAACTGAAGTAATTTACGTGCTGACGCTCGCGAAGCCCGCCGCGGCTTGCGTTGTCGGCTTGAATCATAAGTACCTACCCTACCTAATACTCACGATAGCTTTCTAGCTATATTTAATTCTGTACATATATTATAATTTAAGTAATTTTAGTTTGAAATGTAAAAAAATGGTGTAGAATCAGGTGCATTAATTTAATTTTGTTACAAACTTTCGCATATAGGTATAACATTAGTGTGATAATCATGGATTATACAGGGTGTAATTGAATTCATTAGCATCCTTTGGAGCTAGGTACCTACTCCTGACACCGGTCACGTGTGGATAGGCGCGGATAGAGAAATTTCGTAAGGGGGGGGCGAGTTCAAGAGGGAAATTTGGGGATACGGTGGTAAATCACATAAGTATACAATACAAGACCAATGTGTGCTCTTTTTTTTAAATGATAAATTCCATGCACATTCTTGCTGGTAAATTGGCTAATTACCGCGCTTGGTGCTGGACTGCCTGCGCCAAGGGGGGGGGGGGGGGGGGGGGGGGGGGCCTTTTCTTTCAGTACAAAATTAAAGTAAAATAATTATACCGTGGCAATCTTCATAATTTTCAATAAAAAATGTTTTCGTTTGCGCTCTTTACTCAATAATCATCAATGAATGAAGTACTACCATGTACTCAATTTGTGCTAATGAATTCAATTGCATTCTGTATAATAGATCCTAAACGTTTTTTTTAATGAGCAAATTGCCTTTATTACTCAAGCTAACTACTACAATAATAAAAACTAAACTAAACTAAGCTAAACTAAGCTAAACTAAGCTAAACTAAGCTAAACTAAGCTAAACTAAACTAGCTACACTACCTACTACAAAGAACACTTATGGACTGTATAATAGCCGCGATGGCCTATAGACAGTCCAAGTGCTCCAGCCCACTACCGGTAGGTAGCGTACCCAACATGCTGGCCGCATTGCCACGTTGAATTGCAATGGTGATGCGTTGGGCCAAATAAGTGCCAGCATTTGGTCACGAGTCGCATCGACCAGGCGCTCTGAATGTTATCTGTGCTAGCTACCAAAAATAAAAATAAAACTGTCAAACCTTTGAATTATGGTAATTGACTACCCGCCGGAAAGTTTATATAACCTGATATTACCTATTACCTATATTATTGAGAATCTTTCGAAAAATATAAATGCTTGTACCTACATTAGTCGTGTTGTGTATTAAAGTTTAGGGACATTTTTGAATTAAAAAATCTGCTTTTAAAATTGAAAGTGTTCTGTTTTGTGTGCTTAATAGATAAATAAATGAACCGCTTCACATGGACGGTAGACAAAAGTGTCTTTCCCCGCTTTACGTCACTTTCTTCATACTTGCTTGGAGTAAAACAGGGGAAAGACGGTTTTGTCTACCGGCCGTGCTAACCCTACAGAGTGGATCAACCGTCTTCCACTTCCACTAGTAGACCTTGTGATGAGTTGATACCATGGGGCCGTATAGCACCCCACTCCTCCCTATTATTTATTTATTTATTATTATTATTTTACTCCGTGCTTGCATTTTGTTATTTTTTGAATTTCCAGTGAACGAGTAGAAAAAATAAAGCACATAAGACATAACGTGCACGAGTCCATCTACGACATAGTCCACAACATGTCTGCGCTCAGCATTGCGTTACAAAACCCGAAGAATGTGCAGTCCCAGCAACACGTCCTGAAGTTTGGACCGAGCGGGCCTATTGAATACACAGAGGTAGTATTTATTCTTAGGGAATATCCAGGGAATGGGCAGCAGGGATGTGGGGAGCCGATGGATGCAGGAGGCAAGCAGCCGCTCAAAGTGGTCTTTGGGGGAGGCCTATGTTCAGCAGTGGACGTCTTTAGGCTGATGATGATGATGATGGGCAGTATTCTCCTCGGTGCATTAAACTCTTTGCGATCACCGAGCCGCCTACCAAGCGTGGTGATTATGGCAAATCCCCCCCTATGATAAGCGTCCAGAGTGGCGTTTTGTGGCGGCCTATTAGACGTTTCCATACATTTAATAATTATTGATACATTCTATTTATTTGCGCAAAATTAGTTTTCATGTAACCACGTTAAGTAATTAAGCTATTATTGGCAAAAGAACGCAAGAAAATTTGAATTTGCCGCGCTAGTGAAACGTTCCACCTTAACTATGACATTAGCTGCGGAAAAGTTCAGGTAATGTCATTTCCATTACATTTTGGGTTAATGTATCTTTACTAGATTTAAAATTTTCAGAGAAACTTATGAATATTTCTTTTCATAAAAATCTTACTTGGATTATTGATCCAGGTAAGATCCAGCTGTTATCATGTTATATTCTTGCTTGCGAATGGCATTTCATTTTTATTTAAATAAATAAGTGTATATAATTATATTAAATATTACAAATTAATTTTTGATGTAAAGGTAAAAATTTGAATCACTAGCGAGATTTGAACCCGCATTCTATCCGTCCCTCAAGCCGGACTACCGTGACAAGTGATCTCATGTGTGCTGGTTTTAAACATTAGGTACATTTCAATTTTATTAAAAGAATTAGAAGATTTATAAAGACATATTATTTTAATGTAAATAAATAACCAAAAGAGAGAAAAAAAATGCCATTTGAATTTGCACGGACGCAGGGCTGTAAAGCGTTTAAAATGCGCGCCGTGGGAAAATCCCACAATTGAGTGACAATTAAAAGTTAGGTAGGACAATTTTTAATATGTGGTGTTCAATTTTTTTTCTATTCCAGGAATATTTTGATCATGTTCGTGCTTTGTGGCGAGATGGTGGAGTCAGAGAATGTTTCAAAAGATGTAATGAATATCAGCTTATTGATAGCGCAGAATAGTAAGTATTAATTAACTAAAAATGATAAGATCAAACTAAATATATAATATTTAAACAATAATTGATGAACAGCGCCATCTATGGCAGAGTGGCTAACGTACTAGACGTTTAGTGAATTGTCTGTATTTGAACTTTCCAACGACATATGCTAGCGCCACCTAGCGGTGGTAGCAATAGGCATTTAAACTATCTATTTGTCGATAGATGGCGCTGAAAGTAAATTGTAAATAACAACAAAAGTTTATGAGTTCTTTACAAATCCAGTTGCAATATTTTTCAGCTTTTTAGATAGAATAGACTTACTAGAAAAACCTGATTACATGCCATCAGACGCAGACATACTGAGGTGTCGTCAAAAAACCACCGGCATTCAGAAAATAGAGTTTAAAGTAAAGGTAAGAAAAGTGCAACCAAACAAGAAAGTAATTTGGAATTCTATGCCAAATTGAACGGGTTTTTTATCAAATGTGCTTGATATAGCTTTTATTGTCCACATAGGGCCTTCAGTAATAAGAAAATTGCCTTTTTAGGTACCTAAATCAATGCACGGTGGTGTCCAAGACTTTTGGATGTTCGACGTCGGTGGACAAAGAGGCGAAAGAAAGAAATGGATACAAGTAAATAATTTTCCAATTTGTTGTCTTTCTTATTAAACTGGCGTAATAATTCATACGTCATATAACTAAAAAGTGTTCCTGTAACGCCTTACTAACTACCTTTACACTGTTCTTGGTAGTGCTCTAAGATTTCTTGCAGGAACTCTTAGTAAGATCACACAATAGACAGTGTCTTATCCTAAAATTACACAGACCAGAATGAAATTACATCCAAAACATTTTTTTAATGTAAATGTATGACGTGACGAGCTAGTCGTTCGCCTGATGCTAAGCATCACGGCTGCCCATAAAAGAATGCAGTATCACTCAGATCTCTAAATTAATATAGTTTTGCGTGACACTGCACTAGACAGTGTAGTACACTGCGCACGTCATTCTGAGATCGAATAGTCTCATTTGCCCAGAAATTTCACTAGCACTAGCTTATGACAAACGTCATAAGTTTTAGATGAAATTTAATCATAATAGTTGTGGATTTATCTATATTTAACATTACCAGGTATTTGAAGGCATCCACGCGATTTGGTTCCTGGTAGCATGCAGCGACTACGACCAGACGCTAAGGGAAGACAACTCACAGAACAGACTGAAAGAGGCCTTAGTTCTTTTCGAGGACGTATGGCAAAGCAGGTAACTTCAATCTTCAAACATATATCACAAGAAACTAATATACCAGATGATTTCTGGTGGCCACAGCAATCCGATTTAATTATTATCACCTACTTCTTACGTTAATGTTTCAAAATGGTGGCTTTTTACGCATTATGTGCTGAATTACGAGCATGAGTGTGGGCAAGTGATATAATGTAGACAAACCTGGTTTTTCGTGTTGCTACCAAAATTTCATAGAAGCTTCTAGTAAAGTTGCCACCACTTTACTAGGGCTTGACTTAGACTGGATTATGACTACCTGACTTAGGCTGGACTATGACTACCCTGACTGACTGTGACTAAGACTTGACTTTACGTGAAATATTCCATAATACGATGAAAAATTACAATACTTGACACTCGCTAAATACACTATGTGTGGAGCCAAAATATAAGCAAAAAAAATGCTATTCTGTATGCCGTTGTCAAATTTGACAAATGCAACTAGGCTCGTTCTTAAAGTATGGACTTTTAGTCCATACTACCATTTAGTACATACATACCATTTAGTCGTTACCAGGCTCGTTATACGCACGTCGAAACAAAACACTGGCCACAAACAACCTAACGCGTGGCATACCGAAGAATACAATTTTTTAATTCCATGTCGTTGCGCGTTATGGTGGAACGTTACACTAGCGCGGCAAATTCAAGTTTTCATGCGTTCTTTTGCCAATAATAGCTTAATTACTAAACGAGATTACATTATAATTAATTTAACGTAAAGAAATAGAATGTATCAACAAATTACGATTAAAAGTACCTATCTCCTAGATATCATTGGTTTAGCGACAAATGGCAATAAAAAAATTTCGTCTTAGTTTTTCAGTCTATTGCCATTTGTCGCTAAACCAATAATATTTAGGTGATACTTTTAATTGTAATTTATTGATACATTCTATTTATTTGCGCAAAATTAGTTTTCCATGTAATCACGTTGAGTAATTAAGCTATTATTGGCAAATGAACGCAAGAACATTTGAATTTGCCGCGCTAGTGTAACGTTCCACCAAAGCGCGTTATTGGCAAGGAATATCATGTGGCATAGCGAATAAGGCCCCAGGTGAGATGTTTAGGTATGCTCAATTTAGCGAAAAAAAACGTTTGAATCCCCGCACCTGTTAAGTATCTACCTACTGCTTTCGCAAGTTAAGAAATTCGCTCAATACGGACTGTGCAATACTTTAGGCATTCCTGCCACCCATTCAAAAGGCCCAGCAGATTTTTTTTTTTTTTTATGTGATTGAATGACGTGCAAGTCGTTCACCTGATGTTAAGTGACACGGCCGCCCATAACAGTTGCAGTGTCACCCGGAACTTTAAAACAATAAAGTTTCGCGTGACACTGCACTGCGCACGTCATCCTGAGACATCACCCAGTCTAGTAATCAGATTACTAGACTGAGTGATCAGATCATAAAGTCTCATTTGCCCAGTAATTTCACTAGCTACAATGCCATTCAAACCGGAACACAGCAGTGCTTGCACACTACTGCTTGGCGGCAGAATAACTGGCAAAGCGGTGGTACCTACCTAGACGAACTTTGCAGAAAAGTCCTACCACCTAGTAGATGGGAACCTAAAGGGTTGATGCTGTTCTATAATAACATTATCTCCACAGGTTCCTGCTAGAAGCGGGTGTGATACTCTTCCTGAACAAGCAGGATATCCTGCAGCATAAAGTGGAGTCGGGTCGCGGTATCGGGCACAACTTCCCCGCGTACCACGAGTTCCAGGACGGGCCTGACGAGTATACCAGGACGAGGCTGTTTGTTCGGAGCTTGTTTGCTGTAAGTAGCCTATTTCTAACCGACTACAAAAATAGCTGTCAAACGTCACTTTGGCAGAGCAGAAAGCGATCGAGCGCTAGATCACCGTCTGTCGGACAATCGATGAACTAAAAAGTGCAATATTTTGTTGCTGACTATTGCTGTTCTGTTGCTAGTGGCGCTAGTGTCAAAGACCAAAGTGAATTCAGCGACAGGCGAGCAGCAGGCGGGCGAAAAAAAGATTATTTAATATTTCAAAAAAGGAGGGTAGGTATCGCTTTTTAGGGTTCCGCGCCCAAAGGTTAATAACGTTGGGGTTAGTTATACCTACTAAGCTTCCGGTAGGTAGCGGCTGTCTGTCTATGTCCGCACCACAGCTGCATCATTTTTTTTCATTTTTTTTTATAAATAAGTAGGCCCCGCATTTGACCGCAATCTCACCTGATGGGAAGTGACGACGCGGTCTACGATGGTACATGCTTGCCTAGAAGATTTATTCACCCGCGAATTAAAGAGCTTCAGATTGTACTTATCGGAATTGCTCTTTGAACCGTAATAGATAGACGGTTGAAATTTTCACAGAATATGCATTTTAATAACAATAATAAAAAAATGTTTAGTTTTCAATCAGTGTGTGTTGCCAGTGATGACTTATGGAACTGAGACATGGTCTCTTACTGTTGGCCTCATTAGTAAGCTCAAAGTCGCGCAGCGAGCTATGGAGCGAGCTATGCTCGGTGTTTCCCTGCGAGATAAGATCCGGAACGAGGAGATCCGCAGGAGAACTAAAGTGACCGATATAGCTCTTAGAGTTAGTAAGTTGAAATGGCAATGGGCAGGCCACATCGCTCGTAGAACTGACAACCGATGGGGAAGAAAGGTTCTCGAGTGGCGACCACGAACCGGAAGACGCAGCGTAGGCCGGCCCCCCACTCGGTGGACCGACGACCTGGTGAAAGCCGCGGGGAGCCGATGGATGCAGGAGGCGAGCAGCCGCTCAAGGTGGCGTGCTCTGGGGGAGGCCTATGTTCAGCAGTGGACGTCTTCAGGCTGTTAATGATGATGATGATGAATAAAAAAGGGAAAAAGGTGATTTTGTAGATATCTCGAAAACGGTCATACGTACTACAAGCCTTTAATTTAATAATGATTATAGTGTACTTACACTGTAGTAAAAAACACATGGGTACTAAAACCGGCCAAGTGCGGGTTGGACTCGCAATAAAAGCAGGTACAAGTTTATGGAACCCTCGATGTGAGAGTTAAACTGGCACTTGGCTAGTTTTACTTTATAAGTAGTTATATAGAATTATTTTATTTCATTATAACTAGGTGACCCGCCCCGGCTTCGCATGGTTAATTAGTTTTACGCCTTCATCCTGTGACCCTGTTTACGGGTAAGACGGAAGCGAAAGGGAAAAGATAAGGGAAATGGATGAATGGATGCTATTGCCATCCCATCCTTTTATCCTTATCCCCATCTTTTCCCTTTCCCTTCCATCTACTTCCCTTCGACAGAATGAGTATAAAGAAAACATCATACAAAAAAAATCTTGCTTAAAAATTACATCCTTGTTGCTTTGTGCAACCCGCACTTGGCCGTTTAAGAATTTTTTTTTTATATATGTGTATATTTATTTCCATACTTAGTCTAAATAAGTCGTAACTAAAAACAGACTGCTTATTGTGATGATTATTGTGATGATTATTACAACGTTTTATATAAACATGTGTAACACAATCAAAATTTTCAAAAAAAATATTCAATGTATAGATTTAGCCCAGTTACAGTTTTATTTCAGACGGACTGGGGGACGGAGGAGGCGTTTTGCGCGCCTTCTCCATCCTCCGTAGTAGGGTCGGTGGCGGATAGTCGGGGGACTCTCCGCCACACCCACACGGCCCCACACGTCTGGTGGGTAACCGAGGTGTAAGGTTGCCCACCCACTGGCGCAAAGGCCCGAAAGGGCCTACCGTCGGGGCGGGATAGTGAATGCTAGCGCGACCCTATCTCGCCCCATCCCGGCGGCGGACGGATCACGGGGGGGTTTTAGTGGGTTCGAGTCCCACATACCCCCTGCCATCACCCCCGTGGAGGCAGGGAAGTGCGAGGGCATTTCCCCCCTCAAAAAAAAAAAAGTTACAGTTTTATTACATAAAAGATTATTTACTTATGATTATTTATTCCCAGGATATAACAAATAAGAAACGTGACAAGAAAAGCATGACAGCGTCAACGGAACGCTTCGGGGTCCTCGAAGCGACGAGACCCCGCGAATGCTACTTCCACTTCACGACGGCCACAGACACCGACAACGTCAGAACTGTCTTCCGAGACGTGCACCAAATGATACTGACCCATATCCTGACTAATATCGGTGTTTATTGACTTTGACAAGCTGTTCAAAGGCGAAATCAATTAAATTATTACAAACTATCTGACCCGCCCCGGCTTCGCATGGGTTTTTTAGTTTTACACCTTATCACCTTGTCAGGAGGTTCCTCACTCTGCAGCCCTGAGCACCTGTAGCTTAGGTTCTGCCCACAGATAACCCTATATATAGAGAAAGATATATAAGAAATTGGGGCTTATCTGTGGTCCTGCCCCACTGCCGTTGTAATGATTTTTTATTACAATACTAGGTGACCCGCCCCGGCTTCGCACGGGTTAATTACAACTTATCTCAGTCTAAAGGAAGAGAGAAGTAAGAGGGGAAAAAATAAGGGAAAAGGAAAGGATGAATGGACGAAACGGCGAATGGAGGCAGGTGCTGGCGCATCTGCCCCCTTTCACCTTCATCCATTCATCCTTTTCCTTTATCTTTTCCCCCCTCCCTTCTCTCTCCCATAGTATAGGATAGGAGTGGCTTTGGACTTAAGGTGGAACGTTACACTAACGCGGCAAATTCATATTTTCTTGCATTCATTTGCCAATAATAGCTTAATTACTTAATGTGATTACATGAAAACTAATTTTGCGCAAATAAATAGAATGTATCAATAAATTACAATTAAAAGTATCACCTAATTATCATTATGGTTCATGACAAATGGCAATAGACTGAAAAACTAAGAAGAAAATTGTTTATTGCCATTTGTCGCTAAACCAATGATATCTAGGAGATACTTTTAATCGTAATTTGTTGATACATTCTATTTATTTCCGCAAAATTAGTTTTCATGTAATCACGTTGAGTAATTAAGCTATTATTGGCAAAAGAATGCAAGAAAATATGAATTTGCCGCGCTAGTGTAACGTTCCACCATACTGAAGGTTGAACGTCTGTAACTTCTGAACCACAAAACCGATGACTTTGAAATATTTACGGGACAATACCCCCTTTCTAACAAAAAAAGAATGAATAAAATCTCACCACGCGTTCATGAATTACAACTAAGTACATATTTTTAATGTCATCCCCTCTCCCGGGGGAACCGTGCTGAATTTCGGAATTAAAAGTATCCTATAGTCTACCTCGTAATCAAATTATACCGAGTTTCACTTGAGTCCATTCAGTAGTTTCGGCGTCATGCTCAGCCAAAATACAGACAGACAGACAGACAAAAATAAAAATAGTTTTGGCTTCAGAACCGATAACAGGGAGCACTCCAAAACAAAAATTTCAAAATATCTTCAATGTACAGAATTAGACCTGTTACAGTTTTATTATAAGTATAGACAGGCTATTTTTAGCACTTCTACCCACAGACCCAGGATATTTTCTTTACTCTCAAAAACCTCACGAAGCGTGGGAGCGAGAAGTACAAATCAAGTGCACACTGCCCGAGAGGAAAAGAGATAGTACCTATAATAAATTTATTCAAAAATTTTGAAGGATCTATGAAGGTAGATAAAATGTCTGAACCTAAACTATGAGGGCCTTTAGGTAGGTTCAATATTTAGTAAAAGCTAGTTAGCTTGTCGTAAATACTATCTGAGTTTGAATTGGGGTATTATCCCGAAACGGGGGACTGGGACCATGATAGCCAACAAGTTGTGAGAGCCTTACTTGAAACTGCGTGTTTCCAAACCTCCATACTAAAAAATAAATCCACTCACAAAATTGCACGTGCGATCGCTACGAGAGTTAACAAGATACTATAAATTCATTTGTAAACACAGGTCGTTAAACTCATTTAAACGCATTCGGTCAAGGACGAAGTTCAACCACCCAGCTGTGCTAGGGCTATCTTCGAACGTAAACTTTACATGGCATTTCTTCAATGAAAAACTATTAATTTAGAAAAGTCGTACATTGCCTACCTTGGGGAGTAGATTTACCCCCGTTCGGGATAATACCCCAATTCAAACTCACCTTGTATTGAAAATCATAATCATCACAGTTTTTCACACACAAAATCTTAAATTTCTTGTCCCGCCTTCAAACTGTTATTGTTGGTCTTATACATCCTATATTATATATTAATATATTATGTGTGTGTGTGGACATTTCACACAGCGCCATCTAGCCCCAAACCAAGCATAGCTTGTACTATGGGAACCAGATAACTGATACAATACTTAGATACTTTTTGTTTGTAAACATACATAGAATACAATATAACACCCAGACACAGAACAAACATTGATGTTCATTACACAAATGTCCTGGGTAGGAATCAAACCCACAACCTACAGTTCAGTAAGGCAGAGCTACTACCAACTGAGCTAACAGGCCAGTCAAATAAAAAAACTTTAAATTACCTGCTTAATTAAATTTATTGTTTTAAGCCTTCGATCAGGAATCCTGATCGATGTTCTTCTAAGCATATAAAATTATGAAGTTATAAATGTGAAATAAAGCAGGTAAAGTTGATGATTATAATAAACTGGTTAATTATTATTGTAAGCTTATATAGTTTTTTGCTACTAATCCGTACCTACCTACTTACCTTATTAGGATTCCGTACCCAAAAGTTAAAACGGAACCTTATTTTATCATGATATAGGCTTACATAATACAACCATGGATTGATTTTTAAGTGTAAACCACACTTCAGGTATATCTATAAAGATATTATAGTTCTTAAAATTATAGCAACCAGCGGGACTTGAACCCGCGCCATCTAACGAAGGCGTAGTTCAAATCCCGCTGGTTGCTAAAATTTTAAGAACTATAATATCTTTATAGTTTTACGTAATACATTTGACCACGGTCTCACCTGATGGTAAGTGACGACGCGGTCGACGATGGAGCATGCTTGCCTAGAAGGATACCGGTCACTAGCCTTAAAAACTCCCAGATTAAGCCTCCGGTGTCTGTCTGTCTGTCCGACCTATAAACAGCTGTATTTCTTGAACCGTAATAGGTAGCCAGCTAAAATTTTCACGGAATTGGCGTATTACGGCGGATATCTTAACTATACTGGCTTCAATGCAACTGTTTTTATAGCGTTAAGGATTATAATGAATTTTGTACCAATATTTACTTATAAATTATAAATAATAAAAATTAGTTATTGAATAACATTTGCACGTCTGCTTGCAGACTAAATACATGAGCAAAACTTACTGTAACTTCTACTATACATGTATTTTAGCGAATAAACGTTTTGATTTGATTTGATTTATAAATAAATATACAAAAAGAGATAATTGTGGTCCCCAACAAGAAACGTGTTTCTTTACAGTTTTTTCATGTGTCAAAAACGGTAATAGGTACTACAAGCCTCAAACTTGGTATGGTTATATTGTAGTTAGGGATTGCAATCCGGTATCATTTTCAATCCGGCCGGATCCGGTCGAATTTTTGTTAATCCGGCCGGATCCGGCCGGGTCCGGCCGGATTGATCAAATCAGGTGAATTTTCCCTTTTCATTCCAAAAAGGACTGTTTATGAGATAATCAAGTGAGTGTAAATAATATGCGAGATATACATGACTAAAAAAATGTATATGTGAAACTACTATGTGTTTGTGTATCAATTTTATTTCGGATGTTATAATTAAACAAACCGCTAAAAATCTACCACAGTGTAACTATAGTCAAATTTTAACGTAATGGGTGGTGGGTTCAGGCTTCCAATTTTCACAGTTAGATCAGTTTTAGGACACATTATTAAATCTAGCAGTTTTCTATTAGTTTTACGGTCATGATTACGACTTTAATTTTACGATGCTGATGAGTCAGGACCTATATCATGACGCCACGCAACGCGCATCTATTTGCAGTATTTTTTTTTAAATAAGTATCAAATTGTCATGTCGTAAAAATGTAATTTGTGATGTCTTAAATAAATGTATTTTCTTTCTTTCTTCTTAACATAATCAACTTTACTGAAATTCACAATAATTAGGTATTTGAGCATGTGACTGAGCATGCTAACAAGTGTCATTCTTATGACAGACATCATGATGAATCTGTCTAATGAATGGCACAATCATCACAAAAATGATTTTATAACTTCATCAACCCCAGCTAAGATCAAGTTTAATCATCTTACGCACCGGTATGCATTTAAAATAACTTATACTCATGCAGCAGTACGATTATTTTACCAAAAATTGGCATCCCGGATCCGGTGACCGGATCCGGTGCATTAGTACCGGATCCGGTAGACGTAAAATGATGCCGGATCCGCCGGATTACCGGATCCGGTTTTCCGGATTGCAATCCCTAATTGTAGTGCCTAACTGCCTACTCTGTTAGTCTCACAACAAATGCTAAAAACTAGGAAAAAATAAATTAGACTTGCAATAAAGGTTTTCAGCCACTATTCAATTTGGTCTCACATGTGATGTTCTTATACCTATACGGAACCCTCGGTGCGCGACTCCGACTCGCCCTTGGCCGGTTTTATTTTTATGAACGAATGATGTGATGAGCATATCACAGACTAATTAGAGATACTAACAATACGAGCCAGTAGTCTTTCACCTGATATTAAGCACCGCGGTCGCGGCTGCTCATGACACTTGCAGTGTCACTCGACGGAACTCAAAAATTATCAAATTTCGCGTGACACTGCACTGCGCACGTCATCTTGAGGTAGAACAGTTTTAGTAATAAGACTTCTAGACTGTGAGATTCTTTCAAAACCGTGGTTCTTTAAATTTCGTGGTGCGAACAAATTCACAACATCTACTATTTGTAGACTTCGACTGGGGCACTCTTGCACGCCTGTCCATTTGGCTAAACTTAGGGTCAGGGATCACTCTTTGTGTGAATGTGGCTTGGACGACTGGAATGTGGACCACATATTTTTTAATTGTCCGAAGTTTCAGCAGTCTCTGTATGATATCCTTCCCCTAAAATTTCTCGTCCTATTTCTTTTAAATCCCTTTTAACATATGCTAATTCTCCCTTAGTAAATATTAGCGGTCTCAACGCATTCTAGAGCGCCAATCCTGAATGTGACATTTTTTGTGATAAATGGCAGGGTAGGTAGATCTATTTTTAGATTATAATTATCATTTTGTGAAAGTTTATAAATTTTCCTATTTTATTGTAATGATGACTTTTTAATATAGACTTTTTAATTTGTATTTATATTTACACAATTGACTATTTTCTATTGAATTCTTTACTAAAAATTCTTAGACTAATGGTACAATTTCATTTTGATTATTTAAATTATTTGTTTTTTAATGTTTTTATCATGCATGGTTGACTGAAATGATATTAATAATAATAATCGGCATATTGCCGTTCTTGTTGTCACACTATATTAATATTATAAAGGCGAAAGTTTGTGCGTATGTGTGTATGTTTGTTACTCTTTCACGCTGTAACAGCTGGAAGGATTGGGATGAAATTTGGTATGGAGGTAGCTCAGACCCTGGATTAAAACATAGGGTACTTTTTATCCCAAAAACGGGAACGGTTCCTGTAGGAACGCGGGTGGAACCGCGGGGCGCTGCTAGTAATAAATAAATACAATACAAATACAATACAAGTGAATTGTCGTTTTTTAAGCAACCACTTGTTTCAGAGAGGTAAGTAGGTAGGGTTTGCTTGTTTTCAATGATCTAATGAGGAAGATGTAAATGTAACATAACCGCATTATTTAGCCATCAAAAATACTTTATCTAATTATATTAATAACTGCGAAAAAATTATTTCGATATCACTGGAAGGGTTATGGTTTTAGCAGTCTATGTATGTATGTTTGTATTTACGTAAGGATGATAAAAATATACGGTCATCTTCCGCATTATAGTTATGATAAGTAGGTAGGTATCTACTGCTCGGCGCGGCGAGCCGGCCGCCCGCGCAGCCGCCGCCATCCCTAGCGCGAGCGCCGAGCGTAGGTATGAAAAGTGAAGTACATACATATGATTGACTTCTGAACTAAGCGAAGCTACTACGATAACCAAAAATAGAAAACTAATTAGATATGTACTTTTTGTTTTGTAAATACATACTACATAGAATACAACACCCAGACACAGAACAACCCCCTATGTTCATCACACAAATGTTTGCCCTGGGTTAAAATCGAACCCACCACCTGTTCCAGAAGGCAAGGCTAACCAACTGAGCTATCAGGCCAGTCAAACTATATTTTCTCAAACATGCTTGGAAATGTAAGTATTATTTTGACAACCTTCTTCGAGATCAATCGAAATTGCTGTACTGGCGAGCAGCGGCCGACAAAAGTTGTATGAAAAATTGAAAATCCATACCTGTCCTGGTTTAGCGGCCAAATAAATTTCATACAAAACTCATATCTGTCGTGTAACTTTAAAATTGAAAAAAAATTTCTTTCAAGCTGGCTTGCAAATAGAATAGATGAGAATTGAGGATAATAGATGAGGATTAATGAAAATTGATGAGAATTTATGAGAATAAATGAAAACTGATGAGAACTAATGAGATGATGAAAATTGATGAAAATAGATTAGAACTGATGATAATTGATGAAAATGGGTGGTAAGTGATGATAATTGATGAGGAATGGTGAAAATGAATGGTAATTTATGAAAATTGATGTGAATTAATGACAATTGATGAGAATAGATGAGAACTGATGAGAACTAACGAGATGATGAAAATTGATGAGAAATGATGATAATTGACGAAAATTATAGGTAAGTAATGATAATTCATGAGGAATGGTGAAAATGGATGGGAATTGATGAAAATTGATGTGAATTCACGAGAATTAATAAGAATAGATGAGATCTGTTGAGAACTAAAGAGACGAAGAAAATTGATGTCAATTGGTGATAATTGATGATAATTGATGAGAATTGGTGAAAATTGATGGAAATTGATAAAAATTGATGTGAATTGACGAGAATTGATGAGAATCGATGATAATTGATGAGAATTGGTGAGGATTGTGACTCAGACGTGTATTGTGATATGAATAAATGACTATTGACTATTGACTATTGATTGATGGCAATTGATGAGACTTGAATAAAACAGATGAGAAATGATGAGAATTGGTGAGAGTAGATAATAATAGATGGGAATAGATGGAAATAGATGAGAATAGACGAGAATAGATGATAGTTTTTATTTCCGCGCATTATTTGAGAAAAGTACTATACAAGCCTTGGCCACAACTAGGCATTGATGGACTTACGTATGTGTGTGCCCACATTTACACGTTCGTCCATCAATGCCTCTGTTGCCGGCCGCTGCAGTAATGTATACTAATAGGCATTAGGGGATATTAGACGATGCTATACATAATAGAATTAGAAGTCGAGCTATGGAGAGAGCACAGATAACCCCCAATAGATACCGCATTACGGGATTTTTGTTCGGATCCTAGCTCACCGAAACTGGAGCCAATGCGCTATTATTGGCTGTTTCGAGTGACGCCCTAATAATGAACTCTAATAATTGGTCGAAACTAAGGCCGTGCTGCGAAGCGGCGATTTATATAGAACCATTTACGCCAATGCGTGGTGCGCGGTCGTCGTCTTTCATGCGGTATCTATTGCGAGAGAGATATGCTTGGTGTTTCCCTGCGAGAGAAGATCCGCAGGAGAACTAAAGTGACCGATATAGCTCTTAGAATTAGCAAGTTGAAGTGGCAATGGGCAGGCCACATCGCTCGTAGAACTGACAACCGATGGGAAAAAAAGGATCTCGAGTGGTGACCACGTGTAGGCCGGCCCCCCACTAGACGGACCGACGAGCGGGGAGCCGATGGATGCAGGAGGCAAGCAGTCGATCAACGTGGCACTCTGTGGGGGAAGCCTATGCTCAGCAGTGGACGTCGTCAGGCTGTTGATGATGATGATGATGATGGTAACTACTACAGTAATATACTTTGAATAAATTCTTAATAGAGGTGCGTCTTTTGTATTAGGTACTCGACGTAACTCGTAAAATAATGCTGTTAAGCCTACCCACTAGTTGCGGACTGAGAAACACCATGTCGTCCGCACAACTTCTAACCTACAAAACTTAAAATTAGAATTCTAAACAATAATAAAGAATCACAAGGCTAATAAAATGGTGAAGAGGAGCAAGAAGAGAAAGTCACGGTCTTCTCGCGCTGGCCTGAACTTCCCCGTCGGCAGAGTGTACAAGTTCTTAAAGGATGATGGGAACTTCTCGCCAAGGATTGGGATTACGGCGACTATTTTCCTGGTAGCAGCCGTGGAGTACTTGGCAGCGGAAATCCTTGAGCTGGCCAGTAAGGCGGCTTCGGACTTTAAGAAGAGCAGGATCACTCCAAGGCATATACTTCTCGCCATCAGAAATGACGAGGAGTTAGACAGAATGCTGTACAGAGCAACGATCGCGCAAGGTGGCATGCTGCCGCACGTTCCGGTGCCTAAGAAGACTGTGGAGGAAGATGGATCTTCACAGGAGTATTAGTCTGTGGAGCTTGTAGATCGGGTGAATTTGACTAAGTACTTTTCGGGACTGCATTATGTTCGTTTTCTTTCTTTGTAACTTTTAGGGCATTTAGGTAAATAAGCGGCGCGCCGAAGACACCCAGGGCTATCAGATGTCAAGATATGGGCCGCTGTAAATATATGCTTGTTTGATACTTAATCTATTATATAAAAACTGTAATGTGTTAGAGGTACATAAACCACAGTCGGAAAAACATGGCCGGAGCAGGACTCCTTTTATTAATCTTTCTTTCCTTTTTTTCTTTAGTCCTACTACTACATACTATGAATAATCTATGAAACTGGATACTATGCTTTGTTAGCATAATTAAACCTTGTCTCTATCTATATAGTCTTTCATTTCCTCACCCCAATTAGGATCGTGAAATTCAACCTTCATTTACTCGTTCCCAATGCTGGGATATGCACGAGTCTCACGCAGGGCAAGAAAAACGGTAGTAGAAGGGAGGCAGCGACTGCCTAGTGCCTCCCTTCTATTGCCGTCGCATCCATTCATCCGTTTCCCTTAACTTTTTCCCTTTCCCTTCGATAGGATGAGTATAGTGGCTTCATCTTCGCTGCTCGCTAGGTTTTTTTATCACGTCGCGTAATTACCTAGATATGAATTATATTGAACTGCTTCGTCATTTTTCAAGATATTGTTTTTTTTTATTACCATCGTTATTGTCTTTTAGTGTCTTTTAGCTCATATTGGCAAAAATGAAAAATGTTACAGTTTTGGCTTCAGCATCAGTAGTAGGGACTTCCAAAAAAATTTTCATAATATCTTTAGTGTTGGATCTGTTACAGTTTAATTATAAGTACATAGATTTAAAAAAAAGTATAGATTGTAAAAAATAAACTTAAGGTAGAACGTTTCACTAGCGCGGCAAATTCAAATTTTCTTGCGTTCTTTTGCCAATAATAGCTTAATTACTCAACGTGATTACATGAAAACTAATTTTGCGCAAATAAATAGAATGTATCAATTAATTACAATTAAAAGTATCTCCTAGATAGTGCCTAGATATCATTGGTTTAGCGACAAATGGCAATAGACAATTTTCTTCTTAGTGTTAGTGTAGTCTATTGCCATTTGTCGCTAAACCAATGATAAGTAGGTAAGGGGCTTTTAATTGTAATTTCTTGATACATTCTATTTATTTGCGCAAAATTAGGTTTCATGTAATCACGTTGAGTAATTAAGCTATTATTGGCAAAAGAACGCAAGAAAATTTGAATTTGCCGCGAAACGAAAGAATAATAAATACTTAAGTAAATAGATGTAATAGTATTTGCCGCGCCGATTTTTGTAATATTTGATTGAAACACTCGGTAGCTAGGTACTTACCTAGCTACCTACTAAATTCTAAAAAAAGCGAAGATATATGGACATCATGACTACTATTGTCAAAAATCTTTCGCGCGCAGATTGTATACAGCTACCAAAAGTACATTAAATATGCGAGCGAAGCGAGCGCGAAATTTTTTATATTTGCTGTATTGTATTTCAGAAAACGCGTATAGCAATTCAAACATGAATTACATGTTAGTCAGTACAATGAGGACACGGCCTCATGCATAGCCATTTTAAGCATTTTAATGTTGTATAGACTCAGATTTCATTTTTGGGCCGCTGCGGTCGGTCGAAGACTAATAAGCGCTAGCCGAGCGGCCGCTTGACTCCGATAAACACTAAACACAAATACGCTCTACGCTGGCAAAAAAATGAGCGCGATGTTTTGTCTAATTTTTGATGATACTGGCATGTAGGTACGTATGTGTTGGAATCGAGCACTAGGGGCGCAGCGGGAACTTATCAGGAGCAAACCGAAAAATAATAGTCCTGCCTGGTCTGGCCATTCTTGCGCCCCCCAGAGTCTACGCCCTGTGCCTGGGCACCAGTGGCACCGCCCTATTTACAGCACTGGGGGGGCGCACAAATCATTATAGTACGGGAGTCCAAGAGGGGAATTTGGGGATGTGGTGGTGAAACACATAAGTATACGATACAAGACCAACTTGTGCTCTTTTCTTTAAATGATGAATTCCATGCACCTAGATCTTCCTGGAAAATTGGATAATTACCGTGCTTGGTGCTGGACTGCCTGCGCCATGGGGGCCGCGCCTGCGTCAGGTCATTCTGTTCGCAGAACTACTAATGATACCTACCTATCCAAAGCGGTGTTCCAAAGCCAGTTTCCTAATAGGTAATTAATAAATGCGCGTTGAAGCACAGATTAATGAATTTACTAACGTAAGTTGAAGTCTTTTGTATGAAGATAGTGCATGATGCTTTGAGGAATATCCGTACTATTAGAATGTGAATGCTTGTCTGTTCGTTTAGCTGTCACGCGTAATCGGTTGAACCCGCTCAATGGTTAAACCACCTCAATGGTGGATCAGCTCAATGGTTGAACCAGTTCAACGGTAGAACCAGCTCAATGGTTGAACCGATTTACGAACTACCAAGACCAACATTCGATACTCTTTTATCTCGGAAAACTAAGAGGTCTCGCGGAAGAATGGGCATGGAGTTAAAGCAATTTTTTTTAAATAGATCTAGTGTGACAGATATTTTATTTTTAGCTGGCTTCAAAAATGGAGGAGTTTTTCATTTCCATTGAACTTTTTTATTTGTAAAATTCGTGTAAAAGATTGATTTGAAAAATTCAAGGCGCGGTCATCATCATCCTCTTTGCCTTTCCCCATTTGTTATTGGGGTCGGCTCCCAATCTAACCTGTAGCGGCGAGCTACCAGAATTACACGAGCGACTGCCATCTGACCTCGCAACCCATAAGGGACCAGTAACAGGGATGGTTAGATCAGGCGTCAGATTCTATCAGGCGTCTGACTACCCGTAACGATTGCCATAGATGTTCTTAAGACACCGGGACCGACGGCTTAACGTGCTCTCCGAGGCACGGAGCGATGGCATTGCAAACTGCACATAACTTTACTAGATAAGTCATTGGTGCAGGATCGAACCCGGTGCCGTAAGATTACGAAGCGCACATGCTACCGCTCCGCCACCATCGCGTCGCGGTGTAAGCTCAAAATTAAAAAGCACTAATTTGATGTCAGTAATGTGACGTCACAATGTTTTGTAAATAGAAAATATAACAAAAATAAGGAATGGCCGAACTAAACTTAATTATTGTACAGATTTAGTTTTTCTAAAAAAAAATCATAAGTAATGACCCCAAGAAAATGTTGTATGAACGACGTACTCGGCTATAAAAAAACATATCTTTTTACAATTTAAATAACCAGACTGGTAAAAAGCAATGGCTGGATAAAATAATTATTTGATACTTATCCATATTACACGTGATTCACAAAAAACCCGCAAAACTTACTCATTTTCATGCGCAGACGCGCAGACCCAGTATGACATCAAATTATGAAGTAAAAAAAAAATCGTGCCATAACCAAAGAGGTATTATGCACTACGTACTAGAGAAGCTATTCAAAGCACAAATAGTTGTCATTTTTTGTATAATTGAACTAAAATCCGCTACAGCGCTTTACGAGATTAAATCGTCTAACCAACGATCACAACACGCAGCGCTAGTGCCATGGCACATTCAGATCATAATTTTTACTGCTATTCACTGCTGCACGTGCAGTCGCTTTGAGAGCTGAGCATCGTATGAGCGAGAAGATGCTCATTGGCATATTTGCAATGGTTGACAATGCAAGTTAGAGATGTCCTGTCTGGTCTATACATAGAAGTCTTGGCTATAACAGGGCCTACCCTACACTGCGTCTTCCGGTTCGTGGTCGCCATTCGAGAACCTTTCCCCATCGGTTGTCAGTTCTACGAGTGATGTGGCCTGCGCTTGCCATTTCAACTTGCTAATTCTAAGAGCTACAGGTATCGGTGACTAGTTAAAAAAAACATTTCGTTCATGCATTTACAAAAATATATAGGCACCTACATGATAATAATTATCATTCAAGTAATACACGAAGTAACATCACAAAATAGAAAGGTATCTTGTGGTAACAATTCAGTAATCTGTGGTAATACTTCTCAAAACTAAGTCGATTGAACCCAGGTAGGTAATAATTCTAGGTAAGTAGGTATAAGGTATGCTATCTATGTTTTGTATAGGTATATAGGTACCCACTTTATTTCATTTTCTCAACCGCTTGATACCTAGATAATCGACATCTACCACCTTGGTTGTGCTCTTTTAGGAAATAATTCTAATTCTACCTACTTTGTTAAGTAAAGGGTTTTTCAACAAGAACTTTGTTTTCTAAATCAAAATAAAAAAATTAGATGAAGATGATTCAAATTTTTATTGTATTACGAAGAGAAAAGTTCGGCAATTTAGCCTTTTCAACAGGACGGTGCCACATGTCACACAACCAATGAAACGATCAATTTATTGCAAACCAAATTTCCCGATCGCATAATTTCACGAAAATCAGCTGCAGATCGTGTGATTTAACACCACTGGATTATTTTTTGTGGGGCTATATTAAGGACAGAGTCTATACGGAGCCAATCGAATCGATTCCAGCATTCAAAATCCGTGATGAAAAAGTGAAAAACTGATGAAAGAATCGACATCTGTCAGCGTGGTCGTGATGGACATTTGCCAATATCATTTTTCATTCATAATTGCCGAACTTTTCTCTTCGTAATACAATAAAAATTTGAATCACCTTCATCTAATTTTTTTGTTTTATTTTGTTTTTTTTTCTTCTTATATTTTGGCTCCACACATAGTGTATTTAGCCAGTGTCAAGTATTGTAGTTTTTCATCGTATTATGAAATATTTCATGTAAAGTCAAGTCTTAGTCACAGTCAGTCAGGGTAGTCATAGTCCAGTCTAAGTCAGGTAGTCATAATCCAGTCTAAGTCATGTCCTAGTAAAGTAGTGGCAACTTTACTAGAGGCTTCTGTGGAATTTTGGAAGCAACACGAAAAACCACGTTTCACTACATTATATCACTTGCCAACACTTATACTCGTAATTCAGCACTTAATGCATAAAATGCCACTAATTTTAAACATTAACACTAGAAAAAGCATAAGTTTTGTGAAACAATACAATGCAACGACGTGAACTTTTTCACGTTCCCGCCAAAACTCCTTTTATTTTGTTTTAAAACAATGTTCTTGTTGAAAACCTCTTTACTATGATTCATTATGTTTCTGAGATTAGGTATAGAAAGATCATTTGTCACTGAAACAAAAATGTATTCGGCCCTTAAAAGGGCCTTGTCATAACCTCCTCGGACACTGCCACGAGCAGACGTGTTTACGCTAAAGTGCATTATTTAAAGGTGCCAAACTAGTGTGAGTGTAGGTGTATACAGCACGCAAGGATTGTCGCAGTCAGCGGTGTATCAGTGAGCGTACACAAGCTGTCTACGCACACAGCCAACAAGTATTATAGACTGGTAAAAAACGATCAGCTGTGCATTATACCCACACAGTGCAATGTCAGTACATCACTCTCCAACGAAATTAGAGAAAATTTCTCTAATGACGCCTTCAATGACACATTCTAACTCTGATTCAGCTATAAATACTTCGTCAAGTTCTAAGCTTGCTGATCAGTCTAATGTTACTAAACGGCAAAAGAGAAATTTTCAAGATTTTTTAGCCTGCTCCGAAAAGAATGTCGAAATCCAGACGGGTGTTGAAATCCAAGCTACTCTGATGGATATAAAAAATCAGCAGGATCAAAAGTTTGAGGTTTTATCTAATGCGATGAGTCGAATAATTAGCCAAAATGAGGACATACAAAAGTCTGTTGAAACTATGTCTATGCAATACCAGGAGCTCCTACAAAAAAGTAAATCCCTAGAGAAGGAAAACTCTGAACTAAAACTGCGTGTGTCCGCCTTAGAAAGTCATATGGAACGCTCAGAGAAGAATACCCTCAACTCAACTATTGAAATTCGTAATATACCAAAGCAAGTCAATGAAAGTAAAGAGCTGACCGTTAATATCGTTAAGAGTGTTGGTACGGCACTAGGCCTAGAATCCCCAATAACAAGCTCTGAAATAAGAAATATTTTTCGAACCAAGTCAGAAACCATAGTGGTGGACTTCATAAGCACTTGCAGAAAGGAATCTATTATAACAGAATTCAAAAAAATAAATAAGTCGCTTCGTGAAAAAAAATCTCCCCAACTCAGCACTACTGAAATCCAGCTCTGCGGACCAGCACGTCCTATTTACATTTCTGAGGCGTTAACCAGCAAAACCCGGAGACTATTCTACATAGCCCGGGAGCTTGTAAAGAATAAGAAACTCCGGGCGGCCTGGACTTCGTATGGACATCTGTACGTAAAAGTAGAAGAGGCCACTCCGCCGACCCGTATCGCAGAGGAAGACGACCTGCATAACATTATCAAGTGACTAGATGAACTCAAGGTTTTCCTATCTTGTGTCATTTGTTTAGGTTTAGAGGCCAATGCCTGTTTTATGCTAGATTTTCCTGTCTTTAAAAGAACTTATTTATTAGGATTAGCTTTGTTGTTTACTTTTATGATGCTATTTCACAGGTTCAACTCTTTTCTCAACTACGTGCCTACACAAAACAAGCACTCGCACACTTACCCTCGCACAAATACACACTCACACATCACCACTGTTTTTCACAAACTTATGAACAACACGCTAGCAGAAATAGTCTTAAGCTATAGGATACTCTCTCCTAATCTATTAAAGCTCGCATCATTGAATATTACAATAAATATAATTAGTCTTCAAAGTCTTCATACGTTATCGCTGTGCCGTAATAATCTTCCGCAACTGCTCATCTTTCTACTTCCAGTCCTAAGTTCTGAATCAACCTTATCTTGTTACATTAATTATCTCGTGCGATTTGTTGAATGGGCCAGACAAAGATCTACCCATTCAATAAATTACTATGGATTTTAATAGTATTGAGCCTCTGAACTTGGGACTGGACTCCTTCTCGGTAGCAAACTCCATCAAGTGCGACATAGAAGAGCTAAGCGTTCACGTAAATAAAGACAATTTTCGCCCGATAAACATTATATCGCAAAATATCAGAAGTATTAATTGTAATCTTAGTAGTTTTAACACACTTATCAATAGATCGAAAGTAGACTGGGACATTCTGGTGCTTACGGAGTGTTGGCTGCTGGGTGACAAACATATACCAACTCTTGATGGCTATAGTCACATATCTACGTCTGACCATAAGAGTCAAAACGAAGGAGTTGTCGTGTACTATAACAGCCAACTAAAAATAAAAATCGATAGTATTTCACTATGCGATGCAAATTGTCTTGTATTGTATCTAAACTCCGATACGTGCATAATGGCTATCTACCGCCCACCCAGCCATCATAACACCACCAATTTTCTCAGCTCTTTGGATGAGGCACTAACCAAAGTTTCTGCATACAAGAATATTGTTATTTGCGGGGATATAAATATAGATATTGTCCCAAACACTTCAGACAATCGTTCGCATGAATACTTGAACCTACTGGCTAGCCATAGCTTGCTTCCAGGACATACATTTGAAACTCATGGACAGACCTGCCTTGATCATATGTTTTTAAAAACTAAGCTTGAAGCAACATGCTTTGTTATAGAGTCTTCAATCACTGATCATGAAGCAGTCGCCCTCAGTATGAATCTTAATGTGCAGCAAAATTATCCAAATAAAACTAATACGTATACTGACTTTGATTCCCTTGATAACTCCATGAGCACTCTAGACTTTCAACCTGTCATAAACTCGACCGATGTTAATGATGCCACGGATAAATTTATTAGCCTACTTATTGCTGCTATCAAAAAGAATTCTAAAACCCGCAAAATCTCGCGCAGAAAAAGGGTCCTTAAACCATGGATCACTAACGGCTTGCTACGTTGTATGCGTCATAGGGACAATTTGTATAAAAAATTAAAAAGAGACCCTGGAAATGAGCTATTGAGACTAACGTACAGAAGATATAGGAATTTTTGCAATGCTCAACTAAAAAAAGCTAAAAGAAAGTACGAAAAGCAGGAGATTGAAAATGCGAAAGGCAATAAAAAGAAACTCTGGGAGGTTATCAGGGACATTACTGGGCAGAGAAAGCCGGTTGACTATTCGTCCAATCTTTTGTCGACAGAAGACCCAAATATAAGCATAAACGCCGTAAACAACTTCTTTGCAAATGTTGGCAAAAACCTTGCCGTATCATCCCAGCCACAATTGGGTGATGGGACTACATCTGATAATTTTGGTAGTTTGTCTTCACCTCCAGCCAAATCACTGGTACTACTCCCTACTGATGAAATTGAAATATTTCAACTTATTCATGGACTTAAAGACAATTGTGCCGTGGGGATTGATCAAATATCTGGGAAGTTTTTAAAAAGATATGCACACCTACTTATTGCTCCTATTGTGGTCATTTCAAATCTAGCTTTCTCCACGGGGGTTTTCCCCAGAGCTTTTAAAATTGCTCTGATCAAACCCATACATAAGGACGGGGATAGAGACTGTGTCAATAACTTTAGGCCAATTTCCATTCTTCCAACACTATCTAAAATACTTGAGCGACTCATGAATAAGCGACTAGTGCACTACCTAGAATCTAATGATCTTCTATCACAATCCCAGTTTGGTTTTCGTGCTAATCTGTCTACCAATGATGCAGTTCATGAACTTACTAGTTCCATTATCCAAAACCTTGACAAAAGGCGGAAATGCGTTACTTTGTTTCTGGATCTGGCCAAAGCATTTGACACAGTTTCTATCCCTCTTCTCTTGTACAAGCTTGACCGGCTTGGGGTCCGTGGAGTTCCACATTTGCTATTCCAAGACTATCTTACCAACAGGGTGCAGCGGGTTAAGATCGGTAATCTGCTAAGTGACGAACAACTGGTCACTTATGGCGTACCGCAGGGCAGCGTGGTTGGCCCCACGCTTTTTCTTGTCTATATAGATGGCCTCTGTCGTCTCCACTTGCAAGAGGGTAGGATATTCACCTTCGCTGACGACACAGCACTCTTTTTTAGTGGAAACACCTGGAGTGAGGTTTTCTCATCTGCTCAAAATGGCTTCAACCGGGTCTCCTCATGGTTACAAAAGAACATTTTAACATTAAATGTTTCCAAAACTAAGTTCATAGCGTTTGCAATGCGGTTTAGTTCACTGCCACCTCTTGACTTAAGTATAATTGCCCATTCGTGTACAACTCTTCAAAATTGCAATTGCTCCATCCTAAGTAGAACCGATAAAATAAAATACTTAGGTATAACGATAGACCAAACGCTTACTTTCAAGCCCCATATTGCTATACTGGTCACCAGGCTTAGGAAGCTCATTTACATTTTCAAATCAATGAGACATGTGGCTGATCGCTGCACAATTAGCGAAGTCTACAACGCTCTTTGCCAATCCATAGTTGAGTATTGCATCACGTCCTGGGGAGGAGCAGCTAAGTCTCACCTAATTGAGTTAGAAAGGGCACAGCGTGCTATTTTAAAAGTGAGCGCTTGTCTTCCTTTCCGCTTCCCTACTACAGATTTGTATAAAAAATGGGGTGTCCTTACGGTTAGACAATCGTTCATATTGCGCACTGTCCTTAAGCAGCACTCCATTACTAAATATGACCCTGACTTGACAAAGAATAAGCGTCGCAAGGGCACTGTTTGCAAGACACAACACTACCATACCAGTTTTTCGCATCATTTCTTCTGTTTTATTGGTCCCTATCTTTACAACTGCCTTAATAATAAACTGTCCATTTTTCCACAAACCAAATATAAATGTAAAAAAACCGTTACTACTTTTTTAAAAGACCTCACTTACAGCGACACTGAAAACTTGCTTTATATTTCTGCATAAGACCTGACATACAGTACACAACATACCGCCTCAGACATGATTTTATAAATATAATAAAATCCAGATGAGCGTAGCGGTGGTAACTCTGTTTCTCCGGCACTAAACCTATCTTCTATCCCATATAAACTTACGTAATAATTCACACACACACATTTATTTATCTGTTGTTTATTTCCTGGTAAATTCAATCATATCTATACAGTATCTATTCAGCCGTTTATGGAGCAAAGCCGGGCTGACAATTTGAACAGATATAACTATGAGTATACAAATTGGCAACAAACGACTATATTTGGTATTGATATAAATATTAATAATTGGTAATTATATCCATTAATTTTATTTGTATTATAAATTCTAACATTCTGCACGTCCCACGGTATCATCTGTATAGATAATACCTGTTTTCCTATGGGTCCTCCTAAGAGTAGGTATTAAACTATTGGTAATATATTAAGTATGTAACTAAATAATCACAGCACATCACATGTCTCAACTTTTTGTTAGTATCTAGAACCTACTCACATATTTCCATTATTTTCTTCTTATTCCACCTAAACATTACATTAAATTGATTACAGATAAACTAATCTTTCTCAGTCTTGTCTCTCATGCACCCTTCGTAAATGGGACTAATACCTCCCTTACTATAAACATTCCTCGACAAATAACACACCGCGACTTGTTCATACAATACATTCACTCTCACATAGTAAACTATTAACACTTTGCTCCAAATACACACACTACAGCGTAAATTACGTACTCGCGCACCACAACATCGCCATTATAGAATGCATAATCGTGTTGCTACGATCGCTCGCCGCACTCATACAAGGCGCACGCGCATACTGCACCGCAGTATTGCACCTATACAGCTACACGTCATCGTCGCGTCACATGCTAATTAGCAATCTTCACTACACACACACAAGAATTGACACCTGTGTAAAGTTTTGTTACGACTTACTTACCTACCCCCAAACATTTTTTATCTTAATGCGTTGTAGGTATTGTAAATAAAGGCGCTATTATGATATTTTTGTTTTTCCGAATATTGTTTTTAACACTGCTAAATAACACCAAATAATATAAAATCTAGTAATCTAGTAATCGCCTTGAATTAACTACTCATAAGCGTTATGGTCTTGATTGATTCATCAAACTCCACTTTGTAAAATCATTTAAGCACCATTATTTACCGACGGTAGTTAAAAGTGATTCATATGTAAAAGTAAAACTTTATTATTATGATCTACGGTAGGTAAGTAAGATCTAGGATAAGTAATACCTATTGTAATAATAATAGTTATTATAAGGTAGATCCGTGGAGGTGAGGCCTGGTGACCTGTGATACAGGCTGTTTATGCCTACATCAGGCACCAGTCCTTGCAACACAGGTTTACAATAATGTAGTAAATATTATTGTCATAATTGGATTAGTTTATAAGAAGTTGATACTTTTGTAGACCTTTTTTGCAAGGAAATAAAAAGCATTTATTTATTATTTATTATTATTATTATATTCTATGAAAATCAACACAATTATATATTTTTAAATCTGAAAATCACCCGCCGAAGCCATAAAGCGTCCTCCCTTGCCTCTTCAAAGCATAGACAACATCCATAGCTGTTACCGTTTTTCTTTTAGCATGTTCCGTGTATGTAACTGCATCTCGAACAACGTTTTCCAGGAACACTTTGAGAACTCCACGGGTTTCTTCATATATCAAACCGGAAATTCGCTTAACGCCACCTCTTCTTGCTAATCTTCTGATCGCTGGTTTTGTAATCCCTTGAATATTGTCACGTAAAACTTTTCGGTGGCGTTTGGCGCCTCCTTTGCCGAGGCTTTTCCCGCCTTTACCGCGACCTGTCATTTTCTTTTTTTTTTGGTGTAGATCGCACGGAGGTCTGTTGCGTTATGCTAAGAAGGTTTGTTGGGTGCGGTATTTATAAGATGTGTGTGTTTGCGTGTTTTTATTATGAGGGTAGTTGTGTTTTACTGGATCGTTGGGGAAGTCAGGAATGAATGGGCACCTCATGGGCATTCGTGTTCCACTTCAGACAACTTCGTCACTTACCACCAGGGGAGTTGTTGTCAAACGTAGGTATGCCAATTTTAGCATTAAAAAAATGATAAATTCAAGCGCTTTATTTTACTATCATTCGTTTACGTCACCAGCCCAATACGTTCCCACAGCTGGGGCGCGGGTCTTCTCTCACATGGAGAGTGTAGGCCATAATCCAGCACGCTGGACAAGTGCGGGTTGGTGGATGACACATGTTCTCGAATGTTGGGATTCTTGAACATGTCGGTTTCTTCGCGATGTGTTCCTTCACCTTTGTAAGAGCGGGTGGAAATTCTGCACATAGTCTGAAGTCAAGTTTTGAAGGGCTGAACAGGATTTTAACCTGCATACGTCCGTGTGGAAGTCGTGCAGGCTACTAATACCGAGTCGCTTGAATAATATAAACACTTGGGAATAAATACTGACTGGCCTGATAGCTTAGTTGGTAATAGCTTTGCCTTCTGGTTGTGGGTTCGATTCCTACCCAGGACAAACATTTGTGTTATGTTCATCACACAAATGCAGTTCAGAACACAGAGCTACTACCAACTGAGATATCAGGCCAGTCCAGAATCTATAGGTTTATCTATCTTTATTCGGTTAGTTAATTAGTAAAATCAAACAATATGACTTCATCCTCTTTGCCTTTTCCCATTTGTCATTGGTGTCGACTCCCAATGTAACCTGTAGCGGCGAGCTACCAGAATTACACGAGCGACTGCCATCTGACCTCGCAACCCATAAGGAACCAGTAACAGGGATGGTTAGACAAAGTGTCAGATTCTACACGGAAAAAAAAATCTCGTTACAATAACGAGAATATCGTACGCTCAACAAGAAAGTCTCGCTATATATGTGACAACAATCGCTCTTGTTAACACTACAAGACTGTTCTGGTTAAAAAAAATTGTAGTTGCAAGTGATTTGAATACTTAGGGTTATGATGTTATATTGTACACACTACAATATAGCCTCGTATTAAATACTGTGCTGTTTTGTAATATGTATTAATATTTTTTTTGTTGTAACTAGACTGTGTAGTACTGGTAAATGAGTAGAATAGTTCTGGGTACTCTATATTATTGTATGAAATACTATTCATATCGTAATGGGGATCATTTATATTGTATCTTTTGCCACTTATGTAGTTGATTGCATACACTATAATAAAGGGTTAATGGTACCTAACTAGATGAAAATCTCTTAGCGGCAGTTTTTGTACATCATAACACACATTTTTATTACAACGATTTTTGAAAATTCGAAAGAAAGAACACCAGCATTTATGTGCAAATTTTCATAAGTCGTCGAAAAAAAATGTGTGTTGTACAGAAACTACTACTAAGACATTTTCATCTAATATAGTAATTAGGTACCATTAACCCTGTAAATACTATAATATAATGATTATAGATCACAGGTATTTGGTTAAGCATTTGAAGAAAATACATAAATTGTAACCAACACAACTGCATGTATGGCTTGAAAAAAACTCTAAACATGATAGATTAAATGTAGCAAAAGTTACAACACAATTTTCAGTAGAATAAAAGCATGAGATAATGCACATGCATTATAGATTTATTATTATTATTTCTTATAAGTATTAGTAAATTCTAATCTACTATTAGACATTGGTTTCCATTTCTCTTCGACCATTTTTGAAGGTTTCGTTGATGATAAGCCAGGATAAATCTCCAGGCACGTTTTCTGAAACAAAACATATATGTGTGGACAATATAATAATTTGGTAAAGTTTGTTAAACACATACGCATACGCATTTCACCAACAGGGTTCCCATAGCCTAATTTGGAATTGGTGTATTCGAACGAAATTTTTGACAGATAGGGGTTCTTTGTGGTGCTGTGAAAAACTTAAAAGCACTAAAATGAGCCCAAACAAAATGAGGTATTATTACAGCAGTTCTTTTGAGTGTTATAGACTCAACGAGACTAGAGATGTACCTACACTGTACATGGATGTGCGTCTATAGCTCAGTTTTTAAAGGAGAGAAAAATATATTCATACTTTGTCACATCTCGGCGGGGATAAAATGGGAAGACAACTTGTCCATCCATGGCTCGCATGCTAGGCTTGCTGGAATTGCGTGGAATTTATAAAATTGAAGTATGAGTACCTAAGGCTGTCCACAAATGAGCCACTGACCACTGCCATCTGCCACCCATGGTTATTGCGTGAAGCTGCCACCTTCGATTGAACGCCACCCGGTGGACGGTCGGCAGCCGCCATACGGCACACTGCAACCCTTGTTTCGAGCTGAGTACCAGTCGCTTGTCTGAAAACCAAAAATATAAACTAATGTAAACTAAATGCCTGTGTGTAAACTGCTTGTCGCAGATTATGTCGGTGCTAGGTAGGTTATGACCAAGTCAATTCTAAAAGAAAGGAAAATTACAGTGAGATGATGGAGAGAGCAGAGGGAGGGGGCTTGAGGCATATTATTATAATTAATCAGCCTGTGTGAAGCCAGGGGCGGGTATAGCTAACATATAAATTATAGGTACTTACTTTTGTAGCCTGGGTCTTAGACACAGCACGGCCAACAATAGCACGGTAAAATCCTTATTTTGCGCCGAGCACCAGCCGCTTGTCTGAAATCTAAAAATATTTTGTTTAGTCAGTACCTAACGTAACGGAATTGACCCTAACTGCTCTTATATTATATTCGAAACAAATCGACTACCTTCATTTGTATATTACAGCCTCTGGGAGAGATGGTGGTCGGTGGCTCGTTTGGGGGCAGCCTATTATGTAGAAAACTTTCAAACAGACCACGCTTAGTGCATAGGATAATGAGTATACCAATACTGGGTAGGTGTAATCAAGTAAATTCAAAAGTAGGTAGGTACCTAATTATCACGTAAATGCTAACACACAACTCCACATTTAACCATTGGTTATTTTAACTATCGGTGAAAAAACCCACCCTTAAACACATTAGGTAAAATATTGTGTTAATTTTATTCCACATTATAAATAATCTCACAGTCAGAAATTATCAAAAAGACCCTTGGTGGAGGGGAATGTTCCCAGAACGCTGGCTACATTGCCACGCTGTATGGCAATGCTGATTTTTTGTGCAAAATAAGAGCCATCCTTCTGGTCACTGGTCGCCTCCACCAAAAGTTTTGCCAAGTCCCTATATATTTCAAAAGCACCTGGTCCCCACGGTCCCATGGTTTCTACCCCAAAATATAACTAACACTCAACATAAACAGAATTTTAATCAGATCAACCATTGGAATTATTAAGTATCAATAGAAGGTACTTACTGGCAAATAGTCGAGGTTCCATGCTGTTGTAAAATTTCTAACATCCACGCACGTCACATACACAACACCACATAACTTACAACAATTTTATGATTTTACGGGGTTGCGGCTGGCAGCAGAACACTTTATAAAGTCATAAACACTTAAATAATCACATATTCGCTCGCGCGTCAACTACGCAATGTCGACTCGGATTGAACATCACCTTCCCGCCACCCCCGCCGCATGCCCCGTATATGCCCGTTGAAGCTAGTCAGCAGGTTCCAAAAACAACATCTTTAGTACACTTTACTATGCACATTGTAATATAAACATATTACAATGTGCATCGTACCAAAGTATAGTATACATCACAAAAGTTTGTAATAATTAACATTTGCGCGTTAAAGTTTACTAGATTGAGTATAACTAGAATTGAATGGTTTGCTTTACATATGCGGTTGATTTCTTAAACAATAATTCTAGTTACTCTAACCGAATTCTCGTTAGCATAACACATTTTATTCTAACTAAGCATTCTTGTAGTATTGTAGAGAATTATTTTTTTCCGTGTATCAGGCGTCTGACTACCCGTAACGATTGTCATAGATGTTCTTAAGACAACCGGGACCGACGGCTTAACGTGCTCTCCGAGGCACGGAGCGATGGCATCGAAACTGCACATAACGTACTAGATAAGTCATTGGTGCAGGGCCGAGGATCGAACCAGGTGCCGTAAGATTGCGAAGCGCACATGCTACCGCTCGGCCACCATCGCTGCTTTGTCAATCAAACAATATGACTTATTTAGCTTTATTGTTGCTTTTTCCTCATGTGAGTTTGTATATAAAGTATGTTTTAAAAGCTGAAGTCTATGGAGAAGTCTACGGTCGGTGTTTACGAATAATATTTTTTCTTATACATATATAGGGTGGTATACAATGGTCATAATTTGTTAGGGTTTTAACCATTGGTTACTTTAACTACTGATCAAAAATCCCACACACACAGTATTAGTTTTGACAACCTCTGTGGTGTAGTGGTTGAGCAGGTCATAACCCGGAGGTGGCGGGTTCGATTCCCGCAATAGGACAAGTAGGTATTTGTGCACATGAAAAAAAGCGCAAATACTTGTTCTGCACGTCATCTTCATTTTCGACTTTTCTTCTTCAGCTGCATGCCTATAACAAAACTATAACAGGTCAAATTCTGTACATCGGAAATATTATGAAAATTAACTTTGCAGGGCTCTATAAGTTGATGCTGAAGCCAAAACTATATTTTTTTCATTTTTGTCTGTCTGTCTGTATCTTGGCTGAGCATCACGCCGAAACTACTGAATGGATTCAAATGAAACTTGGCATGATTTGAGTACATATTACGAGGTAAATTATAGGGTACTTTTAATCCCGAAATTCAACCCGGTTCCCTCAGAAGAGGGGATGAAAGTAAAAATATGTACTTATTTGTAATTCATTAGCGCGTAGTCCAATTTAATTTTTTTTTTTGTTAGAAAGTGACTTTAAATACTGTCCCGTAAATATTTCAAGGTCGTCGGTTTTGTGGTTCAGAAATTACAGGCATCCAACCTTCCGTATTAGGTCCAAAGCTACCCTATCCTTTACTATAGGAGAGAAGGGCGTTTCATCCATTCTTCCTTTTCCCTATCTTTTTCCCTCTTCTTTCTCTCTTCCTTTAAACTGAGATTTAAGGCGTAAAACAAACTAACCTGTGCGAAGCCGGGGCGGGTCAGTTAATTTCTAACTCTGATTTTACGTGGGGGTGATAAATCCTGCCCTGACGTCCCCCTGGGGGTGTGTTGTGCATCTCCCCCTGCCAGCATCTACCCGCGCCATCCTAGCTCCTTAAAATAGCGGAGTATGGCTCTAGGTTGCTGGCACAGCTGCTCCAGTGGTACTGATGTTAGGTATTGGAGTGATGATGATGAGGCATTCGAGATTTCTTGGGTAGAATGTCGAGCATTTTCTCGTGTTAACATTCTTAATGTGTGTCTGGCGGCGGGTCAGTTGCATGAACGTATGGTGTTAGTACGTTGACCTATGAAGAGCCTATTCAATATAGTCTTAAAGAGACCCAAATTACATTTGTCAGAAAACAAGGAAGCCGGGAGTGAGTTCCATTCCTTAGCAGTTCACATTATAAAAGAGTCAATGAAACGCATGTTGGTATATCTATGTACTACATAGGTGAAACGGCTCTCCACGCCTTGTAGTCCTGGCCGAAATGGAGATCACTGAATCATCTATTTAAAAGTCTTTGATTGAAACTGGTTACGTACAAGGACGAAAAATTCTTCGTTCGTAACTGGTTACGAAGCTTCAGTTTCGTAGACGGCCGAAGCGATCTCACGCTGGTGCGCATTCTCCGAAATGTAACCGGTAGAAAATCGATAGACTGAACTTCCTGGGTCTATGGTCTCTATGTACTGACCTATACTTACCGTCATTGGATGGGGGAGGCCGAGCCTGGACGACAAAAGAAGAAGGCAAGTATCCCAGGGGCAACCATGGCGTGCGAGTCTGGACTTGGCCTTTGTCTCCGAAGCGATCGAGGAGACTATAAGTCCACTGGAAGAGTGGACCCTATGGAAAGTCGCGACCATTCTAGTTAACCTACGGGGGATACATCGACCTCGCCGGCGGGGTCGGTGTCTGATTGTGTTACGCTGGTATCCTATACCGGTGTCGAAAGGTGTACCTGAGCCAGAAGGGCTAGACTAGTCCGGTGATCCTAGCGCAGCCGTAGGACCGGCTGGGGACCACACTACGAACGCCAGAAGCCACTTAATGTGCTTATATAAAAATATTGCGGCAGATTATAATTAATTAGTGGCAGATGGTAATAACATATTCCCGTCTGCCCCCATTTTTCATATGTAGGGGTCGATAGCCATAAGTGTGACCGTCTGCCACCACGTGGGGACGTTCGTGGGGGCAGACGGGAATAATCCATTTCAACTACAAACCTACCACTAATTACCACTAATTACTACCTAGTTAATCATTAGAACACGATAAGGTATATGTAAGTACCTACTTATTTCTAACTACAGAATTCGCCGTATTTACATGACACTATAATAAAGAGAGAAGGGGAAAGCGGAAATAAAGAAAGAAAAGAATGAAAGAAAAAATCCTACTACGGGCCAGGTGCCCAATCACAGCCCAGAAAAGGCTCTCCGTAAAGTAAAGCTGCCACCTAGCTACGTCACAGTAATACGATTTTCAAAATCCGTGGAACTCCCTATAAAACGGCAAAATGTCGAACTCCCCATCTGAATCAGATATAGAAATTAAACCTGCGGCGTTGCCGAAGAAAAAAGTGAAAATTCAAAAAAACCCGTCAGATGACGTCATCAACAACACGAAAAAGGCAACGACAAAAATGATGATCGTGGACGCCCTCACCGAGTTGAAGACCAGAAAAGGAGTCTCTGCGTACGCCATCAAAAAGTATCTAAGCGAAAAATATCAACTCAACACAGAAAAATTAAATTACTTGATCAAAAAATCTCTAAAAACTGGCGTTGAAGATGGAACCTTCATTCAGGTGAAAGGAGTCGGCGCGTCAGGTTCCTTCAAGCTGGCCGTTGTAAAAGAAAAAAGTAAAAAACCGAAAAAGAAAAAAGAACCGGAAAAGGGCGCGAAAGAACCAAAAAAGACAGACGAAAAGAAAGTATTAGAGAAACAAGTAGCAAAAAAACCTAAAATGAGGATGAAAGAGGTGAATGTAACGGAACAAAGTGAGCCAGTCAAGAAGAAGGTCGAAGTAAAAGTCACAAAGAAAGTTAAAGAAAAGGAGAAAAACGAAGAAAAGCAGAAAAAACCCAAAGCAAAAGTTACAAAAGAAAAACAGTCTCCCACAAAAAAGCGCGGGACAATGATGAAAAGAAAAAGTATTGGAACTATCATAAAAGCGCCAAAAATGAAACCAACGCGTACGTGACTTGAAACAGCTTGATTTTATGAATGATTAATATGATTTGTTGATTTGTAAATATTTTAATAATTTAATTAAAAAATCCGTTGGTAAAAAATAAGTTTTATTTTCTTTTAAACAATCTGCCTCTACCCCCAAAATTAAATATGAATGATGTAATTGGGAGCATGGTCCTCGAAGTTCCTGGGTCCTTAGATACAGGGAGTCCTATAGTTAGGGTCCAGGGGTCTAACAAAAATCCCTTTTCATAACGATAACTCCAAAATGTACCTATGGGAATGACATTAACCTACCTGCGGAAAAGTGACATCCACCAGGTAATGTCATTCCCATACATTTTGGAGTTATCGTTGGGTAGGTATTATATTAACGCTGATGGAAAGGAATCTTTGTTAGACCCCGGACAGAGGACACAGAATATAGTACAGAACGCAATCAACATAGTGTGAGCATAAGTGAGCTCGAGCAACGCACACATAGACACCGCTCACCGACACGATGTCTCAGAGTCAGTCAGAGTAGTGCGAGCGCGAGCGCCACCCGCTTGAGACACGAGTCTGTGAACATTCTTTATGCAAAAATGGAGCAACAAAAAAAAGCTATTATAATTGTTTAGTGGACGGTTGTTTAAATTCAACATTAAACAGTGAATTATCGTTTTTTACGCTACCAGTTGTTTCAGAGATATTTTCTGTGACAAATTTGTAATATTATAACAGTAAAACATTAAAATAGAAATATTGTAGTTATTGTTTTACTTGTTATATTTCCGTACTTCCCGTTTCATTCTCAACAATAAATCAAACAACTAGATACGAGTGTCACTACCACGATACTTTTTTGTGCATAAGCCAAAGCTGACGGCCCTAGCGCGAGCGCTGAGCGTAGGTATAAAAAGTGAAGTACATACATGTGATTGACTTCTGTTGTATTTTGTGCCCAGGACCTATAATGTAAGTAAACGACTAGCCCGTCACGTCATTTATTCTCATAAAAAAATATTGTTGGGCATTAATTACCTAGATGTAGATTCAAGCGTAGGTATGTTCCTATCTACGTACCTACCTTCAATGCCCTTCACATCAGTCTCCTCGGGCCGAATGGACTCGTAGGAGTAAGCTTCGTACGAGTGTACTAGGGATATCGGTTGACATTATCATAGTTCACTGGATCGTTTTCTTCATACTTTTCATTGTTGCTCACTGACAAAGTCGTTTTTTTTTGTATTGAACATTCACTACTCGTATACGAGCTAGCTCGGACATAAATAGAGCGCGGTCTGAGTCTACTCTGCTCGGATACAATCATCCGAGTGCGCTTGGATTATCGGTGTCAACGATACAAGTTGCGTCCGAGTAGCTATCCGAGTCCACTCGGTCCGAGGAGACTGATCGTGTCACTGCGGCTTTATATTATCTGTGCTACACGTAAGTATAATGAGCGAATAGGACTCACACTAGGTGGTAGGACTTTTCTGCAAAGTTTGTCTAGAAATATAACCACCGCTTTGCCGGTTATTCTGCCGCCAAGCAGTAGTGTGCAAGCACTACTGTGTTACGGTTTGAAGGGAATTGTAGCTAGTGAAATTACTGGGCAAATGAGACGTTATTATCTTATCTCACAGCCTAGTAATCTGATTACTAGACTGTGTGTTGTCTCAGGATGACGTGCGCAGTGCAGTGTCACGCGAAACTTTATTATTTTTAAGTTCCGGGTGACACTGCAACTGTTATGGACAGCCGTGTCGCTTAACATCAGGTGAACGACTAGCTCATCACGTCATTCATTCTCATAAAAAAATATAATAACGGAAGCCCGTGTGACATTCAACCACCTCACCCAGGTTTAAATCCCCTTTTGGCTCTGCACTACATTACATGTTATTGTTCTGGCAAGTTAGTTAAGGAAGTTATTCTGCCGCCAAGCAGTAGTGTCAAGCACTACTGTGTTCCAGTTTGAAGGGCATTGCAGCTAGTGAAATTACTGGGCAAATGAGACTTTATGGTCTGATCTCACTCTAGAAATCTTAATGTCTTAGGATGACGTGCGCAGTGTAGTGTCACCTGTGGGAACGTATGTGATGACGATACGTAAATAGAGAGATAGATAGCTTTTTTTATCAACGATACGCCAACATTTGACCACGGTCTCACCAGGACCATAATTTTGTATGACCACTTTACGATTCCTTGCTTCGAAACCACGCGAATTTCTTGTCTTACATAAGAAATCTGCAAAAATATTCTTTATGAAATGAAAACGAAACCGTGCGAAATGAATTTGGAAATGATGTCAATATTAATTACCTATTCAAAATAAAAATAATTTAATGTAAAGTGAAGGTATTTCTAAAGGTTTTCTGCCAATTTTTAATAGTTATACCCATAGCTTCGTTATATCACAACATAGATATAAGCCATTCCTTTATTTTAATTTTTACCGGTTTTGAGATGAGAAATCCTTTAATCTAATTCGGAATGCACTCGCTGATGGTAAGTGACGACGCGGTCGACGATGGATCATGCTTGCCTAGAAGATACCGGTTCACTCTAGCCTTAAAAACTCCCAGATTATATTTGTCAGGAAACAATGACGCTGGTAAGGTGTTCCATTCCTTTGCTGTCCGAATTATAAACGAGGAATCAAAACGCTTTGTACGTATTCCAGGAACTTCTACCATATACGGATGCCGTTTTTCCGTGCGTCTAGATGTACGATGGTAAAAAGGGGATGGGGAATTAAGTTGTGCGATTCCGTCGCACACTCTCCGAAGTGCAGCTTGTAAAAAACCGATAGGCTGGCAACTTTACTTCTCGAAAGTGGTTCACTTAAATTAGGTGCAGTGCACACAATTTGTTGATTGAAAGAAAGAGATAGGCTGTTGTCTGTCTCCCTTTATATCTCTACAGTTCGAAGTGGTTCGAACTCCTCTTGTTACCGACGCGTCTGGAGAGAAGTTCAAGAGATAAGAAAACAAGCCTCAGATAAAAACGGGCAATGTGCCTTTACCACAGATCTCAGAAACTATGGCCTTTACTCATTAAACTAACTCTTACAATACTTTATACCAACTCCAACTAACTACTAAATGTTGTAGCTATTACACTAATACCTCATCATCATCATCAACAGCCTGAAGACGTCTACTGCTGAACATAGGCCTCCCCCAAAGAGCGCCACTTTCTGCGGCTGCTCGCCTACATCCAGCTCCCCGCCGCTTTCACCGCAGATCGTCGGTCCGTGTGGGGGCCGGACTACGCTTCGTCCTCCGGTTCGTGGTCGCCACTCGAGAACCTTTCATCCCCATCGGTTGTCAGTTCTACGAGCGATGTGGCCTGCCCATTGCCATTCACACATGCACATTAATACCTACCTACCTACTACAAAAAACATTATGGACTGTAGTCAGTAATATAAAAATATGTTATCCAAAACGTCCTCACTCGATTGGGGATAGAGGGGTAAATAGGACCCATCTCTTTTGTTAGGTTATGTACCTATTCGTGTATTATATTTTGCATGAGTCAATATTCTATGGCAATCGTTACGGGTAGTCAGACGCCTGATAGAATCTGACGCCTGATCTAACCATCCCTGTTACTGGTCCCTTATGGGATGCGAGGTCAGATGGCAGTCGCTCGTGTGATTCTGGTAGCTCGCCGCTACAGGTTAGATTGGGAGCCGACCCCAATAACAAATGGGGAAAGGCAAAGAGGATGATGATGATGAGTCAATATTTTACTTACCTTACCTACTTACCTATAATTTTTTATTGAATAGATTTCTGATAGTGTTTTTAGGATTTTGTGGCGAAGACATTTTCATTTCAGTATTTATGTTTCAGTGTTTATTTGTTTATAGTTGTATAATGTATTAGGTTACTTAAATGAGAACGAACATAAAAAAATAATGAAAGCACCGTAGTGATATTTTTTTTATATATTTTTATTTATATTAGGCGCCGCGGCTAATTCTGCTGAGCAGCTAAAACGGCGCAAATATAGTAATCTCGGTAGCGGTTACATATTTGAGCCGTTTGGTGTTGAGACCCTGGGTCCATGGAGACCGGGAGCACATCGCGTTTTCCAAAGTCTATCAGAGCGCCTGGTCGATGCGACGCGTGACCAAAATGCTGGCACTTATTTGGCCCAACGCATCAGCATTGCAATTCAACATGGCAATGCTGCCAGCATGTTGGGTACGCTACCTACCGGTGGTGGGCTGGAGCACTTGGACTGTCTATAGGCCATCGCGGCTATTATACAGTCCATAAGTGTTCTTTGTAGTAGGTAGTGTAGCTAGTTTAGTTTAGTTTTTATTATTGCAGTAGTTATTGTAGTAATAAATTTATATTAGTTAAATTTTATTTTACTAATTTTTTTTCCTATTAAGTTATTTCGACTTTTTTAATTTTTTATTCTTATTGAAGTAACTTTTTAGCTACCTATATCTAAAAATCTTAGAATGCAGTAGGTAAGAAGTTAAAATAATGTTTCTTTTGAAGAAAATTTGCCAGTAGGTATCTAGTAAGTACCAACCTACCTACACTAGATCCTTCTAGGTGGCATTGAAACCTTCCACCATTTATATAACCTACTAAAAATTACAAACGCACACACACACACACACACCCCTACACACACACTCCACACACACCACACCCCACACACACACATTATTATTTAATTATTAGGTATTGATGTATAATAAATAATGAAAAAAAAAAAATCCGTCTGATGTACGCTCAGAGGTGTTTGCTTAGACCCCCCATACATGTTCAATTTTATTGATCAATCACAAAGATTGATCAATTTTATTGATCGTGTAGGGTTAGGATTGGTCAATGTTTTTCGGTTTACAGTATGGAGAAAGCACTGACGGAAGTGGTCGCGTCAATTTTATTGATCAATAAAATTGAACGTGTTTGAAATTTTTAACCTTAAGCAAACACTTCTGAGCGTTCAGACGGACATCATGCTAGCTTTTGTCAAAGATTGTCACATGGTACCTAGGTGTACTGTGTGTGTTTGTTTTTGGACACCCAGTATCACTTTGATAAACCCTGCAGGAGTTATCCAATAATGTCGTTCAATCTATATTTAATGAAGTTGTAACTTTTTTTTTTTTGAGTAATGAAAATATTTTATTTCAAAACTTAAGTAACATATAATAAGTATACTAAACTAAACTAGACCTAAAAACTAAACTAAACCTAAAAACTTTAAAACTAAGATATAAAACTAAAAATAACAATCTAAAGGAATCTTGAACTATCTATAGACCGGCAAAGGTCTATAGATAGTTCAAGCAAGTTGTAACTTAAGTTGATATCATTTTATCATATAAATATAAATAATAGATTTTCGTAATTACCTAGTTTTATTCATGATAATTATAAAAGAAAAAAATTAAAATTTTGACCATTTAAAAAAAGTCACATTTATTCCATGAGGTAACGTTAAAAATTATGGATATCACAATCATTGAAATTAATTTATACGTAAAACCTACTTTTTGATAATTTATTCTCTAAAACACACATGCTACCTAAAATTGACATTAGTAGGTAAAACAAAAAGAACCAATTAGCTACATGAAAAACAAAAGCATAAAACAAAAGCAATTAACAAAATAACAAATGACAATCAAAACCCGACGGCAAGTTTTGTTTAGGTTTCGTTGCTCATTCTTCATTTAAATGACCTTGTTGGATTGCTATTTAATAAACAATACATAACTTAGCACAATGGCTACCTACAGTGACAAAACATTACGACAACACTCGGAAATAGCACAGAATTGATCATTCCCCTCAGGAAAGGTAGGCCAAAATAATAATGAATAATTTATCGAATGAGCAGCCATTCTGAATCGATGACATCATAGGCTTGACTGTTTACCTCAATGAGCAAATCTCTGCTTTAGTTACCATTCATAAAGTATATAACAACTTGGCCCAAAAATATCCAAGACGTTTACGTCTAGCTGTTCCATTTCAAGACGCAAAAAAATACTATTCCCCTCTCTTTTTAACTTGCGTGTTTTTGCCGCGTACGCAATAGAGATAAGTAGCTACGAGTCGTGAGTGTACTTAACGGATAGAGGATATTGGGGTCATGGAACGTGTTTGAATTTCGAAACTCGCTTTGTCCAATGCGACGCGTCGTTATTCACTCGGATATCATTGGTTCTATGTCGCTCGTACCACGTTATCTGGGTCTAATAAAATCAATACTGCGGATGTAGAATTTCCATGCAGCTTGAGTAATACTGTCGGTCGCTCTCTGTCGTTTGAGTTTTCGTGGTACGGGCTGTTGGGACCGTGTTGGGCTCTTTTATGTTATTCGTGCAGCCATTTGTGCTCAAAACATGTCGGAGTGACTGGTGCTCGTGACGTTCTGACGATTTTTTAACGTTTTTGAAGTTACCAACTGTGGATTTGAGGAACGGTGAGTTGATATGGCATTTTTTTACAATCTTACGTCCTTGTATAGTATTATATTGTGTGTTTAGTGCTCTAGATGCTGAGTAATTGATTCTGTTGGAATTTGATATTCGCTGTGCGTATCTAAGGACTGAAATAACTGTTTTACTGACAGTGACGTCTCTATTGTATACGATGTGAGTGTTTGATAAGTATTGCTATGCTATTCTTGATGTGATTTGCGAATTATATTGACTAAGTTATTCGTTATTTCAATTTCTACTACAGTGAGTGCATGTAATAATTTACCCTAACATAATATACACATGTTGTTGACATTAATATGCCTTTGTATATGTACTCAATGGTTGATAATTGTGTTATTCTTATTACAAAGCTGTAAGGACTAAAGTTGATTAGTAGAACGATTATTTTTATAAGACGTCATCAGTTGTCCCTTTCTGTCTGCGTCCTAAGCAGGGTGTATCTTTCTCTTTCGCGGCAGTTTTACTTATTTATAGATAGTCGGCGGGGTGTTCGCTCGCCCTACATTTTATATTAGTGCTGGGGTAAACAACGAGTTATGCTTTAATATCGATAAACTGTTGAAGTGGCTACTGTTTATTTAAGAATTTTTCTGACTTGTTTTATCTCCTGCAGAATAATTTACAATTACCTACGTACTTAATATTATTTGCGTAAATAGGGGCCATCAATAAATTACGTCACATGTAAATAAAGGGGGACGGGGTCGCTATAATGTTACATTATGTGGTAAGGAAGGATTGAAATTTGGAAGTGGTCCTAAATTTCTTGATGTCACATTTAAAAATCTAATAATAGCTAAGTATTCAAATAGTTTTTTGTTTTGTATGATTTCTAATGTTTGTTCGATGTTGATATTATGAAAAACAATTTGGAAATAAAATAATTTTGGAACTGCTGTTATAAGATCTTCTAGATGAGAAATTGAAAAAAATATGTGTCATCACATATTTTTTTAGGGAAGGGGGAGTCTCACAAATTAATTTGACCAGCTTTGACAAGTACGGGGAATAAACATGAAATTCATATGTAATTTATGGATGATCCGGCCCCACTAAGCGAATTACGGGGTCCGTCAAAAAAGTGTTTCATGCATCCCCGCTTCTCTTCTTTTTTTTTATTCTTCTCTTTGTATGGGAGCTGCTATATTTATTGTGTTTGCTCAACGATCACATAATAACCATCCATGCCGATTTCGGCTACGACGAACTTTCTTTTACCATTTTTCGATCACATGCATAGATCCTGGATGCTAGGGTTCCCGGGGCATGTTCCCAAAGTCGATGCCCTAATTAGCCACCATCTTCTAAAAAACATGCCAGAGTAAAAGTATCCTCTTAATAGATTACTTCTTCTATAGAATTTATCTCAGCGTGATATTAATAATATCCCCCCTTCTTCCCTTTCCTCCCCTTCTCTTCGTTCTCACCTTCCCTTCACTCCCACTACCATGTACATCGTATGTGCTGGGAGAAAGCAATAGTCCATAGCATCGGACCCCCACGTAACGCATCATCTCCCCCTCTCTCTGCCTTGGAGGCCAAAAAAAACCCAGGAACAATAATATGAGAACGATGGCCCCACAATACCCGTGTACTGCCATTCGTTGAGGAGTTTCTGGTTTTGATTTCATACTTCTTCATCAGGTTCCACCAAATCTTAAATTATGAGTCGCATTCCTCAATGGTGGGTACCATTGGAGAATGCGACTCATAATTTAATTTTGAGGAAATCATTATCGTTATCATTAGCTGGAAGACGTCCAATACTGGACGTAGCCTCCTTTCTTATTCTTATTTTTATGAGGGTGATAAGTTCTGCACTGACGTCCAGCTTGGGGTGTATTGTGCATTTCCCCCACCATCATATACCTGAGCCCTCCAAGCTTGAAGTAATGAAGTGTGTCTCTATGATGCTCGAACAGCTGCTCCAACGACACTAAGGTTTGTTATTGGAGTGATGATGATGAGGCAATTGAGGTTTCTTCTCGTGTTAGCAATTCTGATGTCTCTGGCTTCCTCTGTAGTAGTGCAGCACCTCAGTAGATGTTCCAGTTTTTAGTCCCCCTATAGAGTGCCATTTTGAGCAGGTGCTTGCCTCTTGCATCCAACGGCTCCCCACGGTATTGTCCAGGTCATCGGTCTACTTAATGTGAGGCTAGCCTACGCTGTTTTCCGTAGCTGGCCACTCGAGGGCTTTTCTTTCCCATCGGTCGTCAGTTCTACAAATGACGATCTCTATCCATTACCATTCCAAATTGCTAATTTTGAAAGGTTTATCATTAGGGATTTTATCACGCAATTATCTGAGGTGAGAAGGCTCCATAGCTCATTGCGTGACTTTGAGCTTAACTTGTAATGAGGCCAACTCGTCTCTGTGCATTTTGCCCAATTGGCAGCACCACTGGTTGTACAAACTGTAATAACTTTTTGAGATTTTTAATAACATACAAAAAAAGTAAATGCAGCTTTATTGAAAAGGTACTCCTTTTGTTGAAATAGCTTTGAAATTGCAGTTTCCTTACGTTTCTAACAACCTAGATTGTATATTGTGACTATACTTTTTTATCTGTCAGGTAACTGCCTAAGTAATTTATTTCAAATTAGTTAAAGTGAAGAAGAAACCCTGTCGAACCACTGCTTGACCTAGCTGTAGGTACACGATTTGAATGCATTTTTGCTTTTGTGCAGATTATGTGGTCTTCGTCGCAAGGTTCAACTTTTTTGCCACTCATTATGCTTACATAGGAGTTTTCTATAACGATACATTACCTAATCACCATTATCCACTAGGTAAGCTATTAACATTTAATCAGTTTTCTTACCCTTTTATTAGTAATGCTCATAACTAATTTTACTTCATGTAATAATTATAATAAAAAAGTCTTACGATAACTGAATCCATTAAAGTTTACCACATCACTAGTGCTCACTTCTTTCTTTTGATAACAAAAAATAAAAATGTCTGCCGTCCTGTATAAACGACGGCCTTTTATTTGTCCTCCATTCGCGTTTATATACAAATTTCAACCTTATATTATGTACACAATAAAGCTTAGAATCTATTGAACGAACATAATCTTTGTTCGTGCGTGTATCGTCATTGGAAACTCACTCTTATTGTGTATGCATTAAAAATCATAAATCAAAGTTAAAGTATTGGATGTGATATCCAATCTTCAACGTATTATTAACTCGTGATTTAGAAGGGCTTTTGATTGATTTATGAACGTTAGCGATAACATGAGGGGTTACAAATAGAAAGAGAGACATAACGTAGCACCCTATTATCGTAAAAAGTTTTGATGCGACCCTTTTAATATAACGTCACTATAAACGATATCACTACTAATATTATTTAAAATAAAACAACGAGTCATTATAAATATAATATAACAGTATTATTCATAAATCTTATAGGTACAGAATCAGGTAGTACCATTCGGCCACAGGCTCGTTCTGTCACAGTTTTGCAAACTCATACAAAGAGTCCCGATTAGTCTCACTTTCAAAATAAATCGTACCTTTTTTTTCACATCCCAATCGGTCGCTCTTTTTAATTCACTTGTTTAAATGTAGTACAGTAAGTGAAAAGTACTTACACATTAATCAAAGCTTACCTATGTAGTTAAATCAAGGAAAATTCTGCCTTTGACGTCTTTTCAATAGTTACATATTTATAAAAAAAAAATAGATAAAATTAAAAATTAAAACTGTTTCCATGATAACAATGAAAAATTCTGTTTAATCGTCTTTCAGTACCTAATACAATATATTAACCATAATAAAATTATCAGTGATCAAAATAAATACTTAGTCCAACTTTCCCGACATCCCTTTCGCATTTTAGCGCGCTATTTTCGAAGTCAACGTGGAGTCCACAAGCAGTTGTTTCATTTTAATAATGAACCATAGCACCCTGTAATAGCGTTGTAAAACAATATAATATGTGAGTTACCTACATTATTTTCATTAAGCTCGATCACACCCGATCGAGAGCAAAAACAAGGCATATGCCTTGTTTTGACGGTGCCATTTTCAAGGTGGCGATCGTGGATCTATCCTATAGATATTTCATCGCAGATTAGATTTTTTTTTTCACCTCACTAGCTCGGAAAGATTTTCTTTGTCATTCAAAATCTGGGCGCCAAAACGCTTTTTAATCGCTAGCGTGGAAAGTGTTTTTAAAATTCGAACGTTTCTATTCAATAATTTCTCGTCAAGAATTGAGGATTTAATCACAGATCTGCCCGAATTTAACCTTCTTGATATCGCCAGTCCACTGAAAACTCATTAATACCACAGACTACCTCCTAAAAGATACCATCTTTTTCTCGTTCACCAACCTCATTTTTAGAATAATCGCACTGTCCAGCACCAAAGAGTATATAACCAATACGCTATCCAGCACGGCGACTGCATGGAAAATGGAACACTTTTTCTTTAATTTACCATGAATCACGTGACGAGCTTGTCGTTTACCTGATGTTAGGAATCCCATAGTTAAATTAATAAGCTAAAACTAATCTTTTCTTAGCTTTTTAGCTGTTTTTCTTGCATTTTCCTCGCTGTAGTGAAGTGAAAAGTTGTGTGTTGCACTCGGCAGCAAAGTTTTTCTGCGTCTCGTACCTTTGAAACCTTCGCTACGCTCAGGATTCAATTCAAGTACTCGCGCCAAAAACCAACTTTACAGCCTTGTATAACAAATAACTATTTCCTTTTCAGATGCAGCAGCAGGCTACGCAGCAAGAACAATATGGGTGAGTTCAGTTCCTCATCATCATAATTACCATCATCATCATCATTATGATCACAGGTCATCAAAGTCGTCATCACCATCGTCATTGCTGCTCCGCACATTTCTAGAAAAGAAAGCGCGATATATTTTAAAATTGTTACTTATACAACCTAGACCCCTTATTACCTAGAGAGTAGACAAAGCATTTGTCTACTGTTTGATAGTACAGTAATAGCACTCAGTTTGTAAATATAAGCATACCACTTTCTGTAGCGGTCTTCCATCTAGTCTAGTCAAGATTGGTAAGAGTACTGCACGCGGAAGTTTCATGATACATTTGATTTCCCAAAACCTGTGTATTTTTGTTAAGGTGGAACGTTTCACTAGCGCGGCAAATTCAAATTTTCTTGCGTTCTTTTGCCAATAATAGCTGATTACATTAAAACTGATTTAACGTAAATAAATAGAATGTATCAACAAATTACGATTAAAAGTATCTCCTAGATATCATTGGTTTAGCGACAAATGGCAATAAACAATTTATTTCTTAGTTTTTCAGTCTATTACCATTTGTCGCTAAACCAATGATAAGTAGGTGATACTTTTAATTGTAATTTATTGATACATTCTGATTATTTGCGCAAAATTAGTTTTCATGTAATCAGTTGAGTAATTAAGCTATTATTGGCAAAAGAACGCAAGAAAATTTGAATTTGCCGCGCTAGTGAAACGTTCCACCTTATGGATGAATTATTAACCGTAGGGTGTTTATGCACGTGCACTAGTGTTGGCAAAACATTCCAAGTTTCAAATTCAAAACCGTGTAGGTACTTTTGTACTCTTTTTTTCCTATATTTTGGCTTCAAACCAAGTGTATTTAGCCAGTGTCATGTATTGTAATTTTTCAAGTCTTAGTCATAGTCCAGTCTAAGTCATGCCCTAGTAAAGTGGTGGCAACTTTACTAGAAGCTTCTATGGAGTTTTGAAAGCAACATGAAAAACCACGTTTCACCACATTATATCACTTGCCCACACTCATGCTCGTAATTGAGCACTTATGCGCAATACGCCACCAATTTTAAACATCAACACTGCAAAAAGGTCAAGTTTTGAAAAACAATACAATGGAACGACGTGAACTTTTCGGCGGCTGTTGGCGGGAACGCGAAAAAATTCACGTCGTCGTTGCAAAACTCATGCTTTTTCCAGTGTTAATGTTTAAAATTGGTGGCGTGTTACGCATTAAGTGCTGAATTACGAGCATGAGTGCGCAAGTGATATAATGAAGACTTGACTTTGCGTGAAATACTCCGTGATACGATGAAAAATTACAATACAATACTTGACACTGGCTAAATACACCATATGTAGAGCCAAAATATAAGATAAAAAGAAACTTTTCCGCGTTACCGCAAAAACTTTTTTGTATTCATCTTCGAGGTTCTATCAAGCATCAAGCCTTCAGCGAAGAGTTTCACCAAGGAGTATACATTTAAAAAATACCAGGTGAAAAATACCATTTACTTCTTCTTTGCTTATTGGCTTTCTATCGCTTATTAGCGATAATTCTGCCAAAAAAGAGGCTAAAATTGCTAAAAAGCATTTGAAGGCAACGAAAAGGCACGGCTTTATAAACTTGGAACCATTTGTCAATGCATGGGACAGGTGCTAAGTACCTATAGGTGGAATAAAGTCCCCCTCTCCCCACCAGGGCAAAGAGCTTAGTATAAATACTATACCTATACCATTGGTGCGAGAGCCCACTGCAAAAAAACCTACGTCATCGAGTATCCCAATAAGCTATCTTTAGATCGTTAGCCGACACTTAAACTGTAAAAAAACAGGTCTGCCAGTTCCGATCCTGCCGGGTCATGGAAATAATCCACCTCCACCAACTTCAAATGCCTTGAATACTAAGTTTCGCCAAGTTTAGACCTGGCAGACATTTTAATCTGTTATCAGGGTCACCTTGGCTATTATTAGGCGTAGGTTTCATCGGGGTATTCACGGAGGTAGGTAAAGGGTGTGAAGGGCACATTCTTAGGGGTGTGCCAGGTACTTCCGGCAGGGTGCGCAATGGCAGACCAATTTTTTTTTGCATAACTAATCAATGGTTAACTGTTGCCAGAACTTTCATTCGGGTAAATTTAGACAAACAAAATACGTCAAAAAATTTCAATTATTTCCATTACCCGGCAGGATCGGAACTGGCAGACCTGATTTTTTTTTACATATTTAGATGTCGGTTAACGATCTAAAGATAGCCTATTAGGGTACTCGATGACGTAGGTATTTGTGCAGTGGGCTCTCGCACCATATTACTAGAACACGAGGCTATACCAATGTACATAACCACTACCGTGGAGGGAATGCGTTGGTAGGGATTTAAAAAAATATTGAAATGACCCCAAAACAACCGCAGCAAATCATCATATTTTTTGTTCCAGGCACATCAGTCAGCCTCAAATGCCTCAGCAAATAATGATGTGCCCGATCCAGTATGTCTACGAATCGCCGATGCTGATGACTCAACCACAAGGTGAGCTCTAAAGGCTTTTTTATATGAAGCAGGGTAGCGTACGGGCATAAACTTGGGATCATCATCATCATCATCGTCTTTGCCTTTTTCCATTTGTTATTGGGGTTGGCTCCCAATCTAAACTGTAGCGGCAAGCTACCAGAATTACACGAGCGACTGCCATCTGACCTCGCAACCCATAAGGGACCAGTAACAGGGATGGTTAGATCAGGTGTCAGATTCTATGAGGCGTCTGACTACCAGTAACCCAGTAACTATTGCATAGATGTTCTTATAACAACCGGGACCGACGGCTTAACGTGCTCTCTGAGGCACGGAGTGATGGCATCGAAAACTGCACATAACTTAATAGATAGTCATTGGCGCAGAGCCGAGGATCGAACCCGGTGCCGTAAGATTACGAAGCGCACATGCTACCGCTCAGCCACCATTGCTTTAGGCATAGGCACTTAGGATGTTTAACGAAAACTAGGTCTGTGAGCGTAGGTACGCCTACCAAGGTATCCCTATACTGGGATAGTAGAAAAAAATCCACTACTGGTTGTGATAGGTGGAAACTCTAATGCCGGTCTGCACGAAAGTTTGACAGCTCCTAAGGTCGCACTTATCCCTTTCTGAAGTACCTACTACCTGCCAAACTCGGTTTCGGTGCATCCTAGAGAGTTAAGTGCGGACGTAAGAGCTGTCAAACTTAAGAGCAGATGGGCATAAGTTCCCTATGCTAATGAGGTACTAGGGTAGCATCAATTAAGAAGAGGTTCAGGCTCCATCTACTTCTCATGGAGCCTGAACCTCATCTTAATTGATGCTACTCTGGTACTTCTTTGGCCTACCTTAATAGGGAAGGTGTACCAAGCGAATACGCCACACCATCCCAGATGTACATTGAGTAGTAAGTACCATTGATGGTACAACGGGTACTGGCTTGTACCTATCCGGACCAAACTTGTCATTCAGCAGTACCATTAATGGTACAATTGACACCGAATGTACACATTTCTGGCTGTGTCGTCCCGGTTTGCGAATAGGACCACTTTACTCTTGCCGTGGGTGCCGTAAGAGCCGGCTAAGGAAATATCCGAATGGGCAGCAGCATTTTCCTTGGTACATTAAAATTTTCTGCGATCACCAAGCCGCTTGCCAAGCGTGGTGATTATGGCAAATTCTCCCCTAAGATAAGCTCCCCTAAGCTTCCAAAGTGGTGTTTTATTGGGGAGGCCTGTGTTCAGCTGTGAACGTCTTTCGGCTGGTCGTTCTGGTGATGCGTAGGTGCCTACCATTGACTATAAATCCAGTTGACCAATGATACAACTTCCCCTTATACGAAAATCAGTGGTGTATTTCAACCACTAATTTCTAATAAATAGTATGAATTTCTAATAAATCATGGGAACCCATTGGTGTCTTGTTCCATCCTGCTCTGTTCTTAGTAATTTCGTATGACTTTGTCTCGTTTTGTTACCTCGCCCCCTGCCCGCGCCGAGGTGAGTTGTGTTTTTACGGGAAATTATGTTCACGAGCTATCAACGGGCTTTATAATCTTTGGTGCCAACTCGTTTTACCTGATGGCACAATATGTCCAAAGCTTTGATTAGATACCTTAATCTAAGGTCCGAAGGTTCCAACACGCTACGTCTGAGAGCGGGAACTGATTTCAGAACCAGTTCCCGCTCTCAGACGTAGCGTGAGACGTAGCTGAAGTGAGGCTACTGGAAGTCTGGAACACACTGTTAGTGCTTGGAGACAGATTTTTAAAGCTGGGGTGGTGAAAAAGTGCTAAAATTAGACTATTTGCAATAAGTTGTTTGAGCTTGTGTTTGAGTTTATGTAGTTAGACGAGTACTAAAAATGACATCAACCATGTTTGATCTCGATGTTTTCCTTCACTGAAAACTTAAGCTCATTGCAAGATTCGAACCTACGACCAAGGGGTCGCAAGTCAACCTTTCTGGACATATAGCATACCTGGTTGATATGTATGAAGATGAAGATTGTATTTATCTCCAATTATTCTATAATCCTTTTTCATTAATATTTCCAGATGAGCAGATACAACAAAACCAAAACGTCCTCTTCAGCGTCCAGAATCCACCACCATGGATACAAACCCAGCCCCAGAACCAAATCGTCTACATCCAACAATTAGTGCCAAGCAACTATCAAACCTATCAGCAACAGAATGTGATACAGAATCCTATATACCAACCCCAGATCAACTATCAAATACAACAACCAATGATGACACAAGATAACAGACAGTTCATTCAAATACCTAACGTAACACCATACAACACAGTTCAAAGTCAACCAGCACAAATGGTAGCACAAGTGAACAAAGAAGCAACAGCTGATAGAATGCCTGTTCTAACGCAAATGCTCAATCAAAAGCCTAACGTTGTTAATAATGTAGGAGCACAAGCTAACTTCAGGCCAGCTACTCCTGTAAACATTATAAGACCCGTCACCCAGAATCAACAAGTACAAACGGAGATATCTGCTAATAATAAAGGGAGACCAAGAAATAGTCAACCACAAGTTATTACAATAAACCCAATGCAACAGCGTCAGTATGTGCAAAAACCTGATGTAGTGATTAATATACAACGACCACAACCTTACATCCGACCTGAAGTCCCGCAGCATATCAAAAGCAAAGTTCCGAGTAGCATAAGCGTGAAGACCATATACAGACCTATTCATCCCAGACCTACAAGACCTTATGATGCTGTGCCAGTTCAACAGCATTTCTACTACAATCCTAACTTTATAACTGCACCTATTAATACAGATATAAGAAATAACATGTTAAGCAATATGAAACCAATTGAAAATGTCACCTCTGAAGAGCCCAATAATGGAAAACGGAAATTAGTTGATGCTAATGTAACACATATGGAAATGAAAAATAATATGGCTATTAATATGAACAACGTTCAAGGAAATCTCGAATTTGTAGACCCCAATAGTACTATTTGTAAATCAATTGATGGTGATATTAGTACAAATATGGATATAAGAAATAGTGTGGTAAGTAATGTGAAACAAAACAACAAAGCCCAAGGAAACATTGGGCCCGTTAATTCGAATAATGTTACCACCAAATTTGTTGATGCAAGTATTAGTACAGATTTAAAGAATGATCCAGACAAAATGTGCGAAGTTAACAATGATAGAATAAACACTGCAGTGAATTCAGAAAGTAACATAGAAACGGAAGCAGACAAGCTAATCAGAAATACGGTTTACGTTCAAGCACGTGGTCGAGTGATGGATGAAAAAGAAATTCAAATAAAAAACAGGCTTAAAAGAAGTATTGATAGCAGAGCTAAAAAAGAAAGTGTGGCCAATAACGCGAAAAGCTGTGAAGACACGAATGGTAGTAAAATAAAGAAATTTATGGATAGTTCTTCACAAACAAAATCTTTCATGGATACTTCATACCGGAAGAATTGCAATGCTCAAACCAATTCAACTAATTCTCCCATACAAGCTGATAATATGAAAAACTCGTCAATCACACCTCAACTGCATAAAACAGTGGGAACTATAAACGTATTCAATTATACACCCGAAGAACACAAGCCAGTTCAAGTTGTTGCAACAGAATTTGAAATAACCGCAACCGATGCTAATAATACCCCCATTATCAAAGAAAACAATACTGTTAATAAACCAATAGATACAGAAGTTAAAGAAAACCATGATAAAGTTTCTGTTTCTGGAAATAGTAATGACTTCAAAGAAGAATCAAGTGTGGAAGATAGCGAAAAAACAAATGAAAATCAGATAGTGCTGACCCATGTTTTAGATGGGTATATTATACAAGAATCAAACGTTGCTTTCCCTGTAAGTATTGATTGCAAGATGTACTTGATTGTATTAAACATTATTATATAATAGTTGTTTATAATGTACAATCATTGGGTTACATTAAAATAAACTAGTAATTCCGTACTTTAGACTATAAAATCTTACTGTCAATAATATGAAAAAACTAGACAAAAAAAATCTCTTGCATGTTTAATAAGTACTATGAAATCGTAGCTTTGTTGTATGGTTCTAAGTCGCACTAAATTTACAGATACACGCACCTACGACGGAAAGTGAACATTCACAAGATACTAATGAACAAAATGAAAACATAAATGACGACACAACTAAAACAGATGAACCTAGTGAAGATAATAATAAAGATAGCAATCCTTCGCCGTGGAAATGTTATAGTGAAAGTATCAACCCCAACACCGAAATTCAAATCACTGTAATAAACAAAGGTAAGCTTTTGTTTCTTATAAAAGTGTAGTCCATACGTCATAAACCCCTTACTACTTACTTAGGTACCTATGTATACTCTTTGGATGTAGCAAGCCATTATCATTATTATTATGGCAGCACGTGTCACTGTCATCACTCCATCATGACAGTGTGAGTTCTGGGATCATGACATTGACAGTGGAGTCACCAGTTCTCACAGTGTCCGTGGTCTTGTAAATAAAAAGACACACACAGCGTATCTCTTATAATATTTCTTCTTGTATGTTTTATGTATGTAATGTATTAACTTATTTATGTATTGTTTGTCCTGAAGTTCGTAATGTCATGATGATGGGTTCCGACTGAAAATCAGTTATTGAGGTCTTATGGCCTTGATTACATGCTGAGCACACATTTTGTACATTTGCACATTTTCTACGATACCTTTTATTTTTGTTTTTTATTGTTTTATTTTCATGATGTATGTTAGGAATGTAATGTTGTGTGATGTCCTGAATAAATGTATTTTCTTTCTTTCTTTCTTTCTTTCTTACTAACGCATTACCTACACCAAAAACAATTTTTATCAAAATTATCAAAAACGCCATCAAATTGAGAGACACGGGACTAAATTAACTTTTGTTTCTTTTCAGAATCCATTATCCATTCATTCGTCATGTATTCGTAGTACCTATTTCATAGTTTCTAAAACTCGTGCTAAAAATCGTACTTTTGTCTTTTCAGATGATCCATTCGAAAATATCAAGAAAACAACGGTTGCGTCTTGGACGGTATGTTTGCTTTACTACTGTTAAATATTTTAAAACGAAGAAGTAACGGTGAACAAATTACTATTTTCAGAAATGCTAATTTTTAGAAGTGGTTAGTTTAAGAATTTTACAATTTTAGTTGGGGTCATTTTTATATGCGGTGCCAATCCCGCCGAAACCATGGAAACTCAATTATCAAAATACCTTCTGATAGAGTTTTTACTTTTCAGACTGAACAACTTACAGCACATCTAGAAAAACACGAGTGGAGAGAAACAGCAGCCAAGCTCCAAGACGAGGAGATTGATGGAGAATCTTTACTGCTCGTCAATAAGGAACAGCTAGTTACTATAGGAATCTGTGACCAACACGCTAGTGCCATTGCTGCTTTTGCAGAAACTAGGTAAATTAAGAAAAATATTAAGAAAGATAGAAAAGATGAGGTGAAATTTAGGCAAATACACCACGAGTGTTCACAAGGATTACACTTGGAGTTTTGAGAATATAGAGTTTTAAGGAAGTTTAATGTAGCGGATTAGGAGAACGTAAAGAAAGGTGCAATATCACGGATATGAAATTTTGAAATAATGTTGTTCGCCTTAGTTAAGAAACTTTTCACTCAAGCCAGAATAATGTAATTTCAATTTCTATTAGATATCAACAGTAGACATGAAAGTGGTACCCATTAGGTTTTCAGTGATGACCTATGAGAATTTTCAAAGCAGTGTTTGAACACTGAGGCTTCTTGTTTTGTTTTATTATTGGATTTGGTTAAGTCATAATATTCTGTGGTTAAGTGTAGATGGATATGGCAAATTCGTTTTATGTCTCTAATTCTTGTAGATAGGTAATTAATAATTAAAATTTAAACAGTATGAAAAGTTACCTAGATAATAAGTACGTAGGTATAGAACATATTATTCTTATTTTAAGTGTAGGTATTATTCCAATCTGCGCTTAGCAAGATATTTTTAATTTACTGTAAATAAATACTGTATTTATCAATATGACAATTTGGATGTTATCTTATTGTAAGCACATGATGGGAAATAAATTGTTACAAATTCATAATTATTACTTATTATTTTGATTTTGCTGTAGGTATTTGATAGAAATTGTGATCTCCAAGAATTTGGTGTAATAATTTTGTCACAAGACAAATTATAAAAAACTCAATTGAAATAGAATTCTAAAAATTATAAATGAATCAAGATTATATTGTAGAACATTTATTATGATTTTCTTACAAAGAAACTTGTCACTATCAAATTGATCGTAGCCGTGATAAAGATAGTAGACTGATGTTACTCATTTCACGACCAATCAGCCATCTCTCTCTATCGACAACACTTCTGGATGACTTTTGAATCTTAAATACATCTGCCAAAACGCATCCTGCACATCGACACCCGTGAGCATTAGAATCTGCAGCTAAAGAAGAAGAAAAAGAAAAGAAGGAAGAAGATCCATTGCACGTGGTCCTACCGCTTAGTTCTACTGCTAGCGTCACGAGTATTGACATTTTCCTTCTCTAAAAGCTCTGATTCATTAGAATATTTAAATATTATAGACTAGCTGCGCCCCGCGGTTTCACCCGCGGATAAAATGTAGCCTATGTGTTAATCCAGTACACAAGCTATCTATATTCCAAGTTTCATCCAAATCCGTCCAGCCGTTTGAGCGTGAAGGAGTAACAAACATACACACAAACACACATACACACATACAAACTTTAAGCTTTATAATATTAGTGTGAAGTGTGATAGTGTGATTCAGCTAACTGCATTGAATGAGGCATTTTATTTTAAAAAAATACTAGTTCCGCTTCATTTCTAGATGGCGCTGTAAGTACATAGTTTAAACCGTGTTTAAACCTTTCAAACCACAGAGTAGTTTAAACATAAGAAAATGCTTAGACTACCTACAAAGAAATGTCAAATTCAGTTGAGAGGACCACGAGAACATTGTCTGTAGTATCTCCTAAGTAGTCTGTGGTGCATTCTTCTTAAGTAAATTGAAGTACAGCAGAACTGCGAGACAGATAAACGTTAATATTATGATCCAAAATAAAGCCGAGCTATCGCGCAACGAAAATAAAACAAACGAATCAGTTTAAGAGTTGTCAGTCAGTATCGTGACGCATTTCCTTTAACCTGTGGTCTATGCTTGAAACAGTGACAGTGACAGATTTTAGCAAAAACCACAACTGGCGCCATCTATTGAGTCATAAAATCACCATAAAATGCATAAAATACAATTTCTTTTTTTAATAAAATACCTCATTAGAATCGAATTTGATCTAGGTACTTTTGATAGCTGACTGTCTGTGCTTCAATGGCATCCACTACGGGTTTCAAAAAATTTCAACATAGCATCAAATAATTTCTATTTGCGATGTTTTAAATTGTGAAGAAAATAGTGCAAACATACATTTATTTAATAAAAACTTTGTAACACATACAAACACTAAGGTACATACAAAATTTAACAATATTGCCCGTTTCTATACAAGTCATAGGTACAACACAACATTAATTAATGAGTATTATTGAGTATATTTGTATATTTGGTGTAACATTACATAATCCTCTAACAGATTGAGAAGAGATAAATGAATTCGATATTATTCCTAAGTTAAATGAAACCAAAATGTTTTATGTAAGTTAATAAGCAAAGGAACAAATTATAAAAGTCGCCAAACTATTTTGAGAACAGGACAATATTAAAAATAGTAAGGAATCAGACATTTTTAGAAAGTATCTAGCTACGGAAATTCACCATTTACAATACAACACTAAACTTTATACTAAGCCCTTCTACCGGATTTGCCCATAAAGTTAACCACCTGCGCAAAGGGTGATAGTCTACCCCGTCTGCTTCGTTTTTTCATCCCCAACTCTTGCAAAACGTCGTCGGACTCGGCTAATGAGGAATCCATGTTTTTTGATGCAACCTCTTCTGAAAAATCTTCACTCTCGTTTTTATCTGTGTCTGTATCTTCTCTATATTTGCTGTTATAATTCATTTTGCTTCTACCGGCTGATGGGTCCCTGAAAACAACGGTTTTGCCACCTTTGATTGTGGATCGAGCGAAGCGAGAAGAAAAGAATGGAGTCAAGCAAGGTGTTCGTTTACAAATATAAAAATCATCGAGCTAAGAACAGGTAAAAATCTCAAAAAAAAAAGCTACAGGAAATGCGTAAGTCTTAAAGTAAATTGCATTCCTCAACAAGCAAAGCGAAAGCGTGATTTTTTTATCTCAGAAAACTAATTTGATAGTTCTAAAAATGTGACTACCTTTTCGTATAAATTATTCAGATTTATAAAGACTTTGATAGGCTACATTAAATTAAGGCATGTCAAAGCTTAGTTATGTAATATTTATTTGCTACTTCAGAATAACAAACTATGCTAAAATATGCGAACTAAAAATTAAAATCAAAAATGACATGAGCGAAGCGAGCGCATATTTGCACAAATATCACCTTCTCTGCTTCAAAGATTCCGGTGACCCAGCAAACTTAGCCTCAGGAGAGCACATCAAGGTTTCGTAGAAATACCTATCAGCTCTGGCTTCTGTGTTAGGCCTGTGCTTATGCTCGTCATCCGAACTTTCGTTTGAAGAGTGACCTGGTGACGACTTCTTGTACGGTCGCGGACTAGAAATGATAAATCTTCCATCACTACTATTGTTTATTTATTGATTTATTGCGTTTCTGTTGCTACAATGAGTTCACATGAGTTAAAAAGATCCTTGGACCTTGTTATTGTCATTGTCATGTAAACTGTTTCTGTTCTATGCTCGATCTTCTAGCTTGTATCTGCCACTAAAGAATCAATCATCATCAGCCTGTCTTAGTCTACTGCTGGACACAGGCCTTTCCTAGTGCATGCCAAGCATGGTCTTTATGTCCCGATCCAGCTGCTGCAAGCAACTCAGCATAGGTATAATTATATCGTCACTCCACGCCTAGCTACTAGGTGGTAGGACTTTTCTGCAAAGTTCGTCTAGGTAGGTACCACCGCTTTGCCAGTTATTCTGCCGCCAAGCAGTAGTGTGCAAGCACTACTGTGTTCCGGTTTGAAGGGCATTGTAGCTAGTGGAATTACTGGGCAAATGAGACTTATGATCTGATCACTCAGTCTAGTAATCTGATTATTAGACTGGGTGATGTCTCAGGATGACGTGCGCAGTGCAGTGTCGCGCGAAACTATTGTTTTAAAGTTCCGGGTGACACTGCAACTGTTATGGGCGGCCGTGTCACTTAACATCAGGTGAACGACTAGCTCGTCACGTCATTCAATCACATAAAAAAAAAAAAAAAAAAAAAAAAAAAAGCTTGAGGGCGTTCCACACCGTACGTTTCATTAAATAATATTAACCGTGCCTATAGGGACCCTAGACAGACCTTCCGTCAATAGATCACTTATATCTGAACTGAAACCTAAAGCAGGCATTAAAGATGTGTGTTATAGGTTTAGCTTGTTGTCGTTACCATCGCTTACTATCGCCAGCCACCAAGGCCGTTCGTGGAGACTGTGGAGCGAAGACTCCGGGTGCTCCCGCTTCATCTCCACTCACAGCCTGAAATAAACCATTACAATGAAATCTCTTTGAAATAGACTGGACATATGAATGTCTGTCCCCAGGGTACACCACTGAAGGTCTTCGACTTTTCTCATCCAATTGCTACTAGTCTGCCCAAATCACCATTCCACATAGTTGTAGGACGTTACGTTAGCCTTGTCGTGGTCTACATTCTACTCAAAATTATGTAACCCCAACGGTTGTCTTGTTGGTTCTGCAACTAACCTTGGCTGCTCTAGCAAACTGCAGTACCACGATCACATGATCCTGGTACTGCAGTTTGCTAGTTCTACGGGTTATGCTTGTGAAGAATTATAAATCACTATATCTTCATCGACATCATAAATCGTAGAGGTACCTACTTTCTGGTTAGCATCTTACCCCCGGTTTCACCCTCTATTTTTGTCGCATCATTACAAACAAATTTAGTACTATAACAGGTAGCTGGCTTATGTTCAAAGTAAAGATATAGATATTAGTTTCCATGAAAATTTATCAAATAAGGCATAAAGTCAATAGATAGATCCAATCAATCCAAAATACTTATGCATTTTTTTTTAATTTTGACTTCACGAAACACAATCGTCAACTGCCTAGAGAGGTGCTTGTAGTATATTAGATAGTATACTCGATAGAAAGAAATAGTATATCTGTCAATCCATCTTTCCACCCATTATAGCGATGTTTCACTGTGTACACTTGATCTACTGATCCCACAATGAAATTTAACTAATGACTATTTGACATAAGTTCAACTTTAACTAAGTTAGACACATGTCAACTTAAAAACACGGATCCGTCATTGGTTGCTTGTTGATCATCGGCTATCTTCAACCAATGAGCGTTCAGTATTATTAAGTTGACATCGAGTTTAACTTTAACAAACGTACTTACGAGAAACCGAGCGGGTCGGCCAAAAAATCTCTACTTCATGCTACATTGCAAATTACCAGTCTTTCACTAACGTGAGCTTCGATTTTGTTTTTTGTTGCTTTGTGTAACTTTCAAGCCATAACGGCTAGACCGACATAGATAAAACTTTGTACACAGATTGCTTAACATACTGAAATCACCATGGGGTTTTTTATCCATGAAAAGTAAGACATTTTAGGGGAAATTGTGGGTAAAAATATGGGGCCCAAATAAAAAAGCTTTCAAAGAATTCAACATATTTTTTACCTTGCTCACCAAATGGAAGTAGCAATGAGTTACTCTCTCGACGTCTGCCCAAGCCACGATATACTTGGCCATCGAAAGCGGGATCTTGGGTAGGAAGTTGGAGTGGAACTTTCCCTGGCAATATATCGTGATTACATCTGTGTCTTTGATCTCAAATATTATGCGGAATATCGTGCCTGCGAAAGAACAATATTTTATTATTTTCATTTTTGGACAAATTCGTTTGGAACGAACGTCACTAATATTTTGCGCTCGCTTCGCTCACACCAAATTTGAAAGACGGGCATAAATTGGTAACTGTTATGCAAGTGAAGTGAAGCAAATTGAGAACACAGATAGCAAAAACAAGTACCTACTCTAAGTAGGTATTTGTTTTTGCTTGCATATTTATCTTCACCGTTGTAAGAGATAGCGAGTGCTAATTCCACGCACAACTTGGAAACCAGTACTTACCTAAGTAATTTTCTAGCGGAATTCGAAACTGTATTCTGTAGGATTGAAAATAGCTCGACTATAAAAAAAAACCAAAACACATCACAAACACAAAACACACAAAAAAAACACACACACGCACAAAAAAAACACACACAAAAAAAACACAAATAAAAAATACACCAAACACACACACACACCACACACACACATCACATCGCACACACACACGCCACACACACACACGCCACACACACACACACACACACGCGCGCGCGCCCGCAACACACGCACGCCTCGCGCTTGTGACGCTCGCTCGTCACATCGCATTAAATATTTAGAGTAGGTGTTTTCTTTGATCATGGGTATACCTAACCCTGCAAAATGTGGACTGAGCTTCCACCAGAGGTCTTACCCCGAGCTATAGCATCACTCAAAAGAGTATTATCACAGGGTATAGAATAGAATAGAATAGAAGAATGCTTTATTGCACACCAAAACATACACAAAGATACATGACAATATGAATTATTTGACACAATGGGCGGTCGGTATAATCGACGCACTAGGGGCACTTTATAGTACCTACTATAAATAACGCCCAACGATCACATACATAGGTCCCGGACCCTAACTAGGATTCCCTGTATCTAGGGATCCAGGAACTACGAGGACCATGCTCCCACAACACCCACACACAGAACAAGTATTTGTGCTTTTTTTTTCATGTGCACAAATACTTGTCCTGTCGCGGGAATCGAACCCGCAGCCTCCACGTTATGAGCCGACCTGCTCAACCACCACACCACAGAGGCTGTCAATGATATATGACTATATATGACTATAGATGTCCAATAGGCTACAATGACCACTTCCCATAAGGAACCATATGCTTATATTCATATTTTATATTGTACTAGCGGTCCGCCCCGGCTTCGCACGGGTATAATAGTTTTCGCAGCGCACGCGATGTAAAGAATATTTTAGGTAACTTAATTACACCTTGGGTCACATTATTGGAGTTTTAGTAAGGATCCCTAGGTTTTTGAAAATATAATATAGCCTATGTCACCCGGGGACAGTGTAGCTTCCTAACAGTGAAAGAATTTTTCAAATCGGTTCAGTAGTTTCGGAGCCTATTCAATGCAAACAAACAAACAATCAAATCTTTCCTCTTTATAATATTGGTGTAGATGATATAGAAATAGAGCGATATTTTTAGGCTCATTTATTCAGCGAAATGGAGATCATACCAGGCACGAACATATTGTAGTTGGTATCATAGTTCCCGCTGCCGATCCAAACCCCATTCTTCCTTGACAGAGAGATGATGTTGTCTCTATGGAAGCGGACGTCGAAATGGAGTACCACGTCACGGGGCTCTTCGCCTTCTTGAGCGCACAGGTTAACTGACATCCTGGATATTTTATAGAATTTTAAAAATCGGGACTGATGATGATTGTGATGATTATAACGATGATGATGATGATTTCAAACGAGTTAACCAATTGACATCCTACACGATAACCAGTAGTTTTAAGAACGGAAGCCACAGACTGACAAAACATGACCATGTCGGCTCGGAACAACATACGCTGATTTCAGCCTTGCACTAGGTGCCACCCGTACCACCATTAGGTACTTCTGAATAGCATCATCATCAACAGCCTGAAGACGTCCACTGCTGAACATACCTCCCCCACAGAGCGTCACTTTAAATGGCTGATCGCCTCCTGCATCCATTGGATCCCCACGGTTTTAACCAGGTCCACCTAGGGGGGGCCAGCCGACGCTGCATCTTCCGGTTCGAGGTCGTCACTCGAGAATCTTTCTTCCCCATCGGTTGTCAGTTGTCAGTTCTACGAGCGATGTCGCCTGCGCATAGCCATTTCAACTTGCTAGTTCTAAGAGCAGTTCTTCTAGTTATAAATAGAATACAATATAACACCCAGACACAGAACAAACATCGATGTTCATCACACAAATGTTTGTCCTGAGTGAGAATCGAACCCACAACCAACAGTTTAGAAAGCAAAGCTATTATCGGTCACTTTAGTTCTCCTGTGGATCTCCTCATCTCTAAATAGCATCTGGAATTTTTCATGAGCAGGCTTTTCGCACCACATGTTTGCCGAACAGCATTATCCCTTATCATCTGGCAAAATGGGATCAAACACAAACGTAGTAATGTGTCGAGTGCATACTTTTCATTCATAAATCTATTGCTATGCTAAGCTGCGCCGTGCGTGCGCGTCAATGCGCCCTGGTTTAAAAAAATCACAAGCTATTTTGATTTCAAGAATTTTTTTTTGGGGCTTGAGTTTTTTTTTCCTATGATTTTAAAATAAAAATTTAACATACTTCCTTGCATTTTCCTTGATTTTACCACCTATTTCAATCCTGTCTCCCACTTTTAGAATGCCTGGTATGTTTGAGGTAAAGACCGGCATTTTGTAACTAATTCTTCTTTGAAACTATTTGAATCCGCCCCTATTCTCTTTTTATCAGGGCCGGTGATATATTTGGACATTTTGGACAAAAAATTTGAACATTACACGAATTCAACTTCAACTCTTGGTTAATGGCCTCTATGGTGTTGCCATTCCACCACAATTCTGCCAATGTCAAGTAGACCGACAAATCCAAGAAAGAATAGTTCGCAGAGAGGAGAGTGATCTGTTTAATATATTTTAATAAAAATAACACGGGTCCGAGTATTGTTTAGGTGTTGTTTGAACAAGTTTTGTGTTTTGTGATGTTTTAACATCTGCCACAGCGACACTGTCTATTGTGTCGTTTATTTTTTCTTAGGTAGGTAAGTAGAGGACATATGAAGTTAAATTATTATGTGAATGGTAATGCTTAGCCTAAAACGACAGGTGTGCTAAAACGCCTAAAACAATACTAGTAGGTAATAAAAGGTCTTATCGTATCGTAGCGTTACATAATACTCTTTGATAAAAGGCACTCTGCGGAACTATAACAGAACACTCTTTGCCCGTTAAAGTAAAAAAGTTGACCCTTGGTAGTTTTTTTCCTTGTTTATTTCTCTAATCTGTGCTGTGTGTGTACGTTTGACTTTGAAACTGACTTCCACTGACTGACTTCAGCTGTTAGTATCAAACAGTTTGACCATTTGTGGAAGATTACTGCCATTTTGGCAGATATGACCCGCAAATTTCCACGTGGCAGATAGTGTAAATGTTTTAAAAATGTGGCAGATTTGGGAGTTTTTAATAGTTTGAAGCATAAATCGGAAATGTTGTTGACATATCTAAATCCAATGAAATGAAATGAAATGATATGATCTAACTACGTTGACATTAGCCCCAATTTTGAAGGCTTTAGTTGACAGTCTTTAACTTACTAAAAATATACCCGTCTCTTACATTACCGTCTATTAGACAAGGACAGCAACAGTTTTAGGAGTTTTAGATCTGTCAACTAAAGCCTTTAAAATTGGCCCCACTGACTCGACATTTGGTTAGAACCGCCCCCTAATTACCTAATTTGCGACAGGCGTAAATCTCGCGGTGATTGCTGTCATACATCATTAGTGGTGTAGCGTAGCATACATGCTCGACACCACTAATGATGTATGACAGCAATCACCGCGAGATTTACGCCTGTCGCAAATTAGGTAATTAGGGGGCCGTTGTAACTAAACCGACAACTCTTGTCTTAAGTCAGTTGAGTATAGTCGGTGCATACAATGAATAAACATTATAGTAATCTATGCACAAGACGCCCAAATGCCCTACTTAGCTACTTATCTTAGTCCTTTAGCCTGAATCATACCAAATCCAGTTACAGTCCGTGTCCGTTGCGGGTGATTCAGGTTTAATTCTGGGATTCACCGAACTCTATGGTTAAAGCGGGTTAATTCTATTAAGTGCCATCCTGTTTTGCCCTCACGCCAAGTAAAGACATGATTTGAAACAATACGGACGTAAAATACATGTATGATGTACGATGAAAAAAAACGAGAATAAATTAAAATTTTGGTTTGGGCAGATTTCTAATATAGTATGCTTCAAATCCCTTGAGAAACTTGTGCATTGCTTCCCCGGTATTATAATTATTAGCCCCGAAAAAAGCGACATGCATCGCTTCACTGTCGTTTACGCGTCTACCGCGTTTCGTGGTACAAGAAAGTGTGCGAGTCAAAGTTAATCAGCGGCGCTAAATCTGTTTCGACATGTTTCAATGTACGAGTTTCTCAGGGCATTTGAAAATGTAAAACGACTCAACAAAAAAATAGGTTAAGATTAAGAGTCCCTGCAGTCCACTCAAAAGTCAATGTACGACGTTCTCATGGGATTTGAAACACACCATTCACTAATAGCCTATTTAGGGCAGAATCTGAAGTTTACAGATGGTCACACACACACTGCTGAGTTCTGTCAATTTGTCAAAGTTTGCTTGGTTGTGTCGGTGGATCATTGAGCTTCCTTGGTCTGAGCGGTGGATGGACGAGATAACCTCTTTTGCTGAGATTATTTCGCAAATATTTCAATATTTTTATCAGCTAAATTGCAGTTTTATCTCAACAAAGTAAGTAGAGACGTGTGTTGTGTTTATTATTTGCTCATAATTAAAAAGTATGTTTTGCCTTACATCTTTGTACTCTCTTTTAATGATGCAATTTTTGGTAATTTACGTTGAAAAGTGGCGCTCTGTGGGGGATACGGGTACCTAAGTTCAACAGTGAACGTCTTCAGGCTGCTGATGACGATGATAATGAACACGTTGAAAAAGTAGAAATAAACCACAATAAAAAGATTTTCTAGTAGTAATTTATGGAGGAAATTGAATCATTATTCCAAATCCCTCATTCAATCAGAAAAATATTTCTCTTCAGAAAACGGTAATGATATTTTCTATCTCATAACATTTTAACTTTTCACTGGTTCATTTAGACAGTTCTAGTTGAGTTCAAAAATTAATTTCTGACCAATTACTAATTTATTTCCATTTGTTTCAATCCAGGTAAAGCATGGTGGTATCAGAAGAACCAGTGGCAGCGTTGGAGGGAGATGCAGCCGCCAGCAAGAAGGCCGCTAAAAAAGCTGCCAAGGCTGCTGAGAAACAGCAGAAAAAGGCTGAGCATAAGGTACTCTATGTACTTGATTTATTTCATCAATCTATTTTTTGTTGGATAATAATTGCCAAAATAAATACCACCAAGGCCATACAATCAACTCGGACAGTACCTACTTTAGAACAGAACTGGCTTTTTCACATGTATTTTTATGATACCAATCTTCAGGATCGATGAAGAGCAAAGAAAGATAGAGGTCTTGATAAAAATGGTGGTTTTGAATTTAGATATTTTTCCACACTTAAGGATTTTGAATTTTGATCTGTAATAAGAGTGAAGTGGGTGTTAATAGTAATACACAGTGTTGGCAAAAGGTTCCAAGTGTCCAACCAACCCCGTGTTTTCTTCATGGCTCCAAAAGTCTTCATGTCACACTCTTCTGGATGCCAACCCTGATTGCAAAGTGTTTGCTGATGAATGAAAGGTAATATTATCGGAATGTTTGAGATACTGCAAGGTGAATGCATGATAGCAGTGTCTTAATTTTTAAGTTGACATGTGTTTATTTTAAGTTTAATTATTGACAATCATTATTCTGCGACTTATTGTAATTTATTTTAATGATTGTTATTTTATTGTTTTTTTTTGATGTAAGTAATTGTATGATTAGAGTAACTGGGTGTGTCATCCGTTCTAATTGTAATAAATAAATAAATAAGTCTTCAGTAAAATACATATCTACCATTTTACGGGGGTCTTTATCGACTGACAAAACTATGGCATACCGCATACCTAATATCACAATTATATCCACAAATTTACCGGTACTGCCATTTGCAGAAAAGTATTAAAAATTCAATAATCAATCTCTAGGCATCATCTGCCCAGCCACAAGCAGAGAACGAGCCTGATATCTCCGAAGGCTGCTATGGAACCCTCAAACTAATCCAGTCGGCAGGCGAGCACAGAGACCGAGTTTACACAGACGTGGGAGACTTGGGAGTCCATCTGGATGGCAAGGAAGTATGGGTTAGAGGTAAAGTGATGGATATGATAACTCCACTGTAACATTGATCAGTTAGATTTTTGTCATCTTTTTTTAATAATGCACTGTGCAGTATGCAGTGTTACTAGAGTGGATGATTTATGCTAGTCTGCACAGTGCAAGGGAGCTGTCAACCTTTAGTGCAGTCTGCACAAGGTTGACAGGTGCCTTGCACTTTTTTTATGTAAATGAATGATATGACGAGCTAGTCGTACGCCTGGTGTTAAGCGTCACGGCCACCCATAACAGATTGCAGTATCACTCAAACTATAAATTAAAGTTTCACACAGCCTAGTAATGAGATTTCTAGACTGTAAGATCAGATCATAAAGTCTCATTTGCCCAGTAATTTCACAAGCTACAATGCCCTTTAAACCGGAACAGTAGTGCTTGCACACTACTGCTTGGTGGCAGAATAACTGGCAAAGCGGTGGTACCTATCTAGACAAACTTTGCAGAAAAGTCCTACCACCTAGTGAGACTTATCCATGATGTACCTACTTCAACACATTTGGGGCATCCTATTCATATTCTAATTATGTTAATAACTATGTATTCCATTATTACATTGGATTCAAATAATAGTTCCCAGAACTGTCAAAAATCATAATGTTCCACTGAGACATGTTCCGAAACATCAACATGCCAAAAGTTACGACCTCTTATGTCAATATTTATTCAAAATAAAAATTATTATAATGTAAAGTGGAGGTATTTCTAATGCTGTGAGACGATTTGAACAATACATGATAACAACTTGGTTTCATATCGTGTCGAATCTGTGTTTTCATAGAGAATTAGGGCCCAGATTGGTTTATCTTCTCTCTCTTTCCAGCCCGCCTACAAACCTCGCGTGCGAAGGGGAAACAATGCTTTTGTGTGCTCCGACAAACTTCGAGCACAGTACAACTTTTAGTTAGCGTCAGCGAGGAGAAGAAGATCAGTAAGCAGTTGGTCAAGTTTACTGGGAAGTGAGTACTTCTTCTTCTTTTTCTTCTTGTAGGCAAGTAGTCAGCCCTGACACCCTAGCATGCACACCGCGAGAATACTGGTCGTCGCTGTTAGAGTGAGACACACTTAGGCGCTACCATAGTCTTGTCACGGTCTCTCATGAGAAGTGTCGAGATAATTTTGTCGCGGTGCGCATGAAACTAACATATATTCATAATAGCAGTGCTAGTGTCAAATTTTATGTGGTTTATATTTAAATAAATATGTGTGGACATTTCACACAACACCATCTAGCCCTAAACTAAGCATAGCTTGTACTATGGGAACCAGATAACTGATACAATACTTAGATACTTTTTTGTTTGTAAATACATACATAGAATACAATATTAAACCCAGACACAGAACAAACATCGATGTTTATCACACTAACGTTTGTCCTGAGTGGGGATCAAACCCATAACCTTTAGTTTAGAAGGCAGAGCTACTACCAACTGAGCTATTAGGCCAGTCATTTATAATTTATGTTTCAGTACTTATATGGCTCAGTGGTGGCCTGTGCGACTTTCAAACGGAACTACCTTGGTTCGAATCCCACTTGACCCTGCATCAATGATCAGAGAACAAAGGTCTTTGTTAAATATATTTTCACCTCACTAGCTCGGAAAGATTCTCTTTGTCATTCGAAATCTGGGCGCAAAAACTAGCGTGGAAAGTGTTTTTAAAATTCGAACCTTTCCTTTCAATAATTTTTTCATCAAGAGTTGAGGGTTTAACCACAGATCTGCCCGAATTTAACCTTCTTGATATTGTCAGTCCACTGAAAACTCATTAATACTACAGACTACCTCCTAAAAGATACCATTTTTTTCTCGTTCACCAACCTCATTTTTAGAATATTCGCACTGTCCAGCACCAAAGAGTATATATACGTTATTCAGCACGGCGACTGCATGGAAAATGGATGAAAAACACTTTTTCTTTAATGTTCAATGAATGACGTGACGAGCTAGTCATTTACTTGATGTTAAGTGTTACCGCCTCTCATAACTAAATTAGAAAGCTAAAAAATAATCTTTTCTTAGCTTTTTAAGTTGTTTTTCTTACATTTTCCTTGCTGTAGTGAGGTGAAAAGTTGTGTGTTGCACTCGGCAGCAAAGTTTTTCTGCGTCTCGTACCTTTGAAACCTTCGCTACGCTCAGGATTCTTCATTTGAACCACTCGCTACGCTCGTGGTTTAATCCTAGCATCCTTCGCTTGCTCAGGTTTCAATTCAAGTACTCGCGCCAAAAACCAACTTTGCAGCCTTGCATAACAAATAACTATTTTATCTCGTCTTTTCCAGCATAACCAAAGAGTCTATAATCGATGTCTACGCAACCGTAGTGAAGACCTCGTCTCCAGTGGAAAGCTGCAGTATCAGCTCGGTGGAACTCTCCGGGAGACAAGTTTGGGTTGTCTCTGCAGCCAAGAGTCAACTACCATTACAGGTGGAAGATGCAGCCAGACCTGAGACTTCTACTGTGAGTGATTAGTTAAAATAATAATTTCATTTCATTAGGTGTAAGCGCTCCCGCATAGAGCGCTACTTTGAGCGGCTACTCGCCTCCTGCATCCATCGGCAACCCGTGGTTCTGACCAGATCGTCGGTCCACCGAGTGGGGGGTCACGCCGCGTCTTCCGGTTCGTGGTCGCCACTCGAGAACCTTTCTTCCCCATCGGTTGTCAGTTCTACGAGCGATGTGGCCTGCCCATTGCCTGAACAACTTGCTAATTCTAAGAGCTATTAGTGGCTTTAGTTCTCTTGCGGATCTCTTCATTTCGGATCTTATCTCACAAGTAAACTCCGAGCATGGCTCTCCCCATAGCTCGCTAGAAGCTATATAGAGTAGTCTAAAATACACCATTTTTCCATGGCTTCCCCACGCCATCCTTGCGGTAAGTCTTTCCACCTCCTCTGCGGTTCTCTGCTCTTTTCCCAACTCATCAGGGATTGACTGGCCTGTTAGCTCAGTTGGGAGTAGCTCTGCCTTCTGAACTATACGTTGTGGGTTCGATTCCCGCCCGGGTAAAACATGTGTGATGAACACCGATGTTTGTTCTGTGTCTGGGTGTTATATTGTATTCTATGTATGTATTTACAAACAAAAAGTATCTAAGTATTGTATCAGTTATCTGGTTCCCATAGTACAAGCTATGCTTAGTTTGGGGCTAGATGGCGCTGTGTGAAATGTCCACACATATTTATATATTATTAATTTCCATTAACAAAATTAAATATCCATTTCGCTGCAGGACCCAGAAGCTCTGAAAATCCGCGTGAATCAAGACACTCGTTTAGACAACCGAGTTTTAGACCTCCGCACGCCAGCTAACCAAGCCATCTACCGTATTGAAGCTGGAGTCTGCCGACTATTCCGCGATATACTTACTAAAAAAGGTAACGTCGCGTTCATAACACGTTTAACGCAACTTTTATAGGTGGCCTTGACGCTTAACATCAGGGGAACGACTAGCTCTTCACACATCGATTCATACTAACAATACTGATTGCGGTCAAATGCGGGCCTATCTAGTTATAAAAAAAAAACTCACCCCAATAACAACAACACTCGCAAACACCAACAACACACATCCGAACACCAACAACACTCATCCATACACCAACAAAACTCATCCAAGTACCAACAAAACCCATCCAAGCAAAGCACCAACTATGTGCAGGTTTCGTAGTGATTCACATCCCGAAGATAATATCAGCAGCATCGGTACGGTATCAATAGTAATGCAACCGTCATAATAGCTACATTCAATAAATGCTTTTGTAGCTCTTCCTTTCTTTGCTACACAATAACGAAGAATTTCAAACTCTTACTTCCCTGATATTAACAAACACTCCAAACAAGAATAACAACATTCCAAACATGAACAACACTCATCTATACACCAACAACACTCATCCAAACACAAACAAAACTCATCCAAACACCAACAACACTCATCCAAGCACCAACTCGTGTAGACTTCGTAGATATCCACACCCTGAAGATAATATCAGCAGCATCAGAAGTTGGCGCCAATGTATTTACAGTGTCATACTTCCAAGTCGTCCGCCTACCTCGCTCAACGTCTGCAACTTTACAAGCAGATGGCGATCGCGGCTCTCTTACCCCAATAATAATCTAGTAATGCAACCGTCATAATAGCTACCTTGATACATTCAATAAATTCTTTTGTAGCTATTTCTTTCTTTGCTACACAGTAACGAAACTTTCCAACCTATTACTTCCCTGATATTAACAAAATACACCAAACAATAATAACAACATTCCAAACATACTCATCCAAGCATCAACAACACTCTAAAATCTTCGATACTCATCCAAACACCAACAACACTAATCCAAACACCAACAACACTCCCAAACACCAACAATACTAATCCAAACACCAACAACACTCACAAACACCGACAATACTAATCCAAACACCAACAACACTCACAAACACCAACAATACTAATCCAAACACCAACAACACTCATCCAAGCACCAACTTTGTACAGGTTTCGTAGAGATCCACACCCCGAAGATAATCTCAGCAGCATCAGAAGGCGGCGCCAATGTATTCACAGTGTCATACTTCAAGTCGTCTGCCTACCTCGCGCAAAGTCCTCAACTTTACAAGCAGATGGCGATCGCTGCTGACTTCGATAAGGTCAGTAAAAGAAGGGATTTCCAAATTCCCACACAGAAGTTCTCTTTGTGTAAGTCGGTTGCATTGTTACAATAATTGTCATTTAAATTTTTGACTTACTTTTATTAGTTTTATTAAAAGTTGGTTCAAAAGTAACAGACATGTATTTCTTTTTAAATTTTCTTGCAATATATCGGTTTGTAGTTTTTTTTTAATTTTGCCTATTGTGAGGCTAAAATTTTAGCAGGAAGCCAAAAGAAAATTGGTTCGGATTCTTTTTTATGGCACCCATTGACACAAAATAGGCTTCACACGTCGATTATCATTTAGCCTCACTTTGTTTTTTAACGGTAACCAAAAAAACTGATAAAAAAATAAAGATAAAACATCTGATATTTTTTATATGAGCTCTTAAGATAGTCTCGAAATGGTTTTCGAACTTCGGTACCTTGCAAAAAATGTAATGACAACATAACATTTTCATTTCAATATATTCATTTATAATATAATCATTCCAATATTACATTTTCAATTGACTTCAAATGGAGGGTTTGTCTTTTTTCCATTTATTTATATTTTAATCTCCGTCGCTTATAGATAATAATACTATCTGAGTTTGAATTGGTATATTATCCCGAAAGGGGGTAAATCTACTCCCCAAGGTAGACAATGTTTCTTCTACGACTTTTCTAAATTAATAGTTTTTCATTGAAAAAAATGCCATGTAAAGGTTACATTCGAAGATAGCCCTAGCGCAGCTGGGTCGTTGAACTTTGTCCTTGACTTAAATGAATGCACTTAAATGAGTTTAACGACCTGTGTTTAGAAATGAATCTATAGTATCTTGTTAACTCTCGTAGCGATCGCACGTGCAATTTTGTGAGTGGATTTATTTTTAGTATGGAGGTTTGGAAACACGCAGTTTCAAGACTCTCACAACTTGTGGGCTATCATGGTCCCAGTCCCCCCTTTCGGGATAACATACCAATTCAGTTTTTTAGTATTTCTTGTTATAGCGGGAACAGAAATACATCATCTGTGAAAATTTCAACTGTCTAACTATCACGGTTCGTGAGATTCAGCCTGGTGACAGACGGACAGAGAGACAGACAGATAGCGGAGCCTTACTAATAGGGTTCGTGGTTCGTTTTACCCTTTGGGTTCGGAACCCTAAAAAGCTTGTCCCTTTTAATGTTGTTTACTATTAATTTTTTTTAAAAGGTTATTTTCTACCTACCTTGTAGTCCCGGTTAGCGAATAGAACCACCCCATCTCTTCCCGTGGGAGCCATAAGTGCCGGCTAAGGGAATATCCAGGGAATGGGCAGCAGCATTCTCTGAGGTACATTAAAATCTACGATCACCAAGTCGCCTGCCAAGCGTGGTGATTATGCCAAATCCCCCTATGATAAGCGTCCAAAGTGGCTCTTTATGGGGGAGGCCTGTGTTCAGCAGTGGACGTCTTCCGGCTGTTGCTGTGATTCGATAAATAGTTTCCTACCTACCCTCAGGTATTTACAGTGGGCGCAGTGTTTCGCGCCGAGGATTCTAACACGCACCGCCATTTGACCGAGTTTGTGGGACTCGACCTTGAGATGTCGTTCAAGCATCACTACCACGAAGTTCTGGACACCATCACTGGAACCTTCACTGAGATGTTCAGGGGCCTGCGTGATCAGTGAGTATGAAATTGTTATAAAAGCACAAAATAGTACAGAAGTCAATCACCGCCAAGCAGTAGTGTGCAAGCACTACTGTGTTCCGGTTTGAAGGGCATTGTAGCTAGTGAAATTACTGGGCAAATGAGACTTTATGATCTGATCACTCAGTCTAGTAATCTGATTACTAGACTGGGTGATGTCTCGGGATGACGTGCGCAGTGCAGTATCACGTGAAACTTTATTGTCTTAAAGTTCCGAGTGACACTGCAACTGATATGGGCGGGCGTGTTGCTTAACATCAGGTGAACGACTAGCTCGTCGCGTCATTCAATCGCATAAAAAAAAACATGTATGTACTTCACTTTTCATACCTACGCTCGGCGCTCGCGCTAGGGATGGCGGCGGCTGCGCGGGCGGCCGGCTCGCCGCGCCGAGCAGTAGATACCTACCTACTTATCATAACTATAATGCGGAAGATGACCGTATATTTTTATCATCCTTACGTAAATACAAACATACATACATAGACTGCTAAAACCTAACCCTTCCAGTGATATCGAAATAATTTTTTCGCAGTTATTAACATAATTAGATAAAAAGTTTTTTGAAGGATAAATAATGCGGTTATGTTACATTTACATCTTCATTAGATTATTGAAAACAAGCAAACCCTACCTACTTACCTCTCTGAAACAACTGGTAGCTTAAAAAACGACAATTCACCGTTTAATGTTGAATTTAAACAACCGTCCACTGTTACAGTTTTAAGAACTATTTTTAGTTACCACATCAAAGTTCACAGACGCGTGTCTCAAGGTGGCACTCGCGCTCGCACTACTCCGACAGACTCCGAGACATCGTGTCGGTGAGCGGTGTCTATGTGTGCGTTGCTCGAGCGCACTTACCATGTAGATTGACTTCTGTACCTTTCTATTTTGTGATAAAAGTGTCTTGTTGGAGAGCGATGGTGGCCGAGCGGTAGCATGTGCGCTCCGCAATCGTACGGCACCGGGTTCGATCCTCGGCCCTGCACCAATGACTTATCTAGTAAGTTATGTGCAGTTTGCGATGCCATCGCTCCGTGCCTCGGAGAGCACGTTACACCGTCGGTCCCGGTTGTCATAAGAACATCTATGGCAATCGTTACGGGTAGTCAGACGCCTGATAGAATCTGACGCCTGATCTAACCATCCCTGTTACTGGTCCCTTATGGGATGCGAGGTCAGATGGCACTCGCTCGTGTAATTCTGGTAGCTCGCCGCTACAGGTTAGATTGGGAGCCGAGCACAATAACGAATGGGAAAAGCAAAGAGGATGATGATGAAAAGTTACATGTTGCTTCTTCTTTATATACAAATACAAATACAAAAATTCTTTTTTTTTTTCTTTTTTTTTTTTTCTTTTTTTTTTTCTTTTTTTCTTTTTTTTTTTTTTTTTTTCTTTTCTTTTTTTTCTTTCTTTATTTTTCCTTCTTTTCTTTCTTTTTTTTCTTTTTTTTTTTTCTTTTTTTTCTTTTTTCTTTCTTTTTCTTTTTTCTTTTTTTTTTCTCTTTTTTTTTCTTTCTTTTTTATTCTTTCTTTTTTTTCTTTTTTTTATTTTTTTTATTCTTTCTTCTTCTTTATATGTGTAATCGGAGTTTTCTATTCTGCATTGTGTAGGATTGCTTGCTCCCAAAGATTGTAAAGCCCGTTGATAGCTCGTGAACATAATTTCTCGTACAAACACGACTCACCTGCGCGGGCAGGGGGCGAGGTAACAAAACGAGACAAAGGCATACGAAATTACAAAGAACAGAGCAGGATGGAACAAAAGACATCAACGGGTTCCCGTGACATGCATTAATTTAGTAGTTGAAATCAACTTTAAAATTGATCTCTTTATTGTATCCAGGTATGCGTCAGAGATAGCGACCGTGGGTCAACAGTATCGGGTGGAACCGTTCAAGTTCCTGGACCCTCCGCTACGGCTTGAGTTCCCGCAAGCTATACAAATGTTGAAGGAAGCTGGTGAGTTCCATTGATCGACCAAGGCTAGATAAACAGGTCAAAATCCGTTCAAAGAAACATCGACCTTAACGTCTTAGTCTTAAATATCAATTCAGTCTGCACTTCAGCGTGGCGCTTACGACAAAGACAACACACGAAATGACTGATTTTGACGGTTTTAAGGTTTATATAGTATTTTTCAAAAGAAGTCATGTCAACATCTGCATGGTTGTAAAGACACACTAATACACACACACACACACACACATACACACACACACACACACACACACACACACACACAGACACTATAATATAATATCTCCTAAGTAGTCTGTGGTGCATTCTTCTTAAGTAAATTGAAGTACAGCAGAACTGCGAGACAGATAAACGTTAATATTATGATCCAAAATAAAGCCGAGCTATCGCGCAACGAAAGTAATACAAACGCAACAGTTTAGAGTTGGCAGTCATTATCGTGACACATTTCCTATAACCTGTGGTCAATGACAGTGACAGATTTTGGTAAAACCACAACTGGCGCCATCTATTGGGTCATACATAAAACTCCTCATTAATTTTAAACACACAACACACAAAACACAGACACACACAGAATCAGGTGAGCTTAGACGCTATGCTCACCTGATTCTGTACATTTATTGTTTTTTTTTTGTTTATGACTTAATTTTTTAAATATTAATAAAATTCATTAGAAAATTATAAGTCTATCAGTGCCAGTATCAACCCGCGATTCTGGAAAAAATATATAAATGATAATAGGGGAACTAAAGCGACCGATATAGCTCTTAGAATTAGCAAGTTGTTCAGGCAATGGGCAGGCCACATCGCTCGTAGAACTGACAACCGGTGGGGAAGAAAGGTTCTCGAGTGGCGACCACGAACCGGAAGACGCAGCGTAGGCCCCCCACTAGGTAGACCGACAATCTAGTGAATGCCGCGGGGAGGCGATGGATGCAGGAAGCGAGCAGCCGCTCAAAGTGACGCTCTGTTAGGGAAGCCTATGTTTAGCAGTGGACGTCTTCAGGCTGGTGGTGATGATGATTTCTCAGTATAAAATACTGGCCTGATAGCTCTGCCTTCTGAACTGTAGGTTGTGGGCTCGATTCCTACCCAGGACAAACTAGGTGTTTGTTTTGTGTCTGGGTGTTATATTGTATTCTATGTATGTAGTTACAAACAAAAAGTATCTAAGTATTGTATCAGTTATCTGGTTCCCATAGTACAAGCTATGCTTCGTTTGGGGCTAGATGGCGTTGTGTGTAATGTCCACACATATTTATTATTTACTAGCTGACCCGCCCCGGCTTCGCACGGGTTTTTAGGGTTTTCCCGACAATTATTCGAATTTTTCTCACCTTTTAAACCTTCCCTAGACCTCCACGAACATTTCAAGACCAAGATAAGATAAATCCGTTCAGCCGTTCTCGAGTTTTAGCGAGACTAACGAACAGCAATTGATTTTTATATAATTCATTTCATTTCATTTATTCATCATTTTGGCACCAAAGTACACTTATGACCGTCAAAAAGTTACATTAATAATTATATCAGTTTAAGATTAACAAAATTGATTAAAATAATCATAATAAAATACATTTTAAGAAATAACAACAAGGTTTAAAATGAAATAAATTAAATTTAGCAATATTGATAATTAAAATACAAATCTATAATTAAGTCATCATAGTAAATATCCGAGTCAATGCGTTGCCACGAAGTTCTGTCCGCAAGATAGTCACCAATAATGTAAGAGGCTTTTTGCATTAAAATATTCTTCAGACTAATCTTAAATTGTTTTTCCTGTAGTCGAACTAAAGAGTCAGGTAATTTATTATAAAAACGTACACAATTTAATACAAATGACTTGCTAACTTTAGACAGCCTCGTTTTTGGAGATTTATTTAAAATGAAGGCGATTAAAATGTTTATTACGATTGTCCAGGTGTAACAGTGGGAGATGAAGACGATCTATCGACTCCCGATGAGAAACTCCTCGGCAGACTGGTCCGCGCCAAATACGACACCGACTTCTATGTCTTAGACAAGTACCCGTTAGCCGTAAGACCGTTCTACACGATGCCAGACCCTAACAACCCTGTAAGTTGACTGGATAGCTCAGTTGGTAATAGCTTTGCTTTCTAAACTGTAGGTTGTGGGTTCGATTCCCATCCAGGACAAACATTTGTGTGATGGACATCGATGCTTGTTCTGTGTCTGGGTGTTGTAATCTACACCACTATTATAAAGAGGAAAGATTTGTATTTTTGTGTGTATGTTTGTAATGAATAAACTCAAAAACTACTGTGACGATTTCAAAAATTCTTTCACCATTGGAAAGCTACATTCACCCTGAGTAACATAGGCTACACCACTACACATGCGCAGCCGGGGCGGGCCGCTAGTGTATTATATGTATGTATGATATAGCTCTTAGAACTAGCAAGTTGAAATGGCAATGGGCAGGCCACATCGCTCGTAGAACTGACAAACGATGAGGAAGAAAGGTTCTCGAGTGGCGATCACGAACCGGAAGACGCAGCGTAGGTAGCATTAGGTGGACCGATGATCTTGTGAAAACCGCGGGGAGCCGATGGATGCAGGAAACGAGCAGCCGCTCAAAGTGGCGCTCTCTGGGAGGGGCCTATGTTCAGCAGTGGACGTCTTCAGGCTGTTGACGATGCTGATATATTTATAAACACTAATTATCTAAGTATACTATCAGTTATCTGGTGTCCATAGTACAAGCTTCACTTAGTTTAGGGCTAGATGGCGTTGTTTGAAATGTCCGCAAATATTTGTTTACCCCACAATGGGGTTTGAAATTTGTAATATGTAAAACAGACTTGGGCTAATACAAAACGCACACAATCTTGAAGCTTGTGCCGTTTCTGCCCTCTTTTATTTAAAGATTTATATACAGGGTGTCCCAGAACTCAACGACAAGCGGGCACGGGGTGAAAGGAGGGGGTCACACCAGTCCCGGGAAAAATATAAAAAAAATCCGGAATCGGTTTTTTAAAACTGTCAAATTTTAAAAATGAGGAAAATCAATACCTTAAACCATATTTTTAGGTTGTGACCACAAATGTCACAATACTACGGTGATTTTTTTCACTAACATGGGCCTTAATAAACGTACTGATGAATCGCGGTGGTAGGACTTTTCTGCAAAGTTCGTCTAGGCAGGTATCACCGCTTTGCCAGTTATTCTGCCGCCAAACAATAGTGTGCAAGCACCACTGTGTTCCGGTTTGAAGGGTACTGTAGCTATTGAAATTACTGGGCAAATGCGACTAAAGAACTGATCTCACAGTCTAGAAATCTTTTTTTAGATTGTGTGATGTCTCAGGATGACGTGCGCAGTGTGCAGTGCCACGCGAAACTAGATTTCCCACTGCAATCTGTAATGGGCGGCCGTAACGCTTAACACCAGGCGAACAACTAGCTCGTTACGTCATTCGTTTCCATTAAAAAAAGTAGCAGTCACAAATCAAGCAAAAAATTAAAAAAAAAAACAATTTTTTTTTTGCTTGATTTGTGACTGCGATTTCTTTTAATGTAAATTATAACAAGTAAATTATGTAAGTAATATTATATTTTTCCCTGGATTGGTGGTTGGATATTTTATGGTTTCATCATTAGTTAGTTCTAGTATTAGTATTAGTATTAGTAGTATTTGTGTATTTTTTTTAGTTTTTTTTTTATAACACGGACAGACAAACAAGCTGACGGCCCGCCTGATGGTAAGCAGTTACCGTCGCCTATAGACACCTGCAACACCAGGGGCGCTGCCGATGCGTTGCCTACCTTTTAAGACTCTGTTTACCCGACGTTTGAAATGTATGAGTGAATGAACATAAAATAATGAAGTAACCATTTGTATTTCAGAAATCGTCTAACTCGTACGATATGTTCATGCGCGGGGAAGAAATATTGAGCGGCGCCCAGAGAATACACGACCCGGAGTTCCTGACGGAGAGAGCGAAACATCACGGCATTGGTGGGTTAAAAGTCTTATCTAGTATAACCCGCGACAATGTTGTAGCAACTATCTAGTATAATCTGCGTCAATACAGTAGCAACTGTCTAGTATAATCCATGTGAATATAGGACCAACTGTCTGGTATAATCTCCGTCAATATAACAGCAACTATCTAGTATAATCTGCGTCAATATAACAGCAACTATCTAGTATAATCTGCGTCAATATAGCAGCAACTGTCTAGTATAATCCATGTGAATATAGGACCAACTGTCTGGTATAATCTCCGTCAATATAACAGCAACTATCTAGTATAATCTGCGTCAATATAACAGCAACTATCTAGTATAATCTGCGTCAATATAGCAGCAACTGTCTAGTATAATCCATGTGAATATAGGACCAACTGTCTGGTATAATCTCCGTCAATATAACAGCAACTATCTAGTATAATCTGCGTCAATATAACAGCAAATATCTAGTATAATCTGCGTCAATATAGCAGCAACTGTCTAGTATAATCCATGTGAATATAGGACCAACTGTCTGGTATAATCTCCGTCAATATAACAGCAACTATCTAGTATAATCTGCGTCAATATAACAGCAACTATCTAGTATAATCTGCGTCAATATAGCAGCAACTGTCTAGTATAATCCATGTGAATATAGGACCAACTGTCTGGTATAATCTCCGTCAATATAACAGCAACTATCTAGTATAATCTCTGTCAATATAACAGCAACTATCTAGTATAATCTGCATCAATATAGCAGCAAATGTCTAGTATAATCTGCGTCAATATAGCAGCAAATGTCTAGTATAATCTGCGTCAATATAGCAGCAAATATCTAGTATATTCAGTGTAATATATCAGCAAACATCTAGTATAATCTGCGTCAATATAGCAGCAAATATCTAGTATATTCAGTGTAATATAGCAGCAAATATCTAGTATAATCTGCGTCAATATAGCAGCAAATATCTAGTATATTCAGTGTAATATAGCAGCAAACATCTAGTATAATCTGCGTCAATATAGCAGCAAATATCTAGTATATTCAGTGTAATATAGCAGCAAATATCTAGTATATTCTGCGTCAATATAGCAGCAACTATCTAGTATAATCAGTGTAATATAAAAGCAACTATCTAGTATAGTCCGCGCCGATATAACAACAATTATTGCAACTATCTATAGCGACTCTTGCTACAAACCTATCGCTCATCAATGCAAGCCTAGAGTTATATTCCATTGGTCTTTATTTTTTTTAATTTATACCTATTTGTTTTTGTTTCAGATATCAGCAAGATCGCAGCGTACATAGAATCGTTTAGATTGGGATGTCCACCACATGCAGGTAATAAATTATTTGATTTCTTGTCACCCTCTTCACGCTCAAAATTACCTCTATAGATTTTTTTTATGTAATTGAATGACGTGATGAGCTATTCGTTCGCCTGCCCATAACAGATTGCAGTATCACTCGGAACTCTAATTTAATATAGTTTCGCGTGACACTGCACTGCGCACGTCGTCCTGAGACTTCACACAGTATAGTAATAAGATTACTGGATTGTGTGAATGTACAAACTAGCTGTATTTTTGACGTTAAAAATTTTGGACTGGAAACGCTTGAACAAATATTGTGTTATCCTCCAGTGAGGATAGGATACCACAAAAATATTAAGATTAAAGAGATGATTTCATTAATAATCCCATTTTTTGGAAATATTATAAATACCAAATCGATGCATTAGATTTCATAAATTTTCGTCCACACGTGACCGGTGTCAGGAGTAGGTACCTAGTTTCAAAGGATGCTTATGAATTCAACTACACCCTGTATAATACTGTAGGTCATAATTTTGGCTTTATTACAATAAAAACCGTATTGTAATCGGTTCATTCATTTGAGACCTAGAGTCAAACACAATTTTTTTTTTATGCTATTGAATGACATGACGAGCTAGTCGTTCACCTGATGTCGACAATCAATTAATTAGGCGTTAATCAGTCGGTTCCTAGTAAATTTTTTTTAATTTTTTTTTTTGTTCTCAGGAGGTGGCATAGGTATGGAGCGTGTAGTGATGCTGTATCTTGGTCTGGACAATATTAGGAAGACTTCAATGTTCCCTCGGGACCCGAAACGATTGACGCCTTAACACTGGCTTTGTTTTGAAAAATGTGACCTTGTAATGTATTTTATAATGTTGGAATATAAATCAGCCTTGTAAAAGTTTTTCAGAGTTTTATTTTTAACCATTGACTATAAATCCAGTTGGCCAATGATACAAATTCCCCTGATACGAAAATTAGTGGTGTATTTCAACCACTAATTTCTAATAAATACTATGAATTTCTAATAAATCACGGGAACCCGTTGTGTCTTTTGTTCCATCCTGCTCTGTTCTTTGTATGTTCGTATGACTGTATGACTCTCGTTTTATTACCTCGCCTCCTGCCCGCGCAGGTGAGTTCATGTTTGTACGAGAAATTATGTTCACGAGCTATCAACGCATTTTATAATCTTTGATCATCACAAGTAGCATAAAAGACTTTGAATTGTGGTTTGTGGTTCTCGAGTGGCGACCACGAACCGGAAGCAGCGTAGGCCGGCCCCTCACTAGGTGGACCAGATCGTCTGGTGAAAACCTCGGGGAGCCGATGGATGCAGGCGAGCAGTCGCTCAAAGTGGCGCTCTGTCTGGTTCAGCAATAGACGTCTTTAGGCTGTTGACGATACGGATGCGGATGTTTAGATTTCAGTTGCACATAGATTTTACAACTTTTTTATGTAAACGAATGACGAGACGTGCTAGTCGTTCTACTGATGTTAAGCGTCACGCCACTCACAACAATTGCAGTGAACCTAGCTACTTAGAGTATAGACTAAAAGCATAGAGAACGTCATTATCTGTCAAGCGTACCACTTTTGGACACTTTTTACATGAAGTGGACACTTTGAAATGAGTCTGACAGATTTGTATAGTAAAAACAGTCGACTCGAGTCGAAAAAATGGTACGGTGTCATTTCGCAAGCGTAGCTAATTACTATATGTTTGTTTCTTTCCTTCGCCACTGACGTAGCGATATGTGTGAGCAGTACAAATATAATATCGTTTTGATGATCCCTCTTTGCTTTTAGTCTATACTCTAAGCCTAGCTATATATTACTGATCTGTGCAGTGAACTCTTAGTTTTGAGCGACACTGCACTGCGCACGTCAACTTTGTACTTCTGTTTTGAAAAACATAAAATTCGAAACCAAAGAGGTGTATGTACCACTAGAAGTCTTTGTTCGAAACCTTGCCTCGGTTACGTTGACCATTCGTCACATTACCTATTTCGTCACTATCCCTCAAATAAATGGGAGAAACCACCACCCGTGGTAGCTGTTTTAATGGGGGCTACTGGAAACGTTTATACTTATAAAAATAAAGAAATATTAAACAAAAACATTTTATTCGAGGCTTCAAAAGTAAATAGTGACTCTACCGCCCGTTCACAAAAAAATTAACCAGCCAACGAGAAGAAGGGCAAGAAACTCGTCAGATTTTACAGTTTTTAACACTACGTATTTACTTAAGTAAAAACATTTATTATAATCACTAATCACAATAAGCCAAAAATGCAAAAATAATTCATAAACTTAACAAATAACAGACTCCACGCCCAGAGCTAAAAAGTGAAGCCAAAATAAGGATACCAAATATGTATGGTATGTCAGGGACAGCAAAACAAAAGCTTGCAAAATATGTTACCTACGTTCAAAAAATAACATTTGATTAGTAAGATCGTGACCTGGGGGCGTACCGTGAGCTCTTAGCGCGATTCAAAACTGAGCCTATATTGGATCGCTTTGTTTTTTTTGTATGGGGATTTTGACAAGCGAGCCAGTGTAAGCTCTGTTTTGAATCGCGCTAAGAGCTCACGGAACGCCCTCTGTCTATGTTTCCTGCTCCGACGGTAGTTGTCCGGCACGAAAATGTTATCATTTCGTAATTTACTATTCCTACTTTTGGATACATTTTAGCTCCACTATGCGTGGCGTTTGTAATGTAATTTTTTGGTATGAGTAAAAATATTCATAGAAAAATATTGTATAAATGTTTTATTACTACGCTTAAAAAATTGTAAAACAGAAAAAAACAACATAAAATTATTGTTTATAAAAATCTTATAAGTATACAAAAGTATGAATATTATACTTAGGACAATATCGATATCACAATAAGTAACTAATTTAATACCAGAACACGCAAAATATACTAAAAAGAAGCAAGTAAATAGCTGGTTGATGAGGTAATTAAAAAAATGCCAGAAAGATCATGTTGGAGATTCCTAGGCTAGGAAATAAAAGGCGAACGATTTTCCCAACAGACCCCAATGGTGGCATAATTATGCCAGAAATTCTTAAATATTGGGGCCCGTTGGGAACGAAAATTATACTAACTTAATGATTACATTTGTTTTTATAGACTAGATGATGTGATCACTTAAAAATATCCAATTTTAAAAAAAAATTATAAGCTGTGTTCCTATAAAACATTATTATGATGTTCACTTCCGAGTTCATGATTAAGAGAGCGAAATTTTATGAGATTTATGGTATACTAGCTACGCCCCGCGGTTTCACCCGCGGATAAAAAGTAGCCTATGTGTTAATCCAGTACATAAGCTATCTCTATTCCAAATCTTATCCAAATCCGTCCAGCCGTTTGAGCGTGACGGAGTAACAAACATACACACAAACTTTCGCCTTTATAATATTAGTGTGATGTGATTTTTTCTTTATACAAATTCAATGTAATCCAATAACCTTACGACTAATATACGCTACAATAATTTGGTATTATATTTTTTGTAATAAAATATCTATGACACTTTGTGGTTATATATAAATAATTGTACCTGTATATTTTTGTCATTGTACAACAATGTACATAAATAACTCGTTATGTATTACATTTCTTCTTATAAAATATTTATAACTTTTAACTACGTATAGATACCTTGTCATTTGGTTTGATATAAATTCTATAAATTGGTTGGGGAATGACTTTTAAGTATAGTGTTGTACTGTTCACACAACCAGCTCTATAGGACAGGCCTATGTTCAGACGTGGACATCTTCAGGGTAATGATGACGTTGAATTTTTGCACTTGACTTGTTTTCTTTGACACCATTACTATTAGAATAGGATTATTCCCAACAGGCCCCACCCAAACGGCCTCTACTGGGGCCAGTTGCAACTGCCGTCAGTGGTGCCCATTGTGTCTACATTAAAAATTTGTGGTAAAAGCGTCACTGGTGAAAAAGTATTAAACATTTTTCCGTCTGGAAAAATGTGTAAAAATAGCAAAAAGATTCGGGAAGTGTGTATCATTTTTTTTTTACAAAAAGGAATGCAGCGTCAAAAGTTATAGGCCATAATATTTATATTATTTTTTGACAGTAAGACTAGCACAAAGTTTTCAGTCCGGACCTTTAACAAATAATTGCATACATAATATTATTACGGGCTCTCAAACAAAATATGCAGGCTGTTTTTTCCAACCTAATTATAAAAAGTCACAGCCTATAAAGGCTATGAAGGTATCACATTATTTTCTTTAAAATCACATATTTATACTATATAAGTACACATACACAGCAACAATAGCACAGATCCGAGTTCTACTAATATTAGTAGAATAATTACACTATACTTATAGCATAAGTACAATATAAATTATATCAACATACAATAAGTATATAATAGGCCAGTTGCTTTCTATTTTTTTAATGAATAAATTAACCTATAAAAGTAAACAGTCGTGAATACAAAAATTAAATTGAATCTTAGTTAGCGGCAATTTCACCATAATTTAGCCAATGTCGTGTAGGATAGACCATCAAATAACAAAGTTACAAGCATTCTAAGATACAGGAATAGAAACAGACAGCTCAAAAATGCAGTGACGTCACTTTTTGGTCCTTCATAGCACCTCATTACTAAGCTGTAGCTTTACATAAAACCTCTTTGGCATGTGACGTCACAACGTGTTCACTGTAACTGACAGACGATGCCCTCTCCAGAATTTTTAAGAGCTCCATGATTTATTTGCCGGATTTACTTATTTTTTTCAATTATTGCATTCATTTTTAACCTATTTTATGAAAATAATATTTACTTGTTAATTTTTAATAGCAGGCAACTGGTGAGTATAATATACCAACTTCGTTAGTTATTCGATTTCATCTTAGCACCCATAATAACTTTACTGGTTAAGTATAAATTACTTAAAAAGTATTTATAAGTAGTATTTTATTTTATTTATTTTATTTTATTTTCAAAGGAAAACTTACAGCTAGTTATATATACACATTAATACTACACTATAACAGAAGGCTAATTAAAAGTTTTCACAAATATCATAAACAGAATAGCCGAAACAACAAAAGTACAATAGAAAGACGGACGTGTAATATTAATTTGGTAACAAAGTATCAAAAACCGACCATAAAAAATGTTCATCAAACATCAATATAATTATCAATCCACCAAGCACTTCAACATAGTTTTTTTTAATAATACACAGGTTGCAGTTGAATTCATTAGCATTTTTTTGCCAGGAGTAGGTACCTAGTTTCAAAGGATGCTAATGAATTCAATTACACCCAGTATATTGTCCACCTGGAGACTCGTCATTCCCCGGTTGACGTGTCCGGCTGCATAGTTACCACGGGTGTTGATTTAACTCTGCCATGTTCCATCTTGGACTGCTTACCCATTACAGGTTTATAACAGTTATACAGCCTAAGCTTAACACTGCCCAGGTTGTAAAATAACTGGAGATTTTCCTTTTCGAGTACAGGAAAAACGTCTTCCGGAATAGCTAACGCCAGAAACAAGGTTCCATTGCTCAGCATTTTATGGGTCAGCACTGTCCAAGTATCAACAAAGGCCCATTCGTTCTGCCGGTTTAGGACAAGCATGGCATCATCTAAAGAGCTATCGCAATCTGGGAGCGACAATGTCACACGCACCTTGTTGAGTTCACACTGCCGTATCAGTGTCAGTTTTGGACATTCTTCATTATAATAATGTAGATTCCGAACTGCATTCCTTAACCACTTCACCGTAAAGTCTTCTTTGCACTGCAGCTTCAGAACTCCATCGGAAAAGGTTGGTTCTGTTGTGAAGCGAGGCAGGCAAGCTATGCTCGAAAAGTCCTTTGCTTCCATGAGGATCTTGCACTGAAGCAGCTTTTTAATCTTCATGGCTTGTTCTTCGTTCAGCTGATTGCCATCTGCCGTCAATATCGCCACATTGAGCTTATCTTGCCCAACGCTAGGACTGGATATTTGGCTATTACATTCTGTTTCCGGTCTTTGCTCATTTTTCTCTTCATTTTCAGCAGTTCTACGTTTTGGCACTTTATGCCCTATTTTTTGTTTTTTTGCAGTAGGATTCCTTTTACATAAATCATTCCGTATGTGTTTCCATAAAAGTTTTTTAGATTTGTATTTCTTTTTACAAAACGTGCAGACCACCTCTGTTTTTTTTACTTTTTTGTGGGAATTATGACTTGTTCCCTCTGATGGATGTTGTCCAACAACCGTTTGATCATCTGATGTGTTTATACGATTGGACATCTGACTATTCATTTCTGTTTCTTGCTCAATTTGGTCATCAGTCTGATCAATAGTATGGCTGGACGCTTTTGAACTCACAACCGCAAGATCAACTGATGCAGTTTCAGGACTGGACATCTGATTACTAATTTCTAGTTCTTGCTCTATTTCCTCTTCAATCTGAGCAATTCTACGTCTGCGGGCTGAACTTCCGTTCAGAATTCTTGAAAAGTAATCTCTCATACAAAAATCATTCTGTATGTGTTGCCAAAGATCTGTAGATGTGAATGTTTTTTTACAAAACCTGCATAACACTCTTCTTTTTTCTACTTTGTTGTTGTAAGAGTTCTGACTTATTGCCTCTGATGGATGATGCCCCCCAACCGTTTGATCTACTGATGTGTTTATATGACTTGATATCTGACTATTAATTTCTGTTTCTTGCTCAATTTGGTCATCAGTATGAGCAACACTTTGGCTGGACACATCTTGGCTGTCACTTTTTGTTCCTTTTCTTGGACATGACGTCAAAATGCCAGTGTGCTGATGTAGATATAAAAGATCTTTAGTTTTACAAGCCTCTTTACAATACTTACAGACTCTTGGATCTCTTCTTTTATTTTTATAGCAAGAATTATAATTTGTTCCTTCCAATGACGGCGGACTGCTCCCAACCGCAAGATCAATTGATGTAGTTTTAGTACTGGACATCTGACTACTCATTTTTGTTTCTGGCTCAATTTGCTTATCAATATGAGCAACACTTTGGCTGGACACTTCTTGACTGCCACTTTTTGTTTCTTTATCTGATTGCGTACTTTCATTAAAATATTCGCGCAACTTTTTCAGTGTATACTTATGAAAAGTCCTCAAGTGCAAAAATAAATTGTCTGTTGTTTTATATTTCCTTCTACAAAGTTTGCAGACAGGGCCACTGTTTATATTGCTGCTGTCAGAATTACCAACTGTCGATGAGTTTTGCTGGCCCAATGTATTTTTCTTTAGCTTGTATTTTCTAGTCTTAAGAAAATACTTATCCAAATCCGTAAGTTTATACTTGTGAACAGTCTTCAAGTGTCGTTTTAAGTTGTTTTTAGATGAATACGGCTTCTTACAAACTTGGCAGATATTTTGAGCGAAATAAGTAGCAGCTTTGCGGAGCTCTGCGTGTGCGAATTTTTTATCGCGCTGCTTGTACACTTTCAAACAATCGTCCAATGTGGCGAAGGAGTAACCATGCAAGTGGTTCATGTGCCACCGTAAGCTCCTTTGGAGAACTCTTACCTCACACACAAAGCAAGTGATTTTCTTCTTTAACGGTTTAATATGAGAATCAAAGCACTTCCTATTTTTAAATGGCAGTGATTGATATTGTTCAGTATCACTTTCAGTGCTGTGTTGTGCAACGGCGGCGTCACCCTCGTTAGAATCAGTGACCTGTTCAATCTCATTTTCGTTAGGATCAGTAATCTGCTCACTGGTGTCAACCTTATCAGTGATTTGATTAACGGCGGTGTCACCCTCATTAGTGATTTCAACGGTATCATCCCCATCAGTATTGATTGGTTTATGAATGGCGGTGTCAGCCTTGTTAGTGATATGTTCTACGGTGTCATACTCGTCAGTTTCAGTGATTTCATCAATGAAGATGTCACAATCGTTAGTATCGTGACTGTTTTTTGTGATCTGCTCATTGTCATTAGACGCTTTTATGTCCGGGGGTGTGTCTATAGCAAATCTCACTGATTTTCTTTCTGAAGAAAATGAAACAAGTGAAATTAAAACCTTACTCCGAAGAATGTTAAACATACGACACTCGTAAGCTTTGCTTTTTTCATCTATTGTTATGCAAATTAAAGCGTTAGACCAGATAAGATTTATACACAAACACAACCAAAATAAACTATGGTCTCGGGACTGTACCGACCTTTACAGCGTCATCACGCGGGACGACGATCGCATAAGGCACCTAACGAGCCATCAAAAGTGGGAGATGATAAAAACTCTCGAAACCGTAATATGTGTAAATACTGTGATGTTTTCGGCTAAGTTCAAGTACGACACCTTAAAAGTGCTCATGAAAACCCCACATTTCACTGGTTTTAAGAATAATATTACAGCCGTATTGAATTATTAAATAGGAAAACAAGCAAATATTCTCTTTTTTTGTCATCAACACTATCAAGTATTATTTACCCAATTTTAAAAAAATGGGATCTATTGTGGTATTGGTTGGGAGCTACCGGGCCTTTTGTTTCAAATATTGATGGAACACATCAATATTTAGTGATAAATAATATCACAAAATATTATATCATAATGGCAAAATAGAAAAATGGCTTTCTAAAATTAAATGAGATTATTCCCAACGGACCCCACTTAAACCAGCCCCACTGTTTTTTTTATGTAAACATATGACTTGACAAGCTAGTCGTTCGCCTGGTGTTAAGCGTCACGGCCGCCCATAATAGATTGCAGTGTCACTCGGAACTCTAATTTAAAGTTTTGCATGACACTGCACGCTGCACACATCATTCTGAGACATCACACAGTCTAAAAAGGATTTCTAGACTGTGAGATCAGTTCTTAAGTCTCGTTTGCCCAGTAATTTCACTAACTACAACGCCCTTCAAACCGAAACAGTAGAGTTTGCAGACTACTGCTTGGTGGCAGAATAACTGGCAAAGCGATGGTACCTACCTAGACGAACTTTGCTGAAAAGTTCTGACTACAACTAATTTTTAACTATTGTGCCAAAGAGACCCAGCAGGGGTCAAAAATAGGGGGGGTTGGGGGTTTTTGTGATATTGCGGTTATGTCATTCATCATCACAGTTACTGGTGAGTACAGTAGTATGAGTGATGGACAATAAATGTATCCCTGGCATTTTAGCAATTCTCGGGCCCACAAAATTGGATAGACGCAAAACGTTTCTGTTTGTAATTGTAATGTTGTCCATTTGCCAGATTTAACAGGAGCAGAACATGCAGATGTCAGGGAGAGGTCTTGTTATAGCAACAGGACCACAAAAGCGTGTAATGTGTATAAATTGAGATTTTTAATTCCTATTTTTGGGTCACCAAGTACCAGCAGCCCACAATGCATATTAGAACCTTAAAGTCACAAAGCCATCATATACCAACTGTACTCAATCAAATAATCACAGGTGAAGGGGGAGGATAAGCAAGTTATTCAATCACTTATTCAAAAGCCCAGTCTCAATTTGTTGTTTAACCCCTGGACTCCCATGGGTGCGATATGGAGCTGGCTGGCATATGATTGATAGTCAAGTTGTTCTGCAAAGTGTAGGTATTCCGGCAGATAATTACATATATTTTGCAACAGGCGTAAATTTCGCAATCATTGCTGTCAAAGCTGTCAAACGTCACTTTGGCAGAGCAGAAAGCGATCAAGCGCTAGATCACCGACTATCAAACAATCATTGAACTAAAATGTGTATTATTTTGTTTCCATCTATTGCTGTCCTTTTGCTAGTGGCGCTAGTATCTAAGACCAAATGCATTCAGAGACAGGCGAGCAACAGACGGTTGACTGTTGGTATGAAACCTTTTTCGGGCACAATACCAACCTACGCCTGTAGTCCATAGAAAGAAGCATTCGATCCTTCAGTTACTTATGTCATCTACTGTTGTATGTGAAAAATATTGGTACAATAGTTATAATTGTTTTCTGCATAAATGTATGGCTGCAAGGGCTTAAGATGTTTTAATTACAGCACTGGACATTCAGGTATCCCCTCCAAATAACCTAACATTGACACTGCGACCGATTGCTAAGCTGTTGCTTTGCTGTTGCATATTATACGTAATTACCCCGCCGGTGTGATGCATATTCTTTTTATGCATGTTTAATTGTGGGTGTTCACGTTACACCTAATCCAAGTAGACCACTTTCAAGAAGTGTCTTACTGTCCTTCTTATTTACTTATGAAAATAATACATACTTTTTACTCTTCCTAGTATGGAATCATCGCTTTCATCCGACGTAACTACAGGTGATTCTGAGCATAGACCATCCTTCTGTTGGGCAGAAGTGTTCACAGCAGCTACACCACCTTCAGTGGTTTTCGCGCCGGTTATGGACTGCAATTGCATTGCGTGCAGGAACATCCTTTTCAGAGTCTTCGATCTTTCAGCAAACATTACAATTCTATGCAATCACTGCAACCTGCGTAGAAATGAAAATATTGAAATTGTATAGTCGCCAAATAATAGAACAAAATAATCACGAACTATTGAATCAAATGAATCTGTGCTGTGGCTACTGGCTTCTGCGGCAAGGGCAATTCAGGCCCGGGTCAGCTTTAGTACCGATGTCTCCACGAAACGCTCGTGTCACACGCATTCCGACATTTTCTTTGCATCAAGTGACTTCTATAATGTCAAAAGTCAATTGTGTTGTTGTCATGGAAATTATGTACATAACACAACCTAATTAATCGGTATAATTCGTAGTTTTTCTGGCTTTTTGTGTATAATTTCAAATTAATATATCATTATCATCATCTTCTTTGCCTTTTTCCCACTTCGCATTTGTTATTGGGGTCGGCTCCCAAGCTCCCAGTCTAATCTGTAGCGGCAAGCTACCAGAATTACACGAGCGACTACAGGATCGGACCGTGAGTTTGCCTAATTCTCAGCTGTTCTTGTTTTTCGTTAATCCTGATAGTTTCAGGTTTCGCACATTAATAAATATAAATGTGCGAAACCTGAAACGGTTTCGCACATTTATAAGTAAATCTAGATAAGACCCGTTAAATTTCAGTGGGGGCTGGGGGCCCTTTATCTCCACGGCGCGCTGGGCTGAAGCTCAAATTGCCCTTATACAAGATCTGGCCCTGAGCGACTGCCATCTGATCTCACAACCCATAAGGAACCAGTAACAAGGATGGTTAGACCTGGTATCAGATTCTATCAGGCGTCTGACTACCCGTAACGATTGCCATAGATGGTCTTATGACAACCGGGACCGACGGCTCTCGGAGGCACGGATGGCATCGAAAACTGCACATAACTTACTTGATAAATCATCGGTGCAAGGCCGAGGATCGAACCTGGTGCCGTAAGATTGCGAAGTGCACATGTTACTGCTCTGCTACCATCGCTCTAACTTCAAATTATATACCAATTATCTTAATCAGTTGAGCATGGGCAGTGACTATGGTTATTGATCAACACTATGGCGACGCGAAAATGTCATGTTGAAGCTTGCAACTAATAAAACTCATCGCCTGTTAAGTATCCCAAGGGACGATAAATTACAAGAATCATGGTTGTCTTTTCTGATTCCTACAAATACTGAGCCCAGTGGCCTGTCTTAGTGAACAAACGTGTTCGCCAAAATCACTTTGATATACCCCCAATTTGATGGGACGTGTAACCGTCTTCTGCATGGATATCCTTGTTCACTGCAAATGAAGTGTTGCACGGGATTCCCTTGAGTTTATCTGGTGAGTAAACTCAATTTGAATAGCAAAAATAAATAATTAAAATAAAAATGGTTTCAACCCAAAAAATGGCCTAAAAATGGCAGTAAAAATACAAAGCTTAGGCTAAGAAATAAAAATAAATAAAAGCTATTTCAGTCTCATTTGTTTCATTTAATCCTTATTAGCGGGTGCTTCATCTTCCTGTAGTATTAAAATGTAATAGGTTAAAATAATAATAATAACTTCTTATGTAACTTCCATGTCGATATTTTTTTGGCGTGGCGCGTCACTATGGTATCGATATCGATATTTGAATATGGAGCTAGGTACATCACTATGGCGACACCAGCGTTTCGTGGAGACACGGGAACTAATTGTCGATCATATAGAGCTGTCCTATCTGTCTTTGACTAGTATAGTAGATATCTGTGGGGCAATTTCACTTCATGTCGTGTATTTGCGTAGACAGAGAAACCAATTTGGTTGGTCTGTGTGTATTTGGAACCTCAGACCAGCGTAAGCGGTTATATTCTCTTTGCCTCAGACCAAGGAAGCTCAATGCACAGAACACTACTATCTGTTTGGATTGGAACCCCACACTATTAGGATAGACCACAGATTAATTTGTTTTTTTCTCTAATCTGTGGGATAGACCATCAAATGAGAACGAAATGAACTCAGACCAAGGAAGTATAGCTTTTTTTAAGGTCTTTGAAGAAAATCCGACAATGACGGTTGTGAATTTTGAATTTTTTACCAAAGCCTGTGTATTTTTGAATTTTAATGTGTAATAAGGGTGGATTATTATCCGTTAAGTGTTCGTGAACGTGCACGAGTATTGGCACATGGTTCTAAGTTTATATAACCATGCATTTTCGTTTTCTCTTCAACGGCTTTTTAGAGCGTTCAGTAATATATCCACCATCTTACTGTTGGCATTTTGACTGACAAAATAGGACTTTGACATAACCGTACAAATTTTTACTCACTTGACATTGGCAGAATTATTGCTAAAAAGCGATAGAAAGCCATAAACGAAGAAGAAGAAGAAGAAGCTTTTTTAAGTTTAGCTCAATGGAAATGAATGAGCATTATAGCTGGCTTGTCAAAATCAGCTGATAACGTTGTCAGGTGTTCGTTGTGAGCACAGTTTTTTCTCTAATCTGTGGTTGTGAGCACGTTGTGATTGTGAGGACGAGACGTTGAGTGGTTGAGTCGTTGTCCGCGATTAGCCATGACTTGCTGCGTTGAGTGGAACGCTGCCTAATACTGGCTAAATACACTATACGTGGAGTCAAAATATAAAAAAAATCTGTGCGTGGGTGTGGGAGCAATCAAAGATTAGACTTTAGAGAAAAAATCAAATAGGTGGAATCACGGTGGATGGTGGATCAATGCTCGAAGCTCACTGAGTAAATTGTTTGTTTTCTCTAATCCCTCCCCTCTAATCAGCTTTTCTCTAAGAAGCTCAAAGGCAACGACAAGCGTTATTAGTAGCACAGATATCTACTATACTAGTCAATAGTAGTCGTGACAACGACCTTGCAACGACACGTGACCACGCCGACGCGTGAACTATTCCGCGTTCCCGCCAAATATATAAACCCCTTTTATACTTCATCATTTTTTTTTTTTTCATCATTAACAGCCTGAAGACGTCCACTGCTGAACATAGGCCTCCCCCAGAGCACGCCACCTTGAGCGGCTGCTCGCCTCCTGCATCCATCGGCTCCCCGCGGCTTTCACCAGGTCGTCGGTCCACCGAGTGGGGGGCCGGCCCACGCTGCGTCTTCCGGTTCGTGGTCGCCACTCGAGAACCTTTCTTCCCCATCGGTTGTCAGTTCTACGAGCGATGTGGCCTGCCCATTGCCACTTCAACTTACTAACTCTAAGAGCTATATCGGTCACTTTAGTTCTCCTGCGGATCTCCTCGTTCCGGAGCTTATCTCGCAGGGAAACACCGAGCATAGCTCGCTCCATAGCTCGCTGCGCGACTTTGAGCTTACTAATGAGGCCAACAGTAAGAGACCATGTCTCAGTTCCATAAGTCATCACTGGCAACACACACTGATTGAAAACTTTCGTTTTCAGGCTCTGCGGTATTTTGGACGAAAAGATAGGACGAAGCTTCCCGAACGCTGCCCAGCCGAGTTGGATTCTTCGCGCCACCTCTTTGTCGAAGTTGGACCTACCTAATTGGACAATCTGTCCTAGGTAGACATACTTGTCGACAACTTCGAGAGTATCGTTCCCAACAATTACCGGTATAGGTGGAACATGAGCATTAGACATGATCTTTGTCTTGTCCATATTCATCTTAAGACCAACCTGCTGGGAGACTCTACTGAGGTCGTTGAGCATGGTGCTAAGGTCCTCGAGCGATTCCGCCATTATGACTATATCATCGGCAAAACGAAGGTTAGTGATGTACTCGCCATTTATGTTGATGCCAGATCTTTTCCACTCCAAGAGCTTGAAAACATCCTCCAATGCGTTTGTGAACAGTTTCGGAGAAATAACGTCTCCCTGTCTCACGCCTCTTTGCAATGGAATTTGTTCCGTACTCTGGTCCTGTAGTCGGACTGACATAGTGGCCTTACTGTACAAACACTTCAAAACTTCGATATACCTATAGTCAATTTGGCATCGCTGCAAGGACTGCAGCACCGCCCAAGTCTCGATTGAATCGAAGGCTTTCTCATAGTCCACAAACGCTAGGCATAACGGCCGATTATACTCTTCGGTCTTCTGTATAATCTGGCGCAGCGTATGGATGTGGTCTATGGTGCTAAAGCCTTTTCGGAAACCGGCTTGTTCGGGAGGCTGGAATTCATCAAACCTGCGTGCGAGACGATTCGTAATGACTCTCGAAAACAGCTTATACACATGACTCAAGAGCGAGATGGGCCTATAGTTCTTCAATAAGGTGTTATCGCCTTTTTTGAAGAAGAGCACCACCACACTCTTGTGCCATGCCTCTGGCGTTGTACCTTCAAGGATGACAGAATTAAATAACTTCTGGAGGACTAAAAGTACCGGTCTACCACCCGCTCTCAGAAGTTCAGTCGTAATTCCATCTTCACCTGGTGCCTTGTTGTTTTTTAGCTGTTTGAGGGCCATTCTAATCTCGTACAGGCTGACGTCCGGGATATCTTCGGTATAGTAATCCCTCCCCTCTAATCAGCTTTTCTCTAAGAAGCTCAAAGGCAACGACAAGCGTTATTAGTAGCACAGATATCTACTATACTAGTCAATAGTAGTCGTGACAACGACCTTGCAACGACACGTGACCACGCCGACGCGTGAACTATTCCGCGTTCCCGCCAAATATATAAACCCCTTTTATACTTGACACTGGCTAAATACACTAGGCGTGATTAAGCGGAGCTAAAATTAGATATGTTCCGATACCACCCCACCAAAGTATCGACACCTACCCATATGAGTAGTACTTTATCTATTATTCGATATGAGTACCCTAAAAGTACCGATACCTACTCATATCGATACATTTTCTTTATCAATATAAAATAGTGAAATTAAAAAATTTCACCTCATTGCAGCAAAGTTTTGTTGTTTCTTTGACTCAACTACATTTCCAAGTGTTTTGGCGTCATTAATCAGACATTCGAGTACTAGGATGAGTTCAGGATATATTATTTGACATTATTGGACACAAGTACTTTCTTTCTGATACAAGAATTTCCTTTCCGATACAAGTACTTCTTTCCAATACCGAGTAGGTATCGTGAGTATGATTCACTTTTATCTTATTTAATTATATTAGTTACATATTTTAACTTTATTTAATACTTAGAAGAAAATATGCATTAGTTTTAATACTGCAAAAAAAACGGGGTTGTTTCAGGCCGAAGTATATTATGTTAATAAAACAGTTTTTCTGGCATTCCGATTATATATTAAGCCTATTAGTTTAAAGAAAAAAAGTATTAGGGCTGCTTGGCGTTGAATTTTTGACGACTCTATCCTGTTTTAATTTTTTTTTATGTAAACCGATGATGTGACAAGCTAGTCGTTTGCCTGGTGTTAAGTGTCACGGCCGTCCATAATAGATCGCAGACACTGCGCTCGGCGCACGTCATCCTGAGACATAATATAGTCTAAAACAGATTTCCAGACTGTGAGATAAGTTTACAAGTCTCATTTGCCCAGTAATGTCACTAACTACAATGCCTTTCAAACCGGAACACAGTAGTGCTTGCACACTACTGCTTGGTGGCTGAATAACTGGCAAAGCGATAGTACCTACCTAAGGGGCGTTCGGATTGGGATCAGTATAATTTTTGCCATTTGCAAAATCAACGTTTTTGTTGTTTTGTTAATAATGCCACTTTTACCACTTTTACTCACTACCCAAAATGAACGCAAAATAACCAAATGTGGTTTGGTATCTCAAATGTCAAAAAACAAATTGGTGGAATTTTAGATTACACACGTAAACTTACGTCTTCTTTTTCACTTCTCCATGCTATATCATTACGATAACTACAATTTTTATATAACTGCGCCAAAAACTCTACGTCAATCTCTAATGTCAGAAAACTATCACTTTTAACCCACCTCCGCAGGTGGGTCACAATTGGCAGTTCACGATGACATTTTTAACTGTTTTTGCGCTATCTGAACGGTGAACGAAAACAATTAAAAACGCAAAACAACGGTGTATGTGATCATTTTTGTCGTTTTTAACTGTTAATTTTGCTACCAGTAGGCTAACCGAACGCAGGTCTAGACGAACTTTGCAGAAAAGTCCTTAGTAAACAAACAGTAACACCTAGTAACTTGTGAGCGCTGATTCGATTCAATACTAGTACTTTCTTTCCGATACCGAGTAGGAATCGAAACAATGAATCGATGCTGAAATAACGGTATGTTAAAAAGTAGGGGAGAGGCGGCAGGAGTATCTGGGATGGTGTGAAAATGACATAATGTGAAATGATGTTTATAAGTAACATTTTTATTGGAACCAGAGTCATTCCGTCGGGTCTTTTACCATCGTCACGCATGAGACCGTTCGATTCCAGAATGGCTGCAACAGTGACTCTGGTTCCCTGGATGATGGGGCGGCCTTTAGTGTGGGACGCTACTTGCGTCGATACTATGGCGCCGTCACACCTTCCCGAGACACACGTTAGGGCCGGCGCCGCGGCTAATTCTGCTGAGCAGCTAAAACGGCGCAAATATAGTAATCTCGGTAGCGGTTACATATTTGAGCCGTTTGGTGTTGAGACCCTGGGTCCGTGGGGACCGGGAGCTCATCGCGTTTTCCAAAGTCTATCAGAGCGCCTGGTCGATGCGACGCGTGACCAAAATGCTGGCACTTATTTGGCCCAACGCATCAGCATTGCAATCCAACGTGGCAATGTGGCCAGCATGTTGGGTACGCTACCTACCGGTAGTGGGCTGGAGCACTTGGACTGTCTATAGGCCATCGCGGCTGTTATACAGTCCATAAGTGTTCTTTGGTAGTGTAGATAGTTTAGTTTAGTTTTTATTATTGTAGTAGTTAGCTTGAGTAATAAAGGCAATTTGCCCGTTAAAAAAAAACATTTTTATTTGTAACAAAATTATGTTAAACGATTTTATGAGTTTCGAGAGTGAACCGAAAGAAATGTATCGAGTACTTAATCGTATTTTATTTACTAGTATTCGGAACATCTCTAACCAAAAAACACAGAGTTTAGTCATATGTTTTTTTCTCTAATCTGTGCCAAAAAATGACTAGGGATGTTCCGATACCACTAAAGTATCGATACCTACTCATATGAGTAGTACTCAAATCATGATTCGATACTACTCATATGAATACCCTAAAAGTATCGATACCTACTCATATAGATACATTTTTTTTATTATTTATTAAAACCGAAAAAATAAACAAATTTTACCTTATTGCAGCATAGTTTTGTTGTTTCTTCGACTGAACTACATTTCCAAGTGTTTTGGCGCGAAGAGTCAGACATTCGAACACTGCGTTGCGTTGCAAGGATGCGTTTAAGATATTTTATTTGACAATATTCGATACAAGTACTTTGTTTCCGATACCGGGTAAGCATCGCGAGAACGATTCATTTTTATTTCACTTAATTATTATATTTATGTATCAAAGAATCACCTTTTTAAGCTACTTGACTTAAAGTTAGGCCATACTATGCTGAAAAAATATATTATATATATTATATACAATTATATATAATATATTATTGCGAAATATATATGTATATATATATATATATAGCTGCTTGGCATACAATTTTTGGCAATTCTATCCTGTTTTGACAGAGCAGCATTGATTCGACTCGATACTAGTACTTTCTTTCCGATACCAAGTAAGTATCGAAAGAATGATTCGACACTAAAAAGTACCTGGTATCGAAAGAAAAGTATCGACTACTTACTCCTATTTACTAGTATCGGTACACCCCTAAAAATTACAAAAAAAAGAAATATAAAATTATATTTCTGTGCTGTGCTGTAAATTGTGTAATGATTGGATAAATAAACAATACCTATGTCGTAGGTACAGTGTTGCTTTCGTGAACATTATCATTTGGATGAAGTTGCTTTCGTTTCCTGACCCTCGTACATAAAGCTGGGACTTGGAGACAGAGTCACCGCCAGCTGCAGGTGCTCACCTCGACTGTCAATACCGCCTTCCCGCCTTCATCGTAAGCCGCTAAGATGGACTGTAACGCTAACGACGCACTAAGTAAGTACTCTGTCCATTCCTTCCTACTGTTAGGATTAGCTGGTGGAAAGAAATAGAATCAGCTAAAAGGTTAAGAAATGCGCCGGGTACGCCATAAGGGGGGTTACACCTGAAAATGGGTGAATTTGCTATGCACATACAGTTATATCATTAGTATGTTCTTACTAGTGGTGATGAATGTCTAATCAATTGTTTTCTCATTGTTTCTTTAGATAGTAGGAAACAACTTCGATTCTCCGATGACACCAGCCGTTCAAGTACCGATTCAACATCTACTGTGATTTACTGCCCATCAGACAGTGACATTACTTTCAATTCCCATCTCAAAGAAAGACAAGCAAATGGCTTCAATGAACGGTCACCTGTACCACCACATTCATCTCGAAAACAAAGTAGTAAGAAAGTTGTCTGTGAGGAGTGTGACACGAGGGTACCCATAGAGGATTTAAAAAAGCACTTGAAAAGCCATGATTATACTGTTGAACAAATAAAAGACTTTATGAAAATACGATGCAAGCTTTCTGTAGAACGCAAAACAAACAGATGCAAAATTGGGCGACCAAGACAGGTTACATCCAACAAACCCATAAACGGCACTGCGAAAAAACTGATGTGCAAGATGTGCAACAAAACATTTTCATCAGAAGAACCTTTAAAAAAGCACCTGTCAGCTAAGCATCTGTACACATTCAAAATGGCAGACACTTATTTGATAACGGGGGAATGCCAGCATGTACAGACCCAACATATGGTCCGTAACAATCGAGAGATACATCATAATGTTCAACCAACCAACACTGCTAGTTGTAAAACAAATTCGCAGATGCTCGCCGTTGCCATTATGGGGGCAAATAACTATCAGCTAACCGAAGAACAAGCTATGCAAGTAAAGCAGTACCTTCAGAAGAAGATCAATGAAGCAATCAGCACTAAGACTATACAACCTAGCTTCACTGCTGATTCAATATTTGCTGATGGAGCACTAAAACTGTGGTGCGAAGATGAGTCTACATGGAATTGGCTATTGAAAACAGTTGAACATCTTAATATCAACAGGTGTCCAAGGCTGATTTTGAAACCTCAATGTGAAGTTAACGCAAAGCTTGTAAAAGCTACGGTCATCCTGCGCAACATAAATGAATCTGTAAATAAAGCAATTCTCAGTCTGACACATCAAAATGAATGGGCCCAAGTTAACACTTGGATTATTATAAGTCGCAACATAATTTCCAAAAGAAACCTTCTTTTGGTGTGCGAAATTCCTGAAAAGTTGTTTCCTTTTATAAAGAGAAATAATATGTGTTTAACTTATAATCAGGACAGTGTTATCTTAAGACCTTATTGAAAAGCAAAGATAGTGCAAAATTGCAGCAGATAAACCAAAATTAAATAATTTACTTGATTACAACTTCATACATAAAGATACTAAAGACTTGTCCCCAACCGATATTTATATTAGATTCTTTCTTGTTTAAGCATATAGTTATTACATAAATAAGAGTTACATCTACCTCATACACCGAAAAGGTTTGCAGGATACCATTGTTTACAACCACATGTTTACAATCTATACATCACACTAATCACACTATATATATATATATAATATAATATTATAAAGGCGAAAGTTTGTGTGTATGTGTGTATGTTTGTTACTCTTTCACGCTCTAACAGCTGGATGGATCTGGATGAAATTTGGTATGGAGGTAGCTTATACCCTGGATTAAAACATAGGCTACTTTTATCCCAATAACCGGATCGGTTCCTGTAGGAACGCGGGTGGAACCGCGGGGTGCTGCTAGTAATATAATAAAACTGTAACTGGGCTAAATCTGTACATTGAATATTTTTTGAATATTTGCATTACACTTCTTTATCGATAAAGAAGTAGAAACATTTTTTTTTTTTTTTTTGTCTGTCTATCTGTCTGTCCCTTTGAACACGCATCACGCTGGAACCACTGAACGGATTTCGCTGAAATTTGGTATGGTTATAGTTTATTTTTCAGAATAACATTTAGGATACTTTTTGTTTTCTAAAACGGCCAAGTGCGTGTTGCACAAAGAAACATGTATGTAATTTTTATACAAGATTTTTTGTTTGTATTATTTTTTATTTCGCTTGCCTCTTACCCATAAACAGGGTTAAGGCATAAAACTAATTAACCCATGCGAAGCCGGGGCGGGTCAACTAGTATACATATAATAGTATAAGCATAGTTTTAAATTATGTAACTTGTATCATTGAAGAAATGAATCTGACGAAAGCAAGAAACTATTGTTTTCCCTCTTCCACTGTTGTCTTTGAGTGCAGAGGGTGTGAGACATCAATAGAAATGTTTGCTCTTTTCAGTTCTCTTCTTTATTGAACCGCGTTATAATTAGTGTTCCACATAGGTACTTATAAGTTGAATAATTTCTACAAAATATGCACTCGTAAATGAGTATGTTATAATAGTTAGTATGTAATATTACTGTCCATAATGCCCATAAATGTACTTTATATAGTTAAGGAAAGAAAGAAAGAAAATTAGAAATTTAGGTATTCTATACACTGCCTAGAAATTCTATAGAATGCCGGATCACACAGATTGCCGGTCACACATTTGTAATTTAATTTAATGTTATGCTGATGATTTTGCGGTTTGTTGTCCAACAAATTTGATAGCCTTGAACCGTTTATGATTAAGCCTCTATTTTCAATGAAGTTATTGTGACAAAGTATACAAATGTTACCTACTGATAACATTTGATACAGCTTCAAACTATACAGTAACAAAACTACTAACAACATGTTATTATCTCAATTCAACCGCAAAATAAATGTATAATATAATATTTTTTTGGTTCCGTGCCTGCGATCATAGTTCTAAAAATACTTGACTGTGCCACCAGTGGTATGTCTAATTTGTTATTTATTTATAACCAGCCAAGAACAGGTATTAACTATTTGTATTAATTATAATGTATTTACTACAGAAAGTGTTCATAACCAAGACTCAATTTACATTTTACATTGCTGCGGAATGGAATGGAGGTAAAAGGAAAGATGAGGTGTTATAGGTACCTAACTAACTACCTTTCTATAGTCAAGTGGTTCCTGAGTGGACCACTAAAATTAGGTTTAAAGAACTTCTTGGACCATATTTAAAAATGGTTAAGTAGTGGTTAAAACCGTAAATATTTAAACTGTGGCCTTATAATAAATGCGTTATCAAGGGATATAGCGTAATAAGTTTATCTGGTAGAGATCGCTATAAGCGGCAAGATTTTTGGTGCTAATTTATCTCTAAAAGAATACAGAACTGTTTTCCAATATATTTTTATTATATATATACATGATTATATCAATATATTTTTTTGTTACCTATACAAAGACTGTTGTAATTACTACTTTAACATGCTGTTTATTAGGTACAAGGTACAAAAATATCCATAAGTACAAGTTATTGTAAATGGCCAGGCACAGATAACCCCCAATAGATACCGCATTACGGGATTTTTGTTCGGATCCTAGCTCGCCAAAACTGGCGGAAGGCGCGGGTTGCGGGGACTGGAGCCAATGCGCTATTATTGGCTGTTTCGAGTGACGCCCTAATAATGAACTCTAATAATTGGGCGAAACTAAGGCCGTGCTGCGAAGCGGCGATTTATATAGAACCATTTACGCTAATGCGTGGTGCGCGGTCATCGTCTTTCAAGCGGTATCTATTGGGGGTTATCTGTGTGGCTAGCAAACCCAAAGATAAATACTTTATTGCAAATAGACTTTTTATTTTTACACTTTTACATGTCAAAAATAGAATAGAATAGGTACTGTAAAATAATTTGAAATAAATTCTAGCCGTGGTTGAGGAAATACATGGAACAAAGCGGCGATGTGTGTATACTCTGTGTTTTTTGAACAGGGGGTCACGAATTAGCGAATCATAATGCGAATTCCGCATTTTTCGCTAATTATAATACGTAGGTTACAATTTGGTGCCGGAACCAGGATTGTACATAGTCTTTTTTGGTTTTAGATGTTGTATATATGATTGTATAGACTATTAATATTGTTTTTTGCTATTTCGGTGTGCAGTTTAATTATATTGTTTTTTAATGTTAAGAGCGACAAACAAGCATACGGCCCGCCTGATGGAAAGCGGTAACCGTAGCCTATGGACATCTGCAACACGAGGGGCGTTGTCGACGCGCGTTGTTTTGTGTTTTATAATAATTTAAGGCCTGTATTTATAACAAGATCAAGATCATAGTTCTGAGAGCAGAGATGAGGATATAACTAGTGTGCATCTAAAAAGCGGGGTTGAGAGCGGAAATCGTTATAAAAAGAAGCGTTATTTAAAAACTACCGGTCAAGCGCTAGTCGAACTCGCGCACGAAGGGTTACGTAGGTACATAGTAGTCTGTGGTTACGTACCATTATCTATCACTGCCATCGAGTGTTGAGCAGCAGTACTATTTAAAGCAGCGCCATCTATGACTCATCTGGTAAACGAGCAAAAAATCGCGTTTGTTGTATGGGAGCCCCCTTAAGTATTTATTTTATTCAGTTTTTTAGTATTTGTTGTTATAGCGGCAACAGAAATACATCATCTGTGAAAATTTCAACTATCTATCACGGTTCATGAGATGCAGCCTGGTGACAGAAAGACAGACAACGGAGCCTTAGAGTAGGGTCCGTTTTACCCTTTGGGTACGGAACCCTAATAAAAGAATCTCAATATTGCTCTCAAAACTATTAGTTGTAAATCCATTACGAACAGAAAGATCTTAATGATTGGTTTATAAATACGGGACTAAGAATTAAATGCTCTGTAAGGGCTGTAAGATTGTAAGATGTATAGTAAAAGGAGCATTGAGCATTAAATTTTTGTATTTGCTGTTTTATATTAGTTAATGTTATAAGTCAACGATATTATTATAAGTATGTTACATACGAACACTAATTTAAAATTAAGTTATCGCTATAAAAATTGTATTGATATTTGATTGTCACTTTTATGTGCGTACTTATACAAAACTTTACCTCTGTTCTTAAGGCTGTATACGCGGATCCACTATCTCGCTCGCGCATCGCTGCATTTTTGAAGATATTAAATAAATGAATTTACTTACAAAAAATCTGGCTAAAAACGTTCTTATGACTAACGCTACATATTATATTCTACAAAAATATCATATTAATCCAAACAAGATTTCACAAATATCGGTATCAAAATGTACGGTATCAAAGTTTTTTTTTCATTCGTAACCGTTTTTATGTATGATAACAAGTTTGGATTAATATGCTATTTTTGTTGAACATTTGTAATGTTATTCATGGGACGATAGTTTTGCCAGATTTTCCGTAAGTAAATACAGTTATTCTCTCTTGTTCTCTTGTTTTCATGTGTAGCTGTAAAACGAATTTTCTATTTAATTGTGATTTAAAAATGTATAACTCTGACAAAACACTAACATACTACTCACACACGCATACTTTCGCAGACATACCTCATACAAATATAACTCTACAATTGGTAGCAAAATTATACCTAGAATGGCAATACTTAGTTCTCCGCCTGAAACCATTGATGACTATAATTAATATGCAATATAGCAATAATTATCCTATTAACATTAATACTGTCGCCCACTCGTTGTCTAGCCTTTTGACGAACTACTCGTTTCTGCATAGCTCGGTTCCGTTTCAACTTACGAACATGTACAATTTACGATCCTGTTCAAGTTGCCTAAGTCATAGCTTTTTAGCACCCTATTACTACAGATATAAAATTTGGTCCAATTAATGAATTTGTACTGTCAGAAGTGGACGGTACTGGTATTGCAGATTGTAAATTGATAAGCGATCCTAGACAATGTTCTCAATTCTTAAATTATACTCAAGTTTCGCAAAGCAGTTCTCTTTGTATTATTGCTGTAAATATTCGTAGTATTAATCGTAATTTAGACTTATTTTTGGCTTTCGTAACTAGTATTAATCTGAAAATAGACATTATGGTTTTGACTGAATGTTGGACCAACACTAATAACGTACCTCCTTCTATTGATAATTTTAGCATGGCATATACAAAGAACAACTTAAATCAGAACGATGGAGTGGTTGCCTATGTTCGCGAAGAAATCACTGCTACTTTTTCAGAACCCAGTATTGTAGAAGGAAACTGTTTATTGATCACAATAGGCCAACAATACTCAATAATATGCACGTATAGACCACCATGTTTTAGAAACCCAACTAACTACATAAGCTCTCTTGAAACTGTATTACAAAGCATCTCTACGTACAATGTTGTCCTAACGGGAGATGTTAACATTGATATTTTACCTAGCAATATTACTGGCAATGCACATAGTTACCTTAACTTAATGGCTATGTATGGGCTTATTCAGGGAGTCAATAAACCTACGAGAGTTAGTACATGCATAGACCATTTCATGGTGAAAAGCTGTCATGACTGGAAGACTATTGTATTTGAACAGCTTCTGACAGATCATTCTCCTATTTTGCTTTTTATTAATGAAACTAAAATTGTCAAGAAAAATTTAACATACAATAAAGTTAAAATTAATTATGATCTGCTAAAAGAGCAGCTTTGTAAGGAGAATTGGGTTGATTTATATCGCATAAATAATGTAAATATTGCCATGGAACTCTTTACTACACGTCTCTTGTCATACATTAGAAATGCCAGTCAAACGCTAAAAATACCTAAGAAAAATAGACCCATTAAACCATGGATTACTGCAGGTGTAGTAAAATGTTTGAGAAAAAGAGACAGGATGCATATAAAGATGAAAAAAAATCCCGACAATGAAATACTTAAGAAAAAATATACTAGCTATAGAAATTTGTGTAGCAAAATTATAAAATCTTTGAAAAACCAATACTATCAAATCCAATTAGAAAAAAATAATGGCAACGTCAAGGAAACCTGGCGGATTATTAAAGAAGTTTGTAATTTAAATAAAAGTAAAGCCTCGAATTCAGAACTTTTGAGTATTAAAGATCGTCCCCGAGATTCACTTAATGATGTTAATGTATTTTTTACGACAGTCGGACAAAATTTGGCAGATGTACTATTAATCAAAATGAATGAAACTGAACACAACCTAGCGGTAAAATCGATAGCTAGCAATATCCCTCCTAATTCCATGTCACTGTTCCTGACTGATATTGTCGAAGTGAGAGCAGTTATAAATGGATTGCGCTCAAGTAGTGCACCGGGCTGGGATAAAATTAGCACCAGTACTTTGAAACACGTTATCTCATATATTGTAGACCCTATCACATACCTTTGCAACCTGAGTTTCGAGACTGGCACCTTTCCTAGCATCTGTAAAAAAGCAACTGTGTGTCCAATTTATAAATCTGGCAATAAAACTAATCCCTCTAATTATAGACCTATTTCCCTACTAACAACGCTATCTAAAGTATTTGAAAAATTGTTTAACAAACGCCTGATGAACTTCCTCGAAAAAAATCAAATTCTACACTGGAATCAATATGGGTTTAGGGAAAAGAAATCTACTGAAGATGCAGTTTTAAAACTTACTACTCTTGTGACTAATTACTTGGATAATGGAGAGCGTTGCATAGGAGTGTTTTTAGACTTACAGAAAGCCTTCGATACTGTGTCCATTCCAATTCTCATAAGTAGGCTAGAAAAAGCTGGCATAAGGGGAGTGGCATTGGAATGGCTGGAAGATTACCTAACTAATCGGAAGCAGAATGTGAGGCTCAATGAATATGAGAGTGATATTGAATTCAGCAGATTCGGAGTACCACAGGGTAGTACGTTAGGGCCATCTCTATTTCTCGTATACATCAATGAGCTTAGCAAAACCACCATTCCAGGAATGGAGCTTTTGATGTTTGCTGATGATACAGTACTTCTGTTTCACGATAGGTCTTGGGATTCAGTTGCTGCACTAGCCGAAAAGGGACTTTCTAAAGTCACTTCTTGGCTGGAAGATAGTCTCTTGTCACTTAACATCAGTAAGACAAAATTTTTTTACTAGGTGGTAGGACTTTTCTGCAAAGTTCGTCTAGGTAGGTACCACCGCTTTGCCAGTTATTCTGCCGCCAAGCAGTAGTGTGCAAGCACTACTGTGTTCCGGTTTGAAGGGCATTGTAGCTAGTGAAATTACTGGGCAAATGAGACTTTATGATCTGATCACTCAGTCTAGTAATTTGATTATTAGACTGGGTGATGTCTCAGGATGACGTGCGCAGTGCAGTGTCGCGCGAAACTATTGTTTTAAAGTTCCGGGTGACACTGCAACTGTTATGGGCGGCCGTGTCACTTAACATCAGGTGAACGACTAGCTCGTCACGTCATTCAATCACATAAAAAAAAAAATAAAAAAAAAAAAATAATACATTTGCTTTAGCAAAACAGGGGTGTCAAGTCCCGCTACAGATTTCAACCTTACTATTCATACGTTTCCATGTAACCGTACAGTAAATGATATAAATGCTAACTGCCACTGTAAGTGTAATAAGTTGGCTCGTGTTACAACTATTAAATATTTAGGAGTTACCGTTGATGCAAACCTCAACTGGAACTGCCACACTACCACCCTCTCTGCAAGAATTAGAAAATTAATTTACATATTTAAAAACCTGCGGGCGGTAGCTAATCATAAGCTATTAATACAAACCTACAAAGCATTATGTGAATGCATCATTAACTACTGCATCTGCATCTGGGGAAACGCTGCCAAAACACATCTTATAATGGTAGAAAGAGCTCAACGAGCTGTACTCAAAGTGCTTATGCACCTACCTTATAGACATCCCACAACAGATGTTTATGAAAAAGCGCAGGTACTTACTGTAAGAAAACTTTTTATTTATCAAGCATTGAGAAGATACCATAAAAATATTGTGCCATACTTACCTACTACAAATAAACGCGTTGATCGGTGTCCTGTACCACGTGCCCGAAGTAAATTTGCTCAAAGACACTTTGATGTTGTAGCTCCCCACCTGTACAACAAACTAAACAGTGAATTAAAAATTAAAAAATACTCAAATAATGAAATAAAAAAAGTAATACTCACCTGGCTAAAAAAATTTGATTATGACGATGTAGAAAGTATGTTATCCAAAATGTAAATTTCTACTAATAACACTGCACAATAATAATTTTGAAGAACACAAGCCCAAGCATTGTGGAATACCCGCTGTATTGTCCTGTTCAAAATACGTCATTTATATTTTTTGTCATGTTAGTTTGTGTCCGCAGGACAGGCGGGAGCTTATGATGGGTACCTGCCTTCTTTAACTGCAGGTACCTGCCATGCTCTCTCTGCACTGTATTACGTACCCCCTCGCCCTTCACCATCTCACACCCAAACACCCTAACATATACCCGTACACGCACGCATACAACCTCCCACCCTCCTACCCTCCCTAACACACCCATCCCATACATACTCTCATACACACACAAACACCCTCTCACACCCCCACTCAAATACACGCGCGTACACTTCAATCCTATACAAAACTCACGCATACAATACCTACAACATACATGCACACGGGGTAGTCTATCTATTACAATAATAAAATTGTTACACTAGTTTATATTAATTAGTTTGTATGTAAACTTTATTAATTAATTGTTATTATTGACAACCAAAGTGCCTCATTATAGGAGAAGACGCCGGACCCCGAAACACAGTTCTCAACTAGTTCGGGGACTGGAGGCTTCATTTAAATAATTTTTGTACCTAAAATTATGTCAATAAAAATATTTGATTGATTGATTGATTGATTGATTGATTTAATATCTTAAAAAACGTCGCAATGCGCGAGCGATATAGTGGATATGCGTTACAGCAGCCTTAATGAGCTGATCATAGATTACTCACTGTCTATAAAATCTATATAAATGGGTTCACTGTTCATTTTAATGGAATTCTGTTCGTTGGTAAGCGCATCAGTAGATATAGGCTGGACCAATTTGGGTAATTTTTGTTTTTAAGTATTCGTAACAGTCCGGATTAGGTACATGAGAAATGTTTGACTGACTGGCTTCAATGCAACTGTTTTTATAGTGTTAAGGATTATAATGAATTTTGTACCAATGTTTACTTATAAATTATAAATAATAAAATTGTAATTAGTTATTAAATAACATTTGCACGTCTGCTTGCAGACTAAATACATGAACAAAACTTGCTGTAACATCTACTATACATGTATTTTAGCGAATAAACGTTTTGATTTGATTTGATTTGATTGACATGTGGAAAAAATTGAAAATTTTCAAATTCGGCGTTATTTTTCTATGATCATAAATTGTTTGGACAGGACAGTCATTATTTTTTAATGAGATGGCGTCTGTTACTGTTATAACGCAAATTTCAAAGATTATTATACAGGTAATCACTGCGTTAAAGTTCTAGACATTTATTATATATTTAAGTGGCCATTCAATATAGTCTATGATAGACATTTAAAATTAAGTGCCTGTTTTACTTTGAACATGTAGAAGTGCTTTGCTGTTTTATAATTATAATAAAGTATATCGAAGTTAGTTATATTTAATTGTTATTAATTTGTATTAATTTGGCACAAATATGCATTTTTTAAAATATTTTACGTTTCATTTGACAATCTAGATATTAGAGGTCATATCGTCGCACGTATGACTAAAGGTCCTATCTCATTTTTGTCTGGATAGAGAATTTTGCGTTGATTAACATAGCGGTCCTAACTCAAAACGGCCAAAAAGTGAGATAGGTGTATAAAGTTTAGTCATACGAGCGACGATGTAGGTGTATAAAAATTATCGGCGGAAACTCCTAGCTCCTTCCTAGGTACCTATTATGTCGCTAATTTCATAAATTATACGCTCTCTAAGATGAAATATGTGAGTACAATGTTTTATTGAAGGGCTGATATTCATGAGTCTGTCTCGCTCGCGCATTACATCATTTTTAAAAAAATTAAAAAAAAAATGTATCGGGCTAACATCGGCCCATAAGAATAACATTAAACATAAATAACATAAATGTACAACTAAAATAGGTGTCATCTGTATTCTAAGGGTATCATATTATCCGAACAAGTTTTCATAAGTAAAAACAGGATAGAAAGAATAAACCGCTTCGGAGCAAAATGTACAATACGCAAAATGAGTACGACACTCAAAATTTACATTACGCAAAATGTACAATACGCAGAAGTGCAAATCGCAAAATGAGCAGAACACGCAAAATGTACAAAACTCAAAGGTGGATCCGCGTTCACACACACAAAAGATCTTGACCAACATTTTCTAAACTTTTTGTTTCATGCGTATGAAAACTTGTAGGTAACCTAGAACCTTTAATTAGCTTTTTTTGTCATTGAATATCTGATCTATTATACAAACACACAACAACACACACACCACACACACACACAACACACACACAACACACCACACCACCACCACACAGCCACCATAACCACCACCACCCACCATAACAGCTGTTGAAAATAATGAAATGAATAAATATTTTTGTTTATTTACAGATTTAACCCAGATTTTTCGTAAGTTCAATACATATCATCAAAAAGGCCAAATGCGCGAGCGAAACAGAGGGCTCAGGTAATATGGCCCTTGAAAGTTAGACAAATATAATATATATACCTAGCTATAGTAAATACCTAGAGATGAGCTTATAAATAATTATCTAGTAGCTGTCGAGATTTTTTTTTTCTTGTTATTGATATCGTGTATTTGTTAAGTTTATACAAAGAAGCATGTACCAAACGCTTTACATTCAGAACGTGATTCTAACACTGATTTATTACCAAAAAATACTTCATTTTATGTAAGTTAAATTACCTATAAGGTCAATTTTGACATGTAGGTACATGTACCTACTACCATTCAACGGATATTTTGTTTGTGAAAGTAATTTTTTTAATTAATCCAATGAATGCATATGAATATTAAGCTTACGCCACACGTACCTAGTAACCTACGCATTCTATAGTAATGCAAAACGTTGAAAACATCAGAATTCGAGAAGTTTTATATTTTACCTAAATTAGAGGATATACTCTACGTCCAGTGCGAAGTCAAATAAATAGCGACTCTTGCTCCATCGCAATAAAGTGTAGTTCAGCTCGCACAGAGCTACAAGTGTTTCCGTAAATAGTTGCCTCTCGTTCTATCGCTATATCGCTGCTCTTCTGACGCGTTACTCGTAACGGACCGACCCGTCTAGACGCCCGCGCCCGGTCCAGGGTACTACTTATTGTAGCTTCATACGTAAAGCGGAGAGTGAGACAGTCACAGAATTACAAGAGAGAAGTGCGTAAGTGTACTTACGTATAAAATAATGTATGCATTTTGAGGATTTGTACTAACCAAATGCGGAAAATAGTTTATTAATATTTAAATAAAGTACACATATTTCAGTAGTATTTGTTTTATTTTTGGCCTCTAGATGAATTCACTTGCCTACTGCTCCAATGGACCGGAGAATTCGAAGCTGTTTTCCTTTGTACCTAGCTAGCTGGTAGGTATAGGTATAAAATAAAAGGTAGTCAATTATACCATTTTGCATTATTATCTTGTATTCTATTTTACTCTATATGCTGGTACTTACTATACTACGTCGATAAATCTACTAGTGAACTATTTGTGTCTCATTAGTTTAATTAATGACGGTTGATAGTACTGCAGAAGCCCCCTCCGCACGCTGCGCTCACCGCTTATTCTGCCTGCGCACATAACTTCTGCTACTGCGCAGCGTTTTGCGCCGACTTCACAGCCGCCATTACGTTTAAATCACACTCGGGGTTTTGGCGGGAACGTGAAAAAGTTCACGTCGTTGCATTGTATTATTTCACAAAACTTATGCTTTTTCTAGTGTTAATGTTTAAAGTTAGTGGCATTTTACGCATTAAGTGCTGATATACGAGTAGAAGTGTTGGCAAGTGATATAATGTAGTGAAACGTGGCTTTTCGTGTTGCTTCCAAAATTCCATAGAAGCCTCTAGTAAAGTTGCCACTACTTTACTAGGACATGACTTAGACTGGATTATGACTACCTGACTTAGACTGGACTATGTCTACCCTGACTGACTGTGACTAAGACTTGACTTTACATGAAATATTTCATAATACGATGAAAAACTACAAAACTTGACACTGGCTAAATACACTATGTGTGGAGCCAAAATATAAGAAAAAAAATAAATCACACTCTACTTAGAGTATAGACTAAAAGCAAAGAGAGATCATCAAAACGACATTGTATTTGTACTGCTCACACGTATCGCTACGTCAGTGGCGAAGGAAAGAAACAAACATATAGTAATTAGCTACGCTTGCGAAATGTCACCGTACCATTTTTTCGACTCGAGTCAACTGTTTTTTCTATACAAATCTGTCAAACTCATTCACATGAAAGTGTCCACTTCATATAAAAAAAGTGGTAGGTACGCTTGACAGATAATGATGATGGTGCGTTCTCTATGCTTTTCTTTTAGTCTATTAAAATTTAAAAAAAAAAGTCTATACTCTAAGACACTACGTCACTCGAGGCTAAATAATTTTGGCACACTCTTGCTTTTCATTCCCCCCCCTTGCCCTTTTGGAATAGATGGGATGAAAAAACTAAAAAAAAAAGTTCATGATAAAGTTTGGCCATGATTTAATCATACTTCGGAACAAAATATCGATAATCATCATACAAGTATACAAGTAATACATTCACGATCATCAACACGGTTACTTAAACATAACTTATCAGTAACTTAAATTAGACACAGTTTTAAGTTATTTAAGTAAAATAAACTCAAGTTTGTTTTGATTTGGAATAACTTAGCTTGAACTGATATTTTTTTTGGAATCGGCGAACAAGCGTTTTACGATCAGTTATAGAAGCGTTCATGAAAACCGGCAACTTACAACGTACTTTTTTGTTATTATTATTATTATTTATAATATAATAGGAAGAGTAATGTTTTATTTTAGAAATGTCTATCAGTAATTATTTCAATGGAATCGGAACCGTATTCTGAATGTGATGCGACAAAATATCGCGCGAATTTCGAGTACCTAACTACTCATTTGTTAATATATCCAGCCTTATAACCTAAAGCAATGCAACAAAAAATACAAATGCACCAAATAAATAACAATAGTACCCCCCCTAGTATAAACTTCGAATGTACATCATACGTGGTACCGAGTATATCGTAAAATATTTATACGAAATCCAGCACAGCGGTAACTATACGTAACTAAGGATTTAGGATTTTACACAGCGCCATCTAGCCACAAACTAAGCAAAGCTTGTACTATGGGCACCACAGATAACTGATACAATACTTAGATACTTTTTGTCATACATACATAAAATACAATATTACACCCAGACACAACAAACATCGATGTTCATCACACAAATGTTTGTCCCGGGTGGGAATCGATCCCACAACCTATAGTTCAGAAGGCAGAGCTACTACCAACTGAGCTAACAGGCCAGTCAACATTGGCATTTATATACATATTATATATATTATACTTCGCAAGGACAGGCCTGGATGACAGGTTAAAACGTCGCTTCAAAGTGGGAGCCAAATTCAAATATTGGCCTACACTAGCGCTCAATCTGTTATGTAAGTTAGACGAGATTGGTCGAATACTACAAAGAAAACATGCCCAGCCAGTGTCCTGTGAAAGGTTGTACGAACTACTCAAGGTAAGTGTAATCAAAAAGGCAGCATATTTTACCACAATTAAGTGAATTTTTTGAATACTTCGTTTTGTAACAAAATAATTTATTTTCTATTTGGAAAATTATTGTAATCTTATACCAATGGACAGGACGTCATGGCGGCGTCACCTTGATGGCGTTGATTTTTTTCCAACATTTTGACAAATAAAAATTAGTCAAGGCATATCCTGAGATTTAAATATATGCCAGCATGGAAAAAGGAGGAGAGGAATGCTAATACACCAAGAAAACAGCGTATATTAGAAATGTGGCAAAAACCGGTATAAACCTAGATGGCGCTGCAAAATGAGCGGGCTATAAGTTGAACGGTTTTTTGGCATATTTCTGATCTACGCTGTTTTCTTGGTGTATTGGCATTCCTCTCCTGCTTGTTCCATGATGCCAGTCAATGTTTTGCGATACCAGATATTATATACAATGTACATTCGAAAAAGCTCATACTAGGGGTATGTACAGTTTTGCAAAAGGCATAAAACTTGTAAATGTAACCTTAATATTTAATACAAAGTAAGTACAAAGTAGGAACAAGTATTTGGGAAAGTAAAATTTTGTGTTTACGTAACTAAGAAACTAAATTTGAGGTATTGTATCAACCCGGAGTAACGCAGCTTAAAAATATACCTGTTTCATTCACACTTGTGAATGTTGCCTATATTTGTCTATATTTGTCTCTGTTCTTTGAAGAATTTTTTTCTATGTTAACCGTGGTTGATACAAAACCTATTTAATCCGATATACATATATTTTGTATTACGTAGGTTGTAAAGGTAGCCTGGAAGAAATCGCTTAATGCGATAAGGCCGCCCGCTGTTCTACCATTCTATTGGAAATTTTTATGCGCATTTTTGTTTATTGGTGTTTAATAAATTAGTATTGTATCGTATCAGTGCTCTAAACATATGACTCATTGATAAATTCCACTATTTTTAATTCACTACGTCTTCTTAGAAAAGTATCATTTACAAAATTTACTTTCGAGATTTTTTTTTTTCATTGAAACCACACTACAATTGTAATTCGCTTAAAATTTTCATATATACATTTCACAAGCTAAATATTGGTAAAATATTCTTCAGTCTGGCAACTCAGGAAAATACATTTTTATCAAATGAGCTAAAATCCGAAGATGGCATCTATGCTATAGTGTGATTTCAATCAAAAAGAGTTCAGCACACTTAAAGCACATACAGATATAGGGATTTAGTTTTTAACACATTTTAAACAAAATTTCTAAGTAAATATGATCATATTAAAATCCGACAACTAAGAAAATGCGTTGAATGGTTTGATTAACAAGTTGGTCAGTATTGCTAGTTCCTTTGGCTTAACATTTGGTAGGCGGGTAAATCTGCCCTCATAGTGAAGAACGCAGCAACTAACATTTTTGGCAAAATTGAGTTGGATACATATTCAGAATAAAAAATCTATGTTCTGTTCTTTCTCACGTATCAAAATTCCACCTAAAACCCAAAAACTCAGGAAGTAAGAATGCAGCAACTCGACTACTCGCTACAATTGTTTTCACGTTATTTTTTTAAAACATGTTTTACCTACTTACTGCATTTTTCATACGTATGGCAGAATTGACACTGGATAAAGGTTATAAGCCAAAGAAACTAGCAAAATTCATCAGCTTAGGTGATCACATAACTTGATTGGAACCAATAGGAACACAAAAATATATGGATTCGACAGTTACAATACGCAGTTTATTGTTTTATGCTAAAATGGGAATACGTTTGACAACATCTCACCTGGACCCTAATTCTGTATGCCCAATTTACGATTCCTTGCTTCGAAACCACGCACACACTATGAAATGAGAACGAAACCACGCGAAATGAATGTGGAATTAACTGGGATTGGCGCGATTTGAACTGTCAAAAATCATATGTTCCATTCAGGTGCGTTCCGAAACATCGACCCGTTAAAAGTTACCACCACTTATGCCAATAATAATTATTCAAAATAAAACTAATTTTAATGTAAAGTGAAGGTATTTCTAAAGTTTTTCTGTCAATTTTTAATAATTACCCATGGCTTCGTTATATCACAACATAAATATAAGCCATTCCTTTATTTTATTTTTTTAGTGGTTTTGGGATGAGAAATCCATTAGTTCTAATTCGGAACGCACTCGAGGTATCCAAAACCCGTCATAGATAATTTGTCTTAGATTATACAGAATACAAAAATTGTCGATTCCTTGCTGTGACACGATTTGAACAAGACACGATAACGACGTGGTTTCTGTATCGTGTGGAATCTGTGTTTTCATACAGAATTATGGCCCAGATGGTAAGTGACGAGGTTGTCTAAGGTGGAGCCCGTCCGCCCATGAGATGCCCATTCCCTCTTGACTTGAAAAGACCCAGGTTATACCCAGGAGGAAATACTGTTGCTGGAAGAGCATTCCATTCCTTGGCCAATTGGTCTATGAATGACACAGCAAAACGCTTAGTGCATAGTTACTATTGAAATTTTCAAATTCAGAATGAATTTTCTTCTGTTGCATTGCAATCAAAGTTCTATGATCACCCCGCAGAATTTACGGTCTTCAATTAGCTTTTGACAGAATGCATTCAACTTGACAGCTGTCAAACGCATTCTCTCATTGACCGGACTATAATAAAATTATTATACATAACAAGGTAATAAAAGTATGTATATTATGTGGAAATTTGAGACATGATTATGAAAATGTTTCGAGTTTTCTGATCTATTTACATTATTATGAGCTACACAACTGAAAATGTCACATGATTATTTACTTTTACTACAAAATCTGAATAAATTCGAGTTTTTTTTTTACATTTTAAGGAAAAATTGGATTGGATACCTATATTCGAGTTTAAAAATATAGTAATCTTGAATTACACAATTAAGTAACTATATAAGCTTGAGCGTTGTACATACTATCTGAGTTTGAATTGGTATATTATCCCGAAAGGGGGTAAATCTACTCCCCCAACGTAGACAATGTTTCTTCTACAACTTGTCTAAATTAATAGTTTTTCATTGAAGAAATGCCATGTAAAGTTTAACGTTCGAAGATAGCCCTAGTGCAGCTGGGTGGTTGAACTTCGTCCTTGACCAAATGCACTTAAATGAGTTCAACGACCTGTGTTTAGAAATGAATTTATAGTATCTTGTTAACTCTCGTAGCGATCGCACGTGCAATTTTGTGAGTGGATTTATTTTTTAATATGGAGGTTTGGAAACACGCAGTTTCAAGTAAGGCTCTCACAAATTGTGGGCTATCATGGTCCCAGTCCCCCCTTTCGGGATAACATACCAATTCAAACTCACCTTGTACATATACAGCATACATGATTAGAATATTATGTTCTGTCAAAGTTGTATAAAATATTACATTACATATTAACATAGCCGTTTCAAAAGAAATATATATATATATATGTTTACTACATAGTTTATTTTAAAGCCGGTACAAATGTAGTATATTTTTCACGAATAAAAATATGATTACGATATTTATTGAATTTTTCGAATACTAAATCACATAATTATATTGTTACTGGTACCATAATATTAATTAGCTTACCAAAATGGGCTATTTATAACCCCCAATAGGGCACATTACGTGACGTTATGTGCAGTTGGGTCGCATAATGTGCCCCAGTGGGGCATGATGGCATATTATGACCCCTAGGGTTAGCACGGCCGGTAGACAAAACTGTCTTTCCCCTGTTTTACTCCAAGCAAGTATGAAGAAAGTGACGTAAAACGGGGAAAGACAATTTTGTCTACCGTCCATGCTAACCCAGCTGGTTAGCACGGACAGTAGACAAAATTGTCTTGCCTCGTTTTATGTCACTTTCTACATACTTGCTTACTTGTCAAGTGGAGTAAACCAGGGGAAAGACAATTTTGTCTACCGTCCATGCTAACCGGGTTCTTGACTCTACAATACTTGCAGGATATTTAAACCTCGGGTTAAATAATAGCCACCATTTCAAATACTTTGGGGTTGAAAACGCCCACAGATTAAAATTTATCAATGTACAATCTACTTATTACAGGCTATTCACGACCCCCTATTAAGGGTTAAAATAATCCAAAAAAGGGTGATTTCGAGATACTTAAAACTAAGTAATTGTTCCAGCGAGTCCACTTAATTTTAGTTTCACTAAAAAACTTGGAATATTTTATTTTTATTATTCAGGCATCACATGTTCGCACCATATTTAGCACATAGTTTGTAAACACGCATTGTATTATTTTTCATGTTTTACGCATCCCGCATTCATGACTCCGACATCCAAAGTGGTCATAGGTCTACACCTAAATTAGACCGTCAGCGTATTGCAATAAGATTCGATTTTGGATTGATTTACAATGACACTTCCAACTTTAAAACACATCTTGACACTTTAAAAAAAAATGCTGCATCATTTTGGGAAGATGCTTTTAATATTTAAGTACAATATTAAGTACTTCAAATAACAATTCCACACTTTTCTAGTGAACACTTTTATAAAACTTGATTTTTTTTTGTTTACTTTTCTTGATGTCACTTTTAGTTTGGACCGAGAAAAAAACACAAGCTAACACTGTTATTTTATCCGAATAAGTTTTTCAAGTCATGCTCGTAAAGGGCTATGACCAGCATTATTCCGATACCGGTCGCAAGCCCCATCAGCTGCAGGAAACATTGGCACAGTGTACCCTCCTTGCTGTGAGAAGTGCTTAGTTCCGGCATCTGTGGATAGAATTAGAAACATTATTAAAGATATTTTAAACGAATGACGATCCTAGATATCATTGGTTTAGCGACAAATGGCAATAAGCAAATTTCGCCTTAGTTTTTCAGTCTATTGCAATTTGTCGCAAAGCTATTATTGGCAAAAGAACGCAAAGCGCGCAGCGGGCGCGCAACCCCCCCCCCCCCCCCCCCCCCCCCCCCCTTGGCGCAGACAGTCCAGTACCAAGCGCGGTAATTAGCCAATATACCAGCAACATATAGGTGCATGGAATTCATCATTTAAAGGAAAGCGCACAAAAACTGGTCTTGCATCGTATACTTATGTGTTTTACCACCATATCCCTAAATTTCCCTCTTGGACTACTGTATTGATTTGCTCAGGGTGGCGTGCGCAGAGCGCAGTGTCACGCGAAACTTTAATTTAGAATTCCGAGTGACACTGCAATCTGTTATGGGCGGCCGCGACGCTTAAAACCAGGTGAACGACAAGCTTGTCACAACATTCAATTACATAAAAAAAAAAAAAAAAGCCATTGCTGCGCGGTGTCACGAAAGTGTAAGACTTACCATGTCAACAAGTGCAATGTATAGGAAAGTGCCGGCAGCGACCGCAAAGAGCCAGCGAGTGGCGGAGGGCGCATGTCCCAACAACACTCCGCAGACCATGCCCGCCAAACATAACACCGAAGACAGGACGTTATAGCACACGGCGCGCTTCACCGACATACCCGCTTTTAGTAACACAGCGAAGTCACCTGGAATATAAAAACTATGTTAAATAATGTGAGCAAGTCTTTTTTGGTCTACAATAGTGTTGCCGATCGATTGTCGACTATCGATAGCCAATCGAAACTATTCATAGTATCGATACTGTCGATAGGATATAAATGTAGATAAACTATACACTAACCAATAATAGGTAGTACCTACTGGTTCAATCCATAGAGTATAAACTAAAAGCATAAAGAGAACTTCATTATCTGTCAAGCGTACCACTTTTTTGAACACTTTTTATATGAAGTGGACACTTTGTATGAATGAGTCTGACAGATTTGTATAGAAAAAACAGTTGACTCGAGTAGAAAAAATGGTACGGTGACTTTTTGCAAGCGTAGCTAATTACTATATGTTTGTTTCTTTCCTTCGCCACTGACGTAGCGATACGTGTGAGCAGTACAAATATAATATCGTTTTGATTGATCTCTCTATGCTTTTAGTCTATACTCTAAGGTTCAATCAATTCTTTAGATGGGCATATGATTGAAATTTGATATAATGACACAGAACAAATAATAGTAAGTAAAACTACTACTGTTTTAATGAACAATGTTTTAAATGAGAATTTAAATAAGGCTTTGTTTGTTTACAGATTCTGCCAGCCGTCTTGACCACCTTTGACAAACCTTTTTCAATGAACTTTGTATTTAGGGCAAACCTACTAATATTAATAATCTGTTGTTTACAATAGCTATTTTGAAATACAACTTTAGTAACAAAATACATTCTCTTTATTTCTCATTAATCTTACTTTACATTCTGGAATAACGTTACGGCAATAAATTAATTAGCTTAGGTTAGGACGGAATAATTTCGTGGTTGACCACATCTTACCTGGTGATAAGTGACGATGCGGCTTACGATAAACATGCTTACCTATAGAAGATAACTAATCACTCCCAACTTAAAGTCACTCAGGGAAAAAAGATCCCAGTTAAACGCTTTAGTGCGCATAATAATATTATATAGGTATTATTTTTCTTTATGTGCATAATATATGGAATATCAACCATTTAGTGACGTTCAACCGCTATTAGTCAACCATAAAATGATGATGGAAATGATGTACCAACCAAATTATTAGGCTCTATTATTTATTTCTTGAACTAGCTGGGCCATACAGTCATGACGCAAAAGAAGTCGGTTCTATTTATCAGGTTAGCATGGACAGTAGACAAAATTGTCTTTCCCCGTTTTACGTCACTTTCTTCGTACTTGCTTCGAGTAAAACAGGGGAAAGACAGTTTGTCTACGTGCTAAGCCTACTGGGGTACCTAGTATTTTTTCCTCTGGACAGCGAAGATAATTGAGCTTTCCATCATCCCCCCACAAATTAGAGAAAATTAGCTTTGTTTATTTTAGGTGCCAGACTTTTATTTAAAATTAAAACTCTGTTCAGTGAAGTATCGATATCGATAAAATAGCGTCTCATGACTATTTTTCAAAAATAGGTACGAAAATAATACACTGATGATCCCTCTGGTTACTCTGTGAAGAATACCTTCGAAAACAAAACACTCGCGAAAGGATGCGCGCGCATCGACGACACTACCTTCCAAGGAGGTTACGCAAAGCAATGCAAGGAGGCGCGCGGGGAAGCAGGGCACACCACCCATCCCGCGGCACTCGGCAGAGCTACCGACGATTCATGGCGCCAGAAGCATTTGTTCTCTTTCAGATAGGACCATCGATACTATCAATAGTTTTGTTGCTTGTGTTGAATAAACTATCGATGGTATTGTTTTTTTTTTATTAAAGGTTCACATAACTGGCTGTATCGCCTTACAATAAACAATGTAATAATTAAAAAATAGCACTGGCAAATAACCTACTCGATGTGAACACAACATGCATTCTATTAAAGTTCTCGTAAATAAAAGAACTATCGATAGTATCGATTATTTAAGTCTATCGATTGTTTTGTGTTTCATTTGTACAAGTCATTACACAAAACTATCGATAGATCTAATCTAACTAAGCGATACTATCGATAGTATTGCACTCATTCAATAGTATTGCCTAGTTTTGAGCTATCGATAGGGTCGATAGGCCTATCGATAGTATGGCTTTTTTAGATGAAAACAATCGATAGTGGTATAGTGATTGTGTGAGTGGTGGAGATAGTGATTATGGTAAACCCTCCTATTAAGCGTCCAAAGTGTCGTTTTATGGGGAGGCCTATGTTCAGGAGTGGACGTCTTCAGCAGTTGTCTATCCAGCCATTGAACTCACCCAATTCGTGAGGAAGCTCGTGGCAAAGCACAGCGATGGCTGTGGAGAAACCGCCTGCGATGTTGGAAGCGAACGCTGCTCCTGGAAAAAGGTAAAAGAAAACACATTTTTTTAATACCGTAGGCTGCGTACTTACTACCAGGTGAGACAATACATTCTGATACATTCTGGTTCCAGTAACATTTGACTTTAAACATAAGTATTACTTAACTTTAAATAAATAGATCCATACATACAACACATGTACATTCACTACAGCTTCGAAACATTGTAAAGTATTTAACTACACAGTTATTGTGCTGAAACACTTGCTACTAACAACAGTTAGTTAATACAACCCTACCGGAAATGCGATGATCGTGCGAAGAGCATGTTAGATTTTATAGCACTATCACTAGCCATGCTCATGCTCATATGTACGTACATAACTCAAACAAATCTTTTCGAGCCCTGTGGACGTAGGCCCAAGATCGAAACCACGTCGTAGTGCTATGTATTCTGTGCCATGAAAGTGAGAGGTTTGTATTAGGTACGCATCGTTTTGTGTAGGACCACGTACAAACGTAGAATGTAGCACAAAATGCGTACTGCGCACCTACTCGCGCTATCTTCAGGGTTCAAAAAGATTCGTGTGAGCTGTATGCAAGTTGTGTTTAGACGGGCTTGCGGAAGTTCTTGCCGGCATATTTGGCGGCGCCTCCAAGTTCCTCTTCAATGCGTATATCAATTATATTACAATGGTTAAACGCTATGGTCTAACGTATATATTATTCATGAGAACATAGTTTAGCCAAATTTTCCATAAGTAAATTCAGTTATACGGGGTTACAGGAAAAATTGTGCTAGATCCGTTAAGGGCGTGGCGTACCCATCATTTCTGACTTATTTCACTATGAAAAACCCTAGCCTAAACGTAACCCTTTTCGCGATATTCGACTTTTAATTTTTTTATTGAAAATAATATAATACCTTAAAAAATGTCGCAATGCGCGAGCGAGATAGTGGATCTGCGTAAACAGCAGCCTTAATTCAAAAGAGTTAATAATAATAATAAATAATAAATTAGTGGACATTTCACACAGCGCCATCTAGTCCCAAACTAAGCAAAGCTTGTACTATGGGCAGCAGATAACTGATAGAATACATAGATACTTTTTGTTTGTAAATACATACATAGAATACAATATAACACCCAGACACAGAACAAACACCTATGTTCATCACACAAATATTTGTCCTGGGTAGGAATCGAACCCACAACCTACAGTTCAGAAGGCAGGACTACCACCAACTGAGCTATCAGGCCAGTCAGAGTTAGGCTTAGACATTCTGGCTGATAAGTTGCTGTAAAGCCGTGTGGTCCCGGCGGTGTGACAATATGACCACCAAATCTCTTCCCGTGGGTGCCGTAAGAGCCGGCTAAGAGAATATCCAGAGTGTGCGCTTCACAATTTTACGGCACCGGGTTCGATCCTCGGCCCCGCACCAATGGTTTATCTAGTAAGTTATGTGCAGTTTGCGATGCCATCGTTCCGTGCCTCGGAGAGCACGTTAAGCTGTCGGTCCCGATTGTCATAAGAACATCTATGGCAATCGTTACGGGTAGTCAGACGCCTGATAGAATCTGACGCCTGATCTAACCATCCCTGTTACTGGTTCCTTATGGGTTGCGAGGTCAGATGGCAGTCGCTCGTGTAATTCTGATAGCTCGCCGCTACAGGTTAGATTGGAAGCCGACCCCAATATCAAATGGGAAAAGGCAAAGACGATGATGATGGGCAGCAGCATTCTCCTCGGTACATTAAAATCTTCTGCGATCACCAAGCCGCCTGCCAAGCGTAGTGATTATGACAAACCCCCTATGATAAGCGTCCAAAGTGGTGTTTTATGGGGGAGGCCTGTGTTCAGCAGTGGACGTCTTCCGGCTGTTGCTGTGTGATGAAACTTACCTATAGCCATGCCGTCGGTGAAGTTGTGGAGTCCATCGCCCATGATGACCATCCAAGCGACGGATGCTATGGAAGATGGCGGAGCGTGGACGTGGCCGTGGGCGTGAGAATGGCCATGATGAGCACGGGAATGCTCCCTGGAACACACCGTCGTTTATTATACCAAGGAATGACAGACGCACGACACCCGTACCGTTTTACGCCTGGATTATTCCTACGCTGACTTCGGTTGCATACTATTTTATATTTTTGTTTAGTATTCCTATTGATCCAAAGGTTTTTTGTTTATTTTAAACGAGAAAACCATCTTTGTAGACATTCGTGACGATATAATGCGTTGAAGTATCAGTGCAGTTAAATTAAATAGTTTTTATGTTACATACAATAGAAACAAAAACATCGCATGATTTAAATAAGAGGAAATAGTAGTTTTAGGTTTTTTACGTCATCATCACCAACAGCCTAAAAGACGTCTATTGCCGAACATAGGCCTCCCGACAGAGCGCCACTTTGAGCAGCTGCTCACCTCCTGCGTCCATCGGCTCCCCGCGGCTTTCACCAGATCGTGATGATGATGACGACTAAGCCAGGGATTAGCAAAAACTCACCTCAGTATAATCGTATAGCTATCACCATCCTTCAGATCCTTAACTCCGTCTTCTTTATGGTTGATATTGTTCATCTCAACAACCGCCGGATTCTCTCCTTTCAGAAGCCAATCCTTGACCGTCGGCTCATTCTCCTTCTGCTCAGGGTTGAGAGCGTTCGAAGACACAACGCTCACAGAGTTAGAATTGTTATGGTTCTTGGTTGCTTTAGGGCTGGGAGGTATCTGACCATCTCTCATGTGATGGTCGTCGTGTGTGTCCGTATCAATCTCGTCATAGCAGTACGGGTATTCGGAATATTTGTGCTTACAAGTTTTGGCTGTAGGGTCGTTTTTCTCTTCGCGTTTGAAGATCTTCATCAGAGCGTTCGACGTGGAATTTGTAGCTGGTTTAGTCCCACTAGAACAGCCTCCAACAGTCTCGTCTTTTAACACCCTGACACGGGGAGGGAGCTTATCATCTTCTAGCTTTTGCCTGCGCTTTCTCCATTCAACGACAACTGTTAGACCCTTTTCTGTGAAGTAGAAGAACACTACGCCGAGCATAGCAGCCAGCCCTTTCCACATACCATCGTCATGAGATACCTTTTCCACGACACCAGTTCCATCATGGTCATGCTCCATTGGACTCATCGCGTGAGGCATCAGATGCAATAACGCATCTCCACATAAAGTGCCGACAGCTAACGCAACCAAGTACTGAAGCAGATGGTTGTAGTAAGTTTTGTGCATGATTGGAATCACGGCTACTCCGAGAAGACCACACGCACTGATCACTGTTATGCTTAATGAAGAGTACAACCACACAGCGTACATGTCCTTGGAATATGCGTTCTCTCTCTTAAAATCCAACCTGGAGTCTTTGTTATTATTGGGTATTTTTGATTCTACGACGCATCGAGATGTTTCCGTGCTTGTGTTGGAAAGTTTTTGATATAGGAGTATGGGGCAGACGCTCACGAGGGTGTCTTCTGATATGACTACATCTGAGTCATGATCGTGTGAGTGATCGTGATGATCGTGCTCGTGTTCGTGTGGTTTTAACCTAGTGTTGACCGTTGTGATTAAGTCTTTACTGTTTAGACACTGAAATGAAACAGTTATATAAATCAAAATATGTTTTTTATAATAACACCATCTCCATTTCACCATCGGACGGACGGACGGCGGTTTGACTCGACATTTATAATCCGAGCAGCGAAGGAATGGAACACTTTACCAGCGTCTTTGTTTCCCGATAAGTACAATCTGGAGCTCTTCAAGTCGCGAGTGATATCTTCTAGGCAAGCATGTACCATCGTAGACCGCATTGTCACTTTCCATCAGGTGAGATTGTGGTCAAATGCGGGCCTATTTACTTATAAAAAAATGTGGAAAATGCTTTAGTATTCCTTGAATATAAAGAATAGGGAAATACAATACCTTCGTTCATCAACATCTAAGACAGAAGAAGCAAATACTTTGCAAATATGCGGGTTCTATTTTCATCACAGGCTGAATCAGTTACCGGTTGGGCAGCGTGCGGCCGATATCAGCAAATAAGACAATTAAATTCCAAGAAAACTAAAGTAATCCAGGAACCAGCCGTCTACTGATTGGAGCCTGTTTACTATGAAGTATTCAAAACCACCCGTGTGGTCTCGGTTTGCGAATAGGACCACCTCATCTCTTCCCGTGGGTGCCGTAAGTAAGAGCCGGCTTAAGGAATATCCAAAGAATAGGCAGCAGCATTTTCCTCAGTACATTAAATTCTTCTGCGATCACCAAGCGTGCCAAGCGTGGTGATTATGACAAACCCCCCCTAAGATACGCGTGCAAAGTGGCGTTTTATAGAGGAGACCTGTGTTCAGCAGTGGACGTCTTCCGGCCGATTCAAAACAAACAAGATTTGAAAGACGTACAAGAGAAAATATAACTTACATTGACTTGCTTCTCCGAGTCATCGTTTTCATAAAAAACTCCCTCTGCAGTTTCAGTCTTCTGACCACCTTCTACCAACCTATCAAGGTCCAACGCCTTCAGCATTCTGTTGAACCCTTCTAAATCCATTGTCTTATTATCTTTACCGTACAATCTAAAAATTTGACCCACATACGTGTCAGGGTCTACATTCTTGAGCCCTCTCTTCAGTCTCTCTATACTTCTAATCTTTTGCGGTTTGTGATGGTATCTCGCTCTGGAATCGTGTTTTCTCTTTTCGTCCAAGTCTATCGTCATGTGATTCTCCTGTGATTTAGCTTCTTGCGTGAGAGCATCTTCTGTGTTCAGGTTTACGTGTGATCCGCAGACGTGGGCTGCGCATAGCAAGCAGAACATGCAAACGGTTACTAAGTGGTGTGACATTTTTATTCTTATTTCTAAGATAGGCTTATGTTTAAAGTTTTTAGTCCATTGGTTGTTGATTCTTGATTGGTGTTCGATTGATCTGTAGACAAAAGAAAGTATTCGTTAATGCAGGTCTTAATTAGCATATTTAAATGTGTTACATAATGACCCTGTTTTGGTATAGCAATATTGCTCGGTGCGAATCGATCTAATCTATATTTAATTTGTCCGAAAGGAATTCGTCTAACGTATAGTAACAGTCAGTCAGTAGTGCATTTTTTTTGAGCTACGGCGAATTATTTCCCTCTTCTATTTCTTTTAGATGCAGTGGTAGTTTATTAAATATTTTCATGGCCATTGTATGCGGGACTATGCATTGCTAATTTTGATGTGGGTATAACTAAATCGTACTTGTAGTCTGACCTTAGTTCATAGTCCCGATTGCAATCAGCCAGTTTTTTGAAATGCATTTTGCAATAGATACAGCAATATTTACTAGTGGCTCTGTGAGGTGTTGTAGACTGTAGATCTCTCGAGTCTGGATATTTTTTACGTTTTAAACCCCCATGGCTCCATCATTTTGAAAAAAATCCAAGAACTGAATGGACTAACAAAATCCATATAATTATCGAATCTGGTTCACAAAACTTAACGGGAATCGGTTGAGAAATTAACCTGTAGCGGAGAACAGCCGGACATCCGCCAGCGGCCCGCGCGGTGACGCTGTAAAGGTCGGCAAAGACCAACAGCATTGTCCCATTAAAAAAAAACATCCACCGGCGGACATACAAAATCTTTTTTGATCAAGCTGAAACCGGGACGCTTCTCTCATTTCGTTCGTTCGGTCAATAAAAGCGATAGGTACTCTTCAAGAACATCCTTTTTGAACAAGGCTGAGTTGTTGCCTTGTATCGATTACCTCCTTAGTCATTACTGACTTAACAAAGTACAAGTACCAGGTCCCCTGGAGGAATCACTCAATGTACTTCATCGCAAAGGGCGTTGTAGATAACTACGTGATGGGAATGACAATAAGGACGAGGACTGCATAGCAACTTGCAAGCTGCTTTCCTTGTTGATTTTTTAAGGCTGCGTTCTTAGGCTGACCCCACATTGGGAGGTAGCGATCCTCGAGCGACTTCGCGCGATATCGCGGCGACACACGCCGCGATGGTAAAATGTCGCGGCGATCACGCGGCGATATCGCTACCGCCCAATGTGCGGACAGCCTTAAGAGGAGCGTCCAGGGGGCGTACCGTGAGCTCTTAGCGCGATTCAAAACTGAGCCTATATTGGATCGCTTTGTTTTTTCTGTATGGAGATTTTTACAAGCGAGCCAGTATAGGCTCTGTTTTGAATCGCGCTAAAAGCTCACGGTACGCCCCCTGGTATTTGAAAATGTTATTGCCATCGCTCTGCTATATATGCACGTCTGATAGAGAGAGACAATGGATGCCGTGTGATTTATCGTTTCGGGGGATGATTCTCACCCACTATTATATAACCTATTTTAATCATAGTGAAGATCCCGTAAGGAGAGCATAGTTTTGCACTATGCAGATAACATGTAAAAATCGCTTAAAAAAAATAGATTTAGGTCATTTTACGTTTGACTGTATTATGTATACTCTAAGGCTTAAATAAAATGCTAGTTTTTTTGATAGAAAATATTTTATTACATTGGTAAGACTGTAGACTACTGTAGAGGTTCTAAACATTTTCAAGGGAACATTTCTGCCGCCATCATTTCCTTTCATTCTTTTTTGTTTTCTCGAACGCGAATGCTCTTTTTTTTTTTATGCGATTGAATGGCGTGACGAGCTAGTCGTTCACCAGATGTTAAGCGACACGGCCGCCCATAACAGTTGCAGTGTCACTCGGAACTTTAAAACAATAAAGTTTCGCGTGACACTGCACTGCGCACGTCATCCGGAGACATCACACAGTCTAGTAATCATATTACTAGACTGAGTGATCAGATCATAAAGCCTCATTTGCCCAGTAATTTCACTAGCTACAATGCCCTTCAAACCGGAACACAGTAGTGCTTGCACACTACTGCAGCAGAATAACTGGCAAAGCGGTGGTACCTACCTAGACGAACTTTGCAGGAAAGTCCTACCACCTAGTAAGTTTCTTCTCCTTGCGTTTGTGCAATTTTATTGTGATCTTTTGTAAACTGGTTGGTTATTGTTATTAGTGTTTATTTTGTTGTTGTTACGTTTTTTTGTTAAGTTTGATTAACTTCTTCCCGAAAATTGTTCGCAAAATAGATCGACTTCAAGGACCTTATGTCAAGAAAAAAAAAAAAAATAAAAAAAAAATAAGAACAAAAAATCTGTCGCCTGTCAAAAAGCGGCCGCGGAAATCTTCCGAGTGCCACGGAAAAACTCGTGGTATTGAATGTTTACAAAGAGAGACATACAAGAAGTAGCCTGAGGGCGAATATTGGTCACTAACAGACTGTGCAAACAAAACGGCATAATCAAAATATAAACAAAAATATTATTCAAAAGGGAAAAATGCTTTGTGCAACTGGCATGTAACTTTGACAGTGACTTATCGTGACATTTCTTTGTTTACATAAAATATCTAAGATTATGGAATAGGGTTTAGTTTACTAGTTTTTATTATTGTAGTTAGTTTAAAGAATAAAGGCACATTGCCCGTTAAAAAATATATTTAAATGGCGTTTTCATCAATAAAATTGTTTACGTTGAATAGCCATATGATTGAACAGCTGTAGCACTGTTTGTAAACACATATCATTTCGCCGAAATGGATTTGTTGCGGTAAAATTATGAAGGTCTAAAGGTGACATCATTTTTACCAATTAGGTATATTTTCTTGTCATACATTTTAATATCCAATAAATATTACCTTGAAAAAATATAAATACATAGCATACCCAACGATCACATACACAGATCCTGGACCCAAACTAGGATTCCCTGTATCTAGGGATCCAGGAACTACGAGGACCATGCTCCCACAACACCCACACACAGAACAAGTATTTGCGGTTTTTTTCCTGTGCACAAATACTAGCTACTATAGCTCTTAGAACTAGCAAGTTGAAGTGGCAATGGGCAGGCCACATCGCTCGTAGAACTGACAACCGATGGGGAAGAAAGGTTCTCGAGTGGCGACCACGAACCGGAAGACGCAGCGTAGCCCCCCCCACTAGGTGACCCGACGATCTGGTGAAAACCACGGGGAGCCGATGGATGCAGGAGGCTAACAGCCACTCTCTGGGGGAGGCCTATGTTCAGCAGTGGACGTCTTCAGGCTGTTGATGATGATGGTGAATATTAGTCCTGTCGCGGGAATCAAACCCGCTATGACGATTTAAAAATAGACGCAACAAACTAAATGCTAACTTTGTTGCATAACCTATTGGCTTAATTAAGACATTCACAAACGAAAATAGACAAAACGTCAATAACATAGGTCATAGACAATAAATTTGAGCAATCACAAACTAGTCTCCTCCACTTGGGCCTAGGCTATATCTATGACGGACGGCCTATATTCACTGATGCCTACAACATAATAGCGTAATTACCTTTTTACGTGATTGGTGGTTTTAGTGACCTCGCGCCATATTTAGTAGACAGACGAGTGGTCACGTTTGGTAGCGTGATGGCTTCACTTGGGACTTAAGGTACGCTTGGTATGTCTATGTTGAATAAGTCATTGATTGAAAATTGTTATGTGTACCTATACAATAGTACATTATGATACAAGTGTGTAATGATCAATGCACACGCATGTCATACGACGTTTTCATCACAGTTGCGAGGAAAAACAGAGTTGTATTGTTAATTAACTTTGTGAAAAAACGTCGCGCAGGCTTCTTATTTTCACGCGCCGTCAGAGAAAAACTGCAGGATCTATGTATGTGATCGTTGAGCGTTATTATTATTATTTAAAAAAAAAAAACAATCTATTTCATCCAATATCAATACAAAATAGACGTGAAAACTTACAATTTGTTGTCTGAAATGTTCATTGAATACTAAAAAGCAACACCTTAGCACACCAAATTAAAAAAAAGACAATACAGAAAAAAACATTACGAATAGCTTGGTACAATTGGCAGCCTTATCAATAATTCTGTCTCGTCTATAACATCTATAACAATAACAATATTATAAAGAGGGAAGATTTGATTGTTTGTTTGTTTGCTTGCACTGAATAGGCTCCGAAACTACTGAATCGATTTGAAAAATTCTTTCACTGTTGGGAAGCTACACTATCCCCGGATCTCATAGGCTATATTCTATATTAAAAAAAAATTAGGGATCCTTACTAAAACTCCAATAATGTAACTCACGGTGTGAAAAGATTACCTAAAATATTCTTTACAACGCGTGCGCTGCGTAAACTATTATACCCGTGCGAAGCCGGGGCGAGCCGCTAGTTCTTTAATAAAGTGGTAAACAAACATACGCCTGTTTGATCTAAGTGCAACAACCCAGCCGGACACGCCTCGTTGGTCGCGTCCAATCGATTCGTTCCACTTCTCTATAGATAGCATAGAATAAATAATAGTACTACGTATAGATAGCCTATAGCTTTATTACTTGGAAGTCTTTAATCTGTTTAACTTATACGCCTGGTTTTTGATCCAACGTTGCCAGAACTTGTTTAATTCAATCACAACAATTTTTGGAATTTTTGGTATGAAAATAGAATAGTACATTATGTTATAAGTGTGCAAAGTTGATCATTGCACTCGAGGCGGTAATATGCGCGCTAGGGGAGCCGAGAGTGTAATGATTAATACACACGCATGTCATACGACGTTTTTCATCACACTTGCGAGGAAAAAACAGAGTTGTACGTATAACTTGCAGTGAAATACATACTTAACTGAATCGTGCGGCAATGTAAAGTAAAAAGCACGCGTTGGAAATTTCTTGGATTATGATCCTAAAAGCGGTGGGATAAGAGCCACTTTACGAGCAACTGTGACGAAAAGTCACTTTTCAGACTCAACTAATAGTCAAAAGAAAGAAAACTAACTACAACTTACAACTTCACCTTTTTATTTATGACTTCTGTGGGGTTGAACTACAGCTTTAATAGTAATGTTAGTTCGTGGATGGTATTCACGACTTACGACTGTTAGCTGTCAGTGTCAAGTCGTGAATAACATCCACGACTTGACACTGACAGCTAACAGATGTCAAAACATGAAATAATGTAGCCACACCTAGACCAATAAATGCTGGCTACAATGTGCATCAATTACTCAATATCTCAATTTATTATGCTTTTATTTACAGTTCGATGTTCGGTGAGAGCGATGGTAGAATGTGCGCTTCACAATCTTCGGCACTGGATTCGATCCTCGGCCCTGCACCAATGACTTATCTAGTAAGTTATGTGCAGTTTTCGATGCCAGCGCTTCGTGCCTCGCCGTCGGTCCCGGTCATCCTAAGAACATCTAAGCAATCGTTACGGGTAGTCAGACGTCTGATAGAATCTGACGCCTGGTCTAACCATTCCTGTTACTGGTTCTTTAGGGTTGCGAGGTCAGATGGCAGTCGCTCGTGTAACTCTGGTAGCTCGCCGCTACAAGTTAGATTGGGAGCCAACTCCAATAACAAATGGGGAAAAGGCAAAGAGGATGATGACTCGATATTTAAATACACTCGCATTATACTGCGGCCACACTACCGTGATATGCCAATAATTATAGCCATAAATCATGGCTACAATATTTTTGTCTTATTACTGGCATATCACGATAGTGTGGCCGCAGTATTAAAGGTACTGGTTCATCGTACGGTATGTCAAGGTGTATGAAATCAAATTAACACGTTTGTCACTGACACATACGGTCCAGTAGGTAAGTAGGTATGTAGATCACTTTCTCGAACTAAGGCAAAGAATACTTGACTCTATCAGCCTCGTGGCGTGGTGGTTGAGCGTGTCGGCTCACAACCCGGAGGGTGTGGGTTCAAAATCGCGACGGGACAAGTCCAAATAGAAAAAAGCGTAAGTACTAATTCTGTGTCAAGGCGTTGTGGGAGCTTGGTCCTCGTTGCTGAGTCCCTAGACACAGGGAATCCTACTTAGAGTCCAGGATCTATGTATGCGATCGTTGGGCGTTTTTCAAACATACGTTAGCCCTAAACTGAATCGCTACAGTACAATATTTTTAATTTCGCGAGAGGTGATAGTACAGCTCGTGACTTTGTCCATAACTAATCACAAAAACATGTCACCTTACTTCACATTGCATTGTGTAAGCATCGTTCGTCGTTCGCTTCGATATGGGAAGAGCGACGCACGGTTCGAGCTAGTACAACTTAGTACAGCCTTCGATACATTTTCCTGCACCTCTACTAAAAACATATACACCGTGGAATTGAATTCGATATTTTCCTGAAATGTACTACTCAGTCCATGCTATAGAACAACATTACAACGTTAAATTAAAAAATAAAATGAATACCTCAAAAAATAATGCGCCGTTAGCCGAAATGTCTATTTCACACTACATGTTGCGGGCAAAAGTTTTGTAAGTAGCTAAAACACCTGCACCGCTCTTCCGCTGTTCCGGAGTGCCAAAATATTATATTACATGTAGGCCTTTTGTCAAGAATTTGAATGTGGACTAGTTTTATAGTACCTAGTTTTACGTTTTACATTACAGGTACTTTTGTGTTTAGCTTCAAATAAACATTCTAAAGCCATGGACTGAGTACATACATTTCAGGAAAATATTGAATAAAACTCCACGGTGTATACGACAAATGTGTTAATTTGATTTATATCGCTTTGGACGTACCGCACGATGAACCAGTACCTCTATGACGAGGTTAATCAAATATTACTGTACTCGATATCGAGTAAGTAGGACTTTACTGTTTTTTTTGTACAATAGCATGCTGCCCTAGAAACAAAAAGCGGGGCCAAGTTCATGCAAACGAGCAATTAAACATATCCATCTATGTAGGAGACCTCGACCTTTACGTTAAGTTTGATCCACATTTGGACCTCAGACTAAAACAGCAAAAAAGACGGCACACTCAGTGTCAAAAAGGAATACCAAATCTCAGAAAAAATATTTTTTAATAAGTGACCAGATAGATGGCCATGCTAATGCGCACCGCGAGAAAACTTATCGTCACTATTAGAGTGAGACACACTTAGGCGCTACCATAGTCTTGTCACGGTCTCTCATGAGATAAAGTGTCAAGAAAATTTTGTCGCGGTTCGCACGCTAGTCGGGCAGGAACACTTTTTGTCTACAGATTAATTTTTAAATTAAAGAAAAATATAGAATCTGAACCGTCATTCATGCGTCCCTTTAGCAAAACATGCTTATTTTTTTAGGTAATTTTTCTATAAATTAGACTGCCCATTTAGACTATACTATGGCTAATTGCTCTAAACTTTTGCGGGCGGAATCGCATGAAATGATTTTGCAATTTGGTAAGTATTCTTTTTTGTCTTTACTTGCAAATTGAAAGAAAAGACATACCTACATAAGTAAAATGGTGTAGAAAATTCATTCGGCGAATAGGTCTTCATATTAAGAGGATATCCGAGCTGCGATTCTCCATACAAATATGTCCAAACGTATTTCCCTATTTCCTTCCCAAATTATGCCTCTACACATTTTTTTTCGTAAAATCTATGTCTTCTTTAGGCATGTCCATTGACCCTGTCACTTGACTTTTTTCAGAAACTAATTACAAAATTAAATATGACCCTTCAAAAACCCCAAAAATGCCCCGTTATTAACGCCGTGATTAAAGAACTACCACACAAAATTGAAAAGTTATTAACGTTTAAAAAACTAAGAGGAACTTAGTCATACTCATTCTTTAAATTTTGACGCAAAATATAATTAAATCGGTTCTGTTTTGGAGGAGGAAACCGGGGAATACAAAACATCGACCTCGTGAACATTATAGAGCTGTCTCTATCACACACAAGGGGGGCAGCGCAACGGCAATAGTTTCTTGAAATATGGGGGGAAGCTGTTTTGCGAATAGGTCCAATGTCGAGTAAGCCCATCTATTGTCTTAGTTAGTCTAAGTTTCAAACTTATATTTGGCCGTGATATCCGTACCATAGAGTTCAAACAATTTTGACTTTTTGGGGCTAAACTTTAAACATAGCCACTGCAATAAAAGACAAAGTTCATTGCAAGTTGCTTATGGTAGTGGTTTAGGAATGGATGGATGACACGTCAATGGGTTTAGGGTATATATACTGTTTACTGTTTTATTTATATTTGTAGTAGTTTAGTGGTAGTGGTTTAGAAACCTAAACCACTACCATAATATGCTTATTGTAATGTAACAGATTGTTTTTCCTCTATTCTGTGGTAATTGCAATAGGATAGTTACCTGCCATTAAATATTAACAAGTTAATATTATTTTCAAGAAGTAGGTTAAAAATGAAAACAATTACTGAAAAAAAAAAGTAAAATCGGTAAATAAATCACGGAGTAATAAGCTTTTAAAGTTTCTGGAGGGGGCATCTCCTGTCCCTCTCTCGCAAAACAGAGCTTCCCCACAGTTACTATGAAAAATCACTGCACGTTGTGACGTCACATGCCAAATAGATGGTATGTAAAGCTACCACAGCTTAGTAATGAGGTAATATTATGAAGGAGCAATAACTCACGTCACTGCATGTTTGAACTGTCTCTTTCTATTTCTGCATTTTAAAATGCTTGTAACTTTGTCATTTTTTGAGATATTTTATTTTTGTTTTCACGACTGTTTATTTTTTCGGGCGTATTTTAAATTTGTGCAATAAAAAAATTGCACGACACTAGCCTGATTTTGTTCGACGCATGATCAAATGAGCACTTGTCTGGCGACGCGCGTTACTATAGTATCATTATCTGGCTAACCACATGTATCATGTTCCGACAGCCTCACATCAAATTACTCTGAAGTAATCCTGACCCAAGTCCAGCTATCAGCCTCAATGGATTTTAGTGGACCTCGTGCCCAGTACGTTTCCACAGGTGGGACGCGGGCCTTCTCTCACATGGAGAGTGTAGACCCTAATCCAGCACGCTGGACAAGCGCGGGTTGGTGGATGACACATGTTCTCGAATGTTGTAATTCCTGAACATGCCGGTTTCCTCACGATGGTTTCCTTCACTGTTGTAAGAGCGAGTTCAAATTTCAAGTCATTAGTGCAGGAGTGCATCGGGTTGGAAGGCCACACCGTTGAGCCATATTCGCTCATAAAATAGACTCTACGCTTATCAGGTATGTTCCGGCCGCCTCAAGTCAATTTACCTCACGTCCAGTCCTCGAACTGGACACCTTGAACTCGCCACGGTCGATCGGTTTGTCTGTATGACGCATCGGCGCCGTTGTAAAAACGACCGTGATTTTTGTTCGTCTCTCGTACACGTCTCGTACTATGATATCAAAACAAAAGATCCGGACGCAAGGCCTACTGGGGCTTTGAAAATGAATCACTTCTTCACACTTAGGCGAGTGGTCACTGGTCAGTCAACGATACGCCAACATTTGACCACAGTCTCACCTGATGGTAAGTGACGACGCGGTCGACTATGGAGCATGCTTGCCTAGAAGATACCGGTTCACTGTAGCCTTAAAAATTCCCAGATTATATTTGTCAGGAAAAAATGACGCTGGTAAGGTGTTCTATTCCTTTGCTGTCCGAATTATAAATGAGGAATCAAAACGCTTTGTACGTATTTGAGGAATTTCTACCATATACGGATGCCGTGTAATTTCCGTGCGTCTAGTTGTACGATGGTAAAAAGGGGATGGGAAAATTAAGTTGTGTAATTCCATCGCACACTCTCCGAAGTTCAGCTTGTAAAAAACCGATAGGCTGGCATCCTTACGCCGATGTTCAAGGCTTTGGAGTTTAGCCTTTACTTATTTATCGTCACCAATGAGCTTTATAGCCCGTTTGCGAGAACTTTCAACTTGAAGCCTCCCGAATAGGAAAGGAATAATCTTACACGATTACGTTTACCGCTACCCACAGCGGTAGCGAACAACGCGCGCCTGTTTGAATAGGCCCTAAACTGGCTTCGGAGGGCCCAGTCTGAGAGTTCGCTCAGTTATAAATACCACCATGGATGCGTGACGCTACCACTTTTTGGTAGCGATCACGCATCCATGCAGTGACTGCAGCCGCGCAGCGAACGTTACATTATCAGCCGAATGGCGTCCACTGCTGAACATAGGCCTCCCTCATAAAACGCCACTTTGGACGCTTATCATAATCACCCCAGTTTGCCTTAATCACAGGCAGGCGGCCTGGTGATCGCAGATTTTAATGTGCTGAGGTGAATGCTGCTGCCCAATTTCCTGGATATTCCCTTAGCCGGCTCTTATGGCACCCACGGGAAGAGATGCCACTGCCAGGACCGTGTTTACGGCAAACCTTTCCCTCGTCCCTATGATAAGCGTCCAAAGTGGCCTGTGTTCAGCAGCGAGTGGACGTCTTCCGGCTGTTGATGCGTGTGTGTGTGATTGAAATTATGAGACTAAAACCTGTCAAGTCATAAAATTGAAGGATTCCCACCAAAACACAATTAAAAAATGAGTTCCTTATAACCTTGGCTCGTATCATAAAATATTCTTAACACCTTGAACTTCTACATGGCCAGTCCGTCTACGTAACGTTACAATTGAATATTAACTTTATTTCTATTTACGTAGGGCTTAAAATCTGGTACCGATGATACGTTCATCGATTATGGTCAACTATGGAAAGTTTGACAACGATGAGTAGTCAAATACGAAGGTTGGTATTGCCACGGTCACTATGACAGCAGAATAACAACTTTAAATAATAGAACAGTCTGGACCAATATGGCGGTACACGGCCGCCATATTGATTTATTGTGGCAACAAGATCTAGAGGCGTCTCAGTGGTTTTTTAAATGCTAAAACTGGCACACGTTTGACGACATCACCTGATGGGAAGTGATGATGTTGTCTAAGGTGGAGCACGAGCCCAATGAGATGCCTATTCACTCTTGACTTGAAGAAACCCAGGAACCTACTTAACAGGAAATACTGATGCTGGACGAGCATTCAATTCCAACTGCAATTATACACTCAAACATATAATTTTGATCAAAATAGAACCTTATTATTAACTTGAAAAGAGCTGAATATCTACAAACGACTGAAAAGGGTTTCTTAAATCATAGCTAAGAACACTTTCGATCCAGTCACCTTTTAAGCAAAAAGAAAGGAAAATCAGAATCAGTTCATCCATTTGCGACTGGGAGTTACAATACTACAGATAGACACAGAGACACAGCTAACAAAATTCCTGTCAGAGCAGGGGTAAAAAGTGGAACCATAGAGAACCTACGCTTCCGTCAAAACACTCACAAAAAATTATCAACGGTGCTTCCTATCAAACCTCAAAACGAAAAAATAGGGCAAGAAAAACATCGGAAGTGTGCTGATAAAGATCACAAAAAATATTTGCCAACTAATTTGCCGAGTATTTTTGAACGAACCTTATCGGGCATTTGTGTAACGCGTCCACTTGAGAGGGAGCGCTCGATAAGTATTATCGACACAAGTTTTTGGACGAAAACAGGAAGTAGCAAACGGGTGCATGGTGGTTTTATCAGTATTTTATTAATCAGCTAAAAATTGCATGTTATTCCAGTTATGGTACGTAGGTAGTCCTAGTAATTGCAACTCCATAATAACTAAGTGCATGGAGGGTGCTGCAATGCAACTGTATAACAATTAAAAGTAAAAATGATATAAGACTGTAGGTACTTAACTATCTATTATAGTGATGGTTCTAGAACTGATAATTAGACTAGATCACGTAGATAATATCAAGTTATTATAAGGGCCAGAATCAAGGTAATAGTAACGAAGCGATAAGATTAACGAAGCCCTGTTATCGGCTAGCTAGACAATACTTATCTAAATTACCTATAAGTATTGTAAATTGTAACAAAGGCGGTGTCTGTTAGTCTGTACATAAGAAACAACCACCCAAGTGCGAGTACATAGCAGCAACAGAAATCTGTGAAAATTTCAACTGTCTAACTATCACGGTTCATGAGATACAGCCTTGTGATAGACGGACAGACAGACAAGACAGACGGACGGACAGCGGAGCCTTAGTAATAGGGTCCGTTTTGCCCTTTGGGTACGGAACCCTAATTAAGAATGTGTAAGTTTTTTAAGTAACATCTAAAATAATTCTCGTATATCTGCCCGTATATAAATTTATCAGAGTGGATTTCGATAACGTTTTCTGTAATGTATTCTTAGAAGTCTTACGCAGGTTGTTAAGTTTGATTTATCAAAATTAGTACATCCAAAAAGGAGTGATATATATTGGCGGGTATTAAGGCTAAAATTAAGTGTGTCGCGCAAAAGCAGGACGGGCTAGCTAGTAAAAATAATTATGCAATAATATATCTTGATGACATTGTAATTATTTCTCTTAGGCCCGATTTCACCAACGTTTATTCCAAGTATACGGCTATTCCTTACTCCTGGATACAGCTAATTGACAAATGAAATTACATAAAAAAGACGCCATTTTGATTGTATCCAAGGAATAAGTCTTATTCCTTCACAAAATTGGTGATATAAAAGCTATATTCGGTTGTGCGGTTGTTCTCGGAAAGTTATACCTGGAATAAAATTTATTCTAGATTGGTGAAATCGGGCCTTAACGGATGTATTTTCGTTGCTTGCACTCATGATGTCGTGTCAAAACGCTGAACTGATATTTATAGTTTGTATTTATGGAACACCACGTTGCCACAAAAAAAAAACATGTACATGTAATGGTTTCTCGATTTGTAGCTAGAAACAAATCCATCTATACAACTGAGCGTTTCCACCAAAAACATGTAAAGGTTGCAAGATCAACAATCAACCTCTTTGGATCCATGTAAAGATTTTTTTGAGATTTTATCTTAGAGTATAGACTAAAGCATAGAGAGAACTTGATATGTGTCAAGCGTACCACTTTTTTGGACACTTTCTATATGAAGTGGACACTTTGATATGAATGAGTCTGACAGATTTGTATAGAAAAAACAGTTGACTCGAGTAGAAAAAATGGTACGGCGACATTTCGCAAGCGTAGCTAATTACTATGTTTGTTTCTTTCCTTCGCCACTGACGTAGCGATACGTGTGAGGAGTACAAATATAATATCGTTTTGATGATCTCTCTATGCTTTAGTCTATACTCTAAGGATTTTATCCATGTTAATATATCGCAAAACATTTGTATATCGAAAAACATAAACAAGAATGAAATGTTAAACATGTTTCGTTGTATTGTTCGCACGCCAGTGGGAAGCTGGGAACACTAACCTACCACCTTATACATATTATATGCAAATTGTAGATTTTTGTGAATATTTAGTCGGTGGCAACTCAAGGTCATTACGTAAAAACTGAATTAAAACGAATTTTGGCACACAAATCATTTGCTACCTCAAGATCCTAAGAACATTGACGTTCATCTCCAAAAAACATCATTGCAGCGCGCACTTACAAAATGCACAATCAATATAAAATTTTCCTTCAACCTGTATTTTACTTACTGTATAGTTAAAACACAACACAGATAAAAATATATCGTGCAAAATATGATGTTACGTAAGCCGATTCGCGTTTTACTGACCCAAATTATCGCGATATGTCGTAAAGTAGCATTCGTAACGAAGGTGATTGAACTGGAGTAGGCGGTTTATAGAACACGTGAATGAAATGGAGAATTTTTGCTGAGCTGCGGCAATGTGTTCACAATGGGACGGGCGGGACAGCGTGGTTTTTCGAGACAAAAAGCGTTTTTATGAGACTTATCTAGCATTTGACCAAATACCAAGGTGAATGGTTCGTACACCACATCCTTTCAGGGCATGCTTAGAGGTCTTAGGTTATCTTGCAAGCGTTACATTAGTTCAGCGATTTTTTTTTTATAATATGTAATATTTTGTGCAAATTTTAAATTATATTGCCTTTGGGTCACTAATTTTTAAATTTACAGGTTTTTAAAGAATAGGTTTTTGATTGTAGTTATTAACGTACAATAAATCCAAATTATTCCTCTACTGATACTTAAAAATCATGATTAACTATTATTTCAAAAATTATTTCAAAATGGTTTTAGTTCATCTCAAACTATATGGCGGCCAACACCTAAAATATTATACCAGGCGGTCGGCCAAGCGTCACCCTTTTATGGTCAAAATACCACCAATACGTACTAACCGTTTCGACAACACTTTTCTAATAAGAACTGAAAAAGTGTGGAATGCCCTGCCCTGGTCGGTGTTTCCTGAAAAATACAACCCGGGGTTGTTCAAGTCAAGAGTGAATAGGTATTTATTACTAGACAAGCGTGCTAAACCTTCGACCGCATCATCACTTCCCATCAGGTGGGATTGTGGTCAAACGCTAGCCTAGTCAAATAAAAAAAAATCTGTATTTTTATTATTATTTTTAATTATTTATTTTGATAAGTTTGTGATGAAATTATGTAACAGCAAAAAACAATATTTCACAAATTTCTTGTAAGCAGTAAAAAAAACACTTACTTGAAATCTTTAAGACGAGTACTTCAAAACATAAAATAGTTACAAAATACTTGAAACAATCACAATCGTTGCATTTTATAACTTGAAAAATCGTTATCTAGAAAGATAAACGATAAACGGGCGTTATCGTTACAACGGCGTTCGTTTCACGCCGTTATTGACAACGGATAAGTGATGAAGTGCCTAAAGATTATTTACTAGGTTACGGTGCGACGTTTACGTAAATCGTGCTGTGACCGAGTTATGTTTGGGCTGTGCCATATTGTAATAAAGTTTAATAAACGCTGATTTTGGCGCATGGGGCAGTTCACATGGTGTCAGTCACACTAGGACTCAAGTCTCAACTTGTCCTCCCTTCTATACCTAATTGATCCCCCTAGCACAAAATGAACAATAGCCACTGAATTGGGTTTTACTGGTGACAAAGCCGTACCGATAAGTTTTGGCTTTATCTCGGTTACGAGTACAAGCACGTGCCAGTCGCTACGTATTCACACATGAGCGTGCGAGCTTGCCAACCGCAAAAGGGTAAGCACCACGCCTACCTGATTGTAATGTTGCCATATCCTAAAATAGTCGATGGACTTTTTACGCATAAAAATTGAAACCTCTAAAAACTTATTCAGTACTTGTTACACTTATTATTAGAAAAAAAGAAATTAAATCAAATGAATTGAAATTAAATATAATATAAATAAGTAAACTGATTTAACTACATTTTCGCAGTAATAACAAGAGAAGGTAGACAGAAATTAATAGAAAAAAAACCTTCGGGAATTTGAAATTAGAACCCGTGATCCTCGCAAAGGTCCTAAAAGGTTGGTATTATTCCAAATTCTGATTAACTTAAAGCCTAAGTTTATCAGAATTTAGAAAAATAATATGCTCGTTGCTCCATCTAACGAAAAACTTGCCGAATTGATTACCTCAACTGGTCACCATAAATTCAAACTATAATAAATATTTTCCTGTACTTCTAGGTACATATTTAGAAATAGATAAAAGTTTAGGTAAATTTTGTTAACAGGAATGCACTGCAACTTGTGTGAAACACAAAATAATGAATACCTATGTAAAAATTGCAATTTATTAAATAAAAATCCCAAATGATGACGGTGATGACGAAGATTTATGAAAAATTTCTAAAAACCTACCTTTTTATACATGTAAAAATGTAATAAAAATATAAATGACGTTATCTTACATTTCATATTATGTTGCGATGATAATGTGCATAGAAATAAAACATTTTCATTAAGTAAAATAATCGACTGATGTAGGCGATGAGCTATAAAAAATATACCAATTTAACAAGCTTTGTGATTTAAAAAAACCGCATTGAAATCGGACCATCCGTTTGGAAGCTGCAGTGCCACAGATAGGCACATAGACAGATCATGAGACCATCGACATTTCTCTCGTTTTAGGTTTTCGTACGTAAGGGAATTAAAAATAGAAGAAACCTTCATCCTCTAAAGTCAGTATAAACAGCAGAACAAATGTAATAAAAATAAATAAATATATAACGCCCAACGATCACATACATATTATAGATCCTGGATCCTAACTAGGATTCCCTGTATTAAGGGACCCAGGAACAACGAGGACCATGGTCCCACAACACCCAGGCACAGAACAATGAATTGCAATTAAATACTTAGTCCATAAACATTTGAATATAATAACTTTTTTAAAGTAAAAACATTGTGCAATAGCAGCATTTTAAACTTCCTTCATGTTTATATCGGAAAAAACTATGGCACGCGTGCAAATTGAAGTAAGTACCGATGAAGTCAATTAATTATTTACTTTCAAGTGCATCATTATAATCCCCTTTGCCTTTTCTCATTTGTTATTGGGGTCGGCTCCCAATCTAACCTGTAGCGGCCAGCTACCAGAATTACACGAGCGACTACCACCTGACCTCGCAACCCATAAGGGACCAGTAACAGGGATAGTTAGATCAGGCGTCAGATTCTATCAGGCGTCTGACTACCCGTAACGATTGCCATAGATATTCTTATGACAACCGGGACCGACGCGGGCTTAAAACATGCTCTCCGAGGCACGGAGCGATTGCAATGATTAATTTCACTAACCTTTCTATCCCCTGTTTTCCTCAACTGCTGAATCAATTTCAATAATGCTTCTCCACCGAAGTTCAAGTTCACGTAACGACGACGCGGGCAAAGTAACGCGCCAAAACTAGTCGCCGCGAATTTATACCACCCGCTAACGGGTAAAACAACAAAAAGATACCATAAAAAAAACCATTATCTAAACGCAAGCGGAATCAGACTTTGCAGTCCAAAGTTTACAGTTGAAATTCAACTGAAACGTTTGTAAGGAAACACTGTGTGTGTAATTCGTTTCAGCTATTTATAGCGTATGAGTCATGTTTTCGTATAACGACGCAGGAGTAACGATCGCTAGCACGAGCGTTTCGTTAGGAGCAAGCGGGAGAGAAGACTACACGTGGAGCGTTGGAAAGAGATGGATGCATTGACGTTGTTAGCTGCGCACGCTCGTGATAAATTTTGGCATGGAACTATCTAGAATCTTTTTAGAAATGTGCTGGCGAGATAAAATATGAGTAATGAGTGAGATAGATACTCCTTTTCAACTGACTGCAGATGCAACGAAAACAACTATTTATGCCGACTTGAAGAGAAGGAAGTTACCGTGTTAGCCTATGCGCAATAATGCGTATTCGTGACAACAATTTGGTATTGTTCTACGGTACTTGTTATATTTTGATAGTACATCAGTTCCGTGTACTAGCTGCTGCCCGCGACTTCACACGCGTTAATTACTGCTTATTGCGATTAAAGTATTGTCACCGTCATCATCAATCAACAGCCTGAAGACGTCCACTGCTGAACATAGGCCTCCCCAGAGAGCGCCACTTTGAGCAGCTGCTCGCCTCCTGCATCCATCGGCTCTCCGCGGCTTTCACCAGATCGTCGGTCTACCGGGGTTGGCCTACGTTGCGTCTCCCGGTTCGTGGTCGCCACTCGAGAACCTTTCTTCCCCATCGGTTGTCAGTTCTACGAGCGATGTGGCCTGCCCATTGCCATTTCAACTTGCTAATTCTAAGAGCTATATTGGTCACTTTAGGTCTCCTGCGGATCTCGTTTCGGAGCTTATCTCGCAGGCAAACACAGAGCATAGCTCAAAGTATTGTATGCTGTCAAAATTCTATCACGTAGGTATTGTAAGTAATCCATGTGCATAATTACATTCAATTGCATTGTATCTATTATGGGCGGTCGTGTCGCTTAACATCAGGTGAACGACTAGATCGTCACGTTATACATTCTCATTAAAAAAAACAACTCAGCCATTTCGGCGCGCTAGCCACATTTAAACAGACAAGGAATGCAACTCGTTGCCAGGTTCTGTGTTTCCTGAAACTTATAACCTGGGTGTCTTGAAGGCCAGAATGAATTGGTGCCTCTAGATTTACGTGCTCCATCTTCGGCCACATCGGCGCTTACCATCAGGCGAGTTGGTGATCAATCTAAAATAACCGGCCAAGTGCGAGTCGGACTCGCGCACGAAAGGTTTCGTACCGACCGAAACCGAGCAAAAAAATCACGTTTGTTGTATGCGAGCCCCCTTAAATATTTATTTAATTCTGATTTTTTAGTATTTGTTGTTATAGCGGCAACAGATATAAATCATCTGTGAAAATTTCAACTGTCTAACTATAACGGTTCGTGAGATACAGCCTGGTGACAGACGGACAGCACAGCCTTAGTAATAGGGTCCGTTTTACCCTTTGGGTACGGAACCCTAAAAAATACTTTTTTTCTTATTATATCAAATGGTAGTACCATTTATTTCAATACAGCTGCTAGTTGGTTTGATAAACGTATCCATACTTATACCTAAGTAGGTAAATAATGGGTATTCCACTATTTACTTATACATAGATATTGATACGGATAATTCGAATTCCAGTAGGTAATTTTCACAAATATGTACGTTCACTGTTAAAATAGGTTCTCGAGTTGAGACCACGAACCGGAAGACGCAGCGTAGGCCGCCCACCTTGGCCTCGACCTCGGTCGGCGGTGGACCGATGACCTGGTCAAAACCGCGGGGAGCCAATGGATGCAGGAGGCAAGCAGCAGCTCAAAGTGGCGATCTTTGGGGGAGGCCTATGTTCAGCAGTGGGCGTCTTCAGGGTGATGATGATGCTGATGATTCATCCTTTCTCCCTATCTTTTTCCCTTTCCCTTCCATCTTCCCTTCGACAGGATGAGTATAAATAAAAAATAAATACAAACAAAAAATATCAAGCATAAAAATTACACACATGTTTCTTCGTGCAACCCGCACTGGGCCGTTTTAGAAAACAAAGAGTAATTTTAGAATCCTAAATGTCATTCTGAAAAATTAGCTATAACTATACCAAATTTCAGCGCAATCCGTTCAGTAGTTCCAGCGCAATGCGTGTTCAAAGGGACAGACAGACAGACAAAATATTAAAAAATTAAAATGTTTGCCACATCGATAAAGAAGTCTAATGCAATCCAAATCAAAAAACATTCAATGTACAGTTTTTTTTAATGTAATCGAATGACGTGACGAGCTAGTCGTTAGCCTGGTGTTAAGCGTCAGGGCCGCCCATAACATAACGGATTTAGCCCAGTTACAGTTTAATTATAATGTATAGACAGATAGCAAGATATTTAAGTAACTTCGCAGAGTTAATCTGTACTTATACTATTAAGTATACTGTGGCAGCAGGCAAGAAAGAATCGTTCAAATTCAAAGACTATAAAGCCCGTTGATAGCTCGTGAACAAAATTTCTCGTACAAACACGACTCACCTGCGCGGGCAGGGGGCGAACTAACAAAACGAGACAAGGCCATACGACATTACAAAGAACAGAGCAGGATGGAACAAAAGACATCAACGGGTTCCCGTTTCCTCGCAGAGATTAGTGGTTGAAATACACCACTAATTTTCGTATGTGGGGAAGTTCTATCATTGGTCAACTGGATTTAAGCAGAACGTCCACCGCCAGCTAAACTAAGTTAGTTTAGATAGTTGAGCCAGTGTTTCATATGTGACGATGTCATCCTCCTTCGTCATCGTTTCAGCTATTCACCTGCTTTCTTAGTTTTCGCATCAAATATTGGCCACTCATAATCTAGATTTAAATTCAAAATTAGAACATTAGTCACATTCTTTTCATTTTCCATACATTTTCGTCATTCTTCGTTTAACCACCGAGGCGTACGGTTCTCGCTTGTGCTCTACACCAAATTTTAATATTCCTCTGTTCATACAATAATCAGTGCTCTATTCGAGCAGTTTTATTTTACGGCCGTTCAAGTTGATCGAGTCTGCCATTTTATAATATATTCAGTGTCTTCCAGGCCTTTAAACATACGAAATTATTGTTACATCTGTGAATAAACCCATTCTCCCGAAGCCTACCGTTGTTATTTACAATAGTTCCGGATTTCCCAAAAGTTACCTACGTGTTCCCGTGAGTGTCCTCCCCTTTCTGAGCTACCGGGAATAAGCTTTGGGGGGACCTCCGGGACACATAGATGTGCATCCACCGCAAACTATGCCAGATGTCTGAAAAACTGACTCAACTATCTAAACTAACTTAGTTTAGCTGGCGGTGGACGGTCGGCTTCATAGTCAATATTAAAATTACAAACGCAAACAAAACAAAGGGCAGTTTCAAAACATAATAATATCTTATTATCATTCTAAGAAGTGGTGCTGTTATTGTTGTTTTCATACAGGCTACATTAAGATAATGTCAGATTAGCTGATAAATAGGTCGTCTTACATTACGGCGTGCATGTCAATTTGATACTTTCACCAGTAGATGTAAAATGTAAATAAAAGCGGGATAAGACAAGTTCTCGAAAATGGCACACTTCAATTAGGTGCAACGGTCACAATTCGCCGTGCGAATGAAAGCGACGGGCGAATTGATATTTAGATGTTTGACATTTTGGTACTTGGTCGTCTTGCTTAGCAGGCGTTCCGGCACGGATTGGGCAATACGCATCTTGTGATCAACAAAGTATAATTGTAGCAAAACTCAGCGGAGTTTTAACTAAGCGTTGTGTTGAGGTCCATGTAGACAGACAGACAGGCGGACAGACCAACATACATAAGACAACAAAGTAATCTAATAAGACTTCGGTGTTTAGGGTTCCGTACCCAAAGGGTAAAACGGACCCTATTACTAAGGCTCCGCTGTCCGTCTGTCACCAGGCTGTAGCTCATGAACCGTGATAGTTAGACAGTTGAAATTTTCACAGATGATGTATTTCTGTTCCCGGTATGACAACAAATACTAAAAAAACAGAATAAAATAAATATTTAAGGTAACTTCCATACGACAAACGTGTTTTTTTTTGCTCTTTTATCAGACGAGTCATAGATGGCGCTGCTTTAAATAGTACTGCTAGTCAACACTAGATGGCAGGGATAGATAATGGTATGGAACCAACCCTTCGTGCGCGAATCCGACTTGCACTTGGCCGGTTATTATAAAGTAACGGACCCCTAAAAATACCAACCTATTAAAAGACATAAATACCTAAGTATATCATATACGTATGTCTAACTGTCTAACATTAAGAGCGTTACTTATAAACGCTGCTTAAACTTAGTCAATGCTTAAAATCTTCTGTCAACTTTTGGCTGATATGAAATGTCACGCGCAAAAACGAGACGGAACATTTTAAATACTGATTAAATTTAAGCATCGTTTATAAGTAAGGCCCTATAAATATAACTAAGAGATATTGAGTCAAATCGACATAACATTAAATAGATAATACAGTATGAGATGGCATACAATGTATACAATACAATACAGTATTCATGATACATAATGTATGCCATACATTTTTGTAATGAATACCGTCTTTCATTTACAAACGTGGAACGGATTTTTCTGTAATTATGTAGAGTCATTATTATGTTATTTGATTGATGCTTTTATAAATTATACTGTAGGAAGATAAAATTCGAAGATTTATGATTTATACTAGTTGCGCCCCGCGGTTTTACCCGAGGATAAAATGTATCCTATGTATCCAGCCAAAAATGTACAAATGTTAAAACGTTCAAAACACCATGGTCACAGTGTACAAGTGTGACCAAATGTGTAAATATCAAAATACATGTGGGACAAAATGTCTTGGCAAAATGTCCAAAAATATAATTTATTTACTGGGACTGCAAATAAAAATTATCCATGGATATGTCGGTTGGACCACAGGCTAACAAACAGTCACCAGAGTTTTTTGACACTTAAACATTTTAACGTTTATATTTTTTGACATTTGCACGTTATTACTGTTTCACGTTTTTTTAACTTATAGACCTTAGAGTATATACTACAAGCATAGAGAGATCATCAAAACGACATTATATTTGTACTGCTCACACGTATCGCTACGTCAGTGGCGAAGGAAAGAAACAACATATAGTAATTAGCTACGCTTGCGAAAAGTCACCGTACCATTTTTTCGACTCGAGTAAACAGTTTTTTCTATACAAAACTGTCAAGCTCATTCACATGAAAGTGTCCACTTCATATAAAAAGTGTCCAAAAAATTGGTACGCTTGACAGATAATGAAGTTCTCTATGATTTTAGTCTATACTCTAAGGTATATACATTCTGACACCTGTACATTTCTGTATAAGCTGACACCATGCTGACACATGTATGTTGTAACTATGATACAATCAATCACTTTTACTAGGTGGTAAGACTTTTCTGCAAAGTTCGTCAAGGTAGGTACCACCACCGCTTTGCCAGTTATTCTGCCGCCAAGCCAGTAGTGTGCAAGCACTACTGTGTTCCGGTTTGAAGGGCATTGTAGCTAGTGAAATTACTGGGCAAATGAGACTTTATGACCTGATTTCACAGTCTAGTAATCTGATTACTAGACTGTGTGATGTCTCAGGATGACGTGCGTAGTACAGTGTCACGCGAAACTTTATTATTTTAAAGTTCGAGTGACACTGCTACTGTTATGGGCGGCCGTGTCGCTTAACATTAGGCGAACGACTAGCTCGCCACGTCATTCATTCACACAAAAAAAAAAACAATTCGACATTTTGACATGTGAATCAATTGGAACCTGAATCGTTGTATACGGTCACCGTTCTTCTTCGTTTTATTTCCTACATTTACACTAACATTTTTATCTGATTATTTTATGCTCTCAAAATAGTGCTTTTTGTTGATTCTGTGATCAAAGTCCGCCTTTTGTGATTTTCTTACGTTAAGGTGTACAACAATGAGCTGATCTATCTAGTTTAATACAAGTCGCAACTGGTATTTGACATTAGCCAAGGTCGGTTGAGACGGGAGTCAAGAGCCGAGACGCTGTTCTGAGAATAAAATAAATGCTTCTATCTCGTTTGAGAATCAATGTTGACTAACACGCTGAAGTTAGTTTTATTTTTATTTATCTTGGCAACACAATGTTTTGCTTATTGTGACATGAAATACCAACATTTTATTTTTCAAAATCCTGTTCCATCTGCCCCTCCGTAAGCGACGGACGACAGAGGGACAGGACGTTTTGGGTTGCTCCCGCTCCATGTCCCTACAAAGAGACAAACAGGAATAAAAAAACCTGTTTGTCCTCGACTTTCAACAGGAAATATTTATTCTTGTTTGCTCCGAATTCAAATTTGGGGACACGACGTGGGGTCAGACAGGAACAGCCCCATTTCTTGCTCATTAACCCGGTAGTGACCAGTGAGCAAGAAAGTGAGCAGTGAACATAGGCAGTGGGAGTATGTATTGCATAGTAAAGCAGCACCCGGTTACATACGCTGCCCTATTTCTTGCTCATTAAACCGGCAGTTACCAGTGAGCAGTAAGCATAAGCAGTGCTAGTATGTGTGGCAAAGAACAGCACGTTTACACAGTGCCCGATTTCTTGCTCATTAACTCGACAGTTAAGTACCAGTGAGCTGGAGAGTGAGCAGTGAGCATAGGCAGTGCGAGTATGTATGTATTGCATAGTAAAGCAGCTTCCGTTTACATACTCGCGCTGCTCTATTTGTTGCTCACTTTGCTGCTCACTAACACGGTAGTTACCAGTGAGCAGGAAAGTGAGCAGTAATTATAGGCAGTGCGAGTATACGTATTGCATAGAACAGCACCCGTTTGCATACCCACGTTGCCGTATTTCTTGCTCACTTTTCTCACCAACACGGCAGTGACTGAACAGTGAGCGGGAAAGTGAGCAAAGATATCAGCAGAGCGAGTATGTAATGTATAGAATAGCACCCGTTTACGGACTCGCGGTACCCTATTTCTTGCTCACTTTTCTCACCAACACGGCAGTGACTGAACAGTGAGCAGGAAAGTGAGCAAAGATATCAGCAGAGCGAGTATGTAATGTATAGAATAGCACCCGTTTACGGACTCGCGGTACCCTATTTCTTGCTCACTGTTCTCACCAACACGGCAGCGATCAGCGAGTTTGACACATATTAAAAAAACTAATTAAGAACCTCCTCCTTTTATGAAGTCGGTTGATTAAATAAAATCTTACTAACTGGTTTAATGCATTGCGCGCAAACTTTCTATTGCATATTTAATTTAAAACTAGACATGACACCACAGAGCATTAAAAAAATATGACGCTTCGCACAAGCGTATTTATTTCTCGTGTTCTGTGCATGACACAGATGAAAGAATAGTTGCTGTGCTATCTTTGGATGTCATGTTATGCAAATCATCAAAATTGATTTAGAAAACTGCAACGGCTTCTGTGTTGCACAAAGATATTTATAGTCAATGGTGTTGCATCATGCAAGATTGCGAATCTCAAATAAAAATAGACGTTAGAAAAAACCCAAAGAGCAATAGTGGCTCAAAAATGAGGTGCTCGTAAAATAAGTACATTGCGATGAAAGAGCACCTAAGTATTCCTTAAAAGAACACCGAAACAACCAATTTATTGGTGCCCATTTTTGATTAAAGATTACATTTCAAAGAATTCCCAATAAGTCAACAAAGTTTTACAGTAGATATAAAGTATAGTGATGGAGTTATAGGTATTAGTACCTACTTTGGTGAAAAAAAGTCATCATCATCATCATCAGCCTAAAGACGTCCACTGCTAAACATAGGCCTCCCCCAAAGAGCGCCATTTTAAACGGCTGCTTGTCTCCTGCATCCATCGGCTCCCCGCGGCTCTGACCAAGTCGTCGGTCCACCTAGTGAGGGCCGGTCTACACTCGAGAACCTTTCTTCCCCATCGGTTGTCAGTTCTACGAGCGATGTGGCTTGCCCACTGCCACTTCAACTTGCAAATTCTCAAAGCTATATCGGTGTGTAGCGACACATATTGCACATGCATTGATTTCTGCTGACACTAGCGAACGTAATGCATGATGCGAGTAGAGCACATCAGTCGTCACCCCCCCGGCACGTTAGGTAGTCGTAGGTTGTTAACATAGGGTAATTTGTGGTGAATATTAAACAATACCATAATAACTATCTGGTGCTCTGATTTCCTCTCACGCAGTAGTTAGGCATCAGGTAGTATATTACATACATCTTATGGTAAATTGGTGACCCCGCATTTTTCGGGTGGCGGCTCACCTTTGTTAACGACCTCCTATCGTGCCTCGGGAAATATTACCGATCGTATTTTGTTCGGCGGACATTATAAACTAAATTTTGCACAAACTATTGTGTAGTGAATTTAATTGTGTGGACTGAAAGGTGATTTATTGTAAACTGCTGTGACTTTTAGTGACGTTTGGACATTTAATATCTAATATGCTGCCCACGCCTCTACCGGGACAGGGCCCAGCGCTCGGGCCGTTATCTAGCCCAGCGCCCGCCCCGATGCCTGGCGCGGCGCCCGCGTCTTTGGCTGGCCCAGCGCCCGCCCTCGCAGGCCAGGTGAAGGAAGAGAGGTTAGCGGAGATGGCCGCTATTTCGGTCACGTCTAGGGTTCCTGAGTTTTGGACTGATCACCCGAGACTCTGGTTTCTTCAGACGGAGGCCGTCCTAGCGCCGCAGAAACTTACTGACGAGGCGAAGTACAACCTCGTCGTCACCAAGTTGTCAAAGGAAGCCATACAGCAGGTAACAGACGTGCTCATCTCTCCACCGCAATCACAGAAATACGACGTCTTGAAGAGTCGACTCCTTGCAATCTACGAAGAATCCGAGACGCGCCAGCTTCAAAAATTAATTGGCGAGATGGAACTGGGTGACCAGCGGCCTTCCCACTTGCTGAGGCGAATGAGGGACCTGGCCAGGTCGAAGGTGCCGGACGAGACGCTGAAGATACTGTGGCAGGGCCACCTCCCCCCGTCGGTCCGTGGCATCATCGCGGTTACGGAGGCGAGTGAGTTGGACGTCCTAGCCCGGATAGCGGACAAGGTGATGGAGACTGCCGCACCCCCACACGTGGAGGAAGTGAGGGTTGTGGGATCATCAGCCGTCTCCCCTACCAGCTCCACTGACTTAATCATTTCGGAGATTCGCAAGATTAATAGGAGAATTGACAACCTGCAGAATACGCGTGTTTCCCGTTCTCACCAGCCACGGTCCAGGGATTGCAGCCGGGGCCGGAGCAGTACCCCAGCTGATACCAGCGCGACAAGGAGATCGCGGAGGCCGGATTGGAAATGTTTTTACCATTTCCGCTATGGAGTGAAGGCGCATAAGTGCATTTCTCCATGCAGCTGGAAGTCGGACGCGGGAAACTAAGTGCGGTACAGGTAATGACGGGCTCCTGTGCGGACGCGGTCAGTAATAACCGTCTGTGTGTCACGGATCGTACTACCGGACTTCGATTTTTGGTAGATACCGGAGCTAACGTTTCGGTGCTCCCCGCGCGTAGGTCAACTTATGTAAGTAATAGTGCCGGTTATAAACTTTACGCTGCCAACGGAACGGAAATAAGCACGTTCGGTATAAAGACTCTTGTTTTGGACTTGAAAATGCGTAGACCGTACCGTTGGACGTTCGTGCTAGCAGCAGTGAACCAGCCAATTTTAGGTGCAGACTTTTTATTACACCACAGACTTTTAGTTGACCTAAGTAATCGTAGATTAGTAGATGCCGTGACCAATATAAATATTATAGGTTCCATTGTGTCGTGTACCGAACCTACTTTAAGTACTTTGGACGAGACTCATCCATATTATAACCTTTTATCTAGATACCCTGATATAACGAAACCTGTTTCTTTCAAGGATACTCCTAAGCATACGGTGTTTCATCATATAGAGACGTCTGGGCCGCCCGTGCACGCACGCGCCCGCCCACTGCCTCCCGATAGGTATAAAAAGGTTAGTGAAGAATTCCGTACTATGCAGGAACTGGGAATTTGTCGGCCATCGAAGAGTCCATGGTCCAGTCCGTTGCACGTTGTTCCGAAAAAGAATGGAGAAATCCGTCCTTGTGGAGATTACAGGCAACTGAACGCGGTTACGAAGCCCGACAGATACCCGATTCCCCGTTTACATGATTTTACTTATATCTTGTCGGGCAAGAGTGTGTTTAGTAAAATCGACGTAAACAGAGCTTACCACTGTATTCCCGTTGCTCCGGAAGATGTTGAAAAGACTGCGATTATTACGCCGTTTGGATTATTTGAATTCCCGCGAATGTCGTTCGGGTTGCGTAACGCTGCACAGTCCTTTCAACGCTTCATGAACAACACTGTTTTACAGGGACTAGGAATCGAACGAGAGGACGGAACCTTTGAACCTAGTTCAGAGTTCATATTCTGCTATATCGATGACGTCATTGTGGCCAGCGAATCGAGATTACGTCATGAACAGCACTTGGAAGTCTTGTTCAGACGTCTGGATGATTTTGGCATTACAATTAATTTATCGAAGTGTGCATTTGGACAATCGAATATCGAGTTTCTAGGACATGAGGTTACTGTCGAAGGCATAAAGCCGGCGCTCGACAAGGTCAAGGCCATTGTCGATTTTCCTAGACCAGATACAGTGGCGGGACTTAGACGTTTTATAGGTATGGTGAACTTTTACCGACCACACATGCCAAATGCTATGGTTTATCAAGCTGAGCTTGTGAAACACGTTGGTAGTGCGAAGAAAAATGACAGGACTTTAGTTGTTTGGGACGATACGGCCAATGAAGCGTTCTTGAGATGTAAGCAGAGTCTTCAGGAGGCCGCGACTTTAACTTATCCCGTGCCAGACACCCCTTTAGCGTTGATGTGTGATGCGTCAAATACTTGTGTAGGGGGCGTTCTTCAACAGTTAGTCCAAGGTCATTGGAAACCATTGGGTTATTTTTCGCGAAAACTGACAGACGCACAAGCAAAGTATAGCACGTACGATCGCGAGTTGTTGGCTATCTATCTAGCGATCATTCACTTCAGAAAGATGTTCGAGGGTAGAGCGCTTACCATCTACACAGATCATAAGCCTCTTACTTTTGCTTTCTCGAAGTTAAGTAGTGACAAAGAAACGCCGCGTAGAACCAGACAACTTATGTACATTAGTGAATTTACAACTGATATTCGTTTCATTGTAGGTAATGATAATCTAGTTGCAGACTCTCTGAGCAGGGTAGAGACGATAACGTGTCCAGCTAGTTTAGATTTCTCAGAAATTGCAACCGCCCAATGTGCTGATACCTACGTGACACAGTGGCAACACGAGGCAAGTAGCAACGTAAACATTAAAAAGGTATCTGTACCTAGTATTGCGACACACATTTATTGCGAAGTGTCAACTGCAAATATTAGACCTTATTTACCTATAGCGTTTCGCAAGCTTGCTTTTGATGCTGTTCACAATCTAAGTCACCCCGGGATCAACACCACGCGTAAATTAGTGAGCCAGCGATTTTTCTGGCCCGGTATGAATAAAGATGTTAGTCAATGGGCAAAGACGTGCATCCAATGCCAGAGATCGAAGGTTCAACGACATACCGTATCTTTTCTGGGTCAATTTGCACCAGCAGGTCGTTTTGAACATATCCACGTAGATTTGGTCGGGCCCTTAATAACCACTTCTGATGGATATAGGTATTTGTTGACCATCATAGATCGAGCCACGCACTGGCCTGAGGCGTTTCCTCTGAAAGAGATAACTGCAGAGGCGGTAGCCAAGGTAATCTATGACGGTTGGTTTACCAGATTCGGCATTTGCAATTATTTAACGACAGATCAAGGTCGTCAGTTTGAGAGTTCGTTATTCTCGGAACTTTTGAAATGTATGGGTGTTCACAGGATTCGGAGCAGTCCCTACCATCCTCAGAGCAATGGTGCTATAGAGCGATGGCATAGGACGCTCAAAGTCGCTCTCAAAGCTCGCTTAAATACTACGTCATGGGTAGATGAGTTACCAACCGTACTATTGGGACTCAGAACCACACTACGTAGCGATTCCAACCTTAGCGCCGCGGAATTAACTTACGGCTGCTCTTTAAGATTGCCAGGCGAATTTTTTGTGTCAGCGAGATCCGAATCCTCAGATCCTCATACATTAGTGCAGGACTTACGGGATAAAATACGTAAGTTGAGAGCCGTTCCTGTCAGACATCGTGACTCACGGACTTTGTTCATCCATCCGGATCTAAAGTCTTGTGAATATGTTTTTATGAGGAACGACGCGGTTCGTAAGCCCTTACAGGCTCCTTACGACGGTCCTTATCGCGTGCTAAGTAGGAATGTTAAGGTTTATAAGGTGCAATTACCTACTAGGCGGCTCAACGTCTCTATTGACCGTCTGAAACCTGCATACTTACTTAGCGAAGAGCATACGGGGCAGTCTGAAGTCGCGCCCGATAAGCCTGGTGACGTAACGTGCAACCGCGCTCCGATTGCATCTAGTGACTCTACGTCACCGTCTACGTCATGTATGAGGACTCGGAGTGGTCGCGCCGTACGTCCACCGATAAGATTTAATATTTAAACGTTTAATATCGTGTAATATTTATATCGGTCACGATGATTTAGTTAGGTACTACTTATTTTTTTTACACTCGTTTTACTTTTTATATACATTTTATACCTATATACAACTTTTGTTTATAACTATTGTCTATAATAATGTATTTGTGTTATGTTGTGTGTTGTAAATTTATTAGTCTATACGACGGCATTTATTATAAACTTGTTGCACTAAGTAGGTTTTAACTCAGCATCGAAACGGTAAGAACGCAGAATCGTATGATTGCATAATTTCTGTACAAAGTTCAAATGTTTTTAGCTCACATCGGAATAATGTGATGAAGCTGTGATCTGGGTTAAGAGTTTACTTGATGTGGATGTAATTTTTGGAGTGGCATTAACTAGTTATATTTTGTGCCAATAACACGGCTCATGATTTTGACGAACATGGGAGCGTCACCGTCTAAGACTGAGCAGATCATCATTGCTCAGAACTCCGCCGATGTAGAGGCGCACATATCACGGCAGAGCACGTGGACGATGGTCATCATCGGGTTGCTTTTATTTATAGTGGGGTGTTCCATGTTACGGAGGGTACGAAGGTGCATTCAGCGGCAGTTCCGTAGCCGTATGGAATCATGGCTCCGCGCGGGACCTAGCGGGCCGGTAGCAGCACCACCTCTCTCCCACGTGCAAGTGCTCCAGCCGGTAGCAGCACCAGCAACGGTCGCGAGTCTTGTAACCAATTCCGCACCTGTTGCTACCCACTACGCGTGATGGTAACTTATGCGTGTTCCTGATTCTGAGCTACGTATGCCAACTTCAAAAATTATATCCAGTGCCGTGTGTGTGTTAGTTATTACCTATGTGCGTGATTTTTGTATAATAGCGTATGCGAGTGGTGATCTATATATTTCATTGTTTATTTAAATGTGTACCTACCTATAATATTATGTGTTTTTTTTTGGTTAAAATGTTTCTGTTACCTATGTATAAATACCGTGCCGGTACGAATTTTATAATGATGTAATTTTTTAGCAGGCAAAAGTTCTAGGTAGATAGCGGGTGCACCGGGCTTGAGTCATGCCTCACAGCTGACGCGCGCTCAAGTTTCAGCGATGTCAGCAAGACCAAGGTGCACCACCGGTGTTTACGCTCTGTTTTAGAGCGATGTATTTTTACCTACAGCTTTTGCATATGCAGTAGAGTTTTATTTTGAATTTTGGTTTTATTTTTGTAATTTTTTTCTTTTCAAAAAGGGGGCGGTTGATGTAGCGACACATATTGCACATGCATTGATTTCTGCTGACACTAGCGAACGTAATGCATGATGCGAGTAGAGCACATCAGTCGTCACCCCCCCGGCACGTTAGGTAGTCGTAGGTTGTTAACATAGGGTAATTTGTGGTGAATATTAAACAATACCATAATAACTATCTGGTGCTCTGATTTCCTCTCACGCAGTAGTTAGGCATCAGGTAGTATATTACATACATCTTATGGTAAAGGTGACTTTAGTTCTTGTCTCGCAAGGAAACTCCGAGCATAGCGAAAAGAAAAGTACCAGGGAAGAATCAATATAGAAGACCGAAGATCGTAGACTGCGGGCACCATTCTTACCCCGTCACAATATAAATAATAGCACAAAACTGAATCTAAAAAAACATTGAGCTATAAGAAACTAATAAAAACAAACTATAGTCGGTCACTGTCATACGATAAAAAAAGAAAAACAACATGTAAAAAAAAATAAACAAGCAAATCAATTTTCGTATTGAAATTCACAATACGATGAATGTGATTCAATTTAAATTCACCCACTATCCGTGTCGGAAATATTATATCATTAAAAAAAAAACAAAGCCATCAAAAAAAAATAAGACTTACAAAATAAACTCTTGTGATCCCAATAATTCAAAACACGAAATAAAAGTGAATGCGCGCGAGCAGAGTACGAGCGAACGCCCGCTGCCGATAACGCAGCGCTATCTAACGATAACGCGCGGCGTTACGCTGGCACTAACGTAACGAGGCCGTTGCGCGTCATAGAGTATTGTTTGCAGAAGCGTACGTTGTAAAGTGTGAAGTTAGGCGCATTTTTTATGGTTCGCTTGTTGCGTGTGACACGTATTCAATTGTCTTGTTTTATATCGTGTTGATATTGCATTAAAGCACGTAATACAAGATTGCATTGTTAGTAAATCTATTTTAAGAATATATTGCAGATTTTGGTGATAGTTAATTGAATTGCAGTGGACAGGCCACATCGCTCGTAGAATTGATAACTGACGGGGAAGAAAGATTCTAGAGTAGCGACCGCGAACCGGAAGACGCAGCGTATGCCCTAGGTGGACCGAACGATCTGGTGAAAACCGCGGGGAGCCGATGCATGCAGGAGGCGAGGAGCCGCTCAAAGTGGCGCTCGCTGGGGGAGGCCTATGTTCAGCAGTGGACGTCTTCAGACTGTTGATGGTGACGATAAAGCAAATGATAATTTTCTTATCCACCACCAGGAGATCAGGAAACGAAACAAACAAACAATTTTTGGCCTGAAATCCTGAATTATAATTACTGTTTTAGTTTAAGTTATATGTTTACGTGTAATAATGTTTTTATTAAAGAAAATAGAAAATTATTGCTGTACAAAAATTCTGTTGTGAAATTACGTTTGCAACTTTTAAAAATTAACAAAAACCATTTCAGTTTCAATGTTTACAGATTTTTCGTTTTCTTAATTAGTTCATTGTGGACCATGCCTGTATGTTTGGTTACAAATCAAAAAGGTACCTAACAGATGTTATGTGATGATGCGGCCAAGAGTGAATCTCTTACCCACAACTGCTGGAAAAATCAATAAGTGAAAAACTGATAATGGGGCCGATTACGCTATGCCCTTTTCGAACAATTGAGCTCCAAACTCTTCAACGAACGTAGCATATAGGTTCATTAAAGAAAAAATAGGTCCAACACGCTCAATGAACTGAGTCTACAACAGCGATACGTTTGAAAATGATCGAAAGTGGGACAAACGTTAATCACTGAAGTATTTAGAGACTTCGAGAGCGGCGCGCCACGCTATCTCGCTGTAAATACCTCTGGCATGGTTCTGGTGGCGACGTGATGACAGTAAGCAATGTCGTGATGCAAGCAGTCACGCACACAAGCGACGTATAGCGTACATGCACAATTCGTGGGAGACTTGATTTAAAAGAGTTGGTAGATTTCAATACTACGTATCAAAAAAACGTACGTACGTATCTTTGCAAAAATTATTCACACATTTTTTGGTGGGCAACTTAGTTTTCTTTATTTATAATTAATTAGACGGCCACAGCCAATTACACCAATTAATGCAAGAACAAACAAATATAGAAAAAACTGTTTCTTGTCATACCTAAAATATCTATTTTTCATTGAACTTGCCAAATAACTTACCCATCTGTACCTACACCTCGTTATTCTTTGCCCACGCCATCCACGCGGGCATGAGGTAATTAAAGACGAAGTTGCCATTTTTATTCTGTGGTTATGTCAACTTAAGTTGTTGAGACAGTTTAATGCAATTCTTTACGGTAACACCTCAGACTAAAACTCTCCGATCTAGACAGTGTTGTCGGTCAGCCCTGGTCTCAGAATCTTTAGGACATCAGAAGATTTCTAAGTTGGCAACAGCCGAGACGTTCCCTCCAAAGCACGGTAGCGCGACAGACATTCAAACCATTGCATAGTACCCAGGTTCTTTCACTTAGCCCTGCACCAAAGATTATAAAGCCCGTTGATAGCTCGTAAACATAATTTCTCGTACAAAAACGACTCACCTGCGCGGGCAGGGGGCGAGGTAACAAAACGAGACAAACTCATACGAAATTACAAAGAACAGAGCAGGATGGAACAAAAGACATCAACGGGTTCCCGTGATTTATTAGAAATTCATAGTATTTATTAGAAATTAGTGGTTGAAATACACCACTAATTTTCGTATGGGGGAAGTTTTATAATTGGTCAACTGGATTTATAGTCAATGCCCTGCACCGATGACTTTTTTATTATGTGCTGAATTTGCATTCGCTCTTATAGCCGTGAAGGAAACCATCGCGAGGAAACACACAAAGAAGACACAACACAACAACAACATGAACAACATTAGAGAATAACATTGTGTCATCCTCCTCGTAGGCACGATGTCTAGATTAGGCTTTAGACTCACACTCCTGATTGTATATCAAATATACAATACAGGTATAATGATTTTTCCGATTACGTATTCCTTTTTTGGCTTCATATTTTTAGTTCTAGACCGCCGAGTCTATTTTCTTCTTGCAGTCTGAGTGTAACACGCACACACTTGAAAGTCAATACACACACAAGTACAAGAATACAATGCGCCGGTAAATTTGCAATTATAATTAAAGTGTTGTTAACACTAATAGCTGATACCGAAAGCGATATTTGCCTTTTTTAAATGGCTGTACAAATTCACAGCCAATTTTACACTAGCAGCGCCCTACGGGTCCATCTACATATTTCATCACATTTGCTTGATAAACAATCCATCAGTATTTAACAAAGCTAACATCATTCTCTTTGCCTTTTCCCATTTGTTATTGGGGTCGGCTCCCAATCTAACCTGTAGTGGCGAGCTACCAGAATTACACGAGCGACTGCCATCTGACCTCGCAACCCACAAGGGACCAGTAACAGGGATGGTTAGATCAGGCGGTAGATTCTATCAGGCGTCTGACTACCCGCAACGATTGCCATAGATGTTCTTATGACAACCGGGACCGACGTTTTAACGTGCTCTCTCGCAATTATAATATTAACGACATACAAAACAACAATAACAACAACACAACGACAAAACATCAACAGTTCAGTTCAGTCTGTTGTTCAACGACAATATGAGCAACTAGCTCGTCCCGTCATTCGATTACATAAAAAAAAGTAGGATTCGTTTGAGCGGAATTACACTAAATAAATAAATAGTAATAAATAAATAACGCCCAACGATCACATACATAGGTCCCGGACCCTAACTAGGATTCCCTGTATCTAGGGACCCAGGAACTACGAGGACCATGCTCCCACAACACCCAGACACAGAACAACGTATTTGCACTTTTTTTCATGTGCACAAATACTTGTCCTGTCGCGGGAATCGAACCCGCCGCCTCCGGGTTATGAGCCGACCTGCTCACACACCACACCACAGAAGCTGTCAATATTTTCAAGATATCATTTTGTAACCGAATTTTAATTTGATCATCACAAGGATCTTTAAACACCTGGTTCATTAAAAACAAGATAAATTGAAACCTTGATTAATAATGTTTCCTTGATAACTTACAAGAAATGTTCTCATTTCCTGTACATCGTAAGATGTGTTATGTAATTATACCCCTAATGATGTATACATGTGAATTTCCGTCTGTAATGATTCGCTTTTAGACAAAACGGCCCGGCTTCGCACGGGCTAATGTGGAGCGTTTCACTAGCGCGGTAAATTCAAATTTTCTTGCGTTCTTTTGCCAACAATAGCTTAATTACTCAACGTGATCACATGAAAACTAATTTTGCGCAAATAAATAGAATGTATCAATAAATTACAATTAAAAGTATCACCTACATATCATTGGTTTAGCGACAAATGGCAATAGACTGAAAAACTAAGATGAAATTTGTTTACTGCCATTTGTCGCTAAACCAAGATATCTAAGAGATACTTTTAATCGTAATTTGTTGATCTATTTCATTACGTTAAATCAGTTTTAACGTAATCACGTTTAGTAATTAAGCTATTATTGGCAAAAGAACGCAAGAAAATTTGAATTTGCCGCGCTAGTGAAACGTTACACCTTAATAGGGGTTTTCTGACAGCTGGACGGCACGTAGTTCTACAGCCAAAGATAGATGGCACTGACGAGACATGGTTGGCACAGTATTGTTTTTTTTTTCTAATCTGTGGCATAAATCTATAAAGATAGTAGGCCCGATTTAGAAGGCTTTAGTTGACAGTCCTTAAAATACTAAAAATATATCCGTCTCTTACATTGCCGTCTATTTGACAAGGACAGCAACAGTTTTAGAAGTTTTAGATCTGTCAACTAAAGCCTTTAAAATTGGCCCCATTATAGTTCTTAAAATTTTTTAGCAACCAGAGGGATTTGAACCAGCGCCCGCGCGTGCGTTGCTGTGGCATAAATCTTCAGAACCCGACATGCTATGTCTCGTCAACGCCATCTAACGGACTTTTATGAACTATTTTTTTTTTAAATTGGCTGTCAGAATACCTCCTATTAGTTTTACGTTCTAACCCTGTTCAAGGGAAGTGGGAAGCGAAAGGGAAAAAGGATGGATAGATGGGCCGGCGAAGGAAGGTAAGATAAGATAGAAGGGAGGCAGGCTTCACTTCCCTTCTATAGCCGTCCCATCCATTCATCCTTTTCCCCTATCTTTTGCCCTTTCCTTTCTCTCTTTCCATCAACATGGTGAGTATAAATAAATAAATAATATACAACCAAAAATTCTTGGATAAAAATGAAATCCTTATTGCTTCGTGCACTTACTTTTTGTACCAGACTGGTTTGGACATCATTAGAAGAATTAAAAAGTAAAACAATATTTTCCGCACTATTTCCACGTTTTTCCGTCTTTGTAAATTAGTGAATATAACTAAATAAAACGGTATAACTGTTTTGATTATCCAATTATTAAAAAAACAAATGTTGTATAGAAGAAAATTTCCTTTAGTTCAAGCGTTTCCAGTTCGGAAAACTTTAACGCCAAAAATGCAGCTAGTTCCGTACACCCTTTGAAGCTTTCGTACAAAATACGAATATTTTTTTTACTCATACGTAATAGCTTGTGTTTGCATTATGTTTAGAATACTTATACACACAGACACACATCAGCGAACACAAATAATCGCCTACAATATTTGCTCAATCCAAAACGCGCGGGTCAAAGAACTGAGTTGTGCAGAAGTCCGAATTTTTTGCCTATTCCAAGGACAGACGTGCAGACAGACGTTTTTGTTATTGATAGTATGAAAAACCTGTTGGACATGCGCGTGTTGATTTGAATGTGATCTAGTATATATAGTACTAAAAAAATTACTGAAATTACTGGGCAAATGACACTTAAGAACTGATCTCAGTCTAGAAAACTTTTTTAGACTGTGTGATGTCTCAGAATGACGTGCGCAGTGCGCAGTGTCACGCGAGACTTAAATTTTGAGTTCCGAGTGACACTGCAATCTGTTATGGGCAGCCGTGTCGCTTAACACCAGGCGAACGACTGGCTCGTCACGTCATTCGTTTATATTAAAAAAAAAGTTTAAGGCGGAGTCCGACCACTGTTGTGTTTGAGAGGGTCTCTAGCTAGAGGGTTTTTATTTGTTTAAAGTTGAAAGTCGCAGATCATATTTAATGTCAAACTGGGTCTACGCTTGGGGCTTCGTTAATCATGCGGGTTTTCGTGGATTAGGTAAAATAGGCATCGTCATCATCCTCTTTGCCATTTCCCCGTTTGTTATTGGGGTCGGCTCCCAATCTAACTGCAGCGGCAAGCTACCAGAATTACACAAGCGACTGCCATCTGACCTCGCAACCCATAAGGGACCAGTAACAGGGATAGTTAGATCAGGCGTCAGATTCTATCAGGCGTCTGACTACCCGTAACGGTTGCCATAGATGTTCTTATGACAGCTTAACGTGCTCTCCGAGGCACGGAGCGATGGCATGGCATCGAAAACTGCACATAACTTACTAGATAGTACATAGGTCTTTGTTTTGGAGGGACAACTGTCGCCCAATATTTTAGCGTATGAAGTGTAACAGTAGTAACGAATAGAAACGAGTCGTTAAATGAATCGTTATTGGCTGTATTGGACGCAATCATTCGTTAATTGACCGAGTATGGTTTATATTGGGGACAATTACTCTACGCCGATAACTAAGATAAGAAGAAAAATATATCAATTGTTTTTTCTTTAATCTGTGAAAAATATAGATCTGCCCTTAGAGGACTATTTATTTCTATGGATCTGTCACACTTTTTCTTTTTTTCACTTTTAATTTTTTTTGCTTTTTCTTTGAACGGGCTTATGCTGTTGGTCTCTACCATAGAGTTATTGAGAGTAACGAAATTCTAGCTCTGTGGTCTCTACCGACCTTTACAGCGTCACCGGGCGAAAGGGGCAGGCGCTTAAGGCGTCAAAAGTGGGAGGCAGCTAGCTCAATGGCACTCCTGGGGTGCGAGCCTCGGCTTGGGCCGTTGCCGGGATAAGAGGATCGAGAAGGCTACGTCTACTGGAAAAGTAGTGACTGTTCTAGCTAACCTACGGGGGGTACGTCGACCTCGCCGGCGGGGTCGGTGTCTGATTGTGTTACGCTGGTATCCTATACCGATGCCGAAAGCGGTACCTGAGCCAGAAGGACTAGACTGATCCGGTGATCCTAGCGCAGCCGACACAACGGCTGCTATGGATCATCCGGGTCGCTCAAGACGTGTCTTGGGCGGCGCCGAGCGACGGGGTGACTTTTTCACTTTCAGCAAAACTAGGTTTTCAAATAAGCTAGTTGGTGTTTACCACAGAGCAGAAATAGTTATTTGTTATGCAAGGCTGTAAAGTTGTTTTTTCGCGCGAGTAAATCGAGAACTTCTATCCAGAGTATCGAGACGCAGAAAAACTATGCTGCCGAGCGAAACACACAACTTTTCACCTCACTACAGCGAGGGAAGTGCTATGTTCAAGAAAGATATTATACTGAATCAGTATTTTTCATGCAGTCGTCGTGCTGGCCAGTGTGATTATTGTAATAGTGAGGTTGGCGCACTGGCATAAAGTATTAATGCGTTTTCAGATGGACTGGCGGGCGGTCTACAAAATTATTGAATGGTTCGAATTTGAAAAACCCTTTCCACGCTAGCAGATAAAGTGCACTTTTGCACTCAGATTTCGAATGACCTATCTATGATAAGCGTGGCGTTTTATGAAGGAGCCCAGTGGACTTCCTCCGACTGATGATGGGTGTGATGTGTATTTCTAAGGCCACCATTAAATTTTATTGATCAATTAAATTGACGAGTCTATATCCATCAATGTTTTCGCCCAAACAATACTAACCCTACACGATCAATAAAATTGATCAATCACATAGATTGATCAATAAAATTGAACGTGTATGGGGGGCTTAAAGCATGAAATACCAGGAGACTAGAAATATTACGGAGTTTTATGGGGCTACAAATATAATACATAGACCTATACCTGTCATGTAGGTTAGATGGAGGTCAAAGATTTTGTATAGTTAATTATTTACAGACGCCAAAGGTTCTCAAGTGGCGACCACGAACCGGAAGATGCATTAGCGTACGTCGGTCCCCACTAGGTGGACCGAAAACTTGATTAAAACTGCGGGAATCCATTGGATCCAGAAGGAGGGCAGCCGCTCAAAGTGGCGCTCTATGGGAGAGGCCTATCTTCAGCAGCGGACATCTTCAAGGCTGATGATGATGATGATGATCATGATTTATTTACCGAATTATGCTTTTGGTGGTGATTGTTATTATAATGATTATAATTAATTCGCAGTGGTTTTCTGTTTATTAGAAAAAAAATTGAATCAAATTGAGGTCATGTAGGATTACCTGTCATGTAGGTAATCATAGACATAGACTTTCAAAACTTCCCCACCGTACGCGGTACGTCCCATCCTTCTAGACTTGTGTAACTCCTGAACGAGTCGTTCCCAGGAACTGTCGTGGTGAACGAAAGGAACTCGTTCACCTCCACGGACTGTTGTCGTTCAGTCGTTCCCAGTTCCCAGTTCCCAGTTCTAACTCGGTGAGCTCAATAGTCAAGCGAGCGGCAGGACTGGGAGTTGCGGACTGTTTCCGTTCAGTCGTTCCTCGTTCCTTCCCTCGGTATGCAAATACGAGCCTAATGATTGTTTAACAATAAGGATCATTATACCATCACGCTTGAATGTCTTTTAATGCTATATTATAATGATATTCAACACCCGGCATCCATTGCAGAAGACCATTGTAGCGGTCATAGTCTACATTCCATAGGTTTATGGGTAACTGGATATGACATAGTGTTTAACCGACTTGGAATAATAACGAAACCGGCCAAGTGCGAGTCGGGCTCGCGCACGAAGGGTTCCGTACCGTTATCTCAATTTAAATTTCAATTGTTCTTCTATCCCTGCCATCTAATGTTGAGTAGCAGTACTATTTAAAACAACGCCATCTATGAATCATCTGGTAAACGAGCAAAAAATCGCGTTTGTTGTATGGGAGCCCCTTTAAATATTTATTTTTTTCTGTTATTTTGTGTTTGTTGTTATAACGGCAACAGAAATACATCATCTGTGTTTCAACTGTCTAACTATCACGGTTCATGAGATACAGCCTGGTGGCAGACGGACGGACGGACAGTGGGGCCTTAGTAATAGGGTCCGTTTACCTTTTGGGTACGGAACCCTAAAAAGGCACAGCATTTGACGGGTTAAAATATTTACAGAGAGCAGGAAATTGTAAGAGGTTATACTATGTTTATTTCTTTAAACACCTGCCATAGAAAATATCTTCAACATCAAAAAACGAGTTTTGGCAGCGTTAATCGTTTGTTTCACGTCCGACATTTATAGGTGGGATCGGTTGGGACCTACCACAGATAACCCCCAATAGATACCGCATGAAAGACGACAACCGCGCACCACGCATTGGCGTAAATGGTTCTATATAAATCGCCGCTTCGCAGCACGGCCTTAGTTTCGACCAATTATTAGAGTTCATTATTAGGGCGTCACTCGAAACACCCAATAATAGCGCATTGGCTCCAGTCCCCGCAACCCGCGCCTTCCGCCAGTTTTGGTGAGCTGGGATCCGAGCAAAAATCTCGTAATGCGGTATCTATTGGGGGTTATCTGTGGGACCTACCCTTTCAATAGGATCAGATGGGAATACAAAATGATATCAGGTGGCATCAGTTGAAAGAAACATTCGATGGGATCGGTTGGTAGGATCTGTTAGGACTTAGGACCTACCCTTATTTTCGATTGATTCCACACGGTTTTTTTTTATATTATTAATTTATTATCATTTTAGAAATTATATTACTACTAATCGTCTCTCCAGCGTACGAGTATGCGTGAGGTGTAGGAATGGAGGTATTTTTGTTGTTATATAACGTTTTGCACTGTTGAACAACAAACTGAGGATCGTTGGGAAAGGTTGGGAAACTAGGTGGTAGGACTTTTCTGCAAAGTTCGTCTAGGTAGGTACCACCGCTTTGCCAGTTATTCTGCCGCCAAGCAGTAGTGTGCAAGCACTGCTGTGTTTCGGTTTGAAGGGCATTGTAGCTAGTGAAATTACTGGGCAAATGAGACATTATGATCTGATCACTCAGTCTAGTAATCTGATTACTAGACTGGGTGATGTCTCAGGATGACGTGCGCAGTGCAGTGTCACGCGAAACTTTATTGTTTTAAAGTTCCGGGTGACACTGCAATTGTTATGGGCGGCCGTGTCACTTAACATCAGGTGAACGACTTGCTAGTCACGTCATTCAATCACATAAAAAAAAAGAAAAGGTAAGTGTCCCAACTGGCCCCGGTGGTGGCGTTTTAGTGCCGATGGGAATAAAATTGTAACATGCGCCTAAAGTCCAGAGGTGGCAGTTAGGAATATTTTTTATAAATTAGTATATACCCCCAGTAGTGGTAGTTTGATGGAGGGGGTTGGAAATAAATGATCCACCCTAGATTTTTGTGTGCAAAAGAAAATAAATTGATCTTAATTAAAAGTTATTACCTATTAGTCGCAATTAATATGCATTAATTAAACTGATTATAAAATTACACGTTTTATTAAACAAAAGCGTTATTGTTTTTTTTTTATATTAAATAAAAATACTCAATTAATTTAAAGTCCTTTTAAATCAGAAGACTTACCGAAAACAATAATCTGACCGCAGGAATTCACTGACAACCTCAAGGGGTGACGGACACCCTAACACTGATGGCGTAACCACCCACACAGCTATTAAATACATCAAAAAGCGCGGGAAAAACTGACCAATCCGGAAGCAGGAAGGATGCGTTTTTGCAACGTTCGCAATTTGAATGCTCCAATGGGCGAATTGTCCCTTTGTTGCTCTCTATTGTTGTTTTTTACGATAATTGGTGTATTTTTTGCTGATCGTGTGGTTTACTTGTGTAAAAAGTTACCTTATTAGAAATAGTAAGCATTTTCGCAGCAGAAGAAAATACCGAGTAAGTCGCTCAGGGAGGGATGGAAACGGCATGCTTGGAGTTTCTCTGGAGGATCGAATCAGAAATGAGGTGATTTGACAGAGTACCAAGGTAACTGAACTTAAGTGGCCGAGGCTATCATATCATGTCATCGAGCGTCTTCGGACGACGTCGAGCGACGTTAAAGAACGCACTCCAGTGTACGAATAAGATAGCGTGAGCGTTATCGCATCTCTGACGCTGCCACACGCGACAGCACTACGTACTACGTAAAGTTTGCAACAGGCGTAAATTTCGCAATCATTACTGTCAAAGCTGTCAAATGTCACTTTGGCAGAGCAGAAAGCGATCGAGGGCTAGATCACCGCCTGTCGGACAATCGATGAACTAAAAAGTGCTTATTTTGTTTCCATCTATTGCTGTTCTGTTGCTAGTGGCGCTAGTATCAAAGGCCAATTTGTATTCAGCGACAGGCGAGCAACAGGCGGGCGACTGCGACCGATTGCTAAGTGTTTGCTGTCGCTATGCTACTGCTGTTGCTTTGCTGTTGCAATTTTTACATAATACGGGTACCGAACTCCCGCGGGATAATTACGTAAAATTTGCAACAGCAATGCGACAGCAGTAGCAAAGCAACAGCAGTAGCGAAGCATACATGCTCGACACGACTAATGATGTATGACAGCAATCACCGCGAGATTTACGCCTGTCGCAAACCTGTTGCGAGTTAGGTAATTAGGGGGCCGCTATAATTCTCGCTCCAGGAAGTGGGTTTTTTTTTATAAATAACTAAATAGGCCCGCATTTGACCGCAATCTCACCAGATGGAAAGTGACAACGCGGTCTACGATGGTACATGCTTGCCTAAAAGATAACTCGCGACTTGATGAGCTCCAGATTGTACTTATCGGGAAACAAAGACGCTGGTAAAGCTACAGAAAAGGATAGAGCTAAAATAAATGAGATAAAATTAGGGCTTAGGGTAGCATATCCAATCTAATGAGCGGTAAACTACGACCGTCTCAGATGTTTCAATAATATTATTAAATAACATGGAATTTCTAAATTTATACCATTTTTCATTGCTATACAGTCACTCAACGAGTATGCTGGCATGACTCCTGGCACATTGCCTAGTGGGTTAGTAATACCTTCATTGATATGATCTGTCAACACTCGAGTCTGACTAATTATTGTTATTGGACGATTTCATGGAAAAGCGATGGTGAAAATTATACAGCAATCCCCACTTTACTTTAGGGCCATTCCAAAGTGACGGGTGGGACATTGTAACTCCTTTTTGCTCAAACTTTAAGTAATTTCTCCTTAACCATTAATGTCATCCATTCCGAAATGCTAATATATGAAGCCAGATATTTGTTTCAACCGAAACTTACAAAACGAATACTAAATTACATGTTTTACGCCTGTAAAATTAGACATTTTCCATATGTGACGGGTGGGACATGAGACAAGCGTTTCGTTGGACGTTGAAACTTCACATCATAATTATTTTTTCTTGTAATTTCTTATCACTGTTTTAAACTCCTTGAATTATATTTTCTTTTATGCTAATCTGCTTTTAACAATTACATATAATTGGATGCCAAAAAGATTTGCCAACTTGAACGTAAAATTCTGTGATGGGGACAATTACACTATGTCAGTGTTCAGAAGCAGAAAAAGATCCGAAAATTGTAAAAAATTATGAAAAATTTGACATTTTCCCACGAATTACTTTATTGGCTCTACTTTAATTACAAACTCCAATAAAAATTACGTAGTTTAGATTTTTGACCTGGGGTGTCATCATTAGATAACTTTGTGTATCCGAAGACAAATCTTACTGCATAAATCCTGAGAAACCGAGAAACAGTGTAAGCATGTGTACTTTATAAGTTTTTATGCAGCAAATAAATCATTTTCATTTTTTTTTTCATCTTCGCTGGAATGGCCCTTTACCTACTTTTCTTTCTTTTGTGACGTACTCATGTTATGGTACAATTAGTTTTAATCTCAGCATTTTAAAGTCATAGCAATATGCTATATTTTTTCTCTTTACATTACTATTTTTGGTAATAGGGCTGTCTCTTGAACCGTAATAAGTATAAGTAGAATAGGTAGGTACCTATAGAACCCCAATATGTTCGCGAAATTTAAGCCGTTTAATGCCGTATATGGCAACGTACGGACGTTTGCGTGGTCAGTGCTCTGTGTGAAGAGCTCCCAAAAAAATATTTAGAATGACAATTTGCGCGGTAAAATCGTGCCACAACACATCAGAAAAGCTATTAACTTTCTTGCTTAAGGCCCGATTTCACCAAACTAGAATAAATTTTATTCCAGGTATAACTTTCCAAGAACAACCGAGTTACGCGAATATAGCCCTTATATCACCAATTTTGTGAAGGAATAAGACTTATTCCTTAGATACAATCAAAATGGCGTCTTTTTTGTGTAATTTCATTTGTCAATTAGCTGTATCCAAGAGTAAGGAATAGCCGTATACTTGGAATAAACGTTGGTGAAATCGGGCCTAAATCGTCTAAAACACCAAAAAAAAGTGGCGTGCGTTATGTACCTAACAAGTAATAAAGTTACAAGTAAAAATATCGACGTCTACGTATCACAATAACGATAAAATTACATACAAGATCCAAACTTAGTAAGAAGTATATCTACTTACATACTCTGTGGTAAAAATAACATAATAACCGAACTAAATGGAATACAAATGTCTTTATATAAATTAGTAGCTTCCGCTGTACTGTTTTATATTTACAATTAACGTATATTCTATTCTATTTAAAAACCCGCCCAAGTGCAAGTTGGACTCTGAAACCCTAAATCATTCGAAAATCGTCTAAAGATTCTTTTTGGGAATCTTTAGTCTGACTTGTCTATCTATACGAGCCGAATCCGTCAATAAAGACTATAAGACATAAATCGACTAAATCGACTCTAACACATCAATATTAGGCTAAAAATCGATTGCGTGGCATTGAATTTCGTAAAAAACCCTGACCGACAAGCGAGGTCGGGTAAATGGACGACAACTCTGATAAGGTATCCGTATGATTTTACTGTTCCTAGCGGTAAATGTTTCACATCGAGAATCTCTGATCTAGGAGATAATCATAAGTGAATGCCGTACCTAAGAGTCAGCTAAGGGAATATCCAGGGAATAGGCAGCAGCAGAGCCTGAAAACGAAGGTTTTCAATCAATGTGTGTTTCCAGTGATGACTTATGGAACTGAGACATGGTCTCTTACTGTTGGCCTCATTAACTAATAAGCTCAAAGTCGCGCAACGAGCTATGGAGAGAGCTATGCTCGGCGTGATAAGCTCGGGAATGAGGAGATCCGCAGGAGAACTAAAGTGACCGATATAGCTCTTAGAATTAGCAAGTTGAAATGGCAGTGGGCAGGTCATCGTAGAACTGACAACCGATGGGGAAGAAAGGTTCTCGAGTGGCGACCACGAACCGGAAGACGCAACGTAGGCCCCCCACTCGGTGGACCGACGATCTGGTGAAAACCGCGGGGAGCCTATGGATGCAGTAGGCAAGCAACCGCTCAAAGTGGCGCTCTGTAGGGGAGGCCTATGTTCAGCAGTGGACGTCTTCAGGCTGTTGATGATGATGATGATGATGATGAGGCAGCAGCAGACGTAAGTAAAGTTCAGATATTATAATGTAATTTTGTTCACCGCATGACCAAATGAGCAGGTGGCTGGCGGCTACGCTAACGTGCATCGCTAACTAGATTTATATGCTCTGTGGTCAGTTCAGTATACCAGCATTGAACACGGTCGTCTTATTTTTGTTATCGCGTAACGTCTACGCGTCAGCTATTTCGAGAAACACATTTCCTTTACGTAATCTGTGTGGGTAGTTAATTGTTTCCGCTGAAAGTTTCGATACGTCGTGGATTTTGTGATGACAACGTGGCATATCCATCGTTGTCACAAAGATTGCTTTTTTTAATCTGTGGTCGTTGATCTCGATGTTTTGGCTTTCTAGCCCAAATGCTGCTGAACTGCAGGCTAGCTGCATAAGTGTAATGCAGTCCTGGTGCAGTTGGATCAATGGAAAACATTGTTTTTTTTTTTTTTGCAATACCGAAATTCGAAAAACATTTCGAGATTATCTTATAAAGAGCTCATATTGTTATAAATAAAACGTATTAGAAGTTTATATTCAGTAGGTACAAATAAGATTTTAAACTTTCATGGTCACTACTATTACTATTATGAAAAAAAAATTAATTAGTAGCAGTGACGTACGGTACGCCATCGACGTGTGTAATTAATTTGTAGAAAATTTTGCTTTCTTTTTTATCACAAAAGCGTTTCTGTTTTCTGGCTTTTAGTTAAAATCTTTATTTAGCCTCATAATATCATAAATTAAAAAAAACTGCAAGGGGACTGCGCAGCCGGCTGGCAGTTTTGATGAAGCTACGTCAACTGCATACGATCTGCAACCTTCAGCTGGCGTGCAGTTGAAATGCAGCCTGTGTGTCTAGGCTCTAACAGCGGCATGTATAAGGCCATAACAGCGCCAGCGGCCTGTCTAGTGTCTAGGCTCTAACAAAATAAACTAATTTACTATTTTGCTATATAGGTGATCCGCCGTAATAACGCAAATTGTGAAAATTGCAGTCGGCTACCTATCTATTACGATTCTCAAGCCGTTTATAGGTCGGACAGAGACATTTGAGGCTTAGTAATAGGGTCCGTTTTTACCCCTTGGGTAAGGAACCCCGAAACCAATTTTTTAAGTTTTCCTGTGTCTCAGAATAAACGTACAGTCAGTTACTGCATAACTGCGAATTCACAATCCATCGACGACGACGAGTGGGTGTGGCAGTATCGCGAAGGTCAGTGGGCCAGCAATGTAACCGTCACAACATACATTACACGTCAGGGTGCGTAAATATAGAAAGCATTGGGGAGACGCGTCATTGGATAGATGGCGTGACGTCACAATCTGCGTAAAATACATGGGTATATCATTATCAACAGCCTGAAGACGTCCACTGCTGAACATAGGCCACCCCTAGAGAGCTCCACTTTGAGCGGCTGCTCGCCTTCTGCATCCATTGGCTCCCCGCGCTTTCACCAGATCGTCGGTCCACCGAGTGGGGGCTGGCCTACGCTGCGTCTTCCGGCCCGTGGTCGCCACTCAAGAACCGTTCTTCCCCATCGGTAGTCAGTTTTACAAGCGATGTGGCCTGCCCATTGTCATTTAAACTTGCCAATTCTATGAGATATATATCGGTCACTTTAGTGCTCCCCGTTTCGGATCTTATCTCGCAGGGAAACACCGAGCATAACTCTCTCCATAGCACGTTGCGCGACTTTGAGCTTACTAATGAGGCCAACAGTAAGGGACCATGTCTCAGTTCCATAGGTCATCACTGGCAATGGCAACATACACACTGATTGAAAACCTTCGTTTTCAGGGGGTTTTATTATAATAAATGCTTATTATAAATAGTTCTGCAATTCGCCATCGCCAACTTACTTGCCGGAATGTCTAAATGACTTGGGTTTGCGTTGGTCGAAGTTTGACCAACATGTATCACAGTTCAGTTTTATATCACACGTAAAGCAATCCAAAACGCGCTGGACACTCCAGTAATTTGGCTACAACTCATATCAAAATTGGATACTCTCCAAATCGCCGAGTCTAACATTTTCCCTCACTAGGTTTTTGTTATTATAATAGGTATTTTGTGTGTCTGCTCTGGCAACTGAGGCATCCTGTAGGTTAACTATTTACTCTAGTTTTATGAAACAAAAACTATACTTCTTGCCACATCGCTCGTAGAACTAACAACCTATGGGGCAGAAAGGCTCTCAAGTAGCGAACACGTACCGGGAGACGCAGCATAGGCCGGCCTTCCACTAGGTGGACCGATGAGGGGAGCCGATGGATGCAGGAGGCAAGTGGAGTTCTTTGGGGGAGACCTATGTTCAGCAGTGAACGTCTTCAGCATGATGATATGATTACTTCTTGAAAACATTTCTTTTTCATTTGTCTTTTAGCCGGCGTCAACTTGATTTCTAAGAATAGGACCACCCCAACCCCATCTCTTCCCGCGAGTGCCGTAAGAGCCGGCTAAGGGAATATACAGGGAATGGGCATTCTCCTTGGTTTGCATAAATTATAATCTACTGCTATCATATAGATGCCTACCAAGCATGGTGATTATGGCTCCTTATTTATTTATTTATTTATTTATTATTCAGTTTATAATAGTTAGCTTACAGTATTACCAAAACGCTAACGCTTATATGGGAGATCTATAATATATTCAGCAGTAGAGGCAAAATGGCTGATGTGATCTGCGATGAAATATAGGGTAGATCCACAATCGCTGCCTCGAAAACAACATGGCTTAAACAAGACTTCTATGTAGTACATATACCTACTTGGTTTAAACAAGGCATATGCCTTGTTTTTGCTCTCAGTCGCGTGTGAATGCGCCTAATGAAAGCGCACAATGTTATAGCTAAATTATTATAATATAACTGTTTGTTGTACATCTTTAGGTTTGACCGTATTTGTACAGGCCAACCTGTAGCATAATTACTTGTAGCACATCATAGCAATTAATATATCAAATCAGTTTAATCAGTGTCAATAAAGCATTCAACCGGAACACATGTTTATCATTTTCCAGCACTGCACCCAGTTGCATTGATACTCTCTATCATATCAATTATCAATCTATGTAGAGTTCAGCACTACCCCCTACAGCATTAGTTTGTATGAAAGGAGGAGTCATTATTTTGTATTCTTCACAGGTTGTTACAAATGTAGTCTGCATGGAATACAATATAAATGGGCAGTGAAAGTGAGTTTTTTGTTTACATTGTACTGCCATGTGTGAATTGATGAAACAGAAAAGAAATTAATCATTTTATTCATGAAAAATATTTAATTTAGTACTTTTTTTATTAATAAAAAAGAGGTTATGTGCTTCTTAAGTGTTATATTTTTATACTCGTAGAAGTCAAAATTCCTATACATTTTGGAATATAACCAAACTCTTAAAACTAAAATAGTAAAGTAATAAATTCAAATTATTAATTTGATGATAACTTGGTAATCATTTTTCAAATAGCAATGAATAGTTGAATGTTATGTAAAGAGGTCATTAATATATAGTATATATAGTGCGAGTTGTATTCAAACAAGCTTTGAGATAGTTGCGACATGGCCTGTACATACTAGCAGGGTTCTGTATACAAACACCCCATCATACTAAAACCTACCTGAACGAGATTTATAATAAACTACAAGACAAATAACTAAATCTTGATGAAATTAAGGTATTATTGATACTATCGCAGCTGTTAGAAAAACAATGATGCGAAGGTTTCATTCGATGTGATGAAAGTTGACGCTACTCAAGATGAGTGGCATATGTACATTTTTGTAGTAATTTAACTTGAGTGCGCGAGATTTTTTACACGCAAGACTTTTGTTACAGATATTTTAATACTGGTACACGATATCAGCCACCTGACACCACTGGAGCCCGGCATCCGATCCAAATAAAGAAATCTTGCCATGGCCATGCAATTAACTCACCGTTATTCCACTTTCACAGCGCCAGTGACAACCAAACTGGATTCCACATCACGGCCGTTGTAACATAGAACATGAATGATAACAAATAATGTTTATTTTACACAAAAATCATTCAATTTTAGATAAATTCCTCTTGTGACAATCGCGGCGGCATACGGTGCGCGTAACGCGTTTAGCGAATTTGACAGAAATCAATCCTCTATTGTCTGTGACAGTTGTGTTGTGACACAAATGAAATGTTGCTAGTAGAATAAACAAACACTTATTATCTTTTTGTAGGTTTCCGTCAGTGCCGTAAATAGGGCGGTGCCACCGGTATCCATAAGTTCCTGATAAGTTCCCGCTGCGCCCCTAGTGCTCGATTCCAACAATACGTACCTACATTCTACATGCCAGTATTATCAAAAATTAGACAAAACGTCGCACTCATTTTTTTGCCAGCGCACGAGCGTATTTGTGTTAAGTGTTTATCAGATTCAAGCGGCCACTCGGCTACCACTTAGTCTCCGACGACCGTAGTGGCCCAAAAATGAAATCTTTCTTAAGATGAGATAGACTCTTGTCTATAGAGGATGACGGTGACGTTCCGACTGACTCAGGTGCTCACTGGGCATGGTTGTTTCGGTGAGTACCTGAACAGGATCGGAAGGGAAGCAACACCCCGATGTCACCATTGTGGGAGTGGTCAGGATTCCGCACAGCACACGCTCGAGGAGTGCCCAGCGTGGAGCTCAGAACGGCGGATCCTGGCAAACAAAATCGGACGAGACCTTTCTCTGCCGAGCGTAGTGGCGGCTATGCTTGCAGATGAAAGCACGTGGCAGGAGGTTGTCTCTTTTTGTGAGATCATAATGATCCAAAAAGAGACCGCGGAGCGAGATCGGGAAAGGGCCGATCCCGCTCGGAGAAGACGACGCCGGGGTGCTGGAAACAGCCACCCCGTGCCGTCTGCCCCATGAAGGGGCTGCTTTTGTTCTCTTACTTAGAAGGGGACCTTTCGACTCATGGGTTATTGGAATGGGGACTCCAACGATCCTCTCAAATAAGTCCGGGAAGGTCAGTGACGCATGTGGCGTGCGTCAGCGTTAGCACCCTGAGGCTTCGTAGGTGACAGCCCATCAGTTACCTACGGGATGTGCTTTGACAAGTGCGAGGAGGGCACCGGTGCGTTCCGTAGGAGATCCCGGAGCCCTCTGCCATGCACCGAGGAAGGCCACCGGGGGGGTTTTAGTGAGTGGAAATCTCACATAACCCGGCTTCAGCCCCATTGCAGTCGGGTATCTTTAAAAGATTTCCCCCTCGTCAACAAAAAAAAAAAGACTTGTCTATACAACATCAAAATGCTTAAAATGGCTTAGCATGAGGCCGTGTCCTGTCAACAATATTGCAACAATGACTTTGAAATTAATATAATGGTAAAGTTCAGGACTAATACTAAGGCTTATGTACTGTGAAAACACGAGTCGCGATTGTAGTGACTAACATGTAATTCATGATTGAATCGCCATACGCGTTTTTTGAAATACAATCCGCCAAATATAAAAATTTCGCGCTCGATTCGCTCGCGCGGTTATTGTATTTATTGTTTTTTGTTATGTAGCAAGCGTGTTTGTACTGACTGACATGTAATTCATGGCAGCCCCGCAGAAGCCATAACAAGAAGAAGTTGAAGTTGAAGTTCACTAACTGCGTTCGGATAGCCTACTGGTGGCAAAAATAACAGTTAAAAACGACAAAAATGGTCACATGCACCGTTCATTTTGGGAATGTGTGAGCAAAAGTTGCATTTTTAACTGTTTTCGTTCACCGTTCGGATAGCTCAAAAACAGTTAAAAATGCCATCGAGAACTGTCAATTTTGACCCCCCTGCCGAGGTGGGTTAAAAAAAGCACATCGTTTTCTGACATTAGAGTTTGACGTATAATTTTTAGCGCGGTTATCTAAAAATTATTGATTTTTAACACGGAGCCAGCCGCCCGCGCAGCCGCTGCCATCCCTAGCGCGAGTGCTGAGCGTAGAAAAAGTGAAGTACATACATGTGATTGACTTCTGTACTATTTTGTAGTTTAATGGATCCACAGTTCGGGTCTCATGGTTTCAATCTGCGGGGCTATCGTCTAAGCCAATCTTAATCGATGAATGGGCTTCATTTCGTCATTTCCGGCAAGTTGGCATTGTGTAACATCTCCATCCATTAGTATTTTCTCACTATTTCTCATTATTATAGTTAATCAATGTTTTGTCTATTCAGTTCTCCACCTAAGGCACCATAATACCGATGGATGAGGTTTTTACACAACCGGAAATGACGAAATGAAGCCCATTCATCGATTACGATTGAGTTACAGATCCGAAAATCAGTTGGATCCACAGGTTGGATCGTATGGCTACTATCCGATCTTCGATAATATCGGATCGGTCATTCATCGGATCGGCGCATGATCGCTCAGTCCCTCAGACCAAGGAAGTATATGGACACGAAATACCTACAAAACGAACGTGCATACCTACAACTCAACCTGGAACCTAAAATGGCTGCCATGGCTAGGGTTGTGCTGGTCTAGGAACATAAGTGTTACTATAACAAGTATCGATACGAGTCATACTAGATATCTGTTATACTGAATCGGATTTAATCGGAAAACATAATGTTAGAAACAGAATAGATATATAGTTGGGAAAACGTATGCCATTTTACTAAGGTCGCAGGTCTGTCAAGTCTGAACCCACAGAACATTATTCAATCCTAGCGGTGTCTGAATCCTGGTTTAGTCTCTAAATACAAAATTAGTTTTTCAATCACAAGGATCATAGTTATATATATTTATGTAGGTACCTACTTATTTAAAGTCTGTTGTTGTTCTGTTGTAACAGAGAACCAGATTAGTAGGTCCACTTACTTCCGTTATCGGAGAATTCGTGACAATGTTAATTTTATCTGTGAATGGTGGGGGGTGGGAAAAAATAAAATAAAAAATAAATCAAATAATATATATATTGCAAATAGGCAAATTATACCTCTTTTACACACACACCTGCACGGGGTGCATAGGGTAGCATGAGCTGGTAGAAATCTACATGTCTCTTCTCACGGATGCGAGTGTTACCGCTCTCAAAATCGGTAACGTCTTGGTTTCTTAAAACATCGCAGCCAAGAGAAGAGAACATACTGAAATTTGCAGCAGGTCCATCGCACGTAATGTCCCGTTGATTGACGTTAACATGATTACTAGGGCTTGACTAGCTTCTTCGACACTGTCACTATCTATGTTGTGGCCACAATCAACTCTACCATAATATTTCTGAGCTCTTGGTTCCCAAGTTAGAGACTTTCTTATGGCCATTTCATCAAAAACCAAGGAGCATATCACAGGCAGTTCACTTCCCTGCACTTTAATTTTTAAAGTTTCAAAGGCTTTTTTCTTAAATCCCGGTTCACAATTTACATGTTGGTACCATTTGCACAAAGTTCTTGTATGAGGTAAGCATGTATTGTAAATCCTCCTTATGTAATTATAGGCCTTGGGGGATAAAAAATGTAATGTCAAAGCAAATTTTCTTATTTCTTCCGAGTATTTATGTGCCAAAGATAAACCTTTGGACTTATAATTATAATTATATATATTATAATTTGTCTTTTTAAGAAGTCTTGTGGCCCCGCCAATTCTTCTATGGCAATAGCTTGTTCCGAGTTGATACAATTTTTTTTTCGTAGGTCTTCGATGATAATATCTTTTAAATTGGCAATTTTTTTGTTTCTTCTTCGAATATTTTTTTTGAGACGTTTAATTTTTAGTTTTTGTGTTGTACACATTTTTCCTTTAAAGCCGTAGTTTTTTCAAGAACCTGAAAAAAGTTACACGTCAGTCATCGAGTAAACCTACTAATCAATAATATTTAATTTGACTAGAAGCATATTTTACGCTCATTCTGATTTTCAACCATAATCCTATATTTATAATAAAGACATTTATTATCCATCTAATTAAACACCAACAAAACTTTACAAATATTGTATTTTGTAAGAAGACAAGCTAACCGTTTTAGGGAAAGTAGGTATCGACCTGTTGCTGAATCTTTCAAAAGTTGCCTTCTAACTTCTAAGTAGATACATACCTCTTTGTGCCCTGTTTCCACAATTCAGCGGATTGACTGTAATGGAAGCGTTACATTAGTTGTACAAGTAACATCCGATTTTCGTATATTACTTGTTTCACATAAAACAGATGACCCTTGCTGGGGGTTTTTGGTAGACGCCTGGGAAAAAAACCAGTACTAATATTAATATGTTAATATTATTATGTTAAGCAACATTACGTAACCAAACTATTAACCAAAGGGCCAAACGCCTAGGCATTTCACGTTCCAGTTCACTTTCCAGTTCCAGTTCCAGTTTACGTTCCAGTTTACGTCCCAGTTCCAGTTACAGTTCTAGTTCCCGTTCTAGTTACAGTTCCAGTTTTCGTTTCGTTTCGTTTTGTTTTGGTCAATGTTTTTGATTTTGTTCGCGCCATCAACACGGTTTTTCTCTGACGCCACGTGAAAATAAGAAACCTGCACGACATTTAATAGTACAACTCTGTTATTTCCTCGCAACTGTGATGTAAAACGTCGTATGACATGCGTGTGCATTGATCATTACACTTTCACATATCACCGCCTCGAGTGTAATAATCAACTTTGCACAATTATATCATAATGTACTATTCCAATAATGGTGCAAGCAATCCGGCACAATGCAGAATAGAAAACTCCGATCCGTAGCTTCCATTACATCTGTAAAGAAGCTACAAGAAACTACAAGAAAAGATTTATGTTGGTTATGCTGATATCGGTTCAGAGCACTAGTTCCGCAATCTATTACCGCAACGGTACAACACTATTCCACTATGAGATATTATTGTAAACATAAACAAATGAAATAATGGTAATTAAAACGGTATTTACCTCAAATATCAATACTTTAGCTATAAATTCATGATCCCGTGACAATTTTTTCATCGAATGTGTATGATTACATGTATTATTACATGAAAACGGGTACTAACCTGTGCAAAGACAGTTGAGGTTGATTTTTACTGTTTCTCGCACCGCATTCCTTAATACAACACGAAGGCATGTTCAATTGCAGTTTACCAATATTCACGTGCTGTTTTAAAGGTGAACTCTTAGTAATTTTCTCGCAAATCTCAATAATACACAATCTACACATTCACTTGACAGCAGAACTACCACCACAGAAAGAAGTATAGGTTCATACAAATATAACGCATACAAGTGAACACTAGCGCTTCAAAGTATGCCAAAGTAAACTCATGTGGCGCGAATAAATATATAGCAAGGCGCGAAAGTTTGAAAACATATTTAAAAATTTCCCGCTGTTCTTTCTGAATATTTTTAAATATATGTTCGCGTCACGAATTGTGAGCACAAAATGACGTGCCCAGAAACTTTTGAGCACATCATTATGTGCTCACAACTCGTGGCGCGAGCATGAACAATTTTATTTTTAATGTGCAGTGTTCCCATAAACTGCACAATGAAAATAAAATTGAAGTCCAAATTGAAAGATAATGTAAAAATCAAACAAGTTCATAATTCAAACATGTATATTATGACTTATTACTATTAGGTAAATATTACGACATAAATCTTGAATTTCTTTCGAACCTTTTACCAACACACAACAATTGCTGCAAAATAATAATTATCAGACTGAAAAAAAAAATACTTAAAAATTTAGAACGCACCAGAGTAAACCATTACCTATTCCTATTGACCTAGCTAGAACATTTAAAAATTACAAGAAATGAACGTATATCATTATTTATTATAATTTTAACATAATTATATCATAGATAAGTATATATTATACTGTTAGCATCCTTTGACACTAGGTGCCTACTCCTGTCCTGACACCGTTATGTGTGGACCAAAGTGTATGAGTTGTAACACATCAATTTGGTATTGATAATAACTCCAAAAAATGGGATAAACTTACTTAATCAACAGCTACAGTACAAAATTATATTAAAATAATTGAGTGCTGTTTTTAATTATTACATATTATGGTAACATTATTAATAATATACATATAAAAGGTAAGAAAACTAAAAGTATCAAAATCATTCATGTCAAATACGTCACGCGGCGGCCTTCATCATAATTTTCGATAACATACAATTGCACCCTGTATAATTGGGTTAGATGACTACTATTTATTTTTTATTGCATAAATTAATAATATCCCTCAAAAAACAAAACAGTTGTGAAAACAAATATTAAATATCTCAAAAAAGAAAAGAATACAAGCATTTTAAAATACAGGAATAGAAAGAGACAGCTCAAACATGCAGTGACGTCAGTTCTTGCTCCTTCATAGTAACTCATTACTAAGCTGTGGTAGCTTTAGAATTACAGTCGTTTTCTACATTATGTATCTACAACATCAAAGAACTTGTAGTAATAAGACATGCGCACGCCACTGTTGTGCATTAACTATGTGTAATCTAATAAGTAATAAATTATAATTTAATTAAAATTTTGTTAATATGGCCGTCTGTTTAAACACTTCACACCAATCCGCTACGCTCGCATCACGCGCGCATAAATCTGCGGGTTGTTTATAGAAGATTACGACAATTTAAGTCAATATTACCTCTTTGATTAGTACACTCAATCTGTCTGCCGTGACGCATTCTCCGGAGAAATAAAAGGCTATCGGCTGCTTCCAATTTTTTCGCAAACCTATTGCCATAAATGTTAACGCGTGGCTAGCAATTTGTGGTGTGCGGCCTTGACGAGCATGGTCTTGGTAGCCGTCTAACTGGTCAAGTTTAGTGTTATATGTCAAATTTTTTCTTATTGACATTTCATCAAATGCCACCATACACATGTTTTCATTGTCAGCTCTTTTTGAAGCTATTTCTTTTACTGTTTCCACCACTTGGGCATTAATCCCGCAAACCAAGGGTATTTTGTTTAGCAGCATTTTGAGTGAGCTCACACTTGGCAAGCAAAACAATCTACGCAGTAGCCTGTAGCATGAGCTTGATTTCTTATAGATGCCTAAAGCGAGAACTTTATCATCCACAGACCATCTCCGTCCAGTTAATTTTCTGGGTACATTTTTCAGCTGACTTTGGAGTAGCAAATAAAATGAGCTACTGAGATTTCTTTTCATCATATGATCAACTGCATTGTTTGATGCCAATGCGCTCAGCACTGATCTTTTGCATTGTTTTATTTTTTTAATCTTTGCCCGAAGTCTAAATATTTCAGACATACTTTTTCTGCACTTGGCATACAACTTTCGCTTTCTTGGTGAAAGTTGTATGGTTTTTTTTAAATTCAAGTCTTGCAGGATTCCTTTTCTCGGTTTTTTTTCTTCAACTTCGACTGTTTGGTGCTGAAACATAAATTACATGCATTTTATTAAAACATTGCTGCATAGGCAATCTTATTGCCCGCAAATTCACCTGCTATACTATGGAAACCATATAACTAAATAAATGTTCAAAATCGGTTCAATTGTTCACCAGTGATTACCTCTTATAGTAGTAGTAGCACTCATAGCAAAGCACAACTATCTGTTCCTAACCGATAGGTAAGTTAAACAACATTTGCTATGGTCACTACTTGGGTGGTACATTGGTGACCGCTACAAAAAGTGGTATTTATGGCTAATTACTAATTACCTGTTATACTTATAGTAGTAGTAGCACTCATAGCAAAGCACAACTATCTGTTCCTAATGGATCGGTAAGTTAAACAACATTTGCTACGGTCACCACTTGGGTGGTACATTGGTGAACGCTACAAAAAGTGGTATTTATGGCTAAGTACTAAAGTGCTTCGGAGAGCATGTTAAGCTGTTAGGTCCTGGCTGTTGTTGTAAAACAATAGTTGTTAGGCTGACACAGAAGTCTCTTATCGTCATGAAATTCTGACACCAGGGCTGACCACTTGCCTACATGAGAAGAAGAATGTGCCTTCCAAACTTACTTTTATGTAAGTATTGCATAATTTTCATATTTAATACATGATTTTTAGTAATATTTTACTTACTTGTGGAGTGTACTGCTCATCTTGTTCAAGAGATGTAGATTTACCCGCTACCACAACCGTTTCAACTTCCATCGCTTGATGCTGAAAAGTTATCCAGGTTTAATATATTAATTTTGTTCAATAGAAGAATATAAGAACAATATAATTACGTTTGATTTTCAAATAATTTTTGTATAATCAGCAATTTACCTAAAATCAAACAATTTAGAGTTTGTGTACTTCACCCTGTTTGGTGATCTAATCATCAGCACAGATTACTAAATATGTCAACTTCACTGACACTTGATGGGTAGTACCATCAGTGTCAGTGAAGTTGACAATATACTTAGTCTGTATTATGTAGCAATAGAAGTTATATTTGCATGTATTTGAAAGAGCTCTATAGTAATTGACTATTCATGAAATCTTAGCTCCAATTTCATTGGTCATCATCAGACCATACATACCAGACCAGACATAGGAAATGTATGTTTCCACTCTAAAATGCATCACCCTCTCTCATAGGGCTCATACAATGGAATATTTGAGACTATGTGCTGTTTAGATCAGTGACTGTGTGTGAGTAGTTTTTGATCCGTAGTTAAGGTGACCAATGGTTAAAAATCCTATCAAATTCTAACCAATGGTCAAAATTTGTTAGAGATTTTAACCATTGGTTACCTTAACTACAGATCAAAAAACCCACCCTTAGTAATGACATAGTATGAAGCATGTTATAAATAAATAAATATACATACTTGTAGAGTATACTGCTAATCACGTAAGCTTTTTGAGCGTTCCACAGATGTAGATGTACCAGCTACCACTTCCATTTCAACTATGTCTTGATGCTAAAAATACATACTTATTACATACTAGTAGTCCACTCAAACCTCACATTCAAACTTAAAAATTTTATTGGCACGAACTACTTGCTTATATTTAGTAATCACTGGTCCTCATGAATCCTACTCAAGGTATTGTCAAACAATATGGTCACAATCAAAGGTTTAGGAGTGCATTATTTTACAAACTTCATGCAGAGAGCAATTTAGATTACTAATATACTGTATACATACATAAAATAATATGAAGAAATACAAACAGCCTAGTATTAAGTAATAAAAATACTTACTACTCGAGGTGTGTCTCGTTCTTCTCTTAGTTGAGCTAGCAAATTTTGAGCTTCAGTAGGAACTGCAAACTGAGACAACCTTGTTTTATCTCTGTTAATGTATGATGTATCGTCAAAATGCTTTTCACATAGCATTTTATGCTGTTTGTGCAAACTTTCCAAGGCTTCATCGGATATCCAATCTTCATCGGGAAAACAAAATTTCGCCCATACTTTAGCCCTAAAACAAACAATCATTACTTTATGATGGGTTGTGTTTGTGTTTGTGCACTCATTTAATCTTAAAGTACTAAAAAAAGATCATAACTTCAGTTATTTTTACTGTATAGTATGGGTATAATAATGTATTTGTGTATAAAAATAACCACGAATCCAAAATGACATAACCTAATAAGACACTTCGCTTACCTGAGAGATCCATATTTTCGAGACACGTGAGGAAATCTGTGAAACTTCAAGGAAGGGCTTTGTTTCGCAGTGATTCCACATTTGGCACATGTTCCTTTTCCAGCCATCCTTGAGAATTTTCCTTTTTAACCTTCGAATCTAGGTTAGACTTGGGATGCTCATGTCGGGGCCGTAGATAGTGAAAATGTGAAGAAGAAATTAACTAGCCGGGATTAAACGCACTTTTTACGATTAAAACATCAACAAAAAAATGCAAGCAATGAAAAATTAATTTGAGACGCAATTATTTTATCACCATTTTAGAAAAAAAGAAAATAATGCGAAAATGTTGCCAGGTCAATTTTATATGTTTTATTGGTTTACTGATAGTACCATTACGAAAAATCGTATTTAGCTGAGCCACTGACCTCTATAACACAAGCTTGTATTATAGAGGTCAGTGAGCTGAGCATTCCAGAAAAAAAGAAACACGCATTATCTATGTCATGATAACTTCGAATCAATCTATATTTATACTACCCACTAATATTAAAGAAAGGAAAGTTTTTTGTTTATTTATTTGTACACGGATACTACTAGACTGATTTTAATAATATTTTAACCGATAGAAAGCTAAACTATCTGGAAGTAACATAGGCTATAATTTAAGTTTAAATAAACCATATAAATGTGACGACGAGCGAAGCGAGGAGTAAATTATATACTCTATGGCGAGGAGGAGCTTCAAAGTGGTTCCTGGGGGTCTAGCAAAGACCCCTTTCCATCAGATAACTCAACAACATACAACACATTACCTGCGGAAAAGCGACATCCACAGATAATTTAATCCCATATATTTTAGAGTTATCATTTGACGTTAACGCTGATGGAAAGGGATTTTTGCTAGAACCCCAGTCGCGACGACGAGTGACAATATTTTTATTTAGGTATAATTTTTTTAGTTAGTTTATCTTTATATCCATATTTTCCATTTTTGTTTCCTGATCTAATAATAAATAAAAAAGTTATAACATGATCTTTCAAAATAATAATAATTGTGAATTGTATTTATTTGTTTAGATAACATAATATTACATTTAGTAGTAATTTACCAAATGAATACCAAAACATGTTATTTTTAATTATTTATTTAGTCTTTCGGCAATTTCGGATGTCAATTAATATATTCGTTGAAAACATATTGGATGCATTCATCTAAATTCTCGGGTGTAGCCCGGATATTTGGGAGGCATAGGTAGGGCCGAAGCTAACACCAAGAGGCCCTTTGAATACAAGAGTTACTATAACACGGTCGCACTATCCCTGACCTGGCGTCGACGGCATTGCATTTCAGCGAGGCCCAGAGACAATGCGACCGTGTTTTACATATTTCTTTCTTATATGTTGGCGGCATATTATAACTATTTTGTACAGTATGAAGGTAAAAACATCTGAGCTATTGATGGGTGAGTGGTGAACTTTTGATGGTTTTTGATATTGGTCTATGGAATGAGATAACGGCACCTGCCAATTTTGTCTCGTATCAAAATGTTTGAGGCAGGTGATGACTTGCCATCCACTAAATGGGCCCCCTATAGTGGCTACCGCATATTGGTGCCGAGGAAGCAACATTGATATGGGTGGCTTGGGGTGTCGAGAGGTGTGCTGCACTTTCACTGAACGCTACTCGCGGCGTTATGCCCTTTAACATTTCCACCCTGGAGTTTAGGTTTTAGCTCTTGCGATTTCCACCCCCGGACAGCCAATTAAGGCAAGCGAAGGGTCAGGGGTCTCATTTAGCCCCTTGGAATCAGGGTACGCGGTGTCGCCACTCACCGATGGCTCGCCACAAAGCCGCTCCTGCGTTATGATTATTATTATTACTTTTTTTATTTAGTTTTGAAAAGTTCTTACTTTCCTATTATTTCGAATACATGATCATCATCGTAAAAATACGTTTTACATCGTTGAATTGGCAACACTAGAAAGAATGTCGTAACCAAACAATGCTGCCATCCTACAACAATAAAGCTACTATTATTTTGATTTATTTAATATTGTTAATAATTACTTGCTGCGGACATTCAACATATCCTTCATGGTATATAAAATAAGTTCACCAAACAATAGAAGTGCGAATTAACTAGACAGAGTTTAACATATTAACTGGTCTAATACATAAAATCTACCAATTAGAAAGTAATTATTCAGTAGGGCATGCGATAATGGAAATGGTGCTATCACTTTCTTTTCTAGAGCGCTGTTTCTGCTGATAAAGTAAGCCATCGCGCTGGCATTGGTCGATAAGGAAGCTGACTCCCCGACTACCACGAACTCGGAACCTAAGATGGCGGGCCATGGCACGTACCTACAACTGTCACTACGTCATGCCAATATGTTCCCATAATGAGCAACAACGTATATAGTGTTGTTTCTTTTGTCATATACAAATACTTCATTAGAAAGAACGAGACAAAATGATGTTTCATATTCTATATTATATTTCCCTCATATTTGTATAAGCAACTGTATGTATAGAAGAATGTGGCGTCTCCTTTAGCTCAATGCTCAGTCCTAATTGTTATTTTCTCTAATCTGTGGTCCTAGTAATCTAGGGTGCAAATCTCTCCTCTCTTGTTAGTAGTCTGTAGGCATGGATTGATAAATCACACCTGCTACTTTTTGTCATATACTCTGCTACAAATCACAGTATGACAATCACACCTTATGGATCATGCCTCAGATTTCATTTAATAATTTAATACGAGAGTTACATCAGCGGTGAATTTCAAAACATAATTATTTTGTTTATGCAAGATCTCCGAGGGTAACCCAGCGCGTGGCTATCTGCTTATGCCACCGAGCCCCATTCCAGACCCGTTCCGAGGGATATCCTGCGCGTGGCTTTCGCTGATGCAGCAGAATCTCCAAGGGTAACCCAGCGCGTGGCTATTTGCTTATGCCGCCGGGCCTTATTCTGGAACCATCTCAGGAACGACCCTGCGCGTGGGTACTCGCTTATGCAATTCAATTCAATTTATCTGCTACGCCGCCGGGCCTCATTCCAGAACCGTCTCAGGAACAAATCTGCACGTGGCTACTCACTTATGCAGCAGGGCCGCTGAGGTTAAACCAACGCTTGGCTATCTGCTTATGCCGCTGGGCCTCATTCCGGAACCGTCTCAGGAACAACCCTGCACGTGGGTACTTACTTATTCAGCAGGGCCACTGAGGTTAAACCAGCGCTTGGCTATCTGCTTATGCCACCGGGCCTCATTCCAGAACCGTTCCAGGAACAACCCTGCACGTGGCTACCAGCTTATGCAGCAGGGCCACTGAGGTTAAACCAGCGCGTGGCTATCTGCTTATGCCAACGGGCCTCAATTTGGAACCACTCCACGGGCAACCCAGCGCGTGGTTTTCGCTTATGCCAGCAGGCCCCGTTCACGAACTCCCGAATCACTAACCGACCCACCCCTGCGGCTCGCGTCACGTTCCCAAACCTAAGGCAAACCATGCGCGTGGCTTCCGCTGATGCGGCATGGCCTCAGGGGCAGGAACGTCCATCCGCGAAATCAGACCGCGTGCTCTCCCTCGCAGGCCACCGCACTCCTGCTACAGGGCTCACCGCGACCACGTCTCCATAGGCTCCGTCACCCCCTCCCTCGTACCGTATAAAAGTGTAAACCTAGATTTAAATAGTAAGCGTGTAGAAGCTATATGCATACGTTGCTTTTGTATATACTTGCCTGTCAATATAGATATCATTAACCCGTTACCGTGTGTTTACCTGGACAAACTACCCTCATAGGTCACCCGAGTTAGGTAACCCATCCCTTGCAGCGACTATGTCCGTTTACCACCCATAGCGAGGCGTCCAGGCCAGCTAGCCGAAAGGACACCCCGCTACATGTTTATTAAAGATTTGAGAGTAGCATTCGATTTTTTTTAAATTATTAGTAGTAGTCCAGGTTGCAACTTCACTAGGTTGCTCCTAAATCACATTTCTGTTCCATTTCATAAAGCATTACTTTAGTCATCATTGTTTCATTGTGCAAATGAAAAATCACAGTCTGTGACAAATCACAGGTGACATCACTAAGACAAAAATAAATCTTATGATCAAATGACAATGAAATAAAAGTAGCAATCATTTCCATACAGTCGGTGGTAAACCCCAGAGAGTTTTTTTCTCTAACCTGTGGATAAAAACAAGATAAAAACCGTGTTTTTTTTCTCTAATCTGTGGTAAACCGTGGTGCCTTTTTTTAAAATTGGCTACTGTTTCCGCCAAATGCGGCACAATTTTGCCACTAACCGTGAAGGGATGCCTTTGGTGCCTCCAGATAAGGATGTTCCGATACCACCAAAGTATCGATACCTACCCATATGAGTAGTACTCAAATAATGACTGTGGCGATGTGTTAAAATATTGCTTGTCCGTGCAGTTCCGTGCTTCAATAAAATGTTAGCATAAGCGTAATGATTCGATATTACTCATATGAATACCCTAAATATATTTATTAAAAATGAGAAATACCTTATTGCAGTCCAAATCCAAACCAATGTCGCGAAATTCTTTAATAATGATACCTAGATCATTAAAAACAGTGTTCACTTCGCCTCCTAGGGTTCCGTCATCCAAGTACCAAACATTAAGTTTGGACTGAAGACGTTGAATAATTGGATGGATGGCAAGGCTAAAAATGGCCGGACCTAGAGGGTCACCCTGTTGACACCCGACTGAGGATAGGATCGCGTTATTTTGGTAATTTAATTTTGTTGGATTGCCATAACATAGATAAAGGAATTTATATAGTTCGGGAATTTTATCCTTGACTTGTGTGAAAAGAGCGCCTCTGTCGACAGAATTAAAAGCGTTTTTAACATCCACCTTTAGCAACACTTCACCACAATTTTGTTTGAGAAAGGTTCTAAGTGAATGAACAGCGGCCTCACAGCCACCCCGCGAACCAAAGCCCAGCTGTGTTGGCTAAAAAAGGTTGCTTAAAAAAGCAACCTTTTTCCTTCAGTCAACCTTGGCAGCGAGACGGCGGTATGTGGTGCCTACCGCAATAGGTCTGATACCACCGTCTTTTTTGATAAGGGCACACAAGTTTGCGCCATACAAAATTTCGATGACGTCACTGTTGACTTGCCCTGACAGCATCAGGTTTACTAAAGCCGTTAAGTCTCTCAAGAGGGCCTCGCCAATTTCGCCGGAAATGCCCGATAAAAGATCTTTTAGAATTTGAGGGGTAAGGCCATCAAGACCTCCGGCCGAACCACTCTGGAAAGAAGTAACGGCTGCAGCTACTTCCTGTGGGGTCACTTCAACAGTGACGTCATTTGGTAGGGGTGGTTCAGGAAGGTGGAGATTTGCTGCTGCAGATGGATGTTTGTCCTGCAGTGACTGAATTGTCTCAGAACAATATGGGGCTATTGTGTCGCTAGAGAACAGGACGCGGGCGGCACCCTTAATGTCGCCGTCACTAATTTTGCTCTCTACGATTTTAAAGGTGGCCGAATCGTTATTTTGTTTTGAATTTATAATATTGTTTCGCCTGTTAAGCGGAACAATAATTTCATGATCCAAACATTGCTCTTCCAGTACTTTGTACCTTACGCAGTTTTCCTTTACTCTTTTAGTAAGGGAAGATTTGTTTGTAGGGTCTAATTTTACGTAAAGTACATGGTACGGAAAAGTTAGGAGATGCTCCCAGGCATGTTTCGTGTTTTTAGATATAACGTTCCTAATGGATGATGATAATGATTGAGCAACCGAAATGCGAGCACCACGCGGGATGCGTTTTAGAACCGGAATAAATCTTTTGTACGAGCTCAAAACCTCCCAAAACGGTTGGAAAAGAGTAGCAGCGTTCGTAGGGCTGCTACTGGCTACTAACGAACCTGAAACGGGGGCTGATAGAGGAATTTGGATCATTCTGTGGCATTTCGATTGATGAATTTTAAGGCCCTTTTGGCTCTTGAATAAACGTACCTGGGGACAGTCGGGACACTGTATCCTGTTTTCCAGCGACACCACGTTGTTTTGGGTACTCATTTTTTTCCAAAAGATGCTGTGTTTATAAAGTAAGTAAATAAATAAATTTAGGGTCTGTATAGATTTGACGTCCGTCAGGAGCGACGTCGAGGCCCGTCGTGCCGACGCCAGGCGGCGTTGACATGGAAACAAAAATAACAAATTAGCAGTAGACCGTGATAAAATAAGAATATGGAAAATAAGTAGAGACTGTCGCCAGCTCTACAAATAGTACCTCGAGAATCCCGTGTTGTAGACGGCTAGTTGGTGGACAGAAATTGTCGAAAAAGCCTGACTGAACTACATTTCCAAGTGTTTTGAATCAGACATTCGAACACTCGACATTATTCGGTATAAGTATGTACTTTCATTCCGATACAAGTATTTTCTTTCTGATAAAAAGACTTTCTTGCTTTCTTAATGATACGATGCTAAAAAGTACTTGGTATCGAAAGAAAAGTTTTACAAACTACGAGTTGGAGTTTTGGCGGGAACGCGGAAAAGTTCACGTCGGTGCATTGTATTATTTTACAAAACTTATGCTTTTTCCAGTGTTAATGTTTAAAATTGGTGGTGTTTTACGCATTAAGTGCTGAATTACGAGCATGAGTGTGGGCAAGTGATATAATGTAGTGAAACGTGGTTTTTCGTGTTGCTTCCAAAATTCCATAGAAGCCTCTAGTAAAGTTGCCACCACTTTACTAGGGCATGCCTTAGACTGGATTATGACTTAGACTAGACTATGACTACTCTGGCTGTGACTATGACTTGACTTTAAGTGAAAATATCCATAATACGATGAAAAATTACAAAACTTGACACTGGCTAAATACACTATGTGTGGAGCCAAAATATAAGAAAAAAAAAACTACGAGTTTACTAGTCAAAATACTTACTCGTATTGACATGACTAGTATCGGAACACCTCTACTCACAGATGTTGTGTATGTGTACTTGTGTAGGTTCTGTTGGTGCTTTTAGCTTTATCGATTTTTTAAGTTTTCACGGATTTGTCGTATAAAATACAGTTTGTAGTATAAACACACTATGATCAAAGCTATATTAGTGTTCAATAACCATGGGAAACCGCGACTGTCGAAATTCTATCAATACTTTGTAAGTAAAAGTTACTTTAAAACTACTTTACTACTGTGATCTGTGATGTAAACGTTTTAACGGTGTTTGGCCCACTTTTATAATATTTTACCAATGGTTCTTGGTTCGTTGTATATTTGTTTTTGCTTGGCAACACCTAACAGTGTTCATTCTAGCACCATAAGTGAATTTTCCTTGAGACGGTCTATTCTTCCAAGCTCTCTCCTTAACTAACAAGTTTCATGGAGCCCTAGGAGTAACATTATTTTTAATTGATTACTTTTTCAGAATGAAGACATGCAGCAGCAAATCATCAAGGAGACTTTCCAGTTAGTATCTAAAAGAGATGACAATGTCTGCAACTTCCTTGAAGGAGGCAGGTAAGGTCAAAATAACACACATTATTTTGATATCACGCTCCTAATAGAAAAAAGAAAGAAAAAATAATTGAACCCTAGAGATGGGATCATCATCATTGGTACCATAAGGCAGCTAAGGGAATATCCAGAGAATGGGCTGCATTATTCTCTATCTGCATTGTAATCACCACAATTCCTGCGAAGCTGGCAAATCTCCCTTAATAAGCTAGTGTCCTGCTATTTTTTTATTGCAGAAATTAGTAATATTCCTCAATAAATATACATTCACAAAAAATTACAACGTTACAAGCATTTTAAAATAAGAGGGAAGAAAGAGACGGCTCAAACATGCAGTGATGTCACTCTTGCTCCTTGATAGTACCTCAATACTAAGCCGTGGTAGCTGTATGTACAGTCTCTTTGGCATGTGACTCCACAACATGTGTTTTCATAGTAACAGTGGGCAATCTCCTGTTTTGGGAGAAAGCGATGCCTCCTCCAGAAACTTAAAACTTATTACTCCTTGATTTGTTTACCGATTTGACTTATTTTTTCAATTATTGCATTCGTTTTTAACCTACTTTATGACAATAATATTTACTTGTTCATTTTTAATAGCAAGCAACTAGCCTATTGGAGACCTATGTTCGGCAGTGGATGTTTCCCAGCTGATAATGAGACATGGTATATACCATGGCCTTAATTATCTATGAAAACAGATTCCACACTATACGAAACCACATTGGTATCGTGTCTTGTTCAAATCGCGTCACAGCATTAGAAATACCTTCACTTTACATTAAAATTATTTTTATTTTGAATCAATAGTGACATAACTGGTGGTAACTTTTGACGTGTTGATGTTTCGAAACACGTATCAGTGGGACATTATGATTTTAAACAGTTCAAACCGCACCAATTCCAAATTCATTTTGCGCAGTTTCGTTTTCATTTCATAGAGAATAGATTTTTGCAGATTTCTTATGTAAGACAAGGATTTTGCGTGGTTTTGAACTAAGGAATTGTAAAGTCATACAGAATTAGGACCTTGAAGTGGCAATGCAGTCAACGATGGTCAAGTGTTAACAATCTTGTACTTATTTTCTAGCCTCATCGGTGGTTCGGACTACAAGTTGATCTACAGACACTATGCCACTTTATACTTTGTTTTCTGTGTGGATTCATCGGAGAGTGAGCTGGGGATTTTGGATCTCATACAGGTGTGTTAACAAAATATAAGTTGAATTCTTCTTAATCGATTTTGTTATATCATTTTAATTACGTATTTATTATTTATTTATTGTCAATCATCACCAAAGGTTATAAAGCCCGTGATAGCTCGTGAACATAATTTCTCGTACAAACACGACTCACCTGCGCGGGCAGGGGGTGAGGTAATAAAACGAGACAGTCATACGAAATTTTGTAATTTCATTTTTTTTTTTTGTTTTTTTAATTTTTTTTTTTAAATTTTTTTTTGTGGTTTTGTTTTTTTTTGTTTTTTGTGTTTATTTTGTATTTTGTTGACGTCTTTTGTTCTTTGTAGAACAGAGTAGGATGGTTCAACGGGTTCTCGTGATTTATTAGAAATTCATAGTATCTATTAGAAATTAGTGGTTGAAATACACCACTAATTTTCGTATGAGGATGTTGTACCATTGGTCAACTGGATTAGTCAATGATCATCACCCATAAAACCTATATCAACCGATATCTAACACTATTACAAAGAATGTATTCTTTTTTTATGTAAATGTATGACGTGACGACCTAGTCGTTCGCCTGATGTTAAGCGTCACGGCTGCCCATAACAGATTGCAATATCACTCGGAACTCTACATTAATACAGTTTTGCGTGACACTGCACTGCGCAAACGCGCATCATCCTGAGACTTCCTTCACACAATAAGATTACTAGACTGTTGTGATCAGATCACAAAGTCTCATTTGCCCAGTAATTTCAATACAACAATGCCCTTCAAACCGGAACACAGACATAACTTTCTCAAACATCTTTCCAAGATACTTTCAAAGTTACACTGGTGGTGTCACGGGGATGTTGACTTGCAACTAAATTGAAGACACTGAAAATCCCTCACCCCCACTGTAATTGATTCAACACACTGACCTCTTTATTAAAGGGCTAATATTAGCACTATTAAGTGTTAAAAATAGCCCATTTGCATGAGATTGTTTGAGTTCGGAGTTAAATGAAAGGTCTTTTTAAAAAAATGCCCATGATTGTCACTTAAAATCAAAATTAAAAAAAAAAAAAAAATCAAAATCATAATTTCAAAATCCCCAGGTGTTTGTGGAGACCCTAGACAAGTGTTTCGAGAACGTCTGCGAGCTGGACCTGATCTTCCATGCGGATGCAGCCCACCAGGTGTTAGACGAGCTGGTTATGGGAGGCATGGTGCTACAGACCAATATGGCGGATATACTATGTCGGCTTCACGAGCAGAGTAAAATGCAACGCGCTGAGGTCAGGATACAAAGTTACTCATGGAACAAGGAGGAGAGGAATGACAATACACCAAGGAAACAGCGTAGATCAAAACTATGCCAAAAAACCGCTATAAACCTAGCCCGCCGTAGCTAGCCGTATAATCCGCTCATTTTGCAACGCCATCTAGTTTTAGGCATATTTTTGATCTACGCTGTTTTCTTGGTGTATTGGCATGCCTCTACTCCACGATTCCAATCCCGTTCGTGACTCAATTTATTCCTTTACAAATGAATCATTATCACTCTCTTTGCCTTTCCTCGTTTGTTATTGTGCTCGGCTCCCAATCTAACCTGTAGCGGCGAGCTACCAGAATTACACGAGCGACTGCCATCTGACCTCGCAACCCATAAGGAACCAGTAACAGGGATGGTTAGGTCAGGCGTCAGATTCTATCAGGCGTCTGAGTACCCGTAACGATTGCCATAGATGTTCTTATGACAACCGGGACCGACGGCTTAACGTGCTCTCCGAGGCATCGAAAACTGCACATAACTTACTAAATAAGTCATTGGTGCAGGGCCGAGGATCGAACCCGGTGCCGTAAGATTGTGAAGCGCACATGCTACCGCTCGGCCACCATTGCATTATCATCCTTTACAAATGAATCTGTAAACAATTTTATTTTCATCATCATCATCATCATCATCATCAGCCTGTATCAGTCCACTGCTGGACATAGGCCTCTCTAATGCACGCCACTTGGCTTATCGCATTCAGCTGCCGCCAGTCAATCTGCGTATATCGTCGCTCCACCTAGTCGGAGGGCGTCCTTTTTTTAATGAGATGAGTGGCAAACAAGCTGGCCCACCGGCCCACCTGATGGTAAGTGGTCACCGTCGCCGATGGACATCTGCAACACCGAAGGTATTGCCGGTGCGTTGCCTACCCTTAGAGAGGACTCTTTTAACACTTTTCTTGAAGCTCCCCGTACTGTAGTAAAGCGGAGAAACCTCAGGAGAAAGATCATTCCACATCTTGCAGGTTCGTGGAAGAAACGAGCGCAGGAATCGCGTCGTATGAGATTTCCGCGTGTCTACAGTATGTGGAATATGCGTCCTGCACTAGGGAGGGTGTGTATATTATTTTAAATTGTTATAATTGTGTCCAGGCTGGTATATCAGCGGCGCCGGCGCGAGCTGTGTCCGCCGTGAAGAGTATGAACCTCCCGCAACAGCTGCGTGACATGAAGCTGCCCGATCTGCCGCAAGCTATCAAGGTACATACTCATACTGCTACATCAAAGTACATTTAATACTCATACTGTTACATCAAGGTACACATGAGTGTAACTTGATGTAACGGGTATGAAACCATTCTGTTTCATCAAGGTATACTTAATACTCATACTGCACCATTTAAGGTACAATTAATGCTCATACTGAGTTCAGTATGAGCATTAATTGTACCTTGATAGTTATCAAGGTACAATTAATGATCATACTGCACCATCAAGGTACAATTAATACTCATACTGCACCATCAAGGTGCAATTAATACTCATACTGCACCATCAAGGTACAATTAATACTCCTACTGTTCCATCAAGATACACTTAATACTCATACTGCTCTATCAAGGTACACTTAATACTCATACTGCACCATCAAGGGGCATTTTATTCATTCGTATTATTTATTTTTATGTGAAATTACTCATCATTTTCACTTCGATTCATAGCAATATTCTCACCATAAACGCCAAAAAATCAGTTGACGTATTTTTGCTATTACTTAACACAGCAATTTTTTTTAATTAATCCGTTTAATTGAACCATTCCAGGACCTGAAATTCTGACCGCTGCATCAAGGCGCATACGCCGCCACGCCCGTCGCCATAGCAACCAACATCATGAGCTCAATATACCCGCAAAACGAGAAACACACAACACAAAAGGACACTATCACAAATAAGTTCTTCGGCTCGGAAACACTTAGCACCAAATTTAGTGAGACTTTTAGTGAGAACTATCAGCAGACGGAGGGAGTCAATTTTCCGGATTACGAGAACAGGAATATTGAAGGGTACCAGGACTTGAGTGGGACCACAGTTGAATATAGCGAGGTTAGAAGGAAGAAGAAGAAAGGGAAAAAGAAGCATTAGGTTTTTCATCACATTATTGACTACTGGCGGCTTGCCCGGCTTCGCTCGGGTATAACATGGGCGGCCGTGTCGCTTAACATCAGGTGAACGACTAGCTCGTCACGTCATTCACACACCTTGGGTTACATTATTGGAGTTTTAGTAAAGATCCCTAATTAAAAAAAATATATAAAGCCTGTCACCCGGGGATAGTGTAGCTTCCCAACAGCACAGATTAAATAATATACGAAGGCCCGATTTCACCAAACTAGAATAAATTTTATTCCAGGTATAACTTTCCGAGAACAACCGAGTTACGCGAATATAGCCCTTATATCACCAATTTTGTGAAGGAATAAGACTTATTCCTTGGATACAATCAAAATGGCGTCTTTTTGTGTAATTTCATTTGTCAATTAGCTGTATCCAGGAGTAAGGAATAGCCGTATTCTTGGAATAAACGTTGGTGAAATCGGGCCTTAGTATTGTATCAGTTATCTAGTTCCCATAGTACAAGCTATGCTTAGTTTGGGGCTAGATGGCGCTGTGTGAAATGTTCACACATATTTATTATTGTCATCTGGAAGACGTTCACTGCTGAATACAGGCCTCCTACATAAAACGACACTTTGGACGCTTATCACAAGGGTTGCCATAACCACTACGCTTGGCAGGTGGCTTGGTGATCGCAGATTTTAATGTACCGAGGAGAATGCTGCTGCCCATTCCCTGGATATTCCCTCATGCGTATCTATATTGTATATAGTAAGGGCTAATCTCAAGTGAGATTTATTCGCTTGGATGGTCAGGGGCTGTTAAACAACCGAGGGGTTACTGTGCTACTTGGTGATGTTTGTATAACCTCGATTACTATACAGCCTCCGTGGTGTGGTGGTTGAGCAGGTCGGCTTATGACCCAGAGGCGGCGGGTTCGATTCCCGCTACAGGACAAGTATTTGTGCACAGGAAAAAAAGCGCAAATACTTGTTCTGTGTCTAGGTGTTGTGGGACCATGGTCCTTGTAGTTCCTGGGTCCCTAGATACAGGGAATCCTAGTTAGGGTCCAGGATTTATGTATGTGATCGTTGGGCGTTATTATTATAGTTACATTTTAATGCAGAAACATGTTTGACTTAATTTAACTCAGTTTTCTCATATTTTTACACAGTAAATTACGTCATATTTGTCTAGACTTCTACCCTTCCCACGTGAGATCGGTGAGATTCGCCCCTCTATACAGGCTTACCCCATGCTTTGTAAAATGTATGTAAATAAATTGTAAGTGATAAGCAAAATTATATTGTTATATCTATTGTAATATTTTTATATTAATATCTATTATAAAAGTAGTTAATAATAATTGTCTGTATATTATGATAATTATTTATATATACTGGCCTGATAGCTCAGTTGGTATCTCTGCCTTTTGAACTGTAGGTTGTGGGTTCGATTCCTACTCAGGACAAGCATTTGTGTGATGAACATAGGTGTTTGTTCTGTGTCTGGGTGTTATATTGTATTCTATGTATGTATTTACAAACGAAAAGTATCGTAAGTATTGTATCAGTTATCTGGTTCCCATAGTACAAGCTTTGCTTCGTTTCGGGCTAGATGGCGCTGTGTGACATGTCCACACATATTTATTATTATTTGTTTAATTCGTTAAATGTTTTGAAATTCGTTAAAAATGCTTATATTTACGTTTTAAATATTTGTACAAATTTATAATGCCACGGTTAGTTTTTGAGTAATCTTTAAGCGGGCTTATTGTTTCTTTAGTACATTCCTATATGATGTTGATTTAAAAGTGACAAAATGTGCAATTCTTAAGAAATAAATAGGATTCGGGCGTGGATGTTAGTTAATATAGCTTAAAGTTGAATTCATTATTATGTACTTTATAAACCGTATATATATATTTTTTTTTATTGATTGATAGGCTTACGTATTTAGTCTGTAAGGAATATATTTTACGTTTTAAACATGTGAAATAAATGAGTTTTATTTCAATAAACATTATTACGAGGTTACATTTTTATCTAGTTGATAAAATTGAAAACAGCGCAGTCACAAAATTTACGTCTTATTGAACTAATATTACCGAAAATACATTTTTTCAATTCAAGTTAATATTGAAAACTGTTATTTAGCGCCGTCTCATAATTTAGTCAGATTGAATTATAGTGACATCTAACGTAATGTTACAGAACTATTTAGAAAGACAGCAAATCTGCCTTGTAATAGTACTGCTACTCGACCGTAGATGGCGTGTTAAGGCAGGTTTGGTTTTAAGATTCACCTACTCGATGATAGATGACGTTAGCAGTCATGAAAATAAAGTGTATTCATTACTAAACTTGCGACGTATTTTTTAAATTAGTGTTTAATTAGAATTGGTGGAATGCTAACGTTATTTCGTAACCGTTATTTAGTAAAAATTTAAAGTAAAAGTCATCTAATTTTCTACAATCGTCTCGGCAATCTATCAACATGTGGTGACATGGGGTTGTCTACACTCTTATGCTAAGAATTTGTAACCCCTACCATGGAACACGTAGGAGATGAATGCCAAATACACTAAGAAAACAGCGTAGATCAGAAATATGCTAAAAACCGATAGAAAACTAGATGGCGTTGCAAAATGAGCGGGCTATAAGTTGAGCATAGATCAAAAATAGGCCAAAAACCCGTAGCCTATGGACATCTGTAACACCTGAGGAGGCGTCACCAATGCGTTGCCTACCCTGTAGGACTCTTTTAACCCTCCTTTTAAAGTACTCCATGTTATAACTCTGCGGAAAGACCGCTGGCGGGAGCTCATTCCACATTCTGCAGGTGTGCGGCAAGTAGGAAGTAGAAACGCATGAATCGAGTCGTATGAGATTTCCAGGACCCCGACCTCCTCTCCCCCTTGAAGTGAAAAAGTTTTTCAATTTAAAGGATATAGGTAGGTACTTTCTGCTCACAGAAATTTAATCAAAATTATGTCGGTAGTTGGGTGTGTAAATCAAAATAACTGGATAAAAATGAAAATATAAGCAAGTATTTCTCGGTATGAAATTAAAGCAATTGAAACCGGTTTTAACGCCTTTTTGGTATCACGAAAATTATCACTAGGTAGGTAGGTACTTACCACAGACCACAAAAAAACGCTTCGCCCAAAAAAATAACTCGTCAAATTTTTTTATTATATAGGTAAATACACCTACCAAGGTGTAACTGTGTAATATACCACCCCAGATGAGTCTGGTACCCACCCCAGAAATCCCAGGATGCAGGAGGCGAGTAGCCGCTCAAAGTGGCACTCTGTAGGGGAGGGGAGGTCTATCTTCAGCAGTGGACGTCTTCAGGCTGTTGTTGAGGTAAATGTTGCTTACATAGGTACCGATAATTATTATCTGTGTCAACATATAGGGAGCCTGGTAGGTATATACATAGTTTCCATTTTATATCCAACTTATTTCTTTCTACAGTTCTGTAATAATTGCAAATTCCCACGAGAAACAGGTAAACTGCCTGATACCGCAGTTGCTATCTCTATATATATAAAAATCAATTGCTGTTCGTTAGTCTCGCTAAAACTCAAGAACGGCTGAACGGATTTATATTATCTTGGTCTTGAAATGTTCGTAGAGGTCTAGGGAAGGTCTAAAAGGTGAGAAAAATCCGAATAATTGCTGGGAAAACCTTAAAAATCCGTGCGAAGCCGCGGGTCAGCTAGTATTTAATAAAATAACAATATAAACTCACAGGAAGTGCAATCCCGAGAACAAACAGTTATACATCACAATTTAACCAAAATATTAAACAAGGAAGTCAAAAATTTTAACTTGCGGTTAAGTATTTGCGGTAAGATGCCGACAGCATTTACGTAAACCTATTTACTTAAAAGTCTTTTGTTATCGCGCGCATGTCCTGCTTTTACCAGCTGCTTCTACTTCCGCGCCTCCGCCGCGCAAAAGCCAGAGTTTTTTCTTATATTTTGGCTCCACACATAGTGTATTTAGCCAGTGTCAAGTATTGTAATTTTTCATCGTGTTATAGAATATTTCACGTAAAGTTAAGTCTTAGTCACAGTCTGGGTAGTCATAGTCCACTCTAAGTCATGCCCTAGTAAAGTGGTGGCAACTTTACTAGTTTCTATGGAATTTTGGAAGCAACAAGAAAAAGCACGTTTCACCACATTATATCACTTGCCCACACTCATGCTCGTAATTCAGCCCTTAATGCGTAAAACGCCACCAACTTTAAACATTAACACTGGAGTTTTGGCGGGAACGTGAAAAAGTTCACGTCGTTGCATTGTATTATTTCACAAAACTTATGCTTTTTCTAGTGTTAAAGTTTAAAATTAGTGGCATTTTACGCATTAAGTGCTGAATTACGAGTATAAGTGTGGGCAAGTGATATAATGTAGTGAAACGTGATTTTTCGTGTTGCTTCCAAAACTCCATAGAAGCCTCTAGTAAAGTTGCCACTACTTTACTGGGGCATAACTTAGACTGGATTATGACTACCTGACTTAGACTGGACTATGACTACCCTGACTGACTGTGACTAAGACTTGACTTTACATGAAATATTTCATAATACGATTAAAAACTACAATACTTGACACTGGCTAAATACACTATGTGTGGAGCCAAAATATAAGAAAAAAAAAAAAAAAAAAAAAAACATTAACACTGGAAAAAGCACAAGTTTTGAAAAATAATACAATGCAACGACGTGAACTTTTCCGCGTTTCCGCCAAAACTCCAAAAAGGCCAGAATTCATAAAAAAAAAAATTAAGCACAGATACCTGCTATACTAATACTACCTACCTAAGTTAATTAACTTATGAAATTAAAATTATTGACTTAATAGTAGGTCTGTGATTAAATTGTTTTTTAATGTAAATGAATAGCGTGACGACCTAGTCGTTCGCCTGATGTTAAGCGTCACGGCCGCCCATAACAGATTGCAGTGTCACTCTGAACTTTTTGTCATATTTCTGATCTGCGCTCAACTTATAACCCGCTCATTTTGCAACGCCATCTAGTTTTAGACATACTTTTGATCTACGCTGTTTTCTTGGTGTATTGGCATTCCTGTCCTCCTTGTTCCATGGTAGTACCTGCCTAAGTAGTTTGGTAATATTGAGTGCATAGGTAATTCCATCATTAGTGGAAACATTCTCCTCCATTATTACTTTCATTGTATTTCTTTTGTAAGCACTGACCAGCACATGTTATCACAAAAAACAGAACTCAAATCAGTATCATTAAGCAGATACAATTTAAAGTGCAGGCCATCTTGCATTGTGGTCAGCATCTGTCATCCGCTGGTCAGTTTTGTTCAATAATGGTCACATGTCGTTCAAAACTTACAAAATATGGTAGGTTATATCTATAATTTACAACCTCTGCGGTGGTTGAGCAGGTCGGCTTATAACCCGGAGGCGGCGGGTTCGATTCCCGCAACAGGACAAGTATTTGTGTAGTGTATATCGCAAGTGCTTGTTCTGTGTGTGGGTGTTGTGGGAGCATGGTCCTCGTAGTTCCTGGGTCCCTAGATACAGGGGATCCTAGTTAGGGTCCAGGATCTATGTATGTGATCGTTGGGCGTTGTTATTTATTTGTATAGGTACTAGGTGGTAGGACTTTTCTGCAAAGTTCGTCTAGGTAGGTACCACCGCTTTGCCAGTTATTCTGCCGCCAAGCAGTAGTGTGCAAGCACTACTGTGTTCCGGTTTGAAGGGCATTGTAGCTAGTGAAATCACTGGGCAAATGAGATTTGAGAACTGATCTCATAGTCTAGAAATCTTTTTTAGACTGTGTGATGTTTCAGGATGACGTACGTGCGCAGTGCGCGGTGTGATGTCCCGCGAAACTTAAATTTATAGTTCCGAGTGACACTGCAATCTATTATGCCGTGACGCTTAAAACCAGGCAAACGACTATATTTACATTTATATATATATTTATATTCATTTACATTTTTTTTATATTTACATCATCATCATCACCCTCTTCGCCTTTTCCCATTTGTTATTGGGGTCGGCTCCCAATCTAACCTGTAGCGGCGAGCTACCAGAATTACACGAGCGACTGCCATCTGACCTCGCAACCCATAAGGAACCAGTAACAGGGATGGTTTGATCAGGCGTCAGATTCTATCAGGCGTCTGACTGCTCGTAACGATTGCCATAGATGTTCTTATGACAACCGGGACCGACGGCTTAACGTGCTCTCCGAAGCACGGAGCGATGGCATCGCAACACAAGGTGCAAGTACCTGCACAGTAGGTGCAAGGCTGAAATCAGAGTATCTTAATACAGAGTTGACATGGTCTGGCTTTGTCTAGGTAGCCAAAAACTAACCTGCATCAAAGAAAACAATTAAAAACTAAACTATCTCACAGTCTATAACCAAACCAACCAAAAAAAAACAAAAAACGCATTTTATCCTTCAATTGTTTTTTTTCTCTAATCTGTGCTCCCCGCACACAAAAGCCCTTTTTCCATTGACACAATATTTTGACATTTCGTCTCTCTTTTACTAAACATAATTTATTACGCGCGGTCACTTTGTCGTGACTCTTGGTACTTTTTCGGCGCTTTTTTTGGTACTAAATCTTGAATAGGTACCTGTTGCATTAATATATTGGGGTACACGGCGTCTTTTTGACTTTATAGAGACTTGGGTGGTCTCTCTATGCCCCCGATGTGTGACAAAATTGTATAAACCGTTTTTTTTTTCATTGAACGGGAATAATTTGGATATTTTTGGATGTGGTCTTTGGGAAACAAGCACTCAAAACACATCTACTAGGTGGCAGGACTTTTCTGCAAAGTTCGTCTAGGTAGGTACCACCGCTTTGCCAGTTATTCTGCCGCCAAGCAGTGTGCAAGCACCACTGTGTTCCCTGATCTCACAGTCTAGTAATCTGATTACTAGACTGTGCTGATATCTCAGGATGGCGTGCGCAGTGCAGTGTCACGCGAAACATCATTGGTTCCGAGCCATAGAAATAGGATTAACAAAGATATTCTAGGTCTGTGGTTCAGCTGAACGACTAGCTCGTTACGTCATTCATTCCCATTCTGCTATTTTCTTTAGTCTATAAACACTAGGTACGAAACATTGTTAAGCATCAAAGACGATTACATGATTACATAAATTGATATGATGCGTACCTATACATCTACCTAGTCCTAAGTTATATGACTATTTGTAATTTAACATTAAGATCGAACGTTACACTAGCGCGGCAAATTCAAATTTTCTTGCGTTCTTTTGCCAATAATAGCTTAATTACTCAACGTGATTACATGAAAACTAATTTTGCGCAAATAAATATAATGTATCAATAAATTACAATTAAAAGTATCACCTACATATCATTAGTGTTTAACGACAAATGGCAATAGACTGAAAAACTAAGACGAAATTTGTTTATTGCCATTTGTCACTAAACCAATGATATCTAGGAGATACTTTTAATCGTAATTTGTTGATACTTTCCATTTCTTTTCGTTAAATCATGTAATCACGTTTAGTAATTAAGCTATTATTGGCAAAAGAACGCAAGAAAATTTGAATTTGCCGCGCCAGTGAAACGTTCCACCTTAATCTAGATAGTTTAATAATTAAAAACAGGATAAATACATTTCTTGTATAAAAAAGATGTTTGCGTAGTAACAATAAAAAAAATGCAACATATAATTAAAGTATTGCTACTTAAATGTTTAATTAATATAGTGATCGGTAATATATTAATTGTCTTAACAGTAAAAAGCGGGGTAAACAGATAGTGCAGTTGGAAAAAAAAAAACATTGGCTTTTTCTGTAATTTTGTGATCTTAATATTGACTCTAATACTTTCTGATAACTTTTTTTTTTTTTTATGCGATTGAATGACGTGACGAGCTAGTCGTTCACCTGGTGTTAAGCGATACGGCTGCCCATAACAGCTGCAGTGACACTCGGAATTTCAAAACAATAAAGTTTCGCGTGACACTGCACTACAATTTCAAAAATCTTTATTCATCATGATAAAATACAAGTACATGATCTAGTGTTCATTATTTTATCCTAGATATGACTAACATTCATAATTGATTACATTTTTAAAGCCATTCACTTATAATAAAAATTTATGAGTGAATGGCTTTAAAAATGTAATCAATTATGAAAACTGCACTGCGCACGTCATCCTGAGACATCACACAGTCTAGTAATCAGATTACTACACTGAGTGATCAGATCATAAAGTCTCATTTGCACAGTAATTTCACTAGCTACAATGCCCTTCAAACCGGAACACTGTAGTGCTTGCACACTACTGCTTGGCGGCAGTATAACTGGCAAAGCGGTGGTACCTACCTAGACGAACTTTGCAGAAAAGTCCTACCACCTAGTAACTAATAAATTACAGTATATATAAACATTTTAAAGACTATGGAGAGAGCTATGCTCGGTGTTTCCCTGCGAGATAAGCTCCAGAACGAGGAGATCCGCAGGAGAACTAAAGTGACCGATATAGCTCTTAGAATTAGCAAGTTGAAATGGCAATGGGCGGGCTACATCGCTCGTAGAACTCGTGGGGAAGAAAAGTTCTCGAGTGGCAACCACGAACCGGAAGACGCAGCGTAGGCCCTCACTAGGTGGACCGACTGGAGAAAACCGCGGGGAGCCGATGGATGCAGGACGCAAGCAGCCGCTCAAAGTGACGCTCTGTGGGGGAGGCCTATGTTCAGCAGCGGCCATCTTCAGCAGTTGTCTAACTATCTAACTAGTCATATAGAGGCAGTGGACGTCTTCAGGCTGTTGATGATGATGATAATGATGATGATGACATTTTGAAGATGAAACTAAACAATCTACCTCTACAGATGTAATAATGTATCCATTTGTTGTGGTAGAAGGTACCATAAACAACCAAACACCGGCCGGCTTTTGATTTATGGGACAAAAACGACCATAGATAATATAGAGTCATCCCCGACCATAGATTATTATGAAGTCATCCCGCGGCAAAGTCGCCGCCATGTTGTAGAAAAAATTAGTTAAGATGGCGGTATTTGGTGACCATGCTTTTGTCAGAAACTTTATTGATTATACTTATATTGTGTAAGAATGTCAAAACTACGAAATGAATATACTGGGTGGCGCAAAAGTAAAGACCCTATTTGGTTCAGCTATAACATTTTTTCTAAATTAGAAAACTAGATTTAGGTTTTTTTAAATGTATATTTGTGCCATTAAATTTCGTACCATTAGGATTTAAAGATGATGTCTTTTAAATGGTGACCTCCAGAGTTGATACACATTTGAGCCCTATTTATGACATTTTGCAAGATGATTTTCCTTCAAAATTGGTTATGAGTGACGAAGCGCATTTCCATCTCTCAGGGCATGTCAATAAGCAGAATACTCGGTTCTGGGGCACTGATAATCCGCGCATTATTCAAGAAACACCTCTACACCCACTAAAAGTTACTGTATGGTGTGGCATCTGTGTTGACAGAGTGATCGGACCCTATTTTTTCGAAGACGCTGGAGGCAATGCGATAACTGTCACTGGAGAACGCTACAGAACCATGTTACGTGAGTTTTTGATACCCAGTTTGGACGAATTGGGGCTGGAGCACATCTGGTTTCAACAAGACGGCGCTACGGCACACACAGCGCGCGACACTATGGACTTAGTGAGGGACGCTTTTCCAAGCCGAGTTATCTCTCGTTTTGGCGATTTGCCTTGGCCTGCAAGATCACCCGATCTGACCAGTCCAGACTTCTTTCTTTGGGGTTTTTTGAAATCTCGGGTGTATGTGAACAAGCCACAGACTCTCGCAGCTCTAAAAGAAAACATTCGTCAAGAAATAACGAACATATCGCAGGAAGTGTTACGGCAAGTTATGCAAAATGTCATAAATAGGGCTCAAATGTGTATCAACTCTGGAGGTCACCATTTAAAAGACATCATCTTTAAATCCTAATGGTACGAAATTTAATGGCACAAATATACATTTAAAAAAACCTAAATCTAGTTTTCTAATTTAGAAAAAATGTTATAGCTGAACCAAATAGGGTCTTTACTTTTGCGCCACCCAGTATATAATATATAAATATATATATTTTTTTTACAATTTATAGGCATAGCATTTGGTCACTGTCTCACCTGATGGTAAGTGATGACGCAGTATACGATGGTGCATGCTTGCCTAGAAGATACCTGTTCACTCTCGTCTTGAAGACTCCCAGATCATAGTTAGCTGGAAACAAGGACGCCGGCAAGGTGTTCCACTCATTCGCTGTACGCACTATAAAGTTTGATGCGAAGCGCTTCGTGCGGGCTGTAGGAATATTAACGATATAAGGATGCCGAGTGTCTGTGCGCCTTGTAGTCCGATGAAAGAATAATAAAATAAAAATAAAAAATAAAAAAGCCTTTAATTTCATGCATTACACAAAGTTTTTTTGACATTCTTGATAAAATAAAAATATTTTTACCTTTTTAATCAACATATTTTTTTTTAACCTTATCTTTCAAACTAAATAATCAATTATTATTAACTAAATTCCATAACATAATTTCATTTATATTTTATATAATATCTGATAGAGTTAAAATTGAAAATAAAATAATGTAATAGTTAAAATTTACAAACGAAACTTGGAATGATATCAGCATAATTTTCAATATTATTGGATTATAAAACAAAATTCAAATTCAAATTTAAATAGAAAAAAAAACCATGCATGAACCCCTCAAGTAGTGAGGGTGAAGGCCTCCTCCAGAGAACTCCAGCGATCTCGGTCTTTGGCTTCTACCAGCCAGTGTTTGCCTGCGATTCTTATGATGTCGTCTGCCCATCTAGTTACAGGTCTTCCTTTTTTGCGAGTGCCTATAGGACCTCGCCATAACGTCGTGCGGATTGTCCATCGATCGTCGCTCATTCTCGCTACGTGTCCTGCCCATCTCCATTTTAAGTTCAGAGCGTAGGTGAGAGCATCTGTTACTCCTGTCTTCTGCCTGATGGTAGTATGATGAATTTTTTGACATTTTCTGATTTTTGCAACACTTCTCTCCATACCTCGCTGGCAGGTGGTGATTTTGTTTTTAACTTTTTTGGTGAACTTCCACGTTTGACAGGCGTAGGTTAACGACGGTAAAAGACATGAGTCCATGACTTTTCTCTTGATTTCCATCGGCATCTGACTTTTTAAAATTTCCTTTATGCTCCAAAATTTTTTCCATGTCGTTTTTATTTTTCTATCCACTTCTGCATCGTTGTTTGTTTTTTGGAAAGAAATTTGTTTCCCTAGGTAGATATAGTTCTCCACGTACTCTACTGGTGTGTTGTCAAGGCATATAGAGTTTTGTGCAGCATTTGTCATGAGTTTTGTTTTGCTTAGGTTAATTTCTAGTCCTGCCTCTCTACTTGCTTGCTGTAATGTGTGTAACATTGAATTCAGCTCTGTGCTTTTTTCTGAGAGGAGGACGATGTCATCGGCGAACCTTAGGTGGCTTATATGCTTTCCTTTTATTGATATACCGACTTTATCCCAACATAATTTACTGATAATCGATTCTAGTACTGCTACAAAGATTCGAGGTGATAGGGGGTCACCTTGCCTTACCCCTCTTTTGACGGAGATGGGTGGCCCTACGGTCTCCAGTTTCACTCTACTAGTGTTGTTTTTATAGAGGTATTTTAGGACTTGCACGTATTTTTTCTCCACCTTTTGTGATTGTAAAGCTTTCCATATTGCGGGATGAAGTATTGTGTCAAATGCCTTCTGGTAGTCAACAAACCCTATGTAGAGAGGACGTTGATATTCTTGATATTTTTCGATAAGCAATTCTAAAGTCTGGATGTGGTCTATTGTGGAATAGCTTTTACGAAACCCAGCTTGTTCGATCGGTTGACTCTTTTCTAGTGTAGTGGTCATTCTGTTTTCTATAGTTGATGAAAATAACTTGTACAATGACGGGAGAAGGCTAATTGGTCGATAATTGGCAATATTTTTGGGGTCCCCTTTTTTAAACAACAATATAATATTTGACTCTGACCACTGTGTAGGTGTTGTAGAGGAACTTAAAATCAAGTTAAATAGATGTGTCAAAGGGTTGATCAGCAAAGAACAAGCTATTTTTATGGCCTCGTTTGTTATTCTGTCAGGTCCTGGACTCTTCTCTACTTTTAACCTTTTTATTCCCATTAAAATTTCTAATCCATCTACTGGTTGTATTTCTACATCATTATCATCTATTTCTGAATCACTTTGCTCTATGTCTTCACATACTGGGGCACTGTATAAGTTTTCATAAAATTTAGTTGCTAAGCGTATGATATCTCTCCGGTCATACGTTATTTTTTGTGGGCCATGAAGTCCCTCTATCCATGTTTTATGAGATCTTATTTCCTTGTAAGCTTTTTTTAGACTACCTGAAGAGTTAAGGTATTTTTCAATGGTGTGTTTTCGATGTCTTGAGTAGTCTTTTCGAACATATTTGCTTACAAGTTTGTACAGTGTTTTTATCTCATTTTTTATAGCTCGCGTTTTTGGTTTGATTTTTTGTAGAACACTTCTACGGTGTATTAGCTTTGTAGTATGAGCTGATATCACGCTGCTTCTTCCTTTATCTCTACTATGTACAAATGCTTTCTTTAAACTAGTCTCTAAAATATTAACAATTCTGTCGTAACATTCTTGTACCGAGTTGGTTTCTTGGCAGTTCATTAGGTCTTCGTTGCATTCATTAAGTGATTGTTTGAATCTTGATATTTCTTCTTCGCTTTTTAGCGAGCTTCTTGAGTTGTTGTAGTTCATTCTGGTTACCTTTAATTTTTGTATTAGAAATGTTGCTCTTACGAATCTGTGGTCTGTAGGGAAATCCAAATTGATGACTTGTATATCCTGCACATTGTTCTGTAAATTAGTCAATATATAGTCTACCTCGTTTTTAGTATTACCGTCTGGAGATCGCCAGGTCCATCTTTGATTGTTTTTCTTTATGAAAAAAGTATTTATTATAGACAGTTTGTTTTCGTATGCGAATTCTATTAGTCGTTCGCCTCTGTTGTTCCTTATGCCATATCCGTGGTTTTTCATGATCAAACTTTCTTCTGGTTTTGGTTGCCCTATTTTGGCGTTAAAGTCCCCCATGACTATTATGTTCTTTTCTGATATTTTCAGGGCTTTGTCGATGACGTCATAGAAAAGTTCTATTTCAGCATCCTTAGCAGCGTCTGTAGGGGCATAGACTTGTATTATACTTATTTTGAAATTGTGGATATTTAGCGTCAATAAAGCCACGCGTTCTGATAGACCAGCAAAGCTCTCAATGTGAGTTTTGAGATGTTTTTTCACGAGAAAACCTACACCATAAAGACCTGGCGTCTCTCCTATATAGTGAAAGATAACATTTTCATATTCTTGAATTGAACTTCCCAGCCTCCTCGTTTCCGACAGGCCAATTATATCGAATTTAGTATTTTTCAAGGCCTCCATTAGTTCTAACAGGCGAGCGTGGTTAGATAGAGTCCTTACATTGTATGTCGCAATATGGAGTTGGTTGTTGTTTTCAGGTTCTAACTTATTTGTAGTATTTGTCTCTGAAGGGTTTCGGTCTTTCTCTCCCACGGGGACCGGCCGGATTGGGAGATAGGGAGGGGCTTTCTGTGATTGCTATTTGGTTTCATAGTGCTCTACCGTTTGTACATGTTCGTGTGAAGTACTTTCATTGTTATAAACAAGTTTGGGTTTTTGTAGGATGTAGCTCTTCATAGTAGCTGTTTTGGTTTTCTTTACAGGTTGTTTCTTGTTATCAATCGTGTTTTGGCCATCGAGTGTCACTGTCTCGGGTGATTCTGATAAAATTCTTTTGTTATGAAAAGATATTAAATAAAAAAAAATAAAAAAAATAATAATAAGTAGTAGCCGTAGCCGTAGTGGTAGTAGTAGTATAATATTATATATTTCATATTTACAGTTATTAATTTAAAAGAAACATAAAAGTATGTGTGGACATTTCACAAAGCGCCATCTAGCCCCAAACTAAGCAAAGCTTGTACTATGGGAACCAGATAACTGATACAATACTTAGATACATTTTTTCGGTAAATACATACATAGAATTATTAAACATGCTTGAATTATAACATTTTTTAAACTTTCGCGACTTAAACTCATATTATTTCTGTGCGCAAAGAGACCCGTTTTAATTTTATAATATCCTTGAATTGTGTTTCTATATTCTATGTATTTACAAACAAAAAGTGTTTAGGATTCCATCAGTTATCAGTTGTCAGTTGTCTGGTATGTGTAGTACAAGCTTTTCTTAGTTTGGAACTAGATGGCGCTGTGTGAAATATTGTCAAAAATAATATAAGTAACTAGCTGTGCCCAGCGGTTTCATCCGCAGGTAAAAAGTATCCTATGTGTTACATAATTACTACGTTTATTAAAAAAAAAAATTTAATCAGTTTAACCGTTACACAACTTTACTATTCTCAATTCTGAGATTGTGGAACGCTAGCCTGTACCTACCGTCACGAGTCGTAAAAAACTTAGGTGTTTTTAGGTGTATTTTTTTAAATTAAAAGTTAAACAAATGTTTTACATACATTTCCAATATATATATAATAATTATGTTTTACTGATTGCTCTTTTAATTTTAATTCTGTTTTTATTTTTATTTTGAATTTATTTTATTTGAATAGTTATTTTATTTAATGAATGGATTTATATGTATTATGGACCCAATATGTCTGAAATAAATGAATATTTAATTTAATATAATTTAATATAAAATTAGAAGTTGTGACAAAAAAAATATTGACCTAAATATATTTTTAACAAAACCCATGGATAACCTACTTCTATTTTGACAGCGTCAAAAAAAAAACAAAATAGGATCCATAGATAATTATTATTTTACCGCGCCAGAGTAAATTATATGTGTCTATGGTACTTTCTAGCTAGTTTACATAGACCCATGACACTTCAAATGGTAGAGGCAATGACGGTGCTCGTATGGAAAATTGGTTCATTTTATTCAGTTTTATGCAACATTTCTTATACCTACTGGTAGAAAAAATGTTTGTTTTTGGCAAATCGTATCACGTCAGCCGAAAGACGTAATAGGTCTCCCCATAAAACGTCACTTTGGACGCTCATCACAGGATTTGCCATAATCACCACGCTTGACAGGTGGCTTGGTGATCGCAGAAGATTTTAATGTACTAAGGAGAATGCTGCTGCCCATTCCCTGGATATTCCCTTAGCAAACTGTAGATAGGTACCTACAGTTTTGCATAAACCCTGGTACAATACTTAAGTATGTAGGTACCTATGTACTTACCAAAATGATTACAAATTATTTAACCTCAAAAGTTGTCTAAAAGAAACTACTCCTAGCTATAAGACCCCACTAGTATTAAATTGTAATATATTTTTATTTTTAGGCTCATTTCGTGCACAGATAAACAATTTTCATTTCTATTTCTTCAAACTAACAAAAGTATTCCAAAGGTCTTATAATTCTGGTCGACGTATTAATTGGTAAAAAAATTGGGGAGAGCGAAAGAGACGGAATATATCATTAGTATGCGTTAGAAAGGGATGGAAAGTTTATTTTATTGCATTGAACCGTATGGGCGGCGTTTGTTTAGTGATTATTGTTTCCTTTATACAGGATGTGATTTAAAATCATATGTGATATAATATTAATTGTTATTATTTATTTATATTATTACTAAGTAATAGTAACTTATATAACTTATAATAACATATTTGTTAGTGTGTCAGAATAACTTTTTATTACACACCACCGTCACACCTTCCCGAGACACAGGTTAGGGCCGGCGCCGCGGCTAATTCTGCTGAGCAGCTAAAACGGCGCAAATATAATAATCTCGGTAGCGGTTACATATTTGAGCCGTTTGGTGTTGAGACCCTGGCTCCGTGGGGACCGGGAGCTCATCGCGTTTTCCAAAGTCTATCAGAGCGCCTGGTCGATGCGACGCGTGACCAAAATGCTGGCACTTATTTGGCCCAACGCATCAGCATTGCAATTCAACGTGGCAATGCGGCCAGCATGTTGGGTACGCTACCTACCGGTAGTGGGCTGGAGCACTTGGACTGTCTATAGGCCATCGCGGCTATTATACAGTCCATAAGTGTTCTTTGTAGTAGGTAGTGTAGCTAGTTTAGTTTAGTGTTTATTATTGTAGTAGTTAGCTTGAGTAATAAAGGCACATTGCCCGTTAAAAAAAAAACTTTTTATAAATAAGTTTTTTTTTTTTTTTTTTTAATGTGATTTAATGACGTGACGAGCAAGTCGTTCACCTGATGTTAAGTAACACGCCCACCCATAACAGTTGCAGTGTCACCCGGAACTTTAAAACAATAAAGTTTCGCGTGACACTGCACTGCGCACGTCATCCTGAGACATCACCCAGTCTAGTAATCAGATTACTAGACTGAGTGATCAGATCATAAAGTCCCATTTGCCCAGTAATTTCACTAGCTACAATGCCCTTCAAACCGGAACACAGTAGTGCTTGCACACTACTGCTTGGCGGCAGAATAACTGGCAAAGCGGTGGTACCTACCTAGACGAACTTTGCAGAAAAGTCCTACCACCTAGTATAAGTATATAATATTCTATAATAAGTATATAGTATTCTGGATTTTTCTTTAACATACAAATGAAACCTGTGTGCTAACTTTCATCCCCTCTCCCGAGGGAACCGCGCTGAGTTTCGGGATAAAAAGTAAGTATCCAAGTTTCGTTTGAATCTACTCAGTAGTTTCGGCGTGATGCTCAGCCAAGATGCAGACAGAAAAAAAATACACGATTGATTATGATTACAGTGTTGGCTTCAGCATCGATTATAGGCAGTCCTGCAAAAATCTCAATGTACAGAATTTGACCAGTTACAGTTTTATTATTATTGAAAAAAACACGTAAAATGTAGTTGTAGAAAGCACGTTGTAACTTGTACCTATAATAAAACACCAGCCTGTATATACACAGACGTGTTGATTCCGTGAAGGCCCACAGACAAACTAAAATAGATACAATCAAATTGTTTTTTTCTCTAATCTGTGGATACAATATAATTTTTTTATTTCATGTACTGTTTAGGAATCCATCGTCACTCATCAAAAACGGTCAAGTGCGGGATGCACAAAGCAATAAGGAAGTAATTTTTATGCAAGAATGTAATTATTGTATATTTATCTATAATATCTATGTATAACAATATTATAAAGAGGAAAGATTTGATTGTTTGATTGTTTGTTTGTTTGCAATGAATCCGAAACTACTGAACCGATTTGAAAAATTCTTTCACTGTTGGGTAGCTACACTATCTCCGGGTGATATAGGCTATAATAATATTATATTTTCAAAAAAAGTTAGGGATCCTTACTAAAACTTGTAACGGAACGTTACTCATTTAATATTAATTTCTATTTAAATAAACATATATTATACACAATTTAAACCTACTTAAAAATTAAAACTAATAAAAATATGTACAATCTAATCCTAACTTATTTTCTAATAAATGTATATTAAATAGCTACGACGTAATCCTAGATCCTAAGTGCGGCACCTGTTTCTTAGCGCTTACTAGATCAACGCGTCCTGATTACGTCCGACCGGTTCACAAGATCTCCGCGGGGTATGTACTGGGGAAGTGGTGGTCGAGCTGGGCCACGACCGCCGGCACCGCTGACAGTCGTCACTAGACTTGTTTGTGAGCAGAATCGTATCACTTTGCCAGTTCCGAGCGCCCTAGCCGACTGTGCAATTAAAATTGAAATTAATAATTATTTTCTATACGTATTTTATACAAATTTGATAGTGTCTTCTAAACACGTTATTATAGTTTTTAGTGTGTTCCCGATATAGGGTAAGTTTTAAATGGCACATAAAAATCCAACTGTATTTCTAATAACCGTTATTCTTTTTATTGTACTAATGATATTTTATCTTCCAGTATCCAAATTGTAGATTATTCACTTGCAAAATTGCTAAATCATGCTCATGTTTTCATACGTTAAATTTCATCATCTTTTCTTTTCTTGCCTACCTTATGTTTTCGATTTTTTGCTAATATTTCACTAAGCGCTAAATTTATGCAATTTAAATTCATTTACTTTTCCTTAATTTCATTGCCTTATGCTTTTAAACAATAGCCTTGTGTTTAATTAATAATTTATTGTGAACTCCGTTCTGGTTGTACCACCACGGCAACACTACACTGCGCGTAAGTATTTCTTCCTGATCCTGTAGCCGTTGGTAGGGCCCCCCCAGAACGGAAGTTGATAAATTCCTATATTGATTAGAGGAATTTTATCGATTACAGGAGCAACGTCAAATTTGGATTTAGGAAAAAAAAAAAAACTTCCTGCTTCCGGTAGAATTTCCTACCGGCGGAATTTTTACTACCACCACTTCTGCCATCTTCGGGGTACTCCTGCTGCGTCTCCGCCTGCCGCTACCGCTTTGGGGCCATCCACCACCCAGGGGCCCCCACAGACATCAGGAGAGTACTTTTCCCGCGGTAGTGCGTTGAAGCGTAGGAATTGGTTAAAGTGCCCAAACCCACGACCCTATAAATTTATGTGCCCTCCGTTGAACTTGCCGGTCTAACTTTTCTTCTAATTATATAATATTGTTGCGGTATACCTTGGTTTTTTTCTTTTATTCTTCCTACTAAATTAGGTAGGTAGAATTTACCATAGGGGCAAACGGCACATTGGCGCCCTCTTACGTGGGTTTAACCAATTTCTACCTTCTTCTGCACGTAGTTAGTTTTGCACGGTGTGTGGTTTTTTTGTAAAACGCTATTTCTTTTTTGGTTTGCAGTAGCTGAGGTGAGTATAGTGTTTCCATTTTATGGTCGATCTCGATACTCGATACTGTATTGCGAATTTTTTTTTTGGTGTTGCCTTTTTTTTTTAACTGCTGCTAAATTTTTTATCCGTATGCTAACGGAGAATAAATCTTTGTTTTTGTTAAGCTGTACTCACACCAGTTACAAATTTTTTATCAACGCTTTTTTTATTTTTGGTTGCAATTTTTTTTTCTTGTTTATTTTTTCATCTAGGTACAATCATTCAACATCATCAAACCATAGCGTTCTGTTAAAAGCTGATTGTAACAGAACGGAGTATTTACATCATTGATCAAATTTCCTTTTGTGTGCCATTTACAACTACAATGTCGTACCCTATTAAATTTTTGTCTTTGCAAAAATCAGAATTAGAATACGAGGTTGGTGTTCGTGGAGAGACTCCTGGTTCTACTGTTGCGGATCTTAGGAAACAAATCATCAAGCTGAGTCAATGTTTTCCTTCAGAAGACATCATGTACTCGCATCTGGATGCATTGGTCGATTTAAGCAGTTCCTTAGAACTATTGGAGAAGGTTAAGGCGATCATAGATGAAGGGGTTACCGATAAAAATATTTTAACTCGTACTGAAAATATGTTTCACCATCTTTACCACAGATTGAATAGGATAAACACAGATGAAAAAACTTCTCAACAACATGCTGAATGTAGTACACTTTTCAAACAGTTTTATGAAAGCTACCTAGTGTTGAAGAAGAAGAGTGTTGATCCACTGTCTTTGCCCGGATCGAGCTCTGAGTCGCAAACTCAAAGCGCCGTACCAATTCATGTTTCGGTAACATGCGATAGTGGTACTAGAACTTCTGAATTGGGCAGGCTGAAGTTTGATGGGAAGTCTTGCGTACGCTCTTTCATCCAACGAGCTAACGAATTTAGTGAAGCGCGCAATATTTCTGGATCAAAACTTTTTTCATATGCTACCGAAATTTTTGTAGATGACGCACTACATTGGTTTAGAAGTGTTAAGGAACAGGTATCGACTTGGGAGGACCTTGTCGTTCTCTTAAAGCAGGACTTCGATAAAACTGATTATGACTATCGATTACTCTCTGAGATTCGATCTAGAACTCAGGGTGAATTAGAGAACATAACAATTTATTTGTCAATTTTGTCAAGCATGTTTGCACGTTTGTCGAAGCCCTTGCTAGAGGAAGACAAGCTTGAAATCATCTTGCACAATATCAGACCGTGCTATGCAAGCACTTTAGCTTCAGCGACTGAAATTAAAACTATTGGCCAGTTGCGAACCCTATGTAGGAACTTTGAAAATGTTCAATCACGTTTGGTACATTTTCGTGAGCCTCCAGCTGCAACGTCTGATACTGTAGCACCTGAATTTTCTTATAAACAAGAAACAACTACATTTAATAAATCAAAACCAAACTTTAATTCAACAAATAATACAAACTACAATGATTTTAAAAACAAACAACAAAATACATATAATATGAAACCTAATGCTAATAATAATAATGTTAATGAAAAATATTTACATGCTATACACAAAGGTGATTCTGATTCTGACAGGAAACTACCTTACTGTCCTCGCTGTCGTAATAACTCACATAGCTTGAGCAACTGCCAGAATACTGAAATTATGTGCTTCAAGTGTGGTTTTAAGGGTGTTAAGAAACCTGATTGCCCTAAGTGTAATCCGAATTCAAAAAAACTAGATTCTCAGAATTGCAGCGATTCATCTTCAACAGAAGGTCGTTTTAGTGTTGAAGAATGGAATGAATGGTTGAAAACAGTACGAATGTTTTTCAATAGTTACAACATTGCTACAATTCTGCAAGATAAGCCTTTAGATGATACACGACCGTACGTGAATATTATGGTAAATGACATAACAGTCTCAGGTCTACTTGACTCGGGTGCAGCTGTCTCCATTTTAGGTAATAATGCGCACCACACTTTAGTTAACCGAGGTCTCAAGGTTTGTACTGATGATAACGTGTCAATCGTTGCTGCAGGTGGACAGTCTTTTGATAGTCTAGGTTATATTAATTTACCTATACATTTTGAGGATAAATTTCATATTGTAAAAGCTTACGTTGTTCCTGAAGTTAAGTCTTCTCTGATTCTAGGAATTGACTTTTGGCGCGCTTTTCATTTGTGTCCTAAATATTTAGGCTCGCTACAACTGTCACGCGTCCCGCTAATGGATTTAAATGCAAATAGCCAGCAAACTTTTATCAATTCCTATGATAATTTAGACGATTCGCAGAAAGCTATTGCGGATAATATCGTCGATCAATTTAAAGATATTTCTTTCGAGCATAAGGGATTAGGTCGAACGCATTTGATATCCCACCGCATTGATACTGGTGATTCACCTCCTGTTCGACAAAGGTACTACCGACTTTCACCAGAGAAACAGAAAATACTTGTCGAACAGGTAGATGAAATGCTTAGTCTTGATGTGGTGGAACCGTGCGAAAGCGCATGGCAGTCTCCGGTTCTTATAGTTACGAAGAAAAATGGCCAGCCTCGTTTCTGTTTAGATAGCCGTAAACTCAACTCAGTTACGAAGCGAGACGCTTACAACTTGCCTTATATTTCTGAGATTTTGGATAACTTGCGCGACGCACATTTTCTTACTAGCCTTGATTTATCCAAAGCTTTTTGGCAGGTGCCAATTTCTGAGGAGGACCGTGACAAGACGGCATTTTACGTCCCAGGCCGCGGAACGTTCCGATTCAAGACCACACCCTTTGGACTTACAAATGCTCCCGCTACGCAACAACGTTTGGTTGATGCGTTGCTAAGTGACGTAGATCATCGAATTTTTGCCTATCTTGATGATATTGTCATTGTATCCAGCTCTTTTGATGATCACGTCTCTCTCCTGCTTCGCGTTTTAGACAGGCTGCGTAAGGCGAATCTCACCGTCAACCTAGAGAAGTGTGAGTTCTTCAGAAGTGAGCTCAAGTATCTGGGATATGTGGTCGATGCGAATGGACTGCGAACCGACCCAGGTAAGGTTGAAGCCATCCTCAACTACGCGACTCCTACTAGTCGCAAGGAGCTTAAGCGTTTTTTAGGCACAGCCACTTGGTATCGTAGGTTCGTTCCCAACTTTAGCACGATCGCAGGTCCGCTAAACAAGCTTACTTCAAATAAGAAAAATACTCCACCTTTCCAATGGACTGATGAAGCTGATGCTGCCTTTAAAAAGCTAAAAGAGTGTTTAGTTTCCGCTCCGGTACTTTCTTGTCCAAATTATAATCTGCCGTTCGAGGTACACACGGACGCCAGTAATTACGGAGTAGGTGCAATGCTTACTCAGACAGTTGATGGTAAGGAGCATCCCGTTGCGTACATGAGCCGATCTCTCACTACGGCTGAAAAGAACTACAGCATTACGGAACGGGAGACTCTTGCTGTTCTGGTAGCATTAGAACATTGGCGATGTTACGTCGAAAATGGTAGAACTTTCACGGTTTATACAGACCATAGCGCTCTGAAATGGTTCTTATCATTAAACAATCCCACTGGACGACTCGCACGTTGGGGTGTTCGTTTGTCGTCGTTTGATTTTGAAATCAAGCACCGTCGCGGTGTAGACAACATCATTCCTGACGCATTGTCTAGAGCTGTTCCAGTCGCATCTATTGTTACTTCCAAGTCATTTGCGACTACTAGTGATGACTGGTATAAAAACATTTACAATAACTGCCTTAATAATCCGGTACACGTTCCAAATTTCCGAATACAGAATGATTCTCTTTTCCGCCTCAGTAAAAATAAGTGTCACCTGACAAATGAGTTCTCTTGGAAAGAAGTCGTTCCACAGGAACTTCGGAATGGCGTTATTGCGGAAAACCATGATGAGCCGACTGCTGGTCACCTTGGCATCTTTAAAACGTACAGACGCATTGCACTTCGATACTACTGGCCAGGAATGTATCAAGATGTGGCAAAATACGTAGGTTCATGCTCTGTATGTCTGCAGTACAAAAGCCAAAATCATGCTACTCTTGGTACTATGGGTCGGCCAAAACAATGTTCACGTCCTTACCAAATGATATCCATCGATTTAATGGGACCTCTCCCGGTCACACGAAAGCAGAATAGCTATATTCTAGTAGTGACATGCTGCTTTTCTAAATTTTGCCATATTTTCCCTATTAAAAAGGCAACTTCTGATATCATAATTAAAATTTTAGAGGAACAGGTTTTCTTAGTTCACGGCGTTCCACAGACCATACTTATGGACAATGGAAGTCAGTTTATTAGTGGGCAGACCAACGATTTCTTCCAAAAATACCGCATTCCTAACGTATTTTTCACGCCTAAATATACACCTCAGGTGAACTTAGTTGAGCGGTACAACAAAACTATAATTACTTGTATTTCCACCTTTGTCGAAGGCGATCACAGGACATGGGATCTTTTCATACCAAAGGTCCAGTTTGCGATCAATAATTCGGTGAACGAAGCCACTGGATTTACCCCATCCTTTCTTGTGTTCGGCAGGGAAGTAGTACTATGCGGCTCGCACTATGCTGATATAGACTTAGGTGATGAGGTTTTGTTTATGCCCCGCGAAGTTTATGCGGAAAACCTCGGTTGCTTAAGTAATGTTTTTGATCAGGTTCAGAAGTCACTATATCACGCTCACGTTAAGAACACATCTCAGTACAACTTGAGACGCAAGCCATTTGAATTTAATGTAGGTGATATCGTCTACAAGCGCGCTTACGTATTGAGCGACAAGGACAAGTTCTTCAGTAAAAAACTTGCCCCAAAATACTTAAAATGCCGAGTTACTGAAAAACGCTCGCCACTTGTTTACGTTTTACAAGACATGTCGGGTAAGAACTTGGGCACTTGGCATATAAAAGATTTGAAGATTTATGGTAAATATTGTACCTAATTGAGTTCTGTTATGTTACCAAGTCCATTAAAATCATTTTTACATATCTTGCAAAGAGTTTTATGTCGAACATATAAAAAAGTCATAAGATTTTTGTTATGAAAGGTGCGTCTCATAATTTTATAATATTATTAGATGTTTTCTCTGAAAGGCAGTATGAAAGTGAGGATTGAATGTTATGAAAGGCAGTGTGATAGGTAATTGTAAGAAATTTTGTTCAGAGTAGTTAATGCGGATTTTATTTTTAAAATAAAATCCTTATGAGGGACGAGCGGGTAATGTAACGGAACGTTACTCATTTAATATTAATTTCTATTTAAATAAACATATATTATACACAATTTAAACCTACTTAAAAATTAAAACTAATAAAAATATGTACAATCTAATCCTAACTTATTTTCTAATAAATGTATATTAAATAGCTACGACGTAATCCTAGATCCTAAGTGCGGCACCTGTTTCTTAGCGCTTACTAGATCAACGCGTCCTGATTACGTCCGACCGGTTCACAAGATCTCCGCGGGGTATGTACTGGGGAAGTGGTGGTCGAGCTGGGCCACGACCGCCGGCACCGCTGACAGTCGTCACTAGACTTGTTTGTGAGCAGAATCGTATCACTTTGCCAGTTCCGAGCGCCCTAGCCGACTGTGCAATTAAAATTGAAATTAATAATTATTTTCTATACGTATTTTATACAAATTTGATAGTGTCTTCTAAACACGTTATTATAGTTTTTAGTGTGTTCCCGATATAGGGTAAGTTTTAAATGGCACATAAAAATCCAACTGTATTTCTAATAACCGTTATTCTTTTTATTGTACTAATGATATTTTATCTTCCAGTATCCAAATTGTAGATTATTCACTTGCAAAATTGCTAAATCATGCTCATGTTTTCATACGTTAAATTTCATCATCTTTTCTTTTCTTGCCTACCTTATGTTTTCGATTTTTTGCTAATATTTCACTAAGCGCTAAATTTATGCAATTTAAATTCATTTACTTTTCCTTAATTTCATTGCCTTATGCTTTTAAACAATAGCCTTGTGTTTAATTAATAATTTATTGTGAACTCCGTTCTGGTTGTACCACCACGGCAACACTACACTGCGCGTAAGTATTTCTTCCTGATCCTGTAGCCGTTGGTAGGGCCCCCCCAGAACGGAAGTTGATAAATTCCTATATTGATTAGAGGAATTTTATCGATTACAGGAGCAACGTCAAATTTGGATTTAGGAAAAAAAAAAAACTTCCTGCTTCCGGTAGAATTTCCTACCGGCGGAATTTTTACTACCACCACTTCTGCCATCTTCGGGGTACTCCTGCTGCGTCTCCGCCTGCCGCTACCGCTTTGGGGCCATCCACCACCCAGGGGCCCCCACAGACATCAGGAGAGTACTTTTCCCGCGGTAGTGCGTTGAAGCGTAGGAATTGGTTAAAGTGCCCAAACCCACGACCCTATAAATTTATGTGCCCTCCGTTGAACTTGCCGGTCTAACTTTTCTTCTAATTATATAATATTGTTGCGGTATACCTTGGTTTTTTTCTTTTATTCTTCCTACTAAATTAGGTAGGTAGAATTTACCATAGGGGCAAACGGCACAAACTTCAATTATGTAACCCAAGGTGTGAAAAAATTACCTAAAATATTCTTTACATCGCGTGCGCTGCGAAAACTATTATACCCGTGCGGAGCCGGGGCGAGCAGCTAGTGATTTATAAAACAGTAACACGATCTGTGGATCGTTGGTTCCAATCCTGCGATGAGCTAAGCTTTAAGGGAACAAAAAATCGTGATGTAACCACAGACCTAGAATATTTTAATCTCAAGATGAAACCACATATCAGGGTTTTGGCGGGAACGTGAAAAAGTTCACGTCGTTGCATTGTAGGTATTATTTCACAAAACTTATGCTTTTTCCAGTATTAATGTTTAAAATTAGTGGCATTTTACGCATTAAGTGCTGAATTACGAGTATAAGTGTTGCCAAGTGATATAATGTAGTGAAACGTGGTTTTTCGTGTTGCTTCCAAAATTCCATAGAAGCCTCTAGTAAAGTTGCCACTACTTTACTAGGGCATGACTTAGACTGGATTATGACTACCTGACTTAGACTGGACTATGACTACCCTGACTGACTGTGACTAAGACTTGACTTTACATGAAATATTTCATAATACGATGAAAAACTACAATACTTGACACTGGCTAAATACACTATGTGTGGAGCCAAAATATAAGAAAAAAAAAAAAACCACATATCATGTTGGCGGCATTGTCTAGCTAGTTATACCACCAAGAAGGTTAAATCCTCAATTTTTGTATGTAGAGTAGTAAACCTCTGTCGTTCTGCATTTAAAAATTATTAAGGGCTATATTAGGCCAAGCCAAGCTACAGAGTAGATATATAGTACTAGGCCAAAGCGGGGATGAGTTGGGAGGCCGAGCGGCAGGGGCGGTCTAAGTTAGAATGGTTCCAACGCGCAATAATTTAGGTAATTTATTATTACACTGAATATAATGGGTATTTTAAAAATCCACTATACATAAGCCCTCCATTATATTTAGTTAAACTACTGCACAAAGTTTCATGACCTTATTTAAAGTATTCATTGAATAATCGCGGTTTATTTGTACGGTTTGGAGGTAACTTTGTAATTTTGTTCTATAGAGAAAAGTTTATTAATTCGTGTTTTCGCTACACATAAGCCTTAGTATTAGTCCTGAACTTTACCATATATTAATTTCAAAGTCATTGTTGCAATATTGTTGACAGGACACAGCCTCATGCTAAGCCATTTTAAGGCGACGGGTAGAACAAACAAGGTGTTTTTTGGCACGATTCCTGGCGTAATTAGAACATGTGGAGCTTTGAATTTAATATATCATGTAATTCATTTCGTTAAGTCGTTTGTGATGACCGCAAATACGAGATTAATAAAAATAGTTTTATAGAAAAAAATCGCAAACCTCCCTCAAACAATTTGAATGTTCCCATTTTGCTGAGCTTCTACCGAATATATGTTTACAAAAAATAAGTTAGTGTATTCCCAACAAACATTCAGATGTCGTGATGACTTAATAACTTTGAAAAATACTATGCAAAAATAGATATTAATTAAAAGCCGTCAAAATCAGTCATTTCGTGCGTTGTCTTTGTCGTAAGCGCCGCGCTGAAGTGCAGACTGAATTGATATTTAAGACCAAGACGTTAAGGTTGATGTTTCTTTGAACGGATTTGGACCTGCTTATCTGGCTCTACCCGTCACGTTAAGCATCTTTACTCAACCGGAAACCTACTTTCCATAATCGGATATCACAAAACGTGTTATTATAAAAATAGAACATTTACTTCCGGTTTTTAATACAGCGTGACATGAATTTTTTTTTTTTTTTTTTTTTTAATGAGGGCATTTTCGTGGAATTATCCAACCCCCCAATAATTAAATAAAGAGGTTAAAAACCACTGTTTTATCATGTAAATGGCAGAGCTTGGTATTTTTACTAGGTGGTAGGACTTTTTTGCAAAGTTCGTCTAGGTAGGTACCACCGCTTTGCCAGTTATTCTGCCACCAAACAGTAGTGTGCAAGCACTACTGTGTCGGTTTGAAGGGCATTGTAGCTAGTGAAATTACTGGGCAAATGAGACTTTATGATCTGATCACTCAGTCTAGTAATCTGATTACTTGACTGTGTGATGTCTCAGGATGACGTGCGCAGTGCAGTGTCACGCGAAACTTTGTTATTTTAAAGTTCCGAGTGACACTGCAACTGTTATGGGCGGCCGTGTTGTTTAACATCAGGTGAACGACTAGCTATAGAAAAAAAACGTTTTATCTTACTTATGAACGAAAACTTAATTACATTGCCTACCTTAGTAAACTTTTTTCCACCCCTTCACTGATGCTTGTTTTCTTCTTGGCTGGACTAGACTAGCCTAGGACATGACTTTGACTATAAGTAAATTTAGTGTAAGTTCTTTTTTTAGGCATTTTATATGAGACGATCTCAGTATGTAAAATGCCTGCTATTTTATACAAAAACTATGGGGATCTATAGGTAGGTTCAATATTTAGTAAATACTACAGTTAACTTGTCTCAAATGTTCAACATCTTAATAACAAAAACAGTTTTTCATACACACAACAATTTCTCGAATTTCTTGTCCTATTTTCATCTTGTAATTGTTCGTCTTGTACATCCTAAGTTTTGAGCCAAACATTGATTGAATATGCGTGTAACACGCAGCGTGTTCGATTATTGAAAGTTGAATTATTCTTGCACTTATTCCGACAATGTCAATGGCCATTTAAAAATTAAATATAAACAAAAAAAATAACGTAAAACTGCAACACTGGCCGCAAATAAGTCGGTAAACACTTTATCGCACCTCGAATTAAACGTCGACTTAAAGGAAAAGAGCGTCGCTTAACAAATTTATACTGTCGGCGGAAGATTTGAATTTAGAACCTTTTGGTTTTCGAGTTTTTAAAACGAATAGGTATGGTACGGACAAAAATACTTAGAGATTCATTTGAAATTTTCGTAAATGAGCAGTTTTCCTGTTTTTATGTCATTTTAGCATTATGTGTCTCTCGCTAGATGGCATTGGCGACAATTTTGATAACTAGTGTGGTATGACCAAAAAGGATTTTGTATTTTTTTAAACTGTATAATTTGGCTGAACGATTTGGCTGAGTTCTCCATTGCCATAATAAAGTTTAAACAGTAAATGCCATAAGCTACGCGAGCGCCATCTCTTTGTCGTTGAGAAAACTAAACTGCCTATATCTAAAAAGAAAACTGCTAAAAAGAAAAACCACAAAATATTTGTTCCGAGTCGTTTACGAAACAATTGCTTCCTTTAATTGGACCACCCGTCATTTACTAAAATAAAATATCCAAAAATCGTAAACTTTCGCGTTTGCATCTTAGGTAGACTACCTATATTACCTACATTTGTACACTAGATCAACTATTACATAATTTCTATTGTGTTTTGTTATTAGGTAGTAAGTAAAATATTTGATAATTTGTTTTCCTTTGTCCTTTGTCTTTGTACCTATTTTTCTTAATTAGTGCTTAGTAGTTATTAGTGTAGTTTTTTTTTTTTATGTGATTGAATGACGTGACGAGCTAGTCGTTCACCTGATGTTAAGTGACACGGCCGCCCATAACAGTTGCAGTGTCACCCGGAACTTTAAAACAATGGTTTCGCGCGACACTGCACTGCGCACGTCATCCTGAGACATCACCCATTCTAATAATCAGATTACTAGACTGAGTGATCAGATCATAGTCTCATTTGCCCAGTAATTTCACTAGCTACAATGCCCTTCACAAACACAGTAAACACAGTAGTGCTAGTAGTTTTCTTTTTTAGTAATTTATGTTTAATTTTCATTAATGCAAACAAATTAAATAAATTAAACTACTTAGGTATTTCAAATACTGTTAATAATATTAAATTATTAATAGAATAAGATAAGATTTTCCGCTTGAATGAAGTCTCTACGGTTCCTGTTCCAGTCTCCAATTTCAAAATTCGGTAGGGCATCAGTACGGTATCAACCGCAATTTCTCATTGGCCCCTTTTAAAATACGAACATTAACTTTTTTTTATTCTTAAGAAGTCACTGGCAGGTAACAGGTTCTGTATATTAAGGCGGCCTTTTTTTGTTGATAAGTTTTTTTTGTTTTTGAAGGCGTGCGAGTTGAATTATCAGACTCAATTAGTATTTCGACTTTATTTAATTACTTATAGGACTTAATATATTAATACAGACTCGGAAACCTCAAATATATAATGGGTAGGTATAATATAGATAGCTATTTATCTACGAAGTATAGGTAGGTACCTACTTATGTGTCAAGTCAATGACCGTTTTACTTTTCATAAGAATTAACGCATTATTGTAATTACAAGGTGAGCTTGAATTGGGATATTTCCCGAAAGGGGGTAAATCTACTCCCCAAGGTAGACAATGTTTCTTCTACGACTTTTCTAAATTAATAGTTTTTCATTGAAGAAATGCCATGTAAAGCTTACGTTCGAAGATAGCCCTAACGCAGGGTCGTTGAACTTCGTCCTTGACCGAATGCACTTAAATGAGTTTAACGACCTGTGTTTACAAATGAATTTATAGTATCTTGTTAACTCTCGTAGCGATCGCACGTGCAATTTTGTGAGTGGATTTATTTTTTAGTATGGAGGTTTGGAAACACGCAGTTTCAAGTAAGGCTCTCACAACTTGCATCATGGCCCCAGTCCTCCCCCTTTCGGGATAACATACCAATTCAAACTCAGATAGTATAATAGTGACATTGGTGTTATAGATGGAAAACACTTTATTGCCCAAGAATAAAAACAAGCACATAGATAGAGCTTTACACGGAACACCAATAGATGCGCCACCGTCAACTTCGTAATAAGACAAACGAGCTTTTACTTATGCCGCTGTGTAACTTATCTCTGCGTAAAAATGCTCATTTCATGACTGTCAAGGTACTCAATAGTCTTCCGGAGGATTTTAAAATTTTACCATTAAATATTTTAAAATTGCGTTTACATAAGTGGCTAGTAGAAAAGTGCTTCTATTCAGTTCACGAATTTTTTAATATGAATAAAAATGTGTAGTTTCATTTTAATCAGCACGACATTAAATTAATTTATTGTAATATATTTTGACATCATATAAAATTATAATTATTTTAATACTTATTGGGCAACATGTAAGTACTGTTATTTCTTTTGTTCCGTTCGTGTTATAATTGATTTATATTGTTATCACAAAAGCCCAAAGTAAAGCCTACTATAAATATTTGCATGCTGTTAAGTAAAGAACATGTGCTGAACCAAATACCTGTTGAACTTAATCATCATCATTATACTGTACCCATATTTTCGACAAATAAATGATTTGATTTGATTTGATAAACTTCATGCTATCTGTTTATCCAGCTAACCGTTGTGTTTGGATCGAGTGATGTTTGTCATGGTTGAAATTACAACAATAACATAGGTACCTACTAAGTAGGTATATTTATTCATTATTGATAAATTGGTGGCAGGACTTTTCTGCAAAGTTCGTCTAGGTAGGTACCACCGCTTTGCCAGTTATTCTGCCGCCAAGCAGTAGTGTGCAAGCACTACTGTGTTCCGGTTTGAAGGGCATTGTAGCTAGTGAAATTACTGGGCAAATGAGACTTTATGATCTGATTACTCAGTCTAGTAATCTGATTGCTAGACTGTGCGATGTCTCAGGATGAGGTGCGCAGTTCAGGTTCACGCGAAACTTTATTGTTTTAAAGTGCCGAGTGACACTGCAACTGTTATGGGCGGCCATGTCGCTTAACATCAGGTCAATGACTAGCTCGTCACGTCATTCAATAGCATAAAAAAAAAATAACGAGGAGATCCGCAGGAGAACTACAGTGACCGATATAGCTCCTAGAGTTAGCAAGTTGTTCAGGCAATAGGCAGGTCACATCGCTCATAGAACTGACAAACTATGAGGAAGAATTAGGTTCTCGAGTGGCGACCACGAACCGGAAGACGCAGCGTAGGCCCCCCACTAGGTGGATCGACGATCTGGTGAAAACCAAGGGGAGCCGATAGATGCAGGAGGCAAGCAGAAGCTCAAAGTGGCGCTCTGTGGCGGAGGCCTATGTTCAGCAGTGGACGTCTTCAGGCTGTTGATGATGATGATGATGATGATGATGATGATGATGATGATGATGATTAACTAACATGATTTATTAATAAATAAATGAAGAGAATACCAACCGTGACAGTTCATATTATATCAGTGCGTAATATTTTCTGCAAGAAATCAATTAATTTTTAAGTTTGGAACTTATTTTTTTAAATTTTAATTAAAAAGTATGGGTAAAACTGTAGAACTATGAGTTTTGTTTAATAATAAATGACGTTATAGAGTCACGTCGCTAAAGCATGAAAAATTAAAAATCTTGAATTTACAAACTAACAAAAAAATGAAACAATTACTAGGTAAGGATGTCACGTGTTCATCTAAATGAAAGAATTTGTTTGGAAAAAAACTTTTTTCTCATTGCATTCAATAAAAATGTTACTAATGCATAAAACTAGAAAAAAAAACAACAAATAGACAACGGTAGAGTTCAATTAAAATGAAAATTAACTTTGTTTCTACAACCTGGCTGCATAGAGTGACATCCGTAAAAATTGCCGCAATTAAATTTTAGAAGAAGAAATACATTCTAAATTCAAAATCCCGGCCGAATGTTCGGGAGACAATGGCCCATTAGGGGACCGTAGATACCTATCTAGAACAGAGGTACTCAAACTGTGGTACACCTAGTAATACGAGTTTATTTGCAGGCCATAGTGTAAATATACTCGATATCCAGTAGGTTATCTATTGGTGGAGGCGACCAGTGACCAGAAGGCTGGCTCTTACTTTGCACAAAAAATCAGCATTGCCATACATCGTGGCAATGCAGCCAGCGTTCTGGGAACATTCCCCTCCACCAAGGGTCTTTTTGATAATTTTTGACTATAATATTTACTTTGTTATACATAGTTATATATATATAGGCACGCATTTGACCGCAATCTCACCTGATGGAAAGTGACGACGCGGTCTACGATGGTACCTACATGCTTGCCTGGAAGAGCTCCAGATTCTACTTACCATGCACTTACCACATGAGATTCCTTGCCAATAACGCGTTACGTCATAACGTGCTCTAAACATAAACGTGGGCTTTAACGCGACACGACATGGAATTAAAAAGTCGTGTTCTGTATGCCACGCGTTAAGTTTAACAAACAACTTTTCTCATCTTCTATTATATAAAAGGCTTTGTCCTGACTGACTGACAGACAACGTACAGCCCAAACCACTAAACATAAAGACTTGAAATTTGGAAGGTGCCTTCCTTTTATGACGTAAGCGCATGCTAAGAAAGGATTTTTGAAAATTGAACCCCTAAGTGGGCGAAAAGGGTAAAAAACGTCTGTATGAAAAACGTACATTTCGTGACGTATCGTTTTGAAACTTAACACATACAAACAAGTATAAAAATAAAAGAAATGTTACTTTTAAATTTTCCAAATTCAACATATAAAGGGGTTAAAAAGATTGTTGAAGTATGTATGAAATTTCCAAAAAAAGTTACCGTATCATACTGAAATTTGGAATGTCTAAAGAACATACAAAATAAATAGATACGGGTCTCGGGAATTTTTGAATTTCATCCCTTAAGGGGGTAAAATACAGATAAAGGTCCCGTCGTAAGACGTTCGCACAGACAAAACCGCTAAAGCTATAATCTTCAAATTCGAAGATACATTGATTCTATGACGTAGGGTTATATTACGAGAGAGTTTTTGAAAATACCACCCCCAATGGAATGAACGGGTAAGAAGTATTTTGTATGATAAACTTACATTTCGTACTGTATAGCTTTGAAACTTGGCACATACATACAAGTATAAAATAAATGAAATGGTACTTTATTGCTTTTTGAAAGTCAACCCTTAAAGGGGTGAAATAAGTAGTTAAAGTTTGTGTGTCAAATAAAAAAATATGATCGTAAGTATTCCATCGGATAGTTTATTCAAAGTAAAAAATGACATTTACAATATTCACACATCAGCCGGAAGACACTACTGAACACAGGAATCCATAAAACGTCACTTTGGACGCTTATCATAGGGGAGATTTGTCATAACCACTACGCTTGGCAGGCGGCTTGGTGAGAATCGCAGAAGGTTTTAATGTACCGAGGAGAATGCTGCTGCCCGTTCCCTGGATATTCCTTATGCCTCTATTACGGCACCCACGGGAAGAGATGGTGGTGGTCCTATTCGCAAAACGGGACCACACGGTCAAGGATACATAAGAAGGGATGACACTTTGTATGCATACTTAGTTCTTTGTTTTTGAATTTGTGATTATGAAAATCGGTATTTGTATATCAATCACATGATATAGTCATAATGGCGGAATCGCTCGAGGACCTTAGCACCATGGTCAACGACCTCAGTAGAGTCTCCCAGCAGGTTGGTCTTAAGATGAATATGGACAAGACAAAGGTCATGTCTAATGCTCATGTTCCACCTATACCTGTAATTGTTGGGAACGATACTCTCGAAGTTGTCGACAAGTATGTCTACCTAGGACAGATTGTCCAGTTAGGTAGGTCCAACTTCGACAAAGAGGTGGCGCGAAGAATCCAACTCGGCTGGGCAGCGTTCGGGAAGCTTCGTCCTATCTTTTCGTCCAAAATACCGCAGAGCCTGAAAACGAAAGTTTTCAATCAGTGTGTGTTGCCAGTGATGACTTATGGAACTGAGACATGGTCTCTTACTGTTGGCCTCATTAGTAAGCTCAAAGTCGCGCAACGAGCTATGGAGAGAGCTATGCTCGGCGTTTCCCTGCGAGATAGGCTCCGGAACGAGGAGATCCGCAGGAGAACTAGTGACCGATATAGCTCTTAGAGTTAGTAAGTTGAAGTGGCAATGGGCAGGCCACATCGCTCGTAGAACTGACAACCGATGGGGAAGAAAGGTTCTCGAGTGGCGACCACAAACCGGAAGACGCAGCGTAGGCCGGCCCCCCACTCGGTGGACCGACGACCTGGTGAAAGCCGCGGGGAGCCGATGGATGCAGGAGGCGAGAAGCCGCTCAAGGTGGCGTGCTCTGGGGGAGGCCTATGTTCAGCAGTGGACGTCTTCAGGCTGTTAATGATGATATCAATCACATCCAAAAATGGTAAAATAATATTTTTTCCAGTGTTGATTTGAAGGGGTGAAAATGGGGAGGAAGGTTTTAGTTCGAAGTTTATTATTTTCAGTCACGTTTGTTAGACCAGTTGTTATTAGGTACCTGCCTGTTAAAATAAAAATAACATTTGGTTTAATAATTTATTAATTATTAATTATATCCATAACCAAAGAGGTATATGTACTGCGTACTAGAGAAGCTATTCAAAGCACAAATAGTTGTAATTTTTTGTATAATTAAACTAAAATCCGCTACAGCGCTTTACGAGATTAAATCGTCTAACCAACGATCACAACACGCAGCGCTAGTGCCATGGCACATTCAGATCATAATTTTTACTGCTATTCACTGCTGCACGTGCAGTCGCTTTGAGAGCTGAGCATCGTATGAACGAGAAGATGCTCATTGGCATATTTGCAGTGGTTGACAATGCAAGTTAGAGATGTCCTGTCTGGTTTATACATAGAAGTCTTTGTCCATAACAATGATTAAGGGGATGAAATCGTTTTGTTTTCGTGTTAGTGTAAAAGTATATATAAAACATTAAAGTAAGTTATTACCAGAGGTATAAAAATACATATTTCCTACCTAACCTCTTACTACAATGTCACCATGAGAGTTCACTAAATGCGGACACTTTAAATAGATTAAAAAGATGAATAAGTAACCTCTTTATTCATGACGCTTTCTACACGGTTCTCAAAATACGAGGCTTAAGTTAATTTTATCCTGAGGGAATAATAATAATAATTTATATAATTTATTTATTTGCCATTAAAATTTAACCTAAAGTTGCACAAAACAGAGATAAGTAGCTATATATAGTTATAGTTAAATAAATATTATCTTGCAGTACTAGGTTAACAAGATTAAAACTAACAACTAGCTCCTATACTAGGGTAGACCCTGTGTTACAGGAGCCAGTTACCAAGTGTGGGTTCCTTGTAGGTAGGTACATTATGTTACACGAAAAACTTGAAAGCAGGTATTACAAGGGTAAACATAAGACGAATCTGTTTAAACACTCGAAAATATTGTGAAGGCAACTATAGAAATATGAATAAATACATTATAAATAAATAATAAATAAATACATATAATAAACACAATATAATATATATATCGTGTTACGTGAATATTGTATCTAATTAATATAATACGGATATACATAAACTATATAATTATTTGCTATTATTATGGGTAGATTTGTAAAACTGTGTAGGTATGTTTGGAAGTGAAGATGAAATATACCTTACTGTGAGTGTGGGAGGGTTAAGTAGGTATGTGGATGAGGTGGGTAAGGGTGCTTGTGACAAGGTGAGGGTAGGTAGGTGTGGGTATTGGCGTGTGTGTCAAATAACTGTATGTAAGAGGCGTTCGGTTTCTTCATAATTTGATGACAGAAGGTATTTATTTAGTACTTTGTTACATTCAAATTTAGTAAGTGGGTAGATGGGATTAATTTTACTCACTTTATTGTAAAGGTAGGGGCCCAAAAAACTTGAAAATCGTTGTGTAAATGTTAAGTTGACAGATTCTATTCGGCATGCACTGTCCTTTCTGCGTTTGTTTGCTAAATGCATGGGATTATAGGGCGTCCGAGCATGCTGTAAGAGGACAAGTCTTAAGATGAAAAGTTGGCGTACGGTTAATAAGTTGCAGTCAGCGTAAAGTTGGATAGTTGGGTACATGATTGGAATAAACGGTTTCTGAGGGATAGTCCATGTTTATAATATTAGTTTGATTAACTAATATCCGTAGGATTAATGTTTTTGGAATAAAGAATGTAATGTAATCAATGAGGTATATGTAGTACGTACAAGAGAAGCTATGAGAAGCACAAACAGTTGGCATTTTTGGTATAATGAAACTAAAATCCGCTACAGCGCTTTACGAGATTAAATCGTCTAACCAACGATCCCAACACGCAGCGCTGGTGCTTGTAGGTTGTATTGTTCGGTCAATGTTTAATTCTGCCAATATGGCTGCCGCCGCGCGCTCTGGCACCATTATAAATCGACAAAATAATATTTTATTTAGGTGTATTGTGTTCCAAATTCTAAACTTAGGGTCTTACTTATAAAAACCTCGCTATGTAGTACTTAGCCACCTCTCAACTAATCAGTTCATAAACTCCTAATCCATGATTATCATTTCCTTACCTATAAACGTTACTTAGCTTTTGCTTAGATAAGAGACGTATAAACGACTGTCACCACAGAGAACAACCAAAATAATCGACTAAAATACGAAATAGAACGAATATTTGTCATCAAAATTCGATTTTGCATCTGTGACAAGGTCGTGAATGTCATGGTTAGGACGAAATTGACAGTTAACCTGCTTAAAAATGGAAACAATTGTAACACGTGTTTCTTTTTTTTTTCAAAAAGGACAGACTTAGTAATAGTAAACTCAAAGCACACCACCTTTATGATTTTGACAACAATGTACGCCGTCAAACAGATGTTTTAAACGCGCCATCTTGACTCTTAGCGGGCTTAAACTAGGTCCCGATGGTGGTTAATTTTGACAGCTATTTAGGAGTTACTTAGCAACCTCTTAGCGCTAAATCGCGTTTATAGGTGAGAATTTTGTTAATCTGTTGCTTAGCAATTGACTAAAAGATAAGAGGAGTTTATGAGTAAGACTGATATAGTTTAAAAGTGATTCCGTCGCGTTTATTTGTTTTACCCGACTAGTTTTTGTAGTATCTAGGCACGCACAATGGCATTTTCGGATCATAATTTTTATTGAAATACACGTGCAGTCGCTTTGAGTGCCGAGCTTCGTATGAGCGAGAAGACGCTGGCCGGCTTATTTGCAGTGGTCGACAGTGCAAGTTAGAGATGTGCTGCCTAGTTTATACATAGAAGTCTTTAATTGTAATAAAGCATTTAAAAGTCAAACATTTAAAATACGCTATACACTATTGAAATGCCGGTGGCCTCATGAAGCGAACATTAAAAAAATGATTGAAAATCAGAGTTCATCAAAATCATTACGTAATCCTTAGTCAGTGACAGTTTGGGAAACTGTGTTAACAACGACCCAATTTAGTTCCTTTTGGAATTTTAGAACGCGGTTTATTTTTTAAAAACGTTCCGGTCACGGCGTTCCGTAGTGTCGATTTTTGCGGCTAAAGATTCGAATTTGGAACTCGATTCGCGCATTTAAATTTCGTGAATTCGAATTTCGAACGCCGGAGTTGATTTAATTAGCCACTTACACGTTCGAATTTTAAATCAGATGTTCTCTGGAAAAGAGGCTTGATTATTATTAACTTCAGACTGTGTATACTGTATAACACTTTATTGTGTGGCTTTGATTGTTAACGTGTTACTTATTAAGGTGGAACGTTACACTAGCGCGGCAAATTCAAATTTTCTTGCGTTCTTTTGCCAATAATAGCTTAATTACTCAACGTGATTACATGAAAACTAATTTTGCGCAAATAAATAGAATGTATCAATAAATTACAATTAAAAGTATCACCTACTTACTTATCATTGGTTTAGCGACAAATGGCATTAGAGTGAAAAACTAAGAAAAAAATTGTTTATTGCCATTTGTCGCTAAACCAATGATATTTAGGAGATACTTTTAATCGTAATTTGTTGATACATTCTATTTATTTCCGCAAAATTAGTTTTCATGTAATCACGTTGAGTAATTAAGCTATTATTGGCAAAAGAATGCAAGAAAATTTGAATTTCCCGCGGTAGTGTAACGTTCTACCTTAAGACGTATTTTTGACTTTGGTAGAATGTTCAAAAATACTATTTAGGTTGGCAAACTGTGAGGAGGGCTATGATTGATTGGTAGGTTGGTAGTGTACCATCAGCCAATCATGGATCATTCTGGGGGGAGTTTAGGCATTACAAAAAGGTCGAAAAAGCAGTTAATTTCATTCTCGTTGAGCAGGAGTAGCGTCGAGACATATTATGACACTTACTAGTATTTGAAGTTTGTAAGAAGCAACAAATATGCGGGTTGAACGACATTGGTCAAAATGGAAGATGCAAGAAGAAGTTTAATTTCAATAGAATTCAATGTTCTCAATTAGAAGCAAAACATAACATTTATAAAAAAAAAGCAGATATAAGAAAAGACAGGTGTGATAACTACATAAATAAAATAATTTATAAATCCGGAGATCAGGGGCGTACCGTGAGCTCTTAGCGCGATTCAAAACAGAGCCTATATTGGATCGCTTTGTTTTTTTGTATGGGGATTTTGACAAGCGATCCAGTATAGGCTCTGTTTTGAATCGCGCTAATGGTGCGAGAGCCCACTGCAAAAAAAACCTACGTCATTGAGTACCCCAATAAGCTATCTTTAGATCGTTAACCGACACTTAAACATGTAAAAAAAACAGGTCTGCCAGTTCCGATCCTGCCGGGTCATGGAAATAATCCACCTCCACCAACTTCAAATGCCTTGAACACTAAGTTTCGCCAAGTTTAGACCAGCTGGGTTAGCATGGACGGTAGACAAAATTGTCTTTCCCCGTTTTACGTCACTTTCTTCATACTTGCTTGGAGTAAAACAGGGGAAAGACAGTTTTGTCTACCAGCCGTGCTAACCCTGCTGGCAGACCTTTTAATATATTATCAGGGTCAACTTGGCTATTATTAGGCGTAGGTTTCATCGGGGTATTCGCTGAGGTAGGTAAAGGGTGTTAAGGGCACATTCTTAGGGGTCTGCCAGGTACTTCCGGCAGGGTGCGCAATGGCAGGCCAATTTTTTTTTACATAACTAATCAATGGTTAACTGTTGCCAGAACTGTCATTCGGGTAAATTTAAACAAAAAAAAAATACGTCAAAAAATTTCATTTATTTCCATGATCCGGCAGGATTGGAACTGGCAGACCTGATTTTTTTTACATATTTAGATGTCGGTTAATGATCTAAAGATAGCCTATTGGGGTACTCGATGACGTAGGTATTTGTGCAGTGGGCTCTCGCACCATAAGAGCTCACGGTATGGCCCCAGTTGTTTATAAAGAATGAAAGTAGGACTAAATTAGACACATTGTACTTAGCTCCTTTTATTGTAATTAGTGATAACGAACCGAATGTTATTGTACGAGTAAAAGATAAGGAGAAAGAAATACCTAAGAATAGAACTAAACCTTTTGTAATATATTATGTTTCATAAATATGATGTTTCTGATAGCTTAAGTTAATGATATTAAAAATTAAATGAAAAAAAAAACGTTTGAGTTTTGGCGGGAACGCGGAAAAGTTCACGTCGGTGCATTGTATTATTTTACAAAACTTATGCTTTTTCCAGTGGTAATGTTTAAAATTGGTGGTGTTTTACGCATTAAGTGCTGAATTACGAGCATGAGTGTGGGCAAGTGATATAATGTAGTGAAACGTGCTTTTTCGTGTTGCTTCCAAAATTCCATAGAAGCCTCTAGTAAAGTTGCCACCACTTTACTAGGGCATGCCTTAGACTGGATTATGACTTAGACTAGACTATGTCTACTCTGACTGTGACTATGACTTGACTTTAAGTAAAAATTTCCATAATACGATGAAAAATTATAAAACTTGACACTGGCTAAATACACTATGTGTGGAGCCAAAATAAAAGAAAAATTAAATAAAAATGTAATATTAAATCAGCTATTCTTTAAAAAATTAATGAAATATATAGTTATTTGTCGTGCAAGGCTGCTTGGTTTTTGGCGCGAGTACTTAAATTGAAACCTGAGCAAGCAAAGGATTCTAGGATTAAAGAAAATGAAGAATCCTGAGCGTAGCGAAGGTTTCGAAGGTACGAGACGCAGAAAACCTTTGCTGCCGAGTGCAACACACAACTTTTCACCTCACTACAGCGAGGAAAATGCAAGAAAAACAGCTAAAAGGCTAAGAAAAGATTAGTTCTTAGCTTATTAATTTAGCTATGGGTGGCGGTAACGCTTAACATCAGGTAAACGATTAGCTCGTCACCTAATTGATGGAAAATAAAGAAAAAGGTGTTTTTCATCCATTTTCCATGCAGTCGCCGTGCTGGATAGCGTATTGGTTTTATACTCTTTGGTGCTGGACAGTGCGATTATTCTAAAAATGAGGTTGGTGAACGAGAAAAAGATGGTATCTTTTAGGAGGTAGTCTGTGGTATTAATGAGTTTTCAGTGGACTGGCGATATCAAGAAGGTTAAATTCGGGCAGATCTGTGGTTAAATCCTCAATTCTTGACGAGAAAATTATTAGAAAAAATCGAATTTTAAAAACACTTTCCATGCTAGCGATTAAAATGCGTTTTTGCACCCAGATTGCGAATGACAAATAGAATCTTTCCGAGCTAGTGAGGTGAAAAAGAAATTGTAATATTAAATCTCTCATCTTACTCACTCAACCTCATTAAAAATTAAATAGATAAAAAATGTAATGTTAGTTCGGTTATTGATTAAGATTAAATAGTAAAAATAAAATGTAATCGTGTCATGTTAATATTAAGATATTGATTAAATTTAGTATGTAGTATATTTATTTCAGTACTTTTTTTTTTTTGTTGTATTTTGGCTCCACACATAGTGTATTTAGCCAGTGTCAAGTATTGTTAATTTTCATCGTGCTATTATAGAATATTTCATATAATGTCAAGTCTTAGTCATAGTCATAGTCGAGTCTAAGTCAGGTAGTCATAGTCCAGTCTAAGTCATGCCCCAGTAAAGTGGTGGCAACTTTACTAGAAGCTTCTATGGAGTTTTGGAAGCAACAGGAAAAACCACGTTTCACCACACTATATCACTTGCCCACACTCATGCTCGTAGTTCAGCACTTAATCCGTAAAATGCCACCAATTTTAAACATTAACACTAGAAAAAACACAAGTTTTGAAAAATAATACAATGCAACGACGTGAACTTTTCCCCGTTCCCGCCAAAACCCATTTCAGTACTTATAAAACAGTTAAAACAATTAACAACGTCAAGCGCAGTCACAAGTCAGAACATAGCATAATTACGTCAAAATTAAAATTAAAATTAAAAACACAAATTAATATTTTTAAAATTTTAAACTAAAGATCCCTCGCGTACCAACCTGGGTCAAAAGTACCCAAGACACTAGCCGCATTGCCCCGCTGGATTGCCAAGGAAATTTGCTGAACCAGGTACCAACCAGACCGGGGATCTCATATGAGACAATGCCCTCTCCGCCAGGGAACCAGCGTCAATCCATCCGGCCGTTTGCCGTCTGAACGGGACAGACCGGGGGGCTCCAAAACACACGGGACTTCCACGGAAACAAGGGCTCGCCTGATGACCTCATTAATAGCGTGATGGCGAGGTCGACGCCCCGCACACCTCAAGCAACTCAAATAAATACATATTAGTACGTGTTACATCCCCTCTTTTATAATAGTAAAATTGTTGTGTATTATTCATTCAAAAACAAAAAAAAAAAAAATTATATATATATATTCAATTACAAAAAGTATATATCAAAAAAAAAAAAAAAAAAATTAAGAAAAAAAATTGTCTCTCCTGTACTAAATTGATGTTCCAAATTTTATAAAAATGTATATTAATAAAGTGTATAAATGTTAAAAAAGAGCACGGACCCAGGTGTCTGTGGAAAAACAGAAAAAAATAAAAAAATAAAAAAATAAAAATAAATACATATTTAAAAAGACAAAGAATACAAACAATACATAAACAAAAAATAGGTGCCTACACAGTAACACAGACAACGCATTTAGCAATTATAGTTTTACGTGACACTGCACTGCGCACGTCATCCTGAGACTTCACACAGTATAGTAATAAGGTTACTATACTGTGTGATCAGGCTCTGTAATTTCACTAGCTGCAATGTCCTTCAAACCGGAACACAGTAGTGCTTGCACACTACTGCTTGGCGGCAGAATAACTGACAAAGCGGTGGTACCTACCTAGACGAACTTTGCAGAAAAGCCCTACCACCTAGTAGGTACCACCCTCATAGTAGTAATCTATCTATTATATAAAAGGCTTTGTCCTGACTGACTGACAGACAACGCACAGCCCAAACCGCTGGACGTATGGACTTGAAATTTGGAGGGTGGCTTTCTTTTATAACGTAAGCGTGTGCTAAGAAAGGATTTTTGAAAATTCATCCCCTAAGTGGATGAAAATGGCAAAAAACGTTTGTATGAAAAACCTACATTTACGTGACGTATCTTTTTGAAACTTAAGACGTACAAACAAGTATAAAAATAAAAGAAATGGTACCTTTTAGTTTTTCAAAATTCGACACATAAGGGGGTTAAAAAAATTGTTGTATTTTATATGAAAATTTAAAAAATAAATTACCGTATCATACTGAAATTTAAAATGTGTAAAGAACATACAAAATAAATAGATACGGGTCGTGGGAATTTTTGAATTTCATCCCTTAAGAAGGTAAAAATAAAGAAAAAGGTTCCGTCGTAAGACATTCGCACAGGCAAAACTGCTAATGCTATAATCTTTAAATTCGAAGATACATTGATTCTATGACGTAGGGTTGTATTACGAAAGAGTTTTTGAAAATACAACCCCCAATGGGATGAACGGGTAAAAAGTATTTGTATGATAAACTTACATTTCGTACTGTATAGCTTTGAAACTTGGCACATACAGAAAGTGTAAAAAAAAATGACAGTAGTTTATGGTTTTTTGAAATTAAAGCTTTAGAGGGTTTAAATAAGTAGTTAAAATTTGAGTAAAAAAATAAAAATATCATAGTAAGTATTCCATCGGATAGTTCAACTAAAGTAAAAAATGGCATTTACAACATTTTTTGACAGGAATGATATCACACATCAGCCGGAAGACGTTCCACTGATGTTCGATCGATCGTTGGCTTCAACGTAATTGTAGTCGTAGATGGATCGCTAATGTTTAGTAGAATACGAAAACACATAAAAGTTGTCGATTTTGTTATTAGAATTGGGCTCCTGAACACAGGAATCCATAAAACGTCACTTTGGACGCATATCATAGCGGGAGATTTGCCATAATCACCACGCTTAGCAGGCGGCTTGGTGAGAATCGCAGGTTTTAATGTACCGAGGAGAAAGCTGCTGCCCATTCCCTGGATATTCCTTATGCCGGCTCTTACGGCACTCACGGGACGAGATAGTGGTGTTCCTATTAGCAAAGCGGGACCACACGTCCAAGGATGACATAGGAGGGGTGGACACTTTGTACGCATACTTAGTTCTTTGTTTTAGAATTTGTAAATTATGAAAATTGGTATTTGTATATCAGTCAATCACATCCAAAAATGGCATAATAATCTTTTTGCCAGGGTTGATTTGAAGGGGTGAAAATGGGGAGGAAGATTTTAGTTCAAAGTTCTTTATTTTCAAAGTCACGTTTGTTAAACCAGTTATTATTATATACCTGCATGATTTAAAATAAAAATAACATTTTAAATTGTTTTTTTTACTTATTAACGGGATTTACCATGTAATTTATTTGTTGTTAGTGACCATGGAAGTTTAAAGTCTTATATTTAATTTTTTTGTTTATTTTTGGGTTAATAATGTTTTTTTTGGAAACTGTTATAGACCGTTCACCGTAAGTTGTCTCCTGATATATTTATATTTTATAAAAGCAAGTAAAACACATTATTCTGTGGTGGGTACATACAAATTTAAATAATGTTTACATATTACTTTACAATTTACGATAATACTTGCATATTTTTAAATAATATAAATACATCAGAGGACATGTTACGGTGAACGGTCTGTAGATTATCACGGGCATTTGAAATTTATTTCGTGGTTTTGTCAAAGTATAGGTACACATAAAACATTAAATAAAGTTATTAACAGAGATCTAAGAAACTTATTTTCTTCCTAGCTCTTACTACAATGTGACCATGAGAGGTCACTGCATGAGGCCACTTTAAAAAGATTAAAAAGATGAATAAGTAACCTCTTTATTTAAGGCGCTTTTTAAACGACTCACTATAGCGTAAGTTAATTTTATCCTGAAAAAATAAACGGTTTCTGAGGGATAGTCCACGCGGGCGAAGCCGCGGGCAGAAGCTAGTTTAAAATAAATTGGGGTTTTGTCGCAACGTCTTTACTCGTAAATTGAAATGGCTGTTTCAGCTATCGACGATCATAAAACATAGTTGAATCATGATAAAATTTTGAATCAAAAGTAATCAAATTTTACTTTTTAAGTAATACATAATTTTATGGTAAATATAAAAAAATGATTTCTGATAACACACTGCTATTTAACTTGCTGAAAGTACAGATGGTGCGAGAGCCCACTGCACAAATATCTACATCATCGTGTACCCCAATAGGCTATCTGTAGATCGTTAACCGACATCTAAATATGTAAAAAAAAATCAGGTTTGCCAGTTCGGATCCTGCCGGGTCTGGTAACAGTTAACCATTGATTACGTAAAAAAAATTGGTCTGCCATTGCGCACCCTGCCAGAAGTACCTGGCAGACCCCTAAGCATGTGCCCTTCACACCCTTTACATACCTCAGCGAATACCCCGATGAAACCTACTCCTAATAATAACCAAAGTGACCCTGATAATAGATTAAAAGGTCTGCCAGGTTTAAACATTGCGAAACTTAGTATTTAAGGCATTTGAAGTTAGTAGAGGTTATTTCCATGACCCGGCAGGAGCGCAACTGGCAGACCGGTATTTTTTTACATGTTTAAGTGTCGGTTAACGATCTAAAGATAGCCTATTGGGTACCCAATGACGTAGGTATTTGTGCAGTGGGTTCTACCATCAAGAGCAATGTCGTGTTACAGAAGAATAGAAGCCAGGCAGCTGATGGTGGCGTTTGTTAGCTTTTTATTGCTGGCGCGGGTCTCTGGCAGCCCTTCGCTGAGAGTCATTGTAGGGCGAGATGCTCAAATTGGCGAATTTCCTTACGGTGTACAGTTGGAACACCATTTTATAGTAGTGGATGCTACTGAAAAAGTTGATACTATAGTTATGCCAGGATGCTCGGGGGCTGTGCTGACGTCTACTTGGACCTTAACCGCTGCTCACTGTGTTTGTCCAATTATAGTTGATGGATCTGGTTTTACTTTTGTAGTGCTACGTTTTTTAAAAATAAATAAAGAGCAACTGATGGAAACCATAGAATTTATTAGATACGGTTTCGCTCTCGGCAAACCAAGTAAAGATGATGGTTTGGCAAAGACAAAAAAAATATGAAGACATAGCTCTCGTTAAAACAGAGCCAATTATTATACAAAAATATGCGAAACTCAGTGGCTTGGACTACGCCGCCTTGTCCGGACATGAAGTGATCCTAGCCGGCTTCGGGCTTACGTCTGCAACTTCTATTTCGAAAAAGTTACAATTTCCGTTTTTTTTGAATAAACCGATGCAAGTTATGAAGGGTATGGTCAAAAGATGCACCAGATGAGGTGTTAGAATTCAATATCCCGATATGTGTTGTGGCTCAACAACACTACACTACATGACATTACAATACCCTGATACATACAATAACAAAAATTACAAAAAATACAATAAACAAAAAGAGCGATACAAATAAAAGACATATTCCTATTTTCATAATATCTATTGTTATATGCGTTACCTTTATATATATTACTATACATTTTAGTGCAGTTGTAGACTAATTGCGAATACCTACTTTATGACCGTGATTTCACGTCCCTGATTAGTACATAGCCATCTGTGGTTACACAGATTGGAGAAAAAAAAAACAATGTTACACGTGCCGCCACGTCAACGCCACGTACACAGATTACTTATGTATAGTAGTATGTATTAGTCGTAGTTATTTACAATGAATTGGAGTTTTGTCGCAACGTCCTTATACTCGTAAATTGAAATTGCTGTTTCAGCTATCGACGATCATAAAACATAATTGAATCATCATAAAATTTGAATCAAAAGAAATCAAATTTTATTGTATAAGTAAAACATTATTTATAGAATATGTAAATTTGATTTCTCATAACACACTGCTATTTAACTTGCTGAAAGCACAGAGCAATGTCGTGTTACAGAAGAACAAAAGCCAGGCAGCTGATGGTGGCGTTTGTTAGCTTCTTATTGCTGGCGCGGGCCTCTGGCGGCCCTTCGCTGAGAGTCATTGGTGGCCGAGATGCTCAAGTTGGCGAATTCCCTTACGTTGTACAGTTGGAGCGCCATTATATAGTAGTGGGTGCTACTGAAAATGTTGATACTATAGTTCAGCCAGGATGCTCGGGGGCTGTGCTGACGTCTACTTGGACCTTAACCGCTGCTCACTGTGTTAGTTCAAGTATAGTAAGTGGTATAATTGGACCACATTTAGATATCCTAAGTGTTTTAAAAATAAAAGAAGACCAATTGAAGGAATCCATAGCATTTATTAGATACGGTTTCCCTCTCGGCAAACCAAGTAAAGATGATGGTTTGGCAAAGCGTCTATATAGTAAAAGGCCAATACAAAGACAAAGAAAATATGAAGACATAGCTCTCGCTAAAACAGAGCCAATTATTATACAAAAATATGCGAAACTCAGTGGCTTGGACTACGCCGCCTTGTCCGGACATGAAGTGATCCTAGCCGGCTTCGGGCTTACGCCTGCAACTTCTATTTCGAAAAAATTAGAATGGCCGTTTTCTTTGAATAAACCGATGCAAGTTATGAAGGGTATGGTCAAAAGATGCAACAGATCAGGTGTTAGAATTGTATATCCAGCGATATGTGTTGTGGCTCTGTGCGGTTCTAACCAAACCGCATCAGGTGGCGATTCCGGTAGTTCCGTCCATCACCCGTCCGGAGTAGTAGGTGTATTGGTTGACGCACGACCATTCTTTATGTGGAATATACCAATTATAAGCCCTATAAAAGAGATCGCCGTCGCAATACCAATTAGCCCCTATATTGGGTGGATTTCTAGTACCATAAACGAGTCCCGTACATAAAGAAATGACGTTTAGTTCTCATGGAAGACAGTGATGACATCTCAGATATCGATTTTAAAAAGATAAAGCTAGAAACTGTAAAAAGCGAAGTAAAAATCAGACAATACATAGTACTAAATATTAGTTTATTTATAACACTGGTATTATTAATACAAACTTAATTAAATGGTATTATGATTGATATTTGTGCTTGTCATTAGGGGGGGGGGGTTACTTATATCACTTCAACTTACTAACTCTTAGAGTTAGTAAGTTGAAGTGGCAATGGGCAGGCCACATCGCTCGTAGAACTGACAACCGATGGGGAAGAAAGGTTCTCGAGTGGCGACCACGAACCGGAAGACGCAGCGTAGGCCGGCCCCCCACTCGGTGGACCGACGACCTGGTGAAAGCCGCGGGGAGCCGATGGATGCAGGAGGCGAGCAGCCGCTCAAGGTGGCGTGCTCTGGGGGAGGCCTATGTTCAGCAGTGGACGTCTTCAGGCTGTTAATGATGATGATGATGATGATGATTGATATTTGCATAAAATCTATTGTCACAGCTGTGGCAGGGAAAAGAAAATATGAAGCCAATTATTATACAAAAATATGCGAAACTCAGTGGCTTGGACTACGCCGCCTTGTCCGGACATGAAGTGATCCTAGCCGGCTTCAGGCTTACGCCTGCAACTTCTATTTCGAAAAAATTAGAATGGCCGTTTTCTTTGAATAAACCGATGCAAGTTATGAAGGGTATGGTCAAAGGATGCAACAGATCAGGTGTTAGAACTGTATATCCAGCGATATGTGTTGTGGCTCTGTGCGGTTCTAACCAAACCGCATCAGGTGGCGATTCCGGTAGTTCCATCCATCACCCGTCCGGAGTAGTAGGTGTTGCGGCTGCCTCACGAACATTCTTTACGTGGAATATTCCAATTATAAGCCTTACAAAAGAGATCGCCATTGTAACACCAATTAGTCCGTATATTGGGTGGATCTCTAGTACCATAAACGAGTCCCGTACCTAAAGAAATGACATGTAGTTCTCATGGAAGACAGTGATGACATCTCAGATATCGATTTTAAAAAGATAAAGCTAGAAACTGTAAAAAGCGAAGTAAAAATCAGACAATACATTGTACTAAATATTAGTTTATTTATAACATTGGTATTATTAATACAAACTTAATTAAATGGTATTATGATTGATATTTGCATAAAATCTATTGTCACAGCTGTGGCAGGGAAGGTAATCGCAGATTGAGATGCAAACCTTTACAATTTTTCTCGCTTCATCTTTGGTGATTTAGGCACACTTTGTTTTCGATTTTCATGGGTTGAATAAGCAGTTTTCTTTTAGGCATTGTCAGTATAGTTCTCTAATCACCAAGAGATGGCATTCGCGTACCTTTTTGCATTTACTTTTAAACGTTATAATAGCAGTGGAGAACTTCGTTCAGCCAACGTAAATGGTTTTGTTTTCTTATAGAAAATGTTTTAGGATAAGTGAAAACCAAGAAGTTTTAAGAACATTAAAAACTGTGCGAGTGTAGCTCTGTTGTGGAAGACTGACGCACAACTTGCCATAAATAAGAGAACGCAGAATGTCGTATACAGAGGATATAAACTTCTTTGTCCTACCATACTACTGTTTCCAAAACTGTTACCAATCCCATCTAGCAAGAGACAAATAATAAGTAAAAAGGCTGAAATGACATAAGGAAAACCACTCAGTCTAAGTATGTTGCTGTTTTAGGTGGGGCCCTGACGGTTTTTAACATAGAATAACATGTTTAACAATGAACTAAAATATGTAATATATTTATAAAATATATTACATTATACATTATATTATGAAGTAAAAAAAACCTATTTTTCGGTTTTGTCACAATCCCCAACAGAGCAAAAAAAAAAACGCTTTGCCTATCTAATTCTAATTTAACGTGGGGGTGATAAGTCCTGCACTGACGTCCCGCTCGGGGTGTATTGTGCATTTCCCCCTGCCAGCATCTACCCGAGCCAGCCCAACTCCTTAAAATAGCGGAGTGTGGCTCTAGCTTTGCCTTTGTGCGAAGCGTCATTTTTTTAATGCTCTGTTAATCTCCACCGTCAATTTATAGATATTAAAATAAAAATTTAAGTTTCCAAATTTAACTATGGCATAACTCAAAACACTACTTAAATAGAGTAATTCACGGAATTGATGCGTTTTAACGTAGTTAATTTGATCTTATGTAAACTGGTCTTACTGCAGGTTCGAATCCGAAAATCAAAGTGTGATTACCTACATATAGGATTCGATTCGCATTTTGACCAAAGCTAAATAAACAATAAAAAGTAGGTTCATACTCATTAATAGTATGCCTTGGTTTATCTTTTCGGGTCCAAAATATTTTTGTGGTATTAAACCATCCAGCTCTTTACCAACTAAAGTAATGAAAAGATAGGAAAATATTAAACAAATATTAAACAAAATGGCATTATGTAAGTAGAATTAAAGAACATGTCAAGACTAAATGGTTTTAAGTTGTACTACGTCAATTCTATTTAAATGACTACTTAAGAATAATATTACTATACTAGCTTCTCAGTCAAAACAGAGTTTATTTTCTCATTCAACGATTAAGCCGCTTGTTTAAGTCCATAAACAGCTTTGTGTAAACGATAAACTTTGTTCTTGCCTTGATTAACTTCTCATCCTTCAGAAAATTAATAGTCATTAGTCAATAGTCATTTATTCATATCACAATACACGTCTGAAAAATAGGTAATATAATACAATTGTACACTATCAACGGTACAAAATAATTACATAACATAAGCTTTCTAATACTAATTAAATTAGCATGTAGAAAATCAATAAATTAATATGGTGGAATGTCAAAATAATATATCATAATAATTAAAAATAGCAATACAATGTCATAATAAATGCCAAAAAATACAGTAATAAAATTTCAATTATATGTGTTTATTATTTCAAAATTCTGCATAATTATAAAATGTTTGGTTGATAAGCCACCGCTTAAGCTTCAAGCTTAAAATACCCCAAGTTTGGAGTCCCCGTTATTTCATCTGGTAGATGATTGTAGACTGTCGGCCCCATGACATGACTATGTCAACTTGTCGGACTTAGCGAGTGACCGTTTTACGGGTGCTCGCTTACCCTTGCTACGAGTGCTATATGTATGGGATTCACTGAATTTTGCATAGGCTTCAACATTAAGTCTCACGAATACCGCCATTTGAAAGATCAATTCCATGTACACTTCCTCATTCAGCTCTCCATCCAAGAATGCGGTTTTGACATCCATATAATCAATTTCCGCTTTATATTGCAAAAGTTCACCGTTCAAACCTCTTTTCCGGTCCACTCAAAGCTTCCTGTACCGTCTTTGGTTCGCTGCCTTCAATTTCATTCGAAATCGCAACCATGCTGCAAGCATCTTCAAATTCAGTCATTGTTCTCGAATCTTCAGACTGTCTCCTGCATCTATTTATTTATTTATTTATACATAGGTACACAAAACAAATTACAATCGACGACTTATTCCAAATAGGTAAATATACAAACAAATCTGTTCTGGATTATAGCTTAAACTATGTGTACACAGAAAAAATATAAATTACACAATCACTACCGAGACATGCAAATGAGAGTAGGCACCCATCAGCAAAACTACAAGCTTTGTTGATGGGTATTCAATGACAACGGTATACTAAAATTAAATTTTGAGGAGTTTAGGGAGTGTCACTAAGGGTAAGGTGGATCATTTCGACACAACACAGCACAACGCATCTGGAACATACGTCGGATCAGAAGAAAGAATCAAGTCAGAATCCTCATCTTCAGATTCAGTAAAACTTCTGTCAACAGCTCGTTGCTGCTGAACACTCTGAACAGACTCATTCAATGAACCACTTGGTTCGTTCATCACAAATCGTGAAATGTTGTTGTCACTAGACGCGGGCCGGGTGTAAAATTTATCTTCTAAAAAATATGACATTTCTAGCTTTAACAACCTTGTTCGGAAATAAAGGATCTATCAAACGATATCCCTTCATACCCTCACAGTAGCCTACAAAAATAAACGCTTTACTTTTCGCATCTAACTTCTTACGTTTTTCAACAACAGCATAATGCTAAGCAACCGAACACCCGTAAATGATCCAAGTTTACCTTGTTTCCCGACCATTTCTCCTCAGGTGTAGCTCCCATCACCGCCTTTGTGGGTGATCTATTTTTGATGTAAATTGCAGTACTAACAATTTCAGCCCAGTATTCCATACTCAAGCCAGCCTCCTGCAACATGCACCTCGCTGCTTCGATGAACGTACGGTTCGCACGTTCTGCAACTCCATTTTGTTGCGGACAGTAGGGTACGGTAGTTTGATGGCGTATCTCATGCTCCTTCAGATAATTCTGAAACACATTATTTATGTATCCGCCACCGTTGTCACTCCTATAAGCTTTAATTTTATTGCCTGTTTCGTTCTCGACGAGGGCCTTAAAACGTTTGAACCGATCAAACACTTCCGTTTTTGACCTTAACACAAACCCAAAAGTCTTCTTCGTGTAGTCTGACGACTAAACGACTAACATCAAGTTTACGTCTCTTACATCTTTCCCCCCTCCCTTCTCTCTTTCCTATAGAGAAGTCCTATGTAGTTGCGAAGAACGCTGGTACGACGCACGCTGTTCCGGAAATTTTAGTTGATGGGTCGTCAGTTCGAAAACTCATCATATCGAAAACCGAGCGATCGAACGATTCGACTTCGAAACACAAATCTGAAATATTTAATTTTCATGGAGTATACAATAGGACTGGCTTTGGACCTAATACTGAAGGTAGAATGTCTGTAATTTCTGAACCACAAAACCGACGATATTAAATATTTACGGGACAATATATAAAACACCTCCTTTAAAAAAAAAAAGAATGAATTAAATCGAACCACGCGTTAATGAATTACAAATAAGTACATACTTCTATTTTCATCCGCTCTCTCGCGGGAACTGTGCTGGATTTCGAGAATAAAAGTATCCTTTAGCCTACCTCGTAATATGAACTCAAATCATGACAAGTTTCATTTGAATCCATTCAGTAGTTTTGGCGTAATGCTCAGCAAAGGTACAGACAGACAGACAGACAGACCAACAGACAAAAATTATAGTTTAAGCTTTAGTATCGATAATAGAGAGCCCTCCAAGAAAAATTTTCAAAAAATCTCTAAACAGAATTGGCCCTGTTACAGTTTTATTATAAGTATAGAAGATTTCCGATGCTATAATTGAAAATATGTAGTTTTCGTAGATTCAATTTCCATATAATTTAAAATATTTTCGTAACCGTACTATTGAGCGAATGGTGTGTATTACATTATTATAAAGCATTTAATTTTCTTTCATTTGACACCCAACACATGTATATAAGGTTCATAGAATAAGAAACATTCGCAATTTTCAAAATACAGTGGCTGTCATTTCAATGACGTCATATCTCCCGATCCAGGTACATTACAGATTAGATAGATACATAGATGGGGTCCCGACGATTTTCAACATAAAATTACATGTTTATCAACAAACTAAAATTTGGTGCTGGTATCACAAAGTGAACTATTTTTCCCCTAAGCGAAGGCATTAAATAGCTTTAGAAGTACGGTACCTTTCAAAAAATGAAATATTTGGCTCAAACCACACGAGGCAAATGCACGCGCGAGGTGACAACTCGCGTATTAATTCGTATATTGTCACAGATTTGTTTGTGTTGCATGAATTAATTAATAAATATTTAATAAATAGCAATTTGTATATAAATTGTAAAAAAAACAAGATGAACTCTTTAAGGTCAGATATCATCAGATCATAAAGTCTCATTTGCCCTGTAATTTCACTAGCTACAATTTCCTTCAAAGTTGAACACAGTAGTGCTTGAGCAGTACTGCTTGGCGGCAGAATATTTGGCAAAGCGGTGGTACCTACCACCTATTAGGTACCACCACCCTCCTGGTAGTAGTAGTTATTTATAATAAACTAGCTGCGTCCCACGGTTCCACACGCGGATAAAAGTAGCCTATGTGTTTAACACTGTTTTAAAATTTCACGGTTGTTCACTACGTTTACAATATTACTTACGGGATCGAAATATCAGGAACTCAGAAATGTTTCAAATCACGGTAAAGATCCCGTAAGTGTTATTATAAACGTAGCCTATGTGTTTATCCAGAACATAAAGCTATCTATGTTCCAAATTTCATCCAAATCCGTCTAGCCGTTTGAGCGTGAAGAAGTGATAAACATACATACATACATACACACATACAAACTTTGGCCTTTATAATATTAGTGTGATTGGAGTTTTGTCGCAACGTCCTTACTCGTAAATTGAAATTGCTGTTTCAGCTATCGACGATCATAAAACATAATTGAATCATCATAAAATTTGAATCAAAAGAAATCAAATTTTATTGTATAAGTAATACATTATTTATAGAATATGTAAATTTGATTTCTCATAACACACTGCTATTTAACTTGCTGAAAGCACAGAGCAATGTCGTGTTACAGAAGAACAGAAGCCAGGCAGCTGATGGTGGCGTTTGTTAGCTTCTTATTGCTGGCGCGGGCCTCTGGCGGCCCTTCGCTGAGAGTCATTGGTGGCCGAGATGCTCAAGTTGGCGAATTCCCTTACGTTGTACAGCTGGAGACCCATTTTATAGTAGTGGATGCTACTGAAAATGTTGATACTATAGTTAAGCCAGCATGCTCGGGGGCTGTGCTGACGTCTACTTGGACCTTAACCGCTTTTCACTGTGTTAGTTCAGGTATAGTACGTGGTATAATTGGATCATATTTAGATATCCAAAGTGTTTTAAAAATAAAAAAAAAAGACCAAGTGAAGGAATCCATAGCATTTATTAGATACGGTTTCCCTCTCGGCAAACCAAGTAAAGATGATGGTTTGGCAAAGCGTCTATATAGTAAATGGCCAATACAAAGACAAAGCAAATATGAAGACATAGCTCTCGCTAAAACAGAGCCAATTATTATACAAAAATATGCGAAACTCAGTGGCTTGGACTACGCCGCCTTGTCCGGACATGAAGTGATCCTCGCCGGCTTCGGGCTTACGCCTGCAACTTCTATTTCGAAAAAGTTAGAATCTCCGTTTTTTTTGAATAAACCGATGCAAGTTATGAAGGGTATGGTCAAAAGATGCAACAGATCAGGGCCTCGTTTTATAAAGCTACAAGTCTTGTACTTGTAGCGAAAAACTGGCAACACAGCCAAAAAAAAGTGAAATAATGCGTTTTATAAAGCTACAAGACAACAAGTTACAAGCTACATCCCCCGATATATTGCTTTACTCTATGAATTACAAGCACTTGTTCTTAGACCATAGACAATTCATAGTGTGTTTTCATTTTTAAAACGTAAAATCGAACAATTGTTTTGGTCATTACAAGTGTACGGAACAACAACTTGTAAAGTTTTTTACCTGACTAAAGAGCTAGGTAAAATGAAGTACAAGTTTAGATAAATTTATTAAAAGTGTATTGTATTGCTCGTGTCACGTATTAATTAATGTTCAATTAGTTAAATTAAGTAAATATGAACTGATTATGTTTAAATAATGAGAAATTCAGCTTGAGCGAAGCCCATAAAAAATGAGCGTAGCTGTATATTACAAAACCTATTATAAGAATAGTGACTTAGACCCAACTTTATTTACTTAAATAGCTTTACTTAAAAATAGAGACGCCCCGCGATTTCACCCAAAACTTCCATAATTTTCCGCGGGATTTCATGAATTTCCGAAAAAAAACCGCATCTATCCCGGTAATATAAGTTCATCTAAAAAAGGTAATTCAATTTGACATGAAAGCCACAACAAACAAATAGATAATGTTTTAAATTTCTATATTATTTAGGGATTTAATGTAAAATTCACACCGGCTAAATTCACTAATGAATGGGAGCCAAACTAAAAAAAGCTATTGATCGTGACGTTTATTCATAGTGATGTGCAACTTGTAATATCATAATCTACACTTTATCCTTTACTTAGTCTGTGGTCTCCGCCGTGAGGCCTCAGTGACGTTCATAGTGATGTGCATTATACTTGTAATTTACACTTGTAATCGATAATTGTTGTTTATAAAACGCCGTAACTAATAACTTGTAGTTACTTGTTCTTGTAGCTGCTACAATTGTTAGCTTGTACTAGTAGCTTTATAAAACGAGGCCCTGGTGTTAGAGTTGTATATCCAGCGATATGTGTTGTGGCTCTGTGCGGTTCTAACCAAACCGCATCAGCTGGCGATTCCGGTAGTTCCATCCATCACCCGTCCGGAGTAGTAGGTGTATTGGTTGACGCACGACAATTCTTTATGTGGAATATACCAATTATAAGCCCTATAAAAGAGATCGCCGTCGCAATACCAATTAGCCCCTATATTGTGTGGATTTCTAGTACCATAAACGAGTCCCGTACATAAAGAAATGACGTTTAGTTCTCATGGAAGACAGTGATGACATCTCAGATATCGATTTTAAACAGATAAAGCTAGAAACTGTAAAAAGCGAAGTAAAAATCAGACAATACATAGTACTAAATATTAGTTTATTTATAACACTGGTATTATTAATACAAACTTAATTAAATGGTATTATGATTGATATTTGTGCTTGTCATTAGGGGGGGGGGGGGGTTACTTATATCACTTTAACTTACTAACTCTTAGAGTTAGTAAGTTGAAGTGGCAATGGGCAGGCCACATCGCTCGTAGAACTGACAACCGATGGGGAAGAAAGGTTCTCGAGTGGCGACCACGAACCGGAAGACGCAGCGTAGGCCGGCCCCCCACTCGGTGGACCGACGACCTGGTGAAAGCCGCGGGGAGCCGATGGATGCAGGAGGCGAGCAGCCGCTCAAGGTGGCGTGCTTTGGGGGAGGCCTATGTTCAGCAGTGGACGTCTTCAGGCTGTTAATGATGATGATGATGATGATTGATATTTGCATAAAATCTATTGTCACAGCTGTGGCAGGGAAAAGAAAATATGAAGCCAATTATTATACAAAAATATGCGAAACTCAGTGGCTTGGACTACGCCGCCTTGTCCGGACATGAAGTGATCCTAGCCGGCTTCGGGCTTACGCCTGCAACTTCTATTTCGAAAAAATTAGAATGGCCGTTTTCTTTGAATAAACCGATGCAAGTTATGAAGGGTATGGTCAAAGGATGCAACAGATCAGGTGTTAGAACTGTATATCCAGCGATATGTGTTGTGGCTCTGTGCGGTTCTAACCAAACCGCATCAGGTGGCGATTCCGGTAGTTCCATCCATCACCCGTCCGGAGTAGTAGGTGTTGCGGCTGCCTCACGAACATTCTTTACGTGGAATATTCCAATTATAAGCCTTACAAAAGAGATCGCCATTGTAACACCAATTAGTCCGTATATTGGGTGGATCTCTAGTACCATAAACGAGTCCCGTACCTAAAGAAATGACATGTAGTTCTCATGGAAGACAGTGATGACATCTCAGATATCGATTTTAAAAAGATAAAGCTAGAAACTGTAAAAAGCGAAGTAAAAATCAGACAATACATTGTACTAAATATTAGTTTATTTATAACATTGGTATTATTAATACAAACTTAATTAAATGGTATGATGATTGATATTTGCATAAAATCTATTGTCACAGCTGTGGCAGGGAAGGTAATCGCAGATTGAGATGCAAACCTTTACAATTTTTCTCGCTTCATCTTTGGTGATTTAGGCACACTTTGTTTTCGATTTTCATAGGTTGAATAAGCAGTTTTCTTTTAGGCATTGTCAGTATAGTTCTCTAATCACCAAGAGATGGCATTCGCGTACCTTTTGGCATTTACTTTTAAACGTTATAATAGCAGTGGAGAACTTCGTTCAGCCAACGTAAATGGTTTTGTTTTCTTATAGAAAAAGTTTTAAAATAAGTTAGAACCAAGAAGTTTTAAGAACATTAAAAACTGTGCGAGTGTAGCTCTGTTATGGAAAACTGACGCACAACTTGCCATAAATAAGAGAACGCAGAATGTCGTATACAGAGGATATAACAATATAAGAACAGAAGCCAGGCAGCTGATGGTGGCGTTTGTTAGCTTATTGTTGCTGGCGCGGGCCTCTGGCGGCCCTTTGCTGAGAGTATTCAATCAGTGGTTGAGATGGCCAAATTGGTGAATGGTTGTACAGCTGGAAACACATATCATGGTAGTAGATGCAATTACAAGTATTTTTCTAGTTTACTAGGTGGTAGGACTTTTCTGCAAAGTTCGTCTAGGTAGGTATCACCGCTTTGCCAGTTATTCTGCCGCCAAGCAGTAGTGTGCAAGCACAGTAGTGCTTGCACACTACTGCTTCCAGTTTGAATGGTGCGAGAGTCCACTGCAAAAATACCTGCGCCATCGGGTACCCCAATAGGCTATATTTAGATCGTTAACCGACACTTGAACATGTAAAAAAACCAGGTCTGCCAGTTCCAATCCTGCCGGGTCATGGAAATAATCCACCTCCACCAACTTCAAATGCCTTGAATACTAAGTTTCGCCAAGTTTAGACCTGGTAAACCTTTTAATCTATTATCAGGGTCACCTTGGCTATTATTAGGCGTAGGTTTCATCGGGGTATTCGTTAAGGTAGGTAAAGGGTGTGAAGGGCACAGTCGTATAGGTCTACCAGGTACTTCCGGCAGGGTGCGCAATGGCAGACCAATTTTTTTTACATAATTAATCAATGGTTGACTGTTGCCAGAACTTTTATTCGGGTAAATTTTAGCAAAAAAAATACGCTAAAAAATTTCAATTATTTCCATGACCCGGTAGGATCGGAACTGGTAGATCTGATTTTTTTACATATTTAGATGTCGGTTAACGATCTAAAGATAGCCTTTTGGGGTACCCGATGACGTAGGTATTTGTGCAGTGGGCTCTCGCACCAGAAGAGCATTGTAGCTAGAGAAATTACTGAGCAAATGGGACTTATGAACTGATCTCACACTCTAGAAATCTTTTTTAGACTGTGATGTCTCAGGGTGACGTACGCAGTGCAGTGTCACGCAAAATTTTAATTTAGAGTTCCGAGTGATACTGCCATGTGTCATGGGCGGCCGTGTCGCTTAACATCAGGCGAACGTAAAGAAAACCGTAAGGCGCAGGGGTTGCGTTGACGTCAACATTATTTTTATTGGTTAACTTGGACATTTATACCGCTGCTTACTACGTAAGTTACATTGACTATGTGATTAATTACTGAAATGGATCGTTCACCAAAGACAAAGAAGGACCAAATTGAAGGATAAATAGTACATTACGGTAGCGGCTAGCAACAGAGGCATTGATGGACAACCGTGTAAATGTGGGCCGAGGCGAAGCTAAGCCAAGGCACACATACGTAAGTCCATCAATGCCTAGTTGTAGCCAAGGCTTGTATAGTACATTACTTCAGTGGCCAGCAACAGAGGCATTGATGGACGAACGTGTAAATGTGCGCACACACATCCGTAAGTCCATCAATGCCTTTTTGTGGCCAAGTGTGTATAGTACTTTTTTCAAATAATGCGCGGAAATTAAAACTAAGTAGAACTAAACTAGGGAGAACGTTTTATTTGAAAATAATTTTTTCAATGATAAAGTGTTATTTTTTGTTTAATAAACAGCTTTCTATTTGCAAGCCAGCTCGAAATTTAAATAAAACCCTTTGGCAAGTTGCCTCGTTGGTTGCCATGTTCCGGAGCAATAGATCATTCCATTTTTAAATTACACGACAGGGTCATAATTCTGTATGAAAACACAGATTCCACACGATACAGAAACCACGACGTTATCGTGTCTTGTTCAAATCGTGTCACAGCCAGGAATCGGCAATTTTTGTATTCTGTATAATCTAAGGCAAATTGTCTATGACAGGTTTTGGATACCTCGAGTGCGTTCCGAATTAGAACTAAAGGATTTCTCATCCCAAATCCGCTAAAAAATTAAAATAAAGGAATGGCTTATTTATGTTGTGATATAACGAAACCATGGGTAATTATTAAAAATTGACGGCAAAACCTTTAGAAATACCTTCACTTTACATTAAAATTAGTTTTATTTTGAATAATTAATATTGACATAAGTGGTGGTAACTTTCAACGGGTTCATGTTTCGGAACGCGCCTCAGTGGAACATATGATTTTTGACAGTTCAAATCGCGCCAATCCCAGTTAATTCCACATTCATTTCGCGCGGTTTCGTTCTCATTTCATAGAGAATAGATTTTTGCAGATTTCTTATATAAGACAAGGAATTCGCGTGGTTTCGAAGCAAGGAATCGTAAATTGGTCATACAGAATTAGGGTCCAGATATGAGTTTACTTTGTAATCTTTCTCAAACATGCTTAGAAATTTGAGCATTATTTTGGCAACCTTCTTTGGGGATAAATCAAAATTGCTGTACTGGCGAGCAGCAGCCGGCAAAAATTGTATGAAAAATATGAAAATACATATTTGTCGTGGTTTAACGGCCAAATAGATTACATAGTAAACTCATATCTGTCGTGTAATTTAAAAATGGAACGATCTTTTATTCGAAACATGGCAACCAAGGAGGTAACTTAGCGAAGGTTTTATTTAAATTTCGAACTGGCTTGCAAATAGAAAGCTGTTAATTGCAAAAAAATATAATTTTTTTGTGGGGAAAAACAATTTTCAAATAAAATGTTCTGCCTAGGTCTACTACTTAGTTTTAATTTCCGCGCATTATTTGACAAAAGTACTATACAAGACTTGGCCACAACTAGGCATTGATGGACTTACGTATGTGTGTGCCCACATTTACACGTTCGTCCATCAATGCCTCTGTTGCCGGCCGCTGCAGTAATGTACTATATTTGGCCGCTAAACCAGACAGATATAGATTTTCATACAACTTTTGCCGGCCGCTGCTCGCCAGTACAGCAAATTCGATTTATCTCGAAGAAGGTTGTCAAAATAATGCTCTTTCCAAGCATGATTGAGAAAATTATATTTATGTACGGTGTCTCTTCCCTCTCGGCAGACCAAGTAGGTAATGATAATGATGATGGTCTGTCAAAGGTTCTAGGTAGTAAAAGACCAAATAAAAATGTCGATATACTTTATCTAATTTTAGTTGAAACTCGCACCTATTACAAAATCCCATTGTCCATTACCCGCGGCACTTACAAGAGCGTCCAACTGTGCCAAAACTGTAAAAAAAAACTAGGGAACGTTCGAAATTTGAAATCTTTTACGTATCGGCATTGGCAAAGAGCCCCAGGCGTGGCGCGCTCTTATTTTGAAAACATTTTGACGTTAATAGCTGCCTTTGTTAGTGGCCAGGACGTCGAGTGACATATTGTCTGTGGTGCGTATTTTTTTTCTGTAATAGGCTTAGGCTTGTGGCTTGTCGGTAAATATCGTTAAAGAGAGCGTTGAAGCGATGTATTGTTGTTGTTTTTTTCTTTGTGTGAGGTGGTCTATGTAAAGGTGAGATAAATACTCGTAATAATTTTTTAAAATTTTCTTATGTAAACGAATGACGTGATGAGCTAGTCGTTCACTTGGTGTTAAGCGACACGGCCGCCCATAACAGATGCAGTGTCACTCGGAACTCTAAGCGCACGTCATCCTGAGACATCACACAGTCTAAAAAAGTTTTCTAGATTGTGAGATCAGTTCGTGAAGTTTCATTTGCCCAGTAATTTCACTAGCTACAACGCGCTTCAAATCAGAACACAGTAGTGCTTGCACACTACTGCTTGGTGGCAGAATAACTGGCAAAGCGGTGGCACTTACCAAGAAGAACTTTACAGAAAAGTCCTACCAACTAGTATAATCTATAATCTATAACTTACTTGATAATCCATGTTTAATATTTTAATGCAAAATGTTAAGTGACAGGCTTTCTAGCCTCCAGCTTGCAAAATAAAGATAGATATTACATTATTTACGGCCACGTCTAGTATCGAAATGTACAATAGAGTTGTGAAAACGGCACTTTTATATCGCTGAATGCAGAATAACAATAAATTGAAATTGAATAGAATTGGGTTAACAGTAACCGCTGATTGTACCTACCTTTACTACATAGTTTTATCGGGCAGGTACCTACTTTATTAAAGTAACTTTTTTAATGTAAATGAATGACGAGACGAGCTAGTCGTTCGCCTGATGTTAAGCGTCACGGCTGCCCATAACAGATTGCAGTATCACTCGGAAATCTAAATTAATATAGTTTTGCGTGCACTGCACTGCGCACGTCATCCTCACACATACTAGTAATAAGATTAGGTAGACTGTATGAACAGATCATAAAGTCTCATTTGCCCAGTAATTTCACTAGCTACAATGCCTTCAAACTCTTCAATGCCCTTATTGTATTGGTGCTTTTGAATGCCAGGCTATTAAATGACAGGAGCTTTGTTACCACCAATTAGCGCATTTCTATTGACAAATATTTGTACTCTATAGCGATTGACTTATCTTATATATATAGGGGTAAGAGCCCTCAACAGCCTGAAGTCGTCCACTGCTGAACATAGGCCTCCCCCATAAAGCGCCACTTTGAGCCAGCTGCTTGCTTCCTGCATTTTCTGTTATGCGGGACGGGGACGGGGGGCTTTGCCATAATTACTACGCTTAGCAGGCGGCTTGGTGATCGCAGAAGATTCTAATGTACCGAGGAGAATGCTGCTGCCCATTCCCTGGATATTCCCTTAACCGACTTCTACGGCACCCAGGAAAGAGAAAAAATGGGGTGGCCTACGGCCCGGGACCACACAGGGACCCCTACGTAAGACCTCTGAACTTAATAAATTGATCGCAACCTCAGTTTATAAGTAGATATTATGTAAAATATAAAAAACATAATATCACGTGGTATATACAATTAGACAGCTAAATAAGTAGGTATACCTAAACAGCCAACAACTCGTGTCTAGTCCAGCATTGGCAAATGCACAGAACGTGCGAAGCCAAATTTTCTAGTACAAAAAGAAAAAAATTACAGCAGCTGACCAGACCAACAAAGGTTAATTTTCTTTATTTAAATTACACCTGGCATCACTGTTTATTTCTTAAACACGTGTTCAAATAAGTATAACAATGCAAGAACACGCCAACCTACAACAGGAAATGGCTGACCACTACGCCAACAATGCCTTGTGTCACAAAAAAAGAAAAAAACTAATTTAAGGTACGATTTGACATCTGTCATTTTTCCCGCACGACGGACGTCAAAGTAGCGTTTTGGCAGCGCGCTATGAAAAGCCAAAAAAAGGATGAGAAAAAGTTTTGTAAATAAATCGATGCTTGACCAAAACACAGATCAGCTGTAAGCGAAAAAGCAACCAATGTAATGTCTGAAAATACAATAAATTTGAACAAAACTTATTATGGTACTGTGTCACAGTGAAAACTGTTGAAAGTAATTTAACAATAAAAATAATCATCAGATTATTCATTGTGAAAAGGTACCAGCTTGGCATTTTAGGACACAGTAGCTACTACAGTTAACATTACATTATAATATTAAAATGCCCAATATAAATGGATCCACGATTACCTTAGTAAGTTACTCAGACAATAGCTCAAGCACTATTGGTTACTTATTAGTTTATCCATTCTATTAACCTTTAAAAGATGCAGAAAGGATATAGGAAATTCGCAAATTATCAGCTGGTCTCTGAAGTCAAGCACGAGGTACGGTAGGTATCAAGGGTCTGGTTAACTGGACATGTCACGTGCGTGTTTTTTCATTGTTTGCAGTATGGTCGAAGGATCCTTTTGAATTTAAAATGATTGTTTTGAATAAATAACCAGATTTTGGCTTCTGATGTTGGTTAGCAAGGGCTTAGCACCAGTTTGTTTGTGTTTTTGTTTATATAAGACCTCCTTTGTGTAATAATTGATACCCAGATAGCAATTTAAACTTGAATCAGACTTGCAGCAACTTTGATGTATCAAAAGTGAAAGTTTGTTTCAAACTTGTCATGGCAAGTCTATACACTTGAGGCAAGTTTGAATCCAACTTTCTAGTTTCCCAGCATCAAACTTGCATGATGTTTGTTTCTTCAAAGTGTAAACAAAGTTGCAATAGCAAACTTGTATAATGTTTGCTTTTACAAGTTTCTAATTTAGTTTTGATGTTTTCTCAAAATTAAAATAAAATAATGTCCTTCGACCTTTAAAATATATCGTCCGTCCGTAACTCCGTACCGTACGAACTTGACCTGGTACAACTAAGATAAGGAATTGTGACATGTGATATTAATTATTTATGGTTATTGATTCACAAAGATATTCAAGCACCTCATAAAGCTAGCGTAACACAACGTTTGCGCGATTCAGGATTTTGGAACTACGAGAGTAACGCCATCTAGTTTCATTCGTAGAAACTAGATATACAACTTAATTTTATGTACTGCGGATGAATTTTGACAAACATTTAACAATGGAATAACAAAAACTAAGCAAGCTTGGTTGCTACCCTGATGGTAAGCGCTACTCTGCACGACAAAACTGCCCCTACACTTCCTTTTTTAAAATTTGTTTATAATATGTACCTACATTTAAATAATTACTTAATTTAAATTAAAGGTTCTGAACGTAGCCCAGTTAGCGTTGTGAGTGATAAATACAATGCCATAGAGCGTACATGTTTGGAACACAACTATTTTTTTTGCCATGAAAACTATTAGGTAGACACCATTAAAAAACAAGTTTGTGGCAAGTTAAAAACAAAATTGAGACATTATCTTTGCAACATAAAACAAAATTCAAGATTGCAGCAACTTTGATACAAACTTGAGCCATCATCCTTATACCAGCAATATTGCAGCAATATTGTCACAAACTTGCCTTATCATATTTGACATAGCAAGTTAAAATCAAAGAATAGCAAGTTTGCAGCAAGTGAGCTTGCTATCTGGGTAAGTAGTTGACTTTTTTATCCGATATAGGTATAGACCGTCCACCGTAAGGCCCCCATTCACGTTCAATTTTATTGAACAAAACCAATTTGATAGTTAAGTAGTTATGGAATAAGAAAAATTATTTACTTAGGTTACCCGGTGTTCAATAAAGGTTAGTCTTCCTTGGAGAAAACCAATTTGATAACTGGTTGCCGAATAGGACAAAATACCTTAGATATTCCCAAAAATCCACCCCTGTCTACACATACAAAGATTGGTAGAACAATGTAGACAGAGGGGTGTTCTCATTCGTGGCACGTCAACTCACAATATTACCTACACAATCTCGGTATAACACCTCGGGAAAGTACTCCCGCCCGGCGCAAGCCAGAGGAGAATAAAAAAAGAGATTTGTCTATGAGCAATTTTGCTTTTTTCTAAGTAAAGTTGCCAGTTTATCAGTTTTTTATAGACTGCATTTTGGAGAGTGTGCGAAGGAATTACACGATCTTATCCCTCCATCTCCCTTCTTTCACCGGACATCAAGGCACACGAAAACACGGCACCCATACCTATATGGTTGAAATTCCATCAACCCGCACTAAGCGTTTTGCTATGCACTTTATAGTGCGAACAGCCAATGAGTGGAACATCTTGCCGGCGTCCTTGTTTCCAGCTAAGTATAACCTGGGAGTCTTCAAGTCAAGAGTGAACAGGTATCTTCTAGGCAAGCATGCATCATCACAGACTGCGTCATCACTTTCCATCAGGTGAGACACTGGTCAAATGCTTTGCCTATCAACAATTAAAAAAAAAGTTTGGGTCTACGCGATTTGCGCATTTTGCCAGTATTGTGGGACCATGGTCCTCTTAGATTAGTTCTTGGGTCTTTATAACGTCTCTAGATAGCAGGGCTAGCATGAGATATAAAAATTGACATAGGTAGGTAGGTATACACACCGTGGAATTGTATTCGATTTTTCTTGAAATGTATGTACACAGTCCATGCTATAGAACATTTTGCGCAAATAAATAGAAAGTATCAATAAATTACGATTAAAAGTATCTCATAGATATCATTGGTTTAGATGAGGATTTTACACAACCGGAAATGACCAAATGAAGCCCATTAATCGATTACGATTGAGTTACCAATACGGGGGCTGGTCTTAAAAAAATATGATATCGCAAAAGCTGTCAACTTGTACCACACTACAGGAAAATCCATTACATACAGGGTGCGCCCCAGGGGGAAAATTCGTAAACAGCTTATTGTTAACACCCTGTATCTGGATTGAGGGTGCGCCTGGGTAGTTAATGTTTGCTTCGAGGAAAATCGTTTTATTCTATTATGGTTTTAAATGGATTTCTGATTTGTTTTAGTGGAGTGGTCTAACTTAGGATTACTTATGTCAAAAGCAATTTGGTATCTCTATTTTTTTCTTTTATATTTTGTCTCTTAGGTATTTATAGATCTTTTTTTTTCTTAAAATTTAGCAATCAGTGGTATTTGATCCCGCGGCTTCCAACTCACCGGCAGGTTCTATAGATGTCGCCACGACTGCTTAGTCGGTGAACACATAGTCCTTAAGATTTTCGTGTGACCATAGCTCAGTTGGCAGAGCGTCTAATCCGGTGAGTTGGAAGGGGGGGGGGGGGGGGGGGTTCATATCCCGCTGGTTGCTAAAGTTTTAAGAACTATAATATCTTTATAGATATACCTGAACACTTGTTTACACTTTAACATCAAACCATAATCTATTTTTTTATATTTATTTATTTGTTTTTTACAGATCGTACAGGCGCTAATAATACCTAGTAGTACAGCGGGGCTATCGTCTAAGCCAATCGTAATCGATGAATGGGCTTCATTTCGTCATTTACGGCAAGTTGGCATTGTGTAACATTTTCATCCATTACCAGAAAAAGACATGGGTATAGCCAGCAAAATGTAACGAAACGATATATCGACTTTCCATAGGGTCCACTCTTCCAGTGGACGTAGCCTTTCCATAGGGTCCACTCTTCCAGTGGACGTAGCCTTTCCACAGGGTCCACTCTACCAGTGGACGTAGCCTTTCCACAGGGTCCACTCTACCAGTGCACGTAGCCTTTCCACAGGGTCCACTCTTCCAGTGGACGTAGCTTTCTCGATCCTCTTATCCCGGGAACAGCCCAAGCCTAGGCTTGCGAATGAGACCTGGGTACCCTTGAGCTTAGTTGCCTCTCACTTTTGACGGCTCAGGTAACTCTATAAAGGTCGGAAGAGACCAACAGTCTTAGCCTGTTAAAAAAAGCGTAACACTATCATGTATTATAAATGCGATTTGACTACGTGCCTCATCTTTACCCTTTAAAATTACATCTATGATAAATGGTACAAAAGTGTAACAAGAGGAATCATGCCTGTAAATAAACAAACCGAATAACAACCCCTAAATCCGGTGTGAGACCGCAACACTATTATTTATTTTCGCACCCTCAACAATAAAACAATTACCCCTGCACAGATCATCCCCGTATCTTAGTTGACACCCTCTCGAGGGTTTATTAAAGAGGATTATTTATTTATGTTGGTAATACTGCTAAACCGTATTTGGAATGAGGGTAGTTGTGCGAAGTGACGTCATAAATATCCAGTCTTTATTTTGTAAGGATTATTTTTTGCTTCTACTGTTTTTATTTGCTTCTAAAGGATTAGGCAATAGACTGAAAAACTAAGACGAAATTTGTTTATTGCCATTTGTCGCTAAACCCATGATATCAAGGAGATACTTTTAATCGTAATTTGTTGACACATTCTATTTGTTTACGTTAAATCAGTTTTAATGTAATCACGTTTAGTAATTAAGCTATTATTGGCAAAAGAACGCAAGAAAATTTGAATTTGCCGCGCTAGTGAAACGTTCCACCTTAAGTATATAGCTTTGAAATTAAATATTTTAAGTCTCTGAACGGTTTTTTGGCGGGAACGCGGAAAAGTTCACGTCGGTGCATTGTATTATTTTGCAAAACTTATGCTTTTTCCAGTGTTAATGTTTAAAATTGGTGGTGTTTTACGCATTAAGTGCTGAATTACGAGCATGAGTGTGGGCAAGTGATATAATGTAGTGAAACGTGGTTTTTCGTGTTGCTTCCAAAATTCTATAGAAGCCTCTAGTAAAGTTGCCACCACTTTACTAGGGCATGCCTTAGACTGGATTATGACTTAGACTAGACTATGACTACTCTGACTGTGACTATGACTTGACTTTAAGTGAAAATTTCCATAATACGATGAAAAATTACAAAACTTGACACTGGCTAAATACACTATGTGTGGAGCCAAAATATAAGAAAAAAAAAAAAAGTCTTTGAACATCAACAAAGCATCGAAAACGACGCCATTTTTAAAATTAAAGCGCATTTCGCAACCGGCCAGTACTTCAATCAACCATAGACAACTTTTTTATTTACAATCGGCAAACGCAACCTCCTTTCATCCTCGCGGCCACAAATAAAACGGCCACAATGGCGAAATCACAAATTACGTGTACCATTTACATAGAAAAAGTGACAAGTTACGAACCGTAACATTTGTTAGCCCCCATTGTATTGTAAAGTATACCTTTAGTGATGTGCGTGCGAGAGGAGTCTTGAAACAAGATTTTACTTTAATGTAATAAAAATGTTGTCTTTCTCTCCAAAGTGTTGTTACTTACAATATGCAGAGTTTGCATAGTTTTTTTATGTTAATGAATGACGCGACGAGCTAGACGTTCACCTGATGTTAAGCGTCACGTTATATAAACACTTAACCCACAATTTTGTTAAGCGGTGTTGTAGCGCAAACTGGAACTAAAGACCATAGACTCTGGAGATCTTTAGATAAGATATTTTTGGTATGAACTAAAGTAGGTACCAACTCTAGGTAAGGTACTCATGACCATGAGACCATTTACCATTTAAAATAAAATATTTTTGAAATATTTATTGTCCATACCATATAGAAAAAAATAGGTAATTATGCAGGTTATTATTATTGTTCATCTTGAAAAATGATGTAAAATAACTTTTTAAGTGATGTAGGCTTTTCCCCTCTGTAGTCTCTTTTTCTGATAATTGTAAAACAAATCATAGCGCATGCGCAAGGCTTATTTTTTTTATCTAAGTACATCTTCTTAGCCCTTGTCACCTGCATTTGATCTCTCATAATTCACTATATAAAAGTGGCAGTTTTACTGAAATTTCCGTAAAAGATTTACTTTCGATTACTTAATTTCAATCTGAATTGAATCAGCACAGCAATTATAACAAAATTACAAGTTTACTGTACCGAATTATAGCTCTTCAGTCTTGGACTGGCACATCACTACCCCACATTAAAGTTCTGGCCTTATTTATATTTACACATTTTACTTATTTGGTGCGTACTAACAAGATGTTTACGCGCCCGCCTTGTGTCAAAGTGTCCCGCCAAAACCTTCAATGGTTTTTTTCTTTTTGTGCGCCCATAGACAATTTGACTTTCTTTTCGGCAAAGACGTTTGACATACACCCGGGCTGTGCGGTAGGTAACGTATTGTTGTTTGTAATGTAACTTTTTAATCTGATTTTGTACAAGTTTCAAATGGTGATCTAATTTGATGGAAAATTGCGGTGTGAAATTGGATTTCGGGTTGGTTCAGGTGTAATGTAAGTTTTAAGTGGTTTTTAAAGCATCACTGAGTTTGATTGCGTCATGAGATCTGGCTGAGAAGAAGAGCAAGTAATGGGATTTGAGAAAAAATATAAATAAGTATTCTATTATTTAAACAGGAATGTAGGTACGATATAAATAGATAGAGAACTCTTTATTGTCCCACCAATGAAATATACAAGATGATTGTACCTTAGAGTAGACTAAAAGCATAGAGAGAACGTCATTATCTGTCAAGCGTACCACTTTTTTGGACACTTTTTATATGAAGTGGACACTTTCATGTGAATGAGTCTGACAGATTTGTATAGCAAAAACAGTTGACTCGAGTCGAAAAAATGGTGCGGTGACTTTTCGTAAGCGTAGCTAACTACTAGAATATGTTTGTTTCTTTCCTTCGCCACTGACGTAGCGATACGTGTGAGCAGTACAAATATAATATCGTTTTGATGATACCTCTTTGCTTTTAGTCTATACTCTAAGGATTGTACAGTAATCAACTTCAAATAAAATTGATATCTAAAAAGTACACATGATCTATGTATATTCGCCTTAATAGAGACAATAAGAAACGTGTTATGTGACAAATTTTTAAATAAGTTAGGCTAAATTCAAATTACTCATTAGCCAAATAGATGGCTATATTGTAATATAAATAGAGTGTCTAACAAAGCATTCTAGGAATAGGGAAAAAAATAAATTTGACTAATGCACACTATTTTTGACAAGACCTAATAGGGCATTACTTCATCATAATTATCATTATCAATTTATTTTAAAATTTAATTAAACACTTATCTACATTAGTTACGTATGACATTTTTCTTCTGACATTGTTGACATCTTTATTAATTAATTAACGAATCTGCATGTTTTTTTTTATAATTCTGATTTCAATTCACCACAATGTTTTGTTTTTTTATTTTTACATGGCCATATTGACCAACTTCTTGTATGCCAAACCAGGCCAAACATGTGCGCTACCTTTATAAACTTTTACCACCTTCATTTTCAAAAATGTACTCACTCATGTTACACAATAAATGATCTTTATCTTTATCAACTCTTGGTTATTAGCCTTTGTGGAGAGGTAACCACAATTTTGCCAATGTCATGTAGACTAGAATGATAGCACATCAAAATTTACAACAATATTAACACACAATATAATGTAGGATTTTTATTGTTTGTTTTGTCTGATGTAACCTATTTTAATTGTTGATTTCTAATTTTGATGAGATTGTAATTCTATAATAGTAACAATAAGTGCAGTTTAATAATAATAGTAATAGGAATGTGTGTAATAGTATGGATCTGGATCTGAAATAAACAATTTGATTAGATTTAAATGAGGTGTTTTATTAAAAAAAAGAAATTATATTTTATGCATGACTCAATAGATGGCGCCAATTGTGGCTTTTGCTAAAATCTGTCACTGTCACTGTTTCAAGCATAGACCACAGGTTAAAGGAAATGTGTCACGATACTGACTGACAACTCTAAACTCTTTCGTTTTTTTTAGCTTCATTGCGGGATACCTTGGCTTTATTTTGGATCATAATATTAACATTTATCTATCTCGCAGACCTACTGTACATCACTTTACTTAACAAGAATGCACCACAGACTACTTAGGAGATACTACAGACCCCTACAGACAATGTACTCGTGGTCCACTCAACTGAATTTGACATTTCTTTGTAGGTAGTCTAAGCATTTTCTGATGTTTAAACTACTCTGTGGTATGAAAGGTTTAAACTATGTACTTACAGCGCCATCTAGAAATGAAGCGGAACTAGTGTTTTTTTTTTAAATAAAATACCTCATTGATTAAATACTGTTTTTTTGTTATACAATAAATGTCATAATAAATTTTTGGCAACATATAAAAATCTATTCAGTTTTGTCATAAATTATTACTTCCACTGAACCAGCAGAGCTCCAAAATATCGGAATCCAACAAAATATAACCGCTGCAAGAGAAAAGTCTTTTATCACCAGCATTTTCTGATATCTCTCGATATTAGAATGAAAACTTAGTCAGCGACAGAATCCAATAACGTCTTTGCCAATTCGGGGAAAAAAGTTTGTCATAGAGAAACCGCGCGAAAGTAGTTTGGCACACGTGACGGCCAATATGGCGGATCATATTGCCTTTTTGGTGATACGTTTGAGTAAATGGGGTTTTCTATTTTCTGTTATGTATTAGATTATTGCTATAATAATGGTTATTTCAAACTGGTTTCGTAAGTTAGTTTATTTTCATAGAAATATACACATTAGGTACTTTTTAAATTATTTGTGGTCGTTTATCAATTACATTTGCCTCCTGCATCCATCGGCTCCCCGCGGCTTTCACCAGATCGTCGGTCCACCGAGTGGGGGACCTACGCTGCGTCTTCCGGTTCGTGGTCGCCACTCGAGAACCTTTCTTCCCCATCGGTTGTCAGTTCTATGAGCGATGTGGCCTGCCCATTGCCATTTCATCTTGTTAATTCTAAGAGCTATATAGGTCACTTTAGTTCTTCTGCGGTTAGTTCACCTCATTCCGGATCTTATCTCGCAGGGAAACACCGAGCATAGCTCTTCTCTCCATAGCTCGTTGCGCGACGTTGAGCTTACTAATGAGGCCAACAGTGAGAGACCATGTCTCAGTTCCATAAGTCATCACTGGCTAAAAATTAAAACCTTTGTTTTCAGGCTCTGTGGTATTTTGGACGAAACAATGTGTCGAAGCTTCCCGAACGCTGCCCAGCCGAGTTGGATTCTTCGTGCGACCTCTTTGTCGAAGTTGGATCTATTAGACATATTTGCTGACAACTTCGAGAGTATCGTTCCTAACATTTACCGGTATAGGTGGAACATGAGCATTAGCCATGATTTTCGCCTTGTCCATATTCATCTTAGGACTAACCTGCTGGGAGACTCTACTGAAGTCGTTGAGCATGGTGCTAAGGTCCTTGAGCGACTCCGCCATTATGGCTATATCATACTGTGTTTGATTGGTATGTTATCGCAAAAAGGGGGGACTGGGACCATGATAGCCCACAAGTTGTGAGAGCCTTACTTGAAACTACGTGTTTCCAAACCTCCATACTAAAAAATAAATCCACTCACAATATTGCACGTGCGATCGCTACGAGAATTAACAAGATACTATAAATTCATTTCTAAAAACAGGTCGTTAAACTCATTTAAGTGCATTCGGACGAAGTTCAACCACCCAGCTGCTCTAGGGCTATCTTTGAACGTAAACTTAACATGGCATTTTTTCAATGACAAACTATTAATTTAGAAAAGTCGTAAAAAAAACATCACACATCTACCTTGGGGAGTAGATTTACCCCCTTTCGGGATACCAATGCCAAACCAAACCAACCAACCACCAATTACCAATTCAAACTCAGATAGTATACAAAATGTAAAATCAAAACAACAATATTATATTTAGATTCTCTCTCATTAAGACACAATATCTGACATGAAGGGAAACCATAAACCACATATTTTATTAATAATACAAGCAATTGCCTGATTACTGGCATTCCTGCGCAGTAGGGAGGTAAAAAAAGGGAAAAACCTTAAGAGGTTGAGAAAACTTGATAAATAAGTAAATTGGTAAGTGTGCGACGTTTCGGAGGTATTGGGTTCCGTAGTAATTCAAAGGTAATGACTGATTTTTAAAATAATTTATAGGCTTGACCACTGTCTCACCTGATGGTAAGTGATAACGCGGTCTACGGTGGTGCATGCTTTCCTAGAAGATACCTGCTTACTCTTGACTTGAAGACACTCAGGTTATAGTTAGCTGAAAACAAAGACGACGGGCCGACGACAAAGGTACTATATATTCCAGTCATTTGCGGCTTATAGGTAGTTTCTTGCGTAGATTTTCTTACTATTTTCTTCTTAACTTCCAGGCTATTTTTAAGACGCGCCTGCATTGTTTAATATTTGTTAACTCGAGGGAACTTATTGAATTACCGTAACTTTAAATCACTGAATATTTTAATAGCACTTTGTGCATATGACGACAGCCTCTGTGGTGTGGTGGTTGAGCAGGTCGGCTCATAACCCGGAGGCGGCGGGTTCGATTCCCGCGACAGGACAAGTATTTGTGCACAGAAAAAAAGCGCAAATACTTGTTCTGTGTGTGTGTGTTGTGGGAGCATGGTCCTTGGAGTTCCTGGCTACCTAGATACAGGTAATCCTAGTTAGGGTCCAGGATTTATGTATGTGATCGTTGGGCGTTATTTATAAATTTATTTATATATAATTTAACTTTAATAACTTTACGCTAGGACTTTTCTGCAAAGTCTAGAAAGGGCAGCTTAGCCAGTTATTCTGCCACCAAGCAGTAGTGTGCAAGCACTAGCTGTGTTACGGTTTGAAGGGCATTATAGCTAGTGAAATTACCGGGCAAATGAGACTTTATGTCCTGATCTCAGTCTTGTAATCTTAATGCTCAGGATGACGTGCGTAGAGTTTCGAGAGGCCAATGCAACTGCTAGGGCTGCCATGGCGCTTAACATCAGGCGATCGACCAACTATTCGTCGTTTATTGAAATTAAAAAAAAACTAGTTGAAAACCTTTTTTTTATGTAAACGAATGACGTGAGAAGCTAGTCGTTCGCCTGGTGTTAAGCGTCACGGCCTCCCATTATAGATTGCAGTATCACTTGGAACTCTAAATTAAAGTTTCACGTGACACTGCGCACTGCGCACGTCATCCTGAGACATCACATAGTGTAAAAAAGATCTCTGGACTGTGAGATCAGATCATAAAGTCTTATTTGCCCAGTAATTTCACTAGCTACAATGCCCTTCAAACCTGAACACAGTAGTGCTTGCACACTACTGCTTGGCGGCAGAATAACTGGCAAAGCGGTGGTACCTACCTAGACGAACTTTGCAGAAAAGGTCTACCACCTAGTAATATTTTCAGGCTCTGCAGTATTTTCGATGAAAAGAAGCAAGGACGGTCTTCAGAATGATGGCGACACTGCTGCCGCATAAATCATTTATTTTCTTGTAGGTACAAACAGTTTTGAATTGCTCCAATCATCAACAATAACTATAACGATTTTTGAGTTAATTTAATTTATTATAATACCACCGTGATCCGTTTTTTAGTTATTCTGGATGAGTGGAGCAATACAAAACCGTTTCTGAGTATTTACTTTAAAATATCGGGATCCGACCCAGCTTTACCGATACTTTTTTCTCACTTATGCTCCATGTACAAGAATTTCTCAGGCTGGAGCCTCAAGGAACCTTAACACTCGGGACAATTCTCGCACACTAATCTTATATTTTTACGTCGAAGCCAAGCAATCAGCTTTTATGACCGCTTCACTTGGTATTTTTTTTTCATTTTTCGTTATAGGTACATAATTACGGGGTTCGCCGCGAGGTGTAAAAGTTACTGATTATTGAAGAAGGTAGGTACCTACTTGTTTTTTTTTTCGTAATAGGCTTACGTTGCGTTTGCGTCGTTAGTTGTCAATGTTATTTTGCATATAATAATTTTGTTGTGTAAAGCCGCGCCCTCTGCAAAAGTTTTTCCCAAACATAAAAGCATATACACAAAGGGGCGTGGCCATACACATTTGTCTAGTTTTTGGCTTCCGAGGTGCATATAACTACATATACTGTTTGGATGTTTTTGTGTAGGTAATGTTCCGAAAAAACACGAGGAGGTGAAACGGCTTCAGGTGGAACGCTTCCTCGGCGCGGCAAACTCAAATTTTCTTGCGTTCTTTTGCCAATAATAGCTTAATTACTGAACGTGATTACATGAAAACTAATTTTACGCAAATAAATATAATGTATCAATAAATTACAATTAAAATTATCACCTATTTATCACTGGTTTAGCGACAATTGGCAATAGAGTGAAAAACCAAGAAGAAAATTGTTTATTGCCATTTGTTGCTAAACCAAAGCTATCTAAGAGATACTTTTAATCGTAATTTGTTGATACATTCGATTTATTTCCGCAAAATTAGTTTGCATGTAATCACGTTGAGTAATTAAGCTATTATTGGTAATTGAACGCAAGAAAATTTGAATTTGCCGCGCTGAGGAAACGTTCCCTTAACGCAAGCATAGATAAGTTACTCTATATTACATATTTTTTTCTTATTCGGCAGTAACAACCTTCTTACAAAGCATAATCTTCAATTCTTTGAATTTAAATCGACCCAACATTTTTCGGGAGTCATCAAAACACGACCCAAGATTACAATCAACGTCATTATAGCATCAAAAATCCAATTTCCCCTATCAAACTAACATCATCATCATCAACAACAAATCATCCACAAAAAAAATTAATACTACCCTGCGGTATCATCCCTTATTCATAAAAACATCCAATAACATGCGTTAATACTGGCGGAGTAGAATAGTGCAGCTGTTGCCACTATGAAAAAAATAAGAAGCGCTTCTATTGGTGGGCCCGCAATGGCGGGAACATTAGCCACATCTGTCAGTTTCATATTGTCTATGGTCGTAGGGCTGAGCATTGAATGTTTTTAGTGCGTCCGATACATAACTTATGTTTTTATGTGAATCTAATAAATAAATACGTTTCTCGCCAGATGGTAGTACCTATATATAGTGAAAACAATATTGTGCACCTATTTTTAATATCATCGATAATTGTGTATGATTTTAACCAAGCAAACAATAGTCTCTCGTTTACTTGATTGAATTGAAAACATTTGAACAAGAAAATTAGCAAATATTTTTACTGAATGTTTCAAGAATGTTTTTCGATTGAATATTCAAAAATCATTTTCAAGTAAAGATAAGTTGATTTAATTAAATTGACACATGAAGAATTTAAGAAAGAACATTTATATTATTCATTATGAATTATTAGGAACGACTATTAAAGCAATGATTTGAGACTTATGATTTTTACAATTATTTCTCTTGCACCAATTAAAATTCAGAAACGATCTGCTGTTTTTTATACAGATATCACAGAAAAGAAATAACCAGAAAAAATACCTAGGTACCTTACACTTAGGTCATCATCATCATCATCATTAACAGCCTGAAGACGTCCACTGCTGAACATAGGCCTCCCCCAGAGCACGCCACCTTGAGCGGCTGCTCGCCTCCTGCATCCATCGGCTCCCCGCGGCTTTCACCAGGTCATCGGTCCACCGAGTGGGGGGCCGGCCTACGCTGCGTCTTCCGGTTCGTGGTCGCCACTCGAGAACCTTTCTTCCCCATCGGTTGTCAGTTCTACGAGCGATGTGGCCTGCCCATTGCCACTTCAACTTACTAACTCTAAGAGCTATATCGGTCACTTTAGTTCTCCTGCGGATCTCTACACTTAGGTACTTGTGCAAAATTCCTCGTTTCCATACCAATATATATTTTTAATTTATTAAATAAAATCACCACTTTTGGCACTACAGTAATTTCATAATTCCCAGTACCGATTCACAACCGACAAATATTTAGTTTCCCTTTTTGTCATAAGCAGATCAGTAATTTAGGAGTGTAGGTGTGAACTTTAGTACCCATGAAGTAAATTGACATCGTAAGATCGTAACTTTTAATATGACGAGACGGAGCGACAGCTGATCCAGTAAACCCGTTTGCCATGCCATTAAATTAATAAATATGTGTAGTGTTGTGCATTTATTGAACGATAAAAAGTATCTCTTATCTAAGAGCTACATTGTTCCCATTGATTTTTTTTAACAAATACATCACCAGGTTGAGTTTCTTTTGTAGGTAGGTGTTATGTTTAACTAGTATACGTACATTGCAATAACAGAAAAAATGTAAACTTTAAGACCGCGAAAGCCGATAAATGCAGGAGGTAAGCAACTGCTCAAAGTAGTGCTCTGTGGGGGAAGCCTTTAATGTGTTCAGAAGCGGACGTCTTCAAGCTGTTGATGATGATGATAGCTTCAATTTTTAGAATAATATTTTAATTTAAAATGTGTCTGAATGCTTGAAATTGATATGGTAAGCCTTTTCACAAAATAGAATTGTGTTTTATATATAAATTGTAGTTTTGCCATCAATTTATTACGTTCCTATTGCTGGGACACTGGCCTTCTCGCACATGGAGATAGTGTAGACCATGCATGTCAAACTGAAAGTCATTGATGGGCCGCATACATAATGGACCGTAAAAAGACGGGTCGCAAAACTAAAATATTTGTTTAATTTCAATTTCTATGACATCTATCATAAACATAATCAATTTACTTTGAAAAATAATTATTCTGAATAACACAGAAAATCTGCAAGCTAGTGAGAACTCCATCAATATCGATAGAGAAAAGACCCGTATAAAACGTAAAATTATAATATAAAAGCTTTGGAGCTTACTATCTTGAAAACGCATTTCGAATTCTGCATGAAGTCTTCTCATTTTATCGGTATATACTTGTTACTTGAAATTGGGACACTTTGTTTTCCCGAAAGGAGGCTGTTATTAAAATTGGATCGGGCCGCAAACAAATGCATTGAGGGTCGCATGCGGCCCGCGGGCCGCAAGTTTGATATGCCTGGTGTAGACTGTAGACTATAATCCACCACGCTGGACAAGTGAGGGTTTGTGGATGACAGTCATGTTCAAGAATTTAGTGTTTTTTGCATGCTGGTATAAAAATGGTAAGGTAAAGCAACACACTATGATGGTATCGCTAAGAAATTTTCAACAGACATACGATAAAATGACGCCCGTCACTATTATCGACACTTCATAAATACTGAATTGCACCATTAAAGTTACGTTATGTGTTAGGAATTTGCTAACGAGGCCTTTTGAACGCGGTTAATAACTTTAATACTTACCACGCGAATACGTCGCATTATCTAAAGCATTAACAATTTTTTTTACATATATCCTTATTAGCTCCGCTCTGTTATGTATGACCCTGTTGACATTTCATTAAAAAAAAAGTTATTCCCTTGAAAGTTGTCTATGGATGGACTTGGCGGGAAAGTGAAATCAATTTTCGAGGACCAATAGGTTTTATTCAAAGAGGCTGTTTATATTCGAAATTATTAATGTTTAAAGTGAAGAAGAGTTTCTAAGAAATGTAATTTGTATGAATCGCGGTCCTTATTTTGCGGTGAAGATATTATTTCTATTCGTTTTCTTAAGGTGGAACGTTTCACTAGCGGGGCAAATTCAAATTTTCTTGCGTTCTTTTGCCAATAATAGCTTAATTACTTAACGTGATTACATGCAAACTAATTTTGCGGAAATAAATCGAATTTATCAACAAATTACGATTAAAAGTATCTCTTAGATAGCTTTGGTTTAGCGACAAATGGCAATAAACAATTTTCTTCTTAGTTTTTCAGTCTATTGCCATTTGTCGCTAAACCAATGATATGTAGGTGATACTTTTAATTGTAATTTATTGATACATTATATTTATTTGCGCAAAATTAGTTTTCATGTAATCACGTTGAGTAATTAAGCTATTATTGGCAAAAGAACGCAAGAAAATTTGAATTTGCCGCACTAGTGTAACGTTCCACCTTAAAGCAAAAAGTTTACGTGTTTAGAAAATGAATGGGTGATTGAATACTCTTTATAATACCGCAAAGTTAGTTAGTTATATCTTATATACCTAATCACTAAAAATGTATTTATTAATTTTATTTATTATCTAATATAGTTATGATGTAGTAAAACGCTGACTTTGAATTAAATAAAAAATAAAATAAATACTTATGTGTGTACATGTCACACAGCGCCATCTAGCCCCAAACTAAGCATAGCTTGTACTATGGGAACCAGATACCTGATACAATACTTAAATACTTTTTGTTTGTAAATACATACATAGAATACAATATTAACACCCAGACACAGAACAAACACCTATGTTCATCACACAAATGTTTGTCCTGGGTAGGAATCGAACCCACAACCTACAGATCAGAAGGCAGAGCTACTACCAACTGAGCTGTCAGGTCAGCGATTCTATCACCTAAAATTTTCAAACAGGTTTTGTTGACGGGTCCAAGTGGAGGGAGCGAGCCGTAAAAATAAAACTCCATTTCCCATTTCCCAACTACTTTTTCAATCTGTAAAACCCTTCGTTCAGAAACAAGACCCTTCTGGACTTATTTTCTTTTGAAACTGAAACCAAAGTACATGTCAAAGGATTTGCATAATGCGAATAGTTGAAGTACCTACACAGTATTGTATTTCTAAACGAATTCTTTTTTGTTGGAATCTAGTCGTATGAAGCAAAAGAAGGTATGGAAACTGATGGCCAAAATGGAAAATGTGATGCATTAGGAAGTTATCTTAAACGATAGTGTGAATGATTTGGCGGAAAAAGGAGCAAAGAAAACGTATTATACTGTCACAGAATAAGGACGCCTATTATAGCAATCTGTAATAGTGCATGCCTATTGCTTAGCAAGGAAAGAATTTTTAAAATTCGTTCAGTAGTTCAGAAGACGTTTATTAAATGTATTTAAATGGATGACGTGACGTGTTAGTCATTTGCCTGATGTTAAGTGCCATGGCTGCTCATAATAATTTTTTTTAACGGGCAAATTGCCTTTATTACTCAAGCTCACTACTACAATAATAAAAACTAAACTAAACTAAACTAAACTAGCTACACTACCTACTACAAAGAACACTTATGGACTGTATAATAGCCGCGATGGCCTATAGACAGTCCAAGTGGTCCAGCCCACTACCGGTAGGTAGCGTACCCAACATGCTGGCCGCATTGCCACGTTGAATTGCAATGCTGATGCGTTGGGTCAAATAAGTGCCAGCATTTTGGTCACGCGTCGCATCGACTATAATAATTGAATGGCGCACTTAGAACTATAAAGTCTTGAATGGCACTGCACTGAGCACGTCATTCTGAGACTTCAGCACAGTCTACTAATATGAAAGCTTACTAGATTGTGAGATCAGGTCATAAAGTCTCAGTAATTTCACTGACTACAGTGCTCTGCAAATCAGAATACAATAGTGTGCAGTAGTGCTTGCACACTACTACTTAGTGGCAAAATATCTGGCATAGCGGTGGTACATATCTAGATGAACTCTCGCAGATGAGTCCTACCACCTATCTTTTTTTATGTAAATTAATGACGTGACGAGCTAGTCGTTCGCCTGATGTTAAGCGTCACGGCTGCCCATAACAGATTGCAGTATCACTCGGAACTCTAAATTAATATAGTTTTGCGTGACACTGCACTGCGCACGTCATCCTGAGACTTCACATCAGTATAGTAACTAAAAAGATTACTAGACTGTATGATCAGGCCATAAAGTCTCATTCGCCCAGTAATTTCACTAGCTACAATGCCCTTCAAACCAGAACACAGTAGTGCTTGCACACTACTGCTTGGCGGCAGAATAACTGGCAAAGCGGTGGTACCTACCTAGACGAACTTTGCAGAAAAGTCTTACCACCTAGTAAAATGCCCCTATACAGCAGAAACTACTTTTGTATACCTAATAATTATCTTACAATTTTTTAAATGTTACATTTTGTTATTACATACTTTGATCATATTTTATACAATATGAATTGAATAATATATTTATAATAATTTGACAAGACACAGTGTATCTACATTAATTTAGCATTTATTTCTACAATAATGTAAACTAGTGTGTTCTCTGTGACAATGAATTAATTCTGTTCTGTTCTGTTCTGTTCTGTTCTGTTCTGTTCTGTTCTGTTCTGTTCTGTTCTGTTCTGTTCTGTTCTGTTCTGTTCTGTTCTGTTCTGTTCTGTTCTGTTCTGTTCTGTTCTGTTCTGTTCTGTTCTGTTCTGTTCTGTTCTGTTCTGTTCTGTTCTGTTCTGTTCTGTTCTATTCTATTCTATTCTATTCTATTCTATTCTATTCTATTCTATTCTATTCTATTCTATTCTATTCTATTCTATTCTATTCTATTCTAAATCAATCAATCTATAGTCAAATCTTTTACCTACATACATACTTATGTAGGTAAAAGATTTGACTGAAGGCGGTAGCACTCATCTGCGGACTGCGCCATACTATTATAATCCTAATAATAATTATATAAGTGTTTTATCTAGTTATTTTTTGTGTAATAATATTATTAGATAGAAGTTGAATTACTCAATTTAAAATACTAAGCTATTACACACAAAATAACATTGTTAATAAATCTAAGTAAAAAAAGTTCTTAATAACGTCCCTCGTCAGTTCAAGTCTACCCTATAATCATTAAGCATTAACTTAATTTTAATAGAAACGTAGCCCTTATGTATTTTGTGTAATTAATATAACGTTATTAATAGTTTGGGTCGTAACTGTTATTTATCACGCGAGGTTTCGTTTCGTTATATGCTATAGTTATTATAACGAATAGCGCTTCAAGGGAGAGACGGTTTACTTTTTATGTTCATAATTGTGATTTAAATTGATCATTATGAATTAAATGATTATTTAAAGTAACTCAGCTCACGTTCAAAGTAATATGTTTGATAAAGAGGTGTACATAAAATACCTATAAATTGTTATATTGTGCGCGCGTGGGCCTACCCTACTTCACTATAAAGTACAATAACAAAAAACCGTTATTGAAAATGACAACATAACCTGAAATGACTGATTGAAAACGAGATAGTTACATTATAAGCATTGATTCAATTTAAATAAGAAAACCCAATAATTTTGTGCCATGCCTATTGTGTGTTGGTTGAGAAATGGAAAAAAAATATACCTTAATATAAATAAATAATATTGAGAGGTAGCTTAATACAGGTACTACTAATAATAATGCAATAAAAAGTTTATATATATATATATATATATATATATATAATAATAAATCGAATTATTCGTAAACTGTGTGAAATAATAATTCCAAGGTACCTATTAAGTAAGAATTTCGTCTTGCTGACTAAACTGAGCCCTAATTTTCAAGGTAAAGAATTAACGTAGCTTGTTCCCAAGGTAAGCCAAAATATACGACCAAACAAATTCATAGCCTCCGTGCTTTATCTACCCGACGCTTCACAAATATCAATTTATATGTTAATAACTCGCGTTACGTGCCCGGGCCAAGTGGAACCTACCTAAAGTTTTATGGGGATGGTCGGGTTCAAGTGAAACGTATCCTTTTGTCCTTAGACAAAGATGTGACTTTTTAATTCGTGTTTTTGGGCCGCAGATTAACGAAAAACTACCATCATTTTTCCATACTTTCCATATAAAAGTAAAAACGTATTTATGTGGTTGTGTGGTGTGTGTTGTTTGGTTGTGTGGCTCTCACGCTAAAATGGCTGAATAGCAGAACTGATTTAGGTGAGAGTTTTGGCGGGAACGCGGAAAAGTTCACATTGTTAAATTGTATTATTTTTCAAAACTTGTGCTTTTTCTAGTGTCAATGTTTAAAATTGGTGGCGTTGTGGGCAAATGATATAATGTGGTGAAACGTGGTTTTCGTGTTGCCTCCAAAATTCCATAGAAGCTTCTAGTAAAATTGCCACCAATTTACTAGGGTGTGACTTAGACTGGACTATGCTGCCTGACTTAGAACTACCCAGACTATGACAATATAAGAGCTTAGACTTGACTTTACGTGAAATATTCGATAGCACGATGAAAAATTATAATACTTGACACTGGCTAAATACAATATGTGTGGAGCCAATATATAAAAAAAACTGATTTAGGTATTTTGCACATAGATTGCGTACACCATCGAAATGAACATAGACCCGAGAGACCCCACGGGAAGTCTAAAACCGAGGGAGGATTGACAAAACCGCATAGTTCAAAATATAATTTAATCAAATACAATCAAGCCGTATAAGTGACTGAAGCGCTCCTATATCATCCACGCCAGTAACTGGAACACAATTAGCCACTAACTGTCACAGATTACCCACATCTCCGCTCCGTAGTCACTGAGGCTTACAGTGGGGTTGTAGTGTTAGCGGAAAGCGGATAGAAATATTCCCCAAAAAATAAACAGCCGTGAAAACAAAAATGATATATCTAATAGAATTACAAAGTTACAAGCATTTTAAAATACAGTAATAGAAAGAGACAGCTCAAATATGCAGTGACGTCACTCTTGCTCCTTCATAGTACCTTATTATTAAGCTGTGGTTGATTTAAATACAGTGTCTTTGGCATGTGACTTCACAACGTGCGTTGTTATAGTATCTGTGGGGAATCTCCTGTCTTGCGAGCATTACAAGCTTATTACTCCTTGATTTATTTACCGATTTTACTTATTTTTTCAATTATTGTACTCATTTTTACCTTATTTAAAGAAAATAATATTTACTTGATTATTTTTTATAGCAGGCAACTACCCTATTATAAGTGAAAGCATTTTCAAAGCCCTTAAACGTAAATTTGAGAATTAATTTAATTTCCAAGAGCTCATCATCACTAAATCACTGTTTGCTGTATTCCGAGAAAGTAAGTTTAGTTTTTTTTGGCCAGATTAACAATGCAAGAAAATTTGAATTGGCTGCGCTGAATGGGTGATGAACATCGATGTTTCTTCTGTGTCTTGGTGTTATGTATTGTATTCTATGTATGTATTTATCAACAAAAAAGTATCTAAGTATTGTATCAGTTATCTGGTTCCCATAGTACACTGCTGCGCTTTTTTCCCCCTAGATATTATTACATGTATATTTGATTATATGTGTAGATTGTAGATACCTATTCTAATAACTTAAATAAAATGTCATTACCCGCTAGCACTGCGGCCCCACCCGCTCTCTCAAGGGACAGGGGTCGGTAATGTACTAAATGCCCCAGTTATTAAATAAGGCCGTGACTCCGTGGAATGTAGGGGACGGTTTATAGACTGACAACTGACAAGAGAATGTATTACAATGATGCTCAATCGTGAATTGGTGCTCAAATCAAGAATAGGCTTGTGTCGTGCTATGGTTTAATGCATAAATTGATACTATCCTTCAAAAAATAAACAGTCGTGAAAACATTTTTTTTTTATGTAAACGAATGAAGTGACGAGCTTGTCGTTCGCCTGGTGTTAAGCGACAGGGCCGCCTATAACAGATTGCAGTGTCACTCGGAACTCCAAACTAAAGTTCGCGTGACACTGGGCACTGTGCACGCCATTCTGAGACAGTCTAAAAAAGTTTTCTAGACTGTGAGATCAGTTTGTAGTCTCATTTGCCCAGTAATTTCACTAGCTACAATGCCCTTCAAACGGGAACACAGTAGTGCTTGCGCACTACTGCTTGGCGGCAGAATAACTGGCAAAGCGGTCCTACCACCTAGTAAGAATATTATATGGGATATTACTGATCTGCGCTCAATTTAAAAACCGCTCATTTTGCAACGCCATCTAGTTTAAGGCATATTTTTAATCTACGCTGTTTTTTGCTTGTTGTATGTTCTAATTTAAAAAACTTGCACATTACCTCCTAATCTTTGTACTTCTGTGTGCGAAGATTGTTGCTGTGGAAGGTAGTAGCTCTACCTTCTGAACTATAGGTTGTGGGTTCGATTCCAAAATAAAAAGTATATAAGTATTCTATCAGCTATCTAAAAAACATACAGCTGAATTGAAAACATTCTAATTTATGTATTCTGTTGAAAATCGAACTGTTTTTTTTTTACATATACATAAACAGTTGGCAATGGGCAGACCACATTGCTCGGAGAACTGACAACCGATGGGGAAGAAAGGTTCTCGAGTGGCAACCACGAACCGGAAGACACAGCGTAGGCCCCCCACTCGGTGGAACGACGATCTAGTGAAAGCCGCGGGGAGCCGATGGATGCAGGAGGCGCGCAAGGTTTAATTCTATCCCCCAATCCTGTTAAACCTGTCGAATTTCCCACAGAACCTAATATCCTGTAACCTCACTGGTGATACCATAAAAAAGTAAATGAGGCGAGGGCAGTAGTGATTTGGGTCCCGGTGCGTGGTTTAAAAAAAGTTCTTTGTTTTTTTACGAAATAAAATAGAAGTTGCCAGAATCTCTGATTCGATAACAGATTTGTTCTCGTGCTTTTTACGAAAGAAAATTAAGAATGTCCGCGGGATAACTGATCTATGAGCAGTTATCCTAATGTCATTTTAGCATTATTTATCTCTCGCTAGATGGCATTGGGGACAGTTTTGGAAACAATAATGTGGTATGAACAAAGAGTGCTGTGTTTTTTTTAAACTATTCTCCAGCACTGTCATTATAAAATTTATAAAGTAAACGCCTAAATATACAGACAGCCTCTGTGGTGTGGTGGTTGAGCAGGTCGGCTTAGAACCTGGAGGCGGCGGGTTTGATTCCCGCGACAGGACAAGTATTTGTACACAGAGAAAAAAGCGCAAACACTTGTTCTGTGTGTGTGTGTTGTGGGAGCATGGTCCTCGTAGTTCCTGGGTCCCTAGATACAGGGAATTTTAGGATTTAGGATCTATGTATGTGATCGTTAGGCGTTATTATACGCAAGTGCCATCTCTTGATGACGAGAGAACTAAACTGACAATGCCTAAAAGAAAACTGCTCATTTTCCGACTAAAAAAAATCCAAATGATGTTAATCTAAGCTCTATAAACTATCTATATAGGCACTCAGTAAAACCTCAATGACTGTCCCACCCCGTCGTCGCCGCCCAAGACACGTCTTGAGCGATCCGGATGATCCTATAGCAGCCGTTGTGTCGGCTGCGCTAGGATCACCGGATCAGTCTAGCCCTTCTGGCTCAGGTACCGCTTTCGGCACCGGTATAGGATACCAGCGTAACACAATCAGACACCGACCCCGCCGGCGAGGTTGACGTACCCCCCGTAGGTTAGCTAGAACGGTCGCGACTTTCCATAGGGTCCACTCTTCCAGTGGACGTAGCCTTCTCGATCCTCTTATCCCGGCAACGGCCCAAGCCGAGGCTCGCACCCCAGGGGTGCCCTTGTGCTAGTTGCCTCCCACTTTTGACGGTTGGGCGCCTTAAGCGCCTGCCCTCCCGCCCGGTGACGCTGTAAAGGTCGGTAGAGACCAACAGCATTAGCCCGTTCAAAAAAAAAAAAAAAAATCAATGACTGTCGTTCTTATTAAGATCCCAAAAACCGCTCCGGCATTAATTTTTTCTTATACCTGGAATTTTAGTTAAACGACAAAATACCTATTAACTTTACGGATTCAGACATGTTCACTTTAACGAGGTAGTGCGCAAAAAAAAAAGAAATATCCCCAAAATAATACCCTACCTACTTTATTGCTGGCCGATAACATACTAATCTTAAAAAGAAATCCTTATTCCTAAAAAAAGTTAAGAGAATATTTAAAAAACAATAAAAGGTGCGCTGACGTCGGCCCTCTCAGAAGCGTTTCGATAATAAAACAGCATAATTTATGCCCTGGACCCTGAATCCGAAGCCAGTAACAACCCAACAACATTATAAGCATTTTTTTGATCTGGCAACCACACATAAGGCGTGTGTTGGCTCTATATAAAACTAGCCTTTGCCGCGGGTTCGAAAAGAAAAAAAAACTCGATGATGAGGTAACGAACGAGGCGCGGTTGGCGCGTTCCTTTTTTAAAACCGTCCGCATCGACGTGTGTGGTCTTTCCCGCGTTCCTAATTCAAAATCGCCTTTGTTTCTTTTAGGATTAGATTTGAATTTGTTCGTTTCGCGGCTAAAAACTTTTCCACTGAGACTGGCACGCATTAAATATTGAAAATGCTTTCCGATGAAAAAGTTAATTGTAAACTTTCCTATGCGAAATCGACGGGGTTACCCGAATTGAAAATCAATGTATTTTTTGTGTATTTATAGTAAATTGAACTGATATTCACTACAATGCATGAAAGAGACTAGATATAGACATGAAATTTACTTTAGAAGAACTCTTTGACTTTAAAGTCATCTTGACCTTGGCTCCATACGCTAATCGCATGAAACCAAAATCAAATATAAAAAAAAACTTTTTATTATTTTAGGTACTTTAAAGGGCAAGTAGAGTGATCTATAATTAGGTAAACCGATATTCAAAATATTATTAAACGTTTTGTTTTTGGTTCTAATTAAATTTAATTTCCGAGTAAAACCCGGTAATTTACTTGTTGGTATTTTATGTCATACTCAAGCGGCCATGTTGTAATTGGTTGGCGTGATGTTTTGTTTTTTTAATTGCGTTCCAATTTTAAACGTAATAAGTAGGTAGGTAAGTATAGAGGTTTATTGATTGTAGAATAATGAAGGGTCAATTTCTCTGTTAAGTTTCTGATATATAAGTAGACTTTTTTTATGCGACTGAATGACGTGACGAGCTAGTCATTCACCTGGTGTTAAGCGACACGGCCGCCCATAACAGTTGCAGTGACACTCGAAAGTTTAAAACAATAAAGTTTCGCGTGACATTGCACTGCGCACGTCATCCTGAGACATCACACAGTCAAGTAATCAGATTACTAGACTGTGTGATCAGATCATAAAGTCTCATTTGCCCAGTAATTTTTATTACAGAATAATGTTTAACGCTATAGAACCTAGACCCAAAAAGGATTCCCTAGGGACCCAGGAACTACGAGGACCATGCTCCCACAACACCCACACACAGAATAAATATTTTCGTTTTATGTGCACAAATACTTGTGCTGTCGCGGGAATCGAAGCCGCAGCTTCCAGGTTAAGAGCCGACCTGCTCAACCACCACGCCTAAGCTACTATAAGGTAAATATTTACGGGGACAGTAGGGAGGTAGATAATATCTAACCGGAGGCCAGCGCTCGTGTCTAGATATAAAATAAATATTTCCATATTAAATATACATACCTACATGTTTTATTGGATGTAAAAACTTAAATAACATGTATAATACTAAACTAAACTAGACCTAAAAACTTTAAAACTAAAATATAAAACCTAAAATAAACCGTTGGCGGAGGGAAAAGTGCCCAGAATGCTGGCAGCATTACCACGCTGGATGGCAATGCGGAGTTTTGGCGGGAACGCGTAAAAGTTCACGTCGTTGCATTGTATTATTTTTCAATACTTGTGTTTTATCCAGTGTTAATGTTTAAAATTGGTGGTGTTTTACGCATTAAGTACCGAATTACGAGCATGAGTGTGGGCAAGTGATATAATGTAGTGAAACGTGGTTTTTCGTGTTGCTTCCAAAATTCCATAGAAGCCTCTAGTAAAGTTGCCACCACTTTACTGGGGCATGACTTTGACTGGACTGTGACTGCCTGACTTGGACTGGACTGTGACTGTGACTATGACTAAGTGAAATATAATAATGCAGACTTTGTAGACTTTTTAATATTGCGACTGAAGGACTTTGTATCCAGGTCAAGAACTAATTCTAAAAAAAAAAGGATGGCAATGCTTATCTTTTGTGCAAAATAAAAGCCAGCATTCTCGTAACCTGATGCCTCCACCAAACGTTTGGCCAAGTCCCGGTATGTTTCCATGGCGGCGGGAAAAATGCTGGCTTTTATTTTGCACAAAAGATAAGCATTGCCATCATACCTACATAAAAATTTAATTAACAATAATATTAGTCCATATTATCACATTCGCTTCTTATAACATCTACTTGGACCTAGTAACATAGGTACGTTTAAAAATATTAAAAATAAAAATAAAGTGTTTAAATTAAATTAAATTATAACATTAATGTATTGTTACGTTAGTGTCTTCAAATCAAAAGTAAATAGGTTAATTCTGGGTAGGCGTGCTCCACCTTCGACCTCATCATCACTTACCATCAGGTGAGATGCAGTCAAAAGTCAACCCATAGAAAGTAAAAGAAAAAAATTACATCTAAAGTTCTGTTAACTGGTTTGTGAAGAAGAAATAAATGATTATATTATGTATAAAATTTAATCATTACAATCAGCAGTGCCACTTTGAGCGGCTACTCGCCTCCTGCATCCACCGGCTCGGTGAAGAGCGCTGCAAGCCCCCCCCCCCTCTGCCCGTGCACGTCTATTTATTGCTGCGCAGCGTTTCGCGCCTACATAACAGCCGCCATTAAAATTGAATCACACTCCTGTGATACAGGATCGTCAGCACTAACAGCATTTTTAAAATATACTTATTAGGTATTAGGTGGTAGGACTTTTCTGCAAAGTTCGTCTAGGTAGGTACCACCGCTTTGCCAGTTATTCTGCCGCCAAGCAGTAGTGTGCCAGCACTACTGTGTTCCGGTTTGAAGGGCATTGTAGCTAGTGAAATTACTGGGCAAATGAGTCTTTATGATCTGATCACTCAGTCTAGTAATCGGATTACTTGACTGTGTGATGTCTCAGGATAACGTGCGCAGTGTAATGTCATATGTGAAACTTTAATTTAGAGTTCCAAGTGACACTGCATCTGTTATGGGCGGCCGTGACGCTTAACACCAGGCGAACGACTAGCTCGTCACATAAAAAACCCACTGTTGATGACATTTTGTCATTGTTGTCATATAAAATTGAACCTAATTATAACTGTAAATCTAAAAAAGTTTTAGCTTACCCAAAACCATTTTTTTATCTCCCCGGCTGTATGTTAGTATCGCCGCGCGTTTGAGCGCAAAGAAAAAAACAAAATATTTTGACAGGTAACACAATGGCGATTCGAAAATGGAAGGCGTCATGCCGCGCGACTGCGAGCGGGTAAAGGCAGAGATTAGTTAGCAGTTACTACATGAAGGTTTGTATAGAGGGTATAGATTACAACTTGTAAGCTTAGGGCTCCAAGGAGTCCAAGGTCATTAAATAATACTGTTAATAGAATAAATATAATCATGGAACAAGCAGGAGAGGAATGCCAATACACCAATTGTAACCACCAGTTGTAAGCCACTTTTTAAAGCATGCAATATTCTTCCTCTGCCTTGCATGTATATTAGGGACATTTGTCTTTTCACTAAGACTCACCCCGAATTTTTCAAAAAGCGAAGTGATGTCATTACTAGACAAAAAAGATCTAAGTTCGCGAACCTGCTGTACCAACCTCCTTGCCGCAAAGATATTTATAAGAAAAACGTATATAACATGTGTATAACTATTTTGAACAACTTACCTAATGAACTCAAGTCTTTAGAAGGAAATATGTTTAAAAAACATTTAAGTTACTGGCTTTTAAGTAAATGCTTCTATAGTGTTAAGGAATATGTAACATGTAAGTAGTAACAAAAATATTTTTATAATATTTGCACGCCTGCTTACAGGCTGAATGCACGTATCGTATTTACTCTGTGATCTTGTACCCTTTATAGTGTATTCTTGCAAATAAATAAATGATTTGATTTGATTTGATTTGACCAAGAAAACAGCGTAGATCAGAGATATGCCAGAAACCGTTTTAAACCTAGATGGCGCTGCAAAATGAGCAGCTATGCGGCTACGGCTGGTTTTTTGGCATATTTCTGATCTGCGCTCTTTTCTTGGTGTATTGGCATTCCTCTCCTCCTTGTTCCATAATATAATGGAAGTCTTTTAAAGTTAATCACAGATGGCGGCTTTGCTGAAGCCGTGCCCCGATAGTAAGTACCTACAAAATAATAAAAAAAAAATAAAAAAAAAAAATACAACCGATTATAGAAAGAAAATCCTTCCTTTTTAAGTCGGTCGGTTTTGGTTGAAATTGCATTAAAAATTATTAAAACTATCTATTTCTATTACTTATATAAAAGGCTTTGTCCTGACTGACTGACAGACAACCTACAGCCCAAACTGCTGAACGTAGAGACCTGAAACTTGGAGGGTAGCTTTCTTTTATGAGGAAAGTGCGTGCTAACAAAGGATTTTTGAAAATTCAACTCTTAAATGGGTAAAAGGGTAAAAAAAGGTTTGTATGAAAACCTAAATTTCGTAACGTGTCATTTTGAAACTTGGCACGTACAAACAAGTGTAAAAATAAATGAACCTTCCTTACTTTTTTGAAAATCAACCCCAAAACGGGTGAGTTTTGTAGTTAAAGTTTGTATGGAAATTAAAAAAAAAAAATTTGTAAAGGAAAAATTTGAATCACGAGAGGGACTTGAACCCGCATCCATCCGTCCCTAAAGTCGATAGCTCCTAAGAATTTCTCAATAGATGGCGCTGCCAACCCCGTAGGTTGGTTGTAAAAGGTGAAGGATAAATTTGGACACGAGACCACTTGTCACGGTAGCTTAAGTAAACCATTTCCCGGCTTTAGGGCCGGATGGATGCGGGTTCAAGTCCCGCTCGTGATTCAAATTTTTCCTTTACAAATTAATGAGATTACGCTGAGCAGGCGATACTGCTATAAAAATCATAAATATTTAAAAAAAATTGTCCATATCACACTGAAAGACCGTACAAAATAAACACACACGGGTCTTGGAAATTTTTACTTTTCAATAAATGAAACTAGTATACAAGGTGAGTTTGAATTGGTATGTTATCCTGAAAGGGCGGGACCGGGACCATGATAGCCCACAAGTTGTGAGAGCCTTACTTGAAACTGCGTGTTTCCAAACCTCCATACTAAAAAAGCGGATATACCACTCACAAAATTGCACGTGCGATCGTTACGAGAGTTAACAAGATACTATAAATAAATAAACAAATTAATTTCTAAACACAGGTCGTCAAACTCATTTAAGTGCATTATGTCAAGGACAAAGTTCAACCACCCAGCTGCGCTGGGGCTGTCTTCGAGCGTAAACTTTTCAAGGCATTTCTATAATGAAAAACTATTAATTTAGAAAACTTGTAGTAGAAATATTGCCTACCTTGAAGAGTAGATTAACTCCTTTTCGGGATAATATACCAATTCAAACTCGGATAGTATAGTTTTCACTAGGTGGTAGGACTTTTCTGCAAAGTTCGTCTAGGTAGGTACCACCGCTTTGCCAGTTATTCTGCCGCCAAGCAGTAGTGTGCAAGCACTACTGTGTTCCGGTTTGAAGGGCACTGTAGCTAGTGAAATTACTGTGCAAATTACTTACTTGACTTTATGATCTGATCACTCAGTCTAGTAACCCGATTACTAGACTGTGTGTTGTCTTTGGATGTCGTGCGCAGTGCAGTGTCACGCGAAACTTTATTGTTTTAAAGATCCGAGTGATACTGCAACTGTTATGGGCGGCCGTGTTGCTTAACATCAGGTGAACGACTAGCTCGTCACATCATTCAATCGCATAAGAAAAAAATATACCTATTTGGCCAAACCGACGCTGCGAGCTCGGTACGACGCTCGCCAAAATGTGAGAGCGCCCTATTATATTAGATTACAGAGAGTCAGCTTTTAACCAGTTTTCCCGCGGGAACAAGAAATTTTCCGGGACGAAAACTACCCTATTTTGATCTCGGTTACTGGCAATCTACAGAATTTCGTCCAAATCGGTTCACCCATACTTACAAACAGACAAAAAACATTTTACTGTTTTTATATTAATTTATTGATAGAGATAAGTGATATTATTGATATAAATTACCTATTCCTTATAACTGTTAATAACATAATTTAGTAATATTTAATTTAGAAACTCAGTTTTTAACGAGTTAATAATCAAAATCATGCTCAATAATAATTCAGGTTTCTCTACATTTAAATATTTAATTTTGATTTATTAATGACCAACTAGCAGCCCGCGGTTTCACCTGTGTTTATTCATTACACTTCATTAAACCTTCGTTATGTATTATAGTCATAATGGCGGAATCGCTCGAGGATATTAGCACCATGCTCAACGACCTCAGTAGAGTCTCCCAGCAGGTTGGTCTTAAGATGAATATGGACAAGACGAAGATCATGTCTAATGCCCATGTTCCACCTAGATTTTCTGATAATGAAATGTTATTATAATTAATAAAATTACTGGGCAAATAAGACTTTACGAGCTGATCTCACAGTCTAGAAAACTTTTTTAGACTGTGTGATGTCTCAGGATGACGTGTGCAAAGCGCAGTGTCACGCGAAACTTTATTTTAGAATTCCGAGTTACACTGCAATCTGTTATGGGCGGCCGTGTCGCTTAACACCAGGCGAACGACTAGCTCGTCACGTCATACGATTATATAATAACAAGTGCAAAGACCTTAGAAAAAGCTACTCTGAGCTCATTAGTTACATTTATCATTGCCATTCCGCAAAAAAAAGAAAAAACTTTATTTCGTTCGTAAACCGTAAAGCATTTTACATCTCAACTGCATAATCAATTTTCCGCAAAAGTGTACACAAAATAAAGTAACAAATTTACAATTTGCCGGTAAAAATGTATAATTTTAAACGTTTTTACTTGTCATTGTTGATTCTGGACGGTAAAACCGTGTTTGCTTGTATTTCTAAAGAAACCACAGTCGTTTTTAAATCCGATTCATTAAGGTATAGCGGAACGTATTAGGAATCCGTGGCTAAGACCAATTGTGAAAAAACGTTGTTAAGTATTTAAAAATAGTCTTTAATTCTTGGTTCTAAGGTATATTTTTGAAACATATCGATACTAAAGTCGTCGTCTAAATGGCAGGTAATAGTGTTGTGCATCGGTTTCAGTTACGGTTTTATTTTTACGGGTTCTTACAATCTTACACGATAAGTCATTTCTTTAGTTGGTGAGAGTTTTTTTTTAAATAATATAGTTGATTGGTGTGCTTATTAGTTGTAAGTATAAGACTTTATTTATTTATTTTATATTTCTGTTTATAATATGGTTGAGTAATTAAAAAATGGCATAAATCTATTTTATAAATCGATGCTAAGTAGGTAAGCTACTTTTTTATCTCTATACTAGCTGCACCCCGCAGTTTTACCCGCGGATAAAAAGTAGCCTATACCTATGTTAATCCAGTATATAAGCTATCTCTATTCCAAATTTCATCCAAATCCGTCCAGCCGTTTGAGCGTGAAGGAGTAACAAACATACACCCATACAAACTTTCGCCTTTATAATAATAGTGTGAAGTGTGATTTATATTTTCTTGTGTTAATGAACATTAAAATATAGTTGGTTTTACTGTCGTTGCTTAGATCTTATTTAAGTTAATTTTATAAAACAGAGATTTAAAAAAATGATAAGTTATAATAAAAATAATAGACAATTTCATCAGTCAGAATTTTTCTAAGGTAATTGAAATCTTATGGTACAAAAACAATAACATTATTCTCTATCCGATATTGTTATTACGGTAAAAAAATAAGTTAAAACTCTGTTACGGAAATCACCCTATCACTACTCCACACCCACAGCGTCACGAATCGCGCCAAAATATTGACGTACGTTTTGACAGATCGCAGAACTGTCACCGCACGTCACCTGGCCATAGACAATAGCTTTTTTCCTTATTAGGTTGTTTATAGCGGCGCGAATGAACGACGTATGACGCCTCCTTTGTAAAGCAAAGAGGTTTTATTCAGGTGTTGTGTTCTTTGAAGCTATTGTATATTTTGTTCTATTGTAGAATGTTGTCTACTGGTGTTTGGCGTTACGCGTGTCATTTGACATCTATGTTTTTAGTTTGTTAAGATTACAGAGAATGAAAAAATGACGTTCGGTCTCCGATAGAGACGAAATTGTTTCGAGCCGTTAGAATAATGTCGAAACAATAGGTAAATTACAATAGCTTAGCATCCAACATTTAACATTTTAGTCTAAGAACAGTTTAGATAATAAGTAGATATAGCATCTTTAAATTTTCATAAAGTGGATCTTTTAAGTTTAAACCAGCATACTTAAGATATTCAAGGTGAGTTTGAACTTCGAACGTAAACTTTACATGGCATTTCTTCAATGAAAATCTATTAATTTAGAAAAGTCGTAGAAGAAACATTGTCTACCTTGGGGAGTAGATTTACTCCCTTTCGGGATAATATACCAATTTAAACTCAGATAGTATAGACATTGCGAGCTACCAGAATCACACGAGCGACTGCCATCTGACCTCGCAACCCATAAAGGACCAATAACAGGGATGGTTAGATCAGGCGTCAGGTTCTATCAGGCGCGTCTGACTACCCGTAACGATTGCCATAGATGTTCTTATGACAACCGGGACCGACGGCTTAACGTGCTCTCCGAGGCACGGAGCGATGGCATCAAAAACTGCACATAACTTACTAGATAAGTCATTGGTGCAGGGCCGAGGATCGAACCCAGTGCCGTAAGATTGCGAAGCGAACATGCTACCGCTCGGCCACCACGCGCTGTCGAAATAAAACCCAAAAATATAGTAAGTACATAAGTATTTCGATCTTTTGTATGTCCGTCCATGTATGAAAATACATCACGCAAAAGCTACTGGATGGATTTTAGTGGCGTTTATTGTTCACTAGTTGCGCCCCGCGGTGTTACCCGCGGATAAAAAGTCCTATATGTTAATCCAGCGTATAAGCTATCTGCATTCCAAATTTCATCGAAATTGGTTTAGTAGTTACCGAGATATAAGGTAACAAACATTCATACACACAAACCTTCGCATTTATAATATTAGTAGGATAGGATAGGATAGAACCGCCGCGCTGGGGTGAGATAATGAATGCTAGCGCGACTCTATCTCGCCCCATCCCGGGCGCGAACGGATCACGGGGGGGGGTTTTACTGGGTTCGAGTCCCACATACCCCCTGCCATCACCCCTGTGGTGGCAGGGAAGTGCGAGGGCATTCCCCCCTCAAAAAAAGGATGTGATCTTTAGAGTTCTGTACATACGCTGTATTTTAGGCTTCGAAAAGCCGCTTTGTTCTGAAATTAGTTTAGAGTTACCCAAAATGGTAAGAAATCTGTTATTTTCGTTCCCAAGCAACGAATTTAAGCGAAAGCCTCCGGCCCGGGGCTGATTACCCTATAATTATTTAATTATGTTCATAATCGTTTAATTATGACGCCGTGAATGTTTCGGTGTGATGTGTTTAGCCCGCCGCGCCGGCGTGAGTTAAGGACGATACGAAACGGGGCACTAAGAAAATTAGGACTTAGAAAATTTTCACCAAAACACAACGCCAAAACATACATTCGGGAGTCTGTGGGACGTTTTTTTTGTTTTGTTTTTGTTTGCGTTTTTCTTATGTTTATTAATGACGTGACGAGATTGCCTATATAACGAATTATAGTTTTGACCCTCTAACTCAGAGGACATTGAATTTTTAAATTGATGACCCTTGCAAAATACTCTTCTTTTTACATCACCTATCGAATGGCACCATAAAAAGTAGGGGTCATACTAACATAAAAATTTCGATCGAAATTTTTCTGTTTTTTTTTCCTCAGTGCCCCGTTTGCTACAGTCCAACCAACTTTTTGCCGATATGACTATTGATTGAATAGAATATCATTTATTGCAGAATTTAGTACATAAATGGTTGGTATTACAATTAAGCTGGTACATTCTACCACAACAGTTGTGTGCAATGTTATAAGTTATTGGAATTTTATTAACATCCAAATAATGACAAGTTTGCACCAGAAATGCAGTACAGTTAAATCATGATATAATACAAAATATAATCACTAAAACTAAATTAAATTTAAACTTATCTAAAACTAAACTTATAAATAAAAAACCGCGTTTAAGTCGCTGTCTGCGGGTAAGGTGCAAAAAAAGCTGGCGACATTCCCTCGTTGAATGGCCACACTTAGTCTTTGGCTGAGGTAAGAGCCAGCTCTTTGGTCACCTGTAATTTCTATTAGGCGTCTGGACAGCTCTTTCATGAACCCACGGGCGGATGGACCCAACAGTCCCATGGTTTTTTTTTTTTGATAGGCACAGCATTTGGTCACTGTCTCACCTGATGGAAAGTGATGACGCAGTCTACGATGGAGCATGCTTGCCTAGAAGATACCTGTTCACTCTCGTCTTGAAGACTCCCAGATCATAGTTAGCTGGAAACAAGGACGCCGGCAAGGTGTTCCACTCATTGGCTGTTCGCACTATAAAGTGCATAGCAAAACGCTTAGTGCGGGTTGATGGAATTTCAACCATATATGGATGCCGTGGTTTTGTGCGCCTTGTCCGGTGAAAGAAGGGAGATTGAGGAATAAGATCGTGTAATTTCTTCGCACACTTCAAAATGCAGTCTATAAAAAACCGATAAACAGGCAACTTTAGTTTACTTTACTTTTCTAACCCAAACGGAAAAAATATGTATCCATCACCGAGAGATTCATTTTTCATCCGTTTGAAGTTTTCCGCCACTTCCGCCGCTGCACCAGCCGCCCTCGAAGTGCCCTGGAGGTGAGACATTGCCAGAGTATCGACGCATGTGGCATCCCAAAAATAAATTAACTTAAGTATTATCAACTTAATTAAGTACATGAAGAATATAAGATTTTAAACTTCCATGGTAAATATCCCGTTGATAAACAATTAATTTGAGTAATGGTTCATGCAAAATTTCATATGATATAATTATTTACGTGAAATGTTTAATTCATTTAAACTAAGTTATCTATTGAAACATAATTGATTAATTATTTGACTGGCCTGTTAGCTCAGTTGGGAGTAGCTCTGCCTTCTGAACTATAGGTTGTGGGTTCCATTCCCACCCGGGACAAACATATGTGTAATGGACATCGAAGTGTGTTCTGTGTCTGGGTGTTATATTGTATTCTATGTATGTATTTACAAACAAAAACGTATCTAAGTATTGTATCAGTTATCTGGTTCCCATAGTACAAGCTATGCTTAGTTTGGGGCTAGATGGCGCTGTGTGAAATGTCCACACATATTTATTTATTTATCATTTCAAAGAAAAGCGTGGTCGTTTTCATTTCAAATTTAGAAGTACAGTAAACTTCTGAATACTGACCAGATTTTGATAACTATGGAACCAATCTGAAGGTACGTACCTCATCATCATCATCAGCCGGAAGACGTCCACTGCCTCTCCCAGCGAGTGCCAATTTGAGCGTCTTCTCACCTCCTGCATCCATCGGCTCCCCGCGGGTTTTACCAGACCTATGATCCACGTCCTACGCTGCGTCTTCCGGTTCGTGGTCGCCACTCGAGAATCTTTCCTCATCGGTTGTCAGTTCTACGAGCGATGTGGCCTGCCCATTGCCATTTAAACTTGCTGATTCTAAGAGCTATATTGGTCACTTTAGTAGGTACCTAAATCTTTTCAAATAATAAAAATTATCGGTTATTTATATGTAAATAACGGAGATGTGAGGTAAAAAACATAAAAGAAAACAAAATAACTGATAACCGCTTTTTTGAAGTGACCAAAAACTTGCAATAAGAAATGTAAGCCTATCACAGCTAAATAGTTTAATATTTAACAATTTAATTAAAATGAACCATAAAACAGCAGAAAATCAATAAAACATGTCAAATTCTCATAATATTTTACTGTAAAACCAATAATAAAACTGTTTCAGTTAACTGTGCCACGTAAAATAACAAATAGTAAAACTAATCGAAATCCGTAATAAAATTACGCAGGTTGCATAGTTACCGTGTGCGTGGTTGATAAACGCAGCGTTTTTCTCGATGCATAGTTAAGAACGCAGCGATTTACATGATGCGTGTTTGAAGAACGCAGCGTTTTTCTCGATGCGGGGTTGAAAAACGCAGCGTTTTTCTCGATTTATGGTTGATGAAGGCAGCGTTTTTCTCGGTGCATGGTTGATGAACGCAGCGTGTATCACGATGCGTGTTTGAAGAACGCAGCGTTTTTCACGATGCGTGTTTGATGAACGCAGCGTTTTTCTCGATGCGTGTTTGAAGAACGCATCGTTTTTCACGATGCGTGTTTGATGAACGCAGCGTTTTTCGCGATGCGGGGTTGAAGAACGCAGTGTTTTTCACGATGCGGGGTTGAAAAACGCAGCGTTTTTCTCGATTTATGGTTGATGAAGGCAGCGTTTTTCTCGGTGCATGGTTGATGAACGCAGCGTGTATCACGATGCGTGTTTGAAGAACGCAGCGTTTTTCACGATGCGTGTTTGATGAACACAGGGTTTTTCACGATGCGGGGTTGAAGAAGGCAGCGTTTTTCACAATGCGTGGTTGATGAACGCAGCGTTTTTCACAATGCGTAATTTAAGAAGGTAGCGTTTTTTTTGATACCAGTCTAAAGAAAATGATCAAACCATTTTGTGACCAGAATGCCAGCATGTTGGGTACGCTACCTACCGGTAGTGGGCTGGACCATTTGGACTGTCTACAAGACAAAAAACCCGCTTTTACCCTCAAGACACCAAATACCCGCCAAATTACCCGCATCCCAAACTTATCGTCAAATTACCCGCTTTTCGGGTAATTACCCGCCAATTGGCAGCGCTATAACCTGCGTTCGGATAGCCTACTGGTGGCAAAATTAACAGTTAAAAATGACAAAAGTGGTCACATGCACCGTTCGTTTTGGGAATGTGTGAGCAAAAGTTGCATTTTTAACTTTATTTATCTTATGTTAAGTCTGCTTACTGTATAGTAGGTATTAGATGTCTGTGCATAAATACCACTTTTTGTGCATTCACCCATCCAAGTGATGATCACGGCGAAGGTTGCTTCACTTCTCGATCAGTTAAGACTGAATAAACATTCCTATGAAAGCAAAACGTGTATACACTTCTAAAGATTCAACAAAACGCGCGTAAATAAAACCCAGTGCGTAATCCCGCGTTCGGTTTACGTTATCGCCAACTATAGCTAGCCAACCACCATAAACCGAATTAAAATATGGCCACACCATATTGCCGGCGAAACCAAAACAGTTTAATTATAAAAGCAACCAGAGTCGGACCACACACGCAGCTCATTATAACCGGATTCATAACAATAATTATATTCAGGGCTTATAATTTCGCGCGCTTGCCTCGAAAAAAAAAATTAAAACATAACCTTATTAATGTGTCAACAACTCAATTTATGGCGGGAATACGACGGTGACGCCCTCTGCGCGGGAAAAATCAGCCAATGACGCGCGCGCTGTTCTCTCATAGCAACACTGAGAAACGTATACCTATCTCTTTCTTACCAAAGTTGGCCAGTATAAAAAAGCCTCCGCGTTTTCCGAACGCTCCTTTCCAGTGGCTGTATTTTGTTTGACCGAGGCGGGAGGTGGAGGTCTTTTTAAACTGGTCGGTGTTATCGTAATGAGTATTAAGCCAGGGATGACATTATTAATTTATGCGTGGCCATAGAGTCGAGCTTTATTTTTTTTAATCAGGTCTCGGTCGTGATTACACACGTATTAAGGTTGGTTGTACGTGAGCGCGAATTGTGGTTGGTTTTTTTTTAAATTGATTTGACTAATGGTTTGAGAGTCATGCGTTGAATTCTTTAATAGGCCTATCTTGGAAGTTATGGTCGAATGCAAATACTTTTTGGCGTTTTTATCCTGTTATTTTTTTCGACTTTTCTCCAAGTACTTTGTTTTGAATAAGGAATAATAGAAATGTTTTTACTTTAAATAAAGAAGTTATGATCAATTTTGTATCAAGTTGAATGCTGTCTACGCCGTAGACGATCGTAGACCTACGGCAGCGTAGCATGGCTTATGTTCAATGAATTTGAGTGATTTGGAAACGTTTGTGTAAAATGGTTATGTTAAATTCTAGTGCCATTTTGAAGGATTTTATCAGTAAATAAAATAAAAAACAAAATAATTATACAGATTAAATGTTTGAAGGAATAATTTGAATTACGATCCGCAATTTGAATCCGCATCCACCTAAATCAGGTTAAAGTCTCAGAATCATAGTCTTTTTTTAACAGAACTCTTATAGACATTCTAAAATCCATGTCCAATGAACGAAAATATACATTTATTAAAAACTAGCTGACCCGCCCCGGCTTCGCACGGGTTAATTCGTTTTACGTTTTATCCCATACAGTCCAAAGAAAAAAAGAAGGAAGGGGATAGGATGAATGGATGAAATGGTTGTAATGGAAATTGCTCAGCCAAGATACAGACAGACAGACAAAAATGAAAAAATACAGTTTTGGCTTCAGCAACGATAATATAATAAAAACATAATATCTTCTATGTACAGATCCTGTTACAGGTTTAATAAAAGTATAGACAGATATTACAGTCTAAACTCCTTAAGGTGGAACGTTACACTAGCGCGGCAAATTCAAATTTTCTTGCGTTCTTTTGGCAATAATAACTTAATTACTAAACGTGATTACATTAAAACTGATTTAACGTAAAGAAATAGAATGTATTAACAAATTACGATTAAAAGTATCTCCTAGATATCATTGGTTTAGCGACAAATGGCCATAAACCAATTTCGTCTTGGCTTTTTATTGTATTGTCATTTGTCGCTAAACCAATGATAAGTAGGTGATACTTTTAATTGTAATTTATTGATACATTCTATTTATTTGCGCAAAATCAGTTTTTATGTAATCACATTGAGTAATTAAGCTATGATTGGCAAAAAACGCAGGAAAATTTGAATTTGCCGCGTTGTGTAAAACGATCCATGTTAACTTAAAGCTGGCTTAAAACATAAAAACATTCACGCTCAATCAAGGACTGGCCTAAAACACAATTAAAAAAAAACATTTTTTACCCAAAGCCCATGAGTCTGGTGATTTAAAGAACCTAAATCACCATAGACACTCCTCCCTCTATAATTACGGGAACAAAAACAATATTTTGTCGGCCATCTTGGTTTCGAACACGATTGCTCCTTCAAAGTCGGCGCGTTTAAAAACTTAATTTTCGAATGGTCGTTAGTGTGAACATGTTTTGAGTGGTTATACAAGTTAGCTGCAGTATCTCAACTTGATTCAAAATGATGTAGGTATAAAATATTACAAAAAAATTTATTGAGAATAGTAAAAACCACTATTCGATCCAAAGATTATAAAGCCCGTTGATAGCTCGTGAACATAATTTCTCGTACAAACACGACTCATCTGCGCGGGCAGGGGGCGAGGTAGCAAAACGAGACAAAGCTATACGAAATTACAGAGAACAGAGCGGGATGGAACAAAAGACATCAACGGGTTCCCGTGATTTATTAGAAATTCATAGTATTTATTAGAAATTAGTGGTTGAAATACGCCACTTATTTTCGTGTGAGGGGAGTTTGTATCATTGGTCAACTGGATTTATAGTCAATGATTCGATCTCATTTAAATAGGATACTTTGAAACGATATACAGTAAAATTTACTATCGACAATACTTTAATTTTAATATTTTAAGTCTAATATCATATTAACTTATATAAGTGCTGAAAATAGTTTTTTACAATTACATTTTTGACATTTTTTTCTTTTTACTTTTTGAACGATGAAAGCTCAGTTGATAGTTAAATAGACTTTCAGGTAGACCTTAGGTTCGAATCCTGCAACTACCATTTGATTTAAGATAACATAGGCGTCTACCATTAAGGAGGGTTGCCGTTGCCATAATCACCACGCTAGGCAGGCGTGTTGATGATCGCAGAAGATTTTAATGTACCGAGGAGAATGCTGCTGCCCATTCCCTGGATATTCCCTTAGCCAGCTTTACGGTACTAACAGTAAGAGATAGGGTGGTCCCGTTCTTACACCAGGACTACACGGCTCCACCATCACCTATTGATCATAATCATCACCAACAACAGCCTGAAGACGTCCACTGCTGAACATAGGCCTCCCCCACCAAGCGCCACTTTGAGCGACTGCTTACCTGCATCCATCGGCTCCCCGCGGTTTTCACCATATCGTCGGTCCACCTAGTGAGGGCCTACGCTGCGTCTTCCGGTTCGTGGTTGCCACTCGAGAACCTTTCTTCCCCATCGGTTGTCAGTTCTACGAGCGATGTGGCCTGCCCATTGCCATTTCAACTTGCTAACTTTTATTTGTACCAATCTTTGTTACTGTTTATATTTTGTATTTTCTCTATAATCATATCCGATTCAAACGTAACTTTAGGCGATGCATGCTGTAATGACCAAAGAACTAAGAATAAACCAGAAGTATCTAAGCGAGCTGAACTGAGGTAAACAAAACTACTCTAAAAAGGAGTACTTTGACATTTTACTGTCTAGACAGTGCTATGTGCACATCAGATTTGTTTATTGTATGTGACTTGGCAATGTCAGGGTATTGCCATATGGGATTGAATAGTGTACTTACCAGTTTACAATAAATATAATTCCAACACAACTTGTCGACATTCACGTATACATATTGAGTTGGACAGCTATATGGTCAAGATTGGAAGCCATCGGCGTTCCTTCAAAAATTATCAACCTTGTAAAAGCCGCATATAAAGACTACTCATGCGTGGCGCGCCACGATGGACTTATTTCTGAAAGAATCCATCCAAGCGGTCCATTCCGGGGTTAGACAGAGTTGTCTTTTGTGTCCGCTGCTTTTTCTCATTGTGCTGGATGGTGTCATGTCACGTGGAACGTTACACTACCGCGGCAAATTCAAATTTTCTTGCGTTCTTTTGCCAATAATAGCTTAATTACTCAACGTGATTACATGAAAACTAATTTTACGCAAATAAATAGAATGTATCAATAAATTACAATTAAAAGTATCACCTACTTATCATTGATTTAGCGACAAATGGCAATAAACAATTTTCTTGTTAGTTTTTCAGTCTATTGCCATTTGTCGCTAAACCAATGATAAGTAGGTGATACTTTTAATTGTAATTTATTGATACATTCTATTTATTTGCGTAAAATTAGTTTTCATGTAATCACGTTGAGTAATTAAGCTATTATTGGCAAAAGAACGTAAGAAAATTTGAATTTGCCGCGCTAGTGGTACGTTCCATCTTAATGGTAGGTATGGCTCAACGTGGTATCGAATGGGGCCTGACAGAACAGCTGCAGGACCTCGACTATGCAGATGACTTGTGAATGTTATTTAGGGTACATGACTAAAAAAAAAGAACAGACCTCTGTGGCGTGGTGGTTGAGCAGCCGGACCTCAACCACCACGCCACAAAGCTTCATAACCTGAAAGCTGAGGGTTTGATTTTCACGACAGGATAATTAGTTGTGCAGAGAACTGAGCATTTAGTGTTTAATAAATATTGAACCTACACATAGGCCCCCTTAGTTTAAAAAAAAAAACAACAAGCATTTTATTTACTGAGATCCTTCCAACTTTGGAGTAAAATTGCTAAATAATAAAAATCTGAAACACTGAAATATTGCGATATATCGGAAGAAGCATTCCCAATCTACAAAACAAACAGGTTTTACATCCAGATACCACATCAAAATTAACAAAATATGACTATTAATAATGCAATCAAATTTGTGATAAATTTGCTGTGATACGTGTATTTGTTCCCGTTAGTATGTTTTGTAACATCACATTCACTTGCGGAATAAGATATAAAAACTCCAAAAACAGTATTTTGCACTTTGATAACGGAATTACACACACTACACACACACTAGCTGCGCCCCGCGGTTTCACACGCGGATAAAAAGTAGCCTATGTGTTAATCCAGTACATTAGCTATCTATATTCCAAGTTTCATCCAAATCCGTCCAGCCGTTTGAGCGTGAAGGAGTAACAAACATACACACATATACACAAACACACATACACACATACAAAGTTTCGGCTTTATAATATTAGTCTGATGATCAATATGCTCTTCGTCGTGAAACAGATTGAGCCGATATTGAGCTCTTCTTGTACTAGTACTCTGACAGATCCGCCATTATCTCCCTATCTCTTTTCCTCTCGGGCAGTGTGTACTTGATTTGTACTTCTCGCTCCCACGTGAGTCTTTTGAGAGCAATAAAAATATTCTAGGTCTGTAGAAATAATGATTTAAAGTTCCATCTGGGTTTTCTAACATCGATGCTTGAACCTCTATAATGACCTATGCATGATTATTACATAAATCTGAATGCCTATCTGTTAATTAAAGTATCTATTAAGACGCTGGTATTTTGACTTGCTAGTATTATTATAATAATGGTAGGTGTTGCCAGTACATTTTCCTGTATTTCTATATTTTTAAATTTTTAATTGGTATTATTAGAGAAAAATGGTAGAAAAAAGTAGTGTAAATATCATCAAAAATAGTTTAGAATTTTCATAGTAGGCATTTAATAATGTTAGGTACCGTTTCAATAAAAAAGACAGGTAATAATTATGATATTTTGAAGTGACACTAAAAGCTTCGAAGTACGAAGTACGAAGTTTACGAAGTAACATATTATTCAGCAATCTGTGGCTTCGTCGTCATTTGTTTCGACATACATGTCGAAACAAATGATGCCTACATAGGTTATCGAAGGAACTCTAAGCTTTGGAATTCAAAAAAAGAACTACATTTAAAAAATAAATGAGACACGAAGGCATTTAATAAATAAATAACAATCGGCTCGCACACTTAAATCGTCGACGACAACTCGAAATAATACAAGGAAATATTTTCTTAATTTATTCCCACAGAAAGAAAAATATAAAAACTTCAAATATAAACTCTGGCATAAACAACATATAGCCCAAAATTACGAGCAGATTAATACATTTATTATATCCCCGTCTCTCTCTAACACGTGACCGCGTCTCTCTCTACGGTCATTTCGAAAATGGAACACCGCGTGAACGCATGAAATTAGTCCCGCTTTTTCATCTCCCACCGCGACCGATTTGAATTTGGAATCTTTTATTTTTTTAATCGACCCCGAAGGCCGTTGGGAGCCGCCATGATGGCTGTTTTTTTTTAATTATCTCGCGGCAAGAGTCGGCACATACTTAATGCCAGGTAAAAAAAGTGGGTACTTTTCAATGTCATTTTGGGATATTGCGATATTATCAGTTTTCTTCGTGTATTTTATAAATTCTTGGAGGTTTGGTGTTAATACCATATTTTAATTTATTTTTAAAATGATGATGTCGGCTTATGTCGGCGTGCTCTAAGTAGGTTTTATTTGGACATCTCATCACCATTATTAGTTTCTAACATGTTTTTGAAATTGAAATTGGAAATATTAAAAATGTTGACATCGACGTCCTAGTAATTTAAATAAAGAATGAGTTACCTAAGGACCTACTTAGGGTGGGTTTTTCACCAATAGCTAAAGTAACAAATGGTTAAAAACTCTAACAAATTCTGACCAATACCACTACCAATAGACCGTATTGAAATTGACCGCTTTATTGGGAAAATTGAAATTACTTTTTCAAATGAAAAAAAAAGGTAGGGTGTTGGGTGGGATATCCATCATCATCAACAGCCTTAAGACGTCCACTGCTGAACATAGGCCTCCTGTAAATACTATAATGGGTACGTTCTAGAGAGATAAATGCAAACTTAAAACCTTTTTTTATAATTAAATAGACCCGCATTTTACCGCAATCTCATCTGATGGAAAGTGACGATGCGGTCTACGATGGTACGTGCTTGCCTAGAAGATACCTCGATAGATATTCACTCGCGACTTGAAGACACCCAGATTGTACTTATCGGGAAACAAAGACGCTGGTGAAGTGTTCCATTCCTTCGCTGCTTGGATTATAAATGTCGAGTCAAACCTCTTTGTGCGAATCGAAGGAATATCAACCATAAATGGATGGCGTGTAGCTGTACGTCTTGTTATCCGATGGTGAAACGGAGATGGTGGAATTAGATTGCGTAGCTCCGCAGCACACTCATCGAAATGTAACCTGCAGAACACTGATAGGCTGGCAACTTTACGACGGTGCTTTAAGCTCTGGAGCCTAGCCCTCAGCATCGTATCGTCACTTATGAGCTTTTGCTATGATGCTATTGATCTGACTATTTCGTGCAGACGGCCATGAAAGTTACAAAGTAAATAAAAAAGTTATTATTGTTTTTTTTAAAGCAGATGGCGCGTCATTCTTTAAAACTTAAAGACAGCATCCTGTTGATTAAAATCGTACCACAATTTATGGCTAAGTTAGATTTTTTGCTTACTTAATGTGTATTTTTTATAGTATTTTAATTGATTTTTTAATTAGAAAAGTAGGTAAGGAATTCTAATAAAAATTTATGTGCTTAAGAATGGATAATTTATATCTTTTATTAGGTAATTTGTTTGTTTTAATTTTATTGATTAAAAATATTTAACTTTATAGTATTTCCTCGCAAGTTTTTTCATATTAGACATGGTTGTATTTGACGGCCTCTGTGGCGTCGTGGTGGAGCAGGTCATAACCCGGAGGCGGCGGGTTCGATTCCTGTGACAGGACAAGTATTTGTGCACAGGAAAAAAAAACTTGTTCTGTGTCTAGGTGTTGTGGGAGCATGGTCCTCGTAGTTCTTGGGCCCCTAGATACAGGGGATCCTAGTTAGGGTCCAGGATCTATATATGTAATGTTTGGGTGTTATATATATATCTATACCTACATCTAATTAAACTGTAACTGGGCTAAATCTGAACGTAGAATATTATTTGAAAACTTTGATAACATCTCACTTCTTTATCGATATACAAGAGGAAACATTTTTCTTTAATTTTTTGTCTGGCTGTCTGCCCGTTTGAACACGCATCACGCTGGGACTACTGAAAGGATTTCGCCGAAATATGGTATGGTTGTAGCAAATTTATTGGAATAACATTTAATATACTTTTTGTTTTCTAAAACGGCCAAGTGCGGGTTGCGCGAAGAAAATCTATGTAATTTTTATGCAAGATTTTTTTTGTTTGCATTATCTTTAATTTATTTTTTTATTAAGAGTCGTCCTGTCAGAGAAAAGAAAAAGGGAAAAAGATAGGGGAAAAGAATGAATGGATGGGACGGCAGTCGGCAACAGAAGGGAAGCAGGCGAAGCCTGCCTTCCTTTGCCGACCCATCCATTCATCCTTTACCCCTATCATTTTCTCTTACGCTTCCCTCTTACCCATAAACAGGGTTAAGGCGTAAAACTAATTAACCCGTGCGAAGCCGGGACGGGTCAACTAGTTTATTTCTAAAGATTTAACTATTTATGTACAACTAACTTATAAGTTCTCGAGCGCTACCGTGCTTCGGAGGACAGGGCACGTGAAGGCGTCGGTCTCGGTTGTTGTTATAAGCCGACAGTAATATCAGAAGCCTAATTTTTAAGCAAAGTGGCTTAAAGCTTAGGACATAGAGGGCTCATCACATGGCAATACAAGAAGGAGAGACATGCCCATTCTAAAATATTTATTATATTATTTCCCGTTGGCCGTGTGGTCCCGGTTTGTGAATAAGACTACCCTATCTCTTCCTGTGGGTGTCGTAAGAGCCGGCTAAGGGAATATCCAGGGAATGGGCAGCAGCATTCTCTGAGGTACATTAAAATCTTCTGCGATCACCAAGCCGCCTGCCAAGCGTGGTGATTATGGCAAATCCTCCCTATGATAAGCGTCCAAAGTGGCGTTTTATGGGCGAGGCCTATGTTCAGCAGTGGATGTATTTCGGGCTGTTGAAGAAACTGACAAATTTAAGTGCCTTTATTCCGTTATAGGTCCCAACGGATCCCACCAAATTGATCCCTTAATTTTTTTAAATATCTAAAGAGGCATTTGGCCGCAGTCTCACGTATTAATCAATTATAATATATCCTACATCTTGCAGTTAATGTAAGGTTTTTTTATGTTCGAATGACGTGTCGAGCAGTCGTTCGCCTGATGTAAAGCGATACCGTCGCGTATAACAGTTGCAGAGTCATTTAGAATTCCAAAATATAAAGTTACGCGGGACACTGCACTGCGCACGTCATCCTGAGACATCACAGTCTAGTAATCAGATTACCAGACTGTGTGATCAGATCATAAGGTCTCATTTGCCCAGTAATTTTACTAGCTACATTGCACTTGAGACAGGAACGCTGTAGTGCTTGCACACTACTGCTTGGTGGCAGAATAACTGGCAAAGCGGTGGTACCTACCTAGACGAACTTTGCAGAAATGTTCCACCTGTCTAGACCGGTCCGAAAATCCTAAATTGGCTGCGATTGGATGTTCGTCTCGTTCTGGAGCTTATCTCGCAGGGAAACACCGAGCATAGCTCTCTCCATAGCTCGCTGCGCGACTTTGAGCTTACTAATGAGGCCAACAGTAAGAGACCATGTCTCAGATCCATAAGTCATCACTGGCAACACACACTGATTGAAAACTTTCGTTTTCAGGCTCTGCGGTATTTTAGACGAAAAGATAGGACGAAGCTTCCCGAACGCTGCCCAGCCGAGTTGGATTCTTCGCGCCACCTCTTTGTCGAAGTTGGACCTACCTAATTGGACAGTCTGTCCTAGGTAGACATATTAGATAGATAGAGATAAGATCCGGAACGAGGAGGTCATATTCATATTCATATTCATTTATTCTGTTTCCACATGTGCATATTGATCTTACATTAGAAATAAGTCCTAATTATATTATAAGGTAACAACATGGACCCTGCTGGGCACTACAGATTGTATTGTGAGGGTAGGATTACTAAAATTAAGTATAGCTTAAGATTTAGATACATACCTAATAATTTTACAATTCAGCTGATCGAAAGGTTTACGTTTTATTCTTGTCGTCAAAAAATTCTTGCAAAGAATAGTAGCATTTCTTAACGAGATATAACTTCAATTGGCCAAAAAAGGCACATTCGCTTTGTATTTCTTTTAGACGTAAGGGAATATGATTATAAATTTTAATGCACATAACATGAGTACTCGTACTGTGCATTTTTAGTTTTGAGTTAGGAAGGGCTAACCTGTCTTTATATCTAAGATTAAACACACCTGAATAGTTATCTTTCAAAGTTTTAAAAAATTGGGGGTATTTTTTAACAAATTTGCAAATTTCTAATATATAAATGGAGGTTAAGGTTAGGATTTGATGTTTAACAAAATATGGTCTACAACTTGTGGTGCTATCAACGTGTACTATGATACGGATACACTTTTTTTGTAATATAAACAGATCATCGGCTTCGGTGCTATTCCCCCACAGTATGACACCATACTGTAACCAGGCGTGAGCGTAAGCATAGTATGCCGAAAGCGCTGTCGCGATATCTGTTGTTTTCTTTAATTCTGATAAGGCGTAAGTGAAACTACTAAGTTTAGATTTTGTTTTTTGTATGTGTGTCTTCCAATTAACGTTTGTATCGATGTTCAGTCCAAGAAGTGTAAAGGTGTCTACACACTCTAATTTTGTGTTATTATAAGTAAAGTCAATTTCTAATTTTGATTTTTGACGTGGTCTAAACTGCATTATTTTGGTTTTTGTGTAGTTTATTTGTAAATTGTGGTCTTCTAGCCAGTTAATGACTTTGGATAAGATGGAGTTTAATTCACTGTTAAGATTAGTATTTTTAGTAGGGTATGGCAATAAAATGGAAATATCATCGGCAAATAACACGCATAACTCATCGAATATTTTTGGTAAGTCGTTAATATATATTAAAAATAATAAACATCCTAATACGCTACCTTGCGGAATTGAACTATTCATTGTTTTGGGATCCGATTTAAATTTTTGTATATTACCTGTTTGTAAATTATAGTTTTCTATTTCTACAGTTTGTTCACGGTCCTTTAGGTAGGACGCAAACCATTCGTGAGCAAGGCCCCTTACACCTATGCCATATAGTTTTTTTAATAATATAGGGTAGGAAACTTTATCATACGCTTTACTCATGTCGAGCAGGATACCTATTGCGTATTTTTTTGCATTTATAATATTCAGAACCTCTTGCATGTATTTGTATACAGCAAGAACCGTTGACCGTTTTTTTCTGAAACCGTTCTGACTATCATCAAAAATTGAAAATTTTTCGCAGAAGGAATATAATCTTTTACTCATCGCCGTTTCAATAATTTTTGATGAAGTAGGTAGTAGTGCAATTGGACGATACTGGTTGGGGTCGGTTTTATCACCTTTTTTATGTATAGGTTTTATTATAGACTTTTTTAGGAGATCAGGAAAAACTCCTTCTTCGAATGATTGGTTTATTAGCAAAGTGTAAGCCCAAGTCAATTCTTCGGCACACTTTTTGACAAGTATTGGTGGCAGTTCATCAAAACCAAAACTACATTTGCTTTTAAGGTTTTTTATAATGTAGTAAACTTCCCGCGGGTCGACTGGACGCAGGTACATAGTGTTATCAGTAGGTGATAGCACAGGGCGACCGTGCGCCTCGCCCTTCGTACCTGTCCCTGCTACCGATGCGAAAAATTCATTAAACGAGTTAGCTACTAAGATTGGATCTTTCGTTAGAATATTATGGATCATTAATTTTATATTTTGTTTGGTTTTTGTTGTGATTTTGTTCGTTCGTTCCTTAATAATTCGCCACATTGATTTTACTATATTATTTGATTGTTTTATTTTATTAATGTATTGTAACTTTTTAGATTTATTAATTGACGTTTTTAATAATTTTTCATATATTTTATAATAATATTTTAATATTTCCGCAGGAGAACAAAAGTGACCGATATAGCTCTTACAATTAGCAAGTTGAAATGGCAATGGGCAGGCCACATCGCTCGTAGAACTGACAACCGATGCAGAAGAAAGGTTCTCGAGTGGCGACCACGAACCGGAAGACGCAGCGTAGGCCGGCCCCCCACTCGGTGGACCGACGATCTGGTGAAAGCCGCGGGGAGCCGATGGATGTAGGAGGCGAGCAGCCGCTCAAGGTGGCGCGCTCTGGGGGAGGCCTATGTTCAGCAGTGGATATCTTCAGGCTGTTGATGATGATGATACTGATGATGATGGATAGTCGTCGTCCAAGACATGTCTCCATGACGGGTTATTGTAAGGCAAGGTAAGTACTAACCTATGGTTGGTAGCTTTCGGTTAATAAATAAACAGGGTGTGTTGTGTACAAACAGGGGTGAAAGCTTGCCAAGGGCGGGGCATTAGGCCCCATTGTTATGCCACCTGGCTTGTCCCATCGTTTGTGAGGGGGACCATGAGTTTGGTTACTCTATAGACTTTTGACTAGCAAGTTTTATTTAAAGGATTGAGGAACTACTTTGCTAGTATACCTAACACTAGGGTGTGTAGTGTCAAAGCCTCGATGGCCGTGCACCCAAATTCCACACATACCACGTTAAACTTCAAGCAGCTTGACCAATGAGAGGCTAGTGAATGACGTCAACGGCTGCAAACACCAATCCCCAGCGCTCCATATCAGGCGATGGCCAGCTCGATCCTCTGAGACAACGCAACGCCGCACCTCACCCCCACATTCAAAACACTTGCTCGCTTGCGTCACTCGCGATTACACCTATACCTACTTTCTTTTGTATCGCTGCACCGTATTGCAGTAAAATTGTCCAAAAGTCCATTAAAGCCCGTATATTCGTGCGTGCTCTATCTCGCTCGTGCATTACGATTTCTTTGAAGTTATTAAATGGTAGAATTTACTTACGAAAAATCTATTCGAAGAAAAAACTTAACAATAACATCACAAATGTTCTGAAAAAAAAACACATTAATCCACGCAAGTTTTCATACATTAAAACAGAACAAAAGAGTTACCATTTAATAACTTCAAAGGTGTTGCAATGCGCGAGCGACATAGAGGTGCACTAGGTGGTAGGACTTTTCTGCAAAGTTCGTCTAGGTAGGTACCACCGCTTTACCAGTTATTCTGCCGCCAAGCAGTAGTGTGCAAGCACTACTGTGTTCCGGTTTGAAGGGCATTGTAGCTAGTGAAATTACTGGGCAAATGAGACTTTATGATCTGATCACTCAGTCTAGTAATCTGATTACTAAACTGGGTGATGTCTCAGGATGACGTGCGCAGTGCAGTGTCACGCGAAACTTTATTGTTATAAAGTTCCGGGTGACACTGCAACTGTTATGGGCGGCCGTGTCATTTAACATCAGGTGAACGACTAGCTCGTCACGTCATTCAATCACGTAAAAAAAAAAAAAAAAGTTCCCAGAATATACGAGCCTTAATATATAGTAAACTATTAACTATTAATACTCTCTTTTGTTTTTTTAAACGGGCAAATTGCCTTTATTACCCAAGCTAACTACTACAATAATTAAAACTAAATTAAACTAAACTAGCTACACTACCTACTACAAAGAACACTTCTGGACTGTATAATAGCCGCGATGGCCTATAGACAGGCCAAGTGCTCCAGCCCACTACCGGTAGGTAGCGTACCCAACATGCTGGCCGCATTGCCACGTTGAATTGCAATGCTGATGCGTTGGGCCAAATAAGTGCCAGCATTTTGGTCACGCGTCGCATCGACCAGGCGCTCTGATAGACTTTGGTACTCGCGATGAGCTCCCGGTCCCCACGGAGCCAGGGTCTCAACACCAAACGGCTCAAATATTTAACTGCTACCGAGATTACTATATTTGCGCCGTTTTAGCTGCTCAGCAGAATTAGCCGCGGCGCCGGCCCTAACGTGTGTCTCGGGAAGGTGTGACGGCGCCATAGTATCGACGCAAGTAGCGTCCCACACTAAAGGCCGCCCCATCTTCCAGGGAACCAGAGTCATTCCGTCGGGTCTTTTACCATCGTCACGCATGCTCTTTTGTTCACTAATTTCCCGATCACGTAGATGAAGAATACATATAACTATTAGGCAAGGGAAAATGTTTCTTCATATTTTGTTCGAGAGCTCTATAGAATACGCAGCTAGCTGCATTATTTCCGGACTGGAAACGCTTGGAGTTATGCTATCCTCATTTACACTATATACAGATGGTCTGTAAACGGAACACATATTTTTGGGTCATAATTATGGTTAAAATTTTTTTATTGATTTAGTACACCTCACTGGAAATAGGGCGAAAAATGAATGTTACTACATTATTTTTTATGGTCACCCTACACTTCACCCCAAAATGGCGGAATCATATTTTATAATCTGTTGAACATTTTTCTTAATCTATTTTCGTCGGCGTCGGGGTGTGTTAACGACCACGATCAAATAAAAGGTATTTTGGGGAAATTTCCTGGTTAACATTATGGTACAATAGAATAGTATTTACTATTATCTACTACATTAATTAATATAATAATTGAGGGTCTGTAGCAAAACGGTGGTAGGCTAAGGTGTTAGTATGATTCCCGTCCATTCAAAAGTAGTCTGGAAGAAATTACTTGGTGCGATGAGGCCGTACGCTATTCTATCCTTCTGTGTTCCTTGCATTGTTCTTTTACCTTTTTTACAAAAAAACATTAATCCCGATAATAAACTATATTTTAATATATATTAATGTAGTTTATTATCGGATACTTGTCATTGTATTTAGTAAAATCAAAATAAATATAGTATTAACATATTACTAAAAAATCTTTAATAAACTTAACTACATAAATATCTTACCTACTTACTTAAAATAAAAATAACAATCTAAAGAAATCTTGTACTATCTATAGACTGGAAAAAGTTTATAGATCGTTAAAGCAATCCGTAGAATCTAGCAAAATGCCCATAATGCTGGCAGGGTTCTGTATAGCGAGGCTGATCCTTTGACCAGCAGTAGATGCCAGCATCTTGGTCACGTGCCGCGCTCCACTCCGCTAAATATTTTTTTTATGCGATTGAATGACGTGACGAGCTCGTCGTTCACCTGATGTTAAGCGACACGGCCGCCCATTACAGTTGCAGTGTCACTCGGAACTTTAAAACAATAAAGTTTCACGTGACACTGCACTGCGCACGTCATCCTGAGACATCACACAGTCTAGTAATCAGATTACTAGACTGAGTAATCAGATCATAAAGTCTCATTTGCCCAGTAATTTCACTAGCTACAATGCCCTTCAACCGAAACACAGTAGTGCTTGCACACTACTGCTTGGTTGCAGAATAACTGGCAAAGCGGTGGTACCTACCTTTGCAGAAAAGTCCTACCACCTAGTGTAAATCCTTATAAATTTCGAAGGCACCCGGTCCTCATGGCCCCAGCGTCTCTATTGTTATTTAATGGTGTTCAATAAAATTTCAGGTAACCTAATAATGAGTTTATTTATATTTAGTTTCAACTATTTCTAATTCATATTCATACTATTGATAGTAGGTATGGCTTTTTCAGATAAAAATTATCGATAGTAAAACTATCGATAGTTAGGCAATACTAGTGTAGCCATACTATAGTCCACCACGCTAGCAAAGTGCTGGTTGGTGGATGAAAATGTTCTCAAATTTTGTGATGCTTGAACATGCCGGAGTCCTTACTATATTTCCCTTCACCGTTGTAAGAGCGAGTTCTTTACTTTGTAATCCAAGTTAAATAATGGCACGGATGGGGCCAATTAATGAAGACCAGTCCCTATTAACTTGCCCCTTATAATTACTCATAATGAGGCAACTAAAGTTTTTGACTTTATTTATACCATCTCTGTACACTACCGGAAGCAATTAAGAAACTGTAATCTAAATTTGAAAGGGTTGCCAATATTCTAAAACATAAAATTGGTAGAAAATGTAGTACCTAATTTGGTAGAAAAGTCCCTATAAGCGTTAAAATACCGAAAGATCGGTAGGTTTAAAAGCACCTGTCTGTCGAAACGCTAATCTGAAAATGATTATCAAATTAAAATACAGATAAAGTAATTTAGAGATAAAAAGTTCACTAAGAGGTTTCGAAGATAATGGCAACCCATAAAAAAATTAAAATATCTCTATTGAAAGACCGAAGACATGATATTTACAGTACAGAGGTATTGTGTACAAACCATTAGCATTTATACCGCATGTTACAACAGGGACGGATTCAGAGACATAGACAAAAAAGGGAGCGTGCGTGTATGTTTTATTGTAAATTAATAATAAATAAATGGGATGGCATTTCCCAGGAAAGGTGAAAGGTTCTCGAGTGGCGACTATAAACCGGAAACCGCAGCGAAGACTTTCCACTATAAATGAACCAAAATCGCGGGGAGCCGATGGACGCAAGAGGCAAGCAACCCCTTAAAGTGGCGCTCTATGGGGGAGGCCTATGTTCATCAGTGATGCTGATGATGATGATGATAATGATGTCCCCCCAGCAGTGGGAACGTAAGGGTCGCTTTTATAATTATGTGGTTTTTACAATATTTTTACTAGGTGGTAGGACTTTTCTGCAAAGTTCGTATAGGTAGGCAAAGCGGTGGTCGCTTTGCCAGTTATTCTGCCACCAAGCAGTAGTGTACAAGCACTACTGTTTTCCGGTTTAAAGGGCACTGTAGCTAGTGAAATTACTGGGCAAATGAGACTTTATGACCTGATTTAAGTCTAGTAATTGTGATGTTTCAGGATGACGTGCGCAGTGCAGTGTCACGCGAAACTTTATTATTTTAAAGTTCGAGTGACACTGCTACTGTTATGGGTAGCCGTGTCGCTTAACATCAGGTGATCGACTAGCTCGTCATGTCATGTGCGCAGTGCGAAGACATTGCCCATATTTAAAAACAGACTAAAATCCTTTTTAATTAATATGGCTCCGTACAACGTTCAGGAGTTCGTTCCAAATATAAAATGATGATAAGATTATTATATGTAAACTGAGTACTTACTATTATAGTATCGACTAGTGAAATTTACTTATGTAAATTATTATGTAAAATGTACCTATTTATGCTTATCTTATTATGTATTTACTATGATTTTCTGTTATTGACTTATAATTTTATAATTATGAACAAATATTATCATTATCATTATCATTATCATCAATTCTAATAAAAAAAAATATTTGGACATATGTTATAATTTATCTCAGATTGTGGTAGAAATATGATGGCTCAGGATGACGTGCGCAGTGCAGTATCATGCAAGACGTTCTGAGTGACACTGCTACTGATATGGGCAGCCATGACGCTTAACATCGAGCGATCGACTAGCTCATCACTTCATTTGCTTACACCAATAAAAGAGTTATGTGGTTTATAGGGTGGTGTGTCTTATAGTATAAAGATCAAACTTACGATAGTACCTAACTGATTGTAGATTAAGAATAATGCAGGTGAAATAGTATGACTTTCTTTAATATTTCGCATCCTTTTTTTGGTATTGTTTCCAGTTGAGAGCAAAATCTCTAAATCTCTATTATGGCCCTTATAATCTGAAATTTATTAAATATCATCTGAATACGCCCCTGCATTTCCCTCTAACAAGGCCGAAATAAATTCTAACGTAAAATCTAAGTGTCACGCGAATCCAAAACGGAAATCACTTCATAAAGGCTTAACTATCTTCAATTCTTAACGTAAAATAGATCTTAAACACTGTCCGTTAAAGCATAAAACAATTTTAAGATTTAGAAATATATGACGTTTTACATTTCGAAGTGTACAGATACAATTCGGAATTTTGACAATAGATTGTACACAGGTAGGTTTATTATCGATTTTGAGTAAACTTGGCTAAGTTATAGTCCAATCATGGCAACATTATAATCGATACTACTTTTTATCGATTTATTACAGCTCTAGAGGTGGCAGTGGTTTCCAACTGGTACCGCTAGTACGAGTTTATTCAATTACTAGCTGACCCACCTTGGCTTCGCACAGGTTAATTAGTTTTACGCCTTACCTTAGTCTAAAGGAAGAGAGCAGGGACCCCTCCCTTCTCTCTTCCTTTAGAAAAGGATGAATGGATGAAGGTAAAAGCCGTCACCGTTTAATCCATTCATCCTTTTCCCTTATCTTTTCCCCCCTTCCTTCTCTCTTTATTTTCTCTTCTTTGAAGGTGAAAGCCGTTGCCGTTTCATCCATTCATCCTTTTCCCTTATCTTTTCCCCCCTCCCTTCTCTCTTTCCCATAGTACAGGATAGGAGTGGCTTTGGACCTAATACTGAAGGTTGAATGTCTGTAATTTCTGAACCACAAAACCGACGACCTTGAAATATTTACGGGACAATTTTAAAATAGCTCCGTTCTAACCGTCCGTAAAAAAAGAGTGAATGAAATCGGATCACGCGTTAATAAATTAGAACTAAGTACACATTTTAATCCCCTCTCCCGAGGGACCGTGTTGAGTTTCGGGATGGAAAAAAATCCTATGTTAGGTATATATGAAGTCAAATCATGTCAATATTTATAATCAGCTATAATTAGGTACCGACCTAATTACGCGAGCAAGTATAACACCAAAGTAAACTTAACAAAGTATGCTTAGTTTGGGGCTAGATGGCGCTGTGTGAAATATCCGCACATATTTCAGATTCAGATTCAGATATTTTATTGCTTCCATAGTGTACATATAGGTGGAATAAGTATAAAATTAATTAAGTAGGTTCATTATGGACCCCGTCGAGCGCGGCAAAACTGAAGAGAGGAGGACGACCTCACGAAAGAGTCAATATGTACTTACAAAGAAAATTATGAACATTCGTTTGACTATGATAAAATTTTACTCCCAATTTTTTAATTGTAATTATTAATTACTAGCGGCTCGCCCCGGCTTCGCACGTGTAGTGGTGTAGCCTATGTTAGTCAAGGTGAATGTAGCTTTCCAATGGTGAAAGAATTTTTGAAATCGGCACGGTAGTTTTTGAGTTTATTCATTACAAACATACCTACACACAAAAATACAAATCCCTTCCTCTTTATAATAGTGTTGTAGATTATTATTATTAACGCGTAAAAAATTAACTATTATTCTTAAGTATTTAAGTATAAATTATTTCTGAAAACGGCAGCATTGACATTTTGCATGCAAAATGCGGGAAAACTGACATCTGTCACTGAATAGAAAATGGCGGCATTTCACATTTACGCCTATACCAACCTATAACTAACGTCTATCGAAAGTATAACTGTTGAAGCTTTGCAAAAATTGTAAATGCATTTCAATGCATAGTATAGTAAAACTTTCTTAACTCCAAAAAATCTTTTATTGACGACGGCTGAATCAATTTTTATATAGGTAATTTTGCACACAGATAACTTACACTTCCGAGAACAACATTTATATTACGAGGTATAAGGTACCTTACCTACCTACTTTATACCAACATTTTAGTTTTTTTTTCTGCGAGTAAAATCAGGCGCTTATTAGTAAATAAATATTTACGGACATATCACACATAACCCCTCCCTCTTCTGTAATAGGGGGGAATCTTAAAAAGTACCTAAGACCAGGTTACCTAACAAGTTCACAAATAAAGTCCCCCTAAAAACATTCCCCCTCCTATTAAAAGCTTATTAGCCTAAACACAGGTTACCTAAGCATTTAGTAGACGTATCATTAGCGAGGACTTTGCGAACTCATTTTAGGTAGGGTGACCATAAAGGTGGGTTGTTTAGGACATTCCACCGTCGCCGTCTAGTAGTTTTATTTCTGACCACTTTCAAACGAAAAGTCATTCGGCAACGTTATAGCGCTCATAGCGAAGCTTATCTTTCTATGTTAAGTTACGTAATGTTCGTTGTGATCAGTACTTGGATGGCTGTCAGTCTATCTGTCTGTTCCTTTGAACATTTATCAACAACAAAATTTTAAAATTTTAGTAGGTGGTAGGTGGTAGGACTTTTCTGCAAAGTTCGTCTAGGTAGGTACCACCGCTTTGCCAGTTATTCTGCTGCCAAGCAGTAGTGTGCAAGCACTACTGTGTTCCAGTTTGAAGGGCATTGTAGCTGGTGAAATTACTAGGCAAATGAGACTTTATGATCTGATCTCGCTGTCTAGAATTCTTATTACTATTGTGTGATGTCTCAGGATGACGTGCAGTCACACGAAACTTTAATTAGAGTTCCGACTGATACTGCATCTGTTATGGGCGGCCGTGACGCTTAACACTAGGCGAACGACTAGCTCGTCACATCGTTGGTTAAATAAAAAAAATGGCAATTCTTATTTTGGTCGCTCACTCAACTCAAGTAACATGGTTACCCTGTAAGGCACATCCAACCTATTCGTGTTTCTTATTGAATAATTGTGATAATGCACCGTGACAACCATGCATTGATGAACTTGATAATGCTACACTCTACGTATAATTATCCTACTTTGCAAGTTAATATGTTGACAGCAATGATAGGTTTGCATTGCAATACAACAATAAATGAAAGTTATATAGCTCTTATAGAATTAGCAAGTTGAAATGGCAATGGGCAGGCCACATCGTAGAACTGACAACCGGGGAAGAAAGGTTCTAGAGTGGCGACCACGAACCGGAAGACGCAGCGTAGGCCGGCCCCCCACTCGGTGGACCGACGATCTGGTGAAAGCCGCGGGGAGCCGATGGATGCAGGAGGCGAGCAGCCGCTCGAGGTGGCGCGCTCTGGGAGTTGCCTATATTCAGCAGTGGACGTCTTCACCGACTAGCTGACCCGCACCTGCTTCGCCCGAATTCATTAGTTCTACGCCTTATCTCAGTCTAAAGGAAGAGAAAGGGGGGAGGGGGGGAGAAAAGATAAGGGAGAAGAATGAATGGATGAAACGGTGAATGGAGGCAGGTGCTGGCGCTCCTCTCTTTCCCGTAGTACAGGCGTATGTGTAATAAATACTAATAGTGAGTCAACTCGGCGGCTAGACGGAGCAACGATGGGGTGCGGTATGAAGGAGAGCGGAGGTCCCCCCCTGCCCGCGACGTCTGCGGTAGTACCGACCAGGTTCGCTTGCGTGTCGGTACGCCCGTTCAGGCATGTCGCTTACACAGAACAAGTTGCATGGATTGTGTTCAAGCTACTCTTGCGATCCGTTAGTATAGAATATACTATGGAACTACATTGTTTGCTATTATTAGCAAAAAAACGCAAGAAAATTTAAATTTGCCGCGCTGATGAAACGTTCGCCCTTAAAGCATACCTACTATTCTATCTTGACCATCTTGATCAATAAACAATAGAAGAACAATAAACCACAGATTTAAGAAAAAATACTAAACAATAAACTTTAAAAAAAAGGAAAAAACCCAACCTCATTGAAACAGTTTGAAAACCGAACCATTCGATTCGGCAGTTCGTTTGTAAACGTACGTTTTGTAACGCACAGCTAATAGTAGTGATATCAACAACGGAAGAGGCGCTATTTCTGTTGCAACGTGTGTGGCCCAGCGTTTACGAGCGCTCTCTTAAGGCGCTGACACTGGCTGGAGAATACTCTCTTGAGATTTATTTTTTATTTTAGTTTTATTTCGATTTCAATCTTTCTTCTTTTAATCACTTACCATCAAGAGGGTGGCCTGCTTATTTTATAAATGTAATAAGTAAAGATATTATAGTTCTTAAAATTTTAGCAACCAGCGGGATTTGAACCCGCGCCTTTAACTCACCGGATTAGAAAGGAGGAGGTAGAAACCTCCAGTGACTTGGAAGGCGCGGGTTCAAATCCCGCTGGTTGCTAAAATTTTAAGAACTATAATATCTTTATAGAATAGAATCTTGATAGAAGAATCTTGATCTTTGATGTAATAAGTAATTTTTTTGCCACAGATCTGTGATTTTTGCGTTAGTAAGTATAAAATCCAAGTTAAAATTAAAATTGCATGTTTCAGGATAATCAGTTGTAGTTGATACCCTCGTCTATAGATAAAACTTTCATCATCAGCCCATACGTTCCCACAGCCGGGACGCGGGCCTTCTCTCACATGGAGAGTGTAGGCCATAATCCAGCACGCTGGACAAGTGCGGGTTGGTGGATGACACATGTTCTCGAATGTTGTGATTCTTGAACATGCCGGTTTCCTCATCATGTTTCCCTTCACCGTTGTAAGAGCGAATGAAAATTCACACATGACTTGAAATATCATTGGTGCAGGACCGAGTGGGATTTGAACCTGGGTGCGTCGGTTCGAAAGCCAAATAGGCTACCACTGAGCCACGCTAAATCTTTTAATCTTACTGAGTTTAGTGTCCATAGGTATAGAGTCCATTTTCTCCAACAGATTCCTTAAAAAAGTCTTATCACAATATTGGGTCCCTGGAAAGCGCAGCTAAATAGAAACCCACAAAAGCTCTTTTTGAAAGTACTCTATTAATAAGATTACTAGACTAAATAGAAAATAAAAATAACGATGAACAGGGATAACTGAATGAAACGTAACCATGTGCCTTTATTGGTTTTTCAATAACAAAATCGTTCAACTGTCCCCAAAAAAAAATTAATCAACGTAGTGCTCCTTTTCAACGATAACAACACATTTTTTTAATAAATTAAATAGCCAGACTGGTGTTCTAAAGAAATAAATAACCCATAAACATATTTATTTGGTATGTATATTTCACGTAATTAAAAAAACCCACAAAATTAACAAATTTTCAAGCGCAGATCTACTTTCACATCGAATTATGATCTGTAATTTTTAACTTTAAACTAGGCTCTAGTCCTACGTGTTGTAACTTTTAATTAGTTACACCATATTTTGTCTTTTTCGATCGTTTTCAATATTCAAATGTCAAAAAAGGACAAAAACTGAAGTAACTAACCTAAAACTACTACGACCTACGTGATTAAAATAAGGCCGCTAGATACCCACTCAAAAGAAAACGTGCTATGACAGCGCCTTAACAATCCCATGCACGCAATCATAAATATTGTGGCTGCATCTACCACCTTGTGAGCTCATTATATTTAAACAACTATACCTAATAGTGTTTGGAACAGCCGTACGTGTTGATAGCTCAGCACTGTATTGCAGTTACTCGCAACGCGATGAGGTCTTAGATTTTAAAATAAAATACTTTTTAAAAAGTATTTGTTTTTTCATATATTTTGGCTCCACACATAGTGTATTTAGCCAGTGTCAAGTAATGTCATTTTTTATCGTTTTATAGAATATTTCACGCAAAGTCAAGTCTAAGTCACAGTCTGGGTAGTCATCATCCAGTCTAAGTCAGGTAGTCATAGTTCAGTCCTTATGACTTATCATGCCCTAGTAAAGTGGCTGCAACTTTACTAAAAGCTTCTATGGAATTTTGGAAGCAACACGAAAAACCACGTTTCACTTGCCCACACTCATGCTCGTAATTCAGTACTTAATGCAAAAAAAGTGTTTAACTGTCCTATATTAGTTATCTGCTAAGCTTATAGTCAATTGTTTTTCTCTCTAATCTGTGGCTAAGCTATGCTAAGTTTGGGGCTAGACGGCGCTGTGTGAAATCATCATCATCATCACAGATCTGTCCTGATCATCATCAACAGCCTGAAAAGGTTCACTGCTGACCATAGGCAGAGAGCGCCACTTTGAGCGACTGCTCGCCTCCTGCATCCATCGGCTCACTCTATCACTTCACTCCAATATTATTTTGACAGCCTCTGTTGCCGGCAGCCTCTGGTGTGATGGTTGGTCATAACCTAGAGGCGGCGGGTTCGATTCTTGCGACCAGACAATTATTTGTGCACTTGAAAAATAGCGCAAATACTTGTTCTGTGTGTGTGTGTTGTGGGAGCATGGTCCTCGTAGTTCCTGGGTCCCTAGATATAGGGAATCCTAGTTAGGGTCCAGGATCTATGTATGTGATCGTTGGGCGTTATTTATTTATTTATTTATTTATTATAAAAACAAAAATTCGTGTGTAAGGGTTTGTTGCCTTTTCACGTCGCAATGGCTGGACGGATTTGGATGAAATTCAGAATGGAGATAGCTCATACGCTGGACATAAAATACTTGTTATTCCACGAGTGAAACCGCGGGGCGCAGCTACTTAATTATATACATGCATTCATAAAATAAACATGTAGGTAATTCTTTCACGTATTTTGTACATAAATAAACTCGGATATTTGTTTTTAATTGGTGCTTCGGTAGCTATAAGCTTACCAATTAAAACAAGATAGGTAATTATTTACTAATTGAAAGGGTTGCAGAATTTAAACTTTAATAAGCAGTTTTTTTGCTTGATCGCAGCTACGGCACGCGTATTATGTAACAATTACAACAGCAAAGCTACAGCAGGAGCAAAGCGACAGCAAACACTTAGCAATCGCTCACAGTCGCCCGCCTGTTGCTCGCCTGTCGCTGAATTCACTTTGGCCTTTTGGTGCGAAAGCCCACTGCACAAATACCTACGTCATCGAGTACCCCAATAGGCTATCTTTAGATCGTTACCCGACATCTAAATATGTAAAAAAATCAGGTCTGCCAGTTTCGATCCTGCCGGGTCATGGAAATAATTGTAATTTTTTGACGTATTTTTTTTGTGAAAATTTACTCGAATGAAAGTTCTGGCAACAGGTAACCATTGATTAGTTATGTAAAAAAAAATGTCTGCCATTGCGCAACCTGCCGGAAGTACCTGGCAGACCCCTGAGCATGTTTTTTTCCCGGGCGGGTAGTTGCAAATGAAACATCTTTAGTAACCAGCTCTCAATTAAATTTTAATAAAAATAGTTTAAATCTAGCAGCAACTACAATTTTTATGTATAATTAAATAGCATAAATCAGTACCTGCTGGGAAGTGTTATCCTTTCTAGGGCACAAACATTTCACCACTTTTTGCTTATAACTAGTTAGTCACTGTTCACTGCACTATACAAGATGGATGCTGTATTGGAGTCACAGGAGCAACTGCAGGCACTCTTTTTGCAAAAAATGGATGCATTCCAGGAGGAACTGAAGAAATCTCCATCTCCGGCCAGTACTTCGAAAGTAGACAGTGAATTTGCATCTTTTCGTGTCTTTATTCTGACAGCACTTAAGGGCCTCCAAGACCAAATCAGCCTACTAGCCCGTGAAGCAGATAATCAGGAGATGCGAGCTCGTCGGAAGATCTTGCTGATCCATGGCATACCCGAAGTCTCAAAGGAAGACACTGCAGCGTTAATTGTGAAGACAGTGGTTGCACAGTTAAAAGTGTCCGAATTTACTGCCAGTGACATTGGTCGTTGTCATCGAATGGGCCGTTTATCCAATCCTGATAGGCCGAGGCCGATATTACTTAAGGCTCGCGATATGGCCGTACGCAACAAGCTGTGGTATGCAAAAACCGCTCTCAAGGGTTCCGGTGTAACTTTGTCGGAGTTTCTGACAAAGCCCAGACATGACACCTTTATGGCAGCCCGTCAGCGATTCGGGGTTACGAAGTGTTGGACAAGGGACGGCTTTGTGTTCATTCTAGGGCATGATGGGTCACGGCATCGCGTCAGCTGCGTCGGCGACCTGAACAAGATTGCGACGCCACCGGCAACGGCTGCTGCGAAAAGCCCGAAGACTCGGCCCAAGGAGTCGGTGGTAGCAACGAGAACAAGACGTCCCGTCGTCGTAGCCAGCAAAAAGTGAGATAACAAACTCATGTTCTAGTGATGTTTTTTCATTCAAGTATGTTCTTAATTTCTTATTAAAAACTTAGTGAGCAATTGAGTATTAGCATATCAAAATTATTGTCTATTAGCACTGTCTCTAGTCTCTTTCATAATTAATGGCAAAGTACCCGTTTTTTATTGTTTACATCTGTTGAATTTTGTTTTTTTTTTTTCTTTAGTTTTTATTTTTACCTTGTTCTGACAGAGACTTTTGTTTGACAATTGCCATGACATTGACATAGCCACATTTCGCTTTTCCCCACAGATTAGTGGAAAACAATAGACAGTAGACAGATAAGTTTTTATATGCTCTAAGTAGGCATCGTCCATACAAAACCGTTACAAAAAATCGTTTCTTTTCTTTTCTTTTCTCTCGTACTTTTTAAGTAACAACTTTTGTCTTCTGCTTATTTATGTAACGAACATACTGTTATTGATAAGCTTTGATGTGAATTTTTCAGGTAGGTATGTGCTTAGTTCCTAGGATGTATTAAGTTTATTTTGGTTTCATTACCTACTCTTTGTCTTTTCTAGCTCGCGTCAAGGAAGTTCTAGATAGTATAATGGGTAGTAACCTACCTAATTGTGCTATCGAAGTTCCTTGCTTCTTTTGCAAACGCAACCGGCAGGTGGAGTTTCTTTGTTTTAATTTTAATTGTATTTAATAGTTTGTTAGTTATCTTTTATTCTTATTTTATATATTAGTTTATTATATACGTATTTTGAATTATAGTATTAATATGATAAATATATTTAATAGCAGTAGCACCAGTGGTAGTGAATATTTATCAGCTTCTTCAAATAGTAGTAGTAGTAGTATAACTGATGAGGATAGTTTCTCCAGTATCCCATCTCTATCTGATATGTTAGAGTCGACCTTTTCTGACGTACCTAAAAACTTTAACGTTATTCATATCAACGCGCAAAGCATTCCGGCACATTATCCTGACATGTTGGCGTATCTCGACCAGAAGAACGTTCAGGCCATATTAGTGTCTGAAACTTGGCTTAAGCCATGTCTCCCAACTACTTCCTATTCTCTTCCAGGTTTTCTTCTAATCCGCAACGATCGAACCGGCAGCGTCGGAGGGGGAGTGGCTGTTTATCTCCGTGCTAACATTCCTTATACTGTGATTAGTAAATCGCCACAGCCTCCATCTGCCAATGCCGGTGAGCATCTCATCATAGAAGTCCTTCTTTCTCATACTAAAATACTCCTCGGAGTATTTTATTGTCCTTCCTTACGGATAAATTACTTCTCGTCTTTTGAAAAGATCCTAGAAGATTTAATTCCCTCTTTTACTCACTGTATCATTATGGGTGATTTTAATACGTGCCTTCTAAGAAAAGATCATCGTTCGTCAACATTAGAATCCATAATAAAATCAAGCAACATGTTTATATTACCATTAAGTGCTACTCACCATTTCCCTAATTCCACACCTTCACTACTGGATTTAATGATTGTTTCATCCCAACAACATGTTGCTAAGCACGGTCAATACAGCGCGGATGCTTTTTCATACCATGACCTTATCTTCCTTTCATATAAAATTCGTCCTCCTAAACCCAAACCTCAAATCATTCTGCAGCGTAATTTTGGTGGTATGGATCGTGAAACGTTTCTTGATGATGCTAGGAGAGTTGACTGGTCTCCGGTTACTAATGCGCACTCGGTGGATGATCAGATTGCCCTTTTCAATTCAATTGTAACGGAATTGTATGACGTTCATGCTCCTCTTCGGGCTATCAAACTGAAACATCTTCCTGCACCATGGCTCACTGACAACATTAAGTCTTTGATGCACAAAAAAGCTATATCAAAAACAAGATACAAATTGCGACCTAATGATGTCAACAAATCTAAGTATGTCCAGTCACGAAATCGCTGCAATATGGTGTGTAGGGATGCTTTACGTCGCCATGTCCATAATTCAGTTGAAGACGAGAATCCAGCCAAAGTCTGGAAGTTCCTCAGGTCTTTGGGAATAGGCAAATCACGACATGACTCAATTCCAAAAAATATTGATATTGATTCTTTTAATTTACATTTCTCTTCTTCATCTGATATGCCCGATTCAGTTAAAAATAACACAATAAATAATCTTTCTGCCATGTCAACTCCCGACCATCCTCCGTTCGTATTTAGTCGATTTACTGAATGTGATGTTAAGAAGGCGGTACTGTCAATCACCTCCAATGCGGTTGGGAGTGATAGTATTAGCCGCAACATGTTGATGCCCATCCTAGATATTATCCTTCCCACTTTATGTTTCCTTCTAAACAATTCCATCTCCAGTTGTGTGTATCCTTCTATATGGAAAGATGCACATATCATACCTTTACCTAAGAAATCCAACCCCAAATCCTTTTCCGAGTATCGTCCTATATCAATCCTGCCCTTTCTATCCAAGGTCCTTGAGCGTCTTATCCACAGACAACTTAGCTTTTTCCTGTTAAACCAAACTTTGCACAATCCTCTTCAGTCTGGCTTCCGGCCTGGGCATAGCACGGTTACTGCGCTTGTTAAGATTACTGATGACATTCGTCTAGGTATGGAGAACAGCCAGTTAACCGTGCTTACATTGTTGGATTTCAGTAATGCTTTTAATACTGTCAACTTCGATATTCTCCTTGCATTACTTCGTACAATTAACATATCTCCATCAGTAATCGATTGGCTTCATAGTTACCTATACGGGCGCCGGCAACGTGTTTGCTTGGAAAAGTTGGTCTCTACCTGGTGTGACACAACAGCCGGCGTACCGCAGGGCGGCGTCCTTTCACCTCTTCTCTTTGCCATGTTCATTAATTCGATATCTCGCCATCTCACTTCTTTCTACCACCTATATGCAGACGATCTTCAAATATATCATCAAGCCCCTCTGTCTGAAATAGACAAAGCTATTGAAGCAACAAATCATGACCTGTGTCGTATAACCGAGTGGAGTCAATCTTTCGGACTGAAAATTAATCCAGTCAAAACACAGGTCATTATTTTAGGTAGCTCACGAATGATTGCTAAGGTGGACTGGCTGACACTTCCAGGCATTGTTTTTGACGGAGTGATAATCCCTTACAGTAAGTCCGTTAAAAATCTTGGAGTCATAATGGACCGCTGTATGAGCTGGGGTCCTCAGTTAGAGGCCATTAGCTGCAAAATGTTTGCTTCGGCAGGTTCTCTAAGGAGGCTCCGTAATTTTTTGCCCACTGCCACCAAGGTTGCGCTTGCACAATCTCTCTTGCTTCCCATTTTAGATTACGCTGACGTCTGCTACCTTGATCTTACGGAGGACCAGCTAAATAAGCTTGAGCGTCTACAAAATCTCTGCATCAGGTTCATATTTGGCTTGCGCAAATATGACCATGTTTCTCATTTTCGTGCAAAGCTCAAGTGGCTGCCCATACGACTTCGCCGGAATGCCCATATCCTTTCCCTGTTATACAATGTATTGTTTAACCCCTCCACTCCGCGCTATCTTAAGGAACGCTTTAACATGTACAGTTCGAACGTCTTGTCTCTTAGGTCATCGGAAAACCTCACTCTTAGGATGCCTTTACACCGCAGTACCTTCTATGATAGATCTTTTACCGTTCAAGCTGTCCGCCTCTGGAACGCTTTACCTGTCACTGCGAGACGGGCACCGTCATTGCACAGTTTCAGAGATCAAGTAAAGGAGTTGTATTTGTCAGGGTAGCTCAACTTTATCGATCACTATAGATACTACTATTATGTATCACGGATTTAGCAACGCTATTACTCCGTAAGCTTTTCTTATTTTATTATAATTATATTCATTATTTAGGTATATGTATATACATATAGTGTATGTAGTTATTATATAACATTGTTATATGTAGTTTATGTAGGTATATTATTGCGATATGTGAATTAGTATGTACGTATGTGTATGTTTATTCATTATTTAGTTAGTAATATGGTAAGGCCTAATTACCTTATTAGTAGGTATGCAGGATAGTTAATGTGCACCCCGTCCTTTACGAATTTGATCAATCCTCTCCATCCAAAGGTTGCCTGGAAGAGATCGCTCTTAGCGATAAGGTCGCCCATTGTTCCCCACTTTTTGTGAATCAATTTATTCTTTGTAACTTTTTATTTTAATGTTTGGTGTGTACAATAAAGAGTTTATCTATCTATCTATCTATCATGTGCCCTACATACCATTTACCTACCTCAGCGAATACCCCGATGAAACCTACGCCTAATAATAGCCAAGGTGACCCTGATAATAGATTAAAAGGTCTGCCAGGTCTAAACTTGGCAAAACTTAGTATTCAAGGCATTTGAAGTTGGTGGAGGTGGATTAGTTCCATGACCCGGCAGGATCGGAACTGGCAGACCTGGTTTTTTTTACATGTTTAAGTGTCGGTTAACGATCTAAGGATAGCTTATTCGGGTACTCGATGACGTAGATTTTTTTGCAGTGGGCTCTCGCATGCGGATACGGATAGGGATCAATAAACGGAAACAAAATAATGCACTTTTTAGTTTATCGATTGTCCGACAGACGGCGATCTAGAAACCACGTCGTTATCGTGTCTTGTTCAAATCGTGTCACAGCATTAGAAATACCTTCACTTTACATTAACGTTACTTTTATTTTTAATAAAACTTCGACATAATTAAGCTGTGGTAACTTTTGACGTGTCGATGTTTCGGAATGCGTCTCAGTGGAATATTATGATTTTTGACAGGTCGAATCGCGCCAATTCCAAATTCATTTCACGCGGTTTCATTTTCGTTGTAGATTTTTGCATATTTCTTATGTAAGCCAAGGAACTTACGTGGTTTCGAAGTAAGGAATAGTAAAATGGTCATACATAATTAGGACCCAGGATAGTAGCATGGATTACCTACTTATGTAACTAATGTTTAAGTTTATCTAAGGCTATCTGGCCTCTAAATAGACAATCCAAATGCTCCACTACCTGATGCCTACTACCAATTGGCAGCTAATCCAGCATTGCCTACCCTGTTTAACAACACTCATTTTAAAATGTACACAAACAATTCAATAAACAAATCCAATTTATTACCATAAACAAACAAACAACAATAAGTCAACGCACAAAGCCTCTTGGCCTCTCTTTCAACAATGGCGGCCAGATTGACATTTGACAGCTGTTTGACAGCTATTTAGGCGGGAAAGCGTAGTCGTCGCCTCGTTAGTGACGCCATGTTGGTATTCAAGTTTTATTCTTTTTCTTGTCATTGTTTAGAGCGCGTTCTGATAGTTGCAGTAATGTCATTGAGTTAGATATTCATAAAACATTGCTTTTGAAATAGCTATAAAGTTTTCTTGTAATAGGTTTTTTTTTATATTGTTTATAAGCATTTGACCACTGTCTCACCTGATGGAACGTGAGTCTTAGGCCCGATTTCACCAAACTAGAATAAATTTTATTCCAGGTATAACTTTCCGAGAACAACCGAGTTACGCGAATATAGCCCTTATACTACCAATTTTATGAAGGAATAAGAATTATTCCTTGGATAAAATTAAAATGACGTCTTTTTGTGTAATTTCATTTGTCAATTAGCTGTATCCAAGAGTAACGAATAGCCTTATACTTGGAATAAACGTTGGTGAAATCGGGCCTTATTATCCTAACTCTGACGAAAGAAGTAAATCCTAAAAAAGACTAGGTAGGCGGTATGGTCTCACGACTTTAGCCTGCCCAACAGGGCGAACCCAAAAAAAACTGCCAACATAATATAATTTCTAGACGGCGAGATCAGAAGTATCAGAAGTATATACAGGGTGCAATTGAATTTATAGTAATAACGCCCAACAATCACATACATACATCCTGGGGGCGTACCGTGAGCTCTTAGCGCGATTCAAAACAGAGCCTATACTCCTATATAGGCTCAGTTTTGAATCGCACTAAGAGCTCATGGTACGCCCCCTGGACCCTAACTAGGACCCCTGTAACTAGGGATCCAGAAACTACGAGGACCATGCTCCCACAACACCCAGACGCAGAACAAGTATTTGCGCCTTTTTTCATGTGCACAAATACGTTTGTCCTATCGCGTGAATCGAACCCGCCGCCTCCGGGTTATGAGCCGACCTGCTCAACCACCACACCGCAGAGGCTAATGTAATAACTTAATAACTTTAAACTACTATTACCTCTTAGATATGTTATAATTGAAGGTTTATTACATAATTATTATGGAGTACAATTCAACACGAATTGAAACGTAAAACGTTAAAAATATGAAATTCACATGACGCCAGAAAATTTGTCGACGTTGGTAGAGATGCAAATATAAAATTAAAAATAACACTATTAAATGTCCCATCGGATCAAAAACTCGAGAAAAATGATGGTCATTTCTAAAATAGGTAGGTACTAAAAAAGGAAGCAGATTTCAGAATAAATTCTTAAAAATCTTAAGTAAAAAAAATCTCAAATTAATTTTGAACATAGAAACTGTTTAGTATTATTTTAATTTAATGGTGTCTCCTTTGACAGCTGCGTCAAAGTCAAAGTCAAATTACAAGTAGAGTATTTATAGATTTTAACACTTTTACGAGTAAAATCAAATTACTAAAAATAATTTCAATTACGCTACATACAAAAAATAGCAAGCCCATCGTGTTTGCATAAAATAATTTTATGCTCTCCCACTACCCACACTTTTGTTTTTTTTTTATTTAAATGAATGACATGACAATTGTTTACACCACCGACCTCTTATCTCTCCAGTAATTCTTTCCATCCAAAGGTTGACTGGAAGAGATTGCTTTTAGCGATAAGTCCGCCGATTGTACTATAGATTAAGCTGTTTATTTCTGTATCTTTTTTTTTTCATGCTTGGTGTACAATAAAAAATTTTTGTATTGTATTGTATTGTATGACGAGCTAATCGTTAGCCTGATCTTAAGCGTCACGGGTGGCCATAACATATTGCAGTGTCACGCGGAACTTTAAAAAACTAAAGTTTCGCGTGACACTGCACTGCGCACGTCATCCTGAGACATCACACAGTCTAGTAATCAGATTACTAGACTGAGTAATCAGATCATAAAGTCTCATTTGCCCAGTAATTTCACTAGCTACAATGCCCTTTAAACCAGAACACAGTAGTGCTTGCACACTACTGCTTGGCGGCGGAATAACTGGCAAAGCGGTGGTACCTACCTAGACGAACTTTACAGAAAAGTCCTACCACCTAACTGGTGTCAACAACCTGGCACAACACGTTTGAATGTTTTTTTACCCAAGTTCTTTGTCACAGTTAAACACATAGTTCGTACTAAGAAAGGAGTTTAGAAAACAATGGCTAATAAGCATAAGTGCAAGTGTCAAAGTGTTATAACTCCCACAGGCACTTTTTTGAAGTCACCCGACTGTGTCTTTACTGTCGGTGTCTGGTAGACATCGCTTCGAGTGGTAACACCCCTCATTGTAGTTAAAATATGTTGAGGTTAATGCATTTTAAAGTTTAAGGCAAAAAAGACATGACTGAGGTGAACATCGCAGACAAGCAGAAAACTCAGTCGTTCAGGACAAAGGCTTTTTTATCAATATGTATAGAATTTAAGGGTGGCCAAAGCGACGACCGCGGTCGATCGCGGAGGCTTTTGGCGTAGCCCGATAGACAAAAATTATCAGGAATGAAAAAAAGATTTTGTTATTGTATTTGAGTTTATAGTAAACCCGTCTAAGCCCGTCGTAAAAATCTTTTAACTAAAATTTTGCTATAATCATATCAATTTTCATCAAAATCCGCCCAGCAATTTCAGCGTGACGCGTGTTCAAAGGAACATACCATCGGACAAAAGTATTGATTTTGTTTCTATATCTAGCTTAATATTAGGCGAACGGCTCGTCACGTCATCAGATTACATTAAAAAATCGTTACAAAATTGCACCGCAATTAAAATTTTCTAAAAATGTAGTTTTGGATTGCTGGCGGTATCGGTAGACCGCTGGGTTATTTTGAATCATAATGAGCCCGGTTACTTCAAAAGTTTGGCCACCCCTTACTATAGATGATAAATGATGATGATGATGATAGGTATAGATAAATGTAAGAGAGCTTTTCAATGTGGGTTGGTATAAGGTAAGCCAATTTACTTTGAGGTTTTTGAGTCATTTCTTTTTATTTGACAGGGGTTTGATAAACTTTGGCTTAGGTAGTTTTTTTTATAAATCCGGTAAAGTAAATTAATTGTAGCAACATACCTAGGGGTAAGTTCCTACTGTATTCCTAATTATTTGAGTAAGTATACATTCTGTCTAATGTCATAGGTACAGGAAAAGTGATTTATCTGTTTATCTGTTTAAATGATAATTTAATTCCTAACTTAGTATATCTATACCTATTTACTTAATAAGAGTACCTATAGGTACCTATCTACTTACCTTAAAATATGTTTACTTAAAATTAAGCTATTACTATACCTACATTTCGTTATTTTACATTTATCTATCACAGTTTAAGACTAAGGGTGGATTTGTGTTCCGTAAGTACTTAAGGTAACCAATGGTTAAACATGCTAACAAATTCTAACCAATGGTCAAAATTTGTTAAAGTTTTTAACCATTGGTTACCTTGACTACAGATCAAAAAACCCAACCTTAATGTAGGAACGAAATGATTTAATACCTTTTAATTTTTTTTATATGTCTATAATTATAACTTACAACTTACCATTGTAGAGCTGACCGCTCCGCAACCACTAAAGCCATCGCAGACGAAGTAAAACTCCATTATCAGCCAACACCAGCAAACCTTGAAAATTGTACTAAAACACATAATTTCCTAACACAAAAGTACATAAAGTAGAAAAGGCAACAATAAAAGTATCGGTAGAGCAAATGGAGTCATAAAAATAGCACGAATTCACATTTCTACCAACCTAGAAAAAAGCGTGCTATTCCCACCACATTGTACCACGCTACTAAATATTAACTACCACAGCTTAATTATCATTATGTTATAATTCGTAAAAAACGTGTTTTTGATCGGCGAACGCTCAATAATTCATCAAAATGGCGTCCTGTCTATCAATATAATAATTCTGTCAAAGTTTAATTGAAATTCTGTGCCGGCCGCGTTCAAACGCGCCCGCAGTATTATTGATACATTACGAGCGAGCAAAAGAGCCATAGCTGCAATTTACAACTGAATTACAAATCTGTACCAAGCCCACTAAATACACAATCAGGTTAAATCAATTGTGCTACACCCCTCTCTTTCTAACGTTGACATTGACAGCTAAACGGAAAGGGACAGAACATTTCTTGTTTCCGACGTTGAGCATTGAAAAGCGCGGCGGTCAACGCCTACAAAGCGGTTGGGGAAGGGAAAAAAAGCTTGTTTATACGTGGGCGTGTCTATTCTAGACGACTCAAGTCACAGTCGCTCGGTCGCCGTCGTCGCGAGCGCACTGCGTCCGAACCATTTGACGTTTCAATCTGACAGCTGTCACTCGACAAAAAAACTAGTGCGTGAAACACAGCATCGATTAAGAAATCATGCTAATCAATCGATAAATATTAATGTCGTTTATACTTGTGTCAACCGTGTCTGACATTCAAATACGTATGTTTTAATGAATTTTAATCGTGTATTGACTATATAATTTGTTGGGACAGGCATTGTGAGTGATTCAGCTGATTAAGAGTCGAAGAATGGCGTTTGAGGACCGGTGTAGTCCGAGTCAAGCGAACAGTCCCGGGCCAGAAGCCGGCCGCGTGCCGCCTCCACATTCTGACAGCCCGGTCTACTGTCAAAGTCAGTATACCTGCACCACAATCGATTCAAGGTACGATCGAACGAATATGACTGTGGTCAAAGTCCAACCGAATTCCCCCCCACCAAGCCCGGAGCAACCAGAAATGGAGTACCAGTACTACCGATCAGAAACACCTGATGTCAAGCCTCAGATTCAAGAATTTGCGAACCAGCGTCCTACACCAGCCATGCCTATTGGTTTTTCAATAAACAACATCCTGCATCCGGAATTTGGTTTAAACGCGATTCGGAAGACCAGCAAAATCGAAGGTCCAAAACCCGTCGGGCCGAATCACAGCATTCTATACAAACCTTATGATTTATCGAAGCAGCCTGACATAACAAAATACAGTTTTGATTATTTAAAATCGAAGGAGAATGAGTTTAACCCGTTGCCGCCTTTGGGGGGTTTGAGACAGACCGTGTCACAGATTGGGGAGGCAAAAGAAGCACCAAAGATCGTTGAAGCCCAGAAAAGACCTGATTCAGCCAGCTCGATTGTGTCTTCGGCTTCAAGTGGGGCAGTATCTACGTGTGGGAGTACAGATGCCAATAGCCAGGGGTCTGGGAATGCTAGTCTGTGGCCTGCTTGGGTGTACTGCACCCGGTACAGCGATAGGCCTAGCTCTGGTGAGTTTAAATTCTTCGTTTTTGGTGCTGGCTGTTTGTTGCTTTTGTTTTTAACTCTTGGAGCTTTGGATGTTTTTTTTTGAAACGAACAACATTTTTTAAAACGCCTGTTTAAAAAAGTAAATGTTGTTTTTATAATTTTTTAAGATTTTAGCAATTACTTCAGAAGAAAAATGGTCCTTCAAAGGATAGTAGAGCTTTCGGAACATCGTTTTTTTTTATTATTGTGGGTTTTGCTAATGAGTTTTAAATCGATAATATGATACCTACAGTTTTAGAGAACAATGATATTATTAAGTAACTCTTTGATTCAGTTCATGGAATAATAAAGGTACAGTAATTAACACTTTTTTCAACAAAGCTTGTCGTGCACAGATTGAAAATGATTTACGTTAACATCATTTAATTAACGCCGTACCTAAGTGATAATTATAACCGCTTGTAGTTGTAGCAATATCATCGCGTGTTTTTAATTACTTTCTAAATGTTTTTCATGTTTTGAACCTATTTGATACTAATTTTTTCGTCTTCAAAAGGTACTAGTAGATGGAGCAAAGGTAGGTCAAGTTTTTTTGTCCTTTTTTGTAGTCCTATTTAATCTTGTCTCATTTGCTCATCAAATCGTGTCATCGCTTCTAATATTGTACTTAATATTCTGTCATTAGACTAAATCTAGTGTTGGAGAAGAATTCTTTTGTTTAAAAAATATAATATAATTATTAAATATAAACAGCAAGCAGCAGTTGCAGTTGGTAGCAGTTATTTTGTTCCAGTTTGAAGGGCATTGTAGCTAGTGAAATAACTGGGCAAATGAGACTTTATGAACTGATCACACGGTCTGGAAACCTTTTTTAGAATGTGTGATGTTTCAGGATGACGTGCATAGTGCGCAGTGTCAACTGAGACTTTAATTTAGAGTTCCGACTGACAGTGTATTCTGTTGTAGGGGCCGTGACGCCTAACACCAGGTGAACGACTAGCTCGTCACGCCATTCGTTTAAATAAACAAAAAAACAAAATTGCAGATGCCGTCGGCATTTTAAGAATGATATAAATATCCAAAATATCTTTAACTGAAAAATGAAATTGAAAATGAAATTATGTTTATTACCAAAGAATACACATTAAAGTTTATACCTATTTTGCAAAATCTTATTAATCTAGCAAAAATAAGTAGGTATAGCCCATGAGGAACATTAGCAGCTGTGCTAGGTCGTACCTGTGTTACAGCTGCCAATATCTTCCTCCTGTGTAGTAACAGTACAGGAATAAACAAAAATTAACAAATAAGCCCCTACCCAAAAAAAAAAAATATTTCAATGGCCATTAAAGATGTCATTCAACAAAAAAAAAAAAATCCCATGAATTGTTTGCTCAAGAGATTCTAAAAAACTATGGCATGTTGTTATCGATATGACGTAATAACGATACTGTCGCATCACTATGAACAATACAATATGGCGGCCATGGACGCCATTTTGTCGTGACAGAAACGTAAAGTGTCGAATACGGTTTGACGGAACCTGTCAATTTCTTTTCGCTGAAATTAAAAGCATCCTACTGGCGGATGCACAAGACGTGCAAAGCCAAAACCTCCTAGGAGGAAAAAAAAAAAAAAAAAAAAAAAAAAGCATCCTTGTTGTACCAAAGACGTGATTACCTTTCTGAACTATTCTATTTTGATTAGGTATTATAGGTTTTGCATTTATAGGTAGGTACTTGGGAAACCAAAGGGAAACCCATGGAGAGTCGACGTTTATTTCGTCACTATATTTAGTGGACGCAAAGTAGAAGACGCAGCGTAGGCCGGCCCTTCACACGGTGGACCGACGATCTGTTGAAAGCCGCGGAGAGCCGATGGATGCAGGAGGCGAGCAGCTGCTCAAAATGGTGCTCTCTGGGGGAGGCCTATGTTCACCAGTGGACGTCTTCAGGCTGGTGATGATGATGATATTTAGTGGCCAGTTTTATAGCCCAATTATTGCATTCGTTTAGACCTGATTGGAACGCGTCGATGTGGTTTATCATATGACAGTACGCACCTACATGCTTGCGTAAAATTCCTATTCATCTCTTGACTTGAAAACCGATACATTTTATCAACATTCCAACTCATTAAAACCTAATTACTAAAGCAAAATTAATTGGTCTAACAAAAACCGTGGCAGCTGACATTAAGCTATAATTAGAACATTTAGCTATGTTGGCAGCCATGGTTCTTTAAGTCTTAAAGGATTACCCAGCTAAAATGGCAGTGTACTTTGCGAACCAGATACAATACTTATACAATACTTAGATACTTTTTTTTTGTCATCATCATCAGCCTGAAGACGTCCACTGCTGAACATAGGCCTCCCCCAGAGCGCTCCACCTTAAGTGGCTGTTCGCCTCCTGCATCCATCGGCTCCCCGCGGCTTTCACCAGATCGTCGGTCCACCTAGTGGGGGGCCGGCCTACGCTGCGTCTTCCGGTTCGTGGTCGCCACTCGAGAACCTTTCTTCCCCATCGGTTGTCAGTTCTATAAGCGAGTTTTTTTTTGTAAATACATATAGGATACAATATAACACCCAGACACAGAACAAACACCAATTGTGTGACAATGTTCAAGGTTATGCTACTAGAAAAAAAGTGACTATACCAGAGCCGTATTCAAGATGCAATATTTAATACCATTGCACTGACAGTTGAATCAGCTGATTTTTAGGGTTGTCGCCACAAAATGGTTGAGCGATATCATAACTACGATGACTTTACTTATAAATTCTATCAGATTTGTCACAATTTTCAATAGTTACGTCAATGCTATGAAAAATCTAACTACTTTAATTTAGAAATCTTCAATAGGTGATCAAAAACGAAGATTTAAATCCCCAGAGATTTATTAGTACCAACCATAATGAATCTCAGTATTGACGTCCTGGGTAGGAAATAATTGGTTACTTTTTGACTATGATCCGTCGCCCCTAGCAACCAAGAGGTTCTCTATGAAGCTGGTATGAAAACTTTTTCATGCGCGAATACGCCACAGCCAAAAATATTTGTAATCCCATCAGCTGATTCTATATACTGTCACTGCAATGTTAATAAATATTGCATCTTGAATTTGGGTGATATATAGGTAACGTAACGTAATCAAACCTGCATAAATACGATTGACGCAAATTGGTTTAGTCGATTTTTATACCACTATAATAATCATCATCATCATCATCCTTTTTACCTTTGTTTTATATGTTATTGTGGTCGGCTCCCAGTCTAACCAGTATCTGCGAGCTACCAGAATTACACGAGCGATTGCCATCTGACCTCGCAACCCATATGGGGCCAGTAACAGGGATGGTTAGATCAGGCATCAGATTCTATCAGGCGTCTGACTACCCGTAACGATTGCCAGTTCTTATGACAACCGGGACCGACGGCTTAATGTGCTCTCCGAGGCACGGAGCGATGGCATCGCAAACTGCACATAACTTACTAGATAAGTCATTGGTGCAGGGCCGAGGATCGAACCCGGTGCCGTAAGATTGCGAAGCGCACATGTTACCGCTCGCCCACCATCGCTTACCACTATAGTAAACATAATAGGTATTTATGTTATGGACAATACGTACATTTTACGCTCCTGAATAACCCAACCAACCTAACTTCCTCGAGTCCAAAACCACCTATTTCCCAAACTGAATTTACAACTAAAAACATTCATAAACGAACCGTAACTCGATTGTTTTTAAACACGACTCGAATTGCATTCGAAACGGAATAAATAAATAAATCGAACTGTGATCGGCGTGACCGCGGTCGTTGTAGCCCGGTTTTGTTATTGTAATAATGTTGACACTCAATAACAGATGTAATGTATCGGACACACCTGAGCGACTGCCTATTAGTGCCTAACAAAATGGGGCGAATAGAATCGCTACAGGCCGCTTGTAAAGTATATAAAGTGTAAGTAATCAACCACCGATTATTGTACCCTCAAATTGTGGAGTATAGTTAAAGTTCAAATAAATCGAACTAGGATAAGCTTTTTAAATTAAACGGGTAGCTTTTGACGGCAGTCGCAATTTTAACTGACGAAGCTGAGGCAAAGCGCCTTTATTCTTTAAACTAATGACTGCCTTTAATAGCGTTATTTTTTTATTAATTTATTAATTAAGTCGTAATAACTGTAATTTTAAGCAAACAAATGATTCTGATTGCCAAGCATTGCTACTAGGTGGTAGGACTTTTCTGCAAAGTTCGTCTAGGTAGGTACCACCGCTTTGCCAGTTATTCTGCCGCCAAGCAATAGTGTGCAAGCACTGCTGTGTTCCGGTTTGAAGGGCATTGTAGCTAGTGAAATTACTGGGCAAATGAGACTCTATGATCTGATCACTCAGTCTAGTAATCTGATTACTAGACTGGGTGATGTCTCAGGATGACGTGCGCCGTGAGTGTCACGCAAAACTTTATTGTTTTAAAGTTCCGGGTGACACTGCAACTGTTATGGGCGGCCGTGTCACTTAACATCAGGTGAACGACTTGCACACATGTACTTACATTACATTGCTTACATGTACGTAGCGTGTGCGTAGCGTAAAATAACAGCTGTAAATGTGATTAGACTACCAAGCCCTAAGCCAATGACATACTTTACAAGATTAGCTGTTATTAGATAGAAAAGCCAATAAGAAATTAGAAAAGCTAATAAGAGAAGCTAAATCTGTTAAATACAATAAACCTGTAGTAGCCATCACATTTGCGCGTCAATAAATCTAAACCGAAATATCAAAGCTAATTTATAGGGGTGTCTCTTTAGAAAAGATACCCTAACCAGGATTCCCTGTATTTAGGGACCCAGGAACTACGAGGACCATGCTCCCACAACACCCACACACAGAACAAGTATTTGTAACCGTTTCATTCTTTGGCACTAATACTTGTCCTGTCGCGGGATTCAAACCCGCCGCCTCCGGGTTATGAGCCGACCTGCTCAACCACCACACCACAGAGGCTGTCAAAATTTAGTAGATACTAAGCTCGCATTTTTAGGCCTTGGAATTCTGAATACTGAATTCGAAATAGTTTGTTTACTTACTATGGCACTTACCTATGAACATAAAATTACGTACATTGTAAAAAACACGGCAAACAGTGAATTTCACCTGTCAGTTGTCAACGTTTATCGCAAGATGGCGCTGATGACAGCTGTCATTGTGACACGAGAACAAAAACCGTGTTGCCGTGGGATTTCCAGTTTTCTTATGCATATGACACAACTGACTCATCGCGGAAAATTTTGTAGAAAAGCGCTTTCGTGAGAAAACTTGCATGCAAGAAAATTGTATAGTTGTTGTACAGCTTATGGCATTTAATGGTACCTATTTTTTTAGGGTCCCGTACGTAATTATGATACCGAGATTACCTTGCGAACGATGCAAAAGAAGGATATTTTTTTTTTAATTTTTTAACTTGTTAATCGTGCCGTGACTTCTAATTCTAATTCTACATGGGGGTGAAAAAGTCCTGCACTGACGTCCCGCTCGGGGTGTATTGTGCATTTCCCCCGCCAGCATCTACCCGAGCCAACCCAGCTCCTTAAAATATCGGAGTGTGGCTCTAGGTTGCTAGCACAGCTGCTCCAGTGGCACTGATGTTGGGTGTGGGAGTGATGATGATGAGGCATTCAAGATTTCTTGGGCAGAATGCTGTGCATCTTCTCGTGTTAACATTCCTGATGTGTGTCTGGCTCCCTCTGTGGCTGTGCAGTATCTCAGCACGTGTTCCACAGTCTCATTTTCTCTCAGGCACCCTCTGCATAGGGGGATGTCCGTGGCGCCGGTCTTATGCAGATGGTAGTTCAAATTACAGTGGCCAGGGATCAGCCATCGTTAATCGTGCCGTGACTTGTAAAAGTGCTGAAAATGTGAAATGATATCTGCTAATTAAAAATAAAACAATAGAAGGTACCTAAAACAAATGAAGTACTTACATACATAGTGGATAAATACTTATCTGGTACTACAAAATATTTTAAATATATTTTTAATATTTAAGAATATTCGGAATTTACATTAAATTTGCACACTGTCTTTATTTCTTATTATAATGGCTTTACTATAAGTTTTTATAAACTGACTTGTGCCTGCACGATTCAAATAAGAAAAAAAACGTAACGTCCTCTTTAAAGGTTGTAATTGGAATCACAGATTATAGAAAATTGAGTTTAAAATATGTCACCAACGACTTACAAAAAACCTAACCCGTTATTTTTAAGAAAATAATTAAATATAAGATGAATATTAATTAAACATTTAAAAGTTTTCAAGTCAAGTTAATGACTTTTACCGGCAGGGAGATTTTCACTTAATAAGACCCGCGGAATTGTGTCGTGTCAACATTTTTGGAATTCATTTAATTACTATATCCGGTCTTGACCGGTTTATGAAAAGATTAATTTTTATTTCGAGTAAGTTCATTTATTAATCAGAAATAATTGACTATAATTATTTATAGGAAACTGCAGGTAATTGTTATTAAGGTATACCACCGCTTTGCCAGTTATTCTGCCGCCAAGCAGTAGTGTGCAAGCACTACTGTGTTCCGGTTTGAAGGGCACTGAAGCTAGTGAAATTATTGGGCAAATAAGACTTTACGAACTGATCTCATAGTCTAGAAAACTTTTTAGACTGTGATGTCTCAGGATTGCGTGCGCAGTGTCACGCGAAACTTTTGTTTGGAGTTCCGAGAGACACTGCTATCTGTTATGGGCGGCCGTGTCGCTTAACACCAGGCGAACGACTAGCTCGTCACGCCATTTGTTTATATAAAAAAAATAAAATTTTATTCTTTTCTGTTTTAAGATTCAATTCATTAACATAAAAAAATAAAGTGCAGGAAAAAGTACTGTAAAAAGATACCCAGTATGAATATTTTAATATGAATGGCCAAGACATGCAAATTTTACTAAAAGGTACTGACTGCCATCATACATAAACCATAATACCTATTTAAAATACAAAATTGAAATGTTTCTGTGTTCCATCATCATCCTCTTTGCCTTTTTCCATTTGTTATTGGGGTCGGCTCCCAATCTAACCTGTAGCGGTGAGCTACCAGAATTACACGAGCGACTGCCATCTGACCTCGTAACCCATAAGGAACCAGTAACAGGGATGATTAGACCAGGCGTCTGACTACCCGTAACGATTGCCATAGATGTTCTTATGACAACCGGGACCGACGGCTTAACGTGCTCTCTGAGGCATGGAGCGATGGCATAGAAAACTGCACATAACTTACTAGACAAGTCATTGGTGCAGGGCCGAGGATCGAACCCGGTGCCGTAAGATTGCGAAGCGCACATGCTACCGCTCGGCCACCATCGCTGAAATGTTTCTGTGTTTATAAATAAGTATTAAATTAAATAATACGGGACCTATGGTATTTCTTGTTGATAGCTAAATTTTAAAAAGTCGCCAGGGTCTGATTTAAAAACTATGCAATTTTCCAATAAAAACTTCAATAACTAAAGCATCAACCGCAAATGCCTTAACGAGAAAACCCGCTTATAATAATACCTCCTTAACAAGGCTACCAACCTACAAAAATTGCAATAAATTAAAAGAAAAATTGACAACATAATTACAAGGCCCTCAATCATTGAATATTGAATCACACTCAAACATTTATCAACTTTATTTTAATAGCAATAAAAACCAAAACTGTATGTTAATTGGGAATATTTTTTCACACTTTGACACTTGCGTTATTTCCCTTAAAAATACCATGCTGCGTTTACCGGTCTATAAACCACTTTAACCCATATTACAAAGTGTAAGAGCTGAAATTTGTATACAGTATATTATTCATAGTTGATTGGATAATTTTGTCGAAAAATCTCTTGCAAATTTACTTTCTGTATTCGTAAGTTTTCATTTCGACCTTATTACAATAAGCTAAGATTGAAATTAAGTTTTCACGCCGTTTATAATGAGTTTGTTTCGAAATAGCTTGCAGCGATACAGGTGAAGTAATGAAACAATTTAGTCGTAATTATTTAGCGTGGTTATCAGCTGTTTTTTGCATGGCCGCCATCTTGTTTATCGGGCACGCCCAGTGGCCAGTATGAAATGGAATGCAATATTTTAAAAAGAAAATCAACTTCTTTTTTTATTCTTCGAGCAAAGAAGTTCCATTGTAATAGTTAGTTGTAGTTGTTGTTGTGTTGTTGTTAGTTTGTTGGACTTCGATATACCAAAAATTCTCAAACATATCGATACTTCATCTAAAGGTGGAACGTTACACTAGCGCGGCCAATTCAAATTTTCTTGCGTTCTTTTGCCAAAATTTTGAGTTTGCCACGCTAGTGAAAGGTTCCACCTTAATAAGACATACCTTACATTTTAAATAGTGACAGCTACAGGTACAGCGCTACGTTACCAGCACAGCGACCTCATCACTAATATCGATATCGATAATCGACCGAGCAACCTTACCCACGTATCCAATAACACTGGTTCTAAACTAATTAAGAGAACGAGCTGTAGATTATTAAAAGGTACCATCGACCGTTGAAGTTAGATTGAACAATTAACACGCAAGCTATTAACAAACAAACGGTGTTTAGTTTTTTGCTATGCTAGTGATGTAGTAAAGTATCGTGAGCATTGCAGTCTTGAAAGTAAGTCTTGTACTGTAAAGACAAGTGTTTGTATCAGTTAAAGACGCATAGGAACGGTTTCTTATACGTCTCAATGATTACGTGCTTACCTATTTTTTTATAGGAGAAAGAAATAAGACGAAAAATGATCCCTGATTTTGTTTTGAGGGTTCCAGTGTTGTTACATTCTTCTTCCTCTTCTTTTTGTGTAGGCAAGTGGACCGCGCTGGTGTCAGAAGGTTTAAATCTCCCAAACTATTTTCTTACGTTAACCCGGGTCCAATGGCTTAACGTGCCCTCCGAAGCACGGTAGCGCTCAGTTGTAGGTAAATTAAAACCATTTTTTGTAACTTCCTTAACATCTGTTGTGAAAGTTAGCCTTAGGTCATAAATATTTGTAAAAGTCGGTAAGGACCAGGCGTTAAATAGGTAATCTGATAAAATATCCAATGAAGTGGATTAATCCTGACAAACTTCACAGACATACACACACGCCACGGTTTTTTTTATCCCAAAAATGTAATGCTTCGATGGGTAAAACTGTGGTTAGCTTCTAGCTGTAAACAAGACCAAGCCCAAGACAGCGATAATGAGACACCACTAGTAATATTCCCAGAAACATCATTATTGCAATGAGTATCGATGCAGAGCGATATCATTGGTAAGTAGGACGGCGAGCGTGGCCGTGCAAAATACATATCAGGTTGGGTTCAGTACATTATTGGTTTAGATTTTGCTATTTATTAAGCGTTTATAAAAAAAAAACGTTTTCAATGTAGAGCGTCTTTTGTTTTTCCACATGTTTTCTAACTAGTATCCCATATTATTTGTAAAAGTTTATCTGTAAGTAAGTCTATGTGTTTTCATTCTTAAAAGAAGATCTTGCACTTATTCTAAATAACAGAAGAGTAGAAGAATAAAAGAAAGAAGAAGAAGAATAAAATAATATTAGAAGTTCTTGAAAATATCCTTTTGAATGTTGGTTCTTAGCTTCTGCGGATTGGAACAGCAAAAGAAACCGAGAAGTAAAATTTGTAGTCTAAAAATTAATATAATGTCAGAATCATTGTTCAATTACTTTACACCCGCATAGTTTTTGATCCAGTCGGGGGTGTACGTTTTATTGCGTGAATGATATGCTTTTCCTTTTTTTACTTCACTTTTTAGTTCTATATTGCTCTTCTAGTCAGAGTTAGCTTCACATAATTATTTACTCATTGTTTTTACGTAACGTCTCTGGTTCTCACCGAAGGGAACCCTAAAAACCAGTGATCCGTACAATGGTACCAAAAATGGCATCTTTTATAGGCCGGGTTACACGCAACGGCTTACATTTCAATTCTAAATAAAGGAGCTTGATTTGTGTTCTCTAAGTTACTAAATACTTCATTAATTATTAACTTTTCTAGTCTGTTAAATTTGTACGAGTTATGTCTGTCTGTCTGTTTTTTAACTTAGCAATCACTAGATGGATTTGGATGAAATCTTTACTATGAAGATAATAGAGAAATAATATTGAAGTTTCGGTACTTAAGTCAGTATTAAGTGACTGTGTGTATTAAAGTCACATATTAGGGAGAAAAACAACAAAACTTACTCTGTGATTAAAGTTAAGATTTTTTTTTCAACGGACAATGTGCCTTCTTTACCCAAGCTAACTACTACATTACTAAAAACTAAACTAAACTAAACTAGCTACACTACCTACTACAAAGAACACTTATGGACTGTATAATAGCCGCGATGACCTACAGACAGTCCAAGTGCGCCAGCCCACTACCGGTAGGTAGCGTACCCAACATGCTGGCCGCATTGCCACGTTGAATTGCAATGCGGATGCGTTGGGCCGAATAAGTGCCAGCATTTTGGCCACGCGTCGCATCGACCAGGCGCTCTGATAGATTTTGGAAAATGCGATGAGCTCCCGGTCTCCAGTCCCTCAAGTTAAGAAAAATGTTGACACGTATTTCTTCATTATCATCATCATCAACCGGAGAAAACTCGACGAAGTTTCCGAAATGCTGTCCAGCCAGTATTCTTCTATTGGCTTCTTTTTCGAAGTTGTTCTTACCTACTTGGAGCATCTGCCCTAGGTAAATGTATTGCAGAACAACTCCAAGAGCAGCTCCCTTAACGTACTTCCTATGACGTAGTAATTATACTTGTAGATGTAGGTAATTAGATAATTGTAAAGTCCTTTCCAACGAAATCAATATTGTTTGTAATTGAAGGACACTGATAGTGTCGTCTTATAAAAATTGGTTTTAAATGACAGATGTCAATCATGACGTATCGATATCGATAACAAATTATCGATGCTTTGTCCCATCACTACGCACAATAAGTAAATAAGTCTTTACTTTTAACGATCTCCTTTATAGTTCGATACAGAGAAGTAATAAATACCGTCTAAATGAGCAAGTGTAGGTGGTAGAGGAGGTGACAGTCTTTTTATGTAGGTTCCGGCTAAATTAGCTTAAAAATCGTAAATAATGGCTGAACTTGTGGATTCTTTTGAAATCTTAATATAGTGATATAATATATATATAGAAGGTTCTCTATAACATCATGAAATTCAAATATAGGATTTTTATACGATTCTCTACGTGAATTTTTTTTTCGATAAATTTTAATTTAAATATTTATGACCAAGGAATGGTAAGTAAGAGAGACTATAAACAAAGCTGTCTTATTCCATGTAAATATAAAAAAACACTTCTGGAATTTGTACGTGTCACATTAAATATACAAGCAGACGTAATAATAAAAGGCAAAAGAATAAATTAAAATAAATAAACTAGTGTCATTGTAAATTAAAAAAAATATACAAAGATATACGTATTAATAAAAACCAAAAGAGAAAACTAAAATGAAATTAAAATTAAAATCTAAGCTAACTTTTATTTAATATTTATAGCGTATTTAATCGAGTGACTCATGTTTTATGAACATATCAGTTAAATACTAGCAGGCTCTCCGCCTACAAAATGAGACGCGATCTCAAAGCATCACGTATGTTTGCATGGGAAAACTAAACGATCGATTCAATGGAGACTTCTCTCGCGTGAGAAAAGAATTGTATCTACTTTACAAACGCAAAAGTAACTGTAATACAAAGGTTCATGAAAGAATAGTAATCAAGCGAGAAGTAGTCTTAAAATAAATACTTTTTTCTTAAACTTCATTTCTTTTCTTCATCACATTTTGATTGTTTTTCCAAACAACACTGTTTTCTTTTTTATTTTACAATAATAATAATACATCACGTTTTAAAAATATCAATTTTTATATTGATGGTTTTTTTTGTGTGTATTAGTAGGGATTCGATCCCACTTAGTTACTGGTTACCGGCCAGCCCTCCCACTGAGCTATCACCGCTTCAAAGAACAAGGCTGTATAAAAAAACTCTTATGTAATATTGATTGAATTTATAATTGACACAGCGTGTTACAATCGGAAAATCATAATTTTTTACCCATTATCGATAAATAATTCATTTTGAGGCGTGTTACAGCACTAGTGATACAGTACAGTAAAGTGAACAGTATGTGAAGTTCCTACAAATTTGTTTTGCCTACGTTGTCTACCTGAAATTGCATAATAGTATTTATGTTAATCACGAATATAGCGATAAATTTATTAAAAATTTTTTTTTGGAATAATCACAGAATAGGGGAAAAAAAAAATTAATAATTAGTAGATCCACATTTAATTATAATGTTCGTATTTATGTTGAAAAAAGTTAATAATAAAGTTAATGAAAGTTAGATTATACTGGGTGGCGCAAAAGTAAAGACCCTATTTGGTTCAGCTATAACATTTTTTCTAAATTAGAAAACTAGATTTAGGTTTTTTTAAATGTATATTTGTGCCATTAAATTTCGTACCATTAGGATTTAAAGATGATGTCTTTTAAATGGTGACCTCCAGAGTTGATACACATTTGAGCCCTATTTATGACATTTTGCAAGATGATTTTCCTTCAAAATTGGTTATGAGTGACGAAGCGCATTTCCATCTCTCAGGGCATGTCAATAAGCAGAATACTCGGTTCTGGGGCACTGATAATCCGCGCATTATTCAAGAAACACCTCTACACCCACTAAAAGTTACTGTATGGTGTGGCATCTGTGTTGACAGAGTGATCGGACCCTATTTTTTCGAAGACGCTGGAGGCAATGCGATAACTGTCACTGGAGAACGCTACAGAACCATGTTACGTGAGTTTTTGATACCCAGTTTGGACGAATTGGGGCTGGAGCACATCTGGTTTCAACAAGACGGCGCTACGGCACACACAGCGCGCGACACTATGGACTTAGTGAGGGACGCTTTTCCAAGCCGAGTTATCTCTCGTTTTGGCGATTTGCCTTGGCCTGCAAGATCACCCGATCTGACCAGTCCAGACTTCTTTCTTTGGGGTTTTTTGAAATCTCGGGTGTATGTGAACAAGCCACAGACTCTCGCAGCTCTAAAAGAAAACATTCGTCAAGAAATAACGAACATATCGCAGGAAGTGTTACGGCAAGTTATGCAAAATGTCATAAATAGGGCTCAAATGTGTATCAACTCTGGAGGTCACCATTTAAAAGACATCATCTTTAAATCCTAATGGTACGAAATTTAATGGCACAAATATACATTTAAAAAAACCTAAATCTAGTTTTCTAATTTAGAAAAAATGTTATAGCTGAACCAAATAGGGTCTTTACTTTTGCGCCACCCAGTATAATCTATTTTTTATCGAAATTTGTTAATGGGTGGTGGAGATATAAAGAAAAGAAGTAACTAACAAAAGAATAAACAGCCCAATTAAAAGCGTCTGTTGTAAGATATTGTATAGAGTATGGGTATGGTAATAAAAAATTTGAAAATTTTCTATTTGCAAAGTAGCCTATACATGAAAAATAACGAAAAAGCTAGCTGAAACAACCTAAATACAGTAAATACAAGTAACTACTAGGCAAGCATGCACCACCGTAGGCCGCGACATCACTTACCATCAAGTGAGACAGTGGTCAAACGCTATGCCTATTATCATCATACTCTTTGCCTTTTCCCATTTGTTATTGGGGTTGGCTCCCAATCTAACCTGTAGCGGCGAGCTATCAGAATTACACGAACGACTGCCATCTGACCTCGCAACCCATAAGGTACCAGTAACAGGGATGGTTAAATCAGGCGTCACGTCAGATTCTATCAGGCGTCTGACTACCTATAACGATTGCCATAGATGTTCTTATGACAACCGGGACCGACGGCTTAACGTGCTCTCCGAGGCACGGAGCGATGGCATCGCAAACTGCACATAACTTACTAAATAAGTCATGCAGGGCCGAGGATCGAACCCGGTGCCGTGAGATTGCGAAGCGCACATGCTACCGCTCGGCGACCATCGCTCTGTATACCTACAATTTATTAAAAAATAACCTTGACGTGGAAGCATGGTCGTTAAGCACTTATCATATTACTATGTACAAAGATGACCTACTGCCGCCAGTTTATACTGTATCGCACTGCCGTACTAAGAATTGGCCACCAAGTTGCAGTTTTTACAACAAAGAATGCGTTAATAACTTGATTCCGTCGATTTGACGGTTCCTTAACCATCAAAAACTGATACTCAGAAGTATGTCTCGATTTAGGCAAGTATCAAGTCAGTTTTTAGGTCGCACTAAGGTAGATTTGATGCCCGTCTGCACTAACATTTGACAGCTCCTAAGTTCGCATTTACATCTCTAGCCCCCGGTTACGTTTGTTAAATTCGTGTCAAGTCAACCTTGTATATTACGCTCTTTGGCTAAAGACAGCGGATGAACAAACAACCAATGAGCGTGCAGTATTTGGTGTAGAGACAAATTTAATAAACGTATGAGAACCCAGGGGGAAGTGTTACATTTTTTTCTTATATTATGGCTTTACACATAGTGTATTTAGTCAGTGTCAAGTATTGTAATTTTCATCTTGTCATAGAATATTTCACGTAAAGTCAAGTCTTAGTTACAGTCTGGGTAGTCATAGTCCAGTCTAAATCATACTCTAGTAAAGTGCCGGCAACTTTATTAGAAGCTATGGATTTTGGACGCAACACGAAAAACCACGTTTCACTACTTTATATCACTTGCCCACACTCATGCTCGTAATTCAGCATTTAAATGCGTAAAACGCTACCAATTTTAAACATTAACACTGGAAAAAATCACAAGTTTTGAAAAATAATACAAGGACGTGAACTATTCCGCGTTCCCGCTAAAACTAAAAAGTGTTACAGTTGCTCATCATCATCATCATCATCATTCATCCTAGGCCTCTAGGCATCATAGGTCTTCCGGTTCACGGTCGCCACCTGATAACCTTTCTTCCCCATCGGTTGTCAGTTCTACGAGCGATGTGGCCTGCCCATTGCTATTTCAACTTCGAAATCTAAGAGCTATATCGGTCACTTTAGTTCTTCTGTGGATCTGCTCGTTCCAGAGCTTATCTCGCAGGGAAACACCAAGCATAGCTCTCTCCATAGCTCGTTGCGCGACTTTGAGCTTACTAATGAGGCCAACAGTAAGACCGTACATTACACCGTAGTACAGTTGCTCAGCTAAGTTTTGTTTTTATAGTCTGTAGTAGGCACCTACAAATGGAGTCCACCAATTTTAAATTACTCACAGAGTTTTGGTAATAATGACTATCAAAACAACAACATTACAAGTGCGAAAGAGAAAAAGAACCGCTACGTCCCTACCCTACCCTATAATTTTGTACTATAAAACTACCCACGAAAATCAAAGGAAATCATTGCTTACGCTTACTCTAACACCATTAAGAACGGACAAGCAATATTAAACCTTAAAGCCTCAGATATAAAATCAAAAGTCTTTTCAACGTTGTGATAGACAATAGAATTTTTTTATTGCGGATTGAACTTTATCGGGTCGTAATAAGGTCGAACATGTTTTCGTGTTTTGTATTTTAGGGTAAGGTGCTAATATGGGACATGTCTTGAATAAGTAATTTTACGCAGAATATTGAATACGTGAAGTTTTTATGTTTGAATGGATCCAGCCTTTAAGGGGATAGAGGGGATCAACCTCTAAGGGTATCAAATGGGACACCCCATTAGACTACTTGTTACTACTTACTACTGTTTTACTAGGTGGTAGGACTTTTCTGCAAAGTTCGTCTAGGTAGGTACCACCGCTTTGCCAGTTATTCTGCCGCTAAGCAGTAGTGTGCAAGCATTACTGTGTTCCAGTTAGAAGGGCATTGTAGCTAGTAAAATTACAGGGAAAACGAGACTATGACCTGATTTCACAGTCTAGTAATCTACTGCCTGCCTGCGACAAACGAACGAAGAAGTACAGATCCTTGCTTTTTTTTTTTTTTTTTTTTTTATGTTATTGAATGCCGTGACGAGCTAGTCGTTCACCTGATGTTAAGTGACACGGCCGCCCATAACAGTTGCAGTGTCACCCGGAACTTTAAAACAATAGTTTCGCGCGACACTGCACTGCGCACGTCATCCTGAGACATCACCCAGTCTAATAATCAGATTACTAGACTGAGTGATCAGATCATAAAGTCTCATTTGCCCAGTAATTTCACTAGCTACAATGCCCTTCAAACCGGAACACAGTAGTGCTTGCACACTACTGCTTGGCGGCAGAATAACTGGCAAAGCGGTGGTACCTACCTAGACGAACCTTGCAGAAAAGTCCTACCACCTAGTACGCTCAAGAAAAGCGGAACATACTAGCGACAATAGCGTCAAGAAGAGGAAAAATGTTTGGCCACCTTATACGACATGACAGCTTCATGAAAAACATCATAGAAGGAAAGGCAGAAGGGAAGAGAGGAAGAGGCAGACCCAGAAGGGCTTACACAGATCAAATAAAAGAAAAGATAAATGTCATGTCGTACGGGGAAGTAAAAGCATTGGCTGAAAATAGAAGTAGATGGCGATTACTCCACTGACAAGAGCAGGCCTCTTAAATAAGAAGAAAGAAGAAGAGGTACAAACAGTCAATATCCACTGCCTTTATATATAGGCTTGCCTTACAGAGCGCCACTTTGCGTGGGCGCTCGTAACCCTGCATCCATCGGCTCCCAGCGGTTTCACCCAGATCGTCAGTCAACCTAGTGGGGGGCCTATGCGTCTTCCGGTTCGTAATCGCCACTCGAGAACCTTTTTCCCCATCGGTTGTCAGTTCTACGAGCGATGTGGCCTATTTGCATTTCAACTTTGTAATTCTAAGAGCTATATCGGTCACTTTAGTCCTCCTGCGGATCTCCTCGTTCCGGATCTTATCTCGCAGAGAAACACCGAGCATAGCTCTCTCCATAGCTCGTTGCGCGACTTTTGAATTTCGATTACAAATTCATTCGTACACAATACGAAAAAGACTCTTTCCTCTCCTTATATTACATAGGTATGTTTGTCTGTTATACAGGATCTATTATACCACATCCAAGTTAAACGGGTCGTAAAATTTTATCACATCTTGTTTTAGAAGTACTCGACTACTGACCGCAGAAACCGCGTAAGTCAAGTTTTATTAGAATTTATTGTATTTAATTGACACATATTTCGCGTTTATGGACGGCGACTTTGATGTGAAAATTAGCGAGTTTACGATTCGTTTTTGACGTTTATTTATTTAATATTTATTAGGTCGACTTTGATGTTTATGAAGATGCCAATAAATTATAAAAACTGTGATTTTTATTTGTTGCAAATTGAAAGTCTTGGCTCAAACAACTGTGTTATAACATAAATTATAAAAAAATCAAGTCCTACGGACTTAACAAGTAGGTTTATATGTTTAGAATGAAAAAGGCAATATTAAGGGGGCTTTTACAGGCGAGCTCATTACCGCGCGCGCGCTACCAAGCTCGCAGCGTCCGTCGGTTTGACCAAATGTATCTAGTTTCATTTATTGATATGTAAAGAAGAGCATTAATTTAAAATTATAATTTTTTTTGTAGTAGTTTATAAAAATGATGTACTTTATTTTGAAACAATGTTTTGTCGATGTAAAACAAAAATCCGGAGATATTAGAACTTTTTTTGAAGCCTTTTTGATTAAAAATCAAATTTAATTTAATATTTTTTTAGTTGCTTGAAAGGTAAAAATCCAAAATCTGTTTTGACATTATGGAAGTACAGGATGTATTTAGTGGAGTATAATTTAGTTTAGAGACTTACGTTACACAGAATTTGCAAATTAGAGCTCTCAAATCGGGTCTCTGTGTGTTTTTGCCAAAACGAATACCAGGAGAATGATGATTACTAAACAAATAGGTAAATTACTTAAATTTAGCTCAGTCATTATCGAAGAAGATGAAATGGTGGGTATTTTTCATATAACGGCTAAGTATAGACATTAAAGCTATGCATCAAATATTGACGACGAAAACCTTGCAGCTACATGTAGTTTGGTAAAAGCACCCTTAATCAAAATATATAACTATTTATATTTAAATTGAAAGTAATTTTATCCATTTGTTAGGAACTTAACTCTACCGCTATAGCTTTGACAGTTGTTCTGCCGCCAAGCAGTAGTGTGCAAGCACTACTGTGTTCCGGTTTAAAGGGCATTATAGCTAGTGAAATTACTGGGCAAATAAGACTATATGATACGATGATATGTGTGAAGTCTCAGGTTGACGTACGCAGTGCAGTGTCACGCAAAACTATATTAATTTAGAGTTCCGAGTGATACTGCAATCTGTTATGGGCAGCGTAACATCGGGTGAACGACTAGCTCGTCACGTCATTCATTTATTTATTTATTTATTCAAACACCAACATAACAAACATCAATTCAAGCTTGAGTAATTAAATTAATAATACTATAGCTAAGTGTAGGTATAATTAAAGGTGAAGACAGCTTGCCAGCTTTCTATTAGAAAGAATTTTTTGGTGTGAGCGAGTACAAAATTATGGGAAGATAACATAAAATTAATTTCATTGAGATTTACAATAGAAATAGGTCAAAATTATAAGCAAAATTAATACAAAAAGTCTAAAATGTCAATGCAGATTCGGAATGCTTAAACAAATCCATTAACAATCATTTACTATTAACTAGGTGGTAGGACTTTTCTGCAAAGTTCGTCTAGGTAAGTACCACCGCTTTGCCAGTTATTCTGCCGCCAAGCAGTAGTGTGTAAGCACTACTGTGTTCCGGTTTGAAGGGCATTGTAGCTAGTGAAATTACTGGGCAAATGAGACTTTATGATCTGATCACACAGTCTAGTAATCCGATTGCTAGACTGTGTGATGTCTCAGGATGACGTGCGCAGTGCGGTGTCACACGAAAATTTATTATTTTAAAGTTACGAGTGACACTGCGTTGTTATGGGCGGCCGTGTTGCTTAACATCGGGTGAACGACTAGCTCATCACGTCATGCTTTCGCATTAAAAAAAAATTACATAAAAAAATAGGTTCTGCCATTCTCAAATAACACACTCGCCAATAAGCAGCATTTTCATTTATATTTTCCATCACTTTCCCTCAATCTATAAATTAGAGTACCCATCAAAAGTATCAAATTTGGTACAATAAAAATAAAAAAACAATAACTCTCACTCCAATATATCCGTTTTATAGCCATTATAATTATCATAACGGCTATTAAAATAGTTATTAAAAACATATCAATCGTTGTAGTATGGTAAACAGCCACACTCGTTGATTGGCCGATTGTTACCGGTTTCTTTAAACGACGCGATGGTCTAAGTAATAACTTAATTTGATACTTAGGTCGACGACCTTGCGAATCGAATCGTGACGTCATTTGTATTTCATTTAATATTCATTTGATGGTTCTGTATAGTTTGTTTACATATTATTTACTATCCGTTCTTATGAGAGTTTGTGGCTCCCCAGGTTCGAACGCAGCTTGACCTTGCACAATTATTAATAACCTTACTTTATTCTAATTCCTTCCATCCTTCCTTCCAAACGCTAGCCTAGTCAAACATTAAAAAAAAATTAGGTATTTGTTACTACATAAACAGAATAGATTTTTTTTCTGTTTTAAACTTTCACGGTTGTTCACTACGTATATATCACGGTAAAGATCCCGTAAGTAATATTATAAACATAGTTTTTTCTCTTTTATATTCACGTACTAGAAGCACTTTTTTATAATTTATAGGCATTGCATTTGACCACTGTCTCAACTGATGGTAAGTGACGTCGCGACCTACGGTGGTGCATGCTTGCCTAGAAGAGACAGATCACTCTTGACTTGAAGACTCCCAGGTTATTAGCTGGAAACCACGACGACGGCAAGGTATTCCACTCACTGTCCGCACTATAAAGTGAAATGCGAAACGCTTAGTGCATACCGCGTATTTTCTACTTACCTACCTACCCATTTTTGATAAGTAGGTATTCTATGTAGATGCTGGTCGTATAAGCAATCTTTGTACAATATTTCATTCAAATCAGTTCATCTGTTGTGGCTTTAAAGCTACATATACAAACATACAGACTACCAATGTTATGTATCTAAAGATCTTAAAACATACCTACGTGTCCCTAACGTAGGTATGTTTTAAGATCTTTGATTCGACGTGACAAGTCAATCCACACTTTATTGAGTCGTAGAAGTCTGAAGTCACAAGCCACAAGTTTATTTATTGAGTTGTGACCATTTTAGCATTAAAAAAACATGACTGTTTATGCGCACTTCCTAGCTGTACACCTGTAAGAATATGTTGAATGAACAGCGGTCTTTCTTTAGAGCTACAAAATGCAGCATTTTAGGTTTTTTAAAATGTAAATGAAGCGTGACGAGCTAGTCATTCACCTGGTATAACAATAACAGATTGCAGTATCACTCGGAACTCTAAATTAACGTTTCGCGTGACCCGCGCACTGCGCACGTCATCCTCAGACATCACACAGCCTAAAAAAACTTTTCCAGACTGTGAGATTAATTCATAAAGTCACATTTGCCCAGTAATTTCACTAGCTACAATACCCTTCAAACCGAAACCGAAAGTAGTGCTTGCACACTACTGCTTGGCGACAGAATAACTGGCAAAGCGGTGGTACCTACCTCGACGTACTTTGCAGAAAAGTCCTACCACCTAGTAAAAGGAGGGACAAAGGAGTATTATCACAGGGTAAGCGACGCATTAGTGACACGTTTAGTGTTACAGATATCCATAGGCTACGGTGACCTCTTCCCATCGGTAGGGCCGTATGACGTTTGCTACCTATAGCATAAAATAATAGGTACCAGCAAAGACAAAGTAAAATAAAGGCTTCAATTAAAACCAAGTAACTTGTGGATCTCCAAAACCAGACATCTCGGAATCAAGTTTTATACTAACCGCTTAATCACGCCTTTTAAGTTTTTTTGTAACGCCGGTGTTTGTGTCTAAATATTTCATGTACCCATCAGATTCGATGTAGGTAATTGTTTTGAATTAGACAATTAGGTGTCGGTTATGGAGTGAGTAATTGCAAAATTGAAAACCTGTTAGCTTTCTAACACCGTCTTACTATCATATCACGGAACATATTAAGGTGGAACGTTTCACTAGCGCGGCAAATTCAAATTTTCTTGCGTTCTTTTGCCAATAATAGCTTAATTACTAAACGTGACCAATGATATTGTAAGTGATACTTTTAATTGTAATTTATTGATACATTCTATTTATTTGCGCAAAATTAGTTTTAATGTAATCACGTTGAGTAATTAAGCTATTATTGGCAAAAAACCGCAAGAAAATTTGAATTTGCCGCGTCCACCTTAACCAAAAGACGTCCGCTGCTGAACATAGGCCTCCCCCATAAAATGTTAGACTTTTTTTTAATGGCCTGGGCACTGGTCCATATGGCCATGTCAATTTTATACTAATGTCATTGCCATTGTTTTTTTTTAATTTTATATTTCACGTTTTTGTTTTTCACATATCACAACAACATATCAACACAACTTATAAATTTTCTACTGTATTCACTAAATATTTATAGATCACACTAAATAGTTTAGGATTTGCCAATAGATCTTGATGCCGGCGTGGCACTTCTTCCTCAACTTCGAGTGTATTAGAAATTATCCCACGGGTTTGCCATAATCACCACGCTTGGCAGGCGGCTTGGTGATCGCAGATGTAATGTACCGAGGAGAACGCTGCTGCCCACTCCCTGGATATTCCCTTAGCCGGCTCTTAAGGCAACCATGGGAAGAGAATAGTCTCTTCCAAATGGAAAACCATGAAAATTACGACCAGATGAAGAATAACTAGCAAAAAAGTTGTGGAATTAGTGGCCAATGTTCATAATATACTCAGAATTTGCTTGGTTTTTAGGATTCCCGTACCAAAAGGGTAAAACGGACCCTATTACTGAGGCTCCACTGTCTGTCTGTCTGTCTGTATGTATATATGTATATCTGTCTGTCTGTCTGTCCGTCACCAGGCTGTATCTCATGAACCGTGATAGTTAGACAGTTGAAATTTTCACAGATTATGTATATCTGTTGCCGCTATAACAACAAATAGTAAAAAATTGTGTTTTTTTAAAATGTTTTCCATGGGAGTTTGGTCAAGATTGACAATGTGACTCCCGTAATGCCAATTACAGATTTAATCTTATGTATACTATGTTCCTCCATAACGGAACAAATAAAGCCTTATTACGGTCTTGGCCTCTTCTGATGACGGAGACGCCAAAAAACTGTTGCACATGCCTACAAAAAAAAATATAAATATTTAAAGGGACTCCCATACAACAAACGTGTTTTTTTTTGCTCGTTTTTATAGATAATGGTACGGAACCCTTCGTGCGCGAGTCTGACTCGCACTTGGCCGGTTATTATTGTTTAATACGCTTGCTTTTGACCACTAAATTACGTGATGGTAAGTGATAATGCAGTATAGGATGTAAAGCGCTTGCCTTGAAGAGACCTGTTCACTCTGGATTTGAAGTCCAAGAGGACAACAGACGCCGGCAAAGCGACTCTTGGGCTGTTGCAAATCGCTTTTTTTCGCACATGTGGGATGTTAACCTATAAACAAATCCGACTAGGATTTATATTCATTTTCCTGACTCATTTAACTAAACAGCACAAGAATTTCCCCTTTTAATCAACAAAAATACATATTTTTCATAGTAAATTATAATTAAAAATGTAAAATATAAATAAGCGTGAATGCGGACACGCGAAAGAACAATCACGGCGTGCGTGACGCGTAATTATTTTGTCAAAGAAAATAATATTTACTTTTCGTAGTTCGTTTACACTAGAGTACTTACGATTGTTGTGTGAAGAAGGTAGGTATTGTTTTTTAAACGACTAGTGTTTCGAGACTTTATGAAACTTTTTTTTATTGAACTAGGCGCTATTTAGTTCCACTTGCAATTCACTCGTTATGATCTACGCATTTATTACAATGTAGCACTTGTTCTTACTTTGATCCCCAAAAGAATAGTGCTGAATTTCTGGATGAAATGAAATGAAATGAAATGAAATGAAATAATTTATTTGTAAGAATTTTGGGTTACAATATTGCAAAGATGGATCAGCACATAATTCTTCCAACAAAATTCTGCCCATAGGTGCAGGCGTACAAATATTCGTAATTGGATCTAATTTAATTGTGTCAGTATTCAATAATGAGATTAAGAAATTATAGTTATCATTTTTGAACATTGAGTTGTTATTTAAAAAACATAAAATACATTGAACACATTAAATACAAATTAAATACATTGAATTGGTCAAACTAATCTATATCTATAAGTACTAATCGAAGCGTCATTTAAAAAGTCTTTTACAGAATAGTAGCATTTATCCAGTAGGAAGTCAAATATTTTTTTCTTAAATTCATTTATGTCATATACATTGAAAATGTCAGGTAATTTATTAAATACTCTGATTGCCATACAATTTACATTTTGACTATTCAACTGGAGTCTTTGTATAGGAACATATAGCTCATGAACATTTCGACTTCGTTTTATAACTTCATGTTGTCTTTTAAACAAATTTGGGTGCTTTTTTTACAAATAAGCAAATTTCATATATATAGAGTGCAGGTAAAGGCAAAATTTTGAGTCTTTTAAAAAGTGGTTTACAGCTATCTAAGAATCCACATTCCACAGATAAAAATATACATTGTCTTTCTTACCTCGTCATATGAACTTGAATCATGCCAAGTTTCATTTGGATTCATTCAGTAGTTTCAGCGTGCCGCGGCCTAGATACAGATAGATATAACGAAAAAAAAAGTTTTGCCAATCGTAGCGATTATGCTCCAAACTCTTACAAAATATCTTCAATGTACAGAATTGGACCTGCTACAGTTTTATTATTAGTAGGAATGGATTAAGGGCCTTACTTATAAACGTTGCTCAAATTGAATCAGTGTTTAAAATGTTCCGTCTCGTTTTCGGCCGTGACATTTCAAATCAGCCAAAAGTTGACAAAAGGTTTTAAGCAATGACTAACTTTAAACAGCGTTTATAAGTAAGGCCCTAAGAGTTTAATTAAGCAGTTAAGCACACGTCACTCTAATAAGGAGAATTACAGTATAAACGAAAAAAGGTAAAATTTAATTTTGCACTTACCTCTATCTGCCATGCTCCTGACGACAGAGCAGATTACAATAATGAATTCATCCCGTGCATAAATAAATTATCAAGCTCATTTGTCCAGCTGCCCGTTAGGGTTGCCCCGGCATGTTAACGGGTAAAGTTAGGGCTGTCGCGGCAAGTTATACCGTTTTAGTGCTTCATGTCTTTGTTAATTTATTTTGTTGTCTGTTTTGTTGGATTGTTTCATTGTTTTTGGATGGGGATGTTGCGAACATTGTTATGTTCGCAACAACCCCATCCAAAAACGATGACGATTGGAGATGGTATAAAAATTATAGATGATATTTAATATTTATTTAATTGTAGAGTTACATTCCTCATGTCAAATTGTAATAATTAAACAATAATAATAAATGATATTTAATATCTTATACAATAACTAGCTTAATGCCTTCGCCCGCGTAGTTCTTAAAAGAAAAAAGAGTATTATAGTGTAAACAGAGACAATTGAGCCATTATAATCAGAATGACGGAGACTAAAGTAGATCATTTTCACAATAAAGTTAACGCCAACTTCTACAATTGGTCACCTTCGCAACGCTCTCGCTCGCTGTTTAAAAAAAGGGGGCATAAATCGTAAAGCCTGTACTATGGGAACCAGACAACTGATACAATAATTAGATACTTTTTGATTTGTAAATCATCACCCATAAAACGCCACTTTGGACGCTTATTATAGGGGTTGCCATAATCACCACGCTTGGCAGGCAGCTTGGTGATCGCAGAAGATTTTGATGTACCGAGGAGAATGCTGCTGCCCATTCCCTGGACATTCCCTTAGCCGGCTCTTACGGCACCCACGGGAAGAGATAGGGTGGTCCTATTCGCAAACCAAGGCCACAAGGTAATTTTACTTATTAAATACAATTATTAAACGCCAACTCTACAAAGTAAAAGAGAAGGCATCACCCCTACAATTAAACAATCAAATGTACATCCAATTAAGTCAATTAAGCTCCCTTCCATTTTCCAGTTCCGTTAAAGGGGTTATTTATTTTAATAATAGGTACATTAATTTGAACTCCTTCCAAAGTGATCTAATTGTAAAATACAGTAAGTCATCCTACAGTTATTGTAAACACAATTGAATTGTAAATAAAATGGAGGATTTCAATTGAGTCAATGATATTAATTGAAAAGATAGATACGGTACAACCTTAGAGTATAGACTAAACGCATATAGAGAGAGATCATCAAAACGATATTATATTTGTACTGCTCATACGTATCGCTACGTCAGTGGCGATGGAAAGAAACAAACATATAGTAATTAGCTACGCTTGCGATAAGAACCGTACCATTTTTACGACTCGAGTCAATTGTTTTTTCTATACAAATCTGTCAGACTCATTCACGTCAGTGTCCACTTCATATAAAGTGTCCAAAAAAGTGGTACGCTTGACACATAATCAAGTTCTCTCTATGCTTTTAGTCTATACTCTAAGGGCACAACGCGGTTCAATAAAGAATAGTACTGAAAAGAGCAAACATTTCTATTGCTGTCTCACTCCCTCTGCACTTAAGCTTAAAGTGGAAGAGGGAAAGCAATAGTTTCTTGTTTGCCTCAGATTAGTTTCTTTAATGACACGCATTATATTATGACCTCTAAATTGCATCGCAGAGACATCTTTCAGCATACCTGGTTCTGTGCATTTGTAGCGAAGTTGTGGAAAGATACCTATCTCTCTTTAGCACGTTTTAATACCCTATAGCTCTGTCAGGCCTGTCTCACTCTGCGGTTGCGGTGAAGCTACGAGCACATGGGACTAGCCCGGCTCGCATTTTCTCGACACTTTTCTCCTGAGAGACCGTGGCAAGACTATGGTAGTGCCTAAGTGTGTCTCACTCTAACAGCGACGACAAGTTTTCTCGCATGCTAGGCCATCAGGCATCTAGACGGGTCGGTCCGTTACGCGTAACGCGTCAGAAGAGCAGCGATATAGCAATAGAATGAGAGGCAACTATTTAAGGAAGGCTTGTAGCACTCAGTTGCGTCACATTAGTTAGTGACGTCAAAAAATGTTTTTTTTGCTTACACCGCGCCTTAATCCTTGTTCTTTCTGACTATGCTGAATTTTTATTTATTTATTTATTTATTTATATATAGGTACACAAAACAAATAACAATCAACGACTTATTCCAAATAGGTAAATATACAAACAAATCTGTTCTGGATTGTAGCTTAAACTATGTGTACACAGAAAAAATATAAATTACACAATCACTACCGAGACATGCAAATGAAAGTAGACACACATCAGCAAAACCACAAGCTTTGCTGATGGGTACCCAATGACAACGGTATACAAAAATTAAATTTTGAGGAGTTTAGGGAGTGTCACTAAGGGTGAGGTGGATCATTTCGACACAACAATTTTTGTGCGGGCTAGGTGAAATGTTCTTAATACTTGTACTACTAAATTACTACTACCTACCTATTTGTATTCTATTTCCGTCAACTTTTAAGGTTGTCTAGAAGAGATCGCTCTAAGCGATAAGACCGTCCATTGTAATATCTTATCGTGATTTCGTCTCGTCAATTGTATGCTACTTTGGCAGTAAAGTATTCTTCTATTTTGTTTTGTTCTAATGCTACTGTGATATTAGACACACAAATTGACTGACCTGTTAGCTTAGTTGGTAGTAGCTCTGCCTTCTGAACTATAGGTTGTGGGTTCGATTCCCATTAAGTACAAACATTTGTGTGATGATCGATGTTTGTTCTGTGTCTGGGTGTTATATTGTATTTTATGTATGTATTTACAAACAAAAAGTGTCTAAGTATTGTATCAGTTATCTGGTTTCCATAGTACAAGCTATGCTTAGTTTGGGGCTAGATGGCGCTGTGTGAAACGTCCACATTAGTAAATTCTTCAAAAAACTTCCCTACGCCCGTATTAAAAAAATAATAATAAATCTACATCACGGGGCGAACAACAACTATAATTTCACACCGGGGGTGATTAGCTGAGGGGGTGGACGCCCCACCCTCTTATAATTAACCACCGAAATGGGGTCGTATAGAATCTGCTTTTTATAAGGTAGACGCCATTTTTGTATGTTTTTTAGGCAAAGTGTGGCCGCGTGGTTCCAATGTGAGAACCACCCCATCTCTTCCCGTGGGTGCCGTAAGAGCCGGCTAAGGGAATATCCAGAGAATGGGCAACAGCATTTTCCTCGGTACATTAAAATCTTCTGTGATCACCAAGCCGCCTGCCAAGTGTGGTGATTATGGTAAACCCGTATGATAAGCGTCCAAAGTGGCGTTTTATGGGGGAGGCCTACGTTCAACAGTGGAACTCCTAATTTTTAAAGATCCATACTTAGAATATGATAGCGAGAGCGACGAGAGAGGAAAGCGATGGTGGGCGAGGGGTAGCATGTGCGCTTCGCAATCTTACGGCACCGGGTTCGATCCTCAGCCCTGCACCAATGACTTATCTAGTAAGTTATGTGCAGTTTGCGATGCCATCGGTCCGTGCCTCGGAGAGCTCGTTAAGCCGTCGGTCCCGGTTGCCATAAGAACATCTATGGCAATCGTTACGGGTAGTCAGACGCCTGATAGAATCTGACGCCTGATCTAACCATCCCTGTTACTGGTTCCGTATGGGTTGCGAGGTCAGATGGCAGTCGCTCGTGTAATTCTGGTAGCTCGCCGCTACATGTGGGAGCTGACCCCAATAACTATATACATATAATAAATGATCTGTAAATGGTGTACTCATTTTATGCTAATGAACGCAATTGTATCCTGTTTACGCTTATTACGTCTTTACGCTTAACATCAAGCGAACGACCAGCTCGTCACGTAATAAATTAACATGAAAAAAGAGATTTCTACGTAAGTTAATCCGTAAATCACTGTAATCTAATTAAAAGATCTAGACGGCTACCATGCAAAATAAGTCTAGGTACTTGCAACGATCAACGGAACTATAAACCTCTCAGCCCTTCCTGTGCTAACTAACACGCGTTATCAGAGGATTTAACACTTTAACTGCAATAAAATAGATTCTAAATCTGGAAAACGGTGTTTCGTGACTTACGGTTTCTTTGTTTGTTAGGAGATATTAGGCTGGGGTTGCACTGTTGTAGGTTGCAATCCGTACAGTAAAGAACATTACTTAGGCCTCGCTCTCCTATTAAATGCTATATGCGGCGTCCGACTTCAGCGTTTTCGTTCCGATCAACGCCTGAACGCCAGGCACAGCGTCAGCGGTCAATACATCTCATAGCGAACGACGACGTCCCGTTCACAAAAGTAGTCGACAAACAGTGCTGATGTGTAGTCGTGTGATATAAAATGGATATAAAATCGACACTTTTGGCGGCGCTTGTGTTACTTTGTATAAAGCATTATACCATTTGACTGATTCAACCAATAATACGTCATTTCTTTAAAAAATCTCTACATTTTGTACTGACGCCGAATACGACATTCACGCTGCAATGCTTCGAAATACCTAGAGACGCAGCGCAAAGCGTCTGAACGCCAACGTCACCATGTGAAAGAGACCACAACAGTACATTTTTATAGTAAGCATCGTGACGCGGCGTTTGGCGTGACGCTGTACGCGGTCGACAGCATTTATAGGAGACTATAGCCTAACTAAAAAAACCTTTACGTGCCCTCAAGCCCGGAATACACATGCTACGTAGTAACACATAATAAGCATGCTATTTTTAAGCAGATGCTACTTAGTAGCACACAATTAGCACGTGTATACTGGGTGTAATTGAATTCATCAGCATCCTTTGAAACTGGATACTTACTCCTGACACCAGTCATTGTGTGGACCAAAATATATTAAATCAAACGCGTTGATTTGGTATTGATAAACAAACTCCAAAAAATGTGATAACTGACTTAATCAACTGCTACAGTACAAAGTTTAATTAAAATAAATAAGCACTGTTTTTAATTAATGGATATAATTATGGTAAAAAAAAGTTTTTGACAGTATCAAAATCATTCGTGTCAACTACGTTAGACGCAGCGGCCATCTTTGCAATTTTCAGTAAAAAATATTTTCATTTACACTTTTTACCCTTTAATTGTCATCAATAAATGATGTACTATCATCATGCACTCAATTTATGCTAATAAATTACATCCTTTAGGTATATACGAAAAGAGCACGCAAATGTACATGCTCAGAGAGCATGCTACCTTATACCAAACGAGCGTGCTTTTTAGTAGCATGTGTATATTCCAGGCTTTATTATTCATATCTATATAATTTAAAATTATGATCCCAAAGATTTTTCAGCCACTTGGGAATCCGGCCATAGTTTAGTTGGTAAAAACGTCTAACCCGTGATTTGGAAGACGGGTGGTTGCAAATGATTTAAGAACTATAATTTTAACTGTGTTTAGTTTACATTAGGAAATCCATTTAAAAAACGCTGATTGTTGACGGCTCACTTACCATTTAAAAAACCGTCCAAGTGCGAGCCGGGCTCGCGCACGAAGGGTACCATTCTCCATAAAAAACGTCACGTCAAAAAAATCACGTTTGTTGTATGGGAGCCCCTTAAATATTTATTTTATTCTGGTTTTTTTTTAGTATTTGTTGTTATATCGGCAACAGAAATACATCATCAGTGAAAATTTCTACTGTCTAACTATCACGGTTTATGAGATACAGCCTGGTGACAGACGGACAGACAGACAGCGGAGCCTTAGTTAGCCTAAAAATTTCTACATAATAAAATAGTCGCAGATTTATTATTATAGTTCTGTCATTCTTTAATCGAATTTAGCAACTGCTGTCATTGTGTCCTCACCCTTACAAGAAAATTATTCTATTTAAATTTTAGAACTGCGAAGAAATTGCAGGAAAACCATTCTAAATTGTAACAATTTCGTTCGCAATCAATTCTGACTTTTATCGCTATAAGAATAGAACAGGAAATAGCATTCACACAAATCTTTTTGGTGTTTGAAAAATGTGGAACGAATTGCCTTCTTTCACAAACGGTTTAACACCCTATTCTGTTAGGGATAAAGTCTATTTTTAGCTGTTGATGTGTTTGTATCGTTTCACGGCCGTTTATCACCAGATAAAATGGCCAGTAACTTTTTTATTCGTGTTTTTAATTAAACAATGTTGCCGCCAAAACGTTTGCCAGAGAATTTTTCCGTAACGAGGCAGTGGCTTTCTGGCGGGAAATATATTATCGTTCTTGTACTTTTTAAAAGGAAATGGTCGTTTTGGCACGTTTAGCAAAATGCCAGTATTTTTGAGAACTAATGACGCCTTTTAGGCACGACAGTACCTACTTTTTAGGGTTCTGTACTCAAAGGGTGAAACAGACCCTATTTCTAAGGCTCTGCTGTCAGCCCGTCTGTCACCAGGCTGTATCTCATGAACCGTGATAGTTAGACAGTTGAAATTTTCACAGATGATGTATTTCTGTTGCCGCTATAACAACAAATACTGAAAAACAGAATAAAATAAATATTTAAGAAAACTCCCATAGAACAAACGTGATTTTTTTGTCGTTCACCAGTGGTATCACGGGTGGCGAGAGAATAGAAAATGTTTATTAAATTTAATAATAATAAACATAATTACTCACTAATTAAAATCTTTTACACGTCTTCTCTTCAAAATGTATTCCGTTTAAAACTTTTTTAGTTCGTAGAAAATTTAATTTATGTTTTTCTCTTGTCCCCAGGTCCTAGAAGTAGACGGATGAAGAAGAAGGAAACGCAAGAAGAGAAGAGACCTAGAACGGCGTTCAGCACTGCGCAGCTCGCTAGACTAAAGGTGAATGTTAATACTTTTTCATCAGACTTCAAAAAGAGGAAGTTTTTTTTTTTCTTATATTTTGGCTTCACAGATAGTGTATTTAGCCAGTGTCAAGTATTGTAGTTTTTCATCGTATTATGAAATATTTCATGTAAAGTCAAATCTTAGTCACAGTCAGTCAGGGTAGTCATAGTCCAGTCTAAGTCATGTCCTAGTAAAGTAGTGGCAACTTTACTAGAGGCTTCTGTGGAATTTTGGAAGCAACACGAAAAACCACGTTTCACTACATTATATCACTTGCCAACACTTATACTCGTAATTCAGCACTTAATGCGTAAAATGCCACTAATTTTAAACATTAATACTGGAAAAAGCATAAGTTTTGTGAAATAATACCTACAATGCAACGACGTGAACTTTTTCACGTTCCCGCCAAAACTCCAAAGAGGAAGTTCTTGAGAACTTCCTCTTGTTTGTTGTTTTTTATGATTCACATAGCGCTCATAGCGAAGCACGACTAGCTGTTTCTAACCGATCGGTAAAGTTAAGCAATGTTCGCTGCGGTCACTACGCTGATGGGTGACCGCTACAGCAAAAAGTGGTGTTTACAACTGAGCGCTACCGTGCTTCGGAGGGCACGTTAAGCCGTCGGTCCCGACTGTTGTAAGACAATAGTCGTTAAGCCAAGTCAGAAGCCTTTGTGCGGCCTAAAAATTCTGACGCCAGGGCTGACCACTTGCCTACACGAGAAGAAGATGTTTCACATCTTCAGCTGGAACACATCCACTGCTGAACATAGGCCTCCTCCATAAAACGCCACATTAGACGCTTATCACAGGGGAGGGTTTGCCATAACTACCACGTTTGGCAGGCGACTTGGTGATCACAGAAGATTTTAATGCTACCGAGGAAAAGATGCTGCCCATTCCCTGGATACTTATTTATTATGATTGCTAGCTCATGAACTCCGTCATTTATTAACTGGTTTGGAATAGCACTGATGAACAACGAGGGTTTCTTCTTCGCCTCTACTACCACGTCTAAAGGCAGACGATATTTTTTTTGTCTCTTTCTAACAAGGTCCCCTCTCTGTCCTGTGTTTTACTAGATGGTAGGACTTTTCTGCAAAGTTCGTCTTGGAAGGTACCACCGCTTTGCTAGTTATTCTGCCGCCAAGCAGTAGTGTGCAAGCATTACTGTGTGCCGGTTTGAAGGGCATTGTAGCTAGTGAAATTACTGGGCAAATGAGGTTTTATGATCTAATCACACAATCTAGTAACTTTATTACTATACTGTGTGAAGTCTCAGGATGACGTGCGCAGTGCAGTGTCACGCAAAACTATATTAATTTAGAGTTCCGAGTGATACTGCAATCTGATAATAGGCAGCCTTGACGCTTAATATCAGGCGAACGACTAGCTCGTCACGTTATTCATTTACATTAAAAAAATCTGTCCATCATAAACTGATCCCTGCGATCACATCCATGACAAAAGTTATTTTCTCTCTTTCTAACAAAGTCCTCTCTCTATCCAGCACGAGTTCGCGGAGAACCGTTACCTGACGGAGCGGCGGCGGCAGGCGCTAGCAGCGGAGCTCGGCCTGGCGGAGGCACAGATCAAGATCTGGTTCCAGAACAAGCGAGCTAAGATCAAGAAGGCGTCGGGTCAGAGGAACCCGCTTGCATTGCAACTGATGGCTCAAGGGTTGTACAATCATAGCACTGTCACTGAGAGCGATGAGGAAGAGGAAATCAATGTCACGTAGAAATGTCAAAGTCAAAATGTCAAATATGTATTAAATTCTTAATGTATAGACTAAAGCATAGAGAGAACTTGATTATGTGTCAAGCGTACCACTTTTTTGGACACTTTATATGATGTGGACACTTTGATGTGAATGAGTCTGACAGATTTGTATAGAAAAAAACATTTGACTCGAGTTGAAAAAAATGGTACGGTGCTCATCGCAAGCGTACCTAATTACTATGCTTGTTTCTTTCCTTCGCTACTGACGTAGCGATACGTGTGAGCAGTACAAATATAATATCGTTTTGATGGTTTCTCTATGCTCTAGTCTATACTCTAAGATTAAATTGCTATCGAAAATATCGAAAGAGAGTCTATTTCCGAACGCGATGAGGTTAATGTCGTGTTGTAGGTTAAAAGAATTTTATTTAAAAAATTTATTTGTCAGATTTTCCATCCTACTCACTAACAAACAAATGTTAAAATTAATGCCGTCAGGTGTAATTGTCAAATCTTGCGATGTATGTTTCCTATGGAATTGGTTTAGGCCCAATTCTTATACATTTTTGGCCATTGTTCTTTTCGTGTAATTTAAACTATGGGTTAAAATAAGCTAAATAAAAGGCTAAGCTAGGTTTAGAAGATGATAGTTCCTGGTATTTAAGTAGATTAATATAGTTTCTAATGTAATTTATTTATTTTATGTATTTACCTGTAAATTAATGAAGAGGCACATAGAATATTATAAATAATATGTATAATAATAAAAAAAGATAGAGGTGCGTGTCATACTAATTAAAAAAGTGAGGATCACTTACTTCAAGATACTTTTTTTAATATAATTTTTAATTTATAAGTTATTTAGTTATTTTCTATAGATGACAAATGGAAATGTTTTGAATTTGGATTACATTAAGTATCAACTTATCAATCTAAAAATTTATTGAAAAAAAACCGGCCAAGTGCGAGTCAGACTCACGCACGAAGGGTTCCGTCTATAAAAACAAGCAAAACAATCACGTTCGTTGTATGGGAGCCCCCTTAAATATTTATTTTATTCTGTTTTTTAGTATTTGTTGTTATAAAGACAACAAAAATACATCATCTGTGAAAATTTCAACTAACTATCACGGTTCATGAGATACAGCCTTGTGACAGACAGACAGACAGGCAGACAGCGGAGCCTTAGAGTAGTAATAGGGTCCGTTTATCCTTTGGTTACGGATCCCTAAAAAATGTCACCAGTATGATCGCACCTTATACTAAACCCTTTTTGAAATAATTTTGATAACTAGACAGGTAAGTAAACGAAAACGGTAAACATTTTGTGATGCGATATGATAACCAAATAGCGTTTTAGGTATTAATGTTAAAACAATAAGTTAAAATTAAAGTAATCAAGGTTTTAATTTTAATATTTTAAAGTTTCGAAGTAGCTTTTGGTTTGATAGAACCTTGTGTATATTTTAATAAATTAAATTAAATTTTAAATAGTAATGAAAAATATTTTTTTCAATACTTACCTGATTGTCAAATACATTTTTTTATTATTTTTTTTAGATTTTTGTAAAATTATTGTTTTGTCACTTGTTTTTTTTCTAACTACGTTTGTAAAATTTTAGTCAATTTTCTTCCAATTATTTTTGTTTTTCTTTAGTTGATTTTGTAAATATTTAAATTCTTATTTTTATTAATTATGATGATTGTGCTATTCTTAGTTGGTAAAAACAAATAAATTATATTACGTTTATCAATTTATTTATTGGTTTTATTTATGAACTTGTAGAAAATAAACTTATAAAATTAATAAATTATAAAATTAAAATTTATAAAATTATGTATAGGTAAAAAACCAACAACTAAGCTAAAAAATACCTAAATCTTATTAGTTATCTTTGTCTAAATAAAAAACCCAGTGTAAGCTCAACCCATGAGTAAGCTCAAAGTCGCGCAACGAGCTATGAAAAGAGCTATGCTCGGAGTTTCCTTGCGAGATAAGATCCGAAATGAGAAGATCTGCAGGAGAACTAAAGTCACCGATATAGCTTTTAGAATTAGCAAGTTGTAGTGGCAGTGGGCAGGCAACATCGTTCGTAGAACGGACAACCGATGGGGAACAAAGGTTCTCGAGTGGCGACCACGAACCGGAAGATGCCGCGTAGGCCCCCCACTAGGTGGACCGACGACCTAATCAGAGTCTCAGGGAGCCGATGGATGCAGGAGGCAAGCACCGCTCTTTGAGGGAGGCCTATGTTCAGCTCAGCAGTGGATGTCTTCAGGCTGACGATGATGATGATGATGATGTTGATGATGATACTTATGTCAGCGATTTGAAAAGACCATGGCACTATTAGATAACATTACATGGCACTACGAACAGCCAATAGCGCTCGACACATAAAAGGAATAAGTCCGGTAAACAATTTTTTTTATGTAACTGAATGACGTTACTAGCTAGTCGTTCGCCTGGTGTTAAGCGACACGGCCGCTCATAACAGATTGCAGTGTCACTTGGAACTCTAAATTAAAGTTTTACGTGACACTGCGCACTGCGCACGTCATCTTGAGACATCACACAGTCTAGAAAAGTTTTCTAGACTGTGAGATCAGTTCATTCAGTCTCATTTGCCTAGTAACTTCACTAGCTACAATGCCCTTCAAACCGAAACACAGTAGTGCTTGCACACTACTGCTTGGCGGCAGAACAACTGGCAAAGCGGTGGTACCTACTTCGACGAACTTTGCAGAAAAGTCCTACCACCTAGTATTAGCAGCAGAGATCAAATATGTCGCAAATTAGAAAAAGACCTGGTGCAACTTAGGTATCATCCCAAACGGCGAATGGTGCGTTTGTGGCGTTCACCCCGTCGTCCCCGCCCAAGACACGTGTTGAGCGACCCGGATGATCCTATAGCAGCCATTGTGTCGGCTGCGCTAGGATCACCGGACCAGTCTAGCCCTTCTGGCTCAGGTACCGCTTTCGGCACTGGAATAGGATACCAGCGTAACACAATCAGACACCGACCCCGCCGGCGAGGTCGACGTACACCCCGTAGGTTAGCTAGAACGGTCGCGACTTTCCATAGGGTCCACTCTTCCAGTGGACGTAGCCTTCTCGATCCTCTTATCCCGGCAACGGCACAAGCCGAGGCTCGCCCTTGAGCTAGTTGCCTCCCACTTTTGACAGCTGGGCGCCAAGCACCTGCCCTTCCGTCCGGTGACGCTGTAAAGATCGGTAGAGACCAACAGCATTAGCCCGTTCAAAAAAAGGTGCGTTTGTGGCTGCGATGATAAAGTATACGAAAGAAATTGGTAGAAATTGTTGCTGTACAACAATAATTCATTACAATGTTCTGAGGTTTGATTTTCATAGAGACTGTGCAGTGTGTATCCATAGTATATTTGATTTAAGCATTTGGCCAGTAATTTCACTAGCTACAATGCCCTTCAAACCGGAACATGTAACATCCCTAGTCCTAACAAGCCTAAACCTACCTATAAATTGTATTAAATCCTAAATCAGATTTATTAAAGTGGCCATCTACGGTGATCGTCTAGTTTCTACGTTGTGTTGTGATCGTCTAGAAATTGTTACCCATAATATTTGCCTACGTTGTGTTCTATATTAGAGATTAATAAAAGACAAGATAAAACTCAAATTATTTATTGTGAAAAGTTACTTCAAACGTTTCATGGTTTTAGAGTTTACTTTCTCTGAATAATTATGTTAATTATTAAAATACCCTTATTGAATTCAACTACTTAGAGCGACTAATATGAAGTTAGAATTATTTGACCGTTAATGATTAACTTTGAGTTTTAAAAAACAATACGGAACTTCGATTACGCCTGATAGAGAAGAAGCCCCAAGAAACTCTACAGGGATTATCTTTTCTTTCTTTCTCTTTTATCATTGTTGGTTTTACAATACTTGATAATTCAATTATTAGTCAAGATACAATATCATAATATTTTGGAAGACCGTAAATTACTACCAAAGATCTACTACATACAATTTGCACAGTGAACAAATACTATCGATTTAAAAGTTATACATGACCTTTTAAATGAATTTTGGAGAATGACAAACCGGCACGTCGAGATGACTATTATCCTACAATGTAGCGCTCGTAGATTATGTAAAGATACAAATCGCGGTGTCAACCTGCTGCACCTCCTCTCAGTAGCTCGAACAATATGAAATTGGAAATAAAAACGTTGAGTAGAATGCTCGGGATATTTATTCAGAGTAATTACCTAACGGAAATAAGTTCTATTCCTGATGGTTTACGATAACTACATATAATTTATTATAATTTGATTAATATATATATCATAGATAATAATGATTAAAGGATGTGACGGGAATGGGAGGATCGAAGAGGTTACGCAATATAAATCACATTCACTCTATCAAAATCTCTCTCATACTCAACTACCCCTTTAGGCATGCCTTTCCCCAAAAGAGAAACTCAACTTAACTATTTATCATTAACTCGACTGGTGTTTGATTGTAGTGTCGTAGGGAATAGGTAAAGAAATGATACACATAGGCGTTGCATAACATTCCTGAACCCATTCATTGTAGAGTGTGCGTAAAGGTATTTCCTGCGTGTTTAGTAAAAGTGCTTGCAGAGGTGATAATCATGAACCATCGAAACTTCGTTGGAGCCACGAAAAGCTAGGGTTGTGAGGCCTAACAAAAGTAACTCCTTCGAACGCCATCAATCGCTCACGAATATACCTTCAGAGTATAATGGTGTAATATCGAGCTATCGATAAATCATGAATTAAGTTTATTAATGAGTAAAAGAGTTTGTTGTGAGTTTATTCAATTTACCCGCAAAATTACATTTATATTCCAGTTCTTAATTATATGAATAGAGGGTTGCCGTCGAACTAAAATACAAATATAATCTGCATCCGAACTTGTTATAAATTATCGCGCCTTTTAAATCTAAGCACTGAAATCCACGTATAGGCACAGAATGCATAATCGTACTGCGTATTCTAAGAACATTTACTGACTGGCTCTCAATGTTATTTCGCATCGGGTTCAAAAGTATTGTAGAGGATTTGGTTTCGAGAAATACATAGTAATAAAATAATAACATAATATTATGAATATAAAACAGATTGACAAAGAGATTAATAACTGATATCTACTTATGACAGTTAATATCTGATCATTGTTTAAACTATGCCGCATACATTTCTGCATTCATTATCTCGTACGTTACTGTGGGGAACGACACATTTTAGTTAATTAGATAACGCGAATTATTCCGCCAGCATCTCCGAAATCCCTGTATAAAATATATAATTAAAACATACCAACTCCTTCGCGTAAATTTTCACCTCACACTCACATTTTCTTAAGAGACCTACTTTTTATTGATAATTTAATCATTTATAATTTTAAGTTAGAGTACCAACCACCTTCAAGCGCGGCCTATCCCCAACTATCACTGCTCCCGCGCAGCCTCCCTCTCGTCCTTTGTCTTTGCTTTGGTTACGGGAGTACATTTCCTATCCTACTCTAACCCATAGCCTAGTCGTATCTTCCTGCTCTAATGTTTCGAGAACATTCGGACTCCTATCTTGGATATTTGGCTGTAGTACTTAAATGATTATTTATATTAACTTATGGTTTCGTGGAAGTTAAAGCTATGTTTAAATTAAGACAATATTTTATGAACTTTATGAGGCTGGACATCTATAAAACAAGCTTTAAAATATATACTATTCTGGAGTACCTTATTTAAGGAATTCATCGTGTTAAATTTAGTTGATCGATTTTGATTCGTTACAAACACAGTAGTGCTTGCACACTACTGCTTGGCGGCAGAATAACTGGCAAAGCGGTGGTAACTACCTAGACGAACTTTGCACGAAAGTCCTACCCCCTAGTGAAATAGTTCCAAGTTGATATCCACGCCGTTTCTCATTTGCGTCAGTTATTACAATCCAGGACAAAGCTAAGTTCCCAGTAATGCTGAATCATAAATTGTATAACTGATTTACTGACTACACTGTAGTGGTTAGCCGCGGTCGTTAGGAGTTCATTAATTATATCTTAATGCCTTGAAATAATTAGAGATATTTTAATTGTTTTATTAGATGCCGAGTCGTTGAGGATGACAAATATATGCTTGGTCCTTCTCGAATAGTGTGGCTGTATTAGAAAGAGAGAGAGAGAGAGTAAACCCCCGTCTCTAAATGATTTATATATTGTCTACATATAAAAATAAATATGCGTGATGTTTCCCTATTTTGTGTTTTCGGGATATCTTCGTAGTTTCCTATAGCCACCTAAAGGGACTATTTTTTTGCGCATAATCTTAGATAAATAATAATAATATAATATCTATATATATATCTAGATTATAATATCTACTCAAATGATTGACTCCAAAAACAAAAATTTGGTGAAGGTTTACAGGGTGAAAAACATTAATTTTTTTATATATAACCTTATCTACATGGTGTGTCAGGACGACGTGACGTGCGCAGTGCAGTGTCACGCGAAACTTTATTTAAAATTCCGAGTGTAGGTACTGCAAATGTTCTGGGTAGCCGTGACGCCTAATATCAGGTGAACTAAAGCATAGAGAGGTCATCAAAACGATATTATACTTGTACTGCTCACACGTATCGCTACGTCAGTGGCGAAGGAAAGAAACAAACATATTCTAGTAGTTAGCTAAGCTTGCGAAATGTCACCGTACCATTTTTTCGACTCGAGTCAACTGTTTTTTCTATACAAATCTGTCAGACTCATTCACATCAAAGTGTCCACATCACATAAAAAGTGTCAAAAAAGTGGTACGCTTGACACATAATCAAGTTCTCTCTAGCTATTTTTTTTTTTTTTTTTTTTTTTTTTTTTTTATATTGAAAGTTTACAAAACTGGGAATAAGCTACATATGGTACTTAAAAAAAACTAACCTTAACTACTAAAATCATGCGGTGAATATATTCCCTTCTAGATGTAAAGCTTTAGTCTATACTCTAAGGATGAAACACTCGTAACGTCATAAATGACGTATCAATTGCTTCGCCTGTTAGCTCAGTTGGTAGTAGCTCTGCCCTCTGGACTATGGTTGTGGGTTCGATTCCCATCCAAGACAAACATTTGTGTGATGAACATCAATGTTTGGTCTGCGTCTGGGTATTATATTGTATTCACGGATAACCTCCAAACTCTTCATGAGGATTATCTGTGATTGTATTCTATGTATGTATTTACAGTAAGAAAAAGTATCTAAGTATTGTATCAGTTATCTGGTTCCCATAGTACAAGCTTTGCTTAGTTTGGGGCTAGATGGCGCTGTGTGAAATGTTTACACATTTATTTAACTATTTTGCTTATAACGTAAGTAAATAAATTTATTTTCATAAAAAAGACAACAGCATGGAGCGTTTAGTAAAATATCTTTCAGAATACCTACTATTATTATTGATGCTCTGAGCCCTACTTCAAAGTATGCCCTTCGCAACCAGTCTAAAAATACATCAGAAAGGGCACGTCCAAGGAACCATTAGCAGGAATTGGTTTAGCTAACTAATTGGTGTAGTAAGTATGCTGAGATTTATTGCAGCACTAATTAGCTGCCAATTATATGTGTCATATATCACATGACAGATGGCCACAGGAGGTGCAAGCGGTAAGGTAGTCCAGAAGATTTTTATATTCATTTTTTTTAAAAGGGTCAGGAATCACAACATTCGAGAACATACTGTGTCATCCACCAACCCGCACTTATCCAGCGTGGTGGATTACGGCCAAAGTACAGACAGACAGACAAAAATTAAAAAAGTTATAGTTTTGGCTTCAGCATTAATAATAGGAAAAAAAAACAAAATATCTTCAATGTACAGAATTTGACCTGTTACAGTTTAATTATAAGTATAGATTAAAAGACTTTAAAAGTTAACAAAATTAATGCAAAGTCAGAGATCCTCAACGTTTGAACCCGCGGCGGCTGATGCTGCCCTTGCATAACCATCCACGTGGTGCACCAAGATCTGCTAGCCTCCAGTGCCCCCATGTGGGGGCTGTGCTGGTCGGAGTGGGTGCGACAATATATTGGGCGATGTGTTTACATTTCAACGCTGTTCCTAATATAAGAACAAATTGAAAGTGACGACATAATGTGTTCAGAATTAATACAACAAAAAACTTTGTAAATCATATTTATGTGCGCTAATGACAGATGCTGTCAGTTGAACGCGTTATAAATATACACGTCTAGTAATAAAATGTTTACGGGTTTGGTTTTTTTTTTACATCTAGCATTTCACCAGGCGAGAGTTTCACCTTATTTTCCATACAGAAAGCGCCAACGTTTTTCCATACCTTTAATTTTATCCAAATTCATTGATTTTTTATATGTGTTTACGGTATACACAGATCCTATAAAAAGTAGTTTTATTATAGGATCTGTGGTATACCTACAGTTATACTAGGTAGTAGAACTTTTCTGGATAGTAGGCACTAAAAAAAAAAAAAAAAAACAAATATGTGTGGACATTTCACACAGCGCCGTCTAGCCAGGCGCGGATACAGAAACTTAAGGGGGGGGCACCAATCATTATAGTAGGGGAGACCAGGAAGGGATCCGTGTCCCCTGCGCCCCCCCCCCCCTGTATCTGCACCTGCATCTAGCCCCAAACTAAACATAGCTTGTAGGTACTATCGGAATACAATAGGGAGGTGTAAGTACGTTTTTCTTATAAATGTAGCGGATATATTAGTTGGAAAGCTGAAGGATCGACCAGGATTTGCACCATCATGCGTTGTATGGAAAGACGGTGCTACCACAGAGTCGCACTCGCTATAAGTAGGTATTCTCAAACAACCAACACACAAGCATCGACTAGTGAATCCATAAGTCATACTTGTTGACACGGCGCAGTTGATGTCGATACACGGGTAAGTAAATCCATCAATGCTGACACATTCGTCTTGCGAGTGCGCTATTTACAGAACACAGATGATGTAGCGAATGAACTGTTGAATGAACTAGGAAATTGATAGAAAGAGTGAACGATTGTTTAACAGTTAGGCGTAGCGTTTTTTGAGATTACAATATAATACAATACAATACTTTATTGACACCAATAAATAAAAATGCACATAAAAATTTACATAAGAATGGTAGAACAACGGGCGGCCTTATCGCTTTAAGCGATTTCTTCCAGGCTACCTTTGGATGGACAGGAATTAAAGAAACAAAAATTACGGTTGGTATTATTACAGTTACATGAGGGTTTGCCATAATCACCACGCTTGGCATGTGGCTCCGTGATCGCAGAAGATTTAAATGTACCGAGGAGAATGCTGCTGCCCATTCCCTGGATATTCCCTTAGCCGGCTCTCACGGCACCCACGGGAAGAGATGGAGTGGTCCTATTCGCGCAAGGAAAGGACCACCCGGCCGCAATTTAATAAAATCGTCAGTATTTGTTTCAGGAGTCTATACAACGCCAAAATGGTTAAAACGGCTTAGCATGAGGCTGTGTCCTGTCAACAATATTGCAACAGTGACTTTGAAATTAATATATGGTAAAGTTCAGGACTAATGCTACTGCAAATGTATAGTGAAACCACGAATTAATAAACTTTTCTCGATAAAAAAAAATTACAAACCGTACAAATAAACAGCGATTACTCAATGAATACTTTAAATAAGATCATGAAACTTTGTGTAGTAGTTGAACTAAATATAATGGAGGGCTTATGTATAGCGGATTTTTAAAATACCCATTATATTCAGTGTAATAATAAATTACCTAAACTATTGCGCGTTGGAACCATTCTAACTTAGACCGCCCCTGCCGCTCTTCCCCCCGACTCATCCCCGCTTTGTCCTAGTACCTACTATAAATTTATTCTGTGGCTTTGGCTTGGCCTAGCATAAGCCCTTAAGTAAAAACAAACATCTCTTACTTATATTAAAAGATGCAACCAGCTTACTATGTTGCATTCGCAAACCAACTAAAATTCTAATAAGTATTCTACCACGAAACGAAGCACGAAGTATGCTCTACATACGTATAACGTATGCATGTGGAGCATACTGCATTACGACGGACCACACACGTAGCTCGCCGCGTGCGCCTGCGCAACGTTAGCTTAGTACGGACACTACTTTCAATTTCATTATTACCATTGAAATCGCGTGGCGGTTTTAATATCTATGGCGCCCGTGGCGACGCTATTTTTTTTGGCGGGAACTCGGGCCGCCCCGTTCGGCACTTTGGGAATAATCGTTCCTGTGCCTCTGTAGGGTTAGCACGGCCGGTAGACAAAACTGTCTTTCCCCAGTTTTACTCCAAGCAAGTATGAAGAAAGTGACGTAAAACGGGGAAAGACAATTTTGTCTACTGTCTATGCTAACCCAGCTGGTGTTTGTTTTTAAAGCATAAACTCCATGTTTCCGGTTACAGGAAAGAACAACGCATCCGCATCCGCATCGTTTTATGTCCAATATAATAGTAACATAATTAGCCAGGAGCGTGCAAAGTTGTCCCAGTCAAATAAATCTATGTTGTTAAGCGAAATATTTATTTCTTCGAAATTAAAAGCGACAGCATACTATTTTTTTGTTTTATTTATATAAAAGATATACATTCGCATCCAATGACATAAAAATATCGACACAGACAATACAAAAATTAGCCAGAACGATTTTTTTTAAAACATCAAATATTACGGCCGAAGAAAGAAAAAATGTTATCTGACTTTAAACGTTTTTTTTTTCTTTTAAAATTGCATGGGTGGTGGCTATTTTCGGGTTGCTAGGCGTAGGAAATATATTTCTACTACGACGTACACCTCAATTTAGCAGAAAAAAAGCACCATTTTTAAATTTTTGCCGATATAAAATTATGAACAATTCTACGCAACCACAGTTGCGAGGGGTATTCTAAATGGGTGCATCTTTGCAACCGTGGTTGCTACGGCAATTTGGGCACTTGCGACCTAGCCGAATTGCCATTTAGATGGTCGCTTTTCGCCGCGCGGCTAAAATCGTGTGGCTTTAGTCATCAGTGTAAAGGAAGAGAAAAGCCTAGGAGAAAGGTCCCCTACCTTTCTCTTTCTCTCTTCCCTTTTAGTGACTTTAATATAAGAGTTCCCTGTTTTATCATCACATCCATACTATTCTAGCGCCTCCACACCGCTGTAATCGCCCAGGAGCAATAAACGGCGAGTATTAATAATAATAATAAGGTCCAGGTTGCCTACTAACTGGCATATAAACTGTGGCCACTGACGATCTGAACTTGAGCACTGATTCTTGATTATACTGTGGCTAACTCTCGCCTTTAGACGGGGTAAAGCTGCTCTCTACCGAGCTTTACAGGTAATTTGCAGAAGGCGAGCGCATAATAAAGGCATCTGTTGAAAGAAATCACTATACTTAAATTATTATACTTATTAGTATAGCTACGTCGCAAAGTACCTAGCGGCAATAATACTAAAATTACTAAGTTCTTAAAGTACTGAGTAGTAAGTTGTACTAAGCATTTAGTAATTAGGTATTTACACAATGGTGTCGATTCGGTGGTTTTAGAGATCTTTTATTTTAGCCCACTTTAAAATTTTAGTTTAGTCGCCAAGCGTCACAAAAGCTATTCGGTATTACGTTGAACTTAATTTAGAACTGCTTAGCCGTGCAACTAAATGAAGTGATGCCACTCGCGCCTCTAGTGTCGAGTAGCTGTACTAGGTGATAGAAAATCTGCAGATAAAGCAACTATTTATTTTAAATACGTTATTTATTTAAAGTAGGTACGTACCTACCTACCTAATGATCGTAAAAAGTGATCAATAAATATGACGTATGACGTTTTGTTGTATTGAGTTGAGTTATAGTAAAGGCGTAAAAAACTAACCCGGCCCCCCACGGGATGGACCGCGACGGTCTGGTGAAAATCACGGCGAGCCGATGGATGCACGAGGTGAGCAGCCGCTCAAAGTGGCACTCTGTGGGGGAGGCCTATGTTCAGCAGTGGACGTCTTCAAGCTGGATGATGGTGATGATGATGATGATGATGATGAATATTTAGAAGCCATAATGTACACCAATTACGGGCCGTACATTCCTGGTCGTACAATACGGGCTGTGCAATATCTGGGACGTGCATTCTATCACGAAGCAACAATTTTTAACAGAGAAATTACTAGATTTTTTATGTATCTAATTTTAATCGCCATGTTTTAGGTGCCGTCTATTTAGTCATTTTACGTTTAAATTTTAGGCACAAACTTCTCTAAAATGTGTCCGCCGAATGGCTTTATCGTGCCTGTAAACTAAGTTGAGTAATTTAGACGTATCGTCTCTAAATTTTAGTTAGAGCTGTCATATCTGAATAGCAAAGTGGTGTTTGACAGCTCTAAATTAAAATTAGAGAAAATTTAGGTTAGTCGGTGTGCCGCCGAATCGACACCATTATACTCTTTACTCAAACATTGTATAGCATAGGAATAGTTATTTAGTGTTTTATTTCTCTCTAATGAGTTAGAAATAAGAGAAAACGGTGAGTATCTAGTTTAGATATTTAGTAACACACTGTTTGGATCTACCAGGTGGGATCAAATAGTTTAGTAAAAAAACGGTTTGGTTCCACTAGTACAACCACTAGTTTAAAAATGGAACCAATCCATTTAGTAACAAACGATCTAGTTCCAACTACTCCAACTAATACACTAGATTCCTAGTGGAAACAAAACTCAAAAAATTAAAAATTAGTAACAAACAGTTTAGTTCCACTAGTTTAAGCATTTTATTTAGTAACAGACTACTTTGGATACCAATACCTTCACTAGTTTAAAAATGGGGCTAAAACTATTTAGTAACAAACCATTTGATTCCACCAGTACCTGTACTACTTTAAAATTGGAACCGAATCATTCAATAACCAAACGATATCCACAGCGCAACCAAATCGTTTAATAACAAATGATATAGTAACAAAATCATTTAGTAACAAACGGTTTAGCTCCACTAGTATCTACTACACGAGTTTAAAAATGGAACCGTTTTATTTAGTAACAAGCTATTTTGGGATACAAATACCTACACAAGTTTGAAAATTGGAAACAAATGCTTTAGTAACCAAACAAGTCCCATAGCGCAACCAAATCGTTTAATAACAAACGATTTAGTTCGACTAATACACTAGTTTACAAGGTGGAACCATATTATTTAGTATCAAACGGTTTAGTTCAACTAGTATCTACTACACGAGTTTAAAAATGGAACCATTTTATTTAGTAACAAGCTATTTTGGGATACAAATACCTACACAAGTTTGAAAATTGGAACCAAATGCTTTAGTAACCAAACAATTCCCACAGTGGAACCAAATCCTTTAGTAACCAAACAACTCCCACAGTGGAACCAAATCCTTTAGTAACCAAACAACTCCCACAGTGGAACCAAATCATTTAGTAACCAAACAACTCCCACAGTGGAACCAAATCATTTAGTAACCAAACAACTCCCACAGTGGAACCAAATCATTTAGTAACCAAACAACTCCCACAGTGGAAACAAATCATTTAGTAACCAAACAACTCCCACAGTGGAACCAAATCCTTTAGTAACCAAACAACTCCCACAGTGGAAACAAATCATTTAGTAACCAAACAACTCCCACAGTGGAACCAAATCCTTTAGTAACCAAACAACTCCCACAGTGGAACCAAATCCTTTAGTAACCAAACAACTCCCACAGTGGAACCAAATCATTTAGTAACCAAACAACTCCCACAGTGGAACCAAATCCTTTAGTAACCAAACAACTCCCACAGTGGAACCAAATCATTTAGTAACCAAACAACTTCCACAGTGGAACCAAATCCTTTAGTAACAAATGATAATTATTATGTTCCAATAGTAGGTACTTTAAAAGTGGAAGCAAATAATTTAGTAACAAATGATTTTACTGCCAAGTATTGGAATCCTCTACCACCTTCCGTTTTGATGTACAGAGCTATACCGATCTGAATGTACCCTTGAAAAGAAAGTCATAAAAATCTGTACACGTGTGTTTACTAGGTGGTAGGACTTTTCTGCAAAGTTCGTCTAGGTAGGTACCACCGCTTTGCCAGTTTTTCTGCCACCAAGCAGTAGTGTAGTAGTGGCCCTCAAACAGCTTAAAAACAACAAGGCACCAGGTGAAGATGGAATTACGACCGAACTTCTGAGAGCGGGTGGTAGACCGGTACTTTTAGTCCTCCAGAAGTTATTTAATTCTGTCATCATTGAAGGTACAACGCCAGAGGCATGGCACAAGAGCGTGGTGGTGCTCTTCTTCAAAAAAGGCGATAACACCTTATTGAAGAACTATAGGCCCATCTCGCTCTTGAGTCATGTGTATAAGCTGTTTTCGAGAGTCATTACGAATCGTCTCGCACGCAGGTTTGATGAATTCCAGCCTCCCGAACAAGCCGGTTTCCGAAAAGGCTTTAGCACCATAGACCACATTCATACGCTGCGCCAGATTATACAGAAGACCGAAGAGTATAATCGGCCGTTATGCCTAGCGTTTGTGGACTATGAGAAAGCCTTCGATTCAATCGAGACTTGGGCGGTGCTGCAGTCCTTGCAGCGATGCCAAATTGACTATAGGTATATCGAAGTTTTGAAGTGTTTGTACAGTAAGGCCACTATGTCAGTCCGACTACAGGACCAGAGTACGGAACAAATTCCATTGCAAAGAGGCGTGAGACAGGGAGACGTTATTTCTCCGAAACTGTTCACAAACGCATTGGAGGATGTTTTCAAGCTCTTGGAGTGGAAAAGATCTGGCATCAACATAAATGGCGAGTACATCACTAACCTTCGTTTTGCCGATGATATAGTCATAATGGCGGAATCGCTCGAGGACCTTAGCACCATGCTCAACGACCTCAGTAGAGTCTCCCAGCAGGTTGGTCTTAAGATGAATATGGACAAGACAAAGATCATGTCTAATGCTCATGTTCCACCTATACCGGTAATTGTTGGGAACGATACTCTCGAAGTTGTCGACAAGTATGTCTACCTAGGACAGATTGTCCAATTAGGTAGGTCCAACTTCGACAAAGAGGTGGCGCGAAGAATCCAACTCGGCTGGGCAGCGTTCGGGAAGCTTCGTCCTATCTTTTCGTCCAAAATACCGCAGAGCCTGAAAACGAAAGTTTTCAATCAGTGTGTGTTGCCAGTGATGACTTATGGAACTGAGACATGGTCTCTTACTGTTGGCCTCATTAGTAAGCTCAAAGTCGCGCAGCGAGCTATGGAGCGAGCTATGCTCGGTGTTTCCCTGCGAGATAAGCTCCGGAACGAGGAGATCCGCAGGAGAACTAAAGTGACCGATATAGCTCTTAGAGTTAGTAAGTTGAAGTGGCAATGGGCAGGCCACATCGCTCGTAGAACTGACAACCGATGGGGAAGAAAGGTTCTCGAGTGGCGACCACGAACCGGAAGACGCAGCGTAGGCCGGCCCCCCACTCGGTGGACCGACGACCTGGTGAAAGCCGCGGGGAGCCGATGGATGCAGGAGGCGAGCAGCCGCTCAAGGTGGCGTGCTCTGGGGGAGGCCTATGTTCAGCAGTGGACGTCTTCAGGCTGTTAATGATGATGATGATGAAGCAGTAGTGTGCAAGCACTACTGTGTTCCAGTTTGAAGGGCACTGTAGCTTGTGAAATTACTGGGCAAATGAGACTTTATGGTCTGATCACTCAGTCTAGTAATCTGATTACTAGACTGTGTGATGTCTCAAGATGACGTGCGCAGTGCAGTGTCACGAGAAACTTTATTGTTTTAAAGTTCCGAGTGACACTGCAACTGTTATGGGCGGCCGTGTCGCTTAACATCAGGTGAACGTCTTGCTCGTCACGTCATTCCATCGCAAAACAATAAATAAAAAACAAAAAAAATCCATATAAAATACGGTACCACAAACATTTCACTGATGTTTTTGTTTGTTTATACCTCTGTCTGTCTGTTTGTCTTTAGATATTAATGTTTGTTTTAATTTCAAAACATAGCTCCTGAATTGATTTATACTTGCTGTGAATGTCTGCTTGGGGAAATTTAGTTTGAAGATATTTGAACCATGAGGAACGATACATACACAAGATCATCAGCCGGAAAACGTCCACTGCTGAACACGGGCCTCCCCTATAAAACGCCACTTTGGACGCTTATCATAGATTTTCCCAGGGGGGTTTGCCCAGGAGTCATAATAGAAATGATAATATCTAGGATAGTTTTTTATACAATAAACTTTTTTAACGCCCAACGGTCACTGCAATCTGTTATCGGCGGTCGTGACGCTTAACATCAGGGAAACGACTAGCTCGTCATGCCATTCATTTACATTTAAAAAAAAAACATAAATTGCTAAACAAATTTTAATGAAATTTGGCACATTGGCACATAGATTGCTTACACTACCGAAATTAACATAAGATAGAATGCATTTTATCTCGGATAATTGGAATAGAAATAAAATGAAATCTATCCATAACGAATTAGCTTTTTTTCTGGCACATTCAGTTTGACTGGTAGACGACACCTCATATCAATAAGGCCTTTTACATTCACCATCATCACCATCATCAGCCTGAAGACGTCCACTGCTGAACATAGGCCTCCCTGAAAGAGCGCCACTTTCAGCAGATTACCTCCTGCATCCATCGGCTCCTCGCGGTTCTGACGTCGTTGGTCTACCTAGTGGGAGGCCTACGCTGCGTCTTCCGGTTCGTGGTCGCCACTCGAGAACCTTACTTCCCCATCGGTTGTCAGTTCTACGAGCGATGTGGCCTGCCCACTGCCACATCAACTTGCTAATTCTAAAAGCCATATCGCTGACTTTAGTTCTCCTGCGTATCTCCTTTACATTATTTTTAGGTAAATCATAAATAAATAAGTTAGCAATTTGAGAAATCATACATAATTGTTTTCGTACGGTCATTTTAACCACTTAACCATAGGAGCCTGTCAAGAACGGAAATCCTTTTGATCAATTTAAAAACACCCTGATTTGATTCTTAAACATCATTTCTAGAAAGCTCAAACAAAAATGCTACAGTTTCATAATTATCGTCAATAATCACCTTCAACATTGCTTGATGTTTGCTTGAAGCTTAGTTTGATAGTCATGATCTGCTTTACATAAAACGTCAATATTTGGACTTGTTTTCAAAACCAATTTTTAAATGCAGCTGGTACTCGTACATCTAGAGTTACATTGTATGGTTTTTGAGTTTCGTAACCGCAACCTTATGTTGGTTTTTGGTACGTGCTCTTACAAACTTATATTTGTAACTGGTTTACGTACATTTTTGTATTAAAATCCGATTTTCCCACCAGCAAAGCTTAATTGGTTATTGGAACTCGATTTTACCAAAATTGACAATGCGGTCCGATGCATTTGAGTTTCCGAACATTTCACTTACGATTTTCAGTTTTTTAACTGCAATGATAACTTTGTGAAAGTGTGCTTTGAACAACTTTAGAAAAGCAATCGAAATGGATCTTATTTTAATATAGTTTATGGTTGTTTTCGTTATTTTCAAGGCAAAGCTAAGTTGGCGTCTTTAGTTCAAACATTGGGCCAAGTTATTTAGGCTTTGTACTTGTGATTATGATCGTTAGATCGAGCGGGGAATTATTTGAGTTCGTTCCTTTAGTTCACGATGTATTTTGAGTGATTTTGGAGCACTTTTTTAAACTAAAACGGAGAGTAAGATAGAAGATAGAGCGATGCCATCGCTCCGTGCCTCGGAGAGCACGTTAAGCCCTCGGTCAAGGTTGTCATAAGAACATCTATGGCAATCGTTACGGGTAGTCAGACGCCTGATCTAACCATCCCTGTTACTGGTCTCTGGGTTGCGAGGTCAGATAGCAGTCGCTGGCGTAATTCTGGTAGCTCGCCGCTGCAGGTTAGATTGGGAACCGACCCCAATAACAAATGAAGAAGATGGAAGAAGAGGAGAGAGTAAGATAGAACGTTTACTCGCTAATTACCTAAAACGCAGCGTGCCTTAAATGCGTTGTGCCTAAACCAAACGCGAGGTAGGCGTATTGAGATTTAGGCCCATTGAGGTTTAGTTCAAGTGCGAGATAGACCCTGTGATACTAAGGTCTATTGATTTGTAGGTCAAAAGTGAGATAGATACTGGTGAAAGCCACGGGGCGCCGATGGACGCAGGAGGCGAGCAGCCACTCAAAGTGGCGCTCTCTGGGGAGGCCTATGTTCAGCAGTGGACGTCTTCAGACTGTTGATGATGAACGACTAGCTCGTCACGAAATTCATCAAGGTAAAAAAAATAATCGAGCCCTTGTGAAATACCTACTATACGAGAAGTGATGAAACCGGGGAATAACTAATTAAAGAAGGGAAAATTGCGGAAGTATAGTGCGATTTGATTATAATCAAGAGAGACGATGAGAGACTAGTTAAAAGCAGAATTCAAAGTCTTGAACACAGACGCAAGGTCGCCGGTCTGTCGGTCTTCTATCGGTTACATTTTGGAGAGTGTGCGCATGCCCTTCATCAGCTCATTCCGTCATCCCCTTTCCATCATAGAACTACAAGGCTTGGTGATTCTTCACATCCTTACGTCGTTAGTGTACCACAAGTCCACAAGCGTTTTGCTGAGACATTCATAGTCCGAACGGCCAAGGAATAGAATGCTCTTCCAGCAAGTGTTTCCTCCTGGGTATAACCTGGGTCTTTTCAAGTGAGGCGTCTATGGGCACCTCATGGGTAAGCGTATTCCAGCTTAGACAGCTTCGTCACTTACCATCAGGTGAGTTGTTGTCAAACCCATTTTAGCATTAAAAATAAATAATAATAATAATTTAAGTTATTAATCTATTCATCAACAGCCTGAAGACGTCCACTGCTGAACATAGGCCTCCCCCAGAGCACGCCACCTTGAGCGGCTGCTCGCCTCCTGCATCCATCGGCTCCCCGCGGCTTTCACCAGGTCGTCGGTCCACCGAGTGGGGGGCCGGCCTACGCTGCGTCTTCCGGTTCGTGGTCGCCACTCGAGAACCTTTCTTCCCCATCGGTTGTCAGTTCTACGAGCGATGTGGCCTGCCCATTGCCACTTCAACTTACTAACTCTAAGAGCTATATCGGTCACTTTAGTTCTCCTGCGGATCTCCTCGTTCCGGAGCTTATCTCGCAGGGAAACACCGAGCATAGCTCGCTCCATAGCTCGCTGCGCGACTTTGAGCTTACTAATGAGGCCAACAGTAAGAGACCATGTCTCAGTTCCATAAGTCATCACTGGCAACACACACTGATTGAAAACTTTCGTTTTCAGGCTCTGCGGTATTTTGGACGAAAAGATAGGACGAAGCTTCCCGAACGCTGCCCAGCCGAGTTGGATTCTTCGCGCCACCTCTTTGTCGAAGTTGGACCTACCTAATTGGACAATCTGTCCTAGGTAGACATACTTGTCGACAACTTCGAGAGTATCGTTCCCAACAATTACCGGTATAGGTGGAACATGAGCATTAGACATGATCTTTGTCTTGTCCATATTCATCTTAAGACCAACCTGCTGGGAGACTCTACTGAGGTCGTTGAGCATGGTGCTAAGGTCCTCGAGCGATTCCGCCATTATGACTATATCATCGGCAAAACGAAGGTTAGTGATGTACTCGCCATTTATGTTGATGCCAGATCTTTTCCACTCCAAGAGCTTGAAAACATCCTCCAATGCGTTTGTGAACAGTTTCGGAGAAATAACGTCTCCCTGTCTCACGCCTCTTTGCAATGGAATTTGTTCCGTACTCTGGTCCTGTAGTCGGACTGACATAGTGGCCTTACTGTACAAACACTTCAAAACTTCGATATACCTATAGTCAATTTGGCATCGCTGCAAGGACTGCAGCACCGCCCAAGTCTCGATTGAATCGAAGGCTTTCTCATAGTCCACAAACGCTAGGCATAACGGCCGATTATACTCTTCGGTCTTCTGTATAATCTGGCGCAGCGTATGGATGTGGTCTATGGTGCTAAAGCCTTTTCGGAAACCGGCTTGTTCGGGAGGCTGGAATTCATCAAACCTGCGTGCGAGACGATTCGTAATGACTCTCGAAAACAGCTTATACACATGACTCAAGAGCGAGATGGGCCTATAGTTCTTCAATAAGGTGTTATCGCCTTTTTTGAAGAAGAGCACCACCACGCTCTTGTGCCATGCCTCTGGCGTTATACCTTCAAGGATGACAGAATTAAATAACTTCTGGAGGACTAAAAGTACCGGTCTACCACCCGCTCTCAGAAGTTCGGTCGTAATTCCATCTTCACCTGGTGCCTTGTTGTTTTTAAGCTGTTTGAGGGCCATTCTAATCTCGTACAGGCTGACGTCCGGGATATCTTCGGTATAGTGTCGGACTAACTTGGCTCTGATGTCCTGAGCTGTGTTAGTAGCGGGCTTACGTGTCGAGGTGTATAACTGTCCATAGAAGTTCTCGATCTCTCTCAGAATCTCAGGCTTGGATGAAATGACGCTACCATTTTCGGTCTTCAGTTTTGTCATTTGGTGTTGCCCAATAGACGAATCCTTTGCGAACACTTTAGAGCGTTGGTTCCGCTCAATTGCGGCCTCAATACGTGAAGTACTAAGAGCACGCAAGTCGTGTCGCAAGGAACTCCAGATTCGTCTATTGAGTTCACCGTAGGCTGACATATCAACTGAAGACTGCAGCTTCATTTCGCTCCGGTCGGCCATTAGCTCAAGAGTTTTTTCTGAGAGCTTTTGAGTCTTCTTTCGGCGTTGGGTCTTAAAGAATTTCGATCCAACAGCTTGGACAGTTTCCACCAACCCGTCGTTTAGCTCGTCCACTGTGTTACAGTCGGCTAGGCACTGGAAGCGATTTTGGAGTTCCAGCTGAAAGCCTTCGGGGTTTTGGATTTGGACAGGATTTGGACGGAGCGTAGACTTCACCAGACGTGACCTTTCGAGCTTAACATTGATATTCAATGTGCCTCTAACAATACGGTGATCGCTACCGGTTTTCACCTTGCTGATCACAGAGACATCATCGAATATGTGCTTCTTGGTCGTCATGATGAAGTCTATCTCATTTTTAGTGGAACCGTCGGGACTTATCCACGTCCACTTCCTGGATGGCCGCTTCTCGTAGAAGGAGTTCATCATAAAGAGTCCCTCCTTCTCCATGAAGTCAGCCAGCCTCTGTCCTCGAGGGTTCCGCTGCCCGTATCCAAATGGCCCCACTCTCAACTCATCGCTATTCCTTGTGCCCAACTTCGCATTGAAGTCTCCCATCACAACGGTGAAGTATGTTTCGGAAGTATGCATGGCTTCGGATATGTCCTCATACATAGCTTCTACTTCATCGTCTGAGTGTGCCGATGTCGGCGCGTATACCTGTATAACCTTCAACGAATACCGTTTGGTTATTCGGAGTACCAGGTACGCTACCCTGGCCGACACACTGTCGACTTAGACCACGTTGTTGACGAGAGACTTGCGGACGAGAAACCCGACACCCCCTTGGGAGAGTTGGTCTCCCTCCCGGTAGAAGAATAAGTTACCGGAATTTAGGATTATCGTGTCCTGTCCCTGTCTTCGGACTTCTGACAATCCCATTACATCCCAGCGTAACTTACCCATCTCCGCCTCTAGCTCGACCATCCTTTCGTCAGCCTTCAGTGTGCGCACGTTATGTGTTGCCAGGGCCAGGGGTCGTCGTTGGGGTTGGTAGCCGGGCGTCTGCCGGGGATTCTTTAATTAATCTATTATGCAATGTTTATTCCACTAGTATGTATTATTTTATCTGTGGTAAGGTGTAACTGCTTATCTCACATTTTCTACCGTTTGTCTTTTTCTATCTATCAATAAAAACCTTTTATTACCTCTAAAAATCATTCATCAATAAAAGCACCGCATAATAAAATCGAACCAATAAGTGCGCATCTAAAACATCAAAGATTATGAAAACGGAAGTGACTCTCCAAACAATCGCACCGCGCGCCCACTTACTACCTACTTCCCGGTTAGAAAACACTCTGAGAAGGTACAGTCAGCAACACAAGAGTCTGTTTTTATTATGCTTGACGTTTGACCTTGACGTTTGACAACATCTCACCTGGCTCCTAATTCTGTATGACCACTTTACGATTGCTTACTTTATAAACCACGCGAATTCCTTGTCTTACATAAGAAATCTGCAAAAATCTATTCCCAATTAAATGAAAACGACCCCGCGCGAAATGAATTTGGAATTGGCGCGACTTGAACTGTCAAAAATCATAATGTTCCACTGAAACGTCAAAAGTTACCGCCACTAATGTCATTATTTCTTCAAAATAAAAATAACTTTAATGTAAAGTGAAGGTATTTCTAATGCTGTGACACGATTTGAACACACGATAACGACGTGGTTTCATATCGTGTGGAATCTGTGTTTTCATACAGAATTAGGGTCCTGATAGAAAGAGATGACCGCAGCATCACTTTTCAACGTTTACCCATGAGGTGCCTATTCACACAATTTATAACTAACAGTTATAAATTGTGTGAATAGGCACGCAGTTATTCTGCTGCCAAGCAGTAGTGTGCAAGCACTGCTGTGTTCCGGTTTAAAGGGTATTGTAGCAAGTGAAATTACTGGGCAAATGAGACTTTTTGATCTGAACTACTAGACTGTTCTGATGTCTCAGCATGACGTGCGCACGCGCAGTGCTGTGTCACGTGAAACTTTATAATTTAGAGTACCAAGTAGATTGCAACTGTTACGGGCGTTTGTGACGCTTAACATCAGGTGAAGGACTAGTTTGTCACGTCATTCGTTTACATAAAAAAGGTCTGACTAGAAAAAATCCTGTAATTAATTTAAACTTTCGGGGCAAACAACACTGTAATGAATAGGCCATTTGACTAATAATTTACATTAGCACAATTTTTTCTTACAACAGAATAGGCCCGCATTTGACCGCAATCTCACCTGATGGAAAGTGACGACGCGGTCTACGATAGTACGTGCTTGCCTATTCACTCGCGACTTGAAGAGCTCCAGATTGTACTTATCGGTAATTATCAGTAATTTTTCTCTCTAACTGTACCCACTGAAACACTTTATTTGTAAGTATAACCACATCTGTGAGTTAATGTGATTAAAAAGCTGTTGAGGTGGGGTAAATATTTAGATTCGGTTGGAGTCTGCGTTATGGAGCTTCCCACTGAAAAGCTGCCGGGCGGCGCGGCCAGCGGCACCTCTACTTTACTAGGTGGTAGGACTTTTCTGCAAAGTTCGTCTAGGTAGGTACCACCGCTTTGCCAGTTATTCTGCCGCCAAGCAGCAGTGTGCCAGCACTACTGTGTTCCGGTTTGAAGGGCATTGTAGCTAGTAAAATTACTTGGCAAATGAGACTTTATGAACTGATCTCACAAAAGTGCAAAGTCTCAGGATGACGTGCGCAGTTTTTTTTTTTTTTTTTTTTTTTATGTGATTGAATGACGTGACGAGCTAGTCGTTCACCTGATGTTAAGTGACACGGCCGCCCATAACAGTTGCAGTGTCACCCGGAACTTTAAAACAATAGTTTCGCGCGACACTGCACTGCGCACGTCATCCTGAGACATCACCCAGTCTAATAATCAGATTACTAGACTGAGTGATCAGATCATAAAGTCTCATTTGCCCAGTAATTTCACTAGCTACAATGCCCTTCAAACCGGAACACAGTAGTGCTTGCACACTACTGCTTGGCGGCAGAATAACTGGCAAAGCGGTGGTACCTACCTAGACGAACTTTGCAGAAAAGTCCTACCACCTAGTAAAGCAGTGCAGGCAGTGTCACGCGAAACTTTAATTTGAAGTTCCGAATGACACTGCAACCGTTATGGGCGGCCGTATAGCTTAACACCAGGCGAACGACTAGCTCGTCACGTTATTTATTTACATAAAAAAAACCAGTGATGATTTTTTTTTCCTTTGTAAGTTTTGCATTTTTACCACTGTCTCACCTGATGGTAAGTGACGACGCGGTCGAAGATGGAACACTTGCCTAGAAATTCGGAAAACTGCTCTAAAGTTGATGAAGAGAATTAAAAAAATCATATTTATTCTATTTTTTATAAGCTTTATACCATGGGAACCTGAACGCACAGGTCACAAAATCAGCCGGAAGACGTCCACTGCTGAACACGGGTCTTCCCCATAAAACGCCACTTTGGACACTTAATAGGGGTTTGCCGTAATCACCACGCTTGAGAGGCTGCTTGGTGATCACAGATGTTAATTCAGACCCAGAAAAATTGCTGCTGCCCATTCCCTGGATATCCCCTTAACCAGCTCTTACGGCACCCACGGGAAGAGATGGGGTGGTCCTATTCGCAAGCTAGGACCTCACGGCGCCACCTATCTAGGTGCATACTAAGGAAACAATGTACCTAACGCCCAGACACAGAATAAACATTGATGTGCATCACACAAATGCTTGCTTATAAGGTACAATGGTGAAAAAAAATGTTGCAAAAAATCGCGATCCTGCCAAAATCTCAACAAGACTATTTATTGGTGGCCGTGACGCTTAACATCAGTTGAACGACTAGCATCACGACATTCAGTATCATAGAAATCTTTTAGAAGTATTCCTGAAATATTTTCCTGCATACGTAATTTCCTTCTTCCACGATATTTCTAATCTGTGACCTACATGAAAGTCAATCAAAGAATAAAAACCGGAAGTGACAACCCAAACAAACACCACTAATTGCCTACTTCCTCTTTCGGAGCATTATTGGAAAACACTCGGAAACGTAAGAGTGATCCTAAACTGTTGTACAGTACGTGCTTCTTTTGAGTGTGTACACACGGGAGCATTTTCTGTCTAGAACGCTTTTTAATAATTATAGATATTTTTGTCTCATTGATTTTTTTAAATTATTTTATTTTTGTTTTTGGCATCTTCCAACATATTACAATTTTAATACAATTTGGCGTTGGCGTGTGGTTTTAAATCACGTTTTAGAGAAGAAGTTAAACGGTGATCCCACTCCCCAGGAAGCAAAATGACGTCAATGACGTAAAAAATACGACATTCTAAGGTAATTTTTGGGTTGGTACGGAATTCGTCGTAAATGTACGCTACAATGTCGTCATTTTTAGTTAATTTTAGGGTCTGTACGGAACTCGTCGCAGATTTACGTCACAATGTCGTCATTTTAAGGTAATTTAATATTGTTGTAAAACATGCCATCCAGTTAGCATTAGCACACGCAAGCGTTTCATCGCAGACGCATAACGACTCATTGCTGTAATCTCGATGTCAATACTACTGGGCAGGCAGGAAGCCAGTGCAACCCCTCCCCCCTTACCACACCACAGAACCACACAACTCGGGGTCCACAGAACTAAAAAGGAATGTCATACTAATTAACAATAATATAAGAGAATATTATGTAATAGTCATGTTCAAGTCCTGATATTATAACGACTATAGTACGTCTTCAACAGACGTCATTATGACGTCCTAAGATGACGTCTCTAGGCTGTGACAAATGTACGTACTTTTCTGGTACTCCCAAACGTCATTTAGGACGCCTTTACGTCGCAAAATGACCTGATAAATACGTCTTTATGACGACGATTTGCTACCTGGGTCTAGGTGCAGCATATAATTATGGAACAAACGAAAAAGTTATTTTGATGACAACTTTACAGTATGGTAGCTCTACCTTTTGAATTGTATGTAGGTTGTGGGTTCGATTCCCAGTCAGGATAAACATTTGCGTAATTAACATCAATTTTTGTGCTGTGTCTGGGTGTTATATTGGATTGTATGTACTTATGTATTTACCTAAGTGGGAAAGACAGGTTCTCGAGTGGCGACCACGAACCGGAAGATGCAGCATAGGCAGGCCCCCACTAGGTGGACCGACGATCTGGTGAAAACCGCGGGGAGTCGATGGATGCAGGAGGCGAGCAGCCGCTCAAAGTGGCGCTCTGTGGGGGAGGCTTATGTTCAGCAGTGGACGTCTTCAGGCTGTTAGTGATGATGTATGAACTTACATTACTGCACTCACTGTCAAGTATCGTAAAATATATGTAAAGAGTGAGTGTGGCACAGCGGTAATCCGTGCGTCTTTTAAACCAATACACCCGGGTTCAAATCCTATACTCAGCCCCGCGCCAATAAACTTTCAAGTTAGTGAATTTACACTCGCTCGCACTCGCGTCAAAGAAAATATCTTGAGGAAACCGGCATGTTCAAGAATCACAGCATTCGAGAACATGTGTCATCTACCAACCCGCACTTGTCCAGCGTGCTGGATTATGGCATTTATGACCTATACTCCATGTTAGAGAAGGCTGTCCAAGCAGTGGGATCGTATTCGACCGATGACGTATTCTTACAGGTGACGGTATCAAGTTTTACCCGGTTTGTTGTAAAAATTTCAAATAAACGGAAGAATTTTCTACCCGTGTGTTTTCAAACCGTCAGTTCAAAACGAATACAATCATTCGTTCAGATCAAAAAATGTATTGGCGCAAAGCTCTTGGACTATTAACCAACACGCGTACGGCCACGGAGCGTCTTGATACTTTACATTGTAAATATAACCACCACGGGGTAGCATGAGCTATAGAAGTTGACATAATGTCTCTTCTCTCGAGAAAGCGTTGGACTAATGTAAGGCGCGTTCGGATAGCCTACTGGTGTGCTAATACTGATGGCAAAATTAACAGTTAAAAACGCCAAAAACGATCACATGCGGCGTTCGTTTTGTGGGAATATGTGAGCAAAAGTTCAACCAGCAGGATTTGAACCCGCACCTTCCAACTCACCGGATTAGACACTCTTAAAATCAATTCCATGAAAGCAATAATAATATAATCAAGTCATTAAGATTAAATCAAGATAAACCAAATCAAAGTGTAAATACAGCTTTAATCATTTAAATTATTAATCATATCGTATTACAAAACCACCAACTAACACGATCAAAAAAATCACCCCCAAAAAAGGACCAATCAACGAATTTCACAATCATAATTGCACATCAAAAAATACCTTTGCATAATCTTGCACGAAAAAAGGCAAAAAAAATTCAGAAATTAAACTATCAAAACATGGAACACGACTCTAAATGGCATTGTACGAATGCCAACTCAACTTGGGTGGTCCGAAAGTAGCATGTAGCTGTGTCCTGCTCGCGCTCGTAGTAATTTATTGTGCTGTCCCTTTCGTGTGAGAGTCGCTGGTCAAAGATTATTGTGTAGATGTACCGTGATTGTGAGTGATGAAGGAATGAGATTAAGTTGATAAAGTAGAAGGAATTAGATAGGTACTTAACTTTCATAGTTTTAAAAATAATTAACTAATAATAACTTTACTTTTTTATTCTAATAAATGGTCAAAACTAATTTAACCTGCTAGTTAATTCATAAACTTAGGAGCTGAGTAATTTTTAGTGCAGGCGGGCATTACTCTTTTTATATTTTCACCTATTATAAGCTGCGTTGCACAAAACATTCCACCTTACGACTAGGTTAACTGGAAGATAGCGCTATCTACCGTTAAGTCCGCCTATGTATACAGCTGTTGTTAGGTCAAAAACGCATCTTCTGTGTATCTATTAAACTTTTGTAAGGCATAATTTTTATTTGTGATAATTTTTAAATTAGGTTTCTATTGATTTTTTTGAATATTTATTTTATGATAGGGGGTTTGTATCTGAGTGACTAATTGGCCGTATCACCCCTGTAATAGTCCTTACTACTTTTTTTACCTTTTACCTTTTATGTTTGCATACCTATCGCTTACTGCAAATACTTTATAACTTAAATAATTCATTTTGTATTTAAATTAATAAAGTTGATTATTCCAAGCAAAATGAGAGTCACCTTCCAATCCACTAACACACCTTTGGTGATTATTAGCTAATGTGATCAAACGATAGCCTGTCAAATCTAAAAAACGCCCTTCTGTGTCTCTCTACTCTATGAAATTTCACCAGCATTTCGCGACAACCATACCTCCAAATTACAAGCCAAGCCATCCCACTGGATGCACTTGTGACCTCTACGCGTCCCGCTCTAATTTAGATTAAATCTGCACCCCTCTCGCTCGCACCGAGACGATGTTATGCAATCGTGCGGTTTTGGCATGCACTTTTATTTATTCTTGATGCTTGAGCGTTAAATTGCATGACTTTATTACGGGGAAGTGCATAATGACGTTCGGTTTTTATCATAAGCCAAATAACTCGTCAGATTAGAAGCGAGTTTAAAAAAAAATGTTATGGGATCGTAAGTATTTTGGAGAACACCGGGGTTTTGGCGGGAACGTGGAAAAGCTCACGTCGCCGTCGTGCCATTGTATTATTTTTCATAACTTACGCTTTTTCAGTGTTAATGTATAAAATTGGTGGCGTTTTACGCATAAGTGCTGAATTACGAGCATGAGTGGCAAGTGATATAATGTGGTGAAACGTGGTTTTTCGTATTGCTTCCAAAATTCCATAGAAGCCACTAGTAAAGTTGCTACCACTTTACTTAAAATCAAAATCACAATTTTTTATTGCAAACAGGCTATTTTTAGCACTTTTACAAGTCAAAACTAGATAATGTATTTAAAAATAATAAAAATGAAATTATTGTACATTCTAAGCAAGCATAATTAAACAAACTTACACAGTGCTTAATGTCAAAAATGTCAAAATATTATAATTATAAGAAGCCCATTACAATACGAGTTTAAAAAAAAAGTTCTCGTACTAGGGCACGACTTAGACTGGACTATGACTACCTGAGTTAGACTGGACTATGATTCCCTAGACTGTGACTAAGACATGACTTTACGATGTAAATAGGGCGAATTTTGTGACTTTACGTTAAATATTCTATAACACGATGAAAAACAATAAACACACACTGACTAAATACTCTATGTGTGGAGCCAAAATACAAGAAAAAAAAGAAACGAAAAAGTATTTTGGACCCAGCGGGCCTAAATGACGAAAAACATGTTTTTTTACTAGTCATTTGTTTTTTTTACTAAGGCGCGATTCATATTTAGATATCTATTTATTCATTGGATAAAATAAAATACAGTGAAATTAAAAAATGAATTTCAAACCGAATACTTACTAACAAAATATTTTGTTTTAGTTGGCTTAAAGGGTCAGTGTAGCTAGTGAAATTACTGGGCAAATGAGACTTCATGACCTGATCTCACAGTCTACGAGACTGTGAGATCAGGTCATGAAGTCTCATTTGCCCAGTCCACAGTCTAGTAATCTTATTACTAGACTGTGATGTCTCAGGATGACGCGCGCATTGCAGTGCAGTGTCACGAAAAACTTGTTCAGACTTCAGACCGACTCTGCAATCTTAGGTAGGTACATAGGCGGCCGTGGTGCTTAATATCAGGTGAATGACTTGCTCAACACTTTTCGTACTCAACGTTTTATAATAAATCTTTAATTATTTAGAAGACAGTCATAGATGGCATTGTATTGGAATTTACTGTAAGCGCTTGGCACCTATATTTTATGTTCGGTACGAATTTCGTCTCTACCGGGCCGCGAGTGTAATTTTTAGGGTACCGTACCCAAAGGGTAAAACGGACCCTATTACTAAGGCTCCGCTGTCTGTCTGTCTGTCTGTCCGTCTGTCACCAGGCTTTATCTCATGAACCGTGATAGTTAGGCAGTTGAAATGTTCACAGATGATTTTCTGTTGCCGCTATAACAACAAATACTAAAAAACAGAATAAAATTAATATTTAAGCGGGCTCCCATACAACAAACGTGTTTTTGCTCGTTTTTATAGATAATGGTACGGAACCCTTCGTGTGCGAGTCCGACTCGCACTTGTTTATTTATTCCGTGATCTAAACGTACACAAAAAAGTGTATGCTCACGCGCCCCGCCGCTCGCCTGTCAACCTGTCACGACACCTGTCAAACACGTCAGAACTGTCAGATACGTCACAGCATTCACTAATATCTTTCTAATTGATCTCTAGATGGTAAATGCTATTCATATTGTATGTTAAAGATTGACTGGTCTATTTATTAGGGAAAAAATATAGCATTTTGTTCGAGAGTTCTACAGTGTACCACAGAGCATGAAAAAGATTGTGACCCGTGACCCCCCGATAGAGACAATTTTATGAATTTCGTGCCAACGGTAAGCGCATAGCGCATACTAATGGATGCGTTGACCCTCCCCCACCCCCTTTGGTGAGATTTGGTGAGATTTGGCTCTACCCCCTCCCCCCCCTAAATCTCACGTGAGATTTTTCCAAATGCGTTTTTTTTGTAAATATGTTAATACCTATGTGCCTGATTGCGTTGGATTGACTTAAAATGTTTGGATTATATTTCTTAATTACTTTTGAAGTAACTAATAAACTAGCTGACCCGCCCCAGCTTCACACGGGTTAATTAAGTAGTTTTACGCCCTAACCCTGTCAAAAGGAAGAAGGAAGGGAAAGGGAAAATTATAGGGGATAGGATGAATGAATGGGCCGGCGAAGGGAGGTACTGCCTCTCTCTGTCTATCCATCCATTCATCTTTAACGTTTGAGGATAGGTATTAGCTTCATGTTCGTTGTCGGCAAGTTATAGTAGCGTATAATATACCTACACGTCATGTACCTAGGTATATTTATTATGCACTGTGGAGGCCGGTCGTATTTTCTTACACCATGAAATCGCATTCAAATAATTCTTTGACTATTTGAATGTTAATTGTTTTAACTGTTTTATAAATCACATCTATATATACATAAACAATAAAACTGTAACTGGGCTAAATCTGTACATTGGATATTTTTGGAATATTTTGATTGCATTGCACTTCCTTGTCAATATAGAAGTAGTTTTTTTTAGTTTTTGGTCTGTCTGTCTGTCCTTTCGAACACGCTTAATACTGAAACTACAGAACGGATTTCGCTGAAATTTGGTATGGTTATAGCAAATTTTTCTAGAATAACATTTAGAATACTTTACGTTTCCAAAAACGGCCAAGTTCGGGTTGTACCAAGCAATAAGGAAGTAATTTTATGCAAGAATTTTGCTTTATATTTAAAAAAAACAGTAAAAAAACCATTAACAATGATATGAAAGTACTACAATATCATGAAAAATTACGAAGTTATTCAATTTAATCTTTGCATCATTTTTATGATATAAGATCTAAGACCAGTCTTTACAGTGCATAGTTATGTAGATATAGGTGACTAATTAAGTGATATGTTCGCTGGCAACGAAGATAAAGCCGCTATTACTAAACTATTACTCACTCTGCCGAAAGGAAGGGAAGGAAGAGCAAAAAAGATAGGGGAAACATGAATGACGGCGATCTATTGCCTTTCCATCCATTCATCCTTTTTCACTATCTTTTCCTTTCTCGCTTTCCTCTTCCCTTTCCTTCCCATGAACACTCAGGGTTAGGGCGATTTTTTTTCTACATCTATAAAGAAAACTTTTCAATTTACAGATTTAGCCCAGGTATAGGTTTATTATACCTAGTAGGTAAAGGTATAGTACCTATTTAAGACAGAACATAGTCTAGAATCACAGTGTCAAAAATCGAACAATAAAATACTAAAATTCATAAAAGAATATGCATTCTAAGTCAGTCCACGGGACTCGGTCTAGTAGAGTGACTACTGGAACCCGATTTAGTTTAAGGTTTAGTTAATTTAACCCAGTTTTCTCAAGATTTTACACGACTTCTTGAAGGAAAAAATTACGTGAGATTTGCCGAGACCCCCCCCCTCTCCCCCACGTGATATTTGGTGAGATTTTGCCCCCCCCCCCCCCCCCCCCCCCCCCCTAAACACCTCACGTAATTTATGGACGGCCCCTTAGTGGTCACCCATCCAATTAGTAACAGACTAAACGGCAAAGTTTCGAATCCTAGTAGTACTCGGCTAATTATTAAAGTCAGTTAATATAAATAGACTGAAAAACTAAGAAGAAAATTGTTTATTACCATTTGTCGCTACACCAATGATATCTAGGTGATACTTTTAATCGTAATTCGTCGATACGTTCTATTTATTTCGGCAAAATTCGTTTTAATGTAATCACGTTGAGTAATTAAGTTATTATTGGCAAAAGAACGGAAGAAAATTTGAATTTCCCGCGCTAGTGTAACGTTCCGTAACCTTAAATATTTAATTACAGTACGAGGTGCAATATAAGGCGATGTACACACGGGCCGATCTGAATTGTAAATTGATATATATTAGCCGCGGGCCACCCAGCGCGCTCGGTTTTATTTTGTTTGGACGTTGGCTGTGATAGATAGGCGCGCGACGCTGATTGGACGAGAAGGTAGGATTGGCACTTCTTTTTAAACAAATCTATACTAATAATTAAACTTTAACAGTGTCAATTCTGCACAGTACCATTTTGAAAAATTTTGTTGGAAGGCTCTCTTATTTCTAGTATAAAAGAGAGCTTTTTCAGAAGTTACGTTTGGCAAAGCGTTAGACCTACTTATTACTGTTATTCTTATAAATAATTCTTTGTAACTTTGGTACTCCACTGGGCAAAGTCTTCCTTGGCTACCTCTTTTTTCAGACATCTCGCTCTGTTTTATTTTAATTGAATATTTTTTTTTATTTAATAATATTTAATAATGATTTAGTCTTGAGCGTGCCAGCCCTACTTGCTGATTGGTCGGCGCCTCGCACATTCTATTTTCAAAATACCTCATTGTATTGAACCCGTTCGATTACAAACCATCTTAATTATACCTTTTTGAAAAACACCTTATTATACGGTTACGGTATAGTGAGTAAGGAGTCGTCTTTTGCGGGTTCGATTCCCGTAGCGAGTTTTATTTTATTTTATATACTACACCACAGTACTCAAATTGTAATAAATATATTTATTATCTTTTTAATGTTCTTTAATTCTATTGTAACCTCATTCAAACATTTAAAATGGTAAAGTTAAATTGAAAAATAGCACCTTTCCGCACTAAATCTTGATTCTGCGGTGTAAAAACTATTTAGTACTTAAACTGAATGCGTGTGGCCTAGGTTTACACTGTCCTTTATTATGCCTATAGACTTTAACTTTACCTAACTTGTTGACCTTTCATAGCCAACAAATTGCTTGAAACCAGAGTTCAATTTAATATGGACGTACGACTAGAAGAGTTTGACCTCTTGCAGCTTGCTAAATGCGTGTGCTTATAGCTCTAGTTACTCTGGACGTTAGATCGTTGGCAATTGACCAAAACACTAGACCCTTCATGTAGTACAAATTGTAAGAGAAATAAGATCAGCCTATAATTGACACTAATAAGGGCCAAAACTGTAGACCTCTCAGGAGGATCTAAATTATTACAAAGAGAGACCAACTTATACTGGACAATAAATACCCTATTGCTCAAGGAAAAGACATCAACGAGTGCTAAGTATAGTTAAACGCCAATTTACATTGACCCATCCCATCTCATATATTTAAACAAATTATGGATCAATTTATACTGGTGGTCAAACGTATTTATAATAATGTTCCGTAGCAATAGACTGCCCAGTTAAGTAAAGTCTCTCTTTTAGAACAAAATGCTTTAAATGGTAGGTCTTTTGAAATTAGATAATGCAACAGTACAATTTTTTTTAATAATAAACTATAAAAAAATATTTAAAAAGTTACTATCACTCGACGCGTTTTGATGTAATTTAACTATTTTGTAATTTTGGAATTGAACTATAATTTTTTAGCTCCTAACGTAGCTCCAGTAATGCAACGTTCGCTGTAGTTGGATGGGTGACAGCTAAATAATATTTACCACAGAGCTTAACCTTACATGTGCTTTATAGGGCATCCCTGCTCAATGTTGTATGGGGGCCCCTTTAAATATTTATTTCCTTCTATTTTTTAGTATTTGTTGTTATAGCGGCAACAGAAATACATCATCAGTGAAAATTTCAACTGTCTAACTATCACGGTTTATGAGATACAGCCTGGTGACAGACTGACAGGCAGACAGACAGACAGACAGACAGCGGAGCCTTAGTAATAGGGTCCGATTTACCCTTTGGATACGGAACCCTACAAAACGACGCAATTCAGCTGAAATGCATTAAAATAACCAAGTACCTACAAGAAGCATTGCCAAGCATTCTGTCACCAAGTAGTAGTGTGCAGTGCTATGTTTCTAATACAACCGAGCTGAAAACGTGCCCCTTTTGAAGTCTGTTATAATAGTACATTCTGATATAAGTATGCGAAGTTGATCATTGCACATGCGTGTCACGCGACGTTTTTCATCACAGTTGCGAGGAAAAATTATCCAGGTAGCTTAAAAACTCTTCTTCTATATAAGTATAACTTGCAGCGAGATACTAACCTGAATCGGGTTATCATCATAAAACACTAGTGTGGTAATGTAAAGTAAATAGCACGTGTCGGAAATTTCTTCGATTATGATCCTAAAAGCGGTGGGATAAGAGCCACTTAACGAGCAACTGTGATGAAAAAGACATTGTAGTCTAGTTTGTATAGTAGGAAAAAAAATATTGCGACTTTCTCCATTCAAGTTTTATTTTATTGGTTTTCTTGCCGCCTCTAGACGTTATATTAATGTATTCTTTACTTTCTGTCATAAAAGCTACATTATTTTGTAAGGTGTTCCCGCCATACATAGTACTGTGTTAGTTGTGGGGTGTACACACGGGCGACTTTCAGAGCAACAAAAAAGGCAGTTCCGAAAGTTTTTAAGCGAAAACTTTTGCATTTATGACAAACGGAAACCCAACGTAAATCTTCTTGGAGAAAAACACTGGCCATCTAATTATGGTTAGTTATTTATGGTTGTTCGTTTGTGAATTATCGAAAATAAGCAACGTTGAAGCATCATTCTTTAGAGCCCAAAAGCGAAGGCTATAATCAATCATCTTCATCATCATTAGCCTGAAGACGTCCACTGCTGAACATAGGCCTCCGCCAAAGAGCGCCACTTTGAGTGGCTGCTTGCCTCTTGCATCCATCGGCGCCCTGCGGTTCTGACCAGGTCGTCGGTCTACCTAGTGGGGGGCCGGCCTACGCTGCGTCTTCCGGTTCGTGGTCGCCTCTTGATAACCTTTCTATTATTTGCTATTATTAATATTAATCAACAATGTTATTAATTAAATTAGCCTGTTTTTTACAATATTTCTAATTCAAATTCAAATTCAAAAAGTATGCGTGTTAATTATTAGCTACGCTAAGATTATGAATAGTAATCAGGAATCACAATACGAAGTTAAGTACTACCATGAAAAAGAGTAAAGAGTTAAGAAAAATAAAGAGAGAGAGAGAGAGTGGTGAGAGTGATGTAAAGAGTTTATCTATCTACCATGTATTATACAGATAATAAAATTAAATTGTGCAAAACGATCAGTAGTATTCGCGATTTATCTAAATTTTTAAGATTACGTCTTTACTAGGTACTTATATCATCAAATGGATAAATAAATTGTTTGGATATGCTTATGTAGGTACATGTTATGAAAATCGTGGTTCAGTCTTGATTCTTGCATTATTCTTATTATTATTGACGTTTCATTTATGTAAGTATGACTTTTGTGTATTTTAATTTTAGTGTTGTGTGATGTCCTGAATAAATGACTTTTCTTTCTTTTTTCTTGACTTGAACAACCTTGGATTGTATTTTTCTGTAAACACCGACCCGAGCATATTCCACACTTCTGCAGTTCCTAGCCAACTAAGCAAAAATCGCGCAACTAAAAGTCGCCCGTGCGCTCCCGCCGCTAGCCCGCGACCAAGCCTTCAACGTGGGTGGTCCGACATTTTTATTCAACCGTCAAAAGGTCATTCACCCCGATTATCTGTATCGTCACACTTAACTTTTTTATTTTTTCGATACTTTACAGTTGTTTTCTTGCGTCTCGTTTAATTCGTTGTGGTTTTTATGAAATTTGAGTATTTAATGAGACTCGATCGATGTGGCTGACTGATGGATATGTTATGATTTAGGCTATAAGAAGCACCAAACAGTATTTTATGTTCACATTGGTAGTGTAAGCCATATTTGTGCAAAGTTACATCCAGATCCGTTTAACCATTTTGGCGTGAAAGCTGTTTTTTCATGATTTATAGACAAGGTATTTGACCACTGTCTCACCTGATGGAAAGCGATGACTCAGTCTACGATGGAGCATGCTTGTCTAGAAGATACCTGTTCACTCTCGTCTTGAAGACTCCCAGATCATAGTTAGCTGGAAACAAGGACGCCGGCAAGGTGTTCCACTCATTGGCTGTTCGCACTATAAAGTGCACAGCAAAACGCTTAGTGCGGGTTGATGTAATTTCAACCATATGGGTGCCGTGTTTTTGTGCGCCTTGATGTCCGGTGAAAGAAAGAAGATGGAAGAACAAGATCGTGTAATTCCTTCGCACACTCTCCAAAAAGCAGTCTATAAAAAACTGATAAACTGGCAACTTTACGTCTAAACTGTGGAGCTTCATTGCCAATGAGTCTTTTGGCTCGTCTCTGAATTCTCCTCAAAGATAGTCTTTCATTCCACTTTTATTGTATGAATATTTAAAGAGACAAATCGTGTGACAACCACCCCCATCTCATCCCGTGGGTGCCGTTAGAGCCGGGTAAGGGAATATCAAGGGAATGAGCTGTAGCATTCTCTGAGGTACATTAAAATCTGCGATCAACAAACCGCTTGCCAAGCGTTGTGATTATGGAACACTTTACGAGCGTCTTTGTTTCCCGATAAGTACAATCTGGAGCTCTTCACGTCGCGAATGAATAGGTATCTTCTAGGCAAGCATGTACCATCGTAGACCGCGTCGTCACTTCCCATCAGGTGAGACTGCGGTCAAATGCACGCCTACTTAGTTATTAAAAAAACCCCTATCAAAAAGGGCAAATCGTCTATAAAGTGCCGGTTTATATGGCCTGTCTTCAGCAGTGGACGTCTTCTATACCTTGTCTATTTTATTAATGGTTTTTTTGACAGCTCGACGACTGACAAGTTAGGGATGTTCGAAAGATTCTCGAATGTATTCTCTATACCATTCCGATTGTACTATTATCATTAATCGAATTTGCTACGTAAACGTAATAATCGATACGATAAATGTACATTTTGATTTAGTTTTGATGAATTCCATGAAGTACAATATTATTTGTAATATATTAAATTGTAACGTAAACATACTTCACCGTTGTGATGGGAGACTTCAATGCGAAGTTGGGCACAAGGAATAGCGATGAGCTGAGAGTGGGGCCATTTGGATACGGGCAGCGGAACCCTCGAGGACAGAGGCTGGCTGACTTCATGGAGAAAGAGGAACTCTTTATGATGAACTCCTTCTACGAGAAGCGGCCATCCAGGAAGTGGACGTGGATAAGTCCCGACGGTTCCACTAAAAATGAGATAGACTTCATCATGACGACCAAGAAGCACATATTCGATGATGTCTCTGTGATCAGCAAGGTGAAAACCGGTAGCGATCACCGTATTGTTAGAGGCACATTGAATATCAATGTTAAGCTCGAAAGGTCACGTCTGGTGAAGTCTACGCTCCGTCCAAATCCTGTCCAAATCCAAAACCCCGAAGGCTTTCAGCTGGAACTCCAAAATCGCTTCCAGTGCCTAGCCGACTGTAACACAGTGGACGAGCTAAACGACGGGTTGGTGGAAACTGTCCAAGCTGTTGGATCGAAATTCTTTAAGACCCAACGCCGAAAGAAGACTCAAAAGCTCTCAGAAAAAACTCTTGAGCTAATGGCCGACCGGAGCGAAATGAAGCTGCAGTCTTCAGTTGATATGTCAGCCTACGGTGAACTCAATAGACGAATCTGGAGTTCCTTGCGACACGACTTGCGTGCTCTTAGTACTTCACGTATTGAGGCCGCAATTGAGCGGAACCAAGGCTCTAAAGTGTTCGCAAAGGATTCGTCTATTGGGCAACACCAAATGACAAAACTGAAGACCGAAAATGGTAGCATCATTTCATCCAAGCCTGAGATTCTGAGAGAGATCGAGAACTTCTATGGACAGTTATACACCTCGACACGTAAGCCCGCTACTAACACAGCTCAGGACATCAGAGCCAAGTTAGTCCGACACTATACCGAAGATATCCCGGACGTCAGCCTGTACGAGATTAGAATGGCCCTCAAACAGCTTAAAAACAACAAGGCACCAGGTGAAGATGGAATTACGACTGAACTTCTGAGAGCGGGTGGTAGACCGGTACTTTTAGTCCTCCAGAAGTTATTTAATTCTGTCATCCTTGAAGGTACAACGCCAGAGGCATGGCACAAGAGCGTGGTGGTGCTCTTCTTCAAAAAAGGCGATAACACCTTATTGAAGAACTATAGGCCCATCTCGCTCTTGAGTCATGTGTATAAGCTGTTTTCGAGAGTCATTACGAATCGTCTCGCACGCAGGTTTGATGAATTCCAGCCTCCCGAACAAGCCGGTTTCCGAAAAGGCTTTAGCACCATAGACCACATCCATACGCTGCGCCAGATTATACAGAAGACCGAAGAGTATAATCGGCCGTTATGCCTAGCGTTTGTGGACTATGAGAAAGCCTTCGATTCAATCGAGACTTGGGCGGTGCTGCAGTCCTTGCAGCGATGCCAAATTGACTATAGGTATATCGAAGTTTTGAAGTGTTTGTACAGTAAGGCCACTATGTCAGTCCGACTACAGGACCAGAGTACGGAACAAATTCCATTGCAAAGAGGCGTGAGACAGGGAGACGTTATTTCTCCGAAACTGTTCACAAACGCATTGGAGGATGTTTTCAAGCTCTTGGAGTGGAAAAGATCTGGCATCAACATAAATGGCGAGTACATCACTAACCTTCGTTTTGCCGATGATATAGTCATAATGGCGGAATCGCTCGAGGACCTTAGCACCATGCTCAACGACCTCAGTAGAGTCTCCCAGCAGGTTGGTCTTAAGATGAATATGGACAAGACAAAGATCATGTCTAATGCTCATGTTCCACCTATACCGGTAATTGTTGGGAACGATACTCTCGAAGTTGTCGACAAGTATGTCTACCTAGGACAGATTGTCCAATTAGGTAGGTCCAACTTCGACAAAGAGGTGGCGCGAAGAATCCAACTCGGCTGGGCAGCGTTCGGGAAGCTTCGTCCTATCTTTTCGTCCAAAATACCGCAGAGCCTGAAAACGAAAGTTTTCAATCAGTGTGTGTTGCCAGTGATGACTTATGGAACTGAGACATGGTCTCTTACTGTTGGCCTCATTAGTAAGCTCAAAGTCGCGCAGCGAGCTATGGAGCGAGCTATGCTCGGTGTTTCCCTGCGAGATAAGCTCCGGAACGAGGAGATCCGCAGGAGAACTAAAGTGACCGATATAGCTCTTAGAGTTAGTAAGTTGAAGTGGCAATGGGCAGGCCACATCGCTCGTAGAACTGACAACCGATGGGGAAGAAAGGTTCTCGAGTGGCGACCACGAACCGGAAGACGCAGCGTGGGCCGGCCCCCCACTCGGTGGACCGACGACCTGGTGAAAGCCGCGGGGAGCCGATGGATGCAGGAGGCGAGCAGCCGCTCAAGGTGGCGTGCTCTGGGGGAGGCCTATGTTCAGCAGTGGATGTCTTCAGGCTGTTAATGATGAACGTAAACAATACGAAACTTCATGGGCGTGAGCTGTCAAAAAACCATTCATAAAATGGACAAGGTATAGCTGTTGATGAGTGATTTGATGTTTCTAGAGAGTTCCATTTTTTAAATTCTAATATTGTTTTATTTTCAGTATGCCTGACTTACACTCTGTACCAAAGAGTATGTAACGCTACGCTACTCTCTACCTGTGAGAGAAAGCTCGTGGCCTAGCCACAGATTAGAGAAAAAAACAATTGAGGCCTAGCAGTGGGGACGAAGAACAGCCTGAGATTTGAGATCTGCCAGTGATATACAACCTCTTTCGTGTTTTATTACCTTTTTATTGTACCAGTGTTGCCACTCAATAAAAAGGAAATCGATGTCGAAAAAACATCTCTTATCGAGGGTCGAATAAAACGGCAGATGTACTCAGTTGCCAGTTTCAGTGAAGAATTTGGGGGTTCCTCTAGTCGTGATGTAGGGCTTACATGGCGGGTTTAGCACCCACACGGAAAAATAACTAATTAAAGCCATAATTTCCCATGTTTAATTAATTTCCCAAATTTATTTAAATTAAGTGCTGTAGCAGAATGGTGATAAGATCTTAAGAACTTTGGGTCAGACCCTAACTAGGATTCCCTGTATCTAGGGACCCAGGAACTACGAGGACCATGATCCCACAACACCCAGACACAGAACAACGTATTTGCGCTTTTTTTTTGTGCACAAATACTTGTCCTGCCACGGGAATCGAACCCGCCGCCTTCAGGTTATGAGCAGACCTACCGTCTAAGCCAATAGTAATCGATAATTTTTTTTTTTATGTGATTGAATGACGTGACGAGCTAGTCGTTCACCTGAAGTTAAGTGCAGTAACAGTTGCAGTGTCACCCGGAACTTTAAAACAATAGTTTCGCGCGACACTGCACTGCGCACGTCATCCTGAGACATCACCCAGTCTAATAATCAGATTACTAGACTGAGTGATCAGATCATAAAGTCTCATTTGCCCAGTAATTTCACTAGCTACAATGCCCTTCAAACCGGAACACAGTAGTGCTTGCACACTACTGCTTGGCGGCAGAATAACTGGCAAAGCGTATAACATCTCCATCCATTAGTATTTTCTCACTATTTCTCATTATTACAGTTAATCAATGTATGTCTATTCAGTTCTCCGCCTAAGGCACCATAATACCGATGGATGAGGATTTTACACAACCGGAAATGACCAAATGAATCCCATTCATCGATTACGATTGAGTTACACAATACGGGGGCAGCTCGCAGAGGCTGTGTTAAATAAAACTTTGAAAACCTGTAAAATCAGTGATCACTTTACACCGGTCAAGTCGTATTTTTTTCGGCCTATTTTTCGATAGGGTTTTTCAGGTTTTTTTGCTGCTTTTTGGACAATTTCTGTCCACCAACTAGCCGTCTACAACACGGGATTCTCGAGGTACTATTTGTAGAGCTGGCGACAGTCTCTACTTATTTTCCATATTCTTATTTTATCACGGTCTACTGCTAATTTGTTATTTTTGTTTCCATGTCAACGCCGCCTGGCGTCGGCACGACGGGCCTCGACGTCGCTCCTGACGGACGTCAAATCTATACAGACCCTAAGTTGATTTATTTACTTACTTTGTAAACACAGCATCTTTTGGAAAAAATGAGTACCCAAAACAACGTGGTGTCGCTGGAAAACAGGATACAGTGTCCCGACTGTCCCCAGGTACGTTTATTCAAGGGCCAAAAGGGCCTTAAAATTCATCAATCGAAATGCCACAGAGTGATCCAAATTCCTCTATCAGCCCCCGTTTCAGGTTCGTTAGTAGCCAGTAGCAGCCCTACGAGCGCTGCTACTCCTTCCAAACCGTTTTGGGAGGTTTTGAGCTCGTACAAAAGATTTATTCCGGTTCTAAAACGCATCCCGCGTGGTGCTCGCATTTCGGTTGCTCAATCATTATCATCATCCATTAGGAACGTTATATCTAAAAACACGAAACATGCCTGGGAGCATCTCCTAACTTTTCCGTACCATGTACTTTACGTAAAATTAGACCCTACAAACAAATCTTCCCTTACTAAAAGAGTAAAGGAAAACTGCGTAAGGTACAAAGTACTGGAAGAGCAATGTTTGGATAATGAAATTATTGTTCCGCTTAACAGGCGAAACAATATTATAAATTCAAAACAAAATAACGATTCGGCCACCTTTAAAATCGTAGAGAGCAAAATTAGTGACGGCGACATTAAGGGCGCCGCCCGCGTCCTGTTCTCTAGCGACACAATAGCCCCATATTGTTCTGAGACAATTCAATCACTGCAGGACAAACATCCACCTGCAGCAGCAAATCTCCACCTTCCTGAACCACCCCTACCAAATGACGTCACTGTTGAAGTGACCCCACAGGAAGTAGCTGCAGCCGTTACTTCTTTCCAGAGTGGTTCAGCCGGAGGTCTTGATGGCCTTACCCCTCAAATTCTAAAAGATCTTTTATCGGGCATTTCCGGCGAAATTGGCGAGGCCCTCTTGAGAGACTTAACGGCTTTAGTAAACCTGATGCTGTCAGGGCAAGTCAACAGTGACGTCATCGAAATTTTGTATGGCGCAAACTTGTGTGCCCTTATCAAAAAAGACGGTGGTATCAGACCTATTGCGGTAGGCACCACATACCGCCGCCTCGCTGCCAAGGTCGGCTGTAGGAAAAAGGTTGCTTTTTTAAGCAACCTTTTTCAGCCAATACAGCTGGGCTTTGGTTCGCGGGGTGGCTGTGAGGCCGCTGTTCATTCACTTAGAACCTTTCTCAAACTAAATTGTGGTGAAGTGTTGCTAAAGGTGGATGTTAAAAACGCTTTTAATTCTGTCGACAGAGGCGCTCTTTTGACACAAGTCAAGGATAAAATTCCCGAACTATATAAATTCCTTTATCAATGTTATGGCAATCCAACAAAATTAAATTACCAAAATAACGCGATCCTATCCTCAGTCGGGTGTCAACAGGGCGACCCTCTAGGTCCGGCCATTTTTAGCCTTGCCATCCATCCAATTATTCAACGTCTTCAGTCCAAACTTAATGTTTGGTACTTGGATGACGGAACCCTAGGAGGCGACGTGAACACTGTTTTTAATGATCTAGGTATCATTATTAACGAATTTCGCGACATTGGTTTGGATTTAAATTTTTCTAAATGCGAACTTTTTGTTTGCGATACTTGTCCTGATAAAGATTTGGTTTTTGAAAAGTTTAATAGTCTTGCTCCGAATATCAAATTAGTAGACAAGCGTTCTCTTCGCATTTTGGGTTCGCCGATTCTGGATGAGTCTATCTCACCTTTTGTAGAAGAAAAAATTCAAAAGTTCAATAACGCATCAGACAGGTTACTCAAAATTAACGCCCACATGGCTTTTACAATTATTCGTTTTTGTCTATTTGTCCCTAAATTTACTTATATTTTACGATGTTGTCAACTGTGGAAACACAGTGAGCTCCTTATGGGCTTAGACAGCATTGTAAAAAACACTCTGGTTTCGGTCTTGAATGTTGATATGGATGACAGGACGTGGTCGCAAGCCTCTCTACCTGTGCGCTTAGGAGGTTTAGGGATACGCAAAATTTCGAGTGTTGCATTACCGGCATTTTTGTCCTCTGTACATGGTACACATAAATTAATAGAAAAAATTCTTGCTCCATCTTTAGGTACTTTCGAAGTAGCCCATTTGTCTGAGGCCAAGAATGCCTGGGGGTTGGCTAGTCCAAATTCTGATTTCCCGGTGGTTCTTTCCTCACAGAGGCTGTGGGACCGACCGCTCTGCGAACTAGCACGGAAAAATCTTTTAGATACGTGTCCTAGCGTCGCTGATCGTGCTCGGCTTCTCGCAGTCTCTGTGTGGGAGTCAGGACTTTGGTTACAGGCCATGCCTTCTTTCAACACTGGTAACCTTTTAGATCCGACTACTTTTCGTTTAGCTATCAGCTTACGTTTGGGCGCAAGATGCTGTGTGGCCCATCGCTGCCAGTGCGGTACCGCAGTTGACCAGCTCGGTCATCACGGTCTCTCGTGTTCAAAAAGCGCTGGTCGAATTTCGCGCCACGCTAGTCTTAATGACATCATTCGCCGGGCTTTTACCACCGCCAATGTTGCAGCCATTCTCGAACCGAATGGTCTCATGCGTGACGATGGTAAAAGACCCGACGGAATGACTCTGGTTCCCTGGAAGATGGGGCGGCCTTTAGTGTGGGACGCTACTTGCGTCGATACTATGGCGCCGTCACACCTTCCCGAGACACACGTTAGGGCCGGCGCCGCGGCTAATTCTGCTGAGCAGCTAAAACGGCGCAAATATAGTAATCTCGGTAGCGGTTACATATTTGAGCCGTTTGGTGTTGAGACCCTGGGTCCGTGGGGACCGGGAGCTCATCGCGTTTTCCAAAGTCTATCAGAGCGCCTGGTCGATGCGACGCGTGACCAAAATGCTGGCACTTATTTGGCCCAACGCATCAGCATTGCAATTCAACGTGGCAATGCGGCCAGCATGTTGGGTACGCTACCTACCGGTAGTGGGCTGGAGCACTTGGACTGTCTATAGGCCATCGCGGCTATTATACAGTCCATAAGTGTTCTTTGTAGTAGGTAGTGTAGCTAGTTTAGTTTAGTTTAGCTTAGTTATGCTTAGTTTAGTTTAGTTTAGTTTAGTTTTTATTATTGTAGTAGTTAGCTTGAGTAATAAAGGCAATTTGCACTTTACACCACATTGCGGGATAAATATAATGAAAGAAAAAACAGATTAATTTTTTTGTATTTATCTCGCGTGGCTGTAAGTGCAGTGCAACCCTGCCGTCATGTAAACCAACTGTGTTAGAGGAATGCGATGTCTGCGCCCTGTTGCTCGATTACACTACGTACAGGGGTTAAACTGTATGTCTACAGGGTGTTTTTTGTGTTGTTTTTGGCGTTCTATGTTCAGTAGTAGACGTCTTCATACGCTGATGATGATGATGTTGATGATGATGATTTTATGACTTTAACACTTATAATGCCTATATATTCTAAACTTACCAGTGCCCTGCAGTATTATAATATAACGCCAAACGATCACATACATAGATCCTGGACCCTAACTAGGATTTCATGTATCTAGGGACCCAGGAACTACGAGGACCATGCTCCCACAACACCCACACACAGAACAACGTATTTGCGCTTTTTTTCCTGTGAACTAATACTTGTCCTGTCACGGGAATCGAACCCGCTGCCACCGGGTTATGAGCTGAACTGCTCAACCACCACAGAATAGGACCACTCCATCTCTTCCCGTGGGTGCCGTAAGAACCGGCTAAGGGAATATCCAGGGAATGGGCAGCAGTATTCCCCTCGGTCTGCGACCACCAAGCCACGTACCAAGCGTGGTGATTATGGCAAATCCCCCCCCCCTCACCTATGATAAGCGTCCAAAGTGGCGTTTTATGTGCGAGGCCTATGTTCAACAAGTGGACGCAAAAAGGCAGGTGATGTATAAATCCTTGTCGAAAGCTTTTCTATAATAATATTGCAAAAAGGGTATCGAATTTTGGACTTGAGAATGACCGGCTAGCTATTCCTCATTTGAAGGGGATTTCGAGACTGCTTAGTCTTAAAATCACCATTAAAAAGAGAAACAAGTAGAGATATTGACACTAACTTATGAGATGTTGTCAAACGTATGCTACAAGCTAGTTATGTTTTTATTAGTTTCCTTCTGAAAGCTTAATGCAAGACTCGAATCCACGTCCTACAAGGTGCAAGTCAAAGATTATAAAGTCCGTTGATAGCTCGTGAACATAATTTCTCGTACAAACACGACTCACCTGCACGGGCAGGGGGCAAGGTAACAAAACGAGACAAAGTCATATGAAATTACAAAGAACAGAGCAGGATGGAACAAAAGACATCGGGACAAACGGGTTCCCGTGATTTATTAGAAATTCATAGTATTTATTAGAAATTAGTGGTTGAAATACACCACTAATTTTCGTATGAGGGGAAGTTGTATCAACTGGATTTATAGTCAATGGTGCAAGTCAACTTCACTACCAACTAAGGGTAGCGTTTTTTAATCCATAGTTAAGGTAACCAATGGTTAAAAATGCTTCAAATATTGACCATTGGTTAAAATTTGTTATCATTTTTAACCATTTGTTACCTTACCTCAGTTAAAAAAATCCATCCTAAGCTACCACGACGGCGACGTCCAAAACTTCACAGCCAATGCACCCCTTAATTTAAACCCACCCCCTGATATCAACTTCCTTGACGGACTTATTGAAATGGCTTCGCGAATCAGGAATGCGAGTTCGATTCCTACGCGGAACAGTTTTAATTTAGTTTTTTGACACTTTCTTTAGAGGGGTGAAAAGAATGAAAGGAATGTTGACAATTGCTTTTTTGTGAATTGTTTTTTTTTAATTAAGATCTCGATGATTTTGTTGTTTTCTGTAATATAAATCCTACAGATTAATTTCTATAGAAAAAATTTGAATCACGCATTTGAATCTGCATCCATCCGTCCCTTTAGCCGGGACATGCTTTACTTAAGTAGTGGTGGACCGACGACCTGGTCAGAACCGCGGCGATCCGATGGATGCAGGAGGCAAGCAGCCGCTCAAAGTGGCGCTATTTGAAGGGAGGCCTATGATCAGCAGTGACTAAAGAACCTATTATATATAGACTGTCCTGTTAGCTCAGTTGGTAGTAGCTCTGCCTTCTGAACTATAGGTTGTGGGTTCGATTCCCGTCCAAGACAAACATTTGTGTGATGAATACAGGTGTTTGTCATTTATCTGGGTGTTTTACTGTATTCTATGTATGTATTTACAAACAAAAGTATTGTATCAGTTATCTGGTTCCCATAGTACAAGCTATGCTTAGTTTGAGGCTAGATGGCGCCGTGTGAAATGTCCACAAATATTTATTTTAGTTTATTCTTTATATTTACTGTAGCGCTTCTGAAATGTTCATGGAGTCTCGAGTGGACTCTTTCAATGCCATCCAACGGAAACGAATTGCGTCTTTCATGTTCAGGGTTGACACGTCTAGGAATTCTATTGTCAGGAGTCTGGCAGACAGGCTAATTCTGACATCTACATATAGACGGTGGGTTGACCTAACCACAAATAGACTTTAGGTACAGTAATTATTATGTGGTATTTTTATTTTATTTTTATTTTACTGTGGACTATTTTTATATTTTTGTATTTCATGCTTTTATGTACTATTTTATTTTATTTTATTTTTCTGTATTGGGCCTATTACTATGGATCTCGTGTCTGAAAAAAAAAATCCATATTTTGGAAAAAACTACAGAACCAATCTGAAAGTACTTACTTACCTATATCTATCTACCCGAACAAAAAAAAAGAAATTCAACTGAATGGAGAACCTCTTCGGTTTTTGTAGTTAGTTAAGGTTTTTTTTAAGTTAATTAAATGGGAAAGACGGTTCCTTACATCGCTATAAAAAAGTTAATGCAGAAATAAAACAACTGAAATTTTGACACTTCTTTTTAATCAGATTTTTTATAAATCGCTACTTGTCAAAAAATAATGACAACATATCGAAAAGTTTATTTCAATAAACATCAAAATGTATCTAAGTGTGAAAATCTATGTTTTTTTTTCTAGTGCTTTTGACAACTTAGTGCCTCAAATTCTCAATACGTTGTCACTATTTTTATTAATACTGCTACCATTGCACAATAAATAACTTAAATGTTAATTAAAATTTAATTTAGGTTTAAAACATATTTACATTAACAATTTTTATTTAATTTAACCGTTAGTACTAGTCACAGATCGAGTGGGACAATCTTTAGTATGTCTACAAAAAATACAATTTAAAATAAATCTATTTTTTGCAATATTGTTTTTTTTGATTATACAATGAATTTCAGTAATTTTTTATGCTTTACGCTGTGGAAATTTATTGGTTTTCAATATTAGTCAGAGCAGTATTAAGAAAATACAAATTTTTCTATTATTACAGATATGTTTTAAAAATAACCATTATCGAGAATAATAATTGTATTACGTCCCCACAGCTGGGATTCGGGCACAAAATAAAATGTAATTATATTATACAAAAACATTAAAATTTTATTTACAAACCCAATTTAATCTACATTTTGTTTATTACTATAAATTGAATCATTTTCATAGATAATTTAAATTATTTTTTTGTGGTAATCGCATGTACGCTATTGTATGGAATAGGTGGCGTTTATTCCAAATTACATTACTGTACTTGATACTAAGAATCATATTTGTATGAAATCCTCAGTTGCGCATAGTTACCACTAGATGGCGTTGGATTTCATACAAATATTTTACGATACCCGAGAGCAAGTACGAGTAGGAATAGAAGTTTATTTGAATGCACATTTACATTCGAATAAACTCCCATTAAAGATATTTACTAGGGGTGTTTTTTTCATACATCATTGCGTTATTTACACTGTACAAAGTAGGTATACTAATTACATGATGTATTTAGATTGCCAGGCCAAAAAGGCTATTATATCTCCTAAAAATCACTTCGTATCTACTACCTATTCATATTTATACATAGCCTGCTCATGGCCTCATGGCATAAAGGCCTACAGTGACAAAAGTATGACTTTGACAGAAATGAAGGTCTTCACCTGTCAAAATCATACAGATTTCATTGGCCAATATTTCATTAATATAAGACGGTTCATCAACAGTTTGACAAACAAAACGTGTTTTTCAGCTGTTTGTCAGACTGTTTGACAAACACTATCAAATGATTAACAAACCCCTTCAATTGTTTAACAAACATAGTTATTCAAGTATTAGATGAATGAAGCTAAATAGTCAAACAGTATGCCGAACTTAGTTAAGCTATTTGTCAGACTATTTAACAAATACTGTGAATAATTAGTTAACAAATACCGTCAACTGTTTAACAAACAATCGTCCAAGACGTATCTAACGAATTAAATTAAACTGCCAAACAATTTGTCAAACTGAGTTAAGCTGTTATAACTTCTTGTATTTGTCAGACTATTTGACAGACAATGTCAACTGATTAACAAATACCGTTAATTGCCAAACGCAAAAGTGTCTGATAAATAAAATTAGTGAAACTATTTGACAAACACTGTCAACTGATTAACAAAAACTATCAAATACTAATCTCTGATATCCAATCATCCGATCAACTAAAGAAAAAAAAAATTTTAATTTGTCAAACATACTTAAGATTTGTCAGACTATTTGACAAACTTAACTGGCAAACGGTCTAATCATTTAATGTATGAAATAAATTGCCAGTTTCACAAATATGATGTATTTTAAGCGGTTTGTCAAATGTATTTGTCACTCTAAGATTGCCAAACATCACTTTCAGTCACTTGTCTCCAAAATCTAAGCCCGATTCTGCTGTTCTCTTTCTCTAGCCTTCATTTCTAGCTCCTCTTCTTCCTTAGTCAATGGGACAGTGCTGTGATTGTACAGACCCTGAGCCATCAGCTGCAGTGCCAGCGGGTTCCTCTGACCCGACGCCTTCTTGATCTTAGCTCGCTTGTTCTGGAACCAGATCTTGATCTGTGCCTCCGCCAGGCCGAGCTCTGCTGCTAGCGCCTGCCGCCGCCGCTCCGTCAGGTAACGGTTCTCCGCGAACTCGTGCTGGACAGAAAGATAAACTTGTTAGAAAGAGAGAAAATATCACCATTCAAGACCAGCTCATGGTGGACAACGAAAATCTTGTTAGAAAAAGAGAAAATATCGTGAGTGTGATGTGATAGTGGTGCTTGTGCTGGATGGAGAAAAGATCTTGTTACAAAAAGAGGACATATAATTAGTCGTGGACGTCATAGTGGAGACGTGCTTGTGGTGGACTGAGAGAGAAGACTTTGTTAGAAAAAGAGAAAATATAGTTGGTTGTGGACGTGATAGTAGAGACGCGAGCTCGTGCTGGACAGAGAGAGAATCTTGTTAGAAAGAAAGGAAATATCATCAGTCATAATGAGTTCATGCTGGACAGAGAAAATCTTGTTAGAAAGAGAAAATATTGTCTGTCATAGATGGTATAGTCTATAGTGGAGACGATCTTGTGCTGGATAGAGAGTGGACCTTGTTAAAAAGAGAGAAAACATCGTCTGTCGTGGATATGATAGTGGACAAGAGCTCGCGCTGGACAGAGAAGGGACATTTTTAGAAAAAGAGAAAACATCGTCTGTCGTGGATATGATAGTAGAGAGAAGCTCATGCTGGACAGAGAGAGGGCCTTGTTAGAAAAAGAGATAACATCCTATGTCGTGGATATGATAGTGGAGAGCTCGTGCTGAACAGAAAGAGGATCTTGTTAGAAAAAGAGAAAACATCGTCTGTAGTGGATATGATAGTGGAGAGGATCTCGTGCTGAACAGAGAGAGTGGACCTTGTTAGGAAGAGACAAAACACCGTCTGTCGTGAATATGATAGTGGAAAGAAGCTCGTGCTGAACAAGCAGAGGGCATCGTTAGAAATAGACTGAAAAGAAACTGAAGATGCATCCACACTGCAGTTAATTTTTGTTGAGAAACGCATGGTAAATCTATAAGTTAACTAACTGCAGTTTATTGAATGTTATTCATCGCATTTATCCTTTCAGTGCTGAAAGAATATCTTTTCGACCACAATCAAGGATTCACCGTTTCTAAAAATGATCATATCTTGAACTGACTAGCTCTAAAAATATCCATGAATATTATTATCAAATAAATCATTGCTATCATTAGTTCTTTCTTTTATTAAAGAAAATTCTGACTGATGATGATTCTTATAAAGAGGTACGAAAAAGAAAACAATATTTCTGTGATCATTTCTAGAAGTGACCATTTCTAGAAGTGGATACTTGGGCATTTTCTGAAGTGATCATTTCCATTCCAAAAGTAGTCATTTCTAATTAGTGGTACTAACTTCTAGAAGTGGTCATTTCCATTCCAAAAGTAGTCATTTCTAATTAGTGGTACTAACTTCTAGAAGTGGTCATTTCCATTCCAAAAGTAGTCATTTCTAATTAGTGGTACAACTTCTAGAAGTGGTCATTTCCAGAAGTAGTCATTTCAAGAAATGAATACTGTTACAGGTGGTCATTTGAACTACCATCTGTAGCCCTATGCAGAGGGTGCCTGAGAGAAAATGAGACTGTGAAACAGGTGCTAAGATATTGCACAGCCACAGAGAAAGCCAGACACACATCAGGAATGTTAACACGAGAAGACGCTCGACATCCTGCCCAAGAAATCTCGAATGCCTCATCATCGTCACTCCAATACCCAATATCAGTACCACTAGAGCAGCTGTGCCAGCAACCTAGAGCCACACTCCGCTATTTTAAGGCTCGGGTAGATGCTGGCAGGGGGAAATGCACAATACACCCCGAGCGGGACGTTAGTGCAGGACTTATCACCCCCACGTAAAATTAGAATTAGAATTAGATTAGGTGGTCATTTTTCATTGTGGTCAAAACCACTCGAAACGTTAAAAATGGAGAAAAAAGACGTACCTTTAACCTAGCCAGCTGAGGTCCAGAAAACGCAGTTCTAGGTCGTTTTTCGTCAGTAGGGGTGCCGTCTCCGGGAGGTTTCTTAGGTCGTCTGGTGCGAGGACCTGCAGACAGACAACCGTGGAGAAATGTGGTCTTATATTTGTAAGTCTTGTGAGTTTAGAATTCAAAAGCAAACAGGTATCTTTTCGGCAAGTATGCATGTTTCTATCGTAGAAGTCGTCATCGCTTAAGATCAGGCAAGAATGTGGTCAAATGCTCACACGAAATTTAAAAAAACTCTTTTAATTCCGTCTGTAAAGCCAGGACATGCTTTACTTAAGCTACGATGATAAGTGATCTCATGTCCGAATTGTGATGCGTAAAAACCTATTCAAACCGGCGCATTATTCGCTACCGCTGTGGGTAGCGGTATACCGCCACCTACAGCGGTATAGCGAATAACATCTAGGCCCTTATTCGCTATGACCATTTAGACACGTAACGCGACGCGTTACGATATCTTCGTGGAATGGTTTTAGGTTTTAAAATGCTATTGTGTATGCCGTTGTCAAACTTGACAAATTAATGCAACTAGGCTCGTTATACCTACGTTGAAACATAGAAAACACTGGCCACAAACAACCTAACGCGTGGCATACAAAAGAATAAAAAAGAAACATTCCATGTCGTGGCGCGTTAAAGCCCGTGTTTATGTTGAGAGCACGTTATGACGTCACGCGTTATTGGCAAGGAATCTCATGTGGCATAGCGAATAAGGCCCCTGATTGGCCTTTAACCTAGTTTTAGTATATAATAAGCAATGCCAGCATTCTGGGCTTCTTTACCCTTTTTTTTTTTAAACACTTTTTGCCTTTGAAATATTTGTACAACATGTTAAATAAATATAATTTTATGTCTTAAAGCATATTTCTTTACCTTAATCAAAATCAGTTTTAAATTTATTCACACAATTTTAATTCAACAAAATTGATTGTTGCAACAAAACATGTTTTTAAACATCCACATTAGGTATTATTAATAACAACAAATAATAATGACATCTCATTACCATACAACATACAATAGTGCATTATGCATATTATTTATGACAATAAAACAAACAAGCATCATTTAAACATAAGCATATAAATTATAAAAAAAATAATGTATCTACCAAACCATATATTTATACTATATTTTTTATTTAGACGTAGTAAACTGACAAGTGTTGCCACATTTTAACACTGATCCTTTAACACTGTAACGACCTTCGATGTACCTATTTTAACTGTTGTATTGTTTTCTTTGGCCAAATAAATTATTATTATTCTATTTAATTTGATTCTCGGGTCTAGCCCGGACATTTGGGAGGCATTGGTGGGGCCGAAGCTAGCACCAAGAGGCCTTGTTGAGTACAAAACTAATTATAACTGACAAGGCATGGTATGGCATATGATAAACTATTTTGTATAAGTAGGTAAAGGTAAAAAATAAATCTGGGCTATTGTGGTGATGGATGAGGTACATTGGGTTATGGAATGAGATAGCGGCACCTGCCAATTTTGTCTCATATCAAAATGTTTGAGGCAGGTGATGACTTGCCACCCACTAAATGGGCCCCCTATAGTGGCTACCGCATATTGGTGCCGAGGAAGCAACATTGGTGTGGGTGGCTTAGGGTGTCGAGAGGTGTGTAGCACTTTCACTGAACGCTACTCGCGGCGTTATGCCCTTTAACACTTCCACCCTGGAGCTTAGGTTTTAGCTCTTGCGACTTCCACCCCCGGACAGCTAGTTAAGGCAAGCCAGGGGTCAGGGGGCAAGCCAGGGGCCAGGTAAATTTATTATTATTATTATTATTTTCATGAAAAATAAATAGTTCTGAGTACAAAAGACATAATTCACTGATTCATTTCAGTTTAATGATTCTTTTATATTCTAAAAGTTTCCTGAAAATCGTTATTACTGCCTGACTGTGGTTTACCTATCTAGCTGCCAGTGAAGAAAAAGCACGATCACACTATCACACTAATATTATAAAGCTGAAAGTTTGTATGTGTGTTTGTGTGTATGTGTGTATGTTTGTTACTCCTTCACGCTCAAACCGCTGGACGGATTTGGATGAAACTTGTAATATAGATAGTTTATATATTGGATTCACACATATTTTTATCTGCGGGTGGAACCACGGGGTGCAGCTAGTATTTTAATAAAAATTTGCGAAATGAACATAATAACACAAGTTATCATTTTTATTTCTTAATATTTTATTAAATCGGAAGAATCATCTTCATATTCTAGTACCGAAACAAATTGTTGGCGATAGATTTCGAACCAAAAGAAGTGGCACTATGATAGTAGCAAAAAAAAAGAAGAAAAACAGAAAAACAAATACATAGCAAATTATATTTCCACTCTTTTGAACTGTGGAGCTGAATTAGATCATCGCTGTGATTTAGAAGTTGGCAGCACTATTTTCACAAGTAACATTTCGATCTGTCAGTTTACTCCGTCGAATAAAAAATAGGGTATACCTACTTCTTATCAATAATCATTGTTTAGATGATGAATAGTTATTTAGTGTTTAATTTCTCTCTATCGAATTTGAAATGAGCAAAAAGGAAAAGAGAAAACACTGACCCCGGTTTCTCATACGTTTGTTAAAGTTAAACTCATGTCAACTTAAAAATACTGATCGCTCATAGATTGCCTGTTGATCGTCGCCTGTCTTCAACCAATAAGCGTATAGTATTTGGTATGTTAATGAGTTTGAGAAACGTACGAGAAACAGGGGGTGAGTAGAGCTATTCCTCTGTTATGCAGTATACTGGATGTAATTGAATTCATTAGCATCCTTTGAACTAGGTACCTACTCCTGACACCAGTCACGTTTGGACGAAAATTTATTAAATCAAACGCGTTGATTTGGTATTGATAATAACTCCAAAATAATGGGTCAACTTAATTGACTGCTATCTGTACAAAAATGCATTAAAATAGCTAAGTACTTACTGTTAGCATTAGGTATTATGCAAGGTAACAGAAACTTTGAAAAGTATCAAAATCATTCGTGCCAATTACATTAGCGGTAGCAATCTTCGTAGTTTTCAATAAAAAATATTTTCATTTGCACTCTTTACTCTTCAATATTCATCAATAAAACTATGTAATATCATATAGTTAATTATGCTAACAAATTCAATTGTACCCTGTATAATTAACGATATGCTTAAAACGAGGATGCATTATACAATAATTACATTAAAATTCACAACAAAGACACATACATGCCAAAAAATTCCTATACATGGTGAGTTTGAATTGGTATGTCATCCCGAAGGGGGACTGGGACCATGATAGCCCACAAGTTGTGAGAGCCTTACTTGAAACTGCATGTTTCCAAACCTTTATACTAAAAGAAATCCACTCGCGAAATTGCACGTGCGATCGCTACGAGAGTTAACAAGATACTAAAATAAATAAACAAATTCATTTCTAAACACAGGTCGTCAAACTCATTTAAGTGCTTTCTGTCAAGGACGACGTTCAACCGTCCAGCTGCGCTAGGGTTACCTTCGAACGTAAACTTTACATGGCATTTTTTCAATGAAAAACTATTAATTTAGAAAAATCGTAGAAGAAACATTGTCTACCTTGGGGAGTAGATTTACCCCCTTTCGGGATAATATACTGGTTCAAACTCAGGTAGTATATTCATAAAAACAAGCAAAATAATCTTCGAAATTCGTGCAGCAGGCAGCAGTCTTCAAACAAAACGGCAGTTCAATCTTCAAATGCAACATTATCAAAAACAGTGCAGCCTCCCGAAGATATTCCCGTAAGAGGACGATGCAATATCTTAACCAATTCATCCTCGCGATAAACGCGACCCGTGGGGTTTAAAATTGGTCAAAATATTTCACCGGCTTCCTTAGGGAAGTGAGCGAGACGACGAGGAGTGAACTAAATAAAAAAAGATTAATTAATATTTTAATGCAAGGTCAAACGCGCGCGAGCGAGTTTATAATGTGTAAATTACGCTAGCGAGGGCGATGTTGGCCGAGCGGTAGCATGTGTGCTTCGCAATCTTATGGCACCGGGTTCGATCCTCGGCCCTGCACCAATGACTTATCTAGTAAGTTATGTGCAGTTTGCGATGCCATCGCTCCGTGCCTCGGAGAGCACGTTAAGCCGTCGGTCCCGGTTGTCATAAGAACATCTATGGCAATTGTTACGCGTAGTCAGATGCCTGATAGAATCTGACACCTGATCTAACCATCCCTGTTACTGGGTTGCGAGGTCAGATGGCAGACGCTCGTGTAATTCTGGTAGCTCGCCGCTACAGGTTAGATTGGGAGCCGACCCCAATAACAAATGGGAAAAAGGCAAAGAGGATGATGATGATTAAGCTAGCGATACTTTGACACGTAGTAGCTCGAAAAAATCAAAATAAAATCATATGTTTCGTACTTGCTTGAAGTAATTATGAAATGTAAAGAAAAGAGCCTTTCATTAAATTATGGTTAGAGGAAGAGTTTTTTTATAAATATGACTTACATTACTCAATTTAGCTGTTAATTATTATAAGAGCACCGAATTTAGGTGGACTAGGGTTTAGAAGCTAGTGCCTTATCTTTCCCTTTTTTACAAGTGAAATTAAAAGTAGGTAACTGCGTTTTAATTTTAGTGGAAATTGTAAACATAAGCGGCAATTTTTTAACATAAAAAATCTAAAGATTAAAAGTAAATTATTTAACTAATATTCAACACAAATACCACACAAATACTACACAATTATTATTCTAATCATGCAAAATCAACACACACAAATTATTAAAATATAAATAAATAAAAATAAATTATTAGGTTTCAATTTTGTAACTATGGCAGATGTTGTCTATTTAATTGATATAATGCCCTTCTTTTTTTTTCTTTTTTTTCTTATATTTTGGCTCCACACATAGTGTATTTAGCCAGTGTCAAGTATTGTAACTAATCATCGAGTTATGGAATATTTCACGTGTAAAGTCAAGTCTTCAAGTCTTAGTCACAGTCCAGTCTAAGTCAGGTAATTATAGTCCAGTCTAAGTCATACCCTAGTAAAGTGGTGGCGACTTTACTAGAAGCTTCTATGGAATTTTGGAAGCAACACGAAAAACCACGTTTCACCACATTATACCACTTGCCCACACTCATGCTCGTAATTCAGCACTTAATGCGTAAAACACCACTAATTTTAACCATTAACACTGGAAAAAGCATAAGTTTAGAAAAATAATACAATGAAACGACGTGAACTTTTTCGAGTTCCCGCCAAAACCCCTGCCCTTCTTTTAAATATTATAGAACACTGAATTGCCATCATTATAAAACTGAATAATATTCAACAAAAACTAAATTACTGCATAAAAAATATACAAAATGTAAAAAATTCAAACAACACTCAAAATTATATTATCTTAACAATTACAGACATTTATTAACATTATACATAATTATAATAATAAGTATAAAATAATAGTTTTGTTGCAACAATCAAAAAAGGTTTCACTTTGAAAAATACCTAGTGTTTAATTTAGGTTTTCTCTCCACGGTTTTGACCAAGTCGTCGATCCACCTAGTGGGGGGCCGGCCTACTGTATATGCTAAAATGACAATAAAAAACCTATGTAATTTAGTATACATACCCTAGGTAATTCTTGTATTGTTTTGTATTTTTCCCACGAGGTCACGCGTTGTTTTAATAGAATATCGCAACCTAAATATTCCAGCTGGGCTAGCACGGCCGGTAGACAAAATTGTCTTTCCCCGTTTTACGTCACTTTCTTCATACTTGCTTGGAGTAAAACAGGGGAAAGACAGTTTTATCTACCGGCCGTGCTAACCCTACTGCTGCTATTCCTACTCTATCCCTATAGGGGGACAAAAAGTTCTCACTGTTTCCCGTAAGCGGGGTTTATTTCTATACGACCTCTTGTTCCCCCGGTTAACACAGACGGTAGACGAAACTGTCTTTCCCCTGTTTTACTCCACTTGACAAGTAAGGAAGTATGAAGAAAGTGACATAAAACGGGGAAAGACAATTTCGTCTACCACCCGTGCTAACCGGGCTGAGGGTCCATTTGGGATAGGTTTTTGAAATATTCTAGCTCCCTTGGGTTTCTCAGGGCCGTGTGGGATAAGGGATTACACGACTTTGGCCTCTCAGAGGGGGCACTTGGCCTGGGTTTTTTTTGATGTTTAATGACCCCATAAAGTGTGTTAGTAAGTAGGCCCCCTTGTTTGTCCCCCAATAGCCTGCTAATAGCATTTCAGGAACTTTTTCACACATTTTACTTAACTTCTGATTTAACTAAGTTAAAGTTCTGATTAAATTAAGTTTAAAGTTAGACTTTTCAAGCGCATGTGAAAAGAAAATTTATTATAAAAGCTAATTAAAAGTTAATTATAAATAAATATAATGGAACAATCTCACTTGGCAGCCGTGAGCACGTCTCGTACTTACTTCGTCCTAAAACAAAAGAGAAAAAATCATTAGACATAGCCAAAATAATTACAATTAACATAAAATCTAATTATACATTGCTTTTAAAAAGCAAAGTAAATCGTTTTTTTTAATAAAAAGAAACGAGTGTTAATCAATCAGGCAGCCCACGTGATGGTGGACCCGTACATGTAGATAAGGCCAGCTGGCTAATTACGTAACTAGCAATCAGATTGCAATAGGCCTAAATGGCAGAAATCGGCTACAAATGGTCGCACTGGTGTCACTGTACCGCAACACAGACTGAAAATTTGACCACAGATCAGCTATTGCTGTTCTGTTACTAGTGGCGCTAGTATCAAAGCCCAAAGGTCGACTGCTTTTTTCTATAATCTGTGGGCCAAAGTGCATTCAGGGACAGACGAGCAACAGGCGGGCGACCGCTTTGTAGTTCTATGTCGACATGGAGATGACAGAAACATCTCGCGCAGTTCTTGTGCGCATTCTTCGAAATGCAACTGGTAGAAAATTGATAAGAAAACAAGCCCCGACTTTAAGGAGGGACTTTTCGTCAGATATCAAGACCGTCTGATAGACAGTGAGAAACTTCTTACAGAAGATTTCTTGCAGGTGGAAATCCGTAACTTGCAAAGTTTTTTGCCAAATTAAATGGGTAGTTTGTTGTAAAACCCAAAGGAAGTTATCCTTTTACAACGAGTGCAAGAGGTGGAACAACCTGTCATTGTTTGGTAAAGGCGTCAGGTGACGAATGCTGGCTTTTATATCCCACAAAAAATCGCATTACAACATGGTAATGCTGCCAGAATTGCGGGCACTTTTTCTTCCAACGCGTGTAATTTAAAGTTTCTAGGTGTATTTTTTTGTTTTTAGGTTTTATTTAGTGTAGTTGGTATATAAAATTATCTGCTAAGTATTTTTTTATGGTTTTTAATTAAACTATTATAGGTATGATAACAATTTAAAAAAATATAAGTTTTTTATTTTTCGTGCGAGAATTTTGCTGTGATCTTTTCCCAAAAGTGGGACTATAATTACATTTGATTTTTTTTAATTTCAATTATTAGCTGTAATTAAGAAACTTCCATATGTATTCTAGGTATAGGTACAGTTAGAATAGATCTTCCTTGGCCGCGATATGATAAATAATAACAACGCTGAACGATTAGATCCTGGACCCTAACTAGGATCCCCTGTATTTAGGGACTCAGGAACTACGAGGACCATGCTCTTACAACACCCACAAACAGAACAAGTATTTGCGTTTATTTTTGTGCACAAATACTTATCCTGTCGCGGGAATTGAAATATCTACATTATTTCTACCAACATCTATAAACCCTCCGGTCAACTTGGACCACTTCTTAACCTGTCCATTTCCAAAACTGTCCACTTCCTAACATGTCTTCATCTTAAAAAACAGGATTTCCTTCCAAGCGAACTCCCAGCTCCGAGCTGGCCCCAGACCACCCACGACAGACTAATTAAGACATTGCGGCTTAATTACAAGATTTTATCTCCACGTCGAGTTTGCATGCGAGAGTAGGCGAGCCTACAGTGTGTGTGAGTCAGATATTGACTCATGTTGATATATCTGCACTATATTATCATTATATTTATGTAATATGTACACTTTATAGTGGCTCTGTAAGCTGGTAGACCTCGTGAGTTCAAAATATTTATTACGATTTCAAAACCTATGCCTCCACCGTTTTCAAAAATGTCCAATACTTGAATAGACAAAAAAAATTTCGAACCTTTCACGAGAATCAGTTGAGAAAGATGAATACAGCCAGATATAGATACTTTCGACATACCATAGACTAAGGATTTATAAGACCAACAATGACAGTTTGAAAATGGGACAAGAAATTTAAAAAAATTTAATGTGTCTTTGAAAAAGTGTTGTTATGATTAAGGTCTTGAATATTTGCGACAAGTAGTATTTACTAAATATTGAACCTAGCTATAGACCGTTATAGTTTTTTAAATAAAATAGCAGGCATTATGTTTACTGAGATCCTTCAAACTGGAGTAAAATTGCTAATTTATAAAAAACTGAAACACTGAAATATTGCGATATATCGGAAGGAGCATTCCCAATCTACAAAATAAACAGGTTGTACATCCAGATACCACATCAAAATTAACAAAATATTTTATTAACAAAATTAATCTAATATTATAAACTATTACGAAAAAATTGTTTGCTGTGATACGTGTATTTGCTCGGGTTAGTATGTTAAAAATTAAAATGAAAATGTAGATGTTTTATCAAGATTTATTATACCTCTTCTAAAGTTTTGGCGCTCGATTCGCTCGCGTATCATTACCAACTCAGCCATTCGTTGTAGTCGGATTCCTACATAATTATTTATGAACTACCGATGTTTTGAGCTGGCTTTGCATGCGTTTTCATGTCAGTCATTTCATTAAAATTGGGAGCTCTCTCTAATTTTGAATGTAGCTAAAATTGTACGTATTTTATCTAGGTTTAATTTTAAAACTTGTAAAATTGCGGCGCTCGCTTCGCTCGCGCTTTTATATCTATTATAGTCATACGTGGAAATCGATCGAGAGCGAGTCCGTAGTCCGACTCGCACTTACCCGATTTTTGGGTGGCAGTGACTACAACCTTTTTTGAGGGCTGGATCCGCGCCTGTGTTGGCTCAAGAGTCACCAGTCTTCTTTACTCCCAATTTTTATTGGTTATATTAAAAGTTAGCTGATAAATAAACAGACACGTCATTTTTTATTTCGTCTTTAATCCTTTCTAATAATTATTATTATATATGGAAAAGATTGTGCGTGTGAATGTTTGTTACCTCTACACGCCATAACGGCTGGACGGATTTGCATGAAATTTGGAACGGAGATAGCTTACAACTTAATTATAAAAATCATTAACAGAATTTATAAATTTATTAATTAATTTAGTAAGTTATAACGTATTACGTAGGTACGTTATATTTAGCATGTCCATCTATGTCCAGATGGCATAGCACGCGCACCGCGAGAAAACTTGTCGTCGCTGTTAGAGTGAGACACAGTTAGGCGCTACCAAAGATTAAAAAGCCCGTTGATAGCTCGTGAACATAACTTCTCGTACAAACACGACTCACCTGCGCGGGCAAGGGGCGAGGTAACAAAACGAGACAAAGTCATACGAAATTACAAAGAACAGAGCAGGATGAAACAAAAAAGACATCATTCCCGTGATTTATTAGAAGTTCATAGTATTTATTAGAAATTAGTGGTTGAAATAAGCCACTCATTTTCGTATAAGTTGAAATTGTATCATTGGTCAACTGGATTTATAATAAATAGGCGCTACCATAGTCTTGTCACTCACGAGATAAAGTCTCGAGGAAATTTTGTCGCAGTGCGCATGCTAGCCGCGCAGGTTCAGCTGACCACTTGCCTACACGAGAAGAAGAAGAAGAAGTTATAATTTAAAAAAACGAGTTAAAAACCACAGCAAAGATAAACATCTAAGCTAGCAACAATTTTAACTGCATCAATAAAATAACCGGAACTTAACCACAACTTAAAAATTACAAAGTCAGCTTCCGTACGAATCGGAACTCCTTTGATCCAACCGCTCAATAAAAAACCTTATTAAACAAACAACGACCCTTAATTACTACTTTAAACTCTGTAATTACCAATCGTAAACAAGCAATTATAAACTTTATACTATTTGTAATAAAATTCAAAACAATTCAAACATACTACAAAATAAATTGCGATTAAAAATGTATTTTAAAACAATCGGTTTAAAGTTTTAAATTGTTCAATGCGTACGGAAATGACTTCAAATTTTTGAAAAAAGAATTTAAGTATTTCTGTGATCGTGTGTCGAATTTATAATTTTTGATTTGCCGCATTAATGTCTGCTTTTGGCAACGGAGATAAAGTACATAATGGCTTGTTTTTAATTAGGTTCTTTATCGTGTAGCCTTGTAATGATATCATGATTGTTGAACGCAAAATGTCTTCATTATTTAACTTCGTTGGTGGCGCCGGCTTAAAGAACTCAGCGGGAATTCGTTTATTTTTTAAGTTTTATTTGTTGCTGTTTTAAGTTTTAATTGTTGATAAAGTTTTAATTATTACGCTAAAAGCAAAGAGTTGTATAGTTGTAAAGATTATTAAGTGTGAGTCCGTAAGATTAGATTCTTATTATGTGAGAAAAAATAGTACGACTGCCTTTTTATAGAATGAAAAATCATTAAAGGTAGGTACTTACTTACTTAGCCTAACTTAACTACAGAGTATTGGGTTTTCTCTACCTAATCTATGACTGCAGGGTGAGTTTGAATTGGTATGTTATCCCGAAAGGGGGGACTGGAACCATGATAGCCCACAAGTTGTGAGAGCCTTACTTGAAACTGCATGTTTCCAAACCTCCATACTAAAAATATATCCACTCACAAAATTGCACGTGCGATCGCTACGAGAGTTAACAAGATACTAAAATAAATAAACAAATTCATTTCTAAACACAGTTCGTCAAAATCATTTAAGTGCATTCGGTCGAGGATGAAGTTCAACCACACAGCTAGGGCTATCTTCGAACGTAAACTTTACACGGCATTTCTTCAATGAAAAACTATCAATTTAGAAAAGTCGTAGAAGAAACATTGTCTACCTTGGGGAGTAGATTTACCCCCTTTCGGGATGATATTGTGGGGGGCTACCCAACAATTATGGTTGATGAGGAGAAATAATAACTGGTTTTACTGTGGATTAGATAGTATATACAAAATAAAAAAAAATATAAATGAACAATTTGCCGTGATGATATTTTCACTCATTGACACCGCGTTACTGCGCGAACTGTTAATAAGACTTTTCTGTCGCCACTAGAACGAAGGTTGCTACTGCAGCGAGGAGGTCCACCTCGCCGCAATATACCAATTCAAACTCAAATAGTAAACCTAACAAACATGAAAGTATAAAGTAAGTATCTACATAATCTTAAATGCATTCATTAAATTATAAAAAAAATACTAATATATAAATATTTTTAAAATAATTTTAATTAAAAAAAGGTATTCAAATTATAGTTTCAATAGTTCCTGCCATTATTTATAATACTTTTGAAATAATGAGCAATATTCAGTAAAATAAACCAGATTTTAAAAAACACATTAGCAAATTTTCCATATTTAAAACAAAAAAAACTACCAAATTGTTAGACCACCCACCTCTCAACGTCAATAGACTCATTAATCCACTAATTATATCCGTTATAATATTTAATTTATCCACCAGATCTAGATATTTAATAGCTTCAGTTGACATGCGATAACCTAATGCTAATTAGTTAATATGTTATTAACGGTTTTGGTAGTAATTATTATTGGTATCTGTGATATAATGACTTCCTATTGTACATACACGGATAGTAGAAAATGGTAGGAAATTAAAAAAAGTCAAATGAGATGTACTTTGTTCTTTGCAAAAAAATCTGTTATTAATAATTATTAATATAATAACAAATAAAGCATAATTACAAGACATGTAAAACGAAAAGGCTTATAGCCGTAAGGTTCAGTAACATTAAAAAAGCTAAAAAAGGTTTTTTTTATTGTAACAATTGTAACAATACTAAAATAAATATAATAAACAACTAAAAAATGTATATACAATAATAAAAAACCACGATAAATGCGCAGTATTATATAACTTTTAATACCATTAAGATAAATTAACAAAAAAAAAACAAAAAAGAAACAAAAAAAACAAAAAAATAACAAAATAAAGAAGATAAATTAACAAAAAAGAAGTTTAAAAAGGATTTTTTTTTTTTTAGAAAGGATTTTTTATTGGCTAGCAAGAAATTTATCATACTTATAAATGACTAGCGGCTCGCTCCGGCTTCGCACGTGTAGTGGTGTAGCCTATGTTACCCAGGGTGAATGTAGCTTTCCAATGGTGAAAGAATTTTTGAAATCGGCACAGTAGTTTTTGAGTTTATTCATTACAAACATATAAAAATACAAAAATGTTTTCCTCTTTATAATAGTGGTGTAGATATACCGACTAAAACAAAAAATATTATTTTTCACTTATTCGGTTCACAAAATTCACTTCTTATTTTGACTGTGTTTTCATTTTTCCAGAGAACCACTCTTATTGAATTATTGAAAAGCCACGGTTTTTTTTCCTTTTTTAAATAAATTTACTCTAAAATTGTAGATTTATGTCGGTTCACTAATGAGTAATTGACAAAAAGTCGCATACTACATTGTAACCAACATACCGCGTATGCTAATCCAACATACTGGCCAGAAATTAATAAATAAAAGACAAGACATTTATGGCTTTATTATGTTGGCACCGTTAATGAGACGCCATGTTGGTTTTTTGACAGTTGACTTTTTTTCTCATCGATTAACGAATGTTTATAAATATTTATGGATATGAATGGGCATTAAATGCAAAAGGTTTGAATTTTCACGTGTGAACTTAAGTCACAAGGTTTTTAGAACTTGAAATATTTGACGAGTGGGTAATTGTAGATATTTTGTGTAATATTGATTGAGTAATTTTTATACCTGCTAGATATGGTATTAATTCAAATAATTGTAGTGTTTTCGTTTTTCATTTCACACGTTTTTCTTTATTTTCATTGATATATAATGGTAAGTATAAGTAGCCATCTTGTACAGTAGTTAACTTATCAATCATAGAGTATATGATATCCACCGCAGGCTGTCAAAGACAGCGAAGACCACCGGCCATAGATAATCTATCCTAGGATACCACAATATTATACTTTTGTGATTATACCCACAACCACGTCAATAATCCCTGCTATATTTTTGTGCAGAGATTATAAAAAAAGGAGAGATAAAAGAAAGAAAAGAAGAAGAAAATAGCAGATGATTTGGAGTAATATATGAATGTAACTATTCAATATAGATGTATTAACTATACCTACCTATAAAATTTTACTGTACGCTATTGAATTGGTCCATGAAAGACCTTACGAAAGGCAAACTCCCTCTCACCCTGAAGAAAAAACTCATGGACTTATGCATTCTCCCCATCCTTACCTACGGTGCTCAGACTTGGTCTTTGACTGAACATAGGAAGTTCACCATTGAGGTTTGCCAGCGAGCTATGGAGCGCAGTATTTTAGGAGTCAAACCGCATCAGAAATGACACATTGCGCTCCAAAACCCTAATCGCCGACGTTGGTCAGAAAGCCGTCGAAATAAAATGGAACTGGGCCGGACACGTCTGCCGCATGTCGGGTGAGCTGTGGGCTCCACAGAACGTCAGACGGCGACGCGGCCGGCCCAGACGAAGATGGCGGGACGAACTAGATTTTTACAGCAACGAGAGCTTTAGATCGTGAGGAGTGGAAGGAGGGTAGGGAGGGAGGCCTTTGCCCTGCAGTGTGACAAACTAGGCTAAAAATAATAGAATAATAATTGAGTTGATACTTATATTAGGTGTACTATACAATATTTATATGAAACCCAATATCTAGCGGCAACTATACTACGTAAATAAGGATTTCATACAAATATTTTACAATAATCGATATTGAGTAGTATAAGGGTTACAAAAAGAATTACAGCTTTTATCTCTGGGACGGTTCAGCTAAATAACAGCTTCAAGCCTTGGACTCAATTGAAAGGCGAGCAAAAAAGCTCATAGGTGACGATACAATGGTGAAGGCTAGGCTCCAGAGCTTAGAGCACCGGCGTAAAGTTGCCAGTCTATCTGTGTTCTACAGGTTACATTTCGATGAGTGTGCTGCGGAGCTACACAATCTAATTCCACCATCTCCGTTTCACCATCGGATGACAAGACGTACAGCTACACGCCATCCATTTATGGTTGATATTCCTTCGATTCGCACAACGCGATGACTCTACATTTATAATCCGAGCAGCGAAGGAATGGAATACTTTACCAACGTCTTTGTTTCCCGATAAGTACAATCTGGAGCTCTTCACGTCGCGAGTGAATAGGTATCTTCTAAGCAAGCATGTACCTACCATTGTAGACCACGGCGTTACTTTCCCTCAGGATCCTAATTCTGTATGACCACTTTACGATTCCTTACTTCGAAACCACGCGAATTCCTTGTCTTATATAAGAAATCTGCAAAAATCTATTTTCTATGAAACGGAAACAAAACCGCGCGAAATGAATTTGGAAATGACGCGATTTGGACTGTCAAAAATCATAATGTTCCACTGAGACACGTTCCGAAACATCAACATGTCAAAAGTTACCACCACTAATATATCAATATTTATTCAAAATAAAAATAACATAATGTAAAGTGAAGGTATTTCTAATGCTGTGACACGATTTGAACAAGACACGATAACGACGTGGTTTCGTATCGTGTGGAATCTGGGTTTTCATACAGAATTAGGGCCCAGGTGAGATTGCGGTCAAATGCAGGCCTATTTAGTTATAAAAAAAACCATAGGTACCATTACCACTTCCACGGCTCCAACACATTATTTTACCTGGGGCCCCCTTAAGATATTTTACCCGGAAATTTTTTAGTCCCTCAAGAAAATAGAAAAGATGCGAAGCCGCAGGACTTTTGATTTTTTTGTGAGCTCTTTACAAAAAAAACAAAAGTATTGGAATCAGTGAGATATGTAGGCAGGTCAATGCAAGATTATCTAACAAAAAAAACATCGTCACCGATGTAATAATTCTAACACGATGAAAGTATGTCGGATTGACGTTCCGTGACGATTGCGATCCGTTCCGATCGATTGGAGTACAAGTGTGACCGAACGGAATAGTTCCGTTCGGTCACACTTGTACTGAGTAACATGATTGCATTAGATTGTGTATTTGAGCCGACCTGGTTTTTTGATAAGCACCTACCTACTCGTGTTTAAGCTAAAATTGTGTTTTTACAAATTGTGTCTTTACTAACTGTGTTTGTTGCACAAATTGTTTTGTTTTATAAATCGTGTTTTTCATAAACTATGTTTCTTTTACAATTAGCATTTTTCACACCTGAGTGTTTTTCACGGTTTTCATTTTTCAAATAGTGTAAAATTCACAATTTGAATTTTTACATATTGTGTTTTTAGAAAAGGTATTTGACAAAAATTGTATTTTGTAATAAGGATTTTCACGAGTCGTGTTTTTCATGAATTGTGTTTTCACACAATGTGTTTTCGTTAGTTACAATGACGTAACCTGAAAATATTACGTGCATTATCTGATCAATACATTATTTATATGAGAATGAATGACGCAACGAGCTAGTCGATCGCCTGGTGTTAAGCGTCACGGCCGCCCATTACGCCCTTACCTAAATTCGTTTTCACAGCGCTGAGTGACACTTAAATTGTAAAGTGACTGTTTTTTCTTTTCTACGGTTTCCAAAAACCGTACGTTGCCGATTTTCGTTATTTTATTTATATATTTTAGACAATAATTGTCAAAAATACAAGCAACATGCTTCATTGGTATTAGTATTAGAGTTTTTAATATAATATGCATCAGAAAAATTAAAACAAATAAATTTTCTGGCGTTATGCGGGTAGAAACAGTTGCCAAATACAATTGAAAAAGAAAACTGGGGTTTGATAATTTAACCTGCCACTTAACGCTAAGGGGTCGAGCTTCGGCCCCCTAAACTTAAGGGATCCTTTAAGCTTTGGGTGTCCCTTAATCGCCGGGGAAAACAAAATTATTGTCAGATGTCACTTGAATATTTTTAAGGGTCCCTTAAAATTTAGGGATCTTTGGTGAAAACGGGCATTAGTGTACATAAAGAACGCATAAAAGTTTAGTATTATGTTATTTAAGTTTGTGTTTTTGAAAATATAATCACTACATCGTCACTTCCCATGGCCAGATGTTGTCGAACGTAGGTACCTAAGTATTATTTATATGAGCACAATAAATGAATATGAATAAGTATGCCTATTTTAGCATAAAAAGGAAAAAAGTGGTTGAATTTATATTGTCAGATGTTATCAAACAAATACCCATTTTAGCATAAAAAAGTAAACAAAAGTGCTTGAATTAAATTCTTAATTGCAATTTACATACAATTAATGCAAATTACCAATTTCGCTCCGAAACACCAATTATTGCGTCAATTATCGAAATCGTACCAACCACTGGCATTCCTCGGATTCCGTTCCGAATTGTACCTCCACGATAAAATAATACTAAAAAGGCTATTAAAATCACCTGGCGACATTTATTTTTCCCACCTGTCAAAGTGACAGTTCTTTTCGTGGATTATCTGTCTCGCTCGCGCACTGCGCCGTTTTTGACGATATTAAATAACTGAATTTCATCATCATCATCATCAGCCTGAAGACGTCTACTGCTGAACATAGGCCTCCCCCAAAGAGCGCCACTTGGATCGGGCATCCATCGGCTCCCCGCGGTTCTAACCAGGTCGTTGGTCCACCTAGTAAGGGGGGCCGGCCTACGCTGCGTCTTCCGGTTCGTGGTCGCCACTCGCGAACCTTTCTTCCCCATCGGTTGTCAGTTCTGATTAGGCCTGCCCATTGCCACTTCAACTGGCTAATTCTAAAAGCTATATCGGTGACTTTAGTTTTCTTGCGGATCTCCTTATTTCGGATCTTGTTTCGCAAAGAACCCCCGAGCATAGCTCTCTCCATAGCTCATTGCGCGACTTTGAGCTTACTCATAAGGCCAACAGTAAGAGACCACGCTTCAGTTCCATAAGTCATCACTGGCATTGGCAACACACACTGATTAAAAACTTTCGTTTTCTGGCTTTGCGGTATTTTAGACGAAAAGAAAGGTCGAAGCTTCCCGAACGCAACGCCGAACTGAATTTACTCACGAACAATCAAGCTAAACTATGTGTATGTTCACATGAATAACCTTTTTTATTTTTTTTTCTTATATTTAGGCTCCACACATAGTGTATTTAGCCAGTGTCAAGTATTGTAATTATTCATCGAGTTATGGAATATTTCACGTGAAAAGTCAAGTCTTCAAGTCTCAGTCACAGTCCAGTCTAAGTCAGGTAATCATAGTCCAGTCTAAGTCATACCCTAGTAAAGTGGTGGCGACTTTACTAGAAGCTTCTATGGAATTTTGGAAGCAACACGAAAAACCACGTTTCACTACATTATATCACTTGCCCACACTCATGCTCGTAATTCAGCACTTAATGCGTAAAACACCACCAATTTTAACCATTAACACTGGAAAAAGCACAAGTTTAGAAAAATGATACAATGAAACGACATGAACTTTTTCAAGTTCCCGCCAAAAAAACCATGAATAACCTTACAAATGTTCAACAAAAATATCATATTAATCCAAACAAGTTTTCATATATAAAAACAGCATAGAAAGTAGTTTGAGCAGATTCTTCGTAAGTTCTACTACTTTACTAGGTAGTAGGACTTTTCCGCAAAGTTCGTCTAGGTAGGTACCACCGCTTTGCCAGTTATTCTGCCGCCAAGCAGTAGTGTGCAAGCACTACTGTGTTCCGGCTTGAAGGGCATTGTAGCTAGTGAAATTGCTGGGCAAATGAGACTTAAGAACTGATCTCACAGTCTAGAAATCCTTTTTAGACTGTGTGATGTCTCTGGATGACGTGCGCAGTGCGCAGTGTCACGCGAAACTTTAATTTAGATTTCCGAGTGACACTGCAATCTGTAATGAGCGGCCGTGACGCTTAACACCAGGTGAACGACTAGCTCGTCACGTCATTCGTTTACATAAAGAAAAAAAAAAAAGTAAATTCAGTTATTTCATATCGTCAAAAATATCGCAATGCGCGAGCGAGATAGTGGATATATATGTGTGTGGAATATATGTGTGTGGACATTTCACACAGCGCCATCTAGCCCCAAACTAAGCATAGCTTGTACTATGGGAACCAGATAACTGATACAATACTTAGATACTTTTTGTTTGTAAATACATACATAGAATACAATATAACACCCAGACACAGAACAAACACCTATGTTCATCACAAATGTTTGTCCTGGGTAGGAATCGAACCCACAGCCTACAGTTCAGAAGGCAGAGCTACTACCAACTGAGCTATCGGGCCAGTCAAAATCTGCGAGTATGGGAGATGCAGTCGAAAGTGCACATACATATAGCACGTTGGCTCAAAATTGCTGGATTTCAAAATATCGAGCACAGCACAGTACAGTACATTGGCCTCATTAATAAGCTCAAAGTCGCGCAACGAGCTATGCAGAGAGCTATGCTCGGTGTTTCCCTGCGAGATAAGATCCGGAATGAGGAGATCCGCAGGAGAACTAAAGTGACCGATATAGCTCTTAGAATTAGCAAGTTGAAATGGCAAGCAGGCCACATCGCTCGTAGAACTGACAACCGATGGGGAAGAAAGGTTCTCGACCACGAACCGGAAGACGCAGCCCCACTAGGTGGAGCGACGATCTGGTGAAAGCCGCGGGGAGACGATGAATGCAGGCGCTCTCTGGGGGAGGCCTATGTTCAGCAGTGGACGTTTTCAGGCTGTGGGTGATGATTGTACATTCTAGTAACATTGTACTAGGGGTACAAGTAAAGTACCTAGGTAGTAGGTGTGTAGTACGCGTGTAAATGTTCCCCATACGGAATTAGGATTGGAGTCTGCTCGCCTAATTTGAACGGGTACAAACAGATGCTCAGCTGGGCTATGGGTGGTCCGGCCACCCAGACTGGCACAGAAAACTGTAGAGAGGACCATTTGTGAAAACTTTTCTAGTCGTTTACTAGGTGGTTTTTCTGTAAGATTTTTGTTTTATAGCGCCGCACTGTCGCATTTAACGTATAATCGAAGTAGCGCTCATAGAAAAACTCGACTAGCAGTTTTTATAGCCGATCGTTAGAGTTAGGGTATTAATAGAGTATGAGGATTGGCAATGCACCGTCAGCGCATCGCTGCGGTCATCACTTGGATGGGTGACCAAAAAGTGCGAAAAGTAGTATTTTCAGGTGAGCTTGAGTTTCGAACTGAATGGCGGCTGCGAAAAGCGCTGCAAGACCCCGCACGCTGCGCTCACCACTTACCTCTGCCCGCGCTCATCTCATTTTTTCTATTGCGCAGCGTTTCGCGCCGACTTCATAGCCGTCATTACGTTTGAACCACACTCTACCTTGCTTCGGAGCGCACGTGAAGCCGCACTCAGTTGTTGTTGTTAGGACAGTCGTTAAGCCAAACAAAAGCCTAGGGTAGCTTTAAAAATTTGACAGCATAGCTATTACCACTTGCTCACACGAAAAACAAAGAAAGATTGAGGAAACTAATTGAGCAAAATGAGAGAAATCTGCATCATCATCATCATCAGCCTGAAGACGTTCACTGCTGAACATAGGCCTATGCCAGAGAGCGCCACTTTGAGCGGCTGTTCCCCTCCTGCATCCATCGGCTCCCGCGGCTTCCACCAGATCGTCGGTCCACCGAGTGGGCCAATCTCTGCACAAACTCGCAAAATTTGCTTTCATTTTTCTGAAAGTTCGTAGGTACCCGAGTACGTGTTTTTAAATAATCTTGTTGAAACTTGGTAGGTATACGATGCTACAATTTTTCCGCTTCGGCCGTCTACGAAACCGGAGTTTCGTAACCAGTTACGAACGAAGACTTTTTCGTCCTTGTACGAAACCAGTTACGAACGAAGACTTTTTCGTCCTTGTACGTAACCAGTTTCGATCAAAGACTTTTTAATCCGTGTACGAAACCAGTTGCGATCAAACACTTTTTCGTCCTTATACGAAACCAGTTCAACAATATTAAATCTTCAGAGTTTTCTTATCAAAATTCTTTAGTAGTAGTACAAGTAACTGACTTGACTTCTTGATTATGGCCTCTGCGGCGGAATGATGTCGCTATTTCGCCAGTGTCACGTGCTATACTAGATTGACAAGTGATGGAGAATAATCTGTCTGAGCAACTTGTATGACCACATAGAAATCCCGTTCAGGCATGTTTTTTATATACCTACTTCAGACAATGACGTTCATGAACGTCTTAGGGTGGATTTGACCAAACTTAGAGTTATGCGCGAGTAACTATACCAGAATAAATCTATTCCACGATCTTAAACTAGAATAACTCATTAGTCGTTTTACCATGCAATACAAAGTATAGAATACTTATACGCGAATAGCGGAGTGAACGATGAACGAAACTATTACCCAGGTAACAATTATTGTTCTACAACGCCAAGGTATTCAAGTTTATGTCATAGCAACTCAATTTTGTCGTATTATAGTGCAGGAAAGTAAATGTTGGAATTATATGGCGCGCTGCCGCCATTAAAATATTCTCGGAATAGTTTATTATTCCACCAAAAACGGTAGTATAAGTTGTTATTCTCGAATAGGCTTGAGTGTAGATGGTAAAATGTGAAATTGGTTTACTCTCGGATAACTGGCGATTTATTCTAAGTATAACCCTTACTCTCGTTTGGTCGAATCCACCCTTAATCATCAATAGCTTTAGTACGAGTAACCTACTAGCTATTTTAAAAAAGAGTAAACTCGCACACGTGCCGCATTTTTATTGTGCCAGTTACCACCTACGCCAATTTCATTGTGGCGACCTGATCAAAGGTGGCGACATTTAAATGCAGATTTTGGTAATATTTACCAGTAACATTCGGTCCTACCCAATTATAAACAAGTAGGTACCTACTTGCTACAAATAGAGCATAATCTGTCAAGATGTTAACAAATGGTTTTTTTTTAACCTAAGATAGGCCTGCAATAGCCCACTGTCTCACCTGATGGTAAGCGACGGTTCAATCTTGCTTTGAAAACTTCCAAGCTATATATTTCAGGAAACAAAGACGTTGGTTTGATGTTTGAGTTCCGGGACAGAGTTATTGCAAAAAAGGTTGTACTTGCGAATACTACTATTCGCTGAACTGCTAGCCTCTGTGGTGTGGTGGTTGAGCAGCTCAGCTAATAACCCGGAGGCGGTGGGTTCGATTCCCGTGACAGGACGAGTATTTGTGTCAGGAAAAAATAGCGCAAATTCTTGTTCTGTGTGTGGGTGTTGTGGGACGATGGTCCTCGTAGTTCCTGAATCCCTAGATACAGGGAATCCTATTAAGGTCTAGGTTTTGTGTATGTGATCGTTGGGCGTTATTAATATTATTTATTAATTACTAGTGCAATAATTTAGTTTTAAAAAAAGCGATTGAATATCTACTCCATACATTTTTTCATCCGGCTTGCTTACTCATGTCACCAAAACATTTTCAAGCTTGACTGGTCTACCAACCCATCTTAACCCCACACCACACACCAAAATCTACCTTAAACGAACCGCAATAAGTCGAAAATCCCTTGCAAATATTCGCAGATACATCGAAGATAAGCTACAATAGAATTGTCACCTTATTGTATGCAATTAGAGAACATTTTTAATTGTATGCAATTTTCTTGGAATTTCTTATTAAAATGATCATGATTATGTTTTAAGCTTTATAGTTAGGAGTTAAAGTTGATTTTTGAATGGGTTTGTTATGGTTATTTAAAGATTGACCCTGTATGAACTAATTGAGACGTCTTCCGTTCGTATCTATGTCTTTTTGTTTGTCTGTCTCCATGTCTATTGAAGGCTTAGTGTTGATTATTTTTCTATAGTTTTTATTACGCTGTTAAGATTAAGACCTACTTTTATTTCTAGATCAGATAATATTTGTATAGAGATAGATAGATCGATAGGGAACTCTTTGTCTCACCAATCTATGGTATACAATTATTGACATTACGCACTTTGTTATTTTCTATGCTCAGTATTTACAATAATTTAATATTAGTAAGCTCAAAGTCGCGCAGCGAGCTATGTAGAGAGCTATGCTCGGTGTTTCCCTGCGAGATAAGCTCCGGAACGAGGAGATCCGCAGGAGAACTAAAGTGACCGATATAGCTCTTAGAATTAGCAAGTTGAAATGGCAATGGGCAGGCCGCATCGCTCGTAGAACTGACAACCGATGGGAAAGAAAGTTCTCGAGTGGCGATCACGAACTGGAAGACGCAGCGTAGGCCGGCCCCCCAACCGGTGGACCGACTATCTGGTGAAAGCCGCGGGGAGCCCATGGATGCAGGAGGCGAGCAGCCGCTCAAGGCGGCGCTCTCTGGGGGAGGCCTATGTTCAGCAGTGGACGTCTTCAGGCTGATGATGATGATGATTAATTTAAGTATTTCAAGTACATATCTCATTTTACTTGTAAAAGTGCTATAAATCGCCTATTTGCAATAAAATACTTTGATTTTGATTTTTAGTTTTTTGCCGGCGAAGGAAGGCAGACTTCTCCTGCCTCCCTTCTGTTGCAATGCATTCATCCTTTTCCCCTATCTTTTCCCTTTCGCTTCCCTCTTACTTATAAACATGGTTAAGGCGTAAGAAGCCGGGGCGGGACAACCAGTGAAATATACTAGTAGGTATAAAGGAAACGTTATAAACTAGTGCTTCAATGGGCGGTCTTATCGCTGACAGCGATCTCTTCCATACCTTTGGATGGACAGTATCAAACAGTGGACGAGTGAAAGAGTGGACGGTGGTGTATAACAGTTTAAAAAAAAGGAATAAATGTAAACCTATTAATCAAATTAATATCTGATACTTTCAGTAATCAGTAATTTAAAGTATATAAAGCTGGCCAAGTGCGAGTCGGACTTGCGCATGGAGGGTTTCGTACCATTATCCATAAACGAGCAAAAAAATCACGTTTGTTGTATGATAGCCCCCTTAAATATTTATTTTATTGTGTTTTTAGTATTTGTTGTTATAGCGGCAACAGAAATACATCATCTGTGAAAATTTCAACTATCTAACTATCACGGTTCATGAGATACAGCCTGGTGACAGACGGGCAAACAGACAGACAGACGGACGGACAGCAGAGTCTACTAAGGCTCCGCTGTCCGTCCAAGTAATAGGGTCCGTGTTACCCTTTGGGTACGGAACACAAGAAACGAAAAAGAAAAACAATTTTTCACAAAATGTTAAATATTGAAACAAAAAACAATCGCTGGTTCATCAATTAATTTTTCCGATTGTACCTAAAAAACTTATCTGCCATCTTTGAAGACGCGATTATTATTAAATTCAAATTATTCGACGTATTATTCAAATGTTCCAAAACAAAAGTCCAAAGAAATGATTCTGTCTGTTTTCGATTAAAATAACCACGAATTAAGAATATTGAATCATCGAATAACTACCGGAGAGAATCATAATTAAACAATTATAGAGGGGTATAGTCGGAGAGGTGACGGTCAATTTGAGTGAGCTTCAATTCAACATAACTTATTCCACTAAATAATAAATAAATAATAAATAAATAACGCCCAACGATCACATACATAGATCCTGGACCCTAACTAGGATTCCCTGTATCTAGGGACCCAGGAACTATGAAGACCATGCTCCCACAACACCCAGACACAGTACAAGTATTTGTGCTTTTTTTTTCATGTGCACAAATACTTGTCCTGTCGCGGGAATCGAACCCGCAGCCTCCACGTTATAAGCCGACCTGCTCAACCACCACACCACAGAGGCTGTCTGGACTAACGTTAGAGGACTAACGTTAATGAGGTGGGAGAAAACGTTTTACTTTGGTCCATTAGAGGGGCAATAATAATTTAGTGGAGCAGAGTGGAATGATTACAATATATTTATTTTTTTGCGTGTTATTATGTAGGTACTTAACAACATTTTTAATTAGTTTAATTGAAAGAAATAGACTTTGCTATTAACTATACCAATCAATACATTGTAATCTGATCTAAATATGCAGTAAGGGGCTTTGTCAGCTCAACACAGGTTTCTTGATACCCTGCTTAAAATACTACAAGTTGTAGCATCGCTCTTTTATCTAACTCATTTTTTACTTTAATTATCTTAATTTGTTTATCCATATTTTTAACTTTTTAGTTTATCTATACAACTAACTCAGTTTTAACTCCTAACCTTAGTTAAAATGACAGATAGCTCTCTCACTAGAAACGAACGCGCAAAATGAAACATTCCGCCTGTATTAGTCACACGCCTGGTTGGTTTTGGTTTTTTTTTATAAAAGAGCTTGCCGTTTGCGTGATGGTTAGCAGGTATATTATAAAATCCATTAAAAAGTTGAAGACGGTCCCACAGTCTGTATTAGAAACTGTCATATAGGCCAAGAGCCAGGCCACAGTCTGAGTGGACAATACAATAAAATAAAAATAAATAAATATATGTGGACATTTCACACAGCGCCATCTAGCCCCAAACTAAGCATAGCTTGTACTATGCGGCCACTAACTGATAGAATACTTAGATACAGACACAGATCAAACATCGATGTTCATCACACAAATATTTGTCCCGGGTGGGAATCGAACCCACAACCTATAGTTCAGAAGGCAGAGTTACTACCAACTGAGCTATCAGGCCAGTTAAAAAACTCTTTATTAACACTTAGAAATGAGAATTACATGATTAGATAGCTACAAAATGGACAGTATTATCGCTAAGAGCGATCTCTTTCAGAATACTTTTGGATGGAGAAATATGAGACAACAACAGTGAAGTATTTTTTTTAATTTTTTTTTCTTATATTTTGGCTCCACACATAGTGTATTTAGCCAGTGTCAAGTCTTGTAATGTCTCATCGTATATTAGACGTAGGAATATTTCACGTAAAGTCAAGTCTTAGTCACAGCCAGGGTAGTCATAGTCCAGTCTAAGTCATGCTCTAGTAAAGTGGTGACAACTTTACTAGAGGAAAAACCACGTTTCACCACATTATATCACTTGCCCACACTCATGCTCGTAATTCAGCACTTAATGCGTAAAACACCACCAATTTTAAACATTAACACTGGAAAAAACATAAGTTTTGCAAAATAATATCTACAATGCAACGACATGAACTTTTTCGCGTCCGCCAAAATTCTTTTTTTATTTGCGCGCGATTGCCTGAATGTACTGAAACCATAGACATAGGATGTACGTAATGAAAAAATTGTAGGTCTGTGACTGAAACATAAAGGTGTTTGAACATTCTACTCCGACAATATTTAGTTTAAATACCTCTTAAAATGCAATAAAGGTATAAATAATAATAAATCTGCTTCTATTTATTGTTATGTGGGTGGTAAGTACTCGCTTAGGAGGTTACTCACGTATGCGACATTAAACCTTCTCTGTTGATCCTTTCAAAAAGTCACGTGATAAAAATTGTCTTTGGTTTTTTCGCACGCAGCTTTTTGGTTAGCCGAGATTAAATCTTGCAATGGATTCATGAAATTGATCTATTTGTGCGATTTATCTATTGTTACCATTCTTTTTTTGCATGTTTTATAAAGGATTTCAACTGCCATTTGGTCATAATCATTTGTGTCATATTTTTTCCGTACTTAATTACGAAAAATCACGGTCGTTTTTAGTTTTTTCGATTAACTTATATACAATCTGAGTTTGAATTGGTATATTATCCCGAAAGGGGGTAAATTTACTCCCCAAGGTAGACAATGTTTCTTCTACGACTTTTCTAAATTAATAGTTTTTCATTGAACAAAATGCCATTATAACTTTACCCAAACACTTCGAAGATAGCCCTAGCGCAGCTGGGTGTAGCAGAACTTCGTCCTTGACCGAATGCACTTAAATGAGTTCGACGACCTGTGTTTAGAAACTCTCGTAGCGATCGCACGTCCAATTTTGTGAATGGATTTATTTTTTAGTACCTATGGAGGTTTGGAAACACGCAATTTCAAGTAAAGCTCACATCACTTGTGGGCTGAGTTTTGGCGGGAACGTGAAAAAGTTCACGTCGTTGCATTGTATTATTTCACAAAACTTATGCTTTTTCTAGTGGTTATGTTTAAAATTAGTAGCATTTTACGCATTAAGTGCTGAATTACGAGTATAAGTGTTGGCAAGTGATATAATGTAGTGAAACGTGGTTTTTCGTGTTGCTTCCAAAATTCCACAGAAGCCTCTAGTAAAGTTGCCACTACTTTACTAGGACATGACTTAGACTGGATTATGACTACCTGACTTAGACTGGATTATGACTACCCTGACTGACTGTGACTAAGACTTGACTTTACATGAAATATTTCATATAATAAAACATAAATATCTCAGGCAACAAAAACCATAGATAAAAATAGTAATCATATAGAGTTGAATAATCGTAGACGTGACATTAAAATTAATCAGTAAGCTAATACACGAAGCGTGGTCGACTTATATATCACAGACTATACCATAGACTTATACAGTAACAGGATTGTATGTATGCAGGGAATACTGGCGCGACTAGGTTTAACAACTAGCGTTTCGCCTGCCCTTCTATTACCGTCCCATCCATTCATCCTTTCTCCCTATCTTTTCTCTTTCCCTTCCCTCTTCCCTTGGACAGGATGAGTATAATAAATAGAAAAAAATTACATCCTTGTTTTTCGTGCAACAAAACAAAAAGTATCGTAAATGTTATTCTGAATAATTGGGTAACCATACCAAATTTCAGCGAAACTCGTTCTGTAGCTCCGCCGTGATGCGTGTTCAATGGCACAGACAGACAAAAAATTCAATAAAATTGTTTCTATTTCTATATCGATTTAAGCAGTGTAATGCAGTCAATATTTTAAAAAAATATTCAATGTGTAGTTTTTTTTTATATACACGAATGACGTGCGAGCTAATCGATCGCCTGGTGTTAAGCGTCACGGCCGCCCATTACAGATTGCAGTGTCACTCGGAAATCAAAATTAAAGTTTCGCGTGACACTGCGCACTGCGCACGTCATTCTGAGACATCACACAGTCTAAAAAATATTTCTAGACTGTGAGATCAGTTCTTAAGTCTCATTTGCCCAGTAATTTCACTGGCTACAATGAAACCGGAACACAGTAGTGCTTGCACACTACTGCTTGGCGGCAGAATAACCGGCAAAGCGGTGGTACCTACCTAGACGAACTTTGCAGAAAAGTCCTACCACCTAGTGAATATTCTGTAGCATGCACTGAGTAGGTACTTAGATTTCAGGAAAATATCGAATTAAATTTCACTTTGAAGATCTCAATCCAATTTCACCAGCATCTGTGCAGTGTGTCCGGCTTCGCGGTGGTTCTTAAAATTAAGTCATCACTCACCGAGACCGTTCTGTAGGTTGTTTTTTTAAATACCGAGATGGATGGCGGTATGCAATATGTTTGATGGGATTAATAATAAAATAACCATTACAAAAAAACGAAACCTAAAACAATGAAATAAGTACAATAGTTATAAGACAACATTATTAAATTGAAAAATTATCTATAAATCTTATAAAACTAGTGACAAAATAACAATTTTTTTTCTTATTCGTTTCCTGCGTATTTAAAACCTATTAATAAAACAAAAATATAAATAGTGTTATTAAATTCTCGCGATTTTAAAACACATTTGTTTTAAAGTTCCGGGTGACACTGCAACTGTTATGGGCGGCCGTGTCACTTAACATCAGGTGAACGACTAGCTCGTCACGTCATTCAATCACATAAAAAAAAAAAAAAAAAAAAAAACATAGTTTTTGTTATTTTTTTATCGCGATTAAATCCTGTGTTAAATAAAAATTAAAAGTACAAATGTGTATCTATTGTACAGATAATTAACATAGATAGGTATTATATTATATTATGGTAAATTTATACGCAATATTTAAAATAATTTAATTTTAAGTTTAATAAAAATCCGATAAAAACATAAAACTGCAATCAAACTCTCACTATATTCAATTTACAAAAGCATTAAAAGCTCGGCAATAAATTTTATTATTGTTGTGTAAAAATACACAACAATAAAACCCAATGCTCACATTGTTAAATGCACTATTACGACATCGTGCAAGTCAATATACTGTTTGTATTTCTACGACATATTTTGTATTCTATATAACACTGATGAAATTTTTTTGAGTTATTATTAATCCAATTCATTATTATAATCACAAAAAACAACAGTAATTTATAATTATTTCTTTGTTTTATTAATTAATGTACACATTTTAATTGTGTTTCTTTATTTACTTATATATTTATCACCTCATCATCAACAGCCGAAGACGTCCACTGCTGAACATTGGGCTCCCCTAGAGAGCGCCACTTTGAGCGGCTGCTCACCTCCTGCATCCATCGGCTCCCCGTGGCTTTCACCAGATCGTCGGCCCCCTTTTTTGTTTAAGTTTTTCCAAAAGTGCTCAAAGTTTTTTTGCGTTTTTTGTAAGTAAACATGGATTACTCCAGTTGCATAATCCGATCCAAACTCTTTTATAATCCTTATTTTGACAGCAAACTCTCAATGGACAAAAAAGCTAAAGTGAGTGAGACAACGCCATACTGCGGAGAGAGACAGAGCCAGGCCTCTCTCGTTGGGTGGCATGGTGAATCACTCGCGCGCTTATGGGTAGCCGTAGACACGGATTAAAAAAACACGGGGTAGATTTCCAATTTTTTTTTTATTTGACTCAAATTATTATGCCTTTTGAACTTTCCTTCTGTTATGAAAAGAAAGTTCTGTTATGCATAGAGTCATTGCAATGCCAATGTCTAAATAATTTCCTGTTTTGTTCTTTACGATTACACCGTGAAACTGAATTCAATGTTTTCCTGAAATTTTTTTTTTACGGGCAAATTGCCTTTATTACTCAAGCTAACTACTACAATAATAAAAACTAAACTAAACTAAACTAAACTAAGCTAAACTAAGCTAAACTAAACTAAACTAGCTACACTACCTACTACAAAGAACACTTATGGACTGTATAATAGCCGCGATGGCCTATAGACAGTCCAAGTGCTCCAGCCCACTACCTTTCCTGAAATGTATGTAATCAGCCCATGCTATAGAACAAATTTACAGCGTTGAATTAAAAAATAAACATAAAATAATTAAAGCATGGACTATGAGTACATACATGTCAGGAAAATATCGAATTAAATTCTACGGTGTAGATTAATAAACAGCTGAGTTGATTTAGTAAAAAAACTGTTTATTTAGAATCCTAAAAAAACACGGCTTAATATAACAACACTCAGTTAACAAACCCTATGACACTTTAAAACACAAGTTCTTAATATATGTACATAAATTAACTTTTACTAGCAAGCACTGTTTGACTATCGAAAAATTTTGAAAAAGCAATCAAATCCTGCAAGTTTTACTCTAAAAATAATGCTTTTCAGTAGTAAAAGAAACGAAATCTACCCTACCGATCAAAAGCCCAAAGGGTATAGAGTATAGGATAGCCTAAAGTAGTTGACTCGAAGACGTGTTAACTCTATACTCTTCTAATGTCATTTTTTATCGATGCTCAAGTAGGTGCGTATAGAAAAACTGTTTGTCTATGGTTGAAATGATAACATTGTACAATATTGGTAAACAGCACCTTTTTGCATGCTTTTTGCCACAGCTTTTTGCAGTTTAAAGCTGCGAAAAATAGCATATTTAAGCGTTGATTTATTTAATTTAAGTACAAAAAGGGTTTCTAGAAAAAAACAAGTGAAAAATGTTGCGTTTCATACCAAAATTTTACGTAATAAATTAAACTTACTTATTTAGTAACTTACTTTTCTTTTTCATATATTTTGGCTCCACACATAGTGTATTTAGCCAGTGTCAAGTATTGTAGTTTTTCATCGTATTATGAAATATTTCATGTAAAGTCAAGTCTTAGTCACAGTCAGTCAGGGTAGTCATAATCCAGTCTAAGTCAGGTAGTCATAATCCAGTCTAAGTCATGTCCTAGTAAAGTAGTGGCAACTTTACTAGAGGCTTCTGTGGAATTTTGGAAGCAACACGAAAAACCACGTTTCACTACATTATATCACTTGCCAACACTTATTATACTCGTACTTCAGCACTTAATGCGTAAAATGCCACTAATTTTAAACATTAACACTAGAAAAAGCATAAGTTTTGTGAAATAATACAATGCAACGACGTGAACTTTTTCACGTTCCCGCCAAAACTCCAGTAACTTACTTTATGAGTAATAGGTACATGAGTAATAGGTATAATCACAGACCTACAATTTTTTCGTTAATGGGTAAAATCGTTTTTAGTATTAAATTACTATATATTTTAAAATGATAATTATTAACGCAATAAATAACTAAGTAAGAAATTGACTATTTTATTTCTTTGTAAAAATGTAAGTAGGAAATGTAACTTGTTCAATATTTATTCATATATATTAATTTCTTATTATTATTTTTTATTTTCATATTCCTGTCGGTATTTTTTTAAAGAATCGTGGGCATAAATCACAATCATAATTGTAATGCATCATTTTAATAATTTTCGGCCACGTAATCATAAGTTAACTAACACCCTGTGGTACCTACAGCGAACGTGACCCTAGCGCAATTTTGAACTGGTACTTGAAGTCTTTATGCTTGTTTAAATTAACTTTTCACTGGCTAAACAATAATAAAAGCCAAATAAAAATACTGGCAGTAAATACTTTTATTACAAGAGAAAATTTAACTTTTTTTTGAATAAGCACAAAATAAATTACGATCACAGAAAAACAAAAACAAAATGAGTTCATCAACCTTACCAGTATCACACTTTAGAATAGAAACTATTAGAAAATGATTTTAATAGGTATCACTCTTGACTCTAGTTAGAACGTATCTCATAAGGTACCATTATCCTATTGTTACCACAAATGGGTAACCTCAAAGGCAGCCGGTGGCCATCTTGACATTAATTTGACAGCTGTCAAAATAGCGTTTAGACCGCCATGATGGATAGCTGGATGGAAGTTAGGTTAGGAATAGCTATTATAACAATTAAATGGTTTATGGGTGAAATTAATACGTTTGGTATGTTTTAGGCCATGAGTTTACTAATTTTACGTTTTAAAATAATGTGATTTAGCATAATCATGGAAACAAAAATCTTAGGAGTTTATAGTAACTTACTTAATTCATTTTTGTGATGCATGTGAGATAATATAAACCTTACCAAAAATTCAGTAGGTACCTAGTAGTTACAAAACCAGGCAAATGACTTAGGGTGGGTTTTTTCACCATTAGTTAAGGTAATCAATGATTAAAAACAAACAAATTTTGACCATTGGTTAGAATTTGTTAGTTTTTAACCATTGGTCACCTTAACTACATATCAAAAAACCTACCCTAACACGTCTCATTCTTCGTTAACCGAAACAATATTGTAAATGTAGTATCGACTGTAATCTAAGAGCCACTAGAATTATCGATGATCCAAGGCTCTCCAAAACATTAGAACCGCTCGAGCTCCGGAGGGACATTGGTTCACTGTGCATCTTTTACCGCCTGTGTTTTGGGGAATGCTCTGAGGAGCTTTTTGATATCAACCCGGCGTCGGCGTTCTATCACCGTACATCACGCCACCGTCAAAAGGCTCATCCACATATCTTGCAAGAATGGAAATCTCGCACGACTCGCTTCATGCGTTCATTCTTACCACGCACCTGCAAGATGTGGAATAATCTTCTCCGGAAGTATTCCCGCAATGCTTCAATATGCAGTCTTTTAAAAAGGGTATCAAAAAAAGCCTTACTGAACCGGCAACGCGTCGACAACGCCCCTAGTGTTGCAAATGTCCATAGGCTATGGTTACCGTTTTCCATCAAGCGGGCCGTATGCCTGTTTGTAGCCCTTAATATTAAAAAAAAATCTAATGTAGTACCTACGTAATTAAAATAATTGATACAGGCGAATGGTTTGTAAATTGTAATTAAGCCATTGACATTTTACTTGGAACTTGACTCTTTCATTACTGTACTTAAAATTGAGTAAGTAGGTAGGTAACTATAACGTCAACATGAGTAATTTTCATCAGTATTTATATCTGCTTTAAGTATGAAGCAATTTAAACCGTGACCCTAAAATGATTGTCATCCGAAGCTGTAATTTGACGACACAACAAATAACCAATTAACCCAAGACAGGAGACTTTAACAGAAAATTACTCAACGTGTTCGTTGAAACGGAACGTCGCACCCCACAAATACACCTTTTATCGCTATGTAATTGACTCAAAAATAGTCTCAACCGACAACTTAAGGACGTATCGGTTGTGTAAATACGTCGGCAACGACATTACGTCGCACTAATCACGTATTAAAACGCTAAATGCTTCCAGAATTAAACGTCTCTAAAGCACCGATGCGTGAAACGGAACGGTAGCGTTTGTTTTTTTCTCAGCTGTTGTTGGCGCCAAATTCTCTGTCACTTTGACAGCTGAGTATGATTTACGCGCTAAAACGCTGGCCGGAAAATAAATACGCCACCAAGATCGGCCTAATAAAAAATGTTGTGAATTAATAAAATTTAATATGTTCGACCACACATCGCGTTTGGATTGAATATGAAAGGAGTCTGTTTTTTTTTTCTCTGTAATGGCGTCGCTTTAATAATAGACCGCTAATTGGTGATGAATTTAATAAGCGCCGTTGGCTAAAAATACAAACGCTGATGGAGTTTAATTTCTGATGTAATCCATTCGTGAGAGCAGATGTTTACAATCTTTCAGATTAGAGAAAAATCAAATACTGTGTTGATCAAGGTAAATAGTTCACAGTTTCCTTGGAAGGTATACAATTACAGTTAGTATTAGAATATACTTACTTTTTTTTTAATATGTTGGCTCCACACATAGTGTATTTAGCCAGTGTCAAGTATTGTAATTTTTCATCGTATAATATATTTCACGTAAAGTCAAGTCACAGTCAGTCAGAGTCCAGTCTAAGTCAGGTAGTCTCAGTCCAGTCTAAGTCATGCCCTAGTAAAGTGGTGGCAACTTTACTAGAGGCTTCTATGAAATTTTGGAAGCAACACGAAAAACCACGTTTCGCCACATTATATCACTTGCCCACACTCATACTCGTAATTCAGCACTTAATGCGTAAAACACCACCAATTTTAAACATTAACACTGGAAAAAGCATAAGTTTTGTAAAATAATACAATGAAACGACGTGAACTTTTCCGGGTTCCCGCCAAAACTCCATATACTTACTTTAAAACTACCTTGGTAAGTTGGTATACACACCTCCACACAGAGTACAAAAAAAATTACACTCGCGTTTTAGAATAAAACCTTCATAGACATTAGTGTAAGCGCTTGGCGCTACGTAATCACTATTCAACACGAAATTCGACACGAATTTTGTTCCTATACGAGGCGCGAGTATCATTTTTTCACTGCTCTAGTGTGTAAAGAAAAAATTGTACTAAGTAATAAAATTAAAACTTAAGTACTTATTTCTATTTTTTACTGCAATTAGGCTGTGTATAACTTATCACCCAAGCTTTAAAAGCACAAAAACTACATCAATTAACTTTTTAATTGCACTTAATCTACGGCAATGGTGACAAAAAAATGTCAGCCTATCCAATGCTAGCCAGTGACAAATCGGGCTTCTTTTAAAGCATTTTTACACGGTCAAGCCGTAGATAAGTTGCGACTTGACGGATGAAACTTAATAGCGCTATTAATAACAGTCTAAGTAAGATAAATCTTAGTTTTTTACTGTTTTAAAGCGTTTAAAAAGTTATCGAATTAAATTGCTCAATATCCGTCAAGTTTTTCGAGTGGCTATAAACCTTTTTGGTGATATCGTATTTTGATGTGTGATAATGGTAATACTATAGGTAAGTATATCTATTCTGTGGTAATACTGAGAGATGCTGCGTCTACGACTTGTACACACTATAGTCAACTGTTTTTTTCTCTAATCTGTGGTCTTGTATTAGCTTTTGTTTCTTAGTTTTTAATGTTGGAAGTAATCCGATCTCTTTGATCTTAGTGTAAGGAGGTGTTGTCACGGTCTTTTGTTTTTCTGTAGTAAAGATACTTTTTTCGATTCTGGTTTCCCACGGCTTGTGCATTTAGTCAATGTCTAACTTAATGTAGTAAAATATTTTATTTACATTTTTTACAATTGTCGAAGGGCTTTCGACAATTGTAAAAAATATATAATTAGGGACTTAGTTAAAACCTGGGACCAAAATATCCAATTGCCTTTATTAAAAAAAAAAGGTAAAACTGAATAGTTCATCCTTTGGCTGAGTCTGGAAGTACCATAACATACTCTAAGGTCCTGCATAAAGACCTGGGTATACCGCGCAAGGGAGTTCCATATAATGTACCGTGTAACGAAAATGTCCTAGGTCTGATGTAATCTTGCATTAGCCTTTCTGAAGTTGGTGTTTCAACAAGTGAATCATCATCATCATCAACAGCCTGAAGACGTCCACTGCTGAACATAGGCTACCCCCATAGAGCGCCACTTTGAGTGGCTGCTGGCCTCCAACAAGTGAATGTAAAAATATAGTTTATTCTTAGTTTAAAAAATTAAAAGAGGTTTTGGCTTCGGCGGAATATTGAAAAATACTGCTTGAGATGGCAGAACTGGCTAAAGGGTGATTGGACGAGACTTGCACTAGGTGACAGGACTTTTCTGCAAAGTTCGTCTAGGTAGGTACCACCGCTTTACCAATTATTCTGCCGCCAAGCACTAAGCAGTAGTGTGCAAGCACTACTATCTTTCGGTATGAAGGGCATTGTAGCTAGTGAAATTACTGGGCAATGAGACTTTATGATCTGATCACACAGTCTAGTAACGTTATTACTAGACCGTGTGATGTCTCAGGATGACGTGCGCAGTGCAGTGTCACGCGAAACTTTAATTTAGAGTTCCGAGTGGTACTGCAATCTGTTATGGGCAGCCGTAACGCTTAACACTAGGCAAACGACTAGCTCGTCACGGCATTAACTTTACAAAAAAATTCAACCTCACAGCTATCCTCACAAACTTTAGGTCGGTGTCTTGACACCACCCTACGTCATATTTAAAAGGCCGTTCATTCATCCAACCGCCCAAGGAGAGTGAATTTGTCGTGTGAACGGCAGTCCACACTCGCCCACGCGTGGGCAGGATGACTTTATAGCGTGGACCCCACACGTAGATATAGTTGTCACTCGGATTTAGGATTATTATGACAGGTATTTAGAAAGATTAGTACTTTCCTATCTATACCAATAGCTATATAATACATAGATAGATAGTTATTAAACACTAGCGGTCCGCCCCGGCTTCGCACGGGTAGGTATAATAGTTTTCGCAGCGCACGCGATGTAAAGAATATTTTAGGTAACTTTTTTACACCTTGGGTCACATTATTGTAGTTTTAGTAAGGATCCCTAATTTTTTGGAAAATATAATATAGCCTATGCCACCCGGGGATATTGTAGCTTCCCAACAGTGAAAGAATTTTTGAAATCGGTTCAGTAGTTTCGGAACCTATTCAATGCAAACAAACAAACAATATTTTTTTTTTATGTGTGGACATCCATGTTAGGTTAATGAACTTTTTAAACGAATACTCACTTTTCTAAATACAACAATGAAAAAGATATAAGTCCCCCCAAAACCCCACCTCCCCCAAAAAGTTGGCAAAAATGTACTAAACTGATTTTGAGCAAATTCTACAAACAAAGCCATAAATACCGGTCAGACCTCTCGGTTCCTCAATAAGAGCGTAGGCAGAATAGCTCTATAGACCTCACACGTTGCGCCTCTCGATATAGTTGTCAATCCTTGTCGGTGTCTTCTACAGGGTGCTTTATTTTTATTAGGAATTTTATTGTGTCAGAATTGAATGATATTTATAGCATCTTCCTTGTAATTCTGTGGTAATCTTCCTTCTCGTGTGAGCCCTGCCGAACTTTTTGGGCCGCATTTGACCACAATCTCATCTTATGGAAAGTGACGACTTGGTCTACGATCGGGAAACAAAGACGCTGGTGAAGTGTTCCATTCCTTCGCTGCTCGGATTGTAAATGTCGAGTCAAACCTCTTTGTGCGAATCGAAGGAATATCAACCATAAATGGATGGCGTGTAGCTGTACGTCTTGTCGTCCGATGGTGAAATGGAGATGGTGGAATTAGATTGTGTAGCTCCGCAGCACACTCACCGAAATGTAACCTGTAGAACTTACAGCATCCTCGCATAGATAAAGGGAATGCCCAAAAAATCCGACCTAAATTTTTTTGTTTTAGGTTATGAAAATATAGAGCAATCTATGAAAAAATGCTAATATTATGTACCTAGATCGTAAGAATTTATATTAAAGTTGGCAACCCGATCTGTAAGGGTCGGTCGAGATAAAACAGAGCTAGATAAAACATGAATGCATAGACAAGAAAAAAAATGTGCAAAAAATGTAATTTAAAATACACCAAAAATTTGAAAATGAGACTTTACACTATACTGTGCAAAAATGAGCATCCTGTAGAAAGCAATCGTAAAATAAAACCTACTCTTGCGCGCCCACGCTCCTTGTATTTTGCAAGAGTACGCAACTTACAAGTAAATGCAGTAGGTCATGTTGCTACAAAACTGCGGACTTATAATTTGGAGGCATTTACAAAGCATCTGCAATACCTCCGGGAGGTCGTCGTCGACTCCACCCGATCTGGGTGCGTAGCTATTAACTACCTTTCTATTTATCTGCTAGCATAGGTTTTTTATGTATCTACCTAAATAAATAGTCGTTCAATGATGTTAAGTATCACAGCCACACATATCAATTGCAGTGCCATTTCGAACTGAAAATTTTATAAAACTGCGCGTGATACTGCCCTGTGCACGTCATTCTGAGGCATCAGCACAGTTTAGTAATAAGGATTTCTAGACTATGTGAGACAGGTCATAATGTTCTATTGCTTAGTCATTTCACTAGCTACAGTGTCCTTCAAAGCAGAATACAGCAAAGATATCAACTCAATAACAAAATAGAGCAATCTACGCAGGTAATGTCAGTCCCATACATTTTGAGTTATCGTTTGGCGTTAACGCTAATGGAAAGGGATCTTTGCTAGACCCTCAATAGGGCTTACACTACGCACTACTGCTTGGCGGCAGACAATCTAGCAAATTAGTGTTCTTTACATTTGTACGAACTTGCCATACTGCATTAATATAGGTATACCGCGTCAAACGTCACAATATTTATCATTGCTCAGTAAGGTGTGTACTTCAAATAAAAAGGTATTTAAGACTGGCTATAAGAATAACTCTTATATTTATTGTAGAGGTCCGTGAGAACTTTACAAAATTATTATTGAAAAGAAGGAAGTAGGCAACACTTTGCACTTTGCTTTTTTTTGTAACACTTTCCAGTTTTTTATTTTTTTTAACACCTTTTTTACCAAGGTTTTTTTTATGTAAACAAATTACGTGACGAGCAAGTCGTTCGCCTGGTGTTAAGCGTCACGGCCGCCCATTACAGATTGCAGTGTAACTCAGAAATCTAAATTAAAGTTTCGCGTGACACTACGCACTGCGCACGTCATCCTGAGACATCACACAGTCTAAAAAGGATTTCTAGACTGTGAGATCAGTTCTTAAGTCTCATTTGCCCAGTAATTTCAATAGCTACAATGCCCTTCAAACCGGAACGCAGTAGTGCTTGCACACTTCTGCTTGGCGGCAGAATAACTGGCAAAGCGGTGGTACCTACCTAGACGAACTTTGCAGAAAAGTCCTACCACCTAGTATGCCATGCAAATGCTATGCCTAAACATAAATTATAAAAAAGAAGTTTGGAGGCTTATCACAGGGTTTGCCATAATCACCACGCTTGGCGTCGTGGTGATCGCAGAAGGTTTTAATGTAGCAGAATGCTGCTGCCCATTCCTTGGATATTCCCTTAGCCGGCTCTTACGGTAGCTGTGTGTGGGAAGAGATGGGGTGGAACTATTCACAAAATTACTTGTCTTATACAGATTCTATAGATGTCGCCACGGCTGCCTAGTCGGTAAAACACAAAGTTCTAAAGGTTTTCGCAGTCAGTGGTTTTGTAACCATAGCTCAGTTGGCAGAGCGCAATATTTCAGTGTTTCAGTTCTTTATTTTTTAGCAATTTTACTGGATCTCAGTAAATAAAATGTCTGCTATTTTATTTTAAAAAACTATGGGGCCTTTAGGTAGTTACAATATTTAGTAAACACTAAAGTTAACTTGTCACAAATATTGAAAACCTTAATCATAACAACAGTTTTTCACACACACAATTTCTTTAGGTTCAGAGAGCGGTGTGACGTCACGTCGCGCAGTTCGTCTCGCTCGCTCGCGCAGAAGCCTTGTTGGTTTTGTTGGCTGCCACGGTATCAGACGCGCGGGCCACCCAGATGACGGGGTAGGGTTGCCACGCAGCGCAGGGTCAATTTGGAAACTGGTTGTTAAAATTTAATAAATAATACTATTAAAACATTGTATTTGTATTTTAATAATTTCATTTTGACCTATTGTAATCTAACTATTGTGACCTTGTTTTCATGTATTGTTGATTTTATATTTTGGGTAACATGTCCTGCATGGCCACTATTCTACTATATTTTGTTTTATATCAAGCGCGTTAGTACTGACTCACATGTAATTCATGTTTGAATTGCCATACGTGTTTTCTGAAATACAATACGGCAAAGGTAAAGTTTTTCACGCTCGCTTCGCTCGCTCTTTTAATTGTCAATTCAAATAAAATCATCGATATATTTTTTATCCTCGCGATATTTTAATATTACCTTGTTTGACAACCCTACCATAAAATATAATTATCAGTAAACTCCGCGCAGAATTAATTTGTCAAAACATACGTCCGGCGAAGCATTAATAATGTGACAGGGCCTCAGATAAAGTCGCATGAAAAAGTACTATCTGATAGCTTCATACATTTAATTTTCTACGTAGATTGGTATACCTATTACAAAGTTCCCATGCATAAATACCTAACCTACTTCAGTTTGACCGTGATCATGGGGTTTGAATTTGACAGCGTCAGTGGTGTGGTGGTTGAGCAGGTCGGCTCATATAACCTGGATGCGGTGGGTTTGATTCCCGCAACAGGACAAGTATTTGTCCACTGGAAAAGAAAAGCGCAAATACTTGTTCTGTGTGTGGGTGTTGTGGGAGCATGGTCCTCGTAGTTCCTGGGTCCCTAGATACAGGGGATCCTAGTTAGGGCCCAGGATCTATGTATGTGATCGTTGCGCGTTATTTTTTTATTGCAACTCGAAACAAATAAATTACCTCATTATTATTAACTCCCGCATTCAATAAACAGATTTTTAAAATGCTTTTTTATTTAAAAGGGTAAGCAAGCTTTCAGATTGGTCCTATAGAAGCACAGATTACCTCCAATAGATACCAGCTACCATTATAAGCTGACCTCTTTTATAGCTGGTAGAACACAAAAACGTATGACGCTCACGGGTCTGACACTTGGTCGTAACTGAAACCGTGTTTCGAAGCGGTGATTTGTATTATGCATTTGCATCGATGCGGGGTGCGCGGTCATCGTCTTTCATGCAATATCTATTGGGGGTTATCTGTGTATAGAAGTTTTGAATAATGAAAAGTTATCAATAGAAAATTTAGGTCACATTCTGCAGGGAGCTTGTCAAAAAAACACTGGTGAAATTCGCTCGTTGAAAAGCCAGGCTAACTCGTTCGCCGAGGTATGTGCCAGCCTTTTGATCGCGCGGCAGCTTGACCAAACGTCTGGACAGCTCAGTTTCTTTTCACTTTAGTTGATTTTTAAATTAAAGTTACACGACCTTATTCCTCCATCTCCTTTCTTTCACCGGCATCAAGGCGCACAAAAACACGGCACCCATATATGGTTGAAATTCCATCAACCCGCACTAAACACCTTGCCGGCGTCCTTGTTTCCAGCTAACTATGATCTGGGAGTCTTCAAGACGAGAGTGAACAGGTATCTTCTAGGCAAGCATGCACCATCGTGGACTGCGTCATCACTTTCCAGTGAGACAGTGGTCAAATGCTTTGCTTATAAACTATAAAAAAAATTCATTGAGCTACAAAAATAGCAACATAGAAATGGCACCATTTAGAAACTAAAAAAATTAATGATTCATGGTCAATTGCCGCTAATGAATTAGGGAGCTTTAATACAGTGTCAACAATCAGTCACCCATCCGTTTATCAGCCCCTGCAAGAGTGGAAGCTGTTCATCCGAAAGTGGCTGTTGTAAAATAAGCGCCATTCCACCCCTGAGATGATACGGACTTTTATTGGGGGCGACCATGATTTAGGTTTCCTAAAAAATATTTCTAAGTCTGATTTTTATGTAAGTGCAGGTTACGGTGGTAAATAATGCAGATGGAGCTATAGAGGGAGATACTCGGCTGTAGTTTCGGCTTTGTAAAACATGTCCTCTCTGTCACAAATAGCCATAGAGCAACTAATGCCCGTTTTCACCAAAGATCCCTAAATTTTAAGGGTCCCTTAAAGATATTTAAGTGACATCTGACAGTAATTTTCTTTTCACCGGCGATTAAGGGACACCTAAAGCTTAAGGGATCCCTTAAGTTTAGGGGTCTGAAGTTCGACCCCTTAGCGTTAAGTGGCAGGTGAAATTATGAATACGCCAGTTTTTTTTTTCAATTGTATTTGGCAACTGTTTCTATCCGTATAACGCCAGAAACTGTATTTGTTTTAATTTTTTCTCATGCATAATATATTAAAAACTCTAGTGCTAATATCATTAAAGCATATTGCTTGTATTTTTGACGATTATTCTCTAAAATATATAAATAAAATAACGAAAATTGGCTACGTATATACGGTTTTAGGAAACCGTAGAAAAGAATAAACTGTTTCTTTACAATTTAAGTGTCACTCAGCGCTGTACAAACGAATTTAGGTACCTAAGGGTCAAATCTAAGGAGCCTAAGGGATTCCTAATTAAGGTGTAGTTTAGGGATCTTTGGTGAAAAAAGGCATTAGTTTCTCGATTCAAGTAGCACTGTACAATTATAGTAGCTTTGACTGTCACAGTAAAGTTTTACCAAGGACAACCTCAAGGACTAAACAACATTTTGTAGTAAAATTCGCTGTAATATTATGTAAAATAATGCCGCCTTAAATAGTGCCGGCCTTTAGTAATTGAAGTAAACTGGGCGAATAAAAAAAGAATACTAACAAAATGACACAAGAATATCTAGTGTAACTCTGTTAAAAAAAACAAATATCTGTTTTTAGTGGAATTAAATAGGCACATTAGACATTCTTGTTTGACTTTGTGTTTATTTTATATGAATTTTTACATAAGACAATATAATTTTTGCTTTATTAACTCCAATTTTTTTTTAGGATTTGGCGTGCGCGTTTTGTACATCCACCAACCAATAAGGCTGTTCCGTACCTACCTTAGAGTATAGACTAAAAGCATAGAGAGAACTTCATTATTTGTCAAGCGTACCACTTTTTTGGACACTTTTTATATGAAATGGACACTTCCATGTGAATAAGTCTGACAGATTACTATAGAAAAAACAGTTGACTCGAGTCGAAAAAATGGTACGGTGACTTTTCGCAAGTGTAGCTAATTACTATATGTTTGATTCTTTCCTTCGCCACTGACGTAGCGATACGTGTGAGCAGTACAAATATAATATCGTTTTGATGATCTCTCTTTGCTTTTAGTCTATACTCTAAGGTGTCTACTGTAGTTGATCTTTGTTAAACGTCACTGACAAGTGTCAAACCGTATTGTCCTAAATCTCACGTAACGAATAGCCACCCCACAGTAACTAATGGTCTGTAACAGAATTCGTTTTATCTAACTCCGCAGACGGCGCGGGGTGACTTTACAATGAATTAAATTATTTTGTTTGAATGCGTGTTGTGAATCAATACTTGATGCAAGACAATATTTATGGTGAAGGGAATGGGATTATTTTTAAATACTTAGAACAACAGTAAACAGTTCGAAATTATTTTCGACAAAGATTATTATAGTTTGTGAGCCAGGGGGTCTTTACGCTAACTCAAAATGTATGGGAATGACATTACCTGCGGAAAACTTTTCCGCAGCTAATGCCATAGCTAATGTCATTCCCATACATTTTGAGTTAGCGTTTGACGCTAACGCTCCCAACGATCACATACATAGATCCTGGACTGGACCCTAACTAGGACTCCCTGTACCCAGGAACTAAAAGGACCATGGTCCTACAACACCTAGACACAGAAAAAGTATTTGCGCTTTTTTTCTGTGCTCAAATACTTGTCCTGTCGCGGAAATCGAACCCGCCGCCTCCGAGGTGTGAGCTTACCTGCTCAACCACCACACCAAGGAGGCAGTCAAAAATAAAGGAATATAAGGCGTTTTACTAAAAAAAAAAGATTGTATTTTATGTATGATCCAATAGATGGCACCAGCTGTGGTTTTACCGAAATCTGTCACTGTCACTGTTATTCAAGGATAGACCACAAGTTATAGGAAATGTGTCACGACACTGACTGACGACGCTGTTTCGTTTTTTTTTTTTCGTTGCGTGATAGCTCAGCTTTATTTTGGATCATAATATTAACGTTTATCTACCTCGCAATTCTGCTGTACTTCTATTTACTTAAGAAGAATGCACCACAGACTACTTAGGAGATACTACAGATTAACTACTCGTGGTCCACTCAACTGAATTTGACATTTCTTTGTAGGTAGTCTAAGCATTTTTTTTTTTTTTTTTTTTTCTCTTTTGTTTTGGCTCCACACATAGTGTATTTAGCCAGTGTCAAGTATTGTAATTTTTCATAATGATAGAATATTTCACGTAAAGTCAAGTCTTAGTCACAGTATGCGTAGTCATAGTCCAGTCTAAGTCAGGTAGTCTCAGTCAAAGAGTGTCTCAGTCCAGTCTAAGTCATGCCCTAGTAAAGTGGTGGCAACTTTACTAGAAGCTTCTATGGAATTTTGGAAGCAACACGAAAAACACGTTTCACCACATTATATCACTTGCCCACACTCATGCTCGTAATTCAGCACTTAATGCGTAAAACGCCACCGATTTTAATCATTAACACTGGAAAAAGCGCGAGTTTTGAAAAAGAATACAATGCAACGACGTGAACTTTTCCGCGTTCCCGCCAAAATTCAAGCATTTTCTTATGATTAAACTACTCTGTGCTTTGAATGGTTTAAAATATGTACTTACTACGCCATCTAGTAAAACAAGCGGAACTATTTCTTTTTTAAATAAAACGCCTCTTTGAATAGTAGTATTACTGTAATATAAATTGAACTTTACCGGTAAATAAGCTTAAAAAACTTTCGGTCTACAGCTTAGGACCCAGGTTCTATGGATGTTGGTCGTTATGTATTATTTATTTAATTAAAAATTACACTGAGGATTAAAAGAAAACATTAAAATCAGTTGAATTATAATGATACTTAGACTTGTTTATAAAAAAAACATAGCCGAATTAAGAACGGTTTCTTTTGCGAAGTCACAAAGAAAGAAATCTACTTAAGGTGGAACGTTACACTAGCGCCGCAAATTCAAATTTTCTTGCGTTCTTTTGCCAATAATAGCTTAATTACGAAACGTGATTACATTAAAACTGATTTAACGTAAAGAAATAGAATGTATCAACAAATTACGATTAAAAGTATCTCCTAGATATCATTGGTTTAGCAACAAATGGCGATAAGCAAATCTCGTCTTAGTTTTTCAATCTATTGTCATTTGTCGCTAAACCAATGATATGTAGGTGATACTTTTAATTGTAATTTATTGATACATTCTATTTATTTGCGCAAAATTAGTTTTCATGTAATCACGTTGAATAATTAAGCTATTATTGGCAAAAAACGCAAGAAAATTTGAATTTGCCGCGCTAGTGTAACGTTCCACCTTAAGTATTAGTATTCTGTTCTATATAATTAAATTAGTAGGCAAAGCCACTTACATGAAAACTCAGCTTAGATCTATAATTACGGTAGAGCGAAAACCCTACTTCTGTCTGCCTAATTACTAAGCTTAGATATCTAATTATCTAATTAATTACTAAGTATAACTTATGATTGAGTAAATGTAAAAAAAAAACAATAACTTCACACGTTGAGAACTAGTGATTATGTACAATTAAGTAAATACGAAGTTTTAGGGATGAGAGATGTCCGGACACTTACGATATCCGGCTTATTCGGCTCACAAAACGTTCATTATCCGGACACTATTTTATTACAAACTAGCTGACCTGCCCCGGCTTCGCACGGGTTAATTAGTTTTACGCCTTATCTCAGTCTAAAGGAAGAGAGAAGGAAGAGGGAAAAAGATAAGGGAAAAGGATGAATGCATGAAACGGTGAAAGGAGGCAGGTGCACCAGCACCTGCCTCCTTTCTACCTTGCCACCTTCATCCATTCATCCTTTTCCTTTATCTTTTCCCCCCTCCCTTCCCTCTTTCCCATAGTACAGGATAGGAGTGGCTTTGGACCTAATACTGAAGGTTGAATGTCTGTAATTTCTGAAGCACAAAACCGACGACCTTGAAATATTTACGGGACATTATTTAAAACACCTCCTTTTCAACAAAAAAAAAGAATGAATGAAATCGGAGCACGCGTTAATGAATTACAAATAAATTCATATTTTTACTTTCATCCCCTCTCCCGCGGGAACCGTGCTGAATTTCGGGATTAAAAGTATTCTATAGCCTACCTCGTAATATGAACTCAAATCGTGCCAAGTTTCATTTAAATCCATTCAGTAGTTTCGGCGTGATGCTCAGCCAAGATACAGACAGACAAAAATGAAAAAAAATATAGTTTTGGCTTTAGTATCAATTATAGAAAGCCCTCCAACAAAATTTTTCAAAATATCTTATATGTACAGTAATGACCCTGTTACAGTTTTATTATAAGTATAGACATGATGATTCGGTATAGATATTAACAATAAACAAAACCTCTTTACTGACAGACAGGTAATAAACAAACAGCAGGAAAAACAAGTTATGATTAAGGTTACAACTGGCGCTAAAAGATCTCTTCCAGACAACCAATTCCAATTTAAGATAGGTAGACATGATACGATCAATCACTTTTAAGCTCTACTAAGTGCCTCTCTATTTCTCATCTCAAGTTCATTCATTTACTCGATGTGACTCTTGCAGCCACGCGGCCTAAATAATGTCATGTATATTAGACCTGTACCTATACCTTTTTTCAGCCTTTATAATATCTTTTTGTCATCATCACTCAGATTTGGCTTTTTTAGGGTTCCGTACCCAAAGGGTAAAACGGACCCTATTATTAAGGCTCCGCTGTCTGTCTGTCTGTATATCCGTCTGTATCTCATGAACCGTTATAGTCAGAAAGTTGAAATTTTCACAGATGATGTATTTCTGTTTCCGCTATAACAGCAAATACAGAATAAAGTAATTGAATAACGTGACGAGCAAGTCGTTCACCTCATCAGGTTAGTGACACGGCCGCCCATAACAGTTGCAGTGTCACCCGGAACTTTAAAACAATAAAGTTTCGCGTGGCACTGCACTGCGCACGTCATCCTGAGACGTCACCCAGTCCAGTAATCAGATTACTAGACTGAGTGATCAGATCATAAAGTCTCATTTGCCCAGTAATTTCACTAGCTACAATACCCTTCAAACCGGAACACAGCAGTGCTTGCACACTACTGCTTGGCGGCAGAATAACTGGCAAAGCGGTGGTACCTAGACGAACTTTGCAGAAAAGTCCTACCATCTAGTACCACTAAATATTTAGAGGGGCTCTCATACAACAAACGTGATTTTTTTTGATGTTTTACCAGATGAGTCATAGATGGCGCTGCTTTAAATAGTACTGCTACTCAACACTAGACGGGAGGGATAGATAATGGTACGGAACCCTTTGTGCACCGGTCCGACTCGCACTTGGCCGGTTATCTAGTATTCATATGATTTATACTCATATAACATGACCATTATTCATCTAAATTTATTTAATCTTTGTAGAGATTCGTTTATTTTAACTGGCATATAACCTTCAGGCTTCTTTCAGACTTATTCCTGTTTACACAAACCATCCGGCGTAAAAATACTTTTCGCATCCCTAGCACCAAGCCGATGATAGACGTTGTACCTACACGTAATTACATAGAAGATCGCACTTCACTAATTAATATTTTTGAAAAGAACGCTATATTTTTGAGAAAGTTTTCCTGGATTTCGTATATTATTAGATTTATACGAAACATTGTTCTAGTTGAATTTATGTCCGTCTTCACTAAAGTTTGACAGCTTCTAAGTTCACACTTATCTGTAGCCCCCAGTTTTTCTTACGTATGTCAAACTCGAGTCAAGTCAACACAATAAATACTGCCCGCTCATTGGTTGAAGACAGCCGATCATCAACTGGTAACCAATGAGCTTTCAGTATTTGGTGTGCGAAGTTGACACGAATTTAACAGACGTACCAGAACCGGGGGAAAGTGTTGCTTAGCTATGTTGTATTTTAATAGACTTTAGTGCAGACGGGCATTAGTTTTTGATTTAGTAGTGAAAAACTACAATGTAAGTTGAAGAATGATGTCTATCTACTATCTGAATTTGAATTGGTATATTATCCCGAAAGGGGGTAAATGTACTCCCCGAGGTAGACAATGTTTCTTCTACGACTTTTCTAAATTATTAGTTTTTCATTGAAGAAATGCCATGTAAAGTTCACGTTCGATAGCTCTAGCCCAGCTGGGTGGTTGAACTTCGCCTTTGACCGAATGCACTTAAATGAAATTGAAGTGTGTTTAGAAATTAATTTGTTTATTTATTTTAGTATCTTGTTAACTCTCGTAGCGACCGCACGTGCAATTTTGTGAGTGGATTTATTTTTTAGTATGAAGGTTTGGAAACACGCAGTTTCAAGTAAGGCTCTCACAACTTGTGGGCTATCATGGTCACAGTCCCCCCCTTTCGGGATAACATACCAATTCAAACTCACCTTGTAAAAATTCTCCGGGTTTTTTTTTTACAACATCATACAAAACAAGTATCTACTGCAGTTTATGCATAAACTAAACGTTTTGTTCATAAACAGCTATTTTCTACTAAGACGTTACGCCTACGCCGTCATCAATTTACGAACGCAACCTAGAAGAAAGGGCGCGAAACTTGTAGCTGTCAAAACTGACAGGCCGCCATCTTGGAGGATTACCGCCAACTCTCAATAACACTTGCGTTAATTACTTCGGCGATTAGTCAAGTCGCCATTCTTAAGGATTTTCTTACACCGAATTGTAACAATAGATACTACTTATAGTAAACTAGCTGACCCGCCCTGGCTTCGCACGGGTTAATTAGCTTCACGCCTTATCTCGATCTGAAGGAAGAGGGAAAAAGATAACGTAAAAGGATGAATGGATGAAAGGGCGAATAAAGGCAGGCAGGTGCTAGCGCATCTGCCTCCTTTCACCTTCATCCGTTCATCCTTTTCCGTTATCTTTTCCCCCCTCCCTTCTCTCTTTCCCATAGTACAAGATATTAGGAGTGGCTTTGGACTTATTACTGAAGGTTGGATGTCTGTAATGTCTAAACAACAAAACTGAGGACCTTGAAATTTTTACGGGACAATATTTAAAGTACCCCCTTTTTAACAAAAAAGAATGAATGAAATCTTACCACGCGTTTATGAACTACAACTAAGTAGGTAAGTACGCTCAATCTGTGATGTAATTGTAAGTTAGACGAGATCGGTCGAGCGTTACACAGAAAGAATGCTCAGGGGTCTAGAAAATGTATGGGAAATGACATTGCCTGCGGATAGCTTTTCCGCAGCTAATGTCATAGCTAATTTTATTCCCATACATTTTGGAGTTAGCGTGAGGCGTTAACGCTAATGCAAAGGCATCTTTGCTAGACCCCCAGTTGTGCTATGAGAGGTTGTACGAACCTACTCCTGTAAGTGTAATCCAAAACGCAGCATATTTTAGCATAATTAATCAATCATGGATTGATTTTTAAGTGTAAACCACACTTCAGGTATATCTATAAAGATATTATAGTTCTTAAAATTTTAGCAACCAGCGGGATTTGAACCCGCGCCTTCTAACTCACCGGATTAGACGCCCTACCAATTAGGCCATGGTGCAACACATAGTCCTTAAGATTTTCGCAGCTAGCGGTCATGCGACCATGGCCTAATTGGTAGGGCGTCTAATTCGGTGAGATAAAAGGCGCTGGTTCAAATCCCGCTGGTTGCTAAAATTTTAAGAACTATAATATCTTTATAATTAATCAATGTTTTGAATACTATAAATACTTCGTTTTGTCACAAAAATCTATTTTCTATCTGGAAAATTATTGTTAACATATACAATGACAGGACCTCACAGCGGCGTCACCTTGATGGCATTGAATTTATTTCCACGATTTTGACCAAAAAAATGTTAGTCATGGCATATCCTGAGATTTAAATCTATGATTACTATAAGTACTGTAGAGTAAAATAATCCTAACAAATGTTAAATAGCGTAAATTAGCTAATTACCACAGCGCCTATAAAAATGTTAGGTTAATTTAAAATTTTTGTTTTGAAGTTAAATACATCATGGTGTGACAGTCGGCCCTCCTTAGACTTGAGAATGTAGAGGTAATGGGCTCAACCCATCTCCTTTAATTATACACAAATGTTTGTAAGTCATTGTGCAGACAGACACACAAAGCCTACAGACAAGCTGCGTGGACACATTATTATAATTAATTATTGTTCAACTTATTATCCTACAAGGGGGGGAGGGGTTGTTTGCTAAAGTTCAAAGTTAAAATAGTTGCTGTATCTCATGAGCCGTGATAGTTTGATAGTTGAAATTTTCACAAATTATGTATTTCTGCTGCCGCTATAACAACAAATACTAAAAAACAGAATAAAATAAATATTTAAGGGGGCTCCCATACAACAAACGAGATTTTTTGGTCGTTTACCAGATGAGTCATAGATGGCGTTGCTTTAAATAGTACTGCTGCTCAACACTAGATGGCAGGGATAGATAATGGTACGGAACCTTTCGTGCGCGAGCCTCGCCTCGGATTTAACCTTCTTGGCTTCTATGTACAATTTTCGCGCCATTACATATTAAACTTTTTTTTCAATTTCAAACCGTGTAAAAGACAATTAAACCTTAACGCAGCCTTTAATTAAATTATAAAGATTACGACGGTGATTAAGGCATAAAATTAATTACCTACTATTGCGCTGTAGTACAAAGGGTACCAAGCCGTTTTATGGGACCACCCTTATGTTGTAGTCTGACGCAGTCTAAAACCTTCTTGGTCTGTTTATCAATTTTTCTAAGTACTTTTTTTTATTTGCAGTTTCTATGGTTGTCTTATTTAGCCTTTTTTTGAGGGGGGAAATGCCTTCGCACTTCCCTGCCACCACGGGGGTGATGGCAGGGGGTATGTGGGACTTGAACCCACTAAAACCCCCCCGATGATAAAAATAAAGATTAGGTATAAAATTATTCTTTACTAGTTCAACCGCCCAGACTTTGCTCGGGTTAATTAGTTTTACGTCCTAACCCTGTTTATGGGTAAGAGGGAAGCGAAAGGGGAAAAGATAAGAGAAAAAGTTAATGAAATTTCCGTCCCATTCATTCATCTTTTTCCCCTATCTTTTTCCCTTTCCCTTCCATCGTCCCTTCCACAGGATGAGTATAAATAAATAAATATACCTAATAATATAAAATCAAAAAAATCTTGCATAAAATTTACATTGTTACTGCTTCGTGCAACCCGCTTTCGGCCGTTTTAGATAACATAAAGTATCCTAAATTCTATTTAGAAATTGCCCATACCTTTCAGTGAAATCCGTTCAGTAGTTTCAGCGTGATGCGTTTCGATGGCATCGAAAACTGCACAATGCATATAACTTACTAGATAAGTCATTGGTGCAGGGCCGAGGATCGAACCCGGTGCCGTAAGATTGCGAAGCGCACATGCTACCGCTCGCCCACCATCGCTCTAAATTAACTAAATTAAATAACCGTTTTTATTGAGACTGTACCTTAGCACTGAAAATACTCTAGAGTAAAACATTAGAAAATTATCATTCAGTATTAATTAATATCAATGTGATTAATGCAGGTCTTGCCCCAAGGCATCGGCGGAAGCGGACAAGAAAAAAATCAACAAGAAATATTTGTGTTCACTAAATTATTTCTCTTAATTATCTTCAGTGCAAATATTATTATAGTAACAGTGTCGAAAAAAGGTTCGTTTGTTTTCTAATTGATTCATTTAACGTGTTCTGCGATGCGAGCACGTTACCTTTTTTTTTCTTATATTTTGAATCCACACATAGTGTATTTAGCCAGTGTCAAGTATTGTAATTTTTCATAGAATATTTCACGTAAAGTCAAGTCTTAGTCACAGCCTGGGTCGTCATAGTCCAGTCTAAGTCATGCCCTAGTAAAATAATACCTACAAAGTAGTACGATCGACAAGCGTTCGAGATACCTAATCGTTGGATGTCCATGCATAAAGGCATAATAACCTACTTTATGAAAATAATGTTTACTTGTTTATTTTTAATGGCAGGCTTATACCAAAATACGCATAATGACTGGTCAAATGAGACTTTATGATCTGATCACACAGTCTAGTAATCTTATTACCATATTGTGTGAAGCCTCAGGATGACGTGCGCAGTGCAGTGTCACGCAAAACTATATTAATTTAGAGTTCTGAGTGATACTGCAATCTGTTATGGGCAGCCGTGACGCTTAACATCAGGCGAACGACTAGCTCGTCACGTCATTCGTTTACATTAAAAAAAATAGATTTATTAGCCCCAGCTGAAGGTTCAAGATAAGTATTAAATGAAACTGCTCAGTATGAAAATGCGGTAAAGTCTCCTAGACATTTTGGTTTTATTTTATTTTCTAAAAGAGTACCTACTGTATTATTCATCCTCAACCCTTCTCAACGCCACCTAGATCTAGTGACAACCGTTACAAACTCAAACTGTCACAGATTCGAATTAGGAATTCCAATTGTTTCCCGCCTAATAAAGCGATGGCGGGAAAGTAATCGAGACAACTGACGTACTTTTAATTGGTAAAGTTTGCAATTGAAATTTTAAAGGGGTTGCGTTTAGTTTGTCTGAAATAAGCTTGTTGGTAGGGAATGGTGATAGAGAATGTTCATTGACCCATTTGATTTATTAACTAAATAGGTCAAAACTAGTGTCATCAATTTGGTAATAGTTTCTATACCTTGTCCATTTTATAAATGGTTTTTTGACAGCTCGACGACTGACAAGTTAGTCATGTACTAAATATTCTCGAATGTGATACCATTCCGATTGCACTATTACAATAAATCGAATTAGGTACGTAAACGCAATAATCGATATCGATAAATGTAAGTTTTCATTTAGTTTTGATGAATTCCATGAAGTAGGTACAATATTATTTGTATGAAATTTTAACGTAAACAATACGAAACTGCATGGGCGTGAGCTATCAAAAAACCATTAATAAAATGGACAAGGTATAGTATTCGAAATTAAGTAGGCTGAACTGTTTTTTGATTGGCAACACTGTTACTGGCTCAGCGCGATTGTAGGTGAGAAGTCAGTCGGTTGAGCAGGAAAAGTGACTTTAATCTTTGACCTGCTAGAGAAAATGTACAATGTATACCTTGGCAGAATTGTGACAACTAGCCACAGAAGCCATAAACCAAGAAGTCAATGTATACCATTCTAATCAAAAATTGCTGACGACATAAAATACATTTAAAAAACCTGCATACCTTGTTTTGTCAAAATTAGTTAAATATGGTATGTGTAACGCGTGTCATTAAAGAAACTAATCTGACGCAAACAAGAAACTACTGTTTTCCCGCTTCCACTACTGTATTTAAGTGCAGAGGGAGTGAGACAGCAATAGAAATGTTTGCTTGTTTCAGTTCTTTTCTTTATTGAATCGCGTTAAATACGCGAGTACCAACAAACATCCGGATACGAATTCGCGCGCTTGTTAATAATGCTATTTACAAGTACTTGTGAAAAAGCTGTTATTTGTCATATTCAAAACATAACATCTGTAGAGTCTAACAGCCTCCGTGGTGTGGTTCGCCTCCGTGGTTGAGCAGGGTGGCTCATAACCCGGAGGTGGCGGGTTCAATTCCCGCGACAGGACAAGTATTTGGGCACAGGGGAAAAAAGCGCAAATACTTGTTCTGTATCTGGGTATTGTGGGGTTTGTGTGATCTTCGTAGTTCCTGGGTCCCTAGATACAGGGTATCCTAGTTAGGGGTATGTATGTGATCGTTGGTCGTTATATTAAAATGAAGTCACGTAAATTTTACTCAGAAAATAGAAGTTTTTATTTTCTCATGACGAAATAGTGGGCAGAGCCAACAGTAGCAATAAATTTTACACTTAATTAATTTAATTTAACACCAGTAATTCGTATTTCGAGCCAGGTGTAACATTTCGCACCTACTTACGCCTCCGTTACGTTAATTTAATATTGCGCTAATAAGCTGTTATAGCAGCTACTTTTGTAGTTAATAGCAGCTGCTATTCGTTGTAATTAGCACTGATGATTGTAATGTAACGTACGTAGGGACTATGAAGTAATGTAGTTTGTTCTAAGTTTAACAAAATGTTAATACCTGATATTAAGTAGGCAGTTAAGTCATATTGAATCTTTTTCGTAGAAAAATATGAGGGTTTTTTTTTATTTATGCATTTAAATGCTTATTTCTTACAATACTTTTTTTAATGAAATCAAACCAAAATATCCTATTTTTAAACGCTATCACATGATATCACTCTGCGAATTCAATTTTAAAATCTTATTTCACGCCTGTACACCGGAATTGAAGAGAAAAAAATTGTTGAAGACTTCCCGCTAATGGCTTGGAAGGAAGTGGAGCTAGTGATGTGGAAACATCTGAATATAGATATCGATAATTGAAATTCTAATAACGGCTGTGATTTTATCAACAGCTTACTGTCATGTTCTAACGACGACGGTGTTAATAATATGCTGAAAAGTCGCTCTATGGAAAAATTTACTTACATGTTCCCACCAACTAAAAGCCACGCTCACATCGCTAAATTCCATGGAGTTTGATATTTTAAGGTTGATTATTACAGACTCGATAGACCTTCTTCTTACCCGGAAATGTAGCTTATTTCAACGGCTCTCTGTCAATGTCAAATTCATCTTCTTCTTCTTCTTAGTTTATGGCTGTCTATCGCTTTTTAGCTTTTTAGCAATAATTCTGCCAATGTCAAGTGAGTAAAAATTTGTCCGGTTATGTCATGTCAAAGTCCTATTTTGTCAGTCAAAATGCCATCAGTAAAATGGTGGATATTTTACTCTAAAAAGCCATTGAAGAGAAAACGAAACTGCATGGTTATATAAACTTGGAACCATTTTCCAAGTTAAACTCATTAAGCTGCAACAAACACGGACCAAAATTTTTTTTTTTTTGACGTGGCTTTAGTGGCTAAATCGTCCATGGAGGGCGGGGCGCAGGCGGTATTTTGTCGCAAGTCGCCTTTTCAGCCTTTTCGCTTAACTACAAGGCAGCGGATGGGTACAAATATGTACTTAAATTAGACATCGATGGAGTAACACCCGTTTCCATTAGCATTAACGCCAAACGATAACTACAAAATGTATGAGAATGACATTACCTGCGGAAAAACGACATCCACAGGTAATGTCATTCCCATACATTTTGGAGTTATCGTTTGGCGTTAACGCTGATGGAAAGGGATCTTTACTAGACCCTCAGCATCCTCAACCATCCCCTAAAATAAACTGCGACAAGTATATTGTGTTTATCATTGATAGGCGCTAAGTTACGACACCCGCACAATACTGCACTAACATCGGACAATGCCGTGAAGACATATGTTTAGTGAAGATTGTAGGGGAGACGCTAGTGAGGTAACTTTTGGTTGCTGGGACAAAAATATATCGATAGTTTTTTGTACTCTTATTGTCTAATTTGGATTTTGTACACCAAAATAAAGAAACCTGTACAACTAACTAAGTACAAACTAATCTGTACAAGCTATTATAAGTATACAATTATATTATATGAGTAACTTAAGGTGAGTTACATTGAGCCTGTTTGCTAGGTCGATCTTTACTATATAATATTGACTTTTCCTCGTTAAAGGGATGATGCCGCCATAGATTAAAGAGAAAAGAAATTGACTATTGCACTGCGGGTGCCGCACGTCTTGTGCAAAAAATTTTTTTTTAACGAGCAATGTGCCTCTTTTTTTTTTTGAACGGGCTAATGCTGTTGTTCTCTACCGACCTTTACAGCGTCACCGGGCGGGAGGGCAGGCGCTTAAGGCCGTCAAAAGTGGGAGGCAACTAGCACAAGGGCACCCCTGGGGTGCGAGCCTCGGCTTGGGCCGTTGCCGGGATAAGAGGATCGAGAAGGCTACGTCCACTGGAAGAGTGGACCCTATGGAAAGAGCAATGTGCCTCTATTACTCAAGCTAACTACTACAATACTAAAACCTAAACTAAACTAAGCTAAACTAGCTACACTACCTACTACAAAGAATACTTATGGACTGTATAATAGCCGCGATGGGCTGTAGACAGTCCAAGTGCTCCAGCTCACTACCAGTAGGTAGCGTAGCCAACATGCTGGCGGCATTGCCACGTTGAATTGCAATGCTGATGCGTTGGGCCAAATAAGTGCCAGCATTTCGGCAAGTGCGACCGCAAAATTTAATATTACCGGGAAACGCAAAAAATCTTTTATTCTATTTCATACTTCTGGTATTTTATCAGTACTTTATTTTATGAACCATTTACTAAGGAGTTTACCTCAGTTTAAAAAAAAAATCAGAACTAGGTTTGTAAAGTGCAATTTGTTATGAGTAATAAAACAGTAAAAAATGACGAACTTGTAAAAATAAGTGATATTTTATCATTTTGCGTATCACAGCTATCACCGTTTTAATCTAATCTTTATTACAATTATAATAGAGTTGTCTTCAAGAAACACATTGACAGCAACTTATTAGCTAAGATAGTAATCTGCGACCATGTGCAGCAATTAGCGCCGCAAACAATAATATAATTATGTTTTTCTTTGATAAATGATAGCCGTTTTTGTTTGACGTAGATTTCTTTATTAAAAGTCAAGTGTGCATGTAGCCCTGAGATTGGAGGGCCGCATTTGTGTTTTTACATTTGCATCTAATCTATACCAATATTGTAAAGATAAAAGATTTGATCGTTTGTTTGCATTTCCGATTTGAAAAATTCTTTCACTGTTAGGAAGCTACACTATCCCCGGCTGACATAGGCTATATTATATTTTCAAAAAAAATTGGGATCCTTACTTAAACTCCAATTATGTAACTCAAGGTGTAAAAAACTTACCTAAAGTATTCTTTACATCGCGTGCGCTACGAAAACTTTTATACCCGTACAAAGCCGGGGCGAGGCACTAGTAAGTTATAATTATCACTGTTTTGTTATGTATTAGGAGCCGCACTAATTAATATATGCTTGGTCCCACTAGCTCCATTGTCTAGTTTCATCATGGAACTAGTGGCAAAAAATCCATCTGTTCCATGGAACTTAAAGTACTTAAATATGATGAAACTAGTATTTATGTTTCCTCAATGTTGTACCACAGCCACAGAGCAAGAAAAAAACCGCGCGCCCCCAGAAGCGTCATTTTTTTAACGCTCTGTGAGTTTAGCAATAGGTACTGAAATAGCTAATTTCGTTAAATAAAATAAAACACAGTGAATATAACGAGTGATTTTTGTAAAAATAATATTGAAAAATGAATGTAAAGCTGCTGGGTTAGCATGGACGGTAGACAAAATTGTCTTTCCCCGTTTTACTTCACTTTCTTCATACTTGCTTGGAGTAAAACAGGGGAAAGACAGTTTTGTCTACCGGCCGTGCTAACCCTACAGGTTCTTTTTATTAACTTCTTTTATATAATTTGTTAATCAGATAAGTTACAAATAATAGTTATTTATGATATTAGGGCGGTAAGTTGGCTTTTACAAACGAGTAGACAAATGTTACCATAGTCACGAGTTTGTAGAAACCAATTTCCGCGCGTTTATCATTCAACGTTTTTCAACACATTTGCGAGAAAACAGTACAATAGGTAATGAAACAAACTTTTGTTTATTAGTGGGAAAGTCGCAACAAACAATCTTTGATGTGTCTGGTCTAATATGAAAATGGGCTAAAATGGCGCGCATTTACAATTCGAATGGCGTCACGTGCGTGTGGTGAAAATTAGAACTACATCTTTAGTTTCATTTTCTCTTTAGTATTAAAGTGAGACAAACGTATTGAGCAGAAACGCTTCCAAAGAGTTTCGATCATTCAGCTTATTTATTGTCGTTATGTGAAACTCTCTAGTGGAATTCTTATATATTTTTTACGGAAATTAAAAAAAATCGTAAAGGTTACGCACGGCGCTATACACCGAACCGAAGGATGCGGTAAAATAGGTACTTAGGTGAGAGTACCTATTTTACCGCACGCTCCGTTGTATGGTGCGTAACGTTTAACATTCGAACAATATATACAGGCGAACAATACATATGCATTTTTGAGCAAATGTGTTGAAAAAATATAAAAACGATAAATAGATACTTAGTGTTTAATAAAAAAACACGTATAACTATACATAGATCCTAGATTTGAGATTACCTATCTATAAAACTGCTTAGAACAGATATAACATCCTCTTTTTGAAGTTGATTTTGCATGAACTTAAAACTAAAAGCACATTTTCAACATGAAACATAAGTAGTATGATTACACGTATTTGCACTTGCGGGCCCCGTGTTAATAGCGGGCCGCAGATTGCGCATCGCTGTTGCACACGATAACAGTATTTTACTTGATTATTCAATTGCACTATCTTTGTATGCAATCTTGTAAGGACTTTATCGATACAAGTACTGACAACGATACGTTATTAAACTCATCTCTTTAGTTTACAATAATTTACTTTTATACTCTGAAAAGACATTACCTATGATAATAATAATCATCATCATCACCATCATCATCATCATAATCAACAGCCTGAAGACGTCCACTGCTGAACATAGGCCTCCCCCACAGAGCGCAACATGGAGCAGCTGCTTGACGCCACCACTCTGTCACTGCCTTGGTCCACCTACCGTCATCTCTTCTAGCCAGGTGTTTTTTTTATGTAAATGAATGACGTGACGTGCTCTGCGCTCGTCATCCTGAGACATCACACAGTCTAAAAAGTTTTCTAGACTGTGAGATCAGTTCTACCGCGAAGCAGTAGTGTGCAAGCACTACTGTGTTCCTTTTTGAAGAGCATTGTAACTAGTACCTAAAATTACTGGACAAATGCGACTTTATGACCTAATTTTACAGTATAGTTAATCTTATTACTAGACGTGGCATTGAATTTATGAGCGACTTTGGCACTTAACATCAACTAAACAACTAGCTTGTCAAATCTTTCAAGAACATATTAAAAGCTTATCGATTACTGACATAGTGACATGTTCACTTAATTAATCAATATCGAATAAAATAAATGAAGTTGTTTTATCCCTTTTCTTCGTTCTTGCATCATTCGATACCTTCAATGCTCACTCGCATGATCGAGTTACACTCTACTCGTATTACTTCACTATTACACTGTACAGTTGTGACAGGCTTCTAAAAAGCAGTTATTTTACATAAATAATTATACATCATAGTTATAATATTTACGGTTCTGTGCAGTTTCTCCTGCAAATTTCCCATTTTCCGCGGGCAATATTGATTTGCAGTATAAAAAAGTATCTTTTATTGATTGATACGTGAAACTTTAATTTAGAGTTCCAAGTGGCACTGCAATCTGTTATGGGCAGCCGTGACGCTTAACATCAGGCGAACGACTAGCTCGTTACGTCAATCGTTTACGTTAAAAATTAGGATAAACAATAGGTCAACTACATTATTTAAATAATATTTTAATATGTAAGTTACCTACTCGTTAAAAACATTTAGATATATTACTGAAACAAAATAATGATTTTAATCAGACTATTACATCACACTATCACATCACACTATCACACTAATATTATAAATGCGAAAGTTTGTATGTTTGTTACTCTTTCACGCTCTAGCAGCTGGATGGATTTGGATGAAATTTGGAATAGAGGTAGCTTATCATCATCAACAGCCTGAAGACGCCCACTTCTGAACATAGGCCTCCCCCAGAGTGCGCCACCTTGGGCGGCTGCTCGCCTCCTGCATCCATCGGCTCCCCGCGGCTTTCACCAGATCGTCGGTCCACCGAGTGGAAGGCCGGCCTACGCTGCGTCTTCCGGTTCGTGGTCGCCACTCGAGAACCTTTCCTCCCCATCGGGTGTCAGTTCTACGAGCGATGTGGCCTGCCCATTGCCATTTCAACTTGCTAACTCTAAGAGCTATATCGGTCACTTTAGTTATCCTGCTTATCTCCTCGTTCCGGAACTTATCTCGCAGGGAAACACCGAGCATAGCTTATACCCTGGATTAAATCATAGGCTACTTTTCATCCCGAAAATAGGAACGGTTTTATTAGGAAAGCGAGTGAAACCGCGGGGCGCTACTAGTATCTGAATAATTATCTCATTCATAAGTATAAAATATAATATAATGTTAAAAAAAATGTTAGTTAAAACCGTTTGCGACGTGTAGATAATAGCATAATTCTATCGACAGTGTCTCATCACTAAAAACCAATTTTTCCCACCCCTCCAGGAATTCCGTATAAATATTTATCGACTACGGTTCACGGTTGCGGAACCCTAATTTGATTAGTTTCCCGTATGTTTGTTTGAATAGTATTATATTATCTGTGGTTTGAATTAATGTACTGGCATTTACTTTATAGTGAATATGTTTAATCAAAACCATTGGAATAGTAAAATAGCATTCACGAGACGGCATTCTAAAGCTATTTTTGTTTATTTATTTATTCAAATTTTAATTATCAAAAATAAAATGAGTTTGAAAAAAAAAGTTCTTTTACTCACTAGTTTATGTAAGGTACCTACTATCCATTTTTGATTTTGTAAATCGTTGTATGTATCGAAAATTGTGGGAAAGCCTTAGAGTATAGACAAAAACTTAAAGCATAGAGAGAACTTCATTATGTGTCAAGCGTACCACTTTTGTGGACACATTGATGTGAATGAGTCTAACAGATTTGTTTAGTAAAAACAGTTGACCCAAGTCAAAAAAATGGTACGGTGCTCATCGCAAGCGTAGTAGCTAATTACTATGTTTGTTTCTTTCCTTCGCCACTGACGTAGCGATACGTGTGAGAAGCACAAATATAATATCGTTTTGATGATCTCTCTATGCTTTAGTCTATACTCTAAGAGGAAAACTTTGTAAGTAAAATCCATACAAATATACAAATAGGCATATTTAGCATTACGTCTACATAAGGTAACGTCGTTCGGAAAAAAATTTAAGTGATGTGATGAGTTGAAAAAATGTAATATCGATTGATCGTGAGTAAGTATTACAAATTTAAAATGCAGGGACATAGCGGGCGAAGCCGGTGCGGGTCGCTAGTATTATAAAAGTATGAATTCCAATCTGGAGCTTTGATATCATCCCCGTTAGGGTTCAGAACCGGGAAATCCCGGTACCGAATGAACCGGGATTTCCCGACTTCACAGTACATACCTATTTATGTGTCTTCTTATATGAATTTCATTCCATTTATTTCAAAAGCAAAGTTAGAAAACGTAAGTAAAACTCAAGTAATTTGCATCAACTAAGCAAATAGACCTTTCACAAATAAAATTATGTACAATTTTTTTTTTTACTTTATTGGATTCTAACTCGTTTAGATTGATCAGAATCAACTATTAATCCGAATTGAATTAAGTTTTATACTATTAAAAAAAAACAAGAAATAGCCAGTACCGAAAAGTACCGAAGAACCGGGAAATCCCGGTTCCATTGGAGGCCAGTACCGAAAATCCCGGTTCACAAAATCAGTACCGGTTCCGTAAACCCCGTGTATCAAACCCCGTGTATCAAATACTACTTGGTTAATTTAATAACCAGAGCTATGAACTTCATAAACTGTTGTACAAATTTAACGATACTAGGGTAGCCACCCTTGCATCCAATGGAGCGTACAAGTAATAATTTGGTAACTACCCCTTTGGGGGTGCTGTGGAGAGATAAGAGGCGTCTCTCTTTATAGGGGTTGTTTTATGGGTGCGGTTGGGATATTTTTAAATTGTTTTAGCTTGTTTAGTTATGTTTTTTCAATTGCCATTGTAATAACAAGATGAATATTATTACAATACATACATTAACCAGGCTTCCCCCACTAAACGCCACTTTGGACGCTTATCATAGGGATTTGCCATAATAACCACGCTTGGCAGGCAACAAGAGTAGGTACAATGTGCCTCAATTTGAAAGTAAGAAAGTACGACGTATGCTAGGGTGGTAGAAAGATCAGAGGAAATACAGCCTCCCCTATTTTAGGGGTTGTAACCGTTATGATGTTGTGGTTGTTATGTTGTTGGGATTTGTTTCGGCAAATTGTTTATGTGTAAAGCATTATTCGAAGATTAAAAGTTCATCTTTGTTAATTACTATGTTAGTTTTAAAATCCCCTTTTAGATTTCCTCTTTGCAGTGGATTTTGAGAATTTTAGTCGCATATGCCTCCTAGAAGCTGCAAAAAAGGACTGCATGGAGATTTGACGTACTTTGAAGTCTTCTTTGTAGAGTACAAAAGTTGTGATTTGCTAATTAAAACATTTTTTTTTTTTCATTTTTTTTTTTTGGCAATTTTTAATCAGTTTTATACCTAGAACAGTCATCGTTGGAGAGAAAATTAAGCCCTATTCAAAGCGGCGCGTAATTCGCTACTGCTCTGGGTAGCGGTATTTTGTATAAAGTTCCGCGGTTTGAGCGAAACTTCATACAAAATACCCGGTGGAATCCCGCGCGGTATACCACTTGACCGTTACCTACAGCGGTCTAGCGGTATACCGCGCGGCAGGGCTATAGAGTCTAATATAATCCCACTAGTCCCACCGTGTTGTCCAGTGATGGGACAACTGCCACTATTTTGACCCAGTAGTCCCATATCATATAATTACTAGGTATTTACTAAATATAACTTCTTATCAACTTTTTTTTGATAAATTAAAAGAATTGATGGAGTACCTAATTCCACAATTCGCTCAAAAACAGGCATTGCCGATGTCGGTTATAAGACTGCTAGACTTAAATGAGAGTGGGCAGGACATTAAGCCGGATGCACCCAGATCGCTGGGCAAGGATCATCACGGAGTGGGTACCTGAAGACGGGCGACGCCGCCGAGGCAGGCCCCGGAAGAGTTGGCTTGATGACCTCGACGCCTTTCAAGAGCGGTGGTCTAAGGTTGCGGGGGACCGAGATATCTGAAAGGACGTAGGGGATACCTTTGCGCAGCAGTGGGACAGTATAGGTTAACAAAAAAAACTTATCAATATTATACTGAAAACGTCAGTAATACAACTACGAACCAAGGACTATTTGAAATCAACTTACCAGAGCTAGGTCGGTCACTGTACCTCGTACAGTAAACCCATGCTGGCCACACCATGGAGCCGTCGCCACCACCCGCTGAAACAAGCAGGGCAATCACTTAATAGTAGCGCTCATATTATACGAAATGAAATTGGGTAAAGAAGGCTTTACAGTTTTTAAACAACTGTAAAAGATATACAAAAAGTTTCAAATGCAGGCTTAGTTATAAAAAAAGGTTTAAAAAAGCATTCTCCACTTGTCGGTGTTAAAGTTTAGAATAATGATAATGATTATGATGATGCTGATGATGATGATGATGATGATGGTGCTGACTATAGGTTCAACGTAGGTACTACAGCTTGGACTGCATCGTCGCTTAACATCAGATGAGTTGCGGTCAAACGCTGGCCTATTCGTACACAAAAAAAAACATCGTGTGTGGGAACCACATACCAACACTAAAGTGTACCTATCATTATCATCATCATCATGAAGACATCTACTACTAAACATAGTCCTCCGTCATAGAGCACCAGCAGTTGCTTGCTTCCTGCATCCAACGACTCCCCGCGGTTCTGACCAGACCGTTGGTCCACCTAGTGGCGGGCTTACGCTGCGTCTTCTAGTATGTGGTCGCCACTCGAGAATTTCTTCCCCATCGGTTGTAATTGTAATATCTATTCAAAAATATAATGAATCTTACCCGGAGCTGAAGAATTACTTCCACTATCATCAGACTTCGACAGATCTATCGCTCCTTTATCACTTGGCTTAACTTCAGGTACTCTAGCCTCTTCAGGCTTTGTCACTGGCAAGGACTCTTTAAGGGGCACACTCTTGGCTTCAAAGTGTCTTACTTTAGCCTTTCGTTTAGTCAAAGGATCAGTTATTCGCCTCCCAAAATCAGCTTTAAGAATATTATCTATACTAAATTTAAGACTTTGATTCATAAAGTCTCTCTCAGATTCATTTTCTGGAGAGTTCGGCATAAAATTCAATCTTCTATTCTCGTCTGTTCTTCTCAAATCTTGCGTCTTTCTAAAGCCGAAATTTAAACCGAATTGCGTTGGGTTTAAACTCATATTCGCTTGTGGTAATGGCATTCTAGAAACGGTGGACTTTAGGTCGTGGTTGATTAAAGGGTTTTGGAATAGGAGTGGCTGATTTAGGAACATTAAAGGATTTGGTGTTATAGGACTGGGTCTTAGAAGAAGAGGCTGATTCATGTTTATATTCTGACTTAATTGAGATATAGCATTCAGATGTGTTTGTATATGCTTAAAAGATGTTAAGCCCTGAGTGTCTGACTTATCAGGAAGGTCATAACTAGATACAGGAGCCTCGTTACCCACAGATAAAACAGTATCGTCACTCGAGCAAGAATTATCGTCGTCCACACTGATTTCTGCTCTCGAACCTTCTTCGTCGTTTAATGGACTGACGCTTTCAGAGTTTCTAGAATCTTCAAAGTTAGGCGTGTTTTGTAGGAGTTTGTCAGTTGAAAAGACATTCTCAGGGCTATGGCTGTCTCGTTCCTTCTTAAGGACGTTGTGGATGGAGAAAGAGGATGTGTGTATTGGTTGTTTTTCTTCTTCGTGGTAGTCAGGTGTTGTGGTATCTCTGGTGGTCGGTGAGTATGGTTCGTCATCGCTGGCGTCTTGGATCTTGATGGTTGGATCTTGCATGTGCGTTGACACCGCCGCCATCTTGTTTTTAGATGGTTACGCCATCTGTTGGTGAAATTTGGAGTGAGGACAAAAAAGTTTTGTGGTTTTAATTGAAATAGGGTCCTCGTAGTTTCTAAGTTTTGTAATCTACAATAGCATTTGAACTACTAACTCATATTTAATACTAAACTTATGATATAGTCCCTAGTCTCTATAATAATATTTTAATCTCGTTTCAATTAGCTAGTCAATATTTGCTTGGTAGAGATCACTTGTAGTGATAAGGTGACCCATTGGGCTACCTATTAAAGTGATAAGTACTAATGTTAAGTTATTTTATGTTGGCAATAACGAGTTTTTATTTCTATTTTATTTTTGTCTGCTTTTTCATACCTAAAGAGACTTGAAATCTAGAGAGTACCTCATTTTATGGCGTAACGAAGTTACTATATGAACGGCTTTTTTAAATTCTACTCTTAAGGGGGTCAAATGGGGAGTAAAGCCCTATTCAAACCGGTGCGGTATTCGTACCGCGGTGGGTAGCGGTAAATACCGCGCGGTATTTTGTACTGAAGTTCCGCGGCTAGCGCGAAACTTGAGCGAAACTTCGTACAAAATACCCGGGCAGAGTCCCGCGCGGGATACTGCTACCCACCACGGTACGAATACCACGCTGGTGTGAATAGGGCTTAATGTTATAATAAAAAATAATTAAAACTCAACTTGTAAAGGGTAAATGGGGTGTTAGAGGGGTATACTACAGGGTTTTTGAAAGTTCAAACCCTAAAGACATCAACTGAGGTGTTAGGGGGGACTAAGGGTTTTTAGAAAATTCAACCCCTAAGGGTAGGTTTTTTCACCAATAGTTAAAGTAACCAATGGTTAAAAACTCTAACAAATTTTGACCGTTGGTAAGAATTTGTTAGTCTCTAACCATTGGTTACCTTAACTATCTGTGAAAAATCCCACCCTAAAAGGTTCAAATAATTACTAAGAAATTATTTTTGTAAATTCAGCCTATTAAGGGTTCACATACCTACTTACAAAGTTTTTTTGGAAATTTAACCCCTAAGTTAAATAATTATGTTGTTTTGTACCTTAATATTTTTTCGATTGTAATTTGTTTTGTGCATAAATAAATAAATAAATAAATAATTATGGGTGTTAACTGTTAAACCCCTAAGGGTGTTATATTGACAATATAGCACCTTAAGGGGTTTAACACCCATATTTAACTTAGGAGTTAAGGGTGTTGTATTGTCAATATAACAGCCTTTATATTGTATCAAGAAACACAGGTAAAACAGTGGCCTACCTCTAGTATAGAAGTATAGACTGTAGGTATATAGATGATTCCCCAATTAAGTTTCAAAAGTATAATAACACCTCTGGAATTGCAAAAACGTGACATGAAAATACGAATATTCCGCCACACTTTAACACTTTAACGATTTCCAACATTATCTAAGCTAAAACCTACCTTCGTGTCTATAAAATAAACTTAAAATTCGCTTACGCATTTCTAAACGCGGTGTTGCCCTATTTCCTTTTATAATAACTCTTATGTCAATAGCTTGAGGGTTGAATTTAAGGAGTTTTGAAGTAGCTTTAAATTTAGACAGAGCTTTCAATGACCGTCTTTGGTTTACAGTTTCAATAGACCTTGTTGATTATAGAAATAAGGTTTATTTTAGATGGTTTAGTTGTTAAAGTTAATGTTGTAGCTATATTAAACGAAATGTCTGGTGCGCGCGCGCTGCGATGTGTGTGGTCTCTTGTGGTAACAGTACGGAAAATGCTCTACCTTGGTTTTTCTTTTCAAATTGGTATATTTGAAAATTTTTGATGTAATTTTTACAATTATTTTAGAAAGACATTATTAGGTAATTGAAAAGTAAGATTTGGAAGGGTTTAAAAAGTATTTAAGGGGGTTTTTACAAAATTATGCGTAGTTGCAAGGTTTTCGTCGTCAATATGTGATACATAGCTTTAATGTCTATACTTAGCCATTATATGAAAAATACCCTTCATTTCATCTTCTTCAATAATGACAGAGCGAGTTTTAGCGCACGCGGTACTGAGCTTGCCAAAATGTAAAAGCCCCCTTAAATTAAAATGGAAAAGAACAATTTTTTTGTACTTAGGCATCATGATATCCTTTTTTAAAAGGGGTTAAACCGACTTTAAACGCCTTAATTTAATTCTGAAAAGTAGTTGAATGATTTTTTTTTTACCAGTTATTTTGATTTGAAATCTAAACTACAGGTTGCCTGTTGCGTTGTTGTCAAAGTCCTCAGATAGATGATGCAGAATGTCTGCGAGAGATTGCTGTCCGCGATAAGACTGCTCATTCTTACCCTGGCTCGTAATTTAAAAATTATCTTTTATTCCTTCTTACGTACTTCATTCGATAATAAAGAAATTTTTCAAAATGGCGGGTTTTGAAAATATAAGAAATTGTTTTTCAGTTTTAGGCTAAGCAGAGACTGACTCGTGTGGTCTACAGTTCACAGAGCTACTACAAGTTTAATTATCTCACAAAATCCACAGATCTTAAAGTAAGGTATACTTAGTTTCACTTTAGTTTTACTAGGTGGTAGGACTTTTCTGCAAAGTTCGTCTAGGTAGGTACCACCGACCTACCTAGACGAACTTTGCAGAAAAGTCCTACCACTTCATTCATTTACATTTAAAAAAGTCTCGGTATAAATGTTGGTAGGTCTAGTACTTAAAAATTTAATTTACAATATAAAATTGCAAAAAAAATCTAGAGCATCCTCCATTCCGTACCTCGTACCATAACCGCCTCTTGGCTGCCCGCAGACTAACTAAGTGGTTAGTACTATCAATAACATGCCTATAAAGGATTACCTACAGTACTCAATATTTAACCAACATAAGAGAAAAAAAAAACAAAAAAATCTCCTTTGGCTGGCGTCATAGCTCAGTTGGTAGTAGCTCTGCCTTCTGAACTGTGGGTTGTGGGTTCGACTCCCACTCAGGACAAACATTTGAGTGATGAACATAGGTGTTTGTTCTGTGTCTGGATGTTATATTATTGAATTATAAGTAGGTATAGGTTTAAAAAGTATTAAATATTCTATTAGCTATCTGGGTATAGTACAAGCTTTGCTTAGTTTGGGACTAGATGGCGCTGTGTGAATTATCCAAAATATTCATTTCATCATCAACAGCCTGAAGACGGCCACTGCTGAACATAGGCCTCCCCCAGAGAGCGCCACTTTGAGCGGCTGCTCGTCTCCTGCATCCATCGGCTCCCCGCGGCTTTCACCAGATCGTCGGTCCACCGAGTGGGGGGCCGGCCTACGCTGCGCTGTGTGCTAAATATTCATTTATGTAGGTATTCGTTTTAATGTAACGGTCAAAATTTAATCAAAAACGTGATTACGTGACATTAACCCGCATCCATCAAAGCCGGGACGTGCTTTACAGCTACCGGGACAAGGTGATCTCATATCCTTTAAGGTGGAACGTTTCACTAACGCGGCAGATTCAAGTTTTCTTGCGTTTTTTTGCCAATAATAGCTTAATTACTAAACGTGATTACATGAAAACTGATTTAACGTGAAGAAATAGAATGTATCAATAAGTTACAATTAAAAGTATCAACTACATATCATTTGTTTAGCGACAAATGACAATAGACTGAAAAACTATGGTAGCGCTATCTATTGAAATATTCTTAAAGAATCCTATGGTATAAATTTTTCCATCCCATAATTTTTTTACATTTTTTTTTAACGGGCAAATTGCCTTTATTACTCAAGCTAACTACTACAATAATAAAAACTAAACTAAACTAAACTAAACTAAGCATAACTAAGCTAAACTAAACTAAACTAGCTACACTACCTACTACAAAGAACACTTATGGACTGTATAATAGCCGCGATGGCCTATAGACAGTCCAAGTGCTCCAGCCCACTACCGGTAGGTAGCGTACCCAACATGCTGGCCGCATTGCCACGTTGAATTGCAATGCTGATGCGTTGGGCCAAATAAGTGCCAGCATTTTGGTCACGCGTCGTCATTTTTTACATTAATCTAAAAATATCTACGGGTTGACTCGACGTTTATCATCCGAGCAGCGAAGGAATGGAATACTTTACCAGCGTCTTTGTTTCCCGATAAGTACAATCTGGAGCTCTTCACGTCGCGAGTGAATAGGTATCTTCTAGGCAAGCATGTACCATCGTAGACCGCGTCGTCACTTCCCATCAGGTGAGATTGAGGTCGAATGCGGGGGCCTATTTACTTATAAAAAAATCTCTAAAATTCTTCCTGTGATGTAGACAAGTTGCTCAGACAGACCCCCTAGCCCCCTTGAAAACTTGTCGTCGCTGTTAGAGTGAGACACACTTAGGCGCTAACATAGTGCTGTCACGGTCACTCACGAGAAAAAGTGTCGAGATGCTAGTTTTATGTTTCGTTAAGATTCATCATCAGCAACAGCCTGGAGACGTCCACTGCTGAACATAGGCCACCCCCAGAGCGCCACTTTGAGCGGCTGCTTGCCTCCTGCATCCATCTGCTCCCCGCGGATTTCACCAGAACGTCGGTCCACCTAGTAGGGGCTGGCCTACACTGCGTCTTCCGATTCGTGGTCGCTCGAAAACCTTTCTTCCCCATCGGTTGTCAGTTCTACGAGCGATGTAGCCTGCCCATTGCCATTTCAACTTGCTAATTTTAAGAGCTATATCGGTCACGTTTACGTGAAGTATTCTATTCTATTTTTGATCTGTGACTTTTTTATCATCATCATCATCATCAACAGTCTGAAGACGTCCACTGCTGAACATAGGCCTCTCCCAGAGAGCGCCACTTTCCATTTTCTTTTCTGTCTAACTCTTTTATATTGAAGTAGATCGAGAGGCAACTTTTTAAGGAAGGTTTGTAGCGCTGTGCGAGCTGAACTACACTCTGTAGCGTTGTCGCTAGAGTCGCTATTTACTTAACTCACTTCGCGGAGTGAGACTTCTGTACATAGTACTATAAACATCTAGTCTGTGGTGCCATTTCAACATGACAATAAGTTATTCAATTAAACTTTTTACAAAGCTTTCAATATTTAATTAACTTATAAATAATGAAGTTGGAGGCGTGTGTCTCAATAAACATTGTTTTAACACCTTTCATGGTTTTATTAGTGTATTTTTGTATTTATAACCGTCAATGTAATTTTCTTTTTGATTGGCTCCACACGATCTTTGTCTATAATATATGTATATTATTACAGCCAGTGTCTAGCTTACATTGTATTTTTAATTTTAGTTGTATGTACTCACTTTCTGTGTCTAAGTTTGTTTTCACAAACCGGTTTTTCTTTTTCCTAGGCCCTTTTCTGTACAATAAACTTTTTTTTTTATGGGCTTTGCCGCTGTGCGACCACATCGCCCAAACAATAAACTTAATAAGACATTATCTATCTATGACCTCAATTATTTTAGTTCAAAATTAATACTGTATAAGCATTTACAAGGTCTGACCAAATTACTGTTACACATTGATAAATAAGTAAATATATTGTGAGGTAATACTTTTATTATGCTAAATAATTATTATAAGCTTGTCTATAAATATGTTTTTAGTTTTAATTTAAAATATTGTTAATAATTTAATTTTTCACGTATTTATACTCGTATTGCTGAATACTAGCACTTATGTCGCCTGTGACACAGGTTTATCCTAGTGCAGGCACCGTGCTTTGTAAGACTTATGTATAATTCCTAAGATTCATATTGTATTTTAGCATAATGTAATTTTGAATAAAAATATTATAACCACTCATTTATTTACAATTCTTAAGCCTATGTTTTTACAATATTTGTATAAAAAGGAATTTACGAAAATACTATCAAAAAATCCTAAACCTAGAGTGCCGCCGGCAGCGGGGCAGGACCCAAGCTACTGGTGGTTAGGGCTGCAGAGTGAGGAACCTCCTGATAATACGTGCCGTGTCAAGGAGTACTGCCTTCTGAATCTGACCCTTGATCCAACCATCTAGTGAGAGCCTCTCGAGGTGTTGGTCGAGGCTCTTCGCTATAAGGCCGTTTGCCGTAACGACTATCGGGACAATGCAAAATATTATTATTATTATATTATTTTTATTCTATATACAGTTATTCTTAAGAGGACCGTCCTAGTTTGAAAATGTTATTGCCGTCGCTCTGCTCTTTACACGTATGATAGAGACAATAGAGCGCATGAGTGAATTTACCTACATTTTAGCGTTTCGGGCGCCAACGGTTTTCACCCTCTAAAACTTTACAAAAAGTTTTGATTTTGGTGTCAAACGTTTGGATAGGTTATAATCTATGCTTGTTCGTTTTGTTTTTTTTTTAATATGTTTCGTATTCTAGTAACAATTACTTTTCTTCGTCATAATTTTGACGCCAAAAATTCGTAACTTTAGGTGGCTATAAATACGAAGCTATTGTAAAAACTTAAAAAAGGAAGACGTACGAGCATAGTTTTTGATTGTGTAGACAACATGTTAAAAAAATCATCAAAATCGAATAACATTTAGAGGTGGAAAAGCGTTGGCGCTTTTTGTATGGACATTATACGCTTCTCTTAAAAGTCGATTCAAGTCTAGTAAGGATTTACTTAGACAATGATTTCAGTCACATCAACAGCTGGAAAATGTCTACACTGCTGAAATTAGGCCTCCTACATAAAATGCCACTTTGGACGCTTATCATAGGGGTTGCCATAATCACAACGCTTGGCAGGCGGCTTGGTGATTGCAGGTTTTAATGCACCGAGGAGAATGCTGCTGCCCATTCCCTGGATATTCCCTTAGCCGACTCTAACGGCACCCACGGGAGTATACTCCTGAAGAGGTGGGGTGGTCCTATTCTCACACCAAGACCAGGAATGGAATGGAACACTTTACCAGCGTCTTTGTTTCCCGATAAGTACAATCTGGGAGTCTTCACGTCGCGAGTGAATAGGTATCTTCTAGGCAAGCATGTACCATCGTAGACCGCGTCGTCACTTTCCATCAGGTCTACCATTAAAGGGCCTATTTAGTTATAAAAAAAGACCTCACAGCACGACACGTTTTTCGAAAAAAATCCTTTAGGTGGAACGTTTCACTAGCGCGGCAAATTCAAATTTTCTTGCGTTCTTTTGCCAATAATAGCTTAATTACTGTGATTACATGAAAACTAATTTTGCGCAAATAAATAGAATGTATCAATAAATTACAATTAAAAGTATCACCTACATATATACCTAGACTGAAAAACTAAGACGAAATTTGTTTATTGCCATTCGTCGCTAAACCAATGATATCTAGGAGATACTGTTAATCGTAATTTGTTGATACATTATATTTCTTTATGTTAAATCAGTTTTAATGTAATCACGTTGAGTAATTAAAAAGAACGCAAGAAATTTTGAATTTGCCGCGCTAGTGTAACGTTCCACCCTGCTAAATCATCCGGATAACGTAAGCCTAAAAATTTGGACATGTTCCAGAAAAATACAAACAGCTGGTAACCCTATTTTTATACAAACAAAATAACCTACTAACCATAAACATTAAACACAAACAGGGCATGAAATAAAAGCCACCATTTTGATTTAAAATGATAATAAATAATGACTGTACCTATAAGTATCACTACATACATGAATCAATTATTCGCGTAATGCAGGTGCTGGCGGCCATTTTTGATATAACTCCTTACAAAGATATTAATATACGTGTTTGTTATATTAACTCGTCGCGGAACGACTGCGAATGCCAATTATAAAGAAAAAAAAACTAGCAAGGTGTGAAATGTATAGTATAGAAGCTACCAGGGCCCTAATTCTGTATGAAAACTCAGATTCCATGCACACGATACGAAACCACGTCGTTATCGTGTCTTGTTCAAATCGTGCACAGCATTAGAAATACCTTCACTTTACATTATGTTATTTTTATTTTGAATAAATATTGATATATTAAGTGGTGGTAACTTTTGACGTGTTGATGTTTCGGAACGTGTCTCAGTAGAACATTATGATTTTTGACAGTTCAAATCGCGTCATTTCCAAATTCATTTCGCGCGGTTTTGTTTCCATTTCATAGAAAATAGATTTTTGCAGATTTCTTATATAAGACAAGGAATTCGCGTGGTTTCGAAGTAAGGAATCGTAAAGTGGTCATACAGAATTAGGATCCAGCTAACTATAACCACGTCGAGAGTGAACAGGTAGCTACATGCACCATCGTAGGCCGCGTCATCATTTACCATCAGGTGCCGTAGACTTAATACAGAGTAACGAAAAAGTTCTGGGTCTGTGGGTGAGACAGTGGTCAAATGCTATCTATGCCTATAAGATATAAAAAAAGCTCTTGTTAAAACAAGTGCACGTAGGTATTTGGCAAAGTGTTTGATAAATTTTTTTGACGCCAATTTTTCATACTCGATCATCCGCCAAAAGACGGATACTGAAAATAGGCCTCCCAAATTAAAGGGGGTTTGCCATAACCACCGTGCTTGTCAGGCGGTAGTGGTTCTGCCTTCTGAACTATATATAGGTTGTGGGTTCGATTCCCACCCAGGACAAACATTTGTGTGATGAACATAGGTGTTTGTTCTGTGTTTAGTGGGTGTTATATCGTATTCTATGTATGTATTTACAAACAAAAAAAATATAATTATTGTATCAGTTATCTAGTTACCCATAGTACAAGCTATGCTTAGTTTGGGGCTAGATGGCGCTGTGTGAAATGTCCACACATATTTATTTATTTATTCTTGTTAGCACGGCTTTAGGGGTGGATGGAGGCGCGTATAATCTATATATTAACGGTTTTTTAGCGTGTTTCTGATCTGCGCTCAACTTATAACCCGCTCATTTTGCAACGCCATCTAGTTTTAGGCATATTTTTGATCTACGCTGTTTGGTGTATTGGCATACCTCTCCTCCTTGTTCCATGGTGATATTTAAAATGATGTAATTGTCAATAGGAAGTCGAAATAAATAAATAATAGGGTTTTGGCGGGAACGTGAAAAAGTTCACGTCGTTGCATTGTATTATTTCACAAAACTTATGGTTTTTCTAGTGTTAATGTTTAAAATTAGTGGCATTTTACGCATTAAGTGCTGAATTACGAGTATAAGTGTGGGCAAGTGATATAATGTAGTGAAACGTGGTTTTTCGTGTTGCTTCCAAAATTCCATAGAAGCCTCTAGTAAAGTTGCCACTACTTTACTAGGGCATGACTTAGACTGGATTATGACTACCTGACTTAGACTGGACTATGACTACCCTGACTGACTGTGACTAAGACTTGACTTTATATGACTACGATGAAAAACTACAATACTTGACACTGGCTAAATACACTATGTGTGGAGCCAAACTATAAGAGAAAAAAAAAAAAAAACCGATTAGATTGCAATTGATAACCACAGTGGGCGGTCTCATAACTATTAGCTTTATTTCGCGTAATTTAATTAGCTACATTTCAATTGAAACGATACATAAGTGTGAAATTAAAAAAATACTCTCATTGCAGTTTCATCGCGGTATAAACAAGCATTTTATATTAAGGTACAAAGCGTAAATTATTCGATTAATACCTGATGTTAATGACGATAAAAATATTATGAGAACTTAATGGATTTTCAATAGAAAATAATTCTTATATACATCGAATCGATTATGATCTCTATAATACGAAAGAAAGTAGGTAAGTATTGTTTGTCACTTATTTTAAAATTGGCATAATGTTTGTAATTATGGTACCTACGGATAATTTCGGTCTCATTGACTATAGAGTGAATATCTCATAGGCTAACGTACTGTATCGAGCTATGGAGAGAGCTATGCTCGGGCGTTTCCCTGCGAGATAAGATCCGGAATGAGGAGATCCGCAGGAGAACTAAAGTGTACGATATAGCTCTTAGAATTAGCAAGTTGAAGTGGCAGTGGGCAGGCCATATCGCTCGTAGAACTGACAACCGATGGGGAAGAAAGGTCGAGTGGCAACCACGAACCGGAAGACCCAGCGTAGGGTGACGATATGGTGAAAACCGCGGGGAGCCGAGGCAAGCAGCCCGCTCAAAATGGCGCTCTCTGGGAGAGGCCTATGTTCAGCAGTGGACGTCTTCAGGCTGTTAATGATGAGGCCAACGTGTAACACCTTCGACTGCATCGTCGCTTAACATCAGGCGATTTACTGTCAAGTTGACTTTGCCCTGCTCATACATAAAACACATTTATAGGGGGTGTAGGCAAGAAGTCAGCCGGTGTTAAAGTATTTACCGTGTCGCCTAAAGGCTTCCGACATGACACCAGCCGGGGCCGGCGTGACGGCGTGACGGCTTAACGTGCTTTTCATCCGGAAGCACGGTTGTGTTTTTGTAAATACCCACTTAATTTTTGCAGTGTCACCCACCCAAGTACTCAGAGAACGATGCTTGAGCTCGTTTTTATATTTAGATGGTATCTATTATTACTAGGTGGTACTATTACTAGGTGGCAGGACTTTTCTGCAAAGTTCGTCTAGGTAGGTACCACCGCTTTGCCAGTTATTCTGCCGCCAAGCAGTAGTGTGCAAGCACTACTGTGTTCCGGTTTGAAGGGCATTGCAGCTAGTGAAATTACAGGGCAAATGAGACTTTACGACCTGATTTCACAGTGTAGTAATCTGATTACTAGACTGTGTGATGTCTCAGGATGACGTGCGCAGTGCAGAATCACGCGATTTTTTTAATTTTAAAGTTCCGTGTGACACTGCAACTGTTATGGGTGGCTGTGTCGCTTAACATCAGGTGAACGACTAGCTCATTACGTCATAATTCATTCTCATAAATAAAAAAATAAAATATCTTTTTTTATGCGTAAGGGTACACCCTAATACAGGGTTTGCTTGAGCTCGAGTTTTGATATTTAGATGGTATCTTCTTGTTATGGCGTAAAAGACACCCTAAGAAAAGATTTTTGAAAATTCAACCCCTAGATACCCCTTTAAGGGTTGAATTTTCTAAAACCTTTTCTTCTTACTACAAATGGGGTGACAATGACACATAACAGATAACTCAAAATACATATTTATTTATTGTGTCAAATTATCTATCTTACATAATGACACTGTCGGGAAGTGCCAGTACCCTGTAACACAGTTTATACTTTTCCGTGGGGACCGGGAGCTCATCGCGTTTTCCAAAGTCTATCAGAGCGCCTGGTCGATGCGACGCGTGACCAAAATGCTGGCACTTATTTGGCCCAACGCATCAGCATTGCAATTTAACTTGGCAATGCGGCCAGCATGTTGGGTACGCTACCTACCGGTAGTGGGCTGGAGCACTTGGACTATCTATAGGCCATCGCGGCTATTATACAGTCCATAAGTGTTCTTTGTAGTAGGTAGTGTAGCTAGTTTAGTTTAGCTTAGTTTAGTTTTAATTATTGTAGTAGTTAGCTTGAGTAATAAAGGCAATTTGCCCGACTATTAAAAAAAAAAAGTCTATACTAGTACAGGGTACATGGACTTATCACTTAAGTTGGACTAGATTAACTAAGATATGGAAGATATATGTTTGATTTTATATATTTTTTATATAAATGAGAATGTACTTATAAAGAAACATGGGTGAAGCCGCGAGCTATTTCTAGTGATTTGATTAATTCCTTTTAGTAATTAAAAGCTATATATATTTCAATTTACCGATCATAACTTGTGCTTAAAATAAAACTTAAGTACTATTTTATTGTTGTTAAAGATTTTACAATTGAAAACATTATGGAGCAATTAAGTTTTCATTGTTCTTACAAATTACTTATTTCAATTGAAGGGTATTGAAAATGCTATCAAAATGGGCTTGGATTTTTATATTTCTACAGGATGCAATTTAACTCATTAGCATAAACTGAGTCCATCATAGTACGTCGTTTATTGATGACTATTAAAGGGTAAAGAGTGCAAATGAAAATACACTACACAATACACAATACATCATCATCATCAACAGCCTGAAGATGTCCACTGCTGAACATAAGCCTCCCCAGAGAGCGCCACTTAGAGCGGCTACTCGCCTCCTGGTGGTCACCACTCGAGAACCTTTCTTCCCCATCGGTTATCAGTTCTACGAGCGATGTGGCCTGCCCATTCAACTCGCTAATTCTAAGAGCTATATCGGTCACTTTAGTTCTCCTGCGGATCTCCTCGTTCCGGATCTTATCTCGCAGGGAAACACCGAGCATAGCTTTCTCCATAGCTCGCTGCGCGACTTTCAGCTTACTAATGAGGCTAACAGTAAGACCATGCCTCAGTTCCATAAGTCATCACTGTCAACACACATTGATTGAAAACCTTCGTTTTCAGGCTCTGCGGAAAACTACACAATATCATGCAAAGATGGTTTATTAAAATATATCAAGTTAGCCGCGGTGCCTAGCGTAGTTGGCACGAATGATTTTGATACTGTTAAATTTTTGTTTACCTTGTTAGTATATAATAATTAAAAATTTTATTTCATTATTTTAAAAGTAAGTTACCACATTTTTTTTATAACGTGCAAATTGCCTTTATTACTCAAGCTAACTACTACAATAATAAAAACTAAACTAAACTAAACTAAACTAGCTACACTACCTACTACAAAGAACACTTATGGACTGTATAATAGCCGCGATGGCCTATAGACAGTCCAAGTGCCCCAGCCCACTACCGGTAGGTAGCGTACCCAACATGCTGGCAGCATTGCCACGTTGAATTGCAATGCTGATGCGTTGGGCCAAATAAGTGCCAGCATTTTGGTCACGCGTCGCATCGACCAGGCGCTCTGATAGACTTTGGAAAGCGCGATGAGCTCCCGGTCCCCATGGACCCAGGGTCTCAACACCAAACGGCTCAAATATGTAACCGCTACTGAGATCACTATATTTGCGCCATTTTAGCTGCTCAGCAGAATTAAATTTTTGAAGTTATTATCGATACTAAATCGATGCGTTAGATTTCATAAATTTTGCTCTTTTCGTGACCGGTATCAGGAATGGGTACATACATTCAAAGGATACTAAGGGCCAATTCAGACAGAGCAGCAAAATGCTCGAGCAGTTTTTAAGTGCTATTGGAATATCAACCTTATGCCATTTAGACAAAGTTGAAAATAGTATGCAACATTAAAATAGGTAACATTTTAATGTTGCATACTATTTTCAGCTTTGTTTAAATGAAATAAGGTTGGTATTCCAATAGCACTTAAAAACTGCTCAAGCATTTTGCTGCTCTGTCTGAATTGACCGTAATGAATTCAGTTACACCCAGCATATTATGTAACGAATACCAGCTGCTTCTAAGGAAGCCCGGATACTGATGGAATTACATTTCGCATTTATGCGGATCTCAAATGTTTGATAATCTCACTAACGCGTTGACTGACTTACAAGAGTGACAAAGGTCAACAAAAAACTCCTACTTCAAAAAATAATCATCATCATCATCATCAAGTGTTCGTTCGATTTTCGCTGAGACCAGTTGTGTTACTCGCGACCGCGTGTACCAATAGTGCTAACGCATCACAACAAAGCCGTCTCGTCGCGGCCGACCGCGATGACCCAGTTATTGCGCAAGGCTGATGACTAACGGCAAATTATAGTGTTAAGGCGATGTCACACTTGCCTTAATAATGGATTCGAGTAAACAAAGTGCAACATTTGAATCAGTCAGACTTACTACTGAAACTGAACATCTACTATACAGGCGGTTTCGCGAAGAGCAAGCCGCGCGACAAAAAGTAGAAAGTCTTGTAAGTGACTTGAAAAACCAAATTGAGATTCTTCAAGAACAACTAAAATGTCTTGCGGAGACGAACCTACCGAAACCCGCAACCACCCCAATGGAGGCTTCCTGTTCACGTGCTGAATACAGTACAGATGAGGAAGATCTGGCCCGTGAAACTGAGTGGATACGAACAAAAACTAGGAAGAAAAGAAAATTGAACTCCTCACCCACTCAAGACGAAACGAAAGAAGATGACAAGGATAACAAGCCAAAAACTAAAAAAGTCCACCAGCCACCACCTATCATAGTTGATGGAATAAAAGACTATCAAGGTTTTTACGACTGTCTGATAGACATCCAAGCAGCTGACACTTTCAGTATCAAAATGATGAGTGGGGAATCTCTTAAAGTAAACGCCTTAAGTGACGATTCTTACAGGGCAATTACAAAAGCCCTAACTCATAACAACTGCCTCTGGCACTCCTACGAAAATAAACAAGAAAGGCCAGTGAGAGTGATGATTAAAAAACTGCACCATACATGCCAGCCAGAGAGAATCGTGGAAGATCTAAAACAGAAGGGCTTCAAAATTATAGAAGCAGTGAACAAATTGAGTTGGAAAACTAAGGAGCCACTCAATATGTTTATGCTCTCTTTTGAAAACGACGAGGATATAAACAAAATTTTTGCCATTAGAACAGTACTGGGATATCAAATAGAGATGCAGTCTATGAGAACCACTAAACTAGTCCCTCAGTGTAAAAGATGCCAGGCTTACGGACACACACAAAAGTACTGCTCCAAAGAACCGAGGTGCGTCAAATGTACAGGCAAACACTGGACTAAGGACTGCGAAAAACCTTCGGGGGAAAAGCCTAAATGCGTCCATTGCGGAGCTCCACATCCAGCTAATTATAGAGGTTGTACTATAGCCAAAGAAATACAGTCAATACGAAACAAGACTTCAAAAAATTCTTCAGTAACACGACAGCAAAACGTGCTTAAGCACTGTGATTCAAACCACAATAAATCAAGTGCAGGATTGCCTACCCGTACAACATCTAAAAATGTATCATACGCTCAAGCAGCTGCAAGAGGTACAGCTAAAGTACCTCTGGTTTCTCACGAAGCTGTAACTAATGATAAGAAGTTAGATAATATATTAAGGCTCATGATGTCGTTTGATGAACGACTAAAAAAGATAGAAAATAGCGCCAAAACAGCTACTACTAAGACGAAAAAATGAATAAAAAACTTAAAATTATGGCTTGGAACTCAAACGGGTTACAAAAACACCAAAATGAATTACAAGTAGTCTTGGATATAGAGAATGTCGATGTGTGTCTTATTTCTGAAACACATTTTACAAAACAATCGCACATTAAATTCAAAGGATACAAAATTTACCATGCACTTCACCCTGACAATACAGCAAGAGGTGGAAGTGCTGTCATAGTCAAAGAAAACTTGCAACACTACGAAGATTTCAAACATGAAGAGAAAGAGATACAAGCTGTAGCGATAAGACTTAAAACAACAAGATATACTCTTACTGTTTCAGCCATATACTGTCCTCCTCGATATGCGCTAAAGAAAGAGCACTATATAAGCTTCCTGAAGCTTCTTGGTAGCAGATTTGTCTTAGGAGGTGATTTTAACGCGAAAAACACGTACTGGGGCTCTAGATTGTCTACAACCAAGGGCAAAGAACTGCTGTCAGCAATCAGAGAGATGAAATGTGACGTTACGTCTACAGGTATGCCTACTTACTGGCCAACAGATCCACATAAACTACCTGACCTAATAGATTTTTTTATTTTTAAGAATATTTCATCTAGTTATATAAAAACAGAGCAGAGCTATGACATGAATTCAGATCACTCCCCAATATATCTGGAAATATGTGAGAATATCTTGTACATAGAAAAACCACTCACACTAGTTAATAAATATACCGACTGGGAAAATTTCAAGACAGACCTAGAAAATCTTATAGATCTCAAAGTTCCGTTGAAATCACCGGAGCACCTGAACACAGAATTGGAAACTCTTATAAATAATATACAACTAGCTGCTTGGAAAAACACTCCGAAAATGAAAGCGGCAACCAAAGGGCACACATACCCCCTACAAATTAAACAGTTGATATATGAAAAGAGAAAACAGCGTAATATATGGCATCAATCCAGGAGCCCTGGAGATAAAAGAAAGTTAAACAACCTAACCAAAAAAATTAAGAGGCAAATTCAAAACTTTAATGATGATTCAAGTAACAAGTATCTTCAGAAGCTAACCAATGACCGAAGTACTGATTACTCTCTATGGAAGGTTACTAAGAACTTAAAACGGCCCATTATCCAAATTCCTCCAATAAAAGATGAAAATGGAAAATGGGCAGTGAATAACGAACAAAAAGCCAAACGATTCGCTGAGTACTTGGAAAACATATTTCAACCTAATGACAGTGAAGAAGCTATTCATATGGATGAAATGACATTGAAACAAGATGAAGAAGAGATAAAACTTGTCACACCGAGAGAAGTCTTGCGCGAGATTAAAATTAATATTAACCCTAGAAAATCTCCTGGATACGACTTAATATCCGGAGAAGTTCTTCACAATCTGCCAAGAAAGGCAATTGTGAAACTTACAACGCTTATTAATGCCACCTTTAGATTGAAGTTCATACCAGATCTATGGAAAGTTGCTGAAGTTATAATGATAGCAAAGCCAGGGAAACCTCTCCACAAAACAACATCATACAGGCCGATCTCCCTGCTGCCCATAATGTCAAAGTTAATGGAAAAGTTGCTACTGAAAAGGCTAAAACCTATAATAGATGGCTTAAACATAATACCTGAACACCAGTTTGGATTCCGAGAAAAGCACTCAACAATAGATCAAGTGCACCGAATTACAAATGTTATTGAAAAATCACTTGAAGATAAAAAAGTTTGTTCTACTGTATTCTTAGATGTGGCGCAAGCTTTTGATAAAGTGTGGCATGACGGCCTTATATACAAACTGAGGACACTTATTCCAAAATCGTTTGCCGATATACTAGAATCTTATATTTCTAAGAGAGTATTTAGAATAAGGCAAGAAGATGCCTACTCAGATCTGAAGGAAATAAAAGCTGGTGTACCACAAGGTAGTGTTCTAGGGCCGGTCCTGTACCTACTATATACCTGTGACATACCAGAGTTAAAAAATAACACCATTGCGACCTTTGCTGATGACACTGCAATAATGGCCTTGGGAAATACCCACAAAGAAGCAGTAGAAAAGGTGCAAATGGCTGTCAATCAAGTTTACGATTGGACTAAGAAATGGAGGATTAAGTTAAACGAATCCAAATCGATTCACATTGACTTCAGTAACAAAATCCATCAGTATTCTCCTATTTATATCAACAACCAACTGATTCCATATGAGAATACGGCCAAGTATCTGGGTATGACTCTTGATGTGAAGCTCCGCTGGAAAGCCCACGTCAAGAAAAAAAAAGAAGAACTCGATTTACGTTATAAAAGAATGTATTGGCTGCTTGGAAGACACTCTACTCTGTCGATACACAACAAAGTATTATTATACAAGCAAGTCCTAATGCCAGTATGGACTTATGGTATACAGCTGTGGGGCTGTACTAAACAGAACAATATATTAACCATTCAGCGGTTCCAAAATAAAGTACTAAGGGAAATTGTGAATGCACCTTGGTATATACGAAACGACGACCTCCATCGGGATCTTAAAATAGAGTTCGTCCACAATATTATTAAAAAGCATGCAGAAAGTCATCAACATAGACTTCACCATCACGTGAATGTTGAGGCAATCCAGCTCCTCGACCACACGAATCTAGTTAGAAGACTAAAAAGAACAAAACCTTTTGAGTTAGTTTAGTTAATGTAGTGTTAAAGTGTATTAATTACGTGATAGTCTAATGTGGTGCAGTGTAAGTGCTACTTGAAAAGAACACAAGAACAATGTGCCTTCACCTTAATAGAGACAATAAGAAACGTGTTATTGGACACATTCTTAATAATATTTATTAGAAGTTTAGGTTAAATTAAAATTACTCATTAGTCAAATCGATGGCTAGATTGTAATATAATTAGAATGCTTAATTTTAATTGGGTACTCTAACAATAGTAAAAAAAAAAAAAAAAAAAAAAAAAAATCATCATCATCCTCTTTGCTTTTTCCCATTTGCTATTGGGGTCCGCTCCCAATCTAACCCGTAGCGGCGAGCTACCAGAATTACACGAGCGACTGCCATCAGACCTTGCAGCCCATAAGGAACCAGTAACAGGGATGGTTAGACTATAAAAAAAAATATTTAAAAAAGTATATTAGGTAAGTATTGCTTAAAAAATTTACTTTATCTACCTAAATATGATGTGTGTACTAATGATTATTAAATACTACTTAAAAATATTATAATGTATGTAGGTGTAGGGACCTTGGCCCATATCAATTTCAAAACACCCGCCACCCCCGCGATTCTACGACGCGCGCGACCCCAAGCGTGCGCGACAGGAACTACACTTATGCAACCGCAATCTATGCGTGTAAGCTTAGAGTATAGACTAAAAGCATAGAGAGAACTTGATTATGTGTCAAGCGTACCACTTTATTTGGACACTTTATATGATGTGGACACTTTGACGTGAATGAGTCTGACATACCTATTTGTATAGAAAAAACAGTGAACTCGAGTCGAAAAAATGGTACGGTGACTATTCGCAAGCGTAGCTAATCACTATATGTTTGTTTCTTTCCTTCGCCACTGACGTAGCGATACGTGTGAGAAGTACAAATATAATATCGTTTTGATGATCTCTCTATGCTTTAGTCTATACTCTAAGGTGTAAGCTCCGTGTGAAAAGTAATAAAATGAATGAAGGGTTTTTTTGGCGGGAACTTGAAAAAGTTCACGTCGTTTCATTGTATCATTTTTCTAAACTTGTGCTTTTTCCAGTGTTAATGGTTAAAATTGGTGGTGTTTTACGCATTAAGTGCTGAATTACGAGCATGAGTGTGGGCAAGAGATATAATGTAGTGAAACGTGGTTTTTCGTGTTGCTTCCAAAATTCCATAGAAGCTTCTAGTAAACTCGCCACCACTTTACTAGGGTATGACTTAGACTGGACTATGATTACCTGACTTAGACTGGACTGTGACTAAGACTTGAAGACTTGACTTTACACGTGAAATATTCCATAACTTGATGAATAATTACAATACTTGACACTGGCTAAATACACTATGTGTGGAGCCAAAATATAAGAAGAAAAAAAAATGAATGAATGAATGAATGAATGATTTATTTATCAATTTACAAACATCTATTAGGAAATATAATTAATTTGCAGACAGTGTTGACAGTCTAAAAGTTGTTACACTAGGATTAACCTGTAGAATGGTGCACCAATGCCAGGTTTTCGATTTTACACAAAAAGAAAATTAACCCACTAGTAATTGATTGGTTTTCAATAATTTATAACACCAGTTATTATAAGAAAAGAAAAACAAAGTTGTGCAGCATTTCCAAGAAAAAGAATTATAATGCTGGTTCGATTTAGATCTACCCTCCGTACTAGTTCTCACTGTATGACGGCAGGGCATGAACATTCATGCCCGTACCCTCGCCCATACACTAAGCAAATTCATAGTTTCAACATAATCATGTAAGTAGGTAATAAAAGACTATCAAAGCCTTTAAAAATCTTCTCTGTGCAAGAAAATCTAGACATAGTGCTAATAGTGCATCGCGCGGGTACTCCAAACCCTGCCTGGAAGTCCTAGGACAGTGGGGCAGAAGGATTTTAAGCTGAAGCGGCCGGCGGGTGAGTGGCCAAGTTATTTGGGGAAAATCTATTGTTTTTACAGACAAACCTATGAACATGAGCTATCGAAGCAACAGTAGGTATACCTACCTACACATCTTATCCATTCTTAGGTGTTATACCTACTCTAAGAATTATGTTAAGGTCCACTCTGAAGTGAAAAATTGCTTATTTAGCTAGGAACGTTTCACTAGCGCGGCAAATTAAAATTTTCTTGCGTTCTTTTGCCAATAATAGCTTAATTACTCAACGTGGTTACATGAAAACTAATTTTGTGGAAATAAATAGAATGTATCAGCAAATTAAAATTAAAAGTATCACCTACTTATCATTGGTTTAGCGACAAATGGCAATAGACTGAAAAACTAAGATGAAATTTGTTTATTGCTATTTGTCACTAAACCAATGATATCTAGGAGATACTTTTAATCGTAATTTGTTGATACATTCTATTTCTTTACGTTAAATCAGTTTTCATGTAATCACGTTGAGTAATTAAGCTATTATTGGCAAAATAATGCAAGAAAATTTGAATTTGCCGCGCTAGTGAAACGTTCCACCTTAATGAATAGAACAATGCCGTCTGGCCAAGATTGTAATTAACAAATCCTAATGGGCTCGCTACAAAAGAAAAAAGATTGATATATTATGTTCAACAGGCAATAGTTTCCTATTATACAACAAACCTGGTAAGAACCGTGGGGAGCCGATAGATGCAGGAGGCAAGCAGCCGCTCAAAGTGGCACTCTATGAGGAGGCCTATGTTCAGCAGTGGACGTCTTCAGGGTGAAAATCTCACTTGTTTCCCGCACGATTCATTTCGACTGCTAACGCCATCTAGTGAGCGCTGACCTAACTAATGTTGTACTATTTCATTTAGAATTTCGTCTGTGGAATTTTTTAACGCCAGCCTGTACCCGTCCACAGATGAACATAGGCCTCCCCCAATAGACGCCTCTTTGACCGGCTGCTTGCCTCGGACATCCATCTACTCCCCGCGTCTACCTAATATTATAATAGGAACTAATTAATCATCATAGAAAATCTTTGTTTACATTTCTAGTAATGTTTTTTTTACTAATTAAATAATTACCAAACCTTAAAATTCGATAAAACAGTACAACACAAAGTGTTTTTTTTGCAAATAATTAATGTTTTGAATAATTAGCTATGGGAGTTTTGGCGGGAACCCGGAAAAGTTCACGTCGGTGCATTGTATTATTTTACAAAACTCATGCTTTTTCCAGTGTTAATGTTTAAAATTGGTGGTGTTTTACGCATTAAGTGCTGAATTACGAGCATGAGTGTGGGCAAGTGATATAATGTAGTGAAACGTGGTTTTTCGTGTTGCTTCCAAAATTCCATAGAAGCCTCTAGTAAAGTTGCCACCACTTTACTAGGGCATGCCTTAGACTGGATTATGACTTAGACTAGACTATGACTACTCTGACTGTGACTATGACTTGACTTTAAGTGAAAATTTCCATAATACGATGAAAAATTATAAAACTTGACACTGGCTAAATACACTTTGTGTGGAGCCAAAATATAAGAAAAAAAAATTAGCTATGGATTATTAGGGTAAGTACGGCAAAATCGAACACGAGTAACTGCAATTATCATAAAATAATAATATGTCACTCAAACTAAGTGTGTACAATTTAATTGTCATAGCATTACATTTTTACCAAATTAATTTTACGTATTAAGTAATAAAATATCAAATTCCATTTTATACCGAAAAAGCTCGTTTATATAAAAATCCACGAGCATAAATCAGTCTATACTTCATAAAAAGGCTATTACTTCGCACATCTTGAATAAATTCTCACCTGTATAAATAGAAAATGTATTTATTTATTCCTGCGAATAAAGAATACAATAACACAATCGTTAATAACAGATCGGTATATTATTCATCGGTTATATTATATAATTTTTTATGGTTCCGGTATAATTTATAGATATTAACTATGCGGCAATTTATGAGATCACATCTGTGACAATATAATTAAAATAATGTTACATGTTATACGTTGGTATTTATGTCTGTAATTATATGCCTAAATATGTTATTTGGTATATGCGCAGTTATTATTTAGTTTGCTTAAATAGCAAAGTTGATACATTCCATTTTGAACTTTCATGTTGGAAATAGAATTAAATATGTACCTACCTACTTATATTAAAGAATTATTAGCAAAACAAGGAACTATTTTAGGCGTATTAACAGTATAAGTAGTAACGAAATCTAGACCTCGCAAGTACTAACATTTTTGCAATCATGGGGCATGATGTTGTACTTAGTACCTACGTCCCGAACTCAGACCTGCATATTAGAAATACTTGTTAAGAATTGAGTACCCAACGTTCCTGCCAAATATTATCAAAATAGGTGAATGGCGCCGCTGAAAAGTTTGCCTCTTTTTGGGGGATCTACCCAACTAACCAAAAATCGCCGACGGCAAAAAAATCCGGAACTCATAAAACAGTTTCGTCAAGATTCGTTGAAAAGTGCGACCTGTATCCGAACAGACAGAAGGAAAAATCGCGAGTTGAAGCAGAGACTTTTGCTCACTTCGTTCGCTGAAACGAAATTATTATAACATAGAAATAACTTGCTGGTGAAAGTTCTAGGTACTGTTTAATATAAAAATGTAATTATCTATGTAACTAATTACCTACTGTCAATTTTATATTTATGAACAATTTCCGTTTCTGTATTTATTATAAGTGGGACACATTTACAAACATAAAATATAATAAAAATATGACATCAGCAAAGCGTAGCAAATTGTAATTACTTTTTCATTTATTGTTTTAATAATTTATGCATATAATAATTAATAGGAACAATTGTGATGAGTAAATACATTACGCAGACGCAAGTTGTATTTTTTTTATTTACTATGAATAATTTCTTTCAAACCGTATAGTTACATACAATGATACAATTGAATAAATTTTATTCATTATTGACATAACACTAATGTGTCTGGGCGATACAATAAATGAAATGCTAGGTTTTTCGTCCTTAAGTTTAGCAAAATATTATAATTACTACGCAGTAGTGCTTGCAGTAGTGTGCAAGCACTACTGTGTTCCGTTTTGAAGAGCATTATACCTAGTAAAACTACTGGGCAAATGAGACTTTATGATCTGATCACACAGTCTAGTAATCTTAGAATCTGAGAAGTCTCAGGATGACGTGCGCAGTGCAATGTCACGCAAAACTATATAAATTTAGAGTTCTGAGTGATGTTGCAATCTGTTATGGGCAGCCGTGACGCTTAACATCAGGTATACACAAACGACTAGCTTGTCATGTCATTCATTTACATAAAAAATAAAATAATTTTTTTTTTATGTTAAAATGGGCACACGTTTGACAACAACTCACCTGATGGTAAGTGACGAAGTTATCTAAGGTGGAGCACGTTTGCCCATGTGATACCCATTCACTCCTGACTTGAAAAGACCCATATCTTTTTCATCAATACTTAGGTATGCATATAGAATAAAATTTAGTGAATATTTTCGGCTAAGCACCTATATTTACCTACTTATACCTAATATTATAAAAGCCACGGGTTGTGTGTGTGTTTGTTCTATCTTGGTGCTGCAATGGTTAAACGGCTTATAATGAAATTTGGTATGGAAGTAGCTTATAGGTACACCACACCGTATTGACATTATAGAATATTTTTATTATCCATGGGCAAAACGGCAGGGCGCAGCTAATTAACCTAAATTTACCTATATTATGTAGGTATTAAGATTTAGTTTTAACACATTCTTTCATAATCCTAAGTAATGCACGATTTTTTTAGGTTATTAATAAAATAATAGTGTTCATAATAAATAATGTGTATTTAAGTGGTGAAATGACAACCTTAATGTAATTATGCAAAAATATTAATTGGGTAGCTATTTTTGCTTATATCTCGTTTTCGCTTTATTGCGGGTTTTTAATGTAAATTATTTATGAAATATTGTGTTAGCATGTATCTTTCCAAAAAATTTTTATAATATTCTTAATTTTAATAATTTATTAGTTATTTTAGGTTAGCCAAATTAATTACTGTTTTAGTCAAATTTTAAGCTAATGGCGGGTTTTCTGTTATATCCAAAATCGTAATACCTACTACACTAAGATTATTAAAATAAAAAAATAATAAAAATGAAATAAAATCATAAACTCTACGATTCAACGTAGAAGTGAAAAAAACTAAAGCCGCGTATTTACTTCTAATAAAATAACAAAATCATTTTCCATAAGACTTATCCCTACCAATCCCTACTTGTAGTGCATAAAAGCTAAACGTTGTATACTAAAAATCACTGCATAGTAGTAGAATAACCACTCGGTGTTTTCTCTCGTTTTTTTTTCAAACATAATTGGAAGAAACAAACCGCAAAATAGCTACTTATTCTTTCACTAAGTACGCAATGTTTATTAGCGAGTAAGGTGTTTTATCTTTATTTATTTATTCCACTCTTGACAAACATAATAAACAAAATTGTACATAAATACACATTCAAAAAACGGAATAGGTAATATTTTATTAAAGTAATTTTAAAGAGTAATTTTGTGTTGACTTTACTTTAAAATGTGGCAGAACCGGCATGATAATACCCTAAAGTAAATTAATAAATATTTTATACCCTAGTTCCTTACTGAGACCAACGTACCCTTTATTTTACTTTATCCTGGAAAATGAACCCGCGGGTTTTATCCTCGGGATGCTTTAAATTTTATAATTTTTTATGCTATAGGTAGCAAACAAGCATAGGTAGAGTTCACCGTATCCTATGGATATCTGTAACTCTAGGCGTGCCACTAATGCCTTGCTTACCCTGCGATAATAATTTATTGACCCTCCTTTTCAAATCCTGCATGATGTAGCTCTGAGGGAAGACCGCTGCTGGAAGCTCATTCCACATCTTACAGGTGTACGGCAAGAAAGTGCATAAACCGAGTTTTATAAATAAATAAATATGTGTGGACATTTCACACAGCGCCATCTAGCCCCAAACTATACATAGCTTGTGCTATGGGAACCAGATAACTGATACAATACTTAGATACTTTTTGTTTGTAAATATACGTACATAGAATACAATATAACACCCCTTTATAGTTTTAGTTTTGCAGTAAGGTAGATTAATTTTATAGAATAACTAGTTTTATAGAATAATTTAGTTTTTAGGTTTAGTTTAGAATTGTTTTTAATGTAAAACGATTCCAATTCTATAATATTTAAGTATATATATCATTATATAGTTTTCGGTCGCGCCTCTACTGATCTTGCAAGAGCTCAGGATTAGGCGCATAAAGATAAATTAGTCTAATTAAAATTAATAATTATAGTTATTATTACATTTTTCATATAATAATAATTTCATGTAATTTCCCACGTCCATAAACCTATGGTATCACTAAAAGCTGTTAGACTGCCGGTAGCTTTGAAATCCTAAAAGTTCAAATGTTAAGACATCTAAAGGCAAATGTAAAAAAAAAAAATACATAATAACACGCATTATTAATAATCACGCCTATTAGGGTGTGTAATCAGAAACTAGGAGGACCACATCGTAAATTAGGTACACATTAAAACCAGGGCAATGAAACCTTTCCTACTTCGCACCATTAACAAAAGCTAAATACTGATTCATACCTCGTTATTCAATTCCGTAATTAAAACACTTAACTCACTTCACATAGCCTTAATTCAATTATCGAATAAAAACTTTTTACACGATCCATAGACACACACTGAGTCGAACGCGCTCGGGAAACAGCAAAAAGGTGAAAAAAGAAAAAAGTAGCTGTCAAAAACGCGCGGGAAACATGAAATTTCGTTCGAAAATGATTTTTGACAGGTTGATTAAAAACTGCTTTTGTTATTGAGACGGAATCGTTGTACGCGATCCGCGAATGCTAGTACAGACTGGCGAATAAAGGCTGCGCGCCCCCACTTTACCGAGGCGTGGCTTGCCCAAGCCCACCGTTGGGCGGGGCGACATGGCATTATACTTTTTTCTTTGCCTATTTATACGTTCGGAAATGTGCCGGCATGGTTTTATTATTTTCGGTCGAGCAGTTTATTATATTGTAATGTCTGTGTGTTTGTTTGTCGGATTTAAATAAAAGAGAAGTCGTCATTTCGTCATTGTGTGCTGACTTCTTGGTTGTCTTAATTGACGACAGGATTTTTTTGATGGTGTAGAAAGGTGGATGGCGTTGAATTTTATATTTTCTGGTTTCGACGGTTGATTTTTTTTTTTTAATATTTATGAGTACGACGAGTTCGCGACCTCTGGTTGGTGGAATAATATTATCTATATAACATTTAGGTATTAGGTATATATAGGTACTGCATTTTATTACTTAGTTATATATATAATCAGAATTCTTTAAATATAATACCTTTAATTGAGTAAGTATTAAAGCTTTTATTTTTGACTCGTAAATGTGCTTAAAATAGTCTATGTGAATTCTATACTTATGATGTTGAGTTTATTCTATTTTTATATTATTGTTTTATGTAAGTACCTATTAATTATAAAAAAATAAGCCCCATATTCACAGTCTAACTGATTTAAATCTGTATAAAATAATCATTCCTATGCAGAATTTTTCCAAAATTAATTGAGTCTACCAACTTTCCCCTTATTCCTCTTTTTCTTTCTTATTAAAATAGATGCATGTCAGATTTATTATTAACATTATAATTTAAATTCAAATAAAAGTATTATTAACTCAAATAAATAAATGCGGTTTCCAACTTACCAACGGATTGCAAGAACACGTAATCAGAAATTAATTAGAAATGATATTTATGAGTTAATAAATATTAGGTACCATATTATGTGTAATTAATTATTCCGTTTATTTGACTGATTAATAATATCTGTGGTTGGGAGATTCAAAACAATTATTGTGAAGATATAAATAAATATGTGCGGGCGTTTCACACAGCGCCATCTAGCCCCAAATTAAGCAAACCTGGTACTATGGGAACCAGATAACTGATACAATACTTAGATACGTTTTGGATTGTAAATACATACATAGAATACAATATAACACCCAGACACAGAACAAACATCGATGTTCATGACACAAATGTTTGTCCCGGGTAGAAATCGAACCCATAACCTATAGTTCAGAAGGCAGAGCTACTACCAACTGAGCTATCAGGCCAGTATAGGTATACCTAATACCCAATACTCGTTCATAAAATAACAATAAAAGTATTTAACATAATAATATTTATGTATTTGAATATCTAAACGCGACTGCAGGTGTGACTGTCGCGTTTTTTCAAGAGACAAAAGCATCACCTAATTCAAAGTAGATATTTTTAATTAAACGGTTTTAAAACATTACTTACTATAAAGCACTAGCCGCTTCTCACAGCTCTGCACGTGTTAGAATTGCCTAATGAATGGCTAAGATATATATACCTTTACCCATCGGCATTTGGTAAAAAAAGATAGATATTGATCTTAATAAGATAAATTTCTCTTGTTTATGGAATTAAATAAAAGATCAGATATCAATTATTAATTTATTATATCAAGACCTACATTTATGGTTATATTTGTCCAATACTTCCATACGATATATTAATATTAAATATGTACTACTGTAATTCTATGTATTTGATAAAAAGCCTTGTAATTTTAAATAAGGTAGATATTTTAGATATATACCTCCATATTTGTACATTATTGAATCATAGTTCCGTTACAGGGTACCTATGTTCATCATTATAATATTTACATGGAAATATAAGACTATACAATTTTGCATGGCAATTAATCAATAACCTTAGCATAGTACATATAAATAAATAAACAAGATAACACTTACGTTCGCTCGGTCTGCCAGTTGGACTCGGAATGCCCCTCTGACACTTTTTTTTCTCTTATATTTTGGCTCCACACATAGTGTATTTAGCCAGTGTCAAGTATTGTAATTTTTCATAATGATAGAATATTTCACGTAAAGTCAAGTTTTAGTCACAGTCTGCGTAGTCATAGTCCAGTCTAGTCAGGTAGTCTCAGTCCAGTCTAAGTCATGCCCTAGTAAAGTGGTGGCAACTTTACTAGAAGCTTCTATGGAATTTTGGAAGCAACACGAAAAACCACGTTTCACCACATTATATCACTTGCCCACACTCATGCTCGTAATTCAGCACTTAATGCGTAAAACGCCACCGATTTTAAACATTAACACTGGAAAAAGCACGAGTTTTGAAAAATAATACAATGCAACGACGTGATCTTTTCCGCGTTCCCGCCAAAACTCCTCCTCTGACACTTCAGTTCGTTTTTATAAGCACAACAATTGCCAATTTCACACTTTATCGAAACTCGTATCTAACTTCACACTTTAAAGTCAAATCAACGACTTTTAATGTCTTCACACTTCAAATTCAAACAAAAGAAAGTGTAACTACATTATTTTAGAATGCTAATATATTAATGTATAATATTTTACTATTTTTTAAGATCTGTCACACGCGTATTGCAATATAAAAAAAAAACTTATATAAAAAACTTATCCTTTCCCAGGGTTCTTTTTTTTTTTTTTTTTTATGTGATTGGATGGCGTGACGAGCTAGTCGTTCACCTGTTCTATTCTAACTGTCTACATATCAAATTTCATCAAGATCTACTCAGCCGACAACTACTATTTTGTGACATTGGAGGAATTTGTTGTTGAGACCCTGGGTCCGTGGGGACCGGGAGCTCATCGCGAGCACCAAAGTTTATCACGCCTGGTTGATGCGACGCGTGACCAAAACACTTATTAGGTTCATCGAATCAGCATTGCAATACAACGAGGCAATACTGCCAGCATGTTGGGTACGCTACCTACCGGTAGTGGGCTGGAGCACTTGGACTGTCTATAGGCCATCGCGGCTAGTTTACAGTCCAAATGTTCTTTGTAGTAGATCTAGTACTATAGTTTACTAGGTGGTAGGACTTTTCTACAAAGTTCGTATATGTAGATACCACCGCTTTGCCAGTTATTCTGCCGCCAAGCAGTAGTGTGCAAGCACTACCGTGTTCCTGTTTACAGAGCATTGTAGCTAGTGAAATTACTGGACAAATGAGACTTTATGATCTGATCACACATCTAGTAGGTAATCTATAAATAGAATAGAATTTTTAGAATAGAATATTTATTTATTTATGCAAAAATAACAAATTCCGTTTAAATAAATACATGACACAAATTATTCACATAATTACGCTGTTCAGCACAGTAGGATTCCCTGTGTTGTGCTGAACAGTACTCTTCCGATGATACATTACAATACACCTATGATAATATCTATCGATGGGATACCACTAATTAAATAAACAATATTATTACTACGTACTGATAATACAATAAGAAAATATATAATTAATACTCTTTAACAATTATAATAACAACAATTTCTATGCCTATATACTGATAATTATAAAGAAATCATTTTGTATGAATAAGAATTTGAACCCAATTATAATATTATATCTGTATTTTATATCTACGCGTAAGTTCTGACCGATAAAGATATAAAAAAATAAAATTTAAACTAAAAAAAAAAAAAAAAAATATCATTTTAAATTCTTTTTTTTTTTAATTTCGAGTGTGGTTTACACTTAAAAATCAATCCATGATAGTCTAGTAATCTTGTTACTATACCTACTGTGCGAAGTCTCAGAACGACGTGCGCAGTGCAGTTTTTTAAACTATAGTTTTGCGTGACACTGCACTGCGTCATCTAAATTAATATAAGTATAGGTACCTACTTACCTATATTTATTTAGAGTTCCGAGTGACACTGCAACTGTTATGGGCGGCCGTGTCACTTAACATCAGGTGAACGACTAGCTCGTCATGTCATTCAATCGCTTAAAAAAAAAACAAAAAATCCACCCTTAACTTAGGGGCCATTTTTATCAAATATGTATGTTGGGTAATAGTTTTTTTAATATATATAGATAGGTTTACATTACTCTACATTTCTCCTATCTGACTAAGGCTGGGATTTTTGATCACAAACAACAACACAAACACACAAACACACACAACACAACAAACTTAGAAACACAACAACAACAACAACAACAACAACAACAACTTACTTTACTTACAAATTCTAACCAATAGTCAAAATTTGTACTAATTTTTAACCATTGGTTACCTTAACTACTAATCCAAACCTCCTTTTGACAGCCTCTGTGGTGTGGTGGTTGAGCAGGTCGGCTCATAACCCAGAGGCGGCGGGTTCGATTCCCGCGACAGGACAAGTATTTGTGCACAGGAATAAAAGAGCGCAAATACGTTGTTCTGTGTGTGTTGTGAGAGCATGGTCCTCGTAGTTCCTGGGTCCCTAGATACAGGGAATCCTGGTTAGGGTCCAGGATCTATGTACGTGATCAATTCAATTTCAATTTTCAAAGGTCTTTATTGTTCTATTAAATATACATCTTATACGCACTAGTGTACATTTTATCCTCGTGATATAAATAATGCAATAACAAATTATTACGCAAGCACAAAGGCTTATTGCAACTAATAACAGAAAATTGAGGCGTTATTATTATTAGCATAAAAACCCACCTTATAAACTAAAAACCAAGGTACCTACTCAAAAAAACATTCACTTTCAGTATTCAGTTTATAGAGTTATAGCTCTTTTCACTTTATATTTTCACAGTATTTTTTTTTTTTATTGTTTATAGGCAAAGCATTTGACCAGTGTCTCACCTGATGGAAAGTGATGACGCAGTCTGCGATGATGCATGCTTGCCTAGCTGTTCACTCTTGACTTGAAGACTCCCAGGTTATACTTAGCTGGAAACAAGGACGCCGGCAAGGTGTTCCACTCATTGGCTGTTCGCACTATAAAGTGCATAGCAAAACGCTTAGTGCGGGTTGATGGAATTTCAACCATATATGGGTGCCGTGATTTTGTGCGCCTTGATCTCCGGTGAAAGAAGGGAGATGGAGGAATAAGATCGTGTAATTCCTTCGCACACTCTCCAAAATGCAGTCTATAAAAAACCGATAAACTGGCAACTTTACGCCGCAATTGGTTTTATTCAACGAATAACTTTTATCTGATATGATTAAACAGAACCCAAGTAATATTATTCAGATAAAGAAAGATAGATATTTAATATTTATGTAAGTATATTCAAGTGTAAGATAATTAAATATACAGTAATATATTATTTACAAAAATGGCATGCATGTAAATTTATTATATAGCTATTTGTATTGTAATTTATATACTTTTGAACAATTGAAGTAGACACTCGAGTAAAGTTTGCAACCACCTCTATATAGGGTTAGCACGGCCGGTAGACAAAACTGTCTTTCCCCTGTTTTACTCCAAGCAAGTATGAAGAAAGTGACGTAAAACGGGGAAAGACAATTTTGTCTACCGTCCATGCTAACCCAGCTGGTTTTATAGTAAAATAATTACTTAGATATTTTAAAATTGTGAGACGCTAGTTTTAGGTAGTACTAGGTGGTAGGACTTTTCTGCAAAGTTCGTCTAGGTGGGTACCACCGCTTTGCCAGTTATTCTGCCGCCAAGCAGTAGTGTGCAAGCACTACTGTGTTCCGGTTTGAAGGACCATTATAGCTAGTGAAATGACTGAGCAAGTGAGACTTATGAACTGATCTCACAGTCTAGAAATCTTTTTTAGACTGTGTGATGTCGCAGGATTACAAAACATTAATTTAGAGTTCTGTTTGACACTGCATTTTCTATGGGTGGCCGTGACGCTTAACACCAGGTGAATGACTAGCTCGTCACGTCATTCGTAGCATAGCAAATCTATACGGACTAACCGGGATTCGAAGAATCGTACGTGGGATTGCAAGTCACCCGAGTTACGGCTAAGCTACAGTACAAACAAATTAGTTCCAACCCGTAAAGTAAAATAGAACAGTCATCAACGGTATCGTAGACACCACTTCTCCTAAACACCCCGAGCCAATAAAAGAACCCTCGAAGAAGGGAGTTTTTTTTAATTAGTCACCATTTTTAAGTGTTACTTTAAGATGGATGCTGCGTTTGAACTGTTCCAGTAGCTTACCCGGTTCACTGGCCTGAGATCTCCTGACAGGTACCTTTAAGTTCTGTCGCTTGGACTTGCCACCTGCGGGGTGATCATGGTAACTTTGATAGCAACGCAACAGGAGAAATTTCATTTCGAATTTGAAAATTTCCACAGTAACTCTATGCACCTAAACTGCGTATTGAAACTGTCAAATCCATACATTTTGTGTTTCTATCGGTTGCAATCAAGTTAATGATCGCCTAGCAGGTTATTATATGATTTTAGGCATAGCTTTAATTCAGCATCATCATCATCAGCCTGAAGACGTCCACTGCTGAACATAGGCCTCCCCCACAGAGCATCACTTTGAGCGGCTGATCACCTCCTGCATCCATCGGCTCCCCGCAGTTCTGACCAGGTCGTCCACCCTACGGGAGCCTACGCTGCGTCTTCCGGTTCGTGGTCGCCACTCGAGATCCTTTCTTCCCCATCGGCTGTCAGTTCTGAGATATATTTAGATATAACTAGTACAGCTAAAACACCCGGGTTTCAAGGAGGTACCTATTTTTTACTCTTATTCTGTAAGTGCAGTAGATTAACCTCTGTACCTAAATATCAACATATCATATCATATCATATCAACATGCAATAATTATAAGTACCTAACCGTTTAAGTAAAACTATATATTATAGCGTAACTATCCAAAAAACCCGTTGGCCGTGTGGTCCCGGTTTGCCAATAGGACCGCCCCACCTCTTCCCGTGGGTGCCGTACACTGAGAAAAAAAATAGGTTACGGTTACGTTTTGTCGGACAACGTAACATATTAGGTAAACACAACCGAGTGCACTTGTTAATACAGATTTTGTGATTTTACTAACTCACTAGGTTATTTTAACCTTTTACCCAGTTAGGTTAACCAGTTAGTTAATCACCTAACTGGGTAAAAGGTTAAAATAACCTAGTGAGTTAGTAAAATCACAAAATCTGTATTAACAAGTGCACTCGGTTGTGTTTACCTAATATGTTACGTTGTCCGACAAAACGTAACCGTAACCTATTTTTTTTCTCAGTGTAAGAGCCGATAAAGGGAATATTCAGGGAATGGGCAGCATTCTCCTCGGTACATTAAAATCTTCTGCGATCACCGAGCCCAGAGCGCCGAGCGCCGAGCTGCAAATCCCCCCATGATAAGCATCCAAAGTGATGTTTTATGGGGGAGGCCTGTGTTCAGCAGTAGACGTCTTTCGGCTGTTAAAGTGATCTACAAAACTGTCTTCCCAACTCGCTCAATCTAAACACACCACCAGCCCGTACAAATAAGACTTATACTTAGACAAAGACAAGTAACGAAGCGTCCTTCGAGATCTCTTCACGGTATTTTTTTAATTAAAACCTTTTTACAAGTCACTCCCGCCTCCTCGCATTTCTTTTAATGATTTGAAGAATTTGTCCGTTACCTCCCCTCTTATTTTTATTTGCAGTGATGGAGCGAAGCTACGTTGTTGATGTGATAAAAATAGAATGTTTATGTACCTACTCATATGTACATCATAGCCAGAAGACGTTCACACTGCTGAACACAGGCCTCCACAAAACGCTACTTTGGACGCTTATCATAGGGGTTACCATAATCCCCACGCTTGGCAGGCGGCTTGGTGATCGCAGATTTTAATGTACCGAGGAGAATGCTACCATTCCCTAGATATTCCCTTAGCCGGCTCCTATGGCGCCCACGGGAAGAGATGGCGTAGTAGGTACTTACTATCCTGATTTTGCAGAAAAACCACCACTCCACGACTCTACAATAGGGGATTGGTGCCTTTTGCCTCCCTCCATCGGCCGTAAATATTGAAGATGAAAGTTTGCATATTAAAAGCTCAAGCCAGGATCATACTGTAATACTTTTTTATCCTAGAAAACTGGAGCAAAACCACGGGTGCTATAACTGTAGAAAACAAAATCGCAGGCGTACCTACTTAGTATAAGTTATATACTTAGGATAAGTTACCTACTTAGAATAAGATACCTACTTAGAATAAGGTGCCTACTTAAAATAAGGTACCTACTTAGGATAAGGTACCTACTTAGGATAAGATACCTACATAGGATAAGGCACCTACTTAGAATAAGATACCTACTTAGAATAAGGTGCCTACTTAAAATAAGATACCTACTTAGGATGAGGTATCTACTTAGGATAAGATACCTACTTAGGATAAGGTACCTACTTAGGATACGATGCTTAAGATAAGCTAGGCAGGTAGGTATCTAATTTATTTCTCACAAAAAATATTTCAGGCTAAACTATAAAATCAAAATATTAAATTATCAACACAATAGAGATCATTAAGCATGTTCTACGCATAGAGCTCGTACCTACTTTCCGTAGCAATTTACCAAAAAAGCCACGGCAAAATATCCGCTATTCTTTAATAAGTATAATAAATAAGCAGTGGAGAACTCAGAACAGTACAAAATAGTCTAATAAAGATCGCGTATCGATCGTAATTGCGTATCTCAATGAATAAGCTAGTGAAATGTTTTGCTAAGATATCAATCTTCTAGCCATAACTCAAGATTACAATCTGAAGTAATTTTACTTTTTTGTACGTGTTTTGCCATCTATCGTCGCGTAGTAGCACTAATCACTGAGTACTGAAATTCTATGCAAAAAAATCTTTTATTTCCATGGAACTACTTAGCCGATAAAAATCAAATAAATTCATTTTAATTTCAAAACAAAAATCTAGTTTTTTGGATTCTCAGTTTTTATTCTTGAGTGAGATTCATAAAATATAGATTGACAGGCGGTATGCTAACGGATACTTAGAAATTGTGACATCTAGCGTTGAGTAGCGGTACCAGTATAGTAACTAGCGGAATTAACTTTGCTCAGTTTTGAAGTAACGTCGCTAGGTGGCACTTTATTGAATTATGTTTTCTACCTCTCTACCTCTAAATAGTGACATCTACACTAATCTACAAACATTTCCATGAATTTTTTGTAAAAAGGAATAATGCAGTTTTCGTACTTTGGTACTACAATAAATCGATAGGCATAGTAACATAGGAAAAAAAATGTTGTAGTTTTTTTTCTACCGCAGTGTTTTTTTTTAAAGCCGGATGTCGATTTTAACATGTCTTCAGACCTTGATGTGCTGAAAGCTAATTATATTTTTTCATACATTCTCTCATAAGAAAATAGTGCAGGCCACAATCCACCACCCTGGCCAAGATCCTGAATAATTCCTGAATAGTTGACGATTTCGACTATCTATTCTATCACAAATTGTGATAGATATAGTGTAATCGAATATAAAGTTATAAACACGGAATCATTACATTAGTAATATGATAGACGGAGTTATCGGTAATAGTACTTGGTATTCTAAATAAGATGCGAAACAATTTTCATTCTTTCTTTCTAAATGAGTAAAATGCAATACAAACAAGTAAGGTGCAAACAAATTCTTCCTGTCGAGTGCCGACGCACGCATCGCTGCAGCACGGCGAAAACGAAACGCATGCGCGCCAACCGTGGCGAGCGCCCTCTGCTACAACTTTCCTTTCATGAAACAAGCGCCGCCATTTTGACATTTGTTTGGTTTTTGTGTACCAGAATAAAATTTATCATGTAATTTCTTATTACGAGTGCATTTTCTTCGTTTTTCCGCGATTGAACTAGTTCCCCGCGATGTCGGAGGAATAATTTCCCTGGCATCAGCGAGAATCGCGATCGTAACGCAGGTGAAAAAATCAATAATGTTTCAGTGCCGCTCTTTTTCGTTCGCGTTGCAATTTTCTCTATTTTTTTAGTTACAAATGTGTTAAAATCTGTTTTAACATCCAACAGATAATGTTAAGAAAACATTGGACTAGTTTTCGTTAAGAATAAGTGGTTTAAATATGTAAAAAGACGTGGTGAAAAAACGCGCGAATCGGTGTTTCGGCAATTTTATTCTGTTGAAAATAAAACTATTGTGTGGGGAGACAAAGGAACGATTTGTTCGTGCTATGTCCATCCGATGCGGTCGCTGATTTAGGTGGATTTCCGTGTAACTCTTCAGATGGAGTAATTAACAAACTTTCTAATTCATCGATTGAGTTCATGTGAGTATCTGTGCTGTTCTAAAAAAAATAGATATGTAAACATCTTGTAGTTTGTGTACAAACATCAAACATTCACTTTCACCTAAAAAAATGCCATGCAATAATAAAAAAAATACTGCAAATCTCAACCCTAAGACTTTGTAATAAAGCCACCGAACTATATTTAAGCATATGTAAATTATTTACAACTGTAGGTTCTGTACATTTAAGTGTAGGTAACCATAAATTACAAAGCTGTTCCTCATAAAATAATTAATTTTTAGAGTACAACTACCTGTATGGCTCCTTAGAAGAATCTTTAAGTCCCACTTTTTAATTTAATTAGCTGTTTCTGACAATTGATAGAATTGATTTATTTACATACTAGCTGCGCCTCGCGGTTTCACCCGCGGATAAAAAGTAGCCTATGTGTTAATCCAGTACATAAGCTATCTATATTCTAAGTTTTATCTAAATCCGTCCAGCGGTTTGAGCGTGAAGGAGTAACAATCATACACACATACAAACTTTCAGCTTTATAATGTTAGTGTGAAGTACACTCAATAAAAGTCAAGTTAAGTTTTCTATAATAATATATTATGTGTTCTCTTCACTTATTTGCCCTACCTTTTACAAATTTTATAAAATTATGTTAGGTACCTACCACACTTACCCAAACCCCCCCACCCACCCACCACCCACCACCCACCACCCACTTTAGAACATACCTAACTGAAATTAAGTTTTACATGGCAACGGAAAGAGCTACAGCTTTAAGTTTCGTATTCTATTCGCTAACCAATTTTATAATATCATATTTCCAGGTTGTGTCCCACTCAAACTTGCAATGCGGTTAAGAAGTAGAAAAAGGGAGCCAGCTCTCTCAAAGAGAAATAGCAAAGTCAAGAAGATCACCAAATCTCCAATCACCAAGCCTCTGTCTCGTACACCGGCCACTTGGAAAAAAGTGATTAAGAAAAACGTCAAAAATGTCCTATTGGACCCTCAGGTCTGTGTTACTCGGTCACAGAAATTAAAATCAATCAAAACTCGGCCTGTGCGAACTAAAGTTGTTGCAAGCATGGAGAAGCCTCTAGAAACTACACACAAAACTAAGGCAAAGCACAATGACCACACAAAGAAACCTATCTTCCAAACCGTTGTCCGCAGCTCCAATAAAGATTCTGTATCTTCCACTACATCAATTAAAAAGTCACAAGAAAAACCTACAGTAAAGCCTAAGGAAGTCCGTAAGCTACCAATCCGTCACAGCTCCCTGAATCGTGAAGTTAAGAAGACTGAAGTGACATCTGCAATTAATTCTCCAAGAAAGACTCGACGTTTAGACAAAACTGATAAGGCAGCTTCGTTGAACAGCTCTCCAATTCGCAAGGTTCGTCAAATTGGGCCAGCAAAACCGGCTGTCAGCTCTACTAATGAAAGTCCAAAAAAGAAAACAAAGAAATCTGAGTCGGAGCAGTCCAGTCCTACCTGGTCAGGACTAGAACAAACCGAAGAGGATATCACTATGTATGAACCTCATACAACAACATTTGAGTTTCCAACGCCTAAGTCTGAAGAGTCAGACTCCGATGGCCACATTGAATCATCAGATCTATGTCTTCCGAACGACTGCCTGAACGATTTCATTCCATTACCAGATTGCAACGTTCCAAACACTGATGAAGATATAAACTATCTAGCTGATAAAGCGGCTAGGGTTATGACAACGGATAAAGAAGGTCAATTGTCAAGGACTAATTCGGTTGATAAGAGGCTTGCTAAAAGAAGAAAATCAAGTAATGAATTGGAAATGTATCAGCCGACGTCTACTACAGATGATTTGGATAGCTGTGCTGACTTCTTGGTGAACGGAGAGAAATACGTTCAGGTTGGTACCTCTTTTATAACAGGTGATGGCAATTTTTTTTTATAATAATTATTTTTTGCATACAGCGCCATCTAGCTTCAAACTAAGTAAAGCCATGAGAATCAGATAACTGATGGGATGCTTTAAATGTTTGTTTGCACTAAATTTTGACAGCTACTATGTTTGCACTTACCTCTCTATGACATACCTAGTGCAACACCTTCGGGTATTCTCTAGCTAGAGAGTTAAGTACAAACTTAGGAGCTGTCAATCTTTCTAACTCCCTTTCCATCTGGGGAGATTGCACTCAAATGTAGGCCTATTCAGTTATAAAAAAAACTTTAGTGCAGATGGGCAATTGATACCTTTTTGCTCTCATATACATTTGTCTTCTTCTATATCTATACATATAATAAAACGGTAACTGGGATAAATTAGTACATTGAATTTTTTTTTTATATTGAGTGCATTACACCTCTTTATTAATATAGAAGTGGAACCGATTACTTTTGAATTTTTTGTCTGTTTGTCTGTCTGTCCCTTTGAACACGCATCACGCTGAAACCTTTCCCCTATCTTTTTCCCTTTCGTTCCCTCTTACCCATAAGCAGGGTTAAGAGGACGTAAAACTAATTCACCCGTGCGAAGCCAGGGCGGGTCAACTAGTACTTATAATAAATCAGTATCTAGAATTCTTTAAATATATGTTCTGTGTTTAAACAGAACAAATATTTAAAGAATATATGTTCTGTGTTTAAACAAAGAACAAATATTTAAAGAATTCTTGGTACCCCATGCTGTAAAAAGACCTTCCAAATATCATCATAAATTCATTGTATCTCTTTCCCACAGGGTGATGTAGTAACCATGTTAGAGCAAGACGGCTACGTCCGAGACTCGGAGTGTGAGATATCATCTACATGTGACACTCAAGGGACTGCTATAGAGAGTCTCGAAGCCCTATCAGCTCGGAGCCCTAGCAGTGGATTCCTTGCTGAAATCAGTCAGAGTTTGACCGCTGAGGCGGCTGGATGGGTAAGTTGATGAGTTGACTTTGACTGAGCAAGTGAATATCACTATGTTTTAGGGTTCTGTACCCAAAGGGTAAAAACAAAGCCATTTTTTTAATGATTGATGTGATGTGCGAGTCCTTAGCCTGATGTTAAGCTATTACGAAGCCTTTGGTGTTTGTCTTTTTGTTTGATTTATACACCGCTGTATCACTTGAACAGTAATAGGTATCCGGCTGAAATTACATTTACTTGTAACTGGGCAAGTATTTATTTCTTTACATAAAGTCAAGTATAGATCCTGACCATCACTAGGGAAAGTGATAGTTGGCATCTTGGCGAAAATGGCTTCTTTTATTCCAGGGTCACTAGCTGCTGGGTAATAAAATTCTGGTAACACGCCACTTTCAGACTGGCTGATATATTTTGCACATATTTCTCCACTGCCGGGGCTGTAGAGACCTTGCTCGTACAGAAGCTTTTTCTTACTACAATAAAATAAATATTTAAGGGGCTCCCATTCAACAAACGTGACTTTTTTGCTCGTTTTTATAGATAACTAGCTGCGCCCCATGGTTTCACCCGCGGATATAAAGTATCCTATGTGTTAATGCAGTGTATAAGCTATCTGCATTCTGAATTTCATCAAAATCGGTTCAGTAATTATGGAGATTAAAGGTAAAAAACATTCACACACACACAAACTTTCCCATTTATAATATTAGTAGGATGGCACGGAACCCTTCGTGTGTGAGTCCGACTCGCACTTGGCCGGTTTAATAGTTTTTATGTTTGTTATAGAACGGGACAGACCTCTCGGCGGACGAATCTCTGACATGTCACGATGAACCGTCACCTGCAGAACTAGAGGTTAGTCAATCTAAAATAAATTCCCTAGTTTTGGCGGAAACGCGGAAAAGTTCACGTTGTTGCATTGTATTATTTTTCAAAACTTGTGCTTTTTCGTTTGTCGTTTCACTCAGCGCGGCAAAATCAAATTTTCCTGCATTTTTTGCCAGTAACAGTTTAATGACTCAACGTGATTACATGAAAACCAATTTTGCGCAAATAAATAGAATGTTTTTTTTTTTTTTTTTTTTTTTTTTTTTTTTTTTTTTTTTTATGTGATTGAATGACGTGACGAGCAAGTCGTTCACCTGATGTTAAGTGACACGGCCGCCCATAATGTATCAATAAATTACAATTAAAAGTATCATTTAGATATCCTTAGAATAAATGACGTGACGAGTCGTTCATCTGATGTTAAGCGACACGGCCGCCCATAACAGTTGCAGTGTCACTCGGTGCTTTAAAAAAATAAAGTTTCGCGTGACACTGCACTGCGCACGTCATCCTGAGACATCACACAGTCTAGTACTCAGATTACTAGACTGTGTGATCAGATCATAAAGTCTCATTTGCCCAGTAATTTCACTAGCTACAATGCCCTTCAAACCGGAACACAGTAGTGCTTGCACACTACTGCTTGGCGGCAGAATAACTGGCAAAGCGGTGGTACCTACCTAGAAGTCCTAGTGAATAACGTATAACACTCAGTTACAGAACACACAGCTATGTTCATCACGCTGATGTTTGTTCTGAGTGGTGGTGCGAGAGCCCACTGCACGAATACCTACGTCATCGGGTACCCCAATAGGCTATCTTTAGATCGTTAAACGACATCTAAACATGTAAAAAAAACAGGTCTGCCATTGCGCACCCTGCCGGAAGTACCTGGCAGACCCCTAAGAATGTGCCCTTCACACTCTTTACCAACCTCAGCGAATACCCCAATGAAACCTACACCCAATAATAGCCAAGATGCCCCTGTTAATAGATTAAAAGGTCTGCCAGGTCTAAACTTGGCGAAACTTAGTATTCAAGGCATTTGAAGTTGGTGGAGGTGGATTATTTCCATGACCCGGCAGGATCGGAACTGGCAGACCTGTTTTTTTTACATGTTCAAGTGTCGATCTAAAGATAGCCTATTGGGGTACCCGATGACGTAGGTATTTTTGCAGTGGGCTCTCGCATCATGGGAATCGAACCCACAACCTACAGTTCAGAAGGCAGACCTACTACCAACTGAGCTAACAACCCAGTCCAAAGTACAGGTTGATTATTTTGTAATTTTCTTCCAGGAGGAGGCAGCCGATGTGATATCCTCATGCAGTAACAGAGTCGACTGCGAGCAGATGTCATGGGTGGATGCTTTTGACCCTTATTTGTTCATCAAACAGGTATGTTACAGTAAGGGTCACTTCAGACAGCAGCAAAATGCTTGAGCACTTTTTAAGTGCTATTAGAATATCAACCTTAGTTGATTTAGACAAAGCTGAAAATAGTATGCAACATTAAAATCTTACCTATTTTAATGAAATAAGGTTGATTTTCCAATAGCACTTAAAAAGTGATTGGGCATTTTGCTGCTGTCTGAATTGACTCTAAGGAGACAAGTACAACATCGTCGTACATTAAATTTTTTTGCCCATAAAAATATTTAGTCCTAATCACCTCATGGTAAGCGATGGAGTCGCTGAAGATGGAGCACTTAAATCTAGAAGGTATCATCATCATCAACAGCCTGAAGACGTCCACTGCTGAACATAGGCCTCTCCCATAGAGCGCCACTTTGAGCGGCTGCTTGCCCCCTGCATCCATCGGCTCCCCGCGGTTTTCACCAGGTTGGTCCACCTAGTGGAAGGCCTTCGCTGTCTTCCGGTTCGTGGTCGCCACTCGAGAACCTTTCTTCCCCGTCGGTTGTCAGGACTTCAGAAGGTATATCTTAAACATAATTATAATATTGGAAGTGTGGTCCCGGTTTGCGAATAGGACCATTCCCGTGGGTGCCGTAAGAGCTGTTCTGAGTTTTCTGACTGATGATATCCTCTTGATATTAAGAGCGATGGTGGCCGAGCGGTAGCATGTGCGCTTCGCAATCTTACGGCACCGGGTTCGATCCTCGGCCCGGCACCAATGGCTTATCTAGTAAGTTATGTGCAGTTTTCGATGCCATCGCTCCGTGCCTCGGAGAGCACGTTAAGCCGTCGGTCCCGGTTGTCATAAGAACATTTATGGCAATCGTTACGGGTAGTCAGACGCCTGATAGAATCTGACGCCTGATCTAACCATCCCTGTTACTGGTCCCTTATGGGTTGCGAGGTCAGATGGCAGTCGCTCGTGTAATTCTGGTAGCTCGCCGCTACAGGTTAGGTTAGGTTAGATTGGGAGCCGACCCCAATAACAAATGGGGAAAGGCAAAGAGGATGATGGTGATATCCTCTTGATATTTTTTGTGTATTTTTTCTTGTTTAAGTACTGTTCGTAATAAATAAAACAAGCCTAAATAAGTAATTGTTTATCTCCCAACAGTTGCCGCCGCTGGAGAGTGTTGCCACAGGTGCATTGAGAGCTCGGTACCCGGCGCTTCCTCTCAAAACTAGGACCAGCCCGGATTTCAGCCTCGTGAGTACATAGAGAAGAGCGAGTGACTCAGTGGTAACATAGCCGGCTTTCAAACCCATGCCCAACCCAGGTTCAAATCCCGCACGGAGTTTGCACTCAGTTACCTACACCGATGTAGAGTTAATCCCAATGTTGCCACTGTATAAAGCGCTGAAACCAAAAAGGTGTTGCCTATTTATTAAATAATATTTATTAGGTAATACTTTTTATTAGAAAGAAAGAATGACCGACGACTTAACGTGCCCTCCGAAGCACGGTAGCGCTCAGATGTAAATACCACTTTTTACTGTAGCGGTCACCCATCAAAGTAGTGACCGCAGCGAACATTGCTTAACTTACCGATCGGTTAGCAACGGTTAAGGTGGAAAGTTTCACTAGCGCGGCAAATTCAGATTTTCTTGCGTTCTTTTGTCAATAATAGCTTAATTACTCAACGTGATTACATGAAAACTAAACTGGCAAAAGAACGCAAGAAAATTTGAATTTGCCGCGCTAGTGTAACGTTCCACCTTAAAATAGTAGTTTACCATATAACTTTGTACCTTCGATGCTAATTTAGTATATATTGTTCAGGTTTTGGATTTGGATGAGACACTAGTACATTGTTCTCTGCAAGAACTCCCGGATGCAAGCTTCCATTTCCCCGTGCTGTTTCAAGAGTGTCGATACACGGTAAGATATTTGTTTTTATACCTTATTTATGTAAATGAATGACGTGAGGAGCTAGAGCTTCGCCTGATGCTAAACGTCACGGCTGCCCATAACCATGGAACAAGGAGGAGAGGTATGCCAGTACAACAAGAAAACAGCGTAGATAATAAATATGCCTAAAACTAGATAGCGTTGCAAAATTAGCGTTGTAAAATTATAAGTTGAGCGCAGATCAGAAATATGACAAAAAAAACCGTTGACGAGCTTTTATCTCGGAAACAAGGTTTACTCCCTCTAATATAAAGTAAAATTGTATGCGTAAATATTTCTCACTTAGCAATAAAAAGATGAAATTTTCTATCCTGGTCACGGCACCAAATTCGTCGCTTGTTTGACTAAGTGACGACGTATCTGAAATTTTAAATGTAGCTTTTATCTACTTTCAAAGACGCGTCGAACTGTCTAATCAACGTATATGTAGTCAAAATGTCAGAGACGTCACTTAGTCAAACAAGCGATGAATTGTAACCCTACCATACAAATTACTTCATCATTATCATCAAACAGCCTGATGATGTCCACTTCTGAACATAGGCCCACACAGAGCGTCACTATGAGCGGCTGCCTGCCTCCAGCAACCAAACAACTTACAGTACAAATGACTTACAGTAGATCAACTCCACAGGTATTCGTCCGCACTCGGCCGCATTTCGCCGAGTTCCTATCGCGCGTGTCGCGACGTTACGAAGTCATATTGTTTACTGCGAGCAAGCGGGTGTATGCTGACCGGTTGCTAAACTTGCTGGATCCGAAGCGGAGGTGGATCAAATACAGGTATTTGATATATGCAAAAAACATTTACTGCGCGACTAATAGTTGTTCATTATTAGATGCGCCCCGCGGTTTCACCCGCGGATAAAAAGTAGCCTATATGTTAATCCAGTTATAAGCTTTTTTTTTATGCGATTGAATGACGTGACGAGCTAGTCGTTTCTCCAGATATTCACATATTAAGCGACACGGCCGCCCATAACAGTTGCAGTGTCACTCGGAGCTTTAAAACAATAAAGTTTCGCGTGACACTGGACTGCGCACGTCATCCTGAGACATCACACAGTCAAATAATAAGATTCCTAGACTGAGTGATCAGATCATAAAATCTCATTTGCCCAGTAATTTCACTAGCTACAATGCCCTTCAAACCGGAACACAGTAGTGCTTGCACACTACTGCTTGGCGGCAGAATAACTGCCAAAGCGGTGGTACCTACCTAGACGATCTTTGCAGAAAATCCTACCACCTAGTAAAAAGCTATCTCTATTCCAAATTTCATCCAAATCTGTCCAGCCGTTTGAGCGTGAAGAAGTAACAAACATATACACATACAAACTTTCGCCTTTATAATATTAGTGTGATACGTATTTTTTTGCACGGTGGCAGGATATTGTCTGGGGCTTGTCTGGTTAGCTACCATAAGCTAGCCAATTGGCATCTATCTCAAAAACGGATGAAAGCAATGAGTGGAACACCTTGCCGGCGTCCTTGTTTCCAGCTAACTATAACCTGGGAGTCTTCAAGTCGAGTTTGAACAGGTATCTTCTAGGCAAGCATGCACCATCGCAGACTGCGTTATCACTTTTTTTTTTATATTGTTTATAGGCAAAGCATTTGACCACTGTCTCACCTGATGGAAAGTGATGACGCGGTCTACGATGGAGCATGCTTGCCTAGAAGATACCTGTTCACTCCCGACTTGAAGACTCCCAGATCATAGTTAGCTGGAAACAAGGACGCCGGCAAGGTGTTCCACTCATTGGCTGTTCGCACTATAAAGTGCATAGCAAAACGCTTAGTGAGGGTTGATGGAATTTCAACCATCAGGACCCTAATTCTGTATGACCACTTTACGATTCCTTGCTTCGAAACCACGCGAATTCCTTGTCTCACAAAGGAATCTGCAAAAATCTATTCTCTATGAAACGAAACGAAACCGCGCGAAATGAATGTGGAATTGGCGCGATTTGAACTGTCAAAAATCATAATGTTCCACTGAGACGCGTTCCGAAACATCAACCCGTCAAAGTTACCACCACTTATGTTAATATTTATTCAACAAAATTAAAATAACTTAAGGTGGAACGTTACACTAGCGCGGAAAATTTAAATTTTCTTGCGTTCTTTTGCCAATAATAGCTTAATTACTCATCGTGATGACATAAAAACTAATTTTGCGGAAATAAATAGAATGTATCAACAAATTACGATTAAAAGTATCTCCTAGATATCATTGGTTTAGCGACAAATCGCAATAAACAAATTTCTTCATAGTTTTTTTCAGTCTATTGCCATTTGTCGCTAGACCAATGATAAGTAGGTGATAATTTTTGTAATTTATTGATACATTATATTTGTTTGCGCAAAATTAGTTTTCATGTAATCACGTTGAGTAATTAAGCTATTATTGGCAAAAGAACGCAAGAAAATTTGAATTTCCCGCGCTAGTGAAACGTTCCACCTTAATAACTTTAATGTAAAGTGAAGGTATTTCTAATACTGTGACACGATTTGAACAAGATACGATAACGACGTGGTTTCGCATCGTGTGGAATCTGTGTTTTCATATAGAATGAGGCCTTTTATTTAAAAAAAACGCTAGTTCCGCTTCTTTTCTAGATGGCGCTGTAAGTACATAGTTTAAACCTTTCAAACCACAGAGTAGTTTAAACATAAGAAAATGCTTAGACTACCTACAAAGAAATGTCAAATTCAGTTTAGTGGACCACGAGTACATTGTCTGTAGTATCTCCTAAGTAGTCTGTGGTGCATTCTTCTTAAGTAAATTGAAGTACAGCAGAACTGCGAGACAGATAAACGTTAGTTATTATGATCCAAAATAAAGCCAAGGTATCCTGCAATGATAATAAAAAAAACGAAAGAGTTTAGAGTTGTCAGTCAGTATCGTGACACATTTCCTATAACCTGTGGTCTATGCTTGAAACAGTGACAGTGACAGATTTTGGTAAAACCACAACTGGCGCCATCTATTGGGTCATACATAAAACACTGCTACTGGTGCTTAAAGATAGTGTTTTTATTATTTTATTTTTTGGTTCTTAGTTGTGATTGTTTAAATGTTATTTACTTGACACTTGCCATATTTTATGTTTTAAATATTTTATGCATGCCATTTCGGTAGAATGTGGAGAGCTTAATTATTGTTATTTATCATCTTTGTATGTACCCATGTTCAGGCAAATAAATTGAATTGAATTGAATTGAATTGACACCATTTATTTTTTTTAAATAAAACTCATTGGGGCCCAGGTGAGACAGTGGTCACACGCTTGTCAGTCGTAGTAACCAGTATGTATGTGTTTTGCAGATTGTTCCGCGAACATTGTCTGCTTGTTAACGGTAATTACGTGAAGGATCTCTCCATCTTGGGACGTGACCTCCGGAAGACCGTTATTGTGGATAACAGCCCGCAGGTATGTAATCTCTTCTTACTTTCCCATCATCATCAGACTGAAGAAAGGAAGAAAATACATTTATTCAGGACATCACACAACATTACATTATTACAAGTAGGCATTTAAACAAGACAAATCACAACAAAAAGAAAGGCACTAAACTGTTGCGTGACGTCATGATATAGGTCCCGACTCAGCATGCGATTAAGGTCGTAGGACCTCAATAACTGATTTTCAGTCGGGACCCACATTCATGACATCACGAACTTCAGGACACTACAACTAAATACAATAGAATAGTAAGTACAAACAGTGAAAAAATTTAAAATAAAATAGAATAAAATAACATAAAATAAAAAAAAGCAATAAAAAATTCACAGTAAAACATGAACCAAAACAATCCAAAATAATACACAGATTAAAGAAATACAGATACATTTATGTACACAATTACACAGCTTTAAAACAATACAAAATTTAAACGACGATCACAATTTAAATCATTAAAAACCATAATAAAACACATAAAACAATGGACTAAAATGGAACAATAACAAAGGCCATAGCGTATACCACAGATTAAAGAAAAACAACAAAACCATTGAGGATTTAACCTTTTTAGCGCTGGACCAATGTCCACTGCTGAACATAGGCCTCCCCCAAAGAGCGCCACTTTGAGAGGCTGCTCCCCTCCTGCATCCATCGGCTCCCTGCGGTTTACGCTAGATGCGATGGGGGCCTACGCTGCGTTTTTCGGTTCGTGGTCGCCACTCGAGAACCTTTCTTCCCCATCGGTTGTCAGTTCTACGAGCGATGTGGCCTGCCCGTTGCCATTTCAACTTGCTAACTCTAAGAGCTATATCGGTCACTATAGTGACTAAAAATACTTTTCTATTATTTTCAAGTTTTGGGTGTTGAACATTGGTCGGTCCCGGTTGTCATAAGAACATCTATGGCGATCATTACGGGTAGTCACACGCCTGATAGAATCTGACGCCTGATCTAACCATCCCTGTTACTGGTCCCTTATGGGTTGCGAGGTCAGATGACAGTCGCTCGTGTAATTCTGGTAGTTCGCCGCTACAGGTTAGATTGGGAGCCGACCCCAATAACAAATGGGGAAAGCCAAAGAGGATGATGAATAAATAAATAAATAAAAATAGCCTTTAATCGCTGACTTTTCTTACTTAGTAGTAATTTAGCTTACATAGTAACAATTTTTCAACGCTTATTTAATACAAAATCTACTGAAGAGGGTAGTTGTTTATGTAGGTTTATATTAAATTTACTATTATAATTTTACGAACAGTCATAAAGTCAGGTTGCCTCTTGGAAATAAGCCTCCTCTAGAAAAAGCCAGCATATCTTTTCCTTCCTGTATATTTAAGTCTAACAGGAAGAGGATGATGATTGGGGGTTGAAAATTTAAAATGTTGTCCATTTACATTTAGATGTGTTTTTTTTTTCTTATATTTTGGCTTCACACATAGTGTATTTAGCCAGTGTCAAGTTTTGTAATTTTTCATCGTATCATGGAAATTTTCACTTAAAGTCAAGTCATAGTCACAGTCAGAGTAGTCATAGTCTAGTCTAAGTCATAATCCAGTCTAAGGCATGCCCTAGTAAAGTGGTGGCAACTTTACTAGAGGCTTCTATGGAATTTTGGAAGCAACACGAAAAACCACGTTTCCCCACATTATATCACTTGCCCACACTCATGCTCGTAATTCAGCCCTTAATGCGTAAAACGCCACCAATTTTAAACATTAACACTGGAAAAAGCATAAGTTTTGTAAAATAATACAATGCACCGACGTGAACTTTTGCGCGTTCCCGCCAAAACTCGTTTAGATGTGTTTGTTTGTCCGCAGGCGTTTGGGTATCAGCTGGAGAATGGAATCCCAATAGATAGCTGGTTCGTAGACCGCGGAGACAATGAGCTTCTCAAACTGCTGCCTTTCCTAGATCATCTCGCTACAGTAAGTTATAATTTTTTTTTTATGCGATTGAATGACTTGACGAGCTGGTCGTTCACCTGATGTTAAGCGACACGGCCGCCCATAACAGTTGCAGTGTCACTCGGAACTTTAAAACAATAAAGTTTCGCGTGACACTGCACTGCGCACGACATCCTGAGACATCACACAGTCTAGTAAGTAATTAGATTACTAGACTAAGTGTTTAGATCATAAAGTCTCATTTGCCCAGTAATTTCACTAGCTACAATGCCCTTCAAACCGGAACACAGTAGTGCTTGCACACTACTGCTTGGCGGCAGAATAACTGGCAAAGCGGTGGTACCTACCTAGACGAACTTTGCAGAAAAGTCCTACCACCTAGTAAAAAACAAACAAAATAAATAAAAATACTTTAATACACATCTCACACTTGTTCCCGGTTTGCAAATCGGACCCCATCTCTTCCCGTGGGTGCCGTAAGAGCCGGCTAAGAGAATATCCAGGGAATGGGCAGCAGCTGAGGTACATTAAAATTTTCTGTGATCACCAAGCCGCCTGCCAAGCGTGGTGATTATGGAAACCCTTATGATAAGCGTCCAAAGTAGCCAAAAAAGTAGCCAAGTAGTTTTAAGACATCCACTCTGCCGTCTTTATAAATTACTAGCGGCTCGCCCCGGCTTCGCACGTGTAGTGGTGTAGCCTATGTTACCCAGGGTGAATGTAGCTTTCCAATGGTGAAAGAATTTTTGAAATCGGCACAGTAGTTTTTGAGTTTATTCATTACAAACATACAAAAATACAAATCTTTCCTCTTTGTAATAGTGGTGGTAGATGCAGTAAGTAGGTAAAACATGTTTTCAAGAAAAAAGCGGAAACAAAAGTTGCGAGTAGTCGAGAGTAGTCGAGCTGCATTCTTACTTCCTGAGTTTTTGGGTTCCAGGACCCTAATTCTGTATGACCAATTTACGATTCCTTGCTTCGAAACCACGCGAATTCCTTGTCTTACATAAGAAATCTGCAAAAATCTATTCTCTATGAAATGAGAACGAAACCGCGCGAAATGAATGTGGAATTAACTGGGATTGGCGCGATTTGAACTGTCAAAAATCATATGTTCCACTCAGGCGCGTTCCGAAACATGAACCCGTTGAACGTTACCACCACTTATGTCGATATTAATTATTCAAAATAAAACTTAAATGTAGAGTAGAGGTATTTCTAAAGGTTTTCTGTCAATTTTTAATAATTACCCATGGCTTCGTTATATCACAACATAAATATAAGCCATTCCTTTATTTTAATTTTTTATCCGTTTTGGGATGAGAAATCCTTTAGTTCTAATTCGGAATGCACTCGAGGGATCCAAAACCTGTCATAGATAATTTTTCTAGATTATACAGAATACAAAAATTGTCGATTCCTTGGTGTGACACGATTTGAACAAGACACGATAACGACGTGGTTTCTATATCGTGTGGAATCTGTGTTTTCATACAGAATTATGGCCCAGGTGGAATTTTGATACGTGAGAAAGAACATAATATAGTTTTTTTTTTTTGGTGATTTCGAATATGTTACTCAATTTTGCTAAAAACGTTAGTTACTGCGTTTTTCACTATGAGGGCAACACTACTGAATACAGACCTCTCCTGTGATGAAACATAGGATTTCTTTCATCAACAATAAGCTAACATTTGACCACGGTCTCACCTGGGCCATAATTCTGTAAACACAATTCCACACGATACAGAAACCACGTCGTTATCGTGTCTTGTTCAAATCGTGTCACACCAAGGAATCGAAAATTTTTGTATTCTGTATAATCTAAGATAAATTATCTATGACAGGTTTTGGATACCTCGAGTGCGTTCCGAATTAGAACTAAAGGATTTCTCATCCCAAAACCACTAAAAAAATAAAATAAAGGAATGGCTTATATTTATGTGATATAACGAAGCCATGGGTAATTATTAAAAATTGACAGAAAAACTTTAGAAATACCTTCACTTTACATTAAAATTAGGTTTATTTTGAATAATTAATATTGGCATAAGTGGTGGTAACTTTTAATGGGTCGATGTTTCGGAACGCGCCTGAGTGGAACATATGATTTTTGACAGTTCAAATCGCGCCAATCCATTTCATTTCGCGCGATTTCGTTCTCATTTCATAGAGAATAGATTTTTGCAGATTTCTTATGTAAGACAAGGAATTCGCGTGGTTTCGAAGCAAGGAATCGTAAATTGACCATACAGAATTAGGGTCCTGCTGGGTTAGCATGGACAGTAGACAAAATTGTCTTTCCCCGGTTTACGTCACCTTCTTCATACTTGCTTGGAGTAAAACAGGGGAAAGACAGTTTTGTCTACCGGCCGTGCTAACCCTACTGATGGTAAGTGACGACGCGGTCGACGATGGAGCATGCTTGCCTAGAAGATAGGTCCCCGATCGCCGCCTCAAACCGGCATCGTCAAAACAAGGCATATGCCTTGTTTTTGCTCAAGTCGCGTGTGACCGCGCCTAATGAAAGTGATGTAACTCACATATTGTTTTACAACGCTATTACAGGGTGCTATGGTTCATTATTAAAATGAAACAACCGCTTGTGGACTATTTTATATTAGCTGGAGAGGTATATATCTGTATAAGTAAGCATTGGGGCGGGGACACTTTTGAGGTTTGATTTTCATAGAGACTGGGTTTATAGTATATTTGATTTAATCTCCTCCCCATAAAACGCCACTTTGGACGCTTATCATAAGGGTTGCTATAATCACCACGCTTGGCAGGCGGCTTGATGATCGCAGAAGGTTTTAATGTACCGAGGAGAATGCTGCTGCACATTCCCTGGATATTCCCTTAGCCGGCTCTGCGGGAAGACATGGGGTGGTTCTGTTACCCTATCAATAATAGCATGGAACAAGGAGGAGACGAATGCCAATACGCCAAGAAAACAGCGTAGATCAGAAATATGCCTAAAACTAGATGGCGTTGCGAAATGAGCGGTCTATATGGGTAGCTAGATAGATAGATAGACTCTTTATGGAAACACCACATTACAGGAACAATATAGATAATCACACAAACTTAATACTAAGTGTCACAATGGGTGGTCTTATCGCTTCAAGCGATCTCTTCCAGACAACCCAGAAAACAAGTAAAAATCAAAATCATTTTTTTTTATTGCAAATAGGCTATTTTTAGCACTTTACAAAATTGCTAAAAATAGCCTTTTTAGCTAAAGGAACAACAATAAAGACGGCGGTTTCAGTACAGGAATAATTTAAAAAAAATTGTTTGAAAGACTGGCTAGCTACGGCGGGCTAGGTTTAAAACGGTTTTTTGCCATATTTCTGATCTGCGCTCAACTTATAACCCGCTCATTTTGCAACGCCATCTAGTTTTTGGCATATTTTTTTATGCGTTTGAATGGCGTGACGAGCTAGTCGTTCACCTGATGTTAAGCAACACGGCCGCCCATAACAGTTGCAGTGTCACTTGTCGTGTCGGAACTTTAAAACAATAAAGTTTCGCGTGACACTGCACTGCGCACGACATCCTGAGACATCACACAGTCTAATAAGTAATTAGATTACTAGACTGAGTGGTCAGATCATAAAGTCTCATTTGCCCAGTAATTTCACTATCTACAATGCCCTTCAAACCGGACCACAGTAGTGCTTGCACACTACTGCTTGGCGGCAGAATAACTGGCAAAGCGGTGGTACCTACCTAGACGAACTTTGCAGAAAAGTCCTAGCACCTAGTTTCTTGGTGTATTGGCATTCCTCTCCTTCTTGTTCCATGATAATAGATATATCAAATATTTATAATTATTTACAGAAAGACGATGTCCGCCCTTACATACGCGAGAAGTACAAGCTATTTAGTTACCTGCCTCCGGACTAAATACACTTACTAATTTACTATTAATTATTAATATTGCCCTAATCGATCATTCAACTTTATAGAGGCGCTGAGTACGCGCAGCAAAAGTGATTGGGCAAGAAGTGTTATTTTTTTTATTATTTGCAAAATTTTTGCAAGTTTTTGCAATTTTTTGCAAATTTTTTGAAGTTTTTTTGATGAGGTTTCTATGAATATTTTGTAATTAATTGCTCGTTTTGAATGCACTCTTTCAAATTGTTAAAGTAAGTAACGCGTGTCATTGAAAACACGATTCTGACGAAAGCGATAAAATATAGTTTTCTCACTTCCACCGCAACGTCGTAAGTGTATAGGGAGTGAGACAGCAATATAAATGCCTGCTCTTCCTCATAATACACGTTATTTAAGACCGTGATACCTGAATCTACTATCTCTCTCGCACATTTTGATTTATGAAGATCGAAAAAATCACAACCCATCGAAATAATCCAAACAAGATTTCATACATAAACAGTTTTTTTTTCTTTTATTTAATTTTTATATAATATACTGCCCAATCACTTTTTAAATCATAGAATAAGTTTATATCGCAAAAAAATATATAAAATTTGAATCTTAAGTTTAAGTCAATATTCTAAATATGAATAAATCATTAAAATGCTATTATTTATAGAAATTGGCAATCTATTAGAGATATAATTAGGTTTTTAAATAATGGAATATATGGGAATAGAGTTTAAAAAAAAGTTGTACTCTTAATTATTATTATTACTATTAAAATCACAATGCATTTGGTTTTGCCAAAATAATTGGGTATATTAATACTGTGATGTTTTTTTTCTAAAAATTTAATTATTATGTATGTGTTTTTGTGTTTCATTTATTTAATAATCATTATTATTTTTGATATGATTCCCAGTGGAATGCTTTATGTTACGTAAATAATAATATTTATTTATGTATAACATCACAATTAATTGATTATGCATGTATAATGATCCAATCAGTGTTTTTTTTTATATCTAAAATGAATTTAATTTGTATTCTATATTACTTTTAATTTTTATTTAATCTGTATTTAATGAGCTTATTATACATTATTATATGATAATGTTCAAGCTCGATGATTCTTGGGTGCTATTTTTTACTTTTTTTTTACATTAAGTGTACATTTTGTTCTGTATTTTTAATGCATTTTGGACTCTTTAATACATCCTCACAAAAAAGTGATATTTGGATTCTTTAACTTACTTTGAGGCTATTTAATGAAATCTGATATCTAAAATACAATATAAAATTATTTAAAAAAAAAATGTTTTGCTATGCAATATCCAAAGACAACTCAAAAGGTTTGCCCATTAAAAATGAATTGATTATTCTAAACTTATAAGAACATATTATAAAAAAAAACTACGCTATGAATTGATAAATGCAATTTAATTGAAAATTGATTAGACCAACAACCCTACTGAAACGTTAGTTAAGTTTAATCAATGCTTAACACTGATTTTCGTGGACTTAAAATCACACGAGCAGTAACGACACAGCATGTCAAGCATTGATTCAATTTAAGTAAAGCCCTTAATTTGTTACAAAAATAAATAATCCATCTTTTGTTCAGTTTGTACTTTATACTTAATAGGTTATAAAACATCTACCAGTTTTGTTTATATTAATAATTGTAATGATACGTAATATTTACAAAGTTGTTTGAATAAGAGTGGAATAATGATATTCTTCATAAACATACTAAGATAGCTTACACAGTTAAAGTGGAACGTTTCACTAGCGCGGCAAATTAAAATTTTCTTGCGTTCTTTTGCCAATAATAGCTTAATTACTCAACGTGGTTACATGAAAACTAATTTTGTGGAAATAAATAGAATGTATCAGCAAATTAAAATTAAAAGTATCACCTACATATCATTGGTTGGTTTAGCGACAAATGGCAATAGACTGAAAAACTAAGAAGAAAATTGTTTATTGCCATTTGTCGCTAAACCAATGATATCTAGGAGATACTTTTAATCGTAATTTGTTGATACATTCTGTTTTTTCCGCAAAATTAGTTTTCATGTAATCACGTTGAGTAATTAAGCTATTATTGGCAAAAGAATGCAAGAAAATTTGAGTTTGCCGCGCTAGTGAAACCCCTTAATGGCGGAAAATAATGCAAATCAAGCTAAAGGAGATGACCGGCTTCGTAGAGGAGACAACCGGCTAGTGCCGGCTCTGTCACTCAGTACATTATATGTTTCGTCGCTCTAGTTCTCCGTGTGACAGAGACGACGCTATACGAAGCTGAAACTAGCCGATATCTCCCTCTTTAAGGTGACGGGTAGGGAAAGATAAGCAGGTCCAAATCCGTTCAAAGAAACATCGACCTTAACGTCGTAGTATTAAATATCTATTCAGTTTGCACTTCAGCGCGGCGCTTACGACAAAGACAATGCACGACATGACTGATTTTGACGGGTTTTAATTAATATCTATGTTTATATAGTATTTTTCAAAATTTTGAAGCCATCACAACATCTGAATGTTTCTTGGGAATACACAATTTTTTTTTTGTAAAAATATATTCGATAGAAACTCTGTAAAATTGGAACATTCAAATTGTTTGAGGGTATTGCGATTTTTTTTATTAATCTCGTATTTGCGGACATCACAAAAGACTTAGGCCCGATTTCACCAACGTTTATTCCAAGTATACGGCTATTCGTTGCTCTTGGATACAGCCAATTGACAAATGAAATTATACTAAAAAGACGCCATTTTGATTGTATCCAAGGAATAAGTCTTAAAACTGATGGTATAAGGGCTATATTCGCGTAACTCGGTTGTTCTCGGAATGTTATACCTGGAATAAAATTTATTCTAGTTTGGTGAAACCGGGCCTTAATGAGATAAATTACATGATATATTAAATTCAAAGCTCCCCATGCTGTAATTACGCCAGGAAACGTGCCAAAAACACCTTGCTTGCCCTACCCTTCGCCTTACTCGTTTTGCATTATTTATAGCGCCGGTTATTATACATAACATGTTATATAAGGTGAACAATAGCAGGTTGTTTCGATTCTGTAACTGAACCCCCTTAACTTCTAGAATACCAGCTTTTTTTTCATAACAATAGAATAAGAATGTATACCGGCTCGATATCGAGCGACTGGGAGTCCAAGGGTATATTCCTGGATCCTCTATCTCGCTCCCGCATTGCGATTTTTTTGAAATTATCAAATGGTAGAATTTACATACGAAAAATCTGTCCATAGAGGAACCTTAACAATAACGTCGCAAATGTTCAACAAAAAAAATCAAATCAATCCAAATACGTTTTCATACATAAAAACAAGGGTCAAAAGATTTTCTTTCTGTTATGTTTGATTTTATTTTTATGTATGTTTTTTTCTTAGAGTATGTACTAAAGCAAAGAGAGATTATTAAAACCAGTTAAAACGATGTTATATTTGTACTGCTCACACATATACGCTACGTCAGTGGCAAAGGAAAGAAACAAACATATTTTTCTCAAACATGCTTGGAAATGTGAGTATTATTTTGACAGCCTTCTTCGAGATAAATCGAAATTGCTGTACTGGCGAGCAGCGGCCGGCAAAAGTTGTATGAAAATCCATATCTGTCGTGGTTTAGCGGCCAAATAAATTACATACAAAACTCATTTCTGTGGTGTAATGTAAAAATGGAACGATATTTTACTCAGAAACATGGCAACCAAGGAGGTAACTTATCAAAGGTTTTATAAAACACGGAAGTCAAACCTAATTTGGTTTAATCCGTGTTCATAAACATGTTTAAATATTGTAAAGAATTAAATAAATTAAAAAAAAAAAATTAAATTTCGAACTGGCTTGCAAATAGTAAGCTGTTTATTAGAAAAAAGTAACACTTTATGGTGGGAAAAAATATTTTCAAGTAAAAAAATTATTTGTTCTAATTTCCGCGCATTATTTGTGAAAAGTACTATACAAGCCTTCGGCACAACTAGCCATTGATGGACTTACGTATGTGTGTGCCCACATTTACACGTTCGTCCATCAATGCCTCTGTTGCCGGCCGCTGCAGTAATGTACAGTGCTTAGCTACGCTTGCGAAAAGTCACCGTACCATTTTTGCGACTCGAGTCAGTTGTAATCTGTCAGACACATATAACCCGCCGAAATTACGTGGAGCATGAAACAACCAGGTTTCGGCCTACCCATCCCACCTGACATGGAACAATTGAAATTGGGAACAAATTTTTTGAGCTGTTATTTAAATATTCGCGATGTTATTATGATCAGTTCAAACACATATTGAGCAGTTATTTAATTTAATGGCGGTTGATTAATTATTGCGACAGTAAAACATGGACAGTAATAAAAAATCAATTAGTCGGTTATCTTATAATACAATGTCAATTCCTAAAATAATTGAGCAGTCCAATAACTGAATGAGCGGTTCGATAAATAGTTCGGCAGATCATAGCGAGCGGTGACAGTAATAAAAAATCAATTAGGGTGGATTCGACCAAACGAGAGTAAGGGTTATACTTAGAATAAATCGCCAGTTATCCGAGAGTAAACCAATTTCACATATTACCATCTACACTCAAGCCTATTCGAGAATAACAACTTATACTACCGTTTTTGATGGAATAATAAACTATTCCGAGAATATTTTAATGGCGGCAGCGCGCCATATAATTCCAACATTTACTTTCCTGCACTATAATACGACAAAATTGAGTTGCTATGACATAAACATGAATACCTTGGCGTTGTAGAACAATAATTGTTAGCTGGGTAATAGTTTCGTTCATCGTTCACTCCGCTCTTCGCGTATAAGTATACCATACTTCGTATTGCATGGTAAAACGACTAATGAGTTATTCTAGTTTAAGATCGTGGAATAGATTTATTCTGGTATAGTTACTCGCGCATAACTCTAAGTTTGGTCAAATCCACCCTTAGTCGGATATTTTATGTTTTTTTTTATTTTATTTTTGTTAGGTTAGGTTTTTTTAATTTTTTTTTTCATGTAGTATGAGCCTGCGTTTGACTACTTTTTTTACTTTTACTTACTTTACTACTTTTGACTACTGCGTTATATCTGCATTTCCAGGCAGACACCTGGGTCCGTGCTCTTTGTTAAACATTTTTTCTAATCGGTTAGGTTAGGTTCACACGTAACCGCTCGTTCAATAATTTTTACCGCCCATTTAATTATTTTCCTGCTCAATTATATATTCACTGATCCATTTCATTATTTTTTATTAATCATTTTTATAATTTTTAACTTAACAAAACTGTTATTTACAACTGCCTCTTTAAATCAGTGCCATTGAAATTTGTAGGATAAACCACCAAAAATGGTATGCAATGCAATAGATTCAAGTCCTCTCTTTGCTTTAGTGCATAACTTTTTTTTTCGTGATGTTATTTTTAAGGTGGAACGTTTTACTCAGCGCGCCAAATTCAAATTTTCTTGCGTTTTTTGCCAATCATAGCTTTATTACTCAATGCGATTACATGAAAACTGATTTTGCTGAAATAAACAGAATGTCTCAACAAATTACGATTAAAAGTATCACCTAGATATCATTGGTTCAGCGACAAATCGCAATAGACTGAAAAACTAAGAAGAAAATTGTTTATTGCCATTTGTCGCTAAATCAATGATATCTAGGAGATACTTTTAATCGTAATTTGTTGATACATTCTGTTTATTTGAGCAAAATTAGTTTTCATGTAATCACATTGAGTAATAAAGCTATGATTGGCAAAAAACGCAAGAAAATTTGAATTTGCCGCTCTGCTTACAGATATTTCGTAAGCAAATTCTACCATTTGATAACTTCAAAAATGTAGCAATGCGCGAGCGAGAGAAAGGCAAAACACTAAATAACTTCCCTTACACAATGTTAATTAGTAAGGTTCGCAATTAAAATAGTTATCCCCGTCTGCGACAAAGCTTGACAGCACTTAAATAGGCTAGTCCTGCTATTTTTTTATTTCATTAATTAGTAATATTTCTCAAAAAATAAACAGTCGTAAAAACAAAAATTAAATATCTCAAAAATTACAAGTTACAAGCATTTTAAAATACAGGAATAGAAAGAGACAGCTCGAACGTGAAGTGACGTCACTCTTGCTCCTTGATAGTACCTCATTACTAAGCTGTGGTAGCTTCACATACAGTCTCTTTGGCGTGTGACTTCACAACGTGCGCTTTCATAGTAACTGCGGGGAATCTCCTGTTTTGCGATAAAGGGACAGGCGATGCCCCCTCCAGAAACTTTAAAAGCTTGACTCCGTGATTTATTTACCCATTTTACTTATTTTTCCAATTTTGGCATTCATTTTTAACCTACCTTTATGAAAATAATATTTACTGGTTAATTCTTAATAGCAGGCCACTAGCATATTCGCATTTATCTATCTAGGACCCAAAAGTGTTGCAGTAGGTACGTCATAGAGGTATAAGTGCGAACTTAAGTGCTGTGAAACTTCAGTGCGGACGGGCATTCGGGTATTATTCTCTCCATCCAAAATACATGTTTATAAATGTTTAACTTTAATTATAACCAGCTATTTACTCTATTACTTATCCTTATTTCTAAGAATGTAAGCAGACTTCAAAAGAATAGATGCCTCCGTGCCTCGGAGAGCACGTTAAGCCGTCGGTCCCGGTTGTCATAAGAACATCTATGGCAATCGTTACGGGTAGTCAGACGCCTGATAGAATCTGACGCAAGATCTAACCATCCCTGTTACTGGTCCCTTATGGGTTGCGAGGTCAGATGGCACTCGCTCGTGTAATTCTGGTAGCTCGCCGCTACAGGTTAGATTGGGAGCCAACCACAATAACAAATGGGAAAAGGCAAAGAGAATGATGATTCTTTAATGGAATTGATTTTAAATTGTAAACCACATTTTATTAATTCTTGGCTCAAAAAATCTTTGTAAATATATGTACACTATCAATGACAGACTGGGATGGGTTTTTTGACCAGTAGTTAAGGTAACCAATGGTTAAAAACTAACAAATTCTAACCAATGGTCAAAATTAGTTAGAGATTATACAAAGTGAGTTTGAATTGGTATGTTATCCCGAAAGGGGGACTGGGACCATGATAGCCCACAAGTTGTGAGAGCCTTACTTGAAACTGCGTGTTTAAACCTCCATACTAAAAAATAAATCCACTCACAAAATTGCACGTGCGATCGCTGCGAGAGTTAACAAGATACTATACATTCGTTTCTAAACACAGGTCGTTAAACTCATTTAAACGCATTCGGTCAAGGACAAAGTTCAACCACCCAGCTGCGCTAGGGCTATCTTCGAACGTAAACTTTACATGGCATTTCTTCAATGAAAAACTATTAATTTAGAAAAGTCGTAGAAGAAACATTGTCTACCTTGGGGAGTAGATTTACCCCCTTTTGGGATAATATACCAATTCAAACTCAGATAGTAAATAGTAGTTAAAAATGCTAACAAATTTTGACCATTGGTTAGAATTTGTTAGCATTTTTAACCATTAGTTACGTTAACTACCGATCAAAAAACTCACCCTATGACTTGATTTTACGTGAAGTATTCTATAATACAATTAGGCATATACATAGTTTTGGAATGCAATTTAGAACAATAATAATTTTTTTTTTTAATATTTTGTAGCTGTACAGATTGCATTCTGTTTTGTGTGCTATTAAATAAATAAATATAACACGATGAAAAATTACAATACTTGACATTGGCTAAATACACTATGTGTGGAGCCAAATATAAGAAAAAGGTCAGTTTTCAATCAAATAGTAAACAAAATTGTTTCAACCATTTAAGGTGGAATGTTTTACTCAGCGCGGCAAATTCAAATTTTCTTGCGTTTTTGCCATTTTTGCTTATTTACTAAACGTGGTTACATGACAACTGATTTAACGTAAATAAATAGAATGTATCAACAAATTACCGATCAAAAGTATCACCTAGATATCATTGGTTTAGCGACAAATGGCAATAAACCAATTTCGTCTTGGTTTTTCAGTCTATTGCCATTTGTCGTTAAACCAATGATATGTAGGTGATAATTTTAATTGTAATTTATTGATACATTCTATTTATTTGCGCAAAATTAGTTTTCATGTAATCACGTTGAGTAATTAAGCTATTATTGGCAAAAAACGCAAGAAAATTTGCATTTGCCGCGCTGGTGTAACGTTCCACCTTAAGAGCTACAATGTGTATAAAACCCCTTTTGTCAACCGACTTAAAAAAGGAGGGTTCTCGATTCAGTTGTATGTTTTTTTTTTAAATGTTTACTCCGTCGTTTATTGACTGATTCGAAAAATCTTTTCATTTGAATCTGTTTATATATAACGCGATTCAGTAAAGAAAAGAACTGAAATGAGCAAACGTTTCTGTTGCTGTCTCACTCTCTCGACACTTAAACACAATAGTGGAAGAGGGAACACAATATTTGATTTCTTGTTTGCGTCAGATCGCGTTATACCTTCAGTTTTTTTCCTATACCAAAGCCGTGGGACACGATTTGTCGATTCTTTTGAAGTCTGAATTTAAAAACACTTCTCTTATTTCTACATTCAACATCTCTTGTCCTTTTCGTGCTCACTGGTTTCGTAATTTGAACAAAAGAGACAGTCGAATGTAGGAATATTAGGGTAGATTTTCTTTTCAAACTGGTCTCTAATTGGTGTACCGCCTATTTGTATCTGAGTTTTTAGATTGTAAGTTTTAAATTGTAATTTTAATTATGCCCGTCTTTACTAAAGTTTGACAGCTTCTAAGTTCACACGTACCTATCTAGCCCCGGCTGTCGTATTATGTAAAAGTGACAGCAGTAGCAAAGCGACAGCAAACACTTAGCAATCGGTCGCAAGATGTCAACCTGGAAATCGTAAATCGCCCGCCTGTTCTTCGCCTGTCGAATGCACTTTGGCCTTTGATACTAGCGTCACTAGCAACAGAACAGCAATAGATGGAAACAAAATAATGCACTTTTTAGCCAATCGATTGTCCGACAGACGGTGATCTAGCGCTCGATCGCTTTCTGCTCTGTTTGACAGCAATGATTGCGAAATTTACGGCTGTTGCAAACTTGTTGCGAGTTACGTAATTAGCCAGCCGGTATCTCGTATTGTCAAACTCGTGTCAAAACACCAAATACTGCACGCTCATTGGTTAAAGACAGCCGATGATCAGCAGGCAACCAATGAGCGTTTAGTATTCGGTGTGCCAAGTTTACACGAACTTACAAACTTACGGGAACCCGAAGGAAAGTGTTGCTTAGCTAAATATTACTTTAATAGACGTTAGTACAGATGGGTATGTGTGTTTTTTTTTGTACTTGATGGTGGAAGCGATGGAATGGAATACAGTTTTATGGTGACAAAAGTAATATTATTTTATAACTATTAAAAAAACATAAATAAAATTTTCTTCGTTTTTGTTTCGAGAGCTCTGTAGTAGAAAATGAACGAAAATAACTGTAATTTTGACGTTTAAATGTTATGAACTGGAAACGCTTGCACCAACTTTTTTTTTTTCTTATATTTTGGCTCCACACTTAGTGTGGGTTCCAGTAACTGCTAAAAACGCCAAGAACGCTACGAAATTATGCCACTTTTTACCCAGACAAGGCCATATCACATATGATCGTTCCAGTCAATGTGAACGAAAATAACGATAATTTTGTTCAACTGGAACCGCTTGCCAAGTCCCTCACCTATGCCTATGTGGCGAATTAGTCGTTACCACGGTTTAGCATGTAGCAGGAGTGCTGGACGTATTCCACGACACGCCAGCCTGAATGACGTCATTCGTCGGGCCTTTGTCAGTACCGGCGTACCGTCCGTTCTCGAGCCGAATGGACTTATGCGCGATGACGGCAAGAGGCCCGACGGAATGCCTTTAATACCTTGGAAGATGGGACGGCCATTAGTGTGGGATGCAACTTGCGTCGATACTATGGCACCGTCCCATCTTCCCGAAACTAAAAATCAGGCTGGTAGCGCTGCTGCTAAAGCTGAAAACCTCAAACGGCGCAAATATGGAAGCCTTGACAGAGGATACATGTTTGTGCCGTTTGGGGTAGAAACCATGGGACCGTGGGGACCAGGCGCTTTTGAAATATATAGGGACTTGTCAAAACTTTTGGTGGAGGCGACCAGTGACCAGAAGGCTGGCTCTTATTTTGCACAAAAAATCAGCATTGCCATACAGCGTGGCAATGCAGCCAGCGTTCTGGGAACATTCCCCTCCGCCAAGGGTCTTTTTGATAATTTATGAGTGTAAGATTATTTATGTAAATTGTATTACAATGTAACAAAATAATTAACCCATTTTGGTAGCAAATTTTATATGCACTACCGTTGAATGAAACACACTGGAACCCGTTAATAGTGTAAGTTTTGTATTAACAGTGGAACGCTACTCGGTGTTTTGTCCTTTTTATCTTTACCTACGTTATACATTATAGAATGAAACATAACACTTAATAACTTCCCCTGCGCAATGTTTATAATTATGTAGTGTGTTTTTATGACTTTTAATTCAAAACGGCTAAACCGATTTGATTGTAATTTGACACACGAGTTGTTTAGAATACCAAGATTACAGTTAATCCCGGGAAATTTAGAATTTTCGTAGAAAACAAGGCGCTTTTGTTAATAAAGTACTTTACAGTAAAAAATGATTGACACCAATCTATAAATATAAAGAGACGTTCCAGAAATGTATGGAGCCTGGGCCACCTACCTGGGAGTCTTCAAGGCAAGAGTGAACAGGTATCTTCTAGGCAAGCATGCACCACCGTAGACTGCGTTATCACTTACCATCATGTGAGACAGTGGTCAAACGCTATGCCTATAAATTTTAGAAAATGTACACTATATTATAAAATTGATTATGATATGTTGGAAACATTTTGTACTATCCATTTCTCATAAAATACTTCGTTTATTGGCATAAAACAAAAACTGTTTGTGCTCGCAACACTAAACCGCTAAACCATCATGGCGGACACGAGCATCGAAGAATATACAAAACCTATTGGCAGGCATGGCGGTAATTATAGCGCTGCCATATTGATAATCTAGCCTACATATGGATCGAATATTGTTTTAAGATCAATTAAAGATTAAAATGTTTTTCTTGAACTATTCAAAATTTAATGATTTTTTACACATAGGTGTATTGTGGCCCATTTTGGAACGACTCCTTTAAAGTCCTGACTGACTGATATATCAACGCAAAGCCCTATTCAAACCAGCGCGGTGTTCGTACCGCGGTGGGTAGCGGTATTCCGCCCGGGTATTGTGTATGAAGTTCGCTCAAGTTTCGAGCTAGCTGCGGTACTTCAGTACAAAATACCGCGCGGTATTTACCGCTAGCCACTGCGGTATGAATACCTCGCCGGTTTGAATAGGGCTTAAGATGGTAAAATGAGCGGTTATATCACTAAAAGCGACTTCCAGACAACCTTTTTGTTGACAGAGATATGAAACACTATGAGCTTGGATGGTCTCGTGCAAATAATATTTTATATATTAAAATATATTTTATCGCTTTTATCTTTGTAGATAAAAGATTATTATCTATAGTACTGATATTGATAATAAAATATATATAATACCAATAATTTTTTATTAGCAACAAGCTAAAGTTTAATGTCTATCTTTATTATTAAATGACAATTCAAACATTGCATTTTGCATTAGAGAAATGTAATTTTAATCAAAGACTAAGCCGACACATCAAACGCGCCGCCAGCGCAGTAAACGGACAAGTGCGGTGCGGACAATTCTAATTTGTCATAACCACTTCTGAATGTTCTAAATACTGGCTGTATTGTAGTAAGTAACCGCCTTGAAAAACGTTGATTAAGTTTGATCAATGCTTAAATGTTCTGTCTAGCGAAAACGTGAAATGGAGTTTTAGGGGATGATTAAATTTAAATAACGGTTTCCTTTATATTTTGGCTCCACACATAGTGTATTTAGCCAGTTTCAAGTATTGTAATTTTTCATCGTGCTATAGAATATTTCACGTTAAGTCAAGTTTTAGTCGCAGTCTGGGTAGTCATAGTCCAGTCGTAGGCATGCCCTAGTAAAGTGGTGGCAACTTTACTAGAAGCTTCTATGGAATTTTGGAAGCAACACGAAACACCACGTTTCACTACATTATATCACTTGCCCAAACTCATGCTCGTAATTCAGCACTTAATGCGTAAAACGCCACCAATTTTAAACATTAACACTAGAAAAAGCACAAATTTTGAAAAATAATACAATGCAAATACGTGAACTTTTCCGCGTTCCCGCCAAAAAGCAACAGTTTTATTATATCTATTTAAAAACATACCTAAATAAAAGTCCCCCAAGGGTCGAACCACATCATCACGGAATCGCACTTCTCCATTCTCTATCTTTTTCTATCGCTTAGGATCGCCTCTTCCCAGAGCGAGAGAGGTAGCTTGGGGCTAACTGTCGCTCAGGAAACGACGTTTCTGAGCGATAGAAAAGGATAGAGAATGGTAAACCTGAGGCACCAAGTTCACCTAAGGCGCTATAGCCCCTTCGTACGAAACCGGCCGTAACCGAACCGGGGGGAACCGTATTGTGTAAAAATTGCAACAACAAAGCAATAGCAAAATAACAGCAGTAGCAAAGCGACACAGCAAACACTTAGCAATCGGTCGCAGTCGCCCGCCTGTTGCTCGCCTGTCGCTGAATGCATTTTGGCGTTTGATACTAGCGCTACTAGCAACAGAACAGCAGTAGACGGAAACAAAATAATGCAATTTTTAGTTCATCGATACTCCGATAGTCGGTGATCTAGCGCTCGATCGCTTTCTGCTCTCCAAAGTGACGTTTGACAGCGTTGACAGCAATGATTGCGAAATTTATGCCTGTTGCAAACTTTACGTAATAAGCTAGCCGAGGTTCGTAACTAGTTACGGTAGAAGACAAAACCTTCGTTACGGTACTAGTTACTAAGGAATACGTTTTTTTTTTCATGATACATTGGTTTCGATAAAGGACTCTTGCAATGAATTACGAAATGATAGCTACTTTCTATTCTTCATACCTAACCTTAAAATCAAGTTTTAGCGATCTCTTCCAGTCGGGATTTAACGTTTTTAGCTACTTAAAACAATTTGTTTGTTTGTAAAATACTAAAATATGAATTTACATTATTGTATAATATTCAAATAAATAAAAAAAGTAAACTTGATGTAAATAAATTAATTAAAAATTACTAAAATAGGTTTAACCATTAGGAAGTAGACTCTAAAACTATTAAAAATGTAATATACATCACTGTTATCATAGTAATCAATGCTCTTATGATTAAATTATAAAAAACTACTAATTAGGAAATTAAGCTATAATTTTGATATATTTTCAGTATTATTTATATTTTTTATATTAATTCAAAAATAAACAATCGTGAGGCCATTATTCTAAAAATGTATTTCTAAACGTGTATACCAAAATTACTTACATCGCTCGTATTTAAAAATAAATAAAAATGCTGTTATAAACTCCTAAATTTATTGGCGTATGAAAAATATGTAATTTTTGTGGGATTTTTGATCCGTAGTAAGAGAAGCGTATACCTTGTCCATAGAAAAAGTGCCAATGCTTTTCCACCCCTAAATGTTATCCGTCCCCGTATTATGTAAAAATTGCAACAGCAGTAGCAATGCAACAGTAGTAGCAAAGCGACATCAAACACTTAGCAATCGGTTGCAGTTGTCCGCCTGTTGCTGTTGCTGTTGCCTTTGATACTAGCGCCACTAGCAACAGGACAGCAATAGACGGAAATAAAATAATCCAAGCGCTCAATCGCTGTCTGCTCTGCCAAAGTGACGTTTGTCAGCTTTGACAGCAGTGATTGCGGAATTTACGCCTGTTGCAAACTTTGCGTAATTAGGGGGCCGATTTTGAAGATTTTTCTAGATGTTGTATACCAAATAAAAAACAAGCAAATACGTCTTCCTTTTTCAAGTTATTTAAAATATCTTCGTATTTATAGCTACCTAAAGTTATGACGAAGAAAAGTAGTTGTAACGAGAACACGAAACATATTTTCTAAAAAATCAAGACGTACAAGCATAGATTATCTATCCAAACGATTGACACCAAAATCAAAATACTGTAAAGTCTTACAGGGTGAAAACCGTTGGCGCCCGAAACGCTAAAATGTAAGTAAATTCACTCATGCGCTCTATTGTCTCTATCATACGTGTAGAGAGCAGAGCGACGGCAATAACATTTAAAAAAACCAGGACGGTCTTAAAACCAATGGCAGAAACTTTAACTGACTATTGGTTAGAATTTTTAACCATTAGTTACCATAACCATATGGACTATGGATTTTAAAAAACCCACCATATAACTGCGGTCTATCGTTTTTAGTTTGTGCTATCAAATTAGTGAACTTAAACCATTTACATAAATGTATAGTTAAGTTAGATGTAGCGATCAAATTGTTCATGATTTAACTGTAGTTTAAGGCGTAATCATTGTTTATTCTATTAAAATAAATGTATTTAATGAATGGTTTTGTTTTATTTTAAACCTAGAGGACCATGGAAGTTTAAAATCTTATATTAAACTTAGATTAATATAACAATTATAGGGTTGGCAGGTAACTGTTCAAATAGGTAGGTAAATTAGAATTCGACCTTAGGGGTGTAAATTTTATGTTACCCTCCACCTTTGTAAAAGCGATTTGTCAGAGTCATTCTGCAACTAAGACATTTTGTGGATTACACAGACTTTTTACAACTCGAGACGATATGACCCCATCATAGTAGGGACCTACAGGTAATTTTTTGGAAATTCCTAGATTGATTGTTTATTGACTTTAGGATCACGTGATGTTTTTTTTAGCTACATAAAGCTTTTTAATAGAAGCAAAAAGGATAATGTTAATATATGATCTGTTGCTGGACTCTATTATGAAGCGTATACCTATCCATTGTGCGGGGGACTCCAAAGGAAAACTACGATTTTCAGGAACAAATAAATATAGGTATAATTGCAAAATGTATGGGTATGACATTACAGCCCAGCACCAAGCACGGTAGTTAGCCAATTTACCAGTGTAGGTGCATGGAATTCATCATTTAAAGAAAACAGCACAAATTGGTCTTGTATCGTACCTATACTTATGTGTTTTACGACCATATCCCCAAATTCCCCTCTTGGACTCCTCTACTATAATGATTTCTGCGCCCTTTAAGACATTTCTGCGTCCGCGCCTGCTGGTGGTACAGAGAGAGACGACTGAAGCGCAGTAGAACACTTTATCCAACAGGAAGAGGCCAGAGCGGCGCGGTCGCCGCGTGGAACTATTTCTGCCCCGTTAGCATTCTGTGCCCCTTCTGGTGCGAGAGTCCACTGCACAAAAACTGTTGCCAGAACTTTCATTCGGACATTTTGAAAAAAAAACGTCAATAAATGCCATTATTTCCATGACCCGGCAGGATCGGAACTGGCACACCTGGTATTTAATACATGTTTAAGTGTCGGTAAACGATCTAAAGATAGCCTATTGGAGTACCCGATGACGTAGGTATTTTTGCAGTGGGCTCTCGCACCATTCAGATAAAATTTTAAATATTAGGTAAGTATATTATTCCTCGTTGGTTTTATATGCAGTATGTAGGAGAGGACGTTATTGTCTTGTTGCTCCTACCAGTAGGAGAATTTGGTAACAGCACGACCCCGAAACGACTGCGTGGTAGCAGATTTTATCACGAAAGGAAACCCTAACTCTAAAAGCGGTGGTGCTAATATGGGAGCTTCATTGTATATTGAAGTTTGTACCTAGCCTAGACTTGTAGGTAGGTAGGTTGAATTCTGGGCTCTAGATTAACCTACAGATACGACGCGTAAGCACACGTGAGATGATTATCTACTTATAGGTAGATGAATCACCCACAAAACACCGCCAAGGCGTATATGCGGCTTGTTTAAAAATAAAATAGCTCGCCAATATAATAAACTTTATCATGAAATCAATACCCGGAAACAATGAATTGATTAAGTATCACCCACGATAAGTAGGTGCCTAGATGCTTTTCGCTTACGCAGCTACAAAACAATGTTTACTAGTAGAGTAGCCAAATGTCCCTCCATGGCCTCATTAGTAAGCTCAAAGTCGCGCAGCGAGCTATGCTCGGTGTTTCCCTGCGGGATATGCTCCGGAACGAGGAGATCCGCAGGAGAACTAAAGTGACCGATATAGCTCTTAGAGTTAGTAAGTTGAAGTGGCAATGGGCAAGCCGCATCGCTCGTAGAACTGACAACCGATGGAGAAGAAAGGTTCTCACGAGTGGCGACCACGAACCGGAAGACGCAGCGTAGGCTGGCCCCCCACTCGGTGGACCGACGACCTGGTGAAAGCCGCGGGGAGCCGATGGATGCAGGAGGCGAGCAGCCGCTCAAGGTGGCGTGCTCTGGGGGAGGCCTATGTTCAGCAGTGGACGTCTTCAGGCTGTTAATGATGATGATGATGAGCCAAATGTCAGTAAGTCAGGACATGAAGGATTGTCACTTCATATTTATATGATCATCGTCATCATCAACCCAATACGTTCCCACAGCTGGGACGCGGCCTTCTCTCACATGGAGAGTGTAGACCATAATCCAGCACACTGGGCAAGTTCCTTTTTTAAGAGGATGTATGACGTGACGTTCTAGTCGTTCACCTGATGTTAAGCGTCACGGCCCAATGCCCATAACAGTTGCAGTTGTCACTCGGAACTTTAATAAAAAAAGTTTCGCGTGACACTGCACTGGGCACGTCATCCTGAGACATCAGTCTAGTAATCAGATTACTGTGAAATCAGGTCATAAAGTCTCATTTGCCCAGTAATTTCACTTGCTACAACGCCCTTCAAACCGGAACACAGTAGCTTGCACACTACTGCTTGGCGGCAGAATAACTGACAAAGCGGTGGTACCTACCTAGACGAACTTAGCAGAAAAGTCCACCTTAGTAGGGTAACGAGGGGGAATGACGCTCACTGGGTAATGGCGCTCACCTCTGTAACTCTGGCAAAATTCAACGTAGCAACACGAAACGCCGAGTGAGACGCGCGGGGAGGGGGCCTCTAATACACAGCGATGCAAGCGGCCAGTCAGCTCACGTCATGTGACCGTGAAGTGCGTTTGTATGTTTGCGGCCGCGCTGTTATAATTTTTGGTTACGTGGTGTTTGTAGGTAAGTGAAGAACAATGATTGATATTTAGTTTTTAGTTTTACTTTCAGACAGTAAAACTATTAAATTTTGTGACAATGAAATCAATTTTCAATAAGTGTGTATGGTTTTTTTTATTTTCAAATTATTTACAAAACGACCGTTTGGGGTTATACCGCTCAGCTGAACGCCATTACCCCGTAGTGACTTATTTTTTTTATTGTTGTAGATATGCCAAGAAATCGTCAGAGGACCACCGCTAAAGCAGCTTGGACCGAAGAAAACCTTCTATCTGCTAAAAGTGCAATTGAAGGAGGTATGTCCAAAAGAAAAGCCGCAATACAATATAACATTCCATTTACAACCTTGAGAGATCGACTAAAAAATGAAAACATGAACAACCCAAGACTAGGTCGGAAGCCCGTTTTCACCCAACAGCAAGAAACTGAAATTGCTGAACAAGTTAAGTTGCTGGGTTCGCTTTACTACGGACTTAATGTCGCAGATCTGCGTAAACTTGTTTATAAATACGCTGAGCTGAACAATATCAAAAACAATTTTGATCGAAGCAGCAAAACAGCTGGATTGGATTGGGTTCAAGCTTTTATGAGACGCAATCCTTCAGTTTCTATACGCAAAGCTGAAGCGACAAGCTTAAATAGAATTTCTGCTTTTAATAAAGAAGAAATAACACATTTCTATGATAAACTTGGCGACTTAATGGAAAAACATAAGTTTATTCCCAACAATATTTACGACACCAACTATTGCACCAACTTCTAAGCCAGGTCAAAGAAAGCGAAAACAACATTCTACAATTTTAACTGCGACTCCTATGAAAGTCATTTTAGAAGAAAAAGAAAATAAAAAAATAGCGAAACTCAAGAAGACTGGTAAAGATGATAAATCAAAACCAAAGAAAGTTGACAAAGAAAAGAAGAAGAAACAAAACTCTCACAAGAGAAAAATTTTACGAGAAAGTTCTTCAGAGAGTGAAGATGAAGAGCACCTTTGCGATGATGACAGTGATGATGAAATGCATGTAGACGATGAAGATTATAACAAATGTATTATTTGCGAGGAATTCGGAAAAAATAACGAGTTGTGGTATCGCTGCACCATCTGCGGGCTGTGGGCTCATGCTATATGTTCAGGGTGGGATTCGCCAGATGCTTACATCTGTGATTTATGTGTTCAATAATAGTATATTACTTTTAATTCGTCTGACCTCTGATTATAATAATTTAAGTTGATTTGACATCTAACACTTTATTATAAGGCATTTGTGAAATTGAAACAGGCTAATCTTACATACCTATAAATAATTTTATTGATGCTAATTTGTGATTGTAGACATAACTTTTATTGTATAAGGTTGATCTCATGAATATTTTTTATAAAAATAGATCTTACTCATTACATTCCAAAGAAAACATGTCAGAGCGTTATTACCCCTAACCCTGAGCGGCATTACCCAAAGCCAGGGGCAATGCCGCTCAAACCTGTTTTTTTTTTAATGTTTCCCTACTACTTGTACGTTAAAGATATATGCTTTTGTGGTTAAATAGTTGATTACTCGATAGTTTAAGACTTTGTTACATATCTTAATTTTGATTTTTAATAAATATTTTAAATAATACACCATGTTTGCCTTAAGTGAACGCCATTCCCCCTCGTTACCCTAAAATCTACCGCAGAGCCACATTAGCTCAGGGACGTACCACTTGCACCTATACCTAGTATTATACAATCCGTGGTAGGGTATACCTCTACATTTCACAAATCGCATCACCTACTCTTAACTCCATTATAAATAATGTCCCAGCAGTGGAAACGTAACAGGCATGTTAACGACTTTTCTTTGGCACTTTTGTAGCCTGATTCTTACCTCCGGGCCACACGATGCGACGCCGCTGCGGCACCGCTGCGGCGTTCTACATACAAATATCCGTGGTATGCCACACGATGCGTTGCGGCGCCGCCCGCACCACAACCAGTGCCGATCCTGCCAGGTCATGGAAATAATTGTAATTTTTTGACGTATTATTTTTTGTCAATATAAGTCATAAGGTAGGAAAGTGCTGGCAAAAGTTAATCATTGATTAATTATGTAAAAAAAAATTGGTCTGCCATTGCGCACCCTGCCGGAAGTACCTGGCAGACCCCTAGGAATATGCCCTTCACATCCCTTACCTACCTCCCCGCAAATACCCCGATGAAACCTACGCCCAATAATAGCCAAGACGCCGCTGATAATAGATTAAAAGGTCTGCCAGGTTTAAACTTGGCGAAACTTAGTATTCAAGGCATTTGAAGTTGGTAGAGGTGGATTAATTCTATGACCCGGCAGGATCGGCACTGGCAGACCTGTTTTTTTTTACATGTTTAAGTGTCAGATAGCGATCTAAAGATAGCTTATTGGGGTACCCGATGACGTAGGTTTTTGTGCAGTGGGCTCACGCACCAGTAGCATTGCATCGCCGCAGTGCGGTGCCGCGCCGCTGCAGCGCGCTCAATACTCTCGCATTTAATAGACATGCATGCCTACGTTGTCGCCATTGCGGTGCCATGGCATTTTTGCAGTGCCGCAGAACCTGCTACTCCTGCCTGAACTAAAGTGACCGATATAGTTCTTAGAATTAGCAAGTTGAAATGGCAATGGGCAGGCCACATCGCTCGTAGAACTGACAACCGATGGGGAAGAAAGGTTCTCGAGTAGCGACCACGAACCGAACGACGCAGCGTAGGCCGGCCGGACTCGGTGGACCGACGATCTGGTGAATGCCGCGGGGAGCCGATGGATGCAGGAGGCGAGCAGCCGCTCAAGGTGGCGCGCTCTGGGGAGGCCTATGTTCAACAGTGGACGTCTTCAGGCTGTTAATGATGATGAGAACCTGCTGCCGCAGCATGGGCCGTGTGGCCACCTATGCGGCGCCGCACCGCACCGTGTGGCCTGGCCCTTAGTCCTATGAAAATAGAAACTATTGTCACACCATCTACAGATCTACAAGCGATTTTACGAAGAAATTAAAAGCAAACTGAAGCGGCTTTTTAACCTCCAATAAAAGTAATTATGTTGCTAATTGAAATTAATTATTAAATAAACCATTTTATTACTTCCTATTTTCGAGTTTTCTTTGATGGTCTATAATCTAACGTTTATTATTAGGTACCTACTTACCACGTCTTATGTGTTTTATTGTTGTTTGCTTTGATTGTATTTTTAAAACGATTAATAAGGTCTAATAAAGTTGTATCTATTAGATTAAGTGTTAAGGAGATGCAAAGTGCTAGGTTGTGTTTTTTATACGTAGTTAAAGTAATAAATAACTAATGGTTAAAACTCTAACAAATTTTGACCATTTAATTAGAATTTGTTAGAAAAAAATTAAGAAATGAATACTTATACAAAAATGTACCCTACTCCATTTCAAATATTACCAACATAGATGATAGATTTTAATCTATACATATAATAAAACTGTAACTAGTCCAATTCTGTACATTGAAGATATTTTGATTTTTTTTTGGAGGGCTCTATCTATAATCACTGCTGAAGCAAAAATTTTTTTTTTTAATTTTTGGCGATATGTGTCTGTATCTTGGCTGAACGTCACGCCGAAATACTGAATGGATTTATTTGGAACTTGGCATGATTTGAGTTCATATTACGAGGTAGACATAGCATACTTTTTATCCCGAAATTCGTCACGGTTCCCTCGGGAGAGGGGATAAAAATAAAAATATGTACTTAGTTGTAATTCATTAACGCGTGGTCCGATTTCATTCATTAATTTTTTGTTAGAAAGGGGGTACTATAAATATTGTCCCGTAAATATTTTAAAGTCGGCGATTTGGTGGTTCAGAAATTACGGACATCCTACCTTCAGTATTAAGTCCATAGCCACTCCTAAAGCGAGGGGGGAAAAGATAAAGGGAAAAGACGAATGGATGCAAGTGCTACAACTATACCTACCTGGATTTTAAAATAGGTAATGAAGAATTTAGATTGCCATAATCACTACGCTTGGCAGGTGGCTTGGTGATCACAGAAGATAATATTGTACCGAGGAGATTTCTGCAGCCCATTCCCTGGATATGCCCCTAGCCGGCTCTTACGGCATCCACGGGAAGTGATGGGGTGGTCCTATTCTTAACCGGGACCACACACACGTTTAGTTTTTTTTATAAACAAAGCCTATTATCTATTTACCTACATTCTAAAAATCTACGATGATAGGCAGAATTAATTGTAACGTCACACATAGTTAATGGAAATAGATTACCGTTGGATTTGGCTGAGATAAAAAGTAGGTACCTACCTATTTAGATACAATACGATAAATCATTATCAACCATGTAGGTACCTACTTATAATAATTTGAAATCATCAATGAAATTTGGTCGTTGGTGGTTGGTGAGGAGATCGGCAGGAGAACTGAAGTGACCGACATAGCTCTTAGAATTAGCAAGTTGAAATGGCAATGGGCAGGCCACATCGCTCGTAGAACTGACAACCGATGGGGAAGAAAGGTTAATTCTCGAGTGGCGACCACGAACCGGAAGGCGCAGCGTAGGCCGGCCCCTCACTCGGTAGACCGACGACCTGGTGAAAACCGCGGGGAGCCGATGGTTGCAGGAGGCAAGCAGCCGCTCAAAGTGGCGCTCTCTGGAGGAGGCCTATGTTCAGCAGTGGACGTCTTCAGGCTGTTGATGATCCTCTATCGGCGCCCTACGGTGTGAGATCGTCAGTCCTACGCTGCGTCTTCCGGTACTGAGAAATACATTCTCGTTTCCAGTCATTTTAATTTAAAACCTAAATGACGGAGATTAACTGGTATTAATGACATTTTTAATATAATGGAACCATAACCAATCTGAATGTTTACAAATAAAAAAAATATTTTCCAAAATGCATAAATGACGGAGTTTGGGAGATTTGAGGTAACAACCAATAAATTAAAATATAGCAAAAAACGAATTGAGAGCCACTTTTCTTTGAAGTTGGTTAATGATAAACTCCTTTTCTAAGTCGGTTCAAAAATCTCTTATAGGCCTATATTTTCTTTGCTAATAAATTATGAATGTATATGATAACTATAATCCACCTCGGTACTTAGCGACGGAAAAGAATTAATGCAAATCTTAAGCAGTAAATCCAAACCCTTATCGATTAGCTATTAAGCAGTTTGGAATTCCTAGGAAACTGGAAGTATTAATTTTACATTTAGGCATATTTTTCAATCAAAACTAAGTACCTATATTTAATATAATATTCTTTTAAATAAATAAATATGTGTAAACATTTCACACAGCGCCATCTAGCTACCAGTCATATGCGAACCAGATAAAACTGATACAATACTTATTGTAGATCCTTTACGTTTGTAAATACATACATAGAACACAATACCCAGACACAGAACAAACATCGATGTTCATCACACAAATAGTTGTCCTGAGTGAGAATCAAACCCACAACCTATAGTTCAGAAGGCAGAGCTACTACTGAGCTAACACGCCTATTGAATATCATAATAGTAGTTTATCTTTAAAAAATCGACAAACACCAAAAAAGCAGAAAACTGGGTTGTTCCTGTTTAGTGGTGTTCAAAAATGCTTAATGTCAAAAGCGTGGTACAAACTTTGTGCTTTTTTTTAAAAGCACGCTTTTTTAAGTGCTTAAGTTATAACGAGGAGAACTTAAGTCATCGGTAATAGTTCCATATTGGAAAATCTCCACTAAAAAATATGTTTTTTTTTTTCATTAAATGTTCACTTTATTCACCCTTAAACTAAGGTAGGTCCACTTATTCACAAATCACACAACCACATAATTATTGTATTAAAAATTAAATGAAATATTCATTTATTTCAGACATATTGGGTCCATAATACATATAAATTAATAAACATTAAACACTCAAAATAAATATTATTGCGTGTCCTATCACAGATTGTAATCAAAAGCACAACAAAAAACATAAAGCGTACCAAAGTAAGCGTAGGTGTATATTACGTGAGCCGGCCTGAGTTCACGCTTTCGCGCGAGAGTCGTAGAAAGCGTGCCGCGTCCAAAAGCAAGCGATGACTGGCTGCCCGACCGCTGCCGCGATATCTCGGTAAGCACAAGCAGCTCCGCTTTAGTAAACGCGGCGCTTTTACCTACTACTCGCTCATTGCGCTCGCGCCGCGTAGTTCCGTACGCAGCGCGTGCGATGCACAACGCTCTAAGTCTAGGCGCTGCGCGATATAAAAAGCGCCAAGTGAGAGCCACGAAAGCGGGCGTTGTACGTTGTGGGCCAAAAGCGGACCCGCTTTGGATGCTTTGTGCTTTTTTAACCACCACTATTCCTGTTGTCCGCCAAATCATCGGCCCAATAGGGCCCAACAGGATTATTTCCTCCCCTTGGGCCCCACGCGGGGCCAACGGGAAAAGGTAAATATTCCTGTTGGGTCCCACTAATATATTATAGTCATATTACAATGATTTTAATAACGATATAATATCTTAAAACGCACGTTTATTATTGCCAACCTTTTTAGTCAGAATAATTCTCCAAAGTCAGAATAAATCCAATTATTGGCCGTGATAGGTTAGAAGACCTCCACCTCCATCTTAGTTTTCGTGGCTTTATTTTATTTAACAATGAAATATAATTTAATTTATAGTAAAAATGAAATTTTAAAATATTATATCGTGATTATAATTTGACTATAATATATTAGTGGGGCCCAAGAGGTAAAAATATTCCTATTGGGCCCTATGGGGCCGAAGATGTGGGGGACAACAGGAACAAACCGAAAAACTGCTACGAAAACGTAGCGCGTAGCACGGGTGTAGCACGTACGACCGTAGCACTAAAAGTTATTGAAGGTTAGCTTAGCTTTTCTTTTTCAGGCCACAGATTACTAAATAATGTTACTATATAAGCCATACGTAGGTTTAAGTACAAGCCAGCTACCTTTAAAAAATGAAATAGGATTTCTTTAAATAATATTTTAACAACCCTAGTAGTTTGAGATTTGAGAGACGAACTACGAAATGACATGCATAAATAAAAAAACATTTTTTTTTTATTATTTAATTTCTATTTTCGCAAAACCACCCCTTAAGCATCTACACCTCCTTAGTAAAATCGTACAAATTTATGACGATGTAACTTATCAATTCACTATTATCGGCCGATAAAGTAATTAATCGAAGTAAACTACTCTTCCTCATAGATATCAAAAAAAAATTGCAAACAATCGCGAATTCCTTATCTGCAACCGCATAAAGGTGATAATTGGGTGAGAATTCCTTTTTTAATCGCAAATAAGGATTTAGCAAAGAATTTTCGCGAATTTAGTATATAATATTGCGTTCGAAATGGATCCTTCAGACGGTTATAAGCAGCTGGCCTGTGTACTAACGTCCAAATAAGTGCTCAGTGACAAATTAGTGTACAAATAGTGCATATTGTTTTTTTTATTGTGTTGATCGCATCCTAAAACAACTTACAAAATGATTGGTAAGTTCAAATTATTGTGGAACTCGATGGCAACACAACACATATAGCTCTTAGAATCAGCAAGTTGAAATGGCAATGGGCAGGCCACATCGCTCGTAGAACTGACAAGCGATGGGGAAGAAAGGTTCTCGAGTGGCGACCACGAACCGGAAGACGCAGCGTAGGCCCCCACTAGGTGGGCCGACGATCTGGTGAAAGCCGGGGGGAGTCGATGGATGCAGGTGAGCAGCCGCTCAAAGTGACGCTCTCTGGGGGAGGCTTATTCAGCAGTGGAAGTCTTCAGGCTACTGATGATGATGAGAAGGCAACAGACGGGGTGATTTGAAACTAGGATTAATTATGGGGTAATGGAATCTTAATAAAAAAGTAACCGAATGACGTGACGAGCTAGTCGTTCACTTGATGTTAAGCGTCACATATTTGACAGCCTGTAGTGTGGTGGTTGAGCAGGTCGGCTCATAACCCGGAGGCGGTGGGTTCGATTCCCGCTACAGGATAAGTATGCACGTGAAAAAAGCGCAAATACTTGTTCTGTGTGTGGGTGTTGTGGGAGCATGGTCCTCGTAGTTCCTGGGTCCCTAGATACAAGGAATTCTAGGGTCCAGGATCTATGTATGTGATCATTGGGCGTTATTTATATAACAGTTTCAGTGTCACTCGGAACTCGTAACTAATATTTCACGTGACACTGTACACTGCGCACGTCATCCTGAGACATCAGCATAGTACCTATAGTACAAAAATAAATATTTAAAAAAATGTGTGGACATTTCACACAGCGCCATCTAGACTCAAACTAAGCAAAGCTTGTACTACGGGAACCAGATAACTGATACAATACTTAGATACTTTTTGTTTGTAAATACATACATAGAATACAATATAACAACCAGACACACAAACAAACACCTATGTTAATCACATAAATGTCCTGAGTGAGAATCAAACCCACAACCTACAGGTCAAAACACAAGAGCTATCTTCTAAATTTATTTGAAACAAAGCCTTTTATATAATTACGATTATTAATATAGGGGAATAAATAATTCCCGTTCGCTCCACCAGGGGCCCGAGAGGAATAAAATTCCCGTTTGGCCCCAATGGGGGGCAAAGACGTCCAATGGAAATGACTCCTACAAACTGCGCTTTGAGGCTAGTTAATTGGTTGGATGCAATTAAAGTAAAATATTTTTGCAGAAAATGTTATTCTAGAAGTAAATACAGAAAAATCTGGCTGCGATTTTTCGTATCTTCAAATATGACGCGAGCGAGATAGAAAACTCAGGTATCAAGCGCCATTGTAAATATATATTTACTATCTATATTTCATGTGAAGGAAAATTGTTTTTATCACCCCATAATAGACTACAGTACTGCTATTAAAAATTGACAAGTAAATATTATTTTCATAAAGGTAGGTTAAAAATGAATGCAACAATTGAAAAAATAAGTAAAATCGGAAAATAAATCAAGGAGTTATAAGCTTTTAAAGTTTCTGGAGGCGGCATCGCCTGTCCCTTTCTCGCAAAACAATCAGATTCCTCACAGTTATGAAAACGCACGTTGAGAAGTCACATGCCAAAGAGACTGTATGTAAAACTACCACAGCTTAGTAACGAGGTACTATGAAGCAGCAGGAGTGACGTCACTGCATGTTTTGGCTGTCTCTTTCTATTCCTGTATTTTAAAATGCTTGTAACTTTGTCGTTTTTTGAGATATTTATATTTCTTTTTTACGACTGCTTATTTCTTGAGGAATATTATTATTTTATGCAATAAATGATAGCAGGACACATGCCTATTCCAATTCCCGCGTTTTGATACCTAATTTAGCGATATTATTAAATAGTTTGGAATGTAATAACCTACTTATGAATAACATTGTTATTTTCACCAATTTTCTGCGTATTAATAATAGATATCTCTTTAATCCATCCAAAACAGGGCGAACTCTTTATCGATTCTAGACTTTACTAATCCCAAGTACCTATTCGATAAAGCTGATAGTATTAACAAGAATAATTATTGTATGATACCAAAGAGGTATATGTACTACGTACTAGAGAAGCTATGAGAAATAGTTGCCATTATTGGTATAATTACACTAAAATCCGCTACAGCGCTTTACGAGATTAAATCGTCTAACCAATGATCCCAACACGCAGCGCTAGTGCTTGTAGGTTGTATTGTTCGGCCAGTGTTCGTTCACTCTGCCAATATGGCTGCCGCCGCGCGCTCTGGCGCCATTATAAATCGACAAAATAATATTTTATTTAGGTGTATTTTGTTCCAAATTCTAAACTTATTGTTTGAAAGCGATTCCGCCACGTTTGTTTGTTTTCCCCGACTGGTTTTTGTAATATCTGGCATTTTCGGATCATAATTTTTATTGCAATACACGTTATACACGTGCAGTCGCTTTGAGTGCCGAGCTTCGTATGAGCGAGAAGACGCTGGCCGGCTTACACGCAAAAACGGCGGGGTCGATTTGTATGAAACATCTCACGCAGATTGCTTATATTAATCGAACTCCACATAGGACTTCATTTCCCAGAAAATTAAAAATAACGCAGGAAAACAGATAATCGCGAAGCTAAAAATAAATCTACACGTGACTGTCGCAATCATCGAATATCTTATCAGTATACTTAAAACACTTTAATTAAGTAAATAAGTAGGTAAATTATAATTAATTAAAAATCACTAATATGTACAAACTAAGTATATAAATATATTTATCAGCTAACAATCTTAACATCAATACACTCGCCGCCTTCTAGCTCCAGCTCTCGAGGCGTGCTTTTACCTGTAATCAATTAAAATCAACAATCAATATAAATATCTACAAAAATATAAATTAAATATTTAAAAAAAACTCCGACATGAGTAGGAATCTCTTTTTTTAATGCTAAAATAGGAAATTTGACAACAACCCACCTGATGGTAAGTGACGAAGTTGTCTAAGGTGGAGCATGTTTGCCCATGAGATGCCCATCCACTCTCTTGAAAAGACCCAGGTTATACCCAGGAGGAGACACTTGCTGGATCTATAATAACTAATAACATTCTAGACCAGACTCTAACATGAGCACCGCAACACAATTTTCTCGACACATTATCTCGTGGAAGCCCGTGACAATGACTGAAATGACAAGACTATGGTAGCGCCCAAGTGTGTCTCACTCTAACAGCAACAAAGTTTTCTACTGGTGCACATACTGGGCAAGTTACCTTAAAACAAAAAAATCTCAAATTTAAATTAATTTATTTAATTTGAATGCCACTGAGACAAGCATTAAATATAAAAGCGTTGTCCGAGTCACTGACTGACCAACAAACATAACCAAAACACAACCTAACCTAACCTAACATAACCTTCATTCAATAGTAACTAGTTTTACCTTTGACTACTACTTGTAAAAATAGCTGTTGGCGGAGGGACAAGTGCCCAGAATGCTGTCAGTTTTCTTAATCACATCATCAGCTGGAAAACATCTACAGGCTTCCATATAAAACGCCAATTTGGACGCTTATCATAGCAGGGGTTTGCCCTCACCACGCTTGGTGATTGCAGAAGATTTTAGTGTACCAAGGAGAATGCTGGAATGCTGGATCCTAGAGAAAATATTCAGATAAGTTTTCAAAATTACCTGTAATTAGATCCCCATCGAAATGGAACTTCAACTTGTCTAACGGCTTCTCCAAGTTCTCTGCACACATCATCATGGCTACGGCCATTTTATCATCCAGCCGTATCATGGTCTCAAACGGTTTCCGCACATTCTGACATTGGAACTTCAATTTTATTCCATCTTTAGGCGTGTTATGGTCTTTCTGAACTATATTTGACAAACTCTTGTTTATAATACCTCCATCTATAAATTTTACTATACTATAGGTTATGGAATCTGGTGTATCATCTGGTTTAATTATCTTATCATTGTATGTAAAGAATAACTTGTCTTGGCTCACATTTTCCCGGTTAGCAAAGAAGTCGAATATCTGAGCCAGCTTTTGGAAGCGACGTATTGTAAATTTTACATATTCACAGTTCTGCCAGTAAATTTTGACGGAGAGTTCTTCGTTTTCATCTATAGAGTCGTTTTCCGGTTCATTATCACCTAGTACGACAACATCATCTTCCTTTGGTTTATTTGTAAACAATGGTTGATCATAGCACTCATCAGGGTATTCATCGGTATTACCTACGCTATATGTTGGGTAACTACTGGCAACTTGATGTGCGAAGAAGCTGGAATGAAACAAAGGAAAGAAGTCTGGTAGCCACATACGACGTCGGCGCCAAGGACTGTCTGTCTGTCCTCTTGTACGGCCTCTCCCTCCACGGCCTCTTCCTCTAGCACTGCCTCTTGAAGTGTTTGGTGATGGTGTTGCAGGAGTAAGTGGTGTTGCAAGAGTAGGTAGTGTTTCCGGAGTATTTACAGGATTTACAGTTGCTTCTATGTTACTAGATGTGGTATTAGGCGTGTTTATTGATGTGTTGCCGCCTCTGCGGCCCCGCTTGCGACCCCTACCTCTCCCTCTTGCTGAACTAACAGTAGGAGGTGGGTTAGGCGCTGGTGCTGGCGCTGTATTGGCACTTTCAGTAGTTTCTATTACAGGACTTGCCACTGCACTATCAGCAGTGGGTTTAGCCCTTTTGGATCTCCTTCCACTCCTGGTAGGATGGATATTATCGGCACTAACGTCCGCATCGCGTTTCGAACGTCGTGTGTTCCTCTTTTTACTGTTATTAGCGATTATTGTATCTAAAGATATATCCTCACAATCAGAATCATTTTTAATCACTTCACAGTCTTTTTTAACACTGCTATCGATAATTTCGACGACTTTATCAACAGTTTTTGAGGTATAATCGGTGTTGAACGAGCGATCCAGTAAATTGGTGGTATTTATTCTGTCTTCTTTGTATTTGTTCTTTATTAACTGGAGTTTCTGCGCTATATTGCCGTAACAGTCGTCTTCTGAGTCTGAGGACATATTAAATATTTTATTTATCGAAAATGATGTAAACTAAAAAATACAATAATTATTCAAAATTTCAAATTGAATCAAATCAACAAGACATGTAAGTGGCGTTCGGATTGGCATCGGTAACTTTTTTCGCGTTTGCAAAATTAGCGTTGTTGTATAGCGTTCGGTTTGGGAATTTTGCCAATAATGCCACTTTTACCACTTTTACTCACTACCCAAAACGAACGCCAAATAACCAAATGCGGTGTGCTATCTCAATTGTCAAAAAACAAGTAGCGGAATTTTATATTACACACGTAAACTTACGTATCCCTTCTCATTTCTCCGTGTATTGTAAAACTTAGTAGTTATCGTCTGTATCGTTATGATCTGCATCATAACGATAACGTTTTACAATAAAAATCAGTAATTTTAACATAACCGCGCCAAAATTCTCAATTCCAATTCTCAGTTCAAAAATTTTAAATCAATCTCTAATGTCAGAAAACGATCACTTTTAATCGACCTCCGCAGGTGGGTCGAAATTGGCAGTTCACGATAGCATTTTTAACTGTTTTTAAGCTATCCGAACGGTGAACGAAAACTGTTAAAAACACAACTTTTGCTCACACATTCCCAAAACGAACGCTGCCTGTGATCGTTTTTGTCGTTTTTAACTGTTAGTTTTGCCACCAGTAGGCTATCCGAACGCAGGAAGGAGAAAAGCCAAAACCAAAGAGTAAAGCTAGACCGATGACAACTGACAGCTGTTTTGTTGACATTGATAAGGATATATTTTTTTTATTTTTTTTTTCTTATAGTTTGGCTCCACACATAGTGTATTTAGCCAGTGTCAAGTATTGTAGTTTTTTGTCGTGTTATGAAATATTTCATGTAAAGTCAGTCTTAGTCACAGTCAGTCAGGGTAGTCATAGTCCAGTCTAAGTCAGGTAGTCACAACCCAGTCTAAGTCATGCCCTAGTAAAGTAGTGGCAACTTTACTAGAGGCTTCTATGGAATTTTGGAAGCAACACGAAAAACCACGTTTCACTACATTATATCACTTGCCGACACTTATACTCATAATTCAGCACTTAATGCGTAAAATGCCACTAATTTTATACATTAACACTAAAAAAAGCATAAGTTTTGTGAAATAATACAATGCAACGACGTGAACTTTTTCACGTTCCCGCCAAAACTCCATAAGGATATTTCTTTTGCACTTTCATTTTGATAGTAGTGTCGATCATAATTTTCTAGTCAAAAATATGAATCGATATCGACATAATATTTTTGCTTTAAAGTTGTGACGACTCACCAGAAAAATACTCATAGCACAAATCAAATGCGCTTTTTGTTGCATTCACTGTATTGTACTTATAGCCTGTTCTTAGATTATGTAAAATCAAATTATTTCGTTCAAGCAATTCACATTGAAATTAAATTATTGATTCTTCAAACCGTTTATCAGAAACAAGAAATTATCATTAATTACGTCATTGTACTGAATCTAATCGCTCAATTGGTTTCCATTGACCAAGAAAATATATTATTTTCAATGAGATCGCACATACCTACCTAAACTGTTGTAAAATTTATAATCACAGGATATTCACAATAAATAACTTCAATGGTCCTTAAATAAATATAGATAGTAGTTAATAAATGGGTACATTAGCATTGAGTATTATGATATTTTATCAGGATATTTTTATCACTGGTTTTTAAGTCTCACTTTATTTTAGAAAATTGACTCAGTCATGCTAGTGTTTTAGAGATTATTATTAGGCACTCATTTAGATTACGAAAATGAAAATAAATTATCAAAAGCGAAATTCGTGGTAATCCACAATACCTAAGTATGTAGACATTATCGATGAATAATTGTTATTCATCGATAGTGGCAGTCCAGCAGTGATTTGACCTTAGATTATAATTAAAAACTGATTACACCTGCAGTCCCAAAAACAAAAAATGTCGAATGTTTTTTTTTATAATCTGTGCCTACATTGCACGTGCTAAAAATTAATAAATCACTATCACGTGCAATGATAAAGGTAGATTAAAGGTAGGTTGTATATTATATGTTTATACCTACTTATTAAGTATGCTTTAGTAGGTAAGTTTTCATATTTTATGTTTTGGGTATTAGGTTCACGGTTTATATCTCTGTATACCTACCTAATAGGCAACTACCTAATAAAATTATGTTAACGCATGTCATTGCAGTAATGATCCAGAAAATAGGTAGGTACCTACTGTCCTCCCACTTCCACCATTATGTCTAAGTATAGTGGGAGTAAAATAGGTACCTAGGTACGTAATCTGTAATTATTTTCTAATGTTTTCTTTATAACATGATTAAAACGCTTAATTACTTAAAATTACATACATTCATTAAGTTAGTCTTTAAAAAAACACACCGAAAAAATAAATAAATAATAATAAATAGGCACCTAAGTCTGTGCCTATTAATAATAACTACCCATTTAGGCTGCTGTGGTAATATATCGATGGTGCATGCAACAAACAGGTCTATCTATTTTGTGCTGCATGAGGCCTAGGCCTAGCTCTAGCTTCTGTGCTCTAAGATCTACCCACCATCTATGGAACCTTTTTACTCTACGCTCTGATAAAATCCTTATTGGCCAATAGTCACAAAGGCGCGTTTAGACGCGAAAGAGAAAATAAATATTAAATAACTCTTTCTTCATTTGGAGTTTTGGCGGGAACGTGAAAATATTCTTATTCCGGTTTGATATTATTTTACAAAATATTTATTTCGAGTGTTATTGTGTTAATTTGTGTTATATGTAAAGGTAACGTGTATTTTCGTGTTCTCTCGAAAACTTCAAAGAAGCATTCAGTAAAGTATCCACCGCTTCGATACAGAATAAAAATATAAGTACTGTCGTACCTACATAATTATGTTAACTTAATTTTAGAAATCTAAACTTTTGATACCGTTTACTGGCTAAATACGCAAATGGTAAACTAAAAATAATATGAAAAACTCAGAGCAGTTAACGCTGAGAATACAAAGGTTAACCTTAAGGTTGCTTTTTCTCTAGGTTAGGTACCTATATCTTTGCGCCCAACTTATTACTTATTCCGGCCCCGGGCCGGGGCCAATGATGAAGTACCTATACATCCACGGCCGGGCCCCCAACAAAATGACATGACATTGACAACTAACTTTTTTTAAAAAAAGGTCCTACTTTTACACCGTACATACAAATTGCTCACATAGGTACATTATTCTCCATCACTTGTCAATCTAGTATAGTACCTACGTGACACTGGCAAAATTGCGACATCATTCCGTCGCAGAGGCCTTAGTCAAGAAGTCAAGTCAAGACCTAAACATAACTTTTGGAGTTTTGGCGGGAACTCGAAAAAGTTCACGTCGTTTCATTGTATTATTTTTCTAAACTTGTGCTTTTTCCAGTGTTAATGGTTAAAATTGGTGGTGTTTTACGCATTAAGTGCTGAATTACGAGCATGAGTGTGGGCAAGTGATATAATGTAGTGAAACGTGGTTTTTCGTGTTGCTTCCAAAATTCCATAGAAGCTTCTAGTAAAGTCGCCACCACTTTACTAGGGTATGACTTAGACTGGACTATGATTACCTGACTTAGACTGGACTGTGACTAAGACTTGAAGACTTGACTTAACACGTGAAATATTCCATAACTCGATGATTAATTACAATACTTGACACTGGCTAAATACACTATGTGTGGAGCCAAAATATAAGAAAAAAAAAAAAAACATAACTTTACAGGGCCCTCGCCAGAACGTATTTTTGGGGGCTATCATACCTAATATAAAATACACCACTGGTCATCTTCAAGTAGGCATAAGGGCCTAAAAATTGTAGCCTATAAAATAATATAATTATATACGTAGATATGAAAATAATTTTTTTTTTTATTCTAGAGACGTAGGTATAAGTCAGTAATTTTTGCGCAGAAAACAGAGTTCAAGGAATCTAAAATAAAGAATATCGCCTCTTTGTTGTATCATTATTTATCAAGTTATAGAGATAGGAATCAGATAAAAATAAACCAATTTACCGATAAAGTAAATAACTGATTTAAATCAGATAATGATTTTAATACTGAGTGATGAAGAAAAAAGTCTAATAATTGTAGATCAAATCGATGTTTTGCAAACCAGATTTTGTAGATAATGGCATTATTTAAGTATTTTTTTGTGTAAACTAAAAGCATAATGATGTCAAAGCGAGCTAATTGATGTTTCAGGCGGGCTCTTTTATGTTTTTAATGAATTGCTGATTTCTGATATTAATATATACCTAATAAATACCCGTTGCCGTGACGTCACGGAAGCAGATGAATTGAGGAAATTATTTCCTAACTGTGAATTACAATAGAGATTACTTTTCAATATAAGTAGATAAGTAATACCTAATAGATATAAATAGATGGATTGATAGATATAGACAATCTTCAATGAAATACTTCACAAAATACTAAAGAGTAAGATAACAATGAGCCGTGTTATTTCTCAAAGCGATGATCCTTTTCATACAACCTTGGAGTGAGAGGAATAACCCATAAGCATTACTTTACACCATTATGAACTTTAACAACACTAAGTCATAAAAATAATATTTGGACATTCATTGCATTACATAAAATATAGTATCTTAACAATTGCTTTGAATCCGATAAGTCCGTAGTAGGTGTTAGGTCACCGTTGTACGATAGTATTTTAAATTTACTCGTATTTCGTACCTATATTATACTAAATTACATTATTCGATTTTCTCTTGCGTTCTGTTTATACCGTTATGTATTTTGTGGTCCTTCCCAGTACGAATGAATGAATGATTTATTTAAGAATTTACAAACATCTCTTGTAAATATAATAATTTACTAACAGTGTTGGTAGTCCAGAAGTTGTTACACCTTGGTACTCAAACTAGGATTAACCTGTAGAATGGTGTACCAATGCCCTCCGCCAGGTTTAATTTAGCGCACTATATAGTGAAACGTACGCAATAATTAAAAAACACATAATTTCGTGAGCTATGGAGAGAGATTTGCGAGCTATGGAGAGAGCTACCTATGCTCGGTGTTTCCCTGCGAGATAAGCTCCGCAACGAGGAGATCCGTAGGAGAACTAAAATGACCGATATAGCTCTTAGAACTAGCGAGTTGAAATGGCAATGGACATTGGACAGGCCACATCGCTCGTAGAACTGACAACCGATGGGGAAGAAAGGTTCTCGAGTGGCGACCACGAACCGGAAGACGCAGTGTAGGCCCCCCACTAGGTGGACCGACAATCTGGTGAAAGCCGCGGGGAGCCGATGGATGCAGGAGGCGAGCAGCCGCTCAAAGTGGGGCGCTCTAAGAGAGACCTATGTTTAGCAGTGGACGTCTTCAGGCTGTTGATGATGATGATGATGATGATGATGAAATAATTTCGTAGGCATGCTCCAGCATCTAACTACTCTCACTTATAAATATGATCAAACCTCTTTACGTCTAAGTAGATACCTATAAATACTACATACACCTATATTTATCATTTTTTCTCTCTCTTCCGCAGCCCGAGTCCTCTCTTTCCTCTTCCTAGTGTCAGTCGTAGCTGCAGCAGCGGTAGCAGAGAGTGAAGAAACCAATCCTCTTGAGGGTGTTGACCCTAACACATTATCTTGTGACCCAACTGGCCAGGTGAGTTAATTTCCCTACCCTACTAAAATCTATTTATATGTAACAATTTATTGTGGATGGGCATACTATGAATGTCCACAATAAAATGTATATATTAATTTAGTCATAATCGGTGGCAAATACACATCATATATAGAAGCGATGGTGGCCGAGCGGTAACATGTGCACTTCGCAATCTTACTGCACCGGGTTCGATCCTTGGCCCTGCACCAATGACTTATCTAGTAAGTTATGTGCAGTTTTCGATGCCATCGCTCCGTGCCTCGGAGAGCACGTTAAGCCGTCGGTCCCGGTTGTCATAAGAACATCTATGGCAATCGTTACGGGTAGTCAGACGCCTGATAGAATCTGACGTCTGGTCTAACCATCCCTGTTACTGGTCCCTTATGGGTTGCGAGGTCAGATGGCAGTCGCTCGTGTAATTCTGGTAGCTCGCCGCTACAGGTTAGATTGGGAGGCGACCCCAGTAACAAATGGGGAAAGGCAAAGAGGATGATGATCTTAAAAATATTGATTTGAATTACTTTTTTCACTTTAATTCCACCTTATTTTCCAGGTTTTCCTCCTACTGCCCCACTTCACTAATTGCTCCAAATTCTTCATGTGCGTTCATGGCCAAGAGGTCGAGTTTGAATGCCCCGCATCTTTGATCTTCGACTTCGTGCTTCAGGTATGTTAAATTAAAAGTCGATATTTGTGCTAATGAATGACGTGACGAGCTAGTCGTTCACCGGATGTTAAGCGACACGACCTCCCATAACAGTTGCAGTGTCAATCGGTACTCTAAAATATAAAGTTTTTGCGTGACACTGCACTGTGCATCTCATCCTGAGACAGCAGCAGGTCATAAAGTTTCATTTGCCCAGTAATTTCACTAGCTACAGTGCCCTTCAAACCGGAACACAGTAGAGCTTGCACACTACTGCTTAGCGCAAGAATAACTGACAAAGCGGTGGCACCTATCTAAACGAACTTTGCAGTAAAGCTCTGCCACATAAAATGTAAATTATGTAATGTATAAATACTTAAACAAACAAACTACATGGTAAATATCCCGTTATTAAACAATATTTTAAAGATGTCAGTGGCCATGAATAATTTCATGAAGATTCCTGTCTTTTTATATTATAATAATTATTATTATTCTAGACATGCAACTGGGCGACGGCCGTTGAATGCACACTCCGAGACGAAGAAGGCTCCGGCTTCAGCGATGATGACCTACTCGGAAATGAAGTCGCCAACAGTAAGCAAATACCAACATTATCCTGTTAACTATGTCCTAAGGAACTTAGCTCTAAAAACCCTGTATTTAAGAGCCCATCTAAACTGAACGCAGTGGTTATCTTAAATATCTATATAATAATTATCATATAGTAAAACCACACGAGTGTCATTGATACAGTTATCCTAAAAATTTAACTATTTAGGTACGTAAGTATTATAGAATCGAACTGAAATTTTAAAAACGTAATTCTGTTCTCAGGCGCCGCAGCAGAAGCCATTGACAGAGTTCAACTTTACAACCACGTCCTCGACTGCAAAACGCCTGAATCTGCAGCAAGACAAGTCGCGTACATGTAAGTTTCACATTAAAAAAAAGGTTTCACAAGTTTACAAGTCTAAGCAAAGGACCTCAATTGAAGTTCTCAATCCAGACTAAGCTCAGACATGCCTTCACTTGACAACCCGACAACGATAACCCGATACCCGATTTGTTGTAAAAAAACTAATAGGTATTTTTTTCCCCAGCAATGATTGCCAGCGTTACTGGAAATGTATCAATGGCGTGGCCCAATCAGCTTACTGCTCTGACGGACTATTCTTTAACGAATCTACCATGCAGTGTGACCATGAAGCTAACGTGAAATGCGCAGTCCAAATCGAAGACGAACTCAAGGGAGAGTTCATGGTTTACCAATAACTTGTAAAACGGATGCACAAGTCTTTGTAAAACATTCAGAAGCACTTGTACAGATTTTTTGGTACTAGGTACAAGTAAGGTTACAATTTTAAAAATTCTCGTGAGTTGAAGTGTTTATATTATTAAACATTAATATTTGGCAACTTGTGAATGTTTTACAATTACTTGTAATATTAGGTTTTTACGTAGACTTGAAACTAATTGGGCTGGCAGACATAGGCATGATAAATGACTACAGAAGTATTATTATCTTATAAAAAAATCAGTATTGTATTTGATATTTTTGTGATTGTAATAAATATGATTATTTCATATGAAAAATGCAAAAATGTACCATTAAATTGTTATATTGAACTCTAAATTCGACTTTATTTTCATCATGACTGGTGATCAAACTTATTGTTGAACTTTTAAGCCTTCTTCTCGTATAGGCAAGGTAATATGTAATGTACATATATACACTTATACAGTATATCTATAGCTATCAACAATTTACAGACACCAATACGTAGGTATTTATGGATAAAACAAATGTTATCCAAAACACGCTAGATACGAATTGTTTTCAAGTGTAGGGATGTAGGTACACACTTACGCAGTGTAGTTATCAATAATCTATGGATATAAGTACCTATGTATTTATTTATAGGAAGATTCCAATATCATACACAATAGGCATACCTAATATACCTTCTGAAGATTCGGCATCCGGTTTAAAAACCGCTACCACACTTAATTTCCTGCAATTTAGCGTGACAGGTACTAAAATTATTAAACTGTGTTCTTATTAAATTATCGTTACATTCTAGAAATATCTTATTACTAGAATATACACCTGTTCTACATTAAATAGAGAAAAAACATTAATTCATTAAAAACAAAAAAAAACGGACAACTTTAGGTCTTTTCTCCCCTTTCTTAAAGTTCTTACTACATCCCTGACGCAAAATTTCTTTGATATTGACTCCATGTGACGAGCGTGCTTAACCATTGAAAATATTTAAAAAAACAATTCTTATGTAATACCCATTATTAAATTTATTTAAATAAGTAAATTAAATAAATTGACAGTAAATTTACCTTCTCACGTAATTATGTTAATTGGAATCAAGTGAGTAATAAAAACCGTGAAACAACGTAAGCACTTTTGTTAAAATAATCTGGTTTACATATTAAAATATTATGGTCCATAGAGGAATTATATTTCTATGTTATGGTCTAAGCATGAAAGTTTTGAAGTCACAAACGTATGTAGTCACTTATTGTAAAATGACTTTATTTTATCTTAACATTGCATTGCAGTCCACCAGTGTTGATAAAATATGTCAAAATGTTGATTATAATTACAAAAGTCCGCCAGCTCAATTTTATAATTACAGACTATTTTGACGTTTAGGAGCATTCTCCTACCAATAATATTCTTTTTGATTTATAATCAACACTACATCTATACATCAGAATGATGTCCCTAAGTAAGTAACTTGTTACAACTTACTAAATTCTGACGTACTTATAGAAAAAAATTAAACAAAACTATTATAAATTTCGTTTTCATTGAAATCACATAGAAATTATTCACAATTAACGTTTAATTTATATTCAGTTTTTATTGATTAAATTATCTTTTTTCTAGAATATTAAGATGTGGATTTCATAAAATTTTAATAGTAAGAGCATAATAAGTACTTGCCTAAGTACCTACTTATCTTCTTTAGTATTAATATTTGAGTAAAACAGCTTAATAGTAATTAAAAAGGTATAGTTATAATAGGTACCTATTTATTAATCACTGAGTTTGCCCCTAAATTGTTGATTTGTAATAAATGTAACTACTGCATAAACTGTTTTTAATTTTTCTCATTATTATATCGTAGGCGTAATTAAAATGTACATAGGTATAGTAATAGGAGTCCGTATTTTAAATAAAATAAGTCTATTTTTAATTATTTTATATTGTTTTATTTTTAAGTGACCTTCAGACATAGCTGGTAAAGGCCTTATTACCTGCTTACATCTAATATAAGTACCTACTTTATATTTACCAAGTAGACTATGATTCTGGAATTTTTTTGCAAGGCCAGAATCAGTAATGCTTCATTATAATTATCATTAAGATAACGAAGATAATAAAATTAATTAGAATGCAATCTGCCAAAGTAAACGAATAATATTATAATATTCCACACGTAAGACAAAAATACCAAGTTTTGTGACTATTTGTCATACATGACGTAGTCTTGTTTGTAACATTAAGATGCGATTGTGTGATAATCAGATAAAAGTTATTCATTAGATGAAACAAAACACCGAAAATAAGAAATGAATATCATAAACAGAATATTAAACGAAATAACTTTTTTTTAAATTGTTGATATGCAAAGCATTTAACCACTGTCTCACCTGATGGAAAGTGATGACGCAGTCTACGATGGAGCATGCTTGCCTAGAAGATACCTGTTCACTCTCGTCTTGAAGACTCCCAGATCATAGTTAGCTGGAAACAAGGACGCCGGCAAGGTGTTCCGCTCATTGGCTGTTCGCACTATAAAGTGCATAGCAAAACGCTTTGTGAGGGTTGATGGAATTTCAACCATATAAAGGTGCCGTGTTTTTGTGCGCCTTGATGTCCGGTGAGAGAAGGGAGATGGAGGAATATGATCGTGTAGGTAATTCCTTCGCACACTCTCCAGTTTTTTGTTTCAGATGGTTTTATATACCAATACAGCCTATACTTTGGTAGCGTAGATAGGTACTTAATACGTACCTACTTATCTTATTAATATCACCATTAGGCACCCACAATGACATGCCTAACATTGCGTGGGGCAGTTCCCCCTCTTATTCCTGATTACGATCCTGCTTTTCTCAACCTTATTATGATAAATGTTTTTAATAGATAAGTAGATAGAAGGAGTTTTGGCGGGAACGCGGAAAAGTTCACGTCGTTGCAATGTATTATTTTTCAAAACTCGTGCTTTTTCCAGTGTTAATGTTTAAAGTCAGTGGCGTTTTACGCATTAAGTGCTGAATTACGAGCATGAGTGTGGGCAAGTGATATAATGTGGTGAAACGTGGTTTTTCGTGTTGCTTCCAAAATTCTATAGAAGCTTCTAGTAAAGTTGCCACCACTTTACTAGGGCATGATTTAGACTGGACTGAGACTACCTGACTTAGACTGGACTATGACTACGCAGACTGTGACTAAGACTTGACTTTACGTGAAATATTCTATCATTGTGAAAAATTACAATACTTGACACTGGCTAAATACACTATGTGTGGAGCCAAAATATAACAGAAAAAAAAAGTATATAGAATTAATAGAATAGAAATAAAACATAATGTAATATATTATGTTTATAATTATGCTTTAATAATGACAATAAATGAAAGATTATTCTAAATTCTGTTGGTACCACTACCTAGCTACAGCTTAATAGAAGAGTAGACCGTATTTCCAGGTGAATAACCAAAGGTATTTCCTTACCTAACGGAACCTATGCTTTCCAAACTAAAAAAAGATTTTTTTACCACATAGGTATAAAAAAACAATTGACGATACCGTAGAGCATGCATGTCAAACTGAAAGTCATTGATGGGCCGCATGGATAATGAACCGTAAAACATTGTGCCGCAAAACCCAAAAAAAATTCTTTTTTTGTTTCAATTTTAATTATGGCATCTATCCGCAAGCGATTGGGAACTTCATCGTTGTCGCTAGAGAAAACACCCGTAAACAACAAATATATATATATCTTCTTGTAGCTTAAAATCTTGAAAACCGATTTCAAATTCTGCCTGAAGTCATTCTCATTTTATCGGTGTAATATACTTGTTATTTTAAATTGGGATACTTAGTATTTCTGAAAGGAGGCTGTTCTTAAAATTGGATCGGGCCGCAAATAAATGCATTGAGGGCCGCATGCAGCCCGCGGCCGCAAGTTTGACATTCTTGCCGTAGAGCTTAGATGCTGGACTGGACACAGATAAAAAATCGATTGGCAAATGCCCAAAACTCCCATAGCCAAAATTCCCTCAGAGGGGAGAGAAAATAAAACAGTTTATATAATGATTAGAAATTAGAGACACAGATTAGAGAAAAAAAAAGAATTGACTATACAATATGTCTATATTTCGCTTCGACATGGAGGAAAAATATTATGGACGAAGATTTCCCCCAAATGATATCCGCATGGACGGTAGACAAAATTGTCTTTCCCCGTTTTACGTAACTTTCTTCATACTTGCTTGGAGTAAAACAGGGGAAAGACAGTTTTGTCTACCGGCCGTGCTAACCCTACAGGATTAGACACAGAATTCCCACTAGAGAAAAAAAGTTTGAAAAATGTAACAGATAAGCGGATATTTTATCTATGAGAAAAAAGTAAATTCTTAACTTTTTTTATTAATTTTTCAACCACTCTCCCGATCTTAAGAATTTAGCCACCGTCAATTCGCCTTAGTTCCCGGTGCCGCAGTTTGAAGCCCATGCTTGAAGAGGTCGGGGTCCGGCTTATCCTTCCTTTCGAACGAGTAGTAAGGATGATCCTGCCAGAAACTAGGATGGACCACGCGGTAGTCTTTGTTGAATTTACCTGGAAATAATAGGCATAATACTGAAAATAGTATGCAACATTAAAATCTTACCTATTTTAATGTTGCATACACATTTTATTTTCAGCTTTGTCTAAATGGATTAAGGTTGATATTCCAATAGCACTTAATAAGTGTTCGAGCATTTTGCTGCTCTGTCTGAATGGCCCAAGAGCCGACGAAGCTGCAGGGCGCGGCTAGTTGACTACAAAACCAGTTGAGCAATGATACAACTTCCCCTCATATGCGTATTTGTAGTTTTTTTTTTTCTTATATTTTAGCTCCACACATAGTGTATTTAGCCAGTGTCAAGTATTGTAATTATTCATCGAGTTATAGAATATTTCACGTGTAAAGTCAAGTCTTCAAGTCTTAGTCACAGTCCAGTCTTAGTCAGGCAATCATAGTCCAGTCTAAGTCATACCCTAGTAAAGTGGTGGCGACTTTACTAGAAGCTTCTATGGAATTTTGGAAGCAACACGAAAAACCACGTTTCACTACATTATATCACTTGCCCACACTCATGCTCGTAATTCAGCACTTAATGCTTAAAACACCACCAATTTTAACCATTAACACTGGAAAAAGCACAAGTTTAGAAAAATAATACAATGAAACGACGTGAATTTTTTCGAGTTCCCGCCAAAACTCTCTATTTTTAGTTTAAATCCACTACAAACCCTTATAATCTTTGGTTGCAGGTGAATGCCCGTTTTAGGGTTCAGTACCCAAAGGGTAAAACGGACCCTATTATTAAGGCTCCGCTGGCCGTTCGTCAGTCTGTGTGTCCGTCTGTCACCAGGCTGTATGTCATGAACCGTGATAGTTACACAGTTGAAATTTTCACTGATCATGTATTTCTGTTGCCGCTATAACAACAAATACTAAAAAACAGAACAGAATAAATATTTAAGGGGACTCCCATACAACAAACGTGATATTTTTGCTCGTTTTCATAGGTACGGAATCCTTCGTGTACGCGTCCGACTCGCACTCGCCGATTTTTATTTTTGCGTTTGGACACATTCTGTTTACTACTTACCCAGTTGTTCCATTTCCTCCGAATTCAGCTCGAAATCGAATATATTGATATTTTCCTCAATGCGTGCTTTCTTCACTGATTTCGGAATAGGAACCACACCTCTTTGAACCTATAGATAAAAAAAATTGACTGATGTGTTCTCAAATCACTATTAAAAAAAGACTGAGGCTGGGACTTTTCGGCGGGAACGCGGAAAAGTTCACGTGGTTTCATTGTACCTATTATTTTTCAAAACTTGTGCTTGTAAAATACAAAATGAAATGATAATGAAGAAAGAAAAAACGAGATACTCGACACTGGCAGAATGCATGTATAATGCGATGCCAAAAAAAAACTTGTGCTTTTACCAGTGTTAATGTTGATGGCGTTATATTATGACTTAAACGCATTAAGTACTAAATTACGAGCATGAGTGTGGGCAAGTGATATAATGTGGTGAAACGTGGTTTTTCGTGTTGCTTCCAAAATTCCATAGAAGCGTCTAGTAAAGTTGCCACCACTTGACTAGGGCATGACTTTGACTGGACAATGACTTGAATATTTGACCCAGACCGTGAGTCATGCTCGTAATTTAGCACCAATTATTAACAAGTAAAAGCACGAGTTACAGTTAGTAAAAATAATACAATGCAACGACGCGACGTGAACTTTTCCGCGTTCCCGCCAAGTCGCCATCGCCAACACTCGAGCATAGTTTTGTATTGAACCTTTTACAGTCAAGGAGGTTATATTTTTTTTTCAAACTGTAATATTATAGTCCCGGAAATAGAGAAGTGAAAGAATAATTAAAACAACTTACCAAATATCTCAACACGATTTGGGGAACAGTTTTTCTGTATTTTGCAGCCAGTGCCTTCAACGTAGGGTCGTTGACCCTCGGCGAGGGTGGGGGTGGCGCCACCTCTGTTTCGAAAAGGGATCCGAATGGAGTGTACGCCATGACCACTATGTTTTTACTTTTGCAATAATTCAGCAACTTGTCTTGAGCTAAATTTAAGTTTACCTAAAAATAATTTTAATTTAATATTTGATAATGGCACGGTTTATATTAGTGTCTAAACATAAGTAGGTATGGGTAAAACTAATGACCTACGTACACCGGCCCCCGTATTATGTAAAAATTGCAACAGCAAAGCAACAGCAGTAGCAAAGCGACAACAAACACTTAGCAATCTGTCGCAGTCGCCCGCCTGTTGCTCGCCGGTCGCTGAATTCACTTTGGCCTTTGATACTAGCGCCACTAGCAACAGAACAGCAATAGACGGAAACAAAATCATGCACTTTTTGGTTCATCGATTGTCCGACAGACGGCGATCTAGAGCTCGATCACTTTCTTCTCTGCCAAAGTGACGTTTGACAGTTTTGACAGCAATGATTGCGAAATCCTGTTGCAAACTTTACGTAATAAGCTAGAGGGACAGCATGGCAGAGGATTTTGCCACCGACCAGCGTACACTGACACCCCGTTGCAAACTGCGGCATCCCGTCGCGGGATCCCTTAGCGTGCTCTCCAATGCCGTTCAAGAAACCCCTTCGATGCCTCGGAATAAATTTAAAGCATTGGAATTTATATTGTATTCCTACTAGATAAGTTTGAATGTTCTTTGGTACAAATGAAAATCCCTTCGCCATTCCGCCCCGGTGCGTGTAGGGCTGTAGGCATTGACTATAAATCCAGGCTTTAGGGAAAGTTACATTTTTACTATGGAAAGTGGACACTATAAGGTTAAAAACTCTAACAAATTCTAACCAATGGTCAAAATTTGTTAGAATTTTTGGCCATTACTACTACCTATTACTACCTACTTTTTTCAGTTTCAATTACTCCTTACCTCGACCTGCAAAACAGCAGGTTTAACTTCGCAATTCACCAGCAGCCTGTCAATCTGGCTTATGTTGAAGTTGGACACGCCGATCGACCTGGCCAGCCCCAGCTTCTTGACCTTCTCCATGCCTCTCCAGGTGTCTAAATAGTCTACTACATCGAAGGAAGAGTGATCTGGCTGTAAAAACACATTTATATTACGTTATTTTGACCATAAGGTAGATTTGACAATGAAGTGGAAGTGAGACGTGGTCTAAGCTCTTACTGTTGGCCTCATTAGTAAGCTCAAAGTTGCGCAAAGTGACCGATATAGCTCTTAGAGTTAGCATGTTGAAATGGCAGTGGGCAGGCCACATCGCTCGTAGAACTGACAACCGATGGAGAAGAAAGGTTCTCGAGTAGCGATCACGAATCGCAAGACGCAGCGTAGGTCAGCGCCCCACTAGGTGGACCGACGATCTGGTGAAAGCCGCGGGGAGCCGATGGATGCAGGATTCGAGCAGCCACTCAAAGTGGCGCTCTCCTATGGTCAGCAGTGGACGTCTTCAGGCTGTTGGTGATGACAATAAAGTGAGTAAAGAAAGAGCCATGGCTCTTCTTCAAATTTGTAAACCGTTGACTTTTATTATTTCAACATCAGCCCAAAATACATTCCCACTGCTGAGACGCGGGCCTTCTTTCACATGGAGAGTGTAGACCATAATCCAGCACGCTGGACAAGTGCAGGTTGGTGGATGACACAATGCCTTCGAACATTTTTTTGTGTTTGTTGAACATGCCGGTTTTTCCACGATGTGTTCCTTGACCGTTTTAAAAGCAAGTGTAAATACGCACATAGGTATCTTGAAAAGTCATGCAGGGTCGATTGGGATTTGAACCTGGGGTTTGGAAGACGCACGGGGGACCGCTGAGCCACACTAGCTCTTTGATTATTTACCGGAATACCGGTCTATCATCAAAGTACTTTTTGTTTCCAAATTACAAGAATATAAGCCCAAAATAGTTTTTTTTCTATTTAAGGCTGCCATATATACCTGGATCCGATATCTCGCTCGCACATTGCAACATTTTTGAAGATATTAAATAACTGAATTTACTTGCGAAAAATCTGGCTAAACTATGTTCATATTCATCCAGTCCTAAAATCAAGACAGACCTAGAATCATCCTCTTAGCCTTTCCCCATTTGTTATTGTGGTCGGCTCCTAATCTAACCTGTAGCGGCGAGCTACCAGAACTACACGAGCGACTGCCATCTGACCTCGCAACCCATAAGGGACCAGTAACAGGGATGGTTAGATCAGGCGTCAGATTCTATCAGGCGTCTGACTACCCGTAACGATTGCCATAGATGTTCTTATGGCAACCGGCCCCCTAATTACCTAATTTGCGACAGGCGTAAATCTCGCGGTGATTGCTGTCACACATCATTAGTGGTGTCGAGCATGTATGCTACGCTACTCCACTAATGATGTATGACAGCAATCACCGCGAGATTTACGCCTGTCGCAAATTAGGTAATTAGGGGGCGGGACCGACGGCTTAACGTTCTCTCCGAGATTAACAATAGTTAAAAGTTAACTAATAAGACCTACAATATTTTTAATGAAGCCCAATAATTCTACGAAAAACCATTTATAATTAAATTCAGTGAAAGTACCAACATAGAACACTATTTCACTCTTATCGTGAATATGAAGGACCAGCAATCAGAAAATCGCTAATAATCCGATTAAATAAATTATGAAGATAACCATCGTTGCAGAGATTTGGTTACTTCTTTATCTAAAGTGAAATGCGTGCCTATGCGTATAGCTACAGGCCCGAGTTGGTATAAATAATATTGACAAAGTGACTTTATCCTTGCCTCCTCCTTCTTCTAACTAACTACTACAATAAAAAACTAATAAACTAGCTACACTATCTACTACATAGAACATTTGCTTTTGCACAAGCCGCGATGGCTTTTAGACAGTCCAAATGCTCCAGCCCACCGGTAAGTAGCGTACCCAACATGCTGGCAATGCTCAACGAATCAGCAATGCAATGCTGAGTCGAGCCAAATAAGTGCCAACATTTTGGTCACGCGTCGCATCGACTAGGCGCTCTGATAAACTTTGGAAAACGCGATGAGCTCCCGGTCCCCACGGACCCAGGGCCTGAACACCAAACGGCTCAAATATGTAACCGCTACCGAGATTACTATATTTGCGCCGTTTTAGCCGCTCAGCCGAATAAGCCGCGGCGCCGCCGACCCTGACTTGTGTCTCGGGAAGATGTGACGGCGCCATAGTATCGACGCAAGTATTAGCGTCCCACACTAAAGGCCGCCCCATCTTCCAGGGAACCAGAGGCATTCCGTCAGGTCTTTTACCATCGTCACGCATGAGACCATTCGGTTCGAGAATGGCTGCAGCATTGGAAGTGATATAGAAGCCCGGCGAATGATGTCATTAGACATTGACAATATAGTCTAGTCTAATTCCTCTAAAAACAAGAAATTACTTTATATTGAGGCAATTGCAACCGATTGTTTCATGGTCTCTGTTACCCCATCTCTTCCCGTGGGTGTCGTAAAAGCCAGCTAAGGGAATATCCAGGGAATGTGCAGCAGCATTCTCCTCGGTTCATTAAAATCTTCTGCGATCACCAAGCCACCTGCCAAGCGTGCTGGTTATTATGGCAAACCTCCCCCCCTATAAGCGTCCAAAGTGGGGTTTTATATTAGGGATTCCTGTGTTCAACAGTGAACGTCTTCCGACTGATGAAGTGTATAACATACACATCACCAGCCACACACACACACAGAAATTAGAATTGTAAACGACCCCAAGCTCACCGACATGCTAGAGCCTTTAAGTCTACGACGAGATCGGTTCTCTGAGTCTCTACTACCGTTATTATCATGGAGAATGCTCTGAAAAAAACTTTAACCTCATCATCATCATCATCATCAGCCTGAAGACGTCCACTGCTGAACATAGGCCTCCCCCAGAGCGCGCTACCTTGAGCGGCTGCTCGCCTCCTGCACCCATCGGCTCCCCACGGCTTTCACCAGGTCGTCGGTCCACCGAGTGGGAGGCCGGCCTACGCTGCGTCTTCCGGTTCGTAGTCGCCACTCGAGAACCTTTCTTCCCCATCGGTTGTCAGTTCTACGAGCGATGTGGCCTGCCCATTGCCATTTCAACTTGCTAATTCTAAGAGCTATATCGGTCACTTTAGTTCTCCTGCGGATCTCCTCATTCCGGAGCTTATCTCGCAGGGAAACACCGAGCACAGCTTTCTCCATAGCTCGCTGCGCGACTTTGAGCTTACTAATGAGGCCAACAGTAAGAGACCATGTCTCAGTTCCATAAGTCATCACTGGCAACACACAGTGATTGAAAACTTTCGTTTTCAGGCTCTGCGGTATTTTGGACGAAAAGATAGGACGAAGCTTCCCGAACGCTGCCCAGCCGAGTTGGATTCTTCTTCATCATTCTTCAACCTCATCCTACTTTCTCGATTTTATTATCGAACCTATCGGCAACGTGAAAAAGTGCATCCACATATTGTAGACACGTGGAAATCTCATACGACACGATTCTTGCGCTCGTTTCTTCCACGAACCTGCAAGATGTGGAATGATCTTTATCCTGAGGTTTTTCCGCATAACTACAGTATTGGGAGCTTCAAGAAAAGTGTTAAAAGAGTCCTCTCTAAGGGTAGGCAACGCACCGGCAATGCCTTCGGTATTGCAGATGTCCATAGGTGGCGGTGACCACTTACCATCAGGTGGGCTGCCTGCTTGTTTGTCACTCATCTCATAAAAAAAAACAAATAAAATGTAAAACTTCTACATAATGTTAAGGTTTATCTTCATTAACCATACGCACTGTCTAAATATAGATCGTAAAAACATTTATATGTTCTTATAGAATGTCGAATGTCAAGGCAGTCGTTGCCGGCCAATTGAGCGGGACAGAGGTTAACATCGGCACCATGGCAAAAGTAAGTTTTAAATTAATATTATTCTAGGTGGTAGGACTTTTCTGCAAAGTTCGTCTAGGTAGGTACCACCGCTTTGCCAGTTATTCTGCCGTCAAGCATGTATTGTGCAAGCACTACTGTGTTCCGGTTTGAAGGGCATTGTAGCTAGTGAAATTACTGGGCAAATGAGACTTTATGATCTGATCACTCAGTCTAGTAATCTGATTACTAGACTGTGTGATGTCTCAGGATGGCGTGCGCAGTGTAACGCGAAACCTTATTGTTTTAAAGTTCCGAGTGACACTGCAACTGTTATGGGCGGCCGTGTCGCTTAACATCAGGTGAATAACTAGCTCGTCACGTCATTCAATTGCATAAAAAAACCTCTAATAAATTCTTCTTAAAATATGAAGCTCTATTTTTAAGTTTTCATTGTTTCTACGAAGAAATAGAAATCCCCATAGAAATAGATATAATACGAGGTAGGCACCTATCTATTATAGATTTTCTCTGTCAGTCCATATCTATGTTATAAATGTCGAAGCATGACCTTGATAAGTAGGTCACCTATCCATAACATATCTTTATTTTTTAGGTATATAATCTTCTACTAAGTTCAAACATAAGCTGCATGTAATATCGCGCCACGCCAGTCTTAATGACATAATTCGCCGGGCTTTTACCACCGCCAATGTTGCAGCCATTCTCGAACCGAATGGTCTCATGCGTGACGATGGTAAAAGACCCGACGGAATGACTCTGGTTCCCTGGAAGATGGGGCGGCCTTTAGTGTGGGACGCTACTTGCGTCGATACTATGGCGCCGTCACACCTTCCCGAGACACACGTTAGGGCCGGCGCCGCGGCTAATTCTGCTGAGCAGCTAAAACGGCGCAAATATAGTAATCTCGGTAGCGGTTACATATTTGAGCCGTTTGGTGTTGAGACCCTGGGTCCGTGGGGATCGGGAACTCATCGCGTTTTCCAAAGTCTATCAGAGCGCCTGGTCGATGCGACGCGTGACCAAAATGCTGGCACTTATTTGGCCCAACGCATCAGCATTGCAATTCAACGTGGCAATGCGGCCAGCATGTTGGGTACGCTACCTACCGGTAGTGGGCTGGAGCTCTTGGACTGTCTATAGGCCATCGCGGCTATTATACAGTCCATAAGTGTTCTTTGTAGTAGGTAGTGTAGCTAGTTTAGTTTAGTTTTTATTATTGTAGTAGTTAGCTTGAGTAATAAAGGCAATTTGCCCGTATAAAAAAAAGCTGCATGTTATACCTATGTGCAAATATTGATAAATATAAATATGTGTGGACATTTCAGACAGCGCCATCTAGCCCCAAACTAAACAAAGCTTGTATTAGGAACCAGATAACTGATACAATACTCAGCCTTAAGACGTCCACTGCTGAATTACGCCTCCCCCAAAGAGCGCCACTTTGAGCGGCTGCTTGCCTCCTGCATCAATCAGATCCCCGCGGTTTTGACCAGGTCGTTGGTCCACCTAGTGGGGGGCCGGCCTATATACGCTGCGTCTTCCGATTCGTGGTCGCCACTCGAGAATATTTCTTCCCCATCGGTTGTCAGTTCTACGAGCGATGTGGCCTGCCCATTGCCACTTCAACTTGCTGATTGTTTTTTACAATATAACTTCCAGATAAAGAACAAACACCAATGTTCATCACATAAATGCTTATCCTGGGTAGTAATCAAACCCACAACGTATAGTTCAGAAGACAAAGCTACTACCAATTGAGCTACCACGTCAGTATAAAATATAATTAATTACATTTCAGGTAAACATACCAACTTTCAAGCTGAACAATGGTAGGGACATCCCAGCGCTGGGCTATGGGACATGGCTTGGACTTGACGAAAATGTAAGTTTATACCTTATTACCTTCACACAAGTGCTAACACACTCTGGCAAACGCAAAATACAATAATCATCAGCGCATACGCTCCCAATGAGCTGGGACTGTAAAGATCGGTAGAGACCAACAACATTTTTTGCATTATATTCTAAGTAGGATAAAACTTTTTTAATAGTATTTCCATGTATCGTTCTATTATTTACGTTTCTATTCTTTCTATTAATGACTCTATTATCCTTCCTATGCAAAGGTTGTCTGGAAGAGATCGCTCTAAGCGATAAGACCGCCTATTGTACTAGTATAAGTTAATTAAGTCTTTTTCTATTTGTAAATTTTTGTTATTTTACGGTGTACGATAAAGAGTTGATCTATCTATCTAGCCCGTCATAAAAAAAACAAGGACCTTCTTTCACAGTGAAAGAGGGGGTAGGTTATAAGCCACCACACTGAACAATTAGTGCGGGTAGGCGCGGAAGACAGGGGGTAGACAAAACAACAGTCTTTCCACTATTTAATGTGGAACGTTACACTAGCACGGTAAATTCAAATTTTCTTGCGTTCTTTTGCCAATAATAGCTTAATTACTCAACGTCATTACATGAAAACTAATTTTGCGCAAATAAATAGAATGTATCAATAAATTACAATTAATAGTATCACCTACTTATCATTGGTTTAGCGACAAATGGCAATAGACTGAAAAACTAAGAAGAAAATTGTTTATTGCCTTTTGTCGTTAAACCAATGATATCTAGGTGATACTTTTAATTGTAATTTATTGATACATTCTATTTGTTTTCGCAAAATTAGTTTTCATGTAATCACGATGAGTAATTAAGCTATTATTGGCAAAAGAACGCAAGAAAATTTGAATTTGCCGCACTAGTGAAACGGATAGATAGATAAGACCTATCGCCCATTCTACGGGTGCTGTAGTACCACAGAAGATTTAATAGTATAGGTACAGAAGCGTCAGTCCGTGAAGTCACTTAAACAAATAGCGACTCTTACTCCAACGCAATAAAGCACAGTTCAGCTCGCACAGTTATACACGCCTACCCTGAAGAGGTGCCTCTCTTTATATTGTTATTAGGCATGGATTTCACAAGGAGCAGGTGAAAAATCATATGATTTTATTTTTCATAAATCACTCTGCTCTTTTTTGTTACATACTCTGCTACAAATCACAGTGTGATAATCACACTTAATGAATTGTGGCTTTGGATTTCATAATACGAGAGTAGCATCAGCGGTGAATATCGAAAACATAGGTAAAATTTTGTTTATGCTTCAGTAAACAAACTGAGACCTAAATATTATAATTTTATTAACATTGTGCCTGTGGTGTGGCGGTGAACTTTGACCTTGTTTAGCTTAAGAGAGTAGCGTTAGATTACTTAGTAACCATTTGTAGCAGGTCGCAACTTCACTAGGTTGCTCCTAAATCACATCTCTGTTCCATTTCATAAAGCACAGCCAATCGCCATCGATCATAAATTCATTAGGCATATGAAAAATCACAGGCTGTGCAAAACCACAGGTTAAATCACAGTGACAAATACAAATCATATGATGAAATGACAATGATTTTTAAAGTAGCAATCATTTCCATGCCTAATTGTTATAGCTCTGCTCTTCAGTCGCGTTACGTGCAATAAACGAAGTGACCCTGACCCCAACGTAGGGGCCGGTCCATATCCTGGATATACTTATAGCTTCGTATCCAAAGCAGGGAGTGCGCCATGTCTGGCTGCACCTAATACTCTAACATGGAACAAGGAGGAGAGGATTGCCAATACACCAAACAGCGTAGATCAGAAATATGCCAAAAACTGTTGTAAACCTAAATGGCACTGCAAAATTAGCGGGCTAGCTACGGCGGGCTAGGTTTAAAAAGGTTTTTGGCATATTTCTGATCTACGCTCAACTTATAGCCCAGAAATGTGCCAAAAACCGATAGAAAACTAGATGGCGCTGTAAAATGAGCGGGCTATAAGTTGAGCGTAGATCAAAAATATGCCAAAAACCTTTTTAAACCTAGCCCGCCGTAGCTAGCCGTACAGCCCGCTCATTTTGCAGCTCATTTTGTTTTTGGCATATTTCTGATCTACGCTGTTTTCTTGGTGTATTGGTATTCCTCTCCTTGTCCCATGTACTCGTATTTAATATATACGTCGCAATTTTAACCTTCAGAATGAATTTCTAATGGTGGACATGCCGAAAATGATAGAAGCTTTGTCCTACGCCATTGATGTCGGGTACAGACATATCGACACGGCACATCTATACCAAGTAGAGCCGGAAGTGGGACAGGTTATAAGTCAGAAGATAAAAGATGGCGTCGTTAAGAGGGAAGACCTTTTTGTTACTACTAAGGTAAGGGCACTGAATGGGTAATTTTTGTTTATTTTATTGTAAGAAATTTGAAAAAAATTAATAGTATACTTATATACTTAGTATAGTAAAAAAGAAGGAAAGGGAAGAAGAAAGAAGGAGAAAGGAAGGAAGGAGGGAAGGGTATGAGCAATATGAGCATTTTGATCACGAAAAAATTAATTATGATTATTTTAGATGTTAATGACACCATGGCGTGTCCTTCCTAACTATTCAACCCCTCTCCTCTGACGCAAATCATGCGCCACTCAGTGGCACCATGGACCCTTGTTGAAGTACAAATTTTGACGAGAACCAAAATGCGGCATTTAGCTCATCGTGCACCGACCCACAGATTAGAGAAAAAAACAATAGACTCATCTAACACAAAAATTTTTTTTTTGTTGAGGCACGTCATGTTCATGTGTCATTCGTTTTTCGAAAGGCACACTTGTCAAGATATGCTAGAACAGCATTTTTTTTGCATATTAGTCATTTTTAATAATTTATCGTTTTTTTCTGTAAAGTTGCTAAAATAGGAGGCCAAAGTTCAGAAGATTTTTATTAGCATTGAAAACTGCATTTCAGTTTTATTTTAAATTCAATTTTATTGTACAACAAAATTGACGAGAACACTTTCGTCAATGTTTTCTCCATACCCTACTAAACCATCCTAAACCGAAAAACATTGACCAACCTACAATCACAATTATTGATCAATAAAATTGAACGTGTATGGGGGGGCCTAAAAAATCTAAATTTAGCTTATTTTTAGTAAAACTTACTTTACTTTTTTTCTTATTTTTTTATTTTACTAGGTGGTAGGACTTTTCTGCAAAGTTCGTCTAGGTAGGTACCACCGCTTTGCCACTTATTCTGCCGCCAAGCAGTAGTGTGCAAGCACTACTGTGTTCCGGTTTGAAGGGCATTGTAGCTAGTGAAATTACTTGACAAATGAGACTTTATGATCTGATCACACAGTGTAGTAATCTGATTACTAGACTGTGTGATGTCTCAGGATGACGCGCAGTACAGTGTCACGCGAAACATTATTATTTTAAAGTTCGAGTGACACTGCTACTGTTATGGGTGGTCGTGTCGCTTAACATCAGGTGAACGACTGGCTCGTCACGTCATCCATTCTCATAAAAAAAATATTTTGAATGTGTTATTTTGCTTTCAGGCTTTTCATGCAATTTTGTTTTAAATTTTCCAGGTGTGGCAACATTACCACCGAGCAGCCGACGTGGAGGTATCTCTCCGCAACTCTCTGAAGAGATTGAACTTGGAGTACGTCGACTTGGTGCTTGTGCACTGGCCCATGTCTATCACTGTACGTTCAAAAGTTATATAACTAACCCTAGAGAAAAGTTCAGAAAAAAGATGGCTATATTCATCAAATTGATATTATTGTAGGTAACTACTTAAAAAAAAATTTTAATCACGAAGGAACGGAAAACTGGATGCAAAAATTGGTTATGAAACTTATTTATTTTTTAATTTTGGCGTTTCTCTACAATTCTGTACAAATAATCTTTGTCCTATAAAGTTCTTTCTAACCTTCTTAACAGATGTCACTAAAGCCAAAAAGTTAAAGGTTTCGTAATCTTGTGAATAGATGTCGCTTATATCAATTACTAATTTTTTTTTCCTTCGCCCTTTTTGGCAGGCTAAAGTCGTGAGACCATACCGCACAGATTAGAGAAAAAAACAAATTACTCTGTGCCATACCACAGATTAGAGAAAAAAACAACTGTGCCATACCACAGATTAGAGAAAAAAACAAATGACTAAACAGATGGAGCGAACTTTGACTTTTGCGAACACCAATGCGTACCAGGGTCGGTGCAACTTTGCAACATTACTACCTTACCAAGTGAAGAAATTGCATGAAGTTTTAAATTGTTTCTTTTTCCGCTGTCATTTTATTTAGCCGTCTTACGGGCATGCGTAGTCGCTTCAATGATTGAAGCAACTACGCATGCTCGTTCAATGACGTTTCATTTGATGTTACAGAAAGTTATGTATTTTATGGTTTTTTTATTATATTTTAGTGTTTTGTAAATAAATTGATCAAAATACTTATTTAAAATAAAGACATTGACTTGTGCTGTATTTGGAATGCATATTCCAATACTCAAGAAGATTTACACCGGATAAATTATACAGTTTCTATGGTGTGAATACTTTTCGTGTTTACGATATATTTTTGTGTGTAAGTAGATTTGCGTTCACATAAAACATACGTAGAACTTGGAGCTGGATTAGAATTGGGTGATTTCATTGCTGCAATTAAATTAGAATTTGAATTTTGGTACAAATCGTAAATCTACAAGAAGGTTATCCAGTTGTTTACATTTTGAAATTAGAGATGATTTTACAGGTGTCGATGGGTTATCGATAATTTTGATATAGGTATTATAAGTAGATAAACTATACACTAAACTAAACCAACATATTACATGTAGTACTGGTTCAATGAACTCTTTAGATGGGCATATGATTGAGATTTGATATAATGAAAATAAATAATAGTAAGTACCTACTACTGTTTTTAAATGAGAATTTAAATGAGGTTTTGTTTGTTCACAGATTCTGCCAACCGTCATTACCACCATTGATGAACCTAATTCAATGAATTTTGTATGTAGGGCACACCTATTTATATTAATAATTTGTTGCTTACAATAGCTATTTTGAAATAAACTTTTGATAAAAATACATTCCTTTATTTCTTAGTTGCGCCCCACGGTGTTACCCGCGGATAAAAAGTACCCTATGTGTATCCACTATCCAGCGTATAATATACCAGCATTCCAAATTTCATCAAAATCGGTTTTAGTAGTTACGGAAATAAACTTCAAACTTCAAATTTTTTATTGCGAATAAGCGATTTATTGCCATTGTAATTCTTCAACGCTTTTGAGCCGATATATTATAATGATATATATAACTATAGGATACAGGTGACACTAAACCGCAAAAATATTTAAGTACACCCCCGTGATAATCTAACGGCCTTATATACTTGAAGAGTTGACCTGTATATTCCATTTCACACCCTCAGGGGTTGATTTAAAAAAAACTAAGATATACCTACCAACATTTATTTTTATACTTGTATTTGTCAAGTTTCAAGTTTGAACGGTGGGGGATGTAATTATGTTTCTCTGTCAGTCAGTCAGGATAAAGCCATTTAGGTATTATAATAGAGAAGTTAGAAAACAATTGTTATTTTATAAACATTTATTATTTATGTTACATTTTTCTATAGTTACGTCAAGTCATCCAGGAAAATGACACCTTTCATTTATATGTGTTAAGCTATTTAGAATTATGTTGTCTTTGCCAATGATTAGTACCTTCATAGCTAATAAATTTAGTCACCTCCTATTGCACAGCGTTCTTTGATTACATTTTATTTATTAAAACCACCACTTCAATTAATTAGCATTTCAATATTTTTCATTAAATTTCACTAAGTACAACAAAACAATTAATAGCTGAATGAATAGTATCGATATCGATATAATAGCGTCTCATGACTATTTTTCAAAAATAGGTATGAAAATAATACACTGATGCTCCCTCTGGTTACTCTGTGCCATACCGCCTTATCCATCACTAATCATTTACTTTTATTTAACGTTAACAGGCTATGGCAGTTAAAACTATTCAGTCACAAATTGCCACCAAAAAGTATTCATTCGTTTTTCACATTTTCATTTACAAATATCATTGTTTATTATTTTTCAGCAAGAAGGCGTGGACGAAAAGATCGACTACCTTGAAACTTGGCGTGGTTTCGAAGCGGTACTGGCGAAGGGTCTAACGAAAGCTATCGGAGTTTCCAATTTCAATGTTGAACAAATAAAAAGGTTGCTGGCGAACTGTAAAGTCCCACCGGCAACCAATCAAGTCGAGGTGAGAACCGTAGAATAATATTATAGAAAAAATGGTTTTTTTTTACATCTAAGTAAGCGGCCCGCATTTGACCGCAATCTCACCTGATGGGAAATGACGATGCAATCTTCGATGTTACATGCTTGCCTAGAAGATTACCTATTCGCTCACTTTTTTATTATGAATAACAATTTATTGTCTGAACTATTCTATAAATCTAAACTAGTAAGCAACGTGCCCAAAATGTTGGCAGTATTGCCACGTTGAATGGCAACGCTCAACCTTTGGCCCAAGTAGAGTCCAGCATTGAATTTTTTTTTTCATAATGCTGGCACTTATTTGGCACAACAAAATCATTGTAATTTAACGGGGCAATGCTGCCAGCATGTGGGGTACGCTACCCACTGGTAGTGGTCATTACGGCTTGTTAGGTATTATAAATAGTCCAAAATGTTTTTGTAGTAGGTAAAAGAATATAAAAAATATAGGCACTTATATATGTACAGTCGCCTGCACTAATAAGTATACATTTTATAATTTTTAAAATAATGTCATAGTGTTAAATTTCTCAAAAATGTACTCAGCATGCACGCAACAATTATGTATCCAACAACTTGTGGCGTAACTATGTATACATAGTCAATAAATAATGTAAACGAGGCTATTGGTCAGAAAAATGGTTACATTATAATCATCAATAATAAGTAACCACACGCGGCCTGCAATGATATGTATACATCAGTAGTTCCAAAATAATGTCGCAGTATTAAACATAGATTCATAGATATGCGCTTACTGCTTACTCTCAGATTGGGCATAATTATATGCATAAAATGTATACAAGTTAAATCAAAACTATATACACACATAACAATTGCAATAAGACGTGGTATAAACTAGATTCAAACAAGTTTTTTTCTACATCTTTTTCATAAATATGTATACACTTTCATATTTGAGCAAAATATCGTTTCTTGGCCTGTATTCAACAAATGGTCAAAAACATGTATACACCTTTGATGCTATTTAAATGTAAACACGATTTTTTCAATAAGTTGGTGGCACGAAGTTGATTTGTGTAAGTGTGGTGAGTAGGCATGTGCGTTTCTTTTGACCTACCCTTTTAATTTAAAGATTATAATGCTGTTTGTTCAGAGTTGTTATTGCATTTGCATCGAACTTTAACGGATTAACTTCTGGAATACCAGCATTTTTCATAAAATTAGATTAACAACGTATGCCGGCTTGATATCGAGCCACTGGGAGTCCAAGGGTTAAACTGTAGAATATAATAAGTTAATAGGATGAGTGGCAACGTGCCGTTTCCTTGTCGTATAAACAGCCACGAAAAACACAAAATTGTTATACTTAAAGAACAGGGAAATTTGGTTAGCGATATCGCCCGGAAGTTAGGAATTGCAGTAAGTAATTTTGATATTTATTAACATGTAAATTTAAAATAATAGTTTTATCATTTGATGATATTTATTTATTATTATTGACGTATTTTAGTATTGTTAAACAAGACTATTTTTGTTCTGATTAGTGCAATAAAGAATTATAATAAGTAATAATAAATAAAACCGGCCAAGCGCGAGTCAGACTCGCGCACGAAGGATTCCGTACCATTATCTATAAAAACGACCAAAAAATAACGACTTATTCTTATTCTCATAATTAAACAGGCAAATACACGATGTAATAAACAAAATACCGATATCCCTAAGAACCTATAACTGTTGGGTAGACGTGTTCTGGAGTGGAGACCGCGAATCGGTAGACGTAGTGTAGGACGACCTACAGCGGGACGGAGCGATGATATACGCAAGGTGGCTAGCAGTAACTGGAAAAATAGAGTCAAAGACCGACCTCAGCGGCGTGCCTTGGGAGAGGCTTATGTCCAGCAGTGGATTAGTATAAGCCGATGATGATGATGATGATGATGAGTGTTTTGAATTTAAATTAACGTTGTTTTTATCGTGCCAAAATGGTGAAAAGGAACCCTCATGGTCTGACTACTGAATCTGACCATCCGTACGTTTATTAGTCTGTCAATCTGTTGGTCCATCCTTCCGTTCCGTCCATCCATCCATCCATCCATCCCCTTGTCCATCCCCATCTTCAGTCTGTCCGTTCGTCTGTCAGTCCGTCTGTCCGTCCGTTCGTCTGTCTCTATCTGGCACTGTGCGAGCTTCTGTTACTGTTGGCAGTACAGTTTTATGATTTTCTTCAGCACTTCAGAATGACAAAAACCGCCAAAGATAGTCTATCATGTATTTGCTTGTTTAATTATGAGAATAAAAATAAGCCGTTATTTTTTGGTCGTTTTTATAGATAATGGTACGGAATCCTTCGTGCGCGAGTCTGACTCGCGCTTGGCCGGTTTTATTTATTATTACTTATTATAATTCTTTATTGCACTAATCAGAACAAAAATAGTCTTGTTTAACAATACTAAAATACGTCAATAATAATAAATAAATATCATCAAATGATAAAACTATTATTTTAAATTTACATGTTAATAAATATCAAAATTACTTACTGCAATTCCTAACTTCCGGGCGATATCGCTAACCAAATTTCCCTGTTCTTTAAGTATAACAATTTTGTGTTTTTCGTGGCTGTTTATACGACAAGGAAACGGCACGTTGCCACTCATCCTATTAACTTATTATATTCTACAGTTTAACCCTTGGACTCCCAGTGGCTCGATATCAAGCCGGCATACGTTGTTAATCTAATTTTATGAAAAATGCTGGTATTCCAGAAGTTAATCCGTTAAAGTTCGATGCAAATGCAATAACAACTCTGAACAAACAGCATTATAATCTTTAAATTAAAAGGGTAGGTCAAAAGAAACGCACATGCCTACTCACCACACTTACACAAATCAACTTCGTGCCACCAACTTATTGAAAAAATCGTGTTTACATTTAAATAGCATCAAAGGTGTATACATGTTTTTGACCATTTGTTGAATACAGGCCAAGAAACGATATTTTGCTCAAATATGAAAGTGTATACATATTTATGAAAAAGATGTAGAAAAAAACTTGTTTGAATCTAGTTTATACCACGTCTTATTGCAATTGTTATGTGTGTATATAGTTTTGATTTAACTTGTATACATTTTATGCATATAATTATGCCCAATCTGAGAGTAAGCAGTAAGCGCATATCTATGAATCTATGTTTAATACTGCGACATTATTTTGGAACTACTGATGTATACATATCATTGCAGGCCGCGTGTGGTTACTTATTATTGATGATTATAATGTAACCATTTTTCTGACCAATAGCCTCGTTTACATTATTTATTGACTATGTATACATAGTTACGCCACAAGTTGTTGGATACATAATTGTTGCGTGCATGCTGAGTACATTTTTGAGAAATTTAACACTATGACATTATTTTAAAAATTATAAAATGTATACTTATTAGTGCAGGCGACTGTACATATAGCCTGTTAAAAAATTGCATGTGGAATGATGATAATGACACATTAATCACAGCTCATTCCTTTCAGTATTTTTTATGTGCAAAGCGGGAACATTTTATATTAATCTGTCATCTAGCGCCATCTATGATCGTTTTATTAAAGCTTGCTCTGAAAGTCCTATTATATTGTACCTATGTCTAATTCCAGATAAATCTCAACCTAGGGCAGTCGGATCTTGTTAATCTGTGCAAATCGAATAACATTCACGTCGTAGCGTACTCTCCCTTCGGAACAATGGTTCCTAGCCGAGCGACGCCAGGCAGTCCCGAGCCGAAGTTGAACAACCCGACTATGGTGGCGATAGCCAAGAAACATGGCAAGACAGTCTCGCAGATTGCTTTGAGACACTTGGTATGCTGATTGTTTGGTGCGAGAGCCCACTGCACAAATACCTACGTCATCGAGTACCCCAATAGGCTATCTTTAGAACGTTAACTGACACCTAAATATGTAAAAAAAATTAGGTCTGCCAGTTCCAATCCTGCCGGGTCATGAAAATAATTGAAATTTTTTGACGTATTTTTTTTTGTCAAAATCTACCCGAATGAAAGTTCTGGCATCAGCTAACCATTGATTAGTTATGTAAAAAAAATTGGCCTGCTATTGCGCATCCTGCCGGAAGTACCTGGCAGACCCCTAAGCATGTGCCCTTCACACCCTTTACCTACCTCAGCGAATACCCCGATGAAACCTACGCCTAATAATAGCCAAGGTGACCCTGATAATAGATTAAAGGTCTGCCAGGTCTAAACTTGGCAAAACTTAGTATTCAAGGCATTTGAAGTTGGTGGAGGTGGATTATTTCCATGACCCGGCAGGATCGGAACTGGCAGACCTGTTTTTTTTACATGTTTAAGTGTCGGTTAACGATTTAAAGATAGCTTATTGGGGTACTCGATGACGTAGGTTTTTTTGCAGTGGGCTCTCGCACCAGTTGCACTTAGTTATTGTAGAAAGTTAAGATTTTGTGGAGTTTTTCCTTATTATCAATTTTTTTTATGTAATCGGATGACGTACCGAGCTAGACGTTCGCCTGGTGTTAAGCGTCACAGCCGCCCATTACAGATTGCAGTGTCACTTGGAAATCTAAATTAAACTTTCGCGTGACACTGTGCACGTCATCCTGAGACATCACACAGCCTAAAAAAGATTTCTAGACTGTGAGATCAGTTCTTAAGTCTTATTTGCCCAGTAATTTCACTAGCAATTAATGTCGCATGTCGGGTCATGTTAGGTACTAAACACCAGCCAGACATGCTCTTGACAAAATGTGTTTTTTTTTTGTTGAGCATTTGTGAAGTTATTTGAGTTATTTTTGAGGTTTTTCCATGGACAGATTTTTATAGTAAATTTTACCATTCAATATGAATTGAAATGAAATTTATTTCTGAAATAAATATGTGCCTACCTACTCAGACTTCGTAGGTAAGGTACTAACTATACTTAAGAATTTAGGAAAAGATATTAAGAATATACATAATTATAGAAATTAGCATTCAAATTTGACGTTATTAAAACTTAAACAGTTCTATTATATTTACAGAAATATTAACAATAGGTATCTTCAAAAATGTGCAAGCAAGATAGAGGCTCTAGGATGTCCGATTAATATATAGTCATTTGTTTTTTTTTTCTAATCTGTGGAATAATATTATTACTATTTTCTAACTTCCAGTACGAACGCGGTATCATCAGTATACCAAAAACAAATACCAAATCACGAGTCCTGGAAAACGCGTCGATCTTCGACTTCTCGCTTGACGCGGCCGATGTCGAAGCGATATCGGCGTTCGACATCGGATACCGGACCGTCAAGTCTTTGTACTGGCAACATTACACTAACTTCCCGTTTGATAAGAACGAGGAAGTGGAGGAGGAGATCCCAGCCCCGCTACTCAAGTGGAAGGATGGAGCTAATGGCGATGTGGAGTAAACATTCAATTTAATAAGGTCAGGGAAAAACTATTTTCGTATTTTGTACGTACGTAGATAGATAAATAAAGAAACTCTTTGTACACACCAAATAATACAATTTTACAAGTAATACAAGAATTTAGAAAACGTGTAACAATGGGCGACCTTATTGCTAAAAGCTACCTCTTAAAGCAACCGGATGAATTTGAAATCTCTTTTGGTTATACAGCAAACTGTACAAATACCTGATTGGTTTGGATATCATTAGAAGGCGATTTAAAGCAAATCAATATACCATCAACTATTAAAAAAACATTTCTTTTTTTGTCTGTGAAAATAACTCAATTGTGTTTTTTTATTATTGGAAAAAGTTATTGTAGGCATGAACGTATTAAGATGATACGTTCATGGTTATTTGTATAATTGGGACCAGCGTAATACATATTGTAACATGTTAGTAAACATAGCGTAACGTTAGTTCAAGCGTTTCCATTGCGGATTTTTTTTATATTATATTCTAATGAGCTCTCTAACAAAACGTAAAAAACTGTTCCCTGACCAAATTATTTATTGTTGTTTTTTTTTCTTGTAATGTTATATTTAGGCATTTATAAGATTGTATAAATGCGCCATCTAGTATCAGCATGTTGATTTATAACAACGCCATCTCTAATATCTAATTGAAACTAATGTTCAGTTGTTTTATTAGGTATATCTATGGAGTAGACCTTCTATTCTCTTGGGTGAAGTTGGACATTTATAGTGTAATTTGTATAATATGAATAAATAAATATATTACAAGGATCGCTAATTGGTTTTTTGTTGTTTGAAAAGTTGTTTTGAGAAGAGGGTCGGTGGACCACGGGAAAAAATAATTACCCGTGGTACACCCAGAAATATTGCGGTGGACCACGGGCAATACCTACCCGGAGAATACTACGCTCACTGGAAGAGTATTATAGTGAACAGCCGGTACTACAGTTCCGATAGGATCACCCAAAATGGCCTAACGTACCGCGAGAAAATTTGTCGTTGCTGTTAGAGTGAGACACACATAGGGCCTACCATAGTATTGTCACGGTCTCTCACGAGATAAAGCCTCGAGAAAATTTTGTCGTGGTGCGTATGCTAGTCGAGCAAGACGTGTCTAGGGCGACGACGATAGTGAGAAGTCTTAGTCGACATAACAGCCCATGGGCTGCTGTAGATAGATTGTGTCATAGTCTAACAAACTAAAGGGAGATATGAGAAGGGGGCCAGTGTCGCAGCAATTTGCTCAAAAACAGAACACATTTAATGGTTAAAAATACCATGAGGCTGAACGGCAGTTGTGATATTGTATATAAGCAGTTTACAATGCGCGGTTTTTGCTAATAACTATTCGAACGTCGAGTTGTAATAATGCAATCGATAATGAATATATTGAAGCTAACAGAACATTCAGTCGCGCCGCTGCTCGCGTCGTGAGCTTCTAACTATTCTAATGCGACACTGGTTTCGCACTGAGCTCACGCGAGTGATCTCTCTAGATCTCTATGGTTGCAACCTTACTCATAAGTACTTACTTACAGTGAAAGAAACCGGATTGTGTATCAGGTAGAGGTCCACATAGGTTAAGTTCAGGCGACCTAGAGCCTTTTCTAAGGATCCCACCACATTCCGGGGCTCATTTAAGTTTAACTGGAACAAACGATTATTTTTAATTATTATATTATTTACGTTTGACCACCAACTCGCCTGAGATGGCAAGCGACGGTGTTTTTTTTTATAACATGGAAGGACAAACAAGCCTACGGCCCGCCTGATGGGAAGCAGTTACCGTCGCCTATGGACACCTGTTATACCAGGGGCGCTACCGATGCGCTGCCTACCCTTTAAGACTCTTTTTACCCGCCTTTTGAAGTGCCCCATATTGTAACTCGGCGGAAAAACCTCAGCTGGAAGCTCATTCCACATCTTGCAGGGTGTGGCCAAAGATAGAGCACGTAAATCTAGAAGGTAGGTGTCGTAAGGTCTATTCACTCTGGATTTTAAGATACCCAGTTTACAAGTTTCAGGAAACACAGAAGATGGCAACGAACATCCCTTAGCAGCACGCACTATATGAAAGCGGAACGAAATTGGTGTAATACGAATTGGTGGGATGTCAATTGTGAAATAATGATATTTAGCTGAACTTCGAGTTGTCCTGCACTTGGTTTTACTTGTCTGTTGAAATTCTAACTTACTACTTACGTACTACCCAATTACCTAACCTTTCCACGGCCAAGCGGTTACACCAACCTTAACGAAATTTGCTATGGGTTATGCATATAGTTTTAAAACATAGGATCTATGCAGGCGGAAAGCAGCCGCTCAAAGTGGCGCTCTCTGGGGGAGGCCTATGTTTAGCAGTGGATGTCTTCAGGCTCTTGATGATGATAGTTTTAAATCTGGAGAAAAGTACTTTTTTCGCAAAAAAAACTACAATGTACCTTGTAAGAGTAGTTCACGTATCTGAACCCGTGGGTAGCAGCTAGTTTGATGCAACAATAAGCTGTTTCAAAAAAAGGGTCTTATACTGGGTGGCGCAAAAGTAAAGACCCTATTTGGTTCAGCTATAACATTTTTTCTAAATTAGAAAACTAGATTTAGGTTTTTTTAAATGTATATTTGTGCCATTAAATTTCGTACCATTAGGATTTAAAGATGATGTCTTTTAAATGGTGACCTCCAGAGTTGATACACATTTGAGCCCTATTTATGACATTTTGCAAGATGATTTTCCTTCAAAATTGGTTATGAGTGACGAAGCGCATTTCCATCTCTCAGGGCATGTCAATAAGCAGAATACTCGGTTCTGGGCACTGATAATCCGCGCATTATTCAAGAAACACCTCTACACCCACTAAAAGTTACTGTATGGTGTGGCATCTGTGTTGACAGAGTGATCGGACCCTATTTTTTCGAAGACGCTGGAGGCAATGCGATAACTGTCACTGGAGAACGCTACAGAACCATGTTACGTGAGTTTTTGATACCCAGTTTGGACGAATTGGGGCTGGAGCACATCTGGTTTCAACAAGACGGCGCTACGGCACACACAGCGCGCGACACTATGGACTTAGTGAGGGACGCTTTTCCAAGCCGAGTTATCTCTCGTTTTGGCGATTTGCCTTGGCCTGCAAGATCACCCGATCTGACCAGTCCAGACTTCTTTCTTTGGGGTTTTTTGAAATCTCGGGTGTATGTGAACAAGCCACAGACTCTCGCAGCTCTAAAAGAAAACATTCGTCAAGAAATAACGAACATATCGCAGGAAGTGTTACGGCAAGTTATGCAAAATGTCATAAATAGGGCTCAAATGTGTATCAACTCTGGAGGTCACCATTTAAAAGACATCATCTTTAAATCCTAATGGTACGAAATTTAATGGCACAAATATACATTTAAAAAAACCTAAATCTAGTTTTCTAATTTAGAAAAAATGTTATAGCTGAACCAAATAGGGTCTTTACTTTTGCGCCACCCAGTACAAACATTAGATAACTTGTGATCATAATAAAGGGTTTTGCTTTTCTAAAAAGGTTGCGGACTCTAAAACAATGGCTAACCTTGGTAACGACGAATACATGTTCCCTCGGCACTGAAGACTTCAAAACTGCGTGTCCGACTTGATCGTCGTTCTTGTAGGCCGTCGCTGTGTCTATCAACCTAAAAAACAATTAAATAATAGTAAAAAACATTCAATTGATACCCTATTGGGGAACAATAAATCCGCCATCTTGGGCCGTCCGCCATATTGGATTTAGAATGACGTCAATTAGCTAACCGTGCATTGTCATCCAAACCACAGAATTGATATATAATACTACTCCAAACTAAACGTGTAGGTATGCAAAGTTGAGCGTCCAAAGTGGGTGAGTTGAGCGTTTTATGGGGGAGAGGTAGACCCTGTTCAGCAGTGAACGTCTTCCGGCTGGTGATATTATATTGTGTGTAAGTTCTTGCATAAGATAGATATAGACTGGAAAATTTATATTGCACAAGAATAAAACAGGCGGCGATGGTGGCCGAGCGGTAGCATGTACTCGTAGATGCACTTCGCAATCTTACGGCACCGGCCCCCTAATTACCTATTTTGCGACAGGCGTAAATCTCGCGGTGATTGCTGTCACACATCATTAGTGGTGTCGAGCATGTATGCTACGCTACACCACTAATGATGTATGACAGCAATCACCACGAGATTTACGCCTGTCACAAATTAGGTAATTAGGGGGCGGGTTCGATCTTCGGCCCTGCACTAATGACTTATCTAGTAAGTTATGTGCAGTTTTCGATGCCATCGCTCTGTGCCTCGGAGAGCACTTGAAGCCGTCGGTCCCGATTGTCATAAAAGAACATCTATGGCAATCGTTACGGGTAGTCAGACGCCTGATAGAATCTGACGCCTGATCTAACCATCCCTGTTACTGGTCCCTTATGGGTTGCGAGGTCAGATGGCAGCCGCTCGTATAATTCTGGTAGCTCGCCGCTACAGGTTAGATTGGGAGCCGACCCCAATAACCAGTGCGAAAAAGCAAGGAGGATGACGATGATCAGGAATAAAACAAGTAACATAGGTGAACTTAATGCTAAATAGCATAGATATATTAGAAGTATAAGTATAAGTATGAGTATTTCAGTATTTGAGTATGATGGTTTTCTGTAGGTAGTCTTTTTATTTTTTCTCTTTAAAAGACTCACCTATATCCAGCATCCAAAGCCCACGTCACAGAATCTTCTACCTCTCGATCCATGACTAGCTTTTGGCCATTCTAAAACAAGGAGGTTAAAAAATGTTGAACCTGGTCCATTGGGATTATAGTCAAAGATGTTGAACCTTGCCCTAGACCACGAATATGATGACAAAATTCTCTCGACACTTTTTCTCGTAAGAGACCGTGACAAGACTACGATAGGGCCACCGCTTTGCCAAGTTATTCTGCGGCCAAACAGTAGTGTGCAAGCACTACTGTGTTTGGTTTGAAAGACACTGTAGCTAGTGAACCTACAGACTTTATGATCTGATCTCACAGTCTAGTAAACTTATTACCTACCTACTAGACTGTGTGATGTCGCAGGATGACGTGCGCAGTGCAGTGTCACGCGAAACCTTATAATTTAAGTTCCGAGTGATACTTACCTTAACTTTAATCTTTTATGGGCAGCCGAGACGCTTAACATCAGGCGACCGACTGGCTCTTCACGTCTTTCATTTCCATTAAAAAAAATTAAGTTGGTACCTATACTAGGAACATTGTTAGTAAAAATTGCCATCGCGTTGCCTGATTATACTTTATCTGGTTTTGATAAACCTTTTAGGGTGGATTTGACCAAACTTAGAGTTATGCGCGAGTAACTATACCAGAATAAATCTATTCCACGATCTTAAACTAGAATAACTCATTAGTCGTTTTACCATGCAATACAAAGTATAGAATACTTATACGCGAATAGCGGAGTGAACGATGAACGAAACTATTACCCAGGTAACAATTATTGTTCTACAACGCCAAGGTATTAAAGTTTATGTCATAGCAACTCAATTTTGTCGTATTATAGTGCAGGAAAGTAAATGTTGGAATTATATGACGCGCTGCCGCCATTAAAATATTCTCGGAATAGTTTATTATTCCACCAAAAACGGTAGTATAAGTTGTTATTCTCGAATAGGCTTGAGCGTAGATGGTAAAATGTGAAATTGGTTTACTCTCGGATAACTGGCGATTTATTCTAAGTATAACCCTTACTCTCGTTTGGTCGAATCCACCCTTACTCATATTAATAAAACCAAGAGTCATTTGTTTATTGTTATAACTTATCAATGCTATTAACCTAATACCTAATCAACTAACTGATAATAGGCGTTTCAAGGAAGTGTTTTTTCCTTTAACATTAGAAGCTGGGATTCCACAATCATGTCACACACGTCATCGTCATGACCCTGTCGTGTCTGACATTTAGATAATAGACTAGGTGGTAGGACTTTTCTGCAAAGTTGGTCTAGGTACCGTTTTGCCAAGCAGTAGTGTGCAAGCACTACTGTGTTCCGCTTCGAAGGGCAGTGATACTGCAATGCGCACGTCATCTTGAGACATCACAGTCATAGTCTAGTGACGTAGCATCCAGACCGGTTTGGGCGGAGCGTAAAACTTTAAACGCGTTTACTATTGAAATATGAATAAATAAACCATAAAAAATGGACGGTAAAAATATCAATTTTTTTTTTTTTTTCAACTAATAAAATTTATAACAAATAACATATAAATAACATATAACATATAACATAAACAAATAAAATATATAAATAACAACAACTTAAAATATATAAAATTACTTAACTAGGCCTAAAAACTAAACAATAAAATACAAAATACAATTACAAAAACTAAATTAAATCTAAACTAAGTATTTATCTAAAACTAAAACTAGTAGTCTAGTAATAATATTACTAGACTGTGAGATCAGATCATAAAATCACATTTTGCAGTAATTTCACTAGCTATAATGCTTTTCATACAGCAACACAGTATCTAGTGCTTGCACACTATAATGCTTGGCGGCAGAATAACTGGCAAAAGAAAGAATCTTCTCCCAAGGGAAAATTTGAATCACGAGTGGGATAGACCCCACTCGAATCGAAATTAAATGTAATAAAAAAAGGAGGCAAGTTACACTTACCTCGTTAAACCCTAAAAATGTTCCCAGCCCCATAGCTGGGATGGTGTTACCATCGTTCAGTGGTAAACGCGGTGCTTTTCCACCATCCGAGTCATCGCATAGCTGAAAAAAGAACATCATTGTTACTTTAGCAAAATTGAATTTTACGACATCTAGCGACGATTTGCTGAACGAAGGTTTGCGAAACTTGTGTTACTGTTTATTACTTTTCTGTGAAAAGAAAGAAAACTTTCGGACTAACTTTAAAAATAGATGGCGTTCAAAAACCAAATAATTTTGCTAGGTATCTACTTCTAGCTTCACACATCAGCCGGAAGACGTCCACTGCTGAACACGGGCCTCAACATAAAACCACCACTTTGGACGCTTATCATAGGGGCAATTTGCCATAATCTCTACCCTTAGCAGGCGGCTTGGTGATCGCAGAAGATTTTAATGTAGTACCGAAGAGATTGCTACTGCCATTCCCTGAATGTACCGCTAAAGTTGGGTTTTTCATCCGTACTTAAGGTAACCAATGGTTAAAAACTCGAACAAATTTAACCAATAGTCAAAATTAGTTAGAGATTTTAACCATTGGTTACCTTAACCACGGATCAAAAAACGAACCCTTAGCCGGCTCTTACGGCAGCCACAGGAAGATATGAGCGTAGTCTTCTATTCGCACACTGCGGGACAACACTGCGGGACTAATGCTTTAAAAAAAATGCAATGCTGATGCTCTTCTATTCGTTAGTACCTAAACGTGGGTCAATTTGCCAAATGGTAAAACAGACCCTATTACTGAGGCTCCGCTGTTTGTCTGTCCATCCGTCTGTCACCAGGATGTATCTCATGAACCGTAATAGTTAGACAGTTGAAATTTTCACAGATGATCTATTTCTGTTGCCGCTATGACAACAAATACTAGAAAACAGAATAAAATAAATATTTAAAGAAGCTCCCATACAACAAACGTGATTTTTTGCTCGTTTTTATAGATAATGGTACGGAACTATTCGTGCGCGAGTCCGGCTCGCTCTTGGCCGGTTATATTTTTAATGTAGGTACCTACTTATATTATAAAAAAGGGGTGTTACCGTGTACCGAGCTTCCTACTACGCGAACGAAATCAGCCATTTTGAAGGAAACCCCACAAACAAACACTAATTTATTCTAGCTGACTTCTTCTTCGCACGGGTAATGAAACGGTGAAAAAGGCAGGTGCGCCCGCACCTGCCTCCTTTACCTTCACCTATTCATCCTTTTCCCTTATCTTTTCCCCCCTCCCTTCTCTCTTTCCCATAGTACAGGATAGGAGTGTCTTTAGACCTAATACTGAAGGTTGAATGTCTGTAATTTCTGAACCACAAAACCGACGTTCTTGAAATGTTTACGGGATAATATTTAAAACACCCCCTTTTCAACAAAAAAAGAATAAATGAAATCGGACCACGCGTTGATAAATTAAAAATAAGTACACATTTTAAACATCCCCTCTCCCGCAGGAACCGTGCTGAATTTTGGGATAAAATGTATCCTATAGCCTACCTTGGAGTATGAACTCAAATCATGCCAAATTTCATTTGAATCCATTTAGTAGTTTCGGCGTAATGCTCAGCCACGATCAGACAGACAGACAGACAGACAAAAATGAAAAAAACTATAGTTTCGGCTTTGGCATAATATCGATTATAGAGAGCCCTCTAACAAACATTTTCAAAATATCTTTAATGTACAGAATTGACCCTGTTACAGTTTTATTATAAGTATATAGATAGGGATATATTCACGTATACTGTTATTATTTATTCTATGGTAAGGATGGATTTTAACTAAGTTAGTACTTACAGCGTTAACTAATAAAGCAGAGAACAAAAATCCAAACAACATTATTTCAAGCGAGATAACCTTAGACTGAACATAAATATCTCTTAGTATTTTATTAATACAATTCCTAGTTATAAAACATTCTAAACCGGCATCGGCAGCTTGTTTCAATCAAAAATGAGTCTTAGGGAATTATAGAAATAAGATTTATTTCAATAATGGCCTTCCTGTCCTTATGACAGTACTTACTACCTATAACATGACAGATCAGTCTTCGTCACCGCACACCATTACAGAAAACGGCAAAGCGCGAGTTCGGCTTGCGCACTGAGGGTTCCGTAGGCATACCTATCATCATCATCATCATCATCATCATCAGCCTGAAGACATCCACTGCTGAACATAGGCCTCCCCAAGAAACTCCACTTTGAGCGGTTTCTTGCCTCCTTCATCCATCGGCTCTCCGCGCTTCTGACCAGGTCGTCGGTCCACCTAGTGGGGGACCGGCCTATGCTGCGTCCTCTAGTTCGTGGTCGCCACTTCTAGACTCGAGAACCTTTCTTCCCCATCGGTTGTCAGTTCTACGAGCGATATGGCCTGCTCATTGCCACTTCAACTTGGTAATTCTCAAAGCTATATCGGTGACTTTAGTTCTGTAGTTTTTTTTTTTAATTTTTTTTTTAACGGGCAAATTGCCTTTATTATTCAAGCTAACTACTACAATAATAAAAACTAAACTAAACTAAACTAAAATAGCTACACTACCTACTACAAAGAACACTTATGGACTGTATAATAGCCGCGATGGCGTATAGACAGTCCAAGCGCTCCAGCCCACTACCGGTAGGTAGCGTACCCAACATGCTGGCCGCATTGCCACGTTGAATTGCAATGCTGATGCGTTGGGCCAAATATGTGCCAGCATTTTGGTCACGCGTCGCATCGACCAGGCGCTCTGATAGACTTTGGAAAACGCGATGAGCTCCCGGTCCCCACGGAGCCAGGGTCTCAACACCAAACGGCTCAAATATGTAACCGCTACCGAGATTACTATATTTGCGCCGTTTTAGCTGCTCAGCAAACTGTAGACATACCTATAACAGGTGGGCCAAAAGAAGTCATCCGAAGTAGTTTGGCTCTTTTTTTTCTAAATGAAAGAAGAATGAAGATGACATCGGCTAAATGAAAAACTTCGATTCTGTTTTTTTAATTACGTTTATTTGAACTTACAGAATTTTATTGGTCAAGTCGAGAAGATGATATCGGCCAAATGGGCGCCGTCACAACTGATTGCTATACGGGCTCGTTTTATGGCATTTTTCATCACTTCGGCGACCCTGAACCGATTTGAAAAATTCTTTCACTGTTTTAAGCTACACTATCCCCGTGTGACATAGACTATATTTTTTTTTAATTAGGGATCTTTACTAAAACTCCAATAATGTAACCCAATATGTAAAAAAACTTACCTAAAATATTCTTTAAATCGCGTGCGCTGCGAAAACTATTATACCCGTGCGAAGCCGGGCGAGCCGCTAGTATATGTGTGAGCGACACGGAGGTCGGAGTTTAGCCTCTTTTTATTTTAGTTTCTTTTTAATTGTCTAGAAGGGATAGACAGACTTTAAGTTGACACGACAAGGAAAAATATGTCGTTATAATTTTTATGTAAAATTTTTAATTTTTTATTATATATTTGATTTTCGCCGCAGTACAAGCTTTCCTTTTATATCGCACTTTATTTTATCTTTTCTACATCGGAAACACCTACACTCACCATCACCTACAATATGTATAATATAATTGGTAAAAAAAAAGAGCACAATTTTTTTATTACCAATTTCGCAAGGAAATAAATAGTTTAATTGTTGAAATGATCAAAATTACAAAAAGAAAATGTATAACCCTATACAAGGAACGTTTGTGAGGATTTTTTTAAAGCAGGGATTGATTATCTTGCATATCTTGTTTACCTATCTACTCCATCTAAAGTAGTCTGGTTACACATTCAAGCTCGAAGCTGACTCAAGGCGAACCACTCTATGGTTCAATACATTCTATGACGGAGCTTTGCGTAGGTACGTACCATAATAAAAAAGTAATTATAATTAATATACTATATATATATATATATTCTAAACGTCTCCCACTACGGCCGGTCCCCGCGGGAGATCTAGACCATCACCCTCTAACAAGAAGAAATAATATGGCAGTTCAGAATAAAAGGCTATATTATTATTATTATTCACTCATTTATTTACAATTCTTAAGTCTATGGTTTTTATAATATTTGTATAAAAAAGAATTTACAAAAATATTATAAAAAACCTAAACCTAGAGTGCCGCCGGCAGCGGGGCAGAACCCAAGCTACCGGTGGTTAGGGCTGCAGAGTGAGGAACCTCCTGACAATACGTGCCGTGTCAAGGAGTACTGCCTTCTGAATCTGACCCTTGATCCATCCGTCTAGCGAGAGCCTCTTTATTATTATTATTATATATATATATATATATTCTTCTTTGTTTCTACTATAACGTAATTAAGTAAACTGCACCAATACCTAAATAATAAGGCTAGTTTTTTAAACAACTTCTCGGGGGAGGGCAATGTACGCTGAAACACAGATGATAAGGTGGAACGTTACACTAGCGCGGCAAATTCAAATTTATTGCGTTCTTTTACCAATAACAGCTTAATTACTCAACGTGATTACATGAAAACTAATTTTGAGCAAATAAGTATAATGTATCAATAAATTACAATTAAAATTATCACCTACTTATCATTGGTTTAGCGACAAATGACAATAGACTGAAGAACTAAGAAGAAAATTGTTTATTACCATTTGTCGCTAAACCAATGATATCTAGGTGATACTTTTAATCGTAATTTGTTGATACATTCTACTTATTTCCGCAAAATTAGTTTTCATGTAATCACGTTGAGTAATTACACTATTATTGGCAAAAGAACACAAGAAAATTTGAATTTCCCGCGCTAGTGTAACGTTCCACCATAAGTCTAGTTCGGGGAGTTTTGACGGGAACTCGAAAAAGTTCACGTCGTTTCATTGTATTATTTTTCTAAACTTGTGCTTTTTCCAGTGTTAATGGTAAAAATTGGTGGTGTTTTACGCATTAAGCGCTGAATTACAAGCATGAGTGTGGGCAAGTGATATAATGTAGTGAAACGTAGTTTTTCGTGTTGCTTCCAAAATTCCATAGAAGCTTCTTGTAAAGTCGCCACCACTTTACTAGGGTATGACTTAGACTGGACTATGATTACATGACTTAAACTGGACTGTGACTAAGACTTGAAGACTTGACTTTACACGTGAAATATTCCATAACTCGATGAATAATTACAATACTTGACACTGGCTAAATACACTATGTGTGGAGCCAAAATATAAGAAAAAAAAAAGTCTACTTCGGCAGCAGCTACCCAACACAAATTGCAAGTGTATATCTTTTTGCCTTAGCTATAATATGTCTTAAATGTCTGTATCTTGTGGAATAAGAATTTTTTTTATTTATTTTACTAATGTAATTTAATAACTTCTGTCTGTAGACTGGTGGTTAAGCATAGGTCGGCTAATAACAGGGGGTTGATGGGTTCTATTCCCGCGACAGGACAAGCATATTTGTGCACAGGAAAAAAACGCAAATACGTTGTTCTGTGTGTGGGTGTTGTGGGAGCATGGTCCTCGTAGTTCCTGGGTCCCTAGATACAGGGAATCCTGGTTAGGGTCCAGGATCTATGTATGTGATCGTTCAGCGTTATTTAATTTTTAACACTTTGTGGATACTTTATACTTATAACTTAGATTTGACACATAAGTAAATAAATTAAAACATAAATAGCTTTAAAATGGCCTTATTCGTGACGACGGTAAACGGCCCGATGGTATGACGCTCATTCCCTGGAAGATGGGCCGGCCTTTAGTGTGGGACGCCACTTGTGTCGATACACTGGCACCGTCCCATCTTCCGGACACATCACACCAGGCCGGCGGCGCTGCTGCGGCTGCAGAATTCGCCAAGCGGCGCAAGTATTCTAGCCTTGACAGAGGTTTTATATTTGTGCCGTTTGGCGTAGAGACGATGGGGCCATGGGGACCGGGTGCCATAGAAATCTTTAATGATTTAGCGGGGCGTTTATTTGAATCGGCACGTGACCATAATGCTGGCGTCTACTTTGGTCAAAGGATCAGCCTCGCTATACAGCGGGGTAACGCTGCCAGCATTATGGGAACGTTGCCAGATTCCACGGATTGCTTGAACTATCTATAGACCTTTGCCGGTCTATAGATAGTTCAAGATTCCTTTAGATTGTTATTTTTAGTTTTATATCTTAGTTTTAAAGTTTTTAGGTTTAGTTTAGTTTTTAGGTCTAGTTTAGTTTAGTATACTTCTTACTATATGTTACTTAAGTCTATACATATAATAAAAATACTATTACAGCTTTAAAATACAATCCCACAATAATTATTATAAAATGAGTTAATTACACAGCGACCTCGCCGGGCGAGGTCAATGTACCCGGTAGATATAGGGACCACAACATTTTAGGGTTCCGTAGAAATAACTACAAGGAACCCTAATAAGTTCGTCGTATTCGTCTGTGTGTCTGTCTGTCTGTCTGAATCCTTTACAGCCATAGAACATCAAAAGTTATACCATCTATATTACATTCATCATCATCATCATCCAAATTCAATCCAAGATTCGATGTCGTTGTGTCGTTGAATAGGTAGATATTGACGATTTTGAAGTAGTAAAATAATCTATATTTTATTATAATCTGTCTACACCTCTACATCACTATTATAAAGAGGAAAGATTTGTATTTTTGTATGTTTGTAATGAATAAACTCAAAAACTACTGTGCTGATTTTAAAAATACTTTCACCATTGTCTACAAGCTACACTACTACACGTGCGAAGCCGGGGCGGCATCCCTGGGCAAATGAGACTTTAAGATCTGATCACACAATCTACAAAATTTTTCTAAATCTAGACCGTGTGATGTCTCAGGATGACGTGCGCAGTGTCACGTGAAACTTTAATTTAGAGTTACGAGTGTTACTGCAATGTGTTATGGGCAACCGTGACGCTTAACATCAGGTGAACGACTAATAGCTCATCACATCATTCAATGACTTAGATAAATACAACAACTAATCTCAAAAACTTAATTTATTCCTTACTAAAATTACAGTAATAACCTAAAAATAGCACAATATAAAACCGTTATTCAATATCGAATTTGGCTCCATTTTTCCACTTCCTCAAAGAAAGGGGCACGTCCATCTTCCCCTCAACCTTGTCGAAGGGGTAGTTGGTGTACTCCTGGTAGAAGATTGGCCTGAGAGTCCTGAAGCCATTATCAAACTTGGCGATTTCATCTACGTCAGCCTTTTCTAGGTGGAAATCAAAGATGGATGCGTTTTCGAGGGTTCTTTCCTTGGTGACTGTCTTTGGGATGATGACCAAACCGCGTTGGTACTGTGGAGAGATAAAAAATGTGAGGTATGGTGATGGGGGTGTATGGCAGGACTTTTCTGCAAAGTACGTCTAGATAGGTACCACCGGTTTGTCAGTTATTCTGCCGGCTAACAGTAGTGTGCAAGCACTACTGTGTTCCGGTTTGAAGGGTATTGTAGCTAGTGAAATTACTGGGCAAATGAGACTACGATCTGATCACACAGTCTAGTAATCTTCTTTCTATACTGTGTGAAGTCTCAGGATGACGTGCGCAGTGCAGTGTCACGCGAAACTTTAGAGTTCTAAATGATACTGCAATCTGTTATGGGCAACCGTGACGCTTAATATCAGGCGAAAGACTAGCTCGTCTCGTCATTCGTTTACATAAAAAAAAGCATCGCCAAACTGGCGAAAATCAAATGCCTTCAGTCAATATTGGTCATTAAATCCAACTTACTAGTATAATAAAGGTCAGTGCCTCCCCAATTAGGAGGAGCGGGGTTTGCCATAATCAGCTCGATTGGTAAGTGTCTTGGTGATTGGTGATCATAATATAGTAGGTTGATAATGCAGACCGAGGAGAATGGTGCTGCCCATCAACAGCCTGAAGACGTCCACTGCTGAACATAGGCCTCCCCCGTAGAGAGAACCACTTTGAGCAGCTCCTCGCCTCCTCTATCCAACGGCTCCCTGCAGTCATGACCGGAACGTCGGTCCACCTTAGTGGAAGGCCTACACTGCGTCTTCCGGTTCGTGGTCGCCTCTCGACAACCTTTCTTCCCCATCGGTTGTCAGTTCTATGAGCGATATGGAGCGATATGCTCGTTGCTATTTAAACTCGCTAATTTTTGGAGCTATATCGGTCATCAGTTCTCATTTCGGATCGTATCTCACACGGAAACCCCGAGTATAGCTCTCTCCATAGCTCGTTGCGCAACTTTGCGCTTACTAATGAGGCCAACAGTAAGGGTCTTAGCCCATTCCTTGCCCTCCCTGGATATTTCCTTAGCTGGCTCTTACAAAAAAAAAACCAAAAAAAAAAACAAAAAAAAAACACCTAAAACACTCACTCACTGCTATCAAAATTGACTTACCAAATACCTAAAGGTGACCTGTGTGACTGTCTTGTTGTACTTTTTAGCGATAGCCACCATGGTAGGGTTGTTGAGCTTAGGCTCGGGACTGTTCGGTGCCGCTCGGCTCGGGATCATCGTTCCGAGGGGAGAGTATGCTACTACGAGCACACCGTTCGCTTTGCAGTAGTCTACTAGCTCTGTTTGTCCGAGGTTCAAGTTGATCTGAGGAAAAAAGTGTTGTGAGAAATGTAAAATAGAAGCGACGCGGTAAGCAGCTACGTTTTCGTTTAGCACTTAGAATTAGTTGAAATGGCAATGGGTAGGCTACATCGCTCGTAGAACTCACAACCGATGTGAAGAAAGGTTCTCGAGTGGCGACAATGAAAAATCCCCATACAAAAAAAACAAAGCGATCCAATATAGGCTCTGTTTTGAATCACGCCAAGAGCTCACGGTACGCCCCCTGGGCCCTAATTCTGTATGACCACTTTACGATTCCCCACTTAGAAACCACGCGAATTCCTTGTCTTACAAAAGAACTCGGCAAAAATCTATTATCATTGAAATGAACATGAAATCGCGCGAAATGAATTTGAAATTATGAATTTGATATTATTAATACGTATTTATGTATGGTTATTTTTACCTCAATCTGATTGACAGCCGGCTTGACCTTGCAGTTAGCCAGTAGTCTCTTCATTTGCTCGAGGTTCAAGTTGGAGACGCCGATGCCCTTGGTCAGACCCTTCGCGAGGACCGCCTCGAAGCCGCGCCACGTGTCGATGTAGTCGATCTTCTCGTCTACGCCTTCTTGCTGGAATTTACTCATTTATTTTAAGACTCGGCTTTGTTACTATACCAATGATTTTAATTGTTTCACGATATGTCAATAGTGGGATATAGCACTCATAGCGAAGCACGACTAGCCATTTTTAACTGATCGGTAAAGCTGCGGTCGCTACTTTGATGGGCGACCGCTACAGCAAAAAGTGGTATTTACAACTGAGCGCTACCGTGCTTCGGAGGGCACGTAAAAATTCTGACACCAGGGCTGACCACTTGCCTACACGAGAAGAAGAAGAAGTAGTGGGATACCAGCTTTAGAAGAATAAATATATACCTGTAAAAAAATATTTTTTTTACTATTGCTAGAGTACCCAATTAAAATTAAGCATTCTAATTATATTGCAATCTAGCCATCTATTTAGCTAAAAAGTAATTTTAATTTAACCTAAACATCTAATATAATAATTGTCTAAGAATGTGTCCACGTTTCTTATTGTCTCAATTAAGGTGAAGACACATTGTTCTTGTGTTCTTTTCACGTAGCACTTACACTGCACCACATTGAAAAATTTGACACTGATAACAGTTCATCCAAGGCTGATGAATTTCTGTGGAGACTTTAATTGCATCCTTTAACATCATTGATATATTGGAAAACCTTCTGGGAATCGTAACTAATATTGTTTTTTTGAAACGGGCTAATGCTGTTGGTCTCTACCGACCTTTACAGCGTCACCGGGCGGGAGGGCAGGCGCTTAAGGCGCCCAACCGTCAAAAAAGGGAGGCAACTAGCACAAGGGCGTACGAGTACCCCTGGGGTGCGAGCCTCCGCTTGGGCCGTTGCCGGGATAAGAGGATTGAGAAGGCTACGTCCACTGGAAGAGTGGACCCTATGGAAAGATTTGGAAAGTCGCGATCGTTCTAGCTAACCTACGGGGGGTACGTCGACCTCGCCGGCGGGGTCGGTGTCTGATTGTGTTACGCTGGTATCCTATACCGGTGCCGAAAGCGGTATCTGAGCCAGAAGGGCTAGACTGATCCGGTGATCCTAGCGCAGCCGACACAACGGCTGCTATAGGATCATCCGGATCGCTCAACACGTGCCTTGGGCGGCGCCGAGCGACGGGGCGAATGTACCTACTAACTAATACGGCCTCGTATTGGAATGATAAACTGATACATTTTGAGTGTTATCCCCATTTCACACGTCTGAGCTGTAACCACCACTAATTGGTCTAGGCGTGGCAACATTATTTAGTGTTATGACGTTTTTGTTAGCAGTCAAGGTGTCAAGTCGTGAATTGAATTAAGTTTCGGGAGGTAATTATTATAATGTAGTAGCCGCTACCGGCAGTACTTACCTAACTGTGGAAATCTACTTGGATGATAAATATCATGTTTTATTATATTATATCATTTTTGGGACAAAATTTAAAGTGTGCTAATGCCGTGTTAATGAGACTTTTTATTTAAAAAAACGCTAGTTCCGCCTCTTTTCTAGATGGCGCTGTAAGTACATTAGTTTAAACCTTTCATACTACAGAGTAGTCTAAACATAAGAAAATGCTTAGACTACCTACAAAGAAATGTCAAATTCAGTTGAGTGAACCACGAGTACATTGTCTGTAGTATCTCCTAAGTAGTCTGTGGTGCATTCTCCTTAAGTAAATCAAAGTACAGCAGAACTGCGAGACAGATAAACGTTAATATTATGATCCAAAATAAAGCGGAGCTATCGCGCAACGAAAATAAAACAAACGAAACAGTTTAGAGTTGTCAGTCAGTATCGTGACACATTTCCTATAACTTGTGGTCTATGCTTGAAACAGTGACAGTGACAGATTTTGGTAAAACCACAACTGGCGCCATCTATTGGGTCATACATAAAACGCCATTTCTTTTTTTTTAAATAAAACTCCTCATTAAAGTAAATAAATAAGTAAAGTATATTGTATTAATTAAAAACTAAATCCGTTCATAAATTACGTGTAAAAAATATTTAACTAAGTTGAGAAACTTCTCTTTTTTTTATGTTGGTTGAAAATAACGTACCGAGACAGACATCGGCCAATGGAGCAGCGCCAAATCAACGTAGTCCAAGTTTAGCCTGCGTAAGGATCCTCTCAGGGACACCTCCACGTCACCTTCCCGGTGGAAGTGCTGCCAGACCTAGAAAAAGACGTCAATGTAAGCTATTACTATTATCTATTACTAGCTTTTACCCCGCGACTTCGCCCGCGTGGACTATCTATCCATCAGGAACCGTTTATATTTCCGGGACAAAATTACCGTAACTAACCTTTTTTGGGAGGCGTTTAAAAAGTCCTATAGGTACCTAACTAAAAAGGTTACTTTTAAATCCTTTTAATCTTAAGTGGCCTCGTGCAGTGATTTTTGTTGGTGGCATTATGAGAGGCAGGGATGAAATTGAAATATGTAATTTTTGAAATATCTGGTGGTAATTCACATCAATATTTTATGTAGGTATAGTTTGACACTAAAGCGAAGAAATGTTAAAATACACCCAAAGACTTTAGTGTCCCATGTAAATAGGGCGACTTCTGTGGATGTACACCACCCGTTTTTGTTCCTTTTCAACCCAACTACCTAATAATAATTATATATTATGAATAATGTACAAGACGTTTCCAACGATACCCCATTTGTCGAATTACGATTAGTAGTTTAGTAGTTATGAGGACATACATACTACCTGTACCTACCGTTCAAAATCATACATAAACCTACTTTTGCTTCACCGTAGTTTGGGAGTTGGTAAATTGTGCCGCATTTGGCGGAAAAAGCCAATAAAAAAATACGCTCAATGATCACACACATCCTGGACCCTAGCTAGGGATTCTCTGTATCTAAGGACCCAGGAACTACGAGGACACCCAGACTCAATATTTGCGCTTTTTTTCCTGTACCCAGTCGCAGGAATCGAACCTGCCGCCTTCGGGTTATGAGCCTACCTGCTCAACACAGAGGGTTTTTTTATGTGTAAACGAATGACGTAACGAGCTAGTCGTTCGCCTGGTGTTCAGTGTCACGGGCGCCCATAACAGATTGTAGTGTCACTCGAAAATCTAAATTAAAGTTTCGCGTGACACTGCGCACGTCATCCTAAGACATCACACAGCCTACTGTGAGATCAGTTCACAAGTCTTATTTGCCCAGTAATTTCACTAGCTCAAACCGGCAGCTGTATTATGTAAAAACTACAATAGCAGTAGCAAAGCAACAGCAGTAGCAAAGCGGCAGGAAACACTTAGCAATCGGTCGCAAGATGTCACTAGAAATCGTAAGTCTCCCGCCTGTTGCTCGCCTGTCGCTGAACTCACTTGGCCTTTGATACTAGTGCCACTAGCAACAGAACAGCAATAGATGGAAACAAACTAATGCACTTTTTAATTCATCGATTGTCCGACAGACGGTGATCTAGCGCTCGATCGCGTAATGCTCTGCCAAAGTGATGTTTGACAGCAATTATAATAATATCTTCTAGGCAAGCATGCACCATCATAGACTGCGTCATCATTTTCCATCAGGTGAGGCAATGGTCAAATGCTTTACCTATAAAGAATAAAACAAATGATTGCGAAATTTACGCCTGTTGCAAATGTATTGCGAGTTACGTAATTACCAGCGGAACCAAAGAATTTAAAGCCCGTTGATAGCTCGTGAACATAATTTCTCGTATAAGTAAACACGACTCACCTGCGCGGGCAGGGGGCGAGGTAACAAAGCGAGACAAAGTCATACGAAATTACAAAGAACAGAGCAGGATGGAACAAAAGACATCAGCGGGTTCCCGTGATTTATTAGAAATTCATAGTATTTATTAGAAATTAGTGATTGAAATACACCACTAATTTTCGTATGAGGGGAAGTTGTATCATTGATCAACTGGATCTTTAGTCAATGAGCGGAACACAGTAGTGCTTGTACACACAACAACACAACTCACTCTCATGTAGCTGTCGAACTCACCTTAGTAGTAATAAAGATGTCCTCTCTCTTGATAACTCCTTTCTTGATCTTCTCATTGACAATCTGTCCAACCTCAGGCTCTACTCTGTACACGTGCGCTGTATCAACATGCCTGTAACCGATGTCAATCGCGTACGATAGAGCTTCTACCATGCGTGGGAGATCGGTGGCGTCGAACTCAAACTGGAAGGTACAAATTCATTGATAAATCAAAGACGTCTATATATACTAGACAGGACATCTCTAACTGGCACTGTCGACCACAGTGAGTATGCTGGGCATCATACTTTCGCTCATACGAAGCTGAGCACTCAAAGCGACTGCACGTGGTTTGCAATAAACGAACGAACAAAAGCGTTTACCCACTAAGTTTCCCTGAGAGTACATTCGAAATGGGGAGATCCGCAGGAGCATACACTTTGCCTTGGAATAGAAAGAAGATAAGAAGAAACTAACTATGAAATAGAAGAATGGTGGATAGACACTTTAGGAAGTTGAAGAACTAGGATTTGAAGAATTACAATTTAGAAAAAGAACGTTGTATACGAGTGGATGAAATAGGAAGAAGCTAAATAAGAAATAGACGAACGGGGAATGGACACTTTAGGATGTGGATGAAATAGGATTTGAAGGATGACAACTAGGAAAAAATACGTTGTAAGAGTGACCAAATTAGAAAGAGGACCATTTTCGAAATGTACAAGTTAAGAAGTGATATAGGTCTTATATTAGCAAGTCGAAATGGCAATGGGCAGGCCACATCACTCGTAGAACCAACAACCGATGGGGAAGAAAGTTTCTTGAGTGGCGGGCGATCTCGAACCGAAAGCCGCAATGCCGGCTGTTACGGCACCCACGGGAAGAGAGATGCGCAGACTGCAGAATTGCAATGCTGATTCATTGTGCTAAATGAATGCCAACCTAAGTTTATACGGCTTTGTTGAATTCAGTAGGCCATTGCAAAGGTGTTGGCTAGTATAGTGTTATATTATCTGTGGTGTTGGGTAGGTACTTACTGAGAAAGGTTCTGAAGGGTCCTTCTTCTCAGCCTTGTCACTGACTCCAAGCCACGTGCCGTAGCCCACGGCTGGGATTTCTTGCCCATTGTTGAGCTTGAAAGTTGGGATTTTTACCTAAAATCGAAAAGAATTGCTTACGTTGAAACTCGTAAAATTAATCGTGGAATACCGCAGCGGGAATTATTTTTCTTAATTTTATTTAACTTCTAGTCTGGATTCAAGGAACCATACTTTTTTTTAAAACGGGTAATGTGCCTTTATTCATTAAACTAACTACTACAATAATACATCTACTACAAAGAACATTTGGACTGTAAACTAGCCGCGATGGCCTATAGACAGTCCAAATGCTCCAGCCCACTACCGGTAGGTAGCGTACCCAACATGCTGGCAGCATTGCCACGTTGAATTGCAATGCTAATTCGCTGAGCCAAATAAGTGCCAGCATTTAGGCCCTGGCGTCGCATCGACCAGGCGCTCTGATAATCTTTGGTGCTCGCGATGAGCTCCCGGTCCCCACGGAGCCAGGGTCTCAACACGAAACTGCTCAAATATGTAACCGCTACCGAGATTACTATATTTGCGTCGTTTTAGCTGCTCAGCTCACTTTGCATATTCTAACAATATTATGTATTCCTACAGACACAAGAACATAAGTTTATCTCACAAATAATTTCGTCCAAACTTCCGTGAAAGTACCTACGTATTTGTGTCTACGTATGTATATTATTTATTCTGTGATAAAACCAGTCTTATAGAATAGAATAGAATAGAATAGAATAGAATAGAATAGAATAGAATAGAATAGAATAAACTTTATTGTATAAAAACTGTGTACATGCAAAGGTCTTAAACTTAAAAATTGTCACAAACAGTATTATCCATTCCGGACGTACAATAGAAGTGGGCCAATACCAATTAGTATTTATAGTAACTAAATGGGTATAAAACTAAGTATTTATTTACAACATGAATAATGCTAGGGAGCATAAAAAATCTCTGTGTAAAATTTGCGTACTTAAAACATTGTCTTTTATTGTTCTACCTACCTAATCACCATCACTATCAAAGAATTCGTTTACATTGTAGTGAGCCTTACCTAACAACCACTCTTTGAGACCATTTTTAAATTGGTTACCATTGAGAGACTTTAAATGTGGAGTTAGATGATTATAAATTCTTATGGCACAGGCGAAAGAGCTTTTGTAAAACATGCTGTTATTACTTTGGGGAATACAAATGTTAAATTTATGTTTATTGCGAAGAATACCCGTACGACTAGATCGTGTAGTGAAGAAAAATTCGGTATTATTTTTGACAAAAGTACAAATTTCTAGAATATAAATTCCTGTAACAGTAAGTAATCGATTTTCTTTAAATATATTGCGAAGAGAATCTGTGTTTTCTAGATTAAAAATACTTCGCAAACAACGCTTTTGCATTATGAATGTTGACTGTACGTTAACAGAATTTCCCCAAAAAATTATGCTATATATATAGCTAAGTTATACTGCGGCAAAGAGCTACCAAAATTGAGTTAGGTTCAATAGGTAGTTAAACTCTTTCGTAACACCATAGATTAAATAATTTCCTAATAATCAACTTACTTTATCGGACGCATTCCCGATAGTTATCTTATTATTATTACGATAAGGCGTAATGCTATGATAACTATATTAATTTATACAATTTTCTGTATTATTGATCCTTATTCATTTGTTTATGCCTTTAAGCTGAAATGATTCGATTCGATTTTGATTCGAATGTTTTTGTACACAGATTGCTTATATACCGGGACTAACATGGGATAATTTGTAGCTTGAATAATAGATAATTTTAAACCGGTTTGTCTCCTCATTTGTAATTCGGACAGCAAAGAAATGGGACACCTTACCAGCGTAATTATTTCTTGACAAATATAATCTGGGAGTGTGAACCGGTATCTTCTAGGCAAGCATGCTCCAATTTTAATTGTTAATCTCCTTAGTTCAATTAAAAAATTTAAACTAGGTTGGCATTTTGATTTACGTTAAGGTTTACTAGGTGGTAGGACTTTCCTGCAAAGTTCGTCTAGGTAGGTACCACCGCTTTGCCAGTTATTCTGCCGCCAAGCAGTAGTGTGCAAGCACTACTGTGTTCCGGTTTGAAGGGCATTGTAGCTAGTGAAATTACTGGGCAAATGAGACTTTATGATCTGATCACTCAGTCTAGTAATCTGATTACTAGACTGTGTGATGTCTCAGGATGACGTGCGCAGTGCAGTGTCACGCGAAACTTTATTGTTTTAAAGTTCCGAGTGACACTGCAACTGTTATGGGTGGCCGTGTCGCTTAACATCTGGTGAACGACTAGCTCGTCACGTCATTCAATCGCATAAAAAAAAAAAGCGCTTTGTAATCATTTCGTCCAAAATACCGCAGAGCCTGAAAAGGAGGGTTTTCAATCAGTGTGTGTTGCCAGTGATGACTTATGGAACTGAGACATGGTCTCTTACCGTTGTCCTTATGAGTACCTAAGCTCAAAGTCGTGCAAAGAGCTATGGAGAGAGCAATGCTCGAAGTTTCCTTGCGAGATGAGATCCGAAATGAGGAGATCTGCAAGAGATCTAAAGTCACAGATATAGCTCCTAGAATTAAGACGTTTAAATGGCAATGGGCAGGTCACATCGCTCGTAGAACTGACAACCGATGGTGAAGAAAGGTTCTCGAGTGGCGACCACGAACTTGAAGGCGCAGCGTAGGCCGGCTGCTCAAGGTGGTGCTCTCTGGGGGAGGCCTATGTTCAGCAGTGGACGTCTTGAGCCTGTTGATGATAATGATGATGACTTTGATGACCTATAATTATACTTAGAATCTATAATAATTTAGTTTTAATATTTTAAATTCATCTTGACTTGTAAAAATGCTTAAAATACCTAGCACATTTGCAATAACATTCTTTAGAACAAAATCATATAAGGTATCTGTATATTAATTTAAGTTTTCTGATTTCTTGACTTGTAAAAGTGCTAAAATTAGGCTATTTCAAAATATTGTTATTTATGTGTTTTGGTGGCCTCCGTTTAGTATGTAAATTATCTTGAAAACTCACCTGTTGAGTCATATTTAGGTATACAGTTTACCGATTAGTATCACAGAACTCCACAGACTGCGCTATCAGTAAAGCAAGCCCGATTTATATGCCTAGTTTCAAGCAATAGGCCACATCACCATGAATGCATGCATTGTACAGAAGGGACGCTGAGCGTAGGTAATTTCCAACTGACTTCAGAAAAGAGGTCAGAACAGAACAGAGGAGAGGAGGAGTGAACAGGTAGAGCAAGCAAAAAGCAAGCAAGCAAGCAAACAAGCATGCAAGGCCTAGGCAAGCATTAGGGTTTTCAACCAACGGAACCGGGATTTCCCGGTTCTTCGGTACTTTTCGGTACTGGCTATTTTATGTTTTTTAATGGTTTCAATACGGATTAATAGTTGATTCTGAACAATCTAAACGAGTTAGGATCCAATAAAGTAAAAATTTAACATATACATAATTTTAATTGTGAAAATGGCTATCTGCTTAGTTGATGCAAATCACTTGAGTTTTACTTACGTTTTCTAACTTTGCTTTTGAAATAAATGGAATGAAATTCATGTAAGAAGACACATAAATACTAAATAGGTACCTATGTACTTACTGTGAAGTTTTCACTTTGATTCCATGTACAAAACCTCGGAATTATTTTTATGATAAAAGTAACTATAAAATAATGGCAGAAAATTTACGTATTTTAGAATAACAATTAAATGAAGATAAGTAATTGTAATTTTTAGTACAAGTAAGCATCATAAACTCTAAAATTCATCTGTCACTATGCTGCAAAACCTGTGCTCGAACAGCCAAGGTAGTGCGAATTAATGGATTGTCAAACTCTTCAAGTTTGAGAAAAGAGTTCAGCAAGGATATTACCCAATCACCAATCAAATTTGCCAGTTCTGAACCCTAGCAAGCATGCACCGTCGTAGACTGCGTCATCATTTTCCATCAGGTGAGTGGTCAAATGCTGTGGCTATCAACAATAAAAAAAAGAGGAGGTACGATATTTGGTTGGATTTTTAGGGTTCCGTACCCAAAGGGTAAAACGGACCCTATTACTAAGGCTCCGCTGTCTGTCTATCTGTTTGTCTGTCTGTCTGTCCGTCCGTCTGTCACCAGGATGTATCTTATGAGCCGTGATAGTTAGACAGTTTAAATTTTCACATGTATTTCTGTTGCCGCTATAACAACAAATACTAAAAACCAGAATAAAATAAATGTTATTTTGAAAAATTAGCCATCGAAATCCGTTTAGTAGTTCCAGCGTGATGCGTGCTCAAAGGGACAGACAGACAGACAGGCAGACAGAGAGGCAAAAAAATTAAAATAGATAGTTTCTATTTTTTAATCGATTAAGAAGTGATGCAATTTCCAAAAAAATTTCAATGTACAGATTTAGCCCAGTTATAGTTTTATTATATGTAAGTACCTATAGATGGATTTGTTAATGAGTTTTAGAAATTGTCATTGTCTGCTGACATGACATAATTCAATAATTTTTGGACATTGCATCTACATAATAAAAAAAGTTAACTATTCTAGATTTTTAAGTTATACAAGTAGTGATCACTAATTATTCCTCGAAACGGTTTTGTAATTACAACAATTAAAATTAAATGAACAATCCACTCTAAGTTATGTCAACATAATTTATTAACTAAACATTGCAAAAACGGCATACTGAAGAAGACCAGCAAAAAATCTGGGATAAGAAAACAGACTGCAAACATGCAAAAGCTGTTTTTCCGACCATTAACAGGAAAATCACTAATAACTTGCTAAAGTTGCAACGGCAGGATCTTCGGCTTATGGTAGGTCTCATTACTGGTCACTGTAATTTGAACTACCATCTGTATAAGACCGGAGCCACGGATAGCCCCCTATGCAGAGGGTGCCTGAAAGAAAACGAGACTGTGGAACACGTGCTGAGATACTGCACAGCTACAGAGAAAGGCAGATACACATCAGAAATGCTAACACGAGAAGACACACAACATTCTACCCAAGAAATTTCGAATGCCTCATCATCATCACTCCATCACCCAACATCAGTGCCACTGGAGCAGCTGTGCCAGCAGCCTAGAGCCACACTCCGCTATTTTACGGAGCTGGGGTGGCTCGGGTAGATACTGGCAGGGGGAAATGCACAATACACCCCAAGCGGGACGTCAGTGCAGGACTTATCGCCCCCATGTAGAATAAGAATAAGAATTGCAAAAACGGCGCCAATGTGTCAACGAGCTGTGCCACGTAGGTACGCGCCAGAATAAGGAAAATTTGCTGTTGTCGAGACTGGAATTAACGAGGACGACAACATTCAAGCCCTTGCTCCGGTTTCCAGCTAAATCAAACAAAGTGTTCTGGACTCTGCGTTTAGAAGACAACATAAAAATGTTTGACCCCCGGTTTTCATTATTTTATGAAACGTTGGGTACTTAGTTAAAAAATAGCAGACACGTAGGTATTTCTTTATATAATTGGGCTAGATTATTGGGTCATTATTGGGTAAAGTGAGGCTAAATGAAGACTTTAGCAGGAAGCCACAAGGGAAAAAAAATCAACGCCTTTGTTTCGAAGTTTTTTAAGGCAGTCATTCACAAAATTAATACAAATTACTTCTTCACACGTCAAATATTATTTATAATAGCTTAGCGCTCTGTTTTTAACAATGGCTGAAGAATAAATCTCGAAATGGTTTTCTTTTCTAATTTTGATGGCATTAAAAAATGAAATGTTTAGCGTAAAATTGTTAGGTAGCTCGTGCGAAGCCGGGACGGGTTAGCTAGTTAATAGCCTTTATGATTAGACTGCCTACAAAGCAAAAAGATAACGAGGGCTGATTGACTAAAAAGCAGAAAATCTAAAACGCAGTATGACTAAAAAGCAGAAAGTCTAAAATGCAGCAGGCCTAAAACGCAGATAGACTAACCATCAGAACGACTAAAACGCAGAACGACAAAAATTCATACAGGTTTAAATTCAGAACTACTTACTCATATTTGATAATAGTCTTTTGTCGGATCTTCAAAGAAACCAATCCAATGGATTCCAATCGTTTTATTGACGGTAAGTAGTTTTGAGTTTTGACCAAATATCCCTTCTGTACAAAGTGCTTCATCAAATTCTATGAGCGTAGTACGTTAGCTGTGTATCGACAAGTCATGGTCTTTATCAATGGAATCGAAGCTGTTATCAATGTTTTGGTAAAGGTATGGACACACGGCTAACATTATCCAGGTGAATGGTTCGTAGACCGTGCCCTTTCAGAGTGTGGTCTCAGGCACAGCTCCTATAAAAAAAATCTTGGGCTATATTTTAAGCTCGTAATTGTAAATTCATGGATCCTATAGCTCACTTGTGCATTGTGACTCATCATCATCATCATCATCAGCCCACTCTAGTCCACTGCTGGACATAGGCCTCGCAGGCAGTCCAGCACCAAGCGCAGTAATTAGCTAATTTACCAGGAAGATATAGGTGCATGGAATTCATCATTTAAAGAAAAGAGCACAAATTGATCTTGTATCGTATACTTATGTGTTTTACCACCATATCCCCAAATTTCCCTCTTGGACTCCCGTACTATAATGATTTGCGCGCCCCCTCTTACGAAATTACTGCATCCGCACCTGGCACTGACCCGCGCAAACGTCGTACGTTGCCATATATGGCACCGATTAAGCGGCTTAAATTCCGCGAATGTACTGGGGTTCTATAAGTACTTATTTTAAATTCTAGGTATCTAAGTGGAAGCAGAGGCAATCAGTGAATGCTTTACTGGCGTCCAATTATCTTAGACCCCAACTAAGACTTTCCCATTTCATAATATATACTCTGTGCCTTACCTAAGTACTATGATAAATACTTTGTGTGGTCAATGTAAAATGTCCACTGAACACTGTCACTGTGTGTGTAGACTCACCTTTATATCCATTCAACGAGATTTGTGGATTATCGTTTAGCGTAACAAGGCCTTTATCTGGAGATAAGCCCACAGATTAGAGAAAAACAATCGACTATAGATAAAATAAAAACCACATGAAATGAAAGCAGGTACTGAAGTAACATGAATTTACAAAATGATTTCATTCATTTTACTTTCCTACCTCAATGTTATTCATCCTATCTTTTCGTCTAAAATACTGCAGAGCCTGAAAACATAGGTTTTCAATCAGTGTATGTTGCCAGTGATGACTTATGGAACCGAAACGTTGTTTACGTTGGCCTCATTAGTAAGCTCAAAGTCGCGTAACGAGCTATGGATTTTTTTTTTTATTTAAACGAATGACGTGACGAGCTAGTCGTTCGCCTGGTGTTAAGCCACACGGCCGCCCATAACAGATTGCAGTGCCACTCAGAACTCCAAACTAAAGTTTCGAGTAACACTGCGCACTGCGCACGCCATCCTGAGACATCACACAGTCTAAAAAAGTTCTCTAGACTGTGAGATCAGTTCGTAAAGTCTCATTTGCCCAGTGATTTCACTAGCTACAATGCCCTTCAAACCGGAACACAGTAGTGCTTGCACACTACTGCTTGGCGGCAGAATAACTGGCAAAGCGGTGGTACCTACCTAGACGAACTTTGCAGAAAAGTCCTACCACCTAGGATAGAGCCATGCTCGGTGTTTCCCTGCGAGATAACTAGATAAGATCCGATAAACCACATGAAATGAAAGTAGGTACTGAAGTAACATGAATTTACATAATGATTTCATTCATACTTTCCTACCTCAATGTTATTCATTCAATAGATATTAATTAAGTAATACTTATACTAATGCTGCCAGCATGTTGGGTACGCTAACCTACCGGTAGTGGGCTGGAGAACTTGGACTGTCTATAGGCCATCGCGGCTAGTATACAGTCCAACTTAATGTTCTTTGTAGTAGATAGTGTACGAAGTTTATTAGTACTTAGTATAGGTTTAATTATTAGGCACTGATTCAAAGATGCAGTTGTAAATAACTGTTTTGGTAAGTTAATAATTATAAACGGCACGTTTAATAATTAGTCCAGCAGTTAAAACTAAGCAGTAAAGTAAACAAAAATGATTAATAAAAAATAATGAAATGGATCAGTGAACATATAACTGAACAGGAAAATAATTAAATGGGCGGTAAAAATTATTGAACGAGCGGTTAATAATTAAAAAAGAAACCTTACCTAACTTGATAAAATAACCGACTAATTGATTTTTTATTACTGTCCATGTTTTACTGTCGCAATTATTAATCAACCGCCATTAAATTAAATAACTGCTCAATATGTGTTTGAACTGATAATAATAATATCTCGAATATTTAAATAACAGCTCAAAAAATTAGTTCCCTTTTTATTGTAGTAGTTAGTTAAGATTTTGACCATTGGTTAGAATTTGTTAGCAGTTTTAGCCATTGGTTACCTTAACTACTGATCAAAAAACTCACCCTAACCCAGGTAGAAAATCTTCGTCATAAAGACGTCTTTATCAGGTCATTCTGTGACGTAAAGACGTCCTACAATGACGTCTGGGAGTACCAGAAAAGTACGTACATTTGTCACAGCCTCAAGACGTCATCTTAGGATGTGAAAATGACGACTACTGAAGACGGACTGATGACGTCTTCGCATGTCGTGTTTTTGACGTTTCTAAAAGACGTGCTGTGGTCGTTATATCAGGACTTAAAAATAACGAATATTGATTGATGATAATTTTATATTATTGTTAATATGACATTCCAAAAAGACCAGAGGATCCCATTTAAGGGAAGAGGGGTGGTTACAATAGGCAATTAGGCAGGAAGGAATGTTACTTACTTTGTAATCGTAAGTAAAGCTATATTGACTTTACTTTCGTTTACAGAGACCGTAAAGTTCCTGCAGACCTACCTGCCTGGTGTTATTGGCATTGGAGACTACAGCAAACAGTCGATATGCGTGCGTGAAACGCTTGAGTGTGCTAACTTGCATGCTGACGCCATCTAGCTGTTTTGTGGATAGTTCCATCATTTGAAACTAGATGGCATGTTTAACAATAAACTTAAATGACCTTAAAATGACGACATTGCGACGTAGACATGCGGCGAGTTCCGCACGTCCTTAAAATACCTTAAAATGACGACATTATGACGTACACTTACGTTGAATTCCGTACCGACCCTAAAATACCTTAAAATTACGTCTTTTTTTCGTCAATGACGACATTTTGCTACCTGGGAAGTAACGCATCAGTGGCACGATGTCCAATAGGTTACCACTACGGTGGGTGACCTAATCCCATAGGAAGACCTCAGAGTATGCTTGTTTATACTTGTTTGCTACCTATGGCATACAAAAATCTTCTCTGTTGATAAACCTTAGTAAAAACTCTATTAATAAAATAGTTTAAACAAAATCATGGAATGGAATTTAAAATGTAAACGTATCACAAAGATATTTGATGGAGTTTTGGCGGGAACGCGGAAAAGTTCACGTCGGTGCATTGCATTATTTTACAAAACTTATGCTTTTTCCAGTGTTAATGTTTAAAATTGGTGGTGTTTTACGCATTAAGTGCTGAATTACGAGCATGAGTGTGGGCAAGTGATATAATGTAGTGAAACGTGGTTTTTCGTGTTGCTTCCAAAATTCCATAGAAGCCTCTAGTAAAGTTGCCACCACTTTACTAGGGCATGCCTTAGACTGGATTATGACTTAGACTAGACTATGACTACTCTGACTGTGACTATGATTTGACTTTAAGTGAAAATTTCCATAATACGATGAAAAATTACAAAACTTGACACTGGCTAAATACACTTTGTGTGGAGCCAAAATATATGAAAAAAAAAAAAGATATTTGATGTCTTCGCTTGTTTGACTAAGTGACGTATCTGACATTTTCTACAAATAAGTTGATTAGACAGTTCGACCCGTCTTTGAAAGTAGATAAAAGCTACATTTAAAATTTCAGATACTTCAAAATGTCAGATACGTCACTTAGTCAAACAAGCGACGATATTAGGTACTTATGTAGTCGATTATAATTTAAAATCAGTACACTCACTGGGCCACAGCCACTGGGCACGGAGCACGTAATCATAGCTCAGTTGGGAGAGCGTCTAAGCAGTGAGTTAAAGGCGCGGGTTCAAATTCCGTTGGTTGCTTAAATTTTAAGAACTTTATAACATCTTTGAACAAAATTTGATAATTTTTAGTTAAAATAGCAATGGGCAGGCCACATCGCTCGTAGAACTGACAACCGATGGGGAAGAAAGGTTCTCGAGTGGAGACCACGAACCGGAAGACGCAGCGTAGGTCCCCCACTAGGTGGACCGACGACCAGGGGGTCTAGCAAAGATCCCAGCGTGACGCGCTACCGCCTCACACTAACTCCAAAATGTATGGGTGATGCACCTCGGCATCAATGAAAACTCCCGATATGGTTTTAGGCGTATATTGTCCTTTTTATACAGCGTTTTTGGATTGGGAACGCGGAACAATGTTTCTGCTACAGAAGTTAAACTCGAAGTGGGTGGAAAAAAAATAAATCACAGAAAAAAGTATTGAGACGGATGACGCGACGAGGCGCGTCTCTTGCAATTAACGCAGGCGTTAACATCCTGGCCCCCGTTGAAAAGCTTCGGTTTTCAACCCTCTAGTTCATCTGCAGTCGGCAGAGCACACAGGCGAACCAATGGGCGACGTATGCAGCCTCTTGACGTGTTGATGTCAGCAACTCGAGCTATTCCATCTTTGGGGCCATAAAATAATTTTGAAATGCGGCCTAGTCTCCAGCATAGAGGTGGGACATCGTCTTCTTGTATTAATACCAAATCTCCTACATTAGGACTTGAGGAGTTGGTCTTCCATTTACGGCGTTGTTGTAACTCCGCAATGTATTCATGCTGCCAGCGCTTCCAAAAGTGCTGGTATATTTGCTGAACTCGTGCGTAGCGTTGTAGATTGTTAGGGTTGCAGTCTTCCAGAACAGGTGACGGCAGAGCGGTGAGAGCACGACCAATGAAGAAGTTCCCGGGAGTTAGGCAAAGGAAATCGTCTGGTGAAGACGACAAAGGACACAGCGAACGGCTGTTTAATATTGACTCTACTTGTGCGAAAAGAGTAGATATTTCTTCATACGTTAAATGAGAATTGCCCATAACACGTTTAATATGAAATTTTGCAGATTTGACACCACTTTCAAAGATTCCGCCAAAGTGAGGAGCGTAAGCTGGTGAAAAGTTAAATCAGTTTTAGTATTTAGGGTAGGCCAAGTACCTTCGGGTTCAGATAGGTATGACGGACCTGACCACCATAGTTGTGTATTATATAATTGATCTGGATTAATTCCTCTAGATATTAGATCAGCAGGATTAGCAGAGGTGGGTACGTAGCGCCAAGAAGTAGATCCAGTTAGTTCACTTATCTCTAGAATTCGATTTGCAACAAAGGGTTTCAATGTTTGGAAACTGCTACGTAACCAGGCAAGTACAATGGTAGAGTCACACCAATGCACTTCGGTTTGTATATGGTATCTTAACGATTCCCTCACGGTCGTGCATAATTTAGCTGCCAATAATGCGGCACACAGCTCGAGCCGGGGAATGGTAGTTGCCTTGATGGGTGCTACCTTAGATTTTGAACAAAGTAGCTGCACAGTTACTTCATTCTTTGAATTTACCGAGCGCAAGTAGATACAGGCACCGTATGCTCTCTGAGAGGCGTCACTGAAAGAATGGAGAGACACATCAACAGGTTCATCACAAAGTACTAGTCTAGGTATCTCAAGGCTCAAAAGTGTAGGTATAGCGGTAGCAAATTTAATCCAATCCTTTTTGATATCATTGGGGATTGGATCGTCCCATGATAATTTGTGCAACCACAACTGTTGCAACAACATTTTAGCTTTGATCACACATATACTCAATAATCCCAAGGGATCAAAAATCTTGAATAATTAAAGAATGGATCGTTTCGTTAGGATACTATTGTCATCTGTTGGGGGTGGAACCTTAAAAGGAAAATGCAATTGGTCAGTGGATGGATTCCAACCCATACCTAACGTAGAGGTAGACTCACTAACGAGTAAATTATCGTTTGAATTAGTAGAAGTACATTCTAATATAGCAGGCAAATTAGTTTTGTATTTTCTTAGGTTGAAACAGCCTTTTTGTAGAGCAGCCGATACAGCTTGGTGAACGTGGCGTAGAGTAGCTTCACTATCAGCTCCTGTGATAAGATCATCAATATAAAAATCGTGTTGTATAATGTCCTTGATAGCCGGCTCTGAGCATTCTTCACCTAGTTGCCACAAGCAACGCGTACTTAAATAACTAGAACTTGCCATACCGTAAGTAATAGTATTCAGCCGCAGCGTTTTAATAGGCATGGATTCGTCTTCTCTCCATAATATAAGTTGAAGATCTCGATCCTCCTCATTAATTAGGACCTGGCGGTACATTTTCTCGACGTCGCCGGTCAGGAGGTACTTGTACTGTCGAGCTCTTATGAGAATGGAGAAAAGTGAGTCCTGCATATTGGGACCTACCAGTAATATATCGTTGACAGAATGCCCAGAAGAAGTAGGAGCCGAGCCATCGAACACGACTCTCGTTTTAGTGGATTCACTACTGTCTTTGAACACAGCATGATGACATAGAAAGTATGAATTATTAGGCTTAGCAACAGAAGACTCTGATAAGTGACCAAGATCGGCGTACTCACGCATGAATTCTATGTATTGTTTTTTAATGACTGGTTGTTTTTTGAATCGGTTCTCTAGGTTATGCAATCGTTTCTTTGCCAGAGGGTACGATTCACCGAGACAATCGGGCGAATCTTTCAGTGGTAGACCTACAGAGAATCTACCTGAATTTAGGCGAGAGGTGCGTGATAAAAAATGAGATTCGCATGCCTTCTCGCTCTCACTAAGTTTCGACTTTAGGGGAACTTCTTCGAGCTCCCAAAACTTAGTGAGTTCCTTTTGTATCGTAATATCGTCATCATTTAATGAGTTTGAAATGATGGAATGATTGCATTGAATGGATTTTGTATTGCATGACTTACTTGCATTTATCGGACCAGAGATAATCCAACCGAACTGGGAGCTTATTAACTTTGGATTATTAGGACCGAGAGTACGTTGTTCGCGGCCAATAATATCCCAGAATAAATCGGCACCGATGAGTATCTCAGTCGGCGCTGGCTGGTGAAACATAGGGTCTGCAAGTTTAAAATCGTTAGAAATCTGTAACTGTTTTGTATCAATGAGCAACTTAGGTATGTGACCGGTCAGCTTTGGAAGGACTAGAAATCCTGATGTAACGTTGAACTGGTTCACTAAAGACTTCAATTGCGCTACACAGGTTTCGGTGACCTTACCGGCCTGTTGGTTACCTATGCCCATGACCTTGATAAGGCAGTTAGAATTAGACGACAACGCCAGCCTATCCTTGAGAGACTGCGTTATAAAAGAAGACTGACTACCACAGTCTAATAGGGCACGAACCTTTTCGGTCTGGTTCGTCCGAGGATTAGCCACCTCAATGAAAGCGGTAGACAACAAAACTTGTTTTGAGTTTTGTTTCGAAAAATTAGCAATAGTATCGTCAGTGCTGGCCGACATGGCGGGGGCAACACTGGAAGTAGAAGAATCGTTGTGATTAGACTGGTTAGTATTGGATGGTTTATGTATGAGAGTATTATGTCTCCCCTTACATTTTAGACATGGGCCGAGACGGCAAGTTTGTACTTTATGACCGAGCCTTAAACAATTGGTACATAACTTCAACCTATAGACTTCGGCTAAACGCTCATCTACGCTCTTGGCAATAAAAGTGGGACAGTCATAGATGCGGTGTCCTTCCTGACAGACGACGCAAGTTATGTGCTGAGACGAACCTGCACTTTCATCGCTGGCGCATGCAAAAGTTTTAGTATGAGCTCGGTTATTAGAGGCCGTAGTGGCCTTGGGTGTGGATTGAATTGATTTGGTCGAGTTCCGATTTATTGATTCAAGGACGTCAGCACGATTGATTAAAAATTTATAAAATTGTTGTAAAGTAGGAATATCATCACACGCGCCACGGCATTCTTCCCATTTCAAAAGAGTGTGGGTGTCCAGCTTGGCACTCATAATATGTATTATCAGGACATCCCATTTATTCGTAGGAAGCCCGAGGCTAGAAAGGGCGCGCAGGTTTTTAGTAAGGTGATCCACCATAAATCTTAACGATCCATGGGATTCGCGGCCGGCTTGTTGGATATTCAACAAAGAATTTAAATGGTGATTAATCAATTGACGCTTATTATCGTAACGATCGCGTAATATCTTCCAAGCATTTAAATAGTTAGCATCAGAAACCTCAAAATTAGAAATGATGCGCGCTGCATCACCCGTTAGATAAGACGTCAAATAATGAAACTTGTGTATAGGCGCAATACGCTCATTGTTGTGAATTAGAGATAAGAACGTGTCACGAAACTCGAGCCAACGGAAGTAAGATCCGTCGAACTTTGCAATTTGTATTTGGGGCAATTTAAATCCCAGTGGGTTTTGATGATCGACATTGCACTGAACTGATGATGAATGACTTGAGTTTAAATCTTTGTAATTGCTTTCATCATGTTTGCTTGAATTGTATTTTTGAATGATATTCTGAGCAGAGGCAATGTTCGTAATGAATAGTTGTTCAATGTCATCTCGCTCATCAATTTCGTTTGTTAAATTACTAGAATTCAAAACATCAATCTGATTCTGCAAGTCATCGTAACGATTTGAAAGTGACTCAAATTTACCAAGCCTAAGTGTCAACTCGGCTAACTCAATTGAAGATAAAGTTTCTTTTGCAATAGCATAATTCAAATAATTTTTAAATTTAGTAATTTGTCCCTTTATTGAGCTACGTTTGACGATGAGATCAAGCAAAACTTGAGAATCCTTTGCACTAGTTTCACCTCCCATTATGTTGCAATTTATCAATAAAAATCGATAGAAATGAAACTCAGTACAAACTTAATTGAATTTGAAATGATGAGTTAGTATAAGTAATTAAAATTTAGCTCACGCTCCTCGACTAGGCGTCACCTTAATCCGGCCCTGCTGCCCTGCGACCCGGTGATCCAGGAGCTGGCAGGCTGGTGTCTGGTTGTGGCCTCAGGATAGGTACGTGCGGTGATAACGCAACGTCCCTGAAATGTTCGGCAATGAGCGTGAATTGGTTGAATAATAAACAACGAAAAATGAATTTACTCGTACAATGATTGACAAAATAGACCGTACCTATAGTATGGCACGTATAAATACGTCGTAGGTACTAATTTGAAACAATTAATTATTGTTATTTTATCAATGAAAACTTAAATCTAAAACTAGAACTTCGGTTTCATTGATAGAAATTATGTTTGTAATGTGGGTAGAAAAATAACTAATTGGAATTTTACAACAAAATATTGTTTTATAATGGATTTAAACTGATTATAATGTTTGATTAATGTATTTTAGCACTGTATAAAGATAATTAGCACAAGTAGTAGTTCAACATACGCTGGAAAGTAGGTAAAAAATGATCGGGAATTTTGGATTTGTAGGTATGAATTTACGGGTCTATTTATAGGAAGGAAACTTATCTGCATTGGCCTGTGCTGTGGTTCGATGCTCTCAGCTGATCGATGACCGGCGGTGGCTGCAATGGATAGATCTTCAGGTATCCCGTGGTTGTTGTTTTGTAATCGGGACGGCAGCTGACTTCGGTGCGAATGTAGGTCACACGGCTTCACCGTCCAAGCGATGATTGTTTTCTTGATTTTCTTCGAAGATTCCTGGTTCGGTTACGGTCGCCAAACTTATGATGCACCTCGGCATCAATGAAAACTCCCGATATGGTTTTAGGCGTATATTGTCCTTTTTATACAGCGTTTTTGGATTGGGAACGCGGAACAATGTTTCTGCTACAGAAGTTAAACTCGAAGTGGGTGGAAAAAAAATAAATCACAGAAAAAAGTATTGAGACGGATGACGCGACGAGGCGCGTCTCTTGCAATTAACGCAGGCGTTAACAATGGGAAATCACGGGTAGCCGATGGATGCAGAAGGTAAGCAGCCGCTCAAAGTGGCGCTCTCTGGGGGAGGCATATACAGGCTGCAGCAGCAGTGGACGTCTTCCGGCTGTTGATGATGATGACTATGAGAAACTGTTGCAATTTCCCGATAAGAAATCTGCAAGCCAACTCGGCTTATGGTTCTTATCGAATGACTAGCAATATTTATGTTTAGCGTCACTTAGCTAAAGATCTCTTATCGACAGGAAATCTATCAATATCGGGGATTTCGTTATAATAATGGTACCTACCAATACATTACCATGCATTTCTCTTATCAACAGGTACTAGGTAGGTACCTATTATAGGTATATTGTTACCAAAATCGAATATGAGTTGATTGAATAACGGCTTAGAATAAATGGTAGGTAGGTATAGAAGGTAAGTTCCCAAAACAGACGATGTAGTAGCATGCCTCTATTTTCCGTAATTTGCGAATACGTCCGCCCGGTTTGAATAGGCCTAGGCGCCGCTGGCCTGGACAGTAGGTAAACGTCCTTGACTTTACGTGAAATTGACTGGCCTGATAGCTCGTTGGTAGTAGCTCTGTCTTCTGGACTATAGGTTGTGGGTTTGATTCTCACTCAGGACATTTATGTGATGAACATCGATGTTTGTTCTGTATCTGGGTGTTGTGTTGTATTCTATGTATGTATTTACAAACAAAAAGTATTTAAGTATTGTATCAGTTATCTGGTTCACATAGTACAAGCTATGCTTAGTTTGGGGCTAGATGGCGCTGTGTGAAATGTCCACACATATTTAAAAAAAATCTATAACACGATGAAAAATAATGGCAGAGTCGCTCGAGGACCTTAGCACCATGCTCAATGACCGCAGTAGAGTCTCCCAACAGGTAGATGTTAAGATGAACATCGACAAGACGAAAGTCATGTCTAATGCCCATGTTCCACCTATACGGTATGTACTTGGTACGGGTAAATATTATATATATATATTGGGAACGATACTCTCGAAGTTGTCAACAAAATGTCTACCTAGGACAGACAGACTGTCCGATTAGGTCACTGACCTCTATAATACAAGTGTATTATAGAGGTCAGTGGATTAGGTAGATCCAACTTTGACAAAGAGGTCGCACGAAGAATCCAACTTCGAGTCTGAAAACCAAGGTTTTCAATTAATGTGTGTTGCCAGTGATGACTTATGAAACCGAAACGTGGTCTCTTACTGTTGGCCTCATTGGTAAGCTCAAAGTCGCGCAACGAGCTATGGAGAGAGCTATGCTTAGTGTTTCCCTGCGAGATAATTAGATAAGATCCGAAATAAGGAGATCTGGACCGATATATAGCTCTTAGAATTAGCAAGTTGAAATGGCAATGGGCAGGCCACATCGCTCGTAGAACTGACAACCGATGGGAAAGAAAGGTTCTCGAGTGGCGACCACGAACCGGAAGACGAAGCGTAGGCTGGCCCCCCACTCGGTGGACTGACGACTTGGTGAAAACCGCGGGGAGCCAATGGATGCAGGAGGCAAGCAGACGCTCAAAGAAGCGCCCTTGAGGGCGACCTATGCTGCCTATGTTCAGCAGTGGACGTCTTCAGGCTGTTGATGATGATGTTGATGGTGGCGATGAAAAATTACAATACTTGACACTGGCTAAATACACTATGTGTGGAGCGAAAATATAAGAAAAAAAACATATTATATGAGCTGAAGACACTGACCTCTATTATAGAGGTCAGTGGCTAAAGAGTTGAAGATGAAGAAAGACGAAGCACTTGAAGAGTTAAACAGGGAGACTGGCGGGGTAATTACGTAAAATTTGCAACAGCAATGCGACAGCAGTAGCAATGCGACAGCAGTAGCGAAGCATACATTCTCGACACCACTAATGATGTATGACAGCAATCACCGCGAGATTTACGCCTGTCGCAAACCTGGTGCGAGTTAGGTAATTAGGGGGCGGAATGTACAACCAAAATATTGTACAGCCCGTATTGTACAGCCAGGAATGTACAGCCCGGAATTGGTGTACATGGCTTCGAAATATCGGGCTGTGCAATACGGGTCGTACAATATTGGCTGTGCAATGTTGGTACAGGCAATATTGCACGACCCACGGGCTTATTACCTAACTCACAACAGGTTTGCAACAGGCGCTTTCGCAGTGATTGCTGTGATACATCATTAGTGGTGTCGAGCATGTATGCTTCGCTACTGCTGTTGCTTTGCTACTGCTGTTGCTTTGCTGTTGCAAATAATACGTAATTACCCCGCCGGAATGTACAGCCTGGAATCTGTGTACATGGCTTCGAATTACTGGGTGTGCAATACAGGTCGTACAATACTGGCCGTGCATTATCTGGACGTGTATTCCGGGCTGTATAACTACAATTCCGTTTATAAAAAGGTACTCTGTGACTACAATATAGTCACAGAGTAGGTACCTCTACCTTGTTTTGTTATATAGGGAAAAACTAGTGGGAATTCTGTGGGGAAAAATATAGTGACTTGATAAGCAGAGACAATAATAAACTGTAAACCGTGTGTAAACTCTTTGCTCTCTCCTTTTGTTTAATTTTTGTTTCTTTAGGTTCACGCCATAGAGTAACTTTTTATACTGGAGGGTTCACGCTAGCAGTGTGAATTCAAGTGTGGGTTCAAGTGTTTAGTTTTATTTATTTTATTCTGTGATTTTGTTTTTGTTCTTTTGCTTTGCTGGTTGCTGTTTTTGCCGAAAAACTGAAAAAACCTGGAATATATAATTAATTGCAGTTGGAAATTGTTTGTAAAAACTAGGGAATTGCAACAAAATGGCAATTCTTTCGGACAATATATACGAACAAGATGAAGAGGAGGTAAAGTACCGATTGTTTTATTTTAGGTGAGGTACAAGTATTTTTCATGTGTGCATGTTGTTTAGCTTCACTTTACTGTGTGGCTTATGAGTCTCAAGGGCGAAGAGAAGATCAGTGCTGGTTGAAGAGCCAGCAGCATGTTTGGTTGGCTACAGATGTCTGATACCTGAGTTACTGAGCTTGCGGTGGGGTCTTCATCGATATTTTTTATACACAAAAAATATGTATTATGTACATTCTAGAAAAACACCCATAAATATAGGTAAAGTAGATTCTAGGTAAACTATTAGTTATTGCATCACAAAACTTCATGGAGGCTTATTTAGTCATAATGTAGGTATAAAAGATAAGAGTATCACATTTCGGTAACTACTTATCATGTTCCAAGAAGTGCCAGAACCCTCAGAATGTGAACTTTACTTCTTATCCTTCTTATGAACTAAGTGATGTTAACACAAGCTTTGCTAAGTTTTATCAAAAAATCACAAATCTTAGTTTACGTAGAAAAACTGTGTAGGTTTAGTAGTTTTTGAAAATTGACAATATAATAATAATATTTACTTAGCCCACAATATTTACTTTCCCATCAGGTGAGTGTGGTCAAAAGCTATGCCTAAAAATTAAAAAAAAAAATACAAATTGTGCATTAGGTAATAGTGGTGTAATAGATATACAATACAATACAATACAATACAATACAATACAAAAATTCTTTATTATATACCACAAAGTACTTAATTAATGTTACATAATATCTGTAGTAGGTATTACAATGGGCGGCCTTATCACTAAAAGCGATCTCTTCCAGGCAACCTTTGGATGGACAGTATTAGTTGAACTAGGAGTAGACGGTGGTGAACAATACGTAATCAGTTTTAAAGTTCCGGGTGACACTGCAACTGTTATGGGCGGCCGTGTCACTTAACATCAGGTGAACGACTTGCTCGTCACGTCATTCAATCACATAAAAAAAAAAAAAAAAAAAAAGTTATCAAAATACATTGAGAATTCATCCAAAAACAGTCTAGTTGAAGCTAAATATTTAATGATAATAATATTAAGATAGAAAATATAAAAGTATCAAAATATTCATACTCTAGATATACCTATACCTAATAAATAAACTAATACATAAGATATATACATATATATACTTATAAATATTAAATGTTATACATATTATATAATATACACATACTTATAAGATATACAGCATGATACAAGAATATCTTTTTGTAATTCTGCTAAAAGTAATAAAAAAGATTATGTAAAGTGGCCTGCCTATTGGTATTTTACAAGCTGCACTTTGGAGAGTGTGTGCTGCACAGGAATTAACCCAACCTTATTCCTCTATTCCCTTTTTACCATCATGCAACTAGACACAGAAATGTGGCATCCATCACTATCATCCCCCAAAGAGCGCCACTTTGAGCAGCTGCTTGCTTCCTGCATCCATTGGCTCCCTGTGATTCTGACCAGGAGCCGTACTGTGGCCTCATAGTGTGATTCAAATGACAACCTAAACTGAACCACAATTATACAAATTGGTAGCGTTTCAGTTTTGGTTGTCATTTGAATCAAAAAAACAAAAAAGCAAAAAAAACACGTAAAAACCACTGAGCGGATTTGAGTAATTTCTAGAAATTATTCCACATCTATAATTCTGACAACAAAGCAGAACACATTTCACCATGATGTTTACTGTTGGCACAGATTATATAATATACTAATACAGATACCTCATCCAATGGAAAGGAATAATTTGGGCTATTTTATGAATTATTTTATTTCTGCATAACGCAAGATTAGCGAGCGACATCTATTGCGTATTGGCGAGGTATTGGGCCAAACGAATACACTGGCCACTAACTAGTAACGCTCACGACACGATCACTAGATTTTTTTTACATTTGGGCTATTTTTTCTTTGTTCCTGATGAGACCCCATGCTGTTGGTAATGTTTCTGGACAAATATAATCTTAGTTTTCAAGGGTAAAGTGAACCGTTATCTTCTAGGCAAGCATGCTCCATCCTCGACCGCATCATCTCATACCATCAGGCGAGACCGTGGTCAAATGTTACCCTATTCAAGGCTCAAAAAAATACAACTTGTTTGGATGGGTACTTTAATTTCTAAATAATTTTGAGTGGAGACAACCATTGCACTTAAAGCTCATAATACATTTTGGCTTAATTTTTTTCAGGATATGGAAGAACTAGATGATGTAGAACTTACCCAGCAAGAGATGCATTTAGTAAGTTGTATTGTCAAGTATTGCAAAGTTTAACCTAAATCAGGGGGCGTACTGTGAGCTCTTAGCGCGATTCAAAACAGAGCCTACACTGGATTGCTTGTCAAAATCCCCATACAAAAAAAACAAAGCGATCCAATATAGGCTCAGTTTTGAATCGCGCTAAGAGCTCATGGTACGCCCCCAGGCCTGTCTCACTCCGCGAGGTACGAAGGTACATGTATATGGACGGGTCAGTCTAGACAGGTCGGTCCCTCACGAGTAACGCATCAGAAGAACAGCGCTATAGTGAGTGAACGAGAGACAGCTATTAGGGTAGGCTTGTAGCGCAGTGCTAGCTGTTTTTTTGCATTGAATAGGCTCCAAAACTACTGAACCGATTTAAAAAATTCTTTCACTGTTGGGAAGCTACACTATTCCCAGGTGACATAGAGGCTATATTTAAAAAAAAATTGGGATCCTTGCTAAAACTCCCATAATGGTAACCCAAGGTGTAAAAAAATACCTAAAATATTCTTTGAACCGCGTGTGCTGCGAAAACTATTATACCCGTGCGAAGCCGGGCGAGCCGCTAGTATTGTATAAAAACTGAAACTGTAGGTCATGATTTTATTATTTTCCATTAGCAAAAGATGGCGGAAATACAGAAGGAGGTGGACGAAATGCACGCTGATACCAAATTATTGAACGAGAACACGGCTCAACTCAACATATTCCATGATACCATGATTGAATTCATGCCTAAGGTCATTGCTCAGGTGAGTAGTCATCATCATCATCATCATCATCATCATCAACATCAACAGCCTGAAGACATCCACCGCTGAACATGGCCCCCAAAGAGCGCTATTTTGAGTATACTCTCTTAACTGATTTTTAAAGAAGAGGACTTTTTTTGTATGGTCCTTGGGTGTTTATTCAGAGTGCAATTAATCAGCGTACAGCGAATGTAAAATGAACCATCAAATTAGAAATTGCAACACTGATGTTGAAAATCAATTGTTTTTTCTTTAATCTGCGCGAAATTGGATGTTTCATTATCTAGCACGTATCTAACAGCTTTCACTTGTCAATACTAGCTGTCATGGGCGTACCCAGCTTTAAGTCCAGAGGGGGGCAAACCGGAAATTTCTTATGCTGGGTTGCCACGATTTTTTAATACCATTGAAGAGACCTAAAGCCAAGTCATAACTTTAAATCAACCCTCTGGCGGCGGCGCCACCAATGTAAATTTGAAAGCATATCTTGGAAACGTGATGCTGGAGTATATTTTATCTCTTATTATGTCAGTACAAGCGCGCCGTTTATAAATTAAAATAATTAGCCAGACCAAAGCGAGCGCGAAATTATTCTTTACTAAAATAAAGAACTTACATAAACATGAAAAGCGCGAGCGAAGCGAGCGCGAAGATTTTTCTGTATTTGCAACATTTTATACTTCAGAAAATACGTGCAATGTGCGTTCAAGCGTGCTGGTCATGTATTAAAACAAAGCACGAATACGAATAGCGCGAGCGAAGCGAGCGCTAAGTATTTTCTGTATTTGCCAAATTCTATATTTCAGAAAATACGTGCAAAGTACGTTCAAGCGTGCTGGTCATGTATTAAAACAAAGCATAAATAATAATAGCGTGAGTGAAGCGAAGAAAAAAATTCGTTATTTTACCCGTTTAACTCAACACAAGCGAAACGAGCGCGAAAAATCACCACTTTTATCAGCGCTCCTTGCACAACCGGGTACCAGATACCTGGCAGTTTTCGTTACCCATAAAAAATTAGAGGCAACGCTGCTGACTTGGCTGACTACATAAACAACGTAAGTTGGCCCACGCCCAGTGCATTTCAAAAGGGCCATCAAAATTTAATTTTTCATCTTGACTACATACCTATTTATTGTTTACCTTTTTTATAATTTATTTCGACAACGATAGGTAGGCATTCAGAATGCAGTTGTCAATATCTAATCTAACACCATCTGCAGCACAGATTACAGAAAAAAACACTAATATGTAGTTGTAGTCAGTTACAGATATTATACTCTTGCTGAAATCCCCTATTATTACCTTGGATCCTTCAATGACTCGGTTATTTATACGGTTTTTGTTTATTTCTGGGATCTAGCTTAGTTCATGAACTCCAAAATATTAATTACGCATGTTTAATCCATGTTTGTTAAGTTGCATCTGTGGTTTCATCACACGTGTGACATTTCCTTTCACGTATTTGCAATATTGTGCAACAATAATATAAATCTAAATTGGAGGTCTTAAAAAATCTATACTTATAATAAAACTGTAACAGGTCCAGGTCATCGAAGATATTTTGAAAATGTTTTTCGAGGGCTCTCTAGTATCGTTGCTAACGCCAAAACAAAAATTATTTTTTCATTTTTGTCTGTCTGTCTGTCTGTATCTTGGAAGGTGAAACCTTTAGTATTAGGTCCTATCCTGTGCTATAGGAAAGAGAGAAGGGAAGGGGAAAAGGATGAAGGTGAAAAGCTCCATTCATCGCTTCATCCATTCATCCTTTTCTTAAATCTTCCTCCCTCCCTTCTCTCTTCCTTTAGACTGAGATAAGGCGTAAAACTAATTAACCCGTGCGACGCAGGGGCGGGTCAGCTAGACTATATAACCTGGCATCAAAATCTACTTTTACAATTTTGTTTAATTGCAACTTATTTAACACCCACTTTTAACCTTCTCCTTTGATTTCAGCTTGATAAATACAGCCCGAAGTCTGAACACCACAACGAAGAAAAGTTTTCAACAGCGCTCACATGTAAAGAATTTGTGGAGGTGGTCAAAGAGAGATTGTTCTCTTGTATGCACGAGATGAACATGGCTCTGCCTAGTGTACTAGAGTTCTGTGAAGACCTATCCTCTTATCAGTGTACCATGGAGATTTTGATGAAAACCCTCGATTGAGTTACGGCTGGCCTCTGGTGGTGGTTGAGATGGCCGGCTCATATTCCGGATGCAGGTTCGAGTCCCACAGGGTAAGTATTTGCGAAAGTACAGAGCAGCACCAATACTTGTCCTGTGAGGGGTTATCTTATCCCATTTTTTTCTTATATTTAGTAGGAACAATTATTTAATAATATTGTATTGTTACAATACAAACACGTGGATAAGTCCCGACGGTTCCACTAAAAATGAGATAGACTTCATCATGACGACCAAGAAGCACATATTCGATGATGTCTCTGTGATCAGCAAGGTGAAAACCGGTAGCGATCACCGTATTGTTAGAGGCACATTGAATATCAATGTTAAGCTCGAAAGGTCACGTCTGGTGAAGTCTACGCTCCGTCCAAATCCTGTCCAAATCCAAAACCCCGAAGGCTTTCAGCTGGAACTCCAAAATCGCTTCCAGTGCCTAGCCGACTGTAAAACATATTTTAATTAGCTACGCTTGCGAAATGTCACCGTACCGTTTTTTTCTATACAAATCTGTCAAACTCATTCACATCAAAGTGTCCACTTCATATAAAAAGTGTCCAAAAAAGTGGTACACTTGACACATAATGAAGTTTTCTCTATGCTTTTAGTCTATATTCTAAGGGTGTCAGTGCTGAAAAATATACACCAATGCTTTCAAATTGTAAGTACAATAAGTTTTGATTATTTAATTTAGCTAATGTGATTTGTATTGTATCGTTTGTTTAGTATTAGTTAAAGGAGTTAGATAGGCAGTTAATTATATAGTTTTATAAATAAGTTCCATTGAAGCGGCTGCCATAACATAAATATTTTTTTCCCAAATTTAGTTAGTGGTATTTTGCATCTAGAATAAAGAATTGTACAATGTACCTCATGGTACACATCATGATGTGATAGTGTCAATACATCGAAATGTCTTTGTCCGAATTAGATTTAACCGAACACAATTACACGAAAAAGGGGTCCTGAAAAGATTTAGTATAAAAGTGTAAAAATAAAAAGCTTATTCAAGAGAAATGTCGAGGAATTATTCAAACTATTATTATGTACCTATTTAATATTTTAAAGGGTATAAAAATAAAGGTTTCATTTTAGTACATACATACAAAGATGGAAAACCCTACAAAGTTTAGTGTTCAGTACATTGATAATATAAACTATAGTGATCCTAGAAACTAGAACCTAAGTCATTCTAAAACTAGAACTTGTTACTTATATTTAACAAACACTTATGTGTTCAAAGAAAAAAATTGTCTGTGATGTCAAGCCCAAGTCTTGCGCTAATTAGTTCTAAGTACCAAAATACAATAACGCGTAAAACATAGTTTAAGCAACATTAATTTGAACATAATCCATAACAATGAATCTCGTTAAAAATTTAGTTTTGTACTTACATAATAAAAAAAAATAAGCTGTTATTAATTTTATAATAAAAGTGCTTTACTTGTTTATTGTAAGAACGACTTTGTTTCTTAGTTTTAATTATCTTTGTAATGCTTATATGTTTTAAGCGTTGCTGTCTTGTTGACAATAATTCACGGTGCCATTGTAAGCCGTTATTTTATGATAATAATAAAGAAAAAGATGTAAGTAAATAACAACTGTTTGTCACAATAAAACTTACTATAAATGAAGCCGCATATAATTTTGCACAATTACCTTGTAATTTAAGTACATTAAATTTAGTAAACGTAAATTTAAAGTAACCAAATCCATGAATACTTAGTCTAGTAAAATAATACGAAAACTTACAAAACGTCTTCGAAAATCCCAGTCATTTCCTCACTCTGGTCTTATCATACACATCAGTCTTTCACGGGTATAGTGCGATCCAAACTCAATGGCGCCTGTGAAGTCAGCGCGAAACGCTGTGCAGTAGCAAAAATTAGATGTGCGCGGGCAGAGGTAAGCGGTGAGCGCAGAGTGCGGGGGGCTTACAGCACATTTCACAGCCGCCAATGAGTTTGAATCTCATTCTAACAGAGGCCATGTTGTATTATTATAAAGACAAGTGGATATAAAACTTGAAATACTTATACCTACTTAATATTTTAGTTAATAGCATATGCCATATATAAAAAAACTGTTGTAAATACTGTTTTTGAATGCTATTGTTGTAGCAATTTGCATTCGGAACAACACAAAAGAACAATTTATCCTGCGAAGCCTTTGGAAAGGGAGTTGGGTACCGAACCGAAGGTACGTAGTACTTGCGGTCGTTGTCGACGCGTCACCAGCTCAGTGAGGCTTTTTGCTTTTCTTATTACGTGCCTTACGAAAGATTAATGAGATTTTGAAAGTAAATATTTTTTCTAATTAGTACTCCAGACTTAAGATTAAATTCTTTATATAATACTACACACCTAATTTAACTAGACACCAATAATGCGAGTAAATTCTACGATGATACACCAGAATTTTTGAAGAAAAATTATTATTACACAATAATCTAATCATTGCTATTTTGAAAACATTACAGTGCGTCATAGGTTTTTCAGTATATCATAGTACCTATATATAATATCTTAATAAATAACTACACAGCTATAAATATTATGGTATTATGGTAACTAACGTTTATCCGAATCTAAAAATATAGTATGTCAATATCCCGAAAACGTGCACATCAAAATGGAAAATGATGAATTATGTACCTATAACATTATCTTTTATTTATACATTTATAAACATTTAGAAATATTTGACACGACACTGGTAATGTGGTAATCTAAATAAATATTTTATACATACACTATGTATCTACACTACTCCTAGATGTTTAATGAACTTTTATAATAAAAGTTACTCATAAAGTGTTCAGCCTAAAGTTTTTGAAAGTTACCATTATTATTATAATGGTACATTTATTATCATCTACGTTGAGTTAAATACTCAAAATAGAAAAATAATTCCTTCACATTCTTTGCGTTCGTTCATGCCTTTTCATTTTAACATGCGAACTCCTTTACTGCTGCCATATTATTTTTGCTGCACATTCCGCGTTTTCAGTTTTCTATAAGATTCCTTGACGTAACCGCATTTTTTAAATAAAAACATACAAACATTTGTTTGCTCATGATGATAAGGTTGTTTTCAAACCGCCTTGGTGGCTTGCTCAAAACGACGAAAAGGGCATAAACGCAAAAAAAAGAAGATCGGTTCTTGTGCCACATAAATTGCTCATGTAAAATTCTGCCACATGTCCAGTGGTAGGTACTCATAGAGAAAATAACCGTTTACGCTGATAGGTACCTATGAAAAAATAAGTCGAGTAATATGTAGAACAAGTCTGGTGATACATACAGCAGTACCATAAATTAGATAATACTTAGGTACTCCCTAAGTTTTTATTATTTCGCTTTGAATATGCAAGACAGAATCGATGGCATTAAATATTTAGTTACCGGTTTAAATTCCAATTATTTTCTTCATTGTAGCTCGCATCCCACGCTAACAGCCCCGAAAAGCGGCGCTGCTCCCATCCCTCCGTCGCCGTCAGTCACTGAAGGGGGGGACTTGCCCCCGCTGCAGTCTCCGCAAGTGCAAGTAGCCGTGAGAGTACAAAGCCCACGGGCGGTCGCTATGGCCTCCCACTTGATCTGTTCGTCGAGAGAGCCGCTGCGGCTTAGTAAATGCTGAAATTAAAGTTGTTACTTATATAGAAATAGCTTATAATTTCCATTTTGTATCTGGAAGAAAAACCTAATATTTTTTCTATGCTAGTGCATTTAATCAGAGTATATGTAGATCCTCCTATCTTACGTGGAATTCTCGAAGTTTTGAATCTTCGGTGTATCGAAATTCGGACAATCGAAATAGAACCAAATTGGTAGGTACCTAAGAAATGTAGTCGTACCTGCAAAACCTCATAGTTGCTGGCCTGCCACATAACGCTATCGTTTTGCTGCTCTTGAATCTTTTGCTCTTCTTTAGCCTGCAAAATTAAATTATACCTATATTAAATTATATCTATATAAATCCATAGGTATGGATTTTTTCCTTTATATTATTTTATGGTAGGTAGTAATTTCTTACCATTTCGCGGTTTTTACGTGTAGGCATTGAATTGAATAACTTAACAGATAATATTTTTACATATTGCAATATTTATAAATATTTTTTCTTATTTAGTAGGTCATAATTTAGTACCCAAGTATAAATTACTGGTTTGTTATATGTAGGTAAGACTTGAATTAAATATTTTCGTACAAACTGAATAATTTAATTAAATAATTTAGTTCTCACCTTATTCCTCTTCTGCTTCTTACTCGCACCGCAATACTTGACATCTTCGCTGTAAATGGACGTTTCGTCGAACTGAAGCGAGTTAGCATCGACCGAGGTAGCGTCGTCCGGTGTAACGAGCTCGTACTTCTGTATGTCGTCCAACTGATCTTGAAAGTCGTGGAAGTCCTGTAAGTCTTGCAAGCTTTCTTGGAGCGTTGTCGTTGACGTTGCGTTTGTAGAGGGAAGCACTTTATAATTCATCTGAAATGAATGTAAAGTGTAGGTGATAATGCCAAAAAACAGTTTTAAACCTAGCCCGCCGTAGCTAGCCGTATATCCCGCTCATTTTGCAGCGCCATCTAGGTTTGAAATGGTTTTTGGCATATTTGTGTAGGTAGGTACTTATTGGCATTCCTCTCCTTGTTACATGGTAACATTTAACCGAAATACTTTTGACATAATTTCAGTACAATACAACTCAATTGGTCGAAACGGCTTGTGATATGACAATGGTGTGTACAATAAAGAGTATCTATATATGAAGTGGCTGGTTTACCTGGGCTTCTTCAATCTTGCAGACACTGGATCGGCGTGCGACGGGAAGCCTCTCCGACTCGTCCTGGAATTTTTATTTATTATTATTTTATTACGAGCAAGTGAGGGACCTATAGTATTAAATAAATAAAATAAATATTTATGGACATTTCACACAGCGCCATCTAGCCCCAAACTAAGCATAGCTTGTACTATGGGAACCAGATAACTGATACAATACTTAGTTATGCATCCCCCTCGCCCTCCTATATTGTAGAGAGAGGGCAAACTCAGCATTAGCCATGCATTAATGCTGACTAGGTTAATTAGAGCAGTAAGATAGTTGTAAGTTTTTAAGGCAGAATAAATTTGGCCTCCAGATCGGCTGGACGTATTTTCACTTTAATTTGTAGTTTAATTTTAATTTTTTAAAAAGCCAAATACCTAATACGCAAGTTTGACTGGCGCAGCCGGATCGGTATTAACTATTATAGAAGCTGTGCCGTGCGCCTCGCAATATTCGGGTGTCTAAATTCGCCTGATTCCGGGAAACGCGGCGCGATTATAGCTTTAAAAGTGATACCGCGAACCAAATAAATAAGTCAACGGGATACGAGGCTGCTGAGCATGGGAGCGATCGGTTGGTGAGTACCCTTTTTCGCCATCCTTACCATTTCCTCCCCATGTTTTCATGTAAATTGTGTTATTTTTGAGATAAGTCTTTGCTCATTATAACGTACATCTGGTGACTTGATATAAACCTCTATTCAGTGTGCCACTAGCGATAAGGAATAGTCATAACAATAAATGCATAGAGCTAACAATATATAGACAGGACAAAGTCATAAATAATTTTAATTGAATTAATTTGAGTATAAAGTAAAGTTATATTTTTTGGTCTCAATATTGATCAGTGTGTTAATTTTAAGTGAAATAAGTGTAACTAAAGTGAATTGATATTTTGGTAGATTTCATATAATTTTACAACTTTTACAAATTTGCCTAAATAGTGTTCATAATTAATCGATTTACTTTATTTGTGCTTATACTGGGTGGCGCAAAAGTAAAGACCCTATTTGGTTCAGCTATAACATTTTTTCTAAATTAGAAAACTAGATTTAGGTTTTTTTAAATGTATATTTGTGCCATTAAATTTCGTACCATTAGGATTTAAAGATGATGTCTTTTAAATGGTGACCTCCAGAGTTGATACACATTTGAGCCCTATTTATGACATTTTGCATAACTTGCCGTAACACTTCTCAGGGCATGTCAATAAGCAGAATACTCGGTTCTGGGGCACTGATAATCCGCGCATTATTCAAGAAACACCTCTACACCCACTAAAAGTTACTGTATGGTGTGGCATCTGTGTTGACAGAGTGATCGGACCCTATTTTTTCGAAGACGCTGGAGGCAATGCGATAACTGTCACTGGAGAACGCTACAGAACCATGTTACGTGAGTTTTTGATACCCAGTTTGGACGAATTGGGGCTGGAGCACATCTGGTTTCAACAAGACGGCGCTACGGCACACACAGCGCGCGACACTATGGACTTAGTGAGGGACGCTTTTCCAAGCCGAGTTATCTCTCGTTTTGGCGATTTGCCTTGGCCTGCAAGATCACCCGATCTGACCAGTCCAGACTTCTTTCTTTGGGGTTTTTTGAAATCTCGGGTGTATGTGAACAAGCCACAGACTCTCGCAGCTCTAAAAGAAAACATTCGTCAAGAAATAACGAACATATCGCAGGAAGTGTTACGGCAAGTTATGCAAAATGTCATAAATAGGGCTCAAATGTGTATCAACTCTGGAGGTCACCATTTAAAAGACATCATCTTTAAATCCTAATGGTACGAAATTTAATGGCACAAATATACATTTAAAAAAACCTAAATCTAGTTTTCTAATTTAGAAAAAATGTTATAGCTGAACCAAATAGGGTCTTTACTTTTGCGCCACCCAGTACTATTGTTTTATTGTGTTTTTATACGTGTCTTTATTTTGGGTGATTTATTTACGTGTACTCTCTAGACATATGAATCGCTCTGGCGTAATAATGGTTGAACTTGTAAGTACGCTCGTACATATCCCTCGCGAAATTTTGAACTTAATCCCCGTTTACGGAGGAGACAAGAGGCTTTTAAACCTATTTTTACGGAAGAGTGAATATGTCATAGAAAAATATAGAGGTAATGACGTTCAGAACTTATACGTGTATCATGCCATAACAAGTCGACTCGTAGATGACGCAGCCGCGCTCTTATCGGAACGCGAGGATGTTTTGTCTTGGCCTGTCTTGAAAGAGTTGCTAAAACAGCATTTCGGAGACCCGCGCAGTGAAGAATGTATTAATATTGAATTAGAGTCAATTAAAATAAAATCTGGTGAATCTTATTTAGATTTTTGCAACAGAATACAGAGTATTAGATCACTATTACTTTCAAAGGTAAATGCTTCAGACGATGCGGAATTAAAGCGCGCTAAAACTGCTATATATAATAACACATCTTTAAATGTTTTTCTGTACAACTTGCCTGAGAACTTAGTCAGGATAGTAAGATTAAAATCACCTTCGACCTTAGAAGATGCTCTGAGTGTTGTACTGGAGGAGGTGAATTTTCACGACCAGTATAATTTGCGAAATAAAATCCACGGTAGCGGTGCCAGCACCTCTAGGCCGCCTCTACCAGCGATTCAAGGTTTTAGGTTTCCCACTCCATCACAAAATACCACGCCACCTAATTTTATTTTTGGCAATCAAGCTGCAGCTGTACCGTACAAAATGCCCCAAGCCGCACAAGGTCAACAACAGAATTTCGGTTACCGCCCACAGTTAGGCTACCGCCCGCCTCAGTCCGGTTACCGTCCACCACAGTTCGGTTACCGCCCGCCTCAGTTCGGTTACCGCTCACAGCTAGGCTACCGCCCACAGTTTGGTAACAATCAGCCACAACCATTAGGCTTTAGACAGAACCCTAGCATGACGCCACAACAATTCGGGTACAAACCACCTCAGGTTCAAGCCCCGCGACTACAGTCCTCTGACGTAACCATGAGGACAGCGCCTCCATTGCCGCGCGACGGTTTTAGACTAAATGAGCTTACCTCATCTGAGTGTGACGTAGGACAGTACTACGAGTACTACGGTGACATTGAACTTGACAATCACGACAACATGTGTTACTTAGACGACATGAACTTCGAAGGTCAAGGGCATGACGATCATATGATGTATGAGACACCACAACATACTGACTTAGTTCAAGTTCAAGGTCAACTTGAAAATTTTCCCATACAAGCCTCAATACGAGACAAGAAATGATAGAGCTGCACTGTGACCCATCACTTAAGTTGCCATACATTTACATACCCGAAATAGATGCAAAAATGATGATTGATACAGGTAGTACAAGGTCATTTTTGAGCCCCCACAAAGCTTACCAGTATTTTAGTCAGGATATTAGGCACGAGCCTTTTGAAGTAGTTAGCACCCACGCGTCTAGCAGACACAGTGAGGTTATACACATACCACTTTTACCGACTTTCAAAAGTGATGATAGCCACAAGTTCTATTTGTACGAAGTTGATTCGCGCTATGACGGATTAATTGGTAACGACTTGTTAAAACAATTGGATGCCATAATTGATCTCAAACACCTGGTTCTAAAAACTAAAACCACTTGCATCCCAATTGTTAACAACAACCTGGATTATGTGATTAGGCTCGACCCGCGATCAGAGCACCGCGTAAAGGTACCCACAGACCAACATTCGGGTGACGCTATTATGGACTACAAAGAGTTTGGTTCTGGTGTGCGAATGCCAAGCGCCCTGGTGAACTGTATAAATGGCTACGCCACGACAGTAATCCAGAACGCTCTAGACAAACCTATGGTATTGACTATTACACAACCTTTAGAGGTTACGAAGCATCAAAGTGTAGAATGCGAACTTAACTTTACGACTGACACAAACAACATACAGACGGACAAACTACTTGAACAAAACTTGTGTAAACTCAGACTAGACCATACTAATGATGAAGAACGTGACAAAATTTACAGACTGTGCTTAGAATACAAAGACATTTTCCACTGTGACCAATTACCTTTAACCTTTACTAACCAAGTGAAGCACAACATCCGTACAAAGAACGAAGACCCAATCTTTGTGAAACCTTACAGACAAGCCCCGACACAGGCTGACGAAATTAATAGACAAGTACAAAAATTATTACAGGATAATGTAGTTCAGGAATCTCATTCTCCATGGAACGCCCCAGTGCACTTAGTTCCTAAGAAAATGGACGCGTCCGGAGAACAAAAATTTCGGATGGTTATTGACTACAGACGACTCAACGACATTACCATTGACGACAAATACCCACTACCCAACATAAATGACTTGTTTGACAAACTAGGTAAAAGCGTATACTTTAGTACAGTCGATTTAGCCAGCGGTTACCATCAGATCGAAGTTGAAAAACAGGATAGACAGAAAACTGCCTTTAGTACACAGAACGGACATTTTGAATTTTTAAGAATGCCTTTTGGTCTAAAGACAGCACCCGCGACATTTCAACGGACTATGGACAATGTATTACGAGGACTGACAGGACTACACTGTATGGTTTACCTTGATGACGTAATAATTTTTTCGACCAGCTTAGAACAACACATACAAAAACTGCGACTAATTTTTGACCGACTTAGAGAGACAAACTTGAAAGTTCAGTTAGACAAATCCGAGTTCTTACGTAAGGAAGTACTATACCTCGGACATACCATTACTAAAGACGGACTGAAACCTAACGACGACAAGATAAAAGCTGTAATGAACTTCCCACTACCCAGAACAACGACAGAAATTAAAAGTTTCCTAGGACTTGTAGGATACTACCGCCGCTTCATACCCGACTTTGCTAAAATTACCCAACCACTGACGACATGCCTGAAAAAGAGAAATAAAATTATCATTGACCAAAACTACCGCGACGCATTTAATAAGTGCAAAGAACTATTGACCCACGCACCACTGCTACAGTACCCTGACTATGACAAACCGTTCATACTTACAACAGACGCATCGAACATAGCGCTGGGCGCAGTTTTGTCCCAAGGTCAAGTAGGAAATGACAGACCAGTAGCGTACGCTAGTCGTACCTTAAGCGACACGGAGTCTCGGTATAGTACTATCGAACGTGAATTACTAGCAATCATTTGGGCAACCAAACATTTCCGGCCATATTTATACGGTCGAAAATTTTACATATATACTGACCATAGGCCCCTAGCGTGGCTTCATTCCTTGAAGGACCCAAACAGCAAATTGACCCGTTGGAGGCTACGGCTTCAAGATTTTGACTTTGAAATCATTTATAAAAAGGGCAAGCAAAACACTAATGCAGATGCCCTCAGTAGGATCAAGGTCAACGCCCTAGGCTCAGATGATGATGGGAATTCGATGAGAGTGAATGTGGATGAAAAAGAACGAAAGCTTCAGCAGGACATGGATGACGTAGTTCAGCGGATAGTACAGTTGACAAATGACAAACCAGAACGACATAACTCTTCAACTATAACCATATCAGACTCAAGTAGAACTGCTTCTATTAGCCCCGTAGGATCTGCAACAAATTCTGCATCAGAAACCACTGAAATAATTTCACATGAGGTCCCTGTATACTCGCCTTCAGCACAAAGTAGCAAATCGCAGACTATTCACTCAGAACTTGACCTAGACTCTACAGGAATACCAATTTTACATGAGGCTATTGACAATAAGCCAAATCAAATTTTAGTCTTCTCCTGGTTTAAAAACGACATCCAAGTAAAAGACCTTTCCCGAGAAAAACACAAAATTCTAGAAGTTTTCTTACCAACCAATAATCCAGAATTAGTAAAAACCTTTTTGAAGGAATACGTTAGACCTAAAATAAAATACTTCATTTATTTTGAGGAAAATGAACACCGTAGACAATTCAGTAATACTGTTATAGGTTTATTTAAGAAAGATACAGTAAGGCTTTATGAATGCACGGAACGTGTGGTATATGTTGAGGATGAAAGTGAGCAGAAAGCTATTGTATTAAAATATCATGAGGGAAAGACCTGCCACCGTGGCATAAAAGAGACGTTAGTAAGGCTTCGTAGAAGTTACTGTTGGAGTAAAATGGAAGAGACAGTTACAGCAATAATTAATGCATGTGAAGCTTGCAGGAAAATGAAGTATGACAGAAAGCCGTTAAAACCTGTAATGCAATTAACACAGACTCAAGATGCCCCCTTTCAGGAACTATTCATTGACCTCTTTTCAATTGAAGGCAAGAACTACCTGACTTTAATCGACGCATTCAGTAAATTAGGACAAGCCATAGAAATACCCAACAAATCTACACCTGAAGTAGTTAGAGCCCTTTTGAAATACTTTTCCTTCTACGGAATCCCTAAGAAAATAAGCTCAGACCCAGGAATGGAATTCAATAATGAACTCATGAAAGAATTCCTTTGCCTGCATAAAATTGGGAGGCACATAGGCACCATTAATAATCCAAACTCAATGGGTTTGATTGAGCGCTTTCACTCAACCCTTATTGAGATATACAGGCTAGCAAAGTATGAGCAGAAGTGCACCGACGCAGCATCGGTCATGACCTATTCAGTCATGAGTTACAACCACACAATACATTCAGTCACGGGCTTAACCCCATTCGAAATAGTATTCGGACACACAGACACAGACAGTCCCTACAACATTGAATTCGAAAAATCATACACACAACAATTAGTAAAAGATCATGAAAAGCGCACTAAGTTTTTGTACAAGCATTTAGCTGAAAAGATGGCAGCAAGCAAGGAAAGAATAAGGGAAAAGAAAGGTGGTGAAGCAGATATAGAACTTAAGCAAGGGAAGACTGTGTATGTAAAGGACGTGAATAAAAGAAAGAGTAAGGATAAAGCTAGATATAGAAAAGCAAAAGTTGTGAATGAGGTTGAAAGGAATGTGGTTCCACTTAAAGTAGGCGACAGAATTACTAAGGCTCCATTAAAAAATATAAAACGCCCTCCGCAGGTGGTGCGTTCTGATGCTAGCGGCGTCAGCAGTCGCTCTCCAACTGCAATCACTTGAAGGGAACCCCGGGATCCTGCCTGTAAAAGAAGGCCAAGCTTATGTCCAAATAGACAGCTGGACTATTATAAAAACAATTAATTTAGAAAAGATTTATAATGACTTAAACTTTATTATTATTAAATTCAACGAGTTCAAACTAATGGCGCTAAACAAACCGTTCCCTCATGATTTTGTCAGTATGTTAATGCACGCAGAGTATCTACGCGACTTAACCGTGGAGAAATTTAAGCAATTAATTCCGCAGCGTTTTAAGAGAGGCATTTTAAACCCATTAGGATCAATTATAAAAATTGTAACTGGCAACCTCGACCACGAGGACGCCCTCAAATATGATAAAATAACGTCTGAAATAAACCATGACCAAGTCATTGTCTCAAAGAAATTAACGATAGTCTCTCAAATGCTGGATAGCTTTATTAATACAACCGAAGTCATAAAACAAAACTCTATTATCTTAGACACACGCCTTAGAAAAGTCGAAACAGCCTTGCAGGACGTGGTCGCTAAAGAAAATAATTGGATCCTATCCTCATACATTTTAGGATTGTACAGCCTGTTCATAAGTAACTTCCGCACTGTGTTTATTAAGTTAAGTGAAATTGAGACCGCATTAGCATTGAGTAAAAGCTCTATACTACACCAGTCCATTGTGAACTCTACAGAGCTATTGTATCATTTAAAATTAATATCTAATATTGGCACTTTGATATATGAACCTAATGAATCTAATTTGATAAAAATTGAAGAAACTATTTGTGTAAAATCATTTATAACGAAAAACCAGATTACGTTTATAATGGAAGTCCCTCTTACCGATAATTGTACTTACAATTATTACAAAATATATTCCTTACCTGTGTTCCATGCACCTGATAATATAACCTTAGCAATATTTCCTAAATACCCTTACCTTTTGGCGAAAGGGATAAAATACTTACCGGTTGCGAAACCCTGTCACCCTCTCGCCGCTGGAGATCATTTCCTATGCGCTGATGACAATAGAGCTCTATACCCTGGGCTCACCTGTGAGGAGCAGCTCATGAAGTTTGATAAAAACCTTACCTGTTGTAAGCAGCATCCAATTCACATAGAAGATGTGAAGGTACAGAAAATTAACTCAAACAATTAAATACTCTACACGAAAACTAAGACGACGCTCACGAAACAGTGTGGTGGCGAGATCTCCAATTATCCTGTTCTGGGGACTTACGTCATCACCCTTGACGAGCCCTGTGACGTGGTAGTCACAGGAATACGGATGCGGCGCCACCGTGTCTACACGGAGACGGAAGCGGCGATACCGCTACCTATAATAAACCTCCCGCAGTTGCCGGCGAACGTGAGATTAACAAGTGCGCGTGCACTTAACATGCGTGATGTTAACCTCGACGAGGTGAAGTATATGTCATACGCGTTGAAAAATAGTGAAGTGATTGAAAGTGTTATGAATAGAGAAACGGACTCTACATTCAGTGTACTAGTTTATGCCACTATGGGCCTCGTAATATTAATTCTTACTGTGTTTTTGATTTATGTGTTTCGTAATAGAATTGTACTGTGTCTAGAAAGTTATCGGAAACATTCTCAAATCGAACATTCCGATAACTTCGCTCTTAGGGAGGGAGGAGTTATGCATCCCCCTCGCCCTCCTATATTGTAGAGAGAGGGCAAACTCAGCATTAGCCATGCATTAATGCTGACTAGGTTAATTAGAGCAGTAAGATAGTTGTAAGTTTTTAAGGCAGAATAAATTTGGCCTCCAGATCGGCTGGACGTATTTTCACTTTAATTTGTAGTTTAATTTTAATTTTTTAAAAAGCCAAATACCTAATACGCAAGTTTGACTACTTAGACACTTTGTTTGTAAACAAAACACCCAGACCAAACATCGATGTTCAACAGACAAATGTTTGTCCTGAGTGGGAATCGAACCCACAACCTATAATTCAGAAGGCAGAACTTCTACCAACTGAGCTATCAGGCCAGTCAAAATATATAAATAAATAAATATACACATAAATAATACTTTAAGATAGGATACAGATAACTGATAAGTAGGTGCTTTTTGTTTGTAAATACATACCTACCTACGTAAGTACCTATACCTCATACAATACTTATGTATAACAGACACAGAAAAACACTGTCACGCAAATGTTTTCACTGAGTGGGAATCGAATACATAACCAACAGTTCAGAAGGCAGAGCTACTACCAACTGAGCTATCAGGGGGCGTACCGTGAGCTCTTAGCGCGATTCAAAACAGAGCCTATACTGGCTCGCTTGTCAAAATCCCCATACAAAAAAATCAAAGCGATCCAATATAGGCTCAGTTTTGAATCGCGCTAAGAGCTCACGGTACGCCCCCTGCCAAATAAAGCTTAGATATATGTAGATACCTCGTCGTCGCTGTCCAGATGAAGCAATGAGAACTCTTGGAATCCATTATGGTCCTCATACAGACCCTTGCTCGTCGACGGTATCGGAGACGGCGGGTACACCACTGTTTCAGACAAGTGCGTTAAAGCAGGTAGGTTTTTTTAAATTTATAACTAGATAGGCCGGCATTTGACTGCAATCTCACCTGATGGGAAGTGACGACGCGGTCTACGATGGTACATGCTTGCCTAGAAGATACATATTCACTCGCGACGTGAAGAGCTCCAGATTGTACTTATCGGGAAACAAAGATGCTGGTAAAGTGCTCCATTCCTTGGCTGCTCGGATTATAAATGTCGAGTCAACCCGCTTTGTGCGAATTGACGGTATGAATAGGTATAACCTATACACATTTTTTTATTTTAATGTAGACATGACGAGCTAGTCGTTCACCTGATGTTAAGCGACATGGTTGTCCATAGCAGATGCAGTGTCACTCGGAACTCTAAATTAAAGTTTCGCGTGACACTGCATTGCGCACGTCATCCTGAGACATCAGCATAGTCAAGATTACTAGAATGTGAGATCACCCAAGTGAGGTCACCTAGGTTTTTAGGTAGGTACCTAACATCCCATTTTTACCCTTTGGGTATTGGCGCGATATTTGATTCGCCGTAGCCAGGCGGCGATATCCCCGACTTAATTTTCCAGGATTCAATTATATTATAACCTGTATTTAAAGATAATAAAAAAAAACTGGAATTTAAAAAAATACTGGACCGAAAAATACACCTGATTATGGGGGGTGCTAGTCCAAAACCTCAGGTGGACGACCCCTTAACGATAAGACTGCTTATTTCTCATCCTCATCATCATCAACAGTCCGAAGACGACCAGGTCGTCGGTCCACCTAGTGGGGGGCCTACGCTGCGTATTCCGGTTTGTGGTCGCCACTCGAGAACCGTTCTTCCCATCGGTTGTCAGTTCTACGAGCGATGTGGCCTGCCCATTGCCATTTCAACTTGCCAATATTATTTATTACTTCTCTAATCTGTGGTTATTACCTAGATCAGTACAGCTGTTCTGCAGCAAGTTCTCAGTAGAAGGAGGCTCGGGGTGGTCCCGGCTGCGTCCCTTGAACAAGCCAAACTTAACTGGCGCCATCTGTAATTTGTATTGGAGGATCTGGAAGACAGGAAAAAAAAGTATGAGCAGAGAGAGCCAGTAAGGACTTACTTATAAATTTTTACCAGTCTGCAGTAGTTTTTGTCCTATACCCGATGAGGAAGCTGCTGTAAGTACTACCCGGTAAGCTGGTATACAAAATTATTGATAAGCTGTAATATATAGAAAATATCTACTGATATTCTCGCGCATATCACAAGCACTTTGAACGACACATTTTCAATCTGTTCGGTGAGGATTTTAAACTGTTTTTTGTGTGATATTATGATAGTTATTGTATTAATATCCTTTTTTTATTATTCTTTACTAGCGGCTCGGCCCGGCTTCGCACGGGTATAATAGTTTTCGCAGTGCACGCGATGTAAAGAATACTTTAGGTTGTTTTTTACACCTTGAGTTACATTATTGAAGTTTTAGTAAGGATTAATTTTTTGAAAATATAGGTAATATAACTTATATCACGCGGGGATAGTGTAGCTTTCCAACAGTGAAAGAATTTTTCAAATCGGTTCAGTAGTTTCGGAGCCTATTCAATGCAAACAAACAAATCTTTCCTCTTTATAATATTGTTATAGTTATAGATAGATTATAGATGTTATATATAAGCAAAACATTTAACCACTGTCTCACCTGATGGAAAGTGATGACGCGGTCTACGATGGAACATGCTTGCCTAGAAGATACCTGTTCACTCTCGTCTTGAAGACACCCAGATCATAGTTAGCTGGAAACAAGGACGCCGGCAAGGTGTTCCACTCATTTGCTCTTCGCACTATAAAGTGCATAGCAAAACGCTTAGTGCGGGTTGATGAAATTAAAAATGTGTTAAATTGACTTCTAGAGTCTTAACTAGCTGACCCGCCCCGGCTTCGCACGGGTTAATTAGTTTTACGCCTTATCTCAGTATAAAGGAAGAGAGAAGGAAGATGGCTCTTTCCTAATAATACCACCAGTACAATAGGCTTGGACTTGACTTGAACTCGTTCATCAAATCTCGTTCAGTAATAGGAACTCATTCAGTAACTCTTTTATTTCAGTGAACCCGAACGATCGATATGATGTGCGAGTCTCTACGATCTCGTTCAGATTTACTAAACTCATTGAACTGCGAACTGCGGAACGATTTCGAAAGTTCTCTATACGAACTGTGAACGAAATCACTCCTGGAACAGGGAGTTACGTTGCGGGCGGATGCAACTCCCAGTCCCGCCACTCCATTGACTATTGAGTTCATCGAGCTAGAACTGGGAACTGGGAACGACTGAACGAAAATAGTCCGTGGAGGTGAACGAGATCCTTTCGTTCACCACAGCTGAGTAGTTCTTGGGAACGACTCATTCAGGAGCTACACAAGTCTACAGTCTACAGTACTGTAGGGTGAAGATAAATGGTGTATGCCTGTATGGCGGGACTCGAACCCACTATATCACCCCGTGAGCATTCTTCTGCTAAAGTGGCGCAAGATGGGGTCGTAGTGTTCCATCGTATGGATAGTTTTTATGTCAACCCAACCCCATAGTGTAGATTTAATCTGTTATCATCATCATCATCATCATCAGCCGCACGACGTCCACTGCTGAACACAGGCCTCCCTCATAAAACACCACTTTAGACTCTTATCATACGGGGGACTTGCCATAATCACCACGATTGGCAGGCGGATTGGTGATCGCAGAAGATTTTAATGTACGTACTGAGGACACTGCTGCTGCCCATTCCCTGGATATTTCCTTAGCCGGCTCTTACGGCACCCACGGGAAGAGATGGGGTGGTTCTATTCCCAAACCGGGACCACACGGTGTAAAAACGCAGTTAAAATGCAGTGCATGTTCACAAACATTAAGAAGTTTAATAAAAATTTAACTTTGTTTTATGTAAATGAATAACGTGACGAGCTAGTCGTTCACCTGATGTTAAGCGTCACGGCTGCCCATAACAGAATGCAGTATCACTCGGAATTCTAAATTAACATAGTTCTGCGTGCCATTGCACTGCGCACGTCATCCTGAGACTTCACACAGTCATAGTAAAAAGGTTACTAGACTGTGTGATCAAATCATAAAGTCTCATTTGGCCAGTAATTTCACTAGCTACAATGCCCTTCAAACCGGAACACAGTAGTGCTTGCACACTACTGCTTGGCGGCTGAACAACTGGCAAAGCGGTGGTACCTACCTAGACGAACTTTGCAGAAAAGTCCTACCACCTATAATGAGCTTAGTTTAATAAAAAATAAAAAATATGTGCTTCATATTTTTAAGGTTTCAAATTAATATTTTTATTTTATGGAGTTATTATTTTATTGTCACCTAAGAGTTTGTTGTAACTATAAAATAAGAAAAATAAATTATTCTAATGCAAATACCATTATGTAGGTTTAATTTTAAAACTGCATATAATAACACTTAGCATTAGCAAAACGAAAACAATGGAAAAGGAATTGTAAGTAGTTTGTACCTACGTCAATCGTTTTTTTCTCTAATCTGTGTATTGTATACTAACCTTGTTAACTTTTCTATTATCACTGGCAGTCTACAAATTCTTTTTCTTTTTAAAACACCACAAACAAAGAGGATTTTATCGAAAGTGAATCTACAAAAATATCAGGGTAAAAATCACCAAAACGGGTCAAAATTACAAAATTCTCTCTACAAAAGGTAAAAGTTAAGTTGTTAAGTGAAATATTCGTTTATAAAATATAATTTGGTGTAGGATAGTTTTATAAAATACAATTTTTATCGTAAACAAAGCAGTCGTATCCGGTTCCTCAATGAAACTGAAAAAGGTTCTTTACGTATACTGGTAGCGTTGTGGCGTCGATAGATATCTACTAGTATTACATGGATATCAGTACGTACCCTAACTCTTAGTATGAGCACAGATAATATAATACCATGAGTGTAACTTTATTCGAATATATTAACTTACTACACATCGCTATCTAGTATCGCTAAATCTATACATAAGTACATATAAAACCGCCCAAGTGCGAGTCGGACTCGCGCACGAAGGGTTCCGTACCATTATCTATAAAAACGAACAAAAAAATCACGTTTGTTGTATGGGAGCCCCCTTTAATATTTATTTTGTTCTATTTTTTAGTATTTGTTGTTATAGCGGCAACAGAAATACATCATCTGGGAAAATTTCTACTGTCTAACTATCACGGTTCATGAGTTACAGCCTGGTGACAGACGGACAGACAGACAGACAGCGGAGCCTTAGTAATATGGTCCGTTTTACTCTTTGGGTACCGAACCCTAATAAAACTGTAACTGGGCTAAATCTGTAGTTTATTGCCTACCGATATCTACTATCAGTACTGGTACCAAGAGTAGATAGGAAAAGAGAGTATCTTTATTGCTCATGCTACTAACTACATTCAATTTCAACTTGATTCTAGTAGCCAGAAAAGGGTATTTTTAATTTTTCATCTTTTTCTACCTACCAACTCGTGCAGGTATCTATTTTTTATGTTACTGGTATGGTATGTCAACTCAGTGCTACGCTGACACTGTAGGTACCATGAAAGGCTCAATGTTTGCTGACAGAAGTGACATATTTTGCTTTTTACAAATACATTAATATTCGGACCCTTCATAACTTAATTGTAGTAAAAGTAGGTATTTATTTATTTCTTTATGTAAATGAACAGTGATGTTGACTCTGTGTCGCATCTCTGAAGCTACATTTAAGTAAATGTAGGTATAGCTTCTGTTATAGAAGAAATGAAATAGATGGAGATTTGTAATAACGCTTAGTTTATTTTATGAAAATGCACACAAATACACGAGTGACTTAGCATATAGTGATCATAATGGTTAAAAGAATAGGTACGTGTAATGAAGTATAGGTACGTGCTTCACAGTATCAGATACCTGTTCCAAAGTGTCTATGAAAAAGAACCTTTCTCAGGGTGACGTCGTAGTTTCAGCTGCGCGCGCAGTTTGTTTGCAAATTGTTTTCCGAGTCGATTTCAGTGCATACGACCTCCTTCTTTTAACTCTAAACCTTAATTCACATACATAAAGTTGAATATAAATTTCATAAAACTAACGGAGTTATAGAAAAGAAGAAAAAATTGAAGAAAATTGAGATTTATCCTGCATAGTTATAAGGTTTAAAATTGAAATGCGTATTAGCTTATTTATTTGGGAAGGTAGATGCATTATAGAGGTGACCCTGCGGCGAATCAATAATGACCTACATTTTATTATCGAAACTTAAACAAGACCTAGGTCTATTGCGTCATAGATGACCTAAACTAGATACTTTATACATTTAATTTTGGTTACAATTTAATAGAATTGTAACATTTAGGGTTCTGAATGGCACTTCAAGCGAACTATAAGCGTTTCTAGGGTTCCGTACCCAAAGGGTAAAACGAACCCTATTACTAAACCTCCACTGTCTGTCTGTCTGTCTGTCACCAGGCTGTATTTCATGAACCATGATAGTTAGACAGTTGCAATTTTCACAGATGATGTATTGTCTGTAACAACAAATATTGAAAAACACAATAAAATAAATATTTAAGGGGGCTCCCATTCAACAAACGTGATCGTTTTGGTTGTTTACCAGATGAGTCATAGATGTTTAAATAGTACTGCTACTCAACACTAGATGGCAGGGATAGTAAAATAAATATTTAAGGGTTTACCAGATGACTCAAAGATGGCGCTGCTTTTAATAGTACTGCTACTCAACACTAGATGGCAGGGATTGATAATGGTACGGAACCCTCCGTGCGCGAGTCCGACTCCCACTTGGCCGGTTTTATTTTATGCTTTAGGTAGCAAACAAGATTACGGCCCTCCTGATGGGAAGAGGTCATCGTAGCCTATGGATATCTGTAACAATAGGTACCTACCTATACTGGGTCACAGATAATATAATACTACTGAGTGTAATTGAATTCATTAGCATCCTTTGATACTAGGTACCTACTCCTGAGACCGGTCACGTGTGGACTAAAATTTATGAAATGTAACGCATCAATTTGGTATTGATAATAACTTAAAAAAATGGGATAAGTTTTTTAATCAACTGTTACAGTACAAAATTAAATTAAAATAATTAAGTACTGTTTTTAATTATTACATGCAAGGTGAAAAAAAACTATTAAAACCATTCGTGGCAATTACATTAAGCGCCGCGGCGGTAATCATAATTTTCAATAAAACATCTTTTCATTTGCACTCACTCCCGTTTAATAATCATCAATAAATAATGTACAATGTGTGATGTGTGTGTAGTGTGTGGTGTGTGTGTGTGTGTGTAACACGTACTCAATTTATGCTAATAAATTCAATTGCATCTTAATTAACATACTTAAGTACTCCATCGTCGTCGACCGCATCACTTACCATCTGCAAGAACATCTGCATCAAATGCAAGACCATCTAAGTAGCAGTATTCTCTGTGGCAATAGATAGTTTTATATTTTGCTGATACTATTTCTTTGTTCAGCGTAAAAATTGGACCACCCTATCTCTTCCCGTGGGTGCAGTAAGAGCCGGCTAAAGGAGTATCCAGGGAATGGGAGCAGCATTCTCCTCGATACGTTAAAATCTTCTGCGCTCACCAAGCCGCCTGTCAAGCGTGGTGATTATGAAAAATCCTCTTGACCCCTGATGGGGGAGGTCTATGTTCAGCAGTGCACATTTTATAGTATAGGTAAGGGGTGGGCTTAAATAAACAAAACCATAAAAACTACGTAACAATATCAGGCGTGGATACAGGAGGGGGGCGCAGGGGGCATGCGCCCCCCCTCCCCTCTTGGACTCCCCTACTATTTTGATTTGCGCGCCCCCCCCCTTAAGAAATTTCTGTATTCGCGCCTGAATAATATTCCCGTGCGAAGAAGGGCCGGCCCCCTAATTACCTAACTCGCAACAGGTTTGCGACAGGCGTAAATCTCGCGGTGATTGCTGTCATACATCATTAGTGGTGTCGAGAATGTATGCTTCGCTACTGCTGTCGCATTGCTGTTGCAAATTTTACGTAATTACCCCGCGGGGCTAGTAATTACATAAGTAAAATACAGTAGGCATGGAATAATCGTTTATTTTAGAATAAACACTACGCTATTTATTTCTATTACATTTTTAACCATAATTGCTAACTAATAATAACTAATAAAACAGTTATAAATAAATATATATCAAAATTACTAAAAATAATTCCTTTCCCAGCCTTAGAACTATTTTTAGATTTTTTTTTAAATTAAAAGGGTTAATTGACTAGAAGCTTAAGACGGATTTATTTATAATTTGACTAGAATTATAAAAAAAATAACAAGCAGTTTTGAGGTGTGGTTGAGAAAATAAATTAATTATAACTGTTTTTAATTATTACAACATTACTTTATTTACTTATACCCCAGGTTTTTAAAAATGGCGTCGTCATTTGCATTGTTTTCGAAAACCGGGCTCTCTCTGAAGATGACGGATGCGTCGGCTATATGCATTTGCCTCTTGCCATATCTGGAAAAAAAAGTTTATTTATATGCCATCTATGATAGTTGCATGGAACTAAAACCTTTACCTAGATAGCTAGATGTTTCAGTGAAAAGTACGGACTTTATACATATTCGATGTGTTAAGTTTGCAGATAGTAAGTGTAGATGGCGTTATTATAAAATACTGTTTTTGGCGCCCAACGTGTGAATGTTTTATAAAACCCGTAAAAGATATTGAAATAAGCATGGAATGTAATAATGTTTTGAAGTTACAGCTCGTAGCAGTATTTTATTTTTTAAGAGCAGTTACATTAACTAATTGAATGGACTTATTATACAAAAGTGGCGCCCAACAAATAGTTGCTGAAAATATACAATCTGAGTTTGAATTGGTATATTATCCGAAAAGGGGGTAAATCTACTCCCCAAGGTAGACAATGTTTCTTCTACGACTATTCTAAATTAATAGTTTTTCATTGAAGAAATGCCGTGTAAAGTTTACGTTGTAATTTTACCCAAACGCTTTGAAGATAGCCCTAGCGCAGCTGGGTGTAGTTGAACTTCGTCCTTGACCGAATGCACTTAAATGAGTTTGAGAACCTATGTTTAGAAATGAATTTGTTTATTTTTTTTAGTATCTTGTTAACTCTCGTAACGATCGCACGTGCAACTTTGTGAGTGGATTTATTTTTTAGTTTGGAAACACTCAGTTTCAAGTAAGGCTCTCACAACTTGTGGGCTATCATGGTCCCAGTCGCCCTCTTTCGGGATAACATATACTAATTCCAACTTACTGTGTATTCAAAAATATATTTCAATGAAATTTTACACAAGCATTACTTGCACTAGGGAGACCAGCATTTATTTACTTTTTCCAGAAAACCTTGTTTCCTTAGGGAAAAGGGTATTTTCCAGGGCATTAACACATACCTTCCTCTCCCATGCACAGAGTAATATTCTTGGAGCTCCTTCAGATAGTTGGATATTTGTTCAGCCGTGTCGAACCTCTCAGGGCGGCGCGGGCGCGGGTACTGCGCTTGCGCGTGGCACGACAAGATGGCTGCCAGTAGCAAGATGGCCGACGTGAGACGCATTTTGACTGTCGAAAAAACAAAATATGAAAATTGTGAAAATTTTGATCTAAAGTCATTTTGGGAACTATTATTAGGATCCCAAGTTTATTTGCGTTTGCAGATCATCATCCGGGCGACGTCCACCTGAACATAGACCTCCCCCAAAACGCCAGTTTGGACGCTTATCATAGGAGGGCTTGCCATGACCAGCACGTTTTACAGGCGGCTTGGTGATCACAGTTGATTATAATGTACCGAAGAGAATGCTGCCCATTCCCTGATGGATAACATTCCCTTAGTACGGCACCCACGGGAAGAGATGAGGTGGTCCTATTCACACATGAGCTTGCTAGTTTTTTTACTAGGTGGTAGGACTTTTCTGCAAAGTTCGTCTAGGTAGGTACCACCGCTTTGCCAGTTATTCTGCCGCCAAATCTTATTACTATTACTGTGTGAAGTCTCAGGATGACGCGCAGTGCAGTGTCACGCAAAACTGTATTATATCAATTTAGAGTTCCGAGTGATACTGCATTCTGTTATGGGCAGCCGTGGCGCTTAACATCAGGCGAACGATTAACTCGTTACGTCATTAATTTATATTTAAAAAAAATAAAAAACTTGCCTCCCACAGATTCCACGTAAACAAAATGTCAGTAAGATATCGATGAACCAAACACAGTATCAGTTCAGATTCGATATTAAAATCATAATCAGTGGGTTAATTGATATTCGATCATTTGATTTACATTTAAAAGGCACTCTGAGTGTGGTGATAAGATTGCGTAGTTTTGTGTAATCAATACTATACAGATTTTTGCTATCACTATCTTGATAATTTAATACTTTTCTAGGGTATAGGATGGGTCTATGACTAGGTTTGAGTGTGCATCAAATTCGCCGCGCTCTAAGTGATGTGCTCATTGAATAGGCTAGCATCCTGATATTTTTTTATTGCATAAATGAATAATATTAAATAAAATAAAAATTAAATATCTCATAAAATGACAAAGTTAGAAGCATTTTAAAATACAGGAATAGAAAGAGACGGCTCAAACGTGGAGTGTCGTCACTTAGCTCATTCATAGTACGAATAGTACCTACCCCATTACTAAGCTGTGGTAGCTTTATATACTTGACGTGTGACTTCACAACGTGCGTTTTCATAGTAACTGTGGGGAATCTCCTGTTTTCTGTACTCAGTACTATTATCTATTCTGTGGTGTAGGGCCGAGGATCGAACCCAGTGTCGTAAGATTGCGAAGCGCACATGCTACCGCTCGGCCACCATCGCTCTCTTTTTCATCTTTTCTTTTAATCAATGCAAATATACGACACGATAGACATTTTATCCACTTGCTTTGCAACAAGGTTACAAAATATCATGATATTAATATCGTTAGTTAGCAAAGCCGTAGTGTTTTAATACACGCAGCGTGTGTACTCACCACTCGATGCTCTGTCGGTCTATCCATCGCTGGAAATACCACTTCATCTATTAATTGCCTATATACCTCACTCACTCTACTTTTGCTTTTAAGTACGTACCCTGGAGCCTCTCGCTCGCACATTTCCAAATCTTTGAGTCTATTCCCCATTTTATTACTAAAAAATCTACTCATCCCTCATCAATAACTAGCGGCTCGCCCCGGCTTCGCACGGTTATAATAGTTTTCGCAGTGCACGCGATGTAAAGAATATTATCTTAATCTCAATTTTAATTTAATGTGATTGTTATAGGCATTTTCCTTAGCTTTATAATGAACGTATTCCATGTATCCATTTCTAAATTGATTTATGTAAACAATAGGTAAGGTTCGGAGATAAGATCCGAAATGAGGAGATCCGCAAGATAACTAAAGTCATATAGCTTTGAGAATTAGCAAGTTGAAGTGGCAGTAGGCAGGCCACATCGCTCGTAAAACTGACAACCGATGGTAAAGAAAGGTTCTCGAGTGGTGACCACGAACCGGAAGACGCACCGAGGGCCCCCACTAGGAAGACCGATGACCTGGTCAGAACCGCGGAGAGCCGATGGATGCAGGAGACAAGCAGCCGCTCAAAGTGGCGCTCTTTGGGAGAGGCCTATGTTCAGCAGTGGACGTCTTCAGGCTGTTGATGATGATGATGAAACAATAGGTGCTGAAGGCTTGGAAGCCTTCTGATGAATAACATTACAAATGTTCAAATTCAAACGTTTATTGCATTCCATAATGTTACAGTAGAAGTTATATTTAAGGATTAAGATCATTATGGACCCTGTTGATCACAAAACAATGTTATGTCCAACAAAAATATCATATTAATCCAAACAATTGCAATTCAACGTGGCAATGCGGCCAGCATGTTGGGTACGCTACCTACCGGTAGTGGGCTGGAGCGCTTGGACTGTCTATAGGCCATCGCGGCTATTATACAGTCCATAAGTGTTCTTTGCAGTAGGTAGTGTAGCTAGTTTAGTTTTTATTATTGTAGTAGTTAGCTTGAGTAATAAAGGCAATTTGCCCGTAGGATATTAAAAAAAATCCAAACAAGATTTCATAAATACAACGGTATCAAAGTTTATTTTCTTTCTAAATATGCTGTTTTTATGTATGAAAACTTGTTTGGATTAATATGATATTTTTGTTGGACATAACATTGTTTTGTGATCAACAGGGTCCATAATGATCTTAATCCTTAAATATAACTTCTACTGTAACATTATGGAATGCAATAAACGTTTGAATTTGAACATTTGCAATGTTATTCATGATCATATAGTTTAGCCAGATTTTGCGTAAGTAAATTTAGTTATTTAATATCTTCAAAAATGTCGCAATGTGCGAAGGAGATAGTGGGTCCACGTATACAGGAGGAGGTACTGGTTTGACCATTGTTGTTGTTGTTGTTTGTTTTGTTTGAAGTGTTGTTGTGTTGTTTGTTGTTGTTGTTGTTGTTTGTTCCATTGTTTCTGGTTTGTTTGGTTTGTTTTTTGGTTTGGTTTGTTTTTTTCTGGTTTGTTGGTTTGATTGACTCTCTTTGAATCCAGTTGACCAATGATACAACTTCCCCTCATACGAAAATTAGTGGTGTATTTCAACTACTAATTTCTAACAAACTACGGGAACCCGTTGATGTCTTTTGTTCCATCCTGCTCTGTTCTTTGTAATTTCGTATGACTTTGTCTCGTTTTGTTACCTCGCCCCCTGCCCGCGCAGGTGAGTCGTGTTTGTACGAGAAATTATGTTCACGAGCTATCAACGGGCTTTATATTTATAATTTTTGGGTTCGACTTAGTATACCCACGACCAAACCAAAAGGAAATCGCCCAATTTCCTCAACCAGTACCTTTTGTTTCAATCAGTTACCTAGTCATTTTAGGCGCAATTTACTTTACCCTTTCATTTAGGCAAAAAGTGTGACTGTCGAAAAGTAATTGCTTTTTTTATATTTTAAGGAATGATATGACGAGCTAGGTGTTTATTATTAAAATGAAACAACCGCTTGTGGACTATTTTATATGCGCGGGGACACTTAAGGTTCGATTTTCATAGAGACTGTATCTATAGTATACTTGATCTAAGATCTATTGTATAATGCATGATTACCACATCGACCGGCAATCTCTCCGTTAACACGCAACTGGTTATTTTAGATTTACCGTGTTTTACCGTTTACCATTTACCGTTCGCTCGCAGTGAAATTACAAGCGCTCAACAGGTCATAGGGATGTGCATTTGTACAGAAAAATGTACGATATACTTCTCACGATAGATTTATTTTCACGATTAACTGTTCAACACACACGTCACATCAACAGGTGGAAAATTTCCAATGACTGAACATAAGCTTACCCCATTGGACGGTTGCTATAATCACCAAGCTTGTGTTAGGCATCTTTGTGAACCGGGCCGAGATAGTGAATTCTAGCGCGACCCTATCTTGCCCCATCTCGGCAGCGGATGGATCACGGGGGGTTTTAGTGGGTTCGAGTCCCACATACCATCTGCCATCACGCCTGTGGGGGCAAGGAAGTGCAAGGGCATTTCTCCCCCTCAAAAAATAAATAAAAAAGTGTCTTTGTGATCGCAGTAGATTCTATAGTGCAGAACTAGGAGAAACTTGCTGCAGACACAATAAAAATAAATTTCCTTGGATTCTAATTTAATCTTTTATTATAAATCAGAACAGGTATCTTCTAGGCAAGCACCACCGTAGGCCGCGTCATCACTTTTCATCAGGTGAGACAGTGGTCTAATGCTATGCCTATAAATTATATATATTAAAAAAAAACTATTTATAATTTATATTAATTTACAGATTTTTATAAAAACATGTGACCACATCACCATTGGACAATTTAAAAAAAATATGAATGGGTCGAATTTAGTACCTCCATTTGTATGTAACGTCAGTTAATAGTAGAAATCGAGCTACAAATGACAGATAAGTATGGTACACTACAAGTAAAAATGCTGTGAATAGCCTATTTATGTCCACATATTTGCAATAAAACACTTTGATTTGATTTGATTTGACCACTACAAAAAAGTTAAAAAGAGACGTTCCAGAAATGTATGGAGCATAGGCCACTTATAGTACGTTATATTATAAAATCGATTAGGATATGTTAGAAACGTTTTGTACTATCCATTTTTTATAAAATAATACTAATCCGCTAAACCATCGTGGCAGGCACGAGCATCAAAGAGTACACAATATCTACTGGCAGGCATGGCGGTAATTATAGCGCCGCCATATTGATAATCTAGCCTAAATATATGGACCCAATATTATTATTTGAGCCATTAAAGAGTACAACAGTGCTAATTATGATAATTATTTTTGATAATATTCAAAATTTTCTGTTTTTATTTTATTTTGAAGTATTACACAGTAGTGAAGAAGTACACATAGGTTTCTCATTTTGGAACGTCTCTTTTCACCTTTGCAAACTTAGTTAAAAACATATCGATAAATGGAAAACCTGTCCTATACCCCATCCCTAGCAAGTTGATTTGAAGTTCGAAACAATAGACGCCTACTATTTGTAGCGCGCAGCCTTCTCGTAACACACGCTACGCCTCTACGAGCCGCTACGACACTGTAGATGCAGTTTCGTAGAGGATTTGATATTAGATGAAAAAATCATATTGTATCGGTACCTTTACAAATATTTATTTATTACATTATATTGTATATATCATAATATATGTATGTATGTATAGTTTTTAAATAAAGAACAGATTTATAACCGATTTCAAAAAAGGATGTCGTTATACAATTTTTTATGTTTGTTACCTCTGATAGCTCAGTTGGTAGTAGCTCTGCCTTCTGAACTATAGGTTGTGGGTTCGATTCCCAGGACAAACATTTGTGTGATGAACATCGATGTTTGTTCTGTGTCTGGGTGTTATATTGTATTCTATGTATGTATTTACAAACAAAAAGTATCTAAGTATTGTATCAGTTATCTGGTTCCCATAGTACAAGCTATGCTTAGTTTGGAGCTAGATGGCGCTGTGTGAAATGTCCACACATATTTATTTATTTATAAAACTTCGTCCTGGATTTTTTTTTGGCGGGAACGCGGAAAAGTTCACGTATTACTTTTGTACTTGTATTACTTTTCAAAACTTGTGCTTTTTCTAGTGTTAATGTTTAAAATTGGTGGCGTTTTACGCATTAAGTGCTGAATTACGAGCATGAGTGTGGGCAAGTGATATAATGTAGTGAAACGTGGTTTTTCGTGTCGCTTCCAAAATTCCATAGGAGCTTCTAGTAAAGTCGCCACCACTTTACAAGGGTATGACTTAGACTGGACTATGATTACCTGACTTAGACTGGACTGTGACTAAGACTTGAAGACTTGACTTTACACGTGAAATATTCTATAACTCGATGAATAATTACAATACTTGACATTGACTAAATACACTATGTGTGGAGCCAAAATATAAGAAAAAAAAACAGTAATATTATGGTAACAGTTTAACATTGTGATATAGTACTGATGAATCGGACAAACTCACACTGACAAGTAAAACTCTTTGACTTGATCCTTAAAGCTGTGCAATGAGGGTGCCCTTCGTATAGTTTCAGGTAGTCCATTCCAGAGGCGGACAGCATGAATGGTAAAAGACCGATCATCGACCGACCGATCAAGTATTGCTTGGGTTAATCCTATATATCAGGCATGGCATCGCTTGACCACATTAAAACATGCAGCTATTTTCGTACTATCTAGAGAGCTATCGGACAAAAAAAGTACATTATTTAAATCATAAAGGTTGTATTCGTGTCATTTAATGAACACGTAAACAAGGGTGGATCCAGGTTTTTTCCTGGGGGCACAAGGGGGCGAACGGGCAAAAAATCGACAATAACTGTTAATAAACTTGAAGTATCATACTTCAAGTTTATTTCTACAAGTTCAAGTATGTATAGGAAGGTTTATGGAAGTGACAAAACAATAGAAAGATTAAATGTTTAATATAGACGGTTTTCTTTTATGTTTCCTGCTAAAGATAAAATAAAAAAAAATACAACTTAACAATTTCTTTATATAATTTTATTATTGTTCTATTTTATTAAGATAAAATGAATGTATTCCATTTAATATTTATGTGTACCTACGAGTACTAATTTTATACGTACAATTTTTTGACCTGTATTTTTTGTACCAAATAAATGAATATGAATATGATACCCGCGACCGGGATACAACGAACAAAATTCCCAATTGCAGCCAGAAATAGACAAGAGTTTCACTCAAGTTCTTTCTGTTATTTTATTCATATATTTTAACGACTCTGATAATTTGATTTGCTTCTAAGTATGTACTACAAAATAAGTACAAAAAAATACCGTCTAGGAGGGGCACGTGCCCCCGTGCCCCCCTTAAATCCGCCCTTGCACGTAAGCCTATTCCAATAAAAAAAACAAACACCCTCAACTTTTTAATCGACACTGACACACGCAGTTCAGTCTATACAGCCAACTTTTGAATGCAAAATACAATTTCTAAACTGCCTCACGTTCCAATTTTGAATAATACACCCACGACAGTGCCAACTCACCAACTCAAAGGCGCGGATTCTAAACGCGTCGCATATTATTTTCACGGTTGGTAGCATTGTAACTTGGGACGTGGGGAAGGGAAAGTTGGTTTTTGAAGGTTGGTATGAGATTTTAATTGGATTTGGTGGAAGATCTTGGCTAGATGATGCGTCTTACAGATAGTTAGGTACCAGCCTACATAATAATCATGTGTACGTTATGCATAATAATTTGTCTTCTTTGTTTAATGCCTTTCTATCGCTTTTGACATTGTACGTTATGTCATGTCATTAAGGTGGAACGTTACACTACCGCGCGAAATTCAAATTTCTTGCGTTCTTTTGCCAATAATAGCTTAATTACTCAACGTCATTACATGAAAACTAATTTTGCGCAAATAAATAGAATGTATCAATAAATTACAATTAATAGTATCACCTACTTATCATTGGTTTAGCGACAAATGGCAATAGACTGAAAAACTAAGAAGAAAATTGTTTATTGCCATTTGTCGCTAAACCAATGATATCTAGGAGATACTTTTCATCGTAATTTGTTGATACATTCTATTTATTTGCGCAAAATTAGTTTTCATGTAATCACGTTGAGTAATTAAGCAATTATTGGCAAAAGAACGCAAGAAAATTTGAATTATCCGCGCTCGTGTGACGTTCTACCTTAATGCCTTTCTATCGCTTTTGACATTATACGTTATATCATGTCATTAAAAACCTATTTTGGGTCTTGAAAAAAAAATTGAAAATGTCAGTTGAGCTAATTGAATTAGAATAGTTAGCGTGCCTGTTAGGTATTGCTACTGATCTCTGCACAAAAACAATGCAGCTTGAATGGTATCAATCACAACACACACAACACAACACAATCAACAACAACACACACATCACAACACACGCCATACACAACACACAAAAAACAACAACACAACAACAACATCACAATCAATACACACAACACAACACAACAACACACACAACACAACAACACAACACAACACAAACATCAACACACAACAACACAATTACACACACATCACAACAACAACAACATCTCAATTTCGTGTTCCTTTTTAGTGTCCCTTTTCCAGTCCTAAACCAGAGTCTACCTATGTTATTATTTTTGTCTGAAGCTACATGAACGGCAATAAAACTAGGTATTCTATAAAACTAAACTAAAACTATAAAATTAACAATATAATGGGGCCAATTTTAAAGGCTTTAGTTGACAGATCTAAAACTTCTAAAACTGTTGCTGTCCTTGTCAAGTATACCGCAATGTAAGAGACGGATATATTTTTAGTATTTTAAGGACTGTCAACTAAAGCCTTCTAAATCGGGCCTAATACAAAACTAATCTAACAAACCACTACCAGTGGGCAAAGTGCCCAAAATGCTGGCAGCATTGCCACGTTGAATGGCAATGCTCAACCTTTGGCCCAAATAGAGGCCAGCATTTTGGTCACGCGTTGCTTCGTATTATAGCTATCATTTTACAGTTTTAGTTTAGTTTTATAGAATACCTAGTTTTATTGTTGTAGTTTCGTTATTATATTATGTTTAAGATAGACATAGATTATTAAAAACTCTAAGCATGAATGCAATGATGGCAAAAAAAAATATATGAACGGCTGTAAGTACTTTTTACCGAAGCCACGCTTTCGTATGAAGAAAATACGATTGGCTTATGAAGTTACGATGTCTTTCATTTGTATTGCTTTTAAAATAATCCCGGGTTATTTTTATACAGGGTTTTTAGGTCACGCATGTGTGAGACCCCCCATACACGTTCAATTTTATTGATCAATAAAATTGACGACACCACTTCCGTCAATGTTATCTCCATACTGTAAACCGAAAAACATTGACCATTACTAAACCTACACGATCAATAAAACTGATCAATCACAAAGACTGATCAATAAAATCGAACGTGTATGGGGGTCTAAGGCCAGCCATACACGTTCAATTTTATTGATTAATTAAATTGACGAGTCCATTTCCGTCAATGTTTTCTCCATACTGTAAACTGAAAGACATTGCGCAATACTAACCCTACACGATCAATATTACTGATCAATCACAAAGATTGATCAATGAAATTGATCGTGTATGGGCCGCCTAAGTAAGTAATAAATTTGACAGCATCTGTGGTGTAGTGGTTGAGCAGGTCGGCTCATAACTCTGACGCAGCGGGTTCTATTCCCGCGACAGGACAAGTGTTTGTGCACGTGAAAAAAGCCTTATACTTGTTCTGTGTGTGGGTGTTGTGGGAGCATGGTCCTCGTAGTTCCTGGGTCCCTAGATACAGGGGATCCTAGTTAGGGTCCAGGATCTATGTATGTGATCGTTGGGCGTTATTTATTATTTAAATACGAATATTTTTTACAACAGCTGAAACCGACAGCTGAACGTGCCCTCCGGAGCACGATAACGCTCAGTTGTAAATACCACTTTTTGTAGTGGTCAGCCATCCAAGTAGTGACCTCAGCAAATGTTGCTTAACTTTACCGATCGGTTAGGAACGGCTAGTCTTGCTTCGATATGAGCGCAACCCAAATCGAGTGATAAAAATAAGGAAGCTCTTTCGAAACAGGTCCCCAATTCTGTATGAAAATAGATTCCACACGATGCGAAACCTCGTCGTTATCGCGTCTTGTTCAAATCGTGTCACAGCATTAGAAATACCTTCACTTTACATTAAAGTTATGTTTATTTTGAATAAATATTGACATAAGTGGTGGTAACATTTGACGTGTTGATGTTTCGGAACGCGTCTCAGTGGAACATTATGGTTTTTGATAATTCAAATCGCGCCAATTCCAAATTGATTTCGCGCGGTTTCGTTTTCATTTCATAGACAATAGATTTTTGCAAATTTCTTATGTAAAACAAGGAATTCGCGTGGTTTCGAAGTAAGGAATCGTAAAGTGGTCATACAGAATTAGGGCCTGTGGAACACAGAAAAATGTTTTTCCACTCAAGGTTACCTGTCCCAACAATACACATCCTATTTCACTATTTTTCACTCACTCTGTAAAATAAGAAACGACATTCGACACAATCGGGTTGATACCAAACAAGAAAAAAAACTTAACTTTTCCGAATAAATACTTCCTCCATACTTTATTGGTTTACTCATAGACTTGGGATGTACAATACTATAGTCAATTGTTTTTTGTCTAATCTGTGTACAATACCAACAATAGGGGCGTTCGGATTGGGATCAGTATCGTTGTTGGCATTTGCAAAATTAGCGTTGTTGTAAAGCGTTCGGTTTGAGAATTTCGCCAATACTAATGCCACTTTTACCACTTTTACTCACTACCCAAAACGAACGCAAAATAACCAAATGCGGTTTGTTATCTCAAATGTCAAAAAACGAATTGGCGGAATTTTATATTACACACGTAAACTTACGTCTTCCTTCTCACTTTTCCGTGCTATATCATTACGATATCTACAATTTTCACAATAAAAATCAGTAATTTTACATAACCGCGCCAAAAATTCTGCGTCAATCTCTAATGTCAGAAAACGATCACTTTTAACCCACCTCCGCAGGTGGGTCAAAAACGCAACTTTTGCTCACACATTCCCAAAACGAACGCTGCATGTGATCGTTTTTGTCGTTTTTAACTGTTAATTTTGCCATCAATAGACTACCCGAACGCAGGTAATGACAGTTTGAAAATAGGACAAGAAATTCAAGAAATTGTGTGTGAAAAACTGTTGTTATGCGCATAGCTTACTAGATAAGTCGTTGGTGCAGGGCCGAGGATCGAACCCGGTGGCGTAAGATTGCGAAGCGCACATGCTACCGCTCGGCCACCATCGCTCTCTTTTATTATAAGTATATATATGTTTGATGTAATCTCACACCATATGTACCTACACTCGTTTAAAAATATCACGAACCTACACCAACTCTATAAATGTCTAAAAATACCTAATCTCACAAAACCAGTCGCAAAATTCAACTTAATCTCTTAATTAACCATTTGATTAGCTTTAAGTGCTTTTACAGTGTCTGCAGTGCTTTTACAGAGTCTTTACAGTGCCACGGAAGAATTGGGAGCTATTTAACGTGTTCTAATTTGCGTATGGGGATCGTAAAATGTTTAATTGGATGTGTAAAGGTCTTGATTAAGGCTTAATTGGTATTGAGTGGGAGCCGTAAGAGCCGGCTAAGGGAATATCCAAGGAATGGGCAGCAGCATTCTCCTCGGCACATTAAAATCTTCTGCACGTGGTGACCACGAACTGGAAGACGCAGCGTAAGTCCGCCCACTGGGTGGACCGATTACCTATACGCTAAAAACTGCGGGAAGCCGATGGATGCAGGGAGGCGAGCACCCGCTCAAAGTGGCGCTCAGGGCAGGCCTGTGTTCAGCAGTAGACGTCTTCAGGCTGTTGATGATGGTGTTAGTACTAAAAAAAACCATTTCCAATTAAATCGTTGCATAAAATTTTTGCTCGCAAGGTCTACACAAAAACAAAATGTGTGTGAACATTTCACAGAGCGCCATCTAGCCCCAAACTAAACACAGCTTGTACTATGTGAACCAGATAACTGATACAATACTTAGATCCTTTTTTGTTTGTAAATACATACATAGAATACAATATAACAGAACAGAACAAACATCTCGATGTTCATTACACGAATGTTTGTCCTGGGTAGGAGTCAAACCCACAACCAGTTCAGAAGGCAGAGCTACTATCAACTGAGCTATCAGGCCAGTCGGCCTACATAGACGAAGCCAACATTACAGACCTCAAAATTATCAAGTCAGACCACATCGTTCGCTTAGTTTAGTATATTTTATTTATTTTCTCTTAATAATAATACTCCTGTTTTACCCCAAACAACAATACATTCAATGGCTGTCTAACCCTTCGCGTTATAATACCTACTTTGACAAAAAATATTAACCGAAAAAAGAATCGACAAAAGAGGTTAGAGTTCTGCTCTATAGTAAACTCCGTATAATTAACAGTAAGGGAACTCAATCTTATTGCAATACTGCGTGGTAAATTCTAAACTGTTAAATGTCTAAAAGTTTCGTTTATAAATTAAAATATCTATAGATGTTACTAATCGATCGTTCACAATTCGAATTTTATTACAATAAATCAAAACGTATCTTTTATTTTATTTTATGTAACTAACATAAAATATAAGATATCTGAATGGTTAACAATACATTAATTAAATACTAGGTGCTTTGGTCGTTCTGCTTACACAAGCATTTTAATTTTAAAAAGAAATCCTTTTTTTATGAAATATTTATTTACAATTCAAAATATACTTAAACTTAATTTATTGTGTAAAAATGGTTAATTGTAATGCGAAGCTTTGGGTACTAAGATACTGTTTCAAAACAGAACTGTGTTATAAGTTAACGTAATATGTATCTGTCTGAACTCCTAAAGAATGAAGCGATTTTGTTTTTGTTAGGCCGTGGATAGGAAAAGAGTATTAGGACGTTTATAACTGTTTAATTCATTAATTTATAAGAGCAATAGGTACACCGATGCAAAGACGCCATTACTCGTTAGCAGACTACAACACCGACATAGCTATAGGTAGGTAGGCACATAGCTATCAGACTCCGTTTTATCTAACAGTTTTTTTTTTATAAGTGACTATCGTTAGCGTTCTTAACTAGGAACGGTTTAATTTTAGTGTTGGGGTTTTTATAATTTGTTTTGTAAGTTTTCTTGTAACAAAACTGTACAATCTACGTCTCACGAATTTATAGTCTATTGTATTAATAGCATTGATATATTAATAATGTTTCAAAAAACTTAAAGTATATACTATAAAACAATTAACCGCCCACAGAGCCAACAACCGATGGGAAAGAAAGGTTCACGTGGCGACCACGAACCGTAAAACGCAGCATAGGCCAGCCTCCCTATCCGCCAACACTTACGTAACACTTTGCAATCGGTTGTAAGAGACCGGTCTACCTGTTTATTTGTACTTCCCTTACTGTTTATAAGTCAGCAACTGATGTCACCACAATCAAAATGGCGGGTCATGCATTGTCGTCCCATTTTAGATTTCTATTTTGGCGAGATCGTATCTCTACGAATTAATTTGTTAAGGATAATACTTATGGATGCTTTGTGTGCCGTCTTGTTTGGGTAGGCGGACGGTTAAGTAACTCCTTTTGATAAACCTGGTTAGTTCGCATTCGTACCTATACATATGACAAATAATGGCGGGAGATTTTCGCGGGAAATGGATCAATTTTTTTTTTCTTGTATTTTGGCTCCACACATAGTGTATTTAGCCAGTATCAAGTATTGTAATTTTCATCGTGCTATAGCATGTGCTATAGAATATTTCACGTAATGTCAAGTCTTAGTCACAGTCATAGTCGTGTCTAAGTCAGGTAATCATAGTCCAGTCTAAGTCATGCCCCAGTAAAGTGGTGGCAACTTTACTAGAAGCTTCTATGGAATTTTGGAAAGCAACACAAAAAACCACGTTTCACCACATTATATCACTTGCCCACACTCATGCTCGTAATTCAGCACTTAATGCGTAAAACGCCACCAATTTTAAAAATTAACACTAGAAAAAGCACAAGTTTTGAAAAATAATACAATGTAACGACGTGAACTTTTCCGCGTTCCCGCCAAAAGTCCCAATATTGTTTTCTACTGGAAAATGAGCTCGTTAGGGTGGGTTTTTTGATCTCTAGTTAAGGTAACCAATGGTTAAAAATGCTAACAAATTTTAACCAATGGTCAAAATTTGTTAGGACTTTCAACCATTGGTTACTTTAACTACGGATTACAAAACCCAACCTTATAATATTTTTTTTTATGTAAACGAATGACGTGACGAGCTAGTCGTTCGCCTGGTGTTAAGCATCACGTCCGCCCATTACAGATTGCAGTGTCACTCGGAAATCTAAATTAAAGTTTCGCGTGACACTGCGCACGTCATCCTGAGACATCACACAGTCTAAAAAAGATTTCTAGACTGTGAGATCAGTTCTCATTTGCCCAGTAATTTCACTACCCGGAACACAGTAGTGCTTGCACACTACTGCTTGGTGGCTGAACAACTGGCAAAGCGGTGGTACCTACCTAGACGAACTTTGCAGAAAAGTCCTACCACCTAGTGATATGATATTATAAGGGTGAGTCTATTACAAATAGCGAAAACACAGGGTGAATTGGCATCACAGCTGACTTAGAAACCCTACAATATCTAAATAATGCCTAAAGATACTCGAGGAAAAATGATTGATAAAATAGACTGGTTTTACTTAAGCTTGAATTGATTACTTAATTGAAATTAAAATATTAAAATAAAGGCATTTACGCGATCAATTCATGATTGGCGTAAATAAAAAGCACAATAAAAAAACTTTATTTCAAAAAGTATTTGTATCTTTAAAAAGTATTTAGAAGATACGTATCTTGTATCTAGTATTTCAGATACTTTTTCCAAAGGTATCTTGTATCTGGTATCTCAAATACTTTCTTTAACAGTATTTTGTATCTAAATACTTAGTATAGGGTATCTTGTACATCTCTGATTATATCAAAGGTTAGCGATAGGCATAGAGACCGGAAATTGGCTTTTAATTCGTTTAAAATAAAGTACCTACTTAAACCTCTTTCATCCATAGTTAAAGGGTAAATAGATTATATGATATGTTAACTTTGGAATTAACCCATCGCCCTATTTTCTTTCATCTACACGCTAAAATGACCAAACCTAAAATGAAAATAAATTTTCAAGCAACTTTAATACATAATAACGCCAAACGATCACATAGGTACACAGATCCTGGACCCAAACTAGGATCCCCTGTATGTAGGGACCCAGGAACTACGAGGACCATGCTCCCACAACACCCACACACAGAACAAGTATTTGCGCTTTTTTTAGGTGCACAAATACTTGTTCTGTCGCGGGAATTGAACCCACCGCCTCTAGGTTATGAGCCGACTCGCTCAACCACCAAACCACAGAGGCTGTCGAAAAAAGAGGTTTTATGAATTGGTTTTTATCAGCTGTTTTCTTAGCATTAAGACATTCATATCAACAGCCTGAAGCCGTCTGACGACTGCTGAACAGAGCCTCCACCATTAAATGCCACTTTAAACGCATATAGCTTGTGATTTAAGAAAACTATAATGACAAATTAGTTGACAAACAGTTTATTACACGATAATGAATTTCAGTTTTAGGAGACTGTGATGGTGATGACCTATATTTTGATTTTTTATTTTTATTTGTTGACATAAATTAAATTAGCCATCTAATGCACTAATCAAAATTATACTACGTATATCTATGTACACGAAGCCTAAGAAAACAAAATAAGTGAGTAATAAAAAGTTATAAATAAAAAACAGAATTCAGGTCACTATCTGCGGGTAGCGTGCCCAAAAAGCTGGCGACATTCCCTCGTTGAATTGCCAGGCTAATTCGTTGGCCGAGGTATGTGCCAGCCCTTTGGTCACGCATCAGCTCGACTAAACGTCTGGACAGCTCCCTGACTAGAAGTCGTGCCTGTGGGCCCCAGGGACCCATTGTCTCAACCCCAAACGGAACAAATATGTAACCCTCACCTAGGGATTCATATTTCCTCCGTTTGAGGTTTTCTGCAGCTTCTGCCGCTGCGCATGCCGCCCGAGCTGAGTTGTTAATGTGGGAAGGCGCCAGTGTGTCAACGCAGGTTTGTTGACATTATATTATTAACATTTTTTGTCAGTTTTGTATAATTTTATATATTTTATTTAATCATTTCTAATCACTTAACAACTTACCTTTGAAAGAATAAATTGACTTTTATGTACATTTTATTGAATTTCGCATCTCTCTAATTTTTGCATTCCAATTTAGGCAAAACATGATGTGACTGTTAAATATTGTAATATCTTTTGTGCGGTATCATTTTATGTTTGTGTGTACACTATATACTCATGTTTCGCTAGTAAATTTATCTTTTATCTTTATCTTATAAAAAAATATATATTAAAAAATGGGTAGCTACCATCTGTTCTATACTGCCCTCATAGTGAAGAACGCAGTAACTAACATTTTTGCCAAAAACACGTATTCGGAATCGCCAAAAAAATCTATATTATGTTCTTTCTCACGTATCAAAATTCCACCTGGAACCCAAAAACTCAGTAAGAAAGAATGCAGCAACTCGACTACTCTCGACTACTCACAACTTTTGTTTTCGCCGTTTTCTCGAAAACATGTTTTACCTGCATTTTCCATAAGGACGGCAGTATAGAACAAGGAAGAAAAAACCTATCTAATCACCCTTAAATAAAATGTACCCTATACATTTTATCCCGCAAAATGGGAAAACGCGAAAGCTGAGGGTAAACAAAAGACACCAGCAAAGAAAAAAAAATCTGAGGGAAATCGTAAAACCGCAGGGCGTCCACCTTAATTACCTAAGTAATTACAAACCAAAAATAACAGGTAATTAACATAAAAATTAAAGTTTAAAGCAGTGGCGACATTAATGAAGTCAATTTAAATCTTCTAAAGTTTTGAGTTTAAATAAGTTAACCCGCGTACGGCGGTTAACGAGGTGCTTTCGTACCTGTAGAGTCTGTCCCGAAAGTCGGCATACACCGACTATAACAAAAAACAAAGACGGTAAAATACAAAAAAGAAACCTAAAAAATACAAAGACATCACAGTTCCTAAAAAATTAGCAACCAGATGGGTTTTATACCCAGAAAAAAATTAAATTAAAAATGGTACGAAACGTACCTATACAAGGTGAGTTTGAATTGGTATGTTATCCCGAAAGAGGGCGACTGGGACCATGATAGCCCACAAGTTGTGAGAGCCTTACTTGAAACTGCGTGTTTCCAAACCTACATACTAAAAAATAAATCCACTCACAAAATTGCACGTGCGATCGCTACGAGAGTTTCTAAACACAGGTCGTCGAACTCATTTAAGTGCATTCGGTCAAGGACGAAGTTCAACTTCACCCAGCTGCACTAGGGCTATCTTCGAAGGGTTTGGGTAAAATTACAACGTAAATTTTACACGGCATGTATTCAATGAAAAACTATTAATTTAGAAATGTCGTAGAAGAAACATTGTCTACCTTGGGGAGTAGATCCCTTTCGGGATAATATACCAATTCTAACTCAGATAGTAGTTCAGAACTGTTCAGAAGGTAGAACTACCCACGGATTTACAGACTACGTAACCTTTCATTACGGATTACGTAGTATGTACGTCCGTGGAGCTATCCAACTGGGCTATCAGGCCAGTCAGCATTGGCAGTGTATGCATTACATTGAATCCTACAAAATATGGAGGATGCAAAAACACCTACAGAATTTTACTGGGCGTAGATGGCTGGATACAAAAGAATGAGGAATAGAGAAAAAATCCTTAAGGAGTCTCGGGCTCGGGGTCTATTTTACTATACCTAATATCGTTAAAAAAAGGTATCAAAATTTAACCGCATATTAAACACATTTTACTAGGTGGTAGGACATTTCTGCAAAGGTCGTCTAGGTAGGTACCACCGCTTTGCCAGTTATTTTGCCGCCAAGCAGTAGTGTGCCATCACTACTGTGTTCCGGTTTGAAGGGCATTGTAGCTAGTGAAATCACTGGGCAAATGAGACTTAACTGATCTCACAGTCTAGAAAAGATTTCTAGACTGTGTGATGTCTCAGGATGACGTGCGCAGTGCGCAGTGTCACGCGAAACTTTAATTTTGATTTCCGAGTGACACTGCAATTTGTAATGGGCGGCCGTGACGCGGCGAACGACTAGCTCGTCACTTCATTCGTTTACATAAAAAAAATGTCATACTGAGAAATATATGGATGATACCTATATTATCATACATTTTCCAGTAATTATAGATTTTTTTAACGGGCAATGTGCCTTTAGTACTTAAACTAACTACTACAATAATAAAAACTAATGAACTAGCTACACTATCTACTACAAAGAACATTTGGACTAAACTAGCCGCGATGGCCTATAGACAGTCCAAATGCTCCAGCCCACTACCGGTAGGTAGCGTACCCAACATGCTGGCAGCATTGCCACGTTGAATTGCAATGCTAATTCGTTGAGCCAAATAAGTGCCAGCATTTAGGCCCTGGCGTCGCATCAACCAGGCGCTCTGATAAACTTTGGTGCTCGCGATGAGCTCCCGGTCCCCACGGAGCCAGGGTCTTAACTCCAAACGGCTCAAATATGTAATCGCTACCGAGATTACTATATTTGCGTCAGTTATTATAAAACTTTTTATGAAATTTCTTTGGGAAAAATAAAAAGTATGAATTTTCCGAACCGGATAATAAATGATAGGTTCTAAAGTGACAAACATATAGATCCGAACTGAGAACGTCCTCGTTTTTCTAAAGTCGATTTAAAGTGTGAAAATACATACCTTTTTGGAAATAAATAAATATTCAAATACCTATAGTTAGATCGTACGCGTTGTTTCGTTGCTAAAATATACTACTGACTGCAAGACGCCAGCCGATGTAAACCGCTCGAGAGCTAAGTTTGAGGCTACATAATTCAAGTGGTGTTGATGTAAGTCCCCAAACTGTGCGAAATCGACTGCATGAGTACGGCCTACGAGCTCGACGCCCAATCAGGTGCCCACCGATACGTCACGGGAATCGCGCTCGTCGAAATGAATGGTGTAGAGAACGCATAACATGGACCCCGGAACAATGGGATAAAATTATGTTTTCCGATGAGTCGCGATTCGGGTTTAGGCCTGATACAAGAAGGGTGCGAGTGTACCGTCGGCCCGGAAATACTGAACACGAATCGCGACTCTACGGCCTCAAACTTAGCTCTCGAGCGGTTAACATCGGCTGGGGCGTCTTGCAGTCAGTTGTATGTACCGGTCTTGCCGAGTGGTTGTACTCCTTCTACGGCCTGGGTGCTGTTCAGCGGGTTCCCCTGTATTATTGTAGCGCTGCCAAAGACGACAAATAACACTTCTATGAATGCCAAAATGTCGAGATACCTGAGATTGATTACTTCCCGCTTGCAACATCCCTACAGCTCTTTGCATTTCATCTGCCGTCAAATGACGTCGCTCCATGACGTGAAGAATATCTAACGATTCAATTTTGTCGCTAACTTTATTTAAATGGTTGGTACAATTATAAAATCAAGAATAAACGTGTCAATTAAAACGCACTTAAATTCAAACAAATTCGCAGTCATTTGAATTTTATGAAAAAAACCTAACATAATCGTTTTTTTTTTACAACCAGCCAGTATGTCATCAATAACAAAAAAGTTTACTTACCTACGCACTTTGAGTAAGTAAATACTTAGAAATTAATTAATATAAATGGTAAATTTGTAATATCATGCATGTTGCTTAGACTTTTTTGATGTGTGTATTGGCAAAAACAACGCAAGAAAATTTGAATTTTTAAATATAATATTTTAAATCAAATACATTCGGTGTATGTAAGCCGACTTATAGGACAAGTCGAGATGGCGCGCCCTCTGAGCGTTTAATTAACTTTTAACTGATTATCAAGTTATGCCGTTGAAGACGGTGACGTCATTTTACGCAACTATGGAAGATCTGAAAGAAACTTTATGGTTTTCATCGCATTTTGAGAATGGTCAGGGACTTGAAAAGTTTTGCAGTTCTGCTATGAAAGGTCAGTTCTGAGCGATGGTGGCTTAATTCTGATGATAGCTTAGTTCTGAATTACTAGGTGGTAGGACTTTTCTGCAAAGTTCGTCTAGGTAGGTACCACCGCTTTGCCAGTTATTCTGCCGCCAAGCAGTAGTGTGCAAGCACTACTGTGTTCCGGTTTGAAGGGCATTGTAGCTAGTGAAATTGCTGGGCAAATGAGACTTAAGAACTGATCTCGCAGTCTAGAAATCTTTTTTAGACTGTGTGATGTCTCAGGATGACATGCGCAGTGCGCGGTGTCACGCGAAACTTTGATTTTGAGTTCCGAGTGACACTGCAATCTGTAATGGGCGGCCGTGACGCTTAACACCAGGCGAACGACTAGCTCGTCACGTCATTCGTTTACATTTAAAAAAAAATGTTAGCTCAGTTTTGAAGTGATATTACATTATTACCTCTCAGTTCTGAAGGGATAGGTAATAGCTCAATTCTGATGATAACTCAGTTTTGAGGATGGTTCACTTCGGAAGACGTGATAGCTTAGTTCTGATGATAGCTCAGTTCCGATGATAGCTCAGTTCTGAAGCGATGGTAACTTAGTTCTGATGAAAGCTCAGTTCTGAAGATAGCTCAGTTCTGATGGTAGCTCAGCTTTGAGGATGGTTCACTTCTGAAGGGATGATAGCTTAGTTATGATGATACCCCAGTTCTGATAATAGCTCAAATAACTTGCTACATTAAGCAACAATTTAACGTGGCAATGCGGCCAGCATGTTGGGTACGCTACCTACCGGTAGTGGGCTGGAGCACTTGGACTGTCTATAGGCCATCGCGGCTATTATACAGATACAGTCCATAAGTGTTCTTTGTAGTAGGTAGTGTAGCTAGTTTAGTTTAGCTTAGTTTAGTTTAGTTTAGTTTTTATTATTGTAGTAGTTAGCTTGAGAAATAAAAGCAATTTGCCCTATAAAAAAAAAAAAAAATCGTTTAGTAAGTTATATTTACCTACAATAGTGTACTGTAATTGTCAATAGGAAACCGAAATAAATAAAGTATAAATATAAATAAAAAGAAGTAAGTATAAATAAAGGTATCATCATCATCAACAGCCTGAAGACAAAATATTAAAAAACAAAAAAAAAAGACGTCCGCTGCTGAACATAGGCCTCTCCCCCACAGAGCGCCACTCTGAGCTCTGTGCTTGGCGTACGGCCTTTCTTATTTCCATGACTGTAACCTTATATTTGAGGATCAAATTGTCAAAGTTTAAAATTAAAATAAGTCGCAAAATTATGAATATTAAAACTGTAACGTAGTATCAAATTATTAACGTAATTACTAAGGAAAGCTGTCAATACCTATTAACTTTTGAAGCGACAATTGCTACAAATATCTTATTCTTATTCTGAGTGGGGGCGATAAAGGCCGGCACTGACGTCCCACTTGAGGTGTTTTGTGCATTAGTTATATAATATCATCCTCTTCGCCTTTTCCCATTTGTTATTGGGGTCGGCTCCCAATCTAACCTGTAGCGGCGAGCTACCACAATTACACGAGCGACTGCCATCTGACCTCGCAACCCATAAGGGACCAGTAACAGGGATGGTCGGATTAGGTGTCAGATAAAACCAAAAACAAATACTTAATATCCTTATAAAAAGAATTAAAGAATAATGTATTTAATTAAAGCAACACGTGACCAAAATGCTGGCCTCTACGTGGGCCAAAGGCCATTCAACGTGGCAATGCTGCCAGCAGTTTGGGCACTTTGCCCACTGGATAGTGGTTTGTTAAATTAGTTTTGTATTATATTGTTAACTTTATAGTTTTAGTTTGGTAGGAGTTTAGATTTATAGAATAGGGTAGTTTAGTATATTATTCTTTTGTTTTCTAATGGTAAACTTTGAAATAAAATTTGCACGTCTGCTTGCAGACTAAATACATGAACAAAACTTGCTGTAACATCTACTATACATGTATTTTAGCGAATAAACGTTTTGATTTGATTTGATTTGATTTGAAATAAATAAAATATACGCCCATTAAAGTTAAAAGAAAAAGGCACTTCAGCTTGTGAAGACCATACCGGCTGCCGCGCCGGGCCGTGCCTTGTACTCAGGGTCGTATGCTCAGGTATTTAGTTTTAATTACAAACTAAAAACGTAGCTATTAATTATTGGAATATTCTTTAAAATTCACCTTAGAGAAAAGCTTTGAAGTCGGACGTCAGTATTTAACAGTTTTCTCTATAGTGTGTACGTACTATCTATCATATTTTGCTCAAAATAATTGACAACATTTTGACCCCAGTTTTGTTTTGCTTTTTATGGCAGATTTTTTTTATTTTGTGTAGTACCTAAAGTGAGGCTAATTGAATATTTTAGATAGTAGCCAGAAGCCCATGGTTATTATAGAATATACCTTAAAATTTCCTTGTCCCTTTGTTTCAATTTTTATGGCAGTCCATTTTAAAAGAGTTTAACTAAGTTCTATCAACAGAAAACATTATAAGATTGGATGCTTAGTTTAGAAATGGCAGGGCAGGCAGGCAGCAATACTTTGGCTGGGCCCATATTTCGTAAGCTGTAGATAGATACATTCTGATAAAAAAATTGGTGTAGGGAGCCCTATATATAATATATAATATATCCCCCCCCCCCCTCCCCTCCCCTCCTCGTCCCTTCATTTCAAAAGAAATTAATTTCAACTTAATGATAAGGAGATTAAATGAAAAAATATCCTTGAATTGCATGTACTTAACAGCTACTTATGTAAGCACAAAAAGTTTTGATTATTTTTTCTATTTTTTTTTTCACTTTAAATTACCTATTCAACGAAACCCCACATGATGGGGTACCGCAAATAAAATTTTTCATCCCCTCATTACGTGAGCTACCCAAAGTACAAAAGGGTTATATTTAGATTTTCTGAAATTGATATCTCTATTAATTTAATGCATGTATGTTTACGAGATTGAAAATATAACAAAACCATTTGTGTTAGGTGTAGTGTAGATATATATTGAAATGTACCTATTGAATGTTAGTTTGTACTTACTCGATTGTTGATTAAATTATTTTGTTATTTTTTAAACTCAATGTAAATCATTTGTTGTAATGAACTGTAATGTATGTTCGCTCCGTGATTTCACCAAGAGGTCCCAACGGAAGACCAGCGCTGGTTCAGCAGAACCAGCATCATGCTGAGTTGGGGCCGATTTGTGGCAACGGCTTTTTCTTTTTTTTTATATTTATAGGTAGTATACCTATATACCAATGTGTATCTTCTGTGCTTAAAACTGTTGTTGCAAATAAATTAATTTCATTTCATTTCATTTTTTTACTGCAGTTCGAACAAGTGCTCACAATCACATGTATAGGTAACAAAAATATTATGTTATTATTTGCACGCCTGCTTGCAGATTGGATAGAATACACGTATCTATTTACTAGCAAGTTGGCAATATGCCGTCCATTTAGCTCGTAGAACTGACAAGCGATGGAGAAGAAAGGTTTTCGAGTGGCGAACACGAATCGGAAGCAGCGTAGGCCCCCTACTAGTGTAGATCTGGTGAAACCCGTGGGAAGCCGATGCATGCAGGAGGCAAGCAGCCGCTCAAAGTGGCGCTCTGTGAGGGAGGCCTATGTTCAGCAGTGGACGTCTTCAGGCTGATAATGATGATCTACTTACTATAAGAACATGTATCTAAAACATTTGATTATTTGGATGGTATAAGTATACCGAAATTCGAAAACCATTGTGAGATTATTTTTTAAAAAGCTTATCATTAAAATATCAAATTTTTATATTCAGCATTTCTCAAGCTATTTTTAAAAAACAAATAAATATTAAACTAATAGTCGACGTGTGAAAGTTATTATTTAGACTTTGTGTCAGGCTACCATAGAAAAGAATCCGAAACAAAACTGTGATTTTTTCCCTTCTAGCTAGCTTCCTGCTAAAATCTTCATTTAGCCTCACAATATAGGCAACATTGTAACAATTTCCACAAAATTAAATATTACATTAAAAATAAAATAAAATAATACGTGTCTGCTATTTTTTAAGTACCAAGTTATTTTAGTACCTAACTTTTAATAAAACTAATACAAATAGAGGTAAAAAAACTTTCAAAAGTCGTCAATTGCATTAGATTTTTTTTTTAATAATGTACACACGCATATAAAAATCAAATATCGACTCACCAGAGCAACCTCCACCACAAGATTAACCGCGGGTTAGCGTACAGTCGGTTTAACCGTCGACGGGTGGTTAGCGAATGGGCCCGCGACCGCCGATCGACGGCTTATATTGCAATCTGGCTTACAGGTGGGTGGAGCTAGCGAGAACAGGGAGTGGAGTGGAGACGGTAACAGCCCTAAAACTGAATAATAGATACAAAATTTAATTTTGTTAATAGGAAGCACTTTCAAGAAATAAACCTGAAATCCAAGATCCCTAGAAGGCTGTATTTAGAGCAATTCAATTGTCATGGTATCCTAAACTGGTGATATATCCCGTGTGACGTCGCAAAACTATAAACATTCACACAAAACGAAAAAGAACATGACGTTTAACACACACATACCAACCCACACGCTTAACATTTTGACTGTATATCTGACAATTTATATAGCAATGAACGACTCCATCCATCATTCTTGAAAATCTACAGGTTTTGTGAAAATTGCCACAGAGTAAAAAAACTTATTTTTGTCGCTCAAGCATCTCCATACCTTCCCTGTTCCACAGTATTCGAAACGCGCACCTTTAACGTCGCCTGTTTTTGTAATTAACCACTTTAGAGAGAGTGGGCGCTTCACGGATTGTTCATTTAGACGTTAGTGACAACTTTAAAATGACTACTAATACTAGGTACTACTACTATCTACTAAAACCGCCAGGCCTAGTAGCCTTAGTAGGGCAGAGTCAACTAAAAGTTTATCTATAACATGTTTGTTTGTTTGCTTGCACTGAATAGGCTCCGAAACTACTGAACCGATTTGAAAAATTCTTTCACTGTTGGGAAGCTACACTATCCCCGGGTGGCATAGGCTATATTATATTTTCAAAAAATTAAGGATATTTACTATTTTATTTTTATTTTTCTTTATTAGGAATAGAAAACAGCATACATTATGAATATTAAGCTAAAATATAAAAGTAGTAAAGTAACTTATTAATAATGCAGCCAACAACACTATTCTCAGACTATTACATAGTTTAAACAAATTTAATGCTAGGGGAAGATGACATGTAAAACACCATCATTCATATTTACCTAAAATATACATAAGTGAAATAGAACAAAGTGATTAAAGAAAGAAGTTAAATTATTATACAAGATTAACGTGATTGAAGAAAATAAAAGAAAAATTATTGTAAAAAACTAAAATAATAGGATATAATAAAATATTCATAATAAGTACAATAAAGTTACAAAATATATAACATCTGATATAGATATTATACAATATTCAATATACATATGACATCAAGACGACGTAAGAATTTGGAAAACTGCTAATTTGAATTGAATCATGTTACAAACAAAAATGTCAATTTTAATAAAATATTTATTATATGTATCTACCATCCGGCGAATAGGAACACGTAGGCCAGCATTCGTGCGACCAGTGCCAACTGCGAACAAGCGGCCAGCACGCACCTCTCGCTGGTGCACCGTTCTAGGTACAATATAACATATATGTCTCACTAATTCTATGCAATCAAAATGATTACTTACAATTTTGTACAAGGTGGTAGCTTCAAGATATTTTCTTCTTGACTCTAATGTAAGCATGTTGTACCTGGCGAGCAATTGGGGATAAGGTAAATAACCTCTAACTATAATTCCAATAATGTAACCCAAGGTGTAAAAAAATTACCTAAAATATTCTTTTCAACACATTTGCTCAAAAAATGCATTTACAAAGCCTGTACACATTGTTCGAAAGTTAAACATTACACACCATACAACAGAGCGTGCGGTAAAATAGGTACTCTCACCTAAGTACCTATTTTACCACATCCTCCGTTGTATAGCGCCGTGCGTAACCTTTACGGTTTTTATTATTATTAAGTAAATTGAAGTACAGCAGAACTGCGAGACAGATAAACGTTAACATTATGATCCAAAATTAAGCCAAGCTATCGCCAACGAAAATAAAACAATCGAAACAGTTTAGAGTTGTCACACATTTCCTATAACCTGTGGTCTATGCTTGAAACAGTGACAGTGACAGATTTTGGTAAAACCACAACTGGTGCCATCTATTGGGTCATACATAAAACACCATTTCTTTTTTTTAAATAAAACTCCTCATTAAATCAATGCAGAAACCCCTCCTCCTTCTTGAATCCTCCTTTTTCAAACCAGTCAAACTCTGGTGAAAAGAGCATCGATGTTAGAAAACTAGATAGAGTATTCATTCATAACTGCGTGTCCCGCACTGAAGCTTCATTTAACGGGACGCCCACCTATGCTCTTCAGGCCAATACAAAATGTAATGGGATTGCTTTGGGTGAGAATTTTTTTATAAGCCCAATTTATACTTAGGTAGGTTACATGTGAGGATGGCACAAAACAAAATGTGTAAGTAGTATAATAAACGAAAGCATAGGACAGTAACTATTGTCAAATATAAAAACACAGTAAACATTATTTACAAATAACCAGCCAAGTGCGAGTCGGACTCGCGCACGAAGGGTTCGGTACCATTATCTATAAAAACGAGCAAAAAAATCACGTTTGTCGTATGGGAGCCCTCTTAAATATTTTTTTTTATTCTGTTTTTTATTATTTGTTGTTATAGCGGCAACAGAAATACATCATCTGTGAAGATTTCAACTGTCTAACTATCACGGTTCATGAGATACAGCCTGGTGGCAGACGGACAGACAGACAGACAGCGGAGCCTTTCTGGATGGGATCCCGGTCCCGGTTGGGACCCAGATGAAATATCTGGGTCTCATCCTGGACGGGAGGTGGACCTTTGGGGCCCATTTTACCTACCGCTGGGGCGAGATGGTGAATGCTAACGCGACCCTATCTCGCCCCATCCCGGCGGCGGACGGATCACGGGGGGGTTTTAGTGGGTTCGAGTCCCACATACCCCCTGCCATCACCCCCGTGGTGGCAGGGAAATGCGAGGGCATTTCCCCCCCTCAAAAAAAAAAAAAAAAAAAAAAAAAAAGGGTCCGTTTTACTCGTTGGGTTCGAAACCTTAAAAACAAACTGCTCTCTTAACGAGTAGTTTTGGTAGCCGTTATCTAATTTATTAACTCTATGGTTTTAGTAGAACATTTATTTTTACGGCTATTTATTTCAATTTAACCATTTACGCCCGTTAGTGAAACGCTGGCATTTTATTGCGTTCATAAAAAGAATTTTTATAGACAACCTACCTTTTTAGTTTAAAAATGAACCAATCTGTTACAAATGATGAAAAATGAACACAAAAAGAAGCATCCCCATTTATGAATATTGTATTTGAAAGTCCGGCCGAATGGGAATGCGCTCGAGACAAGACATTAGTCAATTAACATTGTCAATAACCGGCCAAGTGCGAGTCGGAATCGTGCACGAAGGGCTCCGTACCATTCTCTATAAAAACGAGCAAAAAATCACGTTTGTTGTGTACAAACCAAACCCCCCCCCCCCCCCTTACATATTTATTTTATTCTGTTTTTAGTATTTGTTGTTATAGCGGCTACAGAAAATCATCTGTGAAAATTTCATCTGTAACTATCACGGTTCATGAGATACAGTCTGGTGACAGACGGACGGATGGACGGACAGACAGACAGACAGACAGTGGAGCCTTAGTAATAGGGTCCGTTTTACCCTTTGGGTACGGAACCCTAAAACTGAATGAAAACCGTGATACTCCTTCGAAAGTCTGATCAATTTTGCTAATTTCTTTGGCTTAACCGGTGGAACGGCAGCGCGATATACCTACCGTTTTTGACTCTCCGGAATAAAGTTAATCCTTACCTACCTACTAATAAATATTAATACTAGAATGCCCTCCTTCTATTAGCACCCCAAAAAACGGGAGGTTAAAGGGGAACGATACACTAGCTCGGCAATTTCAAATTTTCTTGCGTTCTTTTGCCAACAATAGCTTAATTACTCAACGTGATTACAAGAAAAATAATTTTGCACAAATGGCAATAGACTGAAAAACTAACAAGAAAATTCTTTATTGCCATTTGTCGCTAAACCAATGATGGGTAGGTGATAGTTTTCATGTAATCACGTTGAGTAATTAAGCTGTTAATGGCAAAAGAACGCAAGAAAATTTGAATTTGCCGCGCTAGTATAACGCTCCACCTTAAGGCGTACTAATCACAGACTACTAAGGAATGTAGTAACCCCTTAAGCGAAGGGAGCTTATTTTGCTATAGGTTTTTTTTAATGGGCAAGTTGTCTTTATTACTCAAGCTACCTACTACAATAATAAAAACTAAACTAAACTAAACTAGCTACACTACCTACTACAAAGAACACTTATGGACTGTATAATAGCCGCGATGGCCTATAGACAGTCCAAGTGCTCCAGCCCACTACCGGTAGGTAGCGTACCCAACATGCTGGCCGCATTGCCACGTTGAATTGCAATGCTGATGCGTTGGGCCAAATAAGTGCCAGCATTTTGGTCACGCGTCGCATCGACCAGGCGCTCTGATAGACTTACTTATTTTTGCTATAGGTATATAGGTTTTACATTTTGGCGAGCTCAGTACTGCGCGCGCGGTACCGAGCTCGCAGCGTCCGTCGGTTTGACCAAATGTATCTAGTTTCATTTATTGATATATAAATAATAGCATTAATTTAAAATTATGAAATAATTTGTAGTAGTTTAGAAAAATGATGAACTTTATTTTGGTAACAATATTTTGTCGATGTAATATAAAACTCCGGAGATATTAGAACCTTTTTGATTAAAAATCAAATTTAATTTAATATTTTGTTAATTGGTTAAAAGGTAATAGTCAAAAATCTGTTCTGACATTATGGAAGTACGGGATGTATTTGGAGGAGTATAAATTAGTTTGGAGACTTACGTTATACAGAATTTGTAAATAACAGCTCTCAAATCGGCGGGGTAATTACGTAAAATTTGCAACAGCAATGCGACAGCAGTAGCAATGCGACAGCAGTAGCAATGCGACAGCAGTAGCGAAGCATACATTCTTGACACCACTAATGATGTATGACAGCAATCACCGCGAGATTTACGCCTGTCGCAAACCTGTTGCGAGTTAGGTAATTAGGGGGCGGGTCTCTGTGTTTTTGCCAAAACGAACACCAGGAGAATGTTGACTACCAAATAAATAGGTAAGTTACCTAAAATTCGCTCTGTCATTATCGAAGAAGATGAATTGAAGGGTATTTTTCATATATTGGCTAAGTATAGACATTAAAGCTATGCATCAAATATTGACGACGAAAACCTTGCAACTACGCATAGTTTTGTCACCAAATTATTTTTCCGGTGTTCATAATAGTATTTTTTCTTGCGTTCCGTTATCTAGTTACCACTCTAACCTGCCCTTCTGGTTACTTAATCATATTTACAATAGTTCCTAACTGTTAGTTGAAAGAAATAGAATTATTTCAAAATATTATTCTTTATTAGACCTAGAATCCATAATAATCCCATTGAAACTTACACAACAATTTTCCTCCAATGTCAACAACCGCCGCCATTTTGTTTTTTCTAAAGAACATCTCAGACCACAGATGCAATCGAACCACACTTCTACAATACTCAATACGAAACAGTGATTACTCTGACTTCTGCCTCAGACGCGGCGCGAACGCGGGAAAATGTGTTCGATTTTAAAAAAGTTACTGCTTTTAATTTACGGATTGTGCGCGGCCAGTTATCATGAACAGTATAGAGGTTTGTTATTTTTTATTGCCCTGATAAGAGTGTGAAACCTTTTTGCTACCTTTTTTAATAAGGATGTTTACGTAAGTTTTTGACTTTTTATCTTGTTGAAGCAGTAGTAAACTTCTTTTGTTTTAGTGTTGTTTTTGAAATTGTTTTTGATATTTTATGAAATTCGTAGGTGTGTCCAATTAATTATTACACTTCCCCCAAGTTTGACATTTACTTTGTTTTTATCCTCTACATAAAATAAATAAAACCGGCCATGTGCAAGTCGGACTCGCGCACGAAGAGTTCCGTACCATTATCTATAAAATCGACCAAAAACAAACAACAAATGGCAATAGACTGAAAAACTAAGACGAAATTTGTTTATTACCATTTGTCGCAAAACCAATGATATCTAGGAGATACTTTTAATCGTAATTTTTTGATACATTCTATATATTTACGTTAAATCAGTTTTCATGTAACCACGTTGAGTAATTAAGCTATTATTGGCAAATGAACGCAAGAAAATTTAAATTTGCCGCGCTAGTGAAACGTTCCGCCTCTTTTCAGTTCCCTCGTCATTTTCCGATCGCTGGGAGTCATACGTATTCAATGACAAGGAGTATCTGATCCAAAATCTGCCAGTCACGTGGGAGAATGCGAAGATATTATGCGGGTAGGTAAACAAGTATTCATCTTATAATGTAGGTAAGTGTCCAGCCCTGGGCCCTAATATGTATGACAACTTTACGATTCCTTGCTTCGAAATCACGCGAATTCCTTGTCTCACATAAGAAATCCGCAAAAATCTATTCTCTATGAAATGAAAACGAATCCGCGCGAAATGAATTTGCAATTGGCGCAATTTGAACTGTCAAAAATCATAATGTTCCACTGAGACGCGTTCCGAAACATCAACACGTCAAAAGTTACCACCACTTATTAATTCATTTGACTGTTGACTGGCCTGATAGCTCAGTTGGTAGTAGCTCTGCCTTCTGAACTGTAGGCTGTGGGTTCGATTCCCACCCGGGACAAAGATTTGTGTGATGAACATAGGTGTTTGTTCTGAGTCTGGGTGTCATATTGTATTCTATGTACCTATGTATTTACAAACAAAAAGTATCTAAGTATTGTATCAGTTATCTGGTTCCCATAGTACAAGCTTTGCTTAGTTTCGGGCTAGATGGCGCTGTGTGAAACGTCCACACCATAGAAACACCCACAGTACATATTTATATTATATATCTTAATCTAATTATTCTGATACATATATCCATAACAGGTATTTCTTCAAAATAAACATAACTTTAATGTAAAGTGAAGGTATTTCTAATGGTGTGACACGATTTCAACAAGACACGATAACGGCGTGGTTTCGTATCGTGTGAAATCTGTGTTTTCATATAGAATTGGGGCCCGCGCTATAAAAATCATGGACTTACAAAAAACAGGACTGAATATTCCCGTTAATATTTTTTATAAAGGCCATGATAAAAGCGACATAGGTAATATATATCTCTCCCCTCGAGAAACCATTTGACTATTGAAAACGTAACAAAAAAGGTTTATGATGTAATCTAGGATTTCCTGTATCTAGGGACCCAGGATTTGTGGATGACTTATGGAACTGAGACATAGTCTCTTACTGTTGGCCTCATTAGTAAGCTCACAGTCGCGCAGCGAGCTATGGAGAGAGCTATGCTCGGTGTTTCCCTGCGAGATAAGCTCCGGAACGAGGAGATCCGCAGGAGAACTAAAGTGACCGATACAGCTCTTAGAGTTAGCAAGTTGAAATGGCAATGGGCAGGCCACATTGCTCGTAGAACTGACACCCGATGAGGAAGAAAGGTTCTCGAGTGGCGACCACGAACCGGAAGACACAGCGTAGGCCAGCCCCTCACTCGGTGGACCGACGATCCGGTGAAAGCCGCGGGGAGCCGATGGATGTAGGAGGCGAGCAGCCGCTCAAGGTGGCGCGCTCTGGGGAAGGCCTATGTTCAGCAGTGGACGTCTTCGGGCTGTTAATGATGATGATGATGAGGGACCCAGGAACTACTAGCACCGTGGTCCCACAACACCCAAACACAGAACAAGTATTTGCAGTTTTTTTTTCGAGAATCGAACCCGCCGCCTCCGGGTTATGAGTCGATCAGGTTAACCACCATACCACAGAGGCTATCAATTTTGTTTGCTGTCAGGTGGTGAATCGAATTAAAAGGGTTTTTTGGTCCATAGTTAAGGTAACCAATGGTTAAAAGCTCTAACAAACAAACCAATGGTCAAAATTTGTAAGAGATTTTAACCATTAATTACTTTAACTACGGTTCAAAAAACTCACCCTTAGTAAGTATACTTTTTGTAGCGATCACCCATCCAAGTGATGACCGCAGCAAACGTTGCTTAGCTTTACCGATCAGTGTCGATCCATCGGTAATTTTTTTTAATGTAAAATTGTAAATGAATGACGTGACGAGCTAGTCGCTCGCCTGATGTTAAGGGTCACAGCTACCCATAACAGATTGCAGTACGACTCGGAACTCTAAATTAATATGGTTTTGCGTGACACTGCCTGCGCACGTCATCCTGTGACTACACACAGTATAGTAATAAGATTACTAGATTGTGTTGTTATCATAAAGTCTCATTTGCCCAGTAATTTCACTAGCTACAATGCCTTTCAAAACCGGAACTCAGTAGTGCTTGCACACTAGAATAGAATAGAATAGAATAGAAGATCATTTATTCAACTTCACAACACTTACACAATACACAATAAAAAATTACAAACAAGGAGCTTACTTAATTTTATATTACTGTGCATATAGATAATTATTAAAAGAAAAATGATTTTCGTGGTGAAGTTGAAAGGGCGTTCAGCTCTGCATAAATGTCAAGCATCTTCCCTCGGTACCAGACGCTGATTTTCAGCTGAAACCCCGCGGGCGGATAAATTTTGCAAACGGATAAAAAAAAGAAATACTAAATAACATTAAAAATTATTGCTACTACTGCTTGGCGGCAGAATAACTGGCAAAACGGTGGTACCTACATAGACAAACTTTGCAGAAAGGAAAGGTCCTACTACCTAGTAATTTATTTTTTAAATCAAAACAAGGGTAATTCAAAGAATCATTTTTTCAGTGGCCACCACAACGGCACTTTGGCGATCTTGGACACCAGGGAGAAAGCAGAATTCTTAGCGGAGGCGCTCTCGGAGTCGCAGTTCGGTAAGACCGCTGTTACGGCTGCAGCACATTCATCAGCAATACGATAAACGTCCACTGCTGAACATAGACCTCCCCTGAAATTAGTTATAGGTACTATAGGTAGACACAGTCTCTATGAAAATCAAACCTCAACAGTGTCCCCGCGCCAATGCTTACTTATACAGATATATACCTCTCCAGCTAATACAAAATAGTACACAAGCGGTTGTTTCATTTTAATAATGAACCATAGCACCCTGTAATAGCGTTGTAAAACAATAATATGTGAGTTAGATCACTTTTATTAGACGCGGTCGCACGTGACTGTGAGCGAAAACAAGGCATATGCCTTGTTTAAACGGTGCCGTTTTCGGGGCAGCGATTTGGCTATTTTCAGTTTGCTATGCAAAGAAAGACTAAAGTCTACAGCTCACAGCACAGAGCTATAATATAACTAGGTGCGGATTCACAAGGGCTAATTAGTTTTACACCCTAACCCTTTCGAAAGAAAGGGCGGGGAGAGGGGAAAAGTATGAATGGATGCGACGGTGAGAGAATAGCCGGAGATCTTCTGGATATACAAAATCGTTTTTGCTCAAGCTGATACGGATGTGCTCGGTCGGGCAAAACCCCCAATGCTTCAGCCAAAGATTATAAAGCCCGTTAATAGCTCGTGAACATAATTTCTCGTACAAACACTACTCACCTGCGCGGGCAGGGGGCGAGGTAACAAAACGAGACAAAGTCATACAAAATTACAAAGAACAGAGCAGGATGGAACAAAAGACATCAACGGGTTCCCGTGATTTATTAGTATATTTAGAAATTAGTGGTTGAAATACACCACTAATTTTCGTATGAGGGGAAGTTGTATCATTGGTCAACTGGATTTTTAGTCAATGGTTTCAGCCATCGACTCCATATGGGTGGGCGCCCGTCGGGACTCCGCTGAGGACCCGGCAGGCTACAGATGGGGTCAAGGAGTGGAACTCCGTCGCACTTCCCTGGACGTATTGCCTAGTGAAGATGGAGATCCTGGGAAGAGATTCCCTGTGGTATGCATGTTTCCGTATTATATTTATTTTATCCGACGACTCCGATGATCTGGTGAAAATCATGGGGAGCTGAGGGATGCAGGAGGCGAGCAGCCGCTCAAAGCGGCGCTCTCTGGGGGAGGCCTATGTTCAGCAGTAGACGTATTCAGGCTGTTCATGATGACTAGCTCGTGACATAAAAAATATATAAACCTAAGGTATATAATTATATATATACTTTATGTGACGAGTTAGTCGTTCGACTGATGTTAATCGTCACGGCCGCCTATAACAGTTGCAGTGTCACTCGAAACTTTAAAACAATAAAGTTTCGCGTGACACTGCACTGCGCACGTCATCCTGAGACATCACAAAGTCTAGTAATAAGATTACTAGACTGTGAAATCAGGTTATAAAGTCTCATTTCCCAGTAATGTCACTAGCTACAATTCCCTTCAAACCGGAACACAGTAGTGCTTGCACACTACTGCTTGGCGGCAGAATACCTGGCAAAGCGGTGGGACCTACCTAACCGAACTTTGCAAAAAAGTCCTACCACCTAGCCACCCATAACTCAGATGCAGTGTCATTCGAAACTCTAAACCACAGCTCTAAACTAAAGTTTCGCGTGACACTGCACTGCGCACGTCATCCTGAGACATCACACAGTCTAAGTAATAAGATTTCTAGACTGCGAGATAATATTATAAAGTCTCATTTACCCATCGCTTCATTGTTTTATTTTGACTGCAGTGGTTAAACCGCACACATGTGCCAGTACCAGAGGGCGGCGCAGACTGCGTGGCGTTAGAAAGAGTGCAGCACGACAAGCCAGTGTTCCTCGACCTGCCTTGCTCGCTGGAACGGGCATTCGCTTGCGAAAGAAGTAGGTATAGCCCTTATAACGATATTAGCCTCGAGCGGGCATTAAAGAAGTGTGGACATTTCAAACAGCGCCATCTAGCCCCAAACTAAGCATAGCTTGTACTATGGGAACCAGATAACTGATAGAATACATAAATATCTACCTACTTTATGTTTGTAAACATAATTATATACCTACAATATAACGCCCAGGCACAGAACAAACACCTATGTTCGTCACACAAATGTTATCGAACCCACAACCTATAGTTCAGAAGGCAGAGCTACATTTTTTGAGTGAATAGTAAGTATTGAAGCAAATAACTGTGGTCTCCTCCAGATGCCCGGCAAGAGGTGCGTGTTACGGAACTGAGAACGGTCCGGTGCCGGACCGGGTTGTACAGAGTGTATGATGGACGGATGGAGTGGAAGCAAGCCGCTGCTTATTGTCTACTGCGGGATATGACGTAAGATGAGTCTCCTTTCCCTCCTCATGTATAGCTTGGAAGACCCGCAGCCGTATTATGTAAAAGTTGCTACAGCAGTAGCGAAGCAACAGTAAACACTAATCGGCCGGTAATCGGACGCAGTCACTCGCCTGTCTTTGAATGCACTTTGGCCTTTGACACTAGTGCCACTAGCAACAGAACAGCAATAGACGGAAACAAAATACTGCACTTTTTAGTTCATCGATCGTCCGACAGACGGCGATCTAGCGCTCGATCGCTTTCTGCTCTGGCAAAGTGACGTTTGACAGCTGTGACAGCAATGACTGCGAAATTTACGCTTGTTGCAAACTTTACTTAATAAGCCCGCCGGACAATCATATCGCAGCCATAGTAGCTGATAGGATCTTCAGACCAGTCCAGCCTTTCGCGATCGGGAACGCTTTAGGCACCGGTATAGGATGGGATACCAGCGTAACACAATCAGACACCGACCCCGCCGGCGAGGTCGACGTACCCTCCGTAGGTTAACTAGAACGGTCGCGACTTTCCATTGGGTCCACTCTTCCAGTGGACGTAGCCTTCTCGATCCTCTTTTCCCGCCAAAAGTAACAGTCAACTAGGGTTCAGAACCGGGAAATCCCGGTTGCGAAAATACCGGGATTTCCCGGTTCTTTTGCATCATGAAAGAACCGGGAAATTAAAATCGAGTCCCGGTTTTTTTCGGTGATTTTGGCATGGCTATTTTTAGTTTTTGAATGATATAACTTTTTTATAAATTAAAATTTTTGTACAAAATGTTTACTTTTGTTAATTTTGGTTCCTAACTCGTTCAGATTGTTCAAAATGAACTATTAATCCGTGTTACATTAAATAACAACATTGAAAACAAAATTTATAGCCAGTACCGAAAGTACCGAAGAACCGGAAATTCCCGGTTCCGTCGAACGCCAGTACCGGAAATCCCTGTTCTCAAAACCAGCACCGGTTCCGGAAACCTTACAGTCGACCCAAGCCAAAACTCGCAAACCATGGTGACCTTGAGCTAGTTGCCTCACACTTTATGCGTCCGCCCTTACGCTCGGTGATGCTGCAAATGTCGGTACTGGTACTGACTAAGCATTCAACCGTTCAAGAGACGTGACTAATGGTGAGAGCTATTTTTTAACCACCGCACCCTGGTTCAAATCCACCAATACCTTTTTAGTTACGTGCGGGATTTCCACTCGCTCTTACAACGGTGAAAACATCGCGAGGAAACCGGCATGTTCAAGAATCACAACATTCGAGAACATGTGTCATCCACCAACCCGCACTTGTCCAGGGTTCTGGTTTATGGTCTACGCTCTCCATGTCAGAGAAGGCCCTTCGCCCCAGCTGTGGGAACGTTGCGCTGATGACGATTAAATAAGCGACTTTTTGATTTAAAACGTCATTTAAAAGCAATGTTGAATATTCCAGATTGGCCAATATAGCAACTACGAGGTGTCTGAAGAAACTAGGCATGGCTATGCTGAAGACCCGACCAAGTAACTAAAACTTATCCTTACTTACAATACATTTCCTACCACCAGCGCAGCGGTCTTTTCTCAGAGCTTACAGCATCATCATCAACAGCCTGAGGACATCCACTGCTGAACATATGCCTCCCCCACAAAGCGCCACTTGCGGCTGTTTGCCTGCATCCATCGGCGCCCCACGGTTCTAACCAGCTGGGTTAGCATGGACGGTAGACAAAATTGTCTTTCCCCGTTTTACGTCACTTTCTTCATACTTGCTTGAAGTAAAACAGGGGAAAGACAGTTTTGTCTACCGGCCGTGCTAACCCTACTGTTCGTCGGTCCACCATGCTTACAGCAAGCAGCAGTGTAAAAGTAAGGTCATAGCAGTATTTATCACAGAGTAAGCAAACGCATTAGTGACACTAGTGTTACAGATATCCATGGGCTACGGTGGCCTCTTCCCATCCCGTTAGCATGGACAGTAGACAAAATTGTCTTTCCCCGTTTTATGTCACTTTTTTCATACTTGCTTACTTGTCAAGTGGAGTAAAACAGGGGAAAGACAATTTTGCCTACCATACGTGCTAACGAAGCAAGAAGGCCGTATGCTTATTTGCTACCTATAGGTACCTACATATATTGCATTGAAAAATAACCTATGACCTTCTCAAGGTGCACCTGACTTCCATAGACTCGGTTCAGTACCATGGGTCTGCCAACTACACCAGTGTGTCGCAGAGAATATTTGTTTGTTCCACCAGCAGTGCCGTGGGTGATTTCAAATGGGGCTAGATCTCTTCATGCCGTGTCACATTACCTATCTTCTTTTTCTTCTTCCCGTGTAGGCAATAGGATAGGTCAGCCTACATATAAATAAAATGGTAACAATAATCATTTCATCCCAAAAGAGGCGAGGGTTCCCGAGAAGTGCGCCTGAAATGGGTCATTTAGGCACACTTAATAACAGTGACAAAATGACTTTTCTCATAGAGGGGGATAAAAAGCAGAGACGCTTCGGATTCTAGATCTCTTCGCTTCGCTTTGGATTCAAATAATCGCACTCGCCCTAAAAACTGTGTGCCCGCAAACTTCTTTTTTCTACAAATTACCCAAAAATACCGGTGTTAGTGAAAACGCCCTCAGAAATTCTCTAGTGTATGATAAACGGTTTCAGGTATAGAGAATGCGTGGGTGGGAGCTAAGGGCACGCTGGGCCGCTGGAGCTGGATCGACACAGGCATCAGCATCTTCCAGACCCCTGCCTTTTCTGATACCCCGGCTAGCCTGTGGCCACCTATGAGGTACGTTTGTTAGTTTAGTTTTTTTTTATTGATTGATAGGCTTGCGTTTGACCAGTATCTCACCTGATGGGAAGTGACGATGCGGTCTAGGATGTAACACGCTTGCCTAGAAGACACCTGTTCACTCTCGATTTGAAGACCCCAAGGTTGTATGTAGTTCCCGGGAAACAGCGTTCCACTCTTTGGCTGTTCGCATGATGAAAGTGGAAGCAAATCGCTTTGTTCGCACATGTGGGATGTTAACCATGTATCGGTGGTGTTTTTTCGTACATCTGGTTGTCCGATGGTGGAATGGTGATGACGGAATCAGGTTATGCAAATCCAGTGCGCACTCTCCAAAATGCACTCGATAAAAGACCGATAAACTGGTAAGGGTGTGTGGCTTCCAGCAGCCAGAATGTTTGTTGCCCTCTCCCTCTCAATGGGGGAGGGCTATATTAGTGCCTATATTCAGCAGTGGTAGGTGTACTAGGTGGTAAGACAGTTCTAGGTAGGTGCTACCGGTTTGCCAGTTATCTGCCCCCAAGCTGTAGTGAGCAAGTACTAAGTACTGTAGATAGATAGAAAATGCTTTATTGCACAAGATAATCAAGTACATAGGCGAACTTAATGCTAAGTAGCATTTTCTTCCAGTTAACCTTTGTGTAGTGTGGAACGAGTGGTAGTGCTGGTTGAAAAAAGAAAAAGAAAAGATTACCCAAATAAAAATAAATAATAAGTTTTGGCGGGAACGCGGAAAAGTTCACGTCGGTGCATTGTATTATTTTACAAAACTTATGCTTTTTCCAGTGTTAATGTTTAAAATTGGTGGTTTTTTACGCATTATATAAGTGCTGAATTACGAGCAAGAGTGTGGGCAAGTGAAATAATGTAGTGAAACGTGGTTTTTCGTGTTGCTTCAAAAATTCCATAGAAGCCTCTAGTTAAGTTGCCACCACTTTACTAGGGCATGCCTTAGACTGGATTATGACTTAGACTAGACTATGACTACTCTGACTGTGACTATGACTTGACTTTAAGTGAAAATTTCCATAATACGATGAAAAATTACAAAACTTGACACTGGCTAAATACACTATGTGTGGAGCCAAAAACTCAGAAAAAAAAAAAATAATAATAAGAGGTAGGTAGATAGATAACAGTAATGGTTTCGATATTATAAGGTTTTTAAATAATAACTAAATATAATACTGTGTTTCGGCTTGAAAGACACTGTTAGCTAGTGACAACACAGTCAAGTATCCCGATTACTAGACTGAGTGATCAGATCATAAAGTCTCATTTGCCCAGTAATTTCACTAGCTACAATGCACTTCAAACCGGAACACAGTAGTGCTTGCACACTACTGCTTGGCGGCAGAATAACTGGCAAAGCGGTGGTACCTACCTAGACGAACTTTGCAGAAAAGTCCTACCACCTAATAAAAATGCAACCGCAATTGTTATGGGCAGCCGTGACGAACATCAGGCGACCCAGCTCGTCACGCCATTCATTGATATAAAAAAATACTTTCAGAGACAGAACGATCATAAAACAAAGCGGTTGTCTTCAACTGGATAGACACGCTTCCCACCCACCTGTCTTCATGGAGGCAAGGTGCGATAGGAAGATGCAGTTCATATGCTATCAAGGTAATTTGCCAGGTAACTGAGCATTAGCATAGAAGACAGTACAATACCCATAAAACCCTAGCCCCAGCATAAGATAGGACTGCACCCATTTCTTCCCGTGGGTGCCGTAAGAGCCGGCTAAGGGAATATCCAGGGAATGGGCAGCAGCATTCTCCTCAGTACATTATAATCTTCTGTGATCACCAAGACGGGGACCACTTTTTATGGGGGACCATTAAGAGTGGTCCCCGTCTTGGTGATATGGTGGCCTAAAATCGGCAGTGGTCGCAAAAACGCTGATGATGATGATGATGATGATGATACCCTTCCTTAAGAAAGTACATTATATCGAGTAGTTACAGTAATATACCTACATTTTACGGTTTTTTAAAAGCTGCACTTCGGAGAGTGAGCGACGGAATTGCACAACTTAAGTCCCCCATCCCCTTTTTACCATCGTACATCTAGACGCACGGAAACACGGCATCCGTATATGGTAGAAATTCCTCGCATAGGTACGCACAAAGCGTTTTGATTCCTCGTTTATAACTCGGACAGCAAAGGAATGGAACACCTTACCAGCGTCATTGTTTCCTGACAAATATAGTCTGGGAGCTTTTAAGGCTAGAGTGAACCGGTATCTTCTTGGCAAGCATGCTCCATCGTCGACCTAGTCCTCACTTACCATCAGGTGAGACCGTGGTCAAATGTTAGCCTATTGTTGATAAAAAAAAATTTAATAAACTCTGAAAAGAGCTTTAGCATTAAAGCAAGTAAAGAAACTTAACTAGCACTATAATTTATCTATTCTGTGACTAAAGCCTGATTTTCACAGGCCCAGTAGCTGGCGGACAGTGAAGGACATTTAGTGTCTGGCAGCTACTGGGTCCGTGAAAACAAAGTTGAGCCCGTAGGTACTGACCGGTCAGATGCTCTCGGTCCGCTATTTCAATTTTTTTGTTTCTGCTGTCCTGTACAGCTGGGTTAGCATGGACGGTAGACAGAATTGTCTTTCCCCGTTTTACGTCACTTTCTTCATACTTGCTTGGAGTAAACCTGCCGTGCTAACCCTACAGTTGCTGACTACTGGGTGGTCAAAAACTAGGCCTTTTTTTGAGGGGGGAAAATGCCCTAGCACTTCCTTGCCACCACGGGGGTGATGGCAGGGGGTATGTGGGACCCCCCCCCCCCCCCCCCCCCCGTGATCCATCCGCCGCCGGGATGGGGTCGCGCTAGCATTCACTATCTCGCCGCGAGTCAGAAACTAGGCCTGTGAAAACCAGGCTTAAGGGCCGACTTTTCAGTTTGCACGACAAATAAAAACTCATCAACTGTAAACCCATTTTCAGGCGCACCCATGTTAAGATCGTCAGACGCGCCACCTAGCGACGACGTCTATTACTACGTATTAGTGAGACAACTATTGTACTGGCAACACGCTTTCGAGAACTGTCTCAAAATGAATGGAACCCTTGCCTCGCTGGACAGTCATGAAGTCCTCGTGCAATTGTTACTGGTGATGGGAGAAAATAAGGAGGAACGTGAGTTTGTTTTTGCGCAATTTGTTGCTTGAAAGGTCAATCTAAAGTAAAAGCTTGCTTTAGTGCCATCTGTTGTTTGAAAAGGCGCACTAGAGTAAGTTTATTTCGGCGCCATCTGTTGGTTGAAAGGGCGAACGAAAGTAATTTTTTCTAATCTTATACTCAAAGAAAATTCGCTGAGATTTTGCATAACAATTAAAGCTTTACTGGCGTTTATTCATCAGACATTATGGTGTTTAATTGTAATTTTATTTATTGTTTGCACCATCTATTTCTCAAAAGGAACTAGAAAAAGATCTATGTATGAGATCATTGTTTTATTATAATGAACATTTGATTTTGTTATTACAGCCGTAAACCACGTATGGATTTCTGGCCGCCTGAACATGACTAAAGATGTCACCACCGACACTATCAACTACGGTTGGTATAATCCCACTAGTGGGAAGAGAATACCAGATACCAAGACTTTTGGGGACTCCATGCTTTATGTAGGTATAAAATAAATCGACGGCTTACTGCAAGAACTCACTAACTGCATTGCATTGAGTATAACGAGTAGTTCCTCTGTGGTCCAATATTACTTCAAGACTGACAAAGTTGAAATTTCGTTCGAATTTCTGGATCTCGCTTCTTTAGTACCTAGTATCGATTCGATTTGATTATAAGTCATTATATGAATAAGGAAGTATTCGTTATAATCAATGCAATGCAGTTAGTGAGTTGTTGCAGTAAGCCGACGAAATAAATATGTGTGGACATTTCACACAGCGCCATCTAGCCCCAAACTAAGCATAGCTTGTACTATGGGAACCAGATAACTGATACAATACATAAGGTGCAGCGGGGCAATTTCGACTAGTAAACCCCAAACTACGACTTTGAACTCACAAAAATATTAACTAATGTTATTTTATCGTATATGTAATGTATTGGGGCTGTAGAGTCACTATCTATGTTTTATTTTTACAAACTCGCATTGAAAAATATTGATTCTATAGATTCCAAAATGTGTTTTTTTATCAAAAATGGCAATAATAGTTGGAATTTCCCCTCCGAGGGGTAATTTCAACTAATGATCATAGATTCTCTTATAGAGGTCCCAGCTTGATGTAAGTCACATGCAGAGTTTCGTTATAGAATCGGTAATCTAATATGAACCTTGTTATTCACGTAACTACGTCCATTTCCGTAATAAAACACGTGAACGATTTTGGCGGGGTAATTTCAACTGCTCTCCATAGTAAATAGTGATGGGACTCGTCATAAAAAAAGTCGATACCTACACTAATATTTTTAGGTACTTACATCTACTAACTATACAAAAACAACATTATAATACAAAAAAAAATGTATTTTAAAAGCAAATCAGAACTGAAAATTTAATAAAACACCTCTTACTAAATCTACAATCTCTAAAATGTTAGAGTGGCAAACAACTACAATAAATAAATAAATCAAAGACGCAAGCCAAGATGTCAAAAAGCGTCGGTTTGAGTTGAGTTGCCATCCTGATAATAGAAGGATTTATACACACACACACACACACACACACATACACGTATGTTTTGTAAAATAGGCATTTACATTGGCAAAAAATATCGATACGTGCACATCACTAGTGTTTCTTCATTTACATACAAAATATGGTGGGGCAATTTCAGCTGTAAAATAGTCGAAATTAGCCGACATTGGAATTCTGGTGGGGTTATTTAAACTATCGCCAAAATATTGTTGCAAAGTACACCAGCTCATGTAAGCAAGAAACATGTAACAGTCTTCAAATAATTATTTTGCCTTTGAAAAACTACGAAAAACACATTAAAATTACCTTTTTTTTGTAAAATTGCGAAGCACAAATTTGCAAGTGCACACAAGAAAAAACGAAAAAACAAAGAGGCTTCGTATTTCAAACAGTATTGGGTCTGGCAGTGCCATCTACGGTCAAATTACGAAAGAACTTTTGCGCTATACGGCCATAGCTATCACTTATTCAAATAATGCATATTGCGGGAGTTATTAAGAATAGTCTAAATTTCCCGCAGTCGGAATTGTCCCGCTGCACCTTAGATACTTTTTTGTTTGTAAATACATACCTACAAAGAATCCGATAATAACACCCAGACACAGAACAAACATCGATGTTCATCACACAAATGTGTGTCCTGAGTAGGAATCGAACGCACAACCTATAGATCAGAAGGCAGAGCTACTACCAACTGAGCTATCAGGCCAGTCAGGTATTGGCTTTGGTTTTCGTAGTTGCTAATATTGCTCAATAGATGGCGGTTAAATCAACTTCCAATTTGAAATACTGGAAGTTCCGCTTTCTCAGTTTTATAGAGATGATAGCTTAGTTTGTTGTGAGGTAACTTGCAATACTTCCTAAAACGCTTACACTACCTTACTAGATACCACCCTGGCTAGATGAGGAGTACACAATGGACAGTCCATGCCTAAACTTGGATCGCCAGGACCATCTGAACGGGGTGGTGTATGGGCTACCATGCGACACTCCACAGTATTCTGTGTGTATGATAGGTGAGCACTGGTTCTTTTTTGGGTTTCCGTACCCAAAGGGTAAAACGGATCCTATTTCTAAGGCTCCGCTGTCCGTCCATCTGTCTGTCTGTCACCAGGCTGTATCTCATGTACCGTGATAGTTAGAAATGATATCCTTTCACATAAATAAATAACCAGCCAAGTGTGGATTCGCGCACGAAGGGTTCTGTACCATTATCTATCCCTGCCATCTAGAGTTGAGTAGCAGTACTATTTAATGCAGCGCCATCTATGACTCATCTGGTAAACAAGCAAAAAAATCACGTTAGTTGTATGGGAGCCCCCTTAAATATTTATTTTATTCTGTTTTTTAGTATTTGTTGTTATAGCGGCAACAGAAATACATCATCTGTGAAAATTTCAACTCTCTAACTATCACGTTTCATGAGATACAGCCTGGTGACAGACAGACAGACAGACAGCGGAGGCTTAGTAATAGGGTCCGTTTACCCTTTGGGTATGGAACCCTAAAAATTGTCCAAATCAGTTTAAAATAAATGATAGAGATAAGTAATAAACATATAAAACACAGCCTCTGTGGTGTGGTGGTTGAGTAGGTCGGCTCATAACCTGGAGGCGGCGGGTTCGATTCCCGCAACAGGACAAGTATTTGTTCACATAAAAAAAAAGCGCAAATACTTGTTCTGTGTCTGATTGTTGTGGGAGCATGGTCCTCGTAGTTCCTGGGTCCCTAGATACAGGGAATCCTAGTTAGGGTCCAAGATCTATGTAAGTATGTGATTGTTGGGCGTTATTTATTGTTTATTTAAAAAACATTAAAAATTGTTGTCTGACATAAAAAATATATTAATAGCATAATATCTCAAAAAAATATTAATTAGTAATCATTACACCTATGTTGTAAGACTGTTTTAATTTTTTATTCTTTTTTTAGAGAAGACATTGAAAACATCATCCTCACCTTTAAGTGATGTTGCAACATCGGATAATGAAACAGTTGTGAAATAAAATATGTACCTACCTACAATGATATATAAAAAAATGTCTTATTAATATTCCTTTTCTTATTATATTAAACTTATTTGTTCTTCCCTAAAAAGTTGTTTTTTTTATCAGAGAAACTTAAGTGTGAAGACATTTATTTTTGCTGTTGGAAAAATGATAACATATAGGTATATATAAAAGTTTTGTTTGTTTGCATGGCTTTCATGCAAACAAACAAAACCCACCAAACCCCACGGCTAACCTCATGTTTTGATGAAAAGAGTTCCTGCAGGAATACGGATCAATCATTGGTGAAGCTGTGTTATGCCTATAGGAAAATGTAAAATAGTAGTGGTCTGCCCCGGCTTCACACGGGTATAATAGTTTTCGCAGCGCACACAATGTAAAGAATATTTTAGGTAACTTTTTTACACATTGGGTCACATTATTGGAGTTTTAGTAAGGATCCCTAATATTTTTGAAAACATAATATAGTCTATTTCATCCGGGGATAGTGTAGCTTCCCAACAGTGAAAGAATTTTTCAAATCGGTTCAGTAGTTTCGGAGCCTATTCAATGCAAACAAACAAACAATCAAATCTTTCCTCTTTATAATATTGGTATAGATTTGTCAACATTCTAGAAGTTATAAAATTTGTTGAGCAAAGAATTATTTATAATGCTTTCTCATTAATTTTATACTTCACACATACCAAATTGAGTAAGATCAAAGAAAAGAAGAGAAAAGTAGATCTAAGTAGGCAGCCAGATAAATTTGGTATGTAGTAAAACCTATTTAATAATGACTACCTACTTAGTGCCTTTCAGCGATGGTAAAGAGGTGGTAAAGAGTGAGGCTGCTTAAAAGGTTCAAATCAAACAAAATTAAATTTACAACAATTTATTTGCCATCAATCCTTAATCATTTCAATCCACCGTGAATTAACTTTACTGAGATCCTTACAATTGTCATTCATAGATGCCAGTCCTCGCTTGAAAGTGCGTAAATGGTCCAAGTATACTCGGAGACTGTTGTTCATAGCGCGGATAGCTTCCAACTCTTGTTCTAGGTCTTGCGTGCTTTTCTGAAAACACCACACAGTCATTATATACTTTGATTTATATTATGCCTATTATACAACTGTGCAATAAAATTCCTAGACTTTGATACCTGTTTGTTATTAATATAAGCTTAGTTTACGCTTATTCACTTTATGACAAAAATTATAAGTAGGTATTGTTTCGTTCGACCCTTTATTATAGTAATTATTGTACTGAGCAAAATTTGTATTTTTATTGTACAAAAGATCAAAACAAACTTTTTATTTGAAATACCTCTCGTATGTTAGAAGTCACTGAAGCACTCGACATGTTTACTAAATGGTAGAGGAGAGAAAAGTAATTTACTATTTTGAATAATTAAATATATAATGATATCAATCGACAAAAATTAAGTAAACTTTGTAAATTGTAAGTAAACAGCTTCGTTTGACCGTTGGCGCCATAGAGAAAAATAATATAGTTGGCGCCTGGCGATTTTTTTTAAATGAATCGGTATGACCATATTTTTTTTTTTTTTTTATGCTATAGGTAGCAAACAAGCATACGGCCCTCCTGGGCCTCGTTTTATAAAGCTACAAGTCTTGTACTTGTAGCGAAAAACTGGCAACACAGCCAAAAAAAAGTGAAATAATGCGTTTTATAAAGCTACAAGATAACAAGTTACAAGCTAAATCCCCCGATATATTGATTTACTCTATGAAATACAAGCACTTGTTCTTAGACCATAGACAATCCATAGTGTTTTTTCATTTTTAAAATGTAAAATCGAACAATTGTTTTGGTCATTACAAGTGTACGGAACTACAACTTGTAAAGATTTTTACCTGACTAAAGAGCTAGGTAAAATGAAGTACAAGTTTAGATAAATTTATTGAAAGTGTATTGTATTGGTCGCGTCACGTATTAACTAATGTTCAATTAGTTAAATTAAGTAAATATGAACTGATTATGTTTAAATAATGAGAAATTCAGCTTGAGCGATGCCCATGAAAAATGAGCATAGCCGTATATTACAAAACCTATTATGAGAATAGTGACTTAGACCCAACTTTATTTACTTAAATAGCTTTACTTAAAAATAGAGACGCCCCGCGATTTCACCCAAAACTTGCATATTTTTCCGCGGGATTTCATGAATTTCCGAAAAAACCGCATCTATCCCGGTAATATAAGTTCATCTAAAAAAGGTCATCCAATTTGGCATGAAAGTCACAACAAACAAATAGATAATGTTTTTAATTTCTATATTATGTAGGGATTTAATGTAAAATTCACACCGGCTAAATTCACTAATGAATGGGAGCCAAACTAAAAAAAAGCTATTGACCGTAACGTTCATTCATAGTGATGTGCAACTTGTAATATCATAATCTACACTTTATCCTCTACTTAGTCTGTGGTCCCCGCCGTGAGGCCTCAGTGACGTTCATAGTGATGTGCATTATACTTGTAATTTACACTTGTAATCGATAATTGTTGTTTATAAAACGCCGTAACTAGTAACTTGTAGTTACTTGTTCTTGTAGCTGCTACAATTGTTAGCTTGTACTTGTAGCTTTATAAAACGAGGCCCTGATGGGAAGAGGTCACCGTAGCCTATGGACATCTGTAACACAAGACGTGCCACTGATGCGTTGCTTACCCTGTGATAATACTCTTTTGACCCTCCTTTTAAATTGCTGCATGTTGTAGCTCCGGGGAAAGACCGCTGGTGGAAGCTCATTCCACATCTTACAGATGTATGGTAAGAAAGTGCGCATAAACCGAGTCGTATGTGACTTCCATGACTCAATAATGTGTGGATGAGCTTTTTTACGGTGGCGAGAGGTGCGATGGTAGAAACGCGATGCCGGTATTAGATCGAATAGTTCTTCAGAGCATTCCCCATTGTAGATACGATAGAATATACAAAGAGACCCAATATCTCTGCGTATTTTGAGAGGCCATATGTAAATTTCAGATTCTGCCATAAAAAGGCTATAAATATATAAATTAGCCCAAACCAATTTAAATCTGCCTTAAGTTGTAGCAAAGAATAAAAAATATAATTTTCGTAAGTATTTACTAATTCACTCAAAAAATCAATGAATTATTAAATATAATCCGTTTTATACATGACGAAAATAACGAGGAAAACGTTAATGTTACGTATTACTGTTAGATTTATATTCCTCGTTTTTTTCATTATATTATATTTGGACTTTACCTTAAAATGATGTATAATGATCTGTTGATTTTACGTTCATTATTTTTTTATCATGTTTTTACTTGGCGTGCGTGAAAGCAAAACAGGCTAACTTTGCTAATAAAATGAACCTAAGCTTTAATAATGGAGTTCAACGAATCCCCGAATAAGAACTAAGGTAAGTAAGTACCACAGACCTAGAATATACTCGAACTCATGAATAGCGGGAGCGAGAGGTACAAATCAAGTACGACCTGCCAGTGAGGAAAAGAGTGATTAATGGTGGATGTGCCGTTATTTTGGATGAGTATTAGCACAAGATTAGCAATATCACCACAATCATTCATGACGAAGCATTTTGTGATCTTGTAGTACCATAATCTTCCCGTCATCAAAGTGCAAAATACTATTTTTGCAGCTTCAATATCTTATTCCGTGAGTGAATGTGATGTTTCAAAACATACGGTATATTCCGACTTAGTTGTCAGTGTAGTTACAATGGTTCCAATCAAATATCGAGTCAACGAATTTAGATTTGTCAACAATAATTCCGATTTTTTTCTCCATAATATTTTAAAAAATCCCAAGTCTGCCAATAACTGTGATATTTATTATATAGGTGTCATATTATATTCTATGTATGTATTTACGAACAAAAAGTATATAATTATTCTATCAGTTATCTGGGAATGCAAAGATTCGCTATGCTTATATAGTATCTACAAGCTATGTTTAGTTTGGAGCTAGATGGCGCTATGTGAGATGTCCACACATATATTTATTTTTAGAACGTTTTTACTTAAACATTACACCGTCACAGTGTAAATTCGAGAGTCAAATCTGTCCAAAATAGCAGAAATCTGCCACAAATACTCACACTGAAATGTAATTCATGTTATCTTGACTTGACTTCTTGGTTTATGGCTTCTGTAGCTAGTTGTCACAATTCTGCCAATGTCTGTTTCATGCTAATGTCATGAACTTTTGGAGATGGTGCTAATATTAAGAATATGATCGGTGGAGAAGAGAGAGACTCAACCCCCTCATCCCGAATGCTGAAAACCAAGATGATTTATTCTGAAAACATAGAGACAACACCAACTACAAATAAAATGGATAATATGGACATGTCATCATGACATTGACATTGCAACAGCTTTTAACGTCCGCCATCCTAAAATATTGTTGTTATGGTGAGGTGGCAGCACCACTTGTGCGTCACAGCACTACGCTCTGTACATGCATATCCAGCTTTATATCATAGACAAGTGGTAATAATTGTTCTGTGGTCATTTGTTCACTCGTTCATTTCGTTCGTTCGTTTTCGTTCAATCAATTCGTTCATGGTTAATTTAACAACAAAACAAGCGGTGAAACATTTTATTAAATAAAAATTACTAAAACAGCTATAGCAAATTTTTTTTTTCGAAAATGAGTGCCCCTAATGGGATGCTTTACGGTGGAGATGAGATAGGCGCGCTAGTGTTTGATCCTGGGCACCATTCATTGCGCGTAGGTTACGCTCAAGAAGACACTCCGAAGGCCGATATTCCCGCGGTTATTGGCGTTGGGCCTTCTACTCACATACCAGAGCCCGAAGAGAAGCTCCCTGATGGCACCGTTACCCAGAGTGGTAAGTTTTCGGAAGAAATTTTTATGGTTTTTAGGGTTAGATTTTCGGTCATGATCAGGCGAACTATTCAGTGTTCCCTGTCGATTTTACTAGTTTAATGTTATGCAGTCCTAGAAAGTAGGTAAGAAACGAAGAAAAAATCGTAATAGACCCTTGCAACACTTTTGCAGGCCCTAGGACAGCATGTAAGCTTGTGATTCTATTACAACTTTGGCTCACCATTGTCCAATGGTCTTAACTTCCAGTTACCATTCTGAGAATGAAAATACCTATTTCCTCAGTCCAGTTTAATATTGTACTCATGTATTGTACTAGTGGCTTTGTAGTAGTAAGCTTTCCTTGTGGTCTTGTTTTGTAGACCTGAAACTACGGCCACTGTAGGATGAATGGGATCTCTCTAATATTGCATACCAATTTAGGCAAAATATGATGCCATTTTGCCTAAAGTAATGTAATATCTATTGTGCTATATCATTTTTAAGTTGTATGTATCCCAATGTTGGGAAGCGCTTTCTCAGAATCACTCTGAGTGAAGGCACATAGAGTTAGGCTTTCGAGGATGACAAAAGGAGCAATCTTGACTGTAAAAGTGACAATCTTAAAAATACACCACCTAATATAAGCTATAATTGTATTAACTACTGGAGTACCATTTTTCATAACAATAGAATAACTATGTGTGTCACTGCCGATGCCGGCTCGATATCGAGCAAGTGGGAGTCCAAGTGTTAATGGTTCCCTATTATGAACCATATTCTCAAGCACTTTCACAACCAAGATAGGGTACTAATCACTGATCTCTATTATACAAGTACCTATGCTGGATAGACAATATCATACAAAAATTGTCAATTTCTCGTTCTGATTTGATGCACCACTCTGAGAGTCCTGAGAACGATAATTTGAAAATCCATCGCATTGATTGGTTGGTTTAATTAGTACCGAGGACACTTACAATGTCACTCAGCAATCAGCGCCAACCACAACCCCTGCGTTATCCTTGGATAGACAACAGTGTTTTTAACAAACAATACACAGTTTTAGCATTAAGACTTCGGACCGGACACATTCCATGCAACAAGTTTTCATTTTTAATGCGAAAAAGTAGTTCTCCAAATTGTCTAGAATGCAATTCAGTTGATGATCTCTATCATATTCTTATGGAATGTGTCCGGAACAAAGACAAGAGAGACAGATTATTTGGTTCTCGTCCACTACACCTGGGAGATTGTAATATCATTCTTGCTGAGCCTCTCTCGGACTCAGCAAGAATGATATACAAGCTAATACAGAGAGACTGATTCACATCATTAAATTACGATTATATTAGTTTAGGTATAAGTATTAGTTGAGATAACCAGGGGGCGTACCGTGAGCTCTTAGCGCGATTCAAAACAGAGCCTATATTGGATCGTTTTGTTTTTTTTGTATGGGAATTTTGACAAGCGATCCAGTGTAGGCTCTGTTTTGAATCGCGCTAAGAGCTCACGGTACGCCCCCAGGGCGGCATGATCGTATATGGCGATAAAGCCCTTCACCTTTGATAAAAAAAAAAAAAAAAGCAATCAGCGCCAAAATGATTTTTTTTTTTTTTTTTTTTTTTTTTTTCTAATTATATTACAATCTAGCCATCGATTTGGCTAATGAGTAATTTTAATTTAACCTAAACTTCTAATAAATATTATTAAGAATGTGTCCAATAACACGTTTCTTATTGTCTCTATTAAGGTGAAGGCACATTGTTCTTGTGTTCTTTTCAAGTAGCACTTACACTGCACCACATTAGACTATCACGTAATTAATACACTTTAACACTACATTAACTAAACTAACTCAAAAGGTTTTGTTCTTTTTAGTCTTCTAACTAGATTCGTGTGGTCGAGGAGCTGGATTGCCTCAACATTCACGTGATGGTGAAGTCTATGTTGATGACTTTCTGCATGCTTTTTAATAATATTGTGGACGAACTCTATTTTAAGATCCCGATGGAGGTCGTCGTTTCGTATATACCAAGGTGCATTCACAATTTCCCTTAGTACTTTATTTTGGAACCGCTGAATGGTTAATATATTGTTCTGTTTAGTACAGCCCCACAGCTGTATACCATAAGTCCATACTGGCATTAGGACTTGCTTGTATAATAATACTTTGTTGTGTATCGACAGAGTAGAGTGTCTTCCAAGCAGCCAATACATTCTTTTATAACGTAAATCGAGTTCTTCTTTTTTTTTCTTGACGTGGGCTTTCCAGCGGAGCTTCACATCAAGAGTCATACCCAGATACTTGGCCGTATTCTCATATGGAATCAGTTGGTTGTTGATATAAATAGGAGAATACTGATGGATTTTGTTACTGAAGTCAATGTGAATCGATTTGGATTCGTTTAACTTAATCCTCCATTTCTTAGTCCAATCGTAAACTTGATTGACAGCCATTTGCACCTTTTCTACTGCTTCTTTGTGGGTATTTCCCAAGGCCATTATTGCAGTGTCATCAGCAAAGGTCGCAATGGTGTTATTTTTTAACTCTGGTATGTCACAGGTATATAGTAGGTACAGGACCGGCCCTAGAACACTACCTTGTGGTACACCAGCTTTTATTTCCTTCAGATCTGAGTAGGCATCTTCTTGCCTTATTCTAAATACTCTCTTAGAAATATAAGATTCTAGTATATCGGCAAACGATTTTGGAATAAGTGTCCTCAGTTTGTATATAAGGCCGTCATGCCACACTTTATCAAAAGCTTGCGCCACATCTAAGAATACAGTAGAACAAACTTTTTTATCTTCAAGTGATTTTTCAATAACATTTGTAATTCGGTGCACTTGATCTATTGTTGAGTGCTTTTCTCGGAATCCAAACTGGTGTTCAGGTATTATGTTTAAGCCATCTATTATAGGTTTTAGCCTTTTCAGTAGCAACTTTTCCATTAACTTTGACATTATGGGCAGCAGGGAGATCGGCCTGTATGATGTTGTTTTGTGGAGAGGTTTCCCTGGCTTTGCTATCATTATAACTTCAGCAACTTTCCATAGATCTGGTATGAACTTCAATCTAAAGGTGGCATTAATAAGCGTTGTAAGTTTCACAATTGCCTTTCTTGGCAGATTGTGAAGAACTTCTCCGGATATTAAGTCGTATCCAGGAGATTTTCTAGGGTTAATATTAATTTTAATCTCGCGCAAGACTTCTCTCGGTGTGACAAGTTTTATCTCTTCTTCATCTTGTTTCAATGTCATTTCATCCATATGAATAGCTTCTTCACTGTCATTAGGTTGAAATATGTTTTCCAAGTACTCAGCGAATCGTTTGGCTTTTTGTTCGTTATTCACTGCCCATTTTCCATTTTCATCTTTTATTGGAGGAATTTGGATAATGGGCCGTTTTAAGTTCTTAGTAACCTTCCATAGCGAGTAATCAGTACTTCGGTCATTGGTTAGCTTCTGAAGATACTTGTTGAATCATCATTAAAGTTTTGAATTTGCCTCTTAATTTTTTTGGTTAGGTTGTTTAACTTTCTTTTATCTCCAGGGCTCCTGGATTGATGCCATATATTACGCTGTTTTCTCTTTTCATATATCAACTGTTTAATTTGTAGGGGGTATGTGTGCCCTTTGGTTGCCGCTTTCATTTTCGGAGTGTTTTTCCAAGCAGCTAGTTGTATATTATTTATAAGAGTTTCCAATTCTGTGTTCAGGTGCTCCGGTGATTTCAACGGAACTTTGAGATCTATAAGATTTTCTAGGTCTGTCTTGAAATTTTCCCAGTCGGTATATTTATTAACTAGTGTGAGTGGTTTTTCTATGTACAAGATATTCTCACATATTTCCAGATATATTGGGGAGTGATCTGAATTCATGTCATAGCTCTGCTCTGTTTTTATATAACTAGATGAAATATTCTTAAAAATAAAAAAATCTATTAGGTCAGGTAGTTTATGTGGATCTGTTGGCCAGTAAGTAGGCATACCTGTAGACGTAACGTCACATTTCATCTCTCTGATTGCTGACAGCAGTTCTTTGCCCTTGGTTGTAGACAATCTAGAGCCCCAGTACGTGTTTTTCGCGTTAAAATCACCTCCTAAGACAAATCTGCTACCAAGAAGCTTCAGGAAGCTTATATAGTGCTCTTTCTTTAGCGCATATCGAGGAGGACAGTATATGGCTGAAACAGTAAGAGTATATCTTGTTGTTTTAAGTCTTATCGCTACAGCTTGTATCTCTTTCTCTTCATGTTTGAAATCTTCGTAGTGTTGCAAGTTTTCTTTGACTATGACAGCACTTCCACCTCTTGCTGTATTGTCAGGGTGAAGTGCATGGTAAATTTTGTATCCTTTGAATTTAATGTGCGATTGTTTTGTAAAATGTGTTTCAGAAATAAGACACACATCGACATTCTCTATATCCAAGACTACTTGTAATTCATTTTGGTGTTTTTGTAACCCGTTTGAGTTCCAAGCCATAATTTTAAGTTTTTTATTCATTTTTTCGTCTTAGTAGTAGCTGTTTTGGCGCTATTTTCTATCTTTTTTAGTCGTTCATCAAACGACATCATGAGCCTTAATATATTATCTAACTTCTTATCATTAGTTACAGCTTCGTGAGAAACCAGAGGTACTTTAGCTGTACCTCTTGCAGCTGCTTGAGCGTATGATACATTTTTAGATGTTGTACGGGTAGGCAATCCTGCACTTGATTTATTGTGGTTTGAATCACAGTGCTTAAGCACGTTTTGCTGTCGTGTTACTGAAGAATTTTTTGAAGTCTTGTTTCGTATTGACTGTATTTCTTTGGCTATAGTACAACCTCTATAATTAGCTGGATGTGGAGCTCCGCAATGGACGCATTTAGGCTTTTCCCCCGAAGGTTTTTCGCAGTCCTTAGTCCAGTGTTTGCCTGTACATTTGACGCACCTCGGTTCTTTGGAGCAGTACTTTTGTGTGTGTCCGTAAGCCTGGCATCTTTTACACTGAGGGACTAGTTTAGTGGTTCTCATAGACTGCATCTCTATTTGATATCCCAGTACTGTTCTAATGGCAAAAATTTTGTTTATATCCTCGTCGTTTTCAAAAGAGAGCATAAACATATTGAGTGGCTCCTTAGTTTTCCAACTCAATTTGTTCACTGCTTCTATAATTTTGAAGCCCTTCTGTTTTAGATCTTCCACGATTCTCTCTGGCTGGCATGTATGGTGCAGTTTTTTAATCATCACTCTCACTGGCCTTTCTTGTTTATTTTCGTAGGAGTGCCAGAGGCAGTTGTTATGAGTTAGGGCTTTTGTAATTGCCCTGTAAGAATCGTCACTTAAGGCGTTTACTTTAAGAGATTCCCCACTCATCATTTTGATACTGAAAGTGTCAGCTGCTTGGATGTCTATCAGACAGTCGTAAAAACCTTGATAGTCTTTTATTCCATCAACTATGATAGGTGGTGGCTGGTGGACTTTTTTAGTTTTTGGCTTGTTATCCTTGTCATCTTCTTTCGTTTCGTCTTGAGTGGGTGAGGAGTTCAATTTTCTTTTCTTCCTAGTTTTTGTTCGTATCCACTCAGTTTCACGGGCCAGATCTTCCTCATCTGTACTGTATTCAGCACGTGAACAGGAAGCCTCCATTGGGGTGGTTGCGGGTTTCGGTAGGTTCGTCTCCGCAAGACATTTTAGTTGTTCTTGAAGAATCTCAATTTGGTTTTTCAAGTCACTTACAAGACTTTCTACTTTTTGTCGCGCGGCTTGCTCTTCGCGAAACCGCCTGTATAGTAGATGTTCAGTTTCAGTAGTAAGTCTGACTGATTCAAATGTTGCACTTTGTTTACTCGAATCCATTATTAAGGCAAGTGTGACATCGCCTTAACACTATAATTTGCCGTTAGTCATCAGCCTTGCGCAATAACTGGGTCATCGCGGTCGGCCGCGACGAGACGGCTTTGTTGTGATGCGTTAGCACTATTGGTACACGCGGTCGCGAGTAACACAACTGGTCTCAGCGAAAATCGAACGAACACTTGAAAATGACGCCAAAATGATGAAAATCAAATGCCTTCAGCCTATATTAGTCATTATGAAGTCCAGCGTGCTAGTATAATAGAGGTCAGTGGCACATAAATAAGGCCTTCACATCACATCCTATCAGTCCTTGTGTCCACTGCTGAACATAGGCGTGTTTCATTAAAGGGGGGTGGTTGCATACCACCATGCTAGGTGTCTTAGGGATCAGGGTTGCTGTAGATTATAATGTAGACTGAATAGAATGCCACTGCCCCATTCTCTGGACAAACAAAGCCTTGCATCGTCAACAGCCTGAAGACATACACTACTGAACATAGGCCTCCCCCAGAGAGTGCCACTTTGAGCGACTGCTCGCCTCCTGCATCCATCAGCTCCTTACGGTTTTCACCAGAACGTCAGTCCACCTAGTGGGGACTGGCCTATGCTGCGTCTTCCGGTTCATAGTCGTAACTCGAGAACCTTTCTTCTCCATCGGTTGCAAAGCCGTGTATTTAGTTAAACTAGAAACACTGGTCACTGTGACCGAAACCAGCTAGGAACCACCTACATCAAATTTAACAGACATATTCATGTTTTATGCAAATAAATATTTAATTTTATCTTATCACTTTACAAAATTTGTATTACAGGTTCAAAATCAGGTGGTGAGCTCCGACACTACATTGATGTGAATGAGCTGCATGTTCCGCGGCCAAACATGGAAATACAAACATACATGAAGGATGGGCAGGTTGAGAACTGGGACCTGTTTGAGAAGATGCTGGATTATTGCTATGCTAAGGTGAGGCTGCTATTGGGACTCATCCATTGTATTCTATGTAGCATCCAATGTTTTTACGAAAGCCACCGTCCATATGCTTTTGCATTATTCCTTTCGTGCAAGGTTGTCTGCAAGAGATCGCCCTGAACGATAAAGCTGCGGCCACACCGATGCGTCAAGTGGCGTCAGTGAAGCGTCAAAATCGGCCATTCGGTACCCCTAGGTGGTAGGACTTTTCTGCAAAGTTCGTCTAGGTAGGTACCACCATCTTGCCAGTTACTCTGCCGCCACGCAGTAGTGTGCAAGCACTACTGTGTTCCGGTTTGAGGGGCATTGTAGCTAGTGAAATTACTGGGCAATGAGACTTTATGATCTGATCACACAGTCTAGTAATCTTATTACTATACTGTGTGAAGTCTTAGGATGACGTGCGCAGTGCAGTGTCACGCAAAACTATATTAATTTAGAGTTCCGAGTGATACAGCAATCTGTTATGGGCAGCCGTGACGCTTAACATCAGGCGAACGAGTAGCTCGTCACGTCATTCAATTACATAAAAAAGGCTATTTCGAAAATTGTTTCAGATTGGTCCCATAACATCAAAATCGGTCTAACAGTAACTGGACCCTAATTCTGTATGAAAACTCAGATTCCACACGATACGAAACCACGTCGTTATCGTGTCTTGTTCAAATCGTGTCACAGCATTAGAAATACCTTCACTTTACATGATGTTATTTTTAATTTGAATAAATATTGATATATTAAGTGGTGGTAACTTTTAACGTGTTGATGTTTCGGAACGTGTCTCAGTGGAACATTATGATTTTTGACAGTTCAAATCGCGTCATTTCCAAATTCATTTCGCGCGGTTTCGTTCTCATTTCATAGAGAATAGAGTTTTGCAGATTTCTTATATAAGACAAGGAATTCGCGTGGTTTCGAAGCAAGGAATCGTAAATTGGTCATACAGAATTAGGGTCCTGGAAAGAATACGTTTTTTAGATGGTAATAGGCTCAATTTTAAAGGCTTTCACAGATCTAACTCCTAAAACTGTTGCTGTTCTTGTCAAATAGACGTTGTTCTTGTTATGATATTCTTATGGAATATGTCCGGAACAAAGACAAGAGAGACAGATTATTTGGTACTCGTCCACTACACCTGGGAGATTGTAATATCATTCTTGTTGAGCCTCTCTCGGACTCAGCAAGAATTATATACAAGCTAATAGAGAGAGACTGATTCACATCATTAAATTACGATTATATTAGTTTAGGTATAAGTATTAGTTGAGATAACCAGGGCGGCATGATCGCAAATGGCGATAAAGCCCTTAAACTTTGATTAAAAAAAAAAAGAACTATTATAATTTAGAGTTTCGAGTGATGCTGCACCTGTTATGGGCGACCGTGGCGATTAACATCAGGCGACCGATTAGCTCCTCGCGTCATTCATTAGCATATTTTTTTGTAGTCTTTGTCTTTTTAAATATGTATTTATTTTACTGTAGGGTTTACTATAGGATTCTCACTTCTTAATGCATGATGTGGCCATTCTGTAATTAGGCCTACCTACATGTAATTAAAAACCTGTCATGTATATCATGTAAGCTAAAATTTTTATTACATTTGTAAATCATGTAGTACTGTTGAAGGTCCATAAATAAATAAATAAATAAAAAAATAATTTCTTTTAATTAATTATTTGTACCGCAAAATGGAAAAGTCGACGCGCAATGCAATGTAATCGCCATATTTTTGCTACGCAAATTGCGACCCTATTTGTTACAGCATACGTTCTATGTTCGACTGCTGTAATAAACGTGCTGGCATTGGGCGTTGTCAGCGTCTATGTTTAAAATATATTATGGTAATTGTAATTGATTTTGTTGTTTTAATCACAATAAATAAATATAACAAGGGTTCATACTAATATTTTGTGGGATTTGCAACTGCAAGTGATATTATATGGGATCATTTTTGTGGGATGTATTAGGCCTTTACCGATTTTATTTTTTCAAGAAAAATCAAGAGATATATTGAAGATAAATAAATATAGGGACTGCAAGGGTCATTATCCTGGTACCCCAGAGATGGGAAGAGAGCAAAGACACCACAACAATGAGACGGTAATTTATAGATTTACCAAAGGTTGGCATAGGGAAGCTAGAGACGGTAAAATAGAGTATTTCAGAGGAGGCCTATGTCGGTGGACAACCTGATTTGTGTAACTAATATAAATAAAATAAAATATTCTTTATTAAACACCATTTCAACAACAAAAATAGGTTCACATCGCTTGAAAATTTGTAAGCTATGGAACCTAAGAGTATACATATGCATTTTGTCTCTCTAAGGGAGGGACAATATCATTGATTTCTACTGAAACTGTATAGTAGATAATTTTCATGAAGTAATTTTTGAAATGTTGGTAAGCAGCGCAGTGCAGTGTCACGCGAAACTTTATTATTTTAAATTTCCGAGTGACACTGTTACTGTTATGGGCGGCCGTGTTGCTTAACATCAGGTGAACGACTAGCTCGTCACATCATTCATTCTCATAAAAAATAAAAAATAAAAAAATATCATAGAATATAGGCTAGTTTTATTATTTTAAAACTGGGGTCTGTCTTCATGGTTATTTTCATCGGACAGACACAAGAAACTACTTCTGATATCCTCTGCAGGTAATTCGCTCACCATCAGAGCACCATCCGGCTCTGTTCACGGAAGCGGTGTGGACAACTCGACCGGCCCGGGAGAAGTTGGCAGAGCTTCTGTTTGAGAAGTACAATGCACCGGCGTTCTTCTTGGTAAAGAATGCAGTTCTCGCTGCATTTGCTAACGGGAAGTCGACGGCTTTGGTTGTGGATGCCGGAGCTAGTCAGACTTCAGCTGTGCCGGTTATAGATGGGTAAGGGATAAAGTATTTAGGTCAATATCCTTTATTTTTTATCCTATTTGTTTTCTTTTTACTGTAAGTAAAATAAATATATGTGTGGACATTCCACACGGCGCCATCTAGCCACAAATTAAGCGAAGCGTCAGTTATTTTTTTCGTGCTCTGTGAAGTAAAGCTTGTGCTATGGCCTTTTTGTTTGTAAATACACAATATAAAACCAATCTACACCACTATTATAAAGAGGAAAGGTTTGTATTTTTGTATGTTTGTAATGAATAAACTCAAAAACTACTGTGCCGATTTCAAAAATTCTTTCACCATTGGAAAGCTACATTCACCCTGAGTAACATAGGCTACACCACTACACGTGCGAAGCCGGGGCGAGCCGCTAGTGCTTAATATAACTTTTATTAACTAATGTTAAAAAACATTGTAAACAGAAGTATATTTGATTATGTATGGAATAATCTTTGATATCCGCGGTTTTGATTATCTGATGTCAATAGTTATAGCTATAGATATGAACTCCAAAAAATTTTTTTTTTCTAAAACTAATTTCACAGTTAAAAAAAATTTAAAAAAAAAAACAAAAAATTTTGAGTTTTTGAATTTTCTCCTTCAAGATGAACAATCCCGCTTATTGATATTTAATTAATATTTCCAGATACGCGTTAGTAAGCGCTGCGGCGCGGTCGCCCATCGGTGGTGACCACCTCGTTACTCAAGCGAAGGCTATGCTCACAAACATGCATATACAGATGTTGCCCATTTATAGCATACAGGTAACTAATTAAGCTTAATAATTATGTATTAACGAATCAGCATTGCAACAGGCTTGTGTCCTGCTATTTTTTTTATTGCACAAATGAATAATATTCCTCAAAGAATAAACAGTCGTGAAAACAAAAATTAAATATCTCCAAAAATTACAAAGTTACAAGCATTTTAAAATACAGGAATAGAAAGAGACAGCTCAAACATGCAGTGACGTCACTCTTGCTCGTTCATAGTACCTCATTACTAAGCTGTGGTAGCGTTACATACAATCTCTTTGGCGTGTGACTTCACAACGTGCGTTTTCATAGTGACTGTGGGGAAGCTCTGTTTTGCGCGAAAAGGACATGCGATGAGAACTTTAAAAGCTTATTGGTTCGTGATTTATTTACCGATTTTACTAATTTTTTCAATGATCGCATTCATTTTTAACCTTCTTTATGAAAATAATATTACCTTGTTAATTTTTAATAGCAGGACGGACACTAGCCTATTCAACGTGGCAATGCTGCCAGAATGTTGGGTACGCTACCTACCGGTAGTGGGCTGGAGCACTTGGACTGTCTATAGGCCATCGCGGCTAGTATACAGTCCAAATATTCTCTGTAGTAGGTAGTGTAGCTAGTTTATTAGTTTTAATTTCTTGTAGTAGTTAGTTTAAAAAGTAAAGGCAAATTGCCCGTTGAAAAAATCGTATGTATTAATAGTAATTGTCTTAATTTGCGGTTTTTAATTGTGTGTTCTGCAGTGGACGTCTTCCGGCTGTTGATGATGATGATGATGATGATGATGATGATGATGATGATGGTAATCCTGGAATATTTCAGAGTAAAGAAGTTATCCGTGAGCGTGAAAGAGCTCGGTATACACTGAAAACGCTACCAGCTGGACTCACCAACTCTTGGCAACAGTACATGTTGAAACGGCAGTATGAGGACTTCTGCCATTGCATCGCACAGGTCAGTACGCAATAGTAACAATGCATTTAAATTATTATTAACCGATAGGGATAAAGGTTCTTGAGTGGCGACCACGAACAGAAAGCAGCGTAGGCCCCCACTAGGTGGACCGATGACCTGATCAGAACAGGGAGCCGATGGATGCAGGAGGCAAGCAGCTGCTCAAAGTGGTGCTCTGTGGGGGAGGCCTATGTTCAGCAGTGGACATTGTCAGGCTGTTGTTGATGATGATGATTTAAATTATGCATTTATACACGGGTTGAACGTTGATAAAAGAGCTGTTGGTCCAGTTTGAAATGGGAAACTCAAAATTGGTGTATAGAGGGTAGACCAAACCATTGTGCCTCGGAGAGCAAGTAAGTACTTGAAGCAAAGGTAAACACATAGAATTATATAGCTATCCCTGTAATGCTGTGGGTAAACATTTCTTTATTTTTAGAAATTGACAATCATTTGCTCTTTTCTAGTTGATAAAAGGAAAGTTAGGGGGTTTTTTCAATTTTTTTTACAAAATAACTTGATTTAATTTTGTAACATAAAATCTGTTTATCCAACATTTTTTGTATTTTATCCAGTTTTTTTATTATTGGCTCGACGATTTTTACAATATTGTTTCTTTGTTTTTAAATTCTCTAACATTTTTTGTGATTTCGTCCTTTTTTGTAATACCCTATTTAGTCCGATTTTTATTCCAATTCTTCAAACGTTTTTGTAAGCTTGTTTAAATGTCTTGTAATTGTCTCCAACATTTTAAGTAATGTTGTAAAAATAAATTGTAATTCTTTCAACACTTTTGTAACTTTATTCAACTTGTTTGTAATTATATCCAAACTTTTTACCACTTCCCTTAGATATCAGAAAACCCTTACGAAGAGCGAGTAGCGGCCGCAGTGCCGATGGTTCACTATGAATTCCCCGGAGGCTACCACCAAGACTTCGGTGCTGAAAGATTCAAACTCACCGAGTGCTTGTTCGAACATACACTTGGAGCTGCGCAGTTAGGTAAGTAAAGTAACGTGAATAGTACCAAAATATGTATAGATTATATATATTATATTTTTTTAATATAAGTCAATGACGTGACGAGGTAGCCGTTCGCGTGATGTTAAGTGTCATGGCTGCCCATGACAGATTGGAGTGTCACTCGAAACTCTAAATTATAAAGTTTTGTGTGACACTGCACTGCGCACGTCATCCTGAGATCATAGTCTCATTTGCCCAATAATTTCACTAGATAGTGTGCCCTTCAAACCGGGACACAGTAGTGCTTGCACACTACTGCTTGGCGGCAGAATAACAGTTGGTCTTTTAGTGGGGGGTCAACCCGTTTTAATAGACAATTTAATCCAAAGTTTTTAGTATGCAAACAGTTGATTTTTAGCGAGTATAGTGCAAACACTTGGATTTAAGTATACAAACAGTTGGGTTTCAGTATGCAAACAGTTGGGTTTCAGTATGCAAACGGTCGGTTGTTTCAGTATCAGTTTCTTTTAGTATCAAATTTGGATTTTATTGTGAATAGTGGGTACCTAATGTATTATTAACTATTTTCTCTTCCTTAGCGTCTTTTAGTATGCAAAACTTTGATTTTAGTATGCAAACACTGAGCTTAAGTATCATTAGGCAAACTGTTGGGTTTTAGTATGCAAATTGTTGATTTTTAGCGAGTAAATAGTTTGTTCTCAGTATGATACCCACCAGTATCCCCCCCTAGTGTCTTTTAGTACGCAAACAGTCATGGGCGTACCCAGCTTTTAGTCCAGGGGGGGCAAACCCGAAATTTCTCATGCCAGGTTCCCATGTTTTTTTTTTAATACCACTGAATATACCTAGAGCCAAGTTATAACTACAAATCAACCTCTGGCGGCGGTGAACCAATGTAGAAAGCATATTTTGGGAACGTGATGCTGGAGTAGATTTTGTCTCTTATTATGTCAGTACAGGCGTGCTGTTTATAAATTAAAATAAAGTAAGTACAAATAGTGATAGCGCGACCATAGCGAGCGCGATATTATTTTTTACTAAAATAAAGAACTGAAATAAACACGTAAGGATTTTCTGTGTTTGCCACATTTTACATTTCAGAAAATACGTGCAACGTACGTTCAAGCGTGCTGGTCATGTATTAAAACAAAAGCACAAAAATTAAAAGCGCGAGCGAAGCGAGCGCGAAAAATGTTCTGTATTTGCCACATTTTATGTTTCAGAAAATACGTGCAACGTACGTTCAAGCATGCTGGTCATGTATTAAAACTAACCATAAATATTAGTAGCACAAGCGAAGCGAGCGCGAAAAATGTTTTGTATTTGCCACATTTTATATTTCAGGAAATAAGTGCAACGTGCGTTCAAGTGTGCTGGTCATGTATGAAAACAAAGTACAAGTAAATATTAATAGCGCGAGCGAAGCGAGCGCGAATAATTTTCTGTATTTGCCACTTTTTATATTTCAGGAAATAAGTGCAACGTGCGTTCAGGCGTGCTGGTCATGAACTAAAACAAAGCATAAATATTAATAGCGCGAGCGAAGCGAGTGCAAAAAAAAATCTGTATTTGCCACTTTTTATATTTCAGAAAATACGTGCAACGTACGTTCAAGCGTGCTGGTGTAGTAATGTAGTAAATGTACATGTAGTAAAACAAAGCATAAATATTAAGATCGCGAGAGAAGCAAACAAAAAATTTGTTATTTTGCCATATACCAGTAAAGCACGAACTGAGTGCAAAAGTGAAATACAATTCAGCAATTTTATAACCCATCAATCATATAAAAAAGAAGCACCTTTTAATTTAATTTGCTTAAATTAATTCAAATCATTTTATTTTAATTTTAGTTCTACTCTAAACTATCGACTCTACAACCTACTCTAAAAATCCTACTCTCATCATCAAAATAATCTCAGCATAAGCGAAACAAGCGCGAAAAAACTGGCCCCTGGGTACGCCCATGCAAACAATTGAGGTTTACTATCATTGGCTAAACTATTAGGTTTTAGTATGCGAACGCTTGCGTTTAAGTATTATTAGACAAACTTTTGGGGCTTAGAATGCAAAAATTTGGTTTTAGCGGTATCATATTATTTGTGGTTTTATTATGCAAACTGTTGGGTTTAATGGACAAATTGTTGGGTTTAATGGACAAACTGTTGGGTTTACTGGACAAACTGTTGGGTATACTGGCCAACTGTTGGTCTGTAAGTATGCAAACGGTCGGTCGGTCGTGTCCGGCAGCGTGCGGCGCGGCGGGCGCGGTGGACGCGGACGCGCGGCCGGCGCTGTGGGGCGCGGTGGTGGCGGTGGGCGGCGCGGCGTGCGTGGCGGGCTGGCCCGACCGCCTGGCGCGCGACCTCGCCGCGCGCGCGCCCTCCTCGCACCGCCTCAAGGCCAGCTCGCCGCCGCAGCCCGTCGAGAGGCGGTTCGCGGCTTGGATTGGTACGTCCTATGTATTTTATTTTTCATTCGTAGGTACTTTTTAAGTTTCTTTGTATATTCATCTTTAGTTGGTGTACAATAAAGAGTTTATCTAGCTATATATCTATCTACTTTTTATTGTTGTACTTGTACTTTACAGAGCAGGGAAAACGCTCGTGCCCCGATAGAGACGACTTCTCAACACTTCATACACGTTTCGTTTTAGAATAATACTTTGTAGGAACGTTATCGCATTTTTTAGGGAGTATCGTTTGAAGTTGAAAATCGCAGGCCATAATCTGATGTGTCAAATTGAGTCTGCGCTTGAAAGTGTGTTAATATTGCGGGATTACATGAAATATTAAGGAAATATTCATATCAATTAATCACCTGTATTGACTTTTTCTTTTTTTTCTCTTTCTTTTTTTTCTTTAGAACACCGGTCAGGTTATTTGGTTTGTGAAAAAAATGTTTTGTAGTTGCTGAAAATTTGGCAAACTAATGTTTGAATGTTTTTTTTGGGGATTATTAGAACGATTTCATTTTATGAAAACTAAAGTACTTACTTAAATACTCCGTCATTCCTGTTTTCGTTTTATTTTTCATTTGATTATTTTAACTTCACGTCACACCTTTCAAAGTACTTTTTGTTGATTTTGGGCTTACACTGTGCCTAATGGTTTTTCTGCGCAAATGACACAAAATATATACAGTCTTTGTTACTGTCACCTCCATCCAGGGCACGAGCGTAGTTGTTTTCCTCCTCTGTGTTTTACTTATACTTGAACTTGGAACTTTGTTGAATTTATTGTGCGACATTTTTAATTTACGCCGTAACTTTTGGTCAATTTTTATGTTTTTGAATTTTATTCTGTGACTTAATTTATTGAATTGGGAATGTGTTTGTTTTAATTTTCATGACATTTCCGTTTTGTAGGAAAAGATTAAAACGCCTAGAACGTCTCATAAGCGTTTTAATTGAATTGAAACTATTCATTTTTTGATAAATCTTACATTTTTTACAATATTTCTTTTAAATATAATGTATTAGAATAATACAATAAAAAATCTAAATCTGTTTTCCCGGGTCGATTGTATAAGCTACCGGTAGTTAGGACTGAAGAAGAACATACTTTACGTTGTATTTGAATTACATTGAAATCAAATTTGGATTAAATTACAATTAAATTTGAATTGTGTTGAAAGTGAATTTGAGTTATGTTACAATTAAATTTGAATTACATTGAAAACACGTTACATTTAATTGAATTACATTGAAATCAAATTTGGATTAAATTACAATTAAATTTGAATTAAGTTGAAAGTGAATTTAAATTATGTTATAATTTACAATTATACTAGTACGTACGCACTTAGCCAAGCGTGATGGTTCATGATGGCCTATACACTCTCTTTATGAGAAGACCCGTCCCGTGTCCTAACTTACTACTATTACTAATGCCCGTCTGCATTAAAGCTTGTCAGCCCTTAAGTTCCCACATATCTCTCTAGGACGTACCCAAATGCGTTGCAGATAAGGATATGTCCAAACTTGGAGCTATTCACGTTTAGTGCAGCCGGCATTCGTTTTTTTAATACTTATTCTGTCTGCAATTCCTCAGGTGGTTCGATCCTGGCGTCAATCGGCTCGTTCCAGCAAATGTGGATATCGTCACAGGAATACGACGAGGGAGGGAAAGGGCAGCTCGAACGGAAATGTCCCTAAACTTGTGTATTTTGGAAATATTATCCCTAATCCCTATTATTCATAAATACTGATATACTCTGGGAGTTTTCAAGGGTAGTGAACTGGTATCTTCTAGGCAAGCATGCTCCATCGTCGACCGCGTCGTCACTTACCATCAGGTGAGAGAATGGTCAAATGCAGGCCTGTTAGGTAAAAAAAACACTATAGCCATAATGATCTGTCTTATTCTTTACTTTGAATTTAATTGACACATTTTGATAGGAAAAAGTAGTGATGTTAGAACAGATGAACTATACACATACATTCTTTCTCTCTTTTTTTATTCATCGGTGTGATGACAGGGGTCCTCCATTAGTCACCCCCCTCCCCCTTGGTGATACATGGTGAGGTTTTGGACCTACCCCCGGCCTATCACGTGTATTTTTTAGTACAAAGAATTTTTTTAATATCAGGTTTTTGTTTTGAAATTTCTGTAAATACAGATACATAAACTAATTTAATTCTGGAAAATTAAGGCGGGATATAGCTGCCTGGCTGCGGCGAGTCAAATCACGTGTCAGTTCTCGTTTAAAAATGGCTCTTTCAAAGACAAATTAAATACACGTGATGTCTCACTACAAAAGCCCCCCCCTGGTGATGTTTTGGGAACCCCCTCCCCCCTTTCAAACCTCTCGTGAATGGACGATCCCACAGGCAGTTTTAAGTTTTACAGCATTTATGACTAAGGAATGTAACTTTAATGTACCTATTTGATCTTATTTTGTAAGAGTTAATGAACTTTATAATTAAATAGCTTTTAAGGACTTTGTTGTTTTCTTTCAGTTATTGCTTGAATAAGTAATTTACACTTAAAATTGAGATATTTTCCATTTTATATTTATGAGAACGAATGACGTGACCAGCTAGTCGTTCACATGTTAAGAGCCAATACAACGCCAAATTGCTTAAAACGGCTTAGCTTGAAGCAGTATCCTGTCAACAATATTGCAACAATGACTTTGAAATTAATATATGGTAAAGTCCAGGACTAATGCTACTGCAAATGTATAGTGAAAACACGAATTAATAAAATTTTCTCGATAGAAAAAAATTACAAAGTTGCCTCCAAACCGTACAAATAAACAGCTATTATTCAATGAATACTTTAAATAAGATCATGAAACTTTGTGTAGTAGTTGAATTAAATATAATGGAGGGCTTATGTATAGCGGATTTTTAAAATACCCTTTATATTCAGTGTAATAATAAATTACCTAAACTATTGCGCGTTGGAACCAGTTTAACTTAGACCGCCCCTGGCTCATCCCCGCTTTGGCCTAGTACTATACATCTATTCTGTGGCTTTGACTTGAATTCGCGCTGGCCTTGCACAAGCCCTTAAGCTTCACGGCCGCCCATAACAGTTGCAGTGTCACTCGGAACTTTAAAATCATTAAGTATCGCGTGACACTGCACTGCGCACGTCATCCTGAGACATCACACAGTCTAGTCATATTATTACTAGACTGTGAGACCAGAGCTAGTCTCAGTTGCCCAGTAATATTACTACTAGCTACTTATGATTTTTATAGCAGTATCGCCTGCTCTGCGTAATCTACAGATTAATTTGTAAAGGAAAAATTTGAATCACGAGCGGGACTTGAACCCGCATCCATCCGTCCCTAAAACCGGGACATGGTTTACTTAAGCTACCGTGACAAGTGGTCTCGTGTTCGAATTTATCCTTCACCTTTTTACAACCAACTTACAGGGTTGGCAGCGCCATCTATTGAGAAATTCTTGAGAATTATCCCAACCAGCATGGTCAAGTTACATCAACACAAATGCTGTAAAGATAACGCCTCCCAAATCAATATGAAGGATAAATTCGGACACGAGACCACTTGTCACGGTAGCTTAAGTAAAGCATGTCCCGGCTTTAGGGACGGATGGATGCGGGTTCAAGTCCCGCTCGTGATTCAAATTTTTCCTTTACAAATTAATCTACTAGCTACTTCCCTTAGCCCTTCAAACCGGAACACAGTAGTGCTTGCACACTACTGCTTGGCGGCAGAGTAACTGGTAAAGCGATGGTACCTACCTAGACGAACTGCAATTCGGAAAGAAACACTAATATCGCAGAAAAGTCCTACCACCCAAGCAAATGCACCACCTACCTCTCCTGTACGAAAATATTCTAGTCTGTGGGTAAGCTACTCTTTTTTTGAATGGAAAATAAAACCGGCCAAGTGCAAGTCGGACTCGCGCACGAAGGGTTCCGTACCATTATCCATCCCTGTCATCTAGTATTGAGTAGCAGAACTATTTAAGGCAGAGACATCTATGACTCATCTGTTAAACCCTTAAATATTTATTTTACTGTCCCTGCCATCTAGTGTTGAAAAGCAGTACTATTTAAAGCAGCGCCATCTATGACTCATCTGGTAAACAAGCAAATAAAAACACGTATGGAAACCCCCTTAAATATTTATTTTATTGTTTCTTTTACACAGACCTGTCAGATCTGTGGTTTTTTAGTATTCGTTGTTATAGCGGCAACCGAAATACATCATCTGTGAAAATTTCAACTGTCTAACTATCACGGTTCATGAGATACAGCCTGGTGACAGACGGACAGACAGACAGCCTTAGTAATAGGGTTCCGTTTTACCCTTTGGGTACGGAACCCTTAAAACTAAACTTGTTTTTTCAATATAATTTGATGTTACTAAGGTACATTTGCAATAGCCCTAACAATATTTCTAACAACGTACCAACATTATAAGAAATAAATAAAACGAAGATAACTTTGATAACTTACATATATTTAAATATACAAACCGGTACAACTTAAAGTATATTTTTTACCACGAAACCGCTTTATTTATAAGCAGTTAAAACGTCTGAAATATTTATTGACTACTAGCGGCTCGCCCCGGCTTCGCACGGGTATAATAGATTTCGCAGCGCACGCGATGTAAAGAATATTCTAGGTAAGTTTTTTACACCTTGGGTTACATTATTGGAGTTTTAGTAAGGATCCCTAATGTTTTTGAAAATATAATATAGCCTATGTTACCCGGGGATAGTGTAGCTTCCCAACAGTGAAAGAATTTTTTAAATCGGTTCAGTAGTTTCAGAGCCTATTCCATGCAAACAAACAATCAAATATTTCCTCTTTATAATATTGTTATAGATTATAGATAAAGTACTAATTTAACAGTATAGTTGCGATAACTACGTGCGAAAATGCAACAAAACTCAGTTATGTTATGTGTATAGTATTATAATAATCTGTGGTTAAGTTAATACGTGTCCTTTTTTTTAATGGCGTTTTAGAGACATTTTTTTTTATGACCAAAAATTAACATAATACTTTGCAACTCCCACTGGCATGCGATCTGTGTACAACGAAACATGTTTTACATTTCATCCCTGGTATGTTTTTAGATTGATACAGTTCATACAGTGCAATTATCAGTGCGTATAGTGCGATGCAAACTCAATGGCGGCTGTGAAGTCGACGAAACGCTGCGCAGTAGCATAAATTAGATGTGCGCGGGCAGAGGTAAGCGGTGAGCCGCAGCGTGCGGGGGGCTCGCAGCGCACCTCCCAGCCGCCATAAGTTTGAATCGCACTTAAATAATAAATTAATAATAATGAATTCCTTTAATTCAGGCAACTAGCTTAAAAATAAACAGGCCCATATTTACATATACCTTACAGGCTAACATACATATTTTATTATAGAAACACCTTAAAGAAGTGCACAGGTTCAGGAATTTTCTTTTTTTTCGTTCGCGGCTCCCTGTACCGCCGGAACACAATTCCTTTTGGCCAAAATGCAGGATCCATAAATCACATCACACTAATATTATAAAGGCGAAAGTTCGTGTGTATGTGTGTATGTTTGTTACTCTTTCACGCTCTAACAGCTGGACGGATTTGGATGAAATTTGGTATGGAGGTAGCTTATACCCTGGATTAAAACATAGGCTTTTTATCCCAATAACGGGAACGGTTCCTGTAGGAACGCGGGTGGAACCGCGGGGACTGCTAGTATTACTATAACAGTGGAATAGGATATTCATTGTTTTCTCTTTGTCTATTTCGAACTGGATAGAAAGAAACAAAACACTTTCTTCGCTACGCTAGTTACGGAGGATGCAGAAGAGAAACTAAGATCACAAAATAGAAACGTACAGAAGTCAATCACATGTATGTACTTCACTTTTTATACCTACGCTCGGCGCTCGCGCTAGGGTTATCAGCTTTGGCTTATGCACAAAAAGCTATCGTGGTAGTGGCACTCGTATCTAGTCGTTTGATTTATCGTTGAGAATGAAACGGGAAGAACGGAAATATAACAACTAAAGAAATAACTAAAATATTTCAATTTCAATGTTATTGTTATATTACTTTGTCACAGAGAATATCTTGCTATCTATCTCGGGCGCGGCGGCCAGCTCGCCAAGCAAAACCTACCCTACCTTTAATTACTTACCTACCTACCTAACTGTTCTGTGTTACGTTACAACGAACCGTCGAAATACAAACAAATACCTTACCTCTCTGAAACAACTGGTAGCTTAAAAAAACGACAATTCACTGTTTAATGTTGAATTTAAACAACCGTCCACTAAACAATTATAATAGCTTTTTTTTGTTGCTCCATTTTTGCACAAGAAAGTTCACAGACGCGTGTCTCAAGCGGATGGCACTCGCGCTCGCTCTACTCCGAAAGACTCCGAGACATCGTGTCGGTGAGACGTGTCTATGTGTGCATTGCTCGAGCGCACTTACTATGTTGATTGATTTCTGTACCATTTTGTGCTAAGATGTTGTCTATGGTAAATTAATCTATATTTGACGTTCAAATATTACACGATGTACGTATTCTACTAGTCCTACAATCTAAAGTGGAGCTTCCGGCCCCAAGGCCGGGACCGGAGTACCTTATGCCATTCAAAAACACGTGAAATGACATAAGACTCTGTCTGCTGCGTCGGCGCATGCCTGGGTGGTACCAGTCGCGGTGAGCTGTGGACTGACGTCACACGGCAACGTAATACGCTACACGTTACAATGTTTATTTGTGGGGGTAAATATTTAGCTATTTATTTATTACATAATTATGAAATGTTATATGTTGTACACTAGTATATTATGTTAGCGCTACCTGTAGAACGAAATCTAAACAAAACCTTTACATTTAAGACTGCTGCATACGCGGATCCCATTGTATTTATGTAATCTTGTTTGGATCAATATGACATTTTTGTAAGTAAATTCAGTTATTATCTTCAAACATGTCGCAATGTGAGAGTGAGATAGTGGATCCGCGTATATAGCACTTAAACATACAATTAGCTACCTTTAACTATTTATTTGGGAAACGCTCAGTTTGATACATCCAATTTCTACCTCGCAATAAATATCTAGTAATATTTACAATTACATGTATTTATTATTAACGGTAAGGCTGGCATGCTTATCCCCGTCTGCGCTGAAATTGGACAGCTTTTAAGTTCGAACTTATCTTTCTAGAACATACACAAATGCGTTGCAGTAGGTACGTCATAGAGAGTTAAAGAGTTACACTTTTTTGGCAAAGACATAATTTTTCACTCGTGTATGCTTTTAAAACTATATTTACATAATGATTTACAATAAAATACATGTTTTCTACATAATTAAAATGAATATTTGTGGACACAGCGCCATCTAGCCCCAAACTAAGTAAAGCTCGTTGCACGAAGTACAATGCGTTGTGCAATTACGCATAAGTTAACACTTTACTTACTCAAAACGAGGCATATGCCTTGTTTTGACGGTGCCATTTTTGAGGCGGCGATCGGGGATCTACACAATGTTTCAGCCTTGAGCAGACCAAACATATATCTGAGAGCACAATTAAAAAATCGAATTTTTTTAATGATGACTACTAAAAATGATATATAATTTTATTAATGTAGGTTAATATAAATTGATTATTTAAATATTAAGTAAAATCGGTATTAATGGCGGAGTAATACGCATTTAAAATTTCTGGAGGAGGCACCTATCCCTTTCTCGCAAGACAAAGATCGTGCGGCACTATCTCAATACTACTATGCAATTCACAACTTGTGACGTCACTAAGTAATAACTTGTGACGCAACAACGTGTTTGAGCTGTCACTTTCTATTCTTGTATCCTAAAATGCTTGTAACTTTGTCGTTTTTAAAGATATTTAATTTTTGCTTTCGCGGCTGCCTGTTTTGAGAAATACAATTTATTTGTACAATAAAAATCAATCAGTCAAATAACATATTGAATATAAACTATATAAATACCTAACGAAATGATTTAACATATTGTGCGCCGTCTCAGTCGGAGTGTGAAGTATCATCCTCCACTGATCTGTTAAAAATAAAATTAAAACTTAAATAACACCACAAATAGAAGAACAATAGGCGGTCTTATTGCATCAGGCGATTTCCTCCTACTCAAATATGTTATAGATTTGGTGCTGGTATTCACAAAGTCAACTATTTTTCACCGAATAACACCCGGCGGACTTGAGGAAGCGACTTACTAACAACGGCGTAACTAAGACATTTTTCATCCGATTGAGTTCCGGTTTTTTTTATTGGATAGCTAATGGATTGCTCCTTATGTTTGTCATACATAATTTTTTTCTATAGTGTATACTTCCGCCGCTGTAATTGAAAATAGGTCATTTTACAGATTCTATTTACATATAATTAAAAATGTTTTCATAACTGTACTATTGAGCGAATGTTGTGTATTATAACATTTTAGAGCATTTAATTCTCTTTCATTTGACACCCCACACATGCATATAGGTTTCATAGAATCAGAATATTCGCATTTTCAAAATACGGCAGCCGCCATTTTGATGACGTCATATCTCCGGAGCGGGGTACTTCACAGATGGGGTCCCGCCGGTTTTTAACATAGATTAATATGTTTAACAACATACCAAAAATTGGCGCTGGTATCACAAAGTGAACTATTCGGGCCTTTTTTGACCTTAAGCGAAGGCACTACAAAGAACAAATTACCGATCGATAATATTGTTGCTCGTAAACAAAAACTATCGATACTATCGATTATTTAATTCTATCGATAGTTTTGTCTTATGGATTGTACAAAAAAACTATCGATAGACTAAAATAATCGATACTATAGATAGTTTTTATTATTTACGAGCAATAATACTTTTTTTTGTGATTGAATGACGTGACGAGCTAGTCGTTCACCTGATGTTAAGTGACACGGCCGCCCATAACAGTTGCAGTGCCACCCGGAACTTTAAAACAATAAAGTTTCACGTGACACTGCACTGCGCACGTTATCTGCACTATCGATAGTATCGCACTCATTCAATAGTATTGCCTCGATAGTCCTATCGATAGTTTTCGATTGGTTGGCTATCGACAGGCTATATAGAAAATATTTTTTATTGAAAATTATGAAGATTGCTGGCGCCTACGTAGCTAGCACGAATGATTTTAATACTTTTAAAAGTTTTCTTTTAACATGTATGTAATAATTAATAACACAACAAAAAACGGTTTTATGGCATATATCTGATCTGAGCTCAACTTATAACCCCGCTTATATTGCAACGCCATCTAGTTTTAGGCATATTTTTGATCTACGCTGTTTTCTTGGTGTATTGGCCTTCCTCTCCTCCTTGTTCCATGGTAGTACTATATATATTCTGTGGTGGTGCTTACTTACAATAAATTCCCTTTTAACACAACACTGACTCCATGGTCCTTCTGCACATGTTGCTGGAACAGGTTCCCGTCGCCGGACTCGAACCCGCACGCGCCGCAAACCAACACGTCCGCCTCACTCACGTCGCCATCCATGTTCAGCTCCTCTGAAACTGATATTTTTCATTCATTTAAATAAACAAGTCGCTCGTAGAACTGACAACCGATGGGAAGGAAAGGTTCTCGAGTGGCGACCACGAACCGGAAGCAGCGTAGGCCCCCACTAGGTGAACCGACGATCTAGTGAAAGCCGCGGGGAGCCGATGGATGCAGGAGGCGAGCAGCCGCTCAAAGTGGCGCTCTGTGGGGGAAGCCTATGTTCAGCAGAGGACGTCTTCGGGCTGTTGATGATGATGATGATACATATTGAAAACTTTTTTTTTATCGTTTGTAAACTCACCGACATGCGTTTCCGATAAATGCTCGCTTTCCACGTGTTTCATTAACTGAAAAATAATTAAATTTATAATTAATTCATTTATTTACAAAACTCTATCAACAAAATACATTGGACTGGCCTGATAGCTCAGTTGGTAGTAGCTCTGCCTTTTGAACTGTAGGTTGTGGGTTCGATTCCCACCCGAGACAAACATTTGTGTTATGAATATAGGTTTTTGTATCATATACTTATAGAACTGTACCATCAGCCAATCATGGGTGGTTCCAGCACCACAAATATTGAGTTTGGGGGGGGGGGGGGGACGGACAGAAGCGAATAACTGTGATGATGATGATGATGATGATGATGATGATAATATCATCATAATAAGAAAGTAACGTGAGAGCTAGCCGTTTACTACTTGTAATAATTATGATGATGGTTATGATGATGATGACGGTTATGATGATAATGACGATGATGATGGTCAAGGTTATGGTGATGATAGTCATGGTTATGATGGTCATGGTCATGGTTATGACGACGACGTGGAGTGTTGAGTAATGACCTGCGAGTGCGCAGTGGCGCGGTACGGGCAGCGCGCGCACTGCAGGCCCCCGCCGCGGCCCGCGCCGCCCGGCTTGCTCCTGCTCCCCACGTGCTCCGTCGCCTAGAATGTACACATAACATGGTATTAAATAAACAAATAGCCCTAACAAATATACAGGATGCACGTTTTTTTTTCTCTTATATTTTGGCTCCACACATAGTGTATTTAGCCAGTGTCAAGTTTTGTAAATTTTCATCGTATTATGGAATATTTCACGTAAAGTCAAGTCTTAGTCACAGTCAGGTAGCCATAATCCAGTCTATGTCATGCCCTAGTAAAGTGGTGGCAACTTTACTAGAGGCTTCTATGGAATTTTGGAAGCAACACGAAAAACCACGTTTCACCACATTATATCACTTGCCCACACTCATGCTCGTAATTCAGCACTTAATGCGTAAAACACCACCAATTTTAAACATTAACACTGGAAAAAGCATGAGTTTTGTAAAATAATACAATGCACCGACGTGAACTTTTCCGCGTTCCCGCCAAAACTCAGGACGCAGTTGAGTTCATTGGCATACATTGAGAACATGTTAGCACGTCATTTATTGTTTTTTTTTTTACGGGCAAATTGCCTTTATTACTCAAGCTACTTACTACAATAATAAAAACTAAACTAAACTAGCTACACTACCTACTACAAAGAACACTTATGGACTGTATAATAGCCGCGATGGCCTATAGACAGTCCAAGTGCTCCAGCCCACTACCGGTAGGTAGCGTACCCAACATGCTGGCCGCATTGCCACGTTGAATTGCAATGCTGATTCGTTGAGCCAAATAAGTGCCAGCATTTTGGTCACGCGTCGCATCGAGCAGGCGCTCTGATAGACTTTGGTGCTCGCGATGAGCTCCCGGTCTCCACGGACCCAGGGTCTCAACACCAAACGGCTCAAATATGTAACCGCTACCGAGATTACTATATTTGCGCCGTTTTAGCTGCTCAGCAGAATTAGCCGCGGCGCCGGCCCTAACGTGTGTCTAATTTATTGTTGATTATTAAAGAGATCAAAAAAAATTTTTTTTTATTGAAAATTATTATGATTGCCGCGACGCCTAACATAGTCGGCACGAATGATTTTGATGCTTTTAAACATTTTTTAACCTTGTATGCTTCAATTCAAAACAGAACTTAACTATTTTTATTTTGTACTGTAGCAATCGATCAAGCAGGTTATCACATTTTTTGGTGTTATTATCAATACAGAATCGATGCGTTAGATTTTATAAATGTTGATCCACACGTGACCGGTGTCAGGAGTAGGTACCTAGTTTCAAAGGATGCTAATGAATTCAATTACACCCTGTATGTAATAAAACACAAATTAAGGAGCCAATATCCTAAAAAGGAGCTATATACAACTTTTTGTGGAGCTAACGGGTCTACGGTTTACGAGTCTGGAAAGCCTTTAGAGAAAACCATAGATAACCCCCAATAGATACCGCATGAAAGACGATGACCGCGCACCACGCATTGGCGTAAATGGGTCTATATAAATCGCCGCTTCGCAGCACGGCCTTAGTTTCGACCAATTATTAGAGTTCATTATTAGGGCGTCACTCGAAACAGCCAATAATAGCGCATTGGCTCCAGTCCTCGCAACCCGCGCCTTCCGCCAGTTTCGGTGAGCTAGGATCCGAACAAAAATCCCGTAATGCGGTATCTATTGGGGGTTATCTGTGGAGAAAACGAAAAGGCACGGTTTTGGAACTCGGGACCATTTGCCAACACTCGTGCACGTGCACGGATAATAATCCACCTAAAAGCCTAAAACACACAGGTTATGGAAAAAAAAAACAAAATTCACAGCCGCCATTTTTAGATTATTTTCAAAGACCATGAAACTATTTTATCCATGCATCCATTGTTAACAAAATAAAGCTCATCATTTTTTTATCCATCTTGTTATCTTACCCATATTTTGCACTTTAATAACGGGATTAAGAAATCTTATTTGTGATAAACATAGGTGTTTGTTCTGTGTCTGGGTGTTATATTGTATTCTATGTATGTAGTTACAAACAAAACAGTATCTAAGTATTGTATCAGTTACCATAGTAAAAGCTTTGCTTAGTTTGGGGCATGGAACAAGGAGAGGAATGCCAACACACAAAGAAAACAGCGCAGATCTAAAATATGCCTAAAGCTAGATGGCGTTGCAAAATGAGCGGCCCCCTAATTACCTAACTCGCAACAGGTTTGCGACAGGCTTAAATCCCGCGGTGATTGCTGTCATACATCATTAGTGGTGTCGAGAATGTATGCTTCGCTACTGCTGTCGCATTGCTGTTGCAAATTTTACGTAATTACCCCGCGGGTTATAAGTCGAGCGTAGATCAGAAATATGCCAAAAAAACATTTGTAACCTAGATGGCATTGCAAAATGAGCGGGCTATACGGGTAGCTACGGTGGGCTAGGTTTAAAACGGTTTTTAGGCATATTTCTGATCTGCGCTCAACTTATAACCCGCTCATTTTGCAACGCCATCTAGCTTTAGGCATATTTTAGATTGGTGGGAAATTCTATGAAATGGTTCTACTTTCCTTTCTTCACCACAGAGCGTGTAAAACTAAGTTTACGGGGGGGTTTCACAACGGTAGCAAAACAGGGTATGGTGCGAATTAGAAGTCTGTACTAATTGCCTAGACAGTAGATATTCCTACACAAAATCTAATAGCACTTGTAACGATCTTCTAATGATAAGGAGATCAGACTGCTGCTAGAGGATAAAACACAGGAGTACAATACAGCCGCGTGGTCCCGGTTACGAATAGGACCACCCCATCTCTTCCCGTGGGTGCCGTAGAAGGCGGCTAAGGGAATATCCAGGGAATGGGTCGCAGCGTTCCCCTCGGTCTTGGTGGCAATCAATCTTCACCTACTGCGATCACCAAGCCGCCTGCCAAGCGTGGTGATTATGGCAAACCCCCCCCCTAATGACAAGCACAAATAAAAACGGCCCCCAGTCCCCGGCAGCTCTGCTATCCCGTGGCTACGGTAGCGGCCACGGTAACGGCAGGGCAAGGGGTGCGAAGAATCCCCGGCAGACGCCCGGCTACCAACCCCAACGACGACCCCTGGCCCTGGCAACACATAACGTGCGCACACTGAAGGCTGACGAAAGGATGGTCGAGCTAGAGGCGGAGATGGGTAAGTTACGCTGGGATGTAATGGGATTGTCTGAAGTCCGAAGACAGGGACAGGACACGATAATCCTAAATTCCGGTAACTTATTCTTCTACCGGGAGGGAGACCAACTCTCCCAAGGAGGTGTCGGGTTTCTCGTCCGCAAGTCTCTCGTCAACAACGTGGTCAAAGTCGACAGTGTGTCGGCCAGGGTAGCGTACCTGGTACTCCGAATAACCAAACGGTATTCGTTGAAGGTTATACAGGTATACGCGCCGACGTCGGCACACTCAGACGATGAAGTAGAAGATATGTATGAGGACATATCCGAAGCCATGCATACTTCCGAAACATACTTCACCGTTGTGATGGGAGACTTCAATGCGAAGTTGGGCACAAGGAATAGCGATGAGCTGAGAGTGGGGCCATTTGGATACGGGCAGCGGAACCCTCGAGGACAGAGGCTGGCTGACTTCATGGAGAAGGAGGAACTCTTTATGATGAACTCCTTCTACGAGAAGCGGCCATCCAGGAAGTGGACGTGGATAAGTCCCGACGGTTCCACTAAAAATGAGATAGACTTCATCATGACGACCAAGAAGCACATATTCGATGATGTCTCTGTGATCAGCAAGGTGAAAACCGGTAGCGATCACCGTATTGTTAGAGGCACATTGAATATCAATGTTAAGCTCGAAAGGTCACGTCTGGTGAAGTCTACGCTCCGTCCAAATCCTGTCCAAATCCAAAACCCCGAAGGCTTTCAGCTGGAACTCCAAAATCGCTTCCAGTGCCTAGCCGACTGTAACACAGTGGACGAGCTAAACGACGGGTTGGTGGAAACTGTCCAAGCTGTTGGATCGAAATTCTTTAAGACCCAACGCCGAAAGAAGACTCAAAAGCTCTCAGAAAAAACTCTTGAGCTAATGGCCGACCGGAGCGAAATGAAGCTGCAGTCTTCAGTTGATATGTCAGCCTACGGTGAACTCAATAGACGAATCTGGAGTTCCTTGCGACACGACTTGCGTGCTCTTAGTACTTCACGTATTGAGGCCGCAATTGAGCGGAACCAAGGCTCTAAAGTGTTCGCAAAGGATTCGTCTATTGGGCAACACCAAATGACAAAACTGAAGACCGAAAATGGTAGCGTCATTTCATCCAAGCCTGAGATTCTGAGAGAGATCGAGAACTTCTATGGACAGTTATACACCTCGACACGTAAGCCCGCTACTAACACAGCTCAGGACATCAGAGCCAAGTTAGTCCGACACTATACCGAAGATATCCCGGACGTCAGCCTGTACGAGATTAGAATGGCCCTCAAACAGCTTAAAAACAACAAGGCACCAGGTGAAGATGGAATTACGACTGAACTTCTGAGAGCGGGTGGTAGACCGGTACTTTTAGTCCTCCAGAAGTTATTTAATTCTGTCATCCTTGAAGGTACAACGCCAGAGGCATGGCACAAGAGCGTGGTGGTGCTCTTCTTCAAAAAAGGCGATAACACCTTATTGAAGAACTATAGGCCCATCTCGCTCTTGAGTCATGTGTATAAGCTGTTTTCGAGAGTCATTACGAATCGTCTCGCACGCAGGTTTGATGAATTCCAGCCTCCCGAACAAGCCGGTTTCCGAAAAGGCTTTAGCACCATAGACCACATCCATACGCTGCGCCAGATTATACAGAAGACCGAAGAGTATAATCGGCCGTTATGCCTAGCGTTTGTGGACTATGAGAAAGCCTTCGATTCAATCGAGACTTGGGCGGTGCTGCAGTCCTTGCAGCGATGCCAAATTGACTATAGGTATATCGAAGTTTTGAAGTGTTTGTACAGTAAGGCCACTATGTCAGTCCGACTACAGGACCAGAGTACGGAACAAATTCCATTGCAAAGAGGCGTGAGACAGGGAGACGTTATTTCTCCGAAACTGTTCACAAACGCATTGGAGGATGTTTTCAAGCTCTTGGAGTGGAAAAGATCTGGCATCAACATAAATGGCGAGTACATCACTAACCTTCGTTTTGCCGATGATATAGTCATAATGGCGGAATCGCTCGAGGACCTTAGCACCATGCTCAACGACCTCAGTAGAGTCTCCCAGCAGGTTGGTCTTAAGATGAATATGGACAAGACAAAGATCATGTCTAATGCTCATGTTCCACCTATACCGGTAATTGTTGGGAACGATACTCTCGAAGTTGTCGACAAGTATGTCTACCTAGGACAGATTGTCCAATTAGGTAGGTCCAACTTCGACAAAGAGGTGGCGCGAAGAATCCAACTCGGCTGGGCAGCGTTCGGGAAGCTTCGTCCTATCTTTTCGTCCAAAATACCGCAGAGCCTGAAAACGAAAGTTTTCAATCAGTGTGTGTTGCCAGTGATGACTTATGGAACTGAGACATGGTCTCTTACTGTTGGCCTCATTAGTAAGCTCAAAGTCGCGCAGCGAGCTATGGAGCGAGCTATGCTCGGTGTTTCCCTGCGAGATAAGCTCCGGAACGAGGAGATCCGCAGGAGAACTAAAGTGACCGATATAGCTCTTAGAGTTAGTAAGTTGAAGTGGCAATGGGCAGGCCACATCGCTCGTAGAACTGACAACCGATGGGGAAGAAAGGTTCTCGAGTGGCGACCACGAACCGGAAGACGCAGCGTGGGCCGGCCCCCCACTCGGTGGACCGACGACCTGGTGAAAGCCGCGGGGAGCCGATGGATGCAGGAGGCGAGCAGCCGCTCAAGGTGGCGTGCTCTGGGGGAGGCCTATGTTCAGCAGTGGACGTCTTCAGGCTGTTAATGATGATGATGATGACAATACAGCAGTTCTAAGGAATGGAAGCATGCACGTACCTGATGAATCCTGAGTCAGCTGTCCTTGAGACTCCTTGTCTCCGTGCCTAGGTCTTAACGAAGAGACCTAGCACCTCGTGGCGAGTAGATGCTCACACACGAAACGTCTGACGTATTTTCACAGCAAATCACAATAATTAAAGTTCACAACGTTCACAGACAGCGGTAAGTATTAGAAATTGGCAATAGTTCACCAAACTAACATTATTTAGATCGCACGCGCACGTTGTAGCTCACAGCGGGAGTTCTCCATTTTTATTACTGATTTGGCGGGTGGAGCCGAGCGCACTTCTTAGTAGCTCGGCGATACTCGGCCGTCAGAGCAGGACGGCAATATGCGCGCGTGCATGCGGAAAGGAGTAGGGGATAGGAAATAGACCGTTACAAGTGCATTTCTAATAAATCAAATCATAACGACTGGATGAATATCCACCATAGATGATGGATATAACGTTGGCGTTGCAAAATGAGCGGCCCCCTAATTACCTAACTCGCAACAGGTTTGCGACAGGCGTAAATCTCGCGGTGATTGCTGTCATACATCATTAGTGGTGTCGAGAATGTATGCTTCGCTACTGCTGTCGCAATGCTACTGCTGTCGCATTGCTGTTGCAAATTTTACGTAATTACCCCGCGGGTTATAAGTCGAGCGTAGATCAGAAATATGCCAAAAAAACATTTGTAACCTAGATGGCATTGCAAAATGAGCGGGCTATACGGGTAGCTACGGTGGGCTAGGTTTAAAACGGTTTTTAGGCATATATCTGATCTGCGCTCAACTTATAACCCGCTCATTTTGCAACGCCATCTACTTTTAGGCATATTTTAAATCTACGCTGTTTTCTTGGTGTATTGACATTGCTCTCCTCCTTGTTCCATGGTTTGGGGCTAGATGGGGCTGTGTGAAATGTCCACACATTTTTTTTGATGCTTTACGTCGTGAAGCAGGTTGTGGTGATATGCTAATCATGTACTTATACTCGCCCAAAATAGTGACACATCCGCCATCGTGTCACTATCTCTTTTCCTCTCGGGCAGTGTGTAATTGTTTTATCTTTCTCGCTCCCACGCTTCGTGAGTCTTTCAGAGTAAAATATTCTAGGTGAACATTTATGGCAATCGTTACGGGTAGTCAGAAGCCTGATAGAATCTGACGCCTGATCTAACCATCCCTGTTACTGGTCCCTTATGGGTTGCGAGGTCAGATGGCAGTCGCTCGTGTAATTCTGGTAGCTCGCCGCTACAGGTTAGATTGGGAGCCGACCCCAATAACAAATGGGGAAAAGCAAAGAGGATGATGACGTGATTTTACCTTATGGCTTGACATTTCCTTAATGGCGTTACATTTGAAGTTGCACATCTTGCAGCTGTACAGAAACAGCTTGAAGTTGGGTGACGTCAGCATTTCCATCGGCGGCGGGAGGGCGGCCTTCCGCTTCCGGCCGCGGTTCGAACGGGACGTGCTTTCCACTTGTAAAAGTGCTCTGAGGAAAGAGCAATTTTCCTAATGTCATTTTAGCATTATTTATCTCTCGCTAGATGGCGTCGAACTAAATCAACAAACGCAGGAGAACTAAAGTGACCGATATAGCTCTTAAGAGTTAGCAAATTGTTCAGGCAATGGGCAGGCCACATCGCTCGTAGAACTGACAACCGATGGGGAAGAAAGGTTCTCGAGTGGCGACCACGAACCGGAAGCAGCGTAGGCCCCCCACTAGGTGAACCAGCGATGGATGCAGGAGGCGAGCAGGCACTCAAAGTGGCGCTCTGTGGGGGAGGCTCATGTTCAGCAGTGGACGTCTTCAGGCTGTTGGTAATGATGATGAGATGCAATTGGCGACAGTTTTGGAAACATTATTGTGGAGTTAGTTGTGACCAAAGAGGATTTGTATTTTTTTTAAGTAGGTTTCCAGCATATTTTTGATCTACGCTGTTTTCTTGGTGTATTCGCATTCCTCTCCTCCTTGTTCCATGGAAAGTCCTAAAACAATATGTGCATCCTTTTTTCACGTACGCGTCAGTACCGTTCCAGAGAGGGACACACCTATTATTTATCTACGTACAGTGAACATGAGATGTGGCGGGAGAAAAAAATACTAGTCGGTATTTTTTCAGAAGTATGACCAAGTTACAGTCACCTAGTATTTCGACTCACCTCTATTTAAAACTCAGAATAAGACTGCTCAAGAAAAAATAAACTTTTAAACAGCAGGTCCAAATGACTTCGCCTAAATTTAACCTTTATTTATTTATTTATACTTCAGCACAAAAATAAATGTACAAGGCGGACTTAATGCTATGAAGCATTATCTACCAGTCAACCTGGACGTACAAGAAAAAAAATGGTAGCGGTGCAGTAAGATTAATGTTAGAATAAAATCGTGTTTATAAGAATAAAAATAAAAATACTACAAAATAATATATACTTAATTATACAAATAATTTCATATACCTACTTACATAAATATAATTAATATACATAAATACTTACATATAAACAAAGGGTATAAACAGTAATTATTAGGGGAGTTTTATTCAGCATAATAATTTTTAATGTAATAGATGCGAACTTGCTTTTTAAAGACTTACGATTACTTTACGATTATTTATATATTTATTTATGGACCTTCAACAGTACTACATGATTTAAAAATGTAATCGTCACTACATCTTCACTACATCATCACTTTCCATCAGGTGAGAGCGTGGTCAAATGCTAGATAAGTCCGATGTAAAAAAAAAATCATAGCTTACATGAGTTCAAAGATTATAAAGCCCGTTGATAGCTCGTGAACATAATTTCTCGTACAAACACGACTCACCTCGCAGGGGGCGAGGTAACAAAACGAGACAAAGCTATACGAAATTACAAATAACAGAGCAGGATGGAACAAAAGACATCAACGGGTTCCCGTGATTTGTATGAAAATAGTAGTTGAAATACACTACTAATTTTCGTATGAGGGGAAGTTGTATCATTGGTCAACTGGATTTATAGTCAATGCATGAGTTAATTGAATTTTTTTTTTTTACGCGATTGAATGTCGTGACGAGCTAGTCGTTCACCTGATGTTAAGCAACACGGCCGCCCATAAAGACATCACACAGTCTAGTAATCAGATTACTAGACTGAGTGATCAGATCATAAAGTCTCATTTGCCCAGTAATTTCACTAGCTACAATGCCCTTCAAACCGGAACACAGTAGTGCTTGCACACTACTGCATGCATACTGCATTACATGTAGGCCTAATTACAGAATGGCCACATCATGCATTAAAGAAGTGAGAATACTAAATTAGTTAAACTTATAACACCCCAATGTTCAATCGGGGGTAACAATAACTTACTTTGCCTTTTGCAACGCTTTCGCTTTTTCCAAAAGCTCCGCCGGCGTCAACGGTTTTATCTGAAATATTTTAAATGGAACCATTAGAAGAATAGAAAGTTAATATAATAGAATGGAACACTGTCATACAGATAACTCTATAAATATGTGTGGACGTTTCACACAGCGCCATCTAGCCCCAAACTAAGCGAAGCTTGTACTATGGGAACCAGATAACTGATACAATACTTAGATACTTTTTGTTTGTAAATACATACATAGAAAACAATATAACACCCAGACACAGAACAAACACCTATATTCATCACATAAATTGCACCAGATGGGAATCGAACCCACAACCTACAGTACAGAAGGCAGGGCTTACTACCAACTGAGCTATCAGGCCAGTCAATTAATATCATATTATAAAACCATATTAAAATAGCAACCTAGTTATTTTAATAGCAGTCAAAATTTTACATATACTTGTAAAGTATAATTTGTGCTCAATTCACATATTTATATTAGATTAAAATTAAAAGTAATACAACACAAACAAACCCTGGGAACCTAGTCATGTATTTGTCGGGGTATAAGCGGAATGGCAACATCGTAGTATGAGCAGCAAAAGCAACATTAAAACTGGTCGCAATCGGATATTGCGTCACATTCTACCTGCAACGCCCCGCCACTGAACAAGTATAAAAGGAGTGGTCGACTGGCACTCGGGGCATTTGTCGTTCGACTCTGGACGTGAACACAAGTCGCAGAAATCGTGATAGTCATTATTATTGTTTGAGTGAAATCGTTAATGATAAAATGAATAACGAATAATAGCGAAGAGCCTCGACCAACACCTCGAGAGGCTCTCGCTAGACGGTTGGGTCAAGGGTCAGATTCAGAAGGCAGTACTCCTTGACACGGCACGTATTGTCAGGAGGTTCCTCACTCTGCAGCCCTAACCACCGGTAGCTTGGGTCCTGCCCCGCTGCCGGCGGCACTCTAGGTTTAGGATTTTTTTGATAGTATTTTTGTAATGTATTTTTATAACAATATTGTGAAAAAACCTAAACCTAAGAAAACTGAATAAATGAGTGCAAAATGAATAATAATTATCACCGTGAAGTTTCTTGGAGCTTCTTCTTTACGGGTGTAATCGAAGCTCCGGATCAGTTTCTATTTGATAATCTATGATGAACTTGATTGAAATACAGTGATTAGTGATTTATGATTGCAGTTGCAATAACGTAACAACTCCGTCGTAGGTAATATCCTACATATTTATCAATTAAATATTCATCAACATGATACGCCTTTTTAGAAGGAATTCTTTTATTTTGCTTATAAATATGCCATACAACTTAACTTCTCTAATAGTTCCAAATTGACTGTGATAGACAAAGAAAGAAAGAAAGAAAGAGAGTAAGATAGAAATAAATATATAAATAAATCCTACTAATATTATACATTCAAGAATTGGAAAAATTCTGGGCCCAGTACAAAGAGAGAATGGATCGTGGCGGAGAAGGAAGAACGGAGAGCTTGAAGATCTAGTGGCTGAGCCAAACATCATCGGCGATATAAAAGCTCACAGACTTCGCTGGCTTGGCCACGTCGAACGAATGGGTGAGGATCGGGAGGTGAAACAAGCGTGCGCGGGACGACCAAGCGGCCGACGTCCAGTTGGCCGTCCTAGGTATCGCTGGAGTGATGAAGTAGACAAGGACCTGCGTGAGCTCCAGGTCGAAAACTGGCAGGAGCTACCTCAGGATAGATCCAAGTGGCGGCTCTTATTATCGGAGGCCAGGACTCGTTTTGGGTCACTGCACCATCCTAGTTAGTTAGTTAATATTATAAATGCGAAAGTTTGTGTGTGTGTGAATGTTTGTTACCTTTAATCTCCGTAACTAATGAACCGATTTTGATGAAATTCAGCATACAGATAGCTTACAGACTGGATTAACACATAGGATACTTTTTATCCGCGGGTGAAACCGCGGCGGGCAACTAGTAAATAAATAACTGAATAAATAAATAAATAAAAAATAAATAAGTGTACATACATTAGCGTCCTTATTCCTCAAGCTCTGCTGCTGGTGTATCTGCTGTAAAGAAGATTGGAGGAACACCAGCGGGTCGTGGCCTTCTTCAGAGTTCAGCACCACGTACGTATCTTGGTTGTCGTTATCTGGGAACAAAATATTCCTTTTAAGGTCGAACGTTACACTAGCGTGGCAAATTCAAATTTTCTTGCGTTCTTTTGCCAATAATAGCTTAATTACTCAACGTGATTACATGAAAACTAATTATGCGGAAATAAATATAATGTATCAATAAATTACAATTAAAAATACTCACCTACTTATCATTGGTTTAGCGACAAATGGCAATAGACTGAAAAACTAAGAAGAAAATTGTTTATTGCCATTTGTCGCTAAACCAATGATATCTAGGAGATACTTTTAAAAAACTACTACTACTTTCAAAAAAGGTGATAACACCGTGTTATCACCTTTTTTGAAGAAGAGCCCCACCACGCTCTTGTGCCATGCCTCTGGCGTTGTACCCTCAAGGATAACAGAATTAAATAACTTCTGGAGGACTAAAAGTGCCGGTCTACCACCCGCTCTCAGAAGTTCAGTCGTAATTCCATCTTCACCTGGCGCCTTGTTGTTTTTAAGCTGTTTGAGGGCCATCCTAATCTCGTACAGGCTGATGTCCGGGATATCCTCGGTATAGTGTCGGACTAACTTGGCTCTGGTGTCCTGAGCTGTGTTAGTAGCGGGCTTACGTGTCGAGGTGTATAACTGTCCATAGAAGTACTCAATTTCTTTCAGAATCTCAGGCTTAGATGAAATGACACTACCATTCTCGGTCCTCAGTTTTATCATTTGGCTTTGCCCAATAGACGAATCCTTTGCGGACACTTTCGAGCCTTGGTTCAAGTTCAAATCATGTCGCATGGAACTCCAGATTCGTCTATTGAGTTCACCGTAGGCTGACATATCAACTGAAGACTGCAGTTTCATTGCGGTCTGCATTCAAGAGTTTTTTCTGAAAGTTTTTGAGTCTTCTTTCGGCGTTGGGTCTTGAAGAACTTGGTTCCAACAGCTTGAACAGTTTCCACCAACCCGTCGTTCAACTCGTCCACTGTGTTGCATTCGGTTAGGCACTGGAAGCGATTGTGGAGTTCCAGCTGAAAGCTTTCAGGGTTCTGGATTTGGACAGGATTTGGACGGAGCGTAGACTTCACCAGACGTGACCTTTCGAGCTTAACATTGATATTCAATGTGTCTCTTACAATACGGTGATCGCTACCGGTTTTCACCTTGCCGATCACAGAGACATCATTAAATATGTGCTTCTTGGTCGTCATGATGAAGTCTATCTCATTTTTGGTGGAACCGTCGGGGCTTATCCACGTCCACTTCCTGGATGGCCGCTTCTCGTAAAAGGAGTTCATCATAAAGAGTCCCTCCTTCTCCATGAAGTCAGCCAACCTCTGTCCCCGGGGGTTCCGCTGCCCGTATCCAAATGGCCCCACTCTCAGCTCATCGCTATTCCTTGTGCCCAACTTCGCATTGAAGTCTCCCATCACAACGGTGAAGTGTCATGAAAACTAATTTTGCGGAAATAAATAGAATGTATCAACAAATTACGATGAAAAGTATCTCCTAGATATCATTGGTTTAGCGACAAATGGCAATAAACAATTTTCTTCTTAGTTTTTCAGTCTATTGTCATTTGTCGCTAAACCAATGATATTTAGGTAATACTTTTAATTGTAATTTACTTTAACATTATATTTGTTTGCGCATAATTAGTTTTCATGTAATCACGTTGAGTAATTAAGCTATTATTGGCAAAAGAACGCAAGAAAATTTTAATTTCCCGCGCTAGTGTAACGTTTCACCTTAATATACCAAGTTTCAAGTGTACCAAGTGTCATGTCTGATATCATTATTAATCTGATTCAATAGGCTTGTGTCCTGCTATTGTTTTATTGCATAAATTAATAATATAATATATATATATATAAAATAATCAGTCGTGAAAACAAGTTAAATATCTCAAAAAATTACAAAGTTACAAGCATTTTAATACGGGAATAGAAAGAGACAGCTCAAACATGCAGTGACGTCACTTTTCCTCCTTCAGAGTACCTCATTACTAAGCTGTGGTAGCTTTACATACAGTTTCTTTGGCATGTGACGTCACAAGGTGCGTTTTCATAGTAACTATGGGGAATCTCCTGTTTTGCAAGAAAGTGACAGGCGATGCCCCCCCTGAAACTTTAAAAGCTTATTTATTAACCGTTTAAAAGTCTCGTTTACCCAGTAATTTCACTAGCTACAATGCCCTTCAAACTGGAACACAGTACCTACTGCTTGCACACGATTTATTTATGCAAAACAATTTTATTATAACAGTCAAATACCCTATTGTCCTAAGCATACTATCCGAGTTTGTATTGGTATATTATCCCGAATGGGGGTAAATCTACTCCCCAAGGTAACCAATGTTTCTTCTACGACTTTTCTAAATTAATAGTTTTTCATTGAAGAATTGCCATGTAAAGTTTACGTTCGAAGACAGCCCTAGCGCAGCTGGTGGTTGAACTTCGTCCTTGACCGAATGCACTTAAATGAGTTTAACGACCTGTATTTAGAAATGAATGTATAGTATCTTGTTAACTCTCGTAGCGATCGCACGTGCAATTTTGTGAGTGGATTTATTTTTTAGTATGGGGGTTTGGAAACACGCAGTTTCAAGTAAGGCTCTCACAACTTGTGGGCTATCATGGTCCCAGTCCCCCCCTTTCGGGATAACATACCAATTCAAACTCACCTTGTATAGTACTTACCACCTTCACTATCTTCAGTGGATAGCACACATGTAAGCGTGGTATCACCATCGTCTGACGATGCGCCAACCATTTGGAAGGAATTTTCATTGTTGTCACATCTGAAATTATAAAATTTAAGTCTGTTATTATTTTTTAACCTAATGGAGTAATTACCTAGTCTAGGATAGGCATCGATCATTTCACAAGGAGCATGTGAAAAATCATATGATTTTCTTTTCATAATTCACACCTGCTACTTTTTGTCACATGCTCTGCTACAAATCACAGTGTGATAATCACACTTAATGGATTGTGGCTTCGGATTTCGTAATACGGGAGTAGCATAAGGCGGTGTATATGCAAACATATTATATTTAGTTTATGCTTCAGTAAACAAACTGAGACCTGTAGTGTAGAGTAAAATAATAAACAATCTGTGGCTGTGATATAGCGGTGAACTTTGATCTTGTTTAACTGAAGAGAGTAGCGTTATATTTCTTTGTTATCATTTGTAGCAGATCGCAACTTTACTAGGTTGCTCCTGAATCACATCTCTGTTCTACTTCATAAAGCACCGCCAATCACCACTGATCATAATTCAGTAGGCAAATGAAAAATCACAGGTGGAAGTCAAAATCGGAATCAAACCCGCCGCCTCCGGGTTATGAGCCGGCCTGCTCAACCACCACACCATAGAGGCTGTTGTTTATGTATGCGTTTTATGGGGATGCCTATGACCAGCAGTGGACATCTTCCGGCTAATGATTATGGTTAGTCATCATCATCATCATTAACAGCCTGAAGACGTCCACTGCTGAACATAGGCCTCCCCCAGAGCACGCCACCTTGAGCGGCTTCTCGCCTCCTGCATCCATCGGCTCCCCGCGGCTTTCACCAGGTCGTCGGTCCACCGAGTGGGGGCCTACGCTGCGTCTTCCGGTTCGTGGTCGCCACTCGAGAACCTTTCTTCCCCATCGGTTGTCAGTTCTACGAGCGATGTGGCCTGCCCATTGCCACTTCAACTTACTAACTCTAAGAGCTATATCGGTCACTTTAGTTCTCCTGCGGATCTCCTCGTTCCGGAGCTTATCTCGCAGGGAAACACCGAGCATATGGTTAGTAGCGATTCTTATTAGTATGATATGGTATTTCACTAGGTGGTAGGACTTTTATGCAAAGTTCATCTAGGTAGGTACCACCGCTTTGCCAGTTATTCTGCCACCAAGCAGTAGTGTGCAAGCACTACTGTGTTCCGGTTTGAAGGACATTGTAGCCAGTGAAATTGCTGGGCAAATGAGACTTATAAACTGATCTCACAGTAGAATGTGCGATGTCTCAGGATAACGTGCGCAGTGTCACGTGAAACTTTAATTTAGAGTTCCGAGTGAAACTGTAATCTGTTATGGGCGGCAGTGACGCTTAACACCAGGCGAACGACCAGCTCGTCACGTCATTCATGTACATAAATAAGGGAGCTGGCAAAGGATATGCTTACTTGACCAATGTGAAGTTAAGAAGATCCAGCTGCATCAATGATTTGTTGTCTAATACTTGTAGGTACTTAGTCTGCTGGCCCGTTGTCATGTCTCTTACATTTTGTCCATCATTTTTGTCAAACGGAGTAACTTCCACTATTTGAAGTTGACCTGAAAATAATATTTATTAATTACTAGTTAACCCGCCCCGGCTTCGCACGGGTTAATTAGTTTTACGCCTTAACCCTGTTTATGGGTAAGAGGGAAGCGAAAGGGAAAAAGATAAGGGAAAAGGATGAATGGATGGGTCGGCAAGGCGAAGCCTGGCTTCCTTCGCCGGCCCATCCATTCATCCTTTTCCCCTTTCGCTTCCATCTTCCGTTCGACAGGATGAGTATAAATAATATTTTTTTAATGTAAGAACCTTCTACGAAGTACTAGAATACATTTAAAAAAAAATGAATGAAATCGGTAAAGCCGTTCTCAAGTTATAGCGTGACCAGGAGAAACAGAAGTTTATTTTTATATATATAGACTATTGTTTGGATTTTCAATCAGTGTGTGTGCCAGTGATGACTTATGGAACTGAGACATGGTCTCTTACTGTTGGCATCATTAGTAAGCTCAAAGTCGCGCAACGAGCTATGGAGAGATATGCTATGCTCGGTGTTTCCCTGCGAGATAAGCTCCGGAACGAGGGATCCGCAGGAGAACTAAAGTGACCGATATAGCTCTTAGAATTAGCAAGTTGAAATGGCAATGGGCAGGCCACATCGCTTTTAGAACTGACAACCGATGGGGAAGAAAGGTTCGCGAGTGGCGACCACGAACCGGAAGACCCAGAGTAGGCCTCCCACTATGTGGACCGACGATCTGGTGAAAACAGTGGGGAGCCGAGCAGCCGCTCAAAGTCACGCTCTGTGGGGGATTTAGGAGCGTGGCTCAGCGGTAACCCGATGCGACATTCAAACTGATACACTCAGGTTCAAAACCCGCTTCGCCTTGCACCAATGACTTTTCAAGTCATGTGCGGAATTCCACCTAGTGGAGGGATGCGTCTTCCGGCTAGTGGTCGCCACTCAAGAACCTTTCTTGCCCATCGGCCGTCAGTTCTACGAGTTTATCACCTACTTCCTACTTACCATCTTTGTATTCTGCCGTCAGCACCTGCTCTTCCACGTTCTTTTGTGATTCTTCATCCGACATGATTTAAATCTGAAAACAATATTTTTACTGGCCTATATGATAGCACATATTCTAATTCATTATCATCAACAGCCTGAAGACGTCCACTGCTGCACATAGACCTCCCCCAGAGCCCGCCACCTTGAGCGCCTGCTCGCCTCCTGCATCCATCGGCTCCCCGCGGCTTTCACCAGATCGTCAGTTCACCGAGTGGGGGGGGGGGGGGGGGGGGCCGGCCTACGCTGCGTCTTCCGGTTCATGGTCGCCACTCGAGAACCTAATAAACACCTGGAATCTGCGAAGAAATATAGGGTGGAGCCTCGGCTTGGGCCGTTGCCAGGATAAGAGGATCGAGAAGGCTACGTCCACTGGAGTCTGGAAGAGTGGACCCCATGGAAAGGCTACGTCCACTGGAAGAGTGGACCCTATGGAAAGTCGCGACCGTTCTAGCTAACCTAGGGGGGGTACGTCGACTCGCGGGCGGGGTCAGTGTCTGATTGTGTTACGCTGGTATCCTATACCGGTGCCGAAAGCGGTACCTGAGCCAGAAGGGCTAGACTGGTCCGGTGATCCTAGCGCAGCCGACACAGCGGCTGCTATAGGATCATCCGAGTCGTTCAACACGTGTCTTGGGCGGCGACGACTGGGCGGCGACTACGGGGTGACGAGTCTGTCATGTCTCTAGAGTAGCTTGATGCTTGGACTACAAGAGGGTTGGGGTGATGGGGTGATGGGGTGGCGCGTCGAAATAGCGGCGGGATGCATCCTTCATAAACTGACGTATGGACGAGGGTAGATCCCCGATCGCCGCCTCGAAAACGGCACCATTTAAACAAGGCATGTGCCTTGTTTTTGCTCTCATTCGCGTGTGACCGCGCTTAATGAAAGTGATGTAACTCAAATACTATTGTTTTACAACGCTATTACAAGGTGCTATGGTTCATTATCAAAATGAAACAACCGCTTGTGGACTATTTTATATTAGCAGTAGGGTTAGCACGGCCGGTAGACAAAACTGTCTTTCCCCTGTTTTACTGCAAGCAAGTATGAAGAAAGTGACGTAAAACGGGGAAAGACAATTTTGTCTACCGTCCATGCTAACCCAGCTGGAGAGGTATATGCTGGCTCTTGTCGGTTTGGTTCACTTCTTAAATTGTCCATTTCCAAAATTGTCATCTTCCTAATTTGTCCAATCCTACAGCGTCTTTTTTTTAAAATGTCATACTTTTAATCGTAATTCGGCTACTTCCTAAAGTGTCCATTCCCCATTCGTCTATTTCTTATTTAGTTCCTTCCTATTTCGTCCACTCCTGCGATGTCCCTTTTCTAAATTGTAATCCTTTAAATCCTAATTCGTCCACTTCCTAAAGTGTCCATTCCCCATTTGCCTATTTCTTATTTTTCTAACTCATCTACTTTCTATTCCTAGGCAAAGTGTACTTATGCATGATGCTACCCAATCAAACACACACACACACACACACACACACACACACACACACACACACACACCAACTTTATAATATTAGAGTGATTAAGATTGAAAACCGACGATCTGGTGAAATCTGCGGGGAGCCGATGGATGCAGGCGGCGAGCAGCCATTCAAAGTGGTGCTCTCTGGGGGGACGCCATGTTCAGCACTAGAAGTCTTCAGGTGTGGAAAAAAACCCCCCCAAAATTCACAACCGCCATTTTCAGATTCTTTTCAACATAATGACAGATGTCACTTTGACCCTTACTAGGATCGCCTGTATCTAGGGACCCAGGAACTACGAGGACCATGGTCCAACAACACCCAAACGTAAAACAAATCTTTGCGCTTTTTTTTCGTGTGCACAAATACTTGTCCTGTCGCGGGAATCGAACCCGCCGCCTCCGATCAACAAGTTGAGCCAACCTGCCACACCATGGAGGCTGTCGAATTATGGTAAGTAATGGAGCATAACCTGGGCAATATTAGGGTACTAATAGCAGGTATTAATGTGATGTTTCAATTCTTGTTCAGTAGCTCTGTGACGGTAATGTACTGATATGATAGCGCTGGTGGGATCGCTATCCATGTCTGGTGAGCTGGGCTGGAGGAGCCAGCTTCAAAGGTAGTCCAGGTTCTGGTGGTGGTGATGACTGAAAGAGGTGTTCGGAGGTACTGGAGTGTATTGAGGCGTCTATGTGGTAGAAAGCGTGAGCTTATACATATAACCAACTTAGGTAAATAATGTTTATGTGTATATTTGGAAATAATTAAATTTTATTATTATTTACTCATTTATTACATTTTCATAGATTTAGGTTTTGTTACAATATTCATATAAAAATAAATTACAAAAATACTATAAAATATCCTAAACCTAGAGTGCCGCCGGCAGCGGGGCAGGACCAAAGCTACCGGTGGTTAGGGCTGCAGAGTGAGGAACCTCCTGACAATACGTCCCATGTCAAGGAGTACTGCCTTCTGAATCTGACCCTTGACCCAACCATCTAGCGAGAGCCTCTCGAGGGTGTTAATAGGATGTAGCGGTGCAAGTCCGAATTCACACACTACAGTAACAGAATTTTGCATTATGTTCATTATTCGTAGTACATAGCCAGACTATTGTGATGGTGTGTAGTTAGGCTCTATTTCAGCACATTCCACTCAATCAGTACATGCACCTAATGAGAAAGTCTGGCCTGATAGCTCAGTTGGTAGTAACCCTGCCTTCTGACCTGTAGGTTGTTGGTTCGATTCCCACTCGGGACAAACATTTGTGTGATGAACATCAATGTTTGTTCTGTGTCTGGGTGTTTATATTGTACTGTATGTATGTATTTACAAACAAAAAGTATATAATTATTCTATCAGTTAATATCTGGTTCCCATAGTACAAGCTTTGCTTATTGAGGCTAGATGGCGCTGTGTGAAATGTCCACAAATATGTATTTATTTATTTAATTATGAAATCTGCGGTTAAGCGGAAGACACTTAATACTTTTTGATGGAATATGCTCATAGTGAATCTAATACCTAAATCTAAGCTATTAATGTTTTGGTGTCATCCAAAGTCCATGTGAGTCACCACTAAGACTTTATAGTCTATGACTCAGCTGATAGTAGCTCTGCCTTCTGAACTATAGGTTGTGGGTTTGATTTCTACCCAAGTCAAATATTTGTGTGATGAACATTGATGTTTGTTCTGTGTCTGGGTGTTATATTGTATTCTATGTATGTATTTACAAACAAAAAAGTATCTAAGTATTGTATCAGTTATCTGGTTCCCATAGTACAAGCTATGCTTAGTTTGGGGTTAGATAGTGCTGTGTGGAATGTCCACACATATTTATTTATTTATTTTATTATGCTATGCTGTGGGATTATGTAAGGAGGGTTCATAATTATTATGGCTCCCTCCACATGGATCCACGGCTTGAATCCATATGTGGATCTGCAGATACCTTTATCTCCCTTAAATCCACATAAGGATTTGTGAAACCAAAGGGAATGGCATGGCCATGTAAATTATCCCTAAACAAATTCCAACGCAAGAAGAATGTTTCATGGGCTTTCATCAATGTTTTTCAAGCATTCTAAACAAAGAATATCTAACCACTACTGCTGATATTCTGCGAGGGTCTAAAGATTTAAAGCAATGGTCTTATTAGGGTCCTTTAATGAAGTCCTATCACACAAGCATAGTTTTTATATACCTATTGATGATCTAGCAATAGAAAAGTTTAACTTTGGTGGAATAAGAATGGTGAAAATAGGTTACCATACTACTATAAAATGGTGTTACTTATACATCATAATGGAGGCTAACTGTAGCAACCTACTGCATGGTCTAAGGGTGAAATCGCCATGGTTAGACATTTAGCTTTTTACGATGATTTCGACTCCGTTTTATAATCACAACAACAAAACAGCTGATGACAAATCAAAATGTCGATTTTCATTGCAACACCGAAATCTTCGGTGTTTCTATTTTTTCATTGATTGCAACAATAATTTGACTTACCTACTTTAATATTAAATGGCAACAATGAGAGCACGGAAAACTCACAGTAAAACACTTGGAGAAGCAATAAAATCTAAATGAACACGAATAGAATCCACTCAAAAGCTGAAACACGCCTTTTACTATTCTTTGTAAAATAAAAATTCAATAACTCTCCTTCTCCAAATTTCTACCAAATTCTACCACAACACAACCACAATAAAGAGGTTGCCAAGGTAAAAAATATTTTACCCGTTTATCCATATTGATATCATTATTTCATTACGATTCATCATAATATATTATTTATACTAGCTATATTAAAAATATCTTATCTTAAAAAAAACCAATAGTTTATCGAAATATTTAACACACTAAAAATATATCAAGCTCTGTCACGCTCGCTGAATCACTCATTATTTGGTCTCACTCTAGCATGGCCAAAATAGAGCCATCGGGGTAACGCGAAATAAATACGTGGGTCGCATAACTAAGGTGGCTTGACTTTACGTAAGTGCAGATTAGCACATGCGCTGTTGTGAGCACAGTTATTATACTCTTTGGTTGTGAGCTACCTGTGAGTTATGCAGTTTGGCGGGAAGCAATTTCAACCTTCTCATTCGCTCTAGTGGCGTCCTCGTATCAAATGATTTAAAAAAACAATTGACATTATCTCTAAAAATAAAAGGATTAGCGTTCTAATTTTTTCTATGTTTATAAATATAGTAAAGTTACTTTTAAATTAGTAATTCGTTGTACAAAATATTTGCTATTTTTTAAGTACAAAACAATGTAAATTTGAATTCTGCATCACGCAAGTGATATTTTCGCAGTCGATGAACCTATCTGCGGTGTTTTCTAAGCTCTGCTCGGGAGGTCCGTAGCTACTACGTAAGCCGGTCGTGGCGAGGAGCCGGTCTAATTCCCTGCTATGAAATATGTTCGAGCATGAAGCAATCATATTCAGTATGGTAAAAATAAATAATGTCAAATATGTCAAGAAAATGCTAAGAGAGGCCACGGTCTCATCATCACGTCAGTAGCTGATTTGACCTTCTTTTGCTAATCTAAAGTTAACTTACGTTTATTTTAAACGTATCTAAATCATGTTTCTTTTAGAATTACCTATGGTGCGATATAGTTTTGACTGCTGGCTGACTAGTGACCACAAGTTTTCTAAATCTGTTTTTAGAACTTACACCAATTTAGTTTAGATTTACTTACATTTTTCTCTATTTTTATACAATTTCAATAGAGTATAAACTATCTAAAATAAATTAAAATTCAGTGCAGCTAAATGAGAGTACTCATAACACAATAGCCACTTTTAAGCATTTACTGGTCAAGTCACGTTTTTTTATTTAATGTAACTAAAATAAAATAAAAGTGCTTTGTACTGTAGCGGCCACACCGCCCAATCATAATGATATATTTTTGCGTAGGTACGTTAATTTTAATAAATCATAAATAATTATAAGGACTTAAAGTTAGGTTAGGTTTACTAGTTCTAGCTGACCGAAGGACCTACTAGTACATAGATGGTTATCCTGTGCAATTTTCCCATTCAAAATTCGAGTTCGACAAAAAACAAACGTCCTTTTCACGTTCGGTTTTTCTGGAACTCGAAAATTTTTCGAGTTTTTTGTCTATTTAAACGTTACAAGTATGGGCTATTACGAAAATTTAGAACAAAAATTAAGTAGCCAAATCGGTCATGCGCTTAGCGACGAATAGCATTTAATTTTTTTTTACAAACACCTTTACTTTATTACGTAAATAGCAGACAAGAGATATTACTAAAGTATTTTATGACACGTTATGGACAGCATTCCTTTATAATGTTCTTGTAGAATAAGAAAATTATAGACGAATGAATGTAGAGCCTACATATTATTATGATAGGTGCGTGCACCCTAAGAGATACCTTTAAAATTAAGAATGAAGTGATGATGTCTCCTAAAGTATAGTGATGATGGCTCAGTTGATTGGTAATATGGTTGACTTTTGCGGCTTAGGTACGGCTTGGTTAAATCTTGCTATGAGCTTCAGTTTTCCATACAAGAAAACATCATGAAAAACAATGAAATAAGTTTTCAATGTAGGGGTAGAGTGGCTCTATTTACAGTAGTATTATCACGTGAAACTTATTCAAACCTCTACTTTGTTTGATGTAAAACAATCCCAAACTTTAATAACAAGGCAATAATAAAAACAACTCGTTACGCAAGGTCAAAGATCATCGACTCTACCATTAAAAGAATATTATGAGTCAGAATGCATTACCTATAGAGTTTATTACCTACCATACCACGATTGTAGTTATTGTCAGCATGTTTTTCCTGTATTTAATCAGTCTAGTGCAATTAATTAACATTATTTTTATTATTTAGTTTATAGTTGTTATTGAAAACAACTTTTAATGCTATCAATAAGTATACCTACCTATAATTAATTCAAGTAAAATATGACCTATTGGAACTTTTTACTTTTACTTTTTTGACCATTTTAGTTTATTATAATGAGCTCTATTATATATCTACCCCATTGATTAAAAAAAAAACAAAAACAATATTTAGTATGTAGGTATCATTGTGAGTTAATAGGTAAAGTAGAGCAAAATCATGATTTTTGTATATAATAGGTAGAAAATATGATTTAATCATCATCACCAATAATACTTTAATGCCATGTCAAATATATAATAAATGAAAAATAAATGACAAAATAATACATGTAACTTTATGTGAAATTACGAAAAAATAACATTGATGTAACGTACAAAAAGAGAGTCGAAGTGGCTACTACAGTGTTGTTGAGAAGTAACCTCCTCTTTTTCATTTTACTGAATTGTTTGACAAATTATAATCATTTCCATTTTATATTATTCATTCATGACGACATAGGACGACATATCAGATGACAGGGGCTTAGACCGGCCCCCTGCCACGACCGGTTGACTGAGTAGCTAGGGACTCCCCGACTGTACTGACTTAAAACTCGTATACCAGTCGAGTGGACTAAAAAATTTCGTTTGCGCGATTCAGGCCTCAGGCTGCAATTGGCTGGTGTTTTATGACGTCACAAAGGTGAGTTGGTTGATTCATAACTAATTCACTTTGGGCTACTGGTATGGATGAGGACGCAAATAGAATGTTGGTTTTGTAGAGATCGTAATTCATGCAGTGGAGACTAGAGGTCGTTTATAGAAGTTTTTATGCTCCATAAACGGTCTGCATGCATAATTTAATAGTTGGGTGTAACCTACTCTATATTTAAGTATTAAAGCAATGAGTCAAAAAGAGATGAAAATCAAAATTTTACGTAACTGTCAGCAAAATATCGCAAACAATGTTGGTGAAAAATACTTGTTATGTTCCGTAATTAAGGTAACCAACGGTTAAAAATTCTAACATAATTATGGTCAAAATTTGTTAGAATTTTTAACCATTGGTTATCTTAACTACAGATCAATAAACCCACCCTTGATAAAATAGAAATTAACTACCATTAAATTTATATAGCCTCTACAAAGAAGACTCAAAAGCTCTCAGAAAAAACTCTTGAGCTAATGGCCGACCGGAGCGAAATGAAGCTGCAGTCTTCAGTTGATATGTCAGCCTACGGTGAACTCAATAGACGAATCTGGAGTTCCTTGCGACACGACTTGCGTGCTCTTAGTACTTCACGTATTGAGGCCGCAATTGAGCGGAACCAAGGCTCTAAAGTGTTCGCAAAGGATTCGTCTATTGGGCAACACCAAATGACAAAACTGAAGGTATATTTATTTAATTATAATTATAATGATTTCCTATATTTATTTGGTTTTGTTTTTCTTTCGTTACATATTTTACCAATAGTTGTGCACTGCACAGCAGTAAGTAGGTATAGGTACTTGAAATCAAGCGTTTGAAAATGTTAATAAGTAAGATTACCTATAAGTTTTTAATTAAATAAAATTATTTGTTGCTAAGATTGCTTTTATTTAAATTCTTTTTATTGTTTTTGTCCGTGGTTCGCATTAGAGGTGTGCTCAGAAATGATGGGGAGGAGGAGGCGGGATGCTCTTTCTTTAACGCTTCTTAGGCCCGATTTTACCAAAGTAGAATAAGGTTTATTCCAAGTACCTATAAAGCTATTCGTTACTTTATGAAATTACACAAAAAAGACGCCATTTTGATTGTATCCAAGGAATAAGTCTTATTCCTTCACAAAATTGGTGGTATAAAGGCCTATATTCGTGTAACTCGGTTGTTCTCGGAAAGTTATACTGGAATAAAATTTATTCTTCTTTGGTAAAATCGGGCCTTAAGGATATTGTTAGTTATTTGAAATTAAAAACACCATTTCAGTATCAAATATTTTTATCGCCCTTTTACCCGATACATAGGTATTACTTAAAATAAATTTGCATGGAAGATATTCCATACGTTTAAGAATATTTACAATGAATATTTTATACAAATATCGGCTTCAACATTTAATTATATCCCCACATTAAAAAAAAAATCATGTAGGTAGGTAGGTACTTAATGTAAAATTATTTAATACATGTGTTTTCAACAGATTCGTTTGTTTTCATATATTTTTTGTGTGCCCATATACCTACAAGGAATTTATAATGTTTTGTACCTGGAAAACTAATTTCAAATTAATATCGAGGTGAAAATAGTACCTAAATAAAAAAACACAATATCTTATATAAGATCGATATACAAAAACGTCACGTCCAAATCTTATTTGATGATAAACTATTATAGCTAAAGCGGTTTTTAATTTTCATAGTTTTAAAATTTTAACAATGTTATTTGAACCCGGATGAGTCTTTTAACTCACCGGATTGACGCTCTAAGCAAAGTCGCACTTCCAGTGGCTTCGTGGCGACCCCCATTATTTGAACCTGTGTTACTTACGCAGGTAAAATTACAACGAATATAAGTTCCATGCTACTCAGTAGGGACGTGTAAAATTAAATCAGTGATCCTATAAAGTGTTATTTATAATTTGCATACGATGTATACAATTAACTTATGGTTAATCGCTAAAATCACATTTGTAACATCTTAACATACCTAAACTTAGTTTGACTAAGTACCACAGACATATCTACCATTATTTATCTACCATAAATGCCGGCGTCATTTTTTAAATCTTTATAAATGTCACGAGCGAGATGTGACATTTGAATTCAATATTTGTAAGACCCTAAATCCCTGTGCTAAATTCTGATCTCCTAGTCCTAGGTTATCCATTAAAAGTAAAAATTTCAGATATTCTAACTTGTTAGAAAGGTATTTTATGATCTTGCGTTATTTTGAAAAAGCTTACAGATAACTTAATCAGTTTTCTAAGTAAATCAATACATTCTACTGAATATTTATTTGTTTCGGGTACCCAATACCAATATAAATAATATTTAAGTAAGATGATTGGTGAATACATCAATCATGAATTGGTAGATAACGCCACGGATTTAGATTTTGGGCTTTCTTTTGCCAGTTATGAGCAACTTATTAAATACATAAAAAAGCAGTTGATCGAAATGAAAACAAGTATTGTAAGTTTTGGTACTTTGCTAAGCAAAATATAGCATTAGGTATATGCTTAGTCAAGCTAACCCCAACCCTTATCAGGGACTTTGTCAAAAGATTCCTACAGCCATTCTACAGCTAGTATCACATTAGGCACCATTAGATATAGGTAGATACTGTACAATTAGTAAACAAATCAAACAATTTGTGAACTTTTACTAGGTGGTAGGACTTTTCTGCAAAGTTCGTCTAGGTAGGTACCACCGCTTTGCCAGTTATTCTGCCGCCAAGCAGTAGTGTGCAAGCACTGCTGTGTTCCGGTTTGAAGGGCATTGTAGCTAGTGAAATTACTGGGCAAATGAGACTTTATGATCTGATCACTCAGTCTAGTAATCTGATTACTAGACTGGGTGATGTCTCAGGATGACGTGCGCAGTGCAGTGTCACGCGAGTCTTAAAAGGTAGGCAACGCATCAGCAGCGCCCCTGGTGTTGCAGGTGTCTATAGGCGACGGTAACTGCTTACCATCAGGCGGGCCGTCAGCTTGTTTGTCTGTCCATGTTACAAAAAAAAAAAAAAAAAACGCGAAACTTTATTGTTTTAAAGTTCCGGGTGACACTACAACTGTTATGGGCGGCCGTGTCACTTAACATCAGGTGAACGACTTGCTCGTCACGTCATTCAATCATAAAAAAAAAAAAAAAAAAACAAAAACATAGAATCAGCCCTATTTACATGGAGTCTCTACCATACCAACTCTATGCTAGAACAACAATAGCTACAAATAAGATCAGTTAAATTGAAATTATTAGACAACACTAGGTAAGTGAAATACAAGAATATTGCATATCGCTTGCCATGAAGGTAACAACACGATTGCAGCAAAAGGCAGTCAATTGGAACTCTCATAATCATTATTTAATAATCTACTCTATATTCACGCAATGTTTATTGAAAGTAGAGCTCATCGAAAACGATTGTATATTTTGATGCCCAATGGTATTACAAAATCATGTTTGGTGTTTGACGTGAGCTTAAGAAAATGTAAATGTAGAGCAATTAATTATGATAGAAGTATGTAGTTATAAGTTTTTTTTTAATAGTTTCTAATAGGAATTTCTCAAATTGGAGCGTTCCTACTTATATGTTTTTTTTCAGTTTTGAATATCTGTTTAAAACAATGACTATAGGTACTTCAAAAATAGGGAATAGGTATCTTAAAAAATAATTATTTATTAACGTTATTATTTATTATTTATTAAAAAAGCATAAGGTTCAGCCATCAGCAGGAATCTAACTCGCATCCTTCTAAATTATGAAAATAAAAGGAACGCGACGTAGTATTGATAATGGGAGACGCAACTTCGAATCTCGGATCTCAGAAAAAGGTAGAGTTTGAAATTTTTGAAATTCTTTTTTTTAGTTTTTTTTTAATTCTTGACTTAATTTAGTTTGACACATAATTTAATCATAAATTCAGTTTAAACTGATACGATTTTTTTTTGCATAGTTAGTGTATACAATTTTGAGCTCTACCCCATTGATTCTAGATGACATAGTTACTAAAACTCGAGCATGTATTGTGTGGAAACATGATTTCCACCCCTCTACATTGTTGGTAGAGTAGTGTGATTCAGAGCTTGCTGTGATATCAAATTACAGGTAGATACTACACATTATATAGAGCTGGAAGTCTACCTATAAATACTTAAGTTTTGATGGAAACAATATGATTCTCAGGTTTCAGGGATAGTTTTATGAAAGTAATTCATTGAAAGGCGATGTCGTAATTAATTTCTTTCAACAATAAATAGATAGATATAGATAGATAAAACTCTTTATTGAAACATCACAATACAGGAACAATCGAATAATCACGTAAAGTAAAATATCTTCAAGCGATATCGCTTCAAGCGATCTCGTCCAGACAACACATATTAATTATTTTAGAAAAAAAATTATGATCGAGTGATGTTATCTCTCTATTGAGGCCAATAACCCATGTTCTACATTTTTGTCTATGCCAAACAACTGGATACAATAACAGTAAATCACATGTTTAAGAATAAAATTAACTATTCTGGTTTCTTATTCCCACATAAATTATTTAATATTAAATAAATATTTGTGGTGTATTTTGTAACCAAAGTAGGAGACTAACAACTCTGATAAAAATTCTTTATTCCAAATTCCAATAAGCACTTTCGTTTTCTCATTTTCTCAACATACCCTACTTTGAACCATTGAGACTCAAAATCTCTGTACCCAACTTAATCTGCACTTGTCTGCATCGCGCAAACGAAGTTTTCAAGCCACTCTGTACTTATACAAGTTAACTCTTACAGCTAACAGGGAGTCCAACACCACTCGGTAAAAGCGGTTCGTGCATCCGCTCCACAAAATTGCACTAACCCTCCAATAACTTTGGTTTCACGCGTAAATATTATTCAACATTTGCCATTCTGTCGACTAGAAGTAATCGCTAGACTGTATTGGGATGACTTTAGAGAATGACGAATGCTTGAATTGGATGTATGCTCACAGCGCCGGGGGTGGCTTTGATTCCCTTTTTTTTTAATTAAAAACTGTATTTTTTGTCTTATACGTACCAAGTTTGAATATTTTCTGTGTGTTGTGTGTGTGTTTTTTATGCGGGTATAGGTGTAAAAGACACTTGTAGCTTAAACGTAGACAAAATATCTCAGTTTAACTTGTCGTTAATTATTTCATGATAAATTATCAGCCTTCAAAAATTTAATTTACTTAGATTTGTACCTATTAAAAAATTAGATTAATAAAATTACTTTTATAAGTACCTAGACCTAATTAGATGAAAATTCTCATATGCGAATGATATTAGTAATTTTAATTTCAATGTAAAACTTGTTGTAAGAAATAATAAATAATAAAACAATAAATTTAGTATATATATTAATAGATAAAATATTAGTAAATGTAACTAGTTCTGACAGAGAAACGGGAGCTCTATATTTTTGTTGTGGATAGTCGATACAATAAATTAAATATAAAATCTAATAAAACGACTGAAAACGACATGTAATGAGAATGGCACAGAAGACAGTAACCCTTTTACAGTTTCTACAGGTGAACAAATAAAACTCAAAGTGCAACCTCTTCAGATTTATTTGTTTTTAGTCACAGTTTACAATTTGCTATAGCGACCTCTACTGAAATCTTTTCATCTAGCAAATAAAGCTTAGTAATCTTTGTGATTATCATCATAAGGTATTAAAATAAACACTAATTATAGAAGTGTATTTACTTGCGTTAAAATCAACTATTTATTATTTACCTTGGATAAGGTAGCTTTTTTGTACCATGACAACCCCAAAATCTACCGGTTATACTGCGCAAGTCAAAACAGCGTCAAAAAAAGGTTTGTCAAAAATAATCTGGAGAAGGAAGCAGCACATTATTTATAAAATAATTAATTACAAGAAATATCATCAATGATTTGATACTGCAAACTCGTAATTTATATATAACTAGGACTTTTTAATTTAATGGAAATCACATCCCCACTCCAGGTAAATAAAACATTTTTACATGGCTGTATTTTTTATTTCGTTTGTTCCATTATCTCTTCTTTCTCGCCTTTTATTTATAAAAATGATAAAGTAATATTGTTATTATTTGATAAATACCTACCTACTTATTGTCCACTCTATATTTATTGCAAATAAGTTGTAAAAAAATGAGTAAGACTTTACGTACAAGCATGTTATGGTAGGCAGGTACAATCAAGTGCACAAGTCGTAACAAATATTTTAACATCATTTTTATTATTCAAGTGGTTTAGTTCCCTTTCATATTTTCTACATTGTCTACATAGACGTAGTCCTAACCATCTGCATATTTTCTATTTTTATATTTTCTACCTACCTAACGCATATTCATTGTACCTAAGTGAAACCCACTCTGTCTGACCAAGTCATTATTGCAATAACGTCAATCGGTCCACCTAGACTAAAACAAACATTTTGCAATTAGATATTAAGACTTTTTTGCCTACTTAGTCTGCAACTAAAGACATTTTAAATACACTGACGTTTTACAACCCAGACTATATGACCTAACCCGATATAATTTGCCCAAACATTTCATGAAAGTATTTTTGCAATGTCAGAGAATGGTTATATTTTATTATTACAGAATACATAAAGATGGCAACTACAGGCTCAGGTGCGGTATTTTTTCTCGGGACGCGAGCTCACTACCAGGTAAGTAGGTATAATTGATCTACGAAATGCATTGGATATTTCTATGCCCATAATGAGTAGGTATTTAGCAATAGATAAGTTTGCCAACTGCTGCAGTTACCCCTGCCTGGCCCAGCTAGTGCGAGTTTTCTGCAGCGCCTAAAGAGTGCCTATTTACTGTTCTATAGGAAACAATAGGAATGAAGACGATGACCATACGAATGCACGTGAAAGATACCTACGTAGTATGCCCTTCTTGATTTGTGGTAGACACAATTTTTTTAATGTTATCGAATGACGTGACGAGGTAGTCGTCCACCAGCGGGGTTAGCATGGACGGTAGACAAAATTGTCTTTCCCCGTTTTACGTCACTTTCTTCATACTTGCTTGGAGTAAAACAGGGGAAAGACAGTTTTGTCTACCGGCCGTGCTAACCCTATGGTGTTGAGCGACACGGCCGCTCATAACAGACACCAGTGTCACTCGGAACTCTAAATTGAAGTCTCGCGTGACACTGCACATGCCCAGTAATTTCACTAGCTACAATGCGCTTCAAACCGGAACACAGTAGTGCTTGCACACTACTGCTTGGCGGCAGAATACTGGTAAAGCGGTGGTACCTACCTAGACGAACTTTGTAGAAAATTTCTCCCACCTAGTAAAAAGTATTTAAATACCTTGTAACGTGTAGGTAATTATTACTTACATTATGATATCTCACTAGGGATAAGCTATTTTGCCCTATGACTCCGTATGTTTTTGATCTGCCGTTTTAATTTTGAGAGCGCCATCTGAATTCTTTTGTCTCATCTTTTTTGGTCTAAAAATTAAACACCAATTTATTCTGCACATCATCATCATCGTCATCATCATCAACGGCCTGAAGACGTTCACTGCTGAACATAGGCCTCCCCCACCGAGCGGCACTTTGAGTGGCTGCTTGCCTCCTGCATCCATCGGCTCCCCAATTTTCACCGGGTGTCGGTCCACCGAGTGGGGGGCCGAACTACGCTGCGTTTATTTAGCAAGTATCTTTCTAATTAAGCCATTCTCTGCTGTAGTAGAAAAAGAAAGGTATACCTGTCAATGGCACTATATCACTAGGTATTATACCATCAGCGGTTTTTCCCAGGTGCTCCAACAACCGGAAACTCAGTATGACGCGGAGAACGGGAACGCGTCTAATGAGACAATTTACCAGAATCCTTCCGTCCAGGGTCTGTGGGACAAGGATCATCAGATGGACAACTACATCAATGGCGCATCTGGGAACTATTGTAATAATGGTAAACTAAGAAAAAAATAACTATAGGTACAAAATGACACACTAATACCTAACATACTCCGCTCAATAGCTACATTCCTGTATAATGGAAACTTCAGCGTGTAAATCCTTCATCATCAACAGCCTGAAAACGTCCACTGCTGAACATAGGCTTCCCCCTGAGAGTACCACTTTGAGCGGCTGCTTGCCACCTGCATCCAGCTCCCCGTGGTTTTCACCAGGTCAATTAAATCGCATTTACTAGTACTGTATTAGTTCATTTCCGTTTAGACTTCTAACATAAAAAGAATTAATCGGTCCTCCTTTTTTGATGTCGATTAAAAATGTGCAGCCGTATTAATAAGCCGTGGAGCTCCGGTGTGAGAACAGGACCATTCCATCTCTTCCCGTGGGTGCCATAAGAGCAGCTTTCTCCTTAGTATATAGGTAAATTAAAATCTGCGATCACCAAGCTGCCTACGAACGGCGGTACATTATACGGTGAACCCCCTATGATAAGCGTTCAGAGCGATGTTTTATGGGGGAGGCCTGTGTACAGTGGAAGTCTACCGGCTCATGATGAGAAAATGATCAAGCGTTTCTTTAGCAGTGTCAGAGAACAAGGATGGTGTCAAAAGGCGCAGCAAACGGAGATCGAGCGAGACAGCGCTATGTGAAGATATGAAGCCGGCAGCCTTGAACAATATTGATAAGTGAGTTTAATTAACATATATCGTTAGGTAAAATTGTTGCATTAATTAGGACATTTGGATTTAGCGACTGTTGTTTTACGGTACAACAACCGGGATAGCATAATATTAATTACTAGCGGCTCGCCCCGGCTTCGCACGGGTATAATAGTTTTCGCAGCGCACGCGATGTAAAGAATATTTTAGGTCATTTTTTTACACCTTGGGTTACATTGTTGGAGTTTTAGTAAGAATCCCAAATTTTTTTGAAAATATATTTAAGCTTATGTCACCCGGGGATAGTGAAGCTTCCCAACAGTGAAAGAATTTTTCAAATCGGCTCTGTACTTTCGGAGCCTACTCAATGCAAACAAACAAATAAACAATCAAATCTTTCCTCTTTATAATACTGTTTTTTTTTTTTTTTTTTTTATGTGATTGAATGACGTGACGAGCTAGTCGTTCACCTGATGTTAAGTGACACGGCCGCCCATAACAGTTGCAGTGTCACCCGGAACTTTAAAACAATAGTTTCGCGCGACACTGCACTGCGCACGTCATCCTGAGACATCACCCAGTCTAATAATCAAATTACTAGACTGAGTGATCAGATCATAAAGTCTCATTTGCCCAGTAATTTCACTAGCTACAATGCCCTTCAAACCGGAACACAGTAGTGCTTGCACACTACTGCTTGGCGGCAGAATAACTGGCAAAGCGGTGGTACCTACCTAGACGAACTTTGCAGAAAAGTCCTACCACCTAGTAAAATTATAGATTATAGATAGATATGTTGTAAATACCACATAGCGATCACCGTCAAAGTAATGACCGCAACATCGCAATGAACATTGCAGTAATTTTTATCGATTGGTTAGAAGAACAGCAGGTTAACTAGAATATAATAATAACTATTATTATGTTTTGTGTATTAGGGATAATAATAATTATTTTGTGGTGTGTTGTTCAACAAACTGCTGTTGATTTATAAATAGGTGTAGATTTTGTAAATGTTGCATAATGATAATTTCCTAAAGCCCTATTCAAACCGGCGCGGTATTCGTACCGCGGTGGGTAGCGATATCCCGCGCGGGATTCGCCCTGGGTATTTTGTATGAAGTTTCGCTCAAATTTCGCGCTAGCCGCGGAACTTCGGTACAAAATACCGCGGTACGAATACCGCGCCGGTTTGAATAGGGCTTAATTTATATTTAAAGATGTCCCCCTTACTGATAAATATTATGAAGCGCGAGAACAGTTATATAGTGTTTTGTCTTTCTCTGTTGAGCTTAAAATGGGCAAAGATAAAACAAGACAAACCACTGAATAGCTGTTGCACTGTTATGCAATGTTTATTAGTAAGAGTTTCCACCATAGATGTGCCAGGATGTGTAGCGTGGGATGTGTTTGTCAAGAACCAATAGAAACACTTAATTTACCTAGCCTCGCTCAGCGCAGCTCTCGTAGTGCGAGAGCCCACTGCAAAAATATACCTACGTCATCGGGTACCCCAATAGGCTATCTTAGATCGTTAACCGACACTTAAACATGTAAAAAACACAGGTCTGCCAGTTCCGATCCTGCCGGGTCATAGAAATAATCCACCTCCACCATCTTCAAAAACCTTGAATACTAAGTTTCGCCAAGTTTAGACCTGGCAGACCTTTTAATCTATTATCAGGGGACATCTTGGCTATTATTGGGCGTAGGTTTCATCGGGGTGTTCGCTGAGGTAGGTAAAGGGTGTGAAGGGCACATTCTTAGGGGTCTGCCAGGTACTTCCGGCAGGGTGCGCAATGGCAGACCAATTTTTTTATATAATTAATCAATGGTTAACTGTTGCCAGAACTTTCATTCAGGTACATACTACATAGAGACAAAAAATAAAAGGTCACAAAATTCCAATTATTTCTATGACCCGGCAGGATTGGAACTGGCAGACCTGATTTTTTTACATATATAGATGTCGTTTAACGATCTAAAGATAGCATATTTGGGTACCCGGTGGCGTAGGTATTTGTGCAGTGGGCTCTCGCACCATAATGGAAACGGCCCAGCAGCGGAACGAGGTTTTTGTACATGCAAAACAAGAGAAAAACGTGTGCGAGGGATGTGTTGCAAGGGATGTGTGAGTGGAACCCCTCTAGGGTTAGTGTATAGTTTCGTATTGCAATAGACGGATAATGTAAGTAGGTATGTATAGGTACTAAGGCGATATCTTTAAATCCAAAACGCCATGTACCTACCTAATAGTTACATAAATAAGCATATTTTGTTCTAGTGCCACTCCAAAATCAAAGCAGAGCCGCCTCTCCCTCCTAACTTTCCTCTCGTCCCTCTCACGCCGCAAGAAGAAGCTGCAGAACGAGCAGCTGCAATACCTGAAACACCTGGAGTCGGAACTGCTGACCACCTGCACCTACCGGGAGAGTTGCAGGTGTCTGGATTGTCAGGTAAGAACCACAAAGTTCATACAACACAACTCTTCGCAGGTCGTGGCATGAATGGCACTCTGGCCGAATCGTCAAAATACAAAAATTCTCTATTGTACCACAGAAATTCTAGAGAGAGGGAAGTATGAATTCCCGCGATGCTTCAATATGCAGTCTTTTAAAAAGGGTATTAAAAAAGCCTTACTGAGCTGGCAACGCGTCAACAACGCCCCTAGTGTTGCAGATGTCCATAGGCTGCGGCTACCGTTTTCCATCAGGCGGGCGGGCCGTACGCTTGTTTGTCACTCTTAACATTTATTATTATTTATTATCAGCTTGTATTTTCCCACTGCTGGGCAAAGGCCTCCCTACCTTCTTTCCATTTCTCACAGTCCATAAAAAAAAATGTAAAAAAATTACAGAATAGATGTATAGTACTACGCAATTGTACACCATACAAATGAAAATAAATAAAGAAATAACTTAAAATAATACACTGGGTGGACTTATCTCTTAAAGCGATTTCCTCCAGTCTATCCCCCTTACTAATTAACTTTGTGAAGCGGAAGAATATTTATTTTATTTATTTAAGGTCTGCCAACAGTTGTTACACTAATACATGCTTACGAAAGATAACTAATTATGTTTACTATTGCTTAAGCCTTTAACATAGGCCAAACGCGTCTTTTTAACTAATCATACTGAAGAACCTATGAATTCTACAGACATGAAAAAAATATCACCAATAAGATCATTCTGCACCTGTACTTATCAATTGAACAAAATATTCGATTACTAGGTACATTATGAATAAAAAAAATACTTTTAGAACGCCTTTCCAGTCACAAAGTGTACAATGCCGCGTAAAGGAAGATTGCGTCATTAAATATTTTTACACCCTCGGATAGGAAATTTAAAAATATACAAGCTCAATTGATCATTTTATTTTTAGAGCCAAAATTAAGTCTGTTTAGTAATATTTTGCGTTATTTTGCGGCGAGCCAAGGGCGAGGCCCTTGGCGGGGCGTGAATTAGTCTGCCCCGGCATGTGCCAACGGGTGGACGCGCTGCTGTTTTTTATAAAATATTTTACATGTTGTTCTTATTTGCATGAAAATTATCAATTAAACAGCCAATAAATAGGTATTGACTATACGAAAAAGTCGGTTTTAGAGCCATTTGATTAGTTCTTAGTGACTTTAATGTCAGTAAAAGTATTTGGAACAATAATAGATCGTTAGCACAGAAGGTCAGTATAGGTATTTTAAACTCTTTTGGCAGGGTAGGGTTCCAGTCGAACTAAATTAGCGTTAGGCCCCATACACGTTACATTTTATTGATCAATCTTTGTGATTGATCAATTTTATTGATCGTTTAGGGTTAGTATTGGTCAATGTTCTTCGGTTTACAGTATGGAGAAAACATTGACTTAAGTGGTCTCGTCAATTTTATTGATCTATAAAATTGAACGTGTTACCATCACCAGTTATCAGCTTCTTCAAAAATGGTTCGGTTTCATTACGTCGTAATAAATAATCACAGATGAGTACACGGTTCATTAGGTTTCCTTCAGTGAGCTCGTGAGGGACCCAAATATCGAGCTTTTTTGTGTACCTACCCATTTTTTTTTCAAATGCGCCAAAACTGTTTTGTGGTCAATTCCCAGTTCTTCAGCTACGTCGTAACTACTGATATGCCGATCTTGCTCCACTTTTTTTAAAAAATGGCATCTATTTTATCCGTAATAGGGCGACCAGAGCGAGGTGCATCTTTGACATCAAAATTTCCGGATTGAAAACGCTTAAACCAAATTTGTGCTATTCTCACAGACACTGCACTAGGTCCATAAACATCGCAATTTTTTTTCGCGACTTGCTTTGCATTTTTTCCGTTTTTGTCATAGAATTAAAAAAAACAGAAATGAGTTTTGATTGACATCGAACTGACGTACAGCAATGGCGGACACCTAAACATGTGTGACGGATTAAAGAATTGCCATCTAAGAAAATTACCCGAAACCGACAAAAAAAAGATCTGACGTTGGTGTGACTTTTTGTATGACCAAAAAGCTACGCGATCTTGTAACAGGGTAGTCAAAATTTAATAACTTATGTCATTTTATTTTTCATCCCTCAGGGTTAGTCCTATCTGAATTTGTAAAAAACTAATACGACATAAATATATATATCCTTTTATACGCTATTAATGCTATATTTGCTCCGTTTCAGTATGAAAATGGAACCCATATAGGATTAGTTTGTTGTGTATCTGTCTGTCCATATTAGATGCAACTTATAGGGTACCTACCTACTTTACGATGACCTAGAGCTGGTGTGCATTATTTATCGTATAGGCTTAGAGTCAGATGTTGCCAAAAGATTACTAAATTTTTAATCCTAGCGGTAATTTCATGGTGTACGATAGAACGGTGAGCTTCGGCAGTGCAGCCTTTGTAGTTACAGTTATACCTGCGCGATGTAATCCATACGCTACGATAAAACATCGTCAGCAACGAAGTTGACGCCACTCCATATTATCCTTTATGCTATAGGGAAGAGGAAGGGAGAGCGAAAAAGGTAGGGGAAAAGGATGAATGTATGATGGTAAACAGAGGCGCACCTGCCTCCATTCAGGCTTTTCCTCTCCCATTTCTTTCTTTCTTTGGACAGGGCTAGGGCGTAAAACTAACTAACCGGGTCGGGTCTGCTAGTCAGTCAATAAAACTGTTTATTTCGCACAAAGAATTATAGCCAGGCTTTTGCTGAAAATGTTTTATGAACACATCACTATCGTATTTTTCTACTTTACTTTTGAAATGAAACTTGCATCTTCCATTATGTATATTTGTTATTTCTTATACAAACTTCCAATACTAGTAAGTGTCATATGTCTTGACGCCACTGCTGCTCAACGGGAATTAACTGCTTTTTCGACATTTTCGTAATGGCTGGACTCCCCAGCAAACTCAATTTTTTTTGAGCGGGACAATCCATGATTGGCTGATGGTACCAACACTACCAACCTATCAAGTATCAACCAATCATGGCTCTTCTGACAGTTTGCCAACCAAAAAAGTCAAAGACACGTCTTAATTTTTAAAAGTAAGTATCTATTAATAAATTTCACGACACTTTACTTTTTTTACGTTAAAGAAAACCTGCCCAAATATGCACGATTAGTAGGTCCATTACAGGTAAAATATTTATTAACCTGAAAAAGGCCAACACATGCATAATATGCATAATGGAAACATGCATTTGCATATAGTCAGTTCTCTAATTATGATCAATATATGTGAATAACTTGTATTCGAACACAATTTCGTCATTCTCCCACACTTCCGGGTAATTTGCAAGTTTGATTGTTGGCAACACTAAGCTGGTTTTGTGCATTGATTGCATCTCAATAATTTTATCGAAAAAGCAAAAAATTAGTGGAATAATAACAAGCTTACTTGTGAAAAGTGATCCCCTGAGTTTTTTTTTATCATACTGCTATGATTCCGACAACTTTTCACAACGCAAGACGGCATTTTTTTTTTTCTAAGCGTCTTGGGCGACGTCCGGAGCAGTAATGGCAGGCGATAGACTTCCTATGATGTGAGTGTGTGCGTGTCCGCTTGTACTTATTAGCGTTCCAACTTCTTAAGGGTACCTCGGTTCGGGATCAATTGGGACTCCGTCCTTCTTTTTTTATTAGGTCCATGTTTTTTGTAGTAAAATTTTAAAATGTATCGAGTTCCTTCATTAGATTCACTCATCTTCACAGTACGAAAAACAAATAAAAATCACACATTTTCCTAATTTGAATATGGAATTATCTTCTTTAAAATTTAAACTTTTAATGATAAAACCAGCCAGATACAAATAGTATAGCCAAAGAGATTTTATTACAAGTTCATACTTACTATAATGCGAAAAGACTTTTTCCCCAACCTAATAATATGAGTTAAAGTCACAAAAGTTTAAAAAGTGTTACGATTGATTGTATTTTGTAAAATATATTTTAAATACATCTCGCTTAATTTTATTTAATGCAAGCCTCCAAAATAATATTTTTTATGTATTAAACACAAGCGCAATTTTTAATTGTAAATATTAGCAAAATCAGCAAGAGATTGACGAGATAAATACGTCGCTAGTTCTATTTGTAGTCCAATATATTTTTAACAATTTTGTACTAAGTAGGTACGTCAGACAACTTTGTACTAGCAACTCGTAAAGTACATTTTTCAGCGGGCCGTTGGTTGGACAGCCCTGCTTGTGCTAGAAATTATGTGTTTAGAGTAGGTTGAGTGATTTATCCCTAGCTGATATCAGAGTTTTTAGTCTCTAACATAACGACGATTGTTTATTTTGATTGTACAAGTTGACGTGTCATCATTATCAATCAACTCACGGTAGGTAGGTAATGCCCTATTTTATATGCTACTCACGATTACCTATCCCAGAACGAACCTGCTGTACCTGCGAACGAAGCTAGTCCAAAGGTGGGCTCCCGGTTTTCTAGCTACTAGCTAAACCACCCCAGCTTCGCACGGGTTAATTATTTATTTTTACGCCTTATCTCCTAAGGAAGAGGGAAAAGATAAGGGAACAGGATGAATGGATGAAACGCCGAATAGAGGCAGGTGCGCCACCTATCATCTTTCCCCCTCTCTTCTCTCTTTCCCATAGTATAGGATAGGATAGGAGGAGGAATTACAACTAAGTACATATTTTTACTTTTATCCCCTCTCCCGAGGAACCCGTGCTGAATTTCGGGATTAAAAGTAGGTATATGCTATAGCGTACTTCGTAATATAAACTCAAATCATGCCAAGTTTCATTTGAATCGATTCAGTAGTTTCGGTGAAATGCTCAGCCAAGATACAGACAGACAGACTGACAAAAATTAAAAAATGTATACTTAGATACTTTTTTTGATTGTAAATACATACACAGAATACAATACAACACCCAGCACCAGAACAAACATCGATGTTCATCACACAAATGTTTGTCCCAGGTGGGAATTGAACCCACAACCTATAGTTCAGAAGGCAGAGCCATTACCAACTGAGCTATCAAGGCCATCAAAATGGAGCCCTCAAAAATAAATTTCTATATATTATCTTCAATGTACAGATTTGGACCTGTTACAGTTTTATTATAAGTAATATAGATGATATATTATATAAGTAATAAACCGGGCACCATAATATTATTATAATAGGTAGATATATTTTTCACGGAGTTTCATCTGAAATTGTTTTTATCTTTGACAAACTCTAGCTCATTGTCAAACCTGCGAGTGTGGCGCCCCAGGTGGCTCTTATTAATAACTTTGTGTCCAACGCTCAAGGTCATTGGCGTATGTTAAGCTCTTAAGTGCACAACCCATAACAGGCAAACACTGCATGCATTGTTTTTAATATTTAAAACTTTTTGGGTATGGATACATGTTAGGCAGACCCTACATTGGGTGGTAGCGATCCTCGAGCAACTTCGCGCGATATCGCGGCGACACTTGCCGCACGATGGTAAAATATAGCGGCGATCACGCGGCGATATCACGGCGATAACGCTACCGCCCAATGTGGGGGCAGCCTTATGCTTAAGATATTAAAAAATATACTTACTTAACTTAAATTGTTATAAAAATATCAAAACTTGTAAAAGTTAATGCTGCTTTTGCTGAAATAAAATTGGAAAAAGTGCTAGTGATTATAAGTATCTAGGTACCTACCTACCTAAATGACTTATTGTGGAAAGACGTTACATCTTTCCGAGAAGGAGTCTCCGAAAACATCAACTTTATCGCTGCAATCGTTAATAATAATAAATTATGTTTATTACCAAAGAATATAATAATAATAGGTTAAGAAGCCTGCAAGTTTTGTTTCTTTCTATCAAGTTTGAAACAGGAAAACATAGGTAAGTAAGGAAGTAGGTACCTGATTGCATTGATTTTCCTACTATACATGTACTATACCTATATTATCAAGACTCCTAAATAACTAGGTTATCTATTTTAATCAACCCTTACCTGAAGTGATGTTTTCTCGGCAATAATATCATATAAGTTTTTATGAGAATATCTAGGTCCTTAAAATGAACTATGCTCAGTTGGTCATCAGTAAATCGGTGGCGAAATCATAAGCTCTCATTCACGAAATGAATTGCAATAAAAATAATATAGGTACCTACCTACTTTTTTTCTATAGGTACTAAAATGGGGATACGTTTGACAACAACCCACTTGAGTGACAAAGTTGTCTAAGGTAAAGCACGTTTGCCCATGAGAAATACTATATACTTATTACTGTTCCTATTACATTGCAACATGGCCATATTCAAATGTATTCAATAGTATCTAGGTAACTACAAACTACGAATGCTGGTGCTTAATATACAAGGTGAGTGAGGCCGGCTAATAAATAGACACAAGTCGAAGATTATTGATTTCCCTTCCACTAAGAGAACGTATTCTGCCGTCCTTATGAAAAATACAGTAAGTAGGTAAAACATGTTTTCGAGAAAAACGCTAAAACAAATGTTGCGAGTAGTTGCTGCATTCTTACTTCCTGAGTTTTTGTGTTCCAGGTGGAATTTTGATACGTGAGAAAGATAGAATATACTTACAATTAGGTTTTTTCGACGATTCCGAATATGTAAAAAAAAAAAAAATGTTTTAAATTATTTATTTATTATTTAACGTTTTTTTTTTATCATGCATGCGTGACTAAAATTAATTTAATAATAAGTGTAATTGACGTATTGCCGTTCTTATTATAATAAATAAATACAAATTGTGTAAATAAATACAAATGTATCTAACTTAATTTTGCCAAAAACGTTAGTTACTGCGTTCTTCACTATAAGGGCAGTATTACGTATACGTACTTACGTTTACCTCCGTACGTAATTACGCAATACGTTGTCAACAAAATTATTATTGTAGGGCTAGTTTTGTAGTCTCCATTCAAACCGTCCCTATTGTTAGGGTTACGGCCCTCGCAGCAGAGTGTGGAAGTGGCGGCAATAAATAACATCTAAATATGAGAGTAGAGAATAAAAGATAAATAGTAAAACAAGTCTGTATGCTGTAAAGTTTTCTATTAAAGTGACGTACATAGGCAGGTATCAAAAGGTAGACAGAGAACATAAATTATTTTTAATTTAAATACTGCTATCAAAAAGGCTTTACTAACACGCCCCCTTAATTTATGCTCTCAAGGCCTATTCAACGTACCCCCTAAGTTACACATATATTATCTTTAAGCCCTAACCCTACCATGCATCTATAATGTTTGCACTTAGGCAAGGCTTTCGTTAATATATCAGCCGTCATATCATTTGTAGAAATGTATCTTAAAGAAATGTCCTTATTATTCTTTAACACATCTCTAATAAAATGGTACCTTATGTCTATGTGCTTACAACGAGAATGGAGAACTGGATCCTTAGCTAGCGCGATAGCACCCTGATTGTCTGCATATAAAGTAATTCTAGCATACCTGAGTAACCCAATTTCAGTAAGCAGACTGTTCAGATAAACCGCTTCTTTCATGCATTGTGATAGGCTAACGTACTCTGACTCACAAGAAGAAGTTGAGACACATCTTTGTTTCTGTGATTTCCACGAAACGCACGCACCACCTAAAATGAAAGCATATCCGGAATATGAACGTCGATCTAGTTCACAACCTCCCCAGTCCGAATCTGAGTATCCTATCATTGACTCACCAGTCTTTTTAAACGAAAGTCCGTAATCGTGTGTTCTCTTCAAATATCGCAACACACGCTTTGCGAAATTCCAGCTCATGTCATTCGGATTTTCATTGAATTGTGCTAATTTTACTACACAATTCATAATATCTGGTCGACTTCCCGTTGCCAGGTACATCAAGCTTCCTATGAGCTCTCTATATCCACCTTGTGTATTATTCACAACAGACACATCAATTTCACTTTTGGAGTATATTAATTTTTCATTCGGACACAATGGAATTGCAACAGATTCCTTGCATTTTTCCATTCCATAATCCTGTAATAATTTCCAAATATATTTCGTTTGTGACAACGTAATGACACCTTTATCTCTGACAATGTCAATACCGAGAATATATTTGGCATGTCCAAAGTCTTTTAGTTCAAACTCTTTGGATAATTCTTTCTTAAAGTCGTCAATGTGAACTCTTTTGTTACATGCTATCAAAATGTCATCAACATAGACCAAAACAAAAAGTTTTGTTCCATTCTCCTCCTTAAAATACAAACAAGGTTCATTTATGGAAGCCTTGAATTTCATTTTAATAAGTTTTTGATCCAGCATTATGTTCCATTGCCGCCCCGCCTGTTTCAATCCGTACAATGCCTTTTTTAATCGGCAAACATCTCCTCCGGCTTCAAGATCCTTTAACATCTTTTCGGCTTTGTCTCTAACAGTTAAGTCTTCACTCTGGTTTCCTGAAATGTTCAAAAGACAATTCTTAAGCAATTGAGGAATTTTCATGTAAATTTCTTCTTCCAAAATTCCATTTAAATACGCTGTATTTATGTCCAATTGATGAATTTCCATGTCCATTTCCACTGAAAGAGCAACTAACAGTCTCACTGATTCAAGTCTCGCCACAGGAGCAAATGTACTATGATAATCAATACCATACCTTTGGCTAAATCCTTGTGCTACTAATCTAGCTTTCTTCTTTTCAGTTTTATCTGGATTTAACTTTGTAGTTAAAACATAGCGACATCCAACAATGTCACGATTTGCCGGTTTCTTAACAATATCCCAAGTTCCATTCTTCAGTAAACTTTTGACTTCGGATAAGATAGCCTGTTCCCATCCATACCTCTCATTACTAGAAAGGGCTTGTTTTAATGTAACTTCTGTAGCACCTGCAAAATCTTGACAGTCGGTAAACTCATCCGGGTCTGACGATACACCTTCGCCCTAATCATAATCATAATCATAATCATAATCAATCGTTTATTTGCTAGGATACACACATACAAATTACATTTTAGATTACAGGTAATGTCACAGTCACTGTACCCAGCCCGCAAGCAGGCGTGCAAATATTTATATGAAGTTATATTAATTATACATTAATTATATTACAAATTGCTATTATTATTATTATTATTACACGTCATTTATTTTACTTAATATTATCAATGTCATAATTTATTACCTACTTAAAGTTCAAAAATTCTTGCATGTTGTAAAAACAATTGTCGATCAGCCAACTATACAAACTTCTTTTAAATATGTTTCCCTGCAGTATCTTAATATTATCCGGTAACTTATTATACGCTAATATACTCATATTAACTACGTTCTTCTTATAAATGTCTTTATGATAGGGAGGTTGATAAAGTAGATGCATGAACTTAGAGCGCTTCTGTCTAGGCATAATTTCATTTCGCATAATAAAATATTGTGGGTGATTTTTAGCAAACATACACAAGTCTCTAATATACATACATGGAAGTGGTAGAATATTACAACGTCTAAATAGTGGCTTGCAGCTGTCTAAATACCAAGCCTTACTTATAGCCCTCACGCACCTTTTTTGTATCTTGAAAGCTCTGTGAGACTCAACTGAGTTTCCCCACAACATAAGACCATAGCTTAGTACCGAAGACACATATCCGTGGTATGCAGTTAACGCTGCTTCTTTAGAGACCGTCTGCCTCAGTTTTTTAGAGCAAAAACAAAGCGGCCAAGTTTTAGACAGACTTCATTGACATGTAGTTTCCAATTCAAGTGCCTGTCTAGATGAATACCCAAAAACTTATATGTTTCCACTTCCTCTACCTTTTGATTTCCATATGTAATGTCAATAGAATGTTTATAGTTATTATAAGAGGAAAATTGAATTATTTTAGTTTTATTTAGATTAATATTTAGATTATTATTTTCTGTCCAACTAATTATATCCGCTAATGCTTCGTCCACAATCGTCTGAGGAGCATCTTTCTTGTCACATTTTATAATTACAGTAGTGTCATCAGCAAAAAGTATGCATTTGTGTCTAGTGTATTCTGGAAGATCGTTAATGTAAATAAGAAAAAGTAAAGGACCTAAGATACTGCCTTGTGGCACTCCTTTACTATTTATAAGTGGTCCTGACCTGAACTTATGTTTGGAGAAATTGTTCCTATCTTTGACTATTTTAGTTATTTCGGTACATTGCTTCCTATTCCGCAAATAGCTAGCCAACCATTCTAAAGCTTCTCCCCTCACTCCGTACCAATCAAGTTTTCCTAAGAGCTTGGTATGGTTCACAAAATCAAACGCCCTTTTCAAATCGAGAAAAAGAGATACTACTGACGATCCACAATTAATGCTTTCTGTCACCTCTTTGATTAAATTGAAACATGCAAGTGCAGTTGAGCTTCCTTTCCGAAACCCGAACTGCTCATGCCTCACACGGATGTTGTGGTAACTCTTCTTCTCTTTCTGAAGTTACTTCAATCAATTTGTAAATTTTCTTCGGACGACCCGTACCACTTTTAACTAGGCGTGGTCTCCCTGGAGCTCTCTTGTATATCTTTTCTGGTTCCTCATGCCTTATATTCGATCCCATATCACCACTTTGAAGAACATCACAGTGTGATTCGATATTTGGCATTAATGGCATCGTTGATTCAATACAAGAATCCACACAAGTATGCTCACCATCGGGTCCTACTTCATCAGAATTACGATCAGAAACTTCTGCCGAAGTAATCTCTATTTCCGCATACGTAGGTTGCATTTTCAAAGGAGAAACACATTTTTCAATGTTTAGCGGATCTTTTATCAAATTATCTTCCAAACGATTTCCGCTTTGATGAAATCTAACATCTCTCGATATTACGATTTTCTTGTCGGTAGGAATCCAAACTCTATATCCCTTAACATCTCTTGGATAACCAACAAAAACACCTTCTTGACTCCTTTCTGCCAACTTACTTTTATTTGGTTCTTTATTTAAAACATGTACCTTAGTTCCGAACTTCTGTAGGTAATGTAACTTGACAGGTCTGCCATACCATTTTTCATACGGTATGTCTCCTCCAAGAGCATTCGATGGACATCGGTTTCTTATATGACAAGCCGTCACCACAGCATCTGCCCAAAAACCCGCCGAAAGACCTGAGGATATAAGCATGCATCTCGCCATTTCGACTAATGTCCTATTCATCCTCTCAGCAACTCCGTTTTGCTGAGGAGTCCGAGGAGCTGTCAATCTTCTACCGATACCTTCGTTCTTCAAATATTCATCAAACTCTCGATTGCAATATTCACCTCCGTTGTCGGATTGCAAATATTTTATCTTTTTACCCGTTACGTTTTCAACATAATTTTTGTAAATTTTAAAAACAGTAAAAACGGAACTTTTTTGTTTCAATAGGTACACTTCACACCAACGTGTACTATCGTCGATAAAAGTAACGAAATATTTAGCGCCGCCTATTGCCTGCGTATTAAAAGGTCCGACCACATCTGAATATACAATCCTCAAAACCTCATTACAGGGTCCGTTTGATTTTGAAAATGGTAACGAACTCATTTTCCCTCTCGCACACACGTCACAGTCATGCAGCTCATGCTCATTTATCCTCTGAGTTTTTATACCAGCCTTGGTCAAAACTCTTAATAAATCCCTTGCATTTAAGTGTCCCATTCGTTCATGCCACAACCACACATTATCCTCTGACACTACTGATGCAGATTCATTCTGTTCCCTAACGTAATATAAATTACTTTTACGATCCGCAACTACTACAATTTCCCCATGACAATTTTTTACTATGGCCTCATCCTTAGTAAACATTACAGTATAACCTTTATCTGTAATCCTTGCCACTGAAATTAGGTTACATCGCAGATCGGGAACGTACAATGTGTCTGGCAATTGAACATTTATTTTGGACTCACCTTTATATGCAGACAGTGTGACCATACCTTTACCTTCAACTTTTGTGGTCAAGTTGGAAGCTAAATTTAATTGACTCGATGACGGTAACAAACCCTCCACAAATTTGTTTACGTCCTTACATAGATGTGATGTACACCCGCTATCTAAGATCCAGTTTCCATTTCCGCTGTACACACCATTACATTGATCTGTAACACAATTAAAAGAATCAAAACTGGTATCAAAGGATGTTTTACATGTATCACTATCTACAACGTACTTTGCAGAATCTTTTTCTTTGTTTTCCGTGCATTCTGATGCTTTATGTCCAACTTTATGGCATTTGAAACATTTAAACTTGAATGTTTCCCGTTGTTTATTAAACTTCTTTTTTCTCAAATTCTCTTTCGCGATCATTGCTTTTTCTTCAGATTTGTGCCTCGAACAGTACTCTTCAACGATTTTGATTTTCAGAGTTTCAGGATTTGGAATTTCATCTCGGGACTCTATTGCACATCGAAAATTATCAAACTCTGTAGGAAGACTATAGAGTAACATTATCGAAAATAGGTCATCATGAATTTCTACATCCATTGCACTCAGTTTATCCTTTATATCAAAAAATGTTGAAATATGTTCGTAAAAGTCGCCAGGCTCGGTGAATCTCATCATCGTCAACCTTTTCAACAAAGTAGCCTTTTTCGCTGGTCCTTTTGATGCATATATGGATTCTAGCTTTAACCATACCTCTCTGGACGTTATGCACCCTCTTACATGCCGTAACTCACCAGGAGACATACTCAGGATTAAGTCAGCTCTCGCCTTGGAATCTCCAACAATCCATGCCTGCGCTGCTCTTTCCTCCGTTGGTTTTTGTTTACTACCATCCACATTTTTTTTTTTTTTTTTTTTTTTTTTTTTATGTAATTATATGACGTGACGAGCTAGTCGTTCACCTGATGTTAAGTGACACGGCCGCCCATAACAGTTGCAGTGTCACCCGGAACTTTAAAACAATAAAGTTTCGCGTGACACTGCACTGCGCACATCATCCTGAGACATCACCCAGTCCAGTAATCAGATTACAAGACTGAGTGATCAGATCATAAAGTCTCATTTGCCCAGTAATTTCACTAGCTACAATGCCCTTCAAACCGGAACACAGTAGTGCTTGCACACTACTGCTTGGCGGCAGAATAACTGGCAAAGCGGTGGTACCTACCTAGACGAACTTTGCAGAAAAGTCCTACCACCATCCACATACCCAAATGCATCATTCTTATCAGTAAAGCCTCTGCTTGTACTCGCCAGCTCTCGTAATTTTCTCTGGTTAAAACTTCAATCATTCTTGTTGTAGCCATTTTAACCATTCAATAAAATTACCTCAGCTCAATGTTTTCTTCAGCACTTCAGCACAATCTTTTTAGCAAATTATTTTTCAGCAATGACACTCACTACAATGCTATAATTTTCGCCTTCCGTCCTGGGCCCGTAACCAATGTTAGGGTTACGGCCCTCGCAGCAGAGTGTGGAAGTGGCGGCAATAAATAACATCTAAATATGAGAGTAGAGAATAAAAGATAAATAGTAAAACAAGTCTGTATGCTGTAAAGTTTTCTATTAAAGTGACGTACATAGGCAGGTATCAAAAGGTAGACAGAGAACATAAATTATTTTTAATTTAAATACTGCTATCAAAAAGGCTTTACTAACACCTATTTCGTAAAGTGACAAATCTCAGACTGACAATCATCAGTCACATATAGTATTTTTGTTATATGAAACGCAAGTACATACTTGCGTACAAAAACACTATTACACTGACATTATGATTCGTCTTTTTATGAAATACGGGCCTGCCCCCAAGAATCGCTTTTCGCTTATAAACATGTGAATGTGAAAGCGGATATACATCTTGAATGGTTTTTGAGAAAGCACTTGTCTACACAACTGTACGAACATTTTAGGGAATCGGAATATGATAAAAAATACGTAAATTGTGGTCATAGAACTTTTATTCATCGTAATAATATAATCAAATTGAGAATGATTGACAAACGTCGTACACAAATAAGTTTAATTTTTACAGAAAAATGTTTTCTGTTCAAAATATTATGCCTGCTGATTTAGCAATTTTTTTGACAACAGTTTATAAAATTTGAAACAATTTGCGATGTTATTGGTTACTAATAAACTTATCTAAAATTACTAATCAATTCTTAACTTAAATTATTTCGAAATCATGACTGATGTAAAACTATGTGTTCTAAAGCCAAAATGTTGGTAACTCCATACATAACATCCCCCACGTATGGAGTATGTACCCAACTATCAAATATTTAAAATAGTTTTACTTAATTTAACATAAAAATTACTAAGCTCAAGCTCAATTTATTAACATTTAAAGCTATAATTTTTGCTGAATTTATTGCTAAAAATATTATAGCACCAGTTTTAGATATAATTTTAAGTATACATGACAAAATAATGCATATAAAATAATATGAGTAAGCAAATCATGTTCGGAGCTGAGTTTCAGAGAGGGCTGACATGTATATTGCCTTCTCACTCTACTTTCTGCATAAGGCCAACCATACAGATTAAATTTTATTGATCAATTAAATTGACTAGTCCATTTCCGTCAATGTTTTCTCCATACAGTAAACTGAAAGACATCACACAATATTAACCCTACACAATCAATATTACTGATCAATCACAAAGATTGATCAATAAAATTGATTGTGTATGGGCCGCCTAATAGTGGAAGTGGGAGAACAATATTCACTTCACTTTTCCAATGGTGCATATTATGAAGACAAACAAAATATTATTCGTAGTACATTATTGAGTATGCAATAGGTATCAGCAATTTACGTATGAAAATAGGCCATTATTATGCGTACATGCCCCTGTTATGAATGGTTATTAAAATAGAATTATCTTCTATGTTAATTAGGTTATACTGTACAGAAATAAGTTAATATAATTAGGGAGAAGAGGTTTAGTGATCATTAATAATATTTTAGTTGAATAAATTGGGGCCAACTTTAATGGCTTCAGTTGACAGATCTAAAACTCCTACTGTTGCTGTTCTTGTCAAGTAGACAGCAATGTAGATGACCACAAACTGTAGTAGCTTCATGTAAATGACAAATATATTATTAGTACTTTAAAGATTGACAACTAAAGTCTTCAAAATTAAGCCTATAGATTCTATATTTTATAACTGTATAGAAGTTACATTATGATAACAAAAAAATATGATTGTATGTAATTAAAATATAATGTATATAGCAATTAAACATAAATTGTCCCCACATTAAATGTTTATTAAATTTTACAAATAAACATTCAGAAGAAAATGTTACAGTTAATCAACAAATCTATCTATGTCATAATCACAGTTAGAATTGGTAGCATCAGGAACCACTGACTTCCTGCGCACTTCCAAACGAGAACACCTCTGGCACTTCTCGCCTTTTCTCAACCAGCAACTTCTGTGGTACATAGAGTTACACTTTTCACACAAAAGTGCACCACTGTCAAATGGATACAAAATTTCATTGTTACCGCAAATTTCGCATAAATAACCTTTGCCGGAGCACAGGGAGCAGTTTGTAATGTGAGTGCGGCAGACTTCGGTCAACTCAGTTAATTGGGTCTCCAAAGAACCATCATTGATTGCTTGTAGATGAGCCATACTGTACTTTTTGTTGACATCGCCTAGTTGAACAAATAAGGGAGACAAGAGGTTACTGCCTTCAGCACATGAGCAAAGGTACCTTCTCATCCATTGTAGATCTCTACGCATTTTATGCACCCATTCCAACTCAGCGATAAAATTGATCAACCTTGAATTGATGCGGTCTATATCTATATAGGGCTTCGACCAAGAAATTTGCAGCATTTGATATGCTAACCGTGAAATGTAACGTTTCTCCCAATCCCAGTTGTGAACCACCCTAGCCGGTATTGCTGATAAGTCGTTCCAGTGACACGTAGCACAGAAGTAAAGCCCTGTGTAATCGCAGAGTCGTGGCTCGTTCCATGAATCTTTAAATGTCAACGCGGTGTGGCATTCAGCACATTTGTAATCTTGACTAGCAAGACCCTTTTCCGGACATATCGCCATTTCAAACTGACCATTTTCAGTCATTACCACATGTGCACATACTCTACAAATATGATCTACGCATTTGTAATGGCAAAGGTAGCTGCAATCGGTGCAAATATAAGAGCTCTGTACAATACTCCATATTACACCGCTGCAGTGATCACAGTATTGCTTACGGTTTGACGGAGTGATCTGTTGCTCAAAGTGGTGACCTTTTATCGAAACCTTAACTCTTCTCTGTCCATCGTTATCGCTCAAATCTTGTAATCGTAATCGTAACTCTACTAGATAGCGCACCAACCATTTCCTCTCTTCTGAACACTGTGGGCTACTTAAAACAAGCTCTTTACACTGAATTATTGCTTTGTCGATCTCTTCCTTGGTCGCTGTGCTGTGTATCTTCAATTTCTTGTTCGCTATCGACTTTGGGATGAAATTGGAATCGTAACTCTCGTCTGAAACACAGCCAGAAGTCGACGAGGACTCGGTTAGAGACGGCGCTTCCACGCTTCTGGGGCTGCAGCAAATCAAGCTGTTCTTGTATTTTGGCGAGTCGTTCGCTAACGCTGCTGCCATTGTTCAAAATAGCAATTTTACGAAGTATAAACAAAGGATCACGGAGCGCAATAAACATTGGCACTAATTGATGTTATTTGAAGGGATTTCCACGCAATGATTCATCAGCTATCGTTATCGCACGTTAGTTCTCATTGCAGCTGGTTTTTGTTTTGTTTGGTGGATAATGGAATTAATGGATTAAGGAATTAATTGCGATTTTAGTCACTGAAATCACTAATATTTCGTCATTTCTACTTTTTGTTTGACTTTGACACTGACAGATTGATTGTTTGTTTTTTTTTTTTTTTTTTTTGGCTCCACACATAGTGTATTTAGCCAGTGTCAAGTATTGTAATTAATCATCGAGTTATGGAATATTTCACGTGTAAAGTCAAGTCTTCAAGTCTTAGTCACAGTCCAGTCTAAGTCAGGTAATCATAGTCCAGTCTAAGTCATACCCTAGTAAAGTGGTGGCGACTTTACTAGAAGCTTCTATGGAATTTTGGAAGCAACACGAAAAACCACGTTTCACTACATTATATAACTTGCCCACACTCATGCTCGTAATTCAGCACTTAATGCGTAAAACACCACCAATTTTAACCATTAACACTGGAAAAAGCACAAGTTTAGAAAAATAATACAATGAAACGACGTGAACTTTTTCGAGTTCCCGCCAAAACACTCGTTTGTTTTGTTGGCATCAGTGTTTTACGTTCCGTTTTTCACAATCTCACTTTTAGTGATTGGCACCACACGATTTGTGAATTTAGCCATTACGGGCCTTATTTATAAACGCTGCTTAAAATTAGTCAATGTTTAAAACCTTCTGTCAACTTTTGGCTGATTTGAAACTTGACGTGTGAAAACGAGATAGGACATATTAAACACTGATTCAATTTAAGCAACGTTTATAAGCAAGGCCCTACATGTATTTAAAGAAAGACGTATAATTACCGTACCTATTAATTTGATGGTAATAAAATCGCCAGTCTCACTGTCTCGCCAGGTATTACGTATTACGTACAGTAATTGGTATGGTATAGGTTAGGCAATGCCATGTTCCATCTTATGTATACTCTAAGATTTGCCTCCGTGCGTGCACGTTTTTAATGATACCATAAAGCACAGTGAATTTTTTATTTTTATTTAACAAGCTAAGTAAAATAAAAAATACAAAAATACGAAAAAAATGATTTTTTAAACGAAACTCACAACGGACATACGGACGTTACGGAGTACATAAATTTTATTGTTAAATTTTCGAAACTTTCCGTTGCTCCCGCCAAATCTAGTTCAATACAAAAATATACTCGTGAGAAATCTTTAATATGGGTTTCTGGCACTACAGCAATCTGTAGAATGGAACATAAATTATGTTATGGCATGTGTGCAGGTGCGACAACATAACGAACGAGCTTGAACTGACAACTGACAGCTCATTCCATTCCATTTCCCGCAATTTTAATCGGATAATCTCACATCTCTGTAAATAATATATTGATTATTTAACAATACGTTGCAGCGTTGCTGCATAATTTTAAACATTGTTAGCGCCAGAAATTCTCAGCTGTCCAGAAATGTACAGTTACCTACTAATGAAGTACCGATAGGTTTTTTAATTTGTGTCGATTATAAATACTGTAAAGAAAAAATACACGAACAGAATTCGAACGCGCATACCATCCGTCCCTAAATTCGGGACACTCTTTTCTAAGCTAATAGCTTATAATGAAATTTATTCTACTTTAGTAAAATCGGGCCTAAGTAAAGTTAGTTATTAGTTAGTGGTAGTTAAAGTTACCACTTTAATAATATGATTTTGTTTTCAGAGCCGCTATTTCGAGTGTGATGAAGGTGAAGAGGACTGCAGCTCTGAAGATGATAGCGAGTACCTGCATTACTTGGCGCAGGCGATGCAACCGCCGCCGCCCCCCGTTGAAGAGAGTGATGAAGATGATGATGATGAGGTACGTAATGTAATGGTGGACGAAAGTGATTATGATGGGGTATGTAATGGTGACTTAGAGTGATTATGATGACGTTTGTAATGGTGAACTAGAGTGATTACGATGAGGTATGTAATGGTGAATTAGAATGATTATGATGATGTTCGTAATGGTGAATTAGAGTGATTATGATGAAGTATGTAATCATGGTGAATTAGAGTGATTATGATGAGGTATGTAATGTAATGGTTAATTAGAGTGATGATACTGTAATGTAGTGTTGAATGAAATGAGATGGTGAGGTATCAAGTCAACTCTTTCTTCAGGTGTTCATAGACCAAGTACCAGAAGACAACACGTCTACCGACCTTCTCCTGGAACCCAAGAAGATGTCAGTATCATCAGCAGAAACTGATCCTGATGCAGACACTATGAATTTGGAAGTGGCTGCGGGGACTCCTGTCCTTCTTAATTATCTGTTAACGCATCCCATCACTTGCGCCATACAGTGAGATACTGTTCCGTCACTTGTACTATACAAGGTGAGTTGGTATGTTATCCCGAAAGGGGGGACTGGGACCATGATAGCCCACAAGTTGTGAGAGCCTTACTTGAAACTACGTGTTTCTAAACCTCCATAAAAAGTAAATCCACTCACAAAATTGCACGTGCGATCGCTACGAGAGTTAACAAGATACTATAAATTCATTTCTAAATACAGGTCGTTAAACTCATTTAAGTGCATTCGGTCAAGGATGAAGTTCAACCACCCAGCTGCGCTAGGGCTATCTTCGAACGTAAACTTTACATGGCATTTATTCAATAAAAAGCTATTAATTTAGAAAAGTGGTAGAAGAAACATTGTCTACCTTGGGGAGTAGAATTACCCCCTTTCGGGATAATATACCAATACAAACTTAGATAGTAGAGAGAAAAAATTCTTGCAATATAAAGTGAGATAACATCCTGTTTCTTACACCACAGAGTGTGCGTGAGAGAGAGAGAACATACTTGAAATATAAAATTAGTATCATGTCAATTCCTGTCACTTGCACCATAGACAAATACCATTTTGATACTTGCAGTATAAAGTGAAATAGCATCCCGTCACTTGCACCATAGAGAGAGAAAATTCTTGCAATATAGAGTGAGATAGAATCCTGTCTCTTGCACCTTAGAGATAACATCTCGCTACTTCACTTGCACCATAAAGAGCATAAATAGGCCGCCCAAAGCTTTCTACTTAACGTATTGTCTTCGACAACAGCTCATAGCACGGAAGCGAAGGTGAAGTGAGATAGCATCCATTGCAGTCTCTTGCACATTCTCGACTCTTACTGACTGATATAATTATATCATGTTGCTACGTAATGTTATGGCAACATAGTAATGTTGCCATAACATTATACTGGATGTAATTTAATTCATCAGCATCCTTTGAAACTAGGTACCTACTCATGACACCGATCACGTGTGGACCAAAATTTAACACATTTATTTATTTATTTATTTATTTATGCACAAAACAAATTACAATCGAAAAAATATTAAGGTACAAAACATCGTTTAGGGGGGGGGGGGGGGGGGGGTTTAGGTAAACATTGATTTGTTTGGTATTGATAACTCCAAAAATTGGGATAACTTACTTAATCGACGGCTACAGTACAAAATTAAAATAATTACCTAAGTACTGTTTTTAATTTTTACATACAAAGTGAGAAATCTTTTAAAAGTATCAAAACCGTTTGTGCCAACTACTTTAAGCGCCGGCAATCTTCATAACTTGTAATAAATTATATTTTCATTTGCACTCTTTACCCTTTAATAATTATCAATAAATGATGTACTACTCAACTTATGCCAATGAATTCAATTGCATCCTGTATCAGGCGCGGACGGGGGGCGCAGGGGACACGCGAGTTTCGGGATCAAACGTATCCTATAGCCTACCTCGTCATGTATTCAAACCATGCCAAGTTTCATTTGAATCCATTGAGTAGTTTCGGCGTGATGCTCAGCCAACAGACAGACAGAAAGACAAAAATGAAAATATTACAGTTTTGGCATCAGCATAGATAATAAAAAAAATTTCAACTTATCTTCAATGTACAGAATTGGTCCTGTTACAATTTTATTATAAGTATAGATTTGTTGATTTGACTTAATTTATAAACTATTCATTTTTTTTAACTTTACAGATTTCACTGCCATGCGCTTTCTTTAGGCCAACACACGTTATACACGTTCAATTTTATTCATTAATCTTTGTGATCGATCAATTTTATTGATCGTGTAGGGTTAGTATTGAGCAATGTTTTTCGGTTTACAGTGTGGAAAAAACATTGACGGAAGGTGTCTCGTCAATTTAATTGATCGTGTATGCCTTACACTGCAATAGTAATAATTGAGTATTTTGACGCTTTCAATATTTAACAATGACGGCTATTTATTATTACTTACAGTATTAATAATGTTTAAGTATGTAGGTATTAATAGTATTGTTTAGGTTAAAGCTAATATGATTGTCCACTTGAACTATAAGTTGTGGGTTCGATTCCCACCCGCGACTAACATTTGTGTGATGAACATAGGGTAGTAGTCACAGATAACCCCCAATAGATACCGCATGAAAGACGACGACCGCGCACCACGTATTGGCGTAAATGGGTCTATATAAATCGCCGCTTCGCAGCACGGCCTTTCGTTTCGACCAATTATTAGAGTACATTATTAGGGCGTCGCTCGAAACAGCCAATAATAGCGCATTGGCTCCAGTCCCCGCAACCCGCGCCTTCCGCCAGTTTCGGTGAGCTGGGATCCGAACAAAAATCCCGTAATGCGGTATCTATTGGGGGTTATCTGTGGTAGTAGTGCTGTGTCTGGGTGGTATATTGTATCCTATGTATATATTTACAAACAAAAAGTATCTAAGTATTGTATCAGTTATCTGGTTTCCATAGCACAAGCTATGCTTAGTTTGGGGCTAGATGGCGCTGCGTGACATGTCCACACATATTTATTATTGTTATCATTACTTTTTGAATAAAATATCCATTATATCTTGGATAAAGCTAATTTACTTTTTGTTGTTTTTGTAACTGTCATCTTCCAATGTTATTAAGCTGGAATAAGTTACGTTTAATATTATGTAAGTTATTTTTAGTTAATTCGATTGACTCTAGCGTGCATGTCCTTGCGTAATTAAGGCTCCTATGTGATTATAATATACTTTTCTTTTTTTTTTATGTGATTGTATGACGTGACTAGCAAGTCGTTCACCTGATGTTAAGTGACACGGCCGCCCATAACAATTGCAGTGTCACCCGGAACTTTAAAACAATAAAGTTTCGCGTGACACTGCACTGCGCACGTCATCCTGAGACATCACCCAGTCTAGTAATCAGATTACTAGACTGAGTGATCAGATCATAATGTCTCATTTGCCCAGTAATTTCACTAGCTACAATGCCCTTCAAACCGAAACACAGCAGTGCTTGCACACTACTGCTTGGCGGCAGAATAACTGGCAAAGCGGTGGCACCTACCTAGACGAACTTTGCAGAAAAGTCCTACCACCTAGTAAAAACTTTTTAATATATATATTTTTAATATATATAATATACTGTTTAATATACTATCTCGCTCGCGAATTGCGACATTTTTGAAGATATTAATAACTGAATTCACTTACGCGAAATCTGGGTAAACTATGTTCTCATGAATAACAACACAAATGTTCAACAGAATATTAGGTCACTCCTAGAAATCGGCAAAATAGCGCGCAATGAGGAGTTTTATTTAAAAAAAAAACACTAGTTCCGCTTCTTTTCTAGATGGCGCTGTAAGTACGTAGTTTAAACCTTTCAAAACACAGAGTAGTATAAACATAAGAAAATGCTTAGACTACCTACAAAGAAATGTCAAATTCAGTTGGGTGGACCACGAGTACATTGCCTGTAGTATCTCCTAAGTAGTCTGTGGTGTATTCTTATTAAGTAAATTGAAGTACAGTAGATCTGCGAGACAGATAAACGTTAATATTATAATCCAAAATGAAGCCGAGGTATCTCGCAACCAAACTAAATAAAAACGAAAGAGTTTAAAGTTGTCAGACACTTTCCTCTAACCTGTGGTCTATGCTTGAAACAGTGACAGTGACAGCTTTTAGTAAAACCACAACTGGTGCCATCTATTGGGTGATGCATAAAATACAATTTCTTTTTTTTTAATAAAACGGCTCATTGAAACCATTTCTTGACAGTATTTAATATTACGTTCATATTTACAAAAAAAAAAACAATTCTATATCTGCAGGATACGAGAAGTAATTTCATGTTTATTATTAATCTTTTATCATTAACAGACAATGGGAAAAAAAATTGCCAAAATACCCCTACGCGTTTTACAGTCTGAACCATGTTAATCATTCAATTTAGAGATTAATGATACGAAACTTTATTTACTGTTTAACAATCACATAAGCTCACAATAGTTTGAAAAAACTTTGAGATTAATACTAAATATAATATTTATGAAATCTTATTTGGATTTATATGATTTTTTTTTGAGCATTTGTAATATTATTTATGAGAACATAGTTTAGCCAGCATTTTCGTAAGTAACTTCAGACATTGCGCGAGCGAGATAGTGATATAGCGTTAACTTCATCATAAATATAAAATGATTAATACAACTGTTCGCTATAACTCTCGGATCCAGAGTTAGATATTTTACCCATTTTATTGGGGTAATGAAATCTTATTTGGATTAATATGATTTTTTTTGAGCATTTGTAATATTATTAATGAGAACATAGTTTAGCCAGATTTTTCGTAAGTAACTTCTCAGAATGCGCGAGCGAGATAGTGATATAGCGTTAACTTCATCATAAATATAAAATGATTAATACAACTGTTCGCTATAACTCTCGGTTCCAGAGTTAGATATTTTACCTATTTTATTGGGGTATATGTATGTTATTGTAATAATTATATTATAATAAAAAGCGCACTAATTAATAATAAGTAAATTATATGCTTAATATTTAGTAAGTTCATATTAATAGTACATTAATACATTTGCACTAAGCATTTAATGTTCTGATATAGGCTTGTGTCCTGCTATTTTTTTTATTGCACAAATGAATAATATTCCTCAAAAAATAAACAGTTGTGAAAACAAAAATTAAATATCTCAAAAAATTACAAAGTTACAAGCATTTTAAAATACAGGAATAGAAAGAGACAGCTCAAACATGCAGTGACGTCACTCTTGCTCGTTCATAGTACCTCATTACTAAGCTGCAGTAGCTTTACATACAGTCTCTTTGGCATGTGACTTCACAACGTGCGTTTTCATAGTAACTGCGGGGAATCTTCTGTTTTGTGTGAAAGGGACAGGCGATGCCCCCTCCAGAAACTTTAAACGCTTATTACTCCGTGATTTATTTACCGATTTTACTAATTTTTTCAATTATTGCATTCATTTTTAACCTATTTTATGAAAGTAATGTATGTTCCTAGGGTAATGATTTGAAATGTTTACATTATTATTATTCTGTTACTTTTAATAATGTAGTTTTGAAATGCTGAATATAATAAGATAACATTAATGTCGCTTCATATTTGTGTGTATTGGCTTGTGTGGTATTTATAGAATAAATAAAACTATATTATGAAATCAAATTCCAATTTTATTTAAGTTTTAAACATAATTTGTAAAATTAAACCGCGTCGTTCGACGCCACTTTGAAAAATCTTATCTCTTAGAATGATTTACAAAATCATTCTTTCATCCATGTTTGTGTGAAACTAAAAAAACATTTTTGAATAATCGTTATTTTTTTTATGTCAAAGAAGTATGTATCTAGAATCTAGGTAAAATAAAAAAGGTGGTATAGGAGGATATAGAAAATTGAAAATATTTACGGGAATAATAATACTCGTAGAGTATAAAACTATATAATATTGAATTATTTATTGAAAGTATAAAAAAATGTTTGAAACAATTTTGGATGTACTATAAAATACATCAAGCAGTTTCTTTTTTTGGAATTCCAACTTTGCGCGTAGAAAAAAAAAACAGTTAGCGCGATGAATACTGTCATAGTAGTAGTAGTAATAGGAGTAAGCAGTAGTCTCTCACAAACATGAACACTAATTCACTACTAGAAAGCAGTTAAAACGAAACGATCCCTAAAACAATGATAAGTCTTAAAAAATCTACATATTTCACTACCTAGATACGCATTTGTCTAGTTAAATTTAAGTCTAAAATCCATAATTATGTAGGTACTAATCCATCCATTTTACAATAAACTTGCATTATTAATTTGGGAAATTTCAATTATTAATAATGTAATTTTGCCACCGGTTTACAATACCAATAATTGCTACTAGTAATTTGCAATTATTGATGATACAATTTTAGTACAGTTTACAATACCAATAATTGCTACTAGTAATTTGCAATTATTGATGATACAATTTTAGTACAGTTTACAATATCAATAATTGCTACTAGTAATTTGCAATTATTGATGATACAATTTTAGTACAGTTTACAATATCAATAATTGCTACTAGTAATTTGCAATTATTGATGATACAATTTTAGTACAGTTTACAATATCAATAATTGCTACTAGTAATTTGCAATTATTGATGATACAATTTTAGTACAGTTTACAATATCAATAATTGCTACTAGTAATTTGCAAGTATTGATAATGTAACTTTGTTACCAGTTTACAATACCAATAATTGCTACTAGTAATTTGCAATTATTGATGATACAATTTTAGTACAGTTTACAATATCAATAATTGCTACTAGTAATTTGCAATTATTGATGATACAATTTTAGTACAGTTTGCAATATCAATAATTGCTACTAGTAATTTGCAAGTATTGATAATGTAACTTTGTTACCAGTTTACAATACCAATAATTGCTACTAGTAATTTGCAATTATTGATGATACAATTTTAGTAGAGTTTACCAAATCAATAAATGCTACTAGTAATTTTCAATTATTGATAATGTAATTTTAGTATGTTGACCTTCGTATATTCATACAACATTTTGTCCCAGTTTCGTTTTCTTTATGATTCACGTATTATTATACTATAACATAACTTCATTTAGAATGGATTTTTCAATATATCATCCGTACCTCAAATATATAGTTTAGGTACATATATTTACTATGGAAAATTTCGAAGCACTTCACCAAGATCTAGAGTTCAGACTTCTGCATCGCCTTTTTGGACAAGATCATAATTTTATAATCTGTATCATATAGCTAGCATGCTAGAACGAAAATACAGGTACTGGCGTTAAAAAGAGCTAGATAACCGGCTAGTGTCGGCTTCGTATAGCGTCATCTCTGTCACACATCACTAGAGCGACAAACGTCACAATGTACTGAGTGAGAGAGACGACGCTATAGGAAGCCAATTATGCTCTTTAGCTCGATATCGTGCATTTATTTACCACCTGTATATTATACATATATATATAGTAACTTAGTATAAGCCTAAGTACCTACTTGTGCAGTATTCTATACAGGTACATTTCTTGAATAAGATATACCTAGAGGTTGAACCTTCTTCACACTCTATCCTTTTCTATCGCTCAGGACTGCCAGTTTCCAGAGCGAGACAGCGCGTTTGCTATCGCAACGCTGCCGCGCAAAGCATCCACGCTATCCTTCTCGCTCTAGGCAATGACGATCTTGTGTGACAGAAAAGGACAGAGCACCAAAAAGTAAGATTCCCACTGATGAGGCTCAAACCTAACCTAATCTCGCATTATACGAAGTCGTATTGTCGAATCTTTGAAAACGCAGTTTACAGGGTTCCGTACTCAAAGTGTAAAACAGACCCTACTACTAAGGCTCCGCTGTCCGTCTGTCACCAGGCTGTATCTCACGAACCGTGATAGTTAGACAGTTGAAATTTTCACAGATGATGTATTTCTGTTGCCGCTATAACAGCAAATACTAAAAAACAATAAAATAAATATACAAGGTGGCTCCCTACAACAAACGTAATTTTTTGCTCCTTTTTATAGATAATGGTACGGAACCCTTCGTGCGCGAGTCCGACTCGCACTTGGCCGGTTATTTTTTTTATAACTAAATAGGCCTGCATTTGACCGCATTCTCACCTGATGAGAAGTTACGACGCGGTCTACGATGGTACATGCTTGCTACCTTGCTAACCTATTCGCTCGCGACTTTGGCTTATTGAAATCGTGATGTTAAAATTGAAACCAAAAAGGTATTTAAGGTGGAACGTTACACTAACGCGGCAAATTCAAATTTTCTTGCGTTCTTTTGCCATATAATAGCTAATTACTCAACGTGATTACATGAAAATTAACACCTACATAAAATATCATTGGTTTAGCGACAAATGGCAATAGACTGAAAAACTAAGAAGAAATTTGTTTATTGCCATTTGTCGCTAAACCAATGATATCTAGGAGATACTTTTAATCGTAATTTGTTGATATATTCTATTTATTTCCGCAAAATTAGTTTTCATGTAATCACGTTGAGTAATTAAGCTATTATTGGCAAAAGAACGCAAGAAAATTTGAATTTGCCGCGCGAGTGAAACGTTCCACCTTAAAGTGTGGAATCCCAAACCAACCAACATCTGGGATATGGAACAAAAAAAAATTAACGCCCATCTGCACTGAAGCTTGACAGTTCCTAATTTCACGCTTATCCCTCTAAAGACGTACCTACTGCAACGTATTTGGATACGTCCTAAAGATAAGTACGAACTTAAAACCTGTCAAACTGAGTGCAGACGGGCGTAAGATTTCCCCCAGCGCTCTATAATAAGACAATACGGTTCGTCTGCACGCACCATTACAATGCAAAGTACACATAACATTAAGCACTTTTATACTATCTGAGTTTGTATTGGTATATTATCCCGAAAGGGGGTAAATCTACTCCCCAAGGTAGACAATGTTTCTTCTACGACTTTTCTAAATTAATAGTTTTTCATTGAAGAAATGCCATGTAAAGTTTACGTTCGAAGATAGCCCTAGCGCAGCTGAGTGGTTGAACTTCGTCCTTGACCGAATGCACTTAAATGAGTTTAACGACCTGTGTTTAGAAATGAATTTTTAGTATCTTGTTAACTCTCGTAGCGATCGCACGTGCAATTTTGTGAGTGGATTTATTTTTTAGTATGGAGGTTTGGAGACACGCAGTTTCAAGTAAGACTCTCACAACTTGTGGGCTATCATGGTCCCAGTCCCCCTTTCGGGATAACATACCAATTCAAACTCGCCTTGTATGACAAAAAAATATGAAAATATTTTTATATAATATACTTTAATTATAATATTATGCTCTAAACTTACACAAATACATTAAATTATGAGAAATCTTATAAATATTATATAGTTATTTCATATCATTATAATTTTTATTATACCATATTAGATACAGATCATGGAACAAGGAGGAGAGGAACGCCAATACACTATGAAAACAGCGTAGATGAGAAATATGCCAAAAAACCGTTTTAAGGTGGAACGTTTCACTAGCACGGCAAATTTTAACTTTCTTGCGTTCTTTTGCCAATAACGTGATTACATGAAAACTAATTTTGCGGAAATAAATAGAATGTATAAATAAAAGTATCTCCTAGATATCATTGGTTTAGCGACAAATGGCAATAAACAATTTTCTTCTTAGTTTTTCAGTCTATTGCCATTTGTCGCTAAACCAATGATATGTAGGTGATACTTTTAATTGTAATTTACTTTAACATTATATTTGTTTGCGCATAATTAGTTTTCATGTAATCACGTTGAGTAATTAAGCTATTATTGGCAAAAGAACGCAAGAAAATTTGAATTTGCCGCGCTAGTGTAAGGTTTCACCTTAAACCTGGCCCGCTCAATTTTGCAGCGCCTATTAATACGGTTTTTTGGCATATTCCTGATCTACGCTGTTTTCTTAATGTATTGGCATTCCTCTCCTTCTTGTTCCATGGTACAGATACTAGGAATTTGAACATACAAGTTTTATAAAAAACTGCAGTCCAACATGTGTCCGTTTCCGGCGGAAATTTAGATTTTCCTAAATAAAAAAAACCTTACATCCATCTGGAAAAAGGCTACTTGTCAGTGGAAGAATTATTTAAATTGGATTAGTATTAGTTTTATTCGCGACAAGCTATTTTTTTTTAGTAGTACAGTCAGAGTCAGATAGATAGATCGAAGCGTCTAAAATAGTCAAAATCATCTGATGATCGTTATCTCATTTATATGGAATATTTAATTTTTATTATATGCCGGTTATTCTGCCGCCAAGCAGTAGTGTGCAAGCACTACTGTTCCGGTTTGAAAGGCACTGTAGCGAGTGAAATTACTGGGCAAATGAGACTTTAAGACCTGATCTCACTGGTAATTTGATTACTAGACTGTGCTGATGTCTCAGGATGACGTGCGCGGTGCAGTGTCACGCAAAACTTTATATTTTAGAGTTCCGAGTGACACTGCAATTGTTTTTTTTTTTTTTTATAAAAAAAAATACACAGAAACTAAAACGATTGCGGCTATTTTAGACGCATCGACCTTCCTGACGCTGACTGTACAATTGTACATTAGGGTGGGTAGTCTTATAGTCTGTGGTAAATCTAAGTTTAAGCTATCAAGACGGATCGTAATTAAATTCAGATATAAATGCATTGTTTAGTCAACAAATTAACGAATATTATGAGAAATATCACCAACTCTCTTTAGGTCAGCAGTGGTCTATATTAAAAATGTTATAACGTGGTAAGTTTATCTGATAATAAACGGCCTTATCGCTCAGGACCCTAATTCCGTATGACCACTTTACGATTCCTCGAAACCACGCGAATTCCTTGTCTTACATAAGAAATCTGCAAAAATCTATTCTCAATGAAATGAAAACGAAACCGCGCGAAATGATTTTTTTTTCTCTTATATTTTGGCTCCACACATAGTGTATTTAGCCAATGTCAAGTATTGTAATTTTTCATAATGATAGAATATTTCACGTAAAGTCAAGCCTTAGTCACAGTCTGCGTAGTCATAGTCCAGTCTAAGTCAGGTAGTCTCAGTCCAGTCTAAGTCATGCCCTAGTAAAGTGGTGGCAACTTTACTAGAAGCTTCTATGGAATTTTGGAAGCAACACGAAAAACCACGTTTCACCACATTATATCACTTGCCCACACTCATGCTCGTAATTCAGCACTTAATGCGTAAAACGCCACCGATTTTAAACATTAACACTGGAAAAAGCACGAGTTTTGAAAAATAACACAATGCAACGACGTGAACTTTTCCGCGTTCCCGCCAAAACTCCGAAATGATTTTGGAATTGGCGCGATTTGAACTGTCAAAAATCATAATGTTCCACTGAGGCGCGTTCCGAAACATCAACATGTCAAAAGTTATCACCACTTATGTCAATATTTATTCAAAATAAAAAAAAACTTTAGTGTAAAGTGAAGGTATTTCTAATGCTGTCACACGATTTGAACAAGACGCGATAACGACGTGGTTTCGTATCGTGTGGAATCTGTTTTCATACATTATTAAGGCCCAGTAAAGGAACGAGTTTTTCAAAATTGTTAATGAAAATCAATTTTTATTTTGAAAAGTAGCACCATTTTAATGAAAAAGATATCAGAGATGTGTTATTTAAATAGGTACACAATACGCATACGTAAGGTAAAAATTATTGGTGGTGTATTGTTTTGTATTGAGCAAATATTTAGGTTATTTTATGGCAAGTCTGTTATGCAATTCTGTTATAATTAAAATTTTGCGGGTTTTATGTGAGTTAAAACATAATTTAAAAAAAAATCGCACTGCATTATTTTATCGAATTTAAAACTTTGAACACGATTCGAACTTATGGTTAATCTATTATTAACCAATATTATATTATTATTATTATTATTTAATTAACAACTAAAATTTGCACGAATAGCACAACGCCTTATTCATAATTTCATTTTGATCTAATATTTTTGCGTGTTTTTGTGTGAATATCGCAATGGGTTCGATTCATGGGTTCGTTTTGCCCTAATGGCTGTATTTGCAATGGGGTTCGATTCCCGAATACGGCAGACCACGAGTGAATTTTAAGATTTTGACAATCATTGATTTGACGGGTTGACAATTTGACAAATTACATTTAGTTATTTTTATATCAACAGATAAAATGAAAATTTTATTACAAGGTTAAAAGTTGTTTATCACATTACAAACAGCCGTATTTGTACCCTACAGTTTAGTTTAACCAATTAATTAAGCTTTTTACCAATAAATTTCAATTGTATTTGGCACAATAACACAATTTAATATTTGCACGCTTGCATGCAGGTTGAACGCAAAACGCCTTATTATGTTATTTTAACATCTCTGTAAATTGTGTTCTAGCAAACAAATATTTGATTTGATTTAATAGAAAAACTGACAATTTAATATTTTGACCAAACCGAGAAATTGAAAATCACAAATTTTCAATTGTGTTCGATTCAACGAGTCGACAAATTGACAAACGTACATTATGACTTGTGTAGGATTTGTCAAGAAATCTCATGAATTGTGCAATATCTATTAAGGGTGGATTTGACCAAACTTAGAGTTATGCGCGAGTAACTATTCCAGAATAAATCTATTCCACGATCTTAAACTAGAATAACTCATTAGTCGTTTTACCATGCAATACAAAGTATAGAATACTTATACGCGAATAGCGGAGTGAACGATGAACGAAACTATTACCCAGGTAACAATTATTGTTCTACAACGCCTAGGTATTCAAGTTTATGTCATAGCAACTCAATTTTGTCGTATTATAGTGCAGGAAAGTAAATGTTGGAATTATATGGCGCGCTGCCGCCATTAAAATATTCTCGGAATAGTTTATTATTCCACCAAAAACAGTAGTATAAGTTGTTATTCTCGAATAGGCTTGAGTGTAGATGGTAAAATGTGAAATTGGTTTACTCTCGGATAACTGGCGATTTATTCTAAGTATAACCCTTACTCTCGTTTGGTCGAATCCACCCTTAGTGTTTAATTAGATAAAGCGTGCAAAATCTCTCCCCCTAATGCATTGATGACATTTTTGAATTCCGAATTCCCGATATACATACAAAAACACGATACGATTGTTTGAACTTCTCTTTACAGAAGAAGTTCAAACAAATCAAAAATATTAATTACCTTAACGGACGACCTTATATTAAATTTAAAATCTAAGGAATAGTTAAATATTTATCGTAGGTGTACCTAACTCACTATTTATCAATATATTCAAATCTAATTAATATGCACTTTAGAATATCTAAAATTTTAGCATTCCTAGCACTTTACAATTTAACTACAATCCTAGTTTCATCACTTAAGATTTCTAGCATAAACATAGTCTTTTTGGGCAATAGATGGCGCTGTACGAAATTGATTTTGAGGTAGGACTTGAAACCTATGACTTATAATTTATTTTATGCGTTACATTAATGTTCCGAATATAAAACACCGATGCCTGTCTTCTGCACTAAAGTTGGCAGCTCAGCAGCTGAACTTAGGGTGATCTCAAATTTTAATGCACACGGAAAAATCTTATTCTTTTAGGAAGACAATTACCACCAATTTGTTCACCCACAAATGCGTTTAAAAAAGAAAATAAAATCTCCAGTTAAAAACTATAATTTATTCCATAGTCCCAATTTGATAAAAGCGCCATCTATGGCCCAACCATCTCAACTAAAATCACTAACTGTTGTAGTCTTTGTCACATCGGTCGTCGTGATCCCAGTATTTATGGTTCCTTGGGACATCGGAGACATGTCTTCGGGGTGGAGTCTTGCCTGATATACCAGACTCGGATGTCTCACCACTGTTGCGTCTATTAGTTCTATTGACAGGACGTGAATCTCTAGAACCTTTTGATAACGACCGCTTATCTTTCTCCTCCTCGCTTAAGTTGTCCCGAGATCTTTGTCGGGTCCAATTTGCTTTTTTATTGGAATCTTCCTTTATATCCATTTTCTCTTTCCTCCAATTTTCTATAGGTTTACGGTTGCTGTTCTTTTGAACTTCATTATTGATCCGTTCCGGTTTCTCAAGCCGATCCGGGATGAACGTCCGTTCAGTTTGCTCGGTCATCCGTTCAGATTCCGAAACCGGTCGTTCAGGACGCTCCGGTCTCTCCGGAAAGAACTCCTGTACATTGTATTGGTTTTGTATGTAAGTACCATCGCCTTGCTGTAGATAATTGTTGAAATTCTCCTGATAGTTCGGATTGAATCTCGGTGGTGGGTATTCGGTGAAGTTTGGTGGGAGCACCGTTGGATCGTACACCGGTTCCTCTTTCTTCTCCTCGTCTTGTCTCCATGAGTTTAAGTCATACCTTTTTGTTAAACTGGTCTTAGATTGGCTATTCCAAGTTTCAAATGAATCCTGACTGACGGAGACAGTTTGTTCTTGCCTCAAAAGTCCTGCTCCAGCCCCCAAGATAGGTCTCATTTTAGGTTTAGTATCATCATCGTTATTCAAGCTGATATTTGACAAGTTATGGCTGACCTTCTCTGTTGAATCAGACTTTTCAGAGTCTATCTCTGGACTCTTCTTCCACGATCCGTAGCTAACTTCACTGTACGAGTCATCAGCGGTTAACTTCAAGTGGGCTGCGTAGAATTGTTGCAAAGAGTTGGGTAGTGGTAGAAATTTGTTAAGGCACATGTCAGCGCTGAGAAGAAGCCAAATGATTCCACAAGGTGGCGGTGATAATATACGTAGTCTGATTGCAATGGATAATTCGTCCAAGTCTTGAGATAATACGGAGAGCAACTCTCGGCCGTTTTGCATTAGCTGGAACGAAAGCTTATTTATGTAATACGAGAAACATAAGGAGGACATACTATGAGGGTTTCTAGGGACATACAATGGTGACGCCGAGGGATATATAAACAGAGGGGTTTCGGAGGATATACACTGGAGCTTCGAGGGACATAGGGGCTTGGAGAAATATACACTTGAGCTTTGAGTGACATACAATAGAAATTTCGAGCGAGATACAGTTTTGCAGCTTTGTGGGATGTACAATAGGAGCTTAGAGAAATATTCACTGGAGCTTCGAGGGACATTACAACAGGGGCTTCGAGAGACATGCAGTAGTGTCATCAAGAGAAATACAATAGGGGCTTCGAAAAATATACACTGGAGCTTCAAGGGACATACAATAGAAATGTCGGCCGAGATACAATAGGGGTTTTCAGGAATATACATTAGGAGCTTCGAGAAATATACACTGGAGCTACGAGGAACATACAATAGGGTTCGAGATACAATAGGGGTTCTGAGGGATATAAAATAGAGGCTTCGAGAAATATAGACTAGAGCTTCGAAAAACATACAATAGAAACTTCGAGATACAATAGGGTTCTAGAAATATACACTGGAGCTTCGAGCAACATACAATAGGGACTTCGAGATATAATAGGGGCTCTGAGAGATATAAAATAGAGGCTTCGAGAAATATACACTGGAGCTTCGAGGGACATACAATAGGTTCTTCGCTGGATATACAATAGGAGTGTAGACGGACACAAAAAGGGGCTTCCAGGAACTGCAACAAGGGCTTCGAAGGACATACAAAAAGGGGTCTTTAGGGACATAAAATAGGGGCGTCAAAGCACAGATACGGAAAATATTTACCTGTGTAGCCAAACTTCTGTGCGCTCTGATATCGTCGCTGGCTAGTAGTGCCTTCATATAGTGCACCAGTGGACTAGCGAGTATATGCACTTTGTTTCCGTTGCACAGTCGCGCCTCTGGAATAATAAATGGTATACCGTTATCGTCATCATCCTCTTTGCCTTTTCCCATTTGTTGTTGGGGTCGCCTCTCAATCTAACCTGTAGCGGCGAGCGACTGCCATCTGACCTCGCAACCCATAAGGTACCAGTAACAGGGATGGTTAGATCAGGCGTCAGGTTCTATCAGGCTTCTGACTACCCGTAACGATTACCATAGATGTTCTTATGACAACCGGGACTGACGGCTTAACGTGCTCTCCGAGGCACGGAGCGATGGCATCGCAAACTGCACATAACTTACTAGATAAGTCATTAGTGCAGGGCCGAGGATCGAACCCGGTGCCGTAAGATTGCGAAGCGCACATGCTACCGCTCGCTGCCATAAATTGTGGAAATATGTTTTGAACACAGTTTTTAATAAAACCTATTTTTAAGCGAATTACACTAACCACCGGCCCCCTAATTACCTAACTCGCAACAGGTTTGCGACAGGCGTAAATCTCGCGGTGATTGCTGTCATACATCATTAGTGGTGTCGAGAATGTATGCTTCGCTACTGCTGTCGCATTGCTACTGCTGTCGCATTGCTACTGCTGTCGCTGCTTGTCGCACATTCTATTTCTTTACGTTAAATCAGTTTTCATGTAATCACGCTGAGTAATTAAGCTATTATTGGCAAAAGAACGCCAGAAAATTTGAATTTGCCGCGCTAGTGAAACGTTCCACCTTAATCTGTTATTTTATTATTACTCGAATTAGTGGCATCCAACGCGTAGAACACTACTCTTAATATGGCTGTACTTTTTTGTTACTTTTTTTAATCAACGATAGGCTAACATTTGACGGCGGTCTCATCAGGACCCTAATTCTGTATGGCCAATTTACGATTCCTTGCTTCGAAACCACGCGAATTCCTTGTCTTACATAAGAAATCTGCAAAAATCTATTCTCTATGAAATGAGAACGAAACCGCGCGAAATGAATGTGGAATTAACTGGGATTGGCGCGATTTGAACTGTCAAAAATCATATGTTCCACTGAGACGCGTACCGAAACATGAACGCGTTGAAAGTTACCACCACTTATGTCAATATTAATTATTCAAAATAAAACTAATTTTAATGTAAAGTGAAGGTATTTCTGAAGGTTTTCTGTCAATTTTTAATAATTACCATGGTTTCGTACATCACAACATAAATAAGCCATTCCTTTATTTTAATTTTTTAGCGGTTTTGGGATGAGAAATCCTTTAGTTCTAATTCGGAACGCACTCGAGGTATCCAAAACCTGTCATAGATAATTTGCCTTAGATTATACAGAATACAAAAATTGTCGATTCCTTGCTGTGACACGATTTGAACAAGACACGATAGCGACGTGGTTTCTGTATCGTGTGGAATCTGTGTTTTCATACAGAATTATGGCCCTGATGGTAAGTGACGACGCGGTCGACGATGGAGCATGCTTGCCTAGAAGATACCGGGGTTCACTCTAGCCTTAAAAACTCCCAGATTATAATATTTGTCAGGAAACAATCGACGCTGTTAAGGTGTTCCATTCCTTTGCTGTCCGAATTATAAATGAGGAATCAAAACGCTTTGTACGTATTCTAGGAATCTCTACCATATACGAATGCCGTGTTTCCGTGCGTCTAGATGTACGATGGTAAAAAGGGGATGGGGGAATTAAGTTGTGCAATTCCGTCGCACACTCTCCGAAGTGCAGCTTGTAAAAAACCGATAGGCTGGCAACCTTACGCCGGTGTTCAAGGCTTTGGAGTTTAGCCTTTACTAATTTATAGTCGCCAATGAGCTTACTTGATACATTTGCATATTTTTCAAAACGTGTTACACGATGTTGCGAAACGTTTCTAATATGATAACTGATTTTATTTTACAATACACTAGCGGCTCGCCCCGGCTTCGCACGTGTAGTGGTGTAGCCTATGTTACTCAGGGTGAATGTAGCTTTCCAATGGTGAAAGAATTTTTGAAATCGGCACAGTAGTTTATGAGTTTATTCATTACAAACATACTCACAAAAATACAAATCTTTCAACAATAGTGGTGTAGATATAGGTGGTCTAGGCTCCATAGATTTCTGAAATTTCTCTTTACCTCAAGATAAGTTTCGCCGTTTAATAGTCGTGAAAAAGTAATGAATATAGAGAGATAGCTAGAGTTACTTTAAAATAATTTGTGATCGTAAGGCCGGATTTCCACCTGCAAGAAAACTTCTGCAAGAAGTGTCCGACCGTCTATCAGACTGTAGCTTGAACGTGTAAACTATTGTAATTGTAATTTACACTAGTTTAGGTACATTTATAAGCTACAGTCTAATAGACGGTCGAACGCTTCCTGCAGAAGTTTTCTTGCAAGTGGAAACCCGGCCTAAGATATGTATAAAACAAATTTCGAGAGTTTTGGCGGGAACGCGGAAAAGTTCACGTCGTTGCATTGTATTATTTTTCAAAACTTGTGCTTTTACCAGTGTTATTAAAATTGGTGGCGCTTTACGCATTAATTGCTGAATTACGAGCATGAGTGTGGGCAAGTGGTATAATTTGGTGAAACGTGGTTTTTCGTGTTGCTTCCAAAACTCCATAGAAGCTTCTAGTAAAGTGGCCACCACTTTACTAGGGCATGAGTTGGACTGGACTATGACTACCTGACAGACTGGACTAGGACTACTCATACTGTGACTAAGACTGGACTTTACGTGAAATATTCTATAACACGATGAAACAATACAACACTGGACACTGGCTAAATATGTGTGGAGCAAAAATATAAGAAAGAAAAAAAAATATCAGAAAAGAGCATACATTTCTATTGCTGTCTCATTCCAACTGCACTTAGGCATACCGGTGGAAGTAGGAAAACCATATTTTCATGCTTTCGTCAGGTTTTTTTATTCATGAAAGTCTTAGCAAGAACTGGCTTTGTTTTCATCTGTCGGGATGTTGGTACTAGCGTACAGCTCGTATTTTTCAACTAATCTTGACCAAACTTTTTTATATAGGTTTCAAGTTAGATTTTAAACGTCGGCGATTTTTGATTGGAGGGTTACCTATTATTGGATTATTTCCCCCAAAAAGGCGGAAAATTGGATGAGGCGGCATTTTCCCCCGGATTTTGCGATGTTGCCAGAATCATTGCAAAATCGGTCAAGAGGTTGTCAAGATATAAGATGGTGACGTCCCCGCGTCGGTCGTTAGTGCTCGCGAGGTCTCGAGTCTATCTTTGCTGGCAAATAACCAATTTAAATATTTTTTCGATTGTCTTCAGCCGTGGTGTCATAATAAAGCCAGCTATGAAAGAAAAAAGCGAAATGTGTATGTACCTGCAAAATAATCCCCCATGAGGTTTGCTGCATTTATCAGGAACAATGGGTTGGCGCGTTCCAAGATGTCTAGTTCTGAAAAGAGAGAAATTAAAAGATTTATAGGATCACATAGAATTAGGCATGAAAATGATTGCTACTTTAAAATCATTGTCATTTCATCATATGATTTATTTTTGTCACTGTGATTTCACTTGTGATTTTTCATATGCCTAATGAATTTACGATTAATGGCGATTGGTTGTGCTTTATGAAATGGAACAGAGATGTGATTTAGGAGCAACCTAGTGAAGTTGCGACCTGCTACAAATGATTACTAAGTGATCTAACGCTACTCTCTTAAGCTAAACAAGATCAAAGTTCACCGCTGCACCACCATGTTAATAAAATTATACTCTTTAGGTCTCAGTTTGTTTACTGAAGCATAAACAAAATTATATGTTTTGATATTCGCTTATGCTACTCTCGTATTATGAAATCCGAAGCCACGATTCATTGTAAGTGTGATTATCATACTGTGATTTGTAGCAGTCGCAAAATCACTATTTATGATAAATAAAATCATATGATTTTTCACCTGCTTCTTGTGAAATGATCCATGCCTACATAAAATGCCTTAACATTACAGTGGGAGGTGATAGTATAGTGAGGGGTAGTGGTGAGATAGTGAGGGGGATTATTGGGATAGTAACAGCTTTTTTTTAATATACCTAGCCCACAGATTAGTCAAATTAATTGACGACCTAGCCTTTGTTTTGTTTAATAACTAAATAGGCCCGCATATGACCGCAATCTCACCTGATGGAAAGTGACGACGCGGTCTACGATGGCACATGGTTGCCTAGAAGATACCTATTTACTCGCGACTTGAAGAGCTCCAGATTATACTTCATCATTAACAGCCTGAAGACGTCCACTGCTGAACATAGGCCTCCCCCAGAGCACGCCACCTTGAGCGGCTGCTCGCCTCCTGCATCCATCGGCTCCCCGCGGCTTTCACCAGGTCGTCGGTCCACCGAGTGGGGGGCCGGCCTACGCTGCGTCTTCCGGTTCGTGGTCGCCACTCGAGAACCTTTCTTCCCCATCGGTTGTCAGTTCTACGAGCGATGTGGCCTGCCCATTGCCACTTCAACTTACTAACTCTAAGAGCTATATCGGTCACTTTAGTTCTCCTGCGGATCTCCTCGTTCCGGAGCTTATCTCGCAGGGAAACACCGAGCATAGCTCGCTCCATAGCTCGCTGCGCGACTTTGAGCTTACTAATGAGGCCAACAGTAAGAGACCATGTCTCAGTTCCATAAGTCATCACTGGCAACACACACTGATTGAAAACTTTCGTTTTCAGGCTCTGCGGTATTTTGGACGAAAAGATAGGACGAAGCTTCCCGAACGCTGCCCAGCCGAGTTGGATTCTTCGCGCCACCTCTTTGTCGAAGTTGGACCTACCTAATTATACTTATCGGGAAACAAAGACGCTGGTAAAGTGTTCCATTCCTTCGCCGCTCGGAGCTTGGAGTGGAAAGGAGAGAGAATATAGTGCAAATGTGATAGCTTGAGGAATTGCGACTTTTGAGAGCTTGGGCTGTGACGGAGAGACCTTGGGGTAGAAAGGTGTAAGCTTGCGGGGAGACGGTGAGAGCTTGAAATAGGTACTTACTAGAGTTGTAAGAATACGGACGGGATAGTTAGAAGAAGTGGTAGGCTTTTGAAATCCTAGGGCTGGATGGTGAGAGCTTGGAATGGAAACGTTAAAGCATGCGGAGATATGGTGAGAGCTTGTGGTGGGATGGTGAGGGCTTGTGGTGGGGTGGTGAGAGCTTGGAGAGAGACGGTGAGAGCTTGCGGAGAGATGGTGAGAGCTTGCGGAAAGATGGCGAGAGCATGCGAAGAGAAGGCGAGAGCTCGGGTTGGGATGGCGAGAGCTTGCACTGGGATGGTAAGAACTTGCAGTAAGTACTTACTAGAGTATGTCCCCTGCATGATAACGTTAAGTAACTCAGTCCGCAGTAACTGCTGGCGTTGTTGACGAGTGAAGGAAGCACCGACGCCGGCTAGCTTGCGAGCTGTCACCGGGTTGAGAAGCGCAGCCGCACGGAATGTTGCAAATGCTTGCCTGGAATACGGTTTGAGAACTGTCAACAGGATTATAATATCTTCTTTGCTTCATAAACGACTAGAGGCTGAATGCCTGCCCCGTTAGAGGGGGGTGTTTACCATAATCATCACGCTTGGCAGGCAGCTTGGTGATTGCAGTAGATTATAATGTACCGAGGAGAATGCTGCTGCCCATTCCCTGGATATTCCCTTAGCCGGCTCTTTGCGGCACCACGGGAAGAGATGGGGTGGTACTAGTCCTATTCCCTCACATGGGCTAGTCGATTAAAATAGTACAAAAATACACATTGACCCCTCTGCACAGAGAAGCTCTAGGTCAGCCCTTGTGGACGAATTTTGAGGTCGCCCATAGGCCTCTGACTTGGCTTAACGACTTTTGTCTTACAACACCCGGGACCGGCTAAACGTGCCCTCCAAAATACGGTAGCGCTACGTAAATGCCACTTTTGGTAGCGGTCAGTTAAAAAAATAGTACCAAAATATTTATGATTTTTATAGCAGTATATCGCCTGCTCAGCGTAATCTACAGATTAATTTGTAAAGGAAGAATTTGGAGCAGGCGATACTGCTATAAAATCATAAATATTGATTTGGGACGTGTTATCTATACAGCATTTGTGTTGGTATAACTTGACCGTGCTGGTTGGGATGATTCTCAAGAATTTCTCAATAGATGGCGCTGCCAAAAAACTGGCTGCTGTAAAAGGTGAAGGATAAATTCGGACATGAGACCACTTGTCACGGTAGCTTAAGTAAACCATATCCCGGCTTTAGGGACGGATGGATGCGGGTTCAAGTCCCCGCTCGTGATTCAAATTTTTCCTTTACAAATTAATCTACCAAAATACTCACTGTAACCGGTTCTCATCGGGGCACATATTTGTGATGGTGGTCTCGAAGTGCCGCAGCTTCCTGTTGAACTGTATACCGTCTTCTGATGGCAGGAACTGCTCCAGCTGAAACCGCATCAAAAATGGTGCATCACTTTATCATTATATTCATCATTATATGCTAGGTGGTAGGACTTTTCTGCAAAGTTCATCTGGGTAGGTACCACCGCTTTGCCTGTTATTCTGCCGCCAAGCAGTAGTGTGCAATCATTACTGTTTTCCCGTTTGAAGGGCATTGTAGCTAGTGACTGGGCAAATGAGACTTTATGAGCTGATCTCGTAGTCTAGAAACGTTATTGTACACTGTGTGACGTCTCAGGATGACGTGCGCAGTGCAGTGTCACGTGTAAAGTTTAATTTGGAGTTCCGAGTGGCACTGCAACTGTTATGAGAAGCCGTGTCGCTTAACATCAGGCGAACGGATCCGTCGTCACGAATACAAAAAAAAAACCTCTTTCCTATCTCTATTATTATATCATTTATGTATTAATGCAGTTTAAGTTACATCTTTCATATAAGTTATTTTACTTTTTTTTCGAAAATTAACCCTGTTTTCAAGCCTTGATTCTAATTTTGACTTGTAAAAGTGCTAAATTTTAGCCTATTTGCACTGAAATATTTGACTTGATGGGTAAAATGACTTTAAAGTGACTAGCCTGTTACCTCAGTTGGTGGTAGCTCTGCCTAACTATAGGTTGTGGGTTCAATTCCCACTCAGAAGAAACATTTGCCTGATAAACATAGGTGTTTGTGCTGTGTCTGGGTGTTATATTGTATTCTATGTATATATTTACAAACAAAAAGTATCTAAGTATTCTAACAGTTATCTGGTTCCCATAGCACAAGCTATGCTTAGTTTGGAGCTAGATGGCGCTGTATGATAAAAAGAAAAACTTACCAAAACCAACAACGGTTGGTACTGTTCATCGACATACAACAAATCCTTCAACACGGCGTCATCTTCAGCTGATATGGACTCCAGATTCTCCATGATGGCCAGGTCTTCGTCATCCATCTCTCTCTTTCCCTCCCGCCCCTTCTCTGTCTCCATGTCCCTCTTCTCCCGCTCCCTCGACTCTGGGGAATGGTAGATAACTGTTTCTCTGTGTGGTTATGATAATGTTATAATGGTCAACTGAATATATGAGTATGTTATTGACAAATGATTAATGCCCATCTATGTATGCTAATAGTACATTATGATATAAGTGTGCGAAGCCGAGAGTGTAATGATCAATGCACACGCGTGTCATGCAACGTTTTTCATCACAGTTGCGAGGAAAACACAGACCTACTGTTAAAAATGTTTATGAAAAATGTACAGTTTGTTATTTTCACGCGCTGTATTACCATGGAACAAGGAGGAGAGGAATGTGAATACACCAAGCAAACAGCGTAGATTAAAAATATGCCTAAAACTAGATGGCGTTGCAAAATGAGCGGGTTATAAGTTGAACGCAGATCAGAAATATGCCCACAAGTCTCATGAGCATGATATCTATTTATTGTGATTTACAGTAGATGTAATGTTGATTATGTTAAAAAGATATTAAGAAAATATATTTCTGCAAGACATCACACAATATTTCTACAAAATAAAAATGAAATATAATGAAGAAAAACAACAAAATAATAAAAACAAGAAATATTTGTTTTTAAGCTCTTGGACATTATTTGTATAAATCGTTTATAATCCTCTCACTCGATTATTTAATATTATGCTTTTTGGAACGAAAGGAGAAAATTATCCTAATTTGACCAATCCGGCCGGATCAACAGAAATTCGACCGGATCCGGCCGGATTGAAAATGACACCAAATTGCAATCCCTAATGGTGAACTAGCCTCGCATATCTCAGGCATTATGTGACTATGAAGTATGAAGCCTACCTGTAGCTCTAGGGCTGAGCTCTTGTAGCGTGCGAACAGCGTCGTCTTCCACGGCTCCTGGCCGAGGCTGGTGATGCCGGCCCGAGTACCCGCGACCGCGGCCCACTCCCGACATACTACAGCGGTACTGGAATACGTTACACAAGTATATTCATCATTATCATCATCATCATCATCTCTTAGAATTGGCAAGTTGAAGTGGCAGTAGGCAGGTCACATCACTCGTAGAACTTACTACTGATGGGGAAGAAAGGTTTTCAAGCAGCAACCACAAACCGGAAGATGCAGCTTAGGCCGACCCCACACTGGGTGACCCGATGACCTGGTTAAAACCATGGAGAGCCGATGAATGCAGAAGGCAAGCAGCTGCAAAAGTGGCGCTCTGTGGGCGAGGCCTATGTTCAGCAGTGGACGTGTTTTTGATACACAGTATGGAGTTGGTAAAATATTTAAAACAAACTTGGCCACAGCGCACTAGCAGAGATTTTCTTTTTTCTGAAATTTTTTAAGGACTTTTAGCCTATATGGTCATTCCAGCCCCATTGGTTAAGGTGCAATTTGTTTATTTATATATAACCAAAAACAAATTACAATCAACAACTTATTCAAAATAGGTAAATATACTAATAAATCTGTTCTGGATTGTAGCTTAAACTATGTGTACACAGAAAAAATATAAATTACACAATCACTACCGAGACATGCAGATGTGAGTAGGCACCCATCAGCAAAGCCACAAGCTTTGTTGTTTGGGATATTTCACTAGCGCAGCAAATTCAGATTTTCTTGCGTTCTTTCGCCAATAATAGCTTAATTACTAAACGTGATTACATTAAAACTGATTTAACGTAAATAAATAGAATGTATCAATAAATTACGATTAAAAGTATCTCCTAAATATCATTGGCTTAGCGACAAATGGCAATTAACAAATTTTGTCTTAGTTTTTCAGTCTATTGCCATTTGTCGCTAAACCAATGATATGTAGGTGATACTTTTGATTGTAATTTATTGATACATTCTATTTATTTGCACTAAATTAGTTTTCATGTAATTACGTTGAGTAATTACGCCTATTATTGGCAAAAGAACGCAAGAAAATTTGAATTTGCCGCGCTAGTGATACATTCCACCTTAAATAATAATAATTACAAAATTTTAATCACTGCATAGCATAGGCCTAAAGCATCCTAGCAGTGACCGATGTGGACTCTGCTAGGACACTTTGGATGACACCAATATCTAAGAAGATCAGACCTATATCTCACTAGCAGAGTTTTTTTTTAAATCAAATATAAGGGCTTTATCGCCATTTGCGATCATGCCGCCCTGGTTATTTCAACTAATACTTATACCTAAACTAATATAATCGTAATTTAATGATGTGAATCAGTCTCTCTCTATTAGCTTGTATATCATTCTTGCTGAGTCCAAGAGAGGCTCAGCAAGAATGATATTACAATCTCCCAGGTGTAGTGGACGAGAACCAAATAATCTGTCTTTCTTGTCTTTGTTCCAGACACATTCCAGCAGAAATGTAACTAAGGAATTCAGACAAATACTTTACAATACCTACTAGATAGCAACTATAGTAATGTACATTTGAATAACCTCATACTAGCGATACTGGACTGGAAATTGGCTATTGAATAAGAATGCCAGAAGTTTGCTTTCAATTGTTTTCTTCTCACTGAACATAGCTCTTAGGCCAACATGATACACCTTCCATTGCATCGTTGCTTAACATCAAGCGAGTTGCAGTTAAATGTTGGCCTATTCATACATAAAAAATACATGTGTGTGAACATAGCTTATGTGACAGCAATAAACTCACAGAGGCATGAACCATGAGGTTCTTTCATCACAATGGAATGAATACAACAGTAAAACATGAAGCTCACTGTATTTTATCACAGAATGCCTATATTATAAAACTGGTTATAAGACTGTAGAACTAAAGAATATTCATTAAGGTTACTAAGTAAATATTTGCTAAAACAGATGTTGTTTATCTCATACTGGCAATACAAAGCACATGATTGTGAAGGGGGGCATTGATAATTATGTAGTAAACAACTACGACGCAAATCACACGTATATAACACAGTAGCCACACAAAGAGAAGCGCTAATAGATACAATAAGTAAATCAAAACATTACAGTTATAAAATTTGACGACCACAACGCTAGAATTTCATGACCTCAAAAACGTATTTTACAGCTAAATCAAGCAAAAATATAAATGAGATCCCACCACAAATGTTCAACGTGTTCTCTTCAAGACTTTTTTTGGTGACATTTCAATATGGATAGTGTTAAAATATGGAAAAAAAACTTCGGACTGCCGGTAAAACACGTCGATGACTAATTTTTTTATAGGTTCGGACGAAAAATATCACGATTGAATATGATGATGTGATCATACATTTATAGCTTGAATGATGAGAAAGTAATTAAGTACACACTTACTTACCAAAAAGAGATTTATATCCAACTTTTGACTTATTTATTTTCTAATTGTTTTGTCGTGAAGCAGTTGTCATACGTTTCACTTCCATATTGGAGAGTCTAGTGATGTGATAAAGCGTCAATTTTTCGGAACGGAAGATTACCGATCTTCTCAAAATCGGTAAATTACCAACACACTAGTGCACTTTTTAAATAAAAATTATAGAGTTGCAATTAAATCGTTATGAATACAATAAATATTATGGATGATTTTAACAAAAAATGGAATAATTATATTGAAGCCAAGTCGGACAACATCATAAATTATAATATTATGACTTTTGATGGCAATGCAACAGCCAACAGACGTTTCATTCAGAGTTACAAAATCCATTGTAACTTCGCACACAAACTGCGTAGGCAAGGCACAGACCTATTATTACCTGTGCGTAGATATTGAAACTGTCAAATCCAGGTAAATATGTAGTTTCAATCGGTTGCTATTAAGTTACATGGTAGCCTTGCAGGTGTATTTTTTTATGCTGCTAATTAGTTTGCAAAACAAACCATGAATAATAAAAAAGAACGTAGAAAGCAAATTAATGAGAACCAGTAAAAAATACGATAATCGCTTATTTAAACGTTTTTAACGGTTTCACTCACTCGTGGAAAGCCGATCGAAAAATGACATTTCAGTTTTCGGGGGTGAAGCGATGGGTGAGGGGTGTACGAATCAGTGCGGGTGGAAATCCTGAAATAAATCCGTTTTTCTGTTCCATTTTCCGATTTCATTTGCCACAAATGCATAAAATGATAATAACAATATCTTAGAAACCTGATCTAATTACCACAATCCGTTAAATTAGCTTCACTATCGCGCATTTAATAAAAATCGCTATTGCGGTTGTTTGGTCTGTTTTTATTTACTGACATTTATATTTTTTATTGTTGTGACGTGACGTAATTTAATCGATTTTTCAAATTAAAAAGTTAATTACATATATCGATCGATTGGATCGTTCAGACGTGGCTGAAAAAATAAAAAATAATTTTTTTTAAAATGTCGGAAGGCCATGGTGTAGGAGAGCCGAATCATTCCCATGCATCCATAAGGAAGGAGAGTATTGCCACAGCGAATGTGCCCAGTGATAGCCCAGTGACAGACCCAGGGCAGGTGCGAGGGGGTAATACCACCGATGCCACGGCGGGAAAGTTCGAGGGTCAGCGCGGGAAATCGGGAGCACTGAAGAAGTCAGCCAGATATCGAAGCAGATCTCTTTCCGCGTCTTCTGCGGATTCATACAGTTCTACTTCGTACACTGGTAAGTGGTTTAATTTATTTAACAGACAGATACCTAATTAAATAAATATTTTAAGACTAGTAAAACTTTAACAACTTCCAATGCCTAACAAAACACTCATAGCAAATTACTTTTACCTCTAAGTTTGATGGTGCCTAATAAAATTGTTATTGCCCTACCTAAAATACATACTTACGTACAACTGTGGGAATTTGTTTGTACCTATCAATGTTCCTGCTGTAACAATGTGTGTGATATTTTATGGTGTGGATAAAATTGTTATTATATATTGTACGTTTAAGCAGGCAGCCAGCACAGTGTGTAGTGCTAGTGTGAATGTGCAGTGTTTTCAGTGTTTATTGTTATTTTATTACGTGTGGTAATGGTACAACATGTCCATTATAGTCGTAACTTTTGTATTATTTATGGCGTAGGTATTTAACTATGTAGCTATGTATAACTCATATCATAATACCTACTAATTATCTCATAACAAGAGAGCATTATCTGGTGACTGAAAAATCGCCCCTCTTCTTGCAATATAAAATTAAAACAGGCAAAATAATGTATACTCCTAATGCCATAATCTGGTTCTTAAATAAATTCAAGGAATAAGAATATATTTAACAGAAATAGAAACGGAATAAAATGAGGACTAAAATAATTCTATGATAATTTTGTACGAGAGAAAGATGTTTTTTTCTTGCAGTAAAATTTCTTTGTAACATTATACTTTAAGTTGACTCAAGTAGGTACCTATTGTCTATCATTCAATTTAAATTTACATAACTATGCCTTGTTCATTTGTTTATTTATTTTTTGGCCTTATAACAAACACGTTACACTAGCCAAGTCAAATATACAATGTTTTAAAAATTAATTTAAAAAGTCAAGCAATAAATACGCAAAATAATTCAACATTTGATTGATAAATAAATAATTTAAGTAAAATGTAATTAGGTAGCAAATACGCAAAATAATTAACATTTGATTGATCAATATATAAATTAAGTAAAAGAACGTAAATAAGCAGCAAATACGCTAAATAAATAGAGATTTGATTGGTAAATAAATAAATTAAGTTAAAGCATGTAAAGAGGGAGCAGATACGCAAAATGATTAAAAATTTGATTGACAAATAAATAGAATCGCACTAGCAATTATTCAATATTTCTTTTTTTTTTAAATTTTTATATAAGAATGTGAAAATAGCAGTAAATACTTAAAATAATCAAACATTTGATTGACAATTAAATTGGATCATGCTAACAATTAGGTAATAATTAGGTCTACTCACTCACACAAATGAAGATTGAGTCTTTTCTTGTATTATTATTTATTTAACTTAGTACCTACTTGACATTGACAGATTCCAAAATCTCCTGACTATTCACATTAATAACTAGCTGACGCGCCCTGGCTTTGCACGGGCTTATTAGTTTTACGCCTTGTCTCAGTCTAAAGGAAGAGAGAAGGTAGAGAGAAAAAGGTAAAGGAAAAGGATGCATAGATGAAACGGCGAATGGAAGCAGGTCCTTCATCCATTCATCCTTTTCCCTTATCTTCCCCCCTCCCTTCTCTCTTTCCCATAGTACAGAATAGGGGTGGCTTTGGACCTAATAGGTACTAAAGATGAATGTCTGTAACTTCTGAACCACAAAACCGACGACCTTGAATTATTTACGGGACAATATTTAAAGAACCCCTTTTCTAACAAAAAAAATGAATCAAATTGGACCACGTGTTAATGAATTACAACTAAGTACATATTTTTACTTTCATCCGTTCTCCCGCGGGAACCGTGCCGAATTTTGGGATTAAAAGTATCCTATAGCCTACCTCGTAACATGAACTCATATCATGCCAAGTTTCATTTGAACCCATTCAGTAGTTTCGGCGTGATGCTCAGACAAGATACAGACAGACAGACAGACCAAAATTAGAAAAAAGTAGTTTGGCTTCAGCATCGAAAATAGGGAGTCCTCCAAAAAAATTTTCAAAATACCGTCATTGTACATAATTGGACCTGTTACAGTTTTATTATATGTATAGATTTTCATCCTTATAGTGATTGATTACCTACCTATATTCTATTCCTGAATCTTAGATAATTTATGTAAACAAAGTAATGTCACGAAAAGCCACTGTCAAAGTGACATGCCAGTTGCTCAAAACATTTTTTACTTGTGAAAAATATTTTTATTAAATGGAGTTAAAGAGTATCAATCTTACTGATTAACAAGCAAAACTTTGCATACACAATATTAGTAGGATATGAAGTAGGATTTTGCAATTCCAAAGTTCTAAAGGTAAAATTTTAGGAAGACGTAAATAAAACATTAATAATAATAATAATAATAATAATAATAATAAAGTTTATTACAAATAAGAGAACGGTACATCGAAGGCACAGAAATTCACCCTATTTACCTAAGTTTATGAATGCAAGATTATTGGTTGCCTAACATAAGTATTAAATTAAGTACGTAAAGATGCTTTCCAAATTAAACAGCGGTCCCACACTAGGCTCTAGGCCCGTGTCGTGGTGACCTACATTTGATTTACTTTTATCTTTTACAATGGAGGTATCCAAAATTATCCTTGTATTACCCAATACAATTGATAACCGTAGAAATCTAAATTTTAATCATCTATAGAATACATATAATAATATAATATACCTACATCCATTTAATTTACTTAGCCTAATATGAGTAATACTGCGCTATGGGTTTGTGTTGTGATGTTAAAAGTGTGTAAAGGAGGATGTGCATCATGTGCATGTGTTGATGGAGTGTAAGTGTATATGTGTGTGTACCTATGTATGTTGGGTGGCAATTTTAACAGGCATGTATATGTTTCCAAAAGCGTGTGAAAGGGGATAGCTCACAAATAAATTACATTTTCTGTATCAATGTATGACTGATTCATTAGCCAAGTTTGCACCTGGTTCTTTACTATACTTGTAGGCATACTCCTCAAATCAAAAATTTTACAGAATTTATTATAAATGCGCGGAAGCAGAAAACCAGGATGACGATTTGCAAACGAAGACTTAATTGCAGGAACCGGCACATGAAAAACCCTTTTTTTAGACAGTTCCCCAAAATCAACTGAATTTACTGTTTTCTTGTGAGTCGATATTACTGCTTTTAAGATATACAGCTGTCGAACTCGCAGTACCTCTGATTCTTTATAAAGGGCATCAGTTGAGAACCTGAAAGGCTTGGATAGCATAACTTTTAATACGGCTCTCTGGGCCCTCTCCAGCTCAATCAGTACTGTTTTAGATGCACCTCCCCAAACTAAGATACCATAGTTAATGATTGACTGACAGAGAGAACGGTAAACCATTAGTAACGTCTTTTTATCACAGGCGTGACGAAGATTTTTCATTATATAAATAATCTTCCTTACCCGACCCGACAACTTTTTAATGTGATTCTTAAAAGAAAGAGTCTCATCAATCTCTAATCCTAAATACCTAATGTTATTTACTTGACCGATAGACTCGCCAATAATACAGTCCAGAACATCTCCCTGCTGCAAATGCGAATGAATTTGTAGGCGAATATCTATTTTAGGCATGGAACGTCGAGTTTTGTAAAAGGTAATAAACTTGGTCTTTTTGGTGTTCAGCGTCAGTAGATTTTGATCTAGCCAAGTAGCGATCTGATTAATGCCCATTTCCGCCAAGCGGACGGTTTCATCCCATGAGGAACCCCGAAATATTACCACGGTATCATCCGCATAGCAGATAGTATCAGCCCCAAGCATGCAGAGATCTAGGATATCGTTCATGTATACAGAGAAGAGCGTCGGACCGAGTATACTACCTTGTGGAACGCCAAAACAGACTGAAACTTCGTCACTTAGAATAGGGCCAATCTTGAAGCACTGCCTACGGGCAGAGAGATAGCTCAGGAACCAATTTAGTGCACACCCGCGAACACCCAGACACACACATTACACATTACAGATTAACATACATTACTTATGTTTTTTAACCGACCAGAAACCTTATAAATTATTCTGACAATCATTCTTTAATTTTAGATCGAGAGATTTATTGATATTTGATCAATAGATATTTAGTTTGACCTGTTTTTTTATATTTTACGTACTTTTCATCATATCTCGAAAAGTGCACGAAAGTAGCACCATGTATATATATATATTTATGTACTCCATTGACATTAAATTAATTAATAAATACAATTAAAACATTGCGAGTAAAATTTTATCATAGTCAAACTAATATGTTATTATTTTCTTTGTAAGTTCATATTGACTCTTTTGTGAAGTCGTCCTTCTCTCTCCAAATTTGCTGCGCCCGACGGGGTCCATAATGAGCCTACTTAAATAATTTTATACTTATTCCACCTATGTACACTATGGAAGCAATAAAATATCTGAATCTGAATCTGAATCTGATGTGGCTTTGAAGAAAATATGGCATATAATGGTATGATACCATCATATAAATCCCAGAACGAAAACGAAAAAATGTTTAGATCCTCTACAGTCTTACCAGTCTATTAAAATATTTTCTACCAAAAATCGATTTCTTTATCATAAAATTTTATATATCAGATATAACGTTAAAATAGATAGTACAAAACGATTTTTATTTTATAATTAAGCAGATTATGACTAGACAAATAATATTTAATATTTTTTTGGTTAAATATAGTAACCTACTTTTATAAAAGATATTTTTTGCACTGTTATCCCCTTTGTTTACATAAAATATCTAAGATTCAGGAACAAGATATAAGTATTAATTTGTGAATTAAACCCCACTTGAGCACAAATCGACATCTACTACTGAGCGTCGCTGCGTCGTTCTGTAAATACGGGCCGGGCCTAAGTATGATGGTGTATCAGGTCATCACACTATAAATACCTACTGAAAACATCTCAATCTGTCTGCAAGATAAAATCGTGTATTGCAGACATTATGGTAAGCAGCAATATCATCTACATAACACAATGCTTTTGGCAAAATGTTTGCACAAACAAATCTATTTTAGTTGTTTGGGATATCATGATGTTTATATACTGTGTGCGGTGCAATGTACTCAGGCAGATTGGAAGGGGGAAGGGGCTTCATTTTTACTTCGCTACCTAACTATGTCGCGTTAGAGCACATTAGTATGTTCCTGTTTCTAAGTACCTACTAACGCCGATACACCGTTTTGATCGCGGGTATACACAATGATTTTCACAAAACTACAAGTTACTGCGGGGTAATTAAGTTCAGATTCAGATCAAGAAAAAATAATATTACAAGTCGATTTAGGTATAGTTGACGAATCTGAATAAAAAAAAACAACCGAATTGATAACATGCTCTTTTATATGTTGGTGGAAAACACACCCTCCAATAACGTTAAGTCTCCATTTTGTTCATGTTAAATTTGACACAAAGACCTCTATATAATTATGTAGACAGAACATTACCTCTTTGGATTGGCAGCATGTCTTAAAATCTGCCATCTTAATCTAGAACATTCTTTGTTCGAACCTATCACTCCATTACCGTAATAGCAGCTTCATTATTATCAGTTCGACAGCTTCAACCTTGGCTTATGTTGAAGCTATTATATTTTATTTTCGTAAGTATAGATTTTTGTAACGGGTAAAGTATCGTTATTCTCTGATCCTTTTGGCTGAACGAAACCATACTTCAGTAGCGCCCTCTGGCGCTAAGTAACACTCCCTCTTCTGTAAGTCGCGATCGGCTTTGACGCTCTTTCATCATCATATCATCACATTCTTCTTTACAGATGTAATCGAAGCTACGGATCGGAGTTTTCTACCCTACATTGTGCCGGATTGCTTGAGTGGAAAAGAGAACTTCTTTTTTTTCAAACTCACATTAGTGTAATAGGCTTGCTATATACAATTTTTGACATTGCGCACTTTGTTATTTTATATGCTCAGTATTTACAATAATTTAATTGAAGTATTTTAAGGACCTGCCTAACCTCATTTGACTTGTAAAAGTGCTATGAAAAGCCTATTTGCAATAAAACACTTGGATGTTATTTGATCAGTCGGCAGACGTCTACTCCTGAACATAGGTTGAGACAGACTTCTTCTTTTGGAACAATGCTTGAAGCATATCATGGTTACGTCTCCTCAGTGTTAAGATACGGTGTGTTGTTCTGGGGTAACTCAACGAATATAAACAAGGCATTTATAGCTCAAAAAAAAATTGTGCGTGCTATGTGTGGAGTACCACCATTTGAATCATGCAAACCGTTATTTAAAAAATTAAACATACTACCCCTTCCATGCATGTATTATATATACGAACTTGCAATTTTCGCAAAGACAAACCCTCAATACTTTAAAAGGGCATGTGATATATTTCCTAGAAATACCCGTAACCCTGACCAGGGCCGTAGCCAGGAATTCACTTCGGGGGGGGGGGGGGGGGGGGGGGGGGTTCAGCTTGATTACCATAATTATATACCTACACGCATAGTCAAAACCAAATTTGCTTGTAATCATCATCACCATCAACCTGAAGACGTCCACTGCTCAACATAAGCCTCCCCCAAAGAGCGCCACTTTGAGCGGCTGCTCGCCTCCTGCATCCATCGGCATTCGGCTCCCGCGGTTCTGACTAGGTCGTCGATCCACCTAGTAGGCTGGTTGCTTCTTATACCTACTCGTAATGGAGAGCTGATAAAGTTAGTATTTAATCTTTCGCAGCACTCGAGTGGTAAAATAGATTTTATAATAATTTTATCAGCTCTCTATACATCTAAGTACCTACCTATGTGTATAAGAATCAAACTCATAAATATGTTTTTTTAAACGGTGTCGAAAATCGTTTAGTAATTTTGGCAGTAAGAATCTGTCATTGATGATTAAACAAAATGTTGGTAACTACCTATTACCACATAACTGGTATCGATCAAACGACAAAATTTTTTATATTCACTGTATTGTATTTCAGAAAACACGTATGGCAATTCAAACATGTCAGTCAGTACAAACACGCTTGCTATAATTGCTTACAATAAAATACAGTAGGAACATAAAAAGCGCGAGCGTAGCGAGCGCGAAAATGTTTATATTTGCCTTATTGTATTTCAGAAAATATGTTTGGCAATTCTAACATTCTTGCTCTGCCCTTAGACCGGCGCAGATTTCGGGGGGGGTTTGAACCCCCAAAACCCCCCCCCTGCCTACGGCCATGACCCTGACAGACTGGTTTTTGATACACATCCTAAAACAACATTGTATCTTAAGCAGTGTCACGCAATGTCTGTAAAAGTTGATAATGCTCTACCAAAACATGTAAAGACATTAAAATTAAAGCCATTCAAAGCGGAATTATTGAATTGGTTACAACATAAGAACTTTTATTGAATTCTAAACATTAATAATTTAATAATAATAGATTCTGAATAAATGACATAAGAAATAATATGACTATTGTATGCTTATTCAAGCTGAATGTGACGAAACTAAAAATTTTATATTAAGACCGAATTGTACCACATTTCTAAAAAAAATAGGCGTCCCCCATGAAAGGCCACATTGGACAGTTTGGACTCTGATGGTTTACCATAATCACCACGCTTGGCAGGCGGCTTCGTGATCGCAGAAGATTTTAATGTACCGATGAGAATGATGCTGCCCATTCCCTGGATATTCCCTTAGTCAGCTCTGACGGCCGGCACCCGCGGGAAGAGATTAGTTGGCCATTTAGCGACGCTATGGAATGGCGCAATAATAGCGCCTGCGTGAATTGCAATAGTATACCTACGTAATAACATTTTATTAATTAAATCAGGGTTTAGGACATCTGGTGAAAGCGGTGTTGGAGCATGTGGTAGCAAACCATCAGCGATGGAAGTGCAGGACTCATTGCGTCAGCACACTAAAGAAGGGCAGCAAAAAATCTGGGATAAGAAAACAGACTGCAAACATGCAAAAGCTGTTTTCCGATCATTAACAGGAAAATCACTAATAACTTGCTAAAGCTGCAACGGCAGGATCTTCGGCTTATAGTAGGTCTCAACACTGGCCACTGTAATTTGAACTACCATCTGTATAAGACCGGAGCCACGGATAGCCTATGCAGAGGGTGCCTGAAAGAGAACGAGACTGTGGAACACGTCTGCACAGCTACAGAGAAAGCCAGATATACATCAGGAATGTTAACACGAGAAGACATACAGCATTCTACCCAAAAAATTTCGAATGCCTCATCATCATCACTCCATCACCCGACATCAGTGCCACTGGAGCAGCTGTGCCAGCAGCCTAGAGCCACACTATTTTACGGAGCTGGGATGGCTCGGGTAGATGCTGGCAGGGGGAAATGCACAATACACCCCGAGCGGGACGTCAGTGCAGGACTTATCACCCCCATGTAGAATAAGAATAAGAATGTGGGAGCATGTCTCTGCTTAGTGATATTCTGATGACGTAATTGACCGAGCGAACGAAGCGAGCGAAAGTCTGCTTCAACTCGCGATTTTTGCTTTCGTCTGTCCGGATGTAGGTACGTACTCGCATACAGGTCGCATTTTTCAACGAATCTTGATGAAACTTGGTACGCAGGTTCTACAGATCCAAGGATTTGTTTTGTCGTCGGCGATTTTTGATTGAAGGGGTACTTCTCCCTACGGGGCCACCTGTTAGCGTAACGTTTATGTACTCTGTGGATATTAGTATCATTAATAGTATTGGTGACACAGCTCTACGATTAATTATTATTAGAGTATAAAAAGAGAATAATTAAAATTCATTAAAATGTTGCATGTAAATAGTAATTCAAAATGCACAGTGCACGCACATGAGCTGTAGTGTATTGACTGGCTCTAGGTTCGTGCTTGACCAATCACAATGCATGCGGCGCATTGCAGCGGGTAGGTAGGAGTGGAGACGGATTCCTTTGCTGGTGGTTTTTTTTCAATGTGACACACGTTTTTTTCTCAGTTGCAACATATTGTATCCCCTTGCTTGGAGAAGCCATTGGTGATCGCTGAGATACATCCATAAGCGTATTAGTGATCGGTTGCCTAAGTTCAAATAGACAATGGTCAAATGCAAGCCTATCAAACTATAGGAAAGAAATGATCAAGAATCTGATCATATCTAAATAGATTTTTTTAAATTCACTTTATCAAACACATTGGTTTTTAAAAATAAAAACATACTGTATTATTGCGTTATCCCATACTATCGCTTATGAGGATCAAATTCTGGAAAGTAATGTTGAATGGCGCACTAAAGAAAAGATCTAAAAAAAAAAACAAAACAAAAAGTATTCTTTGTAGATTATTGGAATTTTTTATGCCTTTTTTATACATTGTAATTATGACCGTTAGTTATCGTTTAGTATTTACACTGTTCATCCAGTCAGCCGGTATATTCGTAATTTCGTAGCATAGTAGGTATAGTATTTTCGGCGTCACATCAGCAGTCAGCACATAACAAAAAACGTGATGTTAACACCTAAAGTAATCAGCATCACAATCTTTCGAGTGGCTTTTACCACGTTCATGTCGTCGACCTTTATGACAATCATGGTTAAATATTGCCACACTGTTGACTGGTCAGCTCGTGTGAGTGTAGGGTTCTGTAGGTTTAGTTTATTATATTTAAAATCAAGTGAGTCTTTCAGAACACATTGTTGGTAGTATGTAGTGGTGTTTCACACACTGAAAAATCAAAGGTCAAATTAGTTCTTACCTCGAAAATAACTCATCTATTGTTCTCCCATCGCCCTCTCCAACTATTAATTTTAAAGCAGGGATTCGCAAAGTTATAAGGATGACTTAACTAAACATATAAAATATGTCAGAACATCCCACTTTACACATCCCACTTACATAAGTAGGTATGAGATATAGTGAAGGGGGGTCTTTCATAGCTTCGTCACACTAGCAGCCCCACCAGTGGATCTCATCCTATAGTTTTGGAAAGACTGATCCAATTTTAACCTTTTCAATTCTTTTTTAAATAATGAATAATCAGGTATTATCTTATCTACTGCGATCCATGCCAAGCGTGGTGATTATGGCAAACCCCCCCCCCCCCCCCCCTTGGGGGAGGCCTATGTTCAGCAGTGGACGCTTTAGGCTGTTGATGATGAATCAGGTATTAAATAATTTATCCCCTTGATACCTTGATCTTGATTTAATAACGTATCTCAGTAGGTACCTCAATATTTACTATTTATCCAAAGACCTTTCCATAACCTCCATTTTTCGTTAATACCCCACCAGGACACTAAAGCAACGATTTTCATTCACACGGGGTCTCGTGGGGTCGTTATTGTTAACGATTATGTGTTTGAGTGTACCTATACGCAATTACGCATCCATAACCAGAACCTATACAGTTTTAGTATTTAAGTTTTATTTTGGTTTTTAGTATTTAATAAAATAGCAACCGCGTTATCTACTGTATTTTTATTATTTAAACGAGTAAACGTGCCGAGGTACTGCGGCCCGTAACAGTTACGTATTATCCTATACAAAATCAATTTACTTACTCAATAATGTAGTATGGTCCAAATTAGTAACGAAAATATAGAATAGAAACATTCTTTGCATGCCATTGCCAACATAAAATAATAACTTAACATTTTAACTTAAAAATTTCTAGTTGGCTGGATGTTTCCTGAAATTCTGTAGATTCAAAAGATTTTGAGCCGCGCGCCGCCAAAGCGTTGTGACATTATTTTTAACCATCCTCATGTCATGTTAATCATCGTATACGAAATGTTTTTATAGCAAATCTCTCGACTAATCACTCTTAACCGATCGGGAAAGTTGAGCAACGTTCCACCTGTATGGGTGTCCACTAAGTTGTATTTACATTAGTCATCATTAGTGCTACCGTTAGATCATCGATCGATTTTTCTTCAAAAAGATTTAAAATCCTGACACCACTGCCTTAATGCCTTTACGAGGAAGAAATGATTTTTCATGCCGAAATAAATTTAAAACCGTGAAGTCTCGTAATGAAATAAAGAATTCTCGTATAGGCTTTTAGCACGTTATAAGCCATTTTTTCAGTGTGGCTTTATATCTGCGCCTCGGGGGAGCAAACTTGACTTGGAAGTTGGAAGGAAATATGTTTGTCTTACAGGTCTTATATGAAATCGAAAGCAGGTAATCTTGTTTTGTTGTTTTTTTTCCAAAAAGTTTGATGCGTCATCAACTGGGTTAATAAATGGATGGACTACGGGCACTTTTTATTGCTCGTGGTCTACCTCAGTTCACCTGCATAAACCACGGGTAGTCTTTATTGCCCGTGGTCCACTTCAGTTCACCTGCATAAACCACGGGCACTTTTTACTCCGTGGTCCACCTCAGTTCACCTGGCTAGGCCACGGGCACTTTTCCTTGCCCGTGGTCCACTTCAGTTTACCTGCGTAGACCACGGGCACTTTTTATTGCCCGCGGTCTTCCCATGAATTTACCTACATTGATAATTTGTCGTAATAAATATCACAATAATTATGCCATGCTAGTCAATAATATCCTTTTAAAAAGGGGTTTTAGAATCAATTTTGATCGGCTTTTTTCATACTGAAAAGTATACTTGCATGGTATTTTTTTTAGTTATTTTGGATTAAAAACCAACCTACTGCACCGATTAAATGAAAAAATGCGATGAACCTGAAAGTATGTCCTTTTAAATAAAAAAAATTAAAAAGTCCTAAAGTGAAAAACGTCCTTTTTGGAAAATTATTTTTTTATTTAAAAGCACATACCTACTTTCAGGGTATAACGAATTTAAAACCTTTTATTTGAGTCTATTGAAACCTGGCCTAGTCTATGTAATGCTTTTTTTCAAATCTAGTCTGGAGCTACGTCATCATGTCAGCGTTACGTAAAAGATTAATAGTATAGTTACCTATCTACGTAGTCACGTGTACCAGTGGCATGTAGCAATTAGCAAGACGTCAAGCGAAACCTACTAAAGTAATTTTTTTCTGTTCTACTCTGAAGTCACGTTTGCTTTACAATACAGGCTTTTTAATGTAAGTAATTAATTGAGGAACGGGTAGGCATTTTTTACTAAGTGTTAAGATTTTACGTTACGAGAGAAAAAGAAAAGAGCGGAAAGAAAATAAAAAAAAAAACGGGAGAGACTAAAAATGAGACTGCAACTCTAACCAATGTCGGAGGCGTGGTATGGCTATAATTAAGTGCACAAGCAAAGTTGCAAATAAAACTATCTTGTTTTCAAAAGAAAGAGAGAAAGGGAGAGGGTGAGGCAGGCAGAAGGAGGAAAAGTGTCTCTTTCGATGTGCGTATATTCACAACAGACAAAATTCCTGACTGTATCGAAAGTATTTTTGAAAATGAGTTTATGGTTACGGAATCCTAATTAAACAATGAAATTCGTAGATAAGATGAACTTTCAAGTATGTGAAAACATTTGCTTAGTGGATATTTTTCTTTGGAATTGTAAATATTTGATAACTGTGGTGTGTATAATTTGTACGTAATATGTTTGGTGAATATACATGTTATCAAAGGTAAGTAACAATTATAAATCATTTTGTTTTCAAGTAATTAGAACTCATATTTAATAATCGAATCAATTCATCATAAACACAATAGGCATTATTTTAGTAAATATAAAATGAAATCTGTAAGCACTACTAAAATGAAACTTTAAATAAAAAAATAATTTAAATTATGATTCCGGATTACTAATATAATTAATTATAAGTATGTTTAATATTAATATGTATAATTATATGCATTATCAAAACATACTTTATCTTTGGGTATTAAATAAACAGACATATAATACATAATGTTAATGTACTTATGCCTCATTTCTGCCTGTCCTTGTCTATGTATTATAGAGGACATAGGTGCATTGATACAATGTCCTTTGCATAATGTATATTTATTAAATATGTTAATTGATTAAAGGTCAAAGAAACAGCAAGAAACATTAGGTAAAGGTGTTTACCTTTACCTAATGTTTCTTGCTGTTGTTTCTATACAAAAGTTATAAACATTTTAATGGTTTTAAGACTTAATTGTACGTTACATTGTAAATATGTCATATAATAATTTCTCAAAACCTATTTTCCGTCTGTAAATTTCTTGAATGTGTGTATACATTATTGCTGTTTGCTGCATCTCTTCGTCTGGTACCTAAAACAAAATAAATTCAAGTGTAATTTTTACCGAAAAAAATAAATAAAAGTATTCAAGGTAGGTACCACACAGTAAATCATCTTAACAAAAAAAATGTCGCAATCAACGTGCCCACATCTCCGTGAAATCAGGTTAAAAAGATCAAGATAACGTATATCAAGATTATATTAAACAAACTGGTAAGTACAGTCACACAGAGTTCAGTTTATATTACGAATCCCTCTCCATGCTAACCGCGCCCAAGCAGGTCGAATGCAAGACGTTTGTCACAGTTTTGGCGCGCTTTCCGCTGGCACAACGTATTTTTTAATTCTTTTTTTCCGTGACCTTTGCACTTTCCGGCCAGTGTCGTGATAGTGATGTGTTGAAAATCGATAAAATCGATTTCTGGGAAATGTTTACGGACCGCGTAACAGTGATTTCTTAGAATTGACGTTGTGTTAATTATGATAGCATCTAATCCGTGATTTGATTAATTGGTGATATTATTTGTACATGATCTTTTTTTAAATCTGCTTAATACAAGCGTCCTGTGTTAGTGAGAATCACGTGCTTTGGAAGTTTGTAGAAAATAATTTGTGGAGGAAACCAACCTATTTTGTTACGAAAAAGAATTTGACTTTCGTCGAGATTTACATAGATAATATATAAATATCATACTTTTATCCCTAGTAGGCTCCTCTTTAGGGAGACAGGAACTACGAGGATAGGTTTAGAGGGTGGTTAGATTAGGTACCTATGTACTTTTGCAGGATAGTTGCTCACCCAGATTTACACGAATAATGTCAAAAAAGAAAAATTATATGTCACTACGAAAGTTTTGTACGCTACCAGTATTTATTATTATTACATTTTATTCTCAATAGTTCCCGAATTTTCCCACTACAATATAAGTGTTCCATGAGTGTCCTCCCCTTATTGAGCTACCGGGAATAAGGGTAGACAGGACCTCCAGGACAGATTAAAAACACAGATTAGAGAAAAAACAACTATAAATAACCACACGCCAAGTACATAAATAAAATGCCAATAATAACTCGTTTTCCTTTTTCAAAGGGTCCTTATTTCGTATTCATAGGCTCTTTTAGTACGTCGTAAACGAAACAAATAATTTACACAAAATTCAATACTTTCATAGAAGAAATTTTCGCAGATGATGTATTTCTGTTGCCGCTATAACAACAATAACTAAAAACAGAATAAAAGAAATATTTAAGAGGGCTCCCATACAACAAACGTGATTTTTTGGTCGTTTACCAGATGAGTCATAGATGGCGCAGTTTAAATTGTACTAGTACTTAACACTAGATGACAGATGGCAGAGATAGATAATGGGTACGGAACCTTTCGTGCGTGAGTCCGACTCGCACTTGGCTGGTTTTTTTATATGTATCACCTCATATCTCCGTCATTAACAAATCGATTTGGAAAATTCATTTTTTTTATTTAAAAGTATCAAGGGGTCGGTGCTAAAGAGAATATAAGTGAAATTAAATGCAATTTGTTGAATAATGAAATTTAAAGTTATATTACTATTCGCAACAAGCATAGTCAAGTACAGGTATAGAGGCACGCTAGTATAATAACAATAATTATTATTATATCTTTTCCATTTTGCAAATTGTTTTATGACATCTTGTGGAAAATTGTAGGGAAAACTTTGTCCTACCGTCTTGAAAGTAAAATCCATACAAATTAGGTACGCATAATTAGCATTACCTCTTTACAAGGCTACGTCGTTCGGAAAAAAAATTGAGGGATGTGATGAGTTGAAAAAATGTAGTATCGATTGATCGTAAGTAGTGATCCTATAATCGAATGGAAGTTTACCGTAACTTCTTTGGTTTGATAAATATAGCCTGAAAATATCATATTTTGGGCTCAATGTCAACAAGATGACTGCATTTTTATGCTGCGGCGAGTTACGTAATAAATTTATATCATATTAAATATGAAATACTAAAGAATGTATTTTTGTTAATTATTTAGTTACAATAACCAAAAAAATCGGTAAGTACCTACTTAATTTTTTATTCGAGGTTTTTAGTAATCGATTTCGATTGTAACATAATCTATATTTTAATGTTTCCTTGCAATCACTAGTTGAATCTGTCTAGAATACAATAACATAGTGGAACGAGTATAAGGTGGTAGGGCTTCACTGCAGAGTTCTTTTAGGTAGGTACCACCACTTTGCTAGTTATTCTGCCTCCAAGCAGCAGTGTGCAAGCACCACAGAGTACCTTGTAATATACGGAAAGTGGCAAGCACTACTGTGTTCCGGTTTGAACCGCACTGTAGCTGGTGACGTTACTGGTCAAATGAGACTTTATGATCGCAGTCTGGAAATCTTATTACTGGAATGTGTGATGTCTCAAGATGACATGCGCAGTGCGGTGTCACGCGAACCTTTAATTTAGAGTTCCGAGTGACATTGCATCTGCTATGGGCAGCCGTGACGCTTAACACCAAGCGAACAACTAGCTCGTCACGTCATTCGTTTACATAAAAAAACCGTAGGATACTGGTGCACAAAAACCAGAAGCTTTCATAAGTAAACTAGATGGCGTTGTGCCTTACTAAAACACGCAAGCGTTTCGTTCTCCGAGTAATGTCGATTGCAACCACAGGGTTGCAATCGACATTACTAATAGACAGAATAGAGCACAGGCTCTACTCTGTTACAGACTTCTATGTATATACTCTTAAGAACGTAGTACATATACCTAACTTCTTATACACATTTTTGTAAGTTATGACTTGTGTCATGACTTTGTGTAAATATATAAGTTAAATAAAAAAAAACAAACATTTATTTCGAGTAACATAAACTCATACTTTTGGTACGAAATTAAAATCAAAATTAAATATACAAATAAAGAAAAAACCTTAAATAACTAAATTAATTAATTTAAAAATTAACTTGAGATTCTGGGATTAAGAAAGAAAATATATTACAACCACTATGTGCTACTTTCAAACCGACGTACCCAGGTTCAAATCCTACTCGCTCAAAAGCCCTCTTTTCAGAAGTCGGTTAAAACAAACGCATAACAGCAAATTATGAAAGCAGCAATGCGAGCCATAATTAGAACCAATTAGGTCGCAGGAAGCGTTGAATAAACAAACCAGTTACCGAGAAAATAATACTGCATTCGTGTAGTGTTATTATATTATATAAACACACACACACACACACACAAAGTTCCATTTAGAATCCACTCACGAACAGAGCAAAAAACCTGTGGTGATGGTAGCAAGCAGTCTACCTGATAGTTTGTTTGTCTTATTCCTACCTACCTTACCTACTTCATCATGGCTATGTTTGCTTCATCACTGCTCTTGACCCACCGAGGTCAACTGTTTTCTATTGCTGTGTATGCCTACTTTGCGATTCTTGAAATAGGGGTAGGTTTTATGCCTGCCGAATAGATTTATATCTCTGTGATTTGGAATGATAGATACGTCAATTTTTATAGTATTTAATTAGATTCTCACTTTAAGGCGATAGTTAGGTATCAGTTACTAAATATCTTAAGTAACATCTCTGTTCTGTTTTTGTTATATATTTTATATCAATCTGTGGTCAGCGTTGTTGGTACATTAACTACTTACATTCTAAGTCTATACTATTTTAAGATTATCTTTTGTTGTGTACTGTTTGATGATCCTAAAATAAATAATAAAAAAAAATAAAATAAACATACTATAGCGACACAAATACATGTACAAAACTATTTCAATTTTTTTAGCTTGTATGTAATAATTATATACAGTACTTAACTCTATTAAGGTCGCTATTACATTTTGGCGAGCTCAGTACCGCGCGCGCGGTACCGAGCTCGCAGCGTCCGTCGCTCGGTTTGACCAAATATATCTAGTTTCATTTATTGATATATAAATAAGAGCATTATTTAAAATGTTGAAACAATTTGTATTAGTTCAGAAAAATGATGAACTTTATTTTGGTGACAATATTTTGTCGATGTAATATAAAACTCCGGAAATATTTGACCTTTTGTTGAAGCCTTTTTTAATAAAAATCTAATTTTATTTAATATTTCTTTAATTACTTGAAAGGCAACAATCAAAAATCTGTTCTGTCATTATGGAAGTACGGAATGTGTTTAGTGGAGTATAATTAATTTGGATACTTACGTTACACAGAATTTGCAAATTAGAGCTCTCAAATCGGGTCTCTGTGTGTTTTTGCCAAACCGAACATCAGGAGAATGATGATTGCTAAATAAATATGTAAGTTACCTAAAATTCGCTCTGTCATTATCGAAGAAGATAAAATGAAGGGTATTTTTCATATAATGGCTAAGTATAGACATTAAAGCTATGCATCAAATACTGACGACGAAAACCTTGCAACTACGCATAATTTTGTAACAGCAGCCTTAATTTAATTTGTACTGTAGCAGTTGATTACGTAAGTTTACTAGTCATCCCATTTTTTTACTGATAATAATTCTTCACTGTTTTTTCTACATTTGTATTTACAAGGATATTTTATTTATCGGCAAGGTGAATTTATCTACCTACCTGTTTGTAAAATGTAATTTATAAAATAATACAAAAAGATACATAAGCACACATTTTAATGTACCCGCCTGCAACAGATGCTATTATTGAACTGTCACATAACTATCTGTAGTCATAAAGTCTGTAATCAGTCTAAAAACTGTTCATTCACATTTCATGTTTATGCCTAACTATTGGTAATCTGTTAATTGCTTTGTTTGTTACCTGTACGTTTTTAGTTTTATGTCTTTATGTAATGCTGTTGATTAACCTTATGAATAATAAATAAATAATCAATACCAAATCGATTCGTTAGATTTCATAAATTTTGGTCCACACGTGACCGATGTCAGAAGTAACACAAGCCTATCAAACAATAAAAAAATTAAAAAATCACGCAATTTCTATCACAATTTTTATTTATACTTATTATCACAACTTAAAACATAAAATTACTAAACTAGGCCTAAAAACTAAACAATAAAATACAAAATACAATTACTAAATCTAAATTAAATATAAACTAAGTACTTATCTAAAACTAAAACTAAACTTATAAATAAAAAACCGCGTTTAAGTCGCTGTCTGCGGGTGAGGTGCCCAAAAAGCTGGCGACATTACCTCGTTGCATGGCCATACTTAGTCTTTGGCCGAGGTAAGAGCCAGCTCTTTGGTCACCTGTAATTTCTATTAAGCTCTTTCACAATTTATACTTAATTCAATTTTTTTTTTACTTTTTTTCGTTTTAGGAGTCCTCCACTTTTCCAAATCCCGCGGTTCTTCCAGGGTATATGTAAATAAGTCCTGATGAATTCGTAGAAATCCGGATGAATGCCAACTCTACTCCCTAAAGACCTTGACCTTTGCCGAAATTGTCTTGCTGTTTGCTGGTTGTAGTTCTCGGGAAACACAGACGCCGGCAAAGCGTTCCACCCTTTGGCTGTTCGCATGATGAACGTGGAAGCAAATCGCTTTGTTCACACATGTGGGATGTTAACCATGTATCGGTGGCGTTTTCTCGTACATCTGGTTGTCTTATGGTGGAATGGTGATGACGGAAAGTGAAGTCAAGAAAAGAATACGGATAGATCGCAAATTTATACCAAGTTTTATCTAGGTTCATTACTTTTGGGCAACGCTTGTGAGCAATGTTTAGTAGACTCGATAGAATAGCGTGCCACATTGTGTCATTCATCCAATACACACTTGGCTAGCGTGGTAAATTAATGACCACTTATAATACCTACACTCTCATGTAAGACAAGGCAGGTGTCTCAGCCATTGACTATAAATCCAGTTGACCAATGTTACAACTTCCCCTCATACAAAAATGGGTGGTGTATTACAACCACTACTTTCTAATAATATGAATACTACTATAATACTATGAATTTCTAATAAATCACGGGAACCTGTTGATGTCTTTTGTTCCGTCCTGCTCTGTTCTTTGTAATTTCGTATGACTTTGTCTCGTTTCGTTATCTCGCCCCCTGCCTGCGCAGGTGAGTCGTGTTTGTACGAGAAATTATGTTCACGAGGTATCAACGGGCTTTATAATCTTTGGTTTTAGCAGATGGGAATGCATTGGACTGATGACAAGGCAAGTGGTCAGTCCAGATGGCCTAGCATGCGCACCGCGAGAAAACTTGTCGTCGCTGTTAGAGTTAGACACATTAGGCGCTACCATAGTCTTGTCACGGTCTATCACGAGATATTGTCAAGAAAATTTTGCACCTCGCGCATGCTAGCCGGGCAGGTTCAGAATTTTTAATCAACCGAAGCTCGTAGAGATGACGCGAAGGCTTCTGACTGACAACTCGACGTACCTATTAGATTTGACGAGTGTTCGTTAGATCTGAACGTACTTATGATTGCTACGCTTCCTTCCTTATCGTGTTAGTAGACAAGTATTTAGCCCTGGGCCCTTATTCGCTATGACCATTTGGACACGTAACGCGGCGCGTTACCATGTCTTCGTGGAATGGGTTTTTTTCTTTTAAATGCTGTTCTTGTTCTGTATGCTGTTGTCAAATGTGACAAACGCAACTAGACTCGTTATATGCACGTCGAAACATAGAAAATACTGGCCACAAACAACCTAACGCTTGGCATGTAGAAGAATACATTTTTTCATTCCATGTCGTGGCGCGTTAAAGCCCGCGTTTATGTTTAGAGCACGTTATGACGTCACGCGTTATTGTCAAGGAATCTTATGTGGCATAGCGAATAAGGCCCCTGGTATATTAGACTTCCAGTACTTTGTCAGCTGAATTGCAGTTTATTTTGTGATAGCGAGAGTCGCTATTTAGATTATTATAAATGTCCTGACGTTGCGGTTTCGTTCTTTTTTGGGTTCTCTTTCTTTTGAGCCAAAGTGCCATCTATTATTGTTCTTTTAGTCTAAGGGGACAAGTTTATCGGATAAATTCCGAGTATTTCCATTATGATTCTAGAAATAACTTCGTCTAACCTTCAGCTAGGTATTTAATATACAAATATTTTAGAAAAGGCTTCTACTTTTCTATACCTTTGACATTGTTTGTATCTAAGTATATACATTTTATTTTATGTACGTATTGACTAACCAAAATATAAAGTTATCTCTGATTCTCATAGTACAAGTTTTGCTTAGTTTGGGGCTAGATGGCGCTGTGTGAAATGTCCACAAGTATTTATTTACTAAGTATAGCCAATTGTTTTTTCTCTAATCTGTAGGCATAGTTGATTAGCTTTGCACGTCGATGCCTTAATCCAGCCCAGAGGAAGAGAGAAGTAAGAGGGAAAAAGATAAGGGAAAAGGATGAATAATAAATAATAAATATGTGTGGACATTTCACACAGCGCCATCTAGACCCAAACTAAGCATAGCTTGTACTATGGGAACCAGATAACTGATATAATACTTAGATACTTTTTGTTTGTAAATAGATACATAGAATAACAATATAACACCCAGACACAGAACAAACATGGGTGTTCATCACACAAATGTTTGTCCTGAGTGGGGATCGAACCCACAACCTATAGTCCAGAAGGCAGAGCTACTACCAACTGAGCTATCAGGCCAGTCAATGGATGAAGGTGAAAGGATTCATTCGCCGTTTCATACAATATCTCAAAAGTTATGGATTGACTATAACGGTTAAGGTACCCTTATCCCGTCTCAAAAATCCACTCTGTATATCTTTTCAAATAAAAAAAATCCAATTCAGTTTATTAATGATGGAGATTGGAAGTAATAAACTTTTGTTTTTTTTATAACTATATAGGCCCGCATTCGACCTCAATCTCACCTGATGGGAAGTGACGATGCGGTCTACGATGGTACATGCTTGCCTAGAAGATACCTATTCACTCGCGACGTGAAGAGCTCCAGATTGTACTGGAAAAAGAAAAATAACCGTACTGACTTTAACTGATCTCACAGTCTAGATATCTTTTTTAGACTGTGTGATGTCTCAGGCTGAGGATGACGTGCGCAGTGCGCAGTGCGTAACTTTAATCACAGATATCTACTATACTAGACTATAATTTAGATTTCCGGACACAGCAATCTGTAATGGGCGGCCGTGACGCTTAACACCAGGCAAACGACTAGCTCGCGTCATTCGTTTACATAAAAAAAACATCTGAGTTTCGAATGTTCCTCTTTTATTGGAGTCGGTTAGCCACTTCCAGCGACACGACGACGGCGATTAAAGAAGTTGATGGCCAAAGAGGTATATGTACTACGTACTAGAGAAGCTATTCAAAGCACAAATAGTTGTCATTTTTTGTATAATTAAACTAAAATCCGCTACAGCGCTTTACGAGATTAAATCGTCTAACCAACGATCACAACACGCAGCGCTAGTGCAATGGCACATTCGGATCATAATTTTTACTGCTATTCACTGCTGCACGAGCTGTCGCTTTGAGAGCTGAGCATCGTATGAGCGAGAAGATGCTCATTGGCATATTTGCAGTGGTTGACAATGCAAGTTAGAGATGTCCTGTCTGGTGTATACATAGAAGTCTTTGTTGATGGCTTATATGTATTGACCTTAATATAAATTCTGTATAGATATTATCATAAATTACTATCCTACGCTGTCTGAAGGAATATAGAAGATGCTGACCTCAAGTTAGAACGGATGACGCATCAGCTTCGAGTAATTAACTTCACTTTTTTTTTTTTTAGAATTAGTTCTTGACCTGGATACAAAGTCCCTCAGTCGCAATATTAAAAAGTCTACAAAGTCTGCATTATTATATTTCACTTAGTCATAGTCATAGTCACAGTCCAGTCCAAGTCAGGCAGTCAGAGTCCAGTCAAAGTCATGCCCTAGTAAAGTGGTGGCAACTTTACTAGAGGCTTCTATGGAGTTTTGGAAGCAACACGAAAAACCACGTTTCACTACATTATATCACTTGCCCACACTCATGCTCGTAATTCAGCACTTAATGCGTAAAACACCACCAATTTTAAACATTAACACTGGAAAAACACAAGTTTTGAAAAATAATACAATGAAACGACGTGAGCTTTTTCGCGTTCCCGCCAAAAACTCCAATTAACTTCACTTATCGATTAGGGTTGCCACAACAGGCTAGTGTCCTGCTATATTTTTATTGCATAAATTAATAATATTTCTCAAAAAATAAACAGTCGTGAAAACAAAAACTAAATATCTTAAAAAATGACAAAGTTACAAGCATTTTAAAATACAGGAATAGAAAGAGACAGCTCAAACGTGCAGTGACGTCCCTCTTGCTCCTTCATAGTACCTCATTACTAAGCTGTGGTAGCGTTACATACAATCTCTTTGGCATGTGACTTCACAACGTGCGTTTTCATAGTAACTGATCTCTGACTCCGTGATTTATTTACCGATTTTACTTATTTTTCCAATTATTGCATTAATTTTTAGCCTACTTTATTAAAATAGTAATTATTTACTTGTTAATTTTTAATAGCAGGCAATTAGCCTAGGATCTTTATAAATACCATCATCATCCTCTTTGCCTTTCCCCATTTGTTATTGGGGTCGGCTCCCAATCTAACCTGTAGCGGCGAGCTACCAGAATTACACGACCGACTGCTATCTGACCTCGCAACCCATAAGGGACCAGTAACAGGATAATGTCCATTATAGTAATAGCGCTCATATTAGTAAATGAAGCCCGACTAGCCGTTCGGTAAAGCGCTGCGGTCAATATACTTGGATGGGTGACCGTTACAAAAAGTGGTATATTGTATTGTATGAACAATTAATAAATCGTGTTTGAATGTCATTCTTAAATTTATGCCTATCTACTTATTATACTATTAGAAACATTTAAATTAGAATTTTTATTACTATTGTTGAATTATATCAAACTAGCAGCGCCCCGCGGTTTCACCCGCGTTCCTACAGGAACCGTTCCCGTTTCCGGGATAAAAAGTAGCCTATGTTTTAATCCAGGGTACAAGCTACCTCCATACCAAATTTCATTTAAATCCATCCAGGTGTTAGAGCGTGAAAGAGTAACAAACATACACACATACGCACAAACTTTCGCCTTTATAATATTAATATAATATATTAAGTGTGATGTGATGATTACGTTTTTAATTACATTTCATTACCTAAAATAGCTCAGCTGCTGGGCCTGCTGGAATACATATAATCCTGCATACTATAGAGACACTTTTTCAAAAGAAATGCTTTCAGTTTGCTTTTAAAAACATTGGCTCTATAAATCGTTTCTTTAATATCTTTAGTTAACTTGTTATAATAGCCCTATCAGTAGGGATACCTTGGAGGGATAGGTCCAGGCGATTTTGGCAGTCGTCTTGGTGATTGCAGAAGATTTACTGCCTATTCCCTGGATATTCCCTTAGCTGGCTCTTACCGCACCCACGGAAAGAGATGGGGTAGTCCTATTCTCAATGAGAACACAAGGCACGCATCCGATTTAACTTTGAATAATAGGAAACATTCAAATTATTACGTTTACAACAATATTCAAGTTTTAAATTTAATATTCCAAACATTAGTAACTAGCGGCTCGCCCCGGCTTCGCACGTGTAGTGGTGTAGCCTATGTTACTCAGGGTGAATGTAGCTTTCCAATGGTGAAAGAACTTTTGAAATCGGTTCAGTAGTTTTTGAGTTTATTCATTACAAACATACACACAAAAATACAAATCTTTCCTCTTTATAATAGTTGTGTAGATTGTGATTTCAGTTGACGACTGAATAACCCTGAACGTTGATCGATTTAAGTTAGGACTTCCGTCCCGAGGGGCTTTATGGCTTTTCCATAGTAAAGCTGTTGCTATGGGCTTTATCACTTTATTTTAGTGCAGTGTATCAATCAATCGATATATTAATTTGTTTAGAACATTTTTTGTAAGATTAAAATTATCACATTAACTAGGATTTAACATTTTACTAGGTGGTAGGACTTTTCTGCAAAATTCGTCTAGGTAGGTACCACCGCTTTGCCTGTTATTCTGCCGCCAAGCAGTAGTGTGCAAGCACTACTGTGTTCCGATTTGAAGGGCATTGTAGCTAGTGAAATTACTGGGCAAATGAGACTTTATGATCTGATCACTCAGTCTAGTAATCTGATTACTTGACTGTGTGATGTCTCAGGATGACGTGCACAGTGCAGTGTCACGCGAAACTTTATTGTTTTAAAGTTCCGAGTGACACTGCAACTGTTATGGGAGGCCGTGTCGCTTAACATCTGGTGAACGACTAGCTCGTCACTTCATTCTATCGCATAAAAAAAATTCGTCGTTTATTTTTAAAGGTGCTAATTTATTAATTAGATTTTAGAGGATTAAATATTATTATTCCATAAATAATTGCTATTTTTAATTTATATATTTATATGTTTATTTATAATCAGAACGGTTACTAACTTACACAATTATTGAAAACATAATATGCATCAAATATCCAATTGAAATAAATTGCAATGCAATAATTAACTACAATTAATGGTACAATTTTTAAAAAGTAGGTAATCCAAGTTTGCCTTAACATTTCAGTTTTATCTAAATTAAACTAGATGGCGCTAGTGTCGCGGCGTCGTTTGTCTGAATCGCGCAAACGTTTTATGCACGGCTTACAAGGGGCTCGTCGCGGCTCTGCAGTAAGGTATCATCATCAGACCTAATACGTCCACAAAAGCTGAACATAGGCTTTTCTTATACTCTTTTTATAAATTTCTCGCATTTTGATAATGCGAGAATCCTAATGATTGATTTAATGGATTTATTCAGTTAATTAATTGTAAAGTCGTTTCGGAATGATGATTAAATTAAATATTTAAGATGAGATTGAATAAATCAATCGACGTTTATTAAATGCAATAATTATTATAAATGATTATTATTAACCAATTTAACGAAAGGGTGATGTAGCTGTTCTAGATTCGAATGTATATTTTTTCAATGTTAACTTTAAACCTCCGTCCTTATTTAGGATCGATTTTTTATTTTGAAGAGAATAGAGATGTATTTTCAGATTGGTCCCGCGGGTCTCGAGGCTCTCGCGGTAATAAATATGCTCTATAGTTGAAATGTAAAAGTGTTGAAAAACCCTTTTTAGTACTGAAAATAGTGCTGTCTGCAAAGGTTATGGCACTGCTCTATAGAATTGTGCTTGCACCGTGAAGATCCAGTGACCTTTTTTATTGCCACCAAGAAAATAAATACCGGGAAATTTATCGCCATTGTTGCACAATAAAACTAAACATGTTTAGCAGTGGACAAAAAAGCCGATGAGGCTGTCATGTGATTCATCATTACCACCCGCCATTTCTAAAATATATGCATATCAAAAATGTATAAAAAACTATTTTGTTTAATATTTCGAGCAACGTGTGTGATATCTATTAATTACAAGATAAGCTGGGGGCAACTTAGGATGTCCTACTTAAAAGGTTATTCACCTTTTATTGGTCTTGGAAATATATTCTTTTTTTTAATCATAAAATATTTGAAATTACAAAAATATATCTCTAAGGGGATATCTATTTATTCTGAACTAAGTAACAGTTAATTCACAAAAAACTTAATAATTATGTACATAACTAAAAAAGCCCTAAATATTGCACAAAATAAAGTAGGTAAAACGAGGTTATAAATAAAACAGAATTTAGATCCCCTTCAAAATAATTTAAATAATAATTTGTAAAAAATCGATAAATCCAATATTTATTGTTCAAAGTATTATCGAACGACATTAGTATTCAACATAGTTTTATTAGATACTCCCAACTAATCGACATATTCATCAACATCTCCAGCAATTCCACTGGTAGCTCATCTTTTTCCAATATTGATTTTTCATCAAGTTTTTGCACTTTACACTTCCACTACTTTGATTCTTCTTCGTGTTGTTGTTTTTTCTTTTTTGGGTCGTGCCGCCTCCGCGACCACTGACTTAATTCCACCTTTTTATTTCAGTGCCATCTATGCATTCCATAGAAAAACTGCTCTTCCATCGGTTTATTATTAACAACGCTAACAAAAGTTATTATTTAACCTGCAGCGCCCCTGGTTCCAGGTGTCTAGAGGCGACGGTAACTGCTTACCATCACACGGGCCGCCAGCTAATTTGCATACCCGTGACATAAAAACAAATGTAGATTTTTTGTGTCAATTTTGTAAGAAGAATCGCAGATCCTAGAATATGTTAAATACCTTACAGAATGAACTATACAGAAATACTTACCCAGAAGTTTGTACCTATCAAATACTCGTGAAATACTCACAGATTAGAGCCAAAACAATTTTTTTTACTAATCCAGATCACAGACCAAGAGGGGATACTAATGACATAATTGTGCATTCGGATTCTATACAACTAAAATCTATCTAGAAAATGAACGAAACTTATTTTTAATTCCCGTCCTTATAAATTATGCTAATTTTTTTTATAAAACCACAATAATACTAAATGAACATCCTCAATTATAGAAAACAGGCCTAGTGTGTCGTTTCTCTGTTCTTCTTCTTCTCGTGTAGGCAAGTGGTCAAGCCCTGGTGTCAGAATTTTTAGGCCACCCAAAGGCTTCTGACTCGGGTTAACGACTATTGTCTTAAGACAACAGCTGGGACCGACGGCTTAACGTGCCCTCCGTAGCACGGTAGCGCTCAGTTGTAAATACCACATTTTGCTGTAGCGGTCACCCATCAGAGTAGTGACCGCAGCGAACGTTGCTTAACTTTACCGATCGGTTAGAAACGGCTAGTCGTGCTTCGCTTTCTTTGTTTGGAGGTAGTATCACCTGGATTCTTTATTAAAACCCTGTGTGGTGTGATGTGCGTCTATGGAACCCTACTAAGCATGGTCCGGCATCCTCTTAACAAGGTATTTGACTTGTTCGTTTGTTTACGTATTGGTCATTCAAGTCACCTTGCTTTGCTATACTGTCTGCGCTAATATTTTTCATTCATAGTTTCATTAGAGCCAAGCCAATGTTTGCATAGTGGAGGGAATTGATGTGGTAATCAAATTTGATGTAGGTAGTTGGTATGTAAGTACTTACTTGAAGTGCTGTATTTAATACCTATTGAAGATATTACGTCGTGTATTATGGTTGAGATTCCTTCAACCCACACTAAGCGTTTCGCTACTAACTTTATAGTCATCACCATCATCATTAACAGCCTGAAGACGTCCACTGCTGAACATAGGCCTCCCCCAGAGAGCGTCACTTTGAGCGCCCGCTCGCCTCCTGCATCCATCGGCTTCCCGCGGTTTTCACCAGATCGTCAGTCCACCTTGGGGAGCTGGTCTACGCTGCGCCTTCCGGTTCGTGGTCGTCACTCAAGAACCTTTCTTCCACATCGGTTGTCAGTTCTACGAGCGATGTGGCCTGCCCATTGCCATTTCAACTTGCTAATTCTATGAGCTATATCGGTCATTTTAGTTCTCCGGCAGATCTCCTCATTCCGGATCTTATCTCGCAGGGAAACACCGAGCATAGCTCTCTCCATAGCTCGTAATTTTATGGTGTGAATAGCTAATGAACGGAGCAACTTGCTCCATGTTTCCAACTAAGTATAACCTGGGTATCTTCAAGCCAAGAGTGAACCGGTATGTTCTAGGCAAGCATGCACCACCCGTAGGCCGCGTCACTGCGGTGAGACAGTGGTAAATGCTTTACCTATAACCAATAAAAAACCGGCCAAGTGCGAGTCGGACTCGCGCACGAAGGGTTCCGTACCATGATCTATAAAAACGAGCAAAAAAATCACGTTTGTTGTATGAGAGCCCCCTTTAATATTTATTTTATTCTGTGTTTTAGTATTTGTTGTTATAGCGGCAACAGGAATACATCATCTGTGAAACTTTAACTGTGTAACTATCACGGTTCATGAGATACAGCCTGGTGACAGACGGGCGGGACCAGACACAGACAGCGGAGCCTTAGTAACAGGGTCCGTTTTACCCTTTGGGACGGAACCCTAAAAACAACAAAAAGAAAATATAAATATGTAAATCCACATACTACATCAATCGATCGATTTTTAAACAAAAGGCTTTGTTCTCAGTTTCGCATGTCCAAAATTCATGGTAGAGTGACCGACTGGTAGACAGCTATCACTTTGTATGGTGTTTGCTCTGAGGACAGCCCAAACCGATAGACCTAGAAACGCGAAGTTGGAGCGCAGACCTAGAATTTTTTCGTTACTCTCTAAGTCTATGAGTTGGAGGGTGTCCTCTTTATAGGAGACTAGGGGGTATAAGTAGTGCCTTACCCAATTATAAAGGGTTGTTGGAAATTCAGCCCTCAAATGGGGTGTAATTTATGAAGAAGCCTGAGGCGAGACTGTGAGGAATATCTTACAATATTTATATATTCACAAATAAATGTGTCTTTCGATCGATTTCCTATTCCCACGAAGGCCTAACCAATCTAGAAGAAATTAAGTTGAAGATTGTGTTGAAGTTGTTGATTTGTGTTCAACATTTTATTTTAAGTATTGCCGGCAGAAGTTAACGTACTAGCTCTTTACTAGCGTACCTCTGATATTAACCAGCGTCTTTGTTTCCTGACAAAAAAAATCTGGGAGTTTTTAAGGCTAGAGTGAACCGGTATCTTCTAGGTAAGCATGCTCCATCGTCGACCGCGTCGTCACTTACCATCAGGTTTTTTTTATGTTAAAGGTAGCAAACAAGCATACGGCCCACCTGAGGGGAAGTGGGCACCGTAGCCTATGTACATCTGTAACACCGGAGGAGGCGTCAGCAATGCGTTGCTTACCCTGTAGGACTCTTTTAACCCTCCTCTTAAAGTACTCCATGTTATAACTCTGCGGAAAGACCGCTTAGGGCAGCTCATTCCACATTTTGCAGGTGTACGGCAAGAAAGAACGCATGAATCGAGTCGTATGAGATTTCCACGACTCATTAATATGTGGATGAGCTTTTTTGCGTTGGCGAGAGGTGCGATGGTAGAAACGCGATGCCGGAATCAGGTTGAATAGCTCTTCGGAACATTCCCCATTATAGAGGCGGTAAAATATACATAAAGACCCAATATCCCTGTGAATATTGAGTGGTTCGAGGTGTTTGGTGATCTTGGGACTGTTGACAATTTAGAGAGAGAGAGGTGAGGCTGAAATATACATTTTGTACAAGCCGGTGCAGGTGCAAAAATCTTACCTACCCAACTCAGCTAGCAATAAACATTTATACATAATATTAAACAGCGTTGACACAGTTGGCATTACCTTGTCCTCTACTCCATAAGTCCATACACTCTATAGAATGCACGTGAGCGAGTGAATGGTCATTCGATATTTGATGTGAAAGCATTAGAACAACGTTGAATGGACGGACGGTGCCCTGCAAACTAGAAAATGAAGCCCAAGAAAAGAATACGAAATCGTAGAGTTCTAATATTTCGCCAATTGCCAAACCTTATATTCCTTACATTATCCCTCGGTTTGTCAAACTCATGTTAACAAACTTAACATACTAAATACTAGGTATACGCTTATTGGTTGACGACAGCCTATGATTAACAGGCAACCAATGAGCGTGCAGTATTTTAAAGTTGACATGAGTTTAACTAAGAAACGTCCGAGAAGCCGGGGATATGTTATTATATTGTCTCCGTTGAGTTGATCGTTGTCAGAACGTTTCGATGACAGAATCTTTCCACTAAGTATAAACTATTCACCGACTGAACTTTTCTATGCATCTTGTTTACTTTTCTATGCATCTTTTACCACCAAAAATAACAAACTCCCCCATAAAAAAACCCTTTTTAAAACCTTTACCCAAAGAGTAGAACGGACCCTATTACTAATGCTCCGCTATCCGTCCGCCTGTCTGTCTGTCTGTCCGTCTGTCTGTCTGTCCGTCTGTCACCAGGCTGTATCTCATGAACCCTGATAGTTATATAGTTAAAATTTTCACAGATAATGTATTTTTGTAGCCGTTATAACAACAAATACTAAAAAACAGAATAAAGTAAATATATTAAGGGGGCTCCCATACAACAAACGTGATTTTTTGCTCGTTTGCCAGATGAGCCATAGATGGCGCTGCTTTAAATAGTACTGCTACCCAACACTAGATGGCCAGGATAGATAATGGTACGGAACCCTTCGTGCGCGAGTCCGACTCGCACTTGGCCGGTTATTTGGCTTCGCTCGCTGTCTATATTGTTCTTTAGTCTAAGGATGCAGGGGAATGAGTGAACGAGATGCATGAATGGTCATTCGACTCCGGACGTGAAAGCGGTGTTATGCAATAGGTATTATACGTATGACTATGTATCAATGTAGTGTGAACTTGTGCAGTGATAGTGATACACGTGTGTAAAGTATTGCAGACTATAAATTAACTAAATGGTATCCTTTAAAAAACCATCCCCTCTCTTACATGACTGACCTGATAGCTCAGTTGGTAGACGCTTTGTCTTCTGAAGGTTGACAGGTTGTTAGGTTGTAGGTTCGATTCCCATCCAGGACAAACATTTGTGTGATGAACATCGACGTTTGTTCTGTATCTGGGTGTTATATTGTATTCTATGTATGTATTTACAAACAACAAAAGTATCTAAGTATTGTATCAGTTATCTGGTTCCCATAGTACAAGCTATGCTTAGTTTTATTTATTTACATGTATGGGAGCCATACAAAAATACTTATCAAAAAAATCGAGAAGTCTTTACTTAGGTAATAATTAACTATCTTTGTGAAAAATATTATGTACTATGTACGCTCGCTATAAACTTAAGTTAGAAGTTATAAGACTGTAAAGTAATCAGACGGACAGACAGACAGACATGACGAACTATTAAGGGTTACTTTTTGTGTACTACGGAACCTTATAAAGGGGTGAAATTGAGTTTAGATCACCTTAATTTCACATTGAGAATTACATATATTGATCATTATGTTTTTAACCATATTTTGATTTAATATCTTTATCAAGTCCTTACATGGGATTAACGCAGAAGGCTTTTCAAATAAACAAAAAACCACGTGTGTATATCGGTGCAGAAATCTAGGAGAAATCGGTGAACATACAATAAAATTGTTGTAAGTAATCATAAAACTTACTTACAGCATTAAACGTATTGCGTTCAGCTGGTATTTAGGTTAATTAATCGTGCTCCAACATAGACCGTATCATCGCTTTCCATCAGGTGAGGATGTTGTCAAAAGTGAGCCCATTAAAGCATTAAATTTTTTTTAACAAGTTTAGAAAACTTATAATACTTAAGTACCTACTTAATCTATGAAATGTTCTAAGCATATAAAATTACAAAGTACCTTTTGTCGTACCTATTTGTCGTAGATAGGTAGGTATATATGATGTGCCACAGATGCATGATGACGTGCCTACCACGACAAGGTACTAAATATTTTATTGTCAACCGCTCTTAATTATTACATATTATTATGTGCACATTTTATATTGAATAATTTAATTGAATTTTGTGATAGTACTGGGTGGCGCAAAAGTACTGGCACTAAAGAAAATACTTTTATTTTTTTTATATGACATTTTCTGTCATTCTGTTGTTGAAAATTGTGTAGTGAACAAATGTAAAATACACTGAAAATAAACATGGACCGTTTTACTCCCCAAGAACGTGGAATAATTGTGTCAATGTTCTTACGGAATAATTCATCAGTGATAAGAACACAACGTGAATTTCGTCGACGATTTCCCCACCGTCCGGCACCGATTGGTCGCACAATTCGACGCTTTGCCACACGCCTTGAAGCAACTGGCTCAACATTGGATAGACCTAAGTCTGGGAGACCAAGAACAGGCCGTTCAGCTGAAAATATCGATGCTGTGCGCGAAGATGTGGAAGAGTGTCCAGAAACATCAACGAGGCGACGTGCCACGCAATTGGGCATTTCCAGACGGACCCTGCAGCGTATTTTGGTGAAAGACTTAAAGATGTTCCCGTATAAAACTCAAATGACTCATCAACTGCTGCCTGCTGACCACCGAGCTCGTCTAGATTACTGCCAGCGCGTCATAAACCTCAACCTTGAAGAGGATGATTTTCCTTCAAAATTGGTTATGAGTGACGAAGCGCATTTCCATCTCTCAGGGCATGTCAATAAGCAGAATACTCGGTTCTGGGGCACTGATAATCCGCGCATTATTCAAGAAACACCTCTACACCCACTAAAAGTTACTGTATGGTGTGGCATCTGTGTTGACAGAGTGATCGGACCCTATTTTTTCGAAGACGCTGGAGGCAATGCGATAACTGTCACTGGAGAACGCTACAGAACCATGTTACGTGAGTTTTTGATACCCAGTTTGGACGAATTGGGGCTGGAGCACATCTGGTTTCAACAAGACGGCGCTACGGCACACACAGCGCGCGACACTATGGACTTAGTGAGGGACGCTTTTCCAAGCCGAGTTATCTCTCGTTTTGGCGATTTGCCTTGGCCTGCAAGATCACCCGATCTGACCAGTCCAGACTTCTTTCTTTGGGGTTTTTTGAAATCTCGGGTGTATGTGAACAAGCCACAGACTCTCGCAGCTCTAAAAGAAAACATTCGTCAAGAAATAACGAACATATTGCAGGAAGTGTTACGGCAATTTATGCAAAATGTCATAAATAGGGCTCAAATGTGTATCAACTCTGGAGGTCACCATTTAAAAGACATCATCTTTAAATCCTAATGGTACGAAATTTAATGGCACAAATATACATTTAAAAAAACCTAAATCTAGTTTTCTAATTTAGAAAAAATGTTATAGCTGAACCAAATAGGGTCTTTACTTTTGCGCCACCCAGTACTTTTAACTAAAATTATTAATAGTATTAAATTTAATTGTTTTATCTATATTTTTACATAACTATTTATGACTTAATTAAAAAAGCAATGTTTGACGTATAATTCTAAGACAAATTATCAATAAATGTTTATATGGTTTATATGGTATATATTTTTTGTATAACACAGGGCTTAATCGCGCTTCAAAGCATTAGTATATAATATGACGTTATACAGGGTGTAATTGAATTCATTAGCATCCTTTGAAACTAGGTACCTACTCCTGACACCGGCCATGTGTGGACTAAAGTGTATGAAATCTAACGCATTGATTTAGTATTGACAGCAACTCCAAAAAATGGGATAACTTATGATTAAGTATCAACTGCTACAGTACAAAATTAAATTTAAGTAATTACTAAAGTACTTTTTTCAACTACTACATACAAGGTACAAAAAAGTAGTGTAGCTAGTTTAGTTTTTATTATTGTAGTAGTTAGCTTCAGTCATCATCATCATCATCATCATCATAAGTAGTTAGCTTGAGTAATAAAAGTAATAAGGCACATTGCTCGTTAAAAAAGGTAAATAAACTTTAAAAAGTATCAAGATCATTCGTGCCAACTACGTTAGGCGACGCGGCAATCTTCATAGTTTTCAATAAAAGATATTTTCATTTGCACTCTTTACTCTTTATTAATCATCAATAAATAATGTACCATCTTCGATTGTGTATCCTCATTCGAAGACTATCATGTACTCAATTTATGCTAATAAATTAAAATGCACCCTAATAGCAGCTATAGGTACCCAAAATATTGAATATCCAAGTAACTATATAGTAACAATAAGGGATGCCACTTTCAATGGGGTTATTAAAAAAGAAGAACGGCACTTGTGCCGTCGTGCCAGAAGTATTAGAAGTAGAAGAAGAAGGGAAGCCAGATTTGAAGAAGCGACACTCGATTGTATCCGGGAAAAGTGATTTTTGTAAGTTAATATGTTTTTTTTAAAATAAACTCTTGATTTTTTATGTGTTTTAATGTTGCGCTTCTATGTACAACTACGCTAGTATTATAAGTAATTCTGTGGTACAATGTTATTGATAATTTGTTAGCAATATTAGTTGGCAGCCATGACGAGTACCAACATATCGGTAAAATACCTAAAAATAGATTTAATTTTTTAATAACCAGATTTTATGGGCAGAAAATTTCCACAGTAAGTATGCACATAAACTGCGTATAAAAAATAGGCTGTTAAATACATTTTAGTGTTTCTTTCGGTCGCAATCAAATTACATGACCGCCTGGTACCAATAAAGTATCTACTTTAGTTCTACGAGTTTTGAAACAGCTGATATAAGGTCATTGACACCGCCGCGTGGTGTGTTTAATTTCATAGAAAGGAGATTTTTTGCGAATTATCAAAGTCATAGCACAAAAGTTCTTGCCTTATCGACAAATTCTCGATTTATGACCATAAAAAGTCATAAAAATTGTTTCAATTTATACTTCTTTAAGTTTTTTACAGATACCTACTCGTTACGACTGCTAAGTCCACTAATTAGGTATCAATAACGTATCATGTATATATATTAAACGTGATCCTCCCAGAAAAGTCATAAGCAGGTATACGAAGACTATAAGTAAGACTTTACACCTGTTGACCTATAATACACCATTATCAAGAAATAAATGATAACCACTCACGTGCCACGCGCCAGTAAACTGGCGGATCCTGCAAAACCTTATGTGCCACGGACCATAAAACTGGTCGGTCGGTCGGGCCTACCTAAAAACCGTAAAATATAACGGATTTGGCTCTATGGTATGAAAATATTGACCTTGACAGCTAGGTCTTGAAATTTGCTACAGTATAAACGCCTGGTACCAGCTTTTCTTGGTACTTTGTGAATAATCTATCGAAGTTTGCAAGATCTGTGCTCAAAGAGAATAAAATTGTTGTTCCGTGATTGTGTCAACGTAGTGCGTGCAGCAGAAATATTAACTGTGAGTAAATTTGGTCCATATTTTCTAATGTAATTATACATCATTTTGTTCGTAATTTAATGTTCTTTCGAATGGTATAATTTTTTGATGAGTAAGTATATAATAAGTTGGATGTATCAAGTAAAAAGACTTGTAGGAAAAAAATTCAATGCGGCTCTAGTTGTCTTCATTTAAATACTACTTCATAAATTATTAGTTTAAAGAATTTATGATTAGATATCTATCTAGAGTGTTTATTTACGAACAAATTGATACCAAAAACATGTATGCTATGGTGTAAGATCACGGAAAGGGGTTTATTTGAACATTACTTGGTGACGGCAGTACGACTGAACTTGCGCGGAACGGGTCTTTTTACGAAATAGGCTCGCAACAGACGCCAAAAATGATGTTAATAATGAATGTGCATATTAGTCTTGTTTTTGCTTTTCTCCAAGAAATTATAATTTGTAAAACTTTAAGTTTCTATAATATATTTTTTTGTGCTCACAAAAAAAAACTTAAACATTTTTCAGTTTTTGTATGGATATAATTTATATAGGTAGGCTTTGCTTTAGTGGTGCTAAGTGAGTGTTATATAAAGTTTAGGGGGGGGGGGGGGGATGGGAGAGGGGAGTGGAACCTTCCTTTACAAAAAGGGGGGAGGGGGTGGCGGTTACGTGATTTTCGCAAAAAATTAAGTATTAGGTTAATAATTTGAATAAATAAGTATTTAACTTTTTTCATTTTTTTTGTGTGTTCGGGTTAGGTGAGCAATTAAATAAAGCATGCGCTTTCTACTAACTTTATAAAATGGTTTTAGCAAATATGGAAGAGCGTGGTGCCGGACATGGTGCACGGCGAAGCCAAGCCCGTGGTAGATGACGTGGCTGAGGACAAGGGCAGTCCCTGTCTACGCAGTCCGAGGAGTAGGCGTTTTGCTTTTTTAAAGGTTTATTTTAGCTGGTGTAGGTACATGTATCATCAAAATTAATTATTTTGTGTATATTTTTATGTATTAAATAATGGTTACGTTACATTGGTACTTTTTCATTTTGTTAACTATGTAACTATGTATGAAATTACTTTTGTAGACAATCAATAAAGCTGCACAAACTAAATAAAAACATAACAAAGGCAGTAAATGAACAGTTATAATTTCATCATAATTGGCTCAGTAATTTAGATTTTCAAAAAAAAAAAACACTAGAAAAATAATTGTCATCTAAGTTTTTCTCAGTATGTAATTTAGCGGATTAAAGTCAGTTTTTAAAAGGATATTATTATTTTTAAATTCGGTCAGTTAAAATATTATTTCATCTAGCACTTAATTAATTCATCAATAATTAAGTAAAGTCATTGTTTAATTATTGATAAATTTAACTATGGTAAATATTTACTAATTTTATTATAATAATGGTGTAACTGTACTGGTAGTAGTGGTGGTAGTGGTGGTAGTACTGGTTTTATTATAACTATTAATTATCTGTGATTAGTGTAGCATAATGTCGACTATTAATATAAAAGTATTAAAATTATAATTTCTGAAATTTGTGTTCGTTTTTTTAATACCTCTCTCGTCTAATTTGCATAATCGGAATCGAATTCGGAACTGGAATTTAATGGAATAAAATTAACGTTTGTAAACGGCCTAAAATGCTCGATGAATTCCCGCCAACTGAGCGTGTTCGAACATGCGTCCGGCACAATATAGTTACGATTGCCGTTAATTTTTTTCTAGGACATGATTAAATATTTTGGTGTCATTTTAAAGCTATTGAATTAAACTTTATTTCGAATATGAAAAAAAGTAGTGTTGTCGCTTTAGATTTCAAAATAAAACCTATTTAACTTTTTAACTATTTATTGAAAAATAATGACATCACCTAGAATAATCAACTTAATTACAATTTAAAGCCTGGTTTGTACACTTGAGACAGCAGTCATTCAATAGGTAAATAGTCATTAGGTGTCTTAGTTAGAACCGATTAGTTTACCACTTGACGCCCTGCCGCGCATTACTAAATCTCAGGTGGCACACAAGGGTTAGCGGCGCGCGGAGCGTGGCACGTGAGTGGAATAGGAGTCCTGCTCCAGGAACTAATAGAAGTTCTTCTATAGGATTTATTATGAGTCCTCGTGTGGTACCCAATACGATTCTTTCTTTGGATTAACAATCACTCCTCCTAAGGTCATTTGTACGACGATTCCTATAAGGTCCCACAGGAGAAATCCTAATAGGCCTCAGAACCGATCACGAAGTCCTCCATTCTTCTGCTCTTTTTAAGGGTAACTACCATCCCATTGTTTTGAAAGACATCAGATTCGATAACACCGTTGACAAAAAGTACCTACATGTTCAAATGACAGTGACCATCGCTAACATAAAAAAATATCGATATTTCTACTCTACCATTGATCCATAACACCTGAACCCTCAATCCACAATCCTTTTCTCCATTTACAATAAGAACTCACCTCCTATTACCTGCAGGGTCATCATCAGACGAGGATGAAGGAGTCCAGCCTCACGAGAAAGCCATCGCAGCTGGTCAACTCAGCCCACCTTACTGCGTCAGGAACATCGAGCAACATGCCTTTGGGAGAAGGGAGATTGAGATCGCCGAGCAGGAGATGCCAGGGATTATTGCTTTGAGAGCCAGAGCTAAGGAGGACAAGCCGTTGAAAGATGCTAAGGTATGCCAGCAAGGTCCTCTTGATTACTCTGATTGGTATATCTCTGTTTAGTTTACTAACCGATGTGCTCCTGCAAAGGTATCATGAGCTGTAGAAATTGTCATATAAGAAGCGATATGTCAATTTCTACAGCCGTGCTGACGTAAGAATAGTACCAACCCACCCTTCTCATTCTGTGGGTGCCGTATGAGAACCTGCTAAGGGAATATCCAGGAAATGGGCAGCAGAATTCTTCTCGGTCTACATTATACACTGAAATTTGAGCTGACTTTGAAGGAAAAACATCATTACGAACATATATTTTATGGTGGTGGCATTTTCCAATGCTCCCCGGCTAACTACTACCCGAGAGTTACGAATCTGAAACTTTACATGCAAGTGTCTTGCAGCAGCCTCAGTTGAGATGAGAGTCAGCCCCCAATAAAGGCCTAGGGTGGCGCTATTTGTCACTCATCACTCAACATGAAGGAAAATGTGGTACGCTACACATCGGTCTCTGAAAATCGAAAAGATGAAAAGCATCCTGAACCTGCTCCTCTCAACCAGCATTCTACTATCCAGCTGATTCTCACTGATGCTAGAGCACAGACCTTCTCTCACAAGGTGTGACAGTGTAAGCCATAATTAACCTTGATTAACAAATGCGGATGATACACATGTGCTCGAATTTTGCGCATCTTGAACTGTTTTATGCTAACATTTTATTGAACCATGGAACTGCACGGACAAGTAATATTTTAACACATCGCCAATATATTGTCGCACTCACTCCGACCAGCACACAGCCCCAACATGGAGGCACTGGAGATTTTTTAAGATGTTAGGAGTTTTCTTCAAGAAGTTTTCTTCATCGTTGTAAATGCAAACGAATATAACATGAAAAGTCTGATACGAGGCTGCAGGAGTCGCAGAGGCTACTGCTGAGCCCCACTCGTTCTTTTACCTTCTTTTTTAACCAGCTAAGCTATCACTTTTGTTTTCAGATAGTAGGATGCACACACATCAACGCCCAAACAGCTGTTCTGATAGAAACGTTAGCAGCTTTGGGAGCCACTGTACGTTGGGCCGCTTGCAATATATACAGCACCCAGAATGAAGTGGCAGCAGCTTTGGCGCACGCTGGTAAGTGTTGGAAGAATGTGGTGAAGGCTAGTAGGTCTGATAGAGTCTAAGTTCTTTTATTCTTTTTACCTACAATAGGCGAACATTTGACCACTGTCTCACCTAATGGTAAGTGACGACGCGGTCGACAATGGAGCATGCTTGGCTAGAAGATACCGGTTCACTCTATCCTTAAAAACTCCCAGATTATATTCGTCAGGAAACAATGACGCTGGTAAGGTGTTCCATTCCTTTGCTGTCCGAATTATAAACGAGGGATCAAAACGCTGTGTACGTATTCGAAGAATGTCTACTATATACGGATGCCGTGTTTACGATGGTAAAAAGAGGATGGGGGAATTGAGTTGTGCAACTCCATCGCACATTCTCCGAAGTGCAGCTTGTAAAAAACTGATAAACTGGCAACCTTAGCCGGTGTACAAGGCTTTGGAGTTTAGCCTTTACTAATTTATCGTCGGTAATAAGCTTTATAGACAGTTTTTGTATTGAGTCAAGGGCTTCAAGCTGATACTTAGTCGAACCATCCCAGAGATGGCTGCAGTACACATGACCGGACTTGTGCCTGATAAAGATTTAAGATCTGTCCTGTTCTGAAATACTGTCTAGTTCAATTCACAGCTGTTCAAATGGAAATAAATCTCAAGAATAGCTAGATGGTGTTATAACCAGTAATTACTTAAATTTTTGTGCAGTTGACTGTTGACTGTTGTGCAGTTGAACAAGAATAATATCTAGATATCTAGTGGTCATCAACCCAGTACGTCCCCACTGCTGGGACATGGGCCTTCTTTTACGTGGAAAAAGTTTAGGTCACAATCTACCATGCTGGGTTGGTGGATGACATAAATATGCTCTCGAATTTTGTGATACTTGAACATGCCGGTTTCCTCACTAATTTTCCTTCACCGTTGTAAAAGCGAGTGGAAATTCCGCACATAACTTGAAAAGTCATTGGTACAGTGCTGACTGGATTTGGGTGCGTCGATTTGAAAATTGCACGGCTGAGTGCGGCTGCTTGTCCACTACACCGTCACCGAAACTTTACCCGAGAACGAGATGACGGCGCTGAAGTAGCGATACTGAGCGCTGGGTACATAGTGGCTTGTGCACTGCACGCCCGTCACGTTACTGGACAAGCTGCCATAGTAAATGTATGTACCGCTACTTCGGCGCCGTCATCTCATTCTCGGATGACGGCTCGGTGACGGTGTGGCGGACAAGAGCTCTACACTCTCTCTAGAAGTACTAACTGTGCTAAGAATCTGGAATGAGATTCCTGCTGCTGATTGATTCGCCTGCGGTCTTCCGCAGAGCTTCAACACGAAGCACTTTAATTAGGGGTTAAGAGAGTCCACCAGTGTTACAGATGTTTGCTATGGTGACCATTTGTCAACTTGTCATCCAATCGGCCGTGTCCTTATTACTTTCCATACCCCGTTCCATACACATTTATCCTATCGTCGGCATTTCCATCCATTTACAACTTCAGTGTCTTCAAATCAAGAGCAAATAGGTCTTCTTCTCGTGTAAGCCTGGTGTTAGATTTTTTAGGCTACCCAAAGGCTTATGACTTGGTTTAATGACTATTGTCTTACGACAACAGCCGGGAACGTGCCCTCGGAAGCATGGTAGCGTTCAGCTGTAAATATTACATTTTGTAGCAGTCACCTATCAAAGTAGTGACCGCAGTGAACGTTGCTTACCTTTACCGATGGGCTAGGAACGGCTAGTCGTGCTTCGCCATGAGCGCTACCAAATAGGCTAGCAAATAGTTTAATTTCTGGGTGCTCCACTTTTATCCTGATTTATACTGAAGATGGAAATAGCATATCACCACATCACACATTACATCAACAGCCACTGCTGAACACAGACCGGACGCTTATCATAGGTTTGCCATAATCACCACGCTTGGCTGGTGGCTTGAAGAGCGCAGCAGATTTTAGTGTACCGAGGAAAATACTGCTGCCCATTCCCTGAATATTCCCTTAGGCTCTTACGACACCCATGGGAAGAGATGGGGTGGTCCTATTCACACTCCGGGCCACATGGTTTATTTTATTTCCAGGTTACGCAATATTCGCGTGGCGTGGCGAGAGCGAGGAAGCGTTCTGGTGGTGTATAGACCAGTGTTGCACACCTACTGCCGGGTGGCAGCCGAACATGATCCTAGATGACGGTGGTGATGCCACGCATCTGATGCTGAAGAAACATCCGCAGGCGTTCAAACATATTAAAGGTGAGCAAGAAAAAAAGGACGGCTTCGTTCCTTCTTTAAATTAAGGATGATTAAAGGTGAGGAGAAAAGAAAGACGATTTCTTGTCCTCCTTTAAATATTGTTTCTTCTGCTGCATTTGCTATCAAAGTTACGAATTCATTCCCCGATAGAAGAAAAACAAAACAATGGACGGCATCCCAAATTTTTAACCCACGATTTTTATTGGTTTTATTAAAAGTTTGTTGAAAAATTAATTACTCGTTGTTATTTATTTTGTTTTACATGCAATATTTAAAACTGTAGATTCTACAAAATTATTAAGTCAACATGCAGAATGGTATTTATATCTACAGGAGGATGGAAAAACCTCTATCGTAAAATATGATGTCACAGCTCACAGTATGACGACGAACAAACAGTGGATTTTTTAAACTATGGTATGAGGTTAAACCTTAAAGTATAGACTAAAGCATAGAGAGATCATCAAAACGATATTATATTTGTATTGCTCACACGTATCGCTACATCAAAGGCGAAGAAAAGAAACAAGCATATAGTAATTAGCTACGCTTGCGATAAGCATCGTACCATTTTTTTCGACTCGAGTCAACTGTTTTTTTTCTATACAAATCTGTCAGACTCATTCACATCAAAGTGATCATATAAAAAGTGTTTAGAAAAGTAGTACGCTTGACACATAATCAAGTTCTCTCTATGCTTTAGTCTATATACTCTAAGGGTGAAACGAAGATTTTAGCTAGAAGCCTGAAAAAACAAAATTAACGCCTTGGTTTTGAAGTTATTTTAGGGCAGTCACTTGTATACAAATTAGGCATCATACGTCGATTATCAAATAGCCTCACAATAAAAAAAGTTTTTTTAACAATAAATTGTAAATAATATATTCTGCTTATGAAAATCTGATACTATTTTTCATATAAGTAATAATGAGCTCTTTATCTATAACAAAATATTATAAAGAGGAAAGATTTGATTGTTTGTTTGTTTGTTTGCATTGAATAGGCTCCGAAACTACTGAACCGATTTGAAAAATTCTTTCACTGTTGGGAAGCTACACTATCCCCGGGTGACATAGGTTATATATTGTATTTAAAAAAAAATAAGGATCCTTACTAAAACTCCGATAATGTAATCCAAGGTGTACCTAAAATATTCTTTATTACATCGCGTGCGCTGCAAAAACTATTACACCCTTGTAAAGCCGGGGCGACCCGCTAGTTTTCGATATCTCAATAATAATTTTTTTCGGTACCTTCCAAAACAATAAATTTTGTACGATCCGGTTGCGAACTAAGTATTGTTATTCGGAGTTTCCCTAAAGTTGTCTTTTGTCTCATTTTCTTCACAATTGATACTGGCCTTTAATTAATCTTGTGTCCTTTTCCACAGGTATAGTAGAAGAGAGCGTGACAGGAGTTCACCGGTTGTACCAGCTGAGCAAAGCTGGCAAGCTGTGCGTGCCCGCCATGAATGTCAACGACTCTGTCACCAAGACCAAGTTCGACAATCTATATTCTTGTCGGTAAGTGTTTATTGAACTTTTGTCTCTTTATTCTAGACTAGCGGCTCGCCCCGGCTTCGCACGTGTAGTGTAGCCTATGTTACTCAGCGTGAATGTAGCTTTCCAATGGTGAAAGAATTTTTGAAATCGGCGCAGTAGTTTTTGAGTTTATTCATTACAAACATACAAATCTTTCTTCTTTATAATAGTGGTGTAGATAAGCTTGCATTTGACCACATTTCTCGTGATGATTAAAACATAATAAGCATAAATTAATATTCCTCAAACGTCATGAAAACAAAAATTAAATTAAATACCTATCTAAAAAAACTCACAAAGTTACAAGCATTTTAAAATACAGGAATAGAAAGAGACAGCTTATACATGCAGTGACGTTACTCTTGCTCCTTCATAGTACCTCATTACTAAGCTGTGGTAGCTTTACATACAGTCTCTTCGGCATGTGACTTCACAACGTGCGTTTTCATAGTAACTGTGGGGAATCTTCTGTTTTGCGAGAAAGGGACAAGCGATGCCCCTCCAGAAATTTTAAAAGCTTATTACTCCTCGATTTATTTACCGATTTCACTTATTTTTTCAATCATTTTCTTGCATTCAATTTAACCTACTTTATGAAAATAATATTTACTTGTTAATTTTTAATAGCAGGCAATTAGCTTATTGTTTGTAGAACTAAAGTATATTTGAGGCGTCTACATGGTGGGCAATAATAGCAATGGGCAGGCCACATCGCACGTAGAACTGACAACTGATGGGGAAGAAAGGTATTCGAGTGGCGACCACGAACCGGAAGTCGCAGCGTAGGCCCCCCACTCGGTGGACTGACGCGACGATCTGTCTCTTTCTTCCTTTTTTTTTTATGAGAATGGATGACGCGACGAGCCAGTCGTCCACCTGATGTTAAGCGACACGGCCGCCCATAACAGGAGCACTCGAACTTTAAAATAATAAAGTTTTACGTGACACTGCACTGCGCACGTCATCCTGAGACATCACAGTCTAGTAACCAGATTCCTAGATTGTGAAATCAGGTCATAAAGTCTCATTCGCACAGTAATTTCACTAGCTACAGTGCCCTTCAAACCGGAACACAGTAGTGCTTACACACTACTGCTTGGCGGCAGAATAACTGGCAAAGCGGTGGCACCTACCTAGACGAACTTTGCAGAAAAGTCCTACCACCTAGAAAACCGAGCTGTCTTATCGATATAGTAACATAATATGAATGAAGTAACGTTTATCTTGTTCCCCAGGGAGAGTATAATCGACGCCCTGAAGCGCAGCACCGACCTGATGTTCGGCGGCAAGCAGTCCGTGGTGTGCGGCTACGGGGAGGTGGGCAAGGGGTGCTGCCAGGCGCTCAAGGCCTTGGGCTGTGTGGTGAGGGATTTACTTTGCTATTTGTGTTAAACCGGGTTGTGATACACTTGCTCTCTTTCTTATTTTATCGTTTCCGTCCATCCTTTCTTATTTCCTTGTTTCTTGTTTCCTTCTTTCCTTTCTTGTTTCCTTCTTTCCTTTCTTGTTTATTTTCTCCCTTGATTTCTTGTTTCGTGCCTTCCTTTTATGTTATACTAGCAGCGCCCCGCGGTTCTACCCGCGTTCCTACAGGAACCGTTCCCGTTTTCAGGATAAAAAGAAGCCTATGTTTTAATCCAGGGTCTAAGCTACCTCCATACCAAATTTCATCCAAATCCGTCCAGTTGTTAGAGCGTGAAAGAGTAACAAACATACACACATACACACATACGCAAAAACTTTCGCCTTTATAATATTAGTGTGATTCTTTTCTTGTTTCCTTCTTTTCTTATTTTTTTTTTAAATGAAATGAAATGAAATTTATTTGCTTCAACATATGTCAATAGATAATGATGTTACAAAATTGATGTCCAGTTATGTTTTACCTTAAAATAAGGTATGCAAATATTATTAACACAGGCATAGACTAGTATTATAAAATCAGTAAATAATAAAAATCAAAATAATGTAAAGATAACATAAATTAATATAAAAGGTACCTACCCATCAAAATTTGTCAATCGTTAAAACTAAACACTACTTTGCTCATATTATAAGTATAAGGTCATATTACATTAGAAATCAAAATCCAGCTAGGTCAGTCCATTTATCACAGCTATATAACAAAAGTAAAAACGTTTTCATCCATCTTTCTTGTTTCCTTCCATCTTATCTTATTTCCTTTCATCGTTTCTTGTTGAATTCATCAGTTTCTTAGATCCTAAAGCTTTAGCTACACCAGTGCGTCAAGTGACATGAGTGCAGCGTCAAAATCGGCCATTCGGTATCCATCCCTGCCCGCAAGGATCGCGGCGCGGCCGTCTACGAACACAGGCAGCGATGGTTACCGAACTGTTTCCTTCTTTTCTTATTTTCCTCCATCTTTTCTTGTTGAATTCATCAGTTTCTTAGACCCTAAAGATCCACTGACGTGACGCGCCGGTGTGACTGAAGCTTTAAACTTTGTATTTCTTTCCTCAGGTGTACGTAACAGAAATAGATCCAATATGCGCGCTACAAGCAGCCATGGATGGCTTCAGAGTCGTTAAGTTAAACGAGGTGAGTAAATCACAGAAACTTTATTGTAGAGTTCAGAGTGACACTGCAACTGTCATGGGCAGCCGTGTCGCTTAACATCATGTGGATGACTAGCTCGTCACGTCATTCATTAACATAAAAAGATGGGTAAGTAAATTGATTACATTTTTCATAATATTTTTTTATGTCAATGAATTTCTTGACGAGCTATTCGTCCACCTGATGTTAAGCGTCACGACCGTCCACAACAGTTGCAGTATCACTCGGAACTCTAAATGTAGTTTCGCGTGACACTGCACTGCGCACGTCATCCTGAGACATCAGCACAGTCTAGTAATCAAATTACTGGACTGTGAAATCAGTTTATACAGTCTCATACTTAGTTTTACTTATTGAAAAATACATTAAAATAATTGTCATGATTAGGGAGAAGCAAATTTTATTAATTATCATAATTTGAATTACTTTAAAAGTATTGCTTCAATTTCAAAATTACATTAATCATGTCGCAATCAATGTTTGCGTATTGCGAACCATTGCGTCGTGAGTGCGTTTCTTCTAGAGCGGTACATAAGCAAGCAGAATTGTATTTAAAACACTTCAAGGTCGAAAAGCCTAGCCTTAGGTATATACAATGGGCGGCCTTATCATTCTAACGATCTTTATTTATTATCTCGCTAAGTCGAAGCAAAGTCCCTCTATCTTCAGATCTGTCTATCAAATATCACCTCTGCTCTCTGATTGGTCGGCAGCTTATATCAAAATGATCTCTTATCGCTGTGATTGGTCCGCTAATTATTACTCATTTTTAATTATTGTAGGTAGATAGATTATCTGTGTTATTTGGACAAAAGATTTTAAAGCCTATTAATATTACTAGGTTAAAGTGTCCTGTGGTTTTACTTGCAACTTAGGGGAAGAGGGTAGGACTTCGAGGGGATCACTTAAGGAAAACACGCTGTATTTTTATAACCGTTTTCTACGGGAAACCTTAGTTTTCCGGGATGAAAGTATTCTATGTTGATTCCGGTAGTGTAAGCTAAATTCTTAGAGTGTGTACTAAAGTAAAGAGATTATTAAATTACAACCAGTCAAAGTGTGCCAAGCGTTGGCTTGGTCTCATCCTCCCCGGTGGCGCTGCCCCGGTACCGGGGACGATGAGACAAAAAGTGTCATCCTCCCCGGTAGCCTCAACAATGGCGCTCACCGGGGCCGATGAAACAGTAAAAGTGTCATCTGCCCCGTTATAGTCGGATCGATGAATTCATCTCGGTGACAGCGGGGCCGAAGTCTCATCATCCCCGGTACGGTCAGTGCTGGTGCTTCTAACGGGGAGGATTACACAAATCTAGTTTCATCAAGCCCAGCATGGAAGGTAGGGTGCTATAATAAAGAATTTGCCTAATAATGTATAAATGAAACGAGTCTGTTTATAATGAATATAAATGTAATAGAGCAATAAAAATATACTAAGGTTAAAATTAAAATAACGATGATTTAGTAGATAGAACCAGACATCGTAGTTCACAGAACAAAACTATAACTAAATAGCTTCTAGTAAAATAAACGTGTTATTTACCTCTTAAATTTTGTAATTCAAACTCAAACTTAAATTCTTTATTGCAAATAGGCTATTTTTAGTACTTTTACAAGTCAAAATTAGATAACGTATTTATAAATAATAAAAATTAAATTATTGTACATATTAAGCAAGCAATTACAGATAATTATTACCTTACCTTTTTTTGTACCTATCTACATTGACCCATCTTTATTTAACATTATTTACATTCAATAGCACAGCTAGTTGTTTTTTGTGGTAGCTGCTGTTAGTAGTCAAAACTCATATATATATATATTTAGCTTACGATTCTTAAAATATAACCATTTTTTTTTATCTTTTTCCATTTAAATATTACTCACCTATATAATAGTGAAGTGCTAAAAACAAATGCAAACTGAACTTTTATGACTGTGTATTGTTAAGCACCTGGGTACTTATTCCCTTTTTTAAAGCCGCACTGACAAACAAGTTTTTATAGAAACAACGAAAGAATAACAAGAGACACAAAGGAGCACCATACTATTTATTACATAACCGTATGGTATAATTGTTTAATCCGATAATAAATTTTGTACAGTGAGGGTATAAATATAAACACCCGAAGAGATTTTATATGTAGACCACAAATTATAAATTCCGTTTATTATTTAAGCTTATTATTTTTAGCAGAGCATAGCAAATATCATAAAGAAAATCTATTTTCTACTTACTTTCAAAGTTAATACGAGTTTTTACTACTAACAGCTACCACAAAAAACAACTATCTGTGTTATTGAATGTAAACAATGTTGAATAAAGAAGGGTCAATGTAGATAGGTACATAATAATTATTTGTATTTATAAAAATAAGAGGTAAATAACACGTTTATTTTAATAAAAGCTATTTAGTTATCGTTTTGTTCTGTGTCTTACGATGTCTCTCTAGTAAATCATCGTTATTTTAATTTTAAGCATGGTATATTTATATTGCTCTATTACATTTATATTCATTATAAACAGACTCGTTTCATTTATACATTATTAGGCAAATTCTTTATCATAGCACTCTACCTTCCATGCTGGGCTTAATGAAACTAGAATTGTGTAATCCTCCCCGTTAAAAGCACCAGCTGGGTTAGCATGGACGTTAGACAAAATTGTCTTTTTCCGTTTTACGTCACTTTCTTCATACTTGCTTGGAGTAAAACCGAGGAAAGACAGTTTTGTCTACCGGCCGTGCTAACCCTACAGCACTGGCCGTACCGGGGATGATCAGACTATAACTCCCTATCGGCCCCGCTGTCACCGAGATGAATTCATCGATCCGACTATAACGGGGCAGATGACACTTTTTTTGTTTCATCGGCCCCGGTGAGTAGCATTTTTGAGGCTACCGGGGAGGATGACACATTTTGTCTCATCGTCCCCGGTACCGGGGCAGCGCCACCGGGGACGATGAGACCAAGCCCAAGCGTTTGCCGCCAATCTAAGCTGAGTCAGTTTTTGTTCCCAAGTCAAAGGAAGTTTGCGGCAAACGCTTGCAATGCATCCACACGTTTGTTTGTATTAGTTTGGACACTGGCGGTGAACAGAGGCATGCGTGCATGTTTATTGTGCTGTAATTATACGTGCTGAATAATAATAAACTGGCTTTATGCGAACGGTAGAACTTGCGAGCTTAAAACTTAAAATTATTCTAACAAGGAGACGGCAAGGGTGTGGGGTCCTCAAACCAAACTTAGGTTCGGCGTGTAGTTAGCACTCAGTGAGTGTATTTATTAAATTTTAATACAAAAAAAATATTTTTTTTTGAAACTAGGTTTTTTTCTCGGCAATGGCTAAGTAGTGCGCTCTAGGGTTTGAGTATATGAATACACTCATGAGTGCTAACTACACGCGGAACCTAAGTTTGATTTGAGGACCTCACACCCTTGCCGTCTCCTTGTAAGTTCCCTACTTTTTCTCAAATCAAATCAAATCAAATCAGTTATTTATTTCTCAAACATGCTTGGAAGTTTGAGCATTATTTTGACAACCATCTTCTTGATCAATCGAAATTGCTGTACTGGCGAGCAGCGGCCGGCAAAAGTTATATGTATGTAAATCCATATCTGTCGTGGTTTAGCGGCCAAGTAAACTACATAGTAAACTCACATCTGTCGTGTAATTTAAAATGGAACGATCTTTTACTCCGAAACATAACAACCAGGAAGGTAATTTAGCAAAGGTTTTATTTAAATTTCGAACTGGCTTGCAAACAGAAAGCTGTTTATTGCAAAAAAAAAGCAATTTTTCGTGGGAAAAAAATATTAGTATTTCTTAAATTCTCGCGATTTGAACACATATTTATAGTTTAATACAGGACTTAATCACGCTAAAAACATTATTTATTTACCTCGACGTTTCAACCAAGTTGCATTGGCCGTGGGGTGAAGGAACATATCGCAGCTGTCAAGAACCGCCAGGTTCATAAATCCGCGATCGCTGAGCATTTGCTCGAGTCGGGTTCTAACCATTGGATTGAACTCCATGACCCTAAAATCCTCTCCACAGAACGACACTACTACTCTAGGATTGTACGTGAAGCGGTTGAAATTAGGAAGCACAAAAATGTTAACCGGGAGGATGGTTTTAGGTTGGCTTCATCATGGAACCCAGTGTTGGGCAAGTGTTTGCGTCGTGACTTGCGCCCGGACAAATCGGATACTGTTAGTGTTGTGTGTCGTGACATTTCTACGTGTGTTTACAACCATTAAGTTTCAAGTGCGGGTAGTTTTGCGTAAACTACTCGTTTTTTCGTGCACGGATACCCGCATCTCCAGTCTACTCGTGACCACGGCCAATGCAACTTGGTTGAAACGTCGAGGTAAATAAATAATGTTTTTAGCGTGATTAAGTCCTGTATTAAACTGAAAAAAATATTTTTAAATAAAAAGCTCTGCCTAATAGGCCGATTACTTAGTTTTAATTTCCGCGTATTATTTGAGAAAAGTACTATACAAGCCTTGGTCACAACTGGGCATCGATGGGCTTACGTATGTGTGTGCCCACATTTACATTCGTCCATCAATGCCTCTGTTGCTGGTCGCTGCAGTAATGTACTATTTTTCATACCCAGGTAATCAGACAAGTGGATATAGTAATCACAGCGACGGGGAATAAAGGCGTCGTGACACGCGAGCACATGGAACGTATGAAGAACGGTTGCTGCGTGTGCAACATGGGACACAGTAACACGGAGATCGACGTCCACTCTCTCAGGACGCCGGACTTGTTGTGGGAACGTGTGCGGAGCCAGGTGAGGCCGCAAGTATGGGAGGTTTGATTTGAATATATGGCTGTGGCAAGCATGTTGTGTTGCCTACATGTTCTTTTTGTTGATGTATGACGTGACAAGCTAGTCGATGGCCTGATGATAAGTGACACGGCCGCCGATAACAGTTGCAGTGTTATTGGCAAATCAGTGTATACTGGGTGTAATTTAATTCATTAGCAACCTTTGAAACCCTCCTCTTGACACCGGTCACGTGTGCATAAAAATTTATGAAATCTAACACATCGATTGTTTTTAGTTATTACATACAAGGTACTAAAACTTTTAAAAGTATCAAAATCGTTCATGACAACTACGTTAGGCGCCGCGGCAATCTTCATAATTGTCAATAAAACATTTTTCATTTGCACTCTACTGTTTAATAATAATCATTAAATGATGTGCTATCATGTACTCAATTTATGCTAATGAGCTAAATTGCATACATTCTTTTTACGGGAAGAATGTGTTATTCGTCTGAAAAATGTCTTGTGTGAAATGTCCACAATTAAAAAAGGACGCTGGGCTTGTGGAAATGAGTGAGGAGTCAGGTGAGGTCGCAAGTACCTATAGGAAGTTTGATTTGAATATATGGTTGTAGTAAGCATGTTGTGTTGCCTTAGGTTGTTACCACACCGATCGATCGACCGTCGATCGATAATTGAATAAAACCAATCGACGTCGATCGACAGTTTCTACCACAAGTCGATCTGATCAACGATCGATCGATTGGTGTGGTAGCTTTGCCTGAACTTCGTTCAATAATCGATCGATGGTTGATCAACCGTTGATCGATGATGGATGAATATTGGTGCGCTTTTCTGTCATCGATCTATGGTATGAATTGGCATACGTCACCAAATCGACAGATAGACTTATTAGTGTGGTAGGTACTGTCGATCGATGTCGACTGATCTCTTTCAACTTTTTATTTATAGCAGTTACCATCAGCCCTGATCCTTTAATCCACGCCTTATTTATAGCAGTTACTATCAGCCCTGATCGTCTAATCCACGCCTTAAAGCAAGTCTTATAGACCTGCCTCAGTGGCGTGCCTTGGGAGAGGTCTATGGACTATGAAGCTGATTATGATGATAAATTTGTGTTGTTTTTTTGTTGTGTTTTGTTTTGATTAACAAGATGTGTTTTGTTTTGATAAATGGGTATATGTATGTATGTATGTTTGCAGCAACATATATTATTTTGTACAGGTCTAGAGGTTGACTGAGTACGTCCCTGCGATTGTAGAGCGGCGCTAGAGGGGGTGTATTTACGTTACGATTTATTAGGATATTCTGTTTTAAACTTCCATGGTCACTAACGTTACGCAAATATAGTTTACTAGCTGCGCCCCGCGGTTTCACACGCGGTTAACAAGTAGCCTATGTGTTAATCCGGTACATAAGCTATTTATATTCCAAATTTCATCCAAATCCGTTCAACCGTTTGAGCATGAAGGAGTAACAAACATACACACGTACACACAAACACACATACAAAATTTCGCCTTTATATTATTAGTGTGATTAACGGGATATTTACCGTGTAATGTACCAAAATATTGGCAACTCGAAATAAATAAATAGCTTATATGCTAAAAAAAAAAACCTGTCATGGAAGCTAGTCTCTAAAATTCGGAGAAAAATCATTTAATTTATTACCCTTGATTCCTGGCACTGGCAGTCCCCTAAATTGAATAATTATGCAAATTATGCACATGAATTAATAAAAAAGCTGTGTATCGAGAATATCATCCATGTTCCAAAGATTTTCCAACATACTTCCTATTTGACACGACGTTGTCGTCTTGTCACATTTTATCGACGGAAAATCTACAAATAACTTTCTATTCTCCTTCTCTACAAATAGAAGCTGACCGGAATAGACATTGGAATATTACTACCTCGAGAATATTGCTCTGAAACTACTATTTCCTATCTATATTTTATATTTCAAATTATAATACCTACTTGTCCACAACAAGTCTTTGTAGATAAGCAACATACAAAACCTCGATGGAGCGGAGCCGCGGCGCGCCTGCGAGCCGCGGTGGCGCTGTCTGTGGTATCCAAACAGAAAATGTGTCAAAAAGTGATATGAAAATGTTGTGAATTTTGCTAATAGTGGTTTTTTATGTTCCTGTTTTTGCTTATTTTGTTTTTGCTGTGTTGTTCTTATGAGTTACTTAGAAAAACCATCTCGATGTCCCAGTCACATTCTGCGGGTACTTCCAATATTGGTCAAAAGAACAACGATGAGGTTGAGTACGTACAATGTCCACATTGTTCCCAGCCACGGTATTTTAAAGGCCAACGTGGTTTAAATGTTCATTTGGGTAAGACACATAAAAACCTTTCACAGGATGTACTTTCGAATAACTTGCAGGTAAGGCCATCTTCGGATTCACCACTACTTTCTTTGTCACAAACACCCCACCAACAACCCTTTTGGCTCACTTTATCTAACTTGAAATCATCAGTTCCACTAGTCAAACGCATTCCCCGTGGTGCACGCATTACTGTCGCACAAAATTTATCAGCCAAAATTCAAAAAGTCTTAAGTGAAAACTCCGAACGTGCTTGGGAACAACTATTGACATTCACTTTTCAGGTCCTTCATGCAACAAACACAAAAAAATCACTCACTTCAACAATTAAAAGTAACTGTATTAACTCATCTAGCTGTTCCGATTCCAATAATATAGTTGATAATGGCTTACTCCCATCAAACAGTTGCCAACAAGCTACTCACAATATTTTTCAAAAAGTTGAATACAAGGTGAGTGACGGCGACCTGAAAGGAGCTGCTCAACTTCTGTTTACGAGTGATGTAATCGCTCCTGATACGCCAGTGACGTTAGCTGCCCTTGTTGACAAACATCCTCCTTCTTCAACACCTGTCCCCATTTCACCTTCTTCATCTCAACCACCCGTTGACCCTTTACAGGTCACAGAGAAAGGGGTCAAAGTAGCGGTGATGTCTTTTAAAAACGGCTCTGCTGGTGGTCTCGATGGCCTCACCCCACAACATATTAAAGACCTAATCTTCGGTGCTACTGGAGACGCTGGCCGAGTGCTTTTGCAAGACATCACTGCTCTTGTCAATCTAATGCTTTCAGGAAAAGTTAATTCTAACATCGCTCCCCTTCTGTATGGTGCCAATTTATGTGCACTTAAAAAAAAAGATGGCGGTATTAGGCCCATAGCTATAGGTTGTACATACAGAAGAATAGCATCTAAAGTATGCTGCAAACACATCTTCCCGAAACTTAACGAGACTTTCCAGCCATTACAGCTAGGTTTCGGAAGTAAAGGGGGTTGTGAAGCCGCTGTGCATGCCCTAAGAACTTTTATCACTCATGATGGGGGAGAGGTGCTTTTGAAGGTAGATGTCAAAAATGCCTTCAACTCGGTTGATAGATCCACACTTTTGGCCGAAATTCAAAAAAATGTACCTGAAATTTACAATTATCTTTGGCAGTGTTATGGCTTCAAATCAAATTTACTGTATAGAAACCATTTGATTGATTCATGCACCGGTTGTCAACAAGGAGACCCACTTGGACCAGCCATATTCAGCCTTGCCATACAGCCTATAATTTCGGCGCTAAATTCAAAATTCAACTTATGGTATCTGGATGACGGGTCCTTAGGAGGTGATGCAAACACTGTAATCCAGGATCTGGAAATTTTGGTTGACAAGTTTCAGTCTATTGGTTTAGAATTAAATTTTTCAAAATGCGAACTTTTTATTACAGATTTGGTCGCTAGTGATAAACGAGCCGAAATCATACAAAAGTTCAATAGTCTGGCCCCAAATTTAAAAATTCTAAACAATCAGTCATTGCGCCTCCTTGGGGCACCCATTCTTAAAGATTCCTTTCCCGCTTATATAAATGAACAACGGACAAAATTCGAAGAAACATCTGATCGGTTATTGAAAATTCATTCACATGTAGCTTTCCACATCATTCGGTTTTGTCTTTTTGTTCCAAAATTAACATATGTGCTTAGGTGTTGTCCTCTATGGGATCAGAGCAAAAACTTTGGACGAAACCATTAGAAATATCTTAACACAAATTCTAAATTGTTCTCTTTCGGACAAATCTTGGAACCAAGCCTCTCTTCCAATCCGATTTGGAGGCATCGGTATCCGCAAAATTTCTAGTGTTGCCCTACCAGCGTTCTTGTCCTCTGTACATAGTACCGCTGCGCTTTTTGCCAAAATAGTTAAGCCTTCTATAGGCGGAGTGCCGGTACTATGCCTTGATGAGGCTATTAACGCTTGGAACATGGCCTGTCCAGGTGAGGATTTTCCCAAAAGCCCCCGGTCGCAGAGACAATGGGACGAGCCCTTATGTAGGATCATACAATCATCTCTATTACATGATAGTAACACCCCTGATAGAGCTCGCCTCCTTGCCACTAGCGAACGTGAGTCAGGTTACTGGCTACATGCTGTTCCTTCGTCCAATATTGGAACACTTTTGGATAATTCAAGTTTTTCTATTGCAGTGGGCCTACGTCTGGGCATCTCCAGGACAGAACCGCATCTCTGTCACTGCGGGGGTGAGGTGGACCGTTTGGGCCACCATGGCCTATCTTGCCGCCGCAGTGCGGGACGTCTGTCGCGCCATGCCGCTTTAAATGACGTCATTCGTCGGGCCCTTGCCACCGTCAACGTGCCGGCTATCTTAGAGCCGAACGGTATTTCACGTGACGATGGTAAGAGGCCTGACGGCATGACGTTAATTCCGTGGTGTCGTGGAAGGCCGCTAGTGTGGGATGCTACCTGCGTTGACACACTGGCGCCTTCCCACATTAACAACTCAGCTCGGGCGGCATGCGCAGCGGCAGAAGCTGCAGAAAACCTCAAACGGAGGAAATATGAATCCCTAGGTGAGGGTTACATATTTGTTCCGTTTGGGGTTGAGACAATGGGTCCCTGGGGCCCACAGGTACGACTTCTAGTCAGGGAGCTGTCCAGACGTTTAGTCGAGCTGACGCGTGACCAAAGGTCTGGCACATACCTCGGCCAACGAATTAGCCTGGCAATTCAACGAGGGAATGTCGCCAGCTTTTTGGGCACGCTACCCGCAGATAGTGACCTAAATTCTGTTTTTTATTTATAACTTTTTATTACTCACTTATTTTGTTTTCTTAGGCTTAGTGTACATAGATATACGTAGTATAATTTTGAATTGTCATATATATTGGTGAATATTGATTTTAAATAGGTATCTAAGTAATATTTACTTACATTAAAAAAAAAAAAAAAAAAGCTTAAAAAAAAAAAAAAAAAAAATTAAATGCTAAAATATCCCGTTAATAAACAATATTTGAGTAAGGATACTTATTTTTTTTTATTGTATAAATAATTTGTGTTCCTCAAAACACAGTGGTGAAAATAAAAATTAAATAACTCAAAAAATGACAAAGCTGTAAGTTTAGGAAGAGGCTCGAACACGCAGTGACGTCACATCATCATCATCATCATCATCATTAACAGCCTGAAGACGTCCACTGCTGAACATAGGCCTCCCCCAGAGCACGCCACCTTGAGCGGCTGCTCGCCTCCTGCATCCATCGGCTCCCCGCGGCTTTCACCAGGTCGTCGGTCCACCGAGTGGGGGGCCGGCCCACGCTGCGTCTTCCGGTTCGTGGTCGCCACTCGAGAACCTTTCTTCCCCATCGGTTGTCAGTTCTACGAGCGATGTGGCCTGCCCATTGCCACTTCAACTTACTAACTCTAAGAGCTATATCGGTCACTTTAGTTCTCCTGCGGATCTCCTCGTTCCGGAGCTTATCTCGCAGGGAAACACCGAGCATAGCTCGCTCCATAGCTCGCTGCGCGACTTTGAGCTTACTAATGCGGCCAACAGTAAGAGACCATGTCTCAGTTCCATAAGTCATCACTGGCAACACACACTGATTGAAAACTTTCGTTTTCAGGCTCTGCGGTATTTTGGACGAAAAGATAGGTCGAAGCTTCCCGAACGCTGCCCAGCCGAGTTGGATTCTTCGCGCCACCTCTTTGTCGAAGTTGGACCTACCTAATTGGACAATCTGTCCTAGGTAGACATACTTGTCGACAACTTCGAGAGTATCGTTCCCAACAATTACCGGTATAGGTGGAACATGAGCATTAGACATGATCTTTGTCTTGTCCATATTCATCTTAAGACCAACCTGCTGGGAGACTCTACTGAGGTCGTTGAGCATGGTGCTAAGGTCCTCGAGCGATTCCGCCATTATGACTATATCATCGGCAAAACGAAGGTTAGTAATGTACTCGCCATTTATGTTGATGCCAGATCTTTTCCACTCCAAGAGCTTGAAAACATCCTCCAATGCGTTTGTGAACAGTTTCGGAGAAATAACGTCTCCCTGTCTCACGCCTCTTTGCAATGGAATTTGTTCCGTACTCTGGTCCTGTAGTCGGACTGACATAGTGGCCTTACTGTACAAACACTTCAAAACTTCGATATACCTATAGTCAATTTGGCATCGCTGCAAGGACTGCAGCACCGCCCAAGTCTCGATTGAATCGAAGGCTTTCTCATAGTCCACAAACGCTAGGCATAACGGCCGATTATACTCTTCGGTCTTCTGTATAATCTGGCGCAGCGTATGGATGTGGTCTATGGTGCTAAAGCCTTTTCGGAAACCGGCTTGTTCGGGAGGCTGGAATTCATCAAACCTGCGTGCGGGACGATTCGTAATGACTCTCGAAAACAGCTTATACACATGACTCAAGAGCGAGATGGGCCTATAGTTCTTCAATAAGGTGTTATCGCCTTTTTTGAAGAAGAGCACCACCACGCTCTTGTGCCATGCCTCTGGCGTTGTACCTTCAAGGATGACAGAATTAAATAACTTCTGGAGGACTAAAAGTACCGGTCTACCACCCGCTCTCAGAAATTCGGTCGTAATTCCATCTTCACCTGGTGCCTTGTTGTTTTTAAGCTGTTTGAGGGCCATTCTAATCTCGTACAGGCTGACGTCCGGGATATCTTCGGTATAGTGTCGGACTAACTTGGCTCTGATGTCCTGAGCTGTGTTAGTAGCGGGCTTACGTGTCGAGGTGTATAACTGTCCATAGAAGTTCTCGATCTCTCTCAGAATCTCAGGCTTGGATGAAATGACGCTACCATTTTCGGTCTTAAGTTTTGTCATTTGGTGTTGCCCAATAGACGAATCCTTTGCGAACACTTTAGAGCCTTGGTTCCGCTCAATTGCGGCCTCAATACGTGAAGTACTAAGAGCACGCAAGTCGTGTCGCAAGGAACTCCAGATTCGTCTATTGAGTTCACCGTAGGCTGACATATCAACTGAAGACTGCAGCTTCATTTCGCTCCGGTCGGCCATTAGCTCAAGAGTTTTTTCTGAGAGCTTTTGAGTCTTCTATCGGCGTTGGGTCTTAAAGAATTTCGATCCAACAGCTTGGACAGTTTCCACCAACCCGTCGTTTAGCTCGACCACTGTGTTACAGTCGGCTAGGCACTGGAAGCGATTTTGGAGTTCCAGCTGAAAGCCTTCGGGGTTTTGGATTTGGACAGGATTTGGACGGAGCGTAGACTTCACCAGACGTGACCTTTCGAGCTTAACATTGATATTCAATGTGCCTCTAACAATACGGTGATCGCTACCGGTTTTCACCTAGCTGATCACAGAGACATCATCGAATATGTGCTTCTTGGTCGTCATGATGAAGTCTATCTCATTTTTAGTGGAACCGTCGGGACTTATCCACGTCCACTTCCTGGATGGCCGCTTCTCGTAGAAGGAGTTCATCATAAAGAGTTCCTCCTTCTCCATGAAGTCAGCCAGCCTCTGTCCTCGAGGGTTCCGCTGCCCGTATCCAAATGGCCCCACTCATGGCTCATCGCTATTCCTTGTGCCCAACTTCGCATTGAAGTCTCCCATCACAACGGTGAAGTATGTTTCGGAAGTATGCATGGCTTCGGATATGTCCTCATACATAGCTTCTACTTCATCGTCTGAGTGTGCCGACGTCGGCGCGTATACCTGTATAACCTTCAACGAATACCGTTTGGTTATTCGGAGTACCAGGTACGCTACCCTGGCCGACACACTGTCGACTTTGACCACGTTGTTGACGAGAGACTTGCGGATGAGAAACCCGACACCCCCTTGGGAGAGTTGGTCTCCCTCCCGGTAGAAGAATAAGTTACCGGAATTTAGGATTATCGTGTCCTGTCCCAGTCTTCGGACTTCTGACAATCCCATTACATCCCAGCGTAACTTACCCATCTCCGCCTCTAGCTCGACCATCCTTTCGTCAGCCTTCAGTGTGCGCACGTTATGTGTTGCCAGGGCCAGGGGTCGTCGTTGGGGTTGGTAGCCGGGCGTCTGCCGGGGATTCTTCGCACCCCTTGCCCTGCCGTTACCGTGGCCGCTACCGTAGCCACGGGATAGCAGAGCTGCCGGGGACTGGGGGCCGTTTTTATTTGTGCTTGTCATTAGGGGAAGGGGGGGGGGGGTTTGCCATAATCACCACGCTTGGCAGGCAGCTTGGTGATCGCAGTAGGTGAAGATTGATTGCCACCAAGACCGAGGGGAACGCTGCGACCCATTCCCTGGATATTCCCTTAGCCGCCTTCTACGGCACCCACGGGAAGAGATGCGGTGGTCCTATTCGTAACCGGGACCACACGGCACAAATCATGAAAATAAAAAAAAATTGTAAAAGTACTACGTAATTAAAGAAAATCTAAAACTTATTAAAAATTACATCACACGCAACGAAAATAAAGAGTGGGATAAAAAGTTTCATCCCTCTTCGCAGGTGGACCACATAATCTGGCCGAATGGTAAGCGCATAGTCTTACTGGCTGAAGGGAGGTTAGCCAACCTCTGCTGCTCTTCTTTACCTTCCTTCGTGGTGTCTGTCACGGCAGCGACGCAAGCGTTGGCACTTATCGAGCTTTACAATGCGCCGCAACATCGGTATAAGGTAGTATGTTGTATTTTATATATTAAAAACATTTGCTTCTATCCTGACTCTCTCTCTGACCCTGACTCTGTCTCTGACTCTTACTTAGAATCTTAATCTAACTCTGATGCCCGTTTTCACCAAAGATCCCTAAATTTTAAGGGACCCTTAAAAATGTTTAAGTGACATCTGACAGTAATTTTGTTTTCCCCGGCGATTAAGGGACACCTAAAGCTTAAGGGATCCCCTAAGTTTAGGGGGCCGAAGCTTGACCCTTTAGCTTTAAGTGGCAGGTTAAATTATTAAAACGGCAGTTTTTTTTTCAATTGTATTTGGCAACTGTTTCTACCCGCATAACGCCAGAAAATGTATTTGATTTTGGTTTAATTTTTTCTGATGCATAATATATTAAAAACTCTAATGCTAATATCAATAAAGCATGTTGCTTGTATTTTTGACGATTATTCTCTAAAATATATAAATAAAATAACGAAAATCGGCAACGTACGGTTTTTGGAAACCGTAGAAAAGAATAAACTGTCACTTTACAATTTAAGTGTCACTTAGCGCTGTGAAAACGAATTTAGGTAAGGCTCAAATCTAAGGGGCCCTTAGCCAAAGGGATTCCTAGTTAGGATGTAGTTTAGGGATCTTTGGTGAAAATGGGCATAATAGGGGTTTTCAATCCGTAGTAAAGGTAAATAATGGTTAAAAGTTTCACACAAAATACTATTGGTTAGAATATGTTGTAGCGCTCATAGCGAAGCACGACTAGCCGTTTCTAACCGATCGGTAAAGTTAAGCAACGTTCGCTGCTTTGATACTTTGATGGGTGACCGCTACAGCAAAAAGTGGTATTCACAACTGAGCGCTACCGTGCTTCGGGGCACGTTAAGGTGGAACGTTACACTAGCGCGGCAAATTCAAATTTTCTTGCTTCTTTTGCCAATAATAGCTTAATTACTCAACGAGATTTAACGTAAAAAAATAGAATGTATCAACAACTTACAATTAAAAGTATCTCCTAGATATCATTGGTTTAGCGACAAATGGCAATAAACAAATTTCGTCTTAGTTTTTCAGTCTATTGCCATTTGTCGCTAAACCAATGATATGTAGGTGTGATACTTTTAATTGTAATTTATTGATACATTCTATTTGTTTGCGCAAAATTAGTTTTCATGCAATCACGTTGAGTAATTAAGCTATTATTGGCAAAAGAATGCAAGAAAATTTGAATTTCCCGCGTTAGTGTAACGTTCCACCGACGGTCCCGACTGTTGTCGTAACACAATAGTCGTTAAGCCAAGTCAGAAGCCTTTGGGCGGCCTTGAAATTCTGACACCAGGGCTGACCACTTGCCTACACGAGAAGAAGAAGAATACCTTAACTACAGACCAAAAAACCTAAATCTGACCTTGACTCTGAGTACCCTGACTCTGATAATAGGGGGCTGCCATAATCACCGCGCTTGACAGGTGGTTTGGTGATCACAGTAGATTATAATATTGCAGACTGTTCAGTGTTTAGTTTCTTGTTGCTATTCTTCTTAAATAAGGCCAGATTATAAATAATATCATTAAAAAAAAGATCTATCACCTTAATTTCATACTGAGAAATACTTGGATTTTGGCATCATAATTAAATTATTATATTTTTGTAGTTATTTTTAATTAAAAACCCTCATCGGGTTTTTATGAAATTTCTACGGGACCAATCTGAAAGTACATCTCTATTCTCTACAAAAAAAACCAAAAAATCCGGATTTTAAACAAGGACGGAGTTTAAAGTAAACATTGAAAAAAATATACATTCGAAGAGAACTGCATCCCCCTTTAAAAATTCGTTAATAATAATAAATATCACGGCCTAATGTTTGTAGATTCAAGATTGTGTCGATCAATCTTAAATTCTTTTTTTATTTTAAAGATCCAGAAAAGATAGTATAAATTAATAATTCTCGCATTATTAAAATGCGAGAAATTTATAAAAAGAGTATAAGAAAAGCCTATGTTCAGCTTTTGTGGACGTATTAGGTCTGATGATGATACTTTACTGCAGAGCCGCGACGAGCCCCTTGTAAGCCGTGCATAAAACGTTTGCGCGATTCAGACAAACGACGCCGCGACACTAGCGCCATCTAGTTTAATTTAGATAAAACTGAAATGTAAAGGCAAAACCACTTGAGAATCTGCTCATTTCATAAAACACACATCAACAGCCGTAATTCGTCCACTACTGAACATAGGCCTCCCCCATAAAGCGCCACTGGACGCTTTGCCTGTCACCATCTCCACGCTTGGCAGGCGGCTTGGTGCAGTAGGGATTTTAATGTACCTCAGAGAATGCTGCTGCCCATTTCCTGGAGATTCCTTTAGCCGGCTCTTACTGCACCCACAGGAAGAGATGGAGTGGTCTTATTCTCACACCGCCGGGACCACACGGCCTTGTTCTACACAATAAGAGTACCGTTACGGTATTTAAAACACTGCCGTCGCTCTGCTCTCTACACGTACCTATAAGTATGATAGAGACAATAGAGCCGATGAGCGAATTTACCTACGTTTTGGCGTTTCGGGCGCCAACAGTTTTCACCTAAAACTTAACAAAAACTTTTGATTTTGTTGTCAATCGTTTGGAATTTTGGATAGATCATAATCTATGCTTGTACGTCTTGATTTTTTTGAAAATATGCTTCGTGTTCTAGTTACAACTACTATTCATCGTCATGCAGACTTTGACGCCAAAAATTCGTAATTGTAGGTGGTTATAAATACGAAAATATTGTAAAAACTTAAAAAAGAAAGACGTACGAGCATAGTTTTTTACTGGATAGACAACATATAAAAAAATCATAAAAATCGGATAACATATTATTAGGTGGAAAAGCGTTGGCACTTTTTTCATGGACAAGAGGACGGGTATACGCTTCTCTTACCTTTTCTCTTTTCCACAGGCGGACGTATACCTCCTGCCAAAGAAAATGGACGAATACGTAGCATCACTACACTTACCCACATTCGACGCACACCTGACCGAATTAACGGACGAGCAGGCCAAATATCTCGGCCTCAACAAGGTGGGACCTTTCAAACCTAACTACTACAGATACTAGCGTTTAAGAACAAAACAAATGCCCCGTTTTACCAAAATGTCAATGTTTGTGGACGCCCTCATCCATAGGGATCGAATACGGCTGGTTATGTTAAGTATTTGTGTATAGAGTTGAAACGCAGCGGTTACGCAGTCGAAACGCAACCTAAACGCAGCTGAATCGCTCTGGTTTGATGCTCTTTTATATTTAGATTATGTATGCTTCACTTATACTTTAGTACAATCGTTGCTTAGTTTGGGGCAAAATGGCGCTGTTTAAAATGTCTACGTTTATTTATTTGACAAAAAGAAAAACGTATTTTGTGCTTTCAAAGTTAAAATACATATCCTAGTCATGCGTAATGTTGCTTTTACGTCATTATTACAAGTCGCTTAACATCAGGAGAAATGTGAAGATAAATCAGTCATTGGCTGTAATAATCAAAGGTAGATAATGAAGTAAAGAATAGTATTGTGCTTAAGAAATGGACTTTGGAATTCCATTTTGATAATGAATTCACTTATTAGTACTTATATAACATTTCAAATATCGATAGATACCTATTGTATTGTTATTATTACCAAGTATTATTTTCTAGGTCTCAAATAATTCCCGAATATTGGTGCTTATTATGGGAAGTCATAAAATCGGTGCCATATTCTATAACTTTTGTTTAGTCATGTAGATAGGTACTCCCAGTTTCTCCAACGTTTGTTGTCGTGTGAACTTATCACAGCAAATACTGGACGCTCATTGGTTGCCTGTTGATCATCGGCTGTTCTACCAATGAGCGTACAGTATTTGGTGTGTTCATTCGACATGCGTTTGACAAACGTACGAGAAACCGGGGTGAGTTAATCATTTTTGATTTTTACTACAAAATGTATTGCCAATTACAAATCAAAAATCAAATTACATAGTTTCTGCTATTTAGTGACAAATTGACTATGTTCATACGTAAACTGTCTTTAACACTTGTACATTTTTAAAACCTATAAATAATAATAATTTACAAATACAGCTTTTTTCTTCAAAAAAAACGAAGTGCCTGTTTTTTCGCCAAACGCTGCGTGACTGCTGCGTTTACGCATTATATAGGATGCAATTGCAACGCTGCTGTTATAATTAAGCTGCATAGCTAAGCCGCAGCTGCAACGCAACCGAAACGCCACTGAAACGTGTGTTTGTCAATAATTTTTAAACAACGATAGGTGTTAGTGTTTTAACAATGCTAGCACAAGTAACGTATAACAATTTTAAAATATAAAAAAAAACCTTCTACTACCAAAATGGACTGCGTCTGAGACAAATTCGAATAGTAATGAATTCGGCACTCCAATGTAACAGCTTCATAAAACATCATAGCTTCAGGATTTAAAGAAGTATACTCCACTTCATTGTAAAAATTGCAAAATGTTGCTCTATTAGTTTAAAGGTGGGTTTCCATATACAAGTTCTTGCATATAGGTTTGAAAAATAGTATGATAAAAAGTACGTTAAGCAACTTTTATGCACGACTACCCAAGCTACACGCGTCTTATAACATGCATGCCAGCCACTTGAACAATGGAAACGCAGCTTTTGTGTCATAATTAAAAAACACGTTTATTACAGTTAAACAAAAAGGCAAGCCAATTATTATTGAAACTATACTTTACGAAAGTTCAGTAAGATGTAAAGTAGATAGACATTTATGAAAAAAAAAAACAATATGTGTAATTAAATACTTGACATTTTCATACTTATTGCCAAATAAGCCTTCTCTTCGATAAAAATAGTAAGCAGTTTCTTAAACTGTAAATATTACCTCCAACAAAACGATAGTGCGTTACTTATGCTAGCACGATGGTCGCTGCGTTTTGTATGCGACCCGTACGCGCAAGTGTGAAAGGCATTACCTAAGAAATTAGGGAAATTAACTTTTTATGTATACATTTTTGAAGAAAGCCTTCCTCATTGATTTTATTTTTTAAATACCATGGCACAAGTAGGAGTGGAATGTCAATCAAGAAAACAGCGTGGATCAGAAATATGCTAAAACCGTTTTAATCCTAGCCCGCCGTAGCTACCCGTATAGCCCGCTCATTTTGCAGCGCCATTTAGGTTTAAAACGGTTGTTTGGCATATTTCTGATCTGCGCTCAACTTATAGCCCGCTCATTTTGCAGCTCCATCTAGGTTTATACCGGTTAATGGCATCTACGATTACGCTGTTTTCTTGGTGTATGGCATTCCTCTCCTCCTTGTTCCATGAAAACACTTAGCTCAGTAAAAATGTATTTAAAATTTGACTTTCCATCCGTATCGTACCAAATCAAATGTGCAACATATCCATAGATCTACGACCCACGTTAAGGCGAAGTCGATTATAAAATACTAAACACATTTTGATCAAACAAAAATCGTTGTGTTATTTAGAAATCCGATCAATGTACAAAGTGTTGTATAAAAATCACCTGTAGCTTTACTCCTAGCAAGACACTTAGCAAATGCTTAGTAAAGTTATATCTAATGAATGTAATATTGTAGTTACATCAAAAATTAAAATAACCGGCCAGCTGTGAATCAGACTCGCGCACGAAGGGTTCTGTACTATTATCTGTAAAAACCAAAAAAAAACCACGTTTGTTGTATGGGAGGTCCTTTAAATATTTATTTTATTCTATTTTTTAGTATTTAATTTTGTTGTTATAGGGGCAATAGAAATATATCATCTGTGAAAATTGCAACTGTCTAACTATCACGGTATATGAGATACAGTCTGGTGACAGACGGTCAGCAGTGGAGCCATAGTAATAGGGTCCGTTTTACCCTTTGCGTACGGAACCCTAAATAAATGACTACACTCGTCCCGCGGTCTTACTCGCCATTTACCCATTTTCCCGTGGGAATAAGTACCCTATCTGACTCCAGTAGATTAAAAAATCAGTGTACCAAAATTTCATCCAAATTGGTTCAGCCGTTTTGATGTGAGAGTAAAAAAAAACATTTTCTAGATGGACTTTTCTGCAAGGTTCGTCTAGGTAGGTACCAACGCTTTGCCAGTTATTCTGCCGCCAAGTAGTAGTGTGCAAGCACTACTGTGTTCCGGTTTGAAGGGCATTGTTTGTAGCTAGTGAAATTACTGGGCAAATGAGACTTTATGATCTGGGAGCGTACTGTGAGCTCATAGCGCGATTCAAAACTGAGCCTATATTGCAGGGGTGGTCGACTTGTTTAGCTCCAAGATCTACTGTTTGCTGACGAAACCCTGTGCGATCTACGAATTACATAATTACATACACTACGAATTAGATACATGTTTTGTGTTTAGTCTCTTACTAGCCAGTACTTACGGACGGAAGTAAGGTACTAATACGGAACGGCGATTGAAAATTGATACAAGATGATGAGTGCAGCAGTTGGTGATTACGTTGCGCAGTCTGTTCTACGTATTTATATTTTTTGCCTTGCCACGATCGACTGGACTAATAATCGCGATCGACCGGTTGGCCACCCCTGCTATATTGGATCGCTTTAGTTTTTTTGTATGGGGATTTTGACAAGTGATCCAGTATAGGCTCTGTTATGAATCGCGCTAAGAGCTACGTAAGTACGCCCCCTGATCTCACAACAGTCTATTAATCTGATTACTAGACTGTGGTGATGTCTCAGGACGACGTGCGCAGTGCAGTGTCACGCGAAACTTTATATTTTGGAGTTCCGAGTGACACTGCAGTTGTTATGTGCGGCCGTGACGCTTAACATCAGGCAAACGAATAGCTCGTCCAGACATTCATTGACATAAAAAAATATTATTATAAAAGGTAAAACGCGAGTGGAACCGGGGCAGGGCTCTAGTACGGAATTAGAGACCTTATTATGACACTCAATAAAAAGGTATTTATTTTTAATTTCTGATGTAATACAAAACGTGTAAATGTACAAACGAATGTCAAATTAGAATAAAACTAGAAGACGGTAGAAAAGTGCATTAGATTTTACATGATTTAATAGCCGTTTATTTTTTAGAAAAAACATTGCTGTTAACTTTTTTTGTCATGAAATGCAAAGTACTGAAGTAGCTATTAGTAAATAAAATTTTTGACAAAAATATTGTGTTATGTTGATAACTAGGTACCTAAATAATAAGGAGCGATTTTTCGATGGAGACGTTGCTTTGTCCGACTACATGTTAAAAATACATTCTTTTTTTCAGTATTCGGCTTACAAAATACATTTTTTATTGACAGCTTTTGTTTCATCGAAAGAATAACTCTTGTCTGATTATTGAAAAAACGCTATTCAATCGCAAAATTAATGTAAAACTGAAAAAAAAATCAATCATAAGTATCATGAAATTAATAACCAAATAAAATTTGTACCGACTAATAAACTTTATTATTATTAAAATAATTTTTCATACACGATTAATTTAATTACAATATCAAATATTTATGATTATTAATTTTATATATTGTAATTTTTACTTCTACAATTTACAATGATTCAGATTTTAAAAATACAACTAGAACAAAAATTGGCACGCCTAAAAGAAATGTGTTTAGTTACAAAATCTGATCAGAGATGGCGCTATCTAATCTGGCCCCCATCTGTAAAAGTCAAATATAAACTGTCTTTGCACCGCTTATCAATCGCCCATTTGTCAAAAACTGACGGTTGTAGGGTGTTGCAGATGCGATTTAAATATTTCATAAATTTGGGGGCCTATTTAATTAAGTTATTGACGTTACCAACTAGTCAAAACAATTATATAAGCCGCAAATTTTTCATGTAAGCTTGCTTTTACCAAATTAAATGTTTAGTATATTTTATGAATAAGTTAAGCAGTTATTAGCGGAATTGATATTACATTATTATTTGGATTTTATTGTTTTTATATCAAAGGGTGTTTGTTTGTTATCAATCAAAAAATACAAGATTTGGTAAATAAATAAATTGCAACTAGGTTTGTTTTATAGCTAAGTTACCTACTGAAATATTACCAAAATTACCACTGCATAGATCTCACATATGTACTTATTTAATTTAGACAATATTAATAATATGAAATTAATTATTTATTTCAAGTAGGCAGTTTTAGTAGATTTTTTTTCTTTTCTTTGTAATTATTATAAAATAAATTAAAATAATATTCCAAGCAAATAAAATTCAGAAGTGCTTATTATTTTCAAAATATAGCAAAGCAATGTTTAAAGTCTTTTTTGGAGTATGTTGAAAATGGTACATAGTACCTACCCCTAGTATATTATTATATGTTATGGACTATAGTGGTAAATGGTGTGCGGGCCTTTTCACCTCATTTATTACTTGGTCCATGACATATACACGGTTTTTGTACTATAATACAGATAACACCACCCACTAATGCAGGCTTATCTATCAACCGATGATTTATTACTTAGTATCAACGTACTCAATAAAATACCAATAATTTTTTTATGGCTTTTATCAAATAGAAAAGTAATTATATTATCACAACATTTATCCTAATACATTTACCTAATTTGTTAGTAAAATCGTCACAAACAGTGCTTATAACTAGTTTGTCTGTATTTTTATTGAATGTAAAAATTAACTACTGCTCTCGGCCATTCCACATGTATTATAAGAACTTTTTTATTGATTTAATTTAACCAAATTATTTCGTGATATTAATATTGTCAAAAGGTTTTGCTTTTATATTTTAAAACTGTATTTATGTGCTAGAAACGGCAGGTTTTGTCAAATGTACTGCAGTTTGCAATACGACCAAAAATATGGCGCATTTGGAAACATTACATATTTAAAGTTAATTTAAAATATACAATTAAATGTTTTCATTTACATTTAGCCCTAAAAAGCACCTAAGTTTATTTACATCTGTAAAAGCGGCTTTTGAAACATGCTATTCAGGAATATATGCTGTAAATAGCTGCGCCCCGCGATTTCACTCGTGGATAAAAAGTAGCCTATGTGTTAACCCAGTGTTTACACGCTACCCCTATTCCAAATTTCATGCAAATCTGTCCAGCCGTTTGAGCGTGAAGGAGTAACAAACATACACACATACACACAAACAAACTATCGGCTTTATAATATTAGTTGTAACTAGGGAAATTACTTGGCAAATGAGACTTTATGAACTGATATCACAGTTAGTCAGTGATGTCTCAGGATGACGTGCGCAGTGCAGTGTCACGCGAAACTTTATATTTTAAAGTTCCGAGTGACACTGCAACTGTTATGTGCGGCCATGTCACTTAACATTAGGCGAACGACCAGCTCTACACGTCATTTCATGAATACTAATAAAACTAGATTATTGAAAGTGGCCCGCTTAAATTAGGTGCAATACACATGATTTGTTATGAGAAAGAAGAGTATTTAACTGAGGTCTTTGTTTTCCAGATGTGCCATTTTTTGGTCAAGCACTGTGAAATTAAATAATGCCTAATAGCCACTGTAATTAGTAGCTGATATAAATAAGGGTGATGTTGCCATGTTTTAATAAATGAACATTTAGAAAAATACTTTGTTTTATTTTTCTCTATTACTTAAGCAGTAAACTACTTTGGCGCCCTACGTGACTTTTGCGCCGCATGTTGCATTTGCGCCTACATAGTATACTATTTAGGCTCTACGATCCTTAGCGCAGCGTAGTTCCTTTGCGCCTACATCAGGCGCAGATACAGAAATTTCTCAAGGGGGGGGGGGAGGGGGGGCGCACAAATCATTATAGTACGGGAGTCCAAGAGGGGAATTTGGGGATATGGTGGTAAAACACATAAGTATACAATACAAGACCAATTTGTGCTCTTTTCTTTAATTGATGAATTCCATGCACCTATATCTTCCTGGTAAATTGAATTTACCGCGCTTGGTGCTGGACTGCCTGCACATCTTAATTTGAATAACATCGTAATTTTTCAGTTTATTGAAATATAATTATTTTAAAAATGGTGTTAATTGTCTTTTACTGTATTTTAAATAATACACAAACAAAAAAATCTTGCATAGAAATTAGGTAATTTCTTGCTGCAACCCGCACTTGACCGTTTTTGAAAAACATAAAGCATCCTTAATGTTATACTGAAATATTAGCTATAACCATGCAAAATTTCAGCGAAATCCGTTCAGTAGTTCCAGCAGGATGCGTGTTCAAAGAGACAGACAGACAAACAAAAAATTAAAAAAAAATTGTTTCTACTATAAAGACATCATCATCATCATCAACAGCCTGAAGACGTCCACTGCTGAACACAACCCTCCCCCGAGAGGAGCACCACTTTGAGCTGCTCGTGTCCTGCATCCATCGGCTCCCCGCGGCTGTCACCAGATCGTCGGTCCACCGAGTGGGGGGCCGGCCTACGCTGCGTCTTCCGGTTCATGATCGCCACTCGAGAACCTTTCTTCCCCATTCGGTTGCCAGTGGTATAGAAGTGTAATACAATCAAAATATTTAATGCAGATTTAGCCCAGTAACAGTTTTATTATACCTATGTATACCTAATTACCTATAGATTAGCAGAACAATAAAGAATGCACTTTATCTATCCTAAAATTCCTTTTCATAGAAAGCAGCATTTAAATATTTCTTAGTAGATTGACGAATGACTATAATTACTTATCAATTAAACATAAATTAATTAGTATGTACACATGTAACCGTTATCAGTTTATCAAAATCGGCGAAACATTCAACGTTCGCGAGTCGATGCTTCCTATATTATGCGAGTTGATTTTTATTACTGTGCCAATATACGTGAATAATTGTGATTTTTAAGTGAAATATAAAGGATAACTGACATATTGCTTAGTAAGTATTTTTTTGGAGTTATTTTTTAAGTTAAATTTAGTAGTTTTTCCTCTGTTCCCATTACGTATAAGTACCTATAACCTACTTCAATTTGTGATAGTGATTTGTTTTGTTTTCAATGCCACATTTTATGTGTAACGCGCTGATTATCGATTTTGCTAAAGATAGGTAATTAAAACATTAAATTAATCAAATTAATTCTTATTGTACCCATGTTTTGTTTGTCGGAAAACTGCAAAAACTTAATTCTACCGTAGCTAAAATATAAATCACAGAATTAAGTGATCGTAAAATAAATGAACGATCCAATTCACATTATCTTTTAAAATAACATCTTTAAAAAAAAAAGAGGGGGGGGGGGGGGTTAATTTAATTAAACCGACTTCAACTGCCCTTATTTTGATACGGGAGTCCTATGCACTATATACATAGTTTTTTTTTGTTTTGCTAAAGTTTTTGTTGATGGGGCGTCAGTTTGAAATCTCATCATATCGAAAACAAACTGGTCGAACGACTAGTTCGAAACACGAAACTGAAATGTTTATGTTCATGGCATTTGTAGGTTGTTGACTATGACTATAATTAGGTACCTGGACTGCGGTGGTGCCTGCGTTAGAATAGGACCACTCCATCTCTTCCCATAGGTGATACTGAGAAATACTTGGAGGATATTATTAACAATATTCCAGTTATTTTGATTTAAAATCCGAGATGAGAGATGGCTGAGCGGTAGCATGTGCACTTCGCAATCTTACGACACCGGGTTCGATCCTCGGCCTTGCACCAATGACTTGTCTAGTAAGTTATGTGCGGTGTTTTGATGTCATCGCTCCGTGCCTCGGAGAGCACGTTAAGCCGTCGGTCCCGGTTGTCATAAGAACATCTATGGCAATCGTTACGGGTAGTCAGACGCCTGATAGCATCTGACGCCTGATCTAACCATCCCTGTTACTGGTGGTCCCTTATGGGTTGCGAGGTGAGATAGCAGTCGCTCGTGTAATTCTGGTAGCTCGCCGCTACAGGTTAGATTGGGAGCCGACCCCAATAACAAATGGGAATAGGCAAAAAGGATGATTTTGGTTTAAAAATCAAAGTACCATTATGTTACCCAGAACCCATTATGTTCAAGATTCCAAACTGAAAGTATCTACATCGTTTCAAATACGAAAAGAATTTTATAAATCGGTTTTGTCTGAGGTACAGATGGAAGAGGTAGCAAACATTAAAAAAAAAAATGTAGTTAAAACCGAATTTAGAACGTCTTACGTTTTTGTCAGTTGGTTTTAAAAACAAAGTATTACAATATCTATATAGATATAATAAAAAACTGTAACAGGGTCAATTCTGTACATTAAAGATATTTTTAAGAATTTTGTTGGAGGGCTCTATAAGCAATACTAAAGCCAACTCTATAATATTTTCATTTTTGTCTGTCTGTCTGTATCTTGGCTGAGCATCATGCCGAAACTATTGAATGGATCCAAATGAAACTTGGCATGATTTGACTTCATCTAAACAAGGTAGGACATAGGATACTTTTCATCCTGAAATTCGGTACGGTTCTTTCGGGAGTGGGGATGAATATGAAAATGTCTACCTAGTTATAATTTATTAACGCGTTGTCCGATTTCATTCATTTTTTTTGTTAGAAAGGGGGTACTTTATATATTGTCCCGTAAATATGTCAAGGTCGTCGATTCTGTGGTTCAGAAACTACAGACATCCAAACTTGAGTATTAGGTCCAGAGCCCTATCCTGTACTATGGCAAAGAAAGAAGGGAGGGGGAAAACATAAGGGAAAAGGATGAATGGTGAAAGCCGTTTAATCCAATTCATCCTTCTCCTTTATCTTTTTCCTTCTTCCTTCTCTTCTCCTTTTGACCGAGATAAGGCGTAAAACTAATTACCCGTGCGAAGCCGGGGCGGGTCAGCTAATAAATAAATAAATATAGGTAACTTTAACAACACGTGTAAACTGAATTCAAATCGTTTTATATTATTTACATATTACACTCAATCAAATGAATTAGAAATGGTTTCGTAGTACCTTGTAACTGAACTGAGGTAGAAAATTACGAGCTCTTTAGAATTTTAATCGTATGAATAATGCAAACATTACTGAATGGATTTTTAAAGGTTAAACCACACTTTATGGAACATAAATATACAGTAGATAAGTGGCACAAGTTTTATGAAAAAAAAAAAAAAAGGTGTGAACATAAAATTCACAGTAGCAGCTTTCAGTCAGGTTATAAGTAAGTAATTAGTTATATTTTTTTATCATAATTAGGAGCCTTCAGGCAGGAATCCAACTCGGATGGGCAGCGTTAGGGAAGCTTTGACCTATCTTTTCGTCCAGAATACCGCCTGAAAACAAAGGTTTTCCACCAGTTTGTGGTGCCGTGATGACTATTAATATGTAGTTATGGAACTGAAACGTGGTATCTTACTGTTCGCCTCATTAGTAAGCTCAAAGTCGCGCAGCGAGCTATGGAGAGCTATGCTCGGTGTTTCCCTGCGAGATAAGCTCCGGAACGAGGAGATCCGCAGGAGAACTAAAGTCACCGATATAGCTCTTAGAATTAGCAAGTTGAAATGGCAATTGGCAGGCCACATCGCTCGTAGAACTGACAACCGATGGGAATGAAAGTTCTCGAGTTGCGACCACGAAACGGAAGACGCAGCGTAGGCCTCCACTAGGTGGGCCGACGATCTGGTGAAAACCACGGGGAGCCGATGGATGCAGGAGGCGAGAACCCGCTCAAGGTGGCGCTCTGTAGGGGAGGCCTATGTTCAGCAGTGGACGTCTTCATGCTGTTGATGATGATGAATGAGTCTAGTTATACGTAATTAGTTATAATTTTTTGTCATACAAACTGTTTAGGCTTATGGCACTGAGACGTGGTCTCTTAGGGTGAGTTTTTTGATTTGTAGTTAAGGTAACCAATGGTTAAAAATGCTAACGAATTCTAACCAATGGTCGAAATCTGTTAGCATTTTTAACCATTGGTTATCTTAGGAGGCGTCCATAAATTACGTGAGGTGATTTTGGCGAATTATTGACCCCCCCACCCCCCTTGGTGAGATTTCATGAGATTTGGCTTGTCCCTCCCCCCCCTAAATCTCACGTGAGATTTTTCCAACTGTTTATATATATATATATATGTTAATTTATGTCGTGTATGGTCTGGTAGAGTGACTACTGGAAACGCGATTTAGTTTAAGGTTTAGTTAATTTAACCCAGTTTCCTCAAGATTTTAGACAGTTTTATGAAAGAAAAAAATTACGTGAGATTTGACGAGACCCCCCTCTCCCCTACGTGAGATTTTGCCTGACCCCTCTCGCCCCCCTAAACGCCTCATGTAATTTATGGATGGCCCCTTAACTACTGATCAAAAAACCTACCCTAAGTCTACATCCGAACATAAACCTTACTGAATTTTATAATCGTAAAACGGCGACTTATATAGGAATTATTATCATTTTATACCTATACTTACTACATCAATTAATTTACCCAGAACAATGTCGGCTCCTTTGTTACGCTTTGATCTAGACCGCCCGACACTTGTTTTGTATCAATACCAATACATCTAATTTAATTAACAACGATAAATATTAAGTAGTTATTGGAATCGGTAAACAATGATTGATATCTTAAATCGTAAATGTAGTACCGACAGAAAGTAATGCACAAGGAGCAAAAGAGGGAGGAAATCAAAGTCTTGAATACAGACGCAAGGTCGCTGGTCTGTCGGTCTTCTATCGGTTAGATTTTGGAGAGTGTGCGCATGCCCTTCATCAGCATTCCGTCATCCCCTTTCCATCATAGAACTACAAGGCTTGGTGATTCTTCCCATCCTTACGTCGTTAGTGTACCACAAGTCTGCACTAAGCGTTTTGCTGAGTCATTCATAGTCCGAACGGCCAAGGAATGGAATGCTCTTCCCGCAACAGTGTTTCGTCCTGGGTATAACCTGGGTCTTTTTAAGTCAAGAGTGAATGGGCATCGGGCAAACGTGCTCCACCTTAGGCAACTTCGTCACTTAGCATTAGGTGAGATGTTGTCAAACTTATGCCCATTTTAGCATTAAAAAAAGTTTCGGCTTAGTAGAAAGTGAAAGAGAGGACGCTCTACGTCCTCTCTGTCACTCAAAGGGAGATAGATAATCGGCTATTGTCAGCTTTGTAGAAAGTCCTTTCTGTCACTCAAAGAGAGATAATTGCCTATTGTCGGCTTTGTGGAAAGTCCTTTCTGTCACTCGGGAGATAATCGGCTATTGTCGGCTTTGTGGAAAGTCCTTTCTTTCACTCCAAGAGAGATAATTGCCTATTGTCGGCTTTGTGGAAAGTCATTTCTGTCACTCGGGAGATAATCGGCTATTGTCGGCTTTGTGGAAAGTCCTTTCTGTCACTCGGAAGATAATCGGCTATTGTCGGCTTTGTAGAGAGTCTTCTCTGTCACTCCAAGGGAAATAATCGCCTATTGTCGGCTTTGTAGAGTCTTCTCTGTCACTCAAAGGGAGATAATAGTCTATTGTCGGCTTTGTAGAGAGTCCTCTCCGTCACTCAAAGGGAGGTAATCGCCTATTGTCGGCTTTGTAGAGCGTATTTTATGTCACTCAAAGGGCAATTGGCTAGTGTCGGTTTCGAAGAGCGTTTTTATGAGATGTTCCGCTACAGAATAGATATAATATAGTACCTACTGTTCCGCTTGCGAAATACCAAAGTGGCTCGCAAAGTGTTCCCTTCTCTTGCCATTTTCAAAGCAGCTTTCCAGAGACTTATCATTATTTCTGTAGAAAAAATATCATTTAAATTATTTCGAATAAAATCTGATAATAAGTTTTTGAGATAAGCGAAATAAAATTCTTCTTTTCTTGCCACTTGTTGTTAACTTATTGGTTATGTGCACCTCGTGGCCTATAGCACTTCGTTAGATTCTCTCCATCAAAAGGTTGCCTGAAGAGATCACTTTTAGCGATAAGGTCGACCATTGTTACACTTGTCGTAAATAATAGTGTTTGTTTTAAAAAATATTATTCTGTTTGTATAATAAAGAGTTTTGATCTATCTGATCTACTTTAAAGGTAATTGACCTTTTCTCCTAAGTCAATATTTTCAAGAAGTTCAAATAATATATATTTGTCGGGTTGTTTTTCGTCTGTAATCAAAACCAAACACTTGTGCGTATACGGGTCCCTAAGTACTACCTAAGCATGGCCCGACATGCTCTTAACAAGGTTTTAACATAGGTAACTAAAGTTAAATTGCATGTTTTATTAGAAAGATAAATAAGTTATTCAATTCGATAAATTACAAGTTTATTGCTTAACAGACTGCGGTATTTAATTCCGTTGAAAAACGTAAGTGACTTTGTTATTTTTGATAAGATTTGGAATGATGGTGACGATTACACTTTACGTTCTATTTTAAATGCAACAAAATTACTGCTGATGCAACTCCCCAACTTAGCTGATATCAAATTTTATACTTGAGTGGCAGATGCTGTTGCCCTGAGTGGCAGATGCTGTGAGTCAGCAGCGCTACAAAATTTGCACAACTTATTTCCCCCATCCCCTTTTTACCATCGTACAACTAGACGCAAAGAAACACGGCATCCGTATATGGTAGAAATTCCTCGAATACGTACAAAGCGTTTTGATTTATAATTTGGATAGCAATGGAATGGTCGTTGCAGCGTCGTTGTTTTCTGACACAAATTTGGGAGTTTTTAAGGCTAGAGTGAACCGTTATCTTCTAGGCAAGCATGCTCCATCGTCGACCGCGTCGTCACTTACCATCAGGTGAGACCATGGTCAAATGTTAGCTTATCACTGATAAAAAAAACATCGTAATTCAGGATTTTGCGTTGCATTCTCTCCCTCCAATTCGGTATTTGCAGAGTTCATTGTAATGCATACACTGAATCACCTAACAATTTCTTTGTATATTTTTGTTTAGTTGGTGTACAATAAAGAGTTTATCTATCTATCTATCTATCTATCTATCTATACTTAATTAAAATTCCACACTTAATTAGTAGTGGAATATTTAATAAATCATTTTTATGGGGCCCCACAAGTAGCCCCGTAAGAGTCCTTTGTGTCGGTATGTGGCGTGGAAAGGAACGCCTTGGAGGTGATTTCAAAATTTTCACAAAACTTATCTTGTGTTTTAAATGAGGTCACACACGCATGGTATATTTTTAAGCAACATTTTTTTCACCTCACTAGCTCGGAAAGATTCTCTTTGTCATTCAAAATCTGGGCGCAAAAACGCATTCTATTCAATAATTTTCTCATCAAGAATTGAGGATTTAATCACAGATCTGCACGAATTTAACCTTCTTGATATCGCCAGTCCACTGAAAACTCATTAATAACCACAGACTACCTCCTAAAAGATACCATCTTTTTCTCGTTCACCAACCTCATTTTTAGAATAATCGCACTGTCCAGCACCAAAGAGTATATAACCAATACGCTATCCAGCACGGTGACTGCATGGAAAATGGATGAAAAACACTTTTCCTTTAATTTTCCATGAATCACGTGACGAGCTAGTCGTTTACCTGATGTTAAGCGTTACCGCCACACATAGCTAAATTAATGAGCTAAAAACTAATATTTTCTTAGCCTTTTAGCTGTTTTTCTTGCATTTTCCTCGCTGTAGTGAGGTGAAAAGTTGTGTGTTGCACTCGGCAGCAAAGTTTTTCTGCGTCTCGTACCTTTGAAACCTTCGCTACGCTCAGGATTCTTCATTTAGAAGTAGATCAACCTCTGTAAATAATGAGGGGATGCAAATCAATCCCCAGTACCTACACCACAACATCCCCCAAATTCCTCATCCCACATGGCGTACCACGTGAGCCAAGGTTTCTGCTTGCTGTAATTACTCATAACAATACATTCCTGCAATAGGTCATTTTTATTTACGTACGAAAAGCATATCGTTGACATTAAATAATTATCGTAAGTAATAAATAAAATTAGTCATGATGATTGCATTTGTCGTTTAGACTGTGCGTGCTATTTCACTTGCATACAATAGGCTTGTACCCTGCTATTTTTTATCGCATAAATTAATAATATTTCTCAACAAATAAACAGTCGTGAAAACCAAAATTAAACATCTCAAAAATATTACAAAGTTACAAGCATTTTAAAATACAGGAATAGAAAGAGACAGCTCAAACATGCAGTGACGTCACTTTTGCTCCTTCATAGTACCTCATTTCTAAGCCACCCCTATCCTGTACTATGGGAAAGAGAGAAGGGAGGGGGGGAAAAGATAAGCAATGGTAATATGAAACCAGGTACATACCAACTTTTGCATATATTGTTATTAATATTATGGATCGTTACACCCGGTACTTACAATAAATATTTTTTTTGTCTATCCAAAGATTGTTTAATTACTCGTAGATATAAGCGTGCCCTAAAATATTAGGCCCAATTCACCAACTAAAACCCAACCAAACTAAAGCCTTCGCTTTAGTTGACAGCCCTTAACTTACTAAAAATATATCTCTTACATTGCGGTCTATTTGACAAGAACAGCAACAGTTTCAGAAGTTTTAGATCTGTTAACTAAAGCTTTTAAAAGTGGCCCCAAATTGTCTTTTATATACTGAGAGAACTAAACAAGACAACTAAAGTGACCGATGTAGCTCTTAGAATTAGCTAGTTGAAATGGCAATGGGCAGGCCACATCGTTCGTAGAACTGACAACCGATGGGGAAGAAAGGTTTTCGAGTGGAGACCATGAACCGGAAAACGCAGCGTAGGCCGGCCCCACTAGGTGGGTTAGAACCGCGGGGAGCCGATGGATGCAGGAAGCAAGCAGCCGCTCAGAGTGGCGCTCTGAGGGGGAGGCCTATGTACAGCAGTAGGCGTCTACAGATGATGATGATGATACTGAAACATCATTAACCCAATATGTTCCCCACAGCTGGGACGCGGGCCTTCTCTCACATGGCGAGAGTAGACCATAACCCAGCACGCTGGACAAGTGCGGGTTGGTGGATGACACATGTTCTCGAATGTTGTGATTCTTGAACACGCCAGCTTCCTCGCGATGTGTCCCTACACCGTTGTAAGAGTGGTGCGAGGAGAGCCCACTGCAAAAAAACCTACGTCATCGGGTACCCCAATAAGCTATCTTTAGATCGTTAACCGACACTTAAACATGTAATAAAAAACAGGTCTGCCAGTTCCGATCCTGCCGGGTCATGGAAATAATCTACCTCCACCAACTTCAAAAGCCTTGAATACTAAGTTTCACCAAGTTTAGACCTGGCAGACCTTTTAATCTATTATCAGGGTCACCTTGGCTATTATTAGGCGTAGGTTTCATCGGGGTATTCGCTGAATAAGGTAAAGGGTGTGAAGGGCACATTCTTAGGGGTCTGCCAGGTACTTCCGGCAGGGTGCGCAATGGCAGACCTATTTTTTTGCATAACTAATCAATGGTTAATTGTTGCCAGAACTTTCATTCGGGAAAATTTGGACAAAAAAAAAATACGTCGAAAAATTTCAATTATTTCCATGACCCGGCAGGATCGGAACTGGCAGACCTGATTTTTTTTACATATTTAGATGTCGGTTAACGATCTAAAGATAGCCTATTAGGGTACTCGATGACGTAGGTATTTGTGCAGTGGGCTCTCGCACCAGAGCAAGTGCAGTATTTTTAATATTTTCAATCCAATTTTTTTGACTATAAATGAATATATAATTTTATAAGCTTCATCGACTCGTCACCAATTTTATCATATGCTAATCTTCCATTAACTGATGTTTATCACAATTATAATTAATTTGCAAGTACTAACAAGAATTTTCGAATAGATACACAATCTCTGATCGAAGATCTTATGAATGATAAGGCCGTTGATATATTTGTGCATATCGAGTTTGGGTGTTCAATGTTGATGGATTTTTTTTAATTAAATGAGGCCCAATAAAACTTAATGAAGAAATGAGATAACTATATACAATCTGAGTTTGAATTGGTATATTATCCCGAAAGGGGGTAAATCTACTCCCCAAGGTAGACACGTATGTTTCTTCTACGACGTATGTTAATAATGTGGGGCAACTCAGTTAAAAAAGACATGGTTTTCAAAATTCAAAAGAGGTGTATTCGTGTTATAAACAAGGCTTGCAACTATTGTACCCATATTCGAGCGAATAAAGAATTTGATTTGATTTGAAGGCTTGGTTTCTGGATAGTTGTAAGCCACTTTTTAAAGAATGCAATATTCTTCATCTGCCTTTATACATGTATATTAGGGACATTTGTCTTTTCACTAAGACACACCCCGAATTTTTCAAAAAACGAAGTGATGTCATTACTAGACAAAAAAGATCTAAGTTCGCGAACCTGCTGTACCAACCTTCTTGCCGCAAAGATATTTATAAGAAAAACGTATATAACATGTGTATAACTATTTTTAACAATTTACCTAATGACCTCAAGTCTTTAGAAGGAAATATGTTTAAAAAACATTTAAGTGACTGGCTTTTAAGTAAATGCTTCTATAGTGTTAGGGAATATGTAACATGTAAGTATAACAAAAATATTTTTTTAATATTAGCACGCCTGCTTGCAGGCTGAATGCACGTATCCATTATTTACTCTGTGATCTTGTACCCTTTGTAGTGTATTCTTGCAAATAAATAAATGATTTGATTTGATTTGATTTGATTTGACTCTTATAAATTATTAGTTTTTATTAAGGCGGCGGGTAGACCAAACAAGATGTTTTTTTGGTTTCCTGGCGCAATTACAACACGTGGAGCTTTTAATTTAATATTTTATGTAATTAATTTCATTAAGTCGTTTGTGATGACCGCAAATACAAGATTAATAAATATAGCTCTATAGAAAAAAATCGCAAACCTCCCTCAATAAATTTGAATGTTCCCATTTTACTGAGCTTCTACCGAATATATTTTTACAAAAAATAAATTAGTGTATTTGCAACAAACGTTCAGATGTCGTGATGACTTAATAACTTTGAAAAATACTATATAAAAATAGATATTAATTAAAAACCGTCATAATCGGTCATTTCGTGCGTTGTCTTTGTCGTAAGCGCCGCACTGAAGTGCAGACTGAATTGATATTTAAGACTACGATGTTAAGGTTGATGTTTCTTTGAACGGATTTGGACCTGCTCATCTGGCTCTACTCGTCACCTTAAAGAAATGTCGTGTAAAGTTTACGTTATAATTTTACCCAAACGCTTCGAAGATAGCCCTAGCGCAGCTGGGTGTAGTTGAACTTCGTCTTTAACCGAATGCACTTAAATGAGTTCGACGACCTGTGTTTAGAAACTTTCGTAGCGATTGCACGTGCAATATTGTTAGTGGATTTTTTTTTTAGTATGGAGGTTTGAAAACACGCAGTTTCAAGTAAGGCTCTCACAACTTGTGAGCTATCATGGTCCCAGTCGCCCTTCGGGATAACATACCAATTCAAACTCACCTTGTAGATATTATAACTCCAAAACACCAAACACCATATTACAGGAACAATCGATAATCACACAAACAAAACTAAGGGTGAGATTTTTGATACATAGTTAAGGTAACCAATGGATAAAAATGCTAACAAACCAATGGTTAAAATTTGTTTGGATTTTTAACCATTGATTACCTTAACTATGAATCAAAAATCCCACCCTTAATCGCGCGATTAAGTCCTGTGTTAAAAAAAAACTAAATAATGTTCTTTAAAGGATATCTCGATGTGGTTTTTTTTATTTCCGTAACCAAAAAATGTGTCGATTCTGGCAGCAGAATAATACCTATTACCTATAGGTCTTAGAATAAGTACCTATAGAACCTCAGTACATTCGCGAAATGTATGCCGTTCAATTGGTGCCATAAATATGGCACCGTACGGACGTCCGCGTGGTCAGTGCTCTGTGTGAAGAGCTCCCAAAAAAATATTTAAAACTAGCCGACCCGCCCGGGTTCGCACGTATTAAATTTTTCTTACCTTTTAAACCTCCCCTAGACCTCCACGAACATTTCAAGACCAAGACAAGATAAATCCGTTCAGCCGTTCTCGAGTTTTAGCGAGATTAACGAACAGCAATTGATTTTTATATATATAGATATTTAAAATGAAAATGCGCGGTGAAATTGTGCTACAACACATCAGAAAAGCTGCATAGAGTTCCTGGTGTGACATTCTAATTGTAGGCTATTAATCTTCTTGGTTATAACCGTCTAAAATACCAAAAAAGTGGCGTGCGTTTTGAAAAGGCGTTGTTGGGAAACTTACCTTCTATAGGTACTTATTCTAAGCTATAGGTACCTACATTATTATATCAGGGGAATGTCCACCCAGCCATTTTCAAATGACGATGCATTTCTTCATACGATCAATAAATTAATCCGATTTTCTTTTAAACATGATGCTGATTACTAAACTATTCTTTTGAAAAATACTGAGATATAGGCAAGTTTATTTCTGATAGTAGTTTTGACTGGCCTGATAGCTTAGTTGGTAGTAGCCCTGCCTTCTGAACTGTGAGTTGTGGGTTCGATTCCTACTTAGGACAAACATTTGTGCGGTGAACATCGATGTTTGTTCTGTGTCTGTTACGTTGTATTCTATGTATGTATTCACAAACAAAAAAAGTATCTATGTATTCTATCAACTATCTGGTTCCCATAGTTTTGCTTAGTTTGGGGCTAGATGGCGCTGTGTTAATATAGCCCCGTAGAGTAGATATCTCGTCACAAAATTATTATTTTGGTTAAAAAAACAAATCACGACTCGGAAAACAACGAAAATCCTTTTATCATTATAATTTCTTCGATGATTACACATATTTTTATGATAGCTAATTGAGTTATAGGTTTATGCGATTCTTTACATTAATGGTGATAAAAACAATTATTGCATGCAGAGAATTAATTAAAAATTGATGTTCCCGAAATGAGAAGTCGATATAGACTGATTCAAACTTAATGGCGGCTTTGGAGCGGGTGCAAAAGCAAAAATAAGATGGGCACGGGCAGAGATAAGCGGAAAATCAAATCAAAACGTTTATTTGCTAAAATACATTATAGTATGTTAAAATAAGTTTTGTTCATGTATTTAGTCTGCAAGCAGACGTGCAAATGTTATTTAATAAATAATTACTATTTTTATTATTCATAATTTATAAATAAATGTTGGTACACAGTCACACATTAATAATATTAAGAAAAAAAATATTTGACTTCCTACTGGATAAATGGTACGTAAAAGACTTTAAATGACGCTTCGATTAGATACTCGCGATATTCGCTTAGATTAGTTTGACCAATTCAATGTATTTAATTTGTATTTAATGTGTTCAATTTATTTATGTTTTTTAAATAATAACTCAATATTTAAAAATAATAACTATAATTTCCTAATCTCATTATTGAATACTGGCACAATTAAATTAGATCCAGTTACGAATATTTGTACGCCTGCACCTATGGGCAGAATTTTGAAGAATTATGTGCTGATCTTTGCAATATTGTAACCCAAAATTCTTACAAATAAATCATTTCATTTCATTTCATTATAATCCTGAACACTATAAAAACAGTTGCATTGAAGCCAGTCAGTCAAACATTTCTTAAACTTGTTACCTTCTAATATCTTTATGTCATTTGGAATATTATTGTAGATAGTTATGTTGTTGTGGTAGTTATGTTGTGATACTTCTCTTATACAAGTCTTTTCGAGTCGGAGGTCGATATATTATGTTAGTAAACTTATGCCTATTTATGTATATCATTATGTTATATTATTACTTGTTTTCACCAAACATCCCTAAATTTTAAGGGAACCCTTAAAAATATTTAAGTGACATCTGACAGTAATTTTGTTTTCACCGGAGATTAAGGGACAACCAAAGCTTAAGGGATCCCCTAAGTTTAGGGGGCCGAAGCTCAACCCCTTAGCGTTAAGTGGCAGGTGAAATTACTCAGGGTGTTCTTTCGTAAAAATACAAATTTCCCTAATGTACATAAATGGTAAAGGGAGCACATTGCATCTTTTAAATAGAGGTCTACAGCTATCTAAAAACCAAGCCTTATTTAATACCCTAATACACCTCTTTTCTATCTTAAAGACTCACTCACTCACACGCATTTTGCTGAGTCTGTTTTTTATCCCCACATTTATTTTATCATCTGCAAACAGAATACATTTATGGGCTGTAGCTTCAGGAAGGTCGTTTATGTAGATTAAAAATTGCAATGGCCCCAGAGAGTGCAGCGTCGCGTATTCACAACACTATTTGGAAAGATATTGCATCTATGGCGGCGAGCGAGGCACGTCCGTAGTCTGACCCGCGGGGTAATTACGTAAAATTTGCAACAGCAATGCGACAGCAGTAGGGAAGCATACATTCTCGACACCACTAATGATGTATGACAGCAATCACCGCGAGATTTACGCCTGTCGCAAGTTAGGTAATTAGGGGGCCGGTCCTCCCCCCGCCCGCTTCAATCACTCCGAAAAAGCTACTGCCGCGCGCGCATGCAGTTTTGCAAAAGACATCATAAAAATCGATTTATACTCTACATAAACGTGTAAAAGGTGATTCCTAGGATCCGACTATCCAGCCTAGATTCCCACAGGTGAGTGTTTTCGTTTACCGCACATAAATGTGGTCTTTCTAGCCGGATACTGTTTGTGCAAAATCTGAATTAGACACCATATATTTTCCATGTAGTAAATTTGTTACTAAAGTTTATTGAAAATGTCACTAAGTCAAACGAATAGTTTAAAATATGAGTTTTTATGTGAAAAGATTAATGAATTGTATGTCGCTGCATCTACACTAGATTTCAGTCAAGAAAAGAATGTAGTCAAGTTAACGATTCGATGTGCCAGTCTCGACACGATTTGATGTTGAGGGATGTTTTCTAAATCTCCAGTCCACAGACAAGGACGAAGACACATTAGATTCATTACGAAAAAAGTTCGTGTTGTTCGAGGAACAGTGCCTAGAGGTTAGGTATAAACTAAGCACATTTGCGACCCAGCCAAACGTCGATTCTAAAGCAAGCATACAGAAGGACCTGCCTACACACTACACCTCCAGCCATTGACTATAAATCCAGTTGACGAATGATACAACTTCCCTTCATACGAAAATTAGTAGTGTATTTCAACTACTATTTTCATACAAATCACGGGAACCCGTTGATGTCTTTTGTTCCATCCTTCTCTGTCCTTCTTTCGTATAGCTTGCTTTGTTTTGTTACGTCGTCCCCTGCCCGCGCAGGTGAGTCGTGTTTGTACGAGAAATTATGTTCACGGGCTATCAACGGGCTTTATAATCTTTGCCTCCAGCAAACAAACTGAAATAAACTGCCGTCTTCCAGACACCCCATTACCCCGTTTCACGGGAAATTATTGTGATATCCCTAGTTTTGTCAATTTGTTTCAACGACAGATTGAGTAACGTACAGAAAAAACACTGTATAACGAGTAGTCTCTCGGGAGAACCCACAGATTAGAGAAAAAAACGATGTTACTCTGTGGGCGAACCTGCCAATCTCATCAAACATTTGACAGACATTCCTGACAATTATGAAGTGGCGCGAAAATTACTGCTCGAACGTTATGACGACAAAAGGTTGATTACCGACACGCAACTATCGGCAATAATGTCGTTACCTACAGTTTCCGCTAAAAATTCTTCACAGTTGCGTAACTTCGTAAATGTATTGCAGGAAAATACGAGTGGCCGAACACCACAACCGAATCCTGGATCCGCGCCTGAACTTTACTAGTTCAGGCGCGGATCCAGGATTGAGAGGGGGGTAATCATAGCCAATTTTGTAAATAACTTGCAAATTACCTGGAAGTGTGAGAGAATGATTGTATTGTGTTGGAATACAACTTATTTACCTGTCCTTTTACTGACCTGGCTTTATGCAAAAGCATATTTGCATAATTATGCATTTCCATATTTTGACACCTTTTTTAGGTTATTGTATAGCATTTTAATATAATTTTCTTTTTGATCTGATAAGAAACACCTAAACTGTTGTAGAATAACACTTTTTCGACAAGTTCCTATAAACAGCAATGCCAGAAATGCGCGAAAATTCACCTGGGTAATCAGCACTGTAAGAGTAGGTATAATATTATGTAGAAATGAACACCACTGTAAAACAAGGCACACAAGTGCCATCTAATTTGAAATGTGCGAGCGGAGGGAGTGCGAAAAATTTTTCATTCATTCCCTGACAGATTTTGGCAAAATAATTTGTTGAACCCCCTTGGATCCACGCCTGTACTAGTTAAGGGTTTCCCGTCCCGTCTCTTACTACACATATTGACGAGAAAACTCGACAGTAAATTACGCACGAGATTTGAGCTAGGGTATTAGGATGACTTTTTTGAGCAACTATTGCAAAACATTAGAAACAACTGGCGGTGGCGTACGTCAACATAATAGCGGTTGCTATGATAGTTAGCGTTATTTTACCTATTTTGATCAATTTGTTTTGTTAACATTAATGACTGATTGTTTTATTTTATTTGTGCATTTTATCCATTGAGGTAAGATACACATAGAGTCACAAACATGCAAAATAAATGTCCGCACCAAAACTCTGCGCACGCCACGTAGTGCGCAGTGTTTTAGTTGTAAGCGAACCGTGATATGAGTCGGTAGTGCGAACTGATGGCGTATCTCTTTCACACGTTAATCAAATGTGTAGGAGTAAAAGAGACACATTATATTATTACGTATTATACCTCAATGATTTTAACATATTAATTTAAATTTAATGGTTCGCATTAAAACTAGTTATGTAAGTCTACATTACCTAACTAGTTCGCATTAAAACTAATTATTTAATGTAATTACATTACCTAACTAGTTTTAATGCGAACCATTTTACATTCACTATGAATATTTGTATGCTATTCATAACAAAAAACATGCCTGCCCTTTTTTTATGACATACGGAAGACCTGCTGTTATTATATATACTGGGTGGCGCAAAAGTAAAGACCCTATTTGGTTCAGCTATAACATTTTTTCTAAATTAGAAAACTAGATTTAGGTTTTTTTAAATGTATATTTGTGCCATTAAATTTCGTACCATTAGGATTTAAAGATGATGTCTTTTAAATGGTGACCTCCAGAGTTGATACACATTTGAGCCCTATTTATGACATTTTGCAAGATGATTTTCCTTCAAAATTGGTTATGAGTGACGAAGCGCATTTCCATCTCTCAGGGCATGTCAATAAGCAGAATACTCGGTTCTGGGGCACTGATAATCCGCGCATTATTCAAGAAACACCTCTACACCCACTAAAAGTTACTGTATGGTGTGGCATCTGTGTTGACAGAGTGATCGGACCCTATTTTTTCGAAGACGCTGGAGGCAATGCGATAACTGTCACTGGAGAACGCTACAGAACCATGTTACGTGAGTTTTTGATACCCAGTTTGGACGAATTGGGGCTGGAGCACATCTGGTTTCAACAAGACGGCGCTACGGCACACACAGCGCGCGACACTATGGACTTAGTGAGGGACGCTTTTCCAAGCCGAGTTATCTCTCGTTTTGGCGATTTGCCTTGGCCTGCAAGATCACCCGATCTGACCAGTCCAGACTTCTTTCTTTGGGGTTTTTTGAAATCTCGGGTGTATGTGAACAAGCCACAGACTCTCGCAGCTCTAAAAGAAAACATTCGTCAAGAAATAACGAACATATCGCAGGAAGTGTTACGGCAAGTTATGCAAAATGTCATAAATAGGGCTCAAATGTGTATCAACTCTGGAGGTCACCATTTAAAAGACATCATCTTTAAATCCTAATGGTACGAAATTTAATGGCACAAATATACATTTAAAAAAACCTAAATCTAGTTTTCTAATTTAGAAAAAATGTTATAGCTGAACCAAATAGGGTCTTTACTTTTGCGCCACCCAGTATTTAACCATGTTTTATGCAAATAAACGCTTTGATTTGATTTGATTTGCAATTTTTTTAATAGAGAACAGGGGATGGTCAATTTTTGCACCAACCTCGATCATAAACTTGGTTCAAATATCGACTAAAAACTAGATAGTTTGCAAATGAGAACAGAATTGACGTCAATCTCACGTGCAAAATGTATGAAATGACCACAGATTGGAGAAAAAAACAATTGTTACTCTGTGGGGATGACAGATTAGCGATTGTCGTCTTCTATAGTCAATTGTTTTTTTCTCTAATCTGTGTCTTCAAGATGTCCTCAAATGAAGTGAGAGCATTAAGACAAGAGAAAAACAATTGTCTATCTATAAAATATATAGTCAATGAGGCTTTTTATTTAAAAAAAACACTAGTCCCGCTTCTTTTCGAGATGGCGCTGTAAGTACATAGTTTAAACCTTTCAAACCACAGAGTAGTTTAAACATAAGTAAATGCTTAGACTACCTACAAAGAAATGTCAAATTCAGTTGAGTGGACCACGAGTACATTGTCTGTAGTATCTCCTAAGTAGTCTGTGGTGCATTCTTCTTAAGTAAATTGAAGTACAGCAGAACTACGAGACAGATAAACAAACAACATTAACATTAACATATTAACATTATTATTATTATTAACATTATGATCCAAAATAAAACCGAGCTATCGCGCAACGAAAATAAAACAAACGAAACAGTTTAGAGTTGTCAGTCAGTATCGTGACACATTTCCTATAACTTGTGGTCTATGCTTGAAACACACAGTGACAGATTTTAGTAAAACCACAACTAGCGCCATCTATTGGGTCATACATAAGACACCATTTCTTTTTTTTAAATAAAACTCCTCATTGTGATCAATTGCTTTTTTCTCTAATCTGTGATAAAATCACAGACCTAGAATTTTTTCGTTTCCTAAGTCTATGAAGGAGTTTTGGCGGGAACGTGAAAAAGTTCACGTCGTTGCATTGTATTATTTCACAAAACTTATGCTTTTTCTAGTGTTAATGTTTAAAATTAGTGGCATTTTACGCATTAAGTGCTGAATTACGAGTATAAGTGTGGGCAAGTGATATAATGTGGTGAAACGTGGTTTTTCGTGTTGCTTCCAAAATTCCATAGAAGCCTCTAGTAAAGTTACCACTACTTTACTAGGGCATGACCATGACTTAGACTGGATTATGACTACCTGACTTAGACTGGACTATGACTACCCTGACTGACTGTGACTAAGACTTGACTTTACATGAAATATTTCATAATACGATGAAAAACTACAATACTTGACACTGGCTAAATACACTATGTGTGGAGCCAAACTATAAGAAAAAAAAGTCTATGAACAGAATAGAGTACACAGATAGTTACGTAAGTTTTTACTGTCCCACCAATTAAACACGAAAAATACTTTAAGGCGACGGTTAGACCAAACAAGGAAATGAATTCATTAAGCCGTTTGTGATGTCCGCAAATACAAGATTAATAAATATAGCTCTATAGAAAAAAATCGCAAAACCTCCCTCAATAAATGTGAATTTCCCCATTTTACTGAGCTTTAACCGAATGTATTTTTACAAAAAATAAATTAGTGTATTCCCAACCAACATTCAGATGTCGTGATGACTTAATCATTTCGTGCGTTGTCTTTGTCGTAAGCGCCGCGCTGAAGTGCAGACTGAATTGATATTTAAGACTACGATGTTAAGGTTGATGTTTCTTTGAATGGATTTGGACCTGCTTATCTGGCTCTACCCGTCACCTTAAACAAATGAAATATTTTTTTTATCTTATAGTTTGGCTCCACACATAGTGTATTTAGCCAGTGTCAAGTATTGTAGTTTTTCATCGTATTATGAAATATTTCATGTAAAGTCAAGTCTTAATCACAGTCAGTCAGGGTAGTCATAGTCCAGTCTAAGTCAAGCAGTCATAATCCAGTCTAAGTCATGTCCTAGTAAAGTAGTGGCAACTTTACTAGAGGCTTCTATGGAATTTTGGAAGCAACACGAAAAACCACGTTTCACCACATTATATCACTTGCCCACACTCATGCTCGTAATTCAGCACTTAATGCGTAAAATGCCACTAATTTTAAACATTAACACTAGAAAAAGCATAAGTTTTGTGAAATAATACAATGCAACGACGTGAACTTTTTCACGTTCCCGCCAAAACTCCAAATGAAATATTATTTTACTTTATTGATTATAATTATGTCTGTGTTTATTGCACATCAAGATACACACAGTGTACATAACGACACAAAACATAGACGATACGGTAGTACAATGGGCAGTCTTATCGCTTAGAGCAACGTCTTCCAGGCAAACTATAGGTAAAGCGGATTCGCACAGATTAACCTATAGTTTGTATGGTGGCGGACAAGGATTGAGCATTACATATACGTTATTTCGCCGATAACACGTTAATAGTCATAGTCATTTATTCATATAAAAAATACACGTCAAAAATAAACAAAATAGGAACAACAGGTACAGATTAAATAATTTTATATGACTATCTGTTTGATGTCATTAAGAGCTATAATATAGATAAAAAATATTTGAAGATATCGCAAGATTGGTTTGGTATTTGGTACCTACATTAAACGCTTAGCTTGCTATAGTTAGATAGATAAATTCTTTTTAGGTTTCCGTACTCAAAGGGTAAAACGGACCCTATTACTAAGGCTATGCTGTCCGTCTGTCTGTCTGTCTGTCTGTCCGTCCGTCTGTCACCAGGCTGTATCTCATGAACCGTGAAAGTTAGACAGTTGAAATTTTCACAGATGATGTATTTCTGTTGCCGCTGTAACAACAAAAACTAAAAACCAAATAAAATAAATATGTAAGGGGGCTCTCATACAACAAACGTGATTTTTTTTGCTCGATTTTATAGATAATCAGAACCCTTCGTGCGCAAGTCCGACTCACACTTGGCCGATTTTATTATTGTATACACACCAAATATAAAAAAATGTACAAAAAATACCGCAATTTACAAGAAGTGGGGAACAATGCCTTATCACTGAAAGCGATCTCTACCAGGTAAGTATTTTTCTATAAGATTTTAATCTTCCATGGTCACCGAACATTACTCAAATATTATAAAGAAATATTTTTTTTTCTAGATATTTTTCTGCCTTGCGATTTCCAATAGTAAAAATCTTGCCTTTATATCATACAACGCGCAAAATATAATTTGTTTGATATCTAAACATCTACATTACAAGTTTAATTGGATTTAGATAAGATACCGCATTTATCAACAATTCAGATTTTGTATCGTTTCGTATTTTATATGCGTTTTATAATAAGGAAACGGGTTATTTAAACAATGATCGAGGTCTAATGTTCAATAAACTGCATATACAAGAAGAAAGAATTATGTTAATACTAGCAGCGCCCCGCGGTTCCACCCGCGTTCCTACAGGAACCGTTCTCGTTATTGGGATAAAAAGTAGCCTATGTTTTAATCCAGAGTATAAGCTACCTCCATACCAAATTTCATCCAAATCCGTCCAGCTGTTAGAGCGTGAAAGAGTAACAAACATACACACATACACACAAACTTTCGCCTTTATAATATTAGTGTGATGTGATTAGTGTGATAATATGACCACAGAGTAGATACGTAGTTGTACTAGGTGGTAGGACTTTTCTGCAAAGTTCGTCTAGGTAGGTACCACCGCTTTGCCAGTTATTCTGCCGCCAAGCAGTAGTGTGCAAGCACTACTGTGTTCCGGTTTGAAGGGCATTGTAGCTAGTGAAAATACTGGGCAAATGAGACTTTACGAACTGATCTCACAGTCTAGTAATATTACTTTTATAGACTGTGATGTCTCAGGATGGCGTGCGTAGTGTCACGCGAAACTTTAGTTTGGAGTTCCGAGTGACACTGCTCTCTGTAATAGGCGGCCGTGACGCTTAACATCAGGCGAACGACTAGCTCGTCACGTCTATCGTTTACATAAAAAAAAGACAAAAATTATATGAGTAGGAGTAATATAATCGCTATATTATAATAATCTTTGATATTGATATATTCTTTGGGTTTTTAATAAATATATATACTTACTATCTATACTATATATAATTATGGTAAAATTTAAGAATAAAAAATCCAAATAAGTGGTTAATTAAAATTTATTAGGTATAGTTAAGTATAATTATTAAATTAATAATTATGTTACTCTCAAAATGATATAAAAATGGTCTTCATAGTTTAAACTGACACAACGATAATTTATAGTTTCTAAAAGTTTAAGCTACTAGCGGGATTTGAACCCGACCTTTCCAACTCACCGGATTAGACGCTCTCCCAACTGAGCCATGGTTACATGCTCAATCACTGCAAAAATCTTTAAATTGACAGTTCTAACTTCTAACCAACACTGCGCGTAAACTTAATCTAACTGTACTTATACCAAATTGTAATAACAGTTATCTACAATTTTAACAAGAAATTGATTAAATTAGTATAATCAAACCCGTTAAATGCTAACAGAAGGTTAACCCACTGATTAACTAGAAAACAGTTATCAAATCAACCTAATAGTTAATTTTGAGAAATATACGCGGAATAGATTGTCTTCTGTCAGATTAAGCGGTTAATTTTGTGATTAAGGCCCGATTTCACCAAACTAGAATGAATTTTATTCCAGGTATAACTTTCCGAGAACAACCGAGTTACTCGAATATAGCCCTTATATCACCAATTTTGTGAAGGAATAAGACTTATTCCTTGGATACAATCAAAATGGCGTCTCTTTTGTGTAATTTCATTTGTCAATTAGCTGTATCCAGGAGTAAGGAATAGCCGTACACTTGGAATAAACGTTGGTGAAATCGGGCCTAGCCACACCACAGCTACCACAGCTTAGTAATGAGGTACTCTAAAGGAGCAAGAGTGACGTCACTGCATGTACATGGAAGTCTTCGGTTTGAGCTGCCTCTTTCTATTCCTATATTTTAAAATGCTTGTAACTTTGTCATTTTTTGAAATATTAAATTTTTGTTTTCACGACTGTTTGTTTTTTGAGGACTATTATTAATTTATGCAATAAAAAATTTACAATTACTTAATTAATTAATTTACTTTACATCCCATCTATTCGAAAAGAAGACAGATTCCTGATAAGTGCGTCTAAAATGGGTAATTTAGGCGTATTTTAGAACAGTGACAAAATGACTTTTGTCATAGGGGGGGGAATGAAAAGCAGAGTGTGCCACACGGTACCATAGATAGTTATTTAACCTCGAGCGACTTACTTTGAATCCCTCTCTACGTTTAGGATTCTACTCAAGAATCCTTCCTTCTGGATTCAAACAATCACTCTCTCCTCTCCGTGGAGACCAATCTCCCAGGCTCATCACGTTTTCTAAAGTTTATCAGAGCGTCTGGTTGATGCGACGCGTGACCAAAATGCTGGCATGCATTGCAATTCAACGAGGCAATGCTGCCAGCATGTTGGGTACGCTACCTAAGTACCGGTAGTGGGCTGGAGCACTTGGACTGTCTATAGGCCATCGCGGCTAGTATACAGTCCAAATGTTCTTTGTAGTAGATAGTGTAGCTAGTTTACTAGTTTTAGTAGTGTAGTAGTTAGTTTAAAGCACATCTCTCGCCATAAATTCATTGTTTTAGTCCCTTGTGACACAACCTGCTAAGTAATATTTAGAACACAAATAAACAACATGCACGGTTTACCACGGTTACCCCCAAAAGGTCAATCAGACAGATATTAAAGACGACATCACTAAGATCACTCATCATAATCATCAACAGCCTGAAAACGTCCACTGCTGAACATAGGCCTCCCCCGGAGAGCGCCACTTTGAGCGGCTACTCGCTTCCAGCATCCATCGGCTCCTCGCGGCTTTCACCAGATCGTCGGTCCACCGAGTGCTACGCTGCGTCTTCCGGTTCGTGGTCGCCACTCGAGAACCTTTCTTCCCCATCGGTTATCAGCTCTACAAGCGATGTAGCCTGCCCATTGCCATTTAGACTTGCTAATTTCTCCTGCGGAAACACCAAGCATAGCTCTCTCCATATAGCTCGTTGCGCGACCATTAAGATCATTAGTATTTCAATAATATCAAAAATTGCGAGCGTACCCATTCAACCCACCTGCTTTCAGCTTGACACACTGGCTAATTGCACAACACATGACATGCCAAACCAAGAAAAAATTTAACATTTTTTTTTCTGATTTTGCCATCGTGTTTTTCAAATCTAACTTTGAAAAACACTTGTACACGACACCGGGTAACTGGCCATAAAGAAGCACATTGAAAAAAAATATAATTCGAATTAAATTACATCACTCTCGATGTTTAACTTGGACTGATGATTTAATCGATTAGTTTATCATAAATAGACTTAAACTAAATCTTTGTTAAGGAAATAATAGTACTTTTAATAATCTAACCGTTATTAAAATCCGAAAGATTATCGGCTTGTGATAAATAGTTTTTCTTGCTAATTCTCGAAGGTTAGGCCTCGCCCGATAGGTTGAAGATGTTGTAAACCGAAAACTGAGGTAAACCGAAAAGTTAGCCGAATTCGGTTTTGTTTATCATAATTTAGCCCATATCAAATCAAATCAAATCAATTGTTAACTAAGAATACGCTACTAATTTGGGTACAAGATCACAGAGTGAATAGTGGATACGTGCATTCAGCCTGCAAGCAGCAATATTAAAAAATATTTTTGTTACTACATGTTACATATTCCTTGACACTATAGAAACATTTGCTTAAAATCCAGTCACTTAAATGTTTTTTAAACATATTTCCTTCTATAATTTGAGTTCACTAGGTAAATTGTTAAAAATAGTTATACACATGTTATACAATCTGAGTTTGAATTGTTAGAAGGGGATAAATCTACTCCCCAAGGTAGACAATGTTTCTTCTACGACTTTACTAAATTATTAGTGTTTCATTATAGAAATGCCATGTAAAGTTTACGTTCGAAGATAGCCCTAGCGCAGCTGGGTGGTTGAACTCCGTCCTTGACCGAATGCACTTAAATGAGTTTAACGATTTGTGTTTAGAAATGAATTTATAGTATCTTGTTAACTCTCGTAGCGATTCCACATGTAATTTTGTGAGTGGATTTATTTTTTAGTATGGAGGTTTGGAAACACGCAGTTTCAAGTAAGGCTCTCACAACTTGTGGGCTATCATGGTCCCAGTCCCCCCCTTTCGGGATAACATACCAATTCAAATGCTGTATACGTTTTTCTTATAAATGTCTTTCATACGTTCTCAGCTTTGGAACGCGGGCCTTCTCTCACATGGAGAGTGTAGGCCATGATCCAGCACGCTGGACAAGTGCGGGTTGGTGGATGACACATGTTCTCGAATGTTGTGATTCTTGAACATGCCGGCTTCCTCGCGATGTTTTTCTTTCACCGTTGTAAGAGCGAGTGGAATTTCCGTATAAACATATTTTAAGTCTTCTGTGACATAACTTGAAAAGTCATATTTGAATGGCCGAATGGTATTTGAACCAGAGAAAGAGAGATTTTTCGGTCGTCTGCCGGTTCAATTGTATTTCATCCAAAAAGGGGCAAGTTGTAAGTGCCATTTACCAGCTGCCCTAGCACGAATGGTAGACAAAAGTACATACATACATAGTACATACCGTCTGTGCTAACTCACCAGGCATTTATTTATGGCAACTGATTTCTCTTGATTTTTATTTTTCTTGGTTTTTCGTTTTTCTTTTCTGTTTTATATGGCTGTTTTTAGGGTTCCGTACACAAAGGGTAAAACGGACCCTGTTACTAAGGCTCCGCTGTCCATCCATCCGTCTGTCTGTCTGTCTGTCCGTCTGTCCTGTTATAACCTAAAGTACTAAAGATGTTTGCAATCACTGGGCTTGTGATCATAGCTCAGTCGGGAGAGAATCTAATCCGGTAGAGGGAAGGCACAGGTTCAAGTCCCAATGGTAGCTGAAACATTTTTGTAACTATAAATATCTTTGTGATTATAACACACATAACATAAAAGGAATAGAAATAGGTATCGAATATCCAGGGAATGTGCAGCAGCATTTCCCTCGGTACATTAAAATCTTCTGCCAAACACCTACGATAAGCGCCCAAAGTGGCGTTTTTTGGAGGAGGCCTGTGCTCAGCAGTGGACGTCCTCCAGCTGATGTGTGTGTGATACATATAAAACCTCCAGATAGATCACAAATACGATAATTAAAAACCTAAGACTCTCTCTAATCAGTCCAACTAGATCTCCGTTTCGATCTAAATCAATTAATGAATTGGTATTAGATATACGATTAGTTATTATGATCAGAATCAATAGAAAACCGGTCGATAGGTAAACAAAAGGTAAATACTTTAAAACATTTAAAAGTGCAATTTAAAGTGGTAATAGCAGAGGCAATAAGCAGGCCACATCGCTCGTAGAACTGACAACCGATGGGGAAGAACGGTTCTCGAGTGGCGACCACGAACCGGAAGACGCAGCGCCGGCCCCCCACTAGGTGGACCGACGACTAGTGAAAGCCGCGGGGAGCCAATGGATAGGTACAGGAGGCGGGCAGTCGCGCCGCAAGGGCTATGTTCAGCATTGGACGTCTTCGTATTCGTCGTGGATGATGATAATCAATAGCAGAATAGAGTCAGTGTGGCTCAGCGAGAGCCTTTGACTTCCAAACCAACGCATCTAGGTTCAAATTCCGCTCTGCCCTGCACCAATGACTTTTCGCAAGTTACGCGCAGAATTTCCACTCGCTTTTACAACGGTGAAGGGAAACATGGTGAGGAAACAAAATAAAATTAAAAAATGGAAATGTTCAAGAATCACAACATGCGAGAACACGTGTCATCCACCAACACGCACTTGTCCAGCGTGCTGGATTATGGTCTACACTCTCCATGTGAGAGAAGGCCCGCGTCCCACCTGTGGGAAGATATATGGGTTGATGACGGTGACGTAACGTTATATATATATACACGAAAATGAAAGTCAAGTAAAAAAGAAATTCATTTGATTCATGTTAATATTTATTCTAATTATTTAAATTAAATTATTTAGATTTTTAAGTCAACCTTATAACTGTGCTATAATGAGTCATTTTTGTGGTTCAAACCCTGCGAAACAATCAAAGAACGTGCTTATTTATATATATATTATTTATATATATTTACATCTGGAAAAACGTCCACTGATGAACATAGGCCTTAGGAAGAGTTTGCCATAATCACCACGCCTGGCAGGTGGCTTGGTGATCGCAGAAGATTATAATGTACCGAGGATGCTGCTGCCCATTCCCTGGATATTCCCTTAGCCGGCACCCACGGGAAGAGAAGAGTGGTCTTATTCTTCCGCCGGGACTACTTGGACTACACGACATCTGGTGACATATGGCAAAAAACATCAGACTATCCAAAAGCAAAAAACAATCTTTAGGAGTGGTTTTTTTGGATTTTGGGTAACCAATGGTTAAAATCTCTGACAAATTTTGATTATTGGTTAGAATTTGCTAGAGTTTTTAACCATTGGTTACTTTAACTACGAATCAACATCAGGCGATCGAATATATATTTTATATTTTTTAATAAATGAACTATAGTTCGTCGCGTCATTTATTTAAAAAACTGCGGATCAAAAAACCCACCGTGAGTGATCAAATCAAAGCGTTTATTTGCATAAAAAATGGTCCATGCATGTTTTTCCTATAAAATATCTTATTATTATTTTTTCTTTTTTATTATTGTTCCTACATGTACGTGTACCTACTCAATGAAACTAAATAAAATGTGGTGTACTATCGTCCAAGATGCTGATAAAAGGATCCTATCCTTATCTCAGAAATGAAAGCGTAACTTGGATTATTCATATTAAGATTATTTTTTTTCTTATAGTTTGGCTCCACACATAGTGTATTTAGCCAGTGTCAAGTATTGTAGTTGTTCGTCGTATTATGAAATATTTCATGTAAAGTCAAGTCTTAGTCACAGTCAGTCAGGGTAGTCATAGTCCAGTCTAAGTCAGGTAGTCATAATCCAGTCTAAGTCATGCCCTAGTAAAGTAGTGGCATCTTTACTAGAGGCTTCTATGGAATTTTGGAAGCAACACGAAAAACCACGTTTCACTACATTATATCACTTGCCCACACTTATACTCATAATTCAGCACTTAATGCGTAAAATGCCACTAATTTTAAACGTTAACACTAGAAAAAGCATAAGTTTTGTGAAATAATACAATGCAACGACGTGAACTTTTTCACGTTCCCGCCAAAACTCCATATTAGGATTTATTAAAATAATATTGCGATGCTTATCAAAATATCACCAATAATATAATAATCAGTGACAGCTTCACACGGATTTTCTCAAGTGTCAGATGTTACTGTCCTCTTGACGTTTACCTCTTTTCGGAACCACAGACTACTTAGGAATACATATTAAGTACGAATCGATATTGCCATTGGATATTGTATGAGATACATACTACCCAATATTAGTATCCTAACACTAAAAAGACGGAATTATGTATTTAATTCAATATTATAAAGAAAAAACTTGTAACAAGTTGTATTAAGTATAGGTTCAGAGTGGCACTGCATCTGTTATGTCATCATCATCTGTTTGGGATCCGGCTGAAAATCAGTCTGCAATCTCAGTTGTATGCTGAGCCGGAGCCTATTCCTGACATTACACAATGTTACACGTATGTTCCTCTGTGTTTTATTTGTTTCTGCTGTACTTATGTTGTGTTACATTGTGTACCTATGTCTGGAATAAACATACATTTCATTTCATTTTATTTTTTATTCATTTGTTATGGGTAGCCGTGACGCATCAGGCAAACGATTTGCTCGTCATCTCATTCTTTAACATAAAAAAGTGAAATAAAATAGTCTTAAAAAAATGGATTCTTCTTTTTCTTCTCGCGTAGGCAAGTGCTCAGCCCAACCCGCCAAGCATGCGTACCACGACAAAATTTTCTCGACACCTTTTCTCGTGAGAGACCGTGACAAGACTATGGTAACGTCTAAGTGTGTCTCACTCTAATAGCGACGTCAAGTTTTCTCGCGGTGCGCATGCTAGGGGGTCTGGTGTCAGATTTTTTAAGCCACCTAAGCTTCTGACTTGGCTTAATGGCTATTGTCTTACGACACCAACCGGGACCGACGGTTTAACGTGCCCTCCGAAGCACGGTAGCGCTCAGTTGTAAATACCACTATGAATGATTATGACTATGAATGACTCAGCAAAATCAGCGTTTTACTGAACCATTCATAGTCTGAACGGCCAAGGAATAGAATGCTTTTCCAGCAACAGTGTTTCCTCCTGGGTATAACCTGGGTCTTTTCAAGTCAGGAGTGAAGGCATCTCATGGGCAATCGTGCTCCACCTTAGACAACTTCGTCACTTACCATCAGGTGAGTTGTTGTCAAACGTATGCCCGTTTTGGCATTAAAAAAAAACACTGTTTATTGTAGTGGTCACCCATTAAAGTGGTAACCCCAGCGAACGTTGCTTAACTTTACCGGAAAGATGAATTTTGCCCACTATTTACACTTTCGGTCTCACGTCCATTTTCGGCCTCACTAGCTACACTTTCGGCCTTGCATAAGGCCTCGTCCTTTCGGGCATCGCCCTATTACGTGCCTAAATCGATAAATATTCAAATTCTCAGAATTAAAACCGGCGCAAACAAGCTTGATAATATTGAAAAGAAACTACGTTTTCAAAGATTAGCTTAAATTAATTAGGTATTTTTGATGTAAGTGATGAGTTATTGATATGTTTAATCGGGCAAAGTGTTTAATTATTGTGTGATCTGTGGTATTTGTACCGGATTGCTTGCACCAGTTGTGGGAATAAAAACTTTTTTATTCGAACTCACATTGTAATAGGCGTGAGTAGGATAATATTGGGCATTCTATCCCACCCTGCTCGTTACACTCGCACCGCTCGTTCCACTCGCTTGGTGGGATAGCATACCCAATATTATTTTATTTTATTGTCGTTGATGAAGTAATTCTACTTCGCTTTCGAAATCCTGTTATGGCGAGAAAATTTAGTGTTCAAGCTTTGATGGTGACTCGTATATAACGACCATAACAACGAAAAAATTATCATTGCATGGAAAACATCCCTAACATTGATACATAAAAATGAAGTTTATTAAACAAGCGGAATCATTGAGTTTTAACAAAATATATGAAGATTGTAAAAAAAACATCTTTCGACATGGAAAATTACTTCCAAACACAATGCGCTGTTTGATTATCGGACCATCTAATTGTGGAAAAACAAACTTAATGGTTGGTCTCCTTTTACATGAAAAAGGATTACGTTACCGTAATATATATGTATATTCTAAAACTTTGTATCAACCGAAATATATATTTCTAGAAAAAGTCCTGGAAATGGTTCCTAATATTTGTTTCACCAAATATCAAGCTAATGAAGACGTTATTAGTCCACAGGACGCCAAACCTAATTCAATAATAATATTTGATGATGTTGCATGTGAAAACCAGTCGAACATGCGAGATTATTTTGCTATGGGTAGACATAAACACATTGATTGTTTTTATTTAAATCAAACTTATAGTAAAATACCTAAACAGTTGGTGAGAGATAATGCAAATTTAATTATACTCTTTAAACAAGATGATGTAAACATGAGACATATTTATGATGAACATGTAACTACAGACATGACATGGTTAGAGTTCAGAGAAATGTGTTCAAGGATTTGGAGCAAACCGTACAACTACCTAGTGATTAACAAAGATTGTGAAAAAAACAAAGGTGCCTACAGAAAAAACTTTGACACATTTGTCAAGTTTAATTAGTACTTATAAATAAAAGTTTCATACATAGGACTTCATTATACACTAAACAGTACAAAGATAAGTACATATTATTTTCAAAATAATAAATATGGAAAAAGATCTAAAAAGACAAATAGTAAATGCTGCAGAAGCCGTTAAAAAGAAAATACGTCAAATGAAAGATATAGAGAATGAAAATGATCAAGTGATCAGAAACGTTTTTAAACCAATAATTAACCCACTTAATCAAATTATGAAAAATGAGAATACAAGTGCAGATAATAATAAGCTCAACACATCCATTGAGTCAAAAGACTTTGATAAAACTCTTATTAAGAGGCAGTCTGATATCACAGTTGGCAATACAACAAAATATGAAGACACTGATTCAGAAGATAAAACGGATAATTCAGATCAGTATCAGGAGAGTGAGGAAGAAGATGAAAGTGATGCTAAAGATACAAGCAATGTATCTTTTAAGACAGTTGGATCTAGTGAAAGTAATGAAGATTATAATATATCTTCTTGGTCTCTGTCTCCAGACGTTTTGAGCAACATTCCATTTGGTGTAAGGAATGAACGCGGAAAGCTAATGATGGGGTCATCTCGTGTTACTGTTACTGATGACTACGTACAAGTTAGTGGACGTAAATACAAAAAAACCCCTGGAATATACGAGCTGTTATTTAGAAAGATCCCAGATTTAGCTGCGGTCACGGATGAAGATACTATGCACTATAAGTCAATGCTGTTAGATACTAATGCTCACAGAAGAGATTATGATCCAAACAAGCCAATGAAAAGCAACAGAGGACGAAAGTACTTAGCCATTATAAAACCATTATTTAAATTACGAAAAGTTTCTGCAAGTACTGAAGGCAGTAATCAAGATTTAAGACAAGGTTCCGGATTGCCACTGTTAAAAAAATGGAAGAGAACTACTGATTATGTATATTGGGACGATCCAAATGAATTGATTGAACGATTAAAATTATTAATTGCTTCACGTGATGCTGGTAACACAGGAGTAGATAACGAAATAATATCAATCATCGAAGAATTGCGTGAAAGTGGTGTAATAAATAAATAAATAAATACATTGAAATTTTCAAAATTAACTCATTTCCATTTCATAACTTAAACATTGCGGTTCACCTGATGCAATGAATACAGATAAATTTGGTAACCATATACATAAACGCTTACGGTTGACAGAATTACTAGGTATATTTGACAATACTTTAACAAAAACGGAAAACGAAGAATTCGATTTACAACAGACAAGATTGACAGGGGTGAGAACTCCTTCGGCGGATAGTGATGCTGTTAACAAGGATTATGTGGACAGGATTAAACAAAATTATTACAGTAAACAAGAAGTCCAACATTTACTTCATGCTATTAAAAACGACATACTGATTTCAGTCGGTAAACTTGAAGAAAATTATTGTACTAAAGCTGAGTTAGAAAATATTTTAAAATTAAACTTAAAATGAGTAAGGAAGAAGTAGTAAATGAAATTCACAAAACAGCAAGAAGAAATTTCCCAAGGCGACCTGTGGTTTTAAAGGGAATCGATGACTTATGGCAAGCAGATCTTATTGATATACAGAATTTAAAGCGATACAATAATGGATTTGGATTCATTTTAGTTATAATAGATTGCTTCTCAAAACTTTGCTTAACTGTTCCAGTCAAGACAAAATCAAAAACAGAAGTATCAAATGCATTCGAACACATTTTAAAAATCACTAATCGCTCTCCAATAAGCTTACAAACAGACATGGGAAAAGAGTTTTACAATGAAAACTTTAAGAAACTCATGCTTTTGTATAATATCAATCATTATTCTACATATTCAGTAAAAAAAGCTTCGATTGTTGAAAGGTTAATTAAAACATTGAAAAACAAATTATACAAATACTTTAGTCTAAACGGTAGTTACAAATGGATTGGCAAGCCCTTAGAAAGTGTTGTGAAATGCTACAACAACACAGAGCACCGCATTACCAAACATAAACCAGTAGACGTAAATAAAGAGAATGAAAACATTGTCAGATATAATATTCGAAAATCACAGATATTTATGTTGAAAAGAAATAAATTTAGCATTGGGGATTATGTGAGGATAAGCAAATACAAAGGCAGTTTCGAAAAGGGCTATACCCCCAACTGGTCGACAGAACTGTTCGTGATTAAAAAAATTAATAAAACATTCCCTATAACTTACTTAGTAGTAGATATTAAAAAGCAACCAATTTTGGGAAGTTTTTATGAGCACGAACTGCAAAGAACTAACTGTCCAAGTATTTATCTAATTGAAAAAGTTATAAGAAGAAAAGGCAACAAACTATTTGTAAAATGGTTAGGTTTGCCTAATAGTGAAAACAGTTGGATTGATAGACGAGCTATTGTATAAAAATCAGGATACAACGAGTTGGAGGACATTATAATGTCAGTTACGCGAGGTAGAGGACTTATTAACAGTGTAATAAATAATTTACCATTTGAACTACATTTACCTGGATATAATTATTGCGGACCGGGCACGAAACTGAAGGAAAGATTACAGCGAGGTGATAAAGGAATAAATAAATTGGATGAAGCTTGTATGAAACACGACATCGCATACTCGGCTAACAATAGTTTAGAAGATCGTCATAGAGCGGATTCGGAGTTGTTAAATATGGCAAAACAGAGAATAAAATCTAAAGATGCTGGCAAAGGAGAAAAGCTAGCCTCCTGGCTAGTAAGTAAAGTAATGAAAACTAAATTAAAGCATGGAGCTGGAGTGAAATCTTTCAAAAAATTGGTTTCTTCAATTCGCCCCAGTTTGAAGAAAAGAAAACCAAAAAATAACACGACGGCTATTAAACTAGCATATAAAGCAGCGAAAAAACTTATTAATTCCAAAAATAAAGGAATGAGTCTGCCACGCATTATACCAGTGCCAAAAACAGGCGGTATTTTACCTTTAATACCCATTTTCGCTGGATTATCTGCATTGGGCGCTGCGGCAGGTGGTGCAGCAGGAATCGCTAAAACTGTAAACGATTATAAGTCAGCTCAACGCAACTTGGAGGAAGCTCAGCGTCATAATAAAGTGATGGAAGCTATAGCCTTAGGAAAGGGCTTGTATATGAAACCTTATAAAAAGGGTAATGGATTGTTTGTTAAATCAAAAAACTAATGAAACGGCTACCTAATCGTCCACTCACAAACATAGACATCCTAGAATATGCTGTCCATCGCATACCTTACTTCAGAGGTGTTTATATGAGAGATACGCTACCAAAACATCCTAGAAAAGTTGAATGTGCCGTCGTTAATTTGGATAGTATGGCGAACGAAGGAACTCATTGGGTAGCCTACGTTAAGTTTTTAGATTATTGTGAATATTTTGATAGTTTCGGTGACTTAAAGCCACCCTATGAATTGATTAATTATTTAAAACAAGATGTAACATACAATTATAGCAAATATCAAAGCTTTAACTCTTTTAATTGTGGACACCTGTGTATAAAATATCTTGTAAATTTTTGGAAAAACCCCACTATTGTGTTGAGTAAATATTTAGAAAACATTAATAAAGATGTATAAAATATAAAGTACTGTTTTAATTTATGTCATTACTACAATGTCTTTCACACTGTCCATAACTGGTAGTACATCACTTTTATCAACAAGTTATTCGCCTGCATTACAGCTTGACGACGAATACGAGTGTGCTTTATTGTATTTGTCTACTTTTAATTCAATTCCAAATATTGATATTACAAATAATAAATTCTATTACGATGATAATGAAATCATAGTAATACCCGAAGGAGCGTATGAACTTCAAGATATTTGTGACTACTTGAAAACCAAAATGAAAAATGCAAATCTTAAATTGTACTGCAACAACAATACATTAAAAACATTTATATATTGCACTAAAGACATACATTTTGAGAAAGAAAGTTCTCTTGGAATGTTGTTAGGTTTCGGCAAACAGGTATTAAAAGCTAATATAATACATGAGTCGCAGCTTCCAGTGAACATTTTATCAACGACTGTGGTAAGGATCGAATGTGATATAGTAAGCGGATCATATATTAACGGAAAATCAAGTCATATTATTCATGAATTTGCGCCAAATGTACCTCCTGGATATAGAATCATAGAAATACCTAAAAACATCATTTATTTTCCTGTCAATCAACATAATATCAGTTCTATTAATATTAGAGTATTGGACGTAAACGATAATTTGGTTAATCTAAGAGGTGAGGAAATACAGCTCTATCTACATCTTAAAAGGAAATGATTGACTACAATAAATACGTGAATCCTGTATCAAGAGCAATCAGTGTTAATTGCACAATTCGCAAAGACACATCTAAACGGAAAATAAAAATAAGTAAAGAAAATAAAAAATATTTGAAATTTATTGGGCTTCTAAAATGAGCATTTTAGATATAACAAGTACACCTGTCTGCGACAACACAATCGACGGCATCGAATTCCATTCATACAAGCCTTATGTGACAAGTTTTAACAGGAATGATGAAATTCGTATTCCTATTAATCAGCAAGATTTATACGTGCTACCGTCAGCCAGTACTTTGTATTTAGAAGGAACTTTGAATATTTTAAAAAAAGATATAAAACAGAAGGTTGATCACGTTGAATATACAAACAATCCTCTGCTTTACTTGTTTCAAGATATTAGGTATGAGCTTAACGGAGTGGAAATAGATAAGATCAAAAATGCTGGTATATCAACTACTATGAAATCTTTGATATCTATGAGTTTAGATGACTCTAGAGTAGCAAAAGCTTGGGGATGGGACATTCATGGAACAAGACAAGGAGTGAACTTTTCAGCATCAATACCGCTCAGAAATATTCTCGGATTCGCAGAAGATTATAAAAAAATTATCATTAACTGTAAACACGAATTGGTTCTTCTACGTAGCAATACAGACTTAAATGCTGTAAAACTGAATAATGGAGAAACTATAGAAAATATAGAAATTCATAAAATAATTTGGCGCATGCCACATGTTAAAGTATCCGACAAGGAAAAAATTAATTTACTGAAAATTTTGGAAAAGGATCGACCGATTATGCTCGCTTTTAGAAACTGGGATCTATATGAGTATCCTTTATTACCTCAAAGTACAAAACACACGTGGTCTATTAAAACGTCATCTCAAATAGAAAAACCCAGATATGTAATTGTTGGTCTTCAAACAAATAGAAAAAATCAATGGGATAAAGATATGTCACAGTTTGATCATTGTAATTTACGCGATTTGAAAGTGTACCTCAATTCTACGTATTTTCCTTACGAAAGCCTTAATGTTAATTTTACCGATCACAAATATGCTATATTATACGAGCAGTATGTCAGATTTCAACAGTCTTATTACGGTAGTGGGACCGTGCCCTTGTTAAGTATAACCAATTTTAAGGAAATAGCTCCACTTTTCGTTATTGATTGCTCTAGACAGTGTGACAATATAAAATCAGGACCTGTGGTAAACGTACGCGTGGAGTTTGAAAGCAACACAGAGATTCCTGCTAATACTTCGGCATACTGTCTTATTCTTAACGACTGTATTGTGGAATACAAGCCTCTAAGCAACTTGGTGAAAAAGATAACATGAATCCTGATACAATCATAGTAGATCTTCAAGGATTCAAAGATTCAAGAAACAATTTTATCATAAAAGAAATTGCAATTACAAGTGAAGATCATAGCCAAACGTTTTTGGTGAAGCCTCCCTATTCCTATAACAACTTAACAAAAGAAGAAAAAAGACAAGTGAAATGGATTGAAAACAACCGTGGAATTATGTGGAGCGAAGGTTTCATAGACCACCGAGAACTAAAGCGTACCATAGTACCATATTTGATTAGAAAAAAAGTTATAACTAAAGGCCAGGAGAAGATTAAATGGATTCAGGAGCTTTGTGAGACCTGTGATGTAGTTGATATAGGCGAAAAAGGGTGTCCTAATTTTATGAAGTTGCACTCACGGTATGATAGTTTATATTATAACTGTGTTAATCACAAAAAACAATGTGCATTAAGAAATGTAATTTGTATAAAAAAATGGTGTGAAGATAATGATATTTTTAAATTTAACTTATTTATTTAAGAAATTGTTTATTCATTGTAATAAATATTTTAACTATTATAAGCATTATTTTTTATTTCCTACCTAATCTACTCTAATAGGAAAAAAAGATTTTATTATAGTTAAATACCATTTATTTTATAAGTAAGCTTAAATTACACATAATGATTATATTATTTCTTATATCTACTTAACAAATACGAAAATTATTACTTAGATACAACATTATAATATTTTATGAAAATTCATAACTACATTTATAACTTCATTGAAGTACATTTTGTGATGATAAAAATTAAGTATTATTAAAATTTAATATATTTAATTAACATAAAACAGAAATAATTACGTAGGTACATTACAATAATTTTATGAAAAATCATAACTATAACCACATAAGTTTTTTGAAATATTATTGATTACATTTTGTGTTTGATCATATATAGTATCATTTACATTTCTCACAACGTATTGGGCACTAAGCATTACATTGTCTTCGCATTCCTCACATTTGCAGTCACTCGAATGCCGCTGAGGTTTATCCATATTTAAAATTTGTATTTTGATTAGTCGTATTCCTCGAGATGGTTCTCCATTAATAACAAACGACGGCTCGTAACCACGCTGACGTTTTTCTATTACATGGCCTTTTGCCATTCTCTTGCTGGGCTTCTTAGATTTCGCCTTCCGCTGAGCCTTGATGACATCGCAGAGTTCATGGGAGTTCGGCGGTGTCGGAGGCTCGAAGTATTGAGCACACTGAGAAAACGGATCCGGTGAAACAGCGCGTTCTTCTGGGTCGGACAAAATCGAGAAACCATAATTCTGAGTAGCCTGAAACAAACAAAATATTTTAAACACATTTACTAAACACTTACACTTACTATTTAGAAAGTAACTTAAAAACAACAAAACTCACCATTAGGTACTTTGTTTTGGTAGATAGGTTTTCGTTGAAATAAAAATAACCCTTGCTGTGCTTTGTTGCTTGCTGCTGCTCCGTTTGCCTGCGCCCGTTTGAATGCGGTTATTCATTACAGTTATTAAATAACTTTAACAATGTCTGAATCATACATGCTTACAATACAGTTTTGTTGTGTACCTACGCTAATAATAACTGGAAACCATACCACCTGCGTGTTCAAATTCAGTTATTTGCTAACAATGCAGTTTGCAAATGGTAACTAGAAACTATACCACCTGCGCGCATAAGATCAGCAAGTTCAAACTTGTTACAGCAATGGCAGAATATTTGCTTGCAAAGCAGTTTGATCGTGTATGAGAATGGTAGTTGGAAACCGTACCACCTGTGCACTTCAGATTCAGTTATTTGCTAGCAATGCAGTTTGTGAATGGTAACTGGAAACTATACCACCTGCGCGCATAAGATCAGCAAGTTCAAACTTGTTACAGCAATGGCAGAATATTTGCTTGCAAAGCAATTGGTTGTGTATAAGAACGGTAATTGGAAACCATACCACCTGTGCAGTATACTGACTAATATTCTGTTTATTTTAATACCTAATTCAGGGTAGGTATATTAAAACTAAATAATAAAACAATTTGAATAGTATTATAGGTACCATACATTTATTAAACCTAGGACATATAATTATAAACTAATTAAGCTAGGGTAGGTAACAATATTTTAAAAGTATAATCTTATAACTCTAAAAAACATTTTACGACAAAATGGGCATGTATTTTTCAAAGATAGTGCACACTTTACACAGCTAAGATGTCCACAATTTAACGATAATGAAATCTCATCATTGAAACAAATTTTACAAATCATATTTTTAAAGTACTTTTTACTTTGAATATCATCGTCGTCATTAATATTATCACTACTAACATTGAACGCCTCAGATTTTTGATACTGATCATATTTTTTTTCTATTATATCTTTTATATATCTTTCACCTTTCAAAATTAAAATATAGGAACAGTCTTGAAAAAATCGTGCGTGCTCTATCATAGGTCGGTCTGGAGCTGACCAGTCTTTGATACCACCACCACAGAAGTAACAAATCACTTTATCACTTTGTCCTGTGAAGAAAAAACCTGCCTCAGCCATTTCTTCTGGTGACTGAGCTAATCCTTTAGGCCAAGAGTCAAAACTCTGCAGACGAGTTTGTTGCAGGGCATAACGACTATGAGCAGGCCGTTTTAGTTCCATGTTTTAATCTTGGTGAATGTTTTAATTAAAAATAACAATATCAATAATTGCAGCTAAGACCAGTTACAACCTCTGCTGTTCCGTAATGTTTGATTTCACTTGAGTATGAATACCTTAAAAACAACATTATTTATTATACTAATTACAAATTTAAGAAACACGAAATAAGCTAACTGGATAGATAACAAACTTTTTATTTACACATCAATAATAAAAAAAGTAGGTAGGTACATGAATGATTTTAATCAATTTTACCTGTCCTAAAAAGGATTGAGCAGTTACCCCAAGCTTTTGTGGATACCTTATCAGCAGAAATCAAACGCTTATCATCGTTTCCTGACAAAGCCACTTTCTTTACTTTTTGTGTAAATACCTCATGTTTTATTGATTTAAAAAGAACATTTGTTTTTTTCAAAACGTTTCCGTGATATAAGGTTTTATTATAGTCGGCCAGATCTAGTTCGTCAACGACAGTATTTTTTACACCTTTTGCTTTTTTAATGATGCTGTCAGCTGTTTTCACGCAGTAAAGTTTGGAACGGAGACCTACAAATTCAGTGATCATTTTTCCCCCCATCTCATCCTTAAAAAGGCCAGGAACTTTTTTATTTTTAAGAGGAATGTTGTGCTCGTTATTTATCGCATAGTTACTCGTATCAAAATACGAAATAAAGATTTCTTTTAGATCTTTGTATACGTCTTTAGTTTCAATATGATATATAAAACTATCAGTGTCAGTGTAACACATCTTAATGCGATTATCATAGACAGGTCTAAATACCGAGTAATGAAAGTCATACATGTGACTTTTTGATAGCTCAAGTACGGTAAAACCGATATAGATTGGTTTGTCTAAAACTATGCGATCTGGTTTCAATTGCACTGCGACCAAATTTTTAGAGAACACAGATGCGCTATGAAAATGTGGACTTGCAATCAATTTTGCAGCCGTCGTTTTCTTTTTAGTGCTATTTTTTTTGTCTGTCCATTCGTTGACTAATTTAACATTAACCCGTTTTTCATTATTTTCTAGCGTTTTTCCAAATATACTATTGTTTAGCAACTTGAAAAAATCTTGCTCAAATGTTGATGTTGCTTGTTGACGTAACTGCGTGTTAAGATCAATATATTTTTTCAAATACGGTCCCTGCACGAATTTTATTACTCTGTGTATTTTACGCAATATTAATCCATGTTTCAGACAGGTTTTTAAATGGATGTAATGGATAACATAAAAATGTTTGTCATACAAATTCGGTACAAGTTTTTCCGTTTTTCCACCTGGAGGGATGCATTTTTCAGGACAGAACGGGAGATCGTTGTGTGCACTATGCAGTTCGTTCGGATAAATCAAATCGACTTCTAGAATAAAGCCGTGCACAGAATCATCTGGGATTTCTGTGACATCCAAAGAATTGATTTCATTTTGCTCCATAAATTTGAAACCCGATAATGGTAAATACTGACTCATACTGAATCCGTACAAATTATTGCAATCGATATAAATGATATAAGAATCCGGTTTAGTCCGGTCATAACCAGGAAGAGCAGCGTGATTCGCGGAACAATTTCTATGAGAACAAAGCGAAATTCCACCACGTACCCCGTGTTGAATCATTCTCAGCATAGCCAAATCGTCAATGAGTTCAAGTTGAACTCCGGTTTTAAGAAGCATTGCATCAAATGACAAACTCGGTGCTGTCAGATAGAAAGCAGGATCAAGATCGTAATGCTGTTTGCATGTTTTTCTAAAATTTTCAAAAATGTCGGTTAGTAAAAGAACATCTGTCTTTAAATACAAATCCGTATACTGTCCTAAATCATGCATTCTGAACTCTGTCCAAACTAATTGCGCGTGCTCATAGTCCTCATCGGATACGTTTTCATTTGTTAGAGAACTATAAAAACAGTCTTTGGAGGGAAGAGACCGCTCTTCATAACGTTCCCACATATCCATGTACTCATACGGGTAAACACCTTTCCGCGACAGCAGATGGAATTTTTTATCGTCATGAAAAAAATCACGCAAATGTTTAAAGCTGTCTTTATGCAAAGTTTTTGTTAGTTTATCCAAACTAGCTCCCAAGAACTTCAACGAATCAACAAATCGGAGTTGAATAAATTCGTTTTTTGACACAGCAATAATTTTTGTAAAGGATATGTAATTTTCTTTCGTCTTTGGAATGATCTTAATTGCACCAGGAGCTTCCCCTAATTTTTTTATAAACAAGTGGCAATCATAGCCGGACAAGTTGTGAAAAAATATTGGTACAAACGATGGACGTTTGAATTGCAAATTGCAAAGACTATGCGCTGCACCACGATAGTGACCGGTGATATGACAGTGGTCGCGAACCTTGTCTGAAAATAAAAAATGTTCGCATATGTGACAACGAGTGGCATTTTGAAAATCAAGTGCATTATTTTCAGTGTAAATCATTGGAGTAGCTTTATTCAAAATCTTATGAATGTTTTGCATGTCTTCAAATATGCATTTAATGAATTTTTCTACACAATCGGGACCGCGATGCGATACAAAACGATTTAAATTTTCATCAACAGAACAAACAATGTAATAGGCGAACGCCGCTGGTAAGTGATGATGCAATGTTGACGTGTTACATGTGTCAATGTCAAGGTCAGAGTTTCGTTCCAATAAAGATTCGAAATCTGCATATATAACAAAAGGAACATTCTGCTTACGTTCGAAATGTTTGAATTTAATCACCGATCCTTTCTCGGGTAACACCGTAACAACACCACCACAAACATGATTATTTAGCTCTGCAGCATTAGAAAAAAATACTAAACACGTTTCGCAAAAATAAAGTTTTCCGTGATGTTTAGTCATTTGACTTCTAACAAGTTTAGACAAGCTTTTGATTAAGCAATAATGTTGCGTTCCCGAGTTGTTTTCCAGTAACAACAAATGAATGGTCTTTCTAGATTCTTCTTTATTTTCCGACTTGTATAAAGGACCCACAATAATTTTGTTATTTTTTAACCCATATACGATAAATCTGAGCTGCGAATTATTGCTCTCGAATTTTTGTATATCAGAAAACGTAACCGGAAACTGCACATCATTTACATTCAATACTGTGCGGAAGTCTGGATAAGATGTTACCCGCTCTGGGTGTGACTTAGCTGGATATAAAGCAGCCGTAACACACCACATGAAACAACAATTGTCTTTATTTTGAATGTTGAGACATGCTTTTTTATTTTTAATTTTTTTCGGTAATTCGATATAGCTGGAACCGCGTAGAGGTTCATATTTGTTAATATTGACCTCCAAATGAGTGTTATGTAAAAATGACCACCCTGAATCTTGATGTTCAAATGACTCTACTTTTTCTTTTAACGAACTTACCATGTCTGAAAAGAACACATCTAAGTTAGAGTTTTTGTATAGAATAATATTTTTAGTCAGAAATGATTTCATTTCTTCAGTGTTATTTTTAAACATAAGAAATTTAGCGAAGTACTCTAAGTTTATTTTAAAGCAAATGTGTTTATTGAGACAAGCGTTTAAAAGAGTGCTTAGTTTATCGCGAATCGAAATAAAAAACGCATCAATTGAACTAAGAGCTTGTTCATTACATATTAACCTGTAAGTGGCGATTCGTTTGCGGAATGCCGAAGATATAATATCAACACCCTCGCTATGTGGTTCAACAAAATTATTATTGTTATTTCTATGAACGTTACTTCGCAAGTGCCCTATCCAAGACTTTGCGTCAACGGAAGTACTACAGACTGCACAATAAGGCATCTTTGTAAGTATTATTAACTGTGCCTAACTAAAACCAGAAAATCAAAAAATATAAGCCATATAAGAAAATATAATATATTTGAAGTATCAATATGGTAACCTATATACTATCGTAACATTAAGTACCTACCTACTTATCTTAACCTACTTAAATTACCTAAACTATTACTTACTATGAACTAATTTAACGATGGGATACAAAGATTAGTCACCAAGGTTTATATAAAATTGGTGACTAATCTTTGTAGACCACCGGATCCGAGCCTTTGAAGACGCCGTAGGCGTCCTCCATAAATTGCTGTATTTTTTCCCAAGGCGGGGAGCCCTCTGCAGTTTGGAGTTTAATGGCCACTAAGGCCTTTTTGTACAAAGTTTGAGAGGTCCCTGTCAGCGCGTCATCAGTATTATAAATTTTCAAATCTATGTAAAAGTTGCCCTCCGTTATTTTGGCGCGCCGCTGACGCCCAGCCGCCACCCTGCTCGTAAAGGACGAGTACAGAACCTTCGCGACCGTCTCCTCTTTCTCCCGAGCAGCCTTTTCTTCCGCCTTCAAAATAAAGTTGAAGAACCCGGACTTTTTTCTGTAACAATGAAAGTAAAATAATACATAAAAATTTCTGCCGAGTGCTACCGCGTTAAAATACGCGTAATACATAATAATATACATGTACCTATAACATTGAAAAGTTTTTAAGCACCAGTAACGAGATAATGACTGTCAGCTTAACTTAATACGAGAATTCTTATAATGGAACATTACTCAGTCGTAGGTTAATTTACTTTGAATCAGGCGTTTGAAAACTTACAGGCTGGAAGGCTGCTCGCTACCGGCTCCTTTTTTGTTTGACTTTTGCGGCCTCTTTTTGGATGAGGTTGAGGAGGACGTCGCCGCTGGGTTCTCGGGTTCCGATTCAGAATCAGACCTTAAAAATAACAGCACACATTAGTTGATAACGAAAAAATAATATTATTTTGGTATGCACGTATTTGTAGTCTGCAGATAATTACCCGAACAATTCCTGGACTCTCGCTCTTGCTTTCGATTGTTTTTTCGGTGCTGGCGATGCGGCGACGGGGGCGCCGCGTTTTGTTGCCTTTTTGGATGGCGGCGCGCACTGAGGGGCTACTGCCGAAATGGTATTTTCGTACTCAGAGTCAGACCTGAAAACAAAAAACATATTAGTTGTGAAAAATTAAAAAAACATTTAGAAAACAAAATAAATAAATTACATTAAAAATAAATACTCACTAACATTTTAAAACTCCGGTTCTTCTTTTTGTTAGTTTGCACTGAGTACTTTGCACTTGCTGCAAGGTTATTTTCTTGAAAAAGAATGATTTTGTTCTGGCAAAACAGTGTATTTAAAACAATCAGTATTGCATCGTTAGCAATAATCTTCACTAACAAAAGTTAACCATCTCATCTTCACGAAGCATACAAATATAAGCTTTCGCTGAATACAGCTAAATCATACAATCAATCGATTATCGATATCTCATTTTGACATCTTTCAATAACCATTTCAGGAAAGAAAAGGACAAATGCTAAATTTGTTTACTATGCAATATCGATCACCTGTGTCTTTCTTCAAACGTGAACCGTCACCGCTTTCATGAATTGAAGCATACGAGCGGTTTATAAACGCGCGTTTTTATGCAGCCCGGTAAAATCAAATAATGTGTGTAAACACTTATTTTGTTGGTTTCATCAAGAAATAATATTTTTCAATCATTGAATTTAAATAAAACAGTAAACTATAAAAAAAAAATTTTTACAGTTCTACGCATTAATTATGTAAATAGTAGACCACTTTCTAAGAGCTAGGGCCTTATCTTCTATCTCTTAGGTACCTACTTTGCATCTTACATCTAAGGCACCGTGTATTAATTTAAAGCTCGTCTGCATTGTACAGTACTACTTAGTAGTATTGTCTATTCTGTGACGGTACCTATGTAGAAAGACACAGTGACGCGATAATGCTGACAACTGAAGATTCATGAGTAATGTTATTGTTACTTGGAAGTTATAGTCAAGGAGACAATGCAATTTAATTTAAGGATTGACAGCCTCTATGGTGTGGTGGATGAGCAGGTCGACTCATAAACCAGAGGCGGCGGGTTCGATTCCCGTGTCAGGTCAAGTATATTTCTGCACAGAAAAAAACGTGAATACTTGTTCTGTGTCTGGGTATTGTAAAACCATAAAATATGGTCCTCGTAGTTCACGGCTCCCTCTACAGACCATGACTAGGATTTCTTGGATCTATAATAGTTATAGATGTGATCGTTAAGTGTTATTTCTTTACTTATGTAAGGAATGAAACTAAAATCAGTACTTATATAAAGTTTGGTATACGTAAGTGAATCATTTACATTCGTGTGTTTTAATATTATCCATATCATATTTGTGATAAAAATACAACAAATAATCACTAAATCAAAGTATTATAAATATTAGGTTATATACCACCTATTTAAACTAGTTTGTGAATATTTTTAACCCAATATGTAATAATAGGGCTAGCTGCTTAGAGAGGAGAAAGAAAGTACTGTGACTCTTCGACTAACTTTGTTGTATTGCTGTGCAATACACAAGTACATTATTTCATTATGTGATTCAATGGTGTGAACTGTGAAGTGATCGTGATAAATGAGATTTTCCCACGGATTTTTTGCGATTTATGTGAGTATTAATCTAAATTTATATACATAAATATCATGATAAAGTATTAATTTATTAAATTCTGGCTAACATTGTCATTTTGTTTGCAAATAAACTTACATTAAAAAATGCACAGTTTATGTAAAGTTTCCATGACCTATTGATTTTGGATTTACTTTAAAGTACCAATGTAATAATTTTCTGGTTATTTTTTGATTGATGATTTAAGTAAATAAATTTATTATATTTATTATGTTCGCAAAGAAACTTAAATTTAAATCACTCAGTTAAAAATGTCCATTACATAATTTATAATACTACCCTTAAATGCCTGTATGATGGTTTAAAATTAAACGATTATAAATGCATTCAATGTGTCTGCCAGCTGTAAATTATTTAAACAAGTAGGTACTTTGGGCCTGAGCATGTTTTTTATTGCAGGTTCAGAAGCGGTGTACAACAGTGTTTTCAGCAGTATGAAACCAGAATCAGGATTGTATCCTTTTAAAAAAACTACTTTTATTATGCAAATATTTCTAGGTAAGAACTTAATTTCAAAATGATTGGTGCAAAGCTAAAAATTCATGGGTGAATATAATAATTAGAAAATTTTGCGTAGATTTTTTTTTATTGATTTTGCAAGATGTGACTACTTCCATTTTTATTAAAAATAAAATTCTGCAGGGTCACGCTGGATTCAAACTATTTAAAAAAATCAAATGTTTTTTTAATGTTTTGGGGTCGTCGGAGTACATGATCCTAACAGGACGTGAAATAGTTTCTGTGGGCGACCTTGAGCCGAATCAGGTCATAACGTAATTTTTGGTGAATCTTGCTAACCTGTGGTATGAAGGAACCTGAGCCTATCCGAGGTTTAGAAACAAGATTTATATAAATTTTTCTAAGGGAACCTTGAGCCAATTCGTGGCCATTTCACTTTGGCAATGTTTTACTAGCCTGTGTTATGAAGGAACCTGAGCCTATCCGAGGTTTAGAAACAAGATTTATATAAATTTTTCTATGGGAACCTTGAGCCAATTCGTGGTCATTTCACTTTGGCAATGCTTTGCTAACCTGTGTTATGAAGGAACCTGAGCCTATCCGAGGTTTAGAAACATGATTTATATAAATTTTCTAAGGGAACCTTGAGCCAATTCGTGGTCATTTCACTTTGGCAATGTTTCGCTAACTTTATATGTTATGGAGGTCCTGCACCATAGAAGCTCGATTACTAGGGGATACTCGAGCCAATCTGGTTAAAAATCTTTAAGCATTGTTCAAAAGCTAAATCCTGAAAAGGATGTGAAATCTAAGTATTGAAATCTAAGGTGACCGATAAACAGCATCTTAAGTTAAAGTCGATTTACCCATCATCTTCTAAATAAGTTCTTACTTAAGTATAAAATATATCTACATTACGTGTGACGATGAGTCATACATTCAACACCGCTGATAAACGCATTGAACTTGACCTATTTTTGTTCGTGCAGTAGGTACCTAAATCGTTTCAATATGACATTAGCACCTATATATCATTAACCCATCTTTACAGCGTGTAATAATAGTTTGATTGTGTTTTGCTTTTAGCTACATATTCAGGCATTGTTATATAACAATGTCGCCTGACCGTTGGTTAACTATAAGGGGAATATTCTTCCTGCTAACTTATAGGTACTTCGCCACCGAGAAAAAAGTGAAAGGATATCGATTTTGTCCGAACATTGTGTAAACTTGCAGATAGCTCGGTCCCGTGATCAGGTGGCTGAGCATCGTTTTGCGATGACTGCATGTTTTCATAATTACAGTCATGTTATGATTCTGTGTAATTTATGTACAATGAACTTGAAGCAAAATTTCGTGAGCATGCTGCTTTACGTATTAACAGTAAAACTAAAAAGTAATATTGGGCATGCTATCCCACCAAGCGAGTGGAACGAGCGGTGCGAGTGTAACGAGCAGGGTGGGATAGCATGCCCAATATTATCCTACTGGCGTGCTATCAAAGATTATAAAGCCTTTTTTTTTTTTTTTTTTTTTGAGGGGGGGAAATGCCTTCGCACTTCCCTGCCACCACGGGGGTGATGGCAGGGGGTATGTGGGACTTGAACCCACTAAAACCCCCCCGTGATCCGTCCGCCGCCGGAATGGGGCGAGATAGGGTCTCACTATCTCGCCCCGGCGGTAAAAATTATAAAGCCTGAGTCAATGCTTATCACTCAGCGCGGCAAATTCAAATTTTCTTGCGTTTTTGCCAATAATAGCTTAATTACTCAACGTGATTACATAAAAACTAATTTTGCGCAAATAAATATAATGTATCAATAAATTACAATTAAAAGTATCATCTACATATCATTAGTTTAGAGACAAATAGCAATAGACTGAAAAGCCAATACAAAATAACCAATGCATTTATTGAGTCGCTGGTCGCTGATCAACAATATAAAATACATTAAAAAAAATGTTATTCCTCTTTTTGGCTGTAATGTTAAGTAATTTTTTTTGTGTTTACTAAGAGTTGTTGAATAAACAAATAAAGAAAATAAAATAAAAAAAATTATAAATCGGTTCTACATCGCTTTTTATTTTGTTACGAGGGTCTACGGCATACGTAGATGCATGCTACGAGTACAATCAAAACTTTATAGGTAGTAGGTATTTGTAAGGCCCTTATTTACTTATCAAATCTGCAGTTTTGGAGCTATAGGCTCTGGAGTTCCCTTCTTGCCATAACCATCCAACCATAACGGTTGGATGCGGGTAGAAATCGCATTCCCGGTTCAAATTTTTCCTTTTGCTACAATAACAAATGAGACTTTACGAACTGATCTTGTGAGATCAGTTCGTAAAGTCTCATTTGTTATTGTCTACAAAACTTTTTAAGACTGTGTGATGTCTCAGGATGACATGCGCAGTGCGCGGTGTCACGCGAAACATTAATTTAGAGTTCCGAGTGACACTGTATTCTGTTACCGGCGGCCGTGTCGCTTACATAAAAAAAATCTTTGGTGATTCTGTCCCCCTGTAATTTATTTATTGACACATGGTCAGTATCAGGATCCGTATCAGGGGGTTCCATGTTCATATCTCTAACTGCAGGCGTGGATCTATCGGGCGAGGAGAATGAAAACCGAGCTTTGCACATAGAACATTATAATCTTCTTCTACAATAATTCGTTCAAATACGATTGCGAATACAATAAAGACTCCAATCAATAACCACGATACGACACTCCACCGAACACGTAATGCGCGAGCGCGATGCAAACGGATTAACCACTCTCTTCGTAATGGTGGCTATCCGTCCTGTTCCGCGCCTGTAGCACACTAGCGCTCGGAGTTGTGTCAGAGTGGAGAAACGTCAGCTGTCGACTGTCAACTATCAGTAACGTTCCTTGCCACTCTAAAATAATCGAAGCGCCGTCATATTTATTTACTTATTTATAATTTAGCATTAAATAATGTATACGCAAGTCTTATATAGAATAGCAAGTTGAAATGGCAATGGGCAGGCCACGTCGCTCGTAAAACTGACAACCTATGGGGAATAAAGATTGTTGAGTGGCGATCACGAACCGGAAGACGCAGCGTAGGCCCCCCACTAGGTGGACCGTGATCTGGTTAAAAACCGCCGGGAGCCAATGGATGCAGGAGGCAGCAGCTGCTTAAAGTGGCGCTCTGTAGGGGATGCCTATGTTCAGCAATGGACATCCCCCATGCCCATTGTTCAGCGGTGGACGTCTTCCAGCCAAAGATGTCGGATGCTCTGACGTTTGCTCTTTTCCGCATAGTTTGGTTCCCTTTTGCATAATTTCGCCTGGATTTCACGCGTTATGGCTGCTCAATAACAGTTGCAGTGAAACCAAAACTTCTTATAATTATTATAAAATCGTGACACTGCACTGCGCACGTCATCGTGAGACGCCAGTGCAGTCTATCAGAACAGTGAGATCAGTTCACAAAGTCTCATTTGCCCAGTAATTTCACTAGCTACAATGCCCTTCAAACCGGAACACAATAGTGTTTGCACACTGCTTGGCGGCAGAATAACTGGCAAAGCGGTAGTACCTACCTAAACAAACTCTCAAAAGTCCCACCAATTTACATATCATATTATTCCTAAATCACTTGTAACTTTACTTAGTTGAAAAGAGATAAAAACAATATCAAAGCGATTCTATTAGTTAACCAATCAGAGCGCAAGAAGATCGCTTTGATATAAGCTGTCGACTAATCAGAGAGCGGAATGCTTGATAAAGAGATCCGTAGTGTCGATAGAAACTTTAGATTTTACGTATGATGAGTCATTCATTATTATAATAGGTACTAAGGCGCTGTACAGACGGAGCAACTTTAGTTGAAACAACTGCCAACTCAAGTTGGCAAATCGTCAACGATTTCATTCAATTCAGTTTTTTTTATGCGGAATTGACTTCGTCTTTATACCCAGATTTGCAACTATTCTAGGTCTGTGGTTGTCCATAACCGTATGGTCGATACCTACGTCTGCGTCTGCGTCACAGAACACTATTATAGGTACTCCTAGTATATAATCGTCATAAACACAACTGTTGCGTATTGATAGTTGTCGAAACGCGGAGATTTAAGTTGCTACGTCTGAATAGCAATAATACATGAGTATTTGCATTCCCATAAAAGAACCCGTGCTGAATTTCTAATGTATATAGGTACCCTACTCCTTGCAACTCACGTGTTCTTTCACGTGTTAGGTTATCAAAAAGTCCACGTGAGCGTCGGTGCAAAAGCTATAAGTAGTACACATCTAAAAATAAAGCAACTTTGCATACTCCAAGATAATTATCATTATCGTGAAACTAATTAGCCGATTTAATACACAGATTAATCAGAAACTAAAAATAATATAATGAAATATTTATTTTCTGTGTGTGCCAGATTTCTTGCATCAATGGATAGGAAAGAGAACCTCTTTTTATCAAACTCATTTCTTATTATACTTGCTATAATTTTTTTATGTTTAGAACAATAATTTATTAGATTTTGACTTGTAATAATACTTTCAAAATAAAGCAATAAATTATTTTACTTGTACTTTTTTATGAACACGACGCTAGCGGCCATTGGCTGGTACTGATTCATAGTATTATGTGCTGATTGGTGGATGACAAAGTTTACTGGGATTTTATTTTAGGGTACTTGGTGTATTTTGTTTTCTCCTGCACCGTTGTAAAACGAGTGCAAATCCGCACATAATTTGAAAAGCAAATAGCGCGAAGCTGACTTTGAAATTGCATAACCTACCACATTCGTTCTTTTGAGTAAATTACATGCATTTCGTAACTTAAATATAGAGTTATTACCTTAGAATAAGTACTTATAGAAGGTAAGTTTCCGAACAACGCCTTCTCAAAATGCACGCTACTTTTTTTTGCTATTGTAGACGATCTAATCTAGAAAATGAATAGCATTACTAGTAGAAAGTCACACTAGAACTCTGATGCTGCTTTGCTGATGTGTTGTGACACCATTAAAAATAAGTTTCTAGGAGCTCTTCACACAGATATGATCGCGCGAACGTCCGTACAGTGCCATGTATGGCACCAATTAAACAGCTTGCATTCCGCGAATGTACTGGGTTCTATAGGTAGGTACTTATTCTAAGGTTATCAGATTTTTAGAAACCTTGGCTGAGAGGATCGAGAAGGCAACGTCCACTGGAAGATTGGACCCTATGGAAAGTCGCGACCGTTCTAGCTAACCTACGGGGGATACGTCGACCTCGCCGGCGGGGTCGGTGTCTGATTGTGTTAAGCTGGTATCCTATACCGGTGCCGAATACAAAGCACCTACCCACGTACCTATCTTTTTTTTATGTGATTGAATGACGTGACGAGCTAGTCGTTCACCTGATGTTAAGTGACATGGCCACCCATAACAGTTGCAGTGTCACCCAGAACTTTAAAACAATAAAGTTTCGTGTGACACTGCACTGCGCAAGTCATCCTGAGACATCACCCAGCCTAGTCAGATTACCAGACTGAGTGATCAGATCATGAAGTTTCATTTGCCCAGTAATTTCACTAGCTACAATGCCCTTCAAACCGGAACACAGTAGTGCTTGCACACTACTGCTTGGCGGCAGAATAACTGGCAAAGCGGTGATACCTACCTAGACGAACTTTGCAGAAAAGTCCTACCACCTATACGTACCTATCTACCGATTTACCGCCATGTATAATCATCAAAAGCTTAAAACATAAGAATTCGCAGACCGCAAAAGTCATCGTGGGTCAAATTCAAATTGTCGCCACATAACTATATTACTCACATAGACTCAAAGATGTTATCTATAATTGCATTACGTGTGTCACATTATTATACTATCAGATAAAATCACTTCTGCGAAATAATCTATTTTTTTCGTACGTAACACGTGTGCGGGGTGACGCGCGGTTTTTTAAACGCTGCGTTTTTATGCCGAGTGCGTAACGTAGGGGAATGCGTGATGCAGAATGAAGCGGTGTCTGTTAGTGTCATGAAGGGTGAGAGCGTGGTCAAATACTGCAAAAGTCTAATGTAAAAAAAAATGGACAAGTAACCCTCAGCTTCCTCTCCATTTTCTCATACATTATTGAATACCCTATCACGTGGCCAAACATAAACTACGGGGTGTTAAAGAAACGGATTCAAAGGGTTTAATTTTCAAAAACCCTTTATTAGTACGCCATAAAAAAGAGACACCCCTAATATAAGAGGCTTAACTCACCGAGATGCCATGGTGACGTCGCCGGCTACGTATCCAAACAATTCATATTGCAATGTATGTTGCCAAACCATTGCCAAGTGAGTTAACTGCCATACATTTTAATATTAATTGTTTGGATACGTAGCCGGCGACATCGCTATGGCATCTTGATGAGTTAGGGCTCTTAGTCTCTACGTGCAGCAGTTAGGGGTGTATGTTGTCTGTCAGTCTGTCAGATACTCAGGACAAAGCCCTTAATCAAATTGGTAGACTGATGTAGAAATATCTAAGATTTAAATATTTAATAGCTCTCTATAATAATTAATTTGCCTCTGACAGTACATTTTTCGCTTTACTCTTTTTTAGAACTGAATATAAAAATATTTTTCATCACAGTTGCTCGTAAAGTGGCTCTTCTGCCACCGCTTTTAGAACCAAAATCCAACAAATTTCAGACGTGTGCTTTTTACTCTAAGTCCACACACGTTATAATTTGATAACCCGATTCAGTTAAGTTTGTATCTCACTGCAAGTTATACGTACATTTCGTCGTTTCGTTTCCGCCTCGAGTGCAATGATCATTGCACTTTGCACACTTGTATCATAATGTACTATTTTAGACCGATGAAAACTATCTTGTCATTATCATAACAAATTATGCTGATTAAAATTATCTAAGCTTTGTTTATTTTGATAATTAAAATGAAAGATATAATTAACACCTACAGGTTGTGAACTCATTTAAAAATTTTTGGGAACCAAAAATATTCCGGATTTAAAAATGCAGCGTTTTCCGACCTAGTGCGTAACACCGAAATACCTTTACAGGCATGTAGATTTCACTTGATTATATTTAAAGATACATTGATTTAGATATTATAAGTAAAGATATAACTATATCCTTTGTTTGGACATTTAAGTTATAATGTTATTTGAACAGTGATAAGGTGGGTGGGTCCGTTGCAAAAAAAAAACAAAAATTTGTTTATACATTATCACAATTAGAAAGTTATTAAAATTTCTAACGTGAATATAAAAATACGTATTGTAATTTTAGGTATTGTGCGTTGGATTACTTATATTTGCGGTCAAATAAATTTATTTGGAAGTGAATTTTACTAAAACACCAATAAATCTTGGTAAGGAAATTGTGATGACCTCTGTGCAGCGAGTTCGATTCCCTTCTATTAAAGATTTTTTTTTCTACGCCCGATATTTTTGTGTGTACCAAATTAATTGCTAGGGCCGGCGCCGCGGCTAATTCTGCTGAGCAGCTGAAATGCCGCAAATATACACTTAGGGTGGGTTTTTTCACCAATAGTTAAAGTGAACAATGGTTTAAAACTCTAACAAATGTTGAACATTGGTGGGTTCAAATTCTAACCAATGGCCAAAATCTGTTAGTTTTCAACCATTGGTTACCTTAACTATTGTTGAAAAAACCCACCCTTAGGGTGTGTTTTTTGATATGTAGTTAAGGTAACCAATGGTTAAAATTGCTAACAAATTCTAACCAATAGTCAAAATTTGTTAGAGTTTTTAACCATTGGTTACCGTAAGTACTGTTAATAAACATACCCTTAGTGATGTCGATAGTGGTAAAATTACATATTTAAGCTGTTTGGTGTTTAGACCCTGGGTCCGTGGGGACCGGGAGCTCATCGCGTTTCCCACAGTTTATCAGAGCGCCTGGTTGATGCAACGCGTGACCAAAATGCTGGCACTTATTTGGCTCAATGATCCATTGTGCCAAATAAGTACCAGCATTTAGTAATTCAACAAGGCCATGCTGCCAGCATGTTGAGCTATCCTCACACAAAACGGTCCTGTTTTTTTTAAACAAACAACTCAAACAAAATCACTATTTGGTTTGAAATTCAAATCCCTATGCCTTGCTTCTGAGGTAAAAACAATCATCATCGTGCTCTTTGCCTTTTCCCATTTGTTATTGGGGTCGGCTCCCAATCTAACCTGTAGCGGCAAGCTACCAGAATTACACGAGCGACTGCCATCTGACCTCGCGACCCATAAGGAACCAGTAACAGGGATGGTTAGATCAGGCGTCAGATTCTATCAGGCTTCTGACTACCCGTAACGATTGCCATAGATGTTCTTATGACAATCGGGACCGACGGCTTAACGTGCTCTCCGAGGCACGGAGCGATGGCATCGCAAACTGCACATAACTTACTAGATAAGTCATTGGTGCAGGGCTAGATGTCAAAATAGCTTTTCTTTTCTGAATAATAAATAAATAAATAATAAATAAAATGACGCCTGTTATATAACTCTGTTCTTTGATCCACAGATAAAATACTATGTACAAAGCAATAATACTGCTCTTCATAGCCGCATCGTCAGCACAGTACCTGCCCAACGGGTGCCCGTCAGACTTCCACGTACATCTCTTGCTACCACACGAGACAGACTGTGACAAATACTACTCGTGCAGCAATGGACAGAAAATACTAATGCCATGTGCGCCTGGCACGCTTTTTGATGCAAATATACAGGTAAGCTATTGTCTATCCAAAAAGGAAGCTCAATGGTCATGAGAATTTCAACGCTACGCATAATATCATCATCAACAGCCTGAAGACGTCCACTGCTGAACATAGGCCTCCCCCAGAGAGGGCCACCTTGAGCAGCTGCTCGCCTCCTGCATCGATCGGCTCCCCACGGCTTTCACCAGATCGTCGGTCCACCTAGTGGGGGGCGTACGCTGCGTCTTCCGGTTCGTGGTCGCCACTCGAGAACCTTTCTTCCCCATCGGTTGTCAGTTCTACGAGCGATGTGGCCTGGCCGTTGCCTGAAACTTGCTAATTCCAAGAGCTTTATCGGTCACTTCAGTCGTCCTGCGGATCTCATTTCTGATCTTATCTCGCAGAGAAACACCAATTCAATTCAACTCTCAAAGATCTTTATTACACTTTTAAATATACATCTTATACGCACTAGTGTACATTTTATCCTAGTGATATAAATAATGCAATAACAAATTATTAAGCAAGCACACAGGGTTAATTGCAACTAATAACAGTGTTTATATAGAAGTGTACATTAAAAAAGGTTTGGTATTTTAAATAAAAGGTGTTCTGGTTATTTATGTAAGCTTTAGAATAGCATTTCATTTTTAGAAGTATTCAAAGTGGCAGGACTTTTCTGCAAAGTTCGTCTAGGTAGGTACCACCGCTTTGCCAGTTATTCTGCCGCCAAGCAGTAGTGCAAGCACTACTGTGTTCCGGTTCGAAACGTATTATAGCTAGTGAAGTTACTGGGCAAATGAGACTTTATGTTCTGATCACACAGTCTAGTAATCTTATTACTAAACTGTATTGTAGTCTTAGGATGACGTGCGCAGTAGTGTCACGCAAAACTATATTAATTTAGAGTTCTGAGTGATACTGCAATCTGTTATGGGCAGCCGTGACGCTTAATATCAGGCGAATGACTAGCTCGTCACGTCAAACATTTACATTAAAAAAATTAAAACTAGTTACTGTAGAAATAGTTATTTGTTATGCTAGGCTGCAAAGTTGGTTTTTGGCGCGAGTACTTGAATTGAAACCTGAGCAAGCGAAGGATTCTAGGATTCCTCAATCCTGAGCGTAGCGAAGGTTTCAAAGGTACGAGACGCAGAAAAACTTTGCTGCCGAGTGCAACACACAACTTTTCACCTCACTACAGCGAGGAAAATGCAAGAAAACCAGCTAAAAGGCTAAGAAAAGATTAGTTTTTAGCTTATTAATTTAGCTATGGGTGGCGGTAACGCTTAACATCAGGTAAACGACTTGCTCGTCACGTGATTCATGGAAAATTAAAGAAAAAGTGTTTTTAATCCATTTTCCATGCAGTCGCCGTGCTAGATAGCGTATTGGTTATATACTCTTTGGTGCTGGACAGTGCGATTATTCTAAAAATGAGGTTGGTGAACGAGAAAAAGATGGTATCTTTTAGGAGGTAGTCTGTGGTATTAATGAGTTTTCAGTGGACTGCCGATATCAAGAAGGTTAAATTCGGGCAGATCTGTGATTAAATCCTCAATTCTTGACGAGAAAATTATTGAATAGAAACGTTCGAATTTTAAAAACTCTTTCCACGCTAGCGATCAAAATGCGTTTTGCACCCAGATTTTGAATGACAAAGAGAACCTTTCCGAGCTAGTGAGGTGAAAACGTTTTTTTCATCGACTCTTTTTTTATTTGTCGAAGGTAATTACTAATTTGACACTTAAACTGGTATTTTCAGGTGTGCAACTTCCCAGCGTTAGTACAATGTCGTCCGGGCACAACAATTCCAACTACAACAACAACTTCAACAACAACAACAACAGGACCACTAACGACAGATATTTTACCAAACGGTTGTCCAGGGGACCCTGATATACATGCATTATTACCGCATGAGTCAGACTGCTCCAAATTTTATCAGTGCACCCATGGACAGAAAGAGCTCCTAGATTGTCCCCCTGGGCTTATATTTGATATCAATTTTAAGGTACATATTTAATAATTAGCTACCAATAATAATAGTTATTTATGATATTAAGGCAGTAAGTTGGTTTTTACAAACGAGTAGACAAATGTAAGCCCGAGACGAAGTCGAGGGCTTACCATAGTCACGAGTTAGTAGAAACCAATTTCCGCACGTGTATCATACAACGTTTTTCAACACATTTGCGAGAAAACAGTACAATATGTAATGAAACAAACATTTGTTTATTAGTGGGAAAGTCGCAACAAACAATATTTGATGTTTCTATTCTAATATGAAAATGGGCTAAAATGGCACGCATTTACAATGCAAATGGCGCCACGTGCGTGTGGTGAAAATTAGAACTACATCTCTAGTTTAATTTCCTCTTTAGTATTAAAGTGAGAAAAACGTATTGAACAAAAACGCTTCGAAGGAGTTTCGATCATTCAGCTCATTTATACTCGTTATGTGAAACTCTTTGGTGGAATTCTCATATATTTTTTATGAAAATTAAAAATAAACCGTAAAGGTTACGCACGGCGCTATACAACGGAGGATGCGGTAAAATAGGTACTTAGGTGAGAGTACCCATTTTACCGCACGCTCCGTTGTATGGTGCGTAATGTTTAACTTTCGAACAATGTATACAGGCTTTGTAAATGCATTTTTTGAGCAAGTGTGTTGAAAAAGTAATTTTGTTCATGATTTAAATAAGTACCTATGTAATATCTATAACAATATTATGAAGAGGAAAGATTTGTTTGTTTGTTTGCATTTACTAGGTGGTAGGACTTTTCTGCAAAGTTCGTCTAGGTAGGTACCACCGCTATGCCAGTTATTCTGCCGCCAAGCAGTAGTGTGCAAGCACTACTGTGTTCCGGTTTGAAGGGCATTGTAGCTAGTGAAATTACTGGGCAAATGAGACTTTATGATCTGATCACTCAGTCTAGTAATCTGATTATTAGACTGGGTGATGTCTCAGGATGACGTGCGCAGTGCAGTGTCGCGCGAAACTATTGTTTTAAAATTCCGGGTGACACTGCAACTGTTATGGGCGGCCGTGTCACTTAACATCAGGTGAACGACTAGCTCGTCACGTCATTCAATCACATTAAAAAAAAAAAAAAAATTGAATAGGCTCTGAAACTACTAAACGGATTTGAAAAATTCTATCACTGTAAGAAAGCTACACTATCCCCGGGTAACACAGACTATAAAAAATTAGGGATCCTTACTAAAACTTCAATAATATAACCCAAGATGTAAGAAAAAAAAAACCTAAAATATTCTTTATTACATCGCGTGCGCTAGGAAAACTATTACACCCGTGCGAAGCCGGGGCGACCCGCTAGTCTTTAATGAACTCATATCGAGAATTGCTTCGATGACATGTGTTTTAATAATTGAGTTGTTCCTTGTCTGTTTGAGAAGATTTTCATCATAATTATTATCTTTACCAAACTTAAATGGGGCCACCAAACAACGTTCTTCTGCTAAACAAAAAAATCACGTATTAACTACACAGTAACTACTACCACTAGTAACTTACACATTAAATAAAAACACAGTCTAAAATAGAATCTGAACTGATCTCACAGTCTAGAAATCTTTTTTAAACTGTGTGATGTCTCAGGATGACGTGCACAGTGCGCAGTGCCACGCGAAACTTTAATTTAGATTTCCGAGTGACACTGCAATCTGTAATGGGCGGCCGTGACGCTTAACACCAGGCGAACGACTAGCTCGTCACGTCATTCGATTACATAAAAATAAAAATAAAATCTCTTCCAGTTTTTTAAGTCGGCTAAAAACCTCCGAAATTCCTGTCATCAACTAGAAAACTTGTAATCTACGTGATAGATGTTTATCGTATATTATTTCACATAAACTGTATTCAAGAGATTCAAAATAACTTTGGGTTAATCCATAAACACGTTATTCAACAAAAAATAACACAAGAAACTTTTACATACCAGTCATATCACCGATTCTACGGTCAACTTCGTCGAGATCCGACAGATCACTTTCTGCTCCGTATTTCCACACGACATCGTCTGTAAAATTTGTAAATCACACCTTTGCTAGAACTTCGAAGGTTTTTTTTTCACAATTTGAACACTTTTTGCAAACTAAGTCACAAAAATGGCCTATTTGAAATAATTCTTTTAGTTTTGAGTTGAGTTTCTGAAAAGACCTGAACATTTTGAAACGGCTGAACAGAGCTAACAACAATTTCAATCATCTTACCTTTAAACAAAACTCAATATCAGTTCACAGGGAGCTACAATGTCACATACAGACATTATATGCTAAACTTATAACCTTTTGTTTTGTCAGGGGTTAAAAACCAACAAAAACTAAATATCATAAATGTGTTCTACAATTTTAGGTTTGTAACTGGCCTTTTATGGCTACATGTAATCCTGGAGCCACTACATCAACAACACCGTCGTCAACAACAACAGTTTTGTCATCAACAACTCAGCCAACAACGACAACAACAACAACTAGTCAACCCACGACAACAGAAACTTTGTATTTACCGAATGGGTGTCCGGAAGACTTCCACATCCATCATCTTTTGCCTCACGAAAATGACTGTACCAAATTCTATCAATGCAATTTTGGCAACAAAGTGGAAAGGGATTGCGCTCCCGGAACGCACTTTGACTTTAAAAATCAGGTGAGTAAAAAATACTAACTTATATTAACATTTTTAATGAACATAATTTTAATTTTTTTACTAGTTGGTAGGACTTTTCTGCAAAGTTCGTCTAGGTAGGTACCGCCGCTGTGCCAGTTATTTTGCTGCCAAGCAGTAGTGTGCAAGCACTACTGTGTTCCGGTTTGAAGGGCATTGTACCTAGTGAAATTACTGGGCAAATGAGACTTAATGATCTGATCACTCAGTCTAGTAATCTGATTACTTGACTGTGTGATGTCTCAGGATGACATGCGCAGTGCAGTGTCACGTGAAACTTTATTGTTTTAAAGTTCCGAGTGCCACTGCAACTGTTATGGGCGGCCGTGTCGCTTAACATCTAGTGAACGACTAGCTCGTCACGTCATTCAATCGCATAAAAAAAGTCTCTAACTGCTTTTCATCGCCAATTCGCCATAATATAGATTTTATATTGTTTTGGTTATTTAGCAGGTAACGAGAGGTCATTGAATTTATTCACATACGATAGATAGTCTGCTTAGTCATTACTCATTATATTGATCAATCCAGGCGTAGCAATAACATCACACTCGGCTGTATCATTACAAACAAACACATAGGTTGAAATGTGGTCAAATGCCTTCAGAACAGACAGACTGATGATGATGATGCAGCTGTAGAAAACAATTTACAATTTATTGCGTCTTTAGTTTTAAAATCAGAAATTTGAACTGTTTATGTAAAATGCAAGGTAGTTCGATAAAACAGAGGCTGTTTCATGCTGTTTATAGTTGTAGGTTACGCAATCCAAGCACATTTTAAATGTCTTCGTTCATGAGTATTGTAGCAAGCATAATAATCATGATTTCATGATTTTTTTTTTATTCCTGTTGGTATCTAAAACATTATAGATTGACTTTAGGTCTGGTTTTTATTGAAAATATTTATTACTTGCAGATCTGTAACTGGCCTAACGAAGCCAATTGCAATTTGGGTGCAACACAAAGACCAACAGAATCGACAGCCACCCCTATTCTTTCAACAACAGAAACACTTACGACAACTGAGGAAGTAATAACAAACGTGCCTACTACAGAAACTATAACGACAACATATGCACCAACAACTTCACCACAACCTACCACAGAACTCCCTACAGCAGAAACTGAAACTACCGTAGTGCCATCAACTACTGAATCTTTGACAACAGTTGAACCAGATACAACAGATTTACCAACAACAACTGAAGTACCCACAACAACAGAAGCCCCTAGTACAACAGTTATACCTACTTCACCAGAATCAACTACGACAGAATTACCAACAACAGAGACTTCGACAGCATCAGAAGTGCCTACAACGCAACAAAATACAGTAACAGAGCAAATCACAACTCAGGCCGTGACAACTGTAGAACCGACACAACCAACAACAACAGATTTGCCTACAACTGAAGATGAAACCGAGGCACCTACTACTATTCAATCAACATCGACAGAAGTGCCAACAACACATGTGCCTTCAACAACCACAGATATACCAATAGACGTGCTTACAACAACAGAGGGTTCAACCACTTTAAGCCCAATAACCGAAGTACCATCGACTACACTAACACCTGAAATTACAGAAACTACGACAATACATGTCCCTACCACTACAGAATGGCTTACGACACATTTACCAACAACAACAGAAGATTTAACAATAACAGAAACTTCAAGTAGTCCAACTCCAACATCTGTTGTCCCAACGCATGTTCCTACTACTACTGAGTGGCTTACAACACACTTACCAAGTACAACGCACCATACAGAAGAGCCTACAGCTCAACCAATAACAACCGAACAACCGACAACTACGGTACAAACAACGACAGAATTTCCTGCGACCCAGGCACCAACGACAACTGAAATACCTATGACTGAGGAGCCAACAACTACCGAATTGCCTACAACCCAGCAACCAACTACGACTGAGCTACCTACGACTCAAGTACTAACAACGACAGAATTGCCTACAACCCAGTCACCAACAACTTCAGAATTGCCTACAACCCAGCCACCAACCACAACCGAGCTACCTACGACTCAGGCACCTACAACTACTGGATTGCCTACAACGCAACCACCAACGACCACTGAGATGCCTACGACACAGCCAACAACAACTACAGAATTGCCTACAACGCAATCACCAACGACAACTGAAGTACCTACGACTCAAGTACTAACAACGACTGAATTGCCTACAACCCAGCCACCAACTACAACCGAGCTACCAACGACTCAGGCACCTACAACTACAGAATTGCCTATTACCCAGCCACCAACTACTACCGGGCTACCTACGACTCAGGTACCAATAACTACCGAATTGCCTACATCCCAGCAACCAACTACAACTGAGGTACCTACGACGCAGCCAACAACAACTACAGAATTGCCTACAACCCAGCCAGAAACTACAACCGAGCTACCTACGACTCAGGTACCAACAAGTACGGAATTGCCTACAACGCAACCGCCAACGACAACTGAGGCACCTACTACTCAAGTACCTACAACAACAGAATTGCTTACAACCCAGGCACCAACAACTTCAGAATTGCCTACAACCCAGCCACCAACCACAACCGAGCTACCTACGACTCAGGCACCTACAACTACCGGATTGCCTACAACGCAACCACCAACGACCACTGAGATACCTACGACACAGCCAACAACAACTACAGAATTGCCTACAACGCAATCACCAACGACAACTGAAGTACCTACGACTCAAGTACTAACAACGACTGAATTGCCTACAACCCAGCCACCAACTACAACCGAGCTACCAACGACTCAGGCACCTACAACTACAGAATTGCCTATTACCCAGCCACCAACTACTACCGGGCTACCTACGACTCAGGTACCAATAACTACCGAATTGCCTACAACCCAGCAACCAACTACAACTGAGGTACCTACGACGCAGCCAACAACAACTACAGAATTGCCTACAACCCAGCCAGAAACTACAACCGAGCTACCTACGACTCAGGTACCAACAAGTACGGAATTGCCTACAACGCAACCGCCAACGACAACTGAGGCACCTACTACTCAAGTACCTACAACAACAGAATTGCTTACAACCCAGGCACCAACAACTTCAGAATTGCCTACAACCCAGCCACCAACCACAACCGAGCTACCTACGACTCAGGCACCTACAACTACCGGATTGCCTACAACGCAACCACCAACGACCACTGAGATACCTACGACACAGCCAACAACAACTACAGAATTGCCTACAACGCAATCACCAACGACAACTGAAGTACCTACGACTCAAGTACTAACAACGACTGAATTGCCTACAACCCAGCCACCAACTACAACCGAGCTACCAACGACTCAGGCACCTACAACTACAGAATTGCCTATTACCCAGCCACCAACTACTACCGGGCTACCTACGACTCAGGTACCAATAACTACCGAATTGCCTACAACCCAGCAACCAACTGAGGTACCTACGACGCAGCCAACAACAACTACAGAATTGCCTACAACGCAACCACTAACGACAACTGAGGTACCTACGACTCAAGTACTAACAACGACTGAATTGCCTACAACCCAGCCACCAACTACAACCGAGATACCTACGACTCAGGTACCAACAACTACCGAATTGCCTACAACCCAGCAACCAACTGAGGTACCTACGACGCAGCCAACAACAACTACGGGATTGCCTACAACGCAACCACCAACAACAACTGAGTCTGCAGTTACATCGGCACCAACAACAACTGAGGATCAAACCACATGGGTACCTACAACAACCGAAACTGTTACTACTTTGATACCTACAACGACAGAATCTGCAACCACATCGATACCAACAACGACTGAGTCTGCAATCACGTCGGTACCAACAACAACTGAGGATCAAACCTCATGGGTACCAACAACGACCGAGACTGTTACTACATCAGTGCCTACAACAATAGAGTATGTAACTACATCAAAACCGACAGAAACAACCGAATCAGAGACTACTGTAGTACCAACAACAACTGAAGATCAAACCACATGGGTACCAACAACAACTGAGTCTCAAACCACTTGGGTACCTACAGCAACTGAGCCTGAAACTACGTTGGTGCCAACAACAACTGAAGATCAAACTACATGGGTACCCACAACAACCGAAACTGTAACTACATCGGTACCCACAATAACAGAATCTGTGCCTACAACGACAGAATCTGTAACCACATCAACACCAACAACAACTGAGTCTGTAACCACATTACCAACAACAACTGCGGATCAAACCACATGGGTACCAACAACAACCGAAACTGTATCTACTTCGGTACCTACAACGACAGAATCTGGAATGACATCGGTACCAACAACTGTGGAACCAACTACATGGGTGCCAACAACAACCGAAACTGTAACTGTTTCGGTATCAGAATCTGTAACTACATCGATACCAACAACCGAGTCTGCAACCACTCCGGTACCAACAACAACTGATACTGCAACCACTCCGGTACCAACAACAACTGATACTGCAACTACATCGGCATCAACAACAACTGAGTATCAAACTACATGGGTACCAACAACAACCGAGACTCAATCCACTTGGCTACCTACAACAACCGAGCCTGAAACCACGTGGGTATCAACAACAACCGAGTCCATTACTGATTCAGTTCCAACCACTACAGAGTTTGTAACCACATCGATACCAACAACAGCCGATACTGTAACTACTTCAGTACCTACAACGACAGAATCTGTGCCTACAACGACAGAATCTGCAACCACGTTGGTACCAACAACAACTGAGTCTGCATCTACATCGGTACCAACAACGGCTGAGGATCAAACCACATGGGTACCAACAACAACCGTGACTCAACCCACTTGGGCACCTACAACAACCGAGCCTGAAACCACGTGGGTACCAACAACAACTGAAACTGTAACTACTTCGGTACCTACAACGACAGAATTTGCAACCACATCGATACCAACAACAACCGAGTCTGCAACTACATCGGCACCAACAACGGCTGAGGATCAAACTACATGGGTACCAACAACAATCGAGACTCAACCCACTTGGGCACCTACAACAACCGAGCCGGAAACCACGTGGGTACCAACAACAACTGAGTCTGCAATTACATCGGCACCAACAACAACTGAGGATCAAACCACATGGGTACCAACAACAACCGAGACTCAACCCACTTGGGCACCTACAACAACCGAGTCTGAAACCACGTGGGTACCAACAACAACTGAGTCTACAATTACATCGGTACCAACGACAACTGAGGATCAAACCACATGGAATCCAACAACAACCGAAACTGTAACTACTTCGGTACCTACAACGACAGAATCTGCAACTACATCGGCACCAACAACAACTGAGGATCAAATCACATGGGTACCAACAACAACCGAGACTCAACCCACTTGGGCACCTACAACAACCGAGTCTGAAACCACGTGGGTACCAACAACAACTGAGTCTACAATTACATCGGTACCAACGACAACTGAGGATCAAACCACATGGAATCCAACAACAACCGAAACTGTAACTACTTCGGTACCTACAACGACAGAATCTGCAACCACATCGATACCAACAACAACCGAGTCTGCAACTACATCGGCATCAACAACAACTGAGGATCAAACCACATGGGTACCAACGACAACCGAGTCTATTACTGATTCAGTGCCATCCACTACAGAGTTTGTAACCACATCAATACCAACAACAACCGAAACTGTAACTACTTTGGTACCTACAACGACAGGATCTGTGCCTACAACGACAGAATCTGCAATCACATCGATACCAACTGCATCCACATCGGTACCAACAACAACCGAGACTCAACCCACTTGGACACCTACAACAACTGAGCTTGAAACCACGTGGGTACCAACAACAACCGAAACTGTAACTACTTCGGTACCTACAACGACAGAATCTGCAACCACATCGATACCAACAACAACCGAGTCTGCAACTACATCGGCACCAACAACAACTGAGGATCAAACTACATGGGTACCAATAACAACTGAGACTCAACCCACTTGGTCACCTACAACAACCGAGCCTGAAACCACGTGGTTACCAACAACAACTGAAACTGTAACTACTTCGGTACCTACAACGACAGAATCTGCAACCACATCGATACCAACAACAACCGAGTCTGCAACTACATTGGCACCAACAACAACTGAGGATCAAACCACATGGGTACCAACAACAACCGAGACTCAACCCACTTGGGTACCTACAACAACTGAGTTTGAAACCACGTCGGTACCAACAACAAGCGAGTCAATTACTGATTCAGTGCCAACCACTACAGAGTTTGTAAACACATTGATACCAACAACTGAGTATCAAACCACATTGGCACAAACAACCACTGAAAATCAAACTACATGGGCATCAACAACAACAGAGACTGTAACTACACCAATACCAACAATAACTGAATCTCAAACCACGTGGGTACCTTCAACAACTCAGTCTGAAGCTACGGTAGTACCAACTACAACGGAATCCTTACCGACATGGGTACCAACCAGTACAGAATTTGAGACTACCTTAGTGCCTACAACAACTGAAACAATAACGACATGGGTACCAACAACAACTGAGTTTGTGACTAGTTCAGTACCTACAACAACAGAATTTGTGACCACATCGATACCGATAACAACTGAGTCTCAAACCACATCGGTGCCCACAACAACTGAATCTGTAACTACTTCAGTATATACCACAACCGAATCTGAAACCACATGGGTTCCGACAACAACTGAGTTTGTGACTAATTCAGTACCTACAACAACTGAGACTGGCACCACATACACACTGACAACTACAGATTCCATGACCACTTCTCTACCAACATCAACTGTCGCAGTCACAAACGAGCCGTCAACCACACAACCATCTACAACAGAGATTTTAACAACAGATGTATCAACAACAGAAGGCATTTTGACTAGCACAGAACAAGTAGAAACTACCACGGTAAATGAGATATGCCCACCAGGGGTGATAGGCAATATACCGCATCCAGAGTTATGTAACTCTTTCTTTATGTGCGCTGGAGGAAACGCAGTTCAGCTATTCTGTCTTCCAGGATTTGAGTTTGATCCGGATTTGAGGGTAAGTAGATTTTAACATACCTAACTCTTATGTAACTGAAAAATAATATTGGACACAAGCGTAGCGTGGCGCCGCTTTCGGCCATATTATCACTTACCAATAGGGTCAAGCGCTAAGTGGTCTAGCATGAAAAAATAATTGTTAACTATGAGGCCTTCAATGTAATGTATAACTGTATAGCTTAAGATAACACCCTTTTCTCCTTTTGAAGTATAAACCCCCATTATCTCTACCAATTTTGTTAATCTATCAACTATTTCAGACTTGCGTGCTCATAGCCGAGGGTGGATGCACTCTCAGCCAAGCCACCACACCATTTGTTACCACGGAGGGTTACATCACCACGCCACAAGATGTCACTCCCGAAGAAGATGCCACAACAACAAGCACTCCTACGACAGTGACAACCGAACGAGGCACCACTGATTTTGAAACAACTGTAACAAATGTTGAAACTACTACTTTAGGTTACCAGACAACCACTACTGGCGAAGCAGAATCTTCTACTGCAGGCTACGAAACTACCACTACGGGAGTCCAGCCTACCACTATTGGATTTGAAACGACTACTTTAGGATCTGAGATAACTTCTGCAAGCTCTGAAACGACCGCTACTGGTAGTTATTCTACCATAGCAGGTATTGAAACTACCATTAATGAAGCTGAGACAACCACTGTCAGTGGCCAGTCTACAACTTCTAGTTTTGAAACAACTACTACAGGTGTGGAATCTACTACTACAGCTTTCGGGACGACCACTATAGGCTTAGAAACAACTACTGAAAGTTTTGATACGACTACTTCCAGCGCTGAAACAACCGTGAGTGTTGATACAACAGCTTCACCCGCCTTAACAACAACCGATGAAATTCCATCGACTCCTGAAAACGCCTTGACAACTGAACCAGTAACAACGGTTGCTTACGACAACAACACAAATACAGAGTACGGTCCGACAACAGAGTACGAGACGACTACCCCTACGATATGCTTGCCTGGTAGTTTTGGCAATGTGCCACATCCAGAGAGATGTGATTCTTTCTTTATGTGTGCAGCTGGAACAGCCATACAGCTTTACTGTGTCGATGGATACGAGTTTGACCCTACTAGACAGGTGAGAATTAGGACTGGATAACATGACTTCCTGCGCTTTTATCGAAATTAAATGTTAGTGTCTGTTTTTACTACTTACGTACATATTACATTCAAAGTCATACATTCTCAAACTGACTCCCATTTGAATGTTATTTAGCCAGTAGTAACTACCTTTTGTTATGCTTACTTATGAACAGGTTGTTGTTTTAGACATTGCCAAACGAGTAGTAAGGCGTGGTAAGCATTTTCCTAAAGTAAATTTCAATCCACTAAACTTAGAACGTTATTCGTATAGCATTTATTTGTTTTATAAGATATAAAAAAGTTAAAATACTTACAATTTGTGTCCCGAACAATCAACATGAGGCAGTGGTATTTGTGATAGGTGCTCAAGAATTTATCAATAGATGACGCTACAAGTAAAAAGTGCAGGAGACCTTTGAAAATGAGGTCACTTGTCACAGTAGCCTAAAAAATGCGTGTCCTGGCTCTAAGCACAAGTTGATGCAAGTTTAAATATCATCCGTGATATAAAAAATTTTTCTTTACATTAAATGTATCTATTGATTACATTAAACATGCGCTACTGCTATAAATCTTAGATCTTTATTTTCAGACCTGCGTCCCGATTGCACCAGGAGGTTGTACACTAGGTGCTACCACAACAACTGAATCCCCTACAACAGAACCAGAAACAACTGACCCGAACATATCAGAAACAACCACAAGCGCTGCTGATACAACTGAATCTGTAACAACCGATGCGTCAATAACTGTTTCTACTACACAAGGCGTAGAAACAACTACTGCAAAAGATTTGTGTCCTTTGGGTGTGTTCGGAAATGTTCCCCATCCGGATAGGTGCGATTCATTCTACATGTGTGCAGGAGGGAACGCGATACAATTGTTCTGTGGCGAAGGATTTGAGTTTGATCCAGCTGCAAACGTAAGTATTTTCTTATGTTTGAGTTAACTACTACTTAAAAGGACGTTTCTGCAGGAGTTTATCTAGATAGGTACCATCAGTTATTCTGCTTATGACCTAATTACATTAGGATATATACAAAGCTTAGTATTCTTAACTGTCAATTACTTAAAGAGCTATATTCTGTACAGCACCTTACGAGTTATTTGTCATGGAAGAGTTCTGTACATGGCCGTAGGCAGGGGGGGGGGATTTTGGGGGTTCAAACCCCTCCCGAAATCTGCGCCGGTCTAAGGGCAGAGCAAGAATGTTAGAATTGCCAAACATATTTTCTGAAATACAATAAGGCAAATATAAAAATTTTCGCGCTCGCTACGCTCGCGCTTTTTATGTTCCTACGGTATTTTATTATGAGCAATTATAGCAAGCGCGTTTGTACTGACTGACATGTTTGAATTGCCATACGTGTTTTCTGAAATACAATACAGTGAATATAAAAAATTTTGACGTTTGATCGATACCAGTTATGTGGTAATAGGTAGTCACCAGCATTTTGTTTAATCATCAATGACAGATTCTTACTGCCAAAATTACTAATCGATTTTCGACACCGTTTAAAAAACATATTTATGAGTTTGATTCTTATACACATAGGTAGGTACTTAGATGTATAGAGAGCTGATAAAATTTTTATAAAATCTATTTTACCACTCGAGTGCTGCAAAAGATTACATACTAACTTTATCAGCTCTCCATTACGAGTAGGTATAAGAAGCAACCAGCCTACTAGGTGGATCGACGACCTAGTCAGAACCGCGGGAGCCGAATGCCGATAGATGCAGGAGGCGAGCAGCCGCTCAAAGTGGCGCTCTTTGGGGGAGGCTTATGTTGAGTAGTGGACGTCTTCAGGTTGATGATGATGATAATGATTACAAGCAAATTTTGTTTTGACTATGCATGTAGGTATATAATTATGGTAATCAAGCTGAACCCCCCCCCCCCCCCGAAGTGAATTCCTGGCTACGGCCCTGGTTCTGTAAGTGTAGATTACTGTAGATATCTTCATAGTCTGTGATCAGTTGAGCTGAGCACTGATAAGTACCTAAATAGCTACCTACTCCATAAAGATTTGCAATAATAAAATAACTTGTAAAGTGTTTGCTGAAGTCCGCTGAAAATTTTACAGTTAGTTTTAATTTCATATTCCATTGTCAGCATCACCAATTGTATAAAAAATCACCATAGAGGTACACTCGACAGAATAAAAAAATAATATTTTTGGAAAAAGGAAACACAATTGGTGGAGATTCACATCACATCACACACACTTCAACAGCTGGAAGACGTCCACTGCCGAACACAGGCCTCCCTCTCAAAACGCCACTTTGGACGCTTATCATAGGAAGGGATTTGCCATAATCACCAAACTTGGCAGGCGGCATGGTGATCGCAGTAGATTATAATGAAGACAGGATAATGCTGCTGCCCATTTCCTGTACATTCCCATAGTCAGCTCTTGGTGTAGATTACTTATAACAAAATTAAATACAGATAAATTGTATTGACGCTCCTTTTCATAGAAGAAGCTCTAAAATTCATAGCTAGTGACGATGGATTGGTTAGTTTACGTTATATTGCAGAGCAGGTAATTTTGATAAATATTTTTCAATTGACCGCCTCTGTGGTGTTGTTGTTGGGCAGGTCGGCTCTTAACCCCGGGCGACACGTTTGACTACCGCGACAGGACAAGTATTTGTGCAAGAAAAATGCGCAAATACTTGTTCTGTGTGTAGGTATTGTGAGAGCACGGTCCTGGTAGTTCCTGGGTCCCTAGATACAGGAATCCTAGTTAGGGTTCAGGATCTATGTATGTGATCGTTGGGCGTTATTTATTTATTTGTTTTATTGTTAACAGGCATGTACGGTGATCGCTGAAGGTGGATGCACTTACTTGCAAGGAACCACAACCTCAAGTGACACGACTACTCCAGTAATTTCCATAACTTCAACACTGACACCAGATCCAACCACTGAAGTCCCAAATGTATCCACAGAAGAAGTACAAACGGAATCAACAACATATTCTACGGCTTCTACAACTGAATCAACAACTGTTGACGTAGCAGGAACGACAGAAAGTGTCTTGTCGACAACACAGGATGTGGCTTCGACCACAGAACAAATAGTAGCTCCATTATGCCCACCAGGCGTGTCCATTAACATTCCTGATCCTGATAGTTGTAATGGATACTTTAAGTGCGAAAATGGATTAGCTATACCACAATTTTGTCCTGATGGATATGAGTTTGAACCCCAACTTGCGGTAAGTTACACAATAGGTTAATATGTAGTGGTAATTTTTCAGGTATTAGGTACCTGGTGGCGTTAAAACCTGAAATAACTGCGTTTTGAAGAACAATAGAAGAATAATTATATGCCAGATCGATATTGCGATAATAGGAGTCCAGGGGTTAAAGGCCTAGACACCGGGACGTAATTGGCAAAAGATTTAAATTTTTACCAAAAGACATTCAAACTTATCTATTAAGGATACGACGTAACTAACATACAATTATTTTTTTTAATGTACTATTGAGCATTCTTTTGACAATACGATGGGAAGTAATGATGTTATCAAAGGTGGAGCAAGTTTGCCCATGGGATGCCCATTCACTTATGACTTGAAGAGACTCAGATTATACCTAAGAGAAAAAATACTGATGCTGGAAAATCATTCCATTTTTGGCCTTTCGGATAGTGAAAAGCAAAATGCTTAGTGCAAATTGGAGATACTCACCACGGTATATTTTATGATGTTATTTCACTGTACCAACATATTAAATTCTATGAAATTTGAGTATTTATTATTATTTTACTACAGACGTGCACAGAAATTGCTGAAGGTGGATGCACACTGGGTCAAACCACTTTGACAACAGAAGCAGCAGGCACAACAACGTCGCAACAAGTTACAGAAAGTAATACTGATCCGACTACAGTAACCGTTACAGAAGTAGAAACAACTGAAAGATCGACTACAATAAGTGATGTTACTGAAACAACCAACGTTGCAACAACAACCGAAAATGTAGTTTCAACAGCTGGAAGCACAGAAATTACTGCTTCCACTACAGAAAGTCAAGCAACAACTGAGGCCCCTCTGTGCCCTCCAGGAGTGTTCATAAGTGTACCAGATCCTAACAGCTGTACCAATTACTTCCTCTGTGTCGCAGGAACGCCAATTCCTCAGTTCTGCCCTGACGGATTCGAGTTCAGTCCGACACAAAGTGTAAGTGTCATAATTTTTTATCAATACATTGACTTTCACATATTTAAGGCAAGATTTCAGAGTAATGTGAGGTCTAAATGCTGGCAAAATATCATTTGAAAGGTTTTTTAGGGAAATAGACATTAATTTATTCATTATGAGATAAAAATACCTTAATAGCATTATAGTAAAGCAACTAACAAGCTACAGAAAATAACTTTTTATATCTTACTTACAGACATGTGTGGTTATCGCTGAGGGTGGCTGCACATATAGCCAAAGCACCGCTTCATATGAAACAACAACATTGGCAACAGAAGTGACAACCGACAACGTTCCTATGACATCCACTTCGTTGGAAGCCTCTTCAACTGAAAACAGCATAACGACTACTTTGATACCAGAAATAACAACTACCGAAGAAATAACTGAAGTTGCGACAGAAACGAATACACCAATAGTCGAAACAACTGAAAGCGTTGCATCGACAACACAGGCTATTGCTTCAACAACAGAAAGCCAAGCGACAACTGAGGCGCCTTTGTGCCCTCCAGGAGTGATTGTTAGCGTACCAGATCCTAACAGCTGTACCAATTATTTCCTTTGTGTCGCAGGAACGCCAATTCCTCAGTTCTGCCCTGACGGGTTCGAGTTCAGTCCTACACAAAGTGTAAGTGTGATATTGTACCTTAATACCTAAATGCCTTCTATATGCGTTGACTTTTACATCGTTAAGACAAGATTTCCGAGTAATCACTAATAAGCTAATTCAATAAACGGACAAAACGCCATTTAGCTAATATATTTTTCATCAATAAAATAAAACAAAAAAATAGTTCAGCTTTACTTTTTTTTAGTTTTAAGAATATCATTTTTATTTCTCACTTACAGACATGTGTGGTTATCGTCGAGGGTGGCTGCACATATGGCCAAAGCACTGCTTCACATGAAACAACAACGTTAGGAACAGAAGTGACAACCAACAGCATTTCTACGACATCAACTACTTTGGAAGTCACATCGACTGAAAATAGTATAACGACTACTTTGATACCAGAAATAACAACTACCGCAAAAACATCTGATGTTGTGACAGAAATAAACACACCAATAGTCGAAACAACTGAAAGCGTTGCATCGACAACAGAAGCTATTCTTGTAACGACAGAAAGCCAGGCGACAACTGAGGCACCTCTGTGCCCTCCAGGAGTGGTCATAAGCGTACCAGATCCTAACAGCTGTACGAGTTACTTCCTTTGTGTCGCAGGAACGGCAATTCCTCAGTTTTGCCCTGACGGATTCGAGTTTAGTCCGACACATAGTGTAAGTGACAAATTGAATGCATCTTCTTTCAATAAAACTATTATTATTGTAACGCTGATTGATAATACATCAATTAGAAATCCCTTGTAAAAACCATTATCTATTTTTATTGTACTCAGCTATAAGATAATCTCAAAATTAAGACAAACAAAAAGTTAGTGAGGCAACCTGACAAACTGCATATTAATTAATTGAAATTTTCACTCACAGGTTTGTGTTGTTATCACCGAAGGTGGCTGCACATATAGCCAAAGCACCGCTTCCTATGACACAACAACATTGGCAACAGAAGTGACAACCGTCAACATTCCAAATACATCCTCTACGTTGGAAATCACTTCGACTGAAAACAGCATAACGACTACTTTGATACCAGAAATAACAACTACCGAAGAAATAACTGAAGTTGCGACAGAAACGAATACACCAATAGTCGAAACAACTGAAAGCGTTGCATCGACAACACAGGCTATTGCTTCAACAACAACAGAAAGCCAAGCGACAACTGAGGCACCTTTATGCCCTCCAGGAGTGACTATTAGCGTACCGGATCCTAACAGCTGTACCAATTATTTCCTATGTGTCGCAGGAACGCCAATTCCTCAGTTCTGCCCTGACGGATTCGAGTTTAGTCCTACAGAAAGCGTGAGTGTCATAATTATCACACTAAATGCATTGACTTTCACATTTATGAGACTATATCTCAGAGTAATGATTAATAAGCTGAGGTCTAAATGGTGACAAAACATCATTCAGAAATGTTATTGTTAATAAAATAAAACAAAAATCATAAGTAGAACATTACTTGTACAGACATTGCAGCATTTTTTAAGAGCACCAAAAGCCGAAATTTTTTTTTTCTGTTTGATATGACGATAATAATTTATTCTCACTTACAGACATGTGTGGTTATCGCCGAGGGTGGTTGTACATATAGCCAAAGTACTACTTCTTACGAAACAACAACATTGGCAACAGAAGTGACAACCGACAACATTCCTACGACATCCACTTCGTTAGAAGCCTCTTCAACTGAGAACAGCGTAACGACTACTTTGATACCAGAAATAACAACTACCGAAAAAGCAACTGAAGTTGTGACAGAAACAAATACACCAATAGTCGAAACAACTGAAAGCGTTGCATCGACCACACTAGCTATTCCTTCAGCAACAGAAAGCCAAGCTACAACTGTGGCACCTCTCTGCCCTCCAGGAGTGATTGTTAGCGTACCAGATCCTAACAGCTGTACCAATTACTTCCTTTGTGTCGCAGGGACGCCAATTCCTCAGTTTTGCCCTGACGGATTCGAGTTTAGTACTACACAAAGTGTAAGTGTCGTATTTTACCTTAATACCTAAATGCTTTCTAAATGCGTTAATTTTCACTTCGTTAAGGTTAGATTTCCGAGGTATGACTAATAAACTGAGGTCTAAAAGCTGTCGAAACGTCATTAAAAAAATACGTTTAATTAATAAAATCAAATAAAAATAATTCAGCGGTACATTTTTTAAAGAAGATATTATTATGTAATAATTATTTCTCATTTACAGACATGTGTGGTTATCGCCGATGGTGGCTGCACATATAGCCAAAGCACCACTTCTTATGAAACAACAACATTGGCAAAAGAAGTGACCACCGACAACAATCCAACGACATCTAATATGTTGGAAGCTTCTTCGACTGAAAACGGCATACCGACTACTTTGATACCAGAAATAACAACTACCAAAGAAATAAGCGAAGTTGCGACAGAAACAACCTCACCAATAGTAGAAACCACTGAAAGCGTTGCATCGACAACACAAGCTACTGCTTCAACAACAGAAAGCCAAGCAACAACCGAGGCACCTATGTGCCCTCCAGGAGTGTTTATAAGCGTACCAGATCCTAACAGCTGTACCAATTACTTTCTCTGTGTCGCAGGAACGCCAATTCCTCAGTTCTGCCCTGACGGATTCGAGTTTAGTGCTACACAAAATGTAAGTGTCATAATTTGTCAAGTAATACTTAAATGCACTGACTTTCACATCGTTAAGACAAAGAGTAATGATTAATAGGCTGAGGTCTAAATGCTGACATTTCATTCGTAATGTTTAGTTAATAAAATAGTTATTTAATTACTCAGTATTACTTATGAGATAAAAAGCCTTGTTAGCATTATAGTGAGGCAGGCAACGAACAAACCGCAGCAAATACTTTTTTTTTATAAAAATAAAATATATAATACTTCTTACAGACATGTGTAGTTAAGGCTGAGGGTGGCTGCACATATAACCAAAACACCGCTTCTTATGAAACAACAACATTGGCAACAGAAGTGACAACTAATAACATTCCAACGACATCCACTACGTTGGAAGCCTCTTCAACTGAGAACAGCGTAACGACTACCTTGAGACCAGTAATAACAACTACCGAAGACACAACTGAAGTTGCGACAGAAACAAATACACCTATAGCCGATACAACTGAAAGCGTTGGAACGACAACACAAGCTATTGCTTCAACAACAGAAAGCCAAGCGGCAACTGATGCACCTCTGTGCCCACCAGGAGTGATTGTTAGCGTACCAGATCCTAACAGCTGTACGAATTATATCCTCTGTGTCGCAGGAACGCCAATTCCTCAGTTCTGCCCTGATGGATTTGAATTTAATCCTGACTTTACGGTAAGTTATTTTAAACACAAAAACTGTGAAACTTTTCATAACTAAAACTCAACAATAAAAAAACTGTAGTACATTTATGCACAAACATAATGTTAGTATAATTTAATATTTTAATTAAAATCTTTACATTACGCTTTAACTATCAATCTCCTTTAAATGAAGTTTTATTATTTTTTACTTGAAAATATCTGTATTACTATTATTTCTATTACAGGTTTGTGTTGTAATAGCTGAAGGTGGTTGCACACTAGGGCAAGGCACCAGCTCTACTGGTCCTGCGAAATCGACCACAGAAGTAGTTACCACACAATCTGTGACAACCATAGAAAGCGAAATAACTACAACTGGGGACGACATAACGACTCCTGTGTCATTGACGACTGAGACTCTATCTACGACTCCAAAAGAAAGCATTGCTACTGATAGTGCTGATTCCACATTGTCTTCATCGTTCACAACTCTAGCTGCAACAGAAACAACACAAAGCGTTGTATCGACAACTGAAAATATAGCTACAACTGAACACTTTGACACGACAACTGAAGGAATTGTTACAATAACTGAGAATATTGCCATAACAACACAAGGAGATCAAGCTACAACTGTTGCTCCATTTTGCCCACCAGGAGTGATCGTGAATGTGGCTAACCCTGACAGTTGTAATGGATACTACATGTGCATGAATGGAATACCGATACCTCAGTTCTGTCCTGAAGGATATGAGTTCGACTCTGCGCTTGGAGTAAGTATTATTCCAGTAATATAATTAAATAGGCCGTATCATACAGCCCGTATGTGAGAGATTTTTGCTGAATATAGTAACCATACGATCTCAAATCACACCACTGTAATCAATTTTTCTACCCTTCATTAGCTATGTTCTCAAATGTTTATTTACCCACATTAAAAAAAATAACAAGCGAATAATGCTATTTATAAATTTTAGGTATGCGTGAGCATAGTTGAAGGTGGATGTACTTTGGGATCCAGCACTAGTAGTAATACTGAATCTTCTGTGACTGAATCAACCACCAACACAGTGACAACTATTCTGGATATATCTGAAACAACAGATAGTATTTCTAGTACTGAAAAGACTACAATAACTACAGACAGTGTTGTTTCAACAACTGAAGCCGTTACAACAACCACAGAATCTGCAACAACTGCTCCTTTATGTCCGTTAGGCGTATTTGCTAATGTGCCAAATCCAGAAAGATGTGATGGTTACTTCATGTGTGCAGGTGGTATGGCCATACCACAGTTCTGCCCAGAAGGATTTGAATATGACGCTGGACAACAGGTGAGCATAAATTTCACTTTACTTCTTTTTACAGTAACAAACAAGGAACTAAACAAATCCTGGCATCAACGATACACATAGCAAAATAATCAAATTAAATTGATAGTGCTCTCGGGTTTCCATTTATATCATAGGCTTTACAAGATGACGGAAAATATCTACGATAAGATTTTCTTCTATGAAAGATCCAATAAGTATCTGTTTATTCCAGAGGTGCGTAGTAATCGCTGAGGGAGGTTGCACTCTTGGGTCTAGTATAAATCCAAGCACAGAGTCTGCTCCGACAACCAGCACTGCCACGACATCAGAACCTATAACGACGAATGATGGAAGTACAACAAACAAGCAAACAACTACAGAAAATACATCAACCGAAATAGTATCAACTACTTCCGGAAATCTTGAAACCACCACTGAAAGATTGGTGACAGAATCAAGTGAATCAACCAAACCATTGACAACAGTTTCAGATACTTTTGAAACAACAGCAAATGTGATTTCAACAACGGCAAATGTTGCTACTGGAACAGCTATAGAAAATGACATCTCGACAACTGAAAGTGTTGCCACGACAACTGGAAGTGCTTTCACGACAGCTGACAATGTCAGAACAACAGCTGATATACGTGCTACAACAACCGAAGATGATGTAGCAACAACTGAGGCTCCTTTATGTCCCATTGGTACATTTGGCAATGTGGCAAATCCTGAAAGATGTGATGGGTTCTTTATGTGCGCAGGAGGTATGGCCATACCACAGTTCTGTCCAGAAAGCTTTGAATATGATACTGTTCTACAAGTGAGTATATTTTCTGCTGTTATCCTGCTTATTGTATAGTCTTGTATTAAATATTTAATTCTATTTGGTGTACATTATGAAAATCAGTTCACGGATGGACGCAGGTAAAAATAAATTTGACATTCCTTTTAAACTAGTTAATTTGACTTTGTTTCAGAGATGCGTTCCGATAGCTGAAGGCGGTTGCACATTAGGCTCAAGTACAGACTCTAACACCGAGTCATCTGAAACTACTAGTGTTGCTACCACTCCTTTACCTACAGTGACTTCTACTGCTCCTTCATCAACATCAAATAATGAAAATGTTGAAACAACAACAGAAACACTCTTATCTACTCAGAGTGAAACAACCGAACAAATAATGACAACTGAAAGTGATACTTTGGCAACACATAATATTGTTACAACAACAGAACCAAGTAGTGTATCGACGGATAGCGCCATATCAACTACTCAAAACGTTGCCTCAACAACGGAAGATATTGTAGCAACAACTGTGGCTCCATTGTGTCCCATTGGTACATTTGGAAATGTGGCAAATCCTGAAAGATGTGATGGATATTTCATGTGTGCTGGTGGTATGGCAATACCACAGTTTTGCCCAGAAGACTATGAGTTTGACGCTGTGGCTAACGTTAGTATAATTACCTATTTTAATTACAACGTTCTATAAAGTAAATTTAACATAGGTCCCGGCGGTGGGGCTTGGTGGACCGACGACCTGGTGAAAACCGCGGCGAGCCAATGGATGCAGGAGGCAAGCAGCCCCTCTAAGTGGCGCTCTGTGGAGGAGGCCTGTATTCAGCAGTGGACGTCTTCAGGCTGTTGATGATGATGACCATAGGTACTTCTAGCTGCTGGTCATGGTCACGGCTTCACACGCATAGAGTACAGTTTATCGTGGTTTAAATAGCAGTAAAAATCTAGAAATTATCAGTTTGAAAATGTACCCATAATATTTTAGACGCTCTAATAGAAAGATCTAATAGAAGTATATACATTTTTGTGCTTCAGTTTCATACCTCCCTGTGAGTTAAAGTTTCACGACTGAATTCAGCGTTGAAATAAAAAAGTAATACTATAACATCAATATTGCAAATATGATATTATTATTTAGTGAATTTTCACCCCTCAACAAAGTCCTACTTAATTTATTTATTTATTTATTTTATTTGGCACACAAAACAGAATATAACCAAATGAAAGAACAAGCAGAAAGAAAAAAAAATACATACATTTTGAGCTAGATTATATCCCAAAACATGCGTACACATCATAATTACTGACTTACCGTTTTTCAGAGCTGTATAAAAATAGTTGAAGGTGGATGCACACTAGGGTCGAACTCAGACACTACAGCAACAACAAGTGCACCTACGTCACAACCAACAACGGCATCTAGCAACACCGAAGAAAGTGCGTCTACTGATACTAGCAATGTTGTGAGCACGACAACTGAAAGCGTTATATCAACAACAGAAAGCGCTGCATCAGCAACAGAAAGCGATGCAATAATAACCGATGTTGCAACAACAACCGATGCTACAACAACAACAGAAGCAGCTCTAACAACAACCGCGGCTCCTTTATGCGCGTTGGGAGCGTTTGGAAATGTTCCAGATCCTAAGAATTGTAATGGGTACTACTTGTGCGCAGGTGGCATTGCTATACCACAGTTCTGTCCTGAAAACTTTGAATTTGACCCTGTATCAAGAGTAAGTACCTAAAAGAACAAAAAAGCTAATTTAAAAACTTTGAAAACGCCTGACATAAAAATCTAATAATCTAAGTACACTCTCGATCGTGTCACTTTTCTTATTTTGCGAATATAAAAACATGTGCAATATATTAAAACGCAAACTAATTTATATTTTTTCAGCATGCACAGAAGACAATGACCCCAAATCATTTGCGACCATTATTTTGTTTATATCTAGAAATTTGTAATGTGTGTTGTTTAATTAATACCAGTTTAATTATTTTTAGGTTTGCGTTGGCATATCAGAAGGAGGATGCACACTAGGGTCTTCCAACGTCGAAACAACAACCGAAGACCGGTCAACGCTTGTAGCTAGCAACGTGCCAACAACCGAAGACATTGTGACAACAACCGAAGACGTTGTTACAACAACCGAAGACCTTGTGACAACAAACAAAGACGTGGTATCGACAACCGAAGACGTTGTGACAACGACTGAAGTTGATTCGACAACCGAAGCTCAGTTGTGTCCGATTGGTACAATTGGAAATGTAGCAAATCCTGATAGGTGCGATTGGTACTACCTATGCGTTGGTGGAATGGCAATACCTCAGTATTGCCCGGATGGTTACGAATACAACCCGGAAACTACAGTAAGTTTTGTTATTTAATAAGGAATTTTTCTAACACGCATAATAAAAAGTTCTCATCATTTTTTATGGAAGTGGAAATCTCTCATTTATGAATAGAGCCACACGGGTCAACAGTCTTTAGGGGATGAAACAAAGTAAGTCAAGCCAAAGTCAAGTATAAATAGGCTACTTTAACACTGTTACAGATTAGAATCAAAATACATGCAAATACTCACTTCAATTTAAATTATTAGTAGAGATATGTAAAGCCTTGTTAAAGACCTTTTTAAATTTATTTTATAATTTCTTCTATAGGTTTGCGAAACAATAGCAGAAGGCGGATGCACGCTAGGATCCCAATCACCAATGAAGCAAGAAACAACAACATACAAGGAGCACGTGCCCATCCAAACAACCGAGGCGCAAACAACAATTGTTGTTGACGCGGACAATTCAACAACCGACAAGAAGATGGATGTCGAAGCAACAACGGAGTTTAATATTTGTCCTTTCGGTTAGTAAATAGTAATTAATAGGTATATCAAACAAAAACACGCCTAGTTTTCGTTTGGTTAATATACAGAGAAAAATTTCGAAAAGCGATGGTGGCCGAGCGGTAGCATGTGCGCTTCGCAATCTACGGCACTGGGTTCGATCCTCGGCCCTGCACCAATGACTTATCTAGTATGTTAGCTACGGCGGGCTAGGTTTAAAACGGTTTTTTCTTCTCCTTATTCCTCCTTGTTCCATGGTTTTTCTTACGTCAAGACCACATTCAGCACAAAGCATTTTATTATAATACAATAATAAATATAATATTACAGGTGTAATCGGGAACGTAGCTCATCCGTACGCGTGTGACCGATACTATCTCTGTGCTGGCGGGAGTGCAGTCCCACTGTTCTGTGGAGACGGCTACGAGTTCGACAACGTTGCGCAGGTAAGGCAAAGTCAAATCCAAATCTAAAGTCAAAGTCCTCAAAGAAATACTTAGTTGTTGCCAGCATGAATTTATCATCATTTAACAGCCTGAAGACGTCCACTGCTGAACATAGCCTCCCCTCACAGAGCGCGACTTTGAGTGGCTGCTCGCCTCCTGCAACCATCGGCTCCCCGTGGTTCTGGCCAGATCGTCGGTCCACCTAGTGGGGGCCTACGCTGCGTCTTCCGGTTCGTGGTCGCCACTCGAGAATGTTTCTTCCCCATCGGTTGTCAGTTCTACGAGCGAATTTTGCTCATATCAATTTTTCTGCCAAATAGTATAAAAATTAGCCGATAGATGGCGCCGCAGCAAAATTCGTTCACTCAGTCAATAAATAAAAAACATCAATAATTTCCAGTCATGCGTGCCAATATCCGAGAGTGGGTGCACGTTCAAGAATAGCAGAAAGAAAGTGCAGGAGCTACCGACCACCATTCCAGAAACGTTCGAAGTTGTCCCAAGCCCGTGCATAGATGGCGCTAGCGGTAAACTGGGGAACCCTGACCGTTGCGACTCGTATATCGTTTGCGCCGGTGGTCGAGGCGTGACCTTCTACTGTGAAACTGGCAAGGAATTCAACTCGGAAACTCAGGTACGAAAGAATTTTTAGCAATATTTTATTTATTTTACTAAGACACTTCAAACGACGGCAGGCCTGTCTCACTCCACGCTTTAGGTATGAAACTGCAAGTACATTTATGCTTAGAGTATAGACTAAAGCAAAGAGAGATCATCAAAACGATATGATATTTGTACTGCTCACACGTATCGCTACGTCAGTAGCGAAAAAAACAAACGTATAGTAACTAGCCCTTTAACTAATATTACCCTTTTCATGCAAATAAATGATTTGATTTAGCTACGCTTGCGAAAAGTCACCGTACCATTTTTTCGACTCGAGTCAACTGTTTTTTCTATACAAATCTGTCAGACTCATTCACATCAAAGTGTCCACATCATATAAAAAGTGTCCAAAAAAGTGGTACGCTTGACAGATAATTAAGTTCTCTCTATGCTTTTAGTCTATACTCTAAGCATGTATGGGACTGGGCGTCTAGACGGGTCGGTCCGTGACGCGTAACGCGTCAGAAGAGTAGCGATATAGCGATAGAACGAGAGGCAACTGTTTAAGGACTGCTTGTAGCGCTGTGCGAGCTGAACTACACTCTATAGTGCTGCAGCAAGAGTCGTTATTTATTTGAGTGACTTCGCGGAGTAAGCCTTCTGTATGAACAATGCGTGCCACAAAATTTGGTGAGCGTCAGTATAATATGAGCCTGGACATCGCGTACGAAATAGTTATTCATAATTTTATTGGTATTTAGCATGGAACAAGGAGGAGAGGATATTTTAAAAATTTTAATTATAAATTAATTTAAAATATTTTAAACCTAGATGGAGCTGCAAAATGAGCAGGCTATACGGTTAGCTACGGCGGGCTAGGTTTAAGACGGTTTTTTGGCATATTTCTGATCTGCGCTCAACTTATAACCCGCTCATTTTGCAACGCCATCTAGTTTTAGACATATTTTTGATCTACGCTGTTTTCTTGGTGTATTGGCATTCCTTTCCTCCTTGTTCCATGGTAATAGATATACGGAAGGGAGGGAGGGTCCAGGGAGTTTTCTTCCCACCTCAGACCTTATACCTCCTAAATAATAAAACAAAATACGTGTGAACATTTCACACAGCGCCATCTAGCCCCAAACTAAGCACAGCTTGTACTATGGGAACCAGATAACTGATAGAAATACTTAGATGCTTTTTGTTTGTAATTTCGTACATAGATTACAACATAACACCCAGACACAGAACAAAACATCGATGTTCATCACACAAATGTTTGTCCTGGGAATCGAACCCACAACCTATAGTTCAGAAGGCAGAGCTACTACCAACTGAGCTAACAGGCCAGTCAAAAAATGCCTATAAAACTGGCGCCATAAGCTTGTCGTTTTGCCTGATGTTAAGCGACATGGCCGTTCATAACAGCTGCATAACTCGGAACTCAAAAAAAATAAAGTTCCGCGTGGCACTGCACTGCGCACGTGGGTAATCGTGAGACATTATCACACAGTCTGGCTGAAGGTGAAGCTTTTTGTTGGTTTTTTTGTTAATACCATAATGTTTTTTCCACAGCAATGTGCACCGATCTCTGCTCACGGCTGCACAGCATTGAAATATTGAAAAAATCCAGTCCCGCGGTTGCTTCCTGTTTTTTATATTAGTTAACCCGTTGATGCGCCATTTAGCGCTCAAACACTGAAACTATCGAGACCTGAAATATTGTATAGTATTTGTATTATAAATATTTTATGTTAAATCCGTTCAAGACTGTTATTTAATTAGTATAAGTTAATATATAATTTAGATAATCAACTGAAGTTCCTAATTTTAAAATTTTAGGAAGAATTTTACCAAAGAGGCCATATTTTGTCTGGCACAAAGCGTTATTTTGTTGATCGTAGATTTTATTATTTATTTAATATTTATATTTGAACTGATAATAAAATATATTTTGGTCCTTGCGGGTTTTTATAACAAACATATGTTATTTTTACATATTTTTATTCTTTCCTACCCTACACATCACTGTTAAACATAGACTTCCCCCATAAAACGCCGCTTTGGATGCTTAAAGTGTTCGAAACTGGTTTTTTTATCCGTAGTTAAGTTAACCAATGGTTAAGTCCAACAAATAACCATTGGTCACGGTTTTCAAATATCTAAAATTAACCAGCTTTATATATGTACCAGGCGAGCGTGTACATTTTAAAAATATTAAGCCATTCAAACAACACAAAGATGTCCACAACATGGTACGAGAAGCGCTCATGATCTTATACTGCCGAGACACCAAGTCTCGGAAATGTACTAGGGTAGCTGGTGTCAAAATTTTTAACGCTCTTCCAGACTCCATACGCATGTGTTAAAAGTATTCAGATTTTCAAAAATATTTAATTTAATATGTCATACTGAATGACTTGCAGTTTTTTATAATTATCAATAATATATAATATCATATCTCACTATTGGTTGCACTATTTGAGGCATTATTGGAGGCACTATTGGTAGTGTCACAACTCTATGACAGAGTTTTGGCTGGAGCGCGGAAAAGTTCACGTCGTTGCATTGTATTATTTTTCAAAACTCGTGCTTTTTCCAGTGTTAATGATTAAAATCGGTGGCGTTTTACGCATTAAGTTCTGAATTACGAGCATGAGTGTGGGCAAGTGATATAATGTGGTGAAACGTGTTTTTCGTGTTGCTTCCAAAATTCCATAAAAGCTTCTAGTAAAGTTGCCACCACTTTACTAGGGCATGACTTAGACTTGACTGTGACTACCTGACTTAGACTGGACTATGACTACGCAGACTGTGACTAAGACTTGACTTTACGTGAAATATTCTATCATTATGGAAAATTACAATACTTGACACTGGCTAAATACACTATGTGTGGAGCCAAAATATAAGAGAAAAAAAAAACTCTATGACACTACCCAATAGTGCCTTGGGAAACTGCTTCCTAACAAAAAAGGATGAATGTATCGGACCCATTACATCTAAGTACACATTTTAACTTACATCCCCTCTCTCAAAGGGGACCGTGCTGAACTTGGGGATAAAAAGTACCCTACCTCGTAATATGAACTCACAGATACCCCCAATAGATACCGCATTACGGGATTTTTCTTCGGATCCTAGCTCACCAAAACTGGAGGAAGGCGCGGGTTGCGGGGACTGGAGCCAATACGTTATTATTGGCTGTTTCGCGTGACGCCCTAATAATGAACTCTAATAATTGGTCGAAACTAAGGCCGTGCTGCGAAGTGGCGATTTATATAGACCCATTTACGCCAATGCGTGGTGCGCGATCGTCGTCTTTCATGCGGTATCTATTGGGGGTTATCTGTGTATGAATCAATTGTTTTTTCTCTAATCTGTGATTATACTGATTCATGGGCGTACACAGGGGGCGGGGGGCAGGGGGGGGGGGGGGGGGGGGGGGGGGCTGCCCCTAATTATTAATGGGTAACGAAAACTGCCAGGGATCTACCGGGTTGTGCAAGGAGCGCAGATAAAAGTGGTGATTTTTCGCGCTCGTTTCGCTTGTGCTGAGATAATTTTGGTAATGAGAGTAAGATTTTTAGAGTAGGTAGTTGTAGGTAGAGTTGATAGTTTAGAGTAAACGGGCAAAATAACGAATTTTTTTCATCACTTCGCTCGTGTTATTAATATTTATGCTTTGTTTTAATACATGGCCAGCACGCTTGAACGTACGTTGCACGTATTTTCTAAAGTGTAAAATGGGGCAAATACAGAAAATATTTCGCGCTCGCTTCGCTCGTGCTGTTACTATTTATGCTTTGTTTTAACACATGACCAGCATGCTTGAACGCACTTGCACGTATTTTCTGAAATATGAAATGTTTCAAATACAAAAAAAAAAATCCCGCTCGCTTCGCTCGCGCTTTTCATGTTTATGTAAGTTCTTTGTTTTACTTAAGAATAATTTCGCGCTCGCTTTGGTCGCGCTATCACTATTTGTACTTACTTTAATTTATAAACAGCACGCTTGTACTGACATAATAAGAGACAAAATCTACTCCAGCATCACGTTTCCAAGATATCTATCAAATTTACATTGGTGGCGCCGCCGCCAGAGGGTTGATTTGAAGTTATGACTTTGCTTTAGGTCTCTTCAATGGTAGTAAAAAAATCGTGGGAACCCGGCATAAGAAATTTCGGGATTGCCCCCCCCTGGACTAAAAGCTGGGTACGCCCATGTACTAATTAGAAGAGAACACCCCTCCAATAAGTAACTTCAAAATATCTTCAATGTAAAAACACACCAAAAAAAATTGAGATAAAAATGGTAAAAAAAAGAAAAGAAAATAGAAAAAAAAAACAGATATTATAATCAAATGTAGGTCACTACGACACGGGCCTAGAGCCCAGTGTGGGGCCGCTGTTTAATTTGGAAAACATCTTTACGTACTTAATTTAATGCCTATGTTAGGTTTCAATCATAGACTAAGGTAAATAGGGTGAATTTCTATGCCTTCGATGTACCACTATTGTCTTATTTGTAATAAACTTTTCAACACATTTGCTCAAAAAACGCATTTACAAAGCCTGTATACATTGTTCGAAAGTTAAACATTACGCACCATACAAAATAGTGTGCGGTAAAATAGGTACTCTCACCTAAGAACCTATTTTACCGCATCGTTCCTTGTATAGCGCCGTGCGTAACCTTTACGGTTTATTTTTAATTTCAATAAAACATATAAAAGAATTTCACCAAGGAGTTTCACAGTACGAGAATAAATAAGCTGAATGATCGAAACTCCTTGGATTTTGCTCAATACGTTTGTCTCACTTTAATACTAAAGAGAAAATGAAACTAGAGATGTAGTTCTAAATTTCACCACACGCACGTGGCGCCATTTGCATTGTAAATGCGCGCCATTTTAGCCCATTTTCATATTAGTTAGATAAGGGACGTCAAAGGTTGTTTGTTGCGACTTTCCCACTAAGTGTAGGTTCCAGTAGCTGCTAAAAACTCCAAGAACGCTACGAAATTATGCCACTTTTTACCCAGACAAGGCCATATCACATATAGGATCGTTCCAGTCAATGTGAACGAAAAAAACGGAAATAACGATAATTTTGTTCAAGTGGAACCCGCTATAATAAACGAAAGTTTGTTTCTTTACCTATTGTACTGTTTTCTCGCGAATGTGTTGAAAAACGTTGTATGATACACGTGCGGAAATTGGTTTCTGCAAACTCGTGACTATGGTAAGCCCTCGACTTCTCGGGCTTACATTTGTCTACTCGTTTGTAAAAACCAACTTACCGCCCTAATATCATAAATAACTATTATTCTATTCTATGTACCTACAGAAGTGAACCTGTTACAGTTACAGTTGTAATATTTAGGCTGGAGTTTTGGCGGGAACGTGAAAAAGTTCACGTCGTTGCATTGTATTATTTCACAAAACTTATGCTTTTTCTAGTGTTAATGTTTAAAATTAGTGGCATTTTACGCATTAAGTGCTGAATTATTAGTATAAGTGTGGGCAAGTGATATAATGTAGTGAAACGTGGTTTTTCGTGTTGCTTCCAAAATTCCATAGAAGCCTCTAGTAAAGTTGCCACTACTTTACTAGGGCATGACTTAGACTGGATTATGACTACCTGACTTAGACTGGACTATGACTACCCTGACTGACTGTGACTAAGACTTGACTTTACATAAATATTTCATAATACGACGAAAAACTACAATACTTGACACTGGCTAAATACACTATGTGTGCAGCCAAACTATAAGAAAAAAAAATATTTAGGCTATATAGAAAATATTTCATCTCTCTGTCTGAAGTTTTATTAAGGGGCCTGAACTAGAACTGCCAACAAAAGTAAACTAGGTGAGTGAGCGAAATTTTTTAATTTTATTATAGTTATTTATGATATTAGGGCGGTAAGTTGGTTTTTACAAACGAGTAGACAAATGTAAGCCCGAGACGAAGTCGAAGGCTTACCATAGTCACGAGTTTGTAGAAACCAATTTCCGCACGTGTATCATACAACGTTTTTCAACACATTTGCGAGAAAACAGTAGAATAGGTAATGAAACTAACTTTTGTTTATTAGTGGGAAAGACGCAACAAACAATCTTTGATGATTCTATTCTAATATGAAAATGGGCTAAAATGGCGCGAATTTACAATGCAAATGGCGCCACGTGCGTGTGTTGAAAATTAGAACTACATCTTTAGTTTCATTTTCTCTTTAGTATTAAAGTGAGACAAACGCATTGAGCAAAAACGCTTCCAAGGAGTTTCGATCATTCAGCTTATTTATTCTCTTTATGTGAAACTCTTTGGTGAAATTCTTATATATGTTTTGTTGAAATTAAAAATAAACCGTAAAGGTTACGCACGGCGCTATACAACGGAGGATGCGGTAAAATAGGTACTTAGGTGAGAGTACCTATTTTACCGCACGCTCCGTTGTACGGTGCGTAATGTTTAACTTTCGAACAATGTGTACAGGCTTTGTAAATGCATTTTTTGAGCAAATGTGTTGAAAAAGTTTTTACAGAGTGCGTTGTACCTAAATAATATCAAGAACTGTGAGGAAACCGATTTAAATAATGGGTGTTGAGTAAATCTACGTCGTAAACCATCGCATTATAAATAACACTTCCAGAGTTATCGACGACAATAAAACAAATGTAAGTGTTCAACTGAATAAACTGAAAACTAATTTAATTTTCATTTTCGTAGTTTGTGTCGTATAAGACGTGTGGACAGAGCTATGTCTTACGGAGCTCAAGTTAAAACTTTGTTGCTAGTGGCTGCATGCGTCAGCTTGTCGGTGACGGCGGCGTGGGCTGCAAGTCCCGCCCTACGAGTCATCGGCGGCCGAGACGCAAACTATGGTGAATACCCCTATGTTGTAAAGACACATAGGCACATCACAACGAACATACAACAATAAACAAATTCCAACATCTTATGAAATTGCCAAAATAGGGTGCTCGGCCGCTATGCTTACAGCTACTTGGGGGTTATCCGCTTCCCACTGTTTTGTCAATGGTATTAATAGCCTAAAACAACGGAAAACTACGTAAAAGAATCACGTACGTTCATCACACACTATAATTCTCCACTTGCAAAACCATCGGAAAATGATACGTCGAGCAAGGTTCTGAAGTACATAATCCTACCAAAAGTAAGATATGGAAAAATCCGGGATTATATTATGAGATTTAGAATTTAATGTTAATGACGTCGCACTATTTAAGACGGAGCCGTTCTCGATAGAGAAATACGCGAAAATCAGTGCCATCGACTACACTGCTCTGTATGGACATGAAGTTACCATAGCTGGCTATGGAATGGAGAAACGAGGCATATTTCAAGGTTTTCATGTCATGAAGGCAATGCTTAAAAGTTGTGGCAATACAGATTACAAAGGTATAGTTTCTCCATCGATGTGCGCGGTGCCAGCGTGTGGTGTGAGGCAGACAGCAAGTCCTGGCGATTCCGGCAGCGCAGTGTTACATACTTCCGGTGTGGTCGGCGTCATCTCTGCTGGAAGATATTATTCTATGATTGAAAGTCTACAACCACCAGCTTATAGACCTAAATTGCCAACAACGAATGTTGTGCCGATTAGTGCGTACGTTGATTGGATTTTTAATATTATAAATGAAAAGCCCCTGAAGCCAGTGAAATAGCTAGGAAAAGTGATATTGTATAAAAAAAGCACAGTAAAAGTAAAATGCCGTACGTTACTTACTGGTTACATAATATTTATGTTCCACGTGTTTTAATTTAAATCGCCAACATATACATTACTACCCTAACGATCTTTGTATCCTGCAATGCGCTAGCTGTTGCATTCTTGAATTGCACAAACCTAGTCTGAAGCAGTGTCTCTTTACTTTAACTATTTCAACTTTGCTAAGCTCCGCGATACGCAAGAGAACTAAAGTGACCGATATAGCTCTTAGAATTAGCATGTTAAAACGGCAATGGGCAGACCACACCGCTCTTAGAACTGACAACCGATAAGGAAGTAAGGTTCTTGAGTGGTAACCACGAACCGGAAGACGCAGCGTAGACCGGTCCCCACTAGGTGGACCGATGATCTGGTGAAAGCCGCGGGGAGCCGATGGATGCAGGAGGCGAACAGCCGCTCTACATAATGTTCTGTGGAGCCTATATTCAGCAGTGGACGTCTTCGGACTGTTGATGATGGCAGCTTACACAATGACTTGAGTATCTATAGATCAAAAATGTTAGTTATCTACATCAAAGTGATATTCACTGCAGCAGAACACCTCATCGGTTGTCGCCTAAGACACCATCTTCTTGGGCGACCCGGACTATCCTATCATCCTATCACGAATTTTGGACCATGTAAAATTTGTTAACACTAGCCTTAAAACTCCTAGATTATTATATTTTGTCAGCAACAATGACGCTGCCATAAACAGGTTCCGTTCCTTTGCTGTCTGATTTATAAATGAGGAGTCAAAATGAGGAGAAGGAGTGAGGTGCTTTGTACGTATAATATATAAAAGGGATTTCTACCATAATACGGATGCCGAGTTTCCCAGCGTCTAGTTGTACGATGGTAAAATAGGGATGGGAGAATTAAGCTTTGCAATTCCATCGCACACTCTCCGAAGTGCAGTTTATAAAAAAAATATTGGCTGGCAACTTTACGTCGGTGACCGGTGTTCGAGGCTATGGAGTCTATAGCCTCGAACACCGACAGTATGGAGTTTATAATCATTGGATTAGCAACAAATGGCAATAAACCAATTTCGTCTTGGCTTTTCAGTCTATTGCCATTTGTCGCTAAACTAATGATGTCTAGGTGATATTTTTAATTGTAATTTATTGATACTACTTGTAATTTATTGGTCTATTTATTTGCGCAAAATAAGTTTTTATGTAATCACATTGAGTAATTAAGCTATTCTTGGCAAAAGAACGCAAGAAAATTTGAATTTGCCGCGCTAGTGAAACGTTCCACCTTAACTAAAACTCATATTTTCTTTTACATTTTCGGATCTTTCCGAATCTTACCTCTAGTAGGAGTATACGCTTCAGAACCTTGCTCGACGTATCGTTTTCCGATGGTTTTGTAAGTGGAGAACTATAATGTTTGATAAAAACACGTGTCGAATCTTTTACGATAGTTTTCCGTTTGTTTCAGTCCATTTTATTATACCTTTTCGCCACAGTGGGCAGCGGATCACGACCAAGTAGCTGTAAGCACAGCGGCCGAGCACGAGTCTATTTTGGCGACGTATAACGTTAGAATTTTTTTTATTTTTGTATGTAGCTGTGATGTGAAGACGTACCTTTACAACATAGAGGTATTCACCATAGTTTGCGTCTCGGCCGCCGACGACTCATAGGGCGGGACCTGCAGCCCACGCCGCCGACACCGACAAGCTGACGCATTGCAGCCACCAGCAACACAACTGTGACTCCAGCTCCGTACGACATAAATCTGTCCACGCGTCTTTACTGTATTGTAATGAACCCCTATATTTGCCTAATTAATAATAATAATACATTACTGAATCAAATCTCCGAATATTCTAAACTAATCATATGACGCTAAAAAAGTTATCGAAGTTTGTTGAATATTTTAGACTACTTATTCTAATGTTTATGGCCTTGTGAATCGTCTCCTATAGATGGTAGAACCGTACGTTGTGATAATGTAGTAATCCAAATCCTTTTAAAGTAATGACACAATACCTAACTAACATCTAACCTATTTAATAATATTAAATTAATTTAAAATATCCATCATGCTACAAATAACTGCAATTTAAACCCCTGAAGAACACTATTCCTATACTCTGAGTAACCGAACTAAAATTTCCACATAAAATCATATTATGCATCAATCATTATATTTCGTACCACAGATATCTACTATACTAGTCAAAGACAGATAGGACAGCTCTATATGATTGACAATTAGTTCCCGTGTCTGCGCTAAGCGCTGGTGTCGCCATAGTGATGCACCTAGCTCCATATTCAAATATCGATATCGATAGCATAGTGACGTGCCACGGCAAAAAAAAATCGACATGAAAGTTACATAGGAAGTTATTATTATTATTTTAACCTATTACATTTTAATCACTACAGGAAGATGAAGCACCCGCTAATAAGGATTAAATGAAACAAATGAGACTGAAATAGCTTTTATTTATTTTTATTTCTTAGCCTAAGTGCTTTGTATTTTTACTGCCATTTTTAGGCCATGTTTTGGGGTGAAACCATTTTTATTTTAATTATTTATTTTTGCTATTCAAATTAAGTTTACTCACCAGATAAGCTCAAGGGAATCGCGTGCAACACTTCATTTGCAGTGAACAAGGATATCCATGCAGAAGACGGTTACCCATCCTATCAAATTGGGGCTATATCAAAGTGATTTTGGCGAACACGTTTGTTCACTAAGACAGACCACTGAGCTCAGTATTTATAGGAATCAGAAAAGACAACCATGATTCTCGTAATTTATTGTCCCTTGGGATACTTAACAGGCGATGAGTTTTATTAGTTGCAAGCTTCAACATGACATTTTCGCGTCGCCGTAGTGTTGATCAATAACCATAGTCACTGCCCATGCTCAACTGATTAAGTTAACTGGTATATAATTTGAAATTAGAGCGATGGTGGCAGAGCGGTAACATGTGCACTTCGCAATACTACGGCACTAGGTTCGATCCTCGGCCTTGCACCGACGATTTATCTAGTAAGTTATGTGCAGTTTTCGATGCCATCCGTGCCTCGGAGAGCCGTTGGTCCCGGTTGTCATAAGACCATCTATGGCAATCGTTACGGGTAGTCAGACGCCTGATAGAATCTGACACCAGGTCTAACCATCCTTGTTACTGGTTTCTTAAGGGTTTCGAGATCTGATGGCAGTCGCTCAGGGCCAGATCTTGTATAAGGGCAATTTGAGCTTCAGCCCAGCGCGGCGTGGAGATAAAGGGCCCCCAGCCCCCACTGAAATTTAACGGGTCTTATCTAGATTCAATTATAAATGTGCGCAACCTGAAACTATCAGGATTAACGAAAAACAAGAACAGCTGAGAATTAGGCAAACTCACGGTCCGATCCTGTAGTCGCTCGTGGAATTCTGGTAGCTTGCCGCTACAGATTAGACTGGGAGCTTGGGAGCCGACCCCAATAACAAATGCGAAATGGGAAAAAGGCAAAGAGAATGATGATAATGATATATTAATTTGAAATTATACACAAAAAGCCAGAAAAACTACGAATTATACCGAGTAATCAGGTTGCGTTATGTACATCATTTCCATGACAACAACACAATTGACTTTGACATTACAGAAGTCACGTGATGCAAAGAAAATGTCGGAATGCATGCGACACGAGCGTTTCGTGGAGACATCGGTACTAAAGCTGACCCGGGCCTGTTTCGTACTATACTTTCGAAAGGTTTCAATTGTAGGGATGAATAATCTTTTTCTGCAAAAGTAGAACATTATAGATCCTAGTCATAGACAAAACTGGAGTAAAATAATTCATCACGATGACCGTAATCTTCTATACATATAATAAAACTGTAGAGATAAAAAAGTCTGTAATTGCAAGATATCAACAAAAAAATTACACAGGTTGGCTTAAAATTAGCCGCTGATCACGTTAAGCCACTTTTTAAACACTTTGTCTGTTTGTTTGTTTGTTTGTTTGTTTGTTATGACTGAACTCCTAAAATACTGAATGGATTTTCATGCGGTTTTTACTAATATGCTTAGAAATAACCGGCGCTTAACATATGATATATTAAAATTGAAATATCGTTAAAAAAAATTGATGACAATTATTAATTTTTCATTACGGAACGAATCGGAGTTTTAAACAACATGGCCGATTGATGGTTTTTTTTTTTGGTTACTTATAGTAAGCAAAGAGAAAATAACCGCTTACGCTGAAGAGATGGGACTCCCATAGAGAAAAGAGTTAGTTGTATGAAACGTGCGCTACACGTATAAGTGTAGCGCACGTTTCATACAACTATCTCTCCTCTGTCTATCAATATTTTTAAATGCGTTATTGAATGAATGGGAAGGTTTTAGGTACGTTACTAAGTTAGGTTTTTAGGTAAAGGTTTTAGGTAAGTTTTATTTTAAGTTGGCTACTGTTTCCGCCATAACGGTAAGTTGTAAGCTGTGGTTGTAAGTTACCACATATTGTCACAGATTAGAAAAAAAAAGACTCTGTAAATGGATATGACCAAAGAGTAATATTAGTACCGCTACTCTAAGAGAATCAAAACATTGTATAGGTTTCCTATTTATACTTTTACAGGTTGTTTAGCATTTTAGAAGTGAAATAGATACATATACCAACAAATATTAATAGTGAAAAAGTAGATGTTTTTTTTATTTTGGCATTAGACGACATTTGTACTTAGCCAATGATACGAAATATTTTATGAAAAATATTTTAAAGGGGTACTACTTACTTAGAGTATAGACTAAAAGCATAGAGATATCCATCAAAACGATATTATATTTGTACTGCTCACACGTATCGCTACGTCAGTGGCGAAGGAAAGAAACAAACATAAAGTAACTAGCTACGCTTGCGAAAAGTCAAACAGAAAAAACAGTTGACTCGAGTCGAAAAAATGGTACGGTGAAATTTCGCAAGTGTAGCTAATTACTATATGTTTGTTTCTTTCCTTCGCCACTGACGTAGCGATACGTGTGAGCAGTACAAATATACTATCGTTTTGATGATCCCTCTTTGCTTTTAGTCTATACTCTAAGGGTACTTAGATATAGGTAAGTATAATTATACTTTATGGTAAGATCCTCGAATTAGCAACATGGGCGTGTAACGTTCGATTTTGTTTTCTTCTTCTTCTTTCACGTAAGTAAATGAGTTTTAATAGTTAAAATATTTTAGGTCTGTGGGCTTTTCAATGAACAAACTAAGCAGTTATATTCTATTTGGGACAAACCACAGATTAGAGTAAAAATTATTGGTTACTCGGTTGCTCCAAGAAGGTTAATTATATCTTTGGGTGTTGTAACGGAACGTTACTCATTTAATATTAATTTCTATTTAAATAAACATATATTATACACAATTTAAACCTACTTAAAAATTAAAACTAATAAAAATATGTACAATCTAATCCTAACTTATTTTCTAATAAATGTATATTAAATAGCTACGACGTAATCCTAGATCCTAAGTGCGGCACCTGTTTCTTAGCGCTTACTAGATCAACGCGTCCTGATTACGTCCGACCGGTTCACAAGATCTCCGCGGGGTATGTACTGGGGAAGTGGTGGTCGAGCTGGGCCACGACCGCCGGCACCGCTGACAGTCGTCACTAGACTTGTTTGTGAGCAGAATCGTATCACTTTGCCAGTTCCGAGCGCCCTAGCCGACTGTGCAATTAAAATTGAAATTAATAATTATTTTCTATACGTATTTTATACAAATTTGATAGTGTCTTCTAAACACGTTATAATAGTTTTTAGTGTGTTCCCGATATAGGGTAAGTTTTAAATGGCACATAAAAATCAAACTGTATTTGTAAAAACCGTTATTTTATATTGTACTAATAAAATATTATCTTCCAGTATCCAAATTGTAGATTATTCACTTGCAAAAATTGCTAAATCATGCTCAAGTTTCCATACGTTAAATTTCATCATCTTTTCTTTTTTTACCTACCTTATGTTTTCCATTTTTTGCTAATATTTCACTAAACGCTAAATTTATGCAATTTAAATTCATTTCTTTTTTTTTAATTTCATTGCCTTTTGCTTTTGAACGATAGCCTTGTGTTTAATTAATAATTTATTGTGAACTCCGTTCTGGTTGTACCACCACGGCAACACTACACTGCTCGTAAGTATTTCTTCCTGATCCTGTAGCCGTTGGTAGGGCCCCCCCAGAACGGAAATTAGATAAATTCCTATATTAATATAGAGGAATTTTATCGATTACAGGAGCAACGTCAAATTTGGATTTTGGGAAAAAAAAAAACTTCCTGCTTCCGGTAGAATTTCCTACCGGCGGAATTTTTACTACCACCACTTCTGCCATCTTCGGGGTACTCCTGCTGCGTCTCCGCCTGCCGCTACCGCTTTGGGGCCATCCACCACCCAGGGGCCCCCACAGACATCAGGAGAGTACTTTTCCCGCGGTAGTGCGTTGAAGCGTAGGAATTGGTTAAAGTGCCCAAACCCACGACCCTATAAATTTATGTGCCCTCCGTTGAACTTGCCGGTCTAACTTTTCTTCTAATTATATAATATTGTTGCGGTATACCTTGGTTTTTTTCTTTTATTCTTCCTACTAAATTAGGTAGGTAGAATTTACCATAGGGGCAAACGGCACAGTGTATATATGCAATCAGAATTTAAACTTCTTTTTTCTTTTTTGGTGGTAATTTCTTGGCTCTACGGACAAGTTGTAAAGTTTATTAGAATTTGGCAAGAAGAAAAAAGGTCTTTGAAAGTGGACGTCTTCAGGATGTTGTTGTTGATGATGATGATTATGATGATGATGATGATGATGATAGCCGTATTTGAATTAATTGATCATAGATATCAATTTCAGCTTAATTCTTTCCGTTATTCCTAAAATAAGTAATGGTCTCGACAGATATTTAGAAAGATAAACAGACGGACAACAAAGTGATCTTACCTCAAATTCAAATTCAAATTCAATTTATTTCACACTTTGTAGCATAACAGTACAAAAAAGCGTCTAAGGCGTTACAAATAAAATATTTAAAAAAAAAGTCATTTAATGTATACAATATAAATACAAATAATAAAAAAACAGTATTATCAATGTCATATTATTAATATTATTAGGTAAGTATCTTACCTAAGTGATCTTACCTATAAGTGTTCCTTTATTTCAAAACTGTTGCGGAACCCTAAAAATAGAACATTCTTTGCAAAAGCGAATCTGATTAGAGCTTTGTACACTAGGGTGGAGTGAAAAAATTAGGTTTTAAACTTTAAGATTCCTGTATGCTCAATCGATGATACGTAGTATAAGATGTGTTCATGCAAAATTTCATCTAATTAAGTCAATGTTTTAAGGTGGCGCAAAAGGTTTAAATTTTATAAAAAACCCAATTTTTAACTATCAGAAAAAAACTTTATTTAAGACTATGTTTCTATTATTACTATAATATTGATACGCCAAATTGATAAAAGAACAAATAACAATAGAAAATAAGTATAATAATACCACAAAAAATACGCCTTAAGGTTCTAGATCGGAAGTTCCAGCAGCATCTTTTTGACGAAAATACTGAGATTTCGTCTCGAAAAGTGGTATGTCTTGCCTGGCTTTTATCCTTGTACGAATGAAACCATCTCTTGCTTCTGGTCCACAAACAGATAATGAAGCCTCTGTTACGAGCTTCACGCACCTCTCCACTGCCTGGGTGTGACAAGGATACTTTTCAATTTCAAGCAAAGTATCTCCTAAGGTAATGTTTGAAATTTCTGTGTCGGTGTATTTCATTGTTATCGGAGGTTCAGTAATCTTTTCTTTCTCCCAATCTATTATATCATAGTAACTTGACGCATCAACCTTAAGTTCTGGTAGTTGGAATTCACGAACTTTTTCCCCTTTGCACTGATTTCTTGCCTTTAAAACTCTTTGAACAGCTAGTTCCCTTACGTGTGACTCGCCATCTTGTAACATAGCCAGCAACACATTTTCTGGGTGTGCGAAGAAGGCATTTCTCTGAATAGTTTTTAAGACAATGCTTTTTAGGTCATCTTGCAAATACAAACACCTTTTCACCATGTTAAATACATGTATCGGACCATATTTACAAGACGATTTCGTCTTGATATCAAACCAGGTTGGAGCGTAAACTTTCATGATAAAAGTGGCTAGTTCCTTCAAGTTTTTTGTCGGTTTAGCTGTTCCAATATATAAACGAAGAATCCTGTTTGCGAAAGTCAACCATCGAGAATGTGTCACTTTTCCTGGGTCTTTGTTAGCTAATTTTGATGAGACCGTGCCAACAGAAATTGCAGAGCACATCTGATACAGGTATTTTTGATCAGTGCTTAACAAATCAGTGTTCAGATCCGGCAATTCTATGGGAATGGATTCAAACGCTTCTACTTTCAAGTTAAGACACTTATCGATCTGTTTTCCTAGGCTGCCAGAAAAACTATTAGGGCCTGTTGTAGTGCCGTCGAGATCGGAGAACAAATGGCGAAGTGGCAATTCATTTGCGTGTAACAAACACACAAACCATTGCAAAGGTCGATTCAGGTGTTTTTCTAGTAAAACGATGACTCCATTTTTGTATCCTGTGTTTACAGCGGTGCCATCGCAGCCAATTGCCACCAAAAAGGAATGAAAATCGAATCTCATTTCAAGAAACTCGACAATATTCTTTTTGATCGTAGTTGCCTTCCCCGAATCAACAGATAGATGACCGATATACTCAGAATCTGGCTCTGATATAATTGAAATATGTTCTTCAGTAACAGTCTTCCGATGTGATGTATTATCAGTCTTAGTCATGATTAAAGTCTTGTCTTTACGACCGTCGAAGTAAATAGCCGTTATAGGTTTATTGCTATCAATACACTGCAAATCTTTGCGTACTTTTTTCCGCTCTCGACGTATTTTGCTTCGATCTATTACATTTGATGAGTTGTCTGTACCGATAACATTTAAATCAAGCAATGCAGCGTTCACAATAAATGCAGCAGATCTATCAGAAACTCCAGTCCTATCACAAGCGGTAGCGAGGTTTTGAAGCTTGCCTCTCATCTGTTGAGATTCTTTGTTAGATGGTCTCGGCGTTTCAGATGTGCGAAACTCTTCTTCATCTGATACATCAGTTGAAGTATCAGACGCTCCCACTGTGACTGGGGCAGATAAAGAAGTACTTGGAGTGCTGATGGATTTCTTCACAAACTCATCATATTTCCGCTTCCTAATTTCACTACGGCGGATAGATTGTGTCATCACCTTATCCACAGAACCAATATACATCTTCCGATCATTTCGTTGGTCTTTCAAGAAGTTTTCTTCAGCAGTGGGCACTTTAGTTTTACATTTGCATACTTCTCTAGACGTACATTTACATGCTGCGATATCAAACAACTTCAGAGAATCCTCGTAAAACATCCGTTTTTTGGCGTCACTGCGCAATTTTCTCATACTTTTATACTTCTTGCAATACGAAGTCAACCTTGCAACCACTTGCTGTTGACTTATTGTAGGAAGTGATGCTTTGATCCATATTTTCTCTATGTCAGTCCCAATAATTTTACACAACTCTTTCACTGAAGGATCTTTTCCCTTATTTAAGTCAAGCATGTTACTTCTAAGCCACAAATAATGTTTTATCATATCACAATATGTTGGTAACATATTACCTCTTAATTTCAGTGGATCACCAAACACAGGGCATCGCATATTTTCTCGTGTTTTAGGCATTTTAAAATATAAACTCAGCTTTTATGTCGGCATGTATTCCGAAGAAAAAATCCTAATATCTTTACTTATTCTAAGCTTAATAAGCAAACATTTGCAGATATTTCACTGCAAGATAGTACGATATAAAGCAAAATAATACTAAGAACAGGATAAAATTAGTATGTTTACGATAAAAAGTTACGAAATTACTTCAATTTGGCGGGTACCTAAAAATGCAAGTTTTTTTGTAAACTACTCTCACGGTGCGCCACCTGAAAACGAAGTCGTAGGTTTTTGGTTTTTTGTACGAATTAAGCTTTCCTATCGGGTCATCGATTAATGATACAGGAGATGTAAAATTAAAAAAAAAAAATTTTTTGACTGGGTTCGCTCCACCCTATTGTACACATGTTATTTTCTCACTCCCACCACTATGTTGAAAGTGCAGTGGGAATGAGACAACGTGGTAAATACCGGACATAATATAAATGTCAACTCTTTTTACAGTGCCGTACGTAAATACTTGTGATTTCTAATTAGTATTAACAAAACTAATTACATACGCATCGTATAGGTTAATGCAATACTCCAGCTGTAAAGTATGTATTATATAATCTTATTATTGACACTGGCTAAATACTCAATTCGTATGGAGTCAAACTTATGAAAGTAAAAAAAATATGTGGTGAATGCAACAAAGATACTCTTTGAAAAACGAAAAGCGCGCAGATGTGAAAAACTGACCAATGTGTGTTTTTTTTGTATTTTTCTAAACTGCCTAAATAATAGGTAAGTACTTAAGTAGGTATACCTACTACCTAAACAAAATTTACTGGAACCTCTTATCAAGACTTGAACGGTTTTTATGGTAAAAACACAAGAACAATCTGTTGAAGTGAAAATGACAAGGAAAAGATCGAACGTATCACTGGTATGTAGGTATACCATAGAACTTTTATTCGTTAGATGCCTAGATCTACCGTATATTTAAAAAAACTAACGGCTAAGTATAAGGTAGGTCTAAGTAGGTACATACCTATGATTTGCAGTTTCTAACCCACTATTTTGTAGATGTAATACTGCTTTTAATAATGGGGTTTTTTTAGGCAGAAGAAGGTAGGTATATGCAAAAAAAAAACAGTTTTTATGGATCCTGATTTAAAATTAAGAAAAAAAAATATATGGTTGCTTGCCATTGAAATTTTGGCGACTATCCTGTTTTACTTGGCAACGTTGATTCAATTCAATACTAGTACTCTCTTTCCGATACCGAATAGGTATCGAAACAAACATATCGAGTACTTACTCGTATTCACTAGTATCGGAATCGAACATCCCTATATACTCTTTTTTTTTTGTTCGCCCTTTTGCTGGGCAACTTGGGCTAATTATGAATCTGTGAATCGTGTGGGTGGATGGAAAGGAAAAAATATCGAAAACTACAGCGAAAGAAATAAATAAATACAAAACTCGTGTTGTGTCACCACGGAACCGCTAAATAATATTCAATTCAATCAAAATTAAATAGTTTTCCTTTGTGATTATCTCATATCTGTGAACAATAAAGTGCTTTGTAATCATATATTGAAAATAGCAATAGAACAGAATTCGCTACATTTAGCAACCAAAAAATAAAAAACAGAAAAATGTCTGATGAAGAGGTAGAAATTCCCTCCACCTTTCAGAAGAGAAACATCCGGAACCGAGGTGGTAGAAAGCGTAAAGCTTCCAGCTCTGAAGGTAAGAAAAGCATCTCTGATCGTCGTATTATTGTTCCCACTGCGCCTCGGGATCTTTCGCAGGCTTAGCTGTTGTAGTATGAGTTTACAATTTCTGCTCGATGTCTATTTCTTAGCTGTTTTGAGATGATAGCCTCCCAGGCTTTGACTATAAAGTTGCAATATGTAAGTCTAAGTACCTAGCTCATACCTAGCCATACTGGGTAGCTCAGTGGTAACTGATTTGAGTAACTATCCTGCACCTAGAACTATTAAAGTATCATTATAGTGTATGTACACTACATTGGTGAGGAGAAACATTGTCAGGAAACTGCCTAGTTCAAAAATATCAAAACTCAAGGTTGTGTGTTATCCACCACCTCGCGCTGCACGATATGCCTAGCTAACCTAGCTAGCTAACTCATTGCGTATGTCTGGTGGAGATGGTGATCATGTGCTCATGCTCTTCTTCTCGTGCTAATATAATGTATCAATAAATTACAATTAAAAGTATCACCTAGATATCATTGGTTTAGCGACAAATGGCAATAGACAGAAAAACTAAGAAGAAAATTGTTTATTGCCATTTGTCGCTAAACCAATTATATCTAGGAGATACTTTTAATCGTAATTTGTTGATACATTCTATTTATTTCTGCAAAATTAGTTTTCATGTAATCACGTTGAGTAAGTAATTAAGCTATTATTGACAAAAGAATGCAAGAAAATTTGAATTTCCCGCGCTAGTGTAGCGTTCCACCTTAACTACAACTATAAATAAAATAAAGTGTGTGTTTATAATCTCAACACATCTAACATACTAAACTAAATGCAATTTAAACAACGATGACAATGCATCTACGTCAATGATTAAAACTATAAATAAAACAACCTAATGATTAGTCCATAAATTTACTATCGTATAATTTGGTTACTATGACAATGTACCATTTATGTCAACAAACTATTTCATTTCATTTCATGAACCCCATTATTTCTAAGATACTAGCGTCAACAGTACAATGATCATTTAATAGTTGGTTCCAGAAATGAACAGCTCCGACTCAGAAGACCAGACCGTAGTGCTGCCAACTAAAAGACCACAGAAGAACAACCCCAATATACAATCAACGGGTGGACAGAAGATAAAGAAAGCTGATATTGACCATGACTGTGATAAGAGTAGTGATGATGAGAAGGTAAACTCAGCAACATTAGTAGATGAATTGATTAAATTTTATTCATACAACAGTGGTGCACTTGTTGCAGCCTGCAGTGTCACCCGCAGGAAAAAAGTTCTTTTTGTGCTAATCCAGTGGTTAAGCTATTTCTATTCCAAATTTCATCCAAATCTATCCAGCCTTTGTGGTGTTTAGAGGTAACAAACATTCATACACTCTTCTCTTTCGCATATAAAATAAAAAAAAATGAGTAAAAAAGAAAACAATTTTTTTCCCCCGAGTTCTTCAGAGACTTAGTCTACATGGCCGTGCCAGCCCCATTGGTTACACCATAATAATTAATTGAACCCCTTAATCACATCATAGCATAAGCCATGAAGCATCCTAGCAGTGACTGACGTGGACTCTGCTAGAACACTTTGGATGACACCAACATCCAAGTAGTTCAGACATAATAATATATCTCTTAATTTAATTCTAATAGATTCACTATGAGCACATTCCATCAAAAAGGGATAAGTGTCTTCCACTTTACCGCAGATCCCACAATTCATTAAAATTAAAAAATATGTGTGGACGTTTCACACATTGCCATCTAGCCTCAAACTAAGCAAACCTTGTACTATGGGAACCAGATAACTGATACAATACTTAGATACCTTTTTGTTTGTAAATACATACATAGAATACAACATAACAACCAGACACAGAACAAACACCTATGTTCATCACACAAATGTTTGTCCTTTGTAGGAATCGAACCCACAACCTACAGATCAGAAGGCAGAGCTACTACCAACTGAGCTATCAGGCCAGTCATTGAACCAGACTTTCTTATGAGGTATTTGAACTGATTGAGTGGAATGTCCCCGGATTGGAGCCTACAGGCCATCACAATAGTCTGCCTATTTAACTTTGTCTAAAGAAACCATGGCAACCAAGGAGGTCCACTTAGAATGGACGGATACGGAATGCCTTTGTTTTCCAGAACTGTCCTAACAAACAAATTAAATTAATTTTTCAGCCTAAGTCAAGAACAACATTGTCAGTGCAACAGCAAAGAGAAAATGCAACGGCAACTTATGAGTTGGACACTGAAAGGGACAGGGATGCGCAGGCTATCTTCGAGAAAGCTCAGAAGATCAACGAGGAATTGGAGGGCCAGGCTGATGATAAGGTATTTTGTTTGTTTTGAAACTAGTTAGTTAAATTACCGCTAGCTTATTACGTAAAGTTTGTAACAGGCGTAATTTTCGCAATCATTTCTGTCAAAGCTGTCAAACGTCACCTTGGCAGAGCAGAAAGCGATCGAGCGCTAGATCACCGTCTGTCGGACAATCGATGAACTAAAAAGTGCATTATTTTGTTTCCATCTATTGCTGTTCTGTTGCTAGTGGCGCTAGTATCAAAGGCCAAAATGCATTCAGCGACAGGCGAGTGAATGCGACCGATTGCTAAGTGTTTGATGTCGCTTTGCTACTGCTGTTGCTTATCTACTGCTGTTGATTTGCTGTTGCAATTTTTACATAATACGGGTGCCGCGGGGTAATTACGTAAAATTTGCAACAGCAATGCGACAGCAGTAGCAATGCGACAGCAGTAGCGAAGCATACATGCTCGACACCAATAATGATGTATGACAGCAATCACCGCGAGATTTACGCCTGTCGCAAACCTGTTGCGAGTTAGGTAATTAGGGGGCCGGTCTGGGGAAAGTGCTATTTAACTAAGCTGTGTTTTAAGGCGATGGGCAGATAAGCAGCCCAAAATCCGTTCAAAGAAACATCGACCTTAACTTCGTAGTCTTAAATATCAATTCAGTCTGCACTTCAGCGCGGCGCTTACGACAAAGACAACGCACGAAATGACTAATTTTGACCGTTTTTAATTCATATCTATGTTTACATAGTATTTTTCGAAATTATGAAGCCATCACAACATCTGAATGTTTGTTGGGAATACACTAATATTTATGTTTGAAAAATATAGGAACTCAGTAAAATTGGAACATTCAAATTTTTTGAGAGAGGTTTACGATTTTTGTCTTAATTTTTTTTTCTGGCGTAATTAGCAAAATTCAATGCTCCACATGCTCTAATTACGCCAGGAAACGTGCCAAAAAACACCTTGTTGGTCCTAGCCGTCGCCTTAATAGACTTTAACGCAGTCAGGCAGAAGTGTCACAGTGGGTAGTCTTATCACTTACAACGATCTCTTCCAGACAACTGCGACACCCTGATATTTGAAGGTACTTTTTATGGAGTACGGGTGTACTAAAAAGGAATTTTCAATGTTTCCAGGTATACCGAGGTATCAACAATTATGCGCAGTATTACAAGAAGAAAGACACAGCAGCTGGCAATGCTAGCTCTGGACTTGTCAGGAAAGGTCCTATTAGAGCACCCGCCAACTTGAGAGCTACTGTCAGGTAGATATCATAACGATAATAATGTCAGTGATGATGATAATGATAGTGATAACGATAATGATAATGATAATGATAGTGATCGTATTTTTAATGTTAATGAATGATGTGATGAGCTAGTCATTCGCCTAATGTTAAGCGACACGGCTGCCCATAATAGATGCAGTGTCACTTGGAACTCCTAAAATATAGTTTCGTGTGAGATTGTTTTATTGATACCAAAAAATTAATACTAAAGTGAAAAAAACGTCATTAACATTACTATCGTAATCATCAATCATTATCATAATCATCAACATTATCATCATCATCATCACCACACTGCACATTATTATTCGAACTGAAAAAAGTTAGTAATACGCCCTCCCGGAATCGTTCTTCCCCGACTATTATAATTACGTTATTATTTTATTTTAAGACTATAATATATGCCTGAATCATAGGCCATTGCGGTACATTTTCGACTGTATACATCGTTTGTCCAAGATTGACCTATTACACATAAAATATCATATTATCATCGTCACTATTGTTATCATCATTACAACCATCATTATCCTCAACACTATCATTATCATAATCACTACCGCTATAACTTACATCAATGGATACGTTATCATAATCACTACCGTTATAACTTACATCATTATCATCACAGCCATCATTATCCTCAACACATATCATTATCATAATCACTACCGTTATAACTTACATTATCATCATCACAACCATCATTATCCTCAACACTATCATTATCATCATCGTCATTATACTATTTATTTTTTTACAGATGGGATTACCAACCGGATATTTGTAAAGATTATAAAGAGACTGGATTTTGTGGTTTTGGAGGTAAGAGTTTACACTATGGGGTCTTGGAGAGATACCTTTCCATCAGCGTTAAGACCCTCATCATCATCATCAACAGCCTGAAGTCGTCCACTGCTGAACATAGGCCTCCCCAGAGAGCGCCACCTTGAGCGGCTGCTCGCCTCCTGCATCCATCGGCTCCCTGCGGCTTTCACCAGATCGTTGGTCGACTGATTGGGGGGCCTACGCTGCTTCCAGTTCGTGGTCGCCACTCGAGAACCTTTCTTCCCCATCGGTTGTCAGTTCTACGAGCGATGTGGCCTGCACATTGCCATTTCAACTTGCTAATTCTAAGAGCTATATCGATCACTTTCGTTCTCCTTCAGATCTCCTCATTCCGGAGCTTATCTCGCAGGGAAACACCCGAGCTCTCCAAACTTTCCATAGCTCGTTGCGCGACTTTGAGCTTACTTGGGGTGTTTTTTTTTTCAGATTCATGTAAATTCCTCCACGATAGATCGGATTATAAGCACGGCTGGCAACTCGAGAGGGACGAGGCTGGGGATAGTACAACTGGCAACACTGGCGGCGGTGACTCCGACTACGAAATACACAGCGACGAAGAGTTGCCATTTAAATGCTTTATATGCAGGAACAGTTTCACACACCCAGTTGTTACAAAGTGAGTTGTGATCGAAACAATCTTCTTTTTATACAGGGTTATTGGTAAGGGTCAATTCAGACAGCAGCAAACTGCTCGAGCACTTTTCAAGTGCTATTGGAATATCTATATCTATTTCTTTCTTTCTATTCAGAACGTTAATAGTTTTTTTTTAATTTGTGTGATGTACATAGATGTTTGTTCTGTGTCTGGGTGTTATATTGTATTCTATGTATGTATTTACAAACAAAAAGTATCTAATTATTGTATCAGTTATCTGGTTCCCATAGTACAAGCTATGCTTAGTTTGGGGCTAATTTTATTTTTATTTTTTTTTCTTATATTTTGGCTCCACACATAGTGTATTTAGCCAGTGTCAAGTATTGTAGTTTTTCATCGTATTATGAAATATTTCATGTAAAGTCAAGTCTTAGTCACAGTCAGTCAGGGTAGTCATAGTCCAGTCTAAGTCAGGTAGTCATAATCCAGTCTAAGTCATGGTCATGCCCTAGTAAAGTAGTGGTAACTTTACTAGAGGCTTCTATGGAATTTTGGAAGCAACACGAAAAACCACGTTTCACCACATTATATCACTTGCCCACACTTATACTAATAATTCAGCACTTAATGCGTAAAATGCCACTAATTTTAAACATTAACACTAGAAAAAGCATAAGTTTTGTGAAATAATACTGTTTCGTTTCCATATAGCTAAATAGAATCTTTTTTTTGTGTACCTATCGATGTTCAGTTACTCGCGAGCGCAGCAGTGAAACGCAGTCTAGTTTCGACTGTCATGCACCGCGGACTCGTATAATTCGGAGCTCTAAGCAATATTCGTGTGTGTGTGTAAACCTTGTCATCGCACGCGCCCCCTATCGGTGGATTTTATTGGAAAATCTAATCAACTGAACTACTACGCGTGTGTTAGTGCCCCCTCAAAGCGTGAACCTCTGGACTTAGCTGATGAACATCGAAGGTGGAACCTCAACGAGTGCTGGAGCAGTCCAAGGTACGTGAGTGCATTGTATTCGCTGCAGCATAAGTCGAGTTTTTGAACATCGTCCTTTTTTCGAAATCGTATTGTCCCAGTGTAAGCAGAAAGCCACCCACTATTTCGGTTAGTTGGTGCGTATGCTACAAATACAATGCAACGATGTGAACTGTAGTGTTTGTAATTAATTAATATGTATATGTGGGTAGGTACCTACAAATGATTATTTTTGGAGCGTGCCTACCGCCGTAATATACAAATCAGTTTGCTGCTAACCAGTGTGTTTTACTGTGCTCCTCATTACCGAAATCCCGTTATTCCCATACATATTAGTGGCGACGAGTCAAATTGGAGTTATCAGCGTGTTTGTGTTTACCTGCCCCTCAAAATTGAACAAAAACAATGTCGCTCGGAAAAATAAAAGAATTTGATATGAGTACGGGTAACTGGGCGTTGTACTGCGATCGGGTTGAAATGTATTTTCGTGCCAACACTATAAAGGACGACTTGAAAATGCCAACGTTGATATCCTTGGTTGGTGATGAAGTGTATGAGTTAATGGTTAATCTTGCCAGTCCGAAGAAACCCACCGATTTAACCTACACGGAACTCGTTACGTTGGTACGTGAGCATTTACAACCGAAGCCATCCATCATGGCGGAACGCTATAAATTTCGCCTGAGACGGCAAGAATCGGGTGAGAGTATCGTTCAGTATTTAGCTATATTAAAAAAAATGGCTAAAGATTGCGATTTCGGTAGTGCACTGAATGAAAATCTACGCGATCAGTTCGTGTGCGGGGTGAGCAGTGAGTTGATACGGCAGCGGTTATTTTCTGAGCCCGCGCTGACATACGCAAAGGCAATGTCGCTGGCAACAGGCCTGGAAGCTGCGGAGAGAGACGCGGCAGCCGTGGATTCATCGGCAGCGTCGAGCAGCGGGACGGCAGCGGCAGTACACGCACTTCGTGTCACGTCATCACGTGGCCGTGCACACTACGCGGGAAATGCCTCATCGGCGGGAAGGTACCAGGGCCCCAGGTGTGGAGCATGTGGGGGACAGCATCAGACGGGTGGGTGCAGATACGCAAACTTTGTGTGTAGCACCTGCAGGAATAAAGGGCATCTGAGGAGGGTGTGCCCATATAAAGGCTCGGATGGAGCAGCGCGCCGGCGGGAAACGGGTTCCAGGCGCGGCGGCGGTGCGCGCACGCATGATGCGCATTACGTGCAGCCCGCATGAGGCGGCGGGTACGCTTGGTGGCGGCGCCAGCGACGGCAGCTCCGCCTCGGAAGAGGACGGGGTTGAACCACTATTTCAAATGGTGCTAGGTGACTACACACCGGTGAGTCTCGACATTTGTGTTAACGGGTCAGTGATGAAGATGGAAGTAGACACGGGTACGCCGTGTTCTTGTATCAGCAAAACTACTTATGAACAGTTGTTTAGCGATGTTAAGTTAGAGAAGTCAAAGTATGTGTTTTTGTTTTACGATGGAAAGTCCAAAGTACGACCCCTAGGTAGCATAAAAGTTAACGTGCGATTTAAGAACATTGTTAGAACGCTAGATCTATACGTAATCGATACGGGGGTGACGTCATTAATAGGCCGTCAATGGCTCGCCGAGTTAGAAATACAGATTCCTGTACTACGATATCCCCCTAGTTTAAGTAGTAACTTTAAAATTGAGCCCGTAGATAATAAGCTTCGTACTATTCTCGACAGGCATAAGGATGTATTGAGAGAGGGCCTGGGACGGTACACGGGAGGGTGCGCGAGGGCGCCGCGCCTGTGGTCCACCGCGCGCGGTGCGGGAGCGCGGCGATGCCGAGCTCGACGCTATGCTGCGCGACGGGGTCATCGAGCCCGTCGACTGCTCGGACTGGGCTACGCCGCTTGTGTTGGTACCCAAAGCTGACGGCGCCTTGCGCATATGCGCCGATTTTAAGGTAACGCTCAATCCCGTACTTCTGGTTGATAGATATCCGCTGCCGAGAGTAGACGAGTTGCTTGCGAACCTAGCTGGGGGGGAGGAATTTACGAAAATCGATTTGTCACAGGCGTATGCGCAGATTTGTCTCTCAGAAGAGTCAAAAAAATTTACGGTTATCAACACTCATCGCGGTCTATTCCGATATAACCGATTAGTATATGGACTTGCGTCCAGCAGCGGTATTTTTCAGCGAATTATAAGCAGCATAGTCAATGGGATACCTGGGGTGCAATGTTTTGCTGACGATTTGATTGTAACTGCAAAAGATAGGACAACCCACTTGCAGTCGCTAGAAGTTCTCTTCCAGAGGTTAGAAACAGCCGGTTTAAAAATTAAGCAAAACAAATGTTCGTTCTTGGAAAAAGAGGTGAAGTACTTAGGCTTCATTGTAGATCGAAATGGTATTAGCCCTGATCCGGAAAAACTCAATGCGATCAAGAACATGCCTGGCCCTAATAACGTAACGGAGCTAAAGTCATTCCTGGGGATGGTAAATTTCTATGCGCGGTTCGTAAACAATCTGAGCGAAATACTCCACCCCTTGCATGGGCTGTTGCGTGACGGCGTGCGGTGGGAGTGGACAGCTCGGCACGCGGCCGCGTTCGACCGCGTGAAGCAGCTGCTGGTGAGCAGCGCCAAGCAGGCATACGTGCTAAAAAGTTTCACCAGTACTTGTACGGACGAAAATTTAAACTGAAAACTGACCACAAACCGTTAGTCAGCATTTTTGGACCGCAAAAGGGCATTCCTACAATGGCCGCGAGTCGGATGCAAAGATGGGCCCTCATTTTGTCGGCATATGATTTCGACATTGAGTACGTAAACACAAATAGTAATGGCGCGGATATTTTGTCGCGGCTACCGGTAGCCGAGAATACCGGTTATGAGCCTCCCGAGCAAACATACCTACACTTCGCGACGGAAGCCATGTTGTTAGATAATAACGCGATAAGAAAGGAAACAGCACGCGACCCGCTTCTCAGTAGGGTATATGGGTTTATTGAAAATGGCTGGCCTAAACAGGTCGATGTGAAACAACTTGAGCCTTATTCATCTAGGAAGGAGGAGCTATACGTAGAAATTGGATGCGTTATGTGGGGCCACAGGTTAGTAATTCCAGAGTCGTGTAGGCGACGGGTATTGCAGGAGCTACACGGAGCTCACATGGGCATTGTGAAAACAAAGGCCTACGCGCGGTCGTACGTATGGTGGCCCGGGATTGACGAGGCTATAGAAGCGCAGTGCCGCGCGTGCGAGACGTGCGCCGCGGTGGCGCCGGCGCCGCCGGCCGCACCCGTCGCGCCCTGGCGCTGGCCGGCCGCACCCGTCGCGCCCTGGCGCTGGCCGGCCGCACCCGTCGCGCCCTGGCGCTGGCCGGCCGCACCCGTCGCGCCCTGGCGCTGGCCGGCCGCACCCGTCGCGCCCTGGCGCTGGCCGGCCGCACCCGTCGCGCCCTGGCGCTGGCCGGCCGCACCCGTCGCGCCCTGGCGCTGGCCGGCCGCACCCGTCGCGCCCTGGCGCTGGCCGGCCGCACCCGTCGCGCCCTGGCGCTGGCCGGCCGCACCCGTCGCGCCCTGGCGCTGGCCGGCCGCACCCGTCGCGCCCTGGCGCTGGCCGGCCGCACCCGTCGCGCCCTGGCGCTGGCCGGCCGCACCCGTCGCGCCCTGGCGCTGGCCGGCCGCACCCGTCGCGCCCTGGCGCTGGCCGGCCGCACCCGTCGCGCCCTGGCGCCGGCCAGCCTCCCCATACGAAACGGTGCATCTTGACTTCCTTGGCCCAATTGACGGCCAGACATATTTAGTCACGGTAGATGCTAGGTCTAAGTGGGTCGAGGCATTCAAAATGACCCGTACAACCGCGGACGCTACGATTGCGAAATTACGAGAATCCTGGTCACGATGGGGCATCCCTAAGCGCGTGGTTTCTGATAACGGTCCACCATTCTCTAGTAGACAGTTTAAAGAATTTTTAGAGAGTAATGGCGTGTATCATGTTTTTACAGCACCGTACCACCCGGCTTCTAACGGAGCGGCTGAAAATGCAGTGAAACTCATTAAGAATGTCATAAAAAAAGCACGTCGCGAAGGCATCGATCCCGAATTAGCAATTCAACGATATCTGTTAGTTTATCATAACACACCCCATTGTGCGACCGGTGAAAGTCCCGCTCATATGTTGCAAGGCAGACGATTAAGAACTCGATTAGATATGCTGAAACCGGACCACGGAAGTAGGCTACAGAGTAAGGAACTAATGGCGGGTGAGAAGGGGAGGGGCTCGCGGCAACTCAGTTCCGGAGACTCTGTGTGGTATCGAAACTTCGGAACTAACAATACCAAGTGGTCGGAGGGGAAGGTTATGGAGCGTTTTGGTAGAAGCAACTACGCGGTTAAAACGTCTGACGGCTCGGCAGCGCATAGGCATATCGATCAGATAAAGCGGAGGAGCACCTGCATCTTTCCATCTGAGGGTACTGACAGTAGCGGGGTAGCCGGGGCCGGGCTTTCGGCGCTCGAGGCAGGTTCCGCAGCCCAAGGCATCCCGGAGGCGTCTCCGACTAAAGGGGGGGCGAGAGAGAGTGAACTAGATCAGGCAGCGAGCCCAGCTGGCAAGGATGTAGGTCAATGTGTCACAGCACCTCCCGCTACCGTACCAGGCACCTCAGGTCAAAAGGTAGAACCTATTGTAAGACGCGTGCGAAAACCTGTTTTGAGATATGGTATGGAATTCGATTAAAGCTTAATCGAATTCTATACCACTTATAACTGACTAATTATGTTACTATAACTATCACACGTATTCATAATAATTGTAATTACTTAAGTCTAACAAAGATGTTGTATATATATTTAGCATTAACTTGTAGGTGCCTGCTATTACTTTCATAACATGTAGCTACTTAGGCGTACATATTATAAATACGTAGACAATGTACTTCGCACTGCGCGTAATAAATAACTAGCCTAGTAAATAATTAACGTCTATATTATTAGGTGTAATGTATCCCGTTAGATACAGCTGCCGCCAGAGTAGATGTAGTGTTATCTGTTCCCTTTGGTTATCTGATGGATTGCTATAATAAGATTGTTTCACCTATTTGCTATAACTTACATCCCAGTAGATACCTAAGTATCGGCCATTCCGCCGTCATAATTATGTAAGTAATAAATAAGTAGATTTAAGGTGTAGTTCCTTCAGGCAGAGAAAGATAATTAGATTTAAGGTGTGGTTATTAATTTTATATCAGATAGGTACTATAGATTTAAGGGTGGAGCACGTTCCCGCCAAAACTCCTCTGTTACATAAATGGGTATTATTCTTAAAATCACTAAATTGCTAATATTTCAAATAATAAATAAATATTTGTGGACATTTCACACAGCGCCATCTAGTCCCAAACTAAGCATAGCTTGTACTATGGGAACCAGATAACTGATACAATACTTAGATACTTTTTGTTTGTAAATATAAATTAACAAAAATCATTTTTATATGTATTTATATGTGTTATTTTGTTCGCAGGTGTAAACACTACTTCTGTGAGAAGTGTGCGTTGGAGAACTATAAGAAGTCGAAACGGTGTTATATATGCAACACGCAAACTGGGGGTGTTTTCAACCCTGCTAAAGAGCTGGAGGGTAGAATTAAGAGGGAAGAAAGTGATGATGATGATGATGATGATGATTAATAAAAAAATGTTTTCATAAATCACTGGTTTTATTTTACCTTATTAACACTTTTACTAGGTGGGAGAATTTTTCTTCTAGGCACCACCGCTTTGTCAGTTATTCTGCCGCCAAGCAGTAGTGTGCAAGCACTAGCAAGAATTAGCAAGTTGAAGTAGCAATGGGCATGCCACATCGCTCGTAGAACTGACAACCGATGGGGAAGAAAGGTTCTCGAGTGGCGACCACGAACCGGAACGCAGCGTAGGCTCACCACTAGGTGGACCGACGATCTGGTCAATCGCGGGGAGCCGATGGATGCAGGAGGCAAGCAGCCGCTAAAAGTGGTGCTCTTTGAGGGAGGCCTCTGTTCAGCAGACGTTTTCAGGCTGATGACGATGAACCTGATCACAGTCTATATATAAATCTTAATACTAGACTGTGTGATGTCTCAGGATGACGTGCGCAGTGTCACGCGAAACTAGAGTTCCGAGTGACACTGCAACTGTTACGGGTGGCCGTGTCACTTAACATCAGGTGAACGACTTGCTCGTCACATCATTCGCTTACATAGTAAAATAGACTCATCAGTTCATACGTTCCCACAGCTGGGACGCGGGCCTTCTCTCACATGGAGAGTGTAGACCATAACCCAGCACGCTGGACAAGTGCGGGTTGGTGGATGACACATGTTCTCGAATGTTGAGATTCTTGAACATACCGGTTTCCTCGCGATGTTTTCACCGTTGTAAGAGCGAGTGGAAATCCCGCACGTAACTTGAAAACTCATTGGTGCAGAGCATAGCGGGATTCGAACCTGGGTGCGTTGGTTAGGTTAGTTGAGTAGGCATGGATCAACTCACAAGGAGCAGGTGAAAAATCATATGATTTTAGTATTCATAAATCACTCTGTTACTTTTTGTCAGACACTGCTACAAATCACAGTGTGATAATCACACTTAATTAAACCGTGGTTTCGGATTTCATAATACGAGAGTAGCATAAGCGGTGAATATCAAAATATATAATTTTATTTATGCTTCAGTAAACAAACAGACCTAAAGAGTATAATTTTATTAACATTGTAGTGTAGCGGTGAACTTTGATCTTGTTTAACTTAAGAGAGTAGCGTTAGATTATTTAGTAATACATTAAGCAGGTCGCAACTTCACTAGGTTGCTCCTAAATCACATCTCTGTTCCATTTCATAAAGCACAGCCAATCGCTACTGATCATAAACTCATTAGGCATATGAAAAATCACAGGTGAAATCACAGTAACAAAACTAAATCACATGATGACATTTCAGTGATTTTAAAGGAGCAATCATTTCCATGCTTACCGTTGAGTCACATATACCAGTAATAACCATAAATAATAGAAAATGTACAGTGGAAATCAATTTTTGAATGACCGCAGCTCAGTTGGTAGTAGCTCTGCCTTCTGAACTGTAGGTTGTGGGTTCAATTCCCACCCAGGACAAACATTTACCTATGTGATGAAAATCGATGTGTGTTCGGTGTCTAGGTGTTATAGATATTATAGGTAGATACCTATATACTTACCTATCTATTTACTTTACAAACAAAAAGTATATTATAAGTTTTTTATCAGTTATCGGTGCCCCTAGTACAAGTTTATTGATCGATTACATACCTTTATAAATCATATAGGTAAAATAATTTATATGAGATCCAGCCATAGATAAATCTGTGCACCCAGTACAGCGCCATCTAGCGGCAACTATACGTAATAGGATTTTTTTCATACATTTATTTTATGTTGCGATTTATGCACTTTGTCAAGTAAATACATACTTACCTATTATATTAAATTATGTATTAAACATAATATAATATAATAGACAGAATCTGAGTGCAAAAATATTACTATTGTTGTCTATGGTGAAATATAGGGTAGATCCACGGTCGCCGCCTCGAAAACGGCACCTTTTAAATAAGGCATATATATGCCTTGTTTTTGCTCTCGGTCGCGCGTGACCGCGCCTAATGAAAGTGATGTAACTCATATAATATTATTGTTTTATAACGCTATTGCATGAGGGTGCTATGGTTCGTTATTAAAATGTAACAACCGCTTGTGGATTATTTTATAATTAGCTGGAGAGGAATCTGTATAAGTAAGCATTAACGCGGGGACACTTTTGAGGATTGATTTTCATAGAGACTGTGTATCTATAGGTATATTTGATTTAAGATGGTCGTATATTTTTGTGAAATAAAACGATTCCAACGACACACGTTTTTCCTCTAATCAGTGACGCCCACAGAGTATTTATTGATTTCTCTCTAATCTGATAGGTGTCACAGATAAGAAAAAAAAAACAATAGCTACTCTGTGTAAATCACAGTAAATACAAACACACAGTGTACATGGAATTCTGTGATCCTATTTCTGTGTTCTGTTTTTAAAAACAAAATTTCTTTAGCGCCACCTATCGAGATGATGGGAACTTCTTATATTGCGTTTGGAAACTAATAGTGTTCTGTGAATTATTATATATACGTCCGAAGCCAGGAGAAGCAGCTAGTAGACTAACAGACTAATCAAGAGAACGGTGTTCTGCGAAAATTGTCATGCAACTCTCCAACTTCTAAGCTTACAAATATTCAAACAGCGTCTAGAACCCGGCTCACCTATATTTAACGACGCAACGAGAATCAATTAACTTTAAAACACATTCACTTCAACGGAACAACGACGTATGTTACTAGCAAAGACGATGCACTTACGGCGTTTTTGTTACGTAAAGCGGAATATGGTATACTACTTTTGCCGCGTTTTAGCTTCGCAACGAAACAGCGTATGTGCTTGGTAAAATAGCGATAGGATACGTCGTTTTCGTACAACAAGGAAGTTGCTCTCGTTTGAAAATGGTATACCACTTTTACAAGCGTTTCAACTTATCAACAAAAGGTCGTAAGTCATGCACTTTTATGCGAGTTAATGGATTTTTGGACTTTGGTTGTTTAAGTTATTTAGTTTTTGGAAAGTGTTACATACGGCAAATTGCGTTATTCGCTTTTTAATGATTGGTCTTACATCCGTAAACATGTTTTTTTCAATGCGAAAGGGGGTTTGATTTGCCAATGAGATGACAATAAATACCTAAATTGAAAACATTAACTTTTTAACATTAGAAATCATCGTGAATTTCATTTTTTTCATACTAAATAGGCTTGTATTTGACTACATTTATCCTGACGTTAACACTACCCCGTTGATATTGTTATCCATTTAGATAAATGACAATGGCTAAATTCACGTCAATTTAAGCTACGATTCGTTACATACCAATTACCTACCAAAACTTTAGGCATAAAACTTTACTTGGGAGACAGTAGAGTTAGCCGTGTGGTCCCCGGCGTAGGATAGGACCGCTCCATCTCTTTTCCCGTGGGTGCGTAAGAGCCAGCTAAGGGAATATCCAGGGGACGGGCAGCAGCTATTCTTCTCGTATATTCTACTGCGATTACCGAGATGCCTACCAAGCATTGATCAAATTCAAAATTCTAACAACAGTGTCTTTGTACATCCTAGAAATCTGTAAACTCGTCAAGAAATACCCTCAATTTTTCAAAAAACTGGCGGATTGCAATCGAGGCTATGAACTTAGATTAAATTATAAATATGACCTAATAACACCCCAGTCAAAATTAGCTATGCATAGTTCCGGCACGCATACAATGGCCACAATAATATAACAAATTACCGGTATATTTAAAAAAAATTGAAGAGGAGAAAAAATTCGCCGTAGCTTTAAAAACTGTGCTATTGGATAAATGCTACTATACATTAGACGAATTCCTTTCGGAACGATTCACTGTAGACTAAGTCGATTCGCTCCGCACGTTATTGCTATACCCAAGCAGGGTCATTATGTTACCTTTAAACACGCTATTAACACCTGTATGTAATGTATAATAATGGTTGCAATAAATTATTGAGTATTGAGTATTGAGTATTGACTGTGCCTAAGTCCACCATTAGAATTGTAGTAATAATCTTTTATCTTATGAATGCTTGTAGGAATTCTGTGAATGGTACCTACATATATTCTGAATGTCATAGTCTGTGCTACAGACTGTAACTCGTAGTCTGTGCTCGTTTCTAACCGATTGTCAAAGTTAAGGTGGAACGTTTCACTAGCGCGACAAATTCAAATTTTCTTGCGTTCATTTGCCAATAATAGCTTAATTATTCAACGCGATTACATGAAAATTAATTTTTAACACATTACGATTAAAAGTATCTCCTAGATATCATTGGTTTAGCGACAAATGGCAATAAACAATTTTCTTCTTAGTTTTTCAGTCTATTGCCATTTGTCGCTAAACCAATGATAAGTAGGTGATACTTTCAATTGTAATTTATTGATACATTATATTTATTTGCGCAAAATTAGTTTTCATGTAATCACGTTGAGTAATTAAGCTATTATTGGCAAAATAACGCAAGAAAATTTGAAATTGCCGCGCTAGTGTAACGTTCCACCTTAAGCAACGTTCGCTGCGGTCACTACTTTGATGGGTGACCGCTACAGCAAAAAGTGGTATTTACAAATGAGCGCTACCGTGCTTTGGCGTTGGTCCCGGCTGTTGTCGTAAGCCAGTAGTTGTTAAACCAAGTCAGAAGCCTTTGGGCGGGAAATTCTGACACCAGCGGGGTTAGCATGGACAGCAGACAAAATTGTCTTTCCCCGTTTTACGTCACTTTCTTCATACTTGCTTGGAGTAAAACAGGGGAAAGACAGTTTTGTCTACCGGCCGTGCTAACCCTACAGGACTGACCACTTGCCTACACGACTTCTCGTGTAGAAGAAGAGTCTGTGCTCTGTGGCACTTGCTATCTATCTCTCTGATGAAATAGAGTCAGCGCGAGAAGTGTTTATTGTAAAATGTTTATGAATAAACCAAGAATAAAGACGCTTTAGTAAACAAAACTACACGCAGGATCATTATAAATTTAATAAGAGTTCACGTGCTTTTGAAAGGCATGTGACACTTACGTTTAATTACTTACATAAGTACCCATCTTATAATATGTATCTAGCATACGCATTAGTTTGTTATTGAATCGGGGGAGTGGTCGTAATCATACCTACAATGTACCGCTATGACGACAATAATTCAACAACAATCTTCTACACATATATATATGATAAAACTGTAAGAGGGCTAAATCTGTACATTGAATATTTATTGAAAATTTTGATCATGTCTTAATCGATATAAAAATAGAAACAATTTTGTTTTCTTGTCTGTCTGGCTGTCCTTTTGAACAAGCGTCACGCTGGAACTTTTTTTTTAATTTATAGGCATAGCTTTGACATTTTGACCACTGTCTCACCGGAACTGCTGAACGGGAGTTTTGGCGGGAACTCGAAAAAGTTCACGTCGTTTCATTGTATTATTTTTCTAAACTTGTGCTTTTTCCAGTGTTAATGTTTAAAATTGGTGGCGGTTTACGCATTAAGTGCTGAATGTACGAGCATGAGTGTGGGCAAGTTATATAATGTGGTGAAACGTGGTTTTTCGTGTTGCTTCCAAAATTCCATAGAAGCTTCTAGTAAAGTTGCCATCACATTACTAGGGCATGACTTAGACTGGACTGACTACCTGACTTAGACTAGACTATGACTACCCAGACTGTGACAAAGACTTATACGTGGAATATTCCATAACACGATGAAAAATTACAATACTTGACACTGGCTAAATGCACTAAGTGTGGAGCCAAAATACAAGAAAAAAAAAAAAAAAAAAAACTGCTGAACGGATGTCGTTGAAAGATATGGTTACCTATAGCTAATTTTTCATCCTTGTTTAATCGTGCAACCGTCTCACTTTTACCTATGCAAGATTTTTTGTTTGTATACTACTTTTTCATTTAAATATTTATTTATACTCATCCTGTCGAAAGGAAGAGGGTTAGAACGTAAAACTAACGTGCGAAGCCGGGGCGGGTCAACTATAGTAATCCATAAAATTAGGTCAGGATAAATATTTTCACAGATTTACTTATAAATGGTCTTATCTGAAGTGTGATGTCAAGCATAAATGACGTAAGTGTAAAATATAGGTATTGATAAATATCTAAGCGTGGTCTTTGAAGAAAATCCGACAATGGCGGTTGTAAATTTTGAATTTTTTACCAAAGCCTGTGTATTTTTGAATTTTAATGTGTAATAAGGGTGGATTATTATTCGTTGAGTGTTCGTGAACGTGCACGAGTGTTGGCAAATGGTTCCAAGTTTATATAACCATGCATTTTCGTTTTCTCTTCAACGGCTTTTTAGAGCCTTCAGTAAAATATCCACCATCTTACTGTTGGCATTTTGACTGACAAAATAGGACTTTGACGTGACATAACCGTACAAATTTTTACTTACTTGACATTGGCAGAATTATCGCTAAAAAGCGATAGAAAGCCATAAACGAAGAAGAAGAAGAAGAAGAAGAAGAAGAAGAAGAAGAAGAAATATCTAAGCACAGAATTCCCACTATTTATGTATCTAAGTAGATATAATAATAAGTATTAATCGTCTATTTCCTTTCAATATAGAAACCAAACTTTCTGTACCTACCTACCGATTTTTTTCGCAAAATTTTGTGGGACCTATCTAAAAGTATCAAACGTATTGCCTTTCCCTATTTGTTATTGTGGTCGGCCCAATCTAACCTGTAGCGGCGAGCTACCAGAATTACACGAGCGACTGCCATCTGACCTTGCAACCCATAAGGGACCAGTAACAGGGATGGTTAGATCAGGCGTCAGATTCTATCAGATTTGACTACCTAAAGCCATAGATGTTCTTATGACAACCGGAACGTGCTCTCCGAGGCACGGAGCGATCGCATCGAAAACTGCACATAACTTGCTAGATAAGTCATTGGTGCAGGGCCGAGAATCGAACCCGGTGCCGTAAGATTGCGAAGCGCACATGCTACCGCTCGGCCACTATCGCTCCTCCAGTATCAAACAAGAAAAGAAAAAATACATCCAACTTGAGAACCCCTTCCAATTTTGATGTCGCTTGAAACTTTCATATTTTCAAAATTTAATTTATTTACTTACATATCTAGTCTTTATCTCAAATCGTCATCAGTCCATACGTTCCCACAGCTGGGACACGCGCTTTCTCCCACATGGAGAGTGTAGGCCATAATCCAGCACGCTGGACAAGTGCGGGTTGGTGGATGACACATGTTCTCGAATGTTGTGATTCTTGAAATCTTTTTTTATGTATCTGAATAACGTGACGAGCTTGTCGTTTACCTGATAATAAGCGCCACGGCTGCTTATAACAGATTGCAGTATCACTCGGAACTCTACATTAATATAGTTTTGCGAATAGAGGAAATGGTTTCGCGTGACACTGCACTGCGCAAGTCATCCGAGACTTCACATGTTTAGTAATCATCATCATCATCATCAGCCTGAAGACATCTGCCCCAAACTAAGCATGGCTTGTACTATGGATACCAGGATACAATAATTAGATACTTTTTTGTTTATAAATACATACATAGAATAAAATACAATGTGACACCCAGACAGAACAAACATCGACGTTCACGGTTCATCACGCAAATGTTTGTCCCGAGTGGGAATCGAACCCACAACCTATAGTTCAGAAGGCAGAGCTACTACCAACTGACCTATCAGGCCAGCCAACAGGTACGTAATTAGACACCTTTAAGTGGATCGACGACCTGGTTAAAATGGTGGGAAGCCGTTAGATGCAGGATGAAAGTGCCGCTCAAAGCGGCACTCTATGAGCGAGGCCTATGTTCAGCAGTGGACGTCTTCCACCTGATGCTGATGAAGTAGGTGAATTAAATCCAATCCTATATTAATATCTAATGTAAACCAACAATTTAAACCATACACGTGAGCTCCGGAACGAGGAGATCTGTGGGAGAACTAAAGTGATCGATATAGCTCTTACAATTAGTTGAAATGGCAATGGACAGGCCACATCGCTCGTAGAACTGACAACCGATGGGGAAGAAAGGTTCTCGAGTGGCGACCACGAACCGGAAGACGCAGCGTAGGCCCCGCACTTGGTGGACCGACGATCTGGTGAGAGCCGCGGGGAGCCGATGGATGCAGGAGGCGAGCAGCCGCTCGAGGTGGCGCGCTCTGGGGGAGGCTATGTTTAGCAGTGAACGTCTTCAGGCTGTTGATGATGATGATGATGATGATGACGTGAAATTAAGTATTGCAGGTCTGCGAGTTATTTTGTTTTATAAACGCCTGTTGTTTGATGGATCGAGTGTTAAATGTAAATTGCTTTTTAAAGTCTGGTAGGAGCAATATATATTTAGGACGAAATGCGAGTATTTTTATTGTTAAAATTAGTTTTACAGAGGGAAGCGAAAGGGAAAAGATATTGCCGTCTCATCCATTCATCTTTTTCCCCTATCTTTTTTTTCTTCTCTCTTGCCTTCGACACGATTAGTTATGATAAATAGACAAAAAAAATAGGTGTACAAACAAAAAAAATCTTGCATAAAAATTACATCCTTATTGCTTCGTGCAACCTGCACTTGGCCGTTTTAGAAAACGTAAAGTAACATTAATCTAATTCTGAAAAATTAGCTGTACCTATTTCAAATTCCACAAAATCCGTTGAGTGGTTCCAGCGTGATGCGTGTTCAAAAGTTCAAAGGAACAGACAGACAGACAAAAAATTAATAAAAAAATGTTTCTACGTCTAAACCGATAAAAAAGTGTAATGCAATCCATATAAAAAAAAAATCAATGTAGGTACTACAGATTAAGCCCAGTTACAGTTTTATTATCGTAAAATAGAAATAGATACATTCGAATAAGGTCTCACGAGACAGATAATCTGGGTCCTAATTCTGTATGACCACTTCGACTGTATGAGTCACACAAATTCCTTGTCTATTAACAATATTATGAAGAGGAAAGATTTGATTGTTTGTTTGTTTGCATTGAATAGGCTCCGAAACTACTGAACCGAATTGAAAAATTCTTTCACTGTTGGAAAGCTACACTATCCCCGGGTGATATAGGCTATATTATATTTAAAAAAACATAGGGATCCTTACTAAAACTCCAATAATGTAACCCAAAGTGCAAAACATACGTAAAATATTCTTTACATCGCGTGCGCTGCGAAAACTGTAATACCCGTGCGAAGCCGGGGCAGGCCGCAGTCTTACATAAGAAATCTCCAAAAATCATTCTCTATGTTCTATGAAATGAAAACGAAACCGCGCGAAATGAATGTGAAATTGGCGCGATAATCATAATGTTCCACTGAGACGCGTTCCGAAACATCAACACGTCAAAAGTTACCACCAATATTTATTCAAAATAAAAATGACTTTAATTAAAAGTGAAAGTATTTCTAATGCTGTGTGTGACGCGATTTGAACAAGACACGATAATGACGTGGTTTCGTATCGTGTGGAATCTGCGTTTTGATAGAGAATTAGGGCCCTGCTGGGTTAGCATGGACGGTAGACAAAATTGTCTTTCCCCGTTTTACGTCACTTTCTTCATACTTGCTTGGAGTAAAACAGGGGAAAGACAGTTTTGTCTACCGGCCGTGCTAACCCTACTGGTGGCGTAAGGCCCCCCATACACGTTCTATTTTACTGATCAATAAAATTGACAAGACCAGTTCCGTCAATGTTTTCTCCATACTGTACCTAAACCGAAAAACATTGACCAATACTAACCCTACACGATCAATAAAATTAATCAATCACAAAGATTGATCAATAAGATTGAACGCGTATGGGGGCGTTAGGTAGGTAGCCTACCATTTAGTCGCGCCTCTCCCGTAGGTATTCTACACTCTATTTTTTAAACGGAGTAAACTGACAGATAGAAATGTCACTTGTGAAAATAATGCTGCCACCTTCTAAATCACAGTAATGATCTAATTCAGCTCCTACAGTTCAAAAGAGCGAAACTTTAATTTGCCACTACAAAAAATGCCACTTTTTCGTTTTAAATACTATCACCGACACCTTTTTGGTTTAGTGCTAGATAGCGAAGATGATTCTTCCCATATTGAATAAAATAATTAAGTTATAAAAATGATAACTTGTTTTATTTTGTTAATTGTGCAAATTTTATTTAAGTATATTCGATTTTTTCACAGGCCGCTAATTAATATAAATCAAAATCTATCAGCAATCACGATTTTTAGGAGATGTTCAGAATATAAAAGAATGGGATAGATCACTAAACTGAAATAAATCAGTGAACTGTATCTTTTTTACACACCACTATTTATTTTTCATGAAGAAGTGGCAACACTCGTAATGTCAGTTTACTCCGTCTAATTGGGAAGGAAAGGGGAAAGGGGGAAGTTTTGGCGGGAACGTGAAAAAGTTCACGTCGTTTCATTGTATTATTTTTCTAAACTTGTGCTTTTTCCAGTGTTAATGGTTAAAATTGGTGGTGTTTTACGCATTAAGTGCTGAATTACGAGCATGAGTGTGGGCAAGTGATATAATGTGGTGAAACGTGGTTTTTCGTATTGCTTCCAAAATTCCATAGAAGCTTCTAGTAAAGTCGCCACCACTTTACTAAGGTATGACTTAGACTGGACTATGATTACCTGACTAAGACTGGACTGTGACTAAGACTTGAAGACTTGACTTTACACGTGAAATATTCTATAACTCGATGAATAATTACAATACTTGACACTGGCTAAATACACTATGTGTGGAGCCAAAATATAAGAAAAAAAAATAGGGTATAGGTACCTCTTCAATATGCATCGGGGATTTTACCGCCACCAGTGCCTGAACTCGCAGAATAATATCAGTATCAGTTAGTAAACAATACCTAGTACTGTACCTACTAGGTACCTACCTATTATTAGTTAACGTTGGAGAATTGGAGGTTTTTTCCATTATGCTTTTTTTTTTCGACGAAGCATCCATAACTTAGGTAGCCTAGCTACTAACCTACATTGACTATAAGTCCAGTCGACGAATGATACAACTTCCCCTCATACAAAAACTAGTAGTGTATTTCAACCACTAATTTCTAATAAATACTATGAATTTCTAATAAATCATGGGAACCCGTTGATGTCTTTTGTTCTATCCTGCTCTGTTCTTTGTAATTTCGTATGAGTTTGTCTCGTGTTGTTCCGCGCGGGTGAGTCGTGTTTGTACGAAAAATCATGTACACGAGCTATCAACGGGCTTTATAATCTAGCTATCGAGTGATATTAATTAAAGCCGTATTCAAACGGGTGCGTTATTCGCTACCGCTCTGTGGGTAGCGGTAGATTCCGCATGGGATCCCGCGCGGTAATTTGTACGAAGTTCCGCGGCTAGAGCGAAATTTGAGCAAAACTTCGTACAAAATAAGTACCCGGGTGGAATCCCACGCGGTAAGATACCGCTACTCACAGCGGTAGCGAATAACGCACCACCCAGTTTGAATAGAGAATGGTAAAGATCAAAAACAGCATTAGTCATTAGAAATTTTACATAAGCAAGTACATTGTACCTACTACATAATACCGATCAATACATTAAAAAAAATCGGTTATCTGTTTATATAATGCCATAGATAACTACACTATACTACTGGATCACTTCAAAATATCATCTCTCGAAAAGCGCAGAAAAATTACTTGACCTAATGTTCTTGTAAGTATAAAGTTTTAAATAACCACATTTTAGATTTCGGGTGCCCCGTGGAATACCTTGTCGCGCTGTCTCGTTGCTTGTCCCGTCGAGCCGCACTACAGTGTAGGTATGCCAGTAACTCACCGATCCCTATGCTATGAAAATTATTAAATGAATGGTTTAACAGTGGACCAAAAGATATTTTCACTGTCAAAATACATCATTTGCGTGAGCATTTGCTCAAGAAAATACCTAAATAAAATCTTCAAACTCATCATTATTACATTTCTTTTTATATTTTTTTCATATAGTTACTGACTTCTTCTTACCGAGAAGTGCCGTACTCTCATTTTTTTTTTAAGTTTAAGTGTTATTCTTTTAAAGTGTTTAAGCATGCACTGCGGCCAATTTTAAAGGCTTTAGTTGACAGATCTAAAACTCCTAAAACTGTTGTTGTCCTTGTCAGATAGTCGGCAATTTAAGAGACGGATATGTTTTTAGTAAGGTAAAGGCTGTCCACTAAAGCCTTCAAAATTGGGCCTAGTGTTTGCCTACAATTAATTTTACATTTAAGTAGTTTTATTATGGTCATGTTTTTTTATAATAAGCTGGTTTTAGTGATATAATTGTTGGCAGACCTATGAAAAAACTACAACTGCAACTGTTATGGGCGGCCGTGTCACTTAACATCAGGTGAACGACATGCTCGTCATGTCATTCAACCACATAAAAAAAAATACTATACTCATATCTAGTTTGTGGCATATTTTTGATCTACGCTGTTTCCTTGGTGTATTGTCATTCATCTCCTTGTTCCATGACTCTACATACACTTTAAGCTTTTAACACCCCTCTTGCGTCGGGGGTTAAAATATAAGATCGTATGATTATTATAAAGCTACGTAAAGGCCAAATTGTTGTCGCAGAAAGCCAGATCCTTATCACGGACACACATAATTTGACCTCTATCAGCACCCTTTGAGATAGAGACAATAAACTCAGTCAATGCGCAGAGTTGGCTCTATAAGTACCTACTTTAGACTCAGACCACGTCGCGAATAAAAAAGTTACATCTGTCAAAATAAAACACGCGGGAAAAATAACTGTCATTCCATCTTTGTTACCGCGCGAAGACGGTTGACTTTTTTCTCTGTACAGTCAAGTAAATAAATAAGTTAGTTTTTTTAATAGAAGTGTTGTGTCTGTTTATAAAATTGCCGTTATTTTTTTATGGCTTAAAAAAGAAAAGTGTTAGTTTGTCAACAATAAGTTGCGATTTCTGTCGCTAAGTCGAGAAATTTCGAAAGAACTGAGAGTAAGTGAGTTTAATTATGTACTTTACAAGTAAATATTGATAGCTAGCGTGTTATCTTCAGTTTCTAATGATAAATGGATGTATTTACTCAATTACTTATCTGTTATTAGGCTCGCAATGTCAACGGTCAGAGCTAAAAGCTCTGATAAATATTATTTATTGATATGTAGATAATTTATTTTCTATTATTGGTTTATCTAGAATTTATAGCAAACAAATTAGGGTACCTATACGTAGCACTGTGATTTATTAAGCTTTGAGATTTTTTTAAACGTTATGGTTTGTAAATTGAACTTGAGAATTAGCCAATAGCCTTTGCGTTAATTTGGTCACAGATAATATAATTTAAAGTTTTTTTTTAGTTTTTAGGTCTAGTTTAGTTTAGTATATTATTATATGTTATCTATGTTCTTAAATTAAATAAAGCACCATACCAGTGTTGGTTAAAGACAAATTATAATCTATATGTCTATGGTTTGCTTGAGATGCAAAATAAATAAAAAATATCTTTTCACCTCACTATAGCTCGGAAAGGTTCTCTTTGTCATTCAAAATCTGGGCGCAAAAACGCATTTTGCTCGCTAGCGTTTGTAAGTGTTTTTAAAATTCGAACGTTTCTATTCAATAATTTTCTCGTCAAGAATTGAGGATTTAATCACAGATCTGCCCGAATTTAACCTTCTTAATATCGCCAGTCCACTGAAAACTCATTAATACCACAGACTACCTCCTAAAAGATACCATCTTTTTCTCGTTCACCAACCTCATTTTTAGAATAATCGCACTGTCCAGCACCAAAGAGTATATAACCAATACGCTATCCAGCACGGCGACTGCATGGAAAATGGATTAAAAACACTTTTTCTTTAATTTTCCATGAATCACGTGACGAGCTAGTCGTTTGCCTGATGTTAAGCGTTACCGCCACCCATAGCTAAATTAATAAGCAAAAACTAATCTTTTCTTAGCCTTTTAGCTGTTTTTCTTGCATTTTCTTCGCTGTAGTGAGGGGAAAAGTTGTGTGTTGCACTCGGCAGCAAAGTTTTTCTGCGTCTCGTACCTTTGAAACCTTCGCTACGCTCAGGATTGAGGAATCCTAGAATCCTTCGCTTGCTCAGGTTTCAATTCAAGTACTCGCGCCAAAAACCAACTTTGCAGCCTAGTATAACAAATAACTATTTCTTTATAGAAGCGATTTTTCAATGGCTTTCTAAAGCTAAAAGCTAACCGCTTAAATTAAAACTAAAATTAAGTCATCATCCTCATCATTAATAGCCTGAAGACGTCCACTACTCCACTACTGAACATAGGCCTCCCCTAGAGAGCGCCACTTTGAGCGGCTGCTGGCCTCCTGCGTCAATTGGCTCCTCGCAGCTTTCACCAGGTCGGCGCCCTCCCCCCAGGTCGACGCCTAGTAATCAGATTACTAGACTGAAATCCAGTCACAAAGTCTCATTTGCCCAGTAATTTCACTAGCTACAATGCCCTTCAAACCGGAACACAGTAGTGCTTGCACACTACTGCTTGGCGGCAGAATAACTGGCAAAGCGGTGATACCTACCTAGACAAACTTTGCAGAAAAGTCCTACAACCTAGTAAAAGTTAGGGTTTGCCATTATCACCACACTTGGCAGGTGGTTGTAAGGAGAATGCTGCTGCTCATTCCCCGAATATTCCCTCGGACTCTGACGGCACCCACGGGAAGAGATGGGGTGGTCCTATTATCACACCGGGACCATATACTTGTGCCTCATCTATTCACAGCACTGGCTTTTTTGAGTGTGCATCCTAATAAATTGTCACGAGTTGAATTAAAAGTCGTGTGTTTAAGACTTACTCTATTTCGTTGTTTTTAGGTTTAGTGTAGGTACATAGATATAGATAGGTTGTAAATAAAATTTAAATTGTGTTTTAATCTATACTTAGTTTATAATTATAGGTAACTGTAACAGTTACAATACGATGAAGTCGTGAGTATTTATCTAATTTCTTTTCCGTGGGTGTCGTAAGAGCCGACAGGGAATACGCAGGGAATGGGCAGCAGCATTCTCCTCGGTACAAATAGGCTTGTGTCCTGCTATTATTTATTAAATAAATTAATAATAATCCTCAAAAAATAAATAATCGTGAAAACAAAAATTAAATATCTCAAAAAATTACAAAGTTACAAGCATTTTAAAATACAGGAATAGAAGGAGACAGTTCAATCATGCAGTGACATCACTCTTGCTCCTTCATAGTACCTCATTACTAAGCCTTGGTAGCTTTACATACAGTTTCTCTGGCATGTGACTTCACAACGTGCGTTTTCATAGCAACTGCGGGGAATCTCTGTTTGGCGAGAAAGGGACAGGCGATGTAAACTTTAAAAGCTTATTACTCCTTGACTTATTTACCGATTTTACTTTTTTTTTCTATTATTGCATTCTTTATTAACCTACTTTATGAAAATAATATTTATTTACTTGTTAATTTTTAATAGCAGGCGTTTAGTCTATTAAAATCTACTGCGATCACCTAGCCGCCTGCCAAGCGTGGTGATTATGGCAAACCCCTATGGTAAGCGTCCAAAGTGGCATTTTATAGGGGAGGCCTGTGTTCAGCAGTGGAAGTGTTCCGGCTGTTAATTTTTTTTTATTTCCACAGTTGAACCATGGAGGTGGAAAATGCTAACTGCAAGGTGAAGGTTTCCTTGTGTACTGACATGGAGGCTCTGACCATCGACCGGCCAATCAAGATAGACAGGTAAACTACATTCCGAGCTTGCTACCTTTTCCCGTTGCTAAGGGTTGCCAGCATGCAACAACATTTATTTATTTATTTCATTTTTGTAAGACCAACATCTGGTATAAAAATATATTAAATTACAAAAAATAAGCCAATTAAAGGCAAAAAAAAACATTATCTAAAGCACTTTAAGAAAGTTGTCCGGAATAGATCGCAAAACTGCCCACTGTGCTGGCATAGCCACAGGCTGGGATCGATTTACCTAATACAGGTAATATTAGGTAATTCGATTCCGTTTCTTTGTATAATTATATTTTTGGTGTAAAATAAGTTTAGACTTCATAATTTAGAGTTCTAAGTATATCCACTGAAATTAACAATTTTTTTATTATTTTTAATATGATGCTATGATAATGCGATGTTGGCCGAGCGGTAGCATGTGCGCTTCGCAATCTTACGGCACCGGGTTCGATCCTCGGCCCTGCACCAATGACTTATCTAGTAAGTTATGTGCAGTTTGCGATGCCATCGCTCCGTGCCTCGGAGAGCACGTTAAGCCGTCGGATGTCATAAGAACATCTATGGCAATCGTTACGGGTAGTCAGACGCCTGATTGAATCTGATGCCTGATCTAACCATCCCTGTTACTGGTCCCTTAATGGGTTGCGAGGTCAGATGGCAGTCGCTCGTGTAATTCTGGTAGTTTGCCGCTACAATTTAGACTGGGAGGCGACCCCAGTAACAAATGGGAAAAGGCAAAGAGGATTATAGATGATGAATATGATATTATAAAAAACAGGCTGAATTTTTTAAGTGACCCTATGTCATGGCTTCCCATGCAGAATTCGATCGTTATTAGCGACACTATCAAACGGCGTACTAATACAGTTTTTTGTAGCTAGTGAAATTACTGGGCAAATGAGACTTTAGAACTGATCTCACAGTCTAGAAGTCTTTTTTAGACTGTGTGATGTCTCAGGACGACGTGCGCAGTGCACATTGCCACGCGAAACTTGGATTTCCGAGTGACACTGTAATCTGTAATGGGCGGCCGTGACGCTTAACACCAGGCGAACGACTAGCTCGTCGCGTCATTCGTTTACATAAACAAAAGTTTTTTTTTTCAAAATCAGCCGGTTTTACCCTGGCAGAATTGATGTTATAAATATCAATAGATGCAGTTTTTGTTTTCATCAGGCTGTGACTCTAGGTGGTAGGACTTTTCTGCAAAGTTTGTCTAGGTAGGTACCACCGCTTTGCCAGTTATTCTGCCGCCAAGCAGTAGTGTGCCAGCACTACTGTGTTCCGGTTTGAAGGGCATTGTAGCTAGTGAAATTACTGGGCAAATGAGACTTTACGAACTGATCTCACAGTCTAGAAAACTTTTTTAGACTGTGTGATGTCTCAGGATGGCGTGCGCAGTGCGTAGTGTTACTCGAAACTTTAGTTTGGAGTTCCGAGTGGCACTGCAATCTGTTATGGGCGGCCGTGTCGCTTAACACCAGGCGAACGACTAGCTCGTCGCGTCATTCGTTTACATAAACAAGTTTTTTTTTTCAAAATCAGCCGGTTTTACCCTGGCAGAATTGATGTTATAAATATCAATAGATGCAGTTTTTGTTTTCATCAGTGACTCCTTTGAATATACCTTTCGCTATTCCTTATGTTTTGAATTTGGCCATCCACATCCACTTGCAAAATTCACCCTGTATAACTATTCAACAAGACCGCACACGATGGGGTCGGGTGAAAAAAAACCCGTCTTACATAACATGACATGTATGGTATAACGCGTGTCATTAAAGAAACGAATCTGACGCGAACAAGGTACTATTGTTTTCCCTCTTCCACTATTGTGTTTAAGTGCAGAGGGAGTGAGACACCAATAGAAATGTTTGCTCTTTTCAGTTCTTTTCTTTATAAAATCGCGTTATAGGTACGGTATAAATAATAATTTTCATTTTTTTTGAACTTGAGGACTCTCTATCGTTATGCAAAATTTCATGCATGTTAGAAGTTTAGAAGAAGTTAAGGCTGTAAAGAATTCTGACAGACAGTGAGGTCCTGTAGAATAACAACTACGTTTCTAATCCGCAGTCACTGCAACTGTTAAAATTAACTATAATGTAAACCATGAAGTTTATATAAAAAAAAAATTGTGAAAAGTCAGTTAAAATGATAAATAAATAATAAAATAAATAAATAACGGCCAACGATCACTCGAACACGAACGATACTTAGATCCTGGACCCTAACTAGGATCCCCAGTATCTAGGGACCCAGGAACTACGAGGACCATGATCCCACAACACCCACACACAGAACAACTATTTGCGCTTTTGAATATAACATAACATTATTTTCTTCGCAGAGAAATAACCGGACTAGAAAAACTAATAGAAGAACTCCACAGGGTGTTCTCAAAGGAGCACGTCAACATACAAGATGTTCAGAAACTGATGGCTGGCTACAAATCGGACCCTAAAGACTGGCGGAAATACGCAAAATTCGACCGTTTCCGGTAAGCGTTTTTTCTTCTTGTAGTAAAAACAGAGCCCTTTGGAGTGTTTGTGCACTGCAAAATAATGGATTTGAGAATTAATAGCTTAATCACTGTTCGCAGTGCAGTGTCACGCGAAAAGTAGGTGGCTATGTCGCTTAACATCAGGTGAACGACAAGCTTGACACGTCATTCATTTACATATAAAAAAACTGTGTAAATATGTACAGTTCATCAATTCGCCAACGGCAACTCATACCTACTTGCTTTGGAATCATCATCATCCTCTTTGCCCTTTCCCATTTGTTATTGTGGTCGGCTCCCAATCTAACCTGCAGCGGCGAGCTACCAGAATTACACGAGCGACTGCCATCTGACCTCGCAACCCATAAGGGACCAGTAACAGGGATGGTTAAATCAGGCGTCAGATTCTATCAGGCGTCTGACTACCCGTAACGATTGATGCCAACAGGGACCGGCGGCTTAACGTGCTCTCCGAGGCACGGAGCGATGGCATCGAAAACTCCACATAACTTACATTGGTATAAGTACTTACGTTTTTTGGAATCATAGACACCACCGCTTTGCCAGTTATTCTGCCGCCAAGCAGTAGTGTGCAAGCGCTGCTGTGTTCCGGTTTGAAGGGCATTGTAGCTAGTGAAATTACTGGGCAAATGAGACTTTATGATCTGATCACTCAGTCTAGTAATCTGATTACTAGACTGGGTGATGTCTCAGGATGACGTGCGCAGTGCAGTGTCACGCGAAACTTTATTGTTTTAAAGTTCCGGGTGACACTGCAACTGTTATGGGCGGCCGTGTCACTTAACATCAGGTGAACGACTTGCTCGTCACGTCATTCAATCACATGAAAAAAAAAAAAAAAAACATAATATCGAGGGCGTAGAAGGGAAATTAGATACCTTAAACTTTTTGCGAAATCGACTTTTTGGCATGGCGATAAAGCCCAAGCTCTTTTGGTCTTACCCTAGCTCGAATATATTATTCCGTGCCAAAATTATTCCACAAAAGGTATTTTTGTAACAGAAATAAACTTTCCATAATACAAAAAACTTGAGAAAAAACTTGCTTTAAAACTTGAGAGGAAGAAGTGAATAGCTGATCAAATAATGTATAATTTCACAGTATCACCATTTTGTTGTCACATAAAATGCATAAAGCTCGTTATTCAGTTTTACCTCAACGCAAAATTTGGATGTGTAAAAAGAAATCTGTGACAGAAATGCATAACGTATATTATGAAGTCTGGAATATCATTTTTTTATTGTATACAGGGGGTAATCAATTATTATCATTTTTCATTTTGTGTAATACCGCGTGCGGGTGTACCTAGCACTATCAACAACTGAAAAAAATATACCTACAATGAATGGAAAACCACTTATCTTAATATTAATTATAAACTACGCTGTTGCTATAACAAATTTATAACTTTTATCTGTTTACAATGAACTAGAGGCACTGGCTCGTTCGTCTACGTTTTTTCAGTAAATCTTACGTAGGTAATCTGTAATGAAATGACCTGGAGGGGTCGTTTCATCACACTACCAATCAGCCTATGTGGGCCCTGCGGTGGTTCCTGCTTTAAATCAAAGGAAACAAATATAAAACGGATAATAATTCGACTCTTATATAACCTAAACAGGGCATTGTTAGTAGGAGTTATGTTATATACTTACTATATCTTTTAATTTATTATCTGCATTAAAATTATGTATTTAGCTTAATATAATATGAATGTTGAACGTGTAATCACAGACAGACGCAATGAACACAAATAATGTGGTGCGGTTTTGGTGATCGGGTTTTGGAGGTGGTCGCCGTACTCTGAAATACAAGTTTTGCTTAGTTCGGAGACGGTGATCGCTGTAAGATACTGCGGTGACCAAAATCTGCGTATCTCAAGTCGATGTGCGTCTGTTTGTATGATATAACTTGCGTCCACTTGTGAATATATATAATACATATAGGTATAGTAACATAGCTTTTACAATATACAATTGTAACTATTTTTGAATAAATATATATTGATATTGATTGACTCTATAATTAAATGAAAATGTCTTTGGCACTGCACTGGGGAAAACAACGGGGACGATGGAGGATTTTAGTATTTATGCTTGAGGAAAGGTAAGTGTTTGGAACGTTGGGGTGAAGGTAAGTCTGGGTAAGTTTTACAACCATTTCCTTATAGGGTTTATAAGGTTCCAGGCATAGTTCTGCAGCGACGAACAACCTTCCTCCAAGACTTCTAGGTCCTTGGGGTACGTCACCACTGGATCACAACAAAATATACGCGCTGCTCTGGTGTCTGCCTTTGCGGGATAGTCAATCCAAGACAAGTAATCATTGGCAATCCGCTCAAACGTTACTTTTTATACATTTTCTTATTTGTTTTCGTCAGGTCACGAGCTTCTCTCTCGAGCCTCGACGTGGCCTCGACCCAGCAATCCTCCTGTCTTGCGATTTTCTTGCCTTGTCAATTTTATTTTAAATTTAAATTCCGAGTTTCATCGTCTCCTGCGGTTGCCAAAACCAAAAAAATCTTATAAAAAAATACAGAGTCATACAAAAACAGGTTGGTTGATGAATTATGAATGATCATGAATGGAAAGCGCAAATACCTAAATCTAAAAAAAGTGTTTTCAACACATTTGCTCTAAAAATGGATTTACAAGCCTGTATACATTGTTCGAAAGTTAAACATTACGCACCATACAACGGAGCGTGCGGTAAAATAGGTACTCTCACCTAAGTACCTATTTTACCGCATCCTTCGTTGTATAGCGCCGTGCGCAACCTTTACGGTTTTCTTTTAATTTTAATAAAACATATTTCATAAGAATTTCACCAAGGAGTTTGAACTCCTTGATGAAATTCTTATACATGTTTTATTGAAATAAGGAGTTTTATTTAAAAAAAAGAAATGGTGTTTTATGTATGACCCAATAGATGGCGCCAGTTTCGGTTTTACCAAAATCTGTCACTGTCACTGTTTCAAGCATAGACCACAGGTTATAGGAAATGTGTCACGACACTGACTGACAATTCTAAACTGTTTCGTTTGTTTTAATTTCGTTGCGCGATAGCTCGGCTTAATTTTGGATCATAATATTAACGTTTATCTGTGTCGCAGTTCTGCTGTCCTTCAATTTACTTAAGAAGAATGTACCACAGACTACTTAGGAGATACTACTGACAATGTACTCGTGGTCAACTCAACTGAATTTGACATATCTTTGTAGGTAGTCTAAGCATTTTCTTATGTTTAAACTACTCTGTGGTTTGAAAGGTTTAAACTATGTACTTACAGCGCCATCTAGAAAAGAAGCGGAACTAGCGTTATTTTTTTAAATAAAAAGCCTTATTAAAAATAAACCGTAAAGATTACGCACGGCGCTATACAACGAAGGATGCGGTAAAATAGGTACTGAGGTGAGAGTACCTATTTTACCGCACGCTCCTTGTATGGTAAGTAATGTTTAACTTTCGAACAATGTATACAAGCTTTGTAAATGCATTTTTTTAGCAAATGTGTTGAATATAACTATTCTGCGCCAATGCTTACTTATACAGATATACCCAGGCAGCAAATCTTCGTCATAAAGACGTCTTTATCAGGTCATTCTGCGACGTAAAGACGTCCTACAATGACGTCTGGGAGTACCAGAAAAGTACGTATATTTATCACAGCCTCAAGACGTCATCTTAGATACCGTGAGTATACAGCCTGGAGGTCTAGCAAAGATCCCTTCCCATCAGCGTTAACGCAAAAGGATGACTCCAAAATGTATGGGAATAACATTTAGGTACCTGTGGATGTCGCTTTCCCGCAGGTATCTATTATCATACTCCGCAGGTATTATTATCATTTTATGTCGTTCCCATACATTTTGGAGTTATCATCATCAATCATCATTATCCTGAAGACGTCCACTGCTGAACATAGGCTTCCCCCAAAGAGCGCCACTTTGAGCGGGTGCAATGCTTGCCTTCAGCATCCATCGGCTCCCTGAGGTTCTGACCACGGGGTCTAGCAAAGATGCCACATGCTAACTCTAACATGTATGGGAATGACATTAGCTATGACATTAGCTGCGGAAAAGTTTTCCGCAGGCAATGTCATGTTTGGAGTTAGCGTGAGGCGTTGGCATCTTTCGTTTGGCGTTAACACTAATGGTCTCTAATGGTAATCTTTGCTAGATCCCAAGTTCCTCTTGTTATTTTCATCAAAATGACGGAGTAATATTGGGGTGGTTACATATAAAATAAACTAGATGGCGTTAACGTCTCTTAAGACACGCAAGCGTTTTGTGCTACATAATATTGTATTACTGTCGTAATACTCAGCGATTTTATAGTGCTGTACAGTTCCATATGAAGTCGGAACAAAGTTTTTGGCAGGGAGAAGATAAAACTCTCTCTTGGCTTCACTAGCGATGGACGTTACAATAATAGTTATAAAAAGGTGTTGTGGTATGAGAGTATTATATAAACAAATAAGAATTAGTTTTGGGTATCATCTTCAGCCTCCGGATTGACCTTGAAAAATCATAACATTTGAAAAAGAGCTTAACTTCAAAATATTACTAGTATTGCTAATAAAAGTTTAGTTTGATATATTTTACATTTAAATACGAGTGCATAGGACACTTACGCATTTTTTGTTAAAAAATAATGTAATAAGTACGAATCATGGTCGACAATCCGTGTTATTTAACTAAAAAGACGTTTTTCCTTTCAAAGCATGCCATTCACTATAAAGCCTTCTCTCGCAAATTTCCTGCGCAAGGAACGTGCTGCTTCAGTGACAGTCTCGACGGCCCTTTCCTCTGCTTACGTGTATCACATGCAGTTCTTGTTCTCCTTTCTGTGCAACAAACAATGAGTTTTATTTAAAAAAAGAAATGGTGTTTTATGTATGACCCAATAGATGGCGCCAGTTGTGGTTTTACCAAAATCTGTCACTGTCACTGTTTCAAGCATATACCACAGGTTATAGGAAATGTGTCACGATACTGACTGACAACTCTAAACTGTTTCGTTTATTCTATTTTCGTTGCGCGATAGCTCGGCTTAATTTTGGATCATAATATTAACGTTTATCTGTCTCGCAGTTCTGCTGTACTTCAATTCACTTAAGAAGAATGCACCACAGACTACTTAGGAGATACTACAGACAATTTACTCGTGGTCCACTAAACTGAATTTGACATTTCTTTGTAGGTAGTCTAAGCATTTACTTATGTTTAAACTACTCTGTGGTTTGGAAGGTTTAAACTATGTACTTACAGCGCCATCTAGAAAAGAAGCGGAACTAGCGTTTTTTTTTTTTAAATAAAAAGCCTCATTGCAACTGCTCGTCACTTTTAATCATGAAGTTTGGAAGTTGTAGTTGTAATGTAATGTAGTTTTCCACATACATCTTTTAGCGAAACAATCAAAGAATATGATTAGCTCGAGTTAGCCAATTCAGCCATTTAGAATGATATATCTTGCCCGACGAATTGTTTGCTACATCATCAGGGCAATTTCCTGTCGCAATGAGACGTTTTATAAAAAAAAAGAAATGGTGTTTTATGTATGACCCAATAGATGGCGCCAGTTGTGGTTTCACCAAAATCTGTCACTGTCACTGTTTCAAGCATAGACCACAGGTTATAGGAAATGTGTCACGATACTGACTACCAACTATAAACTGTTGCGTTTGTTATATTTTTGATTTTTGGATCATAATATTAACGTTTATCGGTCTCGCAGTTCTGCTGCACTTCAATTTACTTAAGAAGAATGCACCACAGACTACTTAGGAGATACTACTGACAATGTACTCGTGGTCCACTCAACTGAATTTGACATTTCTTTGTAGGTAGTTTAAGCATTTTCTTATGTTTCAACTACTCTGTGGTTTGAAAGGTTTAAACTATTACTTACTGCGCCATCTAGAAAAGAACCGGAACTAATTTTTATTTAAAATAAAACTCCTCATTGCTGAGACAATGCTTTGAAGATACGATTGGTCGATGCTAAGAAAAGTTGTGACTTGATTTGTCAAATTTGGTAACTGTGTGGTAACCCACACAGTCCGGTGTTCCGTGGAAACCGAACTGTTTTGACAGTTGTCTAGGTGTTTACGATTGGTCCTGTGAATATTTCAGGTTCCCATGTGCCACCGTTAATGTATGCAAACAAATGTCGAAATATTAATTCGTGCATGGTAGCGTATGTTGTTTTTATCAATACGTAGACGAATTGCTGGGACTATAATTGCTCCTGATGTGTCTAATATTCTGTACCTATTTACGGGTCACAAGTTTTAGCGATATAGAATACACGGTGGAATTTAATTGGTTCTTTTCCTTAAATGTATGTACTCAGCCCATGCTATAGAATAATCGTACAAGCTGCAATTAAAAAAAAATGCCCCTTTACATAACTGAATAACAGCCGAAATGTCGATTTAACGCTACACACAGCACGGGCACCGGCTGAGCGCTTTGTAAATGTTTCGTAGGTAGGTAATAAAACAAAAACACCTGCGCTACGTTGTACTATTATCTATTCCGTGCTTTTGTTCAATGTCGCAGGGCTTTTCTTTAGAATTTGAATTCGCAGTAATTTGATAATACCTAGATTTAAGTTTTAAATCCATAGTTTTATTTATATAGGAGCGTTCTATAGCATGGACTGAGTACGTACATTGAAGGAAAAGAACCAATTATATTCCACCGTGTATATCGTGCTAGCAGCGCGAGTTAGCGGAACAATGGATTTCTTCAGAACAAGTCATAATCAGGCTCACTGGAATCGTTGGAAGTAGAGGAATCAAGCTGGACGATGTTGGGATTATGGCTTATATCAACTTACAAGGTTTTTTTGTTATAAAACATATTTTTGCTTTACCAGAATGTTTCGTAAGATTGCTTGCCTTTCGCCACTCACGCTAGTTAGACTTAAAAAAACTTTTTAATCAATGCGCGGTGTAAGCCCAAAATCATCCCAAAAAATTGACCAAAACACTTTTTTGGAAGCTCAGTGGACGTGACGTGTAATAATGTAAAAATAATCATGTGAAAAAGACTGTGTAAATCTATACCAATACTATAAAGTGGAATGATTTGATTGTTTGTTTGTTTGTTTGCATTGAATAGGCTCCGCAACTACTGAAACGATTTGAAAAATTCCTTTACTGTTGAGAAGTTACACTATCCCCGGGTGACATAGGTTATATTATATTTTCAAAAACATTAGGAATCCTTACTAAAACTCCAATAATGTGACCCAAGGTGTAAAAAAGTTACCTAAAATATTCCTTACATCGCGTGCGCTGCGAAAATGATTATACCTACCCGTGCGAAGCCGGGGCGGACCGCTAGTAGAAAATAAAACGAATACAGAGATGACCGAATAAAGAAATTAATTTGGTGTTTAAAAAATTAAATCAATCAAAAAATACAATCATTATCTCGTTATTCAGTTTCTCTTACGTTTGTTGTAGTATAATTCATGTCAACTTAAAAATACTGGACGCTCATTGGCTGCCTGTTGATCATCGCCTGTCTTCAACCAATGAGCGTATAGTATTTGGTATGTTAAGGTAACATGAGTTTGACAAACGTAAGAGAAACCGGGAGAAACCTCTTATGGCTAGAAAGTATAATAATATCAGTGGGTATAAAGATATTGCAAGGAGTCTGCATTACACAAATTGACGTATCGCACTAACATTTTATACAAATAAACAATATGGTTTAGGTATAATTGTTAGGTATTTTCCACAATACGCATGAGACGGTTTTATCACGTTTACTACAATTCACACATGACGAAAAAAAACTTAAATTTCATCACCCACACTACTACGTGGTAGGTTTTTTCTGCAGAGTTCGTCTATATCGTGTTCCTGAATCTTAGATATTTTATGTAAACAAAGTAATGTCACGAAAAGTCACTGTCAAAGTGACATGCCAGTTGCCCAAAACACCTGCAAAACCGGTTTTCAAAGACCTACTGACAAAATAGGACTTTGACGTGACATAACCGTACAAATTTTTACTTACTTGACATTGGCAGAATTATCGCTAAAAAGCGATAGAAAGCCATAAACGAAGAAGAAGAGAAGAAGAAGAAAATTAATGACTGTACCAGCCTTATACATGTATCATGCGAGCGTGTACATTTTCAAAAACATTAAGTCGTTCAAACAACACAAAAATGTCCACAACTTAGGTACGAGAAGCGCTCATGACCTTATACTGCCGAGACATAGACTTGCCAAGTCTGGGAAATGTACTAGGGTAGCTGGTGTCAAAATTTTTAACGCTCTTCCAGACTCCATGTGTTAAAAATATTCAGATTTTCAAAAATAAATTAAAGAGCTTTCTTATAAATATGGCGCCATATATCGTCGAGGAATTTATTCCGAAACTGGTATAAGTAATTATTTTATTTTTATATTTTTATTAAGTAATTATTTACAATAGTGAATTATGTTATTGATTTATTACTTATTTCTTTTATTATATTAATTTAATACGTAATACTGAATGACTTGTAATTTTTTTATAACTATCAATAAAATATCATATCATATCATATCAATTTTTACTTGTGAAAAATATTTTTATTAAATGGAGTTAAAGAGTATCAATCTTACTGATTAACAAGCAAAACTTTGCATACACAATATTAGTAGGATATGAAGTAGGATTTTTCAATTCCAAAGTTCTAAAAGTAAAATTTTAGGAAGACGTAAATAAAATATTAACATACATTACTTAAGTTTTTTAACCGACCAGAAACTTTATAAATTATTCTGAAAATTCTGACAAACATTCTATAATTTTAAATCGAGAGATTTATTCATATTTGATCTATAAATTTTCAGTTTGACTTCTTTTATATTTTACATACTTTTCATCATATCTCAAAAAGTGCACGAAAGTAGCACCATGTGTCTGCAGAAAATATGGCATATAATGGTATGATACCATCTTATAAATCCCAGAATGAAATAAAAAAAAAATGTTTAGATCCTCTACAGTCTTACCAGTATAATAAAATATTTTCTACGAAAAATCTCTCAATCTCGTTTGGCAAGGTATCTTTGCTAGATCCCCAGTTCCTCTTGTTATTTTCATCAAAATGACGGAGTAATATTGGGGTGGTTACATATGAAATAAACTAGATGGCGTTAACGTCTCTTAAAACACGCAAGCATTTTGTGCTACATAATATTGTATTACAGTCGTAATACACGGGATAGTCTACAGATCTTACGAAGGTTTTTTTTTCATAACTTAAACATTTTTGGGCAGGGCGAAGTTTCAATCGCTCTTATGGACTGCGCCCACATTTACTTAGGGATGTTCCGATACCACCAAAGTATCGATCGATAGTCGATACCTACTCATATGAGTAGTACTCATTACTCAAATCATGATTCGATACTACTCATATGAATACCCTAAAAGCTATACCTACTCATATCGATACATTTTCTATTTTTATAAAAACCGAAAAGAACAAACAAATTTCATCAGATATTCGCACGCTAAGGATGCGTTTAGGATATTTTATTTGACAATATTCGATACATGTACTTTCTTTCCGATACCGAGTAGGTATCGCGATAATTTTTCGTTTATATTTTATTAAATTATTTTAATTAAGTGTAACAACTTCTTTAACTGTACTGAGTGTTTGTATTTGTGGGTAGTAACTGTTTTCAACGCCTTGAATTAAATTTACATTCGGTTTAATCCTGATTAAGTTAAAAATGGGGTTGTTTTAGCCCTAAGTATACATTAAAAAAATCACCTTTTTAGGCTACTTGACTTAAAGTTATACCATACTATGCTTTTTTAAAGAAAAAAATATATTATGGCGAAATAAAGCTGCTTGGCATTGAATTTTTGGCGATTCTATGCTGTTTTGATTTAGCAGCATTGATTCGATTCGATACTAGTAGTTTCTTTCCGATACCAAGTAAGTATCGAAAGAATGATTCGATGCTAAAAAGTACTTGGTATCGCCAGAAAAGTATCGAGTCATCATCATCATCATCATCATTAACAGCCTGAAGACGTCAACTGCTGAACATAGGCCTCCCCCAGAGCGCGCCACCATGAGCGGCTGGTCGCCTCCTACATCCATCGGCTTCCCGCGGTTCTGACCAGGTCGTCGGTCCACCAAAGAGTTATCGTTTGGCGTTAACACTAATGGTAAGGGATCTTTGCTAGACCCCCAGTTCCTCTTGTTATTTTCATCAAAATGACGGAGTAAAATTTAGTTACTTAACGTATAAGTATCCACTACTTGGTCTGTGGTTACATATAAAATAAACTAGATGGCATTGACGTCTCTTAAAACACGCAAGCGTTTTGTATTATATTAATGTCGTTATACTTATTAGCGACTGTACACAATAAAAGATTTCATCTTGAATTGGTTTTATGCAGGGAGAAGCTATAAGCTCTCACAGTGTTGCCATGTCAAAAATCAGGACGACGGTGATTTCATTTAAAAAAAACGATATGCTAAAAAGTTACGGTAACTGCGTCAGGAAAAATACGGTGTAAATTACGGTGTGCAAACTTTTAATAAAACAACTATTTTACCGCACACATTGTGTTAAACTCGAAAACACCACCAAAACAATGACTCAAAGAAAGCAAGTTCATATTTTTAATGCCATGTAACTAAATGCATGGGTCCCCGAGCTTCAACTCTTAAAGGACAAGAGTGTGTTCTTAAAACATAATTACTTAATTATGCTGTCTTTTTTTTATTACGGTAAAATACTTTTCACGGTTATAGGCAGCCAGCAATGTCACGATGCTGCCAAGATATCACGGTTTGAAAACATAGGAATTTATTGTCAAATAACTAAACAATCGCTGTAAAAATAGTTAAGAAGGTTTTATTTTATTTTAAAAATATAAACAAGAAACATGGCTAACGATCACGTCGGATGTCGTTCTTCTGGTGGCTTTACACGCTTTGAGACGTACTGCTGTTTTTTTTCTACAAATATTCGTACCTCTGCAAATTACGGTAGATTTTGTCACCGTTGTCATGCTTCGACGGTAGGTGGTAAATAAGTGCGAATTACGGTGCATAATGCATTTACCGTGATTACGGTGCACATGCTGATCTCTCTATTGTTTCCACACTATGATTGATTTGATTGTGTCGTTCGTTCAATCACTAACTACCATGTCAAACTGATATTGGTATTATCAATATCAATCCCGACCTGTTGTGAAAATGAACCGGTTCATATGACCTGATCATTCAAATGATTGAATTCGCGAAGTCTCGATACTATCAGGCCGGCCATCAGCTTGTTTGTCTATCCGTGTTATAAAAAACCTCCTTAAGGTGGAACGTTTCATTAGCGCGGCAAATTCAAATTTTCTTGCGTTATTTTGCCAATAATAGCTTCATTACTCAACGTGATTACATGAAAACTAATTTTGCGCAAATAAATAGAATGTATCAATAAATTACAATTCAAAGTATCACCTACATATCATTGGTTTAGCGACAAATGGCAATAGACTGAAAAACTAAGACGAAATTGGTTTATTGCCATTTGTCGCTAAACCAATGATATGTAGGTGATACTTTGAATTGTAATTTATTGATACATTCTATTTATTTGCGCAAAATTAGTTTTCATGTAATCACGTTGAGTAATGAAGCTATTATTGCCAAAAGAACGCAAGAAAATTTGAATTTGCCGCCCTAGTAAAACGTTACACCTTAACTAAACCATCACCATATCAGATCAATCCAGGTTACTAAAATTCACGTTTTTTTTCAGGTACACAAGAAATCTGGTGGACGCTGGCAATGGGGCGTTTAACATAATGATTTTATGTTGGAGCGCCGGGCACGCCTCAGCCATCCACGACCACGCAGACTCTCACTGTTTCATGAAGATTCTAAGCGGGAGCCTTGAAGAAGTCAGGTAATACAGAATAAAGATCATCATCATCAACAGCCTGAAGACGTCCACTGCTGAACATAGGCCTCCCCCAAATTGAGCGGCTGCTCGCCTCCTGCATCCATCGGCTCCCCGCGGCTTTCACCAGTCGTCAGTCCACCTAGTGGGGGGACAACGCTACGGTTCGTGGTTGCCATTCGAGAACCTTTCTTTCCCATCGGTTGTCAGTTCTACGAGCGATGTGAAAACAGATATTAAGATGAAAAACAAAATATTTGAGAAATAAAGTCAATGGAATCTTTTATAATTAATAAATAATAACGTCCAATGATCACATACATAGATCCTGGACCCTAACTAGGATTCCCTGTATCTAGGGACCCAGGAACTACGAGGACCATGCTCCCACAACACCCACACACAGAACAACTATTTGCGCTTTTTTCTATGCATAAATGTCTTGCCTCCAGGTGATGAATCGACCTTCTGGTGGATTCATAACCTGGAGGCGGCTGCTTCGATTCCCGTGACAGAACAAGACATTTATGCATGTGTATGTGATTCACCAGCCTCTATGGTTTGGTGGCTGTTCTCAGCCACCAAACCATAGAGGCTGGTGAATCGTAAATTATTTTGAATGATCTATAAATATATGGTTTTCTTTCGGCATACACCATGGATAAAATGAAATCTTGTCCAACGTCCTATACCTACCAAACAAAAAAGAACCCCGAACAGTCCAGATAAATAAAAGTTATCAAACTAGGTCATAATAATAGTTACAAAAAATAAAATAAAACGATCTGTCTTCAGACTGAAAACATCTTTGTCTTAAGCAATTTATTATCAGGTATTTATGTACCATTTTTTAAACAGGCCTTTATTCTTTAAACTAACTACTACAATAATAAAAACTATTAAGCTAGCTACACTACCTACTACAAAGAACATTTGGACTGTATACTAGCCGCGATGGCCTATAGATAGTCCAAAATGTCCAGCCCACTACCGGTAGGTAGCGTACCCAACATGCTGGCAGCATTGCCCCGTTGAATTGCAATGCTGATTCGTTGAGCCAAATAGGTGCCAGGATTTTGGTCACGCGTCGCATCAACCTGGCGCTCTGATAAACTTTGGTGCTCGCCGGTCCCCACGGACCCAGGGTCTCAACACGAAACGGCTCAAATATGTTAGTGTGTTACTGCTACCGAGATATACGCGCCGTTTCAGCTGCTCAGACGAATTAGCCGTGGTGCCAGCCCTAACTTGTGTACCTTTATGTACCTACGCCGTTTTGGCTAGGGCAAAATGATTTTTCATCCCTATTCCAAGAAGGCGAAGGGTTTCCTGATAAATGTGCCCAAAATTGGTAATTTAGACACACTTATTAACAGTCACAAAATGACTTTTCTCATAGAGGGGGATGAAATGCAGAGTGTACCATATAGTAATAAAATTATTTAATCTCGGGCGATGTACTTTTAATCCCTAGCCCTTATATACCCCTAAATACATACCCCTTAATACAATACAATACAATACAATACAATAACTCTTTATTGACACCAAAATAATAATAACATAGAAATAAGAATCGCATAATAAGATAGGTACAATGGGCGGTCTTATCGCTAAGAGCGATCTCTTCCAGACAACCTTTGGATGGACAGAGATATGAGACACTACGAGCATGGACGGTGGTGCAAATAAATAGTATATACATAAGTACTACATATACCTACTTTAATACTTAATACATAAAACATAACAATAAAATAAATACACCTATGTATACATATAGATAATTCATTAGACACTCTCGCCCTAAATACATTATTTTTTATCCCTACACAATCTTCTATTGCCAGGCCAGCACTACAATGCCACCACCATATTGACTGGCCTGATAGCTCAGTTGGTAGTAGCTCTGCCTTCTGAACTGTAGATTGTGGGTTCGATTCCTACCCAGGACAAACATTTGTGTGATGAACATACGTTTTTGTTCTTTGTCTGGGTGTTATATTGTATTCTATATGTATTTACAAACAAAAAGTATCTAAGTATTGTATGAGCTATCTGGTTCCTAGTACAAGCTATGCTTAGTTTGGGGCTAGATGGCGCTGTGTGAAATGTCCGCACATATTTGTTTGTTTATTTATACGGTTTCAAAGCGATATTTTCCTTCAAATAAAGCTTAATCACTTTGCAGGAGTCGAACCCAAGACTCAGACCGCAGAAGTTGACCTACACTGTCTCTATAGTAATAAAATCAATAAATCTCAATCTGAAACGATTTTTTCAACCCTAAAACCGGTGGGGAAGTTTATTCCTTTATAAAACAACTCATTTAATTTACCTATCAAAATATATAAAATTACTTAACTAAGCCTAAAAACTAAACAATAAAATACAAAATACAATTACAAAAACTAAATTAAATCTAAACTAAGTATTTATCTAAAACTAAAACTAAACTTATAAATAAAAAACCCTAAAAGGGGCGAAAAGAGGGAAAAACGTTTATATGAAAACCTACATTTCGTGTTGCACGTTTTAAAAATGAGTTAACACATACAAACAAGTGTAAAAATAAAAGAAATAGTATTTCTTATTTTTTTTTGAAAATCATTTCCAAAAAGGGTGTATTTTGTAGTAAAGTTTCTATCGAAGTTTTAAAACTGTTGTCCGTATCATACTGAAATTAGGAAAGTGTAAAGAACATGCAAAATAAATACGGGTCTTGGCAATTTTTGAATTCCATCCCTTAAAGGGGTAAAAAATACAGGGCTAGGTCCCATCGTAAGACGCTCGCATAGCCTAAACTGCTTTAGCTAAAATCTTGAAATTACGAAGATACGTTCATTACATAGTTTGTAGGGGTGCGCTAAAAGGGAACTTTTATCCCGGAAAAACTAACGGTTCCTGAGGGATAGTCCACGCGGGCAAAGCCGCGGGCATAAGCTAATCATTAGATAATACATATATATAGGAGTTACCAAATAAAACTTCGCTCAGCAGTGTGAGATCTACTGAAAATATTCTTAGGGTGGGTTTTTTGGTCCGGAGTCAAGGTAACCAATGGTTAAAAATGATAACAAATTCTAACCAATGGTCAAAATTTGTATTAAGTTTTAACCATTGGTGACCTTAACTAAGGATCATAAGACCTAGCCTTAGTTAAGGTAACCTGGTAATGGTTAAAACTACACATTTTGACGATTGGTTAAAATTTTCAACCATTGGTCACTTTAACTGCAGATCAAAACCCCCTACGTAATTTAAATGTACACTTACGTATGCATTTTCTCTAATTAGCTATTAAATATGTAAAGCTAGGAATCGTAACTAGTTTCATTTGCAACTGATAAACTGTGCCTATTAAGTAAATATTATGATAGACAAATTGATAATATGACTTACGTCAGTTGTTTTCATTGAGTTTATTGCGATGACGACTGTGTATTAATCTCAGGCGCGGATACAGGGGGGGGGGGGGGGGGGGCGCGCGCGAAGGGGGCGCCCCCTCTTTTTCCCTCTTCCTTCCTTCTTCCTTTAGACTGAGATAAGGCGTAAAACTAATTAACCCGTGCGAAGCCGGGGCAGGTCAGCTAGTTATTATGTATAAAGATTAATAATTTATAATTGCAGTATCGCTTGCTTAGAGTAATCAACAGATAAAAACGAAAAAAAAAATGAATCATTAACTTGATTTGAACCCGCATCCATCCGTCACTAAAGATGGGACATGGTGACAAGTGATCTCATGTCGAAAAGCCTTCACCTTTTATAACCAACTTCCGGGGTCGGTAGCGCCATCTATTGAAATACCCTTGAGAATCATCCCAACGAGCATGGTCAAGTTACATTTACTTCCGCAAACATCAACGATGCGCTGCAAAAGCGGGGATGACCTATTGGTGCGAGAGCCCACTGCAAAAACACCTACGTCATCGAGTACCCCAATAGGCTATCTTTAGATAGTTAACCGACACTTAAACATGTAAAAAATACAGGTCTGCCAGTTCCGATCCTGCCTTCCATGGAAATAATCCACCTCCACCAACTTCAAATGCCTTGAATACTAGGTTTCGCCAAGTTTAGACCTGGCAGACCTTTTAATCTATTATCAGGGTCACCTTGGCTATTATTAGGCGTAGGTTTCATCGGGGTATTCACTGAGGTAGGTAAAGGGTGTGACGGGCACATTCTTAGGGGTCTGCCAGGTACTTCCGGCAGGGTGCGACCAATTTTTTTTACATAACTAATCAATGGTTAACTGTTGCCAGAACTTTCATGCGGGTAAATTTTGTCAAAAAAAAATACGTCAAAAATTTTCAATTATTTCCATGACCCGGCAGGATTGGCACTGGCAGATCTGATTTTTTTTTTATATTCAAATGTCGGTTAACGATCTAAAGATAGTCTATTGGGGTACTCGATGACGTAGGTATTTGTGCAGTGGGCTCTCGCACCATATCAACATTCTGAATGCAATAGTACCGAAAGGGTAAAACGGACCCTATAACTATGGTTCCGCTGTCTGTCTGTCTGCCCGTCTGTCACCAGGCTGTATCTCATGAACCGTGATAGACAGTTGAAATTTTCACAGATGATGTATTTCTGTTGCCGCTATAACAACAAATACTAAAAAAAAACAGAATAAAATAAATATTTAAGGGGGTTTCATCAAACGTGATTATTTGCTCGTTTACCAGATGAGTCATTGATGGCGCTGCTTTAAATAGTACTGCTCACACTAGATGGCAGGGATAGATAATGGTACGGAACCCTTCGTGCGCAAGTCCGACTTGCACTTGGCCGCTTTTTTTAAATAATTCATCTATACATAGTGCAATACTTATGCCCTTTTATTTTCAGATACGATTGGCCAGAGAACGTGGAACCGCAAGTCAGAAAAATCCACAAAAACATCACGAAACCAGTCCGAAGATGTTGTTCCGAAAGCGAAGACTTTACTCAATGCCTGAATGGTGGATGCCACAATAGAAATGGCGGAAATTACGACGAAAATGAAAATGGCGGAAATCATGGCGAAGATGACGGAATGATGGAAGAAATTGGCAGAACAAGATTGGAAGTTAATGATGTTTGTTATATTAACGGTGAGTTAATTCTGCTGATGAAATTGATTTAACTGATATTTTTAGTAGTTAATTTATATCTACCTATTTTAGAAAGAAGGTATTTTTAAGTACTATAATTATTATAAGTCGAGATCTTTTTCTCCACCAGTGGTTGGTTCTACGAGGGAAGTGGTCTGCACATTACCATTTCAACTTGCCAATTCTGAGAGCAGACTTTATCAGACTTTAGTTCTCTAGCCGATCTCCTCATTTTGGATCTATCTTCTTTTTTTTTTTATGTTATTGAATGACGTGACGAGCTAGTCGTTCACCTGATGTTAAGTGACACGGCCGCCCATAACAGTTGCAGTGTCACCCGGAACTTTACAACAATAAAGTTTCGCGCGACACTACACTGCGCACGTCATCCTGAGACATCACCCAGTTTAGTAATCAGATTACTAGACTGAGTGATCAGATCATAAAGTCTCATTTACCCAGTAATTTCACTAGCTACAATGCCCTTCAAATCTAGATATGCAAGGAGAATATTTGGGGTCTCTTTGCAAGCTTTCAACACAGCACTCTCCAAAGACAAGTCAGGAAGGGGAAAATTTTGGAAATGGACTGGGGAATGTCCAAAATTTCCCAAATTAAATATTTATTTTAGTTTATGATTTATAAAAATATATAGCAATCTAAGAAACTCATTTTTTTATTTAGGATTTTTATTAAGTTCATTATTCGTGCATGACATGTTATATTAATTAAAATGTTTAATTTAAGTATTTTTAGTCGTGAAGTGTTAGCGAATTGGCCTAGTCTGTAAGCAGCACTTATTTTAATAAATAAACATTTTTTTTTTTAACGGGCAAATTGCCTTTATTACTCAAGCTAACTACTACAATAATAAAAACTAAACTAAACTAAACTAAGCTAAACTAAGCTAAACTAAACTAAACTAGCTACACTACCTATTACAAAGAACACTTATGGACTGTATAATAGCCGCGATGGCCTATAGACAGTCCAAGTGCTCCAGCCCACTACCGGTAGGTAGCGTACCCAACATGCTGGCCGCATTGCCACGTTGAATTGCAATGCTGATGCGTTGGGCCAAATAAGTGCCAGCATTTTGGTCACGCGTCGCATCGACCAGGCGCTCTGATAGACTTTGGAAAACGCGATGAGCTCCCGGTCCCCACGGACCCAGGGTCTCAACACCAAACGGCTCAAATATGTAATAAATAAATAAATATAAGTTTATTTTTTTTCGCTATATTCGTTGTAGATATTTTATAATTCATTATTGAAATTTAGAAATTTCCCGCGGCTAATGACGTCATGACTTTGCTTTCAATAATGTTCGGCTATTGCCTATTACGCAATAAAAAAATTACATGAATAAATACAATCAAATCAAAACAAAGTGTTTTTTTACAAATAGGTTCCATAGCACTTTTACTAGGTGGTAGGACTTTTCTGAGAAGTCGTCTAGGTAGGTACCACCGCTTTGCCAGTTATTCTGACGCCAAGCAGTAGTATGTAAGCACTACTGTGTTCCGGTTTTAAGGGCACTGTAGCTAGTGAAATTACTGGGCAAATGAGACTTTACGAACTGATCTCACAGTCTAGAAAACTTTTTTAGACTGTGTGATGTCTTAGGATGACGTGCGCAGTGCGCAGTGTCACGCGAAACTTTAACTTAGAGTTCCCAGTGACACTGCAATCTGTTATGGGCGGCCGTATCGTTTAACACCAGGCGAACGACTCGTCACGTCACTCGATTAAAAGAAAAACTTTTACAAGTCAAATCAGATAAGGTTAAAATGTAAAAAAGTTAAAATGTTTTGTAGGCCTAGTTAAGTAATTTTATAGGTATACTTAATTACATAATTAGGTTGTTTTAAGTGGAAAAAAAGGGTATAAATTATAGTCAATTGTTTTTTTCTCTAAAGGTTAAAATACTTAAGCTATTGTAAATACCAAGTACATTATTAGGTCCATGACTGAGCATATAAAATCACAAAGTCTGATAAATAACAGTCACGAGTACGTCACTTGTTTTTTTCACTCACTTTTTGTTCATACGCTCAGGCATTTCTTCCATGTAGCGATGAGTGACGTCATAAAGTCAGATGAAAGTTGTTCAATTAAAGCCTAAAATACTAATAACTATTTTTGATTTTTAAGTTATTAGTGATCAGTAAGCCTATTCCTCGAAATGGTGTTGTAATTATAACAAATAAAATAAAATGAACATTCCCCAGCAAAATTCCAATTCGAACTCGGCTGGGTGGGTAGCTTCCGGAAGCTTCGACCTATCTTTTCGTCTGAAATACCGCAAAGCCTGAAAACGAAGGTTTTTAATCAGTGTGTGTTGCCAGTAATGACTTATGGAACTGAGACATGGTCTCTTACTGTTGGCTTCATTAGTAAGCTCAAAGACACAACGAGCTATGGAGAGAGCTATGCTCGGTGTTTCCCTGCGAGATAAGATCTGGAACGAGGAGATCCGCAGGAGAACTAAAGTGACCGATATAGCTTTTAGAATTAGCAAGTTGAAATGGCAATAGGCAGGCCACATCGCTCGTAGAACTGACAACCGATGGGGAAGAAAGGTTCTCGGGTGGCGACCACGAACTGGAAGACACAACGTAGGCCCCTCATTAGGTGGACCAACGATTTGGTGATAGCTGTAGAGAGCCGATGGATACAGAAGGCGAGCGGCTCCTCAAGGTGGCGCTCTGCTAGGGCAGGCCTATGTTCAGCAGAGGACGTCTTCAGGCCGTTGATGATGTGATGATGATGAATGAACAGTCCCCAAGTGGACCAATCCGACCGGAGGGCATAGCTCCTTCTGCGACTCTGAGCTTACTAATTAGGCAACGAAGACCACCTCTCAGTGACAAGTCATCAAACTGGTTGAAAACCTTTGTTTGTAGATTATTTTTTATCTAAAACTATAAGAAACTTTTTTTTTCAGACGCCCTAGGCCTCCATCGTATGGAGAACCCCTCTCACGCTGACAGTGCAGTTTCTCTCCACCTCTACTCGCCCCCGTTTGACAGCTGTCGCGTGTTCGATGCTCGTACAGGCAAACCGACAAGTGTCAACGTCACTTTCACTTCTATGTACGGGAAGAAGGTTAAACGGGTAAGTTATAGTGTTCACTTTAAAACTGGTTACACTTTGTTAAGTAGTGAGTTAAAGTGACGGGTAGAACCAGATAAGCAGGTCCAAATCCGTTCAAAGAAACATCAACTTTAACGTCGTATTGTTAAATATCAATTCAGTCTGCACTTCAGCGCGGCGCTTATGACAAAGACAACGCACGTAATGACTGATTTTGACGGTTTTTAATTAATATCTATTTTTATATAGTGTTTTGAAAAGTTATTAAGTGTGCACGAAATCTAAATGTTTGTTGGGAATACACTAATTTATTTTTTGTAAAAATATATTCGGTAGAAGCTCAGTAAAATGAGAACATTCAAATTTTTTGAGGGAGGTTATGATTATTTTTCCATAGACCTATATTTTTTAATCCTGTATTTGCGGTCATCACAAACGACTTAATGAAATGAATTACATGATATATTTTTCCATAAGGCGCATTGCCCGTAAAAAAAAAATAACAAAATATGTCATGCAAATATATTATGCATGACATGTTAAATTCAAAGCCCCACATTTTCTAATTACGCCAGGAAACGTGGCAAAAACATCTTGTTTGGTCTACCCGTCGCCTTAAGTTGCGACAGAACAAGCAAAAAAAAAGTCAGAAGCAAAAGAAAAAAATAAAGAAAAATAATCAGCAAAAGCAAAAAAAAAGCAGCTGAAGCAGAATCAGCGTAGCGAGGGATTCAAATTAATGTATACTTTTGGCACTCTCTGCTTTTCTTCACCCTCCAATATAAATAAAAGTCATTTTGTGACTGTTATTAAGTGCGCCTAAATGACTCATTTTAGCCGCATTTATCAGGAACCCTTCGCCTCTTTTCGAATAAATGGAATGAAAAGGATTTTTTTTAAATTTTTATTTTTGATTATTTGATTTCAGGTACTCGAAGCTAACCACGTCGCTGACAGCCAATAGTTAATACTAAGTTTAATTAAATTTATTATAAATTGTAATTATTATTGATTAATACTCATTGAATGTTTACATTCCATTTTATTCATACTAATAATGTAAGTGCAAATGAGGTTGTCTATTTTTATATTTACCTATTGGTATAATTTATATTTCTATTATTATAAGAATTAGAAGTACAACCTAAAAGGAATAATTTTATATTGTAGAATAAGCGAATATAATTTGCAATAAAATATCTTTATTTATTTAATAAATATTTTTCAAATTACTTATGCACTTTTATTGAAGGACGTAAAATGAAAATACATATAACTTATTTAAAATGTAATAATTACCAAAGTTTACATGGAGTATTTTTTAGGAATAATATAGAATGCGTCAAATCATTTTTTGATTCAGATTTTATACTGCTATTGCAACTTCGGTTGTAATATCGAAATCTGCACCATTGTCATTTCTACATAGAATAAATACAATAAATAAAATGTGTAAGGTTTTCCAAAATGATATCAATCTAATCTATAAGCCAAAGTTTCTTTAAGTTTCATCTTTCTTAATATCTCAAACAATTATTTTTTGAACCAAATTTGCTTGACTCGGCCTCTGATAATCCTCAAAAGTAACAGCAGTTATTTTATCCTTGATTCTGTCAAAATAGAAACTCAACGCATTCTATAAACAAGTTACATATTAGTAATACACGTACCTATATTAAAATCTAATGGTTCAGCAAAATCAGCGCTATAAAATTATCGTCAATTTCGTCCAATAGATTAAAATGTTTAACGCCTTAACTGATGCTTTAGCCTACACGACGCAACCAGCGTTGTAATAGTAATCACAAGTTGCAGTACTGGGGTTGAAATGGAGGCCTTCTGAGCAGACCACTAAGGCTTGTTGGTTGCCGTCGCAGCGCCAGTACTTGTCGCAGTCTTCGTGAGCCCAGGGTAGGATGTTGCAGGCCTCTTCGCATGGGTTGCCGTTACCGCCACCGCCTCCTTCGCCACCATCTCCGCCACCACCGCTACCACCATCTCCACCACCACCGCTACCGCCGTCTCCACCTCCAGCTTGGCAACCAGCATTTGCTGGCCAGTCACAAACCTAGAATAAAAATGTAATTACTTATTATGTCATATCAGTATTTGTATAAATACTAAACTAGCTTTTCACACAGGAAGAAAAACGTTGATTACTGAATATAGGCTTTCCTTACAGAACCCTTCTAGTAGTTCTATTCGAAGACCTAACTTCTCCTAATTGTCGCTCTACGACCTTTGCAATCTAATATTTATTGTCACTTCAACTTGCTGTTTCTAGGAGATTCTACATCTTTATAGTTAACATTCTCATGTCCTTTTATATATGAAGTTGAGCTCTTACTTGTAAGATGGGGTTGAAGTGAGTTCCAGGCGCGCAGCCCCTTTCTACTAGTTCTCCAGCGACGCAGTAGTAGAATTTTCCGCAGTCAGATTCATGAGGCAAGAGCTGATGGATGTCAAAGTCAGCGGGGCAGCCATTAGGGAGGGTTCCACTTCCACCGCCGCCACCTCCATCGCCACCTTCACCGCCTTCTTCACCGCCACCTCCGCTGCCACCATCACCGCCTTCTTCGCCACCACCTCCGCTGCCACCTTCACCACCTTCTTCACCACCACCTCCACTGCCACCTTCACCACCTTCTTCGCCACCGCCTCCGCTGCCACCGTCACCGCCTCCAGCTTCGCAACCAGCATTTTGAGGCCAGTCACAAACCTAGAATAGCATAAAGTTAGTTAATGTCAAAAATACTGAAAAAGAATTAGAAACATTTTTATAGAGTTAAGAATGGATCGTTTACTAAGTGTTTTTATAGTGTCGTATAATGATTATAATAACAATTAGTGTGAATCGCCCTTATTTAGGTATGACTGTGCATTTCATTTCGGAATATATCAAATTGAGTTCTCACCTGTATAGCAGGATTGAAATGAGTTCCAGGTGCGCAACCTCTCTCCACTAATTCTCCAGCGACGCAGTAGTAGAATTTTCCGCAGTCGGATTCATGAGGCAAGAGCTGATGGATGTCGAAGTCAGCGGGGCAGCCGTTAGGGAGGGTTCCACTTCCACCACCACCACCTCCACTGCCACCATCGCCTCCTCCATTACCACCGTCACCGCCTTCTCCGCTACCACCATCAGGGCATCCGGTGCAACCACCATCGCCGCCACCATTTCCTCCTTCACCACCATCTCCTTCACCACCGCCGCCACTGCCGCCATCTCCACCGCCGCCGCTGCCGCCATCTCCACCGCCACCACCGCTACCACCGTCTTCACCTCCCGCCTGGCAACCAGCATTCGCAGGCCAGTCACAAACCTAGAATAAAATTAAATTACTTATTAGGTCAAATAATTTGAACTTTGTATTAATAAATCAACTAACTCGAGGACCTTACTTCTCCTAGCTAGTTGTCGGCTCTACAATCTAATATGCCATTAAATTTTTATTGCCTATAATATGTCTTTAGCCTCGTAATTTTGAGTCAGCAAGACATTCTAATAACAAAACGATTCAACTAAATACTGACCTGCATACATATAGTTTTCATGTATTAAACTGAGCTCTTACTTGTAAGATGGGGTTGAAGTGAGTTCCAGACGCGCAGCCCCTTTCTACTAATTCTCCAGCGACGCAGTAGTAGAATTTTCCGCAGTCAGATTCATGAGGTAAGAGCTGATGGATGTCAAAGTCAGCGGGGCAGCCATTAGGGAGGGTTCCACTTCCACCGCCGTCACCTCCGTCACCACCTTCACCGCCTTCTTCCCCGCCACCTCCATCGCCACCTTCACCGCCTTCTTCGCCGCCACCTCCATCGCCACCTTCACCGCCTTCTTCACCGCCACCTCCGCTGCCACCTTCACCACCTTCTTCGCCACCGCCTCCGCTGCCACCATCACCGCCTTCTTCGCCACCGCCTCCGCTGCCACCACCACCGCCTTCAGCTTGGCAACCAGCATTTTGAGGCCAGTCACAAGCCTAAAATAGCAATAATTTGTTAGTTGATTGATTTTATTTTGATACTTAATGTTTTTGTAGTGTTTTTATTGGTGAACTGAGGCAAAACTGCTATAAAAGAATCACCAAACAGTTTTAAGAGTCGATAATGGTCGTTTTTATGGTTAAGGTGTTTTGTTCAAAGATTGTAATGATAATAAAACGGTAGATCTCCAGTATTTAGATGTAGGTACCTACATTTCATCATGCGATAGGTATATAACATTGAGCTCTTACTTGTATAGCAGGGTTGAAGTGAGTTCCAGGCGCGCAACCTCTTTCCACTAATTCTCCAGCGACACAGTAGTAGAATTTTTCGCAGTCAGATTCGTGAGGCAATAGCTGATGGATGTCGAAGTCAGCGGGGCAGCCATTAGGGAGGGTGCCGCTTCCGCCGCCACCACCTCCACCGCCACCTTCGCCTCCTCCATTACCACCATCACCACCTTCTTCACTGTCACCACCATCAGGACATCCGGTGCAACCACCACCGCCGCCACCACTTTCTCCTTCACCACCGTCCTCTTCGCCACCTCCACTTCCGCCACCACCTCCTCCAGCTTGGCAACCGGCATTTTCAGGCCAGTCACAAACCTGTATTTGAATATTATTATTTGAGTTTTATATTAAGTTTGTTGTAAATAATTAATAATAAAAAGACTGGCTTCGTGTGTATGTGTGATTGTTAAAAAAGACTGAATATCTCACCTGCAAGACAGGGTTGAAGTGAGTACCAGGGGCACAGCCCCTTTCAACTAATTCTCCAGCAACGCAGTAGTAGAATTTGTCACAGTCAGTCTCATGGGGTAAGAGCTGGTGGATGCTGAAGTCAGCGGGGCAGCCGTTAGGAAGGCATTCGCCTCCACCGCCACCACCACCTTTCAATAAAACAATATTTATGTGCTATAACATAACGCATGGTAAAAATATCTTCATAGGAACCCCTATGTGACATCTTTAAATCCAGTCCAAGGTCAATTTTGTTTAATGTTTATGGTTGTGTGTGTGTAAGTGGAGCACTGCAGCTAATTTTCTATTCTACACGACATCATTTCATTCAAATTATTCACACTAAATTAAACTAATATTATGCTTACCGCCGCCGCCACTTTCTCCACCACCTTCGCTTTCTCCACCACCTTCGCTTTCGCCACCACCTCCGCCTTCGCCACCACCTCCGCCTTCGCCACCACCTCCATCTTCGCCACCACCTCCGCCTCCGCTACCGCCTGAGCCAGCGCAGTCTACGTTCTCAGGCCAGTCACAAACCTGTAATTAAATAGTATGCTTGTATTAAAAGGGGGACAACGTGGCATCAACCGCCTGAGAAGTACTTGGATGACATAATTTTTTCCAGTTACATAATTTAAAAACGGTAACCTTTTAGATAATAATACCTTCCGGTTAGCCGTATCATTGCGAATAGGTGCACCTAGCCAAGTCCCTCATCGCTGCCCTTGCGGTGAAATGGTAGACGGACTCGGGCACCACGGACTCTCTTGTATATAAAGTTCAGGTCGAACACCGCGGCACGCCGACTTGAACGATATCATCCGTCGGGCTTTAGTTAGCGCCGGTATCCCATCAGTCCTAGAACCTAATGGACTGATGCGAGATGACGGCAAAAGACCCGACGGGATGACCCTTATCCCCTGGAAGATGGGACGGCCTCTAGTGTGGGATGCCACATGTGTTGACACTTTGGCTCTGTCCCATCTTCCTTCAACTACAGTTCAAGCCGGTGCAGCCGCCATCAAGGCCGAAAATCTCAAACGTCACATATATGCACTCCTCGATAGAGCCTACATATTTGTGCCGTTTGGGGTGGAGACAATGGGTCCATGGGGGCCCGGCTGCTATGGACACGTACAGGGACTTGGCCAAACGTTCGGTGGAGGCATCAGGTGACCAGAATGCTGGCTTTTATTTTGCACAAAAAATAAGCATTGCCATTCAACGTGGTAATGCTGCCAGCATTCTGGGCACTTTTCCCTCCACCAACGGGCTATTTTAAATATTTCTATTTTAGTTTTAAATCGTTATTTTAAGTTTTTACTTATAGTTTAGTTTTTAGGCTTAGTTTAGTTATATTATGTTTTTTAAGTTTTTGTGGAATAAATAAGATACATATAAATAAATAATAAAAAAAAAAATTTAGAAACCAAAACACTTTTTATGATACAAATTAAACCGATTTTCATTAAATTTTTATGGGACTAATTTAAAAGTATACCTATATTTAACTTGACGATGCTGGTGGGGTGGTACCCTCAAGTACATCTCAACAGATGGCGCTACCAAGCTCGTAATTTGGTTGTAATGTAAAAGGGGGAGATGAGATCACTTGTCACGCTCTATAGATTAGGTAAAGCATGTCCCGGCTTTAAGGTAAAACGTTTCACTAGCGCGGCAAATTCAAATTTTCTAGCGTTCTTTTGCCAATAATAGCTTAATTATTCAACGTGATTACATGAAAACTAATTTTGCGGAAATAAATAGAATGTATCAACAAATTACGATTAAAAGTATCTCCTAGATATCATTGGTTTAGCGACAAATGGCAATAAACAATTTTCTTCTTAGTTTGTCAGGCTATTGCCATTTGTCGCTAAACCAATGATATCTAGGAGATACTTTTAATCGTAATTTGTTGATACGTTCTATTTATATCCGCAAAATTAGTTTTCATGTAATCACGTTGAATAATTAAGCTATTATTGGCAAAAGAACGCTAGAAAATTTGAATTTGCTGCGCTAGTGTAATGTTCCCCTTAAGGACGAATGGATGCAGATTCGTTTCGTTAGTCGTGTATCGGTTGCGGGCTGGAAGACGCAGTGTTTCACCAACCCCAGCATTCGGAGTCGAAACTCGAGAACCTATTTTCCCATCAGTTGTCCTTGTCACCAAGTTGACCAAGCTCATCATCATCAACAGCCTGGAGACATCCACTGCTGAACATAGGCCTCGCCACAGGGCGCCACTTTGAGCGGCTGCTTGCCTCCTGCATCCATCAACCCCCCGCGGTTTTAACCAGATCGTCCGTCCACCTAGTGGAGGGTCTACGCTGCGTCTTCCGGTTCGTGATCGCCACTCGAGAACCTTTCTTCCCCATCGGCTGCCAGTTCTACGAGCGATGTGGCCTGCATGCCCATTGCCATTTCAACTTCATCAAGTCACTATAATTAAAATATTAATATATAATATTCAATATAATACATTAGATTCCATCGACTGTCCCTGACCTACCTACCATTTCAAAATAAACAATTTTCTAATAAAAATCTTCTCGGAGTATTTCTCATTGGTCCGTTATCGTCACCCATTTTAAGTTTTGACACAAAATATTTTTGGCAATGTGATAAATCGGTCATGCGCTTCTTTTAACAATAGGTAAATTGATAAATACAATAGATTAATCTATCTTGTTACCGATTGATAGATTGTTATCGGCAATTTTACCGCATGTTTTTTAAACAAGCCAGTAGCAGGTTTTCGGTTGTTATTTTCCGATATAAAATCAGATCAAGGGCCCTTTTGATTCATTTTGGTATCGATAAAATTGGCATACCACTCTGCGCATGGAATAAGACTGGAAATACCTTGGCGACTAGATCTATACATATAATAAAAATGTAACTGGGCTAAATCTGTACACTGTTTCTTTTTAAATTTTGAACGCATTACACTTCTTTATCGATACAGAAGTGGAACGCTTTTTTTTATTTTTTTGTCTGTCAGTCTGTCTGTCTGTCTGCCTGTCCCTTTGAACACGCATCACGCTGGAACTAAACGGATTTCGCTGAAATTTGGTATGGTTGGGTATATGTAGCTAATTTTTCAGAATAAGGGCTGCACGAAGAAACATTTATGTACCTTTTAAGCAAGTTTTTTTTGTTTTTATTATTTTTTATTTATTGTTTTATTCTCACGGTCTCTCGTGTTCAAAATGCGCTGGTCGAATTTCGCGCCACGCTAGTCTTAATGACATCATTCGCCGGGCTTTTACCACCGCCAATGTTGCAGCCATTCTCGAACCGAATGGTCTCATGCGTGACGATGGTAAAAGACCCGTCGGAATGACTCTGGTTCCCTGGAAGATGGGGCGGCATTTAGTGTAAGACGCTACTTGCGTCGATACTATGGCGCCGTCACACCTTCCCGAGACACACGTTAGGGCCGGCGCCGCGGCTAATTCTGCTGAGCAGCTAAAACGGCCCAAATATAGTAATCTTGGTAGCGGTTACATATTTGAGCCGTTTGGTGTTGAGACCCTGGGTCCGTGGGGACCAGGAGCTCATCGCGTTTTCCAAAGTCTATCAGAGCGCCTGGTCGATGCGACGCGTGATCAAAATGCTGGCACTTATTTGGCCCAACGCATCAGCATTGCAATTCAACGTGGCAATGCGGCCAGCATGTTGGGTACGCTACCTACCGGTAGTGGGCTGGAGCACTTGGACTGTCTATAGGCCATCGCGGCTATTATACAGTCCATAAGTGTTCTTTGTAGTAGGTAGTGTAGCTAGTTTAGTTTAGTTTTTATTATTGTAGTAGTTAGCTTGTAATAAAGGCAATTTGCCCGTTAAAAATTTTTTTTTTATTTATACTCATCCTGTCGAAGGGAAGATGGAAGGGATGAATGGATAGGGCGGCAATAGAAGGAAGGGAATGCCAAGCCTGCCTTCCTTCGCCGGTCAACCCTTCATCCTTTTCCCCTATCTTTTTTCCTTTCGCTTCCCTCTTACCCATAAACAGGGTTAAGGTGTAAAACTAATTAACCCGTGCGAAGCCGGGGCGGGTCAGCTAGTTTTAAAAAAAAAAAATTGCCAGTTATTCTGCCGCCAAGCAGTAGTGTGCAAGCACTGCTGTGTTCCGGTTTGAAGGGCATTGTAGCTAGTGAAATTACTGGGCAAATGAGACTTTATGATCTGATCACTCAGTCTAGTAATCTGATTACTAGACTGGGTGATGTCTCAGGATGACGTGCGCCGTGCAGTGTCACGCGAAACTTTATTGTTTTAAAGTTCCGGGTGACACTGCAACTGTTATGGGCGGCCGTGTCACTTAACATCAGGTGAACGACTTGCTCGTCACATCATTCAATCACATAAAAAAAAAAAAAAAAAAAAAAAAAACTAGCAGTTCTGCGAATGACTTCACGAGCACAAATTTTTTGGATTTGTTATCCCCCCTTTTGGGCAGAAATAAACCTACAAAAAAATCACCGATGGCAAATAAAATCTATGAACTTGTAGAACATACGTCCAAGGCCAAGTTCAGTTGACAGATGGAAAAAATGTTGGGTTGAAGAAAAGACAATTATTAGGTACCTGAATTTCAGGGTTGAAGTAAGTGCCCGGAGCACAGTTCCTCTCAACCTTCTCTCCAAACACACAGTAGTAGAATTTGTTGCATTCTGACTCGTGAGGCAGGAGTTGATGTACATCGAAGTCAGCTGGGCAGCCGTTGGGCAGGAGTTCTGGTTCCTGAGGAGCGGCAGTTGGGGCAGCTGTTGGAGCTGCCGTAGGGGCAGCAGTTGGAGCTGCCGTAGGGGCAGCAGTTGGAGCTGCCGTAGGGGCGGCAGTAGGTGCTTCGGTAGGGGCTGCCGTAGGAGCCGCAGTAGGGGCTGCCGTAGGGGCGACAGTAGGTCCTTCTGTAGATGGACCTCCGGGAAGGTTGCAGTTCGAAGAAATTGGGTGAACACAAACCTGTTAAGCATAAAAAAAGTAAGCACCCATGTTCTTCAATATTCTCAGAATTGAGAGCTATTAATTTGCAGATTCGGGGAGCCGAAGATTGCAGGAGGCGAGCAGCCGTTCCAAATTGCGCTCTCTGGGGGGAGGCCTATGTTCAGCGGTGGACGTCTTCAGGTTGTTGATGATGATGAACGATTGAATTATAACGGACCTGTTCCTCATAAGAGAATTCAGTTCCCGGCGCACAAGAAGTAGGCAGTATTCTCTTCAGACCATACTCGCAGTAGTAGAACTTGGTGCAGTCATATTCGTGCTGTAGAAGCCAGTGGTCATCGGGGGTCTCAGCGCATCGCTCGCTAGGCTCCCATAGTCGGTCGGAGCTGTATACGTCAGGCCTGCCCTGGACTAGAGCCAGGGAAGCGAGAAGAAGGAGTTTTCCTAGGAAGAACAGGATGCTGTTAGTAGGTACCTAGTAGACATTTTAGACTCTCGGATTGTGTAAAAATAAATAACGCCCAACGATCACACACATAGATCTTGGACTCTAACTAGGATTCCCTGTATCTAAGGATCCAGGAACTTTAAAGACCATGCTTCCACAACACCCAGACACAGAACAAGTATTTGCGCTTATGTTTCATGTGCACAAATACTTGTCCTGACGCGGGAATCGACCCCGCCGCCTCCGGGTTATGAGCCGACCTGCTCAACCCAACACAGAGGCTATCAATGTATTTTGTAATATGTGGTACCTATATATAAAAGTGTACCTATAAAGAAAAAAGGAGCACCAAAGATTGCTATGTCCGGTCGAATCATCGCATAATTAAACCGCTGGTTTTTTTTATGAAACATAACGAGCTAGTCGTTCACCTGATGTTAAGCGTTACGGCCCTTAACAGTTGCACTCGGAACTATTGCGTGACACAGCACTGCGCAGCGTCATCCTGAGCAACTGTTATGGACAGCCGTGACGCATAACATCAGGCAAACGACTAGCTCGTCACGTCATAAATTTAAATAAAAAAAATATGTAGGTCAATCTAAAAATATCCTTATAAGTTAGATTATTTTTAGGAAATTTATTGCTGAATACAATAATTTTTATTCGTCATCTATAGCTGATAAAATTGGCTACAGATTTAAGTTAGATATGGATAAAGCCATCGCGGATTTAGGTAGAGGCATATCTAAACATTATTTTGATTAGGAATGAGTAACCAGGTACGTGGATATAGTGCGTTCTAATTTCTTACAAAACAGTTGTAAATTATGCGCTTATTTAGGTATATTACTACCTAACTACTACAAAAAACGTTTATGGGTGGCCATGTCGCTTAACATCGAGCGAACGACGAGCTCGTCACGTCATTAATTAACATAAAACTGGCCGCTGTGACCTATAGACACTGGCGGCTGTGACGTGTGTCTATAGGTCACAGCAGCCAATTTTTTCTAACAGTACCAAACACTCCAGCCTATAGGTAACAACTTGCGTTAATACCCAATTTGCTGGCAGCATCGCCCCGTTGAATTGTAATGCTGAGTCATTGCGCTAAATAAATGCCAGCATTTTGGTCACGCGATGCATTGGCCATTGTTTTGCTTTTTATTCTTTTATGATATTATAATTTCTTATCACAATACCCTTGTGCTATAGACGTTATTATTTTTCAAAAACTATGTTTTTGTTAATCTTGTAAACAAATGGCGTCAGAACTTATCTATACCTGAAAGTGGATTAGGTACTCTAGGTATTTAAACTTCTTCATATCTGCTACTAGTACCGGGAATTACTGTAAGTACTTACGTTGGTATCTAACATTATAGTAAATACGTCTACAGCCTAAATAATATTATATTAAAGCAGTTCTTCACATCTACTCAAATACTTAACAAGTACCAAGCTCAAGTTAGGGTTTGCATGGAGTACTGCTGTCATTTGTGGGACGGGTCTGCAGATTACAACTGGCAGCTTTGGACACAATCGATTGGGAAGAGGATGCAAAGTCTCAGGCGTACAGAGTTGCTAATATGTCCATTTTCTATCGGCTGCATTTTGCCGTATGTGCGCAGGATCTCCATCAATCCCCTTTTAACTATTGGACTACAAGACGTGGCGAGTCGTTGCATCCCTTTGTCGTGAACGTGCCTCGAACCCGTACAAAGCGTTTTGCTAGTTGTTTCATTATTTATACGGCTGAAAAGTGGAATGCACTTCCTGCTTCCTTGTTTCCTACAAATTACAATCTGAGTCTCTTTAAATCAAGAGCGAATAGGCACCTCATGGAAACACGTGCTCCAACATAGACCATATCATCCCTTGCAGGCTTCCAGCAGGTGTGATGTTGTCAAACGTGAGCCCATTTAAGCATAAAAAGAAATATTATATTCATATTAACGATTGTTGCACTTAATACTTTCTGGGTTTCAACTGCAAATATACTTCATTGTTTCAAAAAGCAGTCGCTATTGTTTCAACACATTTTGTCAGCATTATGCATTCTGTACTTAATAGAAATTAATTGGAAGATTAAAAATAAATCACGACTGGATTTAAAAGATAAATAAGTTATTTGCAAAAACTTGGAAATTGACGCAAAAATCGATATTTAGGTAGTGACTACCAGATTGATTTTTGATAAGATATTGTATTTATCATCACCTGATCTTAGATAATGTAAAAAAATGTAATTTATCAACGAAATTAGCTACTAGTGATGGTTATCTTATAATTCATTACCTACATCACGTAGGTAGAAATAAATCACCTCTGCAAATATATATTTTGCTTTTCATAATCTATATTTATCTATCTATCTACTATTATTTGTAAAAAATTTTTTTACTATACACGCTACGTTACGTAGAGCGATGATGACTGAGCGGTAGCATGTGCGCTTCGCAATCTTAGGCACCGGGTTCGATCCTCGGCCCTGCACCAATGACTTATCTAGTAAGTTATGTGCAGTTTTCGATGCCATCGCTCCGTGCCTCGAAGAGCACGTTAAGCCGTCGGCCGCGGTTGTCATAAGAACATGGCAATCGTTACGGGTAGTCAGACGCCTGATAGAATCTGACAGTTTAACCATCCCTGTTACTGGTCCCTTATGGGTTGCGAGGTCAGATGGCAGTCGCTCGTGTAATTCTGGTAGCTTGCCGCTACTGGTTAGATTGGGAGCCGACCCCAATAACAAATGGGAAAAGGCAAAGAGAACGATCGTCACGGTACGTAACGAATACAATATTTTAGGTTCGGAGTAGGTACATTTTTTGATATACTAGACGAGAAATGTCGATAGTGCGATGCACGCAGCAGCAGCAGTGCACTTGCGTTATTGATAATGCAATTTTGACAGTCCTAAACTTACTAAAAAATATATCAGTCTCTTACATTGCCGTCTATTTGACAAGAACAGCAACAGTTTTAGGAGTTATTGATCTGTCAACCTAAGCAATTGCTCCTACTACAGGATGATTATTATTGACTACAGATTCTTGAGAAGGGCGGTGATGGCCAAGTCCGGAACCACGAGAGTTAGAGAAAAACCGTTAAAGGAGTCAATTTATAAGAAAAAATTAACCGCATAATTAAAGTACATTTTTAATTTTTTATTTTAACAGACATTTAAAAAATACAATGTTAGACTGATTATGATGAAGATGATGTTTTATCTATGAATAAGCCAACGTTTGACTGACACTCACCTGATGTTAAGCGACGATGCAGTCGCAGTTATACACGATGGCCTATGAATGAATGATGAAATTCACTTCCGGCTGAATCATGAGAATCATGCAAACTATTAGGGCCTAGCTAGCAGTTTGCATGATTGTTTTTTAAACGTAAATGAATGACGTGACGAGCTAGTCGTTCGCCTGATGTTAAGCGTCACGGCTGCCCATAACAGATTGCAGAATCACTCGGAACTCTAAATTAATATAGCTTTGCATTGACACTGCATCCAGAGACTTCACACATTTTAGTAATAAGATTACTAGACTGTGTGATCAGATCATAAAGTCTCATTTGCCCAGTAATTTCACTAGCTACAATGCCCTTCAAACCAAAACACAGTAGTGCTTGCATACTACTGCCTGACGGCAGAACTGGCAAAGCGGTGGTACCTACCTAGACGAACCTTGCAGAATAGTCCGGTATGTTCCCGTCTACCCCCACGAACGTCCCCCACGCAGTGGCAGACGGTCTCACTTATGGCTATCCACTCCCGTGGAGGTGGTTGACCACAGTGATCCGGAACATATTACCGTCTGCTCCTAGCATCAAGTTAAATGGGAAATCTAGGGCAAAGTCATAAATAGGTGCGGTGACGGGCGAAACGAGGAGGAGCGTTAGGTTAACAGTGACCACACTACGTCACTTGTACGTCACAATTAATTAGTGGCAGATGGTAATAACATATTCCCGTCTGTCCCCATTTTTCATATGTAAGAGTCGATAGCCATAAGTGTGACCGTCTGCCACCGCGTGGGGGAAGTTCGTGGGGGCAGACAGGAATAATCCAATAGTCCTACCACCTGGACCCTCATTCTGTATGACCACTTTACGATTCCTTACTTCTAAACCACGCGAATTCCTTGTCTTACATAAGAAATCTGCAAAAATCTATTTTCTATGAAATGGAAACAAAACCACGCGAAATGAATTTGGAAATGACGCGATTTGAACTGTCAAAAATCATAATGTTCCACTGAGACACGTTCCGAAACATCAACACGTCAAAAGTTACCACCACTTAATATATCAATATTTATTCAAAATAAAAATAACATAATGTAAAGTTAATGTATTTCTAATGCTGTGACACGATTTGAACAAGACACGATAACGACGTGGTTTCGTATCGTGTGGAATCTGAGTTTTCATACAGAATTAGGGCCCTGATCTTGTATCTGTAATTCTGTATGTTTCACCTAGTAGGTATTGATTGATATTATGATGAGTTTAATGTAGGTACATACCAATAGCGCCCATGCAGACGCCTTTATTGAAATATTAGCACTTGACACTAGCACAGTAGTGGATACTACACTGTTAGATTATGTTTTGCAAAATATCTTTTATATGTTAAACTAGAACAACGGTAGATCGAAAGATAATGTTAAATTAGTTGATTGTGCGAATGACTTATAAACATGGTGATAATGATTTAGGGTTCTACATGAATTTGATGGCTGACGCCACATTGGGCGGTAGCGATCCTCGAGCGACATCGCGTGATATCGCGGCGACACACGCCGCACGCTCGTAGAACGCGCCGCGTTGTCGCAGCGATCACGAGGCGTTATCGTCGGTAAGTCGCTCGAGGATCGCTACCGCCCAATGTGGGGTCAGCAGTCAGCTTAAAGTTCTTTAGTGAAATACCTCTTTATCCATCGTCTTGTTTGCAAAACTCGACAGTGGAGACAGCACCTGTGAAATATAATGAAAAATAACTAAGATTTCTTACAATAACAAAACGATAGGACAGTGCCAACTGTTCTAATATAGTGCCTTAGTCTAAGCTTAATATAACGTAAGAATTACCACAGAGCCCACTTTGAGCGGCTGCTTGCCTGCATCCATCGATATCAAGTGTGGTCCCGCTTAAATCATAAAAAAGCCAAAAAAATTGTTAAAGTTTTTAACCAATGATTGCGAATCAAAAAACCCACCCCTTAGTTAGGTAATTGATTTTTTAAGGGTAACTATGTACCCTGCAGTAGCAGGGTACATACAATTACAATTACAATGTATAAACATAGTTTATTTATAATTTTATTTATTCATCATAGGAATATTTATCTGATGGAATTACTCTGCCTGCACTGCTAATTCAAAACCACTCAAACGGCGCAAATGTCTATAATCTTGGTATTAGCATATGTGTAACAAATACTAGTAGTGAGTCAACTCGGCGGCTAAACGGAGCAACGATGGGGTGCGGTATGAAGGAGAGCGGAGGTCCCCCCCTGCCCGCGACGTCTGCAGTAGTACCGACCGGCTTCGCTTGCGTATCGGTACGCCCGTTCAGGCGTGTCGCGTACGCAGAACAAGATGCAATTTGATAAAATTTATTACACATATGGTACATATGGTATTAGGTACTAATCTAATGGTAGAGTCGTATGGTGATGGTATGTTTGGTGACCCTGGGTGCATAGGGTCCATCTTTCAGAGGAGCTCACTGTATTTAAAAGAAATCAGAGATCAAAGTGCTCTGTCGAACGCGCGTGTCTAAAACGCCTGGCACTTATTTAGGCGTAACGAATCAGGACTGCAATTCAACGAGGCAATGCCGCCAGCATGTTGGGTACGCTACCTACCGGTAGTGGGCTGGAGCATTTGTACTGTCTATAGGCCATCGCGGCTAGTGTACACTCCAAATGTTTTTGTAGTAAAGGTAGTGTAGCTAGTTAATAAGGAATTTAGTTTAAAAAAAATACTTTTCATGTATACAAATATAAATATGCCTACGGAACCAACATACTATCACTTAAATTCAATTAAATATAATGTATTTTCGTCGAAATCGGGCGACTAATAATTTGATAACGTGATAACACACTGGCATCACAAAGGATAGGAAGCCATGCAAAAATAATAAAACAAATCTATACACAAGATCTAGATACCTACACCATTATTTATTATTGTTATCGAAAAGTATGTCTTCTCTGAAATCAGAATTTTAATAGTTTTGATCAACACTAGGAAACTAAGTAGCCCGTTTTTATCAAAGATTCCTAAACTACACCCTAACTAAATATCCTCTAAACCAGGGCTTCCTAATGACCCTTATCTAAATTCCTTAAGAGCCAATACAACGCCAAATTGCTTAAAACGGCTTAGCTTGAGGCAGTGTCCTGTCAACAATATTGCAACAATGACTTTGAAATTAATATATGGTAAAGTTCAGGACTAATGCTACTGCAAATGTATAGTGAAAACACGAATTAATAAAATTTTCTCGATCGAAAAAAATTACAAAGTTACCTCCAAACCGTACAAATAAACAGCGGTTATTCAATGAATACTTTAAATAAGATCATGAAACTTTGTGTAGTAGTTGAACTAAATATAATGGAGGGCTTATGTATAGCGGATTTTTAAAATACCCTTTATATTCAGTGTAATAATAAATTTTCTAAACTATTGCGCGTTGGAACCAGTTTAACTTAGACCGCCCCTGCCGCTCGGCCCCTGGCTCATCCCCGCTTTGGCCTAGTACTATACATCTATTCTGTGGCTTTGGCTTGAATTCGCGCTGGCCTTGCACAAGCCCTTAAAGGGTTAGGTGTCCCTTACTTAACCATTGGTGAAAACGAAATTAAACTGTCATGTGTAAAGGGTATAAATTAGGTAATTTTAAGGGTTCCTTAAAATATAGGGATCTTTGGTGAAAACGGGTATATGAATCGATTAATCGATTTGGGAGTTTAGTCTGCGTTTTAGTCGTCGTATTTTTTTTATATGGGATTAAACCAATAAAATTATAAATATTGTCATTTAAAATAAATGAAACAAAATAAAATGACTTCACTGTAAAGTTTCTTGTAGCTTTTCTTTTTGGGGTTTTCTATTCTGCTTTGTGCCGGATTGCTTGCACCAGTAGTGGGAAGGAGAACTTCTTTTTTTTTCAAACTCGCATATTGTCATAGGCTTGCCTATAACCATATTGACATTTAATTTTATCAATTATTCATAGAAAGTAATTTATTTAATTATTGTATTAGTATTTGTTTTTGTTTATTTTATTTATTTATTTACTTTCAACTATTTCTAAAAAAAAAGCAAACAAAATATAATTACTAAAAATATTAAATCTAAACTAAGTACTTATCGAAAACTAAAACTACAAATATCTATGCTTATAAATAAAAAAACCGCGTTTTAGTCGCTTGTAATGTAGACTTGCTTTATTATATCATCGCTCGTATGACTAAAGGTCCTATCTCATTTTTGTCCATTGTTCAGAAAACGCGTTTTAAGGTTTTGACATTTCTATCTTTCAGATAGTTTCGTTCCTTGCAAGTCCAGCATATTTATTTTTATATGCTTTTGTAGATAATTTCAAGTACTTTAATTACACGTTGAAACTTTTAACCTGTTTGCATTCTAAATACCTGTTTTGATTAATCAAAACAGATAGGTCACTTAGTGAAAACTTTGTTTTATTTAAAATAATCTGTCTGTTTTTAGTTACAACTTTTTTTAGACTAAGTATGGAAATAAATATACAAAATTTATGTTGTTAGTGCTTTATTATTGTGTTTGTTTTTTTTTAGTTAGTTTTAGTAAGTTTAATGCTACAATACTGTATTTAATTCAACACAACACCATAACTTTACCAAGTACCTAACAATAAAAAACTACTTAATCAGCCTCATTTTGAGGTTGCAATAGGTAATTGAATATTATGAAGTTTAATTGTAATAAAAATTAATTAATTAATTATCTTGTGATCCAAAATGTTAAGAGGTACAACGATTAGTCAGATGGATGGAGAATTTTGCGTAGACTATCATAGCGGTCTTAACTCAGCCAAAAAGTGAGATAGGACCTTTAGTCATACGAGCGACGATATTTGACATCGAGCACTTTCTATTGTTACCTGTTAATTATGCCTAGTATCTAAAATAATTCAATATTAATATTTTAAGTATACCTAATATCATCTTGACTTGTAAAAGTGCCAAAATTAACCTATTTGCAATGAAACGTTTTGACTTTTGACTTTTTGAAACCATGTATGAAATTTCTACGTAATTAGCGGTTATCAGTTCGTAGTCCTAATTTGTAGCATATTGCGCATAAATTAAGGTGACTTAGTTGTTATTTGTCACTGAGATAGGATTCTTGGAATTGTAATGTCGTTATCATCATCATCATCATCAGCCCGAAGACATCCACTGCTGGACATTAGCCTTACTTAAATGAAATCAAATATTTATTTGCTAGAACACAATTTATAGTAAATATCTTAAAATAACATATTAAGGCATTTTGCGTTCAACCTGCATGCAAGCGTGCAAATATTAAATAATGTTTTTGTTACAATTGAAATTCTTTAACACTATAAAATGTGTGTTGTAACAACCAGTCATGCAATGTATTTTTGAATATAATTATTGCCTGTTAGCATTTTTATATAATTAGGTATACAGTATATTGATATGCACATATTGTAGACGTTTTTCTTGTATATATCTTTACGACAAGGAGGTTGATGCAGTAGTAGACAAATTTGGCTCTTTTCTGTCGTTTAATAATTTCGCTGCGTTTATGGGAAAAAGTGAATTGGATCTAATGAAAATACAAATTTCTTTGATGTAGATGCATGACAGAGGAAGAATGTTACATTTTTAAAACAGTGGTTTACAGCTACCAAAAACCAGGCCTTGGCCAACACACGAATACATCGTTTTTGATTTTTAAAAGCTCTTTCGATTGCGATTGAGTTTCCCCACATTATTCCATGGCTCAGAATAGACGACACGTAGACATTATAAGCTGTTAATGCGGCTTCCATAGGTACAGTTTGCCTCAGTTTTTTTAGGCCAAAAACGTACCGATCAAGTCTCTGACATACGAAATCAACATGAATTTTCCAATTTAAATTTTTGCCAATATTTATCCCTAGAAATATAATTATGTCAACTACATCTACTTTTTCATTATTAAAATATATGTCAAGAGGTAATGGATTCGAATTATAAGATTGAAATTGTATTAATTTAGTTTTATTTATGTTTATGCTTAAATTATTATTTTCCATCCAATTGAAAAATCTATTAAAGCCTTGTTCACCATTGTCTGAGATTTATCACTCTTATCACATTTTCCAACTACTGTGGTGTCGTCAGCAAATAGTATACATTTATGTTGAGTAGCTTCCGGAAGATCATTTATGTACACCAAAAAGAGCAATGGGCCAAGAATACTGCCTTGCGGAACACCAATACTATTTAGAAGTGGCTCGGACCTAAATTTTTTCTTTTGACAGAGATTTTTTTGAGTTTGTTTTTAATCTAGTTATTTCAGTAAACTGTTGCCTATTTTTCAAATAACTTGCTATCCATTCAAGTGCTTACTATTCCTTCCCCTAACGCCGTAAAATTCTGATTTGTATGAAAGGTTTGAATGGTTTACAAAATCGAAAGCCTTGCTCATATCTAAAAATAGAGACGCTATTGGAGTACCATTATTTAAGCTTTTTGTGACAGTCTTAATTAAACAAAAGCAAGCCATTGAAGTTGAACTTCCTTCCATCAACCCGCACTAAGCGTTTTGCTATGCACTTTATAGTGCGAACAGCCAATGAGTGGAACACCTTGGCGTCCTTGTTTCCAGCTAACTATGATCTGGGTGTCTTCAAGTCGAGAGTGAACAGGTATCTTCTAGGCAAGCATGCTCCATCGTAGACTGCGTCATCACTTTCCATCAGGTGAGACAGTGGTCAAATGCTTTGCCTATAAACAATAAAAAAAAAAAAAACTAAAACCGTACTGTTCTTCTCGTAAGACTCTATGCTTCGTAAAAAAAACGGTTTAGCCTAACTAGCACTGCTTTCTCATATATTTTAGAAACTTAGTTTCTGAGATCTGTGGGCCTTAACATTAAAGCGCCACTTTGATGAAGATGCGTCGTGATTTGGGCTTTATCGTCATGCCAAAAAGTCGATTTTGCAAAACATGTTAGTTATCTAATTTCCCCACTACGCCCTCGATATTATATCTACTGAGACGCGTTCCAAAACATCAACACGTCAAATGTTACCTCCGCTTGCATATGTGAATATTTGTTCAAAATAAAAATAACTTTAATGTAAAGTGAAGGTACCTATTTCTAATGCTGTGACACGATTGAACAAGACACGATAACGACGTGGTTTCGTATCGTGTGGAATCTGTGTTTTCATATGATTTAAATGTACCGAGGAGAATGCTGCTGCCCGTTCCCTGGATATACCCTTAGCCGGCTCTTACGGCACCCACGGGAAGAGATGAGAACTTGAGCAGTACCTATACACAGAGTTTGTTGGAATAAATTAGGATTTGAAAACATTACAACACTACTACCTACCCTATACATACCTACCTACCTATCCTACTCAAATAATCCAAATTACTTTGAATTGCTATCACAATAGATATGAACTCTACGATTTTCTCTAAATCTCAATGAAACAGATATTATCAAAATATATTAAAAAAAAACCCACAGTTATGCGATAGGAAAGTCCTAAATATGATAAAAATAAAAGATACTAATATTTCGATGATCATTCTTTTCTCAGATAGGTAGGGACCGTCTTCTAATCAGTGATTTTACTAAGTATGTACATTATTCCTAGGCACCATAATACTTACTCATTTTATTTTCTCAAAAATTTCAACTCTTATTATACCTACTATACTACAAGGCTATTTTTAATTCACCTAAACCCTTTATAAGTCATATCACTGAAATAAAAAAATCTTTTTTCATTTTTGTTACAACTAAATATGCATTTGACCGCAATCTCACCTGATGGGAAGTGACGATGCGATCTATGACGGCACATGCTTGTCTAGAGGATACCTATTCATTAATTCATTCACTTTTCTTCAACAACGTTAAAACGATTCAGAATTTGTTTATCACCATTTTTTACTTACTTTTTTGACGGGCACTGTGCCTTTATGCTTTAAACTAACTACTACAATAATAAATATTGAACTAGCTACACTATCTACTACAAAGAACATTTGGACTGTACACTAGCCGCGATGGCCTATAGACAGTCCAAATGCTCCAGCCCACTACCGGTAGGTAGCGTACCCAACATGCTGGCATCGTTGAGCCAAATAAGTGCCAGCATTTTAGTCACGCGTCGCATCAACCAGGCGCTCTGATAAACTTTGGAAAATGAGCTCCCGGTCTGATTAGAAATTATAGAAAAACTAAGTCAGTGTTGTCAACTCAAAAATGTATTGAATTATATTTGAGTAGGCATACTTTTCAATGAGATAACATCAGAGTCTGATTTTAGTACCAACATATATATAAACTTATCGCACTTCCTGTCGATATCTAAATTATTATCTGTAACTAATTCGATGTATTAGATTGTAGGTAGGATAGGAATAGGCAAATAGCCAATCAAAGTGGCGCTCAAAGGGGAGGTTGTGGATGTCTTTCACCATGATGATGATGACATTAATTAAGTTTAATAAGGATCTGAATAATAACAACCATAATATACAAAATATTGTAGGTCTATTTGACTGGACTGGCCTGTTAGCTCAGTTGGTAGTAGCTCTGCCTTCTGAACAGGTTGTGGGTTCGATTCCCATCCAGGACAAACATTAATTTGTGTGATGAACATCGATGTTTGTCCTGTGCTGTGTCTGGGTGTTATATTGTATTCTATGTATGTATTTACAAACAAAAAAGTGTCTAAGTACTTCTATCAGTTATCTGTTGTTTATTTCTAGTTTTGTTTATTGTGGGATTTGTGGATTATTGCGGGTAACCGATTTTATTAGCCCTACATAATTTCATGCCGTGAAATAGGTAGGGTGGTACTTGGATGACACAAAATGTTACAGAAACATCCAGTGTGCCTAGTTCCACTCAAAATAATAAATAAAATTACTTTTTTTGATGGCCAAATCATTGCCTGACCAAAATGCTGGCAGTTATTTGGTTCAATTATAATTCAACAAGGCAATGCTGCCAGCATGTTGGGTACGCTACCTACCGGTAGTGGGCTGGAGCATTTGGACTGTCTATAGGCCATCGCGGCTAGTATACAGTCCAAATGTTCTTTGTGGTAGGTAGTGTAGTTTTTAATATTGTAGTAGCTAGTTTAAAGAATAATGGCACATTCATAGGGTATTGTAGTACATGTAGTGAAATGTTGTGTTATGTCACGGATAAATGTATTTTCTCTGTTATTTTTTTGTCTTGGCCCGTTAAAAAAATTACTTATATTTGGCTTTTATGTAAGTAAGTACGTAAGTAAGTACCGCGCCTGTAGAACCATAAAGAACTACACACAATTACATATAATTACTCAGAGCTGCAGCGAATGATATAGAATTGGTTTTATTTTTAATATATTTTTTTTCTCTTATATTTTGGCTCCACACATAGTGTATTTAGCCAGTGTCAAGTATTGTAATTTTTCATAATGATAGAATATTTCACGTAAAGTCAAGTCTTAGTCACAGTCTGCGTAGTCATAGTCCAGTCTAAGTCAGGTAGTCTCAGTCCAGTCTAAGTCATGCCCTAGTAAAGTGGTGGCAACTTTACTAGAAGCTTCTATGGAATTTTGGAAGCAACACGAAAACCACGTTCACCACATTATATCACTTGCCCACACTCATGCTCGTAATTTAGCACTTAATGCGTAAAACGCCACCGATTTTAAACATTAACACTGGAAAAAGCACGAGTTTTGAAAAATAATACAATGCAACGACGTGAACTTTTCCGCGCTCCAGCCAAAACTCATCTTTTAATATTTTTGTAACAGATGAGCTTTCGCGAGGTTACGGCGGAGTCAGTAGAATTACTTTATTAATTTTAAAAACCAAACTACTCAGCTAATTATGATGAAACTACACGACCAATATAAAATTACATTAGGTATACCTACTTACAATTCAAAGGAAAAATATTTTTTCAAATTGATTCATTTATTGTCATTTTAACAGGAGATATAAATCAGTTTATAATGAGGGAATTCTGAGGTTACCACAGAAAGTTAACAAGCAGGTGGGTAGGTATTTTATTTTGCCCGTGTGGTCCCAGTGGTGTTAGAATAGGACCGTGGGTTCCCTAAAAGCCGGCTAAGGGAATATCCAGAGAATGGTCAGTAGCATTTTCCTCAGTTCAATAAAATCCTCAGCGATCATTAAGACGCTTGCCAAGCGTGGTGGTTATAATAGCCCCTTATCATACTTAAGCGTTTATAAGTGGGGTTTTATGCCAGGTAATGTCAGATGTCAGCCTCTGTGGTGTGGTGGTTGAGCAGGTCCGCTTATAACCCGGAGGCGGCGGGTTCGATTACCGCGACAGGACAAGTATTTGTGCCAGAAAAAAAGCGCAAATAATTGTTCTGTGTGTGGGTGTTGTGGGAGCATGGTCCTCGTAGTTCCTGGGTCCCTAGATACAGGGAATCCTAGTTAGGGTCCAGGATCTATGTATGTGATCGTTGGGCGTTATTATAATGTAAAAAAAAAACAGTCGAATTGAGGACTACCTCCCATTTGAAAGTCGGTTGAAAACGATTATTTTCAGTAAACAATTTTACTTTGATTTTGGATAAGATGGAATTCTAAAAACAAGTGAGAATTAACAAACATTATTATCAACGTAACAATATCAGAACAAGAATCTTAGATGCACAATCTGATAGACTGATTAATTATATTTTTTTGGAATCTGATCGATGACGTATACAGTAATTACAGCTCTATCTACCATGTTGGTCTAGGTAGATAAAATATGTATGATTTGTTGATAAACTACTGTTTTTTGATGTATTTCATAGTTTTTGCTGATAAATGGCGCCAATAGATTATAGATTTAGACAATAGGCATAGTATATCAGCTATGATTGATCTAGCCTGTAATAGCTTTAGAGGGTAGGCAGGCGCGGATACAGAGGGGGGGAGGGGCGCAGGGGGCGCGCCCCCCCCCCTTGGCGCAGGCAGACCAGCACCAAGCGCGGTAATTAGCCATTTTACCAGAAAGATATAGGTGCATGGAATTCATCATCTAAAGAAAAGAGCACAAATTGGTCTTGTGTTACTTAATTACGTGTTTTACCATATCCCCAAATTTCCTTTTTGGACTCCCCTATTATAATGATTTGTGCGCCCTTAAGTTATTTCTGTATCCGCGCCTGTGGGCAGACCACGTCGCTCGTAGAACTGACAACCGATGGGGGAGAAAGGTTCTCGAGTCGCGACCACGATCCGGAAGACGCAGCGCAAGCCCGCCTCTAGGTGGACCCACGGCCGTCATACCGCAAGGAGCCGATGCAAAAGGTAAGCAGCCGCTCAAAGTGGTACTTTATGGGCACAGAATATTTATTCTATGGGGGACACCTATGTTAAGCAGTGAACGTCTTCAAACTGAAGATCATGATGAAATGAAATGAAAAAACCATGAAATTAAAAAAAAGAAAAAACACACCTTTACAAAATTCTTGTGGGCAAAAACTTCATTTATAAAATTTATCTATGGAGATTCAAATAAATTAATTGAAATACTTACATACGTTTTGTTTGTAAATACATACATAGAATACAATATAACACCCAGAAACAGAACAAACACCTATGTTCATCACACAGATGTTTGTCATGGGTAGGAATCGAACCCACAACCTACAGTTCAGAAGGCAGGGCTGCTACCAACTGAGCTATCAGGCCAGTCAAATGGATTATTAGCCAATTGGGGATTTAGGAACAAGTACCTATAATTACATACTTACCCAGTTCTAGCGGCTACCTGCTGCTTGGTGGAAACAAAACATTTAGGTAGGTACCTACCTATACTTACTTATATAATAATATGTCATCGTCATCAACAGCCTGAAGACGTCCACTGCTGAACATAGGCCTCCCCCAGAGAGCGCCACTTTGTGCGGCTGCTCGCCTTCTACATCCATCGGCTCCCCGCGGTTTTCACCAGGTTGTCGGTCCACCGAGTGGGAGGCCTACGCTGTGTTTTCCGGTTCGTGGTCGCCACTCGAGAACCTTTCTTCCCCATTGGTTGTCACTTCTAGGAGCGATGTGGACTGCCCATAGTGCCCATTGCCATTTCAACTTGCTAATTCTAAGAGCTGGTACTTATGTACCTACTCTAAAATAAAATTATGAGGACAGTTTTACTAAATTATTATAATTATAGCTATTCAAATCTATGCCGCAAACTTTTGTATTCATTTAATTGCCATCTATTATAAATCCTACAAACTATGACTAAACATTATTATTGTTCTCCACTTCACTAGAGTTGTAAAACTTTCTTGGCAGATGGCGCAGTGATTAAATTAAAAAACTAAATTTATTCTATGCGAATAAAAAATTGGTTAATAATTAAAAATATAAACCAGTCTAAAAACCTAATCTTATATTATAACAGGTTGTCGTAGACAGTATAAAACTGATAGTAAATGAAATATTACAATTTTATTATATCTTGCTAATGTTACGTTAAACCACCATTTGAATTTATTTGAGTGACATCTAGTGGCAATCTTACGAACCTCACATAGACAAACTGTATTAGTGAAACTTCGCATTTTAATCTTATATAATTAAATGTATTTTATTCCAATAAACAAAAAAATAACAATGTGAAAAATATTTAAATAATTTACATGCACAGAACTCCTAAAAATAAACGAGTACCCAATAACAAAACCTTAAATTAAATGCCATTTTTGATTCAGCTACTCGACGCTAGATGGCGTTACACGTCTAAATCTCGAGTTTTTGGTGCAGTGTCAGCAGAGTATAAAAATAACAAATACAATATTTATTTAATATAACATAATAAAATGCTGACAGATGAAAGATTATTAAAAATCAGAATAATAATTCACTTGTGTATTGATAAACGGGTTTTATTTTTATATATTTTTATTTCCAGTTTTTCCTGTGAGAGTTCTTCAATCCGGCATAAGTTTTCTAAAATGGGTGTCAATGATTAGAGAGAGAGAGAGTGTGTGGGTTTAACTACCACGACAGGAGAAATATTGTTGCGAAATAGCACAAATACTTGTTCTGTGTGTGGGTGTTGTGGGACCGTGGTCCTCGTAATTCCTGGGTCCCTAGATACAGGGAATCCTAGACCCTAAGGTCCAGGGTCCATATACTTTATGTTATTATTCATTTTCAACTGACTTAATAATAGGGTGATTTTCAATTTGATTGTATTTTAAAATTTATGTTTGTTACCTCAGAGCTCTGTGATTTATTATAATAATCGATTTAAAAAGTTTTTTTTGTTAGGTACAGGCCGTTCACCGTAAGATGTCCTCAGATGTATCTTATTTAAAAATATGCAAGTATTATCGTAAATGTAAAGTAATATGTAAGCATTATCTAAACTTGTATGTACCCACCAAATATGGTTTACTTGCATATTTTTAAATAATATGTACATTTAGGGCACAACTTACGGTGAGAGGTCTATATACTGTAGGCCATGGTATCAAAATTGTCAAACAGCTAAAACAAAATAATAGCTATTCAATTGAACATAAGTAAACATAATTCTAAAAGCTATATCGGTGACTTTAGTTCTCTTGCGGATCTCCTCATTCCGGAACTTATCCGGCAAGGAAACTCCGAGCATAGCTGAAAAGAAGCAAGCTGAAGTGGCAGTGGGCAGGCCACATCGCTTGGCTGACAACCGATGGAGAAAAAGGTTTTTGAGTGGCAACCACGAATTGGATGACGCAGTGTAGGCCTCCACTAGGTGGCCGACCGACGACCTGGTCAGAACCGCGGGGAAGCCGATGGATGGAGGAGGCAAGCAGTCGCTCAAGGCGCTCTATGGGGGCGGATGATCAGCAGTGGACGTCTTCAGGCTGATGACGATGATGATGAATCATAATTATCTAACAACAAAAACTAATATTTTTAAGGTCTAAGGGTTAGTACACACAGACTTCGCTCCGGACATAATACCGCTGAGTAAGTTTGCGCATTTGATGGGAAAAGTTGCCGAACCGCGAGCTGTGCGATAAGCCGGAAGATGTGCACCATGTCTTGGCGGAATGTGTCCGGAACCAAGCTAAGCGGCACTAGATCCTTTATGAACTAAGTAGGTATAGGTAAGAACAATAATAATGTTGGAGTTTTCAATAGCATATTATCTTGCCCAAATTCAAGTTTTTTTTAATGTAATCAAATGTCGTGACGATCCAGTCGTTCTCCTGGTGTTAAGCGACATGGCCGCCCATAACAGTTGCAGTGTCACTCGGAACTTTAAAATAATAATGTTTCGCGTGGCTCTGCACTGCGCACGTTATCCTAAGACATCACACATTCTAGTAATAAGATCACGAGACGTAATCAGATGTAATCAGGTCATAAAGTCACATTTGCTCAGTAATGTCACTAGCTACAATGCCCTTCAAACCGGAACACAGTAGTGCTTGCACACTATGGCAGAATAACTGACAAAGCGGTGGCACCTAGAATAGAATAGAATAGAAATATTTATTGGCCTTATAACATGGTGTTATACTGGACAAGTCATTTTACAAAATAAAATAAAATCATACAAGTAAATCATATTACAAATCAAATAGATAATAAAACAATCGGTAGATTAAGAAAATTAAAATAGAATAAAATTAAGATCAAAAGCTAGGACAGCTAAAAGTTTGTAAAATACCATTTAAATTAAAATAAAATCAAACAATTGAAATAAAATAAAATACAACAATTAAAACGAAATGAAATCGAACGATTAAGATAAAATAGAACAGTTTAAATAGAATACAACAAATAAAATATAATAATTGGAATGAAAAATTGGATTAAATTTAAATAATTAATTTATCAGATCAAATAATTTTCTCCTACCTAGACGACCCAAGTAGCAATCAAGGATAGCGCTTATAATAATACATATAAGGCTGAACTATGTCTAAAGTTGGGTTTCATTAGAGCAAAAAGGATTTCATTAAACTCAGTTTTATCTTAAAGTGTCAATAGTTTTTGCGTACCGCTTTTTAGTAAGTATTGTATTTGTATAACTAGCAGCGCCCCGCGGTTCCACCCGCGTTCCTACAGGAACCGTTCCCGTTTTTGGGATAAAAAGCCTATGTTTTAATCCAGGGTATAAGCTACCTCCATACCAAATTTCATCCAAATCCGTCCAGTTGTTACAGCGTGAAAGAGTAACAAACATACACACATACACACAAAACTTTCGCCTTTATAATATTAGTGTGATACAAGTTAAGTATTCCCAAAACCATATCGTCTTAAGTCGATCCACAATTTGCACACAAAAACCTTATTTTACTAAACTGATACTACTTTAATGCTGACTTAAGGTATAATTGAATGAACAAGAATATATAATTGCAGTGTTTCTTAAGTAAACATTAATTTTCTAAAACTTAGAGATAAGCTAAAAAAAAAATAAAAAAAAAAATCCAAAAAAAAATAAATCCGAAACAAAAAAAAAAAAAAACCAAAAATTCCAAATTTTTTTTTTTTTTTCAAACCATATCCTCATATCTTGCCCAAATTCAAGTGGAGCCAATTAAATAAATAAATAAAATGGTTTATAATCTAGTGTATTGATAGTTTGCAATTATTAATTATTAAATCTTAAAAATTCAAATGTCCGTCAAGCGAAAATTCTGGTGCAAAAGTGGCTATTATCACTAAGCTACGAAGAAACCGAAAGAATTATTAAAGTCATTGAATAAGTAGCTCTTAGGAAGATTAAAATTTTTAAATAGTTTCATATTTACAATTTTTCTATTGTTTTATATTTACCAGTTTCTTTTTAATATATATTATATTTATATAAAATAGTTTATATTCTTATTATTAGGAGACACAAAATTAAAGTGGTTGTATAATTATTTTTATTTTATGTGTGTATTTGTGTCGTATTAGTTGTTAGATGAGGTGTAATCTTCTTGTTAATTCGTACCCAGGTCCCCACGATACAGGCTGAGCCTAGTGTGGGGATCATTAGATAACTTTGTGTATCCGAAGACAAATCTTACTGCATAAATCCTGAGAAACCGAGAAACAGTGTGTAGCATGTTTACTTTATAAGTTTTTATGCAGCAAATAAATCATTTTCATTTTTTATTTTTTTTTCATTTTTTCATTAAGTTAAGGTTAGTAACGTGTACGTGTGAATGTGAGTTTATAATGCCACTATAGGGCCGACATAAACATGTTGGTTAAAGGTCCTCTAAAAAAAGATCTAATGGTACTCAAATGTTGTTTATTAACGGGATATTTACCATGTAATTTATTTGTTTCGAGTTGCCGATATTTCGGTACTGTAGCGCGGCAAATTCAAATTTTCTTGCGTTCTTTTGCCAATAATAGCTTAATTACTCAACGTGATTACATGAAAACTAATTTTGTGCAAACGAATATAATGTATCAATAAATTACAATTAAAAGTATCACCTACTTATCATTGGTTTAGCGACAAATGGCAATAGACTGAAAAACTAAGAAGAAAATTGTTTATTGCCATTTGTCGCTAAACCAATGATATCTAGGAGATACTTTTATTTATACATTCTATTTATTTCCGCAAAATTAGTTTTCATGTAATCACGTTGAGTAATTAAGCTATTATTGGCAAAAGAACGCAAGAAAATTTGAATTTGCCGCGCTAGTGTAACGTTCCACCTTAATAAACAACATTTGTGGAACGTTAGTGACCATGGAAGTTTAAAATCTAATGGGTTTACAAAAGATTATTGAAAAAAAATGCTGGTAAATCCACCGCTCCCCGTTTATTATAATCACTTGTAACGCATTTCCCCGTTATCCCTTTAAAGATTAAGAATTCTTAGTTAAGAACAAAGACCATTTGTAATTCCGTCACCGTACTCTCCCCGTCGCCACAACGTGGAATAATATTTTAATCCGATCGCAGACAGATGTTCTGAATCTTATTATGAAGGGATGCGATATTGTTTTTGATAGTATTTTGTTATATACCACAATAACAATTCAAACGCCCCGGGGTGGCTTGTCGGCCGTCGGTGAGTGGTGACACCGCGTACTCTGATTCCAAGGGGCTAAATGAGACCCCTGACCCCTGGCTTGCCTTAACTGGCTGTCCGGAGGTGGAAGTTGCAAGAGCTAAAAACCTAAGCTCCAGGATGAAAGTGTTAAAAGGCATAACGCAGCGAGTAGCGTTCAGTGAAAGTGCAGCACACCTCTCGACAGCCTAAGCCACTCACACCAATGTTGCTTCCTCGGCAACAATATGCGGTAACCATTACAGGAGGCCCATGTAGGTGGCAAGTCATCACCTGTCTCAAAAATTTTGATATGAGACAAAATTGGCAGGTGCCGTTATCTCATTCCATAAACCAATGTCCATCCCTCAAAAGTTCACCACAACAGCGCAGTTTTATTTTTAACCGTCATAAACAAAATAGTTTATAATATGTCATGCCATGCCTTGTCAGTTATAATTAATTTTATATTCAACAGGGCCTCTTAGTGTTAGCTTCGGCCCCACCAATGCCTCCCAAATGTTTGGGCTAGACCCGAGAGTGTTAAGAAATAGGAGTATAATAACATTCTAGATATTCAATAATAATAAGCCTGATGTCGTGCTGATAGACCGATCCCAACGCCGGGCAGTACTCGTTGACATCACCATTCCGCATGACGCATGACCTCGTGAAGGCTGAGAAGGACAAACTCAGCAAGTACCTTGACTTGGCTCACCAAGTAACCGCCATGTGGAATGTTGACTCAGCAAGCATTGTCCCGATAGTCATTTCAGCGAACGGCCTTATAGTGAGAGCCTCGACCAACACCTCGAGAGGCTCTCGCTAGACAGTTGGATCCAGGGCCAGATTCAGGCAGTACTCCTTGACACGGCACGTATTGTCAGGAGATTCCTCACTCTGCAGCCCTGACCACCGGTAGCTTGGGTCCTGCCCCGCTGCCGGCGGCGGTGGGTTTAAGTTTTTTGTAGTATTTTTGTAATTTATTTTTATAGGAATATTGTAATAAAACTTACATCTAAGAAAATTAATTAAATGAATGAATAATATTCTAAGAATTATAATTAGAAAAAAGGGGCGGTTTTGTAGCGAGCCGTTGGTGAGTGGCGACACCGCGTACCCTGATTCCAAGGGGCTAAATGAGACCCCTGACCCCTAGCTTGCCTAACTGCTTCTGCAAAGGTAAGTATTCGTTTTACGCAAAACTTAATAATATGTTATTCTATTTATTTTTAAATAATAAAATACGGAATAAGGTGATCCGCAGGAGAACTCAAGTGACCGATTTGGCTATTAGAATTAGCAAGTTGAAGTGGCAATGGGCAGGCCACATGGCTCGTAGAATTTGTCGGTTTGTGGTCGCCACTCGAGAACCTTTCTTCGCCATCGGTTGTCTTTCTCAAGTTATTCTCAAGTAAGAGTTAAGAGGAAAGTTATAGGTATTATTAATAGGCTGGTTTGAAAAGTTGCAGTATTTTTCAGTCAGCTAAAATGCGACATAAATTCTATCAACGACAAAAACTCAAAATTTCGAAAGCTTTTAATTCCCCACTTGGGGAGAACCTATAAAGTGTATTTTAGCCCCCTACCACCCCTAATGGGGTGTCGTGAACATTTCGCGCGATATTTACCGTTTACAATAATTTCATTGTAAAGCATTGCAAATGTGCTCGGATTTTTAAAACATTGAGCTTTATTGTGGATGTGATATGCGGGAGAGCGCCAACATAAAAATAAACTTATTATTTTATTTTATTTATTTAAAAAAAACCACAGCTCTTAAATTTAAACTAACATATTATCATCTAAATAAAACTTACAGCCATAAAATAAAAAATAAATAAAAAAACTTAAAAAGGGATGCAACGGCCTTCAATTGACTTAAGTTTTATACTGAAAAATATTTGGACGTCGTATATTTATTGTGGTTATGATTTAAAAAAAAACTACTAAATTTTTTTTTTGAACCTGTTAGGAACATAAAACATATATATATTTTTTTTTTTTTTTTTTTTTTTATGTGATTGAATGACGTGACGAGCAAGTCGTTCACCTGATGTTAAGTGATACGGCCGCCCATAACAGTTGCAGTGTCACCCGGAACTTTAAAACAATAAAGTTTCGCGTGACACTGCACTGCGCACGTCATCCTGAGACATCACCAAGTCTAGTAATCAGATTACTAGACCGAGTGATCAGATCATAAAGTCTCATTTGCCCAGTAATTTCACTAGCTACAATGCCCTTCAAACCGGAACACAGCAGTGCTTGCACACTACTGCTTGGCGGCAGAATAACTGGCAAAGCGGTGGTACCTACCTAGACGAACTTTGCAGAAAAGTCCTACCACCTAGTAAATATATACTCTCTGCATGAAAAATTAGTGAATGTATTTTTTATAGTCTATGGTTTTTGGCCGCCCTTTCTCTCTTCTATCTGTGACCGAGTGGCATGTACAATAAACGATCTTAAAAATTATTTTAATTGTTTTTATGGGCTACGCGCTCATAATGCTGGTGCCGAAACTAGGGATATTTCCTCGATTGCTGTAGTGTGGTTGATCAGTGATCAAAAGTCAAAAGTGCGTGCCGACATAGCAGTTTTTGGTGCCGCGTGGGCCGCGTGGGGTACTACGCAGTTACGGCGGCCATTTCGCACGCCACACGAGCATAACGCAATACATTTTGCGAGTTATCGCGAACAAGTTTATTGTAACTACGGTTAGAAAAGCATTTATTATCTTATCAAGAAATAGCACGAAGGCTTTATTGACAGCCAGCATGACGGAAGAAGATACTTCATTGCAAATGCGCCGGCTGAAGGTGCAAATTGGCCAATTCAAGGGACAGATAACGCGCGCTGTAAAGTTCACGAGTGAGCAGCAACGGCAAGTTCTAATTGACACAGCGGCTATAGCCCTGCGCGTGAAAACTCTTCAAGATTCACTCATATTATACCGAGAGAACCAGCTTAACCTCCAAATTTTGCAAAATAAATGTGAAGATGTCGATTTAGTTGACGATGAAGTCGAAGAATTATGCCTTAAAACGATCAGCGAACTTCAACGCGTGATAAGCAGTACTACAGCGCCCTTGGGGAGCTCGCCAGACGCGAAAGTCGTTCGAGAAAATGTCATGACAACGAAGTTACCACAGCTAGATGTGCCGACGTTCGATGGTCAAAGTGTCGTGGAGTTCAAGGCGTTCAGTGATATGTTCTCAGCGGTGATAGGAAGTGATACAAATTTAGCTCCAGTGCAAAAGTTATTCTATCTAAGAAAATATCTCAAAGGTGATGCGCTCATATTAATTGAAGGTCTACCGTTAGTAAATGAATCTTATGTTCAAGCTTTAAGTTTACTTAAGAATAGATATGATAATAAGTGTATATTGATAACACATCACATGAATTTGCTACTTGATATACAGCCAATATCGAGGGGTACAGCTCAAAACTTGAGGCGGTTAGTTTCCCAAGCGCGACAGCAACTAGGTGCTCTTCAGGGGCTCGGGCAAAGGGTGGAATATTGGGACATGGTGATTGTGACAGTACTCATAAGAAAGCTTGACTCCTACTCTTGCAGAGCTTACTTTACTGATAGAAATCAAGATGAGCTGCCAACCCTCAAGGAATTTTTTGAGTTTGTGGAAAGGCGTGCGCTGAGCTTCGAAGAAAGTCACCAAGCTGAAGGTAAGTCCTCTAAATCTCTTCAGGTAGCTAATCATGCCAGTATATCCCCTGTAATCTCCTCATGCAGATTTTGTGAAGCAAGTGATCACAAGCTGTATGCATGCAAAAAGTTTCAATCATTGAGTGTTAAGGAAAAGCTTGACTTTGTAAACAAAAATAAATTATGCAAAATTTGCCTTAATTTTCACAATAACAAATGCAAGTACTTTTTCAAATGCAGTATATGCAAAGGCAAAGATCATAACTCTGTGCTTCATGAAGAACAAGCAGTAAATAAAACTTTAAGCTGTCAAAGCAGTGCAAACTCCACTGAAGTGTTATTACCTACTGTTAAGGTTAAGATTTTAAGTCAAGATGGTTCATACATTGTAGCTAAAGGTCTGTTAGATAGTGGGAGCCGAACTAATTTCATCACCTCCGATCTAATGTGCAAACTTGCTTTTCCCACATTCAAACATGAGGTCAAAATATCCGCCCTTGGTCAAAAAGAGAAATTACTCACCAAGGGTGCAAATATAAGTCTTAATTCATTGCATGATAACTACAATTGCAATGCACTTTTTTCTGTTGTAGACAACATTACTTCCTTTCTGCCTCAGAACAAATTTGATATAAAAAATATTAATTTACCAGACAATATTGAACTGGCCGACGATGAATTTAATATACCAAGCCAAATATCATTTCTGCTCTCTTCTGAAGTATTCTTTAAAATAATGCTTGCAGACAAAATTGATTTATGTGAGGGCAGTTTGTGCTTGTTATCAACTAAATTCGGTTATGTGCTCTCTGGAAAAATCAATAGAGACAATATTTGTCTCTCGAATATTGAAAATAAAAATATTGTTTTGCATGCTGTCACAAATTTAAATGAAGATGTAGACCTCCTCCTTCAAAAATTTTGGGACGAACAACATACACCCGAAATACATAAGGAGGAAACATTAAAGCAAGATGTCTGCGAAGCCGAATTTAAAAAATCGGTACAGTTTATTAATAATCGATTTCAGGTACAGCTGCCACTAAAGGTACCCATTGAAGAGTTAAGGTTAGGCGAATCATTTGACATAGCATTGCAACGACTTAACAATTTAAATAAAAGATTCAGTAAAGATTCTAAACTAAAGGAATCTTACTCAAATTTCATCCAAGAATACATTGATTTGGGCCATGCCAAGGTTATTGACATATCATCAGTAGATATTGACCGATATTATTTCATGCCGCATCATCCAGTTCTGAGGGAAGATAGCACAACAACTAAATTAAGGGTGGTATTTGATGCCAGCGCTAAAACAAAATCAAACTTGAGTCTTAATGATGTCTTATGGAACGGCCCAGTAGTCCAAAACAGTTTATTTGACATACTTGTTTTGTTCCGATCGTTTGAAGTTATAGCGTTGTGCGACATTCGTCAAATGTATAGACAAATCAAAACTGATCCCTCCCAAAATCATTTACAAAATATACTGTGGAGAAACAATATCAATGATCCTTTAATGTGCTTACAGCTGCAGACCGTCACATACGGAGTGAGAAGCTCTAGTTTCCTTGCGACACGGTGCCTGGTGGAACTGGCTGGGAGGTATGAATCACAGTATCCTATGGCGGCAAGTGTGTTATTTAATAACACGTATGTGGATGACTGCATCTTCGGAGCTAGCAGCGTGGAGCTATTAAAGGAGGTATGTAACCAATTGATTAATTTGTTGAGGCAAGGCAGCTTTGAACTTCATAAATGGAGCTCAAACAATCAACATGTTCTGAATAATATTCCACCTGAAAAACAAGTGTTTAATAAAACTCATGAATTCAATCATGGAGCGGTATTGAAGGCATTAGGTTTATATTTGGATATGGCAACTGATAATTTTAAAATATGTAAACCGTCAGGGAACATTCCTTCACAATGGACTAAACGAACCGTCTTGAGTTGTATAGGGTCTTTCTTTGACCCATTGGGACTCGCTGGGCCTATTGTATCTCGTGCAAAAGAGTATATGCAACGTTTGTGGAAGGCACATTTAGATTGGAATTCCCCGCTCAGTGGTGAACTGTTGGTGTTATGGAACAACTTCTTTGTGGATTTAATTAACATGGAGCCAATAATAGTAAGCAGAAATTTAAAAATTTGTAATGCAGATCATGTTGACTTGGTGGGCTACTGTGATGCATCTGAAACGGCATATGGTTGCTGTGTTTATATAAGAGCTATTCATGGAAAGGAAGTGCATGTGTCCTTAGTCTGCAGCAAATCCAGAATTGCTCCTTGTAGCACCAAGTTGACTATCCCTAGGCTTGAATTAAATGGTGCGGTTCTCCTTGCCAAATTATTCCATAAAATAGATTCTATATTTAAAGATGCAAATGTCAGGCATAAATATCTGTTTACAGATTCCCAAATTGTACTTTATTGGCTAAAGAGTATGAAAAGTCCACAATATATCCAAAATAGAGTCAACACAATCAATGATCTTACTAGCAAATATGAGTGGTTCCATGTCACCAGCCAAAATAATGCAGCTGATGTGTTGTCAAGAGGGTTAAACCCTACTCAGTTGTCTTCTTGTAGCATTTGGTGGCAAGGCCCCAGAGAAATTCATGATGTAAACTTTGTACCCAAGGTATTAGCAATAAATAAAGTGATAGACCCCGAAAAGAATGATGTTGAGATTGTCAATTGCAGTGTGCAACAAGATTTATTGTTAATTTCAAATATATCATCTGTTGTAAAATTACAAAGAGTATATGCATATGTGCTCAGATTTATAAAAAATTGTAAGGTCAATAAAGATAAACGTAATGTAGAAGCATTAACTGTTGGTGAAATTAGAGATTCTATGACATGTTTAATTAAATATGTTCAGCGAATGCACTTTGCTGATGAAATAAAATGTATACAGAAACGATTATCAATAAAGACAAATCTCAAGTCACTCAATCCATTTTTGGACAATTTTGGAGTTATGAGAGTAGCAGGACGACTACAAAATGCCAATGTTCCATATAATCAGAGGTATCCAACAATTTTGCCCTGCAGATGTCATCTTACTACTCTCATCATTCGTAATGAGCACTTGTCTTTATTGCATTCTGGTTTAAAATTAACACTTGCTGGACTCATTCAAAAATTTTATATTGTGGGTGCAGTGAGAGAAATAAAGAAAGTTATACACAAATGTACTACCTGCTTTAAGTTTAGGGCAGAAAGAGCCTCTCAGTTAATGGGGTCATTACCTCATGCCCGTGTAAACCAAGATAGAATTTTTAACAAGGTCGGGATTGATTATTGTGGCTTTTTTAAGGTGAGGCAGTCTTCTATCCGTAGATCAATTGTAACTAAGGCATATGTTCTGGTGCTTGTGTGTTTTTCAAGCAAATTTTTGCATTTTGAGTTGGTTTCTGACTTAACTACGGAATGCTTCCTAGCAGCATTTAAAAGATTTTGCGCTAGGAGAGGGATGCCTAGTACAGTATACTGTGACAATGCTTCAACGTATAAAGGCGCTAATAATCAGTTGCGGCAGCTGTACTTATTGAATAAGTCTCAAATGCACAAAGATGGTGTATTAAATTTTTGTACAACAAAGGGTATTGACTTTAAATTCATCCCTAGCTACAGTCCGACTTTTGGAGGCCTGTGGGAGGCTTCTGTGAAAAGTTTTAAATATCATTTCAAACGAGTTGTGGGAGACCTCTCTCTCACATATGAGCAATTTAACACAATAATGGTACAGATAGAAGGAATTCTAAATTCAAGACCCTTAACACCATTAACAAATGATGTCAATGATTTTTCTTATTTAACACCAGCCCATTTTGTATGTGGTGGTCCTCTAAACCAGCCTCCTGAGCCAGATCTTACTTCTGCAAACATAAATTCATTAAAATTTTGGAAGAAATGTACCAAAGTCCAACAAGACTTCTGGAAGTCCTGGCAAAAGTCATATTTGTCTCAGCTACTAAAGCGTCCTAAGTGGCACCAAAGTAACAATAACATCAGTATTGGTGATTTGGTGTTATTAGCTGATGAGAAAACATCACCATTACATTGGCCTTTAGCCCGAGTTGTACAGTTGTTCCCTGGAGCAGATGGTCGGGTTAGAGTTGTGGAGATAAGGACTTCCTCAGGGGGCACTCACCGAATAGCCATTAATAAGGTAGCTGTACTGCCAATCTATGATGATAATGATTCATAGAATGCACATTCAGACATAAGTACACAACATAATTATATTTAAATTTGGCAGTGGGCTGCTTTGTTGATGGCCTTAATGCTTAATAAAATGTTGTAAAATAATAAAACCAAAAAATTGTTAAAAATTAAATATTTATTTGCTTAATTTGGCCCCGCCAATTTATGTTAGGAACATAAAACATATATACTCTCTGCATGAAAAATTAGTGAATGTATTTTTTATAGTCTATGGTTTTTGGCCGCCCTTTCTCTCTTCTATCTGTGACCGAGTGGCATGTACAATAAACGATCTTAAAAATTATTTTAATTGTTTTTATGGGCTACGCGCTCAGAACCAAATAAAAAAATACAAGTAGTTTTTTATTTGGTTCAGAAAAATTGTAAAAAAAAGGATTATATAATTTCATCATCCAAGTATTTCTTAGCATGGAATTAATACGATTGACTTCAGTTTAACCCCCTTTTAAATAACTAAATTATTTTCTTTATTTTGTTAGCGGGTTTTTTTTTAATAATCCGTGCAGCGAAGGAATGGAATACTTTACCAGCGTCTTTGTTTCCCGATAAGTACAATCTGGAGCTCTTCACGTCGCGAGTGAATAGGTATCTCCTAGGTACGTACCAACGTAGACCGCGTCGTCACTCTCAATCAGGTGAGGGTGTGGTCAATTGCGGGCCTATTAAGTTATAAAAAAAAAACTTAATTATTTGTCATGATCAAGCAAACCTGATGGTAAGTGACGACGCGGTCGACGGTGGAGCATGCTTGCCTAGAAGATACCGGTCACTCTAGGATTAAAAACTCCCAGATTATACTTGTCAGGAAACTATGACGCTGGTAAGGTGTTCCATTCAATCTTTTAATTTAGAAGTCCATTTTTTTCAATGTTGGCTTATGACCCTCTGCACTAAAGTTTGACAGCTCTTAAGTTCGTACTTCTTTCTAGGACGTACCTAAACGCATTTTTCAGATGAGCAATACAATTTGACAGCCTCTGTGGTGTGGTGGTTGAGCAGGTTGGTTCATAACCCAGAGCGGCGGGTTGAATCCCGCGGACAAGTACCTAGGTAGTTGTTCATAGGAAAAAAAGTTAAAATACTTGTTTGTCTTGGTGTTGTGGGAGAATGGTCCTCGTAGTTCCTGGGTCCCTAGATACAAATGCTAATTAAGGTCTAGGATCGATGTATGTGATCGTTGGGCATTTATTTAATTTATATTATTGTCTTGATTACATTTTGCATAGCCCCGTCCAGCATTCCCCGTTCCCTGCACTATTAGAGCGTGACGAAGCGTGACAAGACGCGGGTTGCACCGCTCCGTTGAGGATTCCTCACAGATGATTCGCGATAAGTCGAGATAAGTCGAGATGATTCGAGATGATAACGGACCTTTGTCTTTTCCTAGATGGTAGGACTTTTCTGCAAAGTTCGTCTAGGTAGGTACCACCGCTCTGCCAATTATTCTGCCGCCAAGCACTAGTGTGCAAGCACTACTGTGTCTCGGTTTGAAGAGCACTGTAGCTAATGATATTACTGGGCAAGTGAGACTTTATGATCTGATTTTACAGTCTAGTTATATTACTAGACTGCAGCTAGTTGTCTAGCGACACACAATAGTTATAGTCTTCATCATCATCAACAGCCTGGAGATGTCCACTGCTGAACATAGACCTCCTTTACAGAGCGTCACTTTGAGCGGCTGCTCGGCTCCTGCATCCATCGCCTCCCCGTGGTTCTGACCAGGTCATCGGTCTACCTAGTATTATGCTTACGCTGCGCCTTCCGGTTTGTGTTCGCCACTCGAGAACCTTTCTTCCCTAACGGTTGTCAGTTCTACGAGCGATGTGGCCTGCCCATTGCCACTTCAACTGAATTTCTTATTATACTGTACCTATATTAGGTACTAGCTGACCCGCCCCGGCTTCGCACGGGTTAATTAGTTTTACGCCTTATCTCAGTCTAAAGGAAGAGGGAACAAGATAAGGGAAATTGATGAATGGATGAAACGGTGGAAAGGAGGCTTCCTTTCACCTTTATCCATTCATCCTTTTCCCTTATCTTTCTCCCCCTCCCTTCTCTCTTTCCCATAATACAGGGTAGGAGTGGCTATGGACCTGATACTGAAGGTTGAATATCTGTAATTTTTGAACCACAAAACCGACGACCTTGAAATATTTACGGAACAACATCAAAAACACTTCCTTTTCAACAAAAAAAGAATGAATGAAATCGGACCACACGTTAATGAATTACAAATACTTATGTTCATATTTTTACTTTCATCCCCTCTCCCGCGGGAACCGTGCTGAATTTCGGGATTAAAAGTATTCTATAGCCTACCTCGTAATATGAACTCAAATCGTGCCAAGTTTCATTTAAATCCATTCAGTAGTTTCGGCGTGATGCTCAGCCAAGGTACAGACAGACTGACTGACAAAAATGGAAAAAATTATAGTTTTGGCTTTGGCATCAATTATAGAGAGCCCTCCAACAAAAATTTTCAAAATATCTTTAATGTACAGAATTGACCCTTTTACAGTTTTATTATAAGTATAGATACGTATAGATATCCTGCTATGGTTATCGCTTCCTATCAGATAAGCACTATGTGTTTTTGTTACCTATAACCACAGAATTCGCCCTATACCATATCACCCTAGTCTATGTCTATACCATAAAAAAATTGTAACTAAAAGTTTTTTTCTTTGAAAATAAATAACAGACAAGATGGAAAAAGCCAAGACATCCTATTTACTGGATTCCATATTATTTTGTCTTTACTCTTGTTATTAAATAAAGCCAGAAAAATCCGTTGTAACCCATACATGTTATTATTGTGGGTGATTCTAGGGTACGTGAGATTTCGATTATAGACACACCAATATGTATTGGTCTGATTGAAGAGCCCTTAAAAACACTCTCATGCCCGTCTGCACGAGTCTATTAACACAACCTTTTCTCCCGGGTTCTCGTAGGTTTATTAAGGGCTTATGCTAGGCTAAGCCAAAGCCACAGAATAGATATAGTACTAGGCCAAAGCGGGGTTGAGTTGGGGGCCGAGCGGCAGGGGCGGTCTAAGTTAGAAGGGTTCCAACGCACAATAATTTAGGTAATTTATTATAACACTGAACACAATGAGTATTTTAAAAATTATCTATACATAAACCATCCATTATATTTAGTTCAACTACTACACAAAGTTTCATGACCTTATTTAAAGTATTCATTGAATAATCGCGGTTTATTTGTACGGTTCGGAGGTAACTTTGTAATTTTTTTCTATCAAGAAAAGTTTATTAATTCGTGTTTCACTATACATAAGTATTAGTATTCGTTCTGAACTTTACCATATATTAATTTTAAAGTCATTGTTGCAATATTGTTGACAGGGCACGGCCTCATGCTAAGCCATTTTAAGCATTTTGGCGTAGTATAGAATCGTAAATTCGTGTCAACTGGGCACACCAAATACTGAATCATTGGTTGCCTGTTGATTATCGGCTGTCTTTAACCAATGGGCGCACAATAATTGGTGTGTGACTTGACAAGAGTTTGACTAATGTACGAGGAACCGGGGCTAGATAGATAAATACAAACTTAAGTACTTTAGGGCATTATAAAACTTTTTATGCCAGACACGGTTGAAAGAAAATAAAATAATTTATATGACGTTTTTCTTTTTAATAGAATAAACTATATGACTCTAAGACTGGATTGACTCGTGCATTTGAACGTTTTATGTTAAAATAATTATTTATTGACTATTAGGCGGAAAGTGGCACCACGTTATGGATTTTGAACTTTCGCTAAAGTGAGGCAGCAGGAACTTTACACGATAGCTTTTATTTGCCAAGCAGCTTAGTTTTCGTTGCTTAAAAATAGCTTAGTGTACTGGGTGTAATTGAATTCACTAGCATCCTTTAAAACTAGGTACCTACTCCTGACACCAGTCACGTGTGGACCAACATTTATGAAATCTAACGCTTCAGCTTGTCATTGATAATAATTTAAAAAATGGGATAACTTACTTGATCAACTGCTACACTACAAAACCAAATTAATATAATTAAGAACAGTTTATAATTATTGAATACAAGGTAAAAAAAACTTTTAACTGTATCAAAATCATTTGTGTCAACTACGTTAGGCGCCGCGGCAATCATTATAATTTTTAATAAAATTATTTTGTTTTACACTATTTAGAACTAATGCTCCGTTGAATTGCAATGCTGATTTGTTTTCGTACCTAAATAATAAACACACCAATCCCTCGCGTTCTAACTACAGATGACGCGAAAGAACACAACCGTAAAACAGAGTTGTCTCACACGTAATCGATACTCGATATCCGCTGGCGCAAGTCATAAGCGATAGCGGCTTTACAACTGGCCTGATAGCTCAGTTTGTAGTTGTTCTGCCTTTTATGGGTTGTGGGTTCGATTCCCAGGACAAGCATATTTTTATTTACATTTTTTTATTTACATTTTTTTATTTGTTTCATGAACATCGCTGTTTGTTCTGTGTCTGAGTTTAATATTGTATTCTGTGTATGTATTTACATACAGTCTGTATACCGTACTGATTGGTTTGTAGACCCTGTCTTTTCAGGACTAAACAGTAAAAGTGCTAAGTGTTAAATTAGTCAGAGATTTTTTTATTTCGTGCAAATGATTAATTTGTCGTGGTGCACATGCTAGCCGGGCTGGGGCCTTATCACGTAAGTTTGGTGGAAATGACGATCTCTTGCTCGTACTCACGGACTTATAAATTGGCGCACGCAGGATAGCAGACGAAATCCATGTCCAGAACAGTTACGTGAAAGGGGTGCTAGTCACGCAAGCTGTTGGATGCAAGAACAATTATTCAACAAATATTCAGTAAATATTCAACAAATATTCAACAACACACAACAATTACAACAATTTATTACAATTAAAAAATTAGGAGTAATATTTTATTATAATCAAACTAATATTTTCATTATTTTCTTTGTAAGTACACATTGACTCTTTTGTGAAGTCGTCTTCCTCTCTCCAAATTAGCTGCGCCCGACGGGGTCCATAATGAGCCTACTTAGTTAATTTTAGACTTATTCCACCTATGTACACTATGGAAGCAATAAAATATCTGAAGCTGAATCTGAACAAATATTCAACAAATATTCAACAAATATTCAACACATATTCAACAAATATTCAACAAACATTCAACAAATATTCAATAAATATTTAACAAATATTCAACAAATATTTAACAAATATTCGACAAATTTACAACAGTGGACGTCTTCCGACGTTATGAAAAAATAAGTCAAACTTCAGAATAATTTCTGCCCGCTGCCGCCTTCCCCAAACACCACACACCCCATCCCCTACGACCTCAGGGTAAACCAACCATTTTACGAGCCAACCTAACACGGGGTTACAAACACCCTTATTGATACCAGGTGATTCCGTACCCCGTATGTCTAATTGAATCGTGAGCAGCGGTAATACCCGAACCTTGTGATGCTTTTGTTGGAAGCTTGGATACTCTGTGATAAATGGCAACAAGATATTTGGGCTACAGACCATTCACCGTAAGATGTCCTCTGATGTACTTGTATTATTTTATTTTATTTTATTTATTTATTTACAATTAGAACGGATGACACACCCAATGATTCTAATCATACAATTACTTACATTAAAAAAAAAAACAATAAAATACAAATCATCAAAACAAATCACAATAAGTCGCAGAATAATGATCGTCAATAATTAAAATTAAAATAAACACGTATCGACTTAAAAATTAAGACACCGCTATAATGCATTCACCTCGCAGTATCTCAAACATTCCGATAATATTACCTTCCATTCATCAGCAAACACATCGATATCAGGGTTGGCATCCAGAAGAGCATTAAATGCACTGAGGGTTCGTGGTATGGGACAGTTTGCCCAGTAACAGTTGGAACAGCAAAGTCTTATGTTTCCTGCTCCGACGGTAGTTGTCCGGCACGAAAATCCTACGCAACTGGTCACTGAGATCAGAAGCATCTACTCCTCTACGAAGTATTTTAAACATAGTGACCAGTTGGTCATTAGATCTCCTGACCTCTAGCGAGTTATACTCTAATGAATTCAGAAGAAGACAGGTATATAAATAATGGTAATATCTATATATGCATTATTTGAAGATATGCAAGTAAAACATATTAATCTGTGGTAGGTACATATAAGTTACATTACAATGTACATACAAAATTGTCTTTCCCCTGTTTTACTCCACTTGATAAGTAAGCAAGTATGAAGAAAGTGATTTTACTAGGTGGTAGGACATTTCTACAAAGTTCGTCTAGGTAGATACCACCGCTTTGCCAGTTATTCTGCCGCCAAGCAGTAGTGTGCAAGCACTACTGTGTTCCGATTTGAAGGGCATTGTAGCTAGTGAACTTACTGGGCAAATGAGACTTTATGATCTGATTACATAGTCTCGTAATCTTATATTACTAGACTGTTTAATGCTTCAGGATTAAGTGCGCAGTGCAGTGTCATGCAAAACTTTATTATTTTAAAGATCCGAGTTGCACTGCAACTGTTATGGGCGGTCGTGTCGCTTAACATCAGGTGAACGACTAGCTCGTCAAGTCATTCATTCCCATAAAAAAAATGTGTGAGCGTTTCACACAGTGCCATTTAGTTGTGCATTTAGCCCCAAACTAAGCATAGCTTGTACTATGGGAACCAGATAACTGATTTTTGTTTGTAAATACATAAATAGAATACAATATAACACCCCTGCAGACACAGAACAAAGACCTATGTTCATCACACAAATGTGTGTCATGGGTAGGAATCGAACCCACAACCTACAAATCAGAAAGCAGAGCTACTACCAACTGAGCTATCAGGCCAGTCGTGATGTAAAACGAGGAAAAATAATTTTGTCTACCGTCCCTAACGCAGGTGAGTTTTATAAAATGCCCTCTATAGTCTATACCTAGGTTCCGTCACGATGTTTGCTATCCAAAGTTCTATTTCAACATCAATTTTCTCCAGTATCTTCAGCAGCAGGGAAACGGGACGGACGTAGAATGTAAATGTCGCAGTACTCCGGTCTGATGAATAAAGAAACAGGTTAAACGGCCGCGGTGCGCCGCGCAAACTGCCTGCGGTTAGGGCTGGCAACTCACTTTTTCATAAAGTTAAGAATAAAAATTAAAAAAAAAAAATATCACAGGACATATTTTTTGTGTCGGGCAACAAAGTTGTGGAAAGATACTTTTTTATGAGAATTAATGACCTAACGGGCTAGTCATTAACCTGATGTTAAGCGACACGACCCATAACAGTTGTAGTGTCACCCGGAACTTTAAAATGATAAAGTTTCGCGTGACACTGCACTGCGCACGTCGTCCTGAGACACAGTCTAGTAATCAGATCACTAGACTGTGAAATCAGGTCATAAAGTCTCATTTGCCCAGATATTTCACTACATTGCCCTTCAAACTGGAACACAGTAGTTCTTGCACACTACCGCTTGGCAGCAGAATAACTGGCAAAATGGACCTACCAAGACGAAGTTTTCAGAAAGATCCTACCACCTAGTACCACTTGTTCTGTGTCTGGTTGTTGTGGGAGCATGATCCTCGTAGTTCCTGGGTCGCTAGATACAGGGAATCCTAGTAAGGGTCCTGGGGTCTAGCAAAGACATCTTTCAAATAGCGTTAATGCCAAATGATAACTGAAAATGTATGGGAATGGCAATACTTGCAGAAAAGCTCTAAGTTAAAAAAGAAACATACGTGGGAACACTATTGAGAATTTTGTGGTTGCTCAATTTGAAACTAGATGGCGTTATGCTACCTTAAAACACGCAAGCAATTCGTTACGATAATTTTTCAGGTTAATGCCGGGTTAATATATTTATATCTGACAACGGTAAAGACCGATTTTGCTCATAAATTGGATTTTTATTAGCTTCTAGTACTGTAATGGTATGTCGAAGTGTAACGATGTTTGGAACGTTACACTAGCGCGGCAAATTCAAATTTTCTCTGACTCTTTTGCCAATAATAGCTTAATTACTAGACGTGATTACATTAAAACTGATTTAACGTAAATAAATAGAATGTATCAATAAATTACGATTAAAAGTATCTCCTAGATATCGTTGGTTTAGCGACAAATGGCAATAAACAAATTTCGTCTTAGTTTTTCAGTCTATTGCCATTTGTTGCTAAACCAATGATATGTAGGTGATACTTTTAATTGTAATTTATTGATACATTCCATTTATTTGCGCAAAATTAGTGTTCATGTAATCACGTTGAGTAATTAAGCTATTATTGGCAAAATAACGCAAGAAAATTTAAACTTTTTCGCGCTAGTGTAACGTTCTACCTTAAGGAAATAATTGGGATAGCAAAAAATTAAAAATAGGGGTGGTACAGGTTTGGCTCACTTGTACTTAACCGTTCACTGAGCGGAGCGCTCCGTACAATCGATCAAATGTACTAGTTCAGTCTTCTAGTTCTATTAGTACTTGGTGCGCGGGCTGTTTTCCGCAACTAGGCCGCACAGCGGCCCTTTTTGCGTGATGAGGTGGCGCACTCAATCCAGCCACCCAATGTCCTCCAGGAAGGCCAACAGTCCTCCGATGTCGGCGCAGGCCTCCTGGGTAGTTCTGGGCGCTCCGAGGAACGTCGCTCGCTGCAAGGCCACGCTACTGCATTCCAACAGCAGATGCGCGGCAGTTTCCTCTGCCCCCAGGCATCTTCTGCACAGTGGGCTGTCTGTGACACTTATTGTAAACAGGTGTTTATTAAGGGAGCAGTGACCGGTGACAATTCCGACGACACGTCGTAATTTGACCCGTTTAAGGTTCAGGAGTTTTCTGGAGTATCTCCAGTTCAAAACCGGAAACGCCTCCTTCGACTGCCTGCAGTCCTTAATACTTGCCCAGCTGTCTAGTTCTATTAGTTCACTGGTACAGAAAGATTTCGCGTTGGTCTTTATCTGCTTTGTATGGTCGTAGTTATACCTAGGGGCAGTATAATTTATTCTGTAGTGATAGTGCTGGGTATAGATTATATTACAATTATCTATAATTATATTAAAAATTAAAAATACAGTTGGTGGTCATGCCTACTATGATAATTCATCATCATCATCCTGATGATGTCCACTGCTGAACATAGGTCTCCCACACAGAGCGCCACTTTGAGCGGCTGCTCATAATAGTTCATTCTCTCGATTTCACGATTTTTTTATATATGAAACAGAGGCGAAAAAAAATGAAACAAAATCATATTATTGAAATGAAATGAAATGAAATAATTTATTTGTAAGAATTTTGGGTTACAATATTGCAAAGATGGATCAGCACATAATTCTTCCAACAAAATTCTGCCCATAGGTGCAGGCGTACAAATATTCGTAATTGGATCTAATTTAATTGTGCCAGTATTCAATAATGAGATTAAGAAATTATAGTTATTATTTTTAAATATTGAGTTATTATTTAAAAAACATAAATAAATTGAACACATTAAATACAAATTAAATACATTGAATTGGTCAAACTAATCTATATCTATAAGTACTAACCGAAGCGTCATTTAAAAAGTCTTTTACAGAATAGTAGCATTTATCCAGTAGGAAGTCAAATATTTTTTTCCTTAATTCATTTATGTCATATACTTTGAAAGTGTCAGGTAATTTATTAAATACTCTGATTGCCATACAATTTACATTTTGACTATTCAACTGGAGTTTAATATTACTTTACGAGAGCAAACGAAGACGCACAAACCGCTATCGGTCGGTCCTTGCTGGGTCGATCTACGCTCCTCTTGCTCTTCCCTTCATTGAATGAAAGAGCGGGCATCAAAATAAATTCACTTGGCTCTGTAGTTCATAAAAACCTAATAGTACATTTGAACTCTCTGTAGTTCGTAAAGAGCTAATAGTACATTGAACTCTCTCTAGTTCTTCAGCTCTGTAGTTCGTAAAGAGCTAATAGTACATTGAACTCTCTCTAGTTCTTCAGCTCTGTAGTTCGTAAAGAGCTAATAGTACATTTGAACTAATAAGGATGACGTCGAGGAATAGTTCGTTCTCGTTCAGTAGTGGGAATTCATTCCTAATCATTCTTCGTTCATGAACTGCACAAGACTAGTAGAGGTGGGCATAGATAAAGGTTACATACTGGGGACGTGGGTGGATCGTGAACGCCGTATGTCGTACTATATGTACTAGGTAAAGTAAATAGAGATAATGCACGATTCTGTGACTGACTCTTAGCGTAGCGTTATCATATTCTTTCACTGTACACCCCGTCGTCGCCACCTAAGACACGTGTTGAGCGATCCGGATGATCCTATAGCAGCCGTTGTGTCGGCTGCGCTGTATCACCGCACCAGTCTAGCCCTTCTGGCTCAGGTACCGCTTTCGGCACCGGTATAGGATACCAGCGTAACACAATCAGACACCGACCCCGCCGGCGAGGTCGATGTACCCCCCGTAGGTTAGCTAGAACGGTCTCAATTTTCCATAGGGTCCACTCTTCCAGTGGACGTAGCCTTCTCGATCCTCTTATCCCGGCAACGGCCCAAGCCGAGGCTCGCACCCCAGGGGTGCCCTCGTGCTAGTTACCTCCCACTTTTGTCGGCTGGGCGCCTTAAGCGTCTGCCCTCCCGCCCGGTGACGCTGTAAAGGTCGGTAGAGACCAACAGCATTCAGCCGTTAAAAAAAAAACTCTTTCACTGTAACTTAGCCATGTCGAACCCGCGGGGAGCCAATCGATGCAGGAAGCAAGCAGCCGCTCAAAGTGGCGCTGTGTTGTATACCGAAGAAACAAAAAAAATTGAACTATTAGGTAAATGACCTAAGATTATACAAACACGATTCAATTACTACAAAAATTACACCAAAACGAATGTTACATAAACCATACAATACGGCACGACACTGGTTTTCTAACCATTTTTTAACATCACAATTTTTTTTTAAATTTTCTTTGTCAATAGTTCTAATGCGTGCCAACCCTATCAGTTAATATGTGAGTGACAGTAAGTCATAAATTACAGACGTCACTCGATCCGGCGAGATCAAGGGTTGCTGCGGACGAATGTGAAGGGTTCCGTACAAAAAACCTTTTTTAATACAACAGCATAAACTCCGTTGCATTTATTTCACCGGCAGCATTACAATTATAATTGCTTAAGAATAAGTTGATGCTGGGGGCAGACGGTAATATATTCCAGATCACTATAGTCAACCCACGGGGGCTGATAGCCGTAAGACCGTCTACCACTGCGTGGCGGGCGTTCGTGAGGGCAGACGAGAACATACCACTACTCGAATGCTCAAGAAGGACTAACTTCTTCTTTATCGTCTCTTTTTTTGTCAGCCTCTGTGGTGTGGTAGTTGAGAAGGTCGGCTCATAACCCGGAGGCGGCGGGTTCAATTCCACGACAGGGCAAACATTTTGTGCACAAAAAAAAGCGCAGATGCTTGTTCTAATTCTGGGTGTTTTGTGACCATGGTACTTGTAGTTTCTGGGTCTCTAGGTAGGACAGGGAATCCTATAGGGTCCTGCTTCCCAGCACGGGCAGTAGACCACATTTTCTCTTTTTTATTCTGTTTTAACTGCTACAGGTGGAGAAAAAGAGGGTAAAGGCAATCGGCTAGTGTCCTGCTATTCAAAATTAACAAGTAAATATTATTTTTATTAAAGTAGGTTAAAAATGAATCCAATAATTGAAAATAAGTAAAATCGGTAAATAAATCAAGCAGTCTTTTAAAGTTTCTGGAGATCGCTGCCTTTCTCGTAAAACAGGAGATTCCCCACAGTTACTATGAAAACGCACGTTGTGAAGTCACATGCCAAAGAGACTGTATGTAAAGCTACCACAGCTTAGTAATGAGGTACTATGAAGGAGGACGAACTGACGTCACGTTTGAACTGTCTCTTTCTATTATGGTATTTAAAAATGCTTGTAACTTTGACATTTTTTGAGATATTTAATTTTTGTTTTCACGACTGTTTATTTTATGAGGATAATTATTAATTTATGTAAAAAAAAATAGCAGGCAACTAAAAAAAAATCGCAGATTTGACTTTGCACGTGGATAGGTACACTGACATGAAAAATACTGACTAATTGTGTTTTTTTAATAGAGCTCTTTAAAAGAATATTCCTGAAATAATTTCCTTTCCGTACCTTGCCAAATATGGAATATTGTTGGAAACCATAAATAATACAGTAGATAATACAAGATATAAGTAATGCACTGGCAAAGATTTAGATTTATTCTGTGGTCACTTCTATCTTTTGACATGCGTTCGATATCCATCCATGTAAGTTTCACATTGCCTTGCCTTACAATAAATAATTAGAGTTTTTGGCGAAGTAATTCACGTCGGTGCATTGTATTATTTTACAAAACTTATGCTTTTTCCAGTGTTAATGTTTAAAATTGGTGGCGTTTTACGCATTAAGTGCTGAATTACGAGCAAGAGTGTGGGCAAGTGATATAATGTAGTGAAACGTGGTTTTTCGTGTTGCTTCCAAAATTCCATAGAAGCCTCTAGTAAAGTTACCACCACTTTACTAGGGCATGACTTAGACTGGATTATGACTACCTGACTTAGACTCGACTATGACTACCCTGACTGACCGTGACTAAGACTTGACTTTACGTGAAATATTCCATAATACGAAGAAAAACTACAATACTTGACACTGGCTACATACACTACGTGTGGAGCCAAAATGTAAAAAAAAAACTAAATTAAAGTGGTTTTACTACCATCGAGTAAAAATGTTTTGCATTAGCGCCAACTCACTGTCAATTATTAACGCTAACTGGCTTACAAAATAATGTCTAATCTAAATTAATTAATTAGTTCTAAAAGCTGAAGAAGACTTCCGCTACACGAAAAAAATGCCATGAATACTTTTTTCCTTTTTTTATGTGAACGAATGACGTGACGAGTCGTTCGCCTGGTGTTAAGCGATACGACCGCCCCTAACAGATTGCAGTGTCACTCGGAACTCTAAATTAAAGCTTTGCGTGACACCGCGCACTGCGCTCGTCATCCTGAGACATCACACAGTCTAGAAAAGTTTTCTAGACTGTGAGATCAGTACATAAGTCTCATTTGCCCAGTAATTTCATTAGCTAAATAAAATGAATTTTCTGCAGAACCCCCATTCTTTTCAATATCTCAACGTAAAGGTGTACCCACAGTAAACTAAGGCAAACAGGTTTATGAAGGCACCGGGTCCCGTGGGGTGCGTTTTAGGGCGCGGGCGGACAACCCTAGCACCCCTACCCACGTTAATGACGATGTATCGACAACTGTAGACGTTTACCCTAATAACAGTATCTTTCTTTTTTGGGGATGAGCTGGGCGTTTGATTGGTGGTGAGCGCTAGGGGTATGTAAGGGTCAGGGGCGAAAACATTGTCAGACTTTTAATGAGGCGTGCTGTCTATTTGGAACGTTTTTGTTTAAGGTGGAACGTTTCACAAGTGCGGCAAATTCAAATTTTCTTGCGTTCTTTTGCCAATAATAGCTTAATTACTAAACGTGCTTACATGAAAACTAATTTTGCGGAAATAAATAGAATGTATCAATAAATTACAATTAAAAGTATCACCTACGTATCATTGGTTTAGCGACAAATTGCAATAGATTGAAAAACTAAGATGAAATTTATTTATTGCCATTTGAACGGAACACCTTACCAGCGTCATTGTTTCCTGACTAATATAATCTGGGAGTTTTTAAGACTAGAGTGAACCGGTATCTTCTAGGCACCACTCATGCTCCATCGTAGACCGCGTCGTCATTTACCAGGTGAGACCGTGGTCAAATGTTAGCCTATCGTTGTTAAAAAAAATACAAAATAAAAAAAATAAGCGTATCTCACAATTTTTTTATTACACACCCGCTTACCTTAATTCGACCGTTACGTGAAGCAATAAGTTTGAGTGATACTAAAATGTTACGAAAGTTATGTTTTACATTCTTAGGTACTTCATTTTTGAGTTATGATCAGTGTAAACGGTTACTTACGTGTATTGGTATAAAACATGTATTTATTTCCTGGGCAGTCTGAAAAGTAGGAACTTACTTCTACTGCCTGAAGACGTCCACTGCTGAACATAGGTTTGAGTGACTGCTTGCCTCCTGCATCCATCTGCATCCATCGGTCCACCTAGTGAGGGGCCGGCCTACGCTGCGCTTCCGGTTCGTGGTCGCCACTCGAGAACCTTTCTTCCCGATCGGTTGTCAGTTCTACGAGCGATGTGGCCTGCCCATTGCCATTTCAACTTGCTAATTCTAAGAGCTGTATTGGTAGGTATTAATTGTATAACCTTGGTTTTCTTGTGGATCTCCTCATTTCGGATTTTGTTTCATAAGGAAACCTTGAGAATAGCTCTCTCCATAGCAACTTTGAGCTTAATAATGAGGCCAACAGTAAGAGACCATGTCTCAGTTCCATAAGTCATCACTGGCAACACACACTGGTTGAGAACTTTTGTTTTCAGGCTTTGCGGTATTTTGGACGAAAAGATAGGTCAAAGCTTCCCGAACCCTGCCCAGCTGAGTTGGGTTCACCGTGCGACCTGTAACCTCTGTCAAGGTTGGAGTCCCCAACATTGCGGATTATTAGATATTTACGTCCATCTTTCGAACTTATCATATCCACAGCTGGAAGCCTCTGCTGAACACAGGCCTCCCTCACAAAATGCCACTTTGGAAGTTTATCATAGGAGGGTTTGCCATAATCACCACGCTTGGCAGGCGGCTTGGTGATCACAGAAGATTTTAATGTACCGAGGAGAATGCTGCTGCCCATTTCCTGGATGTTCCCTTAGCCAGCTCTTACGGCACCCGCGGGAAGAGATGGGGTGGTCTAATTCACAAACCGGGACCAAACGGGAAAACTGAATCACGGAGACGGATTTGAGCCCGCATCCATCCGTCCCGTTTACTACCATATCCTGTATCAGAGGATACATTTTAAATACTCCTTTTAGTTTTCTTATTTAAACCTCTTTTGTATAAAGAAGAATCCTTTGAAACGTCACAATGAAAAAGAAAGCATTCTCCTCTCAAATGTCACCTAAAATAACATGGGATTTAGCCACAAAAGGTGAGGAATTTTTATCTTTCTCCATAAATATATGTAAGTATTGCTTTAAAATAATTTTTTGTGGCTGTAGCACCAAAAAATCAGAGATTTAGAATACACACGTAAGTACATTGTTTTGTATAGATACGGTCATTTGACGACGCATTACTTGAACCACCTTTGTTATTGTTTTAGCGCTCATAGCGAAGCACGACTAGCCGTTTCTAACCGATCGGTAAAGTTAAGCAACGTTCGCTGCGGTCACTACTTTGATGGGTGACCGCTACAGCAATATGTGGTATTTACAACTGAGCGCTACCGTGCTTCGGAGGGCACGTTAAGCCGTCGGTCCCGGCTGTTGTCGTAAGACAATAGTCGTTAAACGAAGTCGGAAGCCTTTGGGCGGCCTAAAAATTCTGACACCAGGGCTGACCACTTGTCTACACGAGAAGAAAAAGATTGTTTTATAAATCCTTACGGTGTTGTGGGAGCATCATCCTCGTAGTTCCTGGGTCCCTAGATACAGGGAATCCTAGTTTTTTTATAACTAAATAGGCCCGCATTTGACCACAATCTCACCTGATGGGAAGTGACGACGCGGTCTACGACGGTACATGCTTGCCTAGAAGATACCTATTCACTCGCGACGTGAAGAGCTCCAGATTGTACTTACCGGGAAACGAAGACGCTGGTAAATTGTTTCATTTCTTCGCTGCTCGGATTATAAATGTCGAGTCAAAGCACTTTGCTTGATTTATTTAGTTTATAGTTATCATGATGGATCATTTTGCGTATCCTTAGGGTGGGTTTTTTGATTTGTAGTCAAATAGCCAATGATAAAACAACTAACAAATTTTGATTATTGGTCAGAATTTTTAACCATTGGTTACCTTAAGGTGGAACGTTACACTAGCTCGAGAAATTCAAATTTTCTTACGTTCTTTTGCCAATAATAGCTTAATTACTCAACGTGATTACCTGAATACTAATTTTGCGGAAATAAATAGAATGCATCAACAAATAACGATTAAAAATATGTTCTAGATATCATTGGTTTAACGACAAAGGGCAATAAACAAATTTCTTCTTAGTTTTTCAGTCTATTGCCATTTGTCGCTAAACCAATGATAAATAGGTGATACTTTTAATTGTAATTTATTGATAAATTATATTTATTTGCGCAAAATTAGTTTCCATGTAATCACGTTGAGTAATTAAGCTATTATTGGCAAAAGAACGCAAGAAAATTTGAATTTCCCGCGCTAGTGAAACGTTCCACCTTAACTATACGGATTAAAAAGCCACCCTAAGGCTGCGTTTCCACCAGAGATGTGCGAGGATGTGTAGCGAGGGATGTGTTTGTCAAGGACCAATAGAATCAATTTACCTAGGCTCGCTCAGCGCAGCCCTAGTGGAAACGGCCTTTGGCTTGGGTTTTTGCAAAAAATGAGTAAGTTAAGGGTGACACCCGTATCTTTCGTCTCTCTCTACTTATATTTGTTTCAGTCATGGAAAGAGATCAGACAAGGAAACACAATCACCTATGCTAAAGATCTTCAAAGATATGATGCAGAACGAAAAAACGTATGTTGAAATAATTTGTAGATTTCATCACTAACACTAAACACTAGGCCCATCTCTTCCCGTGGGTGCCGTACAAAGATTATAAAGCCCGTTGATAACTCGTGAACATAATTTCTCGTACAAACATGACTCACCTGCGCGGGCAGGGGGCGAGGTAACAAAACGAGACAAAGCTATACGAAATTACAAAGAACAGAGCAGGATGGAGCAAAACACATCAACGAGTTCCCGTGATTTATTACAAATTCATATTATTAGGAAGTACTAGTTGAAATCCACCACAAATTTTCGTATGAGGGGAAGTTGTATCATTGGTCAACTGGATTTATAGCCAATGGTGCCGTAGGAGTCTCAAACGGGGCCATCAAAATGTTATTTTTCGGCTTCATTATTATACATAACAACTTGTGCACGCTTATCGACTTGAGTTTTTTTGAAAGTACTACAATGATACCTGAAATATTAGTCGTTTTTATAACATGTTGTCACACGTAACACAATTACACAACTTACATAGTATTTCGAAAGTCTAAATAAGTAGGTTCTTCTTTAAGGTGACGAGTAGAGCCAGATGAGCAGGTCCAAATCCGTTAAAAGCAACATGAACCTTAACGTCGTAGTCTTAAATATCAATTCAGTCTGCACTTCAGCGCGGCGCTTACGACAAAGACAACGCACGAAACGACTGATTTTGACGGTTTTTAATTAATATCTATTTTTATATAGTATTTTTCAAAGTTATTAAGTCATCACGACATCTGATTGTTTATTGCGAATATAGTAATTTATTTTTTGTAAAAATATATTCGGTAGAAGCTCATTAAAATGGGAACATTCAAATTTATGAGGGAGGTTTGCGATTTTTTTCTATAGAGCTATATTTATTAATCTTGTATTTGCGGTCATCATAAACGAGTTAATGAAATGAATTACATGATATATTAAATTCAAAGCCACGTGTTGTAATTACGCCAGGAAACGTACCAAAAAACACCTTGTTTGGTCTACCCGCCGCCTTAATGAATAGGGTCAATTTTTAGACCTCGTCGACACCCAAAATCAGTTTTCGTTTATGTCGACCCCAGGGAAACCGATTGCGAACCCAAGGGATTGATATCGGCTACTTTGGGAACCCCCGTTGTAGAACATGCGTCATCCACCAACCCGCACTTGTCCAGCGTGCTGGATTATGGCCTACACTCTCCATGTGAGAGAAGGCCCGCGTCCCAGCTGTGGGAAAGTATTAGGTTGATCTCCTTCTCTCGTGGAAGCAAGGTCAACCCTAATGTCACGTTTTTTTAACCCACCTAAAGGCTTCTGGCTTTTTTTTGAGTGGGGGAAATGCTCTTGCACTTCCCTGCCACCACGGGGGTGATGGCGGGGGTATGTGCAAGAACCCACTAAAATGCCCCGTGATTCATCTGCCGCCGGGATGGGGCGAGATAGGATCGCACTCGCCCTGAAAAGGCTTCTGTCTTGGCTTAACGACTATTTTCTTACGACAACAGCCAGCACCAACAGCTTAACGTGCCCTCCGAGTACGGTAGCGTTCAGTTGTAAATAGTACTTTTTGTAACGGTCACTCATCATAGTAGTGACCGTAGCGAACGTTGCTTAACTTTACCGATCGGTTAGGAACGGCTAGTCATGCTTCGCTATTGAGCTTATGACGTAATGAATTGAAAATAAGATGTCCTTTATAGCGATCCTGAGAAAACAAACTTGCTAAAGGAAAAACATCTGGATAAAAAGAGAAAGCACTACTCTGGGTCGAGATCCAAGTCGGGTCATGTAAGTAATATTTACTAACGTAAAACAGAGATCGTTAACCTCATCCCATCTTCTCTTCTTTTTCTCTTGTGTTAAGCTACTTAAAAACTTAAAAAGACGCACAAGACCTTTATGTCTTCGTCTTAATAGAGACAATAGGAATTGTTATTGGACACATTCTTAAGGTCGTCATCATCATCAACAACGACAACCTGAAGACGTCCACTGCTGAACATAGGTCACCCCACAGAGCGCCACTCTGAACGGCTGCTCGCCTCCTGCATCCATCGGCTCCCCGCGGTTTTCACCAGATCGTCGGTCCTAGTGGGGGCCGGCCTACGCTACGTTTTCCGGTTCGGGGTCGCCACTCGACCTTTCTTCCCCACCAGTTGTCAGTTCTATGAGCGATGTGGTCTGCCCATTGCCATTTCAACTTGCTAATTCTAAGAAAATTTAATTTAATAATTTAAATTCTTGCTATATCGGTCACTTTAGGTATAACTAATTATATTAGATGTTTCATCATCATCATTAACAGCCTGAACACGTCCACTGCTGAACATAGGCCTCCCTCAGAGCGCGCCACCTTGAGCGGCTGCTCGCCTTCTACATCCATCGGTTCCCCGCGGCTTTCACCAGATCGTCGGTCCACCGAGTGGGGGCCGGCCTACGCTGCATCTTACGGTTCGTGGTCGCCACTCGAGAACTTTTCTTCCCTATCGGTTGTCAGTTCTACGAGCGATGTGGCCTAAACTATCATATACTATCATAGGGTCCACTCTTCCAGTGGACGTAGCCTTTCGATCCTCTTATCCCAGCAACGGCCCAAGCCGAGGCTTATACCCCAGGGGTGCCCTTGAGCTAGTTGCCTCTTACTTTTGACAGCTGGTCACCTTAAGCGCCTGCCCTCTCACCCGGTAATGCTGTAAAGGTCGGCAGAGACCAACATCATTAGCCGTATTCCAGCAGTAGGACCGTATTAGGCTGATCACGAAGTTGTATTTTCAGAAAGCTTTCTCAAGCAGTTCCGACCGCCAGCATAGATCACAGCCATTCAAGATGCAGCAGCAGGAGACGAGGACCGCGGAGTTTGACAGCCGAAGCCGCAGTATTGTGTGTAGACCTTTCTCTGTACTTTTCTTGCCTATCTCACACATCATTTTTTTTACAGGCAAAGTGTCTTGTATTGCAGTTATTTTGTTTGATGTATTAATTCTCATTATCAGCTGGAAGACGTCTACTGCTGAAAATAGGCTTCCACCATAAACTTGGATGCTTCTCATCATCATCATCATCATCATCAACAGCCTGAAGACGTCCACTGCTGAACATAGGCCTCTCCCAGAGTGCGCCACCTTGAGTGGCTGCTCGCCTCTTGCATCCAACGACTTGTTCTGTGTGTGTGTGTTGTGGGAGCATGGTCCTCGTAGTTCCTGGGTAGGTACGTAGATATAGGGAGTCCTAGTTAGGGTCCAGGGTCTATGTATGTGATTGTGGGGCGTTATTATTAAAAAAAAAGCATAATGACTTTGAAATAAAAAAGAAGGTGTCTTACCTACTGGATGTAGGTACCTCATGTTTGAAATTTTCATTTTCAGCCATTTCAAAATGAAAAGCGAGACAGCTGGTGGTTTTGGGTAAGACTATTTGTATACACTTTTTGTTTTATGCAAATTTTTATTAATTTAAATTTTGCAATTTTCAAACATACAAAGCTATACGGAATTACAAAGGACAGAGCAGGATGGAACAAAAGACATCAACGGGTTCCCGTGATTTGTATGAAAATAGTAGTTGAAATACACTACTAATTTTCGTGTGAGGGGAAGTTGTATCATTGGTCAACTGGATTTATAGCCAATGATTGGCTCATTGGTTGCTAGTTGATCATCGGCTGTCTTCAACCAATGAGCGTTCAGTATTTTTAAGTTGGAGTTTAAGTTTAATAAACGTACGAGAAACTGGGGGTTAGCCTGTTTATAAAGCCCTATTCAAATCGGCGAGGTATTCTTACCGCGGTGGGTAGCGGTATCCCGCGCGGGATTCCGCTCGGGTATTTTGTGTGAAGTTTCGATCAAGTTTCGCGCTACCCGCGGCACTTCAGTACAAAATACCGCGCGGGATCCCGCGCGGTATTTACCGCTACCCACCGCGGTACGAATCATTTCGAATCATTCAAGTACGGGCTTAAAGCATTTGAATATTTTTTTAATGCAAAAGTATTGTTGTTTTAGAGAGACACAGATGTCAAATCTAAAGCAGAAGACACGTGCTCCTGCGTTTCTTGTGCGTAAGTCAAAATCATTTTACAATACTTATTTTATCTTAATAATAATTGTAATCTTAATTATTTATTATTACAGTAGATAGTGTGTAAAATTCGATCCAAATCGGTGCAGCTAATTTGACATTAAAATCACACACAGAAAATCAAATCCAGAATTATTTTATTCTATAATATATAAAAAAAAAATCCTACACTAACATTTTATCGGATGTAATTACCGCTTGCAAAATATATAGGGTGCCAAAGTGGCTTGCAAAAGTTTATAGGTAGTAGTATATATAGGTTTGAAAATTTTCGAAAAACGACACTTTGACACAGAGAGCGACACTTTGACCAGCTGCTTGGCTCCTGCATCCATCGGCTCCCCGCGGTTTTCACCCGGTCATCGGTCCACTTAGTGTGGGGCTGACCTACGCTGCATCTTCCGGTTCATGGTCGCCAGTCAAGAAACTTTATTCCCTATCGGTTGTCAATTCTACGAGCGATGTGGCCTGCCCATTACCATTTCAACTTGCTAATTCTAAGAGCTATATCGGTTACTTTAGTTCTCCTGCGGATCTCCTCGTTCCGGAGCTTATCTCGCAGGGAAACACCGAGCATAGCTCTCTCCGTAGCTCGTTGCGCGACTTTGAGCTTACTAATGACGCCAATAGTGAGAGACCACGTCTTAGTTCAGGGGTCGTGTTTGGTAGTTCCAAAAACAATCGAAATGTAATCGAAAATATGGATCGGAGTTTTCTATTCTACATTGTGCCGGATTGCTTGCACCTGTTGCTGTAGTGGAAAAGATAATTTCTTTTTTTTTAACTGACATTATTGCAATAGGCTTGCTATATACATACAATTTTTGACATTACGTGAAAAAGCGCATCCACATATTACAGTAGACACGTGGAAATCTCATACGACGCGATTCTAGCGCTCGTTTGTTCCACAAACCTGCTAGATGTAGAATGATCTTCCTCCTGAGGTTTTCCGCATAACTACAGTATGGGGAGCTTCAAGAAAAGAGTTCTCTCAAGGGTAGGCAACGCACCAGCAATGCCTTTGGCGTTGCCGGTGCGTCCATATAACTTAAGTTTTTTAAGTATCTATCACATTTGACTTGTAAAAGTGCTATGAATAGCCTACTTGCAATAAGTAAAACACTTTGATTTTGATTTTGATTTTGAATCAACTAGAAAATTCCATAAAATACTATAATTATCGAATCTGCTCACGTTTCACGAGAATCGATTGAGAGATGCGACCTGGGCTCTTATTCCACAGATAAAACATAGATTCCACACGATACGAAACCACGTCGTTATCGTGGCTTGTTCAAATCGTGTCACAGCATTAGAAATACCTTCACTTTACATTAAAGTTTTTTTTATTTTGAATAAATATTGACATAAGTGGTGGTAACTTTTGACGTGTTGATGTTTCGGAACGCGTCTCAGTGGAACATTTTTGACAGTTCAAATCGCGCCAATTCCAAATTCATATCGCGCGGTTTCGTTTTCATTTCATAGAGAATAGATTTTGGCAGATCTCTTATGTAAGACAAGGAATTCGAGTGGTTCGAAGTACGGAATCTTAAAGTGGTCTTACAGAATTAGGTTCCTGTAGCCAACAGGGCCCTAATTAACCCAGTAAGCAGGTAACAGCTGGATATTATGAAATCTAGGTGGCAGGACTTTTCTGCAAAGTTCGTCTAGGTAGGTACCACCGCTTTGCCAGTTATTCTGCCGCCAAGCAGTAGTGTGCAAGCACTACTGTGTTCCGGTTTGAAGGGCATTGTAGCTAGTGAAATTACTGGGCAAATGAGACTTTATGACCTGATTTCACAGTCTGGTAATTTGATTACTAGACTGTGTGATGTCTCAGGATGACGTGCGCAGTGCAGTGTCACGCGAAACTTTATTATTTTAGAGTTCCGAGTGACACTGCAACTGTTATGGGTGGCCGTGTCGCTTAACATCAGATGGACGACTTGCTCGTCACGTCATTTATTCTCATAAAAAAAATATTCAAACCAAAGCGGAGACGGTCTGCGCTCGCTCTGTCTATAAAATAGTTTTCTCTCTTTCCAGTCTGAAAAAGCTAATCAACACAGACTACGCTTGCATTGCGTGTCTCGTCATACTGTTCACAGTCTCCGTGATAGTTGCTATTATGCTACTCTACAAAAGTGTACCTTGCATTGCTGCCAACACATCGAAGGATAATGACAAGGTATCGATTAATATTACTAGCCCGTTCCAGTACCTGCTACGAATTACCGCCTACTACGGCGTACTGCGGCCTACGCAAAGAATTTTCAAACTGCGACAGCCTCGAAGAATGCTCATCATCATTATCATGCTCTGGCACAATCGCTATAAGTGCACCCGCTTTGGCATTGTCATCACCACCATTACCATCACTACCTATAAATTGTAAAAATAATAATTTAAAAAAAAAAAACCTACACTGGAGCAGCTTTGCCAGCGACCCAGGCCTGTGCTCCGCTATTTTAAGGAGCTAGGTTGGCTAGGGTTGATAGGCTGGCAGGGGGGAATTCACAAAACACCCTATGCGAGACTAATGAATAGATTACCTGTCTTAAACAGGCTCTATAGATGTCGCCACGACTGCTTAGTCGGTGAACACATAATCCTTAAGATTTTCGCAGCTAGCGGTCATGCGACCATGGCCTATTTGGTAGGGCGTCTAATCCGGTGAGTTAGAAGGCACGGGTTCAAATCCCGCTGGTTGCTAAAATTTTAAGAACTATAATATCTTTATAGATATACCTGAAGTGTGGTTTACACTTAAAAATCAATCCATGATATTATATTATAGTTTAATTATAGTTAATTTAATTTATTTAATATATAATTAATCTACACCACTATTATAAAGAGGAAAGATTTGTATTTTTGTGTGTATGTTTGTAATGAATAAACTCATAAACTACTGTGCCGATTTCTAAAATTCTTTCACCATTGGAAAGCTACATTCACCCTGAGTAACATAGGCTACACCACTACACGTGCGAAGCCGGGGCGAGCCACTAGTTTATTTTAAAATGCAGACTGAGGAGAATGCTGCAGCCCATTCCCTGGTATTCCCTTGGCTCTCACGGCACCCACGGGAAGAGATGGGGAGGTCTTATTCTCACACTGGGACAGCAAACATGACTACATGTTCACGAGTATCACCACCATCGTTTATGAACATTAATTATATTATCTGTGACATTAGTCATCTTCGCGGACAAAGCTACTAAAAATAGGTCCTCACACTTCTGAATAAGACCTTTTTTATTCTAGAACAGTAATCCAAAAACGGACAATGAGAGATGGAAGAGGAAGATTGATGGGTTAAAAGCAAAATTTAACTTTGGATCGAAGGCAAAGTAAGTTTAACATAATAAGTAATTTTTTTTTCTTATATTTTGGGTCCACACATAGTGTATTTAGCCAGTGTCAAGTATTGTAGTTTTTCATCGTATTATGAAATATTTCATGTAAAGTCAAGTCTTAGTCACAGTCAGTCAGGGTAGTCATAGTCCAGTCTAAGTCAGGTAGTCATAATCCAGTCTAAGTCATGTTCTACTAAAGTGGTGGCAACTTTACTAGAGGCTTCTATGGAATTTTGGAAGCAACACGAAAAACCACGTTTCACATTATATCACTTGCCAACGCTTATACTCGTAATTCAGCACTTAATGCGTAAAATGCCACTAATTTTAAACATTAACACTAGAAAAAGCATAAGTTTTGTGAAATAATACAATGCAACGACTTGAACTTTTTCACGTTCCCGCCAAAACTCCAAACTCTATTGTTAGGTCTGTGCAATTAGGGTGAGTTTTTCTATGTGTAGTTAAGGTAACCAATGGTTATTTTATTTTATTTTTATTTATTTCGATAATCCTACAGCGTTACATTTTATATATATATTATAAGGGTACACGTTTCAGGTTATAATAAGGCCAAAAGAGGATTATACAGTTAACATGAATATAAATAATAGTGGAGTAAAATTCAATTCAATTCAATTCAATTTATTTATAAAAAAATGCAACATTATAGGGTCCAAATCGTTACATTCTTATGAGCTAAAACAATGAATAAAAACAAAATACAATTCAACGATATAAAAAGAGAAAAAAAAAGATGTAAACATTATACAGTGTGTTTCTCAGAGTAGAGCGTGCTGAATTTTGATAATTTACCAAGGGTGTCAGTAATGTCCACCTCTGGATACAGAGCAACCATTGCGTTAAGGTGGCGTAGTGCGCGGTAAATGGGGGACTCTTGGCGCGCCACAGTACGGGCTGGGGTTGGTGAAAATAGTGGAACGCGTCCTATGCGGAATCTTGCTCGCTGCTCAGCAACGCAGAGGCGAGTTGCTTCTGCGACCAAAGATGGGCTGTCCAATATCCCATGTAGGACGCGGAATATTATCCCTAGCTGGTCGTAAAATTACATAGCTTACATAATAGTGTTATTCAGCCAGTTATTGATACACATAATAACAAAAACAATAAAAAGAAGATAATATATAGATTACAACAAGATAATGGAGATAAGGAAACATTGTGCTCACATTATAGTAACAGTTGACTCTAATTGACAAACCATTGTGATGACCCAATGTATTAATGAAACAGCAATACTAAGATTTGGTTGTAAGAAGCTCAACCGCTTTATAGTGTTTTAGTGGGGTGTATGTGAGGGTAGGGTGTTGTGTAAAAGTCAGGGAGAAAAGGAGAAGGTAAGAAAGAAAGGGCAAGGAGGGTCAGGTTAGTTGATGAGAGGGAAAGGATGCATGTGTGTGAGGAGGAGGGAGGGTGTGTGCGAGGAGTGTGAGGGTGTGGATGGTGTGTGTGTGTGTGTGTGTGTGTAAATAGTGTCTTGGTGAATTATGTTAATGTACATTTTCAATTCCACTCATCATTCCACACATTAAAACTCTAACAAATTCTAACCAATGGTCAAAATTAGTTGGTTATCTTAACTATAATAGATCAACAAACCCGCCCTAAGGCTGCGTTTCCACCAGAGATGTGCGAGGATGTGTAGCGAGGGATGTGTTTATCAAGAACCAATAGAATCACTTAATTTACCTACCTAGCCTCGCTCAGCGCAGCTCTAGTGGAAACGGCTCAGCGGGGCGAGGTTTTTGTAAATGCGATACAAGGGAAAAATGTGTGCTACGGATGTGTGCGAGGGATGTGCAAGGGGTGCGAAAATCCCCGGCAGACGCCCGGCTACCGGAAGACGCAGCGTAGGCCGGCCCCCCACTCGGTGGACCGACGACCTGGTGAAAGCCGCGGGGAGCTATGGATGCAGGAGGCGAGCAGCCGCTCAAGGTGGCGTGCTCTGGGGGAGGCCTATGTTCAGCAGTGGACGTCTTCAGGCTGTTAATGATGTACCATCATATACCGCATCGTCACTTTCCATCAGGTGAGATTGCGGTCAAATGCGGGCCTATTCATTAGTAAAAATAAATCTAATATAAATTTTATTATATATCCGTATTTATTAAGAAATTTGGTTAGGTGAAGATAGTGCGATCAAAAATAGATTTATATTTGATTCATTACAATATAAATAAATATTTTCTAGGAATCCATTTTTATCGTCACACGATCTTGGGTTTGGCAGCTTCAACATTCAGGAATCGGTAAGTAGAATTACCTACATTAATTTAGAGTAATCAAAAGTCAAAACACAAAGACAGAAAAAAGAACAGGTACCTACTTACACAGTAATTTATCAATATATATAAAGACGTCGCCACCAGCTATTTGCTGCTCCTCCCGCTTTGCGGACATGGCATGCTCATAATGCTCCTACGGCAACGGTTGTAGCGGTTATCAACCGCTTCCTAAGCGAAGTCCAGGATGCTGACATACATGCTGACCCCATTAGTCGGCTTTATAAATATATATTGTTTACTCCGTTTAAGAATTTAGTGTAACAATGTGAATGTTTTGGCTTAGCTGTAAGTTCACGATTGTATTTAACAATTAAATAAATAAAATAAATAAAAGGCGTAAAACTAATTAACCCACGCAAAGCCGGGGCGGGTCGACTAGTTTATCTACACCATCTACACCACTATTATAAAGGGGAAAGATTTGTATTTTTGTGTGTAGGTTGATGTTTGTAATGAATAAACTCAAAACTACTGTGCCGATTTCAAAAATTCTTTCACTATTGGAAAGCTACATTCACCCTGAGTAACATAGGCTACACCAAGTGACTTATCACATAGATGTTATGCTTAGGTACTATAACCCTACATACCCCTTTCTTTTGGCTTTGCCGTACTCGGGAAAAACGAAGGTCTAAAAAAAATTATGTATTTATTTATTTATTTATTATTTATTTATTTATTTATTTACATTTACATTGCAGCTTACAGCCTAAGCCAAAACGCTGGACATGCCACAAAACCTACAAAACGATTATACATAACACGGATACAAAAATCTGATCGATCTGAACTGTCGGCGGCTTACCCTATCTACTATTTTAAATAAAATAAATAACCGGCCAAGTGAGAGTCGGACTCGCGCACGAAGGGTACCTTTATCTATAAAAACGAGCACAAAAAATCACGTTTGTTGTATGGGATCCCCCTTAAATATTTATTTTATATAATTTTTTTAGTATTTGTCGTTATACCAGCCCTGTTACTGGTTCTTTATGGGTAGCGAGGTCAGATGGCAGTCGCTCGTGTAATGCTGGTAGCTCGCCGCTACAGGTTAGATTGGGAGCCGACCCCAATAACATATGGGAAAAGGCAAAGAGGATGATAATGTTGTTATAGCAGCCACAGAAATACATCATCTGTAAAAATTTCAACTGTCAAACTATCACGGTTCATGAGATACAGCCTGGTGACAGACGGACAGACAGAGAGACAGACAGACGGATGGACAGCGGAGCCCTAATAATAGGGTCTATTTTACTCTTACTTTTACTCTATTTTGAGTATCCGTACTCAACCCCTAACCATAAAAAGAAATAAGAAGAAAAAAAAGAAGGATTTCAAAAGGGCGCAGATATATAAAATCTACAATAATTAGTAGAAATAACACAAACAAACAAACAACAGGTATCTTCTAGGCAAGCATGCACCGCCGTAGGCCGCGTCATCACTTTCCATCAGGTGAGGCAGTGGTCAAATGCTATGCCTATAAATTGTTAAAAAAAATTAAAAATAACACATTAAGCACTTTTTACGTTTATAATTATGCTTGGAACATTATCATAGCTTAGGTATAAAATAAGTTTTCTGATTTTGACTTGGTAAAAGTACTAAACTTTACATAATTATTTGCAATAAATTATTTGATTTTTGAGTATTACACAAAATCATCAAAAAAGGGACAAGTGGACAACAAATCTTATTTATCTGTGTATTTTTTTTAAATTAGTCATTCCCAATTAATTAATCTACGTCCCTCATTAAAGTAAAGCCTTCATACGTCAGCACCGAGGCAAAACAAAGGCTCTAACTACAGTATGTTCTCTAATTGATGCTCCGTCTCGCTCTAACGCGTGGCGTGCGAGCGGGAAGGGCGATGATTTAACGAAACGCAGACGTCACATGTTAGTAATGATGTGTTCATTTCAGTTGAGTTTTGTTAAGGGGAGGTGGGATGCAATATCCAAACAGGTTTAGGGTGTGTTTTTTTTTGGGTATTTTCTAGCAATCTTTTTGTTAATGACTTGAATAATATTATTCTAATCTTAAGATTTTTAATCTGATCTTTTTTTTGTGTTTTAGGTCTACAAAATTTTCATGTTCAGCCCACTGGCTAAATAATATGAAAATTGTGTGGAGTTATTTGATTAACGAACACTAGTGCCCTCTTTAATAACTGCGGAGTATTTTTGGATTAATTACACCGTCTTTGAGATCGATCATATTCCAATGACAAAAAAAAACAAAAGTACGATCCAGTTTTTTTATTTTTATGCTTAAGGTGAAACGTTTCACTCAGCGCGGCAAATTCAAATATTCTTGTGTTTTTTTGCCAATCATAGCTTAGTTACTAAACGTGATTACATGAAAACTGATTTAACGTAAACGTACGTTTTACTAGGTGGTAGGACTTTTCTGCAAAGTTCGTCTAGGTAGGTACCACCGCTTTGCCAGTTATTCTGCCGCCAAGCAGTAGTGTGCAAGCACTACTGTGTTCCGGTTCGAAGGGCATTGTAGCTAGTGAAATTACTAGGCAAATGTGACTTTATGATCTGATCACTCAGTCTAGTAATCCGATTATTAGACTGTGTGATGTCTCGCGATGACGTGCGCAGTGCAGTGTCACGCGAAACTTTATTGTTTTAAAGTTCCGGGTGACACTGCAACTGTTATGGGCGGCCGTGTCGCTTAACATCAGGTGAACGACAGGCACATCTCGTCATTGAATCGCATGAAAAAAAAACAAAAGGAATGTGTCATCAAATTACGATTAAAAGTATCACCTAAATTTCATTGGTTTAGCAACAAATGGAAATAAACAAATATCGTCAAACGGTTGTCGTCGTCGATTGTTGTCGTCGTTGTGCAATCGTCTTAGCTTTACAGTCTATTGCCATTTGTCGCTAAACCAATGATATCTAGGTGCTATTTTTAATTGTGGTTTAATGATACATTCTATTTATTTCCGCAAAATTAGTTTTCATGTAATCACGTTGAGTAATGAAGCTATTATTGGCAAAATAACACAAGAAAATTTAAATTTGCCACGCTAGTGAAACGTTCCACCTTAAGTAGGTTTTTTTATAACACGGATAGACAAACAAACAAGCTGATGGCCTGCCTGATGGTATCGGGACTTCGCGAATCCAATCATTTGAATGATCAGGGTCATATGAACCGGTTTATTTTCACAACAGGTCGGGATTGATATTGATAACATCAATATCAGTTTGACATGGCAGTTAGTGATTGAACGAACGACACAATCAAATCTATCATAGTGTGGAAACAATAGGGAGATTATAGCTTATCCCTGCCATAATTAAAGGTTTATGCTATTTATTGTATATCATAATAGCTGAGTGTTACGATTGTTATACAATATTATGTAGCACAAAACGCTTGAGTGTTTTAAGAGACGTCAACGCCATCTAGTTTATTTTATATGTAACCACAGACCAAGTGGATTAAATTTTGCTCCGTCATTTTGATGAAAATAACAAGAGGAACTGGGGGTCTAGCAAAGAACCCTTACCATTCGTGTTAATGCCAAAAGATAACTCCTTGGTGGACCGACGACCTGGGGGGCGACGCGCTGAGTAAAACGTTCCACCTTAACTTTCTGAGCTGTAGGCTGTGGGTTCGATTCCAATCCTGGATAAATATTTGTGTGATGATTTCTATGCAATGTGTTAAAAATAAAAATAACCAAGTTACGCGGCTGGTTTTAGTACGCGTTGCCTCCCCTTAACAGAGTTTGTGTATTAAGCTGCAATAGGATAAGTTTTAATCTTCCAAGTTTCGGGTCTCCATAACGTATCAAGTTTCAAAATTTCAGGACAATAAAATAATATAGATTATTATAATATACTCCGTTTATTTGGTATGTTGAGTACATTAATAACTGAGCGGAAGCGTAGCTCGAATATCCATTGTTGCAAGCATCATCATCATCATCATCAACAGTCTGAAGACGTCCACTGCTGAACAGAGGCCTGCCCGAGAGATCGGCACTTTAAGCGGCTGCTCGCCCCCTGCATCCATCGGCTCCCCGCGGCTTTCACCAGATAGTCGGTCCACCGAGTCCCCACTCGGAACCACCGGAAGACGCAGTGTAGGCCGGCCCCGGCTTCTACGAGCGATGTGGCCTGCCCATTGCCATTTCAACTTGCTAATTCTAAGAGCTATATCGGTCACTTTAGTTCTGCGGATCTCCTCATTCCGGAGCTTATTTCGCAGGGAAACACCGAGCATAGCTCTCTCCATAGCTCGCTGCGTGACTTTGAGCTTACTAATGAGGCCAACAGTGAGAGACCATGTCTCAGTTCTGTAAGTCATCACTGGCAACACACACTGAGAGCCTGAAAACGAAGGTTTTCAGGCTCTCAGTGTGTGTTGTCTCAGTGTGTGTGTTGTCAGTGTTGTGTTGTTGTGTGTGTTGCTGTGGTATTTTGGACGAAAAGATAGGTCGAAACTTTCCGAACTTGTTGCATGCAATTATTAAAAAATATATTACAGCAAAATTAAATTATGCTTAGAGATTTCTTTTTTATAACTAAATAGGCCCGCCCGCATTTGACCGCCATCTCCCGTGATGGGAAGTGACGACGCGGTCTACAATGGTACATGCTTGCCTAGAAGATACCTATTCACTCGCGACGTGAAGAGCTCCAGATTGTACTTATCGGGAAACAGAGACGCTGGTAAAGTGTGGTCCCAGAATGAGAATGGGACCATCCCATCTCTTCTCGTGGGTGCCGTAAGAGCCGCCTAAAGAAAATGTCCAGGAAATGCACACACATACACCAGCCAAATATGGTGAAATTGAGAACGTCTCCTTTTGAGGTGTGCTAAAAAGAGACGGCACAACATTTTCGTTTCAAAAAATAGTTGATTGATAAAAATGAGCGGCGCGCGTATCGAGTCAAAGGCTTTGCGACATACCGCTATATTTACGACTCCCCATCTCTTTAGGGAGCCATAAGTCGTGGTATACCCACCTTATTTATGGCTGCGGAGGATTTTCTCGAGATATTGTTTGTTGGACGCCTGTGAGAGCATTTGGGAGCATCTGGGAAGGTGGAAATGTCTATAATTACCTACTAATTTTTGTACTTCTTGTATAGCAAACATGTAGCACTTTAATAGGAGAGTTAAATGAGCGTACAGGGTAAGTATCTCATAATTGGAATGGCTAGTGTCGCAGATGTCCGTAGACTACGGTGACCTCTTCCCAAAGATTATAAAGCCTGTTGATAGCTCGTGGAAATAATTTCTCGCTACCAACCCCCCCCCAAAAATGACCCCTGGCCATGGCAATATATAACGTGCGCACGCTGAGGGCTGACGAAAGGATGGTCGAATTGGAGGAAGAGATGAGAAGTTACGCTGGGATGTAATGGGATTGTCTGAAGTCCGAAGACAGGGACATGACACGATAATCCTAAATTCCGGTAACTTATTCTTCTACCGGGAGGAACACCAACTCTCCCAGGTGGTATCAGGTTTCTCGTCCGCAAGTCTCTCGTCAACAACGTGGTCAAAGTCGACAGTGTGTCGGCCAGGGTAGCGTACCTGATACTCAGAATAACCAAACGGTATTCGTTGAAGGTCATACAGGTATACGCGCCGACGTCGGCACACTCAGACGATGAAGTAGAAGCTATGTATGAGGACATATCCGAAGCCATGCATACTTATGAAACATACTTCACCGTTGTGATGGGAGACTTCAATGCGAAGTTGGGCACAAGGAATAGCGATGAGCTGAGAGTGAGCACAAACTTTTTTTGATAAATTTTTGTGCGCTAAGAGGCCCGTTTTGAGTTTATAATATGTGATCAAGATTTCATCCAAATCGGTTTAGTGCTGTGGCGTGATACACAAACAAACAAACAAACAACTGGGCAAATGAGACTTTATGATCTGATCACTCAGTCTAGTAATCTGATTACTAGACTGTGTGATGTCTCAGGATGACGTGCGCAGTGCAGTGTCACGCGAAACTTTATTGTTTTAATGTTCCGAGTGACACTGCAACTGTTATGGGCGGCCGTGTCGCTTAACATCTGGTGAACGACTAGCTCGTCACGTCATTCAATCGCATAAAAAAAAAAAGTTTTTTATATATAAATGGGAATTCTAAATAACATAATTGCAAGGTGACTAGATAAATGCTATGGACACTGTTTCACTCAACGACCTCATTTAGTCAGACGCAATAGGTAAATAATTATAAGGCGCAGCGCAAGTTGCCGAATTGTATTATTGTTAAGAATTTCCGGACTGGAAACACTTGCACCAACGTGCTATCTATATATGTGTTACACTACACGTGGTTTATAAATGGAACAAATATACACAATTATTTTGTGTCATAATGGATAAGGTTTCAATTTTTCAAGGTACCAAAACTAGAAAACTACGTCGAGATTGTCCTGTAAAATAAAAAATATCTGATTTTTAAATTCAGCGTTTTTTTTATATTCAGTCAAGTTATTTTTAATAAACAAATTGAGGATTTATAATTTGAGCCTCACTTTACACAAACTTTTGAAAATTTTTATTATTTTTTTGCGTTTTGGCCCTTAAAGCCACGCTTGCTCCAAAAATAAATAAATAATGTAAATAAATTATTATAAAAATGCGAAATAAGAATTTTTTTATTATTATAAATTTATTATTGTGATTTAAAAAAAAAAAAAACAATTGTATTAGCTATATATATTTCCACCTATTTTCAGAGACGGAAGAATAGAAACGGCGCGGAAAATATTTTTTAATTTTTACCATTATTGTGCTGATTTAAATTACCTTCTTCTAATGATAGACAAAACTTCGGGCGGTAGACAAAATTGTGTTTTCCCGTTTTATGGTGCTTACTTATAAAGTGGAGTAAAAGAGGGGAAAGACAATTTAAACTCTCTCTCTCTTCGTTTCCTGGGGCCCTACATTGGGATAATACAAGGTGTTTACATTCCGTACTGTCTTAGGCGGCTCGCTTCACTTCACTCTATACCGCCTAGCATGCCCACTGCGACAAAATTTTCTCGACACCTTTTCTCGTGAGAGACCGTGACAAGACTATGGTAGCGGCTAATTGTGTCTCACTCTAACAGCGACGACAAGTTCTCTCGCGGTGCATATGCTAGGCGGGCAAGTCTTGCTTGTCTTGCGCTCTCATCTTGCGACTAGTGCTTGTCTGGGGATGTGCAAAATGACAAACAGTACACCCAAAGAAATTCGATTTCATATTTGTTCGTACTAAATACGAAAATACTTTTTGCCGACAAGAGACTTTGATTTTATTCGCCATTATGCGACGTGCCTAAATCGTTAAGTACATAAATATAGGGTGTCTTAATTACTTTACTCAGGTGTGGGGTAAGTAAGGGTGGGTGGATTGGTTTTAAATTATTTTAAATTATGTGCGTTTAATAAGGGGTGAATGCTCGCGTAACTCAGTGGTTGGGAAGATCAATTGTTATTAGGTAGCGGGTTCAGTAAAATTATTTTCTAAATTGTAACGTTTTTTTTTCTTATATTTTGGCACCAGACATAGTGTGTTTAGCCAGTGTCAAGTATTGTAATTTTTCATCGTGCAGTCAAGTCTTAGTCAGTCTGGGTAGTCATATTCCAGTCTAAGACATGCCCTAGTAAAGTGGTGGCAACTTTACTAGAAGCTTCTATGGAATTTTGGAAGCAACACGAAAACCACGTTTCACCACATTATATCACTTGCCCACACTCATGCTCGTAATTCAGCACTTAAGGTGGAACGTTACACTAGCGCGGCAAATTCAAATTTTCTTGCGTTCTTTTGCCAATAATAGCTTAATTACTCAACGTGAATTACATGAACACTTAATGTAAAGTATCAATGAAAAGTATCACCTACATATCATTGGTTTAGCGACAAATGGCAATAGACTGAAAAACTAAGACGAAATTTGTTTATTGCTATTTGTCGCTAAACCAATGATATCTAGGATATACTTTTAATCGTAATTTGTTGATACATTCTACTTATTTCCGCAAAATTAGTATTCATGTAATAACGTTGAGTAAGTAAGCTATTATTGGCAAAAGAACGCAAGAAAATTTGAATTTGCCACGCTAGTGAAACGTTCCACCTTAATGCGTAAAACGCACCAACGTAAAGTACTGTGTTGGTTTCATAGAGCATCGTCTCTGTCATCACAGTACATTATGTCAAAGACTTCTATGTATACACTAGACACTAGACAGTACATCTCTAACTTGCACTATCGACCACTGCAAATAAGCCGGCCAGCGTCTTCTCGCTCATACGATGCTCGGCACTCAAAGCGACTGCACGTGTATTGCAATAAAAATTATGATCCGAAAATGCCACCGTGCGTGCTTAGATACTACAAAAACTAGTCGGATAAAACAAACTAACGCAACGGGATCACTTTTAAACAATAAGTTTAGAATTTGGAACGAAATACACCTAAATAAAATAATGTTTTGTTAACGGCGCCAGAGCGCGCGGCGGCAGCCATATTGGCAGAGTGAACGAACACTGACCGAACAATACAACCTACAAGCACTAGCGCTGCGTGTTGGGATCGTTGGTTAGACGATTTAATCTCGTAAAGCGCTGTAGGGGATTTTAGTTTAATTATACCAAAAATATGGCAACTAAATGTGCTTCCCGTAGCTTCTCTAGTACGTAGTACATATACCTCTTTGCATTATGTGATGTTTTGTGGTTCTAGTTCTAATGTTTTGTGTGACAAAGATGGTGCTCTACAAAACAGATATCTCCCATTTTAGCTTGTCTTGCCAAAAAAATTGCCAAGGCGTTTTATTAAAAAAAGAAATTGTATTTTGTGTATGACCCAATAGATGGCGCCAGTTGTGGTTTTACCAAAATCTGTCACTGTCACTGTTTCAAGCATAGACCACAGGTTAGAGAAAATGTGTCCCGATACTGACTGACAACTCTAAGCTCTATCGTTTTTTTTAGTTTCGTTGCGGGATGTCCCGGCTTTATTTTGGATCATTATACTAACGTTTATTTATCTCGCAGATCTACTGTACATCGATTTACATAATAAGAATGCACCACAGACTACTTAAGAGATACTACAGGCAATATACTCGTGGTCCACTCAACTGAATTTGACATTTCTTTGTAGGTAGTCTAAGCATTTTCTTACGTTTAAACCACTCTGTGGTTTGAAAGGTTTAAACTATGTACTTACAGCGCCATCTAGAAAAGAAGCGGAACTAGTGTTTTTTTTTAAAAAAAAAAACGGCTCATACAAATAGAATACCGGTACGTCACTCACCATCAGGTGAGATGTTGTCAAAATTATGCCCATTTTAGCATTAACAAAAACTTAGGTACCAAAACATCCCTTATTGTTTGTAAGACATCGACAAATCATATCACAGACATGTCTTAAGACATTTTCCTGCTCCGCGGCCTCCCTTAAGACTATGGCTTAAATGATTTAGTACCGGCGGGACATAGTGTAACTCTTTTTATATTATTTTGACTTAAGATTTATTGCGCCATTGTAATGTTTTTTGAGTAGATTTTAAGGGACGAAGTTCGTTTTTTTTTTTCACTTTGCTGGGTTTTTTTTTTGCTACAAAAGAGGTGTGCATGTTTTAATATTTGTAATGTCAATTGTATATTATACACAGAGTAAATTAATGCATACAATTAATTTACAGACAGCATTTACATCATAATACTTACTCTGGACAAACTTAACCTAGGTTTAAGACATATTTTACCGAATATAAAAATGTATTTTTTTTAGTGGTAAAAAAAAACTAAAAGACGCTTAAAGAGATCGCTTTTACTAATAAGACCGCATAAATAATAATAAGTAATTATAATATACATACATTATAATATATATCCTGGACCCTATACTTGTTCCTATATGTATTGTTGTGTAATATAATTAGGATCCCCTGTATCTAGGGACCCAGGAACTACGAGGACCATGTTCCCACAACACCCACACACAGAACAACGTATTTGCGCTTTTTTTCTTGTGCACAAATACTTGTCCTGTCGCGGGAATCGAACCCGCCGCTTCCGGATTATGAGCCGACCTGCTCAACTACAACAGAGGTACATTTAGCAGAGCGGGATTGGGCAACCAGGATACCCACATGAGTTTGAAGAAAGTCTCACGTTCTACCGCTGTGCCAAACTTGCTAGCAGCAAATGCCTATAATGAGGCTGTCAAAATAAATAGGCCACTAAATTTATAAATAAAAGTCATAAGTAAAAAAAAATATCAAAAAAGTCAAAAAGTCAAAAAGTCAAAACGCAAAAATTTTATTGCAAAAATGCTATTTTTAGCAAATGCAAGGCGGGACGCCTGTATTCTCTACGTCTAACTTCTATCAAAAGATATCCTTATCGGGGGTGTCTGTCGCTTTGAGCCAAGCATAAAAATAGCCGATTAAAAAAAACGACGCAAAAAAAAATTATAATCAACAAAAACTGTTCATCACAAAGCTTTTCCAACCCTATATCTAGACAATAATAGACGGAGAGCCAGCGACCCGATATTTTAACATACAAAAAGTTTAAATAAAAGAATAACAATAAAAAAGTATAAATTATTTCGTTGAGTTTACATCTTTTTTTTTTAATGACCAGTAGTAACTTGTGGTTATTTGAGGCTTATGGAAGCTGTTTGCCTACTGGTATCTTGTAGAATCGTTGCTAGTGACTTTTTGAAACCATTTTCAATCATGTTGGCCGGCAAAGATCAATAGTAGAGATTTTTGGAATATAAAATGACAAGTTATGATAGCTCAGTTGGTAGTGGCGTTGACATGAGTATGGTCGTAGGTTTGAATCCGGCATATGAAAAAATAAGGTGAAGTAGGTAGGCAAGACCATTTTTACCCAGATTTTATCGGAAACGTGACATTTTAGGTCACCATACTACTTATCAGCTTTTTTTGTATGCGCACAGTGGAAATTTTGATGACAATTAAAATGACGGCGGCTTGATTTAAAAAAGAGGTTGTATGGCCACAAGGGTCCTATTCCCTTAAAATACCAAAAACTTAAGCGACCTTGAAAAACTCTGTCGCCAGCTCCTAGCCTATACACAACGACGACAAAGCGACGGTCTGTCCGTCTGTCCAGAACAATGAGAGCCCGGCGGCTGTGGACAGATTAAAAATACAACTCGTAAGCACCGGGGAAATGAGAGATTACTACGGTACCTAGGTACCCTACGTGTCTACCATAGACTTAGAACAAAACCAGATAGTGTACAGATAATCCCTGATAATATACAAGTAAAATTTCGTCTCCAAGTTTGTATGGTATCACGGCAAAATGGATGATTTAATTTGAATGAAATTTCGCAACTTTCCATCAGAAAATCGTTATGAAAATTCATTCATAATCCGTACATCTAAGGAATGGAACTTGCTTCCCGCAACGGTATTTCCTTCCACATACAGTCTAGGCGTATTCAAGAGCAGAGTGAAGGTATCTTCTGGGTAAACGTGTCCCACCTTAGGCTTCATCTACACTTACCATCAGGTGAGATGTGGCCTAACGCTGAACCATTAACAATAAAAAAAAGAAAGTGCTTGAATGTAATCGTCCGAAATCCAGATATACACACGCTTTTTGTTTTACATATCCTAAGTAAAACAAAATTGACACTAGATCGAGTTTAACATGGAACTAATTTATTCTCAAAAATTGGGTTTGCGTGGAATAACTGTAAATTGCAGACTTATAAGAAGGCTACAGAATGTGCTACAACTACGCTACGAGAGCTACTATAGCTACGTAATGAGAGCTACATAGCTACGCTACGAGCGCTACAGATCCTACAAAGAATGCAACATAATAATATTGAGTGCTACGCTTTGATGTAAGTGCTACGGATGAGCTGCAAGTGCAATAATAGCAATGCTAGGAGCACTGCAGAATGTGCTATGACTACGCTACGAAAGCTACTATAGCTACTACGCAATGAGATTAACACTTACGCTACGAGCGCTACAGATCTTACAAAGCAAACAACATAATAATATTGAGTGCTACGCTTTGATGTAAGCGCTACGGATGGGCTGCAAGTGCAATAATAGCAATGCTAGGAGCACTACAGAATGTGCTACAACTACGCTACGAAAGCTACTATAGCTACTACGCAATGAGAGTAACACCTATGCTACGAGCGCTACAGATCCTACAAAGCATACAACATAATAATATTGAGTGCTACGCTTTGATGTAAGCGCTACGGATGAGCTGCAAGTGCAATAATACCAATGCTAGGAGCACTACAGAATGTGCTACAACTACGCTACGAAAGCTACTATAGCTACTACGCAATGAGAGTAACACCTACGCTACGAGCGCTACAGATCCTACAAAGCAAACAACATAATAATATTGAGTGCTACGCTTTGATGTAAGCGCTACGGATGAGCTGCAAGTGCAATAATAGCAATGCTAGGAGCACTACAGAATGTGCTACAACTACGCTACGAAAGCTACTATAGCTACTACGCAATGAGAGTAACACCTACGCTACGAGCGCTACAGATCCTACAAAGCAAACAACATAATAATATTGAGTGCTACGCTTTGATGTAAGCGCTACGGATGGGCTGCAAGTGCAATAATAGCAATGCTAGGAGCACTACAGAATGTGCTACAACTACGCTACGAAAGCTACTATAGCTACTACGCAATGAGAGTAACACCTACGCTACGAGCGCTACAGATCCTACAAAGAATGCAACTAATAATATTGAGTGCTACGCTTTGATGTAAGCGCTACGGATGAGCTGCAAGTTCAATCATAGGAATACTACGAGAGCTAAAGAAGGTGCTACAACTACGCTACGAAAGCTACTATAGCTTAGCAATGAGAGTAACACCTATGCTACGAGCGCTACAGATCCTACAAAGCATACAACATAATAATATTGAGTGCTACGCTTTGATGTAAGTGCTACGGATGAGCTGCAAGTGCAATAATAGCAATGCTAGGAGCACTGCAGAATGTGCTATGACTACGCTACGAAAGCTACTATAGCTACTACGCAATGAGATTAACACTTACGCTACGAGCGCTACAGATCTTACAAAGCAAACAACATAATAATATTGAGTGCTACGCTTTGATGTAAGCGCTACGGATGGGCTGCAAGTGCAATAATAGCAATGCTAGGAGCACTACAGAATGTGCTACAACTACGCTACGAAAGCTACTATAGCTACTACGCAATGAGAGTAACACCTATGCTACGAGCGCTACAGATCCTACAAAGCATACAACATAATAATATTGAGTGCTACGCTTTGATGTAAGCGCTACGGATGAGCTGCAAGTGCAATAATACCAATGCTAGGAGCACTACAGAATGTGCTACAACTACGCTACGAAAGCTACTATAGCTACTACGCAATGAGAGTAACACCTACGCTACGAGCGCTACAGATCCTACAAAGCAAACAACATAATAATATTGAGTGCTACGCTTTGATGTAAGCGCTACGGATGAGCTGCAAGTGCAATAATAGCAATGCTAGGAGCACTACAGAATGTGCTACAACTACGCTACGAAAGCTACTATAGCTACTACGCAATGAGAGTAACACCTACGCTACGAGCGCTACAGATCCTACAAAGCAAACAACATAATAATATTGAGTGCTACGCTTTGATGTAAGCGCTACGGATGGGCTGCAAGTGCAATAATAGCAATGCTAGGAGCACTACAGAATGTGCTACAACTACGCTACGAAAGCTACTATAGCTACTACGCAATGAGAGTAACACCTACGCTACGAGCGCTACAGATCCTACAAAGAATGCAACTAATAATATTGAGTGCTACGCTTTGATGTAAGCGCTACGGATGAGCTGCAAGTTCAATCATAGGAATACTACGAGAGCTAAAGAAGGTGCTACAACTACGCTACGAAAGCTACTATAGCTTAGCAATGAGAGTAACACCTACGCTACGAGCGCTACAGATCCTACAAAGCATACAACATAATAATATTGAGTGCTACGCTTTGATGTAAGCGCTACGGATGAGCTGCAAGTGCAATAATAGCAATGCTAGGAGCGCTACAGAATGTGCTACAACTACGCTACGAGGGCTACTACAGCTGCGCAATGAAGGCTACAGGCAGTGTTGCCAAGTTAGTGTTTTTATGGCTATATTTAGCTATAAACTAACTTCATCAGCTACAAAAAATCGATCTACCTGATAAGCAATTTTTATCTACAGTTTTTAACTTTTGGTGGTAATGTATGGTAATGTGTTTTTAATATAATATTTAACTGATTAAAAAACTATCAAAAACTTTTGACTAATTTTTCAAGCTTTTAGCTATTTTTTAGCTTTCTTATGGCTGATCTGGCTAACTTTTAAAAATTGAGTTGGCAACACTGGCTACAGCTACGCTACGAGCGCTACGGATACTACAAAGAATGCAACACATCAGCTACACTATGAGTGCTGCGCTTTGATGTAAGTGCTATGGATGACCTGCAAATGCAATAATAGCAATGCTAGGAGCACTACAGAAGGTGCTACAACTACGCTACGAGCGCTACAGCTCAAGAATGCAACACATCAGATACACTATGAGTGCTACGCTTTGATGTAAGCGTTACGGATGGGTTGCAAGTGCAATCATAACTAGTGGTGGTTAAAAAAGCACAAAGCATCCAAAGCGGGTCCGCTTTTGGCTCACAACGTACAACACCCGCTTTCGTGGCACTCACTTGGCGCTTTTTATATCGTGCCGCCTAGACTTAGAGCGTTGTGCATCGCACGCGCTGCGTACTAGTACGGAACAACGCGGCGCGAGCGCGAGGAGCGAGTAGTAGGTAAAAGCGCCGCGTTTACTAAAGCGGAGCTGCTTGTGCTTACCGAGCCATCGCTTGCTGTTGGACGCGGCCCGCTTTCTATGACTCCTGCGCGAAAACGTGAACTTAAGCCGGCTCACATAATATACCTACGCTTACTTTGGTACGCTTTATGTTTTTTGTCGTGCTTTTGATTAGAAACTGTGATAGGACACGCAATAATGGCTGTGTGATTTGTGAATAAGTGGACCTTAGTTTAAGGGTGAATTAAGTGAACATCTAATTTTTTTTAAAATACCCTTTAGTGGAGATTTTCCAATATGAAACTTTTACCTGTGACTTAAGTTCTTCTCGTTATAACTTAAGCACTTTAAAAAGCGTGCTTTAAAAAAAAAGCACAAAGTTTGTATCACGCTTTTGACATTAAAGCAGTTTTGAACACTACTAATCATAACGCACCTAAAGTTGGTTTTTCTACTCTACAAAGGTCAGCTCATACTACGAGAGCGACAGCAACCCAGCTATGCTAAGAGCACTAATCCTACAATTTAAAGACATGATATAGTCAAAATAACACTATTTAGTGTACTTTCAGTTGCTACAGTTCAGCTCGCGTTCACTGCTTCTGGTTTATTCTGCGCTCTAGTGTCTATGTCCTAGGGAACATGGATCTAGTGTTCGTTTTTTGATATCAAAGTCACTGAATGCTTTTTTGTGAAAGTTCCATGGGAAACCTTTTTTTAATGATAGTTGTATTTTATTACTATCTGGATAAAAATAATAATGACCATCATCATCATCAACAGCTTGAGACGTCCACTGCTGAGGTTAGGCCTCCCTCACAGGGGGCGTACCGTGAGCTCTTAGCGCGATTCAAAACTGAGCCTATATTGGATCGCTTTGTTTTTTTTGTATGGAGATTTCGACAAGCGATCCTGTATAGGCTCTGTTTTGAATCGCGCTAAGAGCTCACGGTACGCCCCCAGAGCGATACTTTGAGCGACTGCTCGCCTCCTACATCCATCGGCTCCCGCGGTTATTACCAGATCGTCGGTCCACCTAGTGGGGGTCTACGTTGCGTCTTCCGGTTCGTGGTCGCCACTCGAGAATCTTTCGAAACTTTTAAACCTTTTTTTTTTTGATAATAATGATACACACAGTACACAGAGTTGAAGAAAAATACAGACAACACATGGTTTTCAAAACGACGCACCGTGGTTCAAATTCATTGACTATAAATCCAGTAGGCCAATGAATGAGAGGTCATACGAAAATTAAAGGTGTATTTCAACCTCTAAATTCTAATAAATACTATGAATTTCTAATAAATCACGGGAACCCGTTGATGTCTTTTTCGTTCCATCCTGCTCTGTTCTTTGTAATTTCGTATGACTTTGTCTGGTTTTGTTACCTCGCACCCTGCCCGCGCAGGTGAGTCGTGTTTGTACGAGAAATTATGTTCACGAGCTATCAACGGGCTTTATGATCTTTGTCCACTCGGTCCTGCACCAATGGCTTTCAAGTTATGTGTGAAATCTACACTCGCACTTACAAGGGTGAAGGAAAACGTCGTGAGGAAGCCGGAATGCCGGATGTTCAAGAATCACGACATTCTAGAACACGTGTCATCCACCAACCCGCACTTGTCCAGCGTGCTGGATTATGGTCTACACTCTCCATGTGAGAAAAGGCCTGTGTCCCAGCTGTGGGAACGTGTGGACTGCTGACAGTGTTATCAATTATCATGATCAGTCTCCACCGTGTACCATTACAAAACCATTTATTACAAACCTATGTTTAACTGGCCCGATAGGTCAGTTGGTAGTAGCTCTGCTTTCTGAACTGTAGGCTGTGGGTTCGATTCCCATCCAAGACAAACGTTTGTGTGATGAACAAGGTGTTTGTTCTGTGTCCTGGGTGTTATATTGTATTCTATGTATGTATTTACAAACAAAAAGTATCTAAGTATTCTATCAGTTATGTGGTTCCCATAGTACAAGCTATGCTTAGTTTGGGGCTAGATGGCGCTATGTGAAACGTCCACAAATATTTATTTACTAAAAAAAAACTGGGTGGAAATGACACGCTTTAAAAAGTTAAGTAAGTTAAATGAAAAGAATTTTTATATCACCAAGCGAGAAAATAATGGTTAGAGCAAACGTAAAAATGTACCCATTAGGCAAAAAGTACTCGCATTAACTGCACAGCGTTTTTAACTTAAAAGTATGTATTTGTGTTCGTAAGCGACACCCGTACACTTGCGATTTTACAACAAGAGACTCTTTGAGAGCGATGGTGGCCGAGTGGTAGCATGTGTCGGAATCTTACGGCACCGGGTTCGATCCTCGGCTCTGCACCATTGACTTATCTAGTAAGTCATGTGCAGTTTTCGATGCCATCGCTCCGTGCCTCGCAGAGCACGTAAAGCCGCCGGTCCCGGATGTCATAAAAACATCTACGGCAATCGTTACGGGTAGTCAGACGTCTGATAGAATCTGACACCTGATCTAACCATCCCTGTTACTGCCATCCGACCTCGCAACCCATAAGGAATTATGGGTTGCGAGGTCAGATGGCAGTCGCTCGTGTGATTTTGGTAGCTCACCGCTACAGGTTAGATTGGGAGCCGACCCCAATAACAAATGTCGAGGATCGAACCCGGTGCCGTAAGATTGCGAAGCGCACATTCTACCGTTAGGCCACCATCGCATCTAAATATAGCGATCCTAATTACAATAAATAAGTTTAAAAAAAAAGTAGCTCTCTTTTCCACTACTGATGCTAGATAACAAGATAACTACTGATAAAAAAAACTCTCAGTCGGATGTTTGCGGGAGGACTTGAATCAAATGTACAGGTATTTAAGGACTGAACCGCTATCAGAACAGCTAGACGTCTGGGCTCTATTGTGTCGAAACCGTTGCCTTTTTCTACCATTTTCTGGCAATACCGTACAACGCGATGTGTAGAATTGCTAGCAGCAGTAGCAAAATCGAGACCGCTTTTTTTAAAGCCATTATCGTAGGGATGCCATTTTTTGTTGGTAATTTATTATAATAATAAGCTTAGAATATTTGTGCATGTCATCCTGACCTGAGACATCAGCACGTTCTAGTAAAAAGATTACTTGACTAATTCCTAATTTTGAGACTAATTTTACTAGCTGCACTGCCCTTCAAACCGGAGCAGTAGTGACTGTTACGCGGCGGAATAACTTGCAAAGCAGTAGGGTTAGCACGGCCGGTAGACAAACTGTCTTTCCCCTGTTTTACTCCAAGCAAGTATGAAGAAAGTGACGTAAAACGGGGAAAGACAATTTTGTCTACCGTCCATGCTAACCCAGCTGTGGTGCCTATGTAGATGAACTCTACTAAAGAACTACACACTCAACTCACTAACTCACTCTACTTACTATTATAATCCATTTGACTGGCCTGATAGCTCAGTTGGTGTAGCTCTGCCTTCTGAACTATAGGTTGTGGGTTCGATTCCTACCTAGGACAAACATTTGTGTGATGAACATCGATGTTTGTTCTGTGTCTGGGTGTTATATTGTATTCTATGTATGTATTTACAAACAAAAAAGCATCTAAGTATTGTATCAGTTATCTGGTTCCCATAGTACAAGCTATGTTACAGGTGGGACTATATAAATGTAGTGTAAGACCTGCATCCTGTAACCCTGTGACAGCAATAAATGAATTATGAATTATGCTTAGTTTGGGGCTAGATGGCGCTGCGTGACATGTCCCACACAAAGGACATTGACAGGATCCGGTCCAAATACTGCCCAGTGATGAGAGTGCCTACATTACGTTCTTTACATCCATTTATAACTACACGTCAAATATTTTCGAAATCTGACCGTGGGTTTTTTTTAAATTAATTTTTAATAATGAATTTGGTACTATGGGACCTTACCCGACACTTAAGTATTAGGATAATAAATATTTATCTCATCATCATCATCATCATATTTGGAGTGAATTAATCGTTTTCCCGTAAAAAATGTAGGGGATAAGTTTTTCACGATTTCTGTCATTTCTAGTACTCATACCTTAAATGGTCCTATACCATATTTTGATCCCTACATGAAATAGGATTGATTGGCGTAAAAACATTTTTTTGTGTATTTTTGGATATTTTTCGCTGACTGTACATTTTTTTCCAAAATCAGTTAATGCAGTTCAGAGTATCTCAAAACTTCATATTTAGTCTTCTAGAAACGTTTTCCAGTAGCTATAGCGGTTAAGGTTAAATGTCAGGTGTTGCTAAGCACCAAAATCCGCGCGATGGCGCTGTTTCCCCGAAAACATGTTTTTATATATTTTACGATAAATAACAACAAATAAACTCATTTTAAGTTATTTTGCGGGTTTTTGATTGTGTTCTTAGCATATATTAGACATAGTTGAACCTAGTAATACCTACACTTTTGAGTGTAAGTCAATCAAAATCCAATTCCTGTATAATGTAATCGAATAACGCACACATAGGCAGAAAGGAAAACTGAAGTTAGTGTATTGTGAAATTGGTCACATCGTCAAGCTTCTAAATGGCGCAGTTATAACATCGGTAGATTTGCAATCGTGTAACTCGAGTTCGAATCTCAATACTCGTAGTTTTATTTTGCTATAACTTTTAAACATTTTATATTGGCTATCTATTGCGCTGAGTAATAATATCAATAATTGCTATTATTAGGTAAAAATTTACCTTAATGTACGCAACGTACTGTACTAGATTGAAAAGTAAAATAAAAGTCCAGACTATATTCAAAAAGATTTATTTTCAATTATTATAAATCTATACATTTAGCATTTTTTTTTACTCTTCTCAGTAAGATTTTTGGCAGCACGCACTTTTTATAAAATGATGATTTCTGGACCATCTTCTCAATAAAATCTTCATCTCTTGGTATTTCTAACAGTGATTGGTTGCACTGGTGAAATGGATCACACAAAGTAACATTTCTGCATTTTTGTCACCCTTAGCTGGCCTTGTATCTGTAATCCAAAGAATATGAATATTTATTTCAAACACATAAGATTTTATGCATTACAATAAGCTAGAACATAGAAAATGTTTCGCCACCAAGTCTTTATTTTTACCCAATTACGCAAGGAGGTTTATGTTTTCAGAGTACATATTATTGTTATTGTTATTGTGTTATATTTCTTTCGTATTACCACTTCTCATTTCCATAGCCGCATAATGTCTTGAGTAGGTATATAACAATTCACAAAACATTATATTACATTATGACATGTTTTTACTTATTATTTATTATATAGAGGCACTGCACTTTTTTGCCAACACCATCAACATTTTCTTTCATCATCATCATCAGCCTGAAGACGTCCACTGCTGAACATAGGCCTCCCCGAAAGAGCGCCACTTTGAGCAGCCGCTTGCCTCCTGCATCTATCGGCTCCCCGCGATTCTGACCACTTCGTCGGTCCACCTTGTGGGGCCGACCTAAGCTGCATCTTCCGGTTCATGGTTGCCACTCAAGAACCTTTCTTCCTCATCGGTTGTCAGTTCTACAAACAATGCGGCCTGCCCACTGCCACTTCAACTTGCTGATTCTCAAAGCTATATTGGTTACATTTTCTGTACTAACGTAATATTATCCATTTGTATTCACACTGCATATCCAAATATCCACATCCACATACCTGGTAATAATAATTGTGATTTTCATTCCTTTTCAGTCCTCCATCTATGAATATAAGTGGAAAAATGTTTTTTTCCTTGGCAACTTGAAACACTACTGAATTTCTAACCTCTAACTAGGTACATTGGTACCTAGCAGGCAGGCTTAGATTTTTTCGCCATGCATCTGCCCGTCTGTAAAAAAAGAAATAAGTAAGACGAGGCACTCGGAATCTAGGATAGTCTTTAGTTTGTACTAAAAAAATAGTTCTATTTATGTATATATGTTCAACACTTACGAAACATCTTCACCATGGAAACGCTTAAGCTGAGCACGAACCCGTTTTCGGTTACTTTTAGGCCCAGAATATCCGTGAGTTTTATTCTCGATTGTGATAAGTTAGGTGTATTCATTTTTCTGTTTAGCAAACTTACAAAATACAAATAGCATACCTAACCTAAAACAGACGACAGACCGAATTTGTGTTGCCAGTGCACAGCGGTCAAAAAGTTTCTTGGATCTTATATTTGCCTTTCCTGATAAAAGTGATGCAAAACACTTTTCTTTGCTGATATGAATGACATTTTCAAAGGAAACGCGTCTACAATAGAAATTATACGTAATCTCTATGAAAATTTCCAATAGTATACAATCACATAAATAGCGGGGGTGTAACGGTATAATTATCATAAGTAACTCAAAATGTACACTTGGAAAGTTCTGGCAGCACTGAGTTGAATACCTCACAGTTTGAATTATTTTGTTATTACGATTTTGTGTTACACGGACACGGATCGGCAACGTCGCGCGCTGCGACGTAGCGCCGCTCTGCTCTCGCAAAGTAATGTGTACTTGCTTACACCATGCACAAACTGACAACGTCGCACGCACAATGCACCACTACAAATGTAAAATTTGTCGAATTTACTAGGCTAAAATAATATACTTCCTAGCTATTATACAATAATATTATTGATTTTGCGGCTACACAAGCCTAAATAAGGGCTATGTTATGTTATGGCGACTTTTAAATCACACCAGGAACAGAATCTAAGTCAAGCAAAGTTTGTATGGGAAACGTTTAACCTTAAGGTACCTGCCCTTGCCGGCCCGTTTCAAAAATCCATCCTGTATAAACCTAATTTTTTTTTAAAACCATGGTCAGATTTTGAAAATATTTTGTGTACAAGTATTTATTTATGTCAGGAGTCTAAAAATGATACTCGTTTCTTTGGGCAGTATTTGGACCAAAACCCATACTAAGACTGTCAATGTCCATTAAAAAAAAGTTATCTCTGAAGAGAAACGTTTACACCCGCCTCTTGTCCATACAAGAAGTGCCAACGCTTTTCCACCTCTAAATATTATATTATCCGGTATCAGCAGAGCGACGGCAATAACATTTTCAAAAACCAGGACTGACTTAAAAACCCGCGGTTTTTGATATTGCTAGGTGTCAAAAGTTTAGTCTTTTATTGCAAATAGGCTAATTTAGCACTTTTATAAGTCAAGGTGATATTAGGTACTTTAAATATTAAAAATAAAGTATTGTAGATAGTTACTAAGCGTAATTATAGTTAACATTTCGACAGCCTCTGTGGTATGGTGGTTGAGTAGGTAGGCTCTAAACCCGGAGGCAGCGGGTTCGATTCCCGCGACAGGACAAGTATTTGTGCATAGAAAAAAAAGCGCAAATACTTGTTCTGTGTGTGGGTATTGTGGGGAGCATGGTCCTCGTAGTTCCTGGCTCTCTAGATACAGGAAATCCTAGTTAGGGTCTAGGATCCATGCGTGGTCGGTGGGCGTTATTCATTCAATTATTTTTTTATTATAAAGTGCTTGTGGTGGTAGAACCTTTCTGCAAAACAAGCTCAAAAGTGGCATTTAAACCTAAAGTTACCTACGCTATGAGCTATATTTAAAATGTTTATTTTGTTTTAATACAATAAGTGGATATTTTTACATTTAATATTAAAATCCGTTAATGTAAATTACTTTCCAAAGTTACGTAATTGCAAAGTGGAACCATTCAACGTGAAATGTGAGTCATTACTCTTCTCTATTTATATACATATAATAAAAACGTAACGTTTGTCTGTCTGTCCTCTCTCTGTCTCTTTTCCTCTTCTCACTTCTCTTCGCATTGCCTCGCCTTGCCTCGTTTACTCTTGACTTTAAGATCATTGATCAGCCATGTGTGGCCGTGGTATAAAATTGTAACACTCCAATCTCTTTCCGTGGGTGTCTTAAGAGCCGGCTAAGGGAATATCCAGGGAATGGGCAGTAGCTTTCTGCATGGTACGTTAAAATCTTCTGCGATCACCAAGCCGCCTGCCAAGCGTGGTGATTATGGAAAACTCTCCCCCCTATGATAAGCGTCTAAAGTAGCGTTTAAAGGTAGGTACAAGTTTGTAGGCGACTCCACGCATCAGCAGCACTACAAGTCGGACTACAAGGCGCACAGAAACTCGGCATCCTTATATCGTTAATACTCTTACAGCCCGCACTGGGCGTTTCGCATCAAACTTTATAGTGCGTACAGCAAATGAATGGAATACCTTGCCGTCGTCCTTGTTCCCAGCTAACTAAAACCTGGGTGTCTTCAAGTCAAGAGTGAACAGGTATCTCCTAGGCAAGCATGCACTACCGTAGGCCGCGTCATCACTTACCATTAGGTGAGACAGTGGTCAAATGCTATGCCTATAGATTATTTAAAAAAGCAAGCGACGTGTGACTGGTTTCTATGTATTTATAGAGATATATAGGAACCAGTAGTGTCATGCTGACACGTCGCCTTCTGCTGCTGAGTGGAGTCGGCTACGAACTTGTGCCTTTAAACGCCACTTTGGACGCTTATTGTCGGGGTATTACTATAATCACCATGCTTGGCAGGCGTCGTCTTGGTGATTGCAAAGATTTTGGTGTACATAGCAGAGAGCTGCTGCCCATTCCCCGGATATTCCCTTAATTGGCTCTTAAGGCACCCACGGGAAGAGATGGGATGGGGTGGTTATATTGGAAATCAGTCGGGTTAGCACTGCCGGTAGACAGAACTGTCATTCCCCTGTTTTACTCCAAGCAAGTATGAAGAAAGTGACGTAAAACGGGGAAAGACAATTTGGTCTACCGTCCATGCTAACCCAGCAGGATGAACTTTTACCTTTATAGGGGAGGCTTCTGTTCAGCAGTGGATGCCTTTCAACTAGTGATGTGATTACTCATGACCTTTTTTTGTGTAACGCAGGCAAAGCCATGGGTGTTAGCTAGTTAACGATAAAGTGAAGGAAACATAGTCAAATAATTTTAGTAGTCGCAGTTGCCACCTGGTCGCGGTAAATAAAGACTTGTGGTAACAGTACAGGCCCAGACCAGTAACTCAACTTGATTATTTAGATTTTTGTAAGTGAGTTTTTTGAATAAATTGAACCTTTTACTCGTGGATAAAATTATCTTATGTGTTAGGCACAGCGCTACAAGCTTGCCCTGCCTTTCTTTTTAGCGATAGCGCAAAATTAACAAAAACGCAACTTTTTTTATGTACATGAATGACGTGACGAGCTAGTTATTCACCTGATGTTAAGCGTCACGGCTGCCCATAACAGATTGCAGTATCGCTCGTAACTCTAAATTATTATTATTATTTGTTATCTCCTTAATTATTATAATGTTGTCTATCAAATACATTTATATAGAATAGTGAAATTTACAAAAAAATTGCATAAGCGAGGTGTAATTTTTTATGTTAATGAATGAGTCGCACATAACAGTTGCAGTGTCACTCGGAACTCTAAAATGTAAAGTTTCACGTGACACTGCACTGCGCACGTCATCCTGAGACACCAGCACAGTCTAGTAATCAGACTACTAGACTGTGAAATCGGATCATAAAGTCTCATTTGCCCAGTAATTTCACTAGCTACAGTGCCCTACAAACCGGAACACAGTAGTGCTTGCACACTACTGCTTGGTGGCAGAATAACTAGCAAAGGGGTGGTACCTACCTAGACGAACTTTGCAGAAAAGTCCTACCATATAGTAATTTGTATCAATTTGCGTTACTCATTATTCTTCTGTATACTTAACAGCCGCGGTGTATTTTACTGTGAAGGGTTAATATACAAAATGGGGTAAAAACGACCCCTTTTTAAGCTAATGGTGGGTCATTGCTTAGCAATTATTTTCCAGTTTTCGGAAAATTAAGTGGTTTTCCAGTATCCTTCCCCACTCTCAGGTTCCCAGGCTGAAAACGAAAGGTGTCTAACTGTACCTATATACCTACTGTAGTGCTCGTAACTCGACTACCCGTTATTAATAGTACCTACGCTAGCACTTACTAAATTAGTAAAGTTAGATAATATTCGCTGCGTTTAGTACTTCGATTGGTGACCACAAAGTGACATTTAGAACTGAGCGCTGTGTCGCTGTGCTTTATTAACGTTGTCATCGGTGTGGGTTGTTAAGACAACAGTCTTTAAGCCATGGCAAAACCTATAGCGGGCTTAAATAGATTCCATGATCAAAAATTGCTTCTTAAATAGCGTAGGTACCTGTTATACAAGGTGAGTTTGAATTGGGGTATTAGGTATCCCGAAAAGGAGGAAACCTACTCCTCAAGGTAGACGATGTTTCTTCTTCGACTTTACTAAATTAATAATCGTAGCCGTGGTAGTTTTTCATTGAAGAAATGCCATGTAAAGTTTACGTTCGAAGATAGCCCTAGCGCAGCTGGGTGGTTGAACTTCGTCCTTGACCGAATGCACTTAAATGAGTTTAACGACCTGTGTTTAGAAATGAATTTATAGCATCTTGTTAACTCTCGTAGCGATCGCACGTGCAATTTTGTGAGTGGATTTATTTTTTAGTATGGAGGTTTGGAAACATGCAGTTTCAAGTAAGGCTCTTACAACTTGTGGGCTATTATGGTCCCAGTCCCCCCTTTCGGGATAACATATCAATTCAAACTCACCTTGTAGATCGGTAAAGTTAAAAAATATTGCTGCAGTTTGTACTTACATGGGTGAACACTAAGTGACATTTACAACTGAATGCTACCGTGGCAGTGGGCGGGCCACATCGCTCGTAGAACTGACAACCGATAGGGAAGAAAGGTTCTCGAGTGGCGACCACGAGCCGGAAGACGCAGCGTAGGCTGGCCCCCCACTAGTTGGACCGACGACCTGGTCAGAACCGGGGGGAGCCGATGGATGCAGGAGGCAAGCAGCCGCTCAAGGTGGCGCTCTTTAGGGGAGGCCGAACATAGGCCGTGGACGTCTTCAGGCTGATGATGATGATGGCTACCGTGCTTCCGAGGGCACGTTAAGTATTTAGTTCCGGTCGTTAAGACGTCTTTATGCCATGTCAAAAAACTGTAGGTGCCATAAAAAGATTTTACGATGAAAAATATTGCTTTATCTGAGAACGTACTAATTCTAAGCTGAGGTGGGGGTGCTGACGTTCCGCTTGGGGTGTATTCTCCATTTCCCCCACCAGCATCTACCCAAGCCAACCCAGCTTCTTTGGGATGCTGGCACAAACCATGCTCTAGTGTTGGTATCGCAGGTGCTGATTAAGGTACTTATTTTCTTTTGCTTTTTTTGTTACAGAATCTCGTTGACTCGAACAGTGAGTTGTCGAGAATACTGGACAACGACAAGATGAATGAAATTCAAAACAGTGATCGTTTGAAAGGTAATTCAATTTGTTTACGAACATTTGAAGCATTTTTAGAAAAAATATTATTGATAGTAACCAAACTAAAGTCACCGATATAGCTCTTAGAATTAGTCTGTTGAAATTGCAATAGGCAGGCCACATCGCTCGTAGAACTGACAACCGATGGGCTAGAAAAGTTCTCGAGTGGCAACAACGAACCGCAAGACGCAGCGTAGGCCGGCCCCCCACTATAGGTGGTCAGACGACCTGATGGCCTAGCATACGCACTGCGAGAAAACTTGCCGTCGCTGTTAGAGTGAGACACACTTAGGCGCTGCCATAGCCTTGTCACGGTCTGTCACGAGATGTCGTGTCGAGAAAATTTTTTCGCGGTGCGCATGCTAGCCGGGCTGGTCAGAACCGCAGGGAGCCTATGGATGCAAGAGGTGAGCAACCGCTCAAAATGGCACTTTATGGAGAAGGCCTATGTTCAGCAGTGGATGTCAGCAGGCTGATGATGATGATGATGATGATGATGGTGATGATGATCTTTACTTTGAATATTCGACCTTGAATCTTGCATTATTAATATGCAATACAACTGAAAATACTTTATTTTGTTGTGCAGGTTTTTATGAAAAGCTAATAAAAACCGATGCAGCAATCCGTAACCTGAGGAAAAGTCTGAATACAAACTCATATAGCACAAGTTTTGACCCTAACAGTAACATTGAATTCAACAGTAAAATCGACTTTAACAGTAACTTCGATTTTAACAGTAACGCTTTTTCTAACAGTAATATTGACCTAAACAGCAAGGTGGACATTGACAGTAAGACTGACTTCGACAGTAGAGTTGGCTTGAACAGGAAATCTTACCTTGACTATCCAGATAGACTGAAAAGATCTATCAAACTATTCCATCGGCCATTGAAGCAGCTGTTTCGTTTTAAAAAGAGAAACAACAACAACAGCACTTCAACATCAAAAATCGATAACGGCAAAGTTGTTACTAAAACAACAATAAATATGACGACAAACAAAAAACCGAAATTGTTGAGAAACAAAAGATACGGAGATTTTAATGACACAGAAGGTTTTGTCATAGAAAAGAATAAAGTTGTGATACAATATTTGCCCATACACAATCGTGTTGTAGCAAAGTGTTCCCACGCACCAAAAGATTCCAAATCCCACGAAACTCAGCTGAAGCACCCTTTCTACAAAAACACTCAACGACTGGATGAGCTTTTAGATCAGTTCATAGACAAAAAGCTGCCCGACCTTTTGTTGGATCACTTTGACACTGAAAGGTTGAAGGAAAATAAAATAAAAAGCAAACGTCCACCAAATAAAGAAACAATTGTCAAAGGTCCTAATTTTGATTCCAACGCAAAGGTTAACGATAAACAGATCATTTTAAAAGAATTCAATAGAGACGACACAAAGAATGAAAACAAACAAATTGTGAAAATTAAAAGCGTAGGGAATGGCTTTGAAAATGATTTCTTTGATGATTCAGATGGAGTGGATAAAGCTAAAGATAGTACTACAAGCTCTTATGATATTTTACTTAGTATTTCTACTTTAATGTTAGTATTTGTCTATTGTTATTTCATTTTTTTTACTATTTTTATAAGAGTCTGTACCAAAAAATCAATCGTGCAAAATAATATTCAATTAGTAAATAATTTGCAATCAGTTACGAGCGGCCTTGACGCTTAACATCAGGCGAATGACTAACCCGTAACATCATACTTTTACATAAAAAAATTATTAACGATCTTGTGACTACGTTTTTTTCGACAATTTTTGTTGTTTCAGTAACCCAACTGTGAAAAGAACTTCGAGCCATCCGGCAAGTATGCCCATTGATAGAGTGCCCAGTCTTCGTAAGCTGATGCAAGCTGATGTGAAAGAAGGTGAAGGGGTAGCGTATGAAGATCTGAAGGAAGTATTAGCTGATGACAAGGAGGGGCATGATGAGACTGACAAAGACAGCGAAAGGAAAAAAAGGAACGTAAGTCTGATAAGTTTAACTAGGGGTGCGTGGAATTGATTGTGATTTTGTAAATATTAAAGTTTCTGACTAATGTTTGCTTTCGTTAATTTTAAATTACCAAGTGGATAACAATGAAGCGGGTACGTGTTTAATATTAATAACTTTTTGGACTGGTTAACTTTAAAAAACCAAATTTTTCTGCAGGACGATGAATCACCACCAAACTCAGCAGAGCCTGTTCTGAAGCACTCACCGATAAGTGTTCACAACCCAAACTGGAAAGGTCCTATGCCACTTTATCCTGATGAGCTAAATCAGTTTATAAAACAAGAGCAGAGCCCAAATAGCAAGGTCATAACTAATAAAAACTCTGCTCTGGAAACTCAAGACTCAAACTCTGGTCTTACTGATATGCAGTACGTTGAAGATTATTTGGACAATGGTTACGAAAAATTAACGCAATTAGCTCAAGCTTACAGTGATTATGGAGTTTTAGATGAAAAGAAAGAGACGGATGTAGATAGAAAGATAAGTAACAAAGAAAATCATAAGTATCAAGACAAAAAACTGTTGACTATGCACGGTTTTAGAAACGGATTAAAGCGTGGTCTGAAGAAAAAAGGGTTCTTTGAAAGGCTCAAAAAGGGTATGTTTTTTATATATGTAACAACAAAATTACTAACGTGAGAAAATGTTATTTGTGTTTTTTAAAAGATACTTTTTTAATGTGTTTTAAAAAATTAACAAAAACAAAAAAAAAAATGTGAAAAAAAAAAAAAATGTGTCAAAATGTGGTTTAGATTCTTGAATACTATTAATGTTTTATGTAACCGTGACTTTTGTATAATGTGTTAAGCTCATGACTAAATAAAATTATTCATTTTATTCTGTTTTCCAATACATACTATCTATGTATGATGTGCTAACTTTTGAACTCAGGTACCGACAATTCCGAAGGTATCAGAATTGAGCTTCAGCCTACTTCAGAAACTAGAGAAGATAACAGCCCGTCTGACCTATACAAACTACTAAGGAACCATGTCAAAATCACTAATGCACATAATCATCATGGCAAACCGCAAAAGTTTACTTCGTTCACTCCATCTTCAGCATTATCACATCTGCAGAACCTTAACTTTCCTTACTACTCTAAAGTTAGTGAGACAGCAAGGGACAAGATGAAAAAAAGCTTTGATCCTTTGAGCAATGAATCCATATTCCCGGTTAATAAAAAGAGAACACTTAAATCAATCGAGTTCGATAACGAAAATGACGTAACTGAAGTTCCAGGTAACAATTTTGGAAACAATGACTTTGATAAAAGTAAATTTAAAAGGGAAGCTAATATGACTTTGAAAAATGGCATAGACAGTAATATAGACTCTGTCAATGAAACTGCTGAGGATAACGCTTTAAAAAGTAACAAAGTATTAGAAACGAAAGGAAATTTAACTCTTCATGCTTTGAATAGTAATAGTAAGATAAAAGGGCGCAACATGACTTTGAGTGATTTCTTCATGTACCTCTCAGATTGGTTTAGTTCTTTGGATGGTGTTCATGTTAATGTGTCGAAGTCTACTGCACCAGCTCCTGTACCCAGGTAATTTTTTAATCTATCTCGAATAATTATTTTCATTGTTGGCTTATTTCTGCCCAAATTACGATAATCAGCTTCTTGCCGTTTTTGCTAGATGTTACTATAAAATGATTATACTGTACTAGGATATTTATTACTTACGTATTAATTATGGATAGTTTTTTTATTTGCTGGATAAAGTTATCTGACTAACCGAGTAAAACAAAAAAAAATTCTTCGTTAACTAGATAAATAAAATATGTGTTGACGAAATAAGCTTTTTATGTTCACTGCATTTAGTTTTATTCAATTAAGGAATATTGTCTGAAATTAATTTTCAAGCTCGTTTAATTAATTGGTGACTAGTCAAATCACGTGAAATATAATTATCGTTTCAGAGGGGAAGGTGTCGTAATTCAAAAGCGTGACAATGAATCTGCACACGCGGAAATGGTGTTCCCTACATACGATTCAGATATGATTGAGAATATTGGTCACAGATCGAGAGTGTTACTTTCTGTTCACGTAAGCAATAACACTAAGAACGAGAACGATAATTTGAAGTCTGATGACGTTGAAGAAACAAATGCAGAAGTATCGACAAGTGCAGGTAAAGTATGCGAATTCATTCTAATATCATTTGATAAGATAAATGACACTCGAATACAAGTGAGTAGTGAGTAGTCATTGCTGAGAGTCACGGCTGAGAGTAATCTGACATGGGTGAAAGAAAAAGTAACGATGCTGTGAAGTGCAGCCCTTACTAAGATATAGGTGATGATGAAATTTCCCCCAATCATAAAATTGACGATACGTACTGACTTCCTGATTACAATGTAGTGTACATTTCTTTGCATTGTCGCAACTGATCTCTACACAAGCCATCCTGAAATTCGTACACCCAAAATGGCTGTTCTTGATCCCCGCGTGACTTAATCAGAGGGTTTTTTTTCCATATTTTTGCCTATAGCATCGTAGTTTCCAAACGGATGTACTCAATTTTGTTTTACTTTGGTTTGAAAGGTGATTTCATCGAGAGTAATCTTAGTTATTACAGATTTTTAGTGTGGGGGTTTTTCGTAATTTTTTTAGTAAAAAACATATTTCGTATTAATCCATATCATAAACAAATTTTAGAACGAATGAATTCAAACACAACAAACGCAGAACACAAGATTACAAATTATGTAATGAGATCAAAAGTCATAAATGAAAACAACAGCAAAAACCGTATAGTGAAAAGGCAAGCTATGGATGACAGTAATCTTATATTTTGGAATGATCTATACGACGACGAATATGGTGTTCAAGTGGATCCATTTGAAAAGAACATTCGAGATAAACATTCTATAGATAAAAGTGATTTCCTAAAAAGGTCTAACACATGGATTCAGGATAAGGTTAAACAAATTGCTGGTCACTTGAATTTGAGAAGCAAGAAAGATGGCAAAAGGATTTCTCGTGATACTCAAAACGTTGGGTCAGTTCATTTCGACTAATAAAATTTCTTAATACCTGTAGTTTTTATTTTTAACAGTTTACTGCAGTAAGCTGCATTTGGATCTCCATAGTCAATTCCATAGTTTACTTCTTAGTTGATTCTCCATTGTTAAGTATTTTCTATATGTTCTTGATGTGGATTTTTTTATTTTAGAGTAAAAAATTTCAAGAGAAATGAAAATTATGCAGCTGATGTAAGTATCAACAGAATTAAATTCAAACTAGGCGATAGACTGTGTCTTGACTTCTTGAGACTTAAATTTTATTGCAAATAAACGAGAAAAATATATTTTTTTTTAACGACTATTAAATTTGTTATAAGATATTTGTTAAATAGTGTAATTTTCTCATATAAAATAAATGACAAGACTAATATAAATCTTGTCATGAAAAAAAATGTATACCGAGTGTTGCTTTGCATCCTCTCCTCTGCATATTTATAGGGTTAATAATTGTAATGCATACACTGAATCACCTGATAATGTGATTAAAACTCTATTATTTTCACATAAGCTTGAACAAAAAGTTTATATATTTTAAAGGACGAACCCGGCACTGCTAACAAGGTTGACTTCAAGACTTTGACTGAAAAAATGAGAGAAGTATGCAAGAAAACTGTGAAAGATGTTCAACAAACAAAAAATATTCAAGGTAATTTATTAAAACTGTCTGATACGGTGTTGCTACAAACTTACAAGATTATAATAATCATAAAGTAGGATTGGCACACACAGAGATACACTTTCACAAACTTGAATCCTGGTCACAGCACCAAACCATTTCAAAAAAGAAATTTAAATATATTTTGTTTGTAGCACGAGGAGAGAACAAGGAAGGCCATGTGGTATCAACTCTAATGCAACAGTTAGTGCGTCTGATGACTGACTTGGTTGACTTTCAAGTGCAAGAGAGGACCTGCCGTAGTAAGTTCAGTTACATCTTGAATCCGCTTTCATGAGCATTTTTACAAGACCATTGCATTATATTTGTTTTTGTTTCCACTCACTCTGATTAACACAAATATATTTTCACTCTAATCTAGCCTAGTTAATACCACAAAAACTTCCACCAAACCTTGGTCACAACTACCTTCTGCTTCCACTGATGTTATCTTTCAGTTACAATACAACCTACTCATCCCTCGGTCAGTAAAATCCACTGTAAATATTCATTGATCTTTTATAACGTTATGGCTATTTATTCATGATAATTTCAATGTGGATTTTTAGAATTTACGAGTGTCTGAAAATGTTATAATAAAATGGGTCATGCAATATTTTTTGTATCAACACTTTCAACTTCTTTGTCTGAATCGTAAATCCTTGGTTACATCTACACAGTATAGTTATTTTCAATATATTAGGTCTGGAAAATAAGACAGATTTCAAACATTATACACTCACTAATGACGTGCAATAAGTTTCTATAAATTTCCTTATATTTTACCTTTTCATTTATTCAGGATTGCCAGCAGACCTGCAGGTCTTTTTGGACTGGTTGACATCCTCAAAACAAGAAGATCAAACTGATTTTGAAGCAACGAAACCTCTTGACATGCATGCAGATATTCAACACAAGAGAGTAATATTTGGTACACAGACTTTTACCAATATACATAAAAAAACCATATAATCCTGAATTTTCTAGTTGTCAGATTTTCGCTTTTGAAACATATCCTAGAATGTTTTACCATTTCAGAAAAGCCGACAGAAAACGACGTGCTGCAGCCAGTCGAAAGGAACACAGACTCGAAAACAGATTGCCTCGGCACTCTTCATGCAGTTCAGGATCTGATCCGGCAATACGAGGACATGAGTGATGATGACAAGGTTGGTTTCCTCATCATCTTAATAATGATTCATAATAATTACTTAAATGATCGGCGTAGGCCAGGCCTTCATTGGGTGGACCGACGATCTGGTTAAATTCGCGGAAAGCCGATGGAAACAGGAGACGATCAGCCGCTCAAAGTGACGCTCTGTGGGGGAGGCCTATGTTCAGCAGCGGACGTCATTCTGATGACTAAAATGATAATAGTAAAATACAAAGTGTTGTGACAAAATATAATGCAAAATATCTTTAAAATGGTAATATTTTTTATAATTTTTAGAGTTTAATGATTGGAGTAAAGAACTATTTGGAAAATCAAATGAGTTATTTGCAAAAACAGCTTAGCTCTATCAACGAATATAAAGTGAGTATCATTAAAAAATAACTAAGTCTTACTCATTCAGTTTCTGGCAAGAATTTCCGTAGATGAGGATACCAGTACTCAGCGTAAAGATACTATAACTATTATATACTTGTTCTATTATTATCTTTCTTCTTCTTATTTAAGAAGCCTGCTCTTGTCGGTGGAGTAATCGCCATCTTTCTTTCTCTATTTTCAGCCAATACTTCGACTTCCCCTTAGAGTATAGACTAAGACTTCCCCGTACGAAATGACATTTATCTTTTCTTTTATTTGATCTGTGTATACCCTTCTAGGTCTGTCTCTTCCTCTCTTCCCTTCTACTTACTAATTCCTTCTATGATGTTTTTCATGAAGCTGTCATGTCGTACAAGGTGGCCAAACATTTTTCCTCTTCTTGACATTATTATGTTTAGCTCACTAATTATACCCGGTTAAGCGTCTGTACTAAAATTTGGCAGCTACTAATTTCACACTTATCTCTATATCCCCCAGCTTTTCCTATGTTTTTCAAACTCGTGTCATGTCTACAATACATGCCAAATACTATACGCTCATTGGTTGAGACAGCCGATGATCAACGGGCAACCAATGGGCGTTCAGTATTTGGCCTGCCAACAAAGAGAATTTTGGTGTGCCAAGTTGATACGAATACAAACATACACGAGAATCCAGGATAGACTTCGGTACAGATGGGCATTAGTCAGGTCGTTGTATCTAAAAGTCGTAGTCTCTTCCACACTTTATGTCATATTTTCTACCAATAAATTCTTTTGTATAATGGAATATCATCTCTAACATATTTTAGTGATTCTAAGCTATGAATACTTCAAAAAAGTCAATCATCTATTTCAGCCTTACGACAAAGATGCAATAAGATACAGAAGAGAGGCATCCACCACTGATATAGCACAAACCATATCAGATGCAACAGATGCAGCAGTTCAAACAGCAGAAAATGAATATAAACATCTCAAAAGTATGTACAAAAAATACATGAAGAAACTAAAACACGTTTCCGGCCAAGTTACCGAAGCTACAGCTAGCGTTAAAGAAGCTGTAACAAAAGGTGTAAAGAAAGTCAGTGAAGCCGCTAAAGCTTGTAAACATAAATATAAGAAGATAAAAGAAAAACAGGAAAAAGAAGAAGATACATTAAAAGAAAAATCAAACTCAGATCCAGCAACTCATAAATCTAAACATAAAGACAAAAGTCATTCAAAAGACAAGGTTCACTTCAAAGGTCGTGGGAGAAATAAAGAAAATGATGACAATAAGGATCATGTAAATGAAAAAGATAATAAAGATAACTCTCGTATAAAAGAAAAAGAGCATGCAAAAGATAAAGATCGTGAAGATACAGGAGAAGACGAAGAGGAGGAAACTAAAAGTGAAGCAGAGCATCCGAATAGAAACAAAGAAGGTAGAAATATAAAAGACGTGTATTACAAAGCAGTGGAGGAAGCTAAAAAATCATCGGTAAAGAATACTCATAAACGTAGTGACCTTTTTGATACGACTGAATTGTTGAGGATTAATAAATAATTTGATATTTAAGACGTAAAACATACGCTCTGATTGAATAACTAATTTGTTGTTGAGCTTACTGTGTGCCATAGTAGTGGAACGCTCAAAATAATTGACTATGATTTCAAAACGACCGGCGGGGTTTAATCTGTGAGAACTACAATTTGTAAAGATTGGCATTACCTAAGTCCATTTTATAAAACTTATAAATTTATGGGGGACGTAACTCTTGTAATTTTATGTGTAAAACATATTGTATTTAATTTTGTTATTTAGTCTGTTTTGTATAGGATTTATGTGTTGATGAAAATAAATGATTTTGGGATCAATGCTATACTTTTTTATTACTAATAAATAAATATATTTTTGTACTAGTAAGCGTGAAGCGAAAATACTCTAAATCGGTGTTGCCAGTTGCCGAGATTGATTTTCGTCGAGCTTGTGACCGATATGACGGGAATCGCTAAGCTGCCCGGAAACATGTGTATTAACATGTGTTATGTGTGTTACATGTGTGTATTACTTAGTTTTTACTACACCTGCAACACTAGTCATATGGTTTACTTGGTGCAGTAGGCTTATCTGAAATTTAAAAGCCCTAACAGTCGTCTGTAATCTATACCTATAATAAAACTGTAACAGACTCAATTCTGTACATTAAAGATATTTATTGAAAATTGTTGTGTCTAGGTGTTGCCATAATCCTTGTAGTTGTTGGGTCTCTAGATAAAGGGAATCCTAGAGAACAGCTGGCATAGCATGCGCACCGCGAGAAAACTATTTTCGTCGCTGTTAGAGTGAGACACGTTTAGGCGTCTTGTCAGGGTCTCTCACGAGATAGTGTCGAGAAAGTTTTGTCGCAGTGCGCATGCTAGCCGGGCAGGATCTATGTAGGTGGTCGTTAGACGTTATTTTTTTTCTCGTACTCTTATTACTTTGAACCAAATAATGTTACGATTACATTGTCAAACAGAGTTTCAAATGGTAAGTGGTACCCATATGGTACCCTCAATTCATCGAAATAAAGCATCAATAAATAAAAATATTGCAATTCATTTTCGACCACTTAAAGGAATAAATGATAATATTATGATAGGAACCGCTCATATAATATCCAATCCTAGCAATCCATCTGGTGCGTGAGATATCTGAAACAGATTAGTGTAAAAAATTATAGAGGTTGCTGGGGTAATACGCACGGTAATATTTTTCGTAAGTAAATAATATTCTAGTCCAGTACAATTTACTGGTCTGACAGCGCAGTTGGTAGTAGCTCTGCCTTCTGAATTTTGGTTTCAATTTTCATCATCATCATCATTAACAGCCTGAAGACGTCCACTGCTGAACGTAGGCCTCCCCCAGAGCACGCCACCTTGAGCGGCTGCTCGCCTCCTGCATCCATCGGCTCCCCGCGGCTTTCACCAGGTCGTCGGTCCACCGAGTGGGGGGCCGGCCTACGCTGTGTCTTCTGGTTCGTGGTCGCCACTCGAGAACCTTTCTTCCCCATCGGTTGTCAGTTCTACGAGCGATGTGGCCTGCCCATTGCCACTTCAACTTACTAACTCTAAGAGCTATATCGGTCACTTTAGTTCTCCTGCGGATCTTCTCGTTCCGGAGCTTATCTCGCAGGGAAACACCGAGCATAGCTCGCTCCATAGCTCGCTGCGCGACTTTGAGCTTACTAATGAGGCCAACAGTAAGAGACCATGTCTCAGTTCCATAAGTCATCACTGGCAACACACACTCAATTCAATTTTCACTCAGTACAAATATTTCTGTATCATGGATGTTTGTTCTGTGTTATATTGTATTTATTTATCAGCTATCTGGTTCTCACCAGCTTTGATTAATTTGGGGCTAGATGGCGCTCTATGAAGTATCCATACATATTGGCGAGCGAGCGAAGTTTCTGTCTGCTACAACTCGCAAATATGCTTTCAACTGTCCGGATGTAAGTACTCAAGTAAAGCTCAAATTTTTTTACTAATTCAAATGATACTCGATAACTTTTTTATAGTTTTTTTGTCTTCGTCGGAGGTATATTTCTCCCAAAAGGGGGGAAGTTGGCTTTGGTGCAATTAACTTTTTTTTATGAGATGAGTGGCAAACAAGCAGGCGGCCCACCTGCTGGTAAGTGGTCACCGCCACCTATGGATATCTGCAACACCGAAGGCATTGCCGGTGCGTTGCCTACCCTTAAAAACTTGCCGATTTTGATAATAATATTTGGTAAAATCATTCAGGAAATTAATATGTTTTGGGGATAAACCTGCATACTAGAAGTACACATATAAAGACAATAAATAATGATTTCTCCTGCCAGTTTTAGCCCAACCTCCCCTATATAGGCAAACCCAGAAAGGCTGATCTGAAAATTCATATCACGCCTGCACATCTCGCTTCAAACCAACAAGTCCGGATAAATAAATACACATCTCGGCGGGGCACGCGCAAACGCTGCTAAGGCAATTTTTGCAAGAAAGTATGACTTGTGTTTATTTACTTAAATCACATCACACTATTATAGATAGGAAAGTTTATGTGTGTGTGTTTGTTCCCTCTTTACATTGCAACAGATGAACGGATTTGAATGAAAGGAATGGGGATAGCTGATAGGTACGCTGGATTAATAGAATACTTTTTAGATATAAATTAGGTTTAGTTTAAAATTTTTGCACAAAATCAATACTGTTGCAAAACTAGTGCAGTCTTTGTTACTTAGAAGTAACTACCACTATGAGAGGGACGGCAACATTTTTAGATCTATCAAATTATTTGTAATGTTGTTTGTTTTTGTGTTTGTATTGTTTGTAATGTTGTGTTTGTTTGTTATGTGTGTTATTTGTAATTATTTGTTGTTATTTGTGTGTAATTATTATTTGTGTTTTTGTAATTTAGCATTTTGCACAACAAAATATACACCTATCAGTAGGTAGGTAACTGTTTGATTTTTAGTGTTACAGTTAGAAAAAATCTAGTCTTACACCTTCTTACTGCTTGCCAACCTATACTTAGGGCGCGTACACATAGAACGCCCGTTTTTACAGGATCCTTTTTAGCGGATCCGTCTCTAATAAAGGTACCATAGACTTAGGACGTACAAGACCAAGAATGATAGTTTGAAAATGGGACAAGAAATTTAAGAAATTGTTTGTGTGAAAAACTGTTAATACGATTGAGATTTTGAATATTTGCGACAAGTTAACTGTAGTATTTACTAAACATCGAACCTACCTATAGGTTGCCATAGTTTTTTAAATAAAATAGCAGGCATTTTATTTACTGAGATCGTCCAAACTTTTGGAGTAAAATTGCTAAATAGTAAAAACTGAAACACTTATAAATTGGAAGGAGCATTCCTAATGTACAAAATAAATAGGTTTTACATGGAGATACCACACCAAAATTAACAAGATATAACTATTAGTAATGTCAAAAGTTTTTGATAAAGTTGTGATACGTGTTATTGGTCAAGTTAGTATGTTTTGTAACATCACATTCACTTACGGAATAAGATTTAAAAGCCACATCTGTTGTTTTTTTTCGAACAAAAAATACAAATCTCTCCTTGTCACGTCTTTAATTTTCACCGTCGATTGCTAAAGTTTGTGTGTGTGTACCTCTCTCATTCAGGTGAATATATTTGCGAGGCGGGCGCGGGCTGAGTATCACATTTAAATATACATCTGAGTGTACGTGCTCGCTCATTATTGTACAGGGTGATGTTTTTACAAAAAAAAAATAACATAGAAAGAAGGCATAATCTACCAAGCTATGGTCAAGTGTGGGTTGGATGAGACCGTTTATTCCCAGAAGTTCCGTGAAAGTAGTTCCGTAACGGAACTATTGAGACTGTTTTCTCAATTGTTCCGTAAATGTTACTTCTAAGAAATGTGTTTCTCACCACAACATACCAACTAAAAACTAAGTAATTCCTGAATATGGTACTTAAATCATGATTTTTTCTTTTTAAATAACTATGTCTCTAGTCTAGTATAAATATTAATAAAATAAATAAATATTTGTGGACATTTCACACAGAGCCATCTAGCCCCAAACTAAACAAAGCTTGTACTATGAAAACCAAATAACTGATAGAATACTTAAATACTTTTTTTTAGTTATTTGTATTTATAGGTACCAGAGTTTATAAAAAAGTACGCCATTTTAGAACACGCTGTATCTAAACGCCGGTAAGCGGTTAGTATCGAAAGTATCCAGCGACGTAAGTGCTGTATTTTGTACGAAAATTATAGCATTGCTACACTGTAGGGATGGGGTAGAGTCGGTATCGACATTTCTTATGTTATTCAAAACTAAAACTTACTTGTGTAATACTATTATATTGTATGAGGTGAATTAACTTCTGGAATGCCAGCATTTTCCACAACAATAGAATAACAATGTATGCCGGCTCGATATCGAGCCACTGGGAGTCCAATAGTTAAACACTACTTACTTCACTGTTTCAATTAAACTTCACCTGCTCGTGGTCATCTTGGTAAACAGGTATTTCGATAGTTTTGAGAGAACTAGTGTAATGATCCTCGTACTATTATGCGAGTATAATATCAAGTTAGAATGTAATCTATAATATTCTTTGGTCATGCAAACTGCTACGGAATAGAATTATATTTCGGCTTCCTAGTTTGCCAACAACTATTATAATTTGGGTATCTTTAAGACCAGAGTGAATGCTCCTCATAAGGCATGCTACACTTTTGACTGTATGGTAGCTTCCCATCAGGTGAGTTGCGGACAAACATTGGCCTATTCGCTCATATAAAAAAAATTGTCACAATATCACGGTAGGTAAGACTTTTTGCCAAACGCACTGTCCCATAAAACTCATAACTGTCAAGGCCAAAAACGTCACTAATGTTGATAACAAAAGTGATGGTGATATCCATCAAAAGCTAATACACTTTAGCATAATACATTTTCAAACGTGAATAATATCACGTATATGTGCGTGAATGCTTGTTTATACACTTTCTTCAAAATGTCGATAAATTCTACCAACAAACTTTTCACATCCCTAGTCTAATAGTCCTGCGAAAGTGCCGTCTCGCCGTCATAATATCGACTATTTACCGCACTAATTACTGTATAGTAGGTATACGTTAATATTTTATATCGATATTGGCATACCCATCACTATCATATTAGGGGAAGCTTAAGACGTTAGGCTGGTGGTAGTGAATTATGGTGATATTTTGTTTATAAATATTTTATTTATTTCTTAGTATTTGCTGCTAGCAAGTGTGGCACAGCGGTAGAGTGTGAGACTTCAAAACTGATGGTGCCTGGTTGGAATTGCGCTCTGGCAAATGTGCCTCTGTGGTATGGTGGTTGAGCAGGTCAGATAACCCGGAAGCATAATTAAGAAAGAGGAATGATAATTCAATTCGGTTCTTTATTTTTAAGCTTCCATACCCAAAGGGTAAACGGACCGGTATATTACAAAGGCTCCGCTGTCTGTCTGTCTGTCCGTCTATCACCAGGCTGTATCTCATGAACCGTGATAGTTACACAGTTGACATTTTCACAGATGATGTATTTCTGTTGCCGCTATAACAACAAATACTAAAAAAACAGAATAAAAAATTTTTTTAAGGGGGCTCCCATACAATAAACGTGATTTTTTTGCTCTTTTTTATAGATAATGGTACGGAACCCTTCGTGCGTGAGTCTGACTCGCACTTGGCCGTTTATTTATATGTTATGTTTGTTATGGTTGTTGTTGTTATGTGTGTTTGTGTGTTATGTGGTGTTGTGTTGTTTGTGTGTTGGGTGTTGTTGTTGTTTTTTATGTTTCTCAAAACTCCGTCTTGCGGTGAAGGATAAATTCGGACACGAGACCACTTGTCACGGTAGCTTAAGTAAAGCATGTCCCGGCTTTAGAGATGGATGGATGCGGGTTCAAGACCCGTCCGTGATTCAAATTTTTCCTTTACAAATAATTAATCTGTAGATTACCCTAAACATGCTATACTGCTTGGTACTGCTATAAAATTCATAAATATTTGTAAAATACGATATACTTTCATATTGGTCCAATACAAAAGAGACGTTCCAGAAATGTATGGAGTCTGGGCCACCTATGTATGTTTTATAAAATCGGTTATGTTATGTTAGAAACATTTTGTACTATCCATTTTCTATAAAAAAAGGTTTATTAGGTGTTTTTTAGATTAAAACCAAAGTATATGTTTATGCTCGCAACACAAAACCGCTAAACCGTCATGGCAGGCACAAGCATTAGAGAGTATTTAGGTACAATACCTATTGACAGGCATGACGGTAATTATAGTGCCACCATATTGAAAATCTAGCCTAAATAGGGATCCAATATTATTTTTTGAGCCATTCATGCCAATTATGATTATTTTTCTTGAATTATTCAAATTTTTCTGTTTTTTTAAGTATGGTACCTACGGTACACATAGCTGGCCCACTTTGGAACGTCTCCTTTAATAAAAATCGGGTCTTATTTACTAAATCACAATTAGGTAAAAAAAAAACTAGAAAATATCATCCAAAATAATCGAAAATAATATTTGTATGATATTTTCTCAGGATATTATTTTTCTAGATCCTGCAATGTCTAGACTAAAACTACAATGATACCTAGGACTGGACACGTTTGTCTAAATATTGAATTGCTGTACCACGCTCTGTCACGTCGGTCTCGTGACGATGTCTCATGAACGTATATCAAGTGTGGAAAAGGGTGGCTATGGCTTAGCTGGTCTAAGGACAAAAAGAACAACAAATAATTAAAATATACATTTATTTTTAATTTACCAAAAGCCTTTAAGGGCATAACTCACATCCCGGAAACAAATTACTTTTGTTCTACAACTTTCAAAAAATTTAAGATTTATTTTTACAAAAATCTTTGTGTTAATTTTTTATTTTGGCGTTAATATAATACATACTTACTAAAAAAAGTAATCATAATACGGATCAATACTCAATTAAACAGAACAATAAGCTTTGTAGTCTGTTTTACCCTCTTTTTTGTATTACATGCAAAAAAAGAGGAAATTATAATTTTTTAAGTGAAGTTTTAGCCCAAGCATTGCCTAAAATATTAAGATTAGAAAAAAACGGTAGAAAAACTTGTTTCTTGAATTGAGACTTATGCTTTAAAACGCCTTTTATAAATTAAAAGAATTTTCAGGCCACCAGAAAGCTGCTATCTTGGCTTAATATTGTTTTACAACAGCCGGGACCGACGGCTTAACGTGCCCTCCGAAGCAAAGTAGCGCTCATTTGTAAATACCACTTTTTGCTGCAATGCAATAAAGACTAAACAGCGTTTGAACATTTTTTTTACACTTCTTAAGTCAGAAGACGTCCGCTGCTAAACAGAGGCCTCCCCCATAAAACGCCACTTTGGACGCTTATAGGGGCTGCCATAATCACTACGCTTGGTAGGTGGATTCGTGATCGCTGAAGATTAGTACCGAGAAGGATGCTGCTGCCCACTCTCTGGATATTCCCTAGAAAGGTTATTCCTCTAAATTAATTTACTAAAACTGGTTTGGCCACAAGGAATTGCGTTTTCTTCTGGCTATAAGTTCTACTCGAAAATATTTGTTTATAACTAAGGTGGTTAGTCTTTCGCATGTATCGTACTGTTAGGATGGCGCAATAATAATCAATAATCAATAATCATTTATTTAATAATATACATTACACGTCAGTCAGGATCTAGTTTTAACTAGATATAAAATAATATGAAATAAAAATGGATAAGTAAAATAGACGTCAATTGATAAATTAATAATACATAATAAATTAAAAAAATTCAAATAACAATTAATATTATAAAAATGTATAAATTGATTTTAAATAATTAAAATTAATGTACAAGTTTTATAAATTCGTCGACATTGTAGAACGCCTTCTCAACGAGCCACGTCTTAAGCTTTCGCTTAAATCCCAAAAAACTCCGTGAGTCCTTTTTAAAAAGACACTTTTTATTGCTGCAATTAAAACTGAATTTATTTCTACTAGATTGGTATCAACTCGACTCAATACTAACTCTTGACTGACTAAAACCACGGTTCCTATCAATTATTTATACCCTTGGTTGGGCCGCGGTTTCAAGGATTATTCCTTGGTCAGAGAAAAAGGAGCAAATTTATTTATAACAGTACACATGGTCACCCTAACGTATTAGTAGTAAAGGCCAAAGGGCACGCTAACCGCTTTGCGACCCCACCTCTATTTAACGATAATCTGCAAAACGAGTTTTCTTCCAATTTTGTTGTGGGTAATTACATTTTGATGGTATAATAGATAGATTGTGGTAGGTGGTAGGACTTTCCTGCTAAGTTCGTCTAGGTAGGTACCACCTTAGATCCGAGTAATACTGCAACTGTTATGGGCGGCCGTGTTGCTTAACATCAGGTGAACGACTAGCTCGTCACGTCATTCAATCGCATAAAAAAAAAAAAAAGATAGATAGATAAACTCTTTATTGACACCAACGATAACAAAAATAAAAAAGACAGGAAAACTTACAAGTAGGTTACAATGGGCGGTCTTATCGCTAAAAAGCGATCTCTTCCAGACAACCTTTGGATGGACAGAGGTACATGAATGAGCATGGACGGTGGTGTTATAATGTATTTTATAACTACAACCCTGAGGGATGATTTTTTCAATGGCTAGATAAAAATTGTCCAGTCAATGAATTATTAACCTTATGAATTCTTTGCGACATTATTCTACGGTTCTTTTAACCCCGGTACAAAATGAGTTTTTGTTATAAGCTCAGCGCGTTTTTTTTTTATGTAAGCAAATGACGTGACGAGCTAGTCGTTCGCCTGGTGTTAAGCGTCACGGCCGCCCATAACAGATTGCAGTGTCACTTTAATTAAAAGTTTTGCGTGACAATGCGTGCTGCGCACGTCATCCTGAGATATACACGGTTTATAAAAGATTTCAAGATAGAGATCAGTTCATAAGTCTCATTAGCCCAGTAATTTCAAAAGTGCTTATTACACCTTCCTAAACTCAGTGGCCTAAAAGATTCAGTCACTGAATGCAGTATAGTGTAGGCGCATTCAGTCAGTTAGATTCCCAAAAGGGAAAAGCATGGTTGCTTACTGCTGACTCAGTTAGTTGACTAATTGGGAACCAAATTAGGAAGGCCCAGTAATTTGCGTATGTCTGTGTATACACCTGTGGCATTATTAAGCTAGTTCACTATTTTGGGGCCTATTAAAGACAACATTTTCCTTTTGATTAGTTCATTTCTGTTATTAATGACGTATTTTCTAGTTGTTGTTACAAATATACAGTTGATTTGTTTCTTTCTTTCATATAGGTAGGTAGTCAATTGTTTTTTCTTAGTCTGTGGTGGCATCGTAGCTTCCAGCTTTCAGTTGAAACTGTGGAAGTTTCCACATTTATATGAATGTTTCTCCTGTTGCATTAGGCGCCACGCGAAAGCTACGCCTAGTACGGGCGGTAGAGAAAATTATCTTTCCCCGTTTTATGTCACTTATACTTGCTTACTTGTCAAGTGGAGTAAAACAGGGGAAACACCGTCCGTGCTAGGCGTAGCTTTCGCCTGGCGCCTAATGCAACATGAGAAACATTCATAATGTGGAATCTTCCACATCTCTAACTATGCACGTAAATTATTTATTGAAATTGTCAAATACCTATACTGGGTGTTGTTTTGCATCCTCTGCATATTTGAAGGGTTTATTGTAATGCATACACTGAACCACCTGATAATGTAATTCTAATTCCACACTTATTTAGTTGCCGAATATTTAATAAATCATTTTTATGATGAACCACAAGTAGCCCCGTTGGAGGCCTTTATGTGGATGTGTGGCGCGGAAAGGAACGCCTTAGACAATAAGGTGATTTCACAATTTTCACAAAAAATATCTTGTGGTTTAAATGAGCTTTGGTGCGGTTTTGTTTTAGAAAATATGTTTTTTATAATGTATAATTTTTTGATATTTATTTTTTCATCCTAAATAAATATGTATCCGACTGTTACTCACGAAAATTGACACACTATTCGTGAGTGACAGTCGGATACATATTTATTTAAAACTAGCTGCACCCTGCGGTTTCACCCGCGGATAATAAGTAGCTTGTGTGATAATTCAGTACATTAGCTATCTATATTCCAAGTTTCATCTAAATCCGTCCAACCGTTTGAGCGTGAAGGTGTAACAAACATGCACACAAACACACATACAAACTTTCAGCTTTATAATATTAGTGTGATGTGATGAATCACACTTATGAAAATTTTAATACTAATAGTTATTTGTTATGCAAAGCTGCAAAGTTGGTTTACGGCGCGAGTACCTACTTGAATTGAAACCTGAGCAAGCGAAGGATCCTAGGATTGAACCACGGGCGTAGCGAGTGGTTCAAATGAAGAATTTTGAGCGTAGCGAAGGTTTCAAAGGTACGAGACGCAGAATAACTTTGCTGCCGAGTGCAACACACAACTTTTCACCTCACCACAGCGAAAAACAGCTTAAAAAGCTAAGAAAAGATTAATTTCTGGCTTATTAATTTAGTTATGGATGGCGGTAACGCTTAACATCAGGTAAACGACTAGCTCATCACATCATTTATTGAACATTAAAAAAAGTGTTTTTGATCCATTTTTCATACAGTCGCCCGCGCTGGATAGCGTATTACTATTGCTTAGGTATATATATACTCTTTGCAGCTGAACAGTGCGATTATTCTATAAATGAGGTTGGCGAACGAGAAAAAGAAGAAGTATTTAGTAGGTAGTCTGTAGTATTAATGAATTTCCAGTGGAACGGCATTATCAAGAAGGTTACATTCAAGCAGATCTGTGGTTAAATCCTCAATTCTTGACGAGAAAATTATTGAATAGAAAGGTTCGAATTTTAAAAACACTTTCCACGCTAGCGATAAAAATGCGTTTTTGCATCCAGATTTCGAATGACAAAGAGAATCTTTCCGAGCTAGTGAGGTGAAAAAAATATTTTTTCATTGATTCTTGCTCTATAAGTGTGCAGTAGATTAACTTCTGTAAATATTTCGGGTTTGCAAATCAACACTCAGTATAGAGTGCGTGTAGTGGTGATTGCACGGACATCTGTGCCTAGCCTAGCTGATGAAATGTGGTCAAAGTACACAGTCTGTAGAAACAGCCGTACTCAAGATCATAACACAGACCAAATCAAAGCAACATCCATAAAGTTTGTATTGCACTTCCCAAACGTTGTTTCAGACGAAAACTGGTTAATAATACAGTTCCCTGCATTTTATTGCTCACACACTGCAGATTAGTAATGTGGATGGTAATAGTTTTGCCGGATCCGGATAAATAACTAAGGAAACCTTATAGCTAATTAGCATAATATTCTGATATTAATTTTCTTCAACAATAGGCCTTTTACGGTGAATTGCTTCACAGACACAACAGGCACAAAAACATGGCACCCATATTATGCTTAAAATTCCATAAACCCGCACTAAGCGTTTTGCTATGCACTTTATAGTGCGAACAGCCAATGAGTGAAACACCTTGCCGGCGTCCTTGTTTCCAGCTAACTATGATCTGGGTGTCTTCGGGTCGAGTGTGAACAGGTATCTTCTAGGCAAGCATGCACCACCGTAGACTGCGTCATCACTTTCCAGCAGGTGAGACAGTGGTCAAATGCTTTGCCTATCAACAATAAAAAAAAGCAGTACTTTTTTATACACCTACGGAAAGATTGCTTGCACCTATTTATGGGATAGAAAACTTTGTTTTTTTTAAAACTCGTATTGTAATAGGCTCGCTATGTAATATCTCGACAAGGCACGTTGCAATGTTTTCTATAATTACTTGTTTAGTATGTACAATAACTTAATTTTAATATTTTTAAATACCTTATCTAATTTCGACTTGTAAAAGTGCTAAAAATTGCCTTAAAAATTGCAATAAAATTGTTGAGTTTGAGATTACATTATTTTACCTATATTTTGTTAGACGTTGCTCTTACTATCACTCTAATACCTTGCTTATTGCCTAACAATTATACGGCGGCATATAAAAGTGTCATCGCTCGTAGAACTGACAACCGACGAGGAAGAAAGGTTCTCGAGTGGCGACCACGAACCGGAAGACGCAGCGTAGACTCTCCACTAGGTAGACCGATGATGTTGTAAAAGCCGCGGGGAGCCGATGGATGCAGGAGGCGAGCAGCCGCTCAAAGTGACGCTCTTTGGGGGAGGCCTATGTTCAGCAGTGGACGTCTTCAGGCTGATGATGATGATGGGTACAGAACTGGCCGGATAATGAAAACATGCCGGATACAAAATAAACCGGATTGTGGTACATCTCTAGCAGATTGCAGACTATGTAATAACCGTAGATATTGCCTCAGCACTTACCGGATTAGGTCCATGCACTTTATAGCAAGCAGGGACCTGACGAATTACTAAAGTGAAATATAAAAGACTGAAGCTTGTTTTCTTGACCAATTAGATATTTTGATAGCCCCTAGAGCAGTGGTTAAGTTGTTAGGCTTATGTTTTATAGGGTGTAAGGGTTGTAAGTTGAATTATAGCAGAGACCGCAGAACAATACTTTTTGTGTAGAAGGGAGGCCAGCCCCCCCACTAAGGGTGAGCTTTTTTATCCGTAGTTAAGGTAACCAATGGTCAAAAGTTCTAACAAATGACTATTCGTTTAAATTTGTTGTTTTGACCATTAAACCCACCCTAAATGGACCGACGATCTGGTTAAAACCGCGGGAAGCCGATGGATGCAGGAGGCGAGCAGCTGCTCAAAGTCGCGCTCTCTGGGGGAGGCCTATGTTCAGCAGTTGACATATTCAGGCAGTTGATTATGATGAAGGAGTTGTCGACTTATGAGATGGCTTTAAGTCAATTTGTTGTATAAATTACTATATGATTATACCACTGCCTTGTTTACTATGGGTAGAACTTTTCTGCAAAGTTCGTCTGAGTAGCGCACCACCATTAGTGCAGAGGCCCGAAAGGGCCTACCGCCGCCGGGGCGAGATAGTGAATGCTAGCGTGACCCTATCTCGCCCCATCCCGCCGGCGGACGGATCACTGGGGGGGGGGGGGGGGGGGGGGGGGGGTTTTAGTGGGTGCAAGTCCCACATACACATACCACATACATAGTAGTAAATTTACGTCCTGCTAGGCGATCATGTAACTCGATTGTAACCACAGAGTACCTTTTTATAAACTGATTGTAACCGATAAAATCACGTATGGGTATTGCCAGTTTCAATACGGAGATTATGTGCATAATTGCAGTAAAAAGTTTCAAAATAAGAATGACCTTTCTCCTGTTGCATCGCAATCAAAGTTACATAATCACTCTGCTGATCTCACAAACCAGACATATGTTATTTCTATGCTGATGTCTCAGGATGACGTGCGCAGTGCAGTGATGAAACTTTCTAGACATAATGTAGAGTTCCAAATGGTACTTACTGCAACTGTTATAACCTGCCGTTGCGCTTAACATCAGGCTAATGAATAGCTTGCTACGTCAATCTCAATAGGTAGGTAATTTTTTGTGTATAACTACAAAAATTCAAAATTTAAATTCAAAATCTAAAAATTTTATTTCAAATAGGCTATACACATTACACACACACACACTCACACACACTTTAGCACTTTTTCAAGGCAACATTAGCTTCGGTTTAAAAAAAGTTAAATTATTGTACATACTTAAGGCGAGCCTTTTCGGGAACTTTAGGTATTTTACGCTACCTTAAGCCGCACTATTTGACGGCACGACGTGTTCATTTACGCGACCCAAAAGCTGTGTGCAATGCGCCGCGCCGCGCGCCGCGCGCACTTCTTTCGCCCGCGTCAGCCACGTTATGTAACTCAGTAGCGGAGATCAAGCCGCTTTGTTATTTAGGATAGAGTTAGCTTATGTTCTGGATTGATATATGATAAATGTGAACCTACCATTATTATTATAACAAATGCAATGAGGTGTACAACCGTGTTTTAATTGCTATTTTTGGTTTTTTTTTTATGTGATTGAACGACGTGACAAGCTAGTCGTTCACCTGATGTTCACACGGCCGCCCATAACAGTTGCAGTGTCACTCGGAACTTTACAACAATAAAGTTTCGCGTGACACTGCACTGCGCACGTCATCCTAAGGCTCAATTCAGACAGAGCAGCAAAATGCTCGAGCAGTTTTTAAGTGCTATATGAATATCAACCTTAATCTATTTAGACAAAGCTGAAAATAGTATGCAGCATTAAAATAGGTAAGATTTTAATGTTGCATACTATTTTCAGTTTTGTCTACATGAAATAAGGTTGATATTCTAATAGTACTTAAAAACTGCTCGAGCATTTTGCAGCTCTATCTGAATTGACCCTAAGACATCACCCAGTTTAGTAATCAGATTACTAAACTATATTATATATATATATATATATATATAATAATATTATTAATAATTAGCGAGCTATGGAGCGAGCTATGCTCGGTGTTTCCCTGCGAGATAAGCTCCGGAACGAGGAGATCCGCAGGAGAACTAAAGTGACCGATATAGCTCTTAGAGTTAGTAAGTTGAAGTGGCAATGGGCAGGCCACATCGCTCGTAGAACTGACAACCGGTGGGGAAGAAAGGTTCTCGAGTGGCGACCACGAACCGGAAGACGCAGCGTGGGCCGGCCCCCCACTCGGTGGACCGACGACCTGGTGAAAGCCGCGGGGAGCCGATGGATGCAGGAGGCGAGCAGCCGCTCAAGGTGGCGTGCTCTGGGGGAGGCCTATGTTCAGCAGTGGACGTCTTCAGGCTGTTAATGATGATGATGATATAATAATATTATATTGGTTGTTATTATTATTGTAATACGTACCAAGTCCGGCTTGGTTCCATCCTCCCTGGTGGCGCTGCCCCCTTACCGGAATCGATGGGAATAAAAGTGTCATCCTTCCTGGCAGCCTTAACAATAGCGCTCACCGGGGCCGATGGAATAGAAAAAGGGTCATCTGCCCCGTTATAGTCGGATCGATGAATTCACCTTAGTGACAGCGGGGCCGATGGGAATTAAAGTCTCATCTGCAACCCCGGTACGGCAAGTGCTGGTACTTTTAACGGAGAGGATTATACAAATCTAGTTTCATCAAGCCCAGCATAAACGGTAGGGTACTATAATATTTATAATAAGCAATTTGCCTAATATTACACTAATCTATAATACAATCAAACTGTAACAGAGTCAATTCTGTACCGTAAAGATATTTTGAAAAATTTCGTTGGAAGGTTCTCTACAATCAATACTAAAGCCAAAACTATAATGTTTTTCATTTTGTCTGACTGTCTGTCTGTCTGTCTGTCACACGCCGAAACTACTAAATGGATTCAAATGAAACTTGCCATGATTTGAGTTCATATTACGAGGTAGGCTATAGGATACTTTTAATCCTGAAATTCAGCACGGTTCCCACGGGAGAGGGCATGAAAGTAAAAAAATTACTTATTTGTACATTTGACAGCGTCATTTGCACCATTAGTAAGTCGCAACCGGCACACTTGCACCTGCAAGTGTGCAGGTGCAAGTGTTAGTCGTGACTGTCCAATTATACCAATGACAGTAAACTAACTTGCTCATCACCGCATTTGGTAGGTTGGAAAAAATTTGACATATGACATCTTTAAAAAAAATTGACATTTGACATCTGTCAAAAGTTTGACATCAATCAAACTGACATCTGTCTACACTTGACAGCGGTATTAGAACAGTGCGCAGGTCGCAAGTGGCACGCTTGCACCGAGCGCGGGCCGCACTCGGCTCGCGCACGTTGCTAGTGTGCAGGTGCAAGTGTTAGTCGTGACTGTCCAATTATACCAATGACAGTAAACTAACTCGCTCATCGCCGCATTTGGTAGGTTGGAAAAAAAGTTGACATTTGACATATTCAATAAATTTGACATCTGTCAAAAAATTTGACATTTGATATCTGTCAAAAATTGACATTTGACATCAATCAAACTGACATCTAGTAGTGAGTTAATTTACTGTCATTGGTATAATTGGACAGTCACGACTAACACTTGCACCTGCACACTTGCAACGTGCGCGAGCCGAATGCGGCCCGCGCTCGGTGCAAGTGTGCAAGTACATGAGTTGGTCGTGACCGTCCACTTATACCAAATTACAGTATACTTGCTTCGCTCGTCGTTGTATTTGGTAGGTTGGAAAAAAAATTGACATTTGACATCTATCAAAAAATTTGACATCTGTCAAAATTTTGACGTTTGACATCTGTCACACTGCCATCTGTCAAAATTACAACTATCTCAGCGCCCGAAACTGTAGTACCATAGGCAATAAAACGGAAAACAGCAATTTCGATAACAGTATGTATATACGGCGGCCATATTAAGAAATGACAGATGTCAAAATTTGACCAAACTATGTTGATCAGCATCCTTTGGGACCCCCAGATATCGATTTATATCCCGATCAGAGCACCTTTACTTTCAGACGCGGACCAATAGACCGCCGTTTTGAAAAAAGTACTTTTTCACTGTGTGCCCCTCTCAAAACTGTACAATATTAGAACAAACCCTCCTCACAAAAGTCTTATAGTTTCGGCGTTAATTGCAAATTAAAAATCCTTAAAAAGTGAAATTGAATGTTCGCAATTTTTCAAAATGGCGGAATCAAAAAAGTTTTTACACTTTCCTACCAAGTGTACCGTGGGATTTTCAGATATCGATTTTCATTCGGATCGGACAACTTTTACTATGAGTCGGTATGTCTACAGCCGCCATCTTGAAAAAAATCGGTTTTGCTGATATTGCATTTTGACCCTTATAGCATCTATACTCGATCCCCAGGAACGATTTTCCTTAAACGCTGGTATTGGAGGCGTAAAAAAGGAAAACTGATATTTCCATAAAAGTACCTTTGTATGACAGCCCCATTGAAAGTTGACACATGTTAAAATTTGATTTCAGAATGTTGATCAGCATCCTTGGGGACCCCCAGATATCGATTTTCATCCGGATCGGTGAAACTTTTTTTCCCGCCGCGGCCAAAATTTACGCCATTTTGAAAAACAAATTTTTTGCCATTCTTCCTCTCTGGCTTTCAAACAATATTAGTTCCAGCTCTTAATACTAAAGTGTCATAGTTTTGCCGTCATTTACGGTTAAAATTTGTATGGCGGATTTTTTTTCCCGCTATTTTGAATTTTTTTTGACATCACCAAAATCGTCACAGGGTTTGCTATGACATTCCTTAAAACGCACATGACCTATCTCATATGGTTTGGCCAGGCCGTTGACTGTCCGAGTGACCGAAGGTCGGAAGACCAGGTCGCGAATTTTTTTGAAGACACCTCTGTCACCTGGACACAAAAGTCAACAAAGACATTCAAAATTTTCCATTGGTATCGAGAAACAATGCGTCAAAAATGGAAAAAAAAATTGTATGGCAGCCATCTTTAAAAATGGCGGAATCCAAAATATTTTTCAAATTTCGAATCTGCGGCCCCGAAAACCCCCCCATGCGAAAAATCACCCTGATCGGACTAACTTTCAAAATGGCCGCCATTTTGAATCCGCCTCGCATCTTGGATTTTCATGACAACGATATGACAGCCCCTGTTATCCTCTATGACATTTGGTCGAGCACCACCCACATACCTCTTACCCCTTTTTTTTTTTTTTTCTTATATTTTGGCTCCACACATAGTGTATTTAGCCAGTGTCAAGTTTTGTAATTTTTCATCGTATTATGGAAATTTTCACTTAAAGTCAAGTCATAGTCACAGTCAGAGTAGTCAAAGTCTAGTCTAAGTCATAATCCAGTCTAAGGCATGCCCTAGTAAAGTGGTGGCAACTTTACTAGAGGCTTCTATGGAATTTTGGAAGCAACACGAAAAACCACGTTTCACTACATTATATCACTTGCCCACACTCATGCTCGTAATTCAGCACTTAATGCGTAAAACACCACCAATTTTAAACATTAACACTGGAAAAAGCATAAGTTTAGCAAAATAATACAATGCACCGACGTGAACTTTTCCGCGTTCCCGCCAAAAAACATACTCCTCTTACCTCTTAAATATTATGGTACCCTACCTTCAATGCTGGACTTGATGAAACTGATTTGTGTAACCCTCCCCATTAAAAGCACCAGCACTGGCCGTACTGGGGTGGGGATGAGACTATTATTCCCATCTGCGCCGCTGTCACCGAGATGAATTCATTGATCCGACTATAACGGGGCAGATGACAATTTTTATGTTCCATCGGCCCCCATGAGCGCCGTTGTTGAGGCTCCGGGGGAGGATGGCACTTTTTTCCTTTTTTCCCATCGACCCCGGTAACGGGGCAGCGCCGCCGGGGAGGATGGGATCAAGCCCCTACCCCATAGCTTTCTTTCACTTACCCAACCCGCCTATTTTTTGCCACACCACCCGCTCACCTGCCCATAGGTTTTGCACACTTGCCCACGCCTATCGTCATTTGCTCACACAAGCTGCCTGCTAGCCCCTGCCTGCTAACACGTTTCCATAATTGCCCACACCTGCCCACTTTTTCTCACACCAGCCGCTCAACTGGTAACACTGATTCATACCTGCCCGTACTTGCGCATGCCAGTTACGTATTATCTAGCACCATGTATCATCATCATCATCATCATCATCAGCAGCAGCAGCAGCAGCAGTAGCAGCAGCATCATCATCATAAGCATCATCATCATCAGCCTGAAGACGTCCACTGCTGAACATAGGCCTCCCCAAAGAGCACCACTTTGAGCGGCTGCTCGCCTCCTGCATCCATTGGCTGCCCGCGGTGTGCTGCTTGACACCATGTATACGCAATGTATACTATGAAGCAAACATAACTGCTTGTGTATGAGATGAATAAATGAGTATGATGATTATTCACAGCCTCTGTGATGTGGGGGTTTAGCAGGTCGGCTCATAACCCGGAGGAGATGGGTTCGATTCGTGACATGAATTTGTGCACAAAAAAATAACACAAGTGTGGATTGTATGATTGAGTAAGGCGTGTGTATTGAGGCGTAGGGCAAGAAACTGTCCATGACGGTGAGCATAATGATAATTAGAAAGCATAGGTAAATTACATGGTAACTACCGATTTTCCTAATGCATAACTTAGAAAGAAAGAAAGAAAGAAAATACATTTATTCAGGACATCACACAACATTACATTCCTAACATACATCATGAAAATAAAACAATAAAAAACAAAAATAGGTAAAAGGTCTTGAGCAGTTTTTTTTCTTTTATTATATTTGTTACCCATTTTATTAAAATTCATGGCCAGTGTAGCTTCGCGTCGTGGAGCGCAAAAATTTGGCACACGTCCGGCGTCGACGGGCTCTGCGAGCGGACTGGCGGCCCCGAAAATGAGCTCGGATGCCATGAATTCAAGATATAATATTCATATAAAATTACCGTATTAACTTTTTAACATTTTTATTGATCATTTAAATTTTTTGATCAATACATGATTCATTAAAATATATTTAAATAATACGATTCGTTTAAAACAAGTCGAAAAGTCATTTCAAAAAATCTAAGATAGAGGTAACTTTAGATTTTTTTTCGATCGAGTGAAGTTATTCCTTTTATGTATAAGTATGATCATTTAACTTGAAGACATCCTTAAGAATAACATATATTTTTTTCATATCTAAAAGTGTGGTTTATCTCAGAGAAAAGACGATTCAAACAAGGGCGTTTTTGGGCCAGTCTCGCCTTAATTGTAGGCAACATTAAAAAGTGCTTAATGTCAAAATATTATATAGCAAGCCTATTAGAGTTTAAAAAAAAGAAGTTTACTTTACTTTACTACAGGTGCAAGCAACCCGGCACAATGTAGAATAGAAAACTCCGAACCGTAGCTTCGATTACGCCTGTAGAGAAGAAGCTACAAGAAACTTTCCAGTGAAAAAAAGAAAGAAAGAGTTTTCATCATAATGTCACCTACAAATAAATAAATAATATAAAAATAAATATGTGTCGACGTGTGGACGTTTCACACAGCGCCTCTAGCCCCCAAACAAAGCTTGTACTATGGGAACCTGATAACTGATACAATACATAAATACCTTTTTTTGTTTGTAAATAACAATAATACCAAATAGTAAAAGTTGCGCTAACCATCCACAAAAAGCCCAGCTCCTGCACAAACAATATTAAATGAACATCATCTGTGCAACCGACGTCTTAACAAAGTCAGACCAATTGTAACTTTTATATTTATCGGTAAAGTTGGGTCCCATGTGCGTTCAATAACAAACCGGACAAAGAAACGCCGGTTTTCTTAAAGACTTAAAGTGGGTTTTTTTCAAAAGGTATAATAAAATTCTTTTAGTGCAGGGTAGAACTGAGCCGCATTGCGTTTTTTATATGCTAAAATGGGCATACGTTTGACAACAACTCACCTGATGGTAAGTGACGAATTTGTCTAAGGTGGAGTACGTTTGCCCATGAGATGCCCATTCACTCTTGACTTAAAAAGACCCTGGTTATACCCGGGAAGAAACACTGCTGGTGGAAGAGCATTCCATTCCTTGACCGTTCGTACTATGAATGACTCAGCAAAACGCTTAGTGCGGACTTGTGGTACACTAACGACGTAAGGATGTGAAGAATCACCAAGCCTTGTAGTTCTATGATGGAAAGGGGATGACGGAATGAGCTGGTGAGGGGCATGCGCACACTCTCCAAAATTTAACCGATAGAAGACCGACAGACCGGCGACCTTGCGTCTGTGTTCAAAACTTTGAATTCCCCCGTCTAACTAGTCTCTCATCATTGATAAGCTTCTTGGCACGCCGCTCAATTGTGTCCAAAGCTGCAAGTTGGTACCGAGTGGAGCCATCCCACAGGTGGCTACAGTACTCCATGCAGGCCCTGACCTGAGCTTGGTAAAGGTTAGAGAAATACAAAAGAGTTTAAAGAAGTTCATAACTTGATTTGTTTTTTCCAATCCTTCGACGACGTAAAAATAGGTGGAGTTTGTCAATTCGATTGCAACGTGAACCACAGGGTCGACACGTCGTTTCCATAAAAAAAGTCAATGCAAGTGAAGTCAGAAAAGTTTTAGAGTCTTGCGAAACTTTGTGTCATCATTATCATCAACAGCCTGAAGACGTTCACTGCCGAACATAGGCCTCTCCCACAGAGCGCAACTTTGAGCAGCTGCTTGCCTCCTGCATCCATCGGCTCACCGTGGTTTACATACAACATATCGTCGGGCCACGCTACGTCTTCCGGTTCGTGGTCGCCACTCGAGTACCTTTGTTCCCCATCTGTTGTCAGTTCCTCGAGCGATATGGCCTGCCCATTGCCATTTCAACTTGCTAATTATTCTAACTTCTTGCTAATACTTAACTAGGGGTAACAGTGGACAATCAGAGTCGACACCGAGTCTCGATTCCAAAGTGTTGCCATGTGTATCTTACCTTTTTCTCTAATTTGTGATCTTTCTTACCGTGGAGTTAAAATTGAAATACCAAGATCCATTCACCTTAGAATTTCAGGCAAAATATCCAATCGAAGCCCAGACGGTCCATAAAAGTGTTCGGCAATGCGGTATAAAATATTTACCATCCAGCCACCTCCACCCCTTGACTCCAGCATCGTAAACATGGGCCGTAATGTGCCCTTACACCGAGTTATTGCAGGATGGTCAGATACGGGGTGACTTACCTAAGAGTACACATAGTACACAAGGATACGCGCATGACGTGTTATTCAAAAAAGCTGTAGGTATCTGTGTTTATCACGTTTTCTGTATAAAAAACTCTCTCGTAAAATTAACTTATTCCTATAATTATTTTTTTTATGTAAAGAATATTCTCTTAGCCGGTTCCTAAGGCATCCACGGGAAGAGATGGGGTGGTTCTATTCGCACACCACCGGGACTGTGGTCCTGGTGGTGTGCCACAGCCACAGCTCCCACACTACCACACCCCGCCCAGAGTCCCGTGCACACCACCGAGACCACAGTCCACCACCGGGACCACAGTCCGGTGGTGTGCGCGGGACTGTGGTCCCGGCAGTGTGCAAATAGGACCACCCCATCAAAACGCCAAAACGACACGGCACGGTAATATCCAGGGAATGAGTACCAGCATTCTCCTCGGTACATTAAAATCTTCTGCAATTATCAAGCCGCCTGCCAAGCTGTATAATAAGCGTCCAAAGTGGCGTTTTATAGGGGAAGGCTGTGTTTAGGAGTGAATGGCACCGGCGGTATTTCAGGATAGTATTTGCCACCTGCCTTGAGTACTGTTCAAATTAAAAAAATTTGCCTGTTCATTTTACGTTATAACTTGAAAAGTACTGTGCTAATTTTGATACGGTTTTCACAGTTTTATAGCAAAATGTGTAATCTAAATAGTGATGTAAATTTCATCACACTGTGACATCAAGCCGATGAGATATCATCACAAAACCGCACAGTTGCACGTAAAATTGAAATGCGTATCAACCTGCCACGCTTTCTAAAGGGTATTCAAAGCAGAAGTTTAGTGCGGAAGTACAGACAGGTCTATGGTCTATGCAGGATATGGTATCTGAGACACGCCCAGTGGAATGGGCGGTACGTAGGCGTGCCGTTGTGGCTGCGAGCAAGAAAAATGGATGTGGTATTGTCTGTAGGTGTCTTCCTTTGAAGTGGACCACAGAGAAATAATTATGTTGTTTTTCCCCTGCTAATGGTACAAGCTGTATTTGACACTTGGATGTGTCAGATAGCCGTATAGCATATTGGACGATCTACCGCCGACCGGTACGAGTGATTTCATAGGACTCCAAAGGAATCGCGCGATTTAAGTGCAGTAGATTGTCCGGTTTCAGACAAAATGCAATTACACCTTCCTAATTCGGTTCCCAATTAGCCAACTAACCGAGTCAGCAGTCAGCAACCATACTTTTCCCTTTTGGGAATTTAACTGACTGAATGCAGTTAGACTACACTGAATTCAGTGAATGAATCTTTTAGGCGATTGAATTTATGAAGGTGTAATAAACACTTAGGGTGGGTTTTTTGACCCGTAGTTAAGGTAACCAATGGTTAAAAATGATAACAAATTCTAAACAATGGTCAAAATTTGTTAGCATTTTTAACCATTAGTTAACTACGAATAAAAAAACCCACCCTTAGATATGGCTAGTGTGATACCTCAGTTGATATTGACGTGACGTATATGATCCGATGAACGTAGGAAGCAAGCGCCGCTCAAAATGGCGTGGTGTGATAACGATTTCCGTTACTGGACGTTACAATGTAAGTTTCAATCTCCATATTATGTCATCGATATATACTTACACCGTGTGGGTAGTCCATTTCGCCCCAGCCAGCCACCGCCCGCTGTCGCCATATTATGTCCTCGATATATATACCTACCTCGTGTGGGTAGTCCGTTTCACCCCGGCCGGTCACTGCCCACCGCCGCAGCCGCAGCCGCAGCCGGGCCGCAGCTGAGCCACAGCCGAGCCGCAGTCGCAGCCGCGCCGCAGCCGTAGCCACAGCCGAACCGTAGCCGCAGCCGTCGCCGCCCACCACTCGAATTTCGCCAGAGCCGTCGCTCGCTGTCGTGGTGGTCCAGAACCGGCAATAATATGCTACTGATCTAACACCCAGACATAGAACAAACATCGATGTTCATCACATAAATGTTTGTCCTGGATGGGAATCGAACCCATAAACTATAGTTCAGAAGGCAGAACTGATACCAACTGAGGTAACAGGCCAGTCAAATTAATTTTGTAATCGACTTTTTACGCTACTGCTAAAATGCCACCTCCAAAGCAAATTGAGCACACTAACTCTGCTCAGCCTCTTCGTACATCCAATGTATCTTCTGTAGGCGTCCAAGCGTACGCTCATTGGCTGAAGGATCTTGAGCCAAAATCAATACTGCAGGCTTCAGGCTTTCCAGGTGATTTCATGAATGTTTTACCCCTAAAGTTTCAGGAAACTGGATACAGGGGAGGAAATTTAGAATTTTCTTTTTTTCTTTTTTTATATGGTTGGGAGCTTAAGAGAAAATTGTTTGAATACATTTTAAAACAAAAATAAGATTTATTTAATTTCCAGTCTTTATTTGAATTGATTTTTATATTTGAATTATGTTCTTCTTTTTCTCAGTGTGTTTTCAAGTGGTCACCTCTCGTGTCAGAATTTTCAAGCCGCCCTAAAGCTTCTTTACTACAATAGCCGAGCCCGACGGCTTAACGAGCCCTACGAACTACGGTGGCTGTATTCAGCTATCTAAAAACACTTTTAATTGCGGTCACCCATCCATTTGACTTCTAATGAGCGTTAATAGATAGTTCTTATCAACAGCCTGAACCGAACCAGTCCACTGCTGTACATAGGCCTCCCCCACAGAGCGCCACTTTGAGCAGCTGCTCGCCTCCTGCAGCCATCGCCTCCCTGCGGTTTTCACCAGTACGTCGGTCCACCGAGACGGGAGCCGGCCTACGCTGCGTCTTCCGTTTCATGGTCACCACTCGACAACCTTTCTTCTCCATCAGTTGTCAGTTCTACGAGCGATGTGGCCTGCTCATTGCCATTTCAACTTGCTAATCCTAAGAGCTATATTTGTCACTTTAGTTCTCCTGCGGATCTCTTCATTACGGATCTGTATACATTTTAAACTCATTAAGCTTTAATACTCATACTTTTCACATTTTATTTTTGAAACTTCAGCAGAGACGTGGAACTCCCAAAGCTCTAAGTGTTCCGGTATTCCAATAGAGGGGCTTTGAAGATAACCAGAAAGTATATTTTATCGTAGCGCTCATAGCGAAGCACGACTAGCCGTTTCTAACCGATCGGTAAAGTTAAGCAACGTTCGCTGTGGTCACTACTCTGATGGGTGACCGCTACAGCAAAAAGTAGTATTTATAACTGATCGCTACCGTGCTTCGGAGGCATGTTAAGCCATCGGTCCCGGCCGGGTCGATAGTCAGAAGCCTTTAGCAGCCCAAAAATTCTGACACCAGGGCTGACCACTTGCCTGCACGAGAAGAAGAAGAAGAAGTATCTTGGAGTCTTTTTGTAGTACTACCTACTGCCATGTCGACTTATAACGTACTCACATCAAACGAATGCTCAAGTTAAAACTTCAGGCGACATAAACAATTACCTAAAACGGTATGACCCTGTCCAACAAAAAGAAATCTATTCACACAAAGCAATACTGAAAAATATACATTAAAATGAACTTAAATGCCCGTCTGGAACAATAATTTCAAGTTATTAAAAAATAACTATAAACTTTACGACGATTGCAGGCTGAGAATCAAATAGTTTTAAGACCTAGGGGTCTACTAGCGTGTTTTAAAACTATGAAAAGTTAGTAGCAGTGACTTCTTTAAGCTTCAATAGTGCAGAGATCCGCTGGAGAACTAAAATGACCGATACAGCTCTTAGAGTTAGCAAGTTGAAATGGTAATGGGCAGGCCACATTGCTCGTAGAACTGACAAACGATGGGGAAGAAAGGTTCTCGAGTGGCGACCACGAACCAGAAGACACAGCGTAGGCCAGCCCCCGCTAGGTAGGCCGACAATCTGGTTAAAACCATGGGGAGCCGATGGATGCAGGAGGCGAGCAGCCGCTCTAAGTGGCGCTCTGTGGCGGAGACCTTTCAACAGTGGACGTCTGCAGGCTGCCACCAATCTGTATGGCCAAAGATTGAGAATTCACCTATTTCTATTTGCTAGTAGACCCCGTTTTGCTTTCTGCATACAAATTGGCGCATTTACTTCTTTATGGATTTAAAAAAACTGTTACAACGCCTACTTAATTAGCTTCTAAAAATAAAAAGGGAACCATGAACCAAAGAGGCTTTATGAACCAACGAGAAGGTGACTCAAGTAACACATACATAATGCAAGTAAAACAGCACAGATTTTTTTTTTAAACTCAATAGGCCCACATATGCCCGCAATCTCACCCGATGGAAAGTGACGATGCGGTCTACGATGGTACATGCTTGCCTAGAAGGTACCTATTCACTCGCGACTTGAAGAGCTCCAGATTGTACTTACCGGGAAACAAAGACGCTGGTAAAGTGTTCCATTCCTTCGCTGCTCGGATTATAAATGTCGAGTCAAACCGTTTTGTGTGAATCGAAGGAATATCAACCATAAATGGATGGCGTGTAGCTGTACGTCTTGTCGTCCGATGGTGAAATGGAGATGGTGGAATTAGATTGTGTAGCTCGCAGCACTCTCACCGAAATGTAACCTGTAGAACACTGATAGGCTGGCAACTTTACGACGGTGCTGTAAGCTCTGGAGCCTAGCCCTCACCATTGTATTGTCACCTATGAGCTTTTTGCTCGCCTTTCAATTGAGTCCAAGGCCTGAAGCTGGTATTTAGCTGAACCGTCGCATAGATAGCCGCAGTATTTCATACAAATAGGGCCTGTTTTACCCTTTGGGTACGAAACCTTAAAATTTTGGGATTAGACAGGTTCAATAAGCAGTTTTTAGTGCATAGTTACTGTGGAAATTACCAAATTCGGTATGAAATTTATCTTGTTGCATTCCAATCGAATTTCCGTGATCACCCCGCTGGACACACAGACGAACAAACGCACTATCAGTCTTATTTCCTTTTGTCATATCAAGCCACCCCACGAGGGATGGATTCATAACAAAAGTATATCCCTTTCAACAGAACAACCATCACAACAATGGGGTCCGTCGAAAAAAACAAATGCAACAAGTACATCGGGACAAACACCAAGATATATATAGAAAAGATGTTTGTCTGAGGGGACGGACTCATTTGAATAAGCGGTGCCGGGCATGGATTTAAAAATATGGAGATTAAGTTAGAACTGTGTGGATACGACAGCTTTAATTTTTTTGTATGAGTGTGCTGGGTTCTAAAATAATCAAATAATTAATCAACAGCCTGAAGACGTCTACTGCTGAACATAGGCCTGCCCCAGATAGCGCTACTTTAAGCGGCTGCTCGCCTCTTGCATCCATTGGCTCCCCGCGGCTTTCACTAGATCGTCGGTCCACCTAGTGGGGGGCCGGCCTATACTCTGGGTCTTCCAATTCGTGGTCGCCACTCGAGAACCTTTTTCCCCCCCATTGTCAGTTCTACGAGCAATGTGGCATGCCCATTGCCATTGAAACTGGCTAATTCTAAGATCTATATCGGTCACCTTAGTTCTCCTGCGGATCTCCTCGTTCCGGAGCTTATCTCGCAGAGAAACACGGAGCATAGCTCTCTGCATAGCTCGTTGCGCGACTTTGAGCTTACTAATAAGGCCAACAGTAAGAGACCATGTCAAATAATTATAGGCAAGTCATTTTTTTAGTCTATAATGGCGTAAATTAATAACATTTTTGTGCTAGCGTGAGGCGTAACAAAGTTCTTCATAAGACTCCCGGGCAAATATGTCCTACTTTTTTACGTTCAAGCACATCAAATTTGCCTCGTTGCTAACAAAATTACGGTGAAATTGTCATGTGTTCCCGCCGTAAGAATAGTACCAATCCGTTTCCCACGGATGCAGTAAGAGCCGGCTAAGGCAATATCCAGGGAATGGGCAGCAGCATTCTCCTCCAACCTGCATTATATCTAATAGAGACGCATTTCCAAAACTCATGTTTTACCTGCGCAGATATGACATGTCACGCTCGGCGCCTAGACGAATGTCTACTTAAGCCATGGAACAAATAGGAGGACTCGTTCTTTCATGCTTAACCCTGGTTTTCACAGGCCTAGTAGCTGGCGGACAGTGAAGGACAGTTACTGTCTGGCAGCTACTGGGTCCGTGAAAACAATTTTGAGCCAGTACTGACCAGTTAGTTGTTGTCGGTCAGCTACCTCAAAATTTTTCGTTTCTACTGTCCACTGGTCTCCCCCCACTCTCACAAGATCAGCTACTGGGTCGTCGCTCGCTCCATACGAACGCAACTAAACAGTGGTCAGTGCCGAAGGACAGTGAATGCCTGGACAGTCAGATTTTTAGTTCACCCAAGAGCTTGCCAATAGTCGTATATTTTTTCTAATTCTATCACACTGATCAGCCATTTTGCTGGCCTCGTGAAAACGCAATGGATCAGAAACACCTGGCTAGAACTTTAATAGTAACACAGTAGCTGTGTACTGCTGTCTACTATGCAGACCCAGTAGTGAGAACACGTCAGGAAATCGACAGTACTGTGTAGCAGAATGTACAGTTCCTGACTACTGGTCAGAAACTGAGCCTGTGAAAACCAGGCTTTACGCCTCTATCGGAGCGCAAACATCATTTTTTTCCTGATCTGTGGCTATAATATAAGTGACATTTGTAACGGCCTAGGCCAGGGCCACACCAACCTGTCTCCAAGGCACCGCTGCAGCCGGCAAGCGGGCATTCTCTGTATAAAATACCAATTATCTGTAACTACTCCGTTTCACATCTTTATTTGTATTCAGAATTTAACTCCAATGTTATGCTTTACTTTATTATATTTATTCCATATTTCTCAGTCTTGAATGTTTCGAAGTTAAATTAATTTGGATAAGTTTATATGATGCCTTGTAAAGATTTTTTACGTCTATAAAATTGAGTCCAAGATATAGCATGGAACAAGGAGGAGAGGAATGCCAATATACCAAGAAAACAGCGCAGATCAAAAATATGCTAAAAAAAACCGTTTTAAACCTAGATGGCACTGCAAAATGAGCGGGCTATACGTTCAACTTATAGCCCGCTCATTTTCCAGCGCCATCTAGTTTTCTATCGGTTTTTGGCATATTTCTGATCTACGCTGTTTTCTTGGTGTATTGGCATTCTTCTCCTACTCGTTTCATGGATATAGGTATAAGTGCTTATTGCCTATCACACTAACAGAGTAAGAGCCCGCAAGGATCAGATCTACGTTATGAAAACTGAGATTCTCTGAGTTTGTACCTAATACAGGTGTAAATGATCCCCGAATATGAAGTTTGGACCACGGTTCTTTTGAAAGATAACAGGTAGGTGTACAAAATTGCATCTCAAATACTTTTAAGTATAAAGCCCAGTTATTATATGTTTTGTTTAGAATAATATTAGAAACTATTAAAAATTAATTATTACTTAATTCATTATTAATTATTTTTTTATTTTTTGTTATGTTAAAATGGGCATACGTTTGACAACAACTCACCTGATAGTAAGTGACGAAGCTGTCTAAGGTGGAGCTATTTGTTTTTTTCTCTAATCTGTGGGTGGAGCACATTTAGCCATAAAAATTATTCACACTATCAAGCGCAAAGAGTCTCTATTGCAGTTTGGACAAAAACGATATCGTATGTATTGATCGTATAGGGTTAGTATTGGTCAATGTTTTTCGGTTTACACTATGGAGAAAAAATTGTCGGAAGTGGTCTCGTCAATTTTATTGATCAATAAAATTAAACGTCTACCTATGGGGGGCCTAATACTCTTAATAGTACCTATTGGTCACGGAAATGAAGTTTTAATCGTTTTCAAATATTTGAGCAAGGGTGGCTCAGCGGCAACCCATCCGACATTCAAACTGACGTACCCAGGTTCAAACCCTACTCAGCCATGTACTAATGTCTGTTCAAGTTACGTCTAGAATTTGCACTCGGTCTTAAAACTGTGAAGAAAAACATGGCGAGGAAACCGGCATTTTCAAGAATCACAACATTCGAGAACATGTGTCATCCACCAACCCGCGCTTGTCCAGCGTGCTGGATTATGGTCTACACTCTCCATGTGAGAGAAGGCCTACGTCCCAGCTGTGGGAACGTATGTACTGATGATGTTAAAAATGTAATCCATCGTTTAATCCAAGCAAAACCAAGATCAAAATCTAATTTCATTTTCTAATTTCCAGTGACCTTAATACATTTTCCCAACAAGACCTCGATTCGAAACAATGAGGTTGAATCAAAGTATGTCATCTAATGGGGAGTAACTAAGGACTGAGGGTGAGACAATGGCGAGAGAGATGTGAGATTGAGCGGAAGTCGAGATACTTACGTGACGTGGGCTGCGAAGGGTCCTACTTTTGGTTTTCGATTTGTGTTTTTTTATGCTGTCATAAAAAAAAACCTACACCATAAACAAGCTACAGAGCTTCTGCGACTGATGGAATGATCCGGCGCGTCACATAAATGTTGAGCATCCAAAGCGGTAGCTATCTGCGATTTATTAGATAGGTATTAACTAAATTATTGTATTTTTTTGTTATGGAATATATCTCATATTATACCTCTAAAAGCTGTTGATATCTACATCTACACCACTATTATAAAGAGGAAAGATCTGTATTTTTGTGTGTATGTTTTTAATGAATAAACTCAAAAACTACTGTGCTGGTTTCAAAAATTCTTTCACCATTGGAAAGCTACATTCACCCTGAGTAACATAGGCTACACCACTACACGTGCGAAGCCGGGGCGAGCCGCTAGTTTAAAATAAAGAAATTCTGTATTAGTCACGATTTTCCGGTAAGTTAAACTTCTGATCTTCCTAACTCTGCGTTGTTTTATTGAAAGGTGTCAGTCGGTCAAAACTCACTCTTATTTGATAGACTCGCTGATTTAACCAGGAATCGCTTGGGTTAATTAATTTTAATTGTTATTACTATATTAGATAATGTTATATCCTTCGCGACGCAAGCAATAAGTTGAGCAAGTTTCATCGCATTCGGATGAACGATAAAGCAGCACATAAAATGCTAAAATGCACATGCTTGTATTTGCATGTTTTTCATTTTACTTGTGTTGTTATTGTACCTGTATCAGGGTATTGCAATGTCATGTAGTGTAATGTTGTGTTGTGTGTCATGAATAAATGTATTTTCTTTCTTTATTTCTTCTTTCTTTCTAAAATACAAAAAAACCGCTCATTTTTGTATAATAAGAACATTGCATAATTCGCTATCGAGAATCGAAAGTAGCCCTCTACTACTGACATGAAATACAAAATGGCGGCGCTCGTGTCGGAAGAAGAAACTTCAATTGTTCAACACAAATGTCAACCTGATATCGCTGACATTTTGTTAAACACACAATACCTATATAAGTTCCTATAATTAAATCTACATGTGCATACAGTTTAATTAAATATTGCTATCCTATTAAATGTGTCATGCTATCACGCCGAGGTTTGCTTTGGAAGCCTGTACCCGATATAATCATTCTTTTTTAATTTACTTTATTTGTTATTTATTTATTTGACTTTCATTAATATACTATCTGGATTTAAATTGATATATTATCCCAAAAGGGGGTAAATATACTCCCCAAGGTAGACAATGTTTCCTAGAAATGTACGTTCGTGTGCTGCCTATCTTCACCCGCGCGGGGAATGTTTTCCATGCACCTCGGAAGACAAAAACATTGTGTGTGCGTATAGACATATATATGTGTATGTATAACAAAAATCAGGTGGGGACGAGGCTTAAGACATATTTTACTAAGTTATAAGCTGTAGTGTGGCTATATTTTTTGATGTTTACCACTGATTAAGTGTAGTACCAGTATAAAGTTATGTTCTCTTTCCCATAGGTACAGACTGGATAATAGTAGGTACGGTTGCTCTGAGTACTAACATGCACGCACTACATGTAAGTAACATGCACGTCAGACCATCCCATTGCTTATAATCTAACCGCAACAGAACACAGCTTGCAAAACGGAACGCAACCGGAAAGAACCGACGTCGCATTTCCGATCAACCGTTAAATTTGAATTTGGAACTGATAGCGCACTCCGCGCCAGACTTTTGTTGGGAACGGACGTGACGCCGGTCGGCCCAGGAAATTGATTTGGGGAGTTTGATAACCTGAGCGCACCTTGTATGAGTAGGGTGTTTGGATTTAGCAGTCTATTTGTGTAATTTAAGCTTACGTTTAGCAGCACATTGTTGACAAGATTCATCAGAGTTATTTTTAATTCACCTAATACATTTTAGGTTATAAGTGTTATAACCACAGATTTTTTTTTAATCTAATCGTATGACGTGACGAGCTAGTCGATCGCCTGGTGTTAAGCGTCACGGCCGCCCATTACAGATTGCAGTGTCACTCGGAAATCAAAATTAAAGTTTCGCGTGACACTGCGCACTGCGCACGTCATCCTGAGACATCACACAGTCTAAAAAGATTTATAGACTGTGAGATCAGTTCTTAAGTCTCATTTGGCCAGTAATTTCACTAGCTACAATGCCCTTCAAACCGGAACACAGTAGTGCTTGCACACTACTGCTTGGCGGCAGAATAACTGGCAAAGCGGTGGTACCTACCTAGACGAACTTTGCAGAAAAGTCCTACCACCTAGTAATAGAGAAAAAACAATCCACTATAGTCATTTCCTAAAACTGGCATATAACCTTAAAAAAACAAAGTAAACATAATCAAAACTAAAGTATATTTTTTTATTATTATTTACTAGGGATAATTACTGCTATAGGTAGCCGTGATGCTTAACATTAGGTGAACGACTAGCTCCTCACGTCATTCATGAACATATAAAAATTATTGCCTTTGATACAATCGAACATCGTCACATCGTCAAATTGTTGATTAGGTATATTGACACCACTGAAAAAACACCACAGACCCTGAATAATAAAATTTTTAAACAAATTTAATACTTAAATGATTTAAAATAAGCTCGGAGCAAGACTTATTAAATTTGCGACATCATGTTCATAAGAAAATGATTATCAAAAACCTTAAACAGCTTGAAAAATAATAGTTAAATATTATATTATGCAAACTTTACACATTTTCTAGCTAATAACAAACATACTCACACCTAATCTACTGTTTAACGGTTTAAAAACCAATTTAAAATGATAGGGTTGCAGCTTTCCCGCCAAATCGACCTGTCAAACTTGACAGATGACAGCAGTTTGCGCGCCAAACGATTCCAAAATGGCCGCTACGTGGTCTATCTTGAATCTAAGTATTGTATGAAGCTTGAGAATTATAATTTTAGAATAGAATGCAACGCCTTTATAATTTGGTGGAAACTCGCTTATTAAAATTCATTTGGGACATTTTCGACGATTAAAGCAACAAAAGGGCCCAGTCTGTAAGACTACTATGTACAGTAAGAGTATTTTCAACATGGGAGTAGCTATATACAATAAGTTACCCCGAATTGTAAAAGATATACATTCAATTAACATTTTCAAGGCTAACAGCCCGTTGCACAAAACTCTTCATTATCATTTCATTAGCTAATGACGGCATTAGTGCTAATGAAGTCCTTAAACTAATGACGTTGCACAAAGGTTTTGTGACAAACATTAGGATTTACTAAAGCTCCGTTAGCTAATGACGACATTAAATAATGAACGAATGAAATGAGTGAACATTTTCAAACAAAACGCATATATTATGTCAAAATTGTAAGAACCAGTGCCAAAAAAAAAAAGCGTGGTGTTTTAAAAATAAACGCGGGAGTTTTTTTCTTGTTCGTGTTGTGGTTGTGTTTAGATATTGGTTGGTTGTTACTTGTTTACTGCAAAAAATGTCGGAAAAACTTATAAAAAAACGAGAACGAGGAGCAAACTATACTCCAGAAGAAAAAGCAATGTTGGCTGATATTATAACTCAGTGAGTACCCCTTTGCCTACCTACCAATTAGTGACGAAAATTTGTTAATTTGTATATGCCAAATTGAATGTTTATTACCTACATATCATTTTCAGATATAAGTATGTTGTTGAAGATAAAAGAACAGGCATATTGCGTACAGGTCGCATTTTACAACGAATCTTGATGAAACTTGGTATAAATGGTTAGAGCTTTTTTTCGTCGGCGATTTTTGATAGGTGGGGTACATATTTCCCCAAAAAAGGGGGAGAGTTTGCAGCGACTTCATTTACCAGCCTATTTTGATAATATTTGGCAGAATCATGGAATATTCAATTCTAAACAACTATTTCAAATATAAGCAGAATCGGTCAAGAGATTGTCGAGATATAAAGCCATCAGATCTGATTCCGGGACGTACTAAGTATACACAATCATGGCGCGTAGTTGCAAAGCTGTTAGTGCTCGCGAGGTCTACCGACCGCAGAACTACTAGTTAATAATGTTTACCATAGTAATTATCTTCAAATATCATGCTACCTACGTAATGTATTAATTATTCAATTTTCAGTGGCCAAGGTTCAGAAGAAATTGAAAAAACCAAAGTCAGCGGAGGCTTTAAAAAGAATTTATTTTAAGAAAAAATGTGAAAATGCTTATTTAGAGCGCAAGAAATTAATGCAAGAAATATTAAACAGTAAAAGAGAACACAATTTACAAATGATGATATTGAAAAAGAAATTGGAAAAAATAAGCAAATAAATATAATTATTAATGAGTGTTTAACATTTTTACTGTTGTTTTATTTCCCTATAAATATACAACTCACAATCCCTATCCCTAATATACAAGAATAAAGGATCTTACTAAGATTAGCAAATTTAACTCAAAGGAATCCTTAAATTTTTTAGATTTATTAATAAATATGTTATTGAAATGATTGTATTAAAGGTTTGGTTTGTTAAGATTGTCATGAACCACTTAGATTACAGTATTGCATTTACCCATTACTTTAGATAAGGAAATTTTATTTACAAACACTGAATAATTATAAGAAATCAAATTACAACTACGGAATATAACAAACTAAATTGTAAATTAACATTATAAAATATAATACAGAATAATTATTTATTTTGGGATTACCCGATCGGCTCGTCCTTAAAGCAACACCGCGTTGGATCGCTCCGTAAACATCTTGTATTTAAAGTGGTATAAAGTGCAGCCCAATCAGTGAAAGTTATATGTCTATGTGAGGAATTAAACGTCGTATCCAGTGAAGTTTATTTGGTGGAAATCGGTTCACGTACGCAGAAGTTCTAATCAAAAAACATTTAAATGTTTATTGATAAACGGTTTCGCGCTGACCTACCTCAACTCGTAGTGTGCCCGCTTGTCGCTGCGAGGTCATTGACCCGTAGCGGTTAATGACTTATTATAAGCTGCACTTGTGAGTTGTGCCTCGCTTACCTACCCGCTTTATTTTTCTTACGCTTCTGTTCGAATGCTATTTGTTTGCGCTGATGCATCATAATTATTATTTTGCTCCAAGACCTTCTTGAAATATTGGAATGATCCACATCATTGCTATTTTTGAAGATAATAACTAAAGCTTAGAATGGAGAATATCATAAGTAATGTTACTGTGAGGTCGAAAGGCATTTACAGAGGGATATCTGATGACTCCGTAAACCACTCGTTTATATCAACTGCATCCGATCTACGCGCTAAAAGCTTGCCAGACTTGTCGTCCGCAGAGTTCGATGAACTTCACATTGAGAATAGTAACCTAAAAATTCAATTATCAAGTGCTAATAGTGAAATTGAAGAATTATCACTAAAATTAAGGTTATTACAGAAAGAAAATGAAGAAAAACAATATAAAATTAATCATTTAAAAAAACTTTGTACAGCCCCGCTGAGTAGCATGAAAAGAGATAAGACACTGCGAAGAACTTCTCACCTATTGATTAATTCTAGTGCCATGGACCTGGGATTATTTGAAGATGGAGCTAGTACGGAAAAAGGCAAGGTCAACGGTGCTCCGGTACAGAAATACCGTGCGCCATCCGTGCTCTTTGAAACTGGAGGCACACATTTAATGGGAAAACCAGACAGTGTTGCCCAACACGACCAGTTAGGCAATTCATCGCTAGAGGGAGCCACTAGTCCCAATACTCTAAAAACCCCACAGACGAAGCCTAAATTACTTATCTACTCAACTCAACAATGTAAAGGGTTAGCATCTCTATTAACCAGGTTTAGGCAAGATCTTGGTTGTAAATATGAAGCTTATGACATTTTTGCGTGCATCAAGCCTTTTGCGACTTCGGAAGAAGTTTTAAAAGACTGTCATAAATCAAACTTAGATGTAAAACGAGATCAAGTTATCATATGTGTAGGAGAAAATGACAAAGACCCCTATAAATTATTGTATGAGCTGTCGGGGACTTTTAAGCGTTTAGAAAAATGTAATGTTATTGTAATAAATGTAAATAATAATAAATTTTTGAATGAATTCAAATTAAATAATATGATGAAGACCCTGTGTAAATATGTTCCTAACTGTGATTTTGTGACTATAGAAAAAAAAACTTGACAAATTATCATTATTTGTTAGAACTTTGTAGGAAAATAAGTTTTATTCTTGACTGTAGATTTTACAACAATAACTTTTTGAATGTAGATAAAATTAAGGCCCATCTGCAAGATAACAGTAATAATAACACTATAAAAAAACTGAATAGGTCTTCAAAGTCAAAACTGATAGTGCAAACTAAATTGTCAAAATATTTTAAAAAATCCGGCGAACAAAATAATGATAATTACAGTACCCAGACAAAGGCTCCGCCAAAGAAAAGGACTATATTAGATTATTTTTCTACTAAAACTAAACAAATAGATGCACAACCTGACTTGGAGGCGACTGAAATTGACAAAAATGCTACAGAAAGTAGGACGTTTTTTCGTCCCCCACAGTAATGGAGTTCTGACAATATTTCATCAAAATATTGCCGGGCTATTGAATAAACTTGAAACATTAGAAATTTGTATTGATGATTTTGTTCGCAAGGGTATATATCTTGATATAATCTGTCTGTCAGAGACTTTTGTAAAAGCTGGAAATGAGACCAATATATCAATGAAAGGTTTTAAATTGGTTTCGTTTTACTCACGAACAAACGAGAAACGAGGAGGTGTTTGTATACTTCTACGTAATAATTTGGACTATTTGGAAATGCCATTATTTAAACAATTTTCAGCTGAAAAACAATTCGAATGTTGTGGAGTCTCAATACCTAAACTAAATTTTATTGTACTATGTATCTATCGGACTCCAAACAGCAATGTAAACATATTTTTTGACACGTTAGAGACTATATTAAATAAAATTACAATTAAAAATAAGAAAAAAATAATAATCACAGGTGACTTGAATATTGATACTTTAAAAAATAATGCTATTACTTCTCGTTTACGTGACATAACTTTGAACTATAATCTTATCTTTCATATTAATGTACCCACTCGGCAAAAATCATGCATTGATCATTTTTTAAGCAATGTTCAGAACGCCAGTGGACAAGTCCATGAGTTGTGTCTGTCAGACCATAATACAGGACAGACTTTGACTATCCCTGTCTCGGAAAAACCGACAAAAATGAGTCATTGGTACGTTGAGACAAGGAATTATGGTATTGAAAATATCAATAAATTTAAGAAATGTCTTTCATCTCTTAACTGGTCTGACAGACTGAATGAAGATGACTTGAATAAAGATTTTGACATATTCCATGATATTTTTCGATTATTCTATGACCTTTGCTTTCCAATAGAAAGACGAAAAATCAATAGTAGCAATTTGGCACCATCGTGGATTACTAAAGGTATACGAAAATCCAGTAAAAATAAAAGAAAACTGAGATATAATTGTTACAAAAATAGTACACCTCAAAAGAAGTTATATTTACACAAGTACAGTTCTCTACTTAGAAAGTGTGTTAATAGCTCTCAACAGAAACTGAACCATAAGTATATCAAAACAGCTAAAAATAAATGCAGGGCCACTTGGCAAATCATTAAAAATAAGGCTGATTCTGTGCAGTTATATGCGGAAATCGACTCGGTTAGGGTCAAAAATGCCATTTTAAGTGATCCGATTGAAATTGCTGAAGCTTTCAACAATTTTTACATTGAGATGGCAAATAACTCTACTGAAAATACCAATACTAGCTGCTTGAGTCGGCACAATAATATACCAATATCAAACCACAGTATGTTTCTGAAACCATGTGGTACGAATGAAGTAGCAAAAATTATTATGTCCCTTAATAACACAAAAGCTGTAGGATTTGATGGGATCTGTACACACGTTATTAAAGAATGTGTGATGATAATATCTCCAATCTTGCAGCATCTTATAAACTTATCTTTTTCAAAAGGGGTATTCCCACAAAAACTTAAACAGACCATCGTTCGACCTCTTCATAAAAAAGACGATAAATTAAATTTAAACAATTATCGTCCAATCTCTTTAATTCCAATATTTTCAAAAATATTTGAAAAAGCTATGCATCACCGCATCAGTGATTATTTGGAAAAATTTAATATTATTAAAGCGGAACAAAATGGTTTCCAAAAAGGAAAGTCAACGACTCTAGCAGCATACAAACTCGTTAGCAAAGTGGTGGAATGCATTGACAAACGGGCTCATGTATCAGTGCTTTTCTTTGATATGAGCAAAGCATTTGATTTTGTCAACCATGAAATGCTCATCAACAAATGTGAAAACTATGGGATCAGAGGACCAGTTCTCAATTGGCTCCGTGATTACCTATCTGATCGGGAGCAATGCGTAGAAATAGCTGCCCTGAATAAATACAAAGTTTCCACATTTTTTAAATCCACCTATCTAGTAAACACATATGGCGTGCCGCAAGGCAGTATTTTGGGGCCATTATTGTTTTTACTATATATTAATGATCTTCCTCTATCCATCAATCATGAGTGTGTTCTCTTTGCAGATGACGTGTCGGTAGTTGTAACCGACGGAGATAGAATGACATTAAACAATCATGAACACTTAATCAACTTAGCGGCAGACTCTATCGTTCAATGGCTAGAACTGAACAATTTGCGTGCCAACATCTTAAAAAAAAGTATTTAAAATTTAGAACCTATAACTCTGTTAAAAGTAATCTTGATGTAAGATGTAGAGGTCAGAAAATAGAACCCACCGATGAATACAAATTTCTAGGCATATGTGTAGATCAGTTTTGTAATTGGAAATCACACATTGAACATATCTGTTCAAAACTTAACCGTTTCGTTTTTGCGTTAAAACGGTTACGGCGCACGGTAAATGAAAGTGCTGCCCTTACTGCCTATCATGGCTACGTTGGTTCCGTTCTTAGGTATGGTCTTTTGCTCTGGGGAAATTCCACCGATATTACTAAAGCCTTTTTGGTTCAAAAAAGGTGTATTAGAGCCATAAGTGGTGCAGGTCCGCTAGATTCATGTAGGCCTCTTTTTAAAAAGCATAAGATTTTGACTTTGACCGGCTTATACATCATGCAGATTGGTGTTTTCGTAAAAGAACACCCTGATTTGTTTGATAAAGCAGAGAAATACAAACGTTTTCAGTTTACTAGTAGAGACCCCACTAGCTTAAGGGCAGTCCGTTGTAGAACTACTCTTTATCAAAAAAACTGCAGGGTAATGGCCATAAAGGTGTTTAACAAGATACCAAGGACAATCAGAGAACTGCCATTTAAACATTTTAAAATTAAGTTATTTAAATGGTTGTCTGAGAACTGTTTTTACAATTTAAAAGAATTTTTCGAAAGTAAATTATATTAATTAGTGGTTTTTAGGCTAGAATTTCAGACATTTTTATTATTCATATATAATTAATTGACAATATTATTTACTTTTTAGACATGCTATATCCTGATTATTATTTAAATTAAATTGACATTATTATTGTTATTATGTACACAATTTTATTATTATGTTATTTAATAATGATTACATGGACTGTGCATGATTATTTTACCAATTATGGATTATCATTGAATTGTTTTGTACTTAAAATAAATGTTTGTAATAATTTTTGTATGCCAGTTCTGGTGGAATATGCATGAACATTTTTGTACTATATACCTACCACCTACATTTACCATATTTCGTGCAAATAAATTAATTTCATTATTTCATTTCATAACGAATCTAACCGCTACAGGCAACCTGTGCGAATAATGGTGAAAAGAATCAATCTCAGTATTGCGGCATATAGTATGGTTTACATTTTGAACCACTTTCATACAACATAAGTAAATTATACACTAAAATAACAATTCCATTCCATTCCAACCATTGTAAATACAGTATTTTCAAATTAATTAACTAGAAAATACTGTATTTACATTTAATGGCAGTTCTCACTGAAGTCTCAGTATTATTAGAACTAAGTAAATAGCTGTCGTCTGCTTCAATGTGCAACTCAAAATCATGTGGGGGTTCCACCTCATCCAACTCTATGCAAATATTATGCACCACAGCGCTTGCAACAATGACCTGTAAAACTGTAGAGGTCTTCTTTAACGTAATTCCTTTGTCTAAGCATGGACAGCGCCGCTTCCACACCCCAAAACATCTCTCAACAGTGTTTCTGGTTGAGATATGACTTTTATTGTAAGCCTCTTCAGCGGTGGTTTGCGGTTGCAAAAAGGGAGTCAGCAGAAAAATTTTATTGTAGTAACCACTATCTCCCAACAAATGGTAATTCCTATATTTGCCCATTTCAAAATCTGCACACAAATGAGAATTATTAAAAATTGTGCAATCATGGACGGATCCAGGCCAGCGAGCAATGATGTCTCGGATTTTAAGTGATGCGTCACATACAACCTGAACATTAATTGAAAAGAACCCTTTCCTACACCGATACAATTCTGACAGTGCACCCCCTCTGCCAATTACTTTCACGTGTGTACAATCTAAAGCTCCTGCAACACGGGGGAATCCGTCTATTTCATAAAATCCTTCTGCAACACTTCGTAGCTCTTCCCTGGCTGGCATTTTAATATAAATATTGCTTAGTTTTGCTAGTTCATGAGTAACTTTTTGAACAATTCGACAAACTGTTGATTTGTGGATATTGACGAGATCACCTAGCACCTGCTGGAAAGATCCCGTGGCAAAAAACCTCAAACAAATCAACAGCTGTGTCAGGCCGTCAATGGCTTTATTTCTTTGGGTTAGAGGTTCTAAATTGAGAATGTTTCGGATTTGAAGTACTGCATCCTTAGAAATCCTGTACCTTACACGAAACTCCTCTCCATCGTGTTTTAGAAATAAATTTACTCTGTCTGGGATTTGGCGCCGCCGAGACACGTCTTCAGTATCAGACAATGATGAAAGACTTGATAGAGACATATTTTAATCGCAGAAATGTACTCAAAACACTCTGAAAATAACTAAATGCAGTTTTAATGGATGCTTATCGGCCCATTAAAAATTTCAACCTTTAAACTGTCAACTAATGACTCATTAGTGTTAATGGCGCTTTGTGCAACGTAAAAACCATTTAATGGATAATCTGACGTTTCATTAGATAAACTTAAAGGAGCATTAAAATCAGATAACATTTTGTTTTGTGCAACAGTTTAATGATAGATTAAGGTTTAATGTCGACTTTAAAATTTAATGTTCGTTTCTGCAACTGGGTGTAAATTGAAAGATTTGCTTGTTAGTAAAACATATTACAGTATTAATGAATTTTTGAACGATAAGGATTTGAAATGAAATGTTAGTATGAATCTGGCTGGTTGCAAAGACTATAATATAAGTATTGGTATCTACAAACCGCACTTTGTTGCAAGACTTGCAAACGCCCTTACAGCGTTCATGTACCTATCTTATAAGCTTAGTTATTAAGACCTGACACTGAAACTGTACATGAATGCAAATAAATAAATTTGAATTTGAATTTGAATTTGACAAAAAAAAAACGTGAACTAATCAAGGAGGTATATGTACTACGTACTAGAGAAGCTATTCAAAGCACAAATAGTTGTAATTTTTTGTATAATTAAACTAAAATCCGCTAGAGCGCTTTACGAGATTAAATCGTCTAACCAACGATCACAACACGGAGCGCTAGTGCCATGGCACATTCGAATCATAATTTTTACTGCTATTCACTGCTGCACGTGCAGTCGCTTTGAGAGCTGAGCATCGTATGAGCGAGATGCTCATTGGCATATTTACAGTGGTTGACAGTGCAAGTTAGAGATGTCCTGTCTGGTGTATACATAGAAGTCTTTGGAACTAATAATGCATTGAGCAAAATATAGCCACGAAGCCGACTATTGCCTTGTGAGTGACAGAAACGACGCTCTTTACCAGCCAGCATTAGCCGATTACCTCATTGTACCTACATAGTTTGGTACTGTATACTATAAGATGATCAATAGGCAAGTTTCCTGCTATTTTTTTTGTTGCATAAATTAATAATATTTTTCAAAAAATAAAAAAAATTGTGAAATCAAAAATTAAATATCTTAAAAAATGACAAAGTTACAAACATTCTAAAATACAGGAATTGAAAGAGACAGCTCAAACATGCAGTGACGTCAGTGTATGGTCCTTCATAGTACCTCATTACTAAGCTGTGGTAGCTTTACATACAATCTTTACTAGGTGGTAGGACTTTCCTGCAAAGTTCGTCTAGGTAGGTACCACCGCTTTGCCAGTTATTCTGCCGCCAAGCAGTAGTGTGCAAGCACTACTGTGTTCCGGTTTGAAGGGCATTGTAGCTAGTGAAATTACTGGGCAAATGAGACTTTATGATCTGATCACTCTGTCTAGTAATCTGATTACTTGACTGTGTGATGTCTCAGGATGACGTGCGCAGTGCAGTGTCACGCGAAACTTTATTGTTTTAAAGTTCCGAGTGACACTGCAACTGTTATGGGCGGCCGTGTCGCTTAACATCTGGTGAACGACTAGCTCGTCACGTCATTCAAACGCATAAAAAAAAAAAAAAATCTCTCTGGCATGTGACGACACCGGCGACAGCAATACCGGTCGTCTAAAAGTCTTTAAATCCCCTACAGAGGATAAAATATGTAAAAGGGGTTTTAACACTAAACCCACAATCCACAATATACTATAGGTCTATGTTACTAGGTATAAATCCAACCAATAGACATGAAGTAATGATAATATTATAGATCTGTGTTGCCAACCATGCTATCATAATTATGTTGGCAAATACAATAAAATTATAATTAAGGTAGAACGTTACACTAGCGCGGCAAATTCAAATTTTCTTGCGTTCTTTTGCCAATAATAGCTTAATTACTCAACGTGATTACATGAAAACTAATTTTGCGCAAATAAATAGAATATATCAACAAATTACGATTAAAAGTATCTCCTAGATATTCTTGGTTTAGCGACAAATGGCAATAGACTGAAAAACTAAGAAGAAAATTGTTTATTGCCATTTGTCGCTAAACCAATGATATCTAGGAGATACTTTTAATCGTAATGTGTTGGTGCATTCTATATATTTCCGCAAAATTAGTTTTCATGTAATCACGTTATCATTGGTTTAGCGACAAATAGCAATAAACAAATTTCGTCTTAGTTTTTCAGTCTATTGCCATTTGTCGCTAAACCAATGATAAGTAGGTGATACTTTTAATTGTAATTTATTGAAACATTATATTTATTTGCTCAAAATTAGTTTTCATGTAATTACGTTTAGTAATTAAGCTATTATTGGCAAAAGAACGCAAGAAAATTTAAATTCGCCGCGCTGGTGAAACGTTCCACCTCGAAAATATTATAGGTCTGTGCTGCCCACCATACTGTCATATGTTGGCAAATACAATAATATTATATTAACTCATTATGAAGGCGCATAGATTCGAACAAGTAACTTAAATTCAATTTATAGAATACAGTTCTCAAGTTAAATTACTTTATTTCTATTGTTTTACCTGTACTTAACCATAAACGACATCTTAAACTGTGGCCTTGGGCAAAATTCTTCTTATGTTTTTAGTGAAAAAAAGATTTCATCTGTGTAATAAAACTTTACATTGTCATGCGTGGACTACAGTTTATGTGTTAGTTACAAAATCTTCTTTATACTCTTCATTATGGAAGATATTTAAATTTTTATACTCATCTGCACTCATTAACAGCTTGAATACGCCCACTGCTGGACATAGGCCTCCCCCAGAGAGCGCAACCTTGAGTGGCTGCTCGCCACCTGCATCCATCGGCTCCCCATGGCTTTCACCAGATCGTCGGTCCCCCGAGTGAGGAGCCGGCTTACGCTGCGTCTTCCGGTTCATGGTCGCTACTCGAGAACCTTTCTTCCCCATCGGTTGTCAGTTCTACGAGCGATGTGGCCTACCCATTGCCTGAACAACTTGCTAATTCTAAGAGCTACATCGGTCACTTTAGTTCTCCTGCGGATCTCCTCATTCCGTAGCTTATCTGGCAGGGAAACACCGAGCATAGCTCTCTCCATAGCTCGCTGCGCGACTTTGAGCTTACTAATGAGGCCAACAGTAAGAGACTATGTCTCAGTTCCATAAGCCATCACTGCATTAATGTTTGACAACTCCGAAGTTCGTACTTATACCTATGACGTATCTGCAGCAACGTACCTACTTGGGTACCTAAGCCCTAGAGAGATGAGTGCGAACAACATCGTGAGGAAACCAGCATGTTCAGGAATCACAAAATTCAAGAACATGTGTCATCCACAAACCCGCACTTGATTTACATTTTCCACCTCAAGTCGAAGACCTCTATGTATACTAGACGGCATATCTCTAACTAGCACTGTCGATCTCAGCGAGTATGCCGGCCAGCATACTCTCGCTCATACGAAGCTGGGCACCCAAAGCGACTGCACGTGTTTTGAGATAATAATAATAATGATACGAATATGCCATCGTGCGTGCTCAGATACTACAAAAACCAGTCGGGTAAAACAAACAAACGCGAGGGAATCACTTGTAACAAATAAGCTCAGAATTTGGAACAAAATACACTAAAATAAAATATTATTTTGTCGATTTAGAATGACCGCGCCTTATGCAGCTCTTTGTCTTAAGGCTATACAGGGTGCAATTTAATTCATTAGCATAAATTGAGTACATGATAGTAGGTACATCGTTTATTGATGATTAAAAGAGCGCTAATGAAAATGTTTTTTATTTTTTTTATTTAGATTGATAGGCTTGCGTTTGACCACTATCTCACCTGATGGGAAGTGACGATGTGGTCTAGGATGTAACACGCTTGCCTAGAAGATACCTGTTCACTCTCGATTTGAAGATCCCAAGGTTGTAGTTCTCGGGAAACACAGAAGCCGGCAAAGCGTTCCACTCTTTGGCTGTTCGCATGATGAACGTGGAAGCAAATCGCTTTGTCCGCACATGTGGGATGTTAACCATGTATCGGTGGCGTTTTTTCGTACATCTGGTAGTCTTATGGTGGAATGGTGGTGACGGAATCAGGTTATGCAACTCCAGTGCGTTATTGAACATCATTAAGAAGATTGCCGAGGCGCCGTAGTTGGCACGGGTGATTTTGATACTGTTGTTTTTTTACCTTGTATGTATTAATTAATACAGTACTTCATTATTTTAACTTAATTTAGTATACTGTAGCAGTTGATTAAGTAAGTTATTCCATTTTTTGGAGTTATTGTCAATACTAAATCGATGCGTTAGATTTCAAAAATGTTGGTCCACACGTGACCTGTGTCAGGAGTAGGTACCTAGTTTCAAAGGATGCTAAAGAATTCAATTACACCCTGTATACGCGAATCCACTATCTCGCTCGCACAACGCGACATTTTTGAAGATATTAAATAACTGGATTTACTTACGAAAAATCTGGCTAAATTATGCTCTCATGAATAATATAACAAATATTCAACAAAGACGTCATTTTAATCCAAACAAGTTTTCGTACATAAATACAGGATAGAAATAAAAAAATGTAATACTGTTGTATTTATGAAATCTCGTTTGGTTTTATTGTTTGGGTTGAATGTTCCACAGAATATTTTATTGTACTAATCACGACACATATTTTATATCATAATTATACATAAGTAGTAACTTCACTAAATTCAAATCTACTAAATTTTTTTTATCTATATTACCTGTATATCTATGTACACTAAACCTAAGAAAACAAAATAAGTCAGTAATAAAAAGTTATAAATAGAAAACAGAATTCAAGTCACTATCTGCGGGTAGCGTGCCCTAAAGCTGGCGACATTCCCTCGTTGAATTGCCAGGCTAATTAGTTGGCCGAGGTATGTGCCAGCCCTTTGGTCACGCGTCAGCTCGACTAAACGTCTGGACAGCTCCCTGACCAGAAGTCGTGCCTGTGGGCCCCAGGGACCCATTGTCTCAACCCCAAACGGAACAAATATGTAACCTTCACCTAGGGATTCATATTTCCTCCGTTTGAGGTTTTCTGCAGCTTTTGCCGCTGCACATGCCGCCCGAGCTGAGTTGTCAATGTGGGAAGGCGCCAGTGTGTCAACACAGGTAGTATCCCACACTAGCGGCCTTCTACGACACCACGGAATTAACGTCATGCCGTCAGGCCCCTTACTTTGTTTGGGCTTGTTAAACATTTCAAATGTTATTCAGATAGTAGATCCGCGAATATAGCAGACTTAAGTCCACATTCACAGTACCCGCTGTTTTCCTTCGTGGTAGTCTAACATGGAAAACTCTATTTCCTGCGGTATTGTTGGCAGACGCGATACCGCCTTTTGTTGTCGACTCAACGCGTTCGAGACTACCTATTGAATATACTCGTCGGTTGATATGATTTATGCTACAGTATAATAATATGAGATACCTTGCAGAGTTAGCACTATAAAACAAAGACCTGTACGTGTACTAGACTGGACATCTCTAACTGGCACTTTCGATCATAGCGAGTATATATATAGCCGGCCAGCATACTTTTATTATACTCATACGAAGCTAGGCACTCAAAGCGACAGCACGTGTTTCCAGTAAAAAATATTATTCGAAATGCCATCGTGTGTGATCAGATATTTGGGGAAAACAAACAAAAGCGTCGCGCGTCGCTTTGAATGTCCAGCTTCGTACGAGCAAAAGTACACTGGCATACTCGCTGTCATCGACAGTGCCAGTTAGAGATGTTCTATCTAGCATTACAAGGTCTTTGCGATTAAGTAATTTTTTTTCATCTTTTGAACCTGAATCCTAAGTAAACCTTAACTGACTTAATAATAAACCCTATATAGCTTTTCTATCTTTTCTTTTTTTTTTACTATGTGGTAAATTGTGGTAGGAGTTTTCTGCAAAGTTCGTCTAGGTAGGTACCACCGCTTTGCCAGTAATTCTGCCGCCAAGCAGTAGTGTGCAAGCACTACTGTGTTCCGGTTAGAAGGGCATTGTAGCTAGTGAAATTATTTGGCAAATGAGACTTATGAACTGATCTCACAGTCCAAAAATCTTTTTTAGACTGTGTGATGTCTCAGGATGAGTCACGCGAAACTTTTAGAATTCCGAGTGACACTGCAATCTGTTATGGGTGACCGTGACGATTAACACCAGGCGAACGACTAGCTCGTCACGTCATTCGTTTACATAAAAAAAATGTACAATTCCCAACTTATCACCACTGTATTAAGTAAAGAAGTCCTCTGGTTGGGTCGCCATGTAATGACATGATAGCGCTGGTGGGATCGCTATCTATGTCTGGTGAGCTGGGGTGGAGGAGCCAGCTCCGAAGGTGGTCCAGGTTCTGATGGTGGTGATGAATGAAACAGGTGTTTGGTGGTACTGGAGTCTATTGAGGCGTCTACATGGTGGAAGGCGTGAGCTTGTACTGTCGGGTCGTCCTTACAAGTAGTTCGGACGCATGTTACGGGTGTTAATAAAATGTAGCGGTGCAAGTCCGAATTCACACACTACACCACCTCCACCTCCGATGCCTAACCTAACACTGTCCTGCTATATTGGGTCCGTCTGCATATTTACAGGTGACCGGTAAACATCTTGGAGCGTTTATTTACGTGTGGAGATTATTGCTTTTCAACGATAACAAAATGGAGTGTCTTTTTGATATCCAAGCGTGTTGATGTCCACCGTTTTATTTGGTTTTTAGCAAACAGTACCCCTTACTACGAGTTTATTTAACTAGGGGTACAAAACTGTAAGCTCAAAAGTGTAAAGTCGCGCAACGAGCTATGGAGAGAGCTATGCTCGGTGTTTCCCTGCGAGATAAGATCCGGAATTAGATCCGCAGGAGAACTAAAGTGACCGATATAGCTCTTAGAATTAGCAAGTTGAAATGGCAATGGGCAGGCCACATCGCTCGTAGAACTGACAACTGATGGGGAAAAAAGGTTCTCGAGTGGCGACCACGAACCGGAAGACGCAGTGTAGGCCAGCCCCCCACCCGGCCGATGGATGCAAGAGGTAAGCAGCTGCTCAAAGTGGCGCTCTATGACCTATGTTCTGATCTGATGATACTATTTTATTGAAAGAGCTAGTATTGATTCAATGTTGTTCTATTGTATTCTTTACGAAACTCTACCAAACTTTTGAACATCATTTTGATGTAATTTGTATGGGACCAAACTGAAAGTATAATAAAATTGTACTTGGTGTAATTGAATTCATTAGCATCCTTTGAAACTAGGTACCTCCTACTCCTGACACCGGCCACGTATGGACCAAGCTTTGTGAAATAAAACGCATCGATTTGTTATTGACAATAGCTTCAAAAAAATGGAATATTATAACTATAATATATCAACTGCACAAAATAAAATTAAAATAATTAATTGCTGTGTTTAATTATTACACACAAGTATTTTTTTCATTCGTGCAAACTACGTTAGGCGCCGCGGCAACCTTCATGATTTTCAATAAAAAATATTTTAATTTGCAATCTTTACCCATTAATAATCATTGATAAATGATGTACTTTCCTGCACTCAATTTATGCTAATGTATTCATTCAATTGCATCCTGTAGTTTCAAATAAAAAAAATAATTATACAAATAAGCCTACAACCGTCCTCTTTTTTAAAGTCGGATAAAATGCATATCATATCTGACACGACACGAGGCAAAACTGCAGTGATATCTTTTACAAACAAATTCTGTAACAGACGGTATAGAAGGCTAGGGTATGCCGCAATGAATCGGACCAGATAGTGTCGCACCACGCGTGGCGGGAGGGTTCTGTATAGTGATTTTTATATAATAATATGTGAAAACCTTTTACGTAATTTTTTTTGTTTTGTTTGATGGGTAAAGTGCCTTTATTCTTTAAAGTAACTATTACAAATAATACCAATTACTACCAAATGCTACTATAAAAAAAAATATCTGTACAGCAGACCATAAATAAAGAATTATTATAGAGCACAGACTCGCAACCACAGATTAGAGATAAAAACAACTGTGCTCGCAACACAACAACTGTTTTAAATCATTTAGCCAGAAAATATTGTCGTATCTTTGGACGTAATTTTACAAGTCCCTTCATAGTTGTAAAGAAATATAATGGCCCACGCGCTACTGCGAAAAAAAAAAGTTTAATTTAGACTGACTCTGAAGTCAAATGGCTTGATAGTGCTAAAATTGTTTTTTCTCTAATCTGTGTCGAAAACTCATCATATCGAGAAAAAAAAAAAAAAAAAAAAAAAAATATCGAATACTAACAAATCAAATTTCTGGTCAAAGCAAAGTTAAATAATATACCGTAATTATGCTACTTTTAGCACTTTTATAGTTCAAAATCAGAATATTTAGGGTACTGGGTGTTGTGTTATCGGAGCATGGTCCTCGTAGTTTCAGGGTTCCTAGATATAGGGGATCCTAGTTAGGGTCCAACATCTATTATTTTATAATTATTAATTTGAATTAAAGTTACAGGAACGGAACCCTAAAAATGATAATCTGTCGCATTGTACGGTGCTCAGCACAGTGTAGAGAAGATAGCTTTAAATCGAATGTCGTCTCCAGAATGGAAAGACTCGAAGCCTTGCCAAAATCTACTTTGTGGATTACAGTACCTGTCTATGGTATTGTAAGTTTTAATACTAAAGGCATAAAGGGCAGCCGCTCAATGGGAGGCCTGACAGCAGTGGACGTCTTCAGGCTGTTGATGATTTAATAATGAAAATAAAACAAAAACCACCGCATAGCCAGTTTATAATTGCACACAACAAAAATAACACAAAAACAAAACCCTTTGTAAATCAAATCAGCAATCAACAATCCGACAGCCGCCCAAAAATCAGTTTCATAATCTTCATCGTGGTTTTCGTTTTTACCGAAACAGTTTTTGTCTACATACCGACAATAATAGACATACCTAGCGAATATAGGTAAGGATACGATCATATGGATTACTTGTAAACATATGTACAAATCTAGCAAGCAAGGTTTTTTGTAGCAAACTGCGTATAAAAGAATTATGTTTGATATAAACATAAGCCATAGAAGAGCCAAGATGATGCATACAAGGAGCGCGTATTCGAAGTCGTCTTTGAATAGTGGATATAGTTTTGCTTTGTAACCTGGAAAAGGAAGTTAAAGTTTGTTATATGTGGTAGAACTCTTCTTTCTTCTTCTTCTCCTGTAGGCAAGTGGTCAGCCCCGGGTAGTACTGTGAGCTCTTAGCGCAATTCAAAACAGAGCCTACACTGGATCGCTTGTCAAAATCCTCATACAAAAAAACAAAGTGATCCAATATAGGCTCAGTTTTGAATCGCGCTAAGAGCTCACAGTAAGCCCCCTGGTGTCAGAAATTTAGGCCGCCCAAAGGCTCCCGTTTTGGCTTAACAACTATTGTCATACGACAACAGTCGGGACCGACGGCTTAACGTGCCCTCCGAAGCACGGTAGCACTCAGTTGTAAATACCACTTTTTGCTGTAGCGGTCACCCATCAAAGTTGTGACCGCAGCGAACGTTGCTTAACTTTACCGATCGGTTAGAAACGGCTTTTCTGTAAAGTTTTTCTAGGTAGGTACCACGCTTTGGGGGTCGTTTATTAATCACGTGATTATTTTTTTGATTTTTGTAACCTCTTTGGCGATACACGTACGCATTGCAGTGTTACGCGAAACTTTATATTCGCACTACAACTTTTAAAGGTGGCTTTAGGAAAATGTTAGTACGTTAGTACCTAGTAATTAGCTTAGGTATATCTAATTCTAATTCACTAATTTGGCATGGGGGCGGTAAGACCTGCACTGACGTCCCGCTTGGGGTGTATTGCGCATTTCTCCCGCCAGCATCTACCCAAGCCAGCCCAGCTCCTTGAAATAACGGAGCACGGCTCTGGAGTGCTGGCACAACTACTCCAGTGTTGGCTTCGCAGATGTTGACGATGAGTGGGTAATAAGTTTATGCGCTTGTTCACGCAATCCGGATTTAAGTCTTATTTCTTCCGTGGCCTCGCAGTGACACATCAAACTTAGGCTTATCTATTCCTACACTACAATTATAATCATAACAGTTTTACCAAGAGCCAAGAAAACAGTTTGCAGAGGCCCGAACACGAATGTAAGTATAATCATCGCCATGGATATGAGCACCAGTAATATTTTCCACGACCAAAACTCACAGCATTTGAGGCACATTTTTTACGTTTGCTCTCAAAATATTTTTCTCCAAAACCTTTGATCAATTAATTTTGTTTTGTTTACATGTTTGCTTTGATTTCACAGAAGTTTTGACTTTGAAAGAAAGAAGTGTGACAAGCACGGCCTGTACTCACCTTAGATAAGGGAATAGTAAGGATGCCCTACAAAGGTATAGAGTATAGACTAAAAGCATAGAGAGAACTTCATTAAGTGTCAAGCGTACCACTTCTTTGGACACTTTTTATATGAAGTGGACACTTTGATGTGAATGAGTCTGATAGATTTGTATAGAAAAAACATTTGACTCGAGTCGAAAAAAATGGTACGGTGTTTATCGCAAGTGTAGCTAATTACTATATGTTTGTTTCTTTCCTTCGCCACTGACGTAGCGATACGAGTGAGCAGTACAAATATACATGCACAACCGCCATGTTGTGCATGTATGGCGAGCACCGAAGAGTATTTAAGATTTCCCGTTGTTTTAGGGTAACCAACTTGAGGTTTGTATGCAGCCTCTGTGGTGTGGAGGTTGAGCAGGTTGGCTCAAAACCCGGAGGCAGCGGGTTCGATTCCTGCGGCAGGACAAGTATATTTGTGCACAGAAAAAAGCGCAAATTCTTGTTTTGGGTCTGGGTGTTGTGGGACCATGGTCTTTGTAGTGCCTGGGTCCCTAGATACAGGGATCCTAGTTATGGTCCAGGTTCTATGTATGTGATCGTTGGGCGTTATTATAGTGGGCGGCATCGGCGCCATATTGTGCTCCCAAAGTGCCGCAAGTCACGTGACATGTTTCATGTCCTCTACTATTTACTTATCAAAGGTACCCACTCTGTTGATCTGTGGTGACAAGTTTATCTGCTTTTTTTAGCACAGATTATGAAAGAGAAGACTCCCACAGATTATAGAAAATAGAACCTCTTTCCAATAATAAGCCAAACAAGTGCTCGCTTTTCTTTTCTTTAAAAAGCGTAAGGTGTAATGGACCCAAATGAAAAATATGTAGCTCACCTATTATTTCTCTCCGTCTTATAACGGGGAATGTTCTGAAAAGCTATTCAACCTGATTCCGGCATCGCGTTTCTATCATCGCACCTCTCGCCACAGCAATAAAGCTCATCCACATATTATTGAGCCGTGGAAATCTCATACGACTCGATTCATGCGTTCTTTCTTGCCGTACACCTGCAAAATGTGGAATGAGCTCCCGCCAGCGGTCTTTCCGCAGAGTTATAACATGGAGTACTTTAAAAGGAGGGTTAAAAGAGTCCTACAGGGTAAGCAACGTATTGGTAACGCCTCCTCCCTTTAACATAAAAAAAATATATTTCTTGGGTGTTCCTTGGACAATATCATCACCAGGATCATCATCATCATCAGCCTGAAGACATCCACTGCTGAGCATAGGCCTCCCTTAGAGAGCGCCACTTCGAGCTGCACGCCTCTTGCATCCATCTGCTCCTCGCGGTTTTCACCAGGTCGTCGGTCCATAGTGGGGGTCGGACAATATCTTACAAAAAATATGGTAAATAGTTTAACTAAAAGAATCTATGTAAAGTAATAATTTGAATCACGAACGAGGTATGAGCTCGTTTCCATCACACATAGTGCTTGCGCACTACTACTTGGCGGCAAAATAACTGGCAAAAACTTTAGTAGTATTTTTACATTACAATCATTTTAAGACTAGCCTGATAGATCAGTTGGTAGCTCTGCCTTCTGAGCGATAGGTTGTGGGTTCGATTCCCACCCGGAACAAACATTTGCGTGACGAACATTGATGTTTGTTCTGTGTCTGGGTGTTATAATGTATTCTAAGTATGTATTTACAAACAAAAAAGTATGTAAGTATTGTATCAGTTATCTGGTTCCCATAGTACAAGCTATGCTTAGTTTGGGGCTAGATGGCGCCGTGTGAAATGTCCACACATATTTATTTTATTATTTTATGCTTCCCAAAGCTCAACAACCGTTTTCCACAACCGGAAACGACGGCTTTACGAGCCGTGTTCATTTTGTTCACTAAACAAATTGTTGAACAAAAGCACCTGAACAATCTGCACAATAAATGCAGACAGACTGACAGAGCTGAGTAATCAACTGCGCATACTTCTGTCCAGCTCCAGCGTTTCTCAAAGGTCAGTGCCATATTCACATTTCACAAAAACACAACACTATGTATCGGTAATGTAAATAATCTTTGTCATCTAAATTGGTTCATCTGTTGCATAGAAAAAGACCAACCGACAAAAAAAATGGTGTATGAGCTAGTCGTTCACCTGATGTTAGGCGTCTCGACTGCATAAGTATACGATGCAAGATCAATTTGTGCTCTTTTCTTTAAATGATGAATTCCATGCACCTATATCTTCCTGGTAAATTGGGTAATTACCGCGCTTGGTGCTGGACTGCCTGCGCCAAGGGGGTGGGTGGGGGTCGCGCCCCCTGCGCCCCTCCCCCCCTGTATCCGCGCCTGGTGGTACCTGCCTAGACAAAATTTGCAGAAAAGTCCTTCAACCTAGTAACGTCTAGAGTCTGCCCTCTACTCTGTCCTGTTAGTGATGAAAAGCTCTATGACACATGATCAGATCACCAGCCGGAAGACGTCCACTGCTGAAGATAGGCTTTGTCCATAAAACGTCACTTTGGACTCTTATCATAATCACCACGCTTAGCAGGCGTTTTGGTGATCGTAGAAGATTTTAATGTACCGAGTAAAATGCTGCTGTCCATTCCTTAGATATTGATATGAGATATGATTTTAGACAGTTCAAATTGCGCCAATTCCAGTTACTTCCACATTCATTTTGCGCGGTTTTATTCTCGTTTCATAGAGAATAGATTTTTGCAGATTTCTTATGGAAGACAATTCAAGGAAATGATATGAAAAGAAAATGAAAGGAATTCGCGTGGTTTCGAAGGAAGGAATCGTAAAGTGGTCATACAGAATTATGGCCCAGGTTGTAAGCGACGGTGGGGAGACAGAGGGGTAAAGTTTGAGTATTATAGAGCCTTAGGAATCCTGTACTCAGGAGGCGCGGGTTATTAAAAAACTTACTTGCCGAGGGAAACGCATAAAAAAGCAATTTCACAGGAATGTGCAACAAATGTGAAAATCATGTGCTGAAAATGGCTGACTTTTTATGGAGTGGATTTTCCTCGTGGCGCTGAATACATTATGATACTGTTAACTTTTTTTTTTAATTAATACCACTTTTTAATTTTTTGTATTACTAACCAAAAACTATTAATTAAAATCCACAGATTAAAGAAAAAGACAAATGACTATATGTTAAAATCGGTCTTTTTTCTCATATTTTGGCTCCACACATAGTGTATTTAGCCAGTGTCAAGTATTGTCATTGTTCATCGTGTTATGGAATATTTTACGTAAAGTCAAGACTAAGGGTGGGAGTTAAGGTTACTAATAGCTAAAACTGCTAACAAATTCTAATCAATGGTCAAAATTTGTAGGAGATTTTAATCTTTGGCTACCTTAACTATGCTTCAAAATCCCATCCTTAGTCTCAGTCTGGGTAGTCATAGTCCTATCTAAGTCAGGTAGTCATAGTCCAGTCTAAGTCATGTCCTAGTAAAGTGGTGGCAACTTTACTAGAAGCTTCTATGGAATTTTGGAAGCAACACGAAAAACCACGTTTCACCACATTATATCACTTGCCCACACTTATGCTTGTAATTCAGCACTTAGTGCGTAAAACGCCACCAATTTGAAACATGAACACTGGAAAAAGCACAAGTTTTGAAAAATGTAGCGACGTGAACTTTTTCGTGTTCCCGCTAAAACGTGATTTTTTTGCTCGTTTTTGTAAATAATGATACGGAACCCTTCGTGCGCGAGTCCGACTCGCACTTGGCCAGTTTTTTTTATCAACGACAGGCTAACATTTGACCACTGTCTCACCTGATGGTCAGTGACGACGCGGTCGACGATGGAGCATGCTTGCCTAAAAGATACCGGTTCACTCTAGCCTTAAAAACTCCCAGATTATATTTGTCAGGAAACAATGACGCAACAAACAACAGCGCCATCGCGCGGATTTTGGTGCTTAGCAACACCTGACATTTAACCTTAAGGTGTTCCATTCCTTTGCTGTCCGAATTATAAATTATTATCGCCTACTCATCACAATCGCATATGTACTTTATATGTCCCCGACAAGTATATCCGCTATAGAGCTGGTCATAGACCCAAGCTCTTCCACACATGCCGTAGTCGGACAGAACACAGGAAATATACGCCGCTATGTCGCATCATGAGTGATCTCAACGCATTCCTCAGTACTTATCCGGACTGCGACGTTTTTTGTGATAAGTGGCCTGTTGTTTTAAGTTCATTATTAACGTTTTGTGAGTCCCGTGACCCTAAATCGAATATTTGATGTTGTGAAAATTACCCTAGCTATTAGCCATTAATTCAATTTATTTAGTAGACGATGTTTATTACTGATGAGTATTTGATAATATGTGTAATTGCAAATGCGTTCATATTATTACAAATAAATAAAATAAATAAAAAAAACGAGGAATCAAAACGCTTTGTACGTATTCGAGGAATTTCTACCGAGGATTTATTCGAGGATTGTCTTTCACTTTTTTGCTAATAAGTTTATTTTAGCACTTTTGTAAGTCAAAATCAGAATACTTACAGACGTTTAAAATAAAATGTCCCCTGATGTACATATATTATTAAAAAATATGCAAGTAAAACATAATTAATCTGTGGTGGGTACATAGAAGTTTAGATAATGCTTACATATTCCTTTACATTTACAATAATACTTGCATATTTTTAAATAACAGTTTTCAACACATTTGCGAGAAAACAGTTCAATAGGTATAATGAAACTCATGTTTATTAGTGGGAAAGTCGCAACAAACAATCTTTGATGTTTCTAATCTGATACAAAAAAGGGCTAAAATGGCGCGCATTTATTTACAATTCAAATGGTGCCACGTGCGTGTGGTGAGAATTAGAACTACATCTTTAGTTTCATTTTCTCTTTAGTATTAAAGTGAGACAAACGTATTGAGCAAAAACGCTTCCAAGGAGTTTCGATCATTCAGCTTATTTATTCTCGTACTGTGAAACTCTTTGGTGAAATTCTTATATATTTTTTAAGGAAATTAAAAAAAAAACCGTAAAGTTAACGCACGGTGCTATACAACGGAGGATGCGCACGCTCCGTTGTATGGTGCGTAATGTTTAACTTTCGAACAATGTATACAGGCTTTGTAAATGCATTTTTTGAGCAAATGTGTTGAAAAGGTATTCTTTTTAACATATAAAATTAGAAAGTAAATTTATGTCAAATAAATATATAAAGCCTATTATAAAAAAATTAAATGTGTTTGAAAAAGCTAAGCTGTAGACCTTGCGCTACGAGATCGTAGCGTAGATATCGCGTAGCGGTCGTAGCAGTGGCACTAGTTTCAAAGATTTTTTTTAAATATTTTTTTGAGATAATTTGAAGAAGGTTATCAAATCAATATTTAATAAACTTCTTCAAATTATATCCAAACCAGTCAGGTACAAAACGGTACAACCAGAGAAGAGTACTAGGTGGTAGAACCTTTCTGCAAAGTTCATCTAGGTAGGTACCACCGCTTTGCCAGTTATTCTGCCGCCAAGCAGTAGTGTGCAAGCACTACTGTGTTCCGGTTTGAAAGGCATGTAGCTAGTGAAATTACTGGGTAAATGAAACTATGTGCTGATGTAGGATGACGTGTGCAGTGCAGTGTCACGCGAAACTTTATAAAGTTACGAGTGACACTGCAACTTTTATGGGCGGCCGTGACGTATCAGGTGAACGACTAGCTTGCCACGTCATTAAATAACATCTTCTTCTTCTCGTGTAGGTCAGCCCTGATGTCAGAATTTTTAGGTCGCCCAAAGGCTTCTGACTTGGCTTACCGACTATTGTCTTATGACAACAGCCGGGACTGACGGCTTAACGTGCCCTCCGAAGCACGGTAGCGCTCAGTTGTAAATACAACTTTTTGTTATAGCGGTCACCCATCAGAGTAGTGACCGCAGCGAACGTTGCTCAACATTACCGATCGGTTAGAAACGGCTAGTCGTGCTTCGCTACGAGCGCTACTATTTTAAACAATTATAACATAAAAAATATGTATAACTAGCAGCGCCCCGCGGTTTCACCCGCGTTCCTACAGGAACCGTTCCCGTTTCCGGGATAAAAAGTAGCCTATGTTTTAATCTAGGGTATAAGCTACCTCCATACCAAATTTCATCTAAATCCATCCAGCTGTTAGAGCGTGAAAGAGTAACAAACATACACACATACGCACAAACTTTCGCCTTTATAATATTAGTGTGATGTGATGTGATATCCGAAAATAAAATATCTGTGCACTACAATCATGGACGTAGTACGTCTTATTATAAAAACACTGTATTTTTTTAATGAAAAGCTTAGCTTAGATATGTTTTCTCAATTACTTTAAACGCAGCATCCATGATGTATTAGATCATTTGTTCGCACGGTGTGCAGTTATTGTTTTGTGTCTGGTCTCTACTCTACACTCTGTTATTTTTGTACATTCCACGGGGTATCGCTGCAGGGCGAACTGGAAAATGTATATATTACATGATTACATCATTAGGCGGCAGACGTCTACTGCTGAACAGACAGACCTAGAATTTTATTGAAACTCTCAAAAGACTCACGAAGCGTGGGAGCGAGAAGTACAAATCAAGTACACACTGCCCGAGAGGAAAAGAGATAGCGAAATAATGGCGAATGTGTCAGAGTACTAGCACAAAAAAGCTCATATCGGCTCAATCTATTTCACGACGAAGACCATATTGATCATGTACTTCCATAATTCCGTTATCAAAGTGCAAAATACTATTTTGTGGCTTTTAAATCTTAATCCGTGAGTGAATGTGATGTTACAAAACATACAAACGCGAACAAACACACGTATCACAGCAAATTTATCACAAATTTGATTGCATTATTAATAGTCAGAGCCTGAAAACGAAAGTTTTCAATCAGTGTGTGTTGCCAGTGATGACTTATGGAACTGAGACATGGTCTCTTACTGTTGGCCTCATTAGTAAGCTCAAAGTCGCGCAGCGAGCTATGGAGCGAGCTATGCTCGGTGTTTCCCTGCGAGATAAGCTCCGGAACGAGGAGATCCGCAGGAGAACTAAAGTGACCGATATAGCTCTTAGAGTTAGTAAGTTGAAGTGGCAATGGGCAGGCCACATCGCTCGTAGAACTGACAACCGATGGGGAAGAAAGGTTCTCGAGTGGCGACCACGAACCGGAAGACGCAGCGTAGGCCGGCCCCCCACTCGGTGGACCGACGACCTGGTGAAAGCCGCGGGGAGCCGATGGATGCAGGAGGCGAGCAGCCGCTCAAGGTGGCGTGCTCTGGGGGAGGCCTATGTTCAGCAGTGGACGTCTTCAGGCTGTTGATGATGATGATGATTAATAGTCATATTTTGTTAATTTTGGTGTCCGGATGTAAAACCTGTTTATTTTGTAGATTGGGAATGCTCCTTCCGATATATCGCAGTATTTCAGTGTTTCAGTATTTTATTATTAAGCAACCTCGTTTGGCATCTATCTAGACTACATTACCTTAGTGCAATGTCGTCGAATTCGAGCATTATTTTTAAAAAGCATTTGTATTTCTGATCAATGTTTAATTATTAAACACCTTCCATTTAGTCAGTTATGTGGATACAAATGATTGTATTGGTGTTTAAATTTTTTTTTTTTTATGTACTAGTGTCTGTCTGTTTGAACACTATAAACGAATAAGCATATGATTTTGGTAAATTCTAAAGAAATCATGGATATTATGATAACTACGGAACGGAGCACCCAAGTATCAAGTCCAGCCTCTTGACTCGATACAGCATGGCGAATTGTCGACAGTCCCAAGATCACCGAACACCTTGAACCACTCAATGTTCGCAGGGATATTGGGTCTTTATGTATATTTTACCGCCTCTATAATGGGGAATGTTCTGAAGAGCTATTTAACGTGATTCCGGCATCGCGTTTCTACCATCGCACCTCTCGCCACCGCAAAAAAGCTCATCCACATATTAATGAGTCGTGGAAATCTCATACGACTCGATTCATGCGTTCTTTCTTGCCGTACACCTGCAAAATGTGGAATGAGCTGCCCCAAGCGGTCTTTCCGCAGAGTTATAACATGGAGTACTTTAAGAGGAGGGTTAAAAGAGTCCTACAGGGTAAGCAACGCATTGGTGACGCCTCCTCCGGTGTTACAGATGTCCATAGGCTACGGTGACCACTTCCCATCAGGTGGGCCATATGCTTGTTTGCTCCCATTAAAACAACATTTGTTAACATTAAAAAAAACTAGGAATTCGACGACATTGGACTAAGCTAATCTAGCCTAGATAGATGCCTAACAAGGTGACCTACCCCTCCCCCATGGCTTTGCATTGACCTTCATAAAACCCTGTATACAAAAGTGTTTTTGTAACCATCCAGTTTAACCATCGGCTTACAACATAATGAAGCGCTCAGTCTGTCTGTCTGTTGAAAATCAGTTAACACGTGGAGTTAATGACTTGTCAGCTCTTTCATTATTAGTACATAGTGAGCACAGAGCAAGAAAAAAAATACGCTTCGTTTATAATTCTCTGTGGTAGCGAGCGTTGTTATATTTGCTTCTAGCCGCGCTTCATGTTTCACCCATTTCCCCGGTTAACTCTAAATTTTCCGGGATAAAAAATAAACTGTGTTGTTTTTGGTATTGTAAGCAATCTGTGAGCAAAATTTCATCAAAATCAGTTCAGTGCTGCCACTGAACTGATTTTGATGAATTTCATCTTCATCAGTTCAGTTACCTACCTGAATATTTGAACTACTCATTTTACTGAATTCTAATTTTGTACTGTAAAACTCAAAACTCAATATTTAAACAATGATTAGTAGGATTTAGAAAGAAAAAGCAATAAATAAATAAACTGAATAAAATAATTCATTAATAGTACTTTCAGTTTTACACGTAGCGACATCTAGTGTTGAGTAGCTTAACTATTTACATTTATTTTTTCCCAATTATCAAGTACACGTTATTAAATGTCACGCAATGATTATCTAAAATACCAGTAAAGACTTTTCATTGTTAATTTATTAACTTGTCATTATTTTATATTTTCAAAAACACAAACTTAAATAACATATAATAATATACTAAACTTTTATGCGTTCTTTATGTACACTAAGCCTAATAAAACAAAATAAGTCAGTAATAAAAAGTTATAAATAGAAAACAGAATTTAGGTCACTATCTGCGGGTAGCGTGCCCTAAAGCTGGCCTGCCCGGTGACGCTGTAAAGGTCGGTAGAGACCAACAGCATTAGCCCGTTCAAAAAAAAAAAAAAAAAAAAAAAAAAAAAAGCCCTAAAGCTGGCGACATTCCCTCGTTGAATTGCCAGGCTAATTCGTTGGCCGAGGTATGTGCCAGCCCTTTGGTCACGCGTCAGCTCGACTAAACGTCTGGACAGCTCCCTGACTAGAAGTCGTGCCTGTGGGCCCCAAGGACCCATTGTCTCAACCCCAAACGGAACAAATATGTAACCTTCACCTAGGGATTCATATTTCCTCCGTTTGAGGTTTTCTGCAGCTTTTGCCGCTGCACATGCCGCCCGAGCTGAGTTGTCAATGTGGGAAGGCGCCAGTGTGTCAACGCAGGTAGCATCCCACACTAGCGGCCTTCCAGCACGATACCACGGAATTAACGTCATGCCGTCAGGCCCCTTACCATCGTCACGTGAAATACCGTTCGGCTCTAAGATAGCCGGCACGTTGACGGTGGCAAGGGCCCGACGAATGACGTCATTTAAAGCGGCATGGCGCGACAGACGTCCTGCACTGCGGCGGCAAGATAGGCCATGGTGGCCCAAACGGTCCACCTCACCCCCGCAGTGACAGAGATGTGGTTCTGTCTGTGTGATGTGTTCTGAAAAGTGTTCCAATATTGGACGAAGGAACAGCATGTAGCCAATAACCTGACTCACGTTCGCTAGTGGCAAGGAGGCGAGCTCTACCAGGGATGTTACTATCATGTAATAGAGATGATTGTATGATCCTACATAAGGGCTCGTCCCATTGTCTCTGCGAACGGGGGCTTTTGGGAAAATCCTCACCTGGACAGGCCATGTTCCAAGCGTTGATAGCCTCATCAAGGCATAGCACCGGCACTCCGCCTATAGAAGGCTTAACTATTTTGGCAAAAAGCGCAGCGGTACTATGTACAGAGGACAAGAACGCTAGTAGGGCAACACTAGAAATTTTGCGGAAGTCATTATTTTCATTTCATTTGTAAGCTACAGGTGCCGCCACCTAGTGCCGAGTAGTGGAACTAAAAATATGTTATAAAATATTCAGTAACGCCAGAAAGTTACTACGTTACACAAAATTGACTCATCCATAGCAAAACCCACTTTGTTTCTAGGGGCATAGAGTGAAATATTAAATCTAACAGTACATCAAGGAATAACATCACTGAAATATTTAGTAAGGAGTCGGTAGCTTGATATACGGATATCGCTTTCTTAGCAAGGAAAGAAGTGTTTGCTCACTTAATTATTTTATTTGGTCCGTTACGGCTGTACAGAAAAGAATTCCCATGCCACTTTATTAGAAAAAAAACAAACGTTAATTTTAACCCGCCAAAATCTTTTACCAGTTTTTAAGTTTGGCAAACGTGAAATATTGTATGCTGCCAGTGATTGAAAAGTAAAATAATTTCGCATGCAGGAGAGAGATAGGTACTAACCTTCAGTTTGCAACCCCATACTGCGGGAGCGAGACGAATATACATCAATATACTTCTAGCTGTAAGACAATAGATAGGTACGCGGTGAGGTCGACATTTTGCGGCACTGTGTCTAGATTGGAGCAAGTTACAGACTAGTGTCGCCATCTGTGTCGCTAGTTGGAAAACGCTGTAGGTTTGTTTTAGTGAGATATGTAGACGGAGTTCGTTGTTTGTATGCGTTTTTTGCATGTGTGCGTAGGCGGAGGGTTGAAAACGGACGCAGCGTAGATACGGTTAGCAAAAAAGAGACTTTAATAATTTTAATAGTAAATATAATAATATTACTATTTTTAATAATGTAGAATCAAAAAGAACTTTTCTTATGCCTACTTTTTTTTTTACAGAACACATTTTAATTTAAATATAGTACATTCTGCCAAACTGCTGAGCAGTTTGTCGGCAGACATAAACTCTCATTTCTCTTTCTGAAAGAGATTTACAATACCTTAATCAATGTATTTGTGAGACATGGAGCCCATCGGTTGCAAAAACAGACCAAATTTCCAAAGTAGTGTTTGATGGCTATAAGTGAAGTGATGAAAGGCCTATTTCAACAGGCAGGGTAATAAATCGTTCGCAAATGTAAAAATGGCACCCAAAATGGGGCAACATTTTAGTCCATTTTGTTCACGTTTGTCTTCCTTTGCAGCCTCTGTACTTTCGTAAGTCGTATTGTGTTTATGTTGGGAAAACGTTTGATCAAAGATAAAGGTGAATAAAAGGGGCATCCAATGCCCCTTTTATGTATTAGCTTAGGTAAAACATTTCATACTTCTAGAGCTAAAATATTGTGCAATTATTATCATACGCAATAGTTTTGCTAAGACAGATTTTTGTCTTATACAAATCTACATAAGTAAATTTAAAGCTAAACTCTTAATAAACTACAATAATGTTATCATTTTTTTTAAATATATTTATTTCTTACTATCTTTCGGTGCTGACGCTACAACTAATCTCCGCCACCCTCGCGTAATAGGCCATCTCCTCGTTGCCATGGCAACCGCACAAAATGGCTGCCGCGCCCCCCGCCTCTCCCGCCGCGAGTATAAAAGCGCACCCTCGTTCCACAGTCTTCAGAGAGCCAGTGCATCTTGGGCCAAGCGCACGTACCGCGCGTTTCCATTTCTCTTCGAGACAACTCGATTTTTATTTTATTTCCGCATTGAAAACCAGTAATCTATCGTTTAACTCTACCGCGTTTCATAATTCTATGATTTTGTTTTAATATATTCATATTTTTCTGTTTTTATTTTTATTTTAGCTTCTGTGATCGTTGCTGCGTCTGCTGTCAAGGTAAGAGATAGAATTTAGTTCGTTTAAGGGTTTTGCATCAAGTGAAAAGCTTTTTTAAAAGCAAAATGCTCGGGGTTTTGAGCACGTGGTTAAGTGGGTACTTATTGATTTCTGCAGATGTGAGGGGGGTAAAAATAGCCGCTCTGCTCTCGATAGCATCCCGCAAAAAGCAGCTTTAAAGCTGGGGCACTAGAGCTGGGTGTTCTTTGAACTTTTCCCATTTTGCTACCTTTGTGGCCGCATCAGAACGTGAAAATTATTAATGTTGGAATTGATAGCGACTTCCACCGTAATGGATCTCGCTGCGCTTGTCATTTCTTCGGGAATACAAAGTCTGAATATTACGGTAATTGGAAATGATTTATCTGTCACACACGACAATTTTCGTAGACAGTTTCAAGGCAAACCCTCAAAGCTGAAGACTGATAAAATCTTGCCACAAAACGTTAAAACCACAATGTTCAATCATAAAATAACAAATACATCGTTTTTCCTTCATTTCCAACAAGTTCTAAGATCCGCAATTTTTTTTCAACTGACTGAGCTAAGCTACCTGTTCAATTTAATAACCCGGGCAGTTAAACCAATTTTTGGGGTATGTCACACAAATATATTTGTAGGTTGGTACTACTTACTTCAAGCGACCGATATAGCTCTTAGAATTAGCAAGTTGAAATGGCAAAGGGCAGGCCACATCGCTCGTAGAACTGACAACCAATGGGGAAGGAACGTGCAAGTGGCGACCACGAACCGGAAGACGCAGCGTAGGCTGGCCCCCCACTCGGTGGACCGACGACCTGGTTAAAACTGCGGAGAGCTGATGGATGCAGGAGGCAAGCAGCCGCTCCGCTCTCTGGAGGAGGCCTATGTTCAGTAGTGGACGCGATGATGACTACTTACTTGCAGTAGTATCTAATTTTTTAGCTACCTGCCGCCATATTTGGTGTTTCTAATACCCAGTGCAATATTAAGTCTATGGTTCAAAGACAGCAATACTTTGCTATAATGATAAAATACTTGAAGTCCTTTAAATAAGTCTCGTTGTACTTTGATATGTTTTGCAGTTCTTCCAAATAGTGTAACATTAAATACTCTCTTAATATCTGGATGAAAAGAACTTTCTGTTTCTTCAAAAACCAGGGGCTTTACCATCATCACCTTGAGCAATACAATTAAACCTTTATGATCAGACTGCCTACAAAGCAAAAAGACTACGACGGCAGATAGACTAATAAGCAGAAAGCCTAAAGCGCAGCATGACTTTATAGTCATCGCAGTAACACTAAAATCAGAAAGACTAAAACGCAGAATGACTAAACTTCATAAGATCGTGAATCGCTTCAATACAATTTTTACTTTTTGGTGTATAGGTACTCTTTAGGTCTTCATTTAAATGGCGCTAAGAGGTGAAAGATTTAGTAAAAGGTTTCGTCGAGGATTTTAAATTAAATCACAATTTTAATGTATTTTTTAGAGATTTAATGTAACTAGATTTAGTGTCATCAACGTCAACTGCTTACTCCAACATAATAGATACAGAAAATTTTACTAGTTGAGGTACCAGGGGGTCTAGCAAAGATACCATTCCATTAGTGTTAACGCCAAACGATAACTCCAAATTTATGGGAATCACATTAGCTATGACATTACTTTCGAAAAAGTTTTTTTCCGCATGTAATGTCATGGTTTCCGGTTATTTCGTTATCTTAAACTTGGGACTTAACATTTGGCGCCCAAACTGGGACCTGATTGATTTGTCTTATAATATTACATTTATAGCGATAAGTAATTATACTTATTGCTAAACCTTTTCAAGTTGACAACAATTAACCGGTCAAGTATTATTATAGACAAAGATATGGGTACAATAATATGGTTTCTAAAAAAATTGCCATCCAATAGAGTTTGAACCCGCACCTTCGGCTCACTACATTAAAAGTTTTCCTGACTGAGCTATGGTTGCATTAAAAATCTTTAGAACTTAAAAATAAACAGGGGAGTTTTACAATTTAAAAAATCCATTCCATGATATTATTTTAGGGTTTAAAATAACATAAATAATGATGCTCGCTCGTAGAACTGATAACCGATGGGGAAGAAAGGTTCTCGAGTGGCAACCACGAACGGGAAGACGCAGCGTAGGCCGGCCCCCAACTCGGTGGACCGACGATCTGGTGAAAGCCGCGGGGAGCCGATGGATGCAAGGGGCGAGCAGCCGCTCAAGGTAGCGCGCTGGTAGCATCAGGCTGTTGATGATGATGAAATAATTGAGCTTTAAGTCAAGTCTACATTAAATAAAAAACAAAAAAAGATAACAACAAAACCGTAAGACGTCAAATCTATTTACATTTTCCTAAACTAAATTTTAGATACAGATGGAAAAAAAATGAAAACTCATAATACTACAATATTAATAAAATAATAAAAACCCGCACCCAAAAAGTAATATCCATAAGTAACTAAGGGCGGGGTTTTGATCCGCAGTTAAGGTGACGAGTAGAGCCAGATAACCAGGTCCAAATCCGTTCAAAGAAACATCAACCTTAACGTCGTAGTCTTAACTATCAATTCAGTTTGCACTTCAGCGCGGCGCTTACGACAAAGACAGCGCACGAAATTACCGATTTTGACTGTTTATAATTAAAATCTATTTTCATATAGCATTTTTCAAAGTTATTAAGTCATCACGACATCTGAATGTTGGTTGGGATTACACTAATTTATTTTTTGTAAAAATATGTTCGGTAAAAGCAGTAAAATGGGTACATTAAAATTTTTTGAGGGAGGTTTGCGATTTTTTTCTATAGAGCTATATTTTTTTAATCTTGTATTTGTGGTCATCACAAACGACACAATGAAATGAATTACATGATATATTAAATTCGAAGCCGCACATGTTCCAATTACGCCAGGAAACGTGCCAAAAAACACCTTGCTTGGTCTACCCGTCGCCTTAAGGTAACCAATGCCGAAAATCTTTAACAAATTCTAACCAATGGTCAAAATTTGTTAGAGATTTTTACCATTGGCTACCTAAAAAAAACCCGCCCTTAGCCATCAGTCAACCACTCAGTTGGATCATTTTATTCCCATCTCACTCTTTTATATAACTAGTCGTAAATTTCCATTTTATCCCCCGAGACATTTTCGCAGAAATATTGTTAAATAAGTAATGGTTTTCATAAAACGATTACGACTCTACTGGGGGCCCAATATTTTATTTATTTATTCAGTTTGATACTTTAGTTAGAGAATAAAATAAAACAATAACTGTATAGTATAGCCCTTTTAGTCTAATGCCCGTTTTCACCAAAGGTCCCTAACTTTTAAGGGACCCTTAAAAATATTTAAGTGACATCTGACAGTAATTTGGTTTTCACCGGCGATTAAGGGACACCCAAAACTTAAGGGATCCCCTAAGTTTAGGGGGCTGAAGCTCAACCCCTTAGCGTGAAGTGGCAGGTTGAATTATCAAAACGCCAGTTTTATTTTTCAATTGTATTTGGCAACTGTTTCTACCCGCATAACGCCAGAAAATTTATTTGTTTTAATTTTTCTGATGCATAATATATTAAAAATTCTAATGCTAATATCAGTAAAGCATGTTGCTTGTATTTTTGACAATTATTCTCTAAAATATATAAATAAAATAACGAAAATCAGCAACGTACGGTTTTTGGAAACCGTAGAAAAGAAAAAACTGTCACTTTACAATTTAAGTGTCACTCAGCGCCGTGAAAACGAATTTAGGTAAGGGTCAAATCTAAGGGACCCTTAGCCAAAGGGATTCCTAGTTAGGGTGTAGTTTAGGGGTCTTTGGTGAAAATGGGCATAAGCCTTTTAAAAATAATATGATAATGTTCATGTTTGTGTATAATACAAAAGTGTTTCGGATTTGAGTCTAGATTTATTTTTATTTATAGAATTTGAAGCTGAATTTTAAAGGCTATCTATACCGACTTATAATAAAACTATAACGGGTCCAATTCTGTAGGTACATTGAAGATATTATTGATTATAATGCTAGACCATGAATACTTTTTTTTTTTTTTTTTACTTTATTATTGGAACACTGTGTACCTAAACGCTTAGTTGTAGGTTTGGGTTGGGTGGTGGTTTTGTTGTTTTACAATACAATACAATACAATACAAAATTCTTTATTGTACACCAGACATGAAAACAGATACATATAAATACAGAAAGTTACATACATAGAGCTAAAGTACAATGGGCGGACTTATCGCTAAAAGTGATCTCTTCCAGTCAACCTTTGGATGGATAAAAATTATTGGAGAGATAGAGGTCGGTGGTGTAAACAAATTATGTAAATTGAGTTAAATAAAAATTAATAAAACATTACTAATAATTATTATAATACATATACAACATAATAAATAAATATTTAATAAAATATAACTACATATATACTAGCTAATATAATAAATAAATATATATAAATCATACATCCTTACATAACAATATAATTCACATGGTTGAAACTAATAATAGCATTACAACTGCGAAAGATAAAAACTTTTTACTCTGGTTTTAAATATAGCCAGTGTCTGAGCCTGTTTGGCTGGAATCGGGAGCGCGTTCCAAAGGCGTACGGCATGTTTTAGTTGCATAATTAACTGTTGGTGTGTACCCGCTCCGTGGTTTCACCAAGAGGTCCCAACGGAACACCAGCGCTGGTTCAACTGAACCAGCATAATGCTGAGTTGGGGCCTATTTTTGACAACATTTATCTTTTTTTTTTATTCCTGTTAAAATATTATGTATCTTTTTTTTTTTAAGTAATTGTTGTTTACAAATAAATAGATTTTCTTTCTTTCTTTCTTTCTTTCTTCTTATATTTTCAAAATTTTGTTCGAGGGCTCTCTAGAATCGGTACTGCAGCCAAAACTATTTTTAGAAACTAACGTGAGTTGTACTCATAACTACACCATAGTTACTAGGTGGTAGGACTTTTCTGCAAAGTTCGTCTAGGTAGGTACCACCGCTTTGCCAGTTATTCTGCCGCCAAGCAGTAGTGTGCAAGCACTACTGTGTTCCGGTTTGAAGGGCATTGTAGCTAGTGAAATTACTGGGCAAATGAGACTTTATGATCTGATCACTCAGTCTAGTAATCTGATTTATTAGACTGGGTGATGTCTCAGGATGACGTGCGCAGTGCAGTGTCGCGCGAAACTATTGTTTTAAAGTTCCGGGTGACACTGCAACTGTTATGGGCGGCCGTGTCACTTAACATCAGGTGAACGACTAGCTCGTCACGTCACTCAATCACATAAAAAAAAAAAAAAAAAAAAAAGTAAACGGCTAAAACGTAAACGGTTATTCGACTAAAATTACGTGAGCGTGAGCCGTTCACTATAGTTGTAGTTAAAACTATTTTTTTTTTTTTTGTCTGTCTGTCTGTCTGTATCTTGGCTGAGCATCACACCGAAACTACTGAATAGATTTAAACGAAACTTGGAATGATTTGAGTTAATATTACGAGGTAGGCTATAGGATACTTTTAATCCCCAAATTCAGCACGGTTCCCGCGGGGGAGGGGACGAAATAAAAATTGTACTTATTTGTAATTCATTAACGCGTGGTCTGATTTATTTTATTCATGTTTTGTTAGAGGTTCTTTAAATATTGTCCCGTAAATATTTCAAGGTTAGAACCACCATTGGTTAGAATTTGTTAGGGTTTTTAACCTATGGTTACCTTAACTCTATGGATTATAGAACGCACCGTTACTCTAATTTTCTAACGATTATGACACAATATAGTTTTAAGAGACTACTAGATTACTAGACTGGGTGATGTCTCAGGATGACGTGCGCCGTGCAGTGTCACGCGAAACTTTATTGTTTTAAAGTTCCGGGTGACACTGCAACTGTTATGGGCGGCCGTGTCACTTAACATCAGGTGAACGACTTGCTCGTCACATCATTCAATCACATAAAAAAATAAAAAAAAGACTAGAGTTAACGCCTTTGACAGTGACAAATGAATGAATTGACTTGATTTATAACCGAAGCCAAAAAGATTTATATCTTTGTAACTACAAGTTTAGCAACATGCACTTTCTTGGTTAATTGGTTACAAAAACCGCCACGCAAATAGGTGTAGCAATAGCAATGTGTCATTTAGGTACTGTGAATTTTTTGGTAAATTTTGGTTCTTCATTTTTAGGGTTCCGTACCCAAAGGGTAAACCGGACCCTATTACTAAGGCTCCGCTGTCTCTCTATCTGTCTGCCTGTCACCAGGCTCTATCTCATGAACCGTGATAGTTAGACAGTTGAAATTTTCACAGATGATGTAAAACAAACTTTTAAAACACAACAGATACTAAAAAAACAGAATAAAACAAACATTTCCCATACAACAAACGTGTTTTTTTTCTGCTCGTTCTTATAGATAGGTATGTACGGAACCCTTCGTGCGCGAGACCACTTGGCCGGTTATTACACAAAATAAGCGATACAAAATCCTTGTAAATCCGTCTGGCAACTCGTATCTTGTCTAATAAGTCGTAAAACTGCCCAATTAGAGTCAGATCGGTTTTGAGCTCATTGCCTAAAATGAAAGAAGCCACTGCAGCATTTTGCCTATCCGTCGCCTAAATATATGATCATCTACAAATCGAAATGCCTAAACAGCACTTTGACGCCGATGCCTAACATTATGTTCATTTTGTTTTTAGATACCCTATTTCCACATTGCCGCAAAAAAAGAAAACCTCTTAAAACCTCACCTCTTTCACGCTAACACCAATTAGTGCTGTAGTGTGTCCAGAAATATATCGATAAAAAGGTCAGGGGGTCATCGTACGTTACCGTCCGAGGCGAGAGGTGATAACCACCGCTTGGATGCTGGATCGATACAGACGTCTGAGTAAATAGGGATGTGCTAGTATCGATGAAAGTGTCGATGGTCTAAAAATTTTTTTATTTGAAGTTGGAATCACAGTGTAAAAAATACTTCAACCTATCTTGTAATATCTATCTCAAAAACTAGACGTTTTAAGGATAGTTCGAAATTTTTTAAATAAAAATACTAATATGTTTCTTGAATTTTTGTACTAAATATAAATATTATTAAGACTTTCTCGTTTATGACACAGAACAATTAATAGTACAAGTTTATGTGTTTGAGCAAGTTAGTTACGTAATGCAATTTTATATTCTGTCATGAACTACAAAATATATAATCAGCACGAAAGACTTACCTAATAGTATATTTAAAAATATGTCACAATGACAGGAATTTATTGATAGATCAGACGTTATTTTTATACAAAACCATGCTAACCTAATAAGTAGGTACCAAGTAATTAATAATTAAATTGAAGAAGCACTTTTTCAGCTAGTTGCTACTTAATCTAATAGTTAACATAATCTGAGCTAGTCTGCTAACCAATAATTAACCAGGCGTGGCGTTAAGCCGAGGATTAACCGGCTATCCACAATTTTCAGGCTATTAAACCGGTTGATGGACTCCCAGAATTCTGTGATTGAAATTTGTAAACTTGACGGTAGTTGAGATTTGGAACTTAAAGTTAAATGAAGGGCTAGAGATTTGTGATTGTAGGGTTGGCAGTGTAATTACAATTTGGTCTTTATTTTTGAAGCCTTTAGGGTTGTTTTGCATTAACTAAATAATACCAAGGTCGTTATTTCAAAAACGTTATTATAATAGAATGTTATCTTACAGTCTTCGTAGTTTGATCATTTACCTGCCCGAAGCAGTAGTGAGCAATATATCGTCGATGAAGTACCAATACCTCCTAACTGACATTTTGGTCCAAAATTACTTTCTTAATTCAATAGACATAAAACTCATATTCGCATGGATTGAATTAACTTCTAACCAATCAAATCAAAGAAATGTTGGTTAGAAGTTAATTCAATCCATGCGAATATGAGTTTTATGTCTATTGAATTAAGAAAGTAATTTTGGACCAAAATGTCAGTTAGGAGGTATTGGTACTTCATCGACGATATGTCTCGTTTTGTAGGACGTAAGAATAAAATTCACTAGTATAAGCAAGGTAGATACCTAAAATACCTATTATACCTATCATTTAGAAAATGATGTCTCAAAGTGACCGCTGGTGCACGTATTTCAGTGCCTCGCAGTTCTTAGTACCTATACAAGAGATGTGAGCCACACTGTTTTTTTTAAATTTGCGTTTTAATTGATTTTAAACATTTTTAATTATATACCTGTTAGTTAGGTCTTGAATAAATTACTACAAACCTATCCTTAGGACATTTAGGCTTTTTAATACTTTATAGATAAAATGCTGGGACACTTCGCGCATTTAGATTAAGTTTTAAACGGTGGTATGAAAGACCATAAATTTACTGATCAATTATCGTCTTTATAATTGACATAGTGTCGACGTGGCGGCACAAATCATATTACAGGACCCCATCTCAACTCTTAACAACCGAACCTCTTAAAATTAGTTTAATTATGTTTAGGAGAAGTTTCAAGTTTCAATTAAAACCTTTTAATATATTTGATTTAGATTGTAGACGCCGAATGCTCACCTAGCTATTACGCAGTTGAAGTCGTAGACATAAAAAGTATTTTATAAAATACTATAAACAAATTAAAACAACTATTAATTAATAAATGAAATTAAATAAAATAATTACATTAATGTATTATATTAAAAATAAATATTGATCTTTTTTTTAATATTTGAATTATTACCCTAGCAATCAAACATCACTAAAATAACACAATCTATTTTTTTTTAAACAAGAGGTACCTACAATATATTTAGGTCATGATTTAAAAAAATCGTAATTATTATCGACCCATTTCTACAATACCTACATTACCCCAGCACTAGCACATGCCCCCTTCATATTGTATGCACATTCCACTACGCACGCACACCCACACACACATTTAAGTATGTGTGCAGAAGGGTCCGACATCCTATGAGATGGATGCGAGGAAATTGTAATTTAAAATGTACCTACGTGGGTACTAAAATATGAATTGAACGTGCTGCGCTGTAAAGTCAAACTAAGCTACCATCACAGTAAAATAAATATGACTGTGTGGACATTTCACACAGCGCCATCTAGCCCCACACTAAGCGAAGCTTGTACTATGGGAACCACAGATTAGAGAAAAAAACAAATGAATGGGAACCAGATAACTGATACAATACGTAGATATTTTTCGTTGGTAAATACATACAAAGAATACAATATGATACCCAGACACAGATTAAATAATTAAGGCATGACAAAAAAATAATTACTTACGAACTAAATATAAGCATATATAGGTACCTATATTTGCTTTATATAATGGTGTAGGCACCGAAAGAAATACATGTATATGTTTTTTACACTACATTTTGTATGCGCTATTATTTTATTATAATGAGAGTCATTTGAGAGCAAGTGTGGCTAAGCAATAACCCGCGTTATGTCCCAATAGTTCCATTGATAGAGATCTGACGGCCACAGAAATAGAACTACTGAGACTTCGTTTTTGCGTTCTTTTTTACCATGGGCTGGCCGCTATTTCATAGACAAATCATAGTAAACCTACAAATGTCAGTCAAATGCGTTTCATAGTGGTTTCATATAACAAAAATACTACTATACGTGACTGGTGATTGTCACGTGTGAATTGACACATTACGATTCTTTACTTCGAAACCACGCGAATTCCTTGTCTTATATAAGAAATCTACAAAAACCTATTCTCTATGAAATGAAAACGAAACCGCGCGAAACGATTTTGGAATTGGCGCGATTTGAACTGTCAAAAATCATAATGTTCCACTGAGACGCGTTCCGAAACATCAACACGTCAAAAGTTACCACCACTTATGTCAATATTTATTCAAAATAAAAATAACTTTAATGCAAAGTGAAGCTATTTCTAATGCTGTGACACGATTTAAACAAGACACGATAATAACGTGGTTTCGTATCGTGTGGAATCTGTGTTTTCATACAGAATTAGGGGCTTGTGCACTAATAGTTTGACAGTTTATAAGTTCGTATATGTTTCTCTACTTATATTGTGTTTGTGAATGACGTGACGAGCTAGTCGTTCTCCTGATGTTAAGCAACATGGCCGCCCATAGGTAGAAATCATACTGCAACGCATTTAAGTACCTACATCCTAGAGAGTTAAGTGCGATCTTATATAAGTGCTGAAAAACTTTAGTGCACACACGAATTAAATAAGCAGTTAACTTTAAAATAATACATTAAAAAAAATACGAAGGTCATTACATTCACTTTATATCGGAACCTTTTTTTTTAAACGCAATTCCAACTTCCAAAAGTAAAAACGAAAACGCGAAATAACATTAGCATTTAACGTTATTCGCTACTCCGTTAGTGCTACGTTATTTCAATACCGCTACAACGCAAAATTCTTATCTCAAAAGAGCTAGCAAATTACCCCGACCGACAAAGAGGGGTCGCTTCCACCCTCATTCATTCCCACCCTACCTGTAAGTACTACAATTGATTAAGACCGGATTTTTTAAAGGTTTTTGGGGTTTTCATATAGCTTTTGTGATGGTTTCTGAGGTGCCATCGATATTTCTTTTTTATTTGTACACGGTTTGTTCGATTGATAATATTTTTTTTGTGTTTTTTTATGGTTTATGTAGTAAACAAGTTAGCATAGGTAGTAGGTACGGCATTAGACAATGCTATAATATAGCTTCTCACTGCATAGCTATATTATTAACAGTTGTGTATGGGAACACGGCTATAAAGAGGCGTTTTATTTAAAAAAAAAACACTAGTTCCGCTTCTTTTCTAGATGGCGCTGTAAGTACATAGTTTAAACCTTTCAAACCACAGAGTAGTTTAAACATAAGAAAATGCTTAGACTACCTACAAAGAAATGTCAAATTCAGTTGGGTGGACCACGAGTACATTGTCTGTAGTTTCTCCTAAGTAGTCTGTGGTGCATTCTTATTAAGTAAATTGAAGTACAGTAGATCTGCGAGATAGATAAACGCTAATATTATGATCCAAAATAAAGCCGAGCTATCCCGCAACGAATTAAAAAAAACGAAAGAGTTTAGAGTTGTCAGTCAGTATCGTGACACATTTCCTCTAACCTGCGGTCTATGCTTGAAACAGTGACAGTGACAGATTTACAACTGGCGCCATCTATTAGGTCATATATAAAATACAATTTCTTTTTTTTAATAAAACGTCCAGTAATTTGTTCTCAGCAGTTGCCAATAGATGACTCTGTATCGTAATCCTGAAAATGTAGAACATAAATTTAAAGAATCAGTGCTTATTTTGTGTTTCATTTAATCCACTGCAGATCTCTCGAACACACAATACAGGATGCAATTGAATTTATTAGCATAAATTGAGTGCATGATAGACTAATAAGGTACATAATGATGACTAATAAGGTTACAAAGCGCAAATGACAATATTTTTAATTGAAACTTATGAAGATTGCTGCGGCGCCTAACGTAGTTTGCACGAATGATTTTGATACTATTGAAAGTTTTATTTTCACCTTGTATGTAATAATTAAAAACAGTACTTAATTATTTTCATTTAATTTTATTCTGTACCAGTTGATTAAGTAAGTTATCACATTTTTCGGAGTTATTATCAATACCAAATAGATGCGATACATTTGAAAAATTTTGGTCCACACGTGACCGGTGTCAGCAGTAAGTGCCTAGTTTCAAAGGATGCTAATGAATTCAATTACATCCAGTATAAGTGTTTATAAACCCTAAATAAAAGCTCAGAGGTATTATTAAAAGACTGGAAAATGTATTTCGAACCCACGTGACGTGACGTGATTTTTTCGTCAGTCTGGCTTCACGCGATCAACATATTTAGCCAATGTCAAAATTAATGCTATACCCTATTTTTTAATTAGACGGAGTAAACTGACATTACGAGTGTTGCCACTTCTTCATGAAAAATAAATAGTGGTGTGTAAAAAAGATACAGTTCACCGATTTATATCAGTTTAGTGATCTATTTCATTCTTTTATATTCTAAACGTTTCTTAGAAATTGTGATACCCGATTGATTTTGATTTAAATTAATTGGGGCCTGTGAAACAATCGAATATACTTAAATAAAAATTGCAAAATTAGCAAAATAAAACAAGTTATCATTTTTGTAACTTATTATTTTATTAAATATCGGAATAATCATATTCACTATCTAGCACAAAACCAAAATGGTGTTGGCGATCGTATTTAAAACCAAAACAGTGCCATTTTTTGGAATGGCCAATTATAGTTCCGCTCTTTTGAACTGTAGGAGCTGAATTAGATCATCACTGTGATTTAGAAGTAGGCAGCATTATATTCACAAGTGACATTTCGATCTGTCAGTTTACTCCGTCTAATTAAAAAATAGAGTGTAGCTGTTGTTGCTAGTTTATCTATCTATCTATCTAATGTGCCAAAATGTATAAATCTCATCCCTATTATAAACTTTAACACCCCTAAAAACTATGTGGCGTGAAGTTTGGCATTTGTGAAATGCCATCTTGGCCCCATTAGCGTTGTTAGGGAAAAAATTGACATTTGCAAATATCATGCACACACTAGCTGCTATATAGCTAGCTCTTGCTTTGTGGTTATTTATGATAATCTTTAGCCAACATAAAAAAATATCCATTTAAAAAAAGGGTTATACCGACTTCAATCTCCATAATAAGGTCTTCTACTCAATTTCAAAAATAGTTTTAACCTGACAGGAATCGTTATAAATATATGCAAAAAATATTATTTCCCGGAATTACAGTCGTTGAGTCTCATTATTTTCGTTTTTATTATTTATATTTTATATATCATCGACAAAATAGATATATTCTCTGACAGCTTGGCACAATTGCGTTCTGACGTCTCAGGTTTTTTGTAATGCAGGATCGTTTCCCCATAGTATTAATGATTTAATAAATAAAGCCCTTTCAGACTGCTATGTTGCGTAATTATTTTTTTATTGGCAGGTACTTGTGTCAGTTGGTTGTAAAGTGTCGAGGATGAATTATGATATGAGATCACTTTTTAAGGAATTTTGTATAAGGCTCGTTCGGCTTGATGCCCGTACGGTTGTGGTAACAAACTCTGCTCGTGATTTGGTCTATTCTTTTTCTCCTTGGCATTAAATACTATGAGTTATAATGTTACATTTTCTACTTCTTGTTTTTTCACCTTTACCGGTTAACAATAGCGTCATGTACAGTATTATACTTATAGCTTCTTTTACAAAAAACCACAACGTCGATGGACTTGGCTTTCTCCCAATGGAACTACTAAGAATGAAATTGATTTTTGCCTGAGCTCTAATAAACAAATTATAATGAATACACAAATAATAAATACAATACAGTTTAGCTCCGACCACAGACCCCTGCGTATTACGGCAACATTCAGTTCAAAAATTCATAGGCTACAGATGATAAAAACCAGTTTAAAAAGAATAAACAAAAGCTCTCTAATTGTATGTAAAGATCAGTTTAACCTCGAACTTAAAAACAGTTTTAGTTTACTAGAAACCATAAATAATTATGACGTAGAAATGCAGTACAATAATATTAAAGAAAGTATTCAAAAAGCTAGCCTAAAAATAAAAGCACCTAAAGAGAAGCAAAAGAAACTTAGTGAAAAATCCAAAGAGTTAATAGAAAATAGACAAAAACTCACGTATTACACACCTGGATACTCAAAACTAGACAGACAAGTTAAAAGAAGCATTAGGAAAGATATTAGAAATTATAATTTAACACAAGTACAAACAGCGTTACAAAATAATAAGTCCCTAAAGATTGCTAAGCAAGGTATAGAGTCCGGGAAATCAACTATTACCTGTCTTAAAGACAAAACTGGCACTAAACAGGGTGATAGAGAGAAGATTTTAGATATTTGTACCGATTTTTACAAAACCTTGTATTCCAACTCATCTTATACCCAAACAACCACCGCTAAATATACATGCTCGGAAACCATTGAACCGATATCCGGCTATGAAGTACATCGTGCACTTGCTAGCATGAAATATCACAAAAGCCCCGGTGAAGACGGTATTACTACTGAAGCGCTAAAAATCGGGGAACCTAGCCTGCTTCCACATATTACAAACCTTTTTAATTCCATACTAGCAACTGGCTCTTTTCCTAATAGGTTCTGTCATTCCACAATCATCCTTCTGCATAAAAAGGGTGACAAGTCTGATATTGGCAATTACCGCCCTATTAGTCTTGTTTCTCATTTATATAAAGCCTTTATAAAAGTCATTGAAAACCGCATTTCTGGTAAACTAGATCTTCACCAACCCCCCGAACAAGCAGGATTCCGCCGAGGCCTTTCCACCACTGATCACCTACACTCCCTCAACCAGATAATAGAAAAGCATCATGAATTTAAACTTCCACTATACATAGCGTTTGTTGACTACTCCAAAGCTTTTGACAGTCTAACACATTCTTCCCTTTTTAATGCACTGAAAACCCAAGAAATAGATCCCACCTATGTTCACCTCCTCCAAAACATCTACCAAAATAGTACAGCAGCAGTAAAAATCAACACTATTGGGCCATCTTTCCACATCGCAAAAGGAGTCAAACAAGGAGACCCACTTTCCCCAAAACTTTTTACCGCCACTTTAGAAGAAGTCTTTAGAGAGCTGACAGCTAGCTGGGAAGGAAAAGGCATCTCAGTCGGCGGCAATAAGAGATTAACTAATCTCCGGTTTGCTGACGACATTGTTTTATTCTCTTCTACAGCCAAAGGGGTAGAGGAAATGTTGAAAGATCTCAACAACGCAAGTCTCAAGGTCGGACTTAGCATGAACATGTCAAAGACCAAGCTCATGACCAATAACACTGAGCTTAAAGTATGCATGGGGGGTGTGGAGATTGAATATGTCCATGAGTACGTATATCTTGGCCAAGTAGTTTCCTTTCAGGCGAGGCAAGACAAAGAAGTGGCTAGACGCACCGAAAACGCCTGGAAGAGCTATTGGGCCATGAAAGACTATATGAAAGGCAAACTACCAATGTGCTTGAAACGTAAACTTGTGGACGTGTGCATTCTCCCTATCCTTACATACGGATCTCAAACTTGGTCTCTGACGGAACAGCAAAGGTCTACGCTTGAGGTTTGCCAACGAGCGATGGAGCGCAGTATTCTGGGGGTCAAATTAACTGACCGTATCAGAAACACAATACTGCGCTCAAAGACCCAAATCGCAGACGTCACCCAAAAAGCCGCCAAGCTCAAGTGGGACTGGGCAGGACACGTTTGTCGAATGCCCAAAGAATTATGGGCGAAAGCTACCACCGACTGGGTTCCCTTAGGAGTTAAACGGCCGCGAGGCCGGCCTAGGCGGCGGTGGAGGGACGAGTTGGACGCTTATGTAAAGGATTGGCCCACACAAGCATTAGATCGTAAAAATTGGAAAGAGGGAAGGGAGGCCTTTGCCCAGCAGTGGGACAATATGGGCTAATATAATAATAATAACAGTATTATACACACTTTATACAAATTATATTATTGGAACATGCGGTGTTTGCCTGTAATAGGTTGAGCATGTAGTTTAGATATCATAAGCAAGATTCATTAGCGTTAGTTCATGTTTCTACTGTTGGCGGACCTAAATAAATTAAAAAAAAAAAAAACGAAACACGAAATGTGTTTGTTTTTTGCTAAATTGAAACGCGAGTCCGTTAACGCCATTTATTTTAACCCCATCTGTAGGTCACGTCGATGAGACTCAGTTGAGAACAGCCGGTATGTTGACTTTGACAATCAAATCACATGAAATTGACGCTAAAGTGTACTTACTTAGGGCGTCCCGCGCTGTGATAGGCGTTTACGGGTCACGTGATATGGTAGATAAAAATTGAGATTTTACTTAATTAATTAAAAATATTAACGAATCATAAATAATAATAATAAAATGACAAAAAAAATGTATTTTGATCTAAACTTTTTTTATAAGAGAGCATTAGACCATAATTTAGTTACGGTATAAGACTATTTAATACTGAGTACTTACATACTTTTTACAGTTATTTTGATTTAAAAACTAAACTATAAAACCGAGTGTCATAAAATTTCCTAATACTAAAATATTTCTATAATAATATCAATTTCCTAATACCTATCTGAAAGTATATCATATCAGATTAAAAATAAGTGTTACTGAAACCGGGTTTTAAATGACTGAATATTATGAGGTAATAAATAACATAAAAAAAAAGAAAAATACAACCAAATTGATAGATTTTTTTTAAAATTATATATGCACAAAACGTGTACAAAGGTGGACTTAATGTTAACAGCATTTTCTACCAACCATTTTGAAGCCTATGTAAAAACGGAGTTCGGTGTTAGCCCTTTCATAATTATGTAGGGAGTAGGTACGTACAAGGTACGTAATTGTGTACCCTACTAATACTTTTTAAACTAATATCCTATAATATAGAATGATATAGAATGATATATAATGATATTATCACGATGAAAAATTACAATACTTGACACTGGCTAAATATATTATGTGTGGCGCGAGGCGCCAAAACATATTATAAAAAATGCAGTAGGTACATAAATTATAAACCTAACATACCTACCCAGTTTTATAAAAATGGCTGCATAAACGTCAAAGGTGCTCTGCTGTAGCATAGGTACTGGGTAGAGTACCTAAATATTCTGGCAACAAAACAGCCAAACACCAGCAAAATCTTTGACTATCACAGCAAGCAGGCATCCAGCAATATCGTGTACTGTGCACAACTTTAATCTACAAGCTTCAAAGCCAAAGTTCCCAAACTACAGTCTATATTTGGCATAAATTCAAACTTTCTGAAACTATGCAAGTCGGCGCGCGGAATTTGGTAACAACGCCATCTAGCGGCGGGTAGCGGTATAACTGAAGAGAAGAGATTTATGGTCGCATTGTTTTGACTTCGATTAGAATTTAGTCTGCGATGGTTGAATTATTGGCATGGCTGGCTAGGTAGAAAGAATTTCGCTTTATTTATGACTTGTATCGCGTTTACCAGGGTGCAGTTTGGAGTAAAATATAACCTAAAATATAAGAGGCATAATGTACCTACTATGCACTAGGTCTTTGAGCGTATGTACCTAGTTGCTCCAGCAGCTTTTAGGTTTTTGAAGGGGTGAAGCAGCGTAGACAAAAGTATTCTAGGTCATTTAGCTTTTATAACTTTTTTATTGAAAGAATTTTTAGAATCGGATTAGTATTAGAATTAAAAATACGCATTAGTTTTTTTTTTCTTGATATTTCGCTCCACACACAGTGTATTTAGCCAGTGTCAAGTATTGTAATTTTCATTAAATTATAGAAGAATATTTCACGTAAAGTCAAGTCTTAGTCACAGTCTGGGTCGAATATTCTCCAGTCTAAGTCATGCCCTAGTAAAGTGGTGGCAACATTACTAGACGCTTCTATGGAATTTTGGAAGCAACACGAAAACCACGTTTCACCACATTATATCACTTGCCCACACTCATGCTCGTAATTCACCACTTAATGCGTAAAACACCACCGATTTAAATCATTACTGGAAAAAGCACAAGTTTTGAAAAATAATACCTACAATGCAATGACGACGTGAACTTTTCACGTTCCCGCCAAAACTTTAGTTTTATATTGTTTTAAAAATTTAACAAAAATTATACGTACCTACCTAGTATATATATACTAGGAATGGTTGCTATGTAAAATCTCAGATATAGGTATAAAGTCCCTGTCTTAGAAAAACATGACAAGTTTTGACAATAAAACAAAAATTAAGAAAATTACCTTTGGCTCCTGGCCCCCTAACAGGAAAACACTGGCCATATGGAACTAATGACGTTCCAAATGTCACATGTCAGATTTCCCGCCAAGTTTTTCGATATCGAACTGTCAATCAAGTTTTGGCGGGTCGAGTAGGGGAGTCAGGGTATGTGTGAAATGTTAGAACTGGCTGAAGAACAGGCACAAGTTTAGTAAACAAACAGACACCGTTTGATCTGGATCAAAAAAAATGAACTTAATTTAAAAAAATATATCAAGAAGCCCTATGGACCAAAAAAGAATTGGAGGCGCCGGGTATCGATCCCGGTACCTCTCGCATGCTAAGCGAGCGCTCTACCATCTGAGCTACGCCCCCTGATGATTACCGGGTCGAAATTATGTATTACTTACTAAAAGCTGTCTAAAACGATCAACGAAACGTATTCGTGAGTGACGACCGAGACACTTTTATAATAATTACGGTTTGTAGGTTGTACTCTTTGTACTAGAATAAAATAATCTGCGGTACGGTCACAGTTTTCGTCAATTTTACTTTCATAATAAACTGCTACATTGATTTTTACTGTAAAAACTGGTAACGGTTAACGTATTAACTTCAACATAACTTTAATTTCAATATTTTTACATAAAATATAAAAAAAATATCTTTAAAATGGGTTAAAAATCATTACCTACGCAAAAATGTATTTCGCCCAACGTGGGGCTCGAACCCACGACCCTGAGATTAAGAGTCTCATGCTCTACCGACTGAGCTAGCCGGGCTGTGCTAAGCGTGTCGAAATTGCACATTGCTATGTTCAACGATCGTAAAGTAAGAAAAGCGAAAAAACATAAGAAATCAAAGCTAATGAAGTTTTTGTATCAAACTGCGTTTAACGTTGTAGAAATGTTTTGATTACTGGCAAAGTATCTTTTAAACATTCTCTAATAAAATACAAACTACAACTTATGTCTACTAGCTATACTCCAAAATGCATAGTAGTAGGTACTAGGTACTATTATCGAAGCTACGGTTCGGAGTTTTCTATTCTACATTGTGCCGGATTGCTTGCACCTGTAGGGTTAGCACGGCCGGTAAACAAACCTGTCTTTCCCCTGTTTTACTCCAAGCAAGTATGAAGAAAGTGACGTAAAACGGCGAAAGACAATTTTGTCTACCGTCCATGCTAACCCAGCTGTAGTGAGCAAGTGAACTTTTTTCGAACTTATATTGTATTTAGGGTTGTTATAATTATAATATTTTGACATTTTTGACATTAAGCACTATGTAATTTTGCTTAATTCGTCGCTTGTTTGACTAAGGCCCGATTTCACCAACGTTTATTCCAAGTATACGACTATTCCTTACTCCTGGATACAGCTAATAACGACGAATTATGCTTGCTTAGTATGTAGAATAAAATAAATTTATTATTTTTGAATAAATGTATTAATAAATAATGAGTTAAGTTACTCTAATTAAACAATTAAATTAAAAAATTAAAAAATAATAAATTTAAATTGTTCTCTCAAATCTAGTTTTGACTTGTAAAAGTACTAAAAATAGCCTATTTGCAATAAAAATTTTGAGTTTTGAGTTATAAAACACATTTTGAGGGTATTAATGCCTGTGTTCACCTACACCGTGCCTATACCTAGCCTAGTACTTACAACAGCGGGGTTAGCATGGACGGTAGACAAAATTGTCTTTCCCTGTTATACGTCCCTTTCTTCATACTTGCTTGGAGTAAAACAGGGGAAAGACAGTTTTGTCTACCGGTCGTGCTAATCCTACAGCAGTTGATTAAGCAGGTTACCTATCTTATTTTCTGGTGTTATAATAGTTAATCAAAAAGCGAACTCAATAAGTTTGATGGACGTATTTGATATCATAAATGTTGGTCTACAAGTGACCAGACTACCAGAGACAGGAGTAGGTACCTAGTTTCAAAGGAATCTAATGAATGCAATTACCCCCGGTAGATTGAAAGTAAAAATATTTAAAATTAAATTTAGAAAGAATGTTTTTTTCATTAAAAATAAATAAATAACGCCCAACGATCACGTATATAGATCCTGGACCCTAACTAGGATCCCCTGTATCTAGGGACCCAGGAACTACGAGGACCATGCTCCCACAACACCCACACACAGAACAACTATTTGCGCTTTTCAGAATTCATCTGAAAGGTAGTCTGAAGGTAGGTCGTCTAGATCGAGGGTAATCTATTACCAAGACTCATCTAGGTAGTCTAAATTAAATCATTTTCTACGAAAAATATGTACCTAATTTAACCATCAAAATATAAACAAAAATAAAAAACATTGAAATAAAACTTTTTTTAACGGGCAAATTGCCTTTATTACTCAAGCTAACTACTACAATAGTAAAAACTAAACTAAACTAGCTACACTACCTACTACAAAGAACACTTATGGACTGTATAATAGCCGCGATGGCCTATAGACAGTCCAAGTGCTCCAGCCCACTACCGGTGGCAATGCTGAAATAAAACTAAACATTAAACATTAACAATATAATAATATACATAGTGCATTATTGGACTACTTAGGTACCAAAAAATAGTAACTTATCAACGTAACTGCAATTAGCGCATTCGCGAAACCCGATCTGATTTTCCATTCCAGCAAAAAAATAAAAGAAAAATCTTAAACTTTCAACTAAAATCATTAAAAACGGCTAAACTTTCGATGAGTTGCAAAGTCTAATTGGCGACAGAATTTAAAAAAAAAAGTCTTTCTCTCCATTTAACCCTTTCCCACCACTTAACCGGTTGTTATTAGTTTGGATTTATCCGGTTTGGACCGGAATCGTCATTGTGGTTAACCGGGTTTTTTGTGGTCTTTTTTTTTATTCGTAACTAATCGAGGCTGCAATTACGGCGTTTATTTTGCATATTTTTATTAATCTTGTTTTCCTAAAGGAGTTTTGGTTGTTACGCGAAAATGTATCGTGGTTTTGCCGTTTTTGTTACTAAAACCTACGTAATTTCGAATATTACTGTGTATTATTGGAGAATTATCACTATTTACATTGTATTATAAAGTTTATCGTACCAAACAAAAAAGTACTTAATACTATCACTTTGCTAAGTTTAGGGCTGTTAGGCTAGATGGCGCTGTGTGACAAGTCTTAAATAGCAAAAGTAGCAGTATGTATTTCTAAAGCCGTGCACAAAATCAAATGATTATATCCGGACTTGTAACGTTACTCACATGACCATATCCGGTTCAAATAGGGCTGTCAAGTTATAGTCATCATTGACAGTGACAATTACCTAAATAGCTATCTTTAGCCGAGTGTCTATATTTGGGACATGAATGCCATGACTCCCATGATTCAGCAATATAAGTTATAAGTCAGACAGGCAGACACACATCTTAGACAGACACCTGAGCCTTAGTAATAGGGTCCCGTTTTTGTACTTTGCGTATGGAATCCTTAAAACACGGCACTTAAAATTATTTATTAGGTAATAAGATTCATAATGATAAGTACACCCTATACGTAGGTTAAAAAAAGAAAAAAGTAGTCAAAAAGGAAGGGAAAAAGAATAGTCTTTCTTTCTTTTCTTTCTTTCAAATACTGCACTATGGAAACCGCTGGCCAAAGTAATGCTTCTGGTTAATTGGTTCTCTTAAACTTGAAAATCTACACTGTTAAGCTTTAAAAAGTAATAAAAAATAAATATTTGTGGTGCCTCAATCCAAATCCAAACAAAAGCACTATCTTAAAAAAAATCTGTGTTACACCTTTTAGAAACAACCCCTGTAATAATAAAAGTTTCAATTATACCCCCGGTTTAGCAACATTCGGGTCAGTTAGTTAATTCTAAAAGCTATCTAATTTTATGTAAAACATTTTGGGGCAACCCTAAACCGGTTATTGCCGGATCTGGCCGACCGCAGCCGGTTTATGGGGTGTCCATGTGTTTTTATCGGTAGTAGGACAGTGTCCGGTTTGTAAACAGCCTAAATACATAATAAAGATTAGATGCTACGTAAATCTGGGGGTTTAATGTTTACGGGATGGAATGGGGTATGGGTAAATGCGTGGTTGGATTTTTTGGTGGTTAATGTGTGATTCTGTTGTTGTTGGACAAAATGTTAGTTGTTCATTGGTGATTTTACTTTAGTGTCCTGCTAAATGGCATGAATTTGGGGCTCAATAGATATAGGATGTAACGCGCTTGCCTAGAAGATACCTGTTCACAAAGCCTTTCACCTCTGCGCATGATAAAGTGGAAGCAAATCGCTTTGTGCGAAAACATGCGGGACGTTAACCCAGAAAAATTATAAAATTATATTATTACTAGCTGACCCGCCCTTGGTACTAGTTTTACGCCTTATCTCAGTCTAAAGGAAAAGAGAAGGAGGAGGGAAAAAGATAAGAGAAAAGGTTGAATGGACGAAACAGTGAATGGAGGCAGGTGCTTTTCCTCCTTCCCTTCTCTCTTTCCCATAAAACAGGATAGGAGTGGCTTTGGACCTAGTACTGAAGGTTGAATGTCTGTAATTTCTAAACCACAAAACCGACGACCTTGAAATATTTACGGAACAATATTAAAACACCCCCTTTACAATAAAAAAAGAATCAATTGAATCGGACCACGCGTTAATGAATTACAAATAAGTGAATATTTTTACTTTCATCCCCTCTCCCGCGGGAACCGTGCTGAATTTCGGGATTAAAATTCTACCTAGTAATATGAACTCAAATCACACCAAGTTTCATTTGAATCCATTCAGTAGTTTCGGCGTGATGCTCAGCCAAGACACAGACAGACAAACAAAAATGAAAAAATATATATAGTTTTGGCTTTAGTATCGATTACAGAGAGCCCTCCAACAAATTTTTCAAAATATCTTTGGTGTACAGAATTGACCCTGTTACAGTTTTATTATGGGAAACCTATACATTATTATGTGAATAATATTAGTGTAATGTTAGTGTTTAATTATTTTTGTACCTAGTCCATTCCAATCGACATCAAACAAAAAGTAAAGTATCCCTTAACTCCACTATGGCATCCCCATGGACACACGGACTCCACGTTACACTTATCTTTAATTATGGCCACACTCGAGCGTCTGTTCCGGATCATCCGGGCCGGCGAGTACTTTGCATTTTTTATATCCGGTTTTCATCCGGTTCGTGGTAACGCAGTGGATTACTGAGTCAGTGTTTTTAATACGGAAGTTTTGTAAATGATTTTATTTTTGATGGTGTTTTTGGTTTATTTTTGAATAGTCTTACGAAAAAACAAAGATTTAAGAAATGGGCTAGATGTCTGTATAAATTGTGACTCATAGAGTGAAGCAGGTTTCATTCATATTTAGATAATTGTTTATGCAGTAGGTACTCTGGACCAGTGGTTAATGATGACATTTTCAAAGGCCTCCGTTACCTACTCTTGGTGTTGGCAAGTGGTGTAATTTTTGTGAACCACACGAAAGCTTAACCGCTATATTATCAAATGATTATTGCAAAGGTGATTTTTAGCGCTGTCATATAAAAAGTGCCTCATATCATGGAACAAGAAGGAGAGGAATGCCAATACACTAAAAAAACAGCGTAGATCAAAAATATGCCTAAAACCATCTTAAAACTAGATGGCGCTGCAGAATGAGCGGACTATAAGTTGAGAGTAGATCAGAAATATGCCAAAATTTGTTTGTAAATACATACATAGAATACAATATAACATCAAGACACAGAACAAACATCGATGTTCATCACACAAATGTTTGTCCTGAGTGGGAATCGAACCCACCAACTATATTCAGAAGGCAGAGCTACTACCAACTGAGCTAACAGGCCAGTGAATTTATTTATGTTATTTAATCTGTCTTCTAAAATGTCACAATGCGCGAGGGAGATAAAGAATTCAGGTAGGTGTACAGGGACCCTTAACCGGCTCATATGGCACCCACGGGAAGAGATGGGGTGGTCCTATTGTCACACTGCCAGGACCACGCGGTGCTAAAACAAACTGAATTAATTCAATAACTGAAACATCCGCATCTTTCCTGCTATCTATACCTACCTATGCTATGTACTTGTATAGTAAAAGTCAGTGTTACCACTTTATCGACACGTTTCCGTACCCGAAAATAATGGAGGCCAGAGAGCCAGGGTGTGTAGGTACTTTCAGAAAATATTTGGAGACCAGAAAAAGTAACTAATGTAGGTACTTAATAATTTTTTTAATCTTAGTAGTGATGAGTGGGCTATACGGCTAGCTACGGCGGGCTAGGTTTAAGGGTGCTGTATACGCAGATCCACTGTCTCGCTCGCGCATTGCGACATTTTTGTAGATATTAAATAATTGAATTTACTTTTTTTTTTTTTTTATGCGACTGAATGACGTGACGAGCTAGTCGTTCACCTGATGTTAAGCAACACGGCCGCCCATAACAGTTGCAGTGTCACTCGGAACTTTAAAACAATAAAGTTTCGCGTAACACTGCACTGCGCACGTCATCCTGAGACATCACACAGTCTAGTAATCAGATTACTAGACTGAGTGATCAGGTCATAAAGTCTCATTTGCCCAGTAATTTCACTAGCTACAATGCCCTTCAAACCGGAACACAAAATCACTTACGCAAAATCTGGCTAAACTATAACTAACTGAATAACATACAACTGTTCAACAAAAATATCATGTTAATCCAAACAAGATTACATAACTGACTGGCCTGTTAGCTCAGTTGGTAGTAGCTCTGCCTTCTGAACTATAGGTTGTAGGTTCGATTCCTACCCAGGACAAACATTTGTGTGATGAACATCGATGTTTGTTCTGTGTCTGGTTGTTATATTGTATTCTATGTATGTATTTACAAACAAAAAAGTATTTAAGTATTGTATCAGTTATCTGGTTCCCATAGTACAAGCTATGCTTAGTTTGGGGCTAGATGGCGCTGCGTGACATGTCCCACACATATTTATTTATTTATTTATAAATACAACGGTAACAAGGGTTTTTTTTCATTCGAAACCGTTTTTATGCATGAAAACTTGTTTGGATTAATATGATATTTTTGTTGAACATTTGTAATGTTATTCATGATAATATAGTTTAGCCAGATTTTGCGTAAGTAAATTCAGTCATTTAATATCTTCATAAATGTCGCAATGCGCGAGCGAGACAGTGGATCTGCGTATACAGCAGCCTTAAAACGGTTTTTTGGCATATTTCTGATCTACCTTAAACTTCTAGCCCGCTCATCTTGCAGCGCCATCTATTTTTCTATCAGTTTTTGGCATATTTCTGATCTACGCTGTTTTCTTGGTGTATTGGCATTCCTCTCCTACTTGTTTCATTGTGAAAACTTACTTATATTGAAAATGGACCCCGACACAAAATTAGGAACAGTTTTTAGACCTAGTCATCTTAAAAAAATTTAGGTCTTAAGCTTAACCAACGGCTTAGCTTTCTTATCTTCGTATTATTATGGAAAACAATAAAGAGAAAGTGGGTGAGTCATTTATATTTAAAAATCAACTAAAAATGATTTCGCTTCACTTTTTATGAGGAAACAACGTTTCACACAGCGTGGCAGATTTTCTTGAGTTTTTTGCCAATCATAGCTTAATTACTCAACGTGATTACACGAAAACTAATTTTGCGCAAAAAAAATATAATGTATCAATAAATTACAATTAAAAGTATCACCTACTTATCATTGGTTTAGCGATAAATGGCAATAGACTGAAAAACTAAGACGAAATTTGTTTATTGCCATTTGTCGCTAAGCCAATGATATCTAGGAGATATTTTTAATCGTTATTTGTTGATACATCCTATTTACTTGCGCAAAATCAGTTTTTATGTAATCACGTTGAGTAACTAAGCTATGATTGGCAAAAACTACAAGAAAATTTGAATTTGGCGCTGAGTGATACGTTCCATCTTATTTCTCAAAAGAATACAATTCACTTATATGAGAAATACAGGTGATCCATAAAACTAAGCTGTTGTATTGACCTTTTCATGGTGTGATTTCTTATGTACCTTTTTACCCCATAACCCAGATGTTGCAAGATTGTCAAACAAAACTACCCAACTTTTTCACAAATAAAAAGAGTTACACAAAAGTTACCAGGACAAGAGAAAACACTTAAAGTTCAAGCAACTTAGACTGCCAGTGGCGATTTTAGAGCACAGCTTAGAATCGAACAAAACGGTGCGAGACAGTTGCATTGAAAACACTGTTTTATATACTCAAGTAGATAATTACTGAATACCCATTATACTAGGTGGTAGGACTTTTCTGCAAGGTTCGTCTAGGTAGGTCCACTGCATTGCCAATTATTCTGCCGCCAAGCAGTAGTGTGCAAGCACAACTGTGTTCCAGTTTGAAAAAAAAATTATGTAGGCTAGTGGCCTGCTATTAAACATCAACAAGTTAATATTATTTTCATAAAGAATTGAAAAAATAAGTAAATTTGGTAAATAAATCACCGAGTAATAAGTTTTTAAAGTTTCTGGAGAGGGCATCGCCTGTCATTTTCGTAATACAGAGATCGTGTGTAGCTTCCCCACAGTTACTATGAAAACACACGTTGTGACGTCACATGCCAAACAGATTGTGTGTAACGCTACCGCAGCTTAGTAATCAAGTACTATTGAAGGACCAAGAACTGACGTCACTGCATGTTTGAGCTGCCTCTTCCTATTACTGTATTTTAAAATGCTTGTAACTTTGTTGTCATTTTTGAGTTAAGTAATTTTTGTTTCATGACTTTTTATTTTTTGAGGAATTATTAAGTTATACTATAAAAATAGGCAGCTAGCCTATTATAGTCGTACGTATTCTAGTATGTATTAAGATGCCTTTATGACACACCTAATGCGAGCACGTGTATTACAGCAGTCGAACATAGAACGTAATGTATGATATAGGATCGCTTTTTGCGTAACAAAAATATAATTGTATAATAATTGTATTTATTTATTATAATAAGAACGGCAATACGCCAATTACACTTATTATTAAATTGATTTTAGTCACGCATGCATGATAAAAAACGTTAAATAACAAATAAATAATTTAAAATGAAATTATACCATTAGTCTAACAAATCAATAAATAATCAATCAAGCAATAATACATTAAAAAAGAATTCAATAGAAAATAGTCAATTGTGTAAATATAAAAATAAATAAAAAGCCGAAAAAAAAAATGCCAAAAAAAAAAAAATATGCCAATTACGTTACGTTGCGCGTCGACTTTTCCATTTTGCGATACAAATAATCACACTTATATAATATTATAAAGCTGAAAGTTTGTATGTGTGTATGTTTGTTACTCCTTCACGCTCAAACGGCTGGACGGATTTGGATGAAACGTGAAATATAGATAGCTTATGTACTGGATTAACACATAAGCTACTTTTTATCCGTGGGTGAAACCGCGGGGCGCAGCTAGTTTTTTTTTTTTTTTTTTTTTATGTAAACGAATCGATTGAGAGCCTACAGGGCCTTAAGTAGCTACCTAAATTGCCATTCCTATTTTACTTTGTCCCTAATTTCCGAGAAAAACATGTAACAATCTTAAAATACTTCCTCAGAAAATTCACGTGACATTTTTGTTGACAAGGCAAAATATTTCAAGTCTTCAAAGAAATTTTGATAAAAAAAAGTTTTAACGGCTGCGGTTGCGTGTCGCTGAAAATATTTCTGTTTAGATGAGAAATTCCTATTTTGAATTGAGGGGTTGGGTTGCCATTTGCAAAATAACGGTTAATATGGTAGAATAGCAACGTTACTCGTAGTTTAACACGTTTCTCTGAAGGATTTTGCATTTTTGTTAGTGTTATTGTTGTTGGGTACTGTAAATTAAATTAACAATATTTTTACTAGGTGGTAGGAGTTTTCTGCAAAGTTCGTCTAGGTAGGTACCACCGCTTTGCCAGTTATCCTGCCGCCAAGCAGTAGTGTGCAAGCACTACTGTGTTCCGGTTTGAAGGACATTGTAGTTAGTGAAATTACTGGGCAAATGAGACTTTATGATCTGATTACTATACTGTGTGAAGTCTCAGGATGACGTGCGCAGTGCAGTGTCACGCGAAACAGTATTAATTTAGGGTTCCGAGTGATACTACAATTTGTTATGGGCAGCCGTGATGCTTAACATCAGGTAAACAACTAGCTCGCTACGTCATTCATTTACATTAAAAAAACAATATTTTTCTTCCAATTTTGAGATAAATTAAAAACTAACAGGATTAAGCTTTACTTAAATAATAAAGTTTTAATTTGGTTACGTAATTAGATTTTATAATGACGCATGTTATCTTATTTGATAGCTTCCGTGGTGTGGTGGTTGAGAAGGTCAGCTTATAATCTAGAGGCGGCGGGTTCGATTCCCGCGACAGGGCAGTATTTGTGCACGTGAAAAAAAAGCGCAAATACTTGTTCTGTGCGTGGGTGTTGTTAGAACATGGTCTCCGTAGTCTCTGGGTTCTTAGATACAGGGAATCCTAGTTAGGGTCCAGGATCTATGTATGGAATCGTTGGGTGTGCAAATAAAAAAATATAATACATTTTTTTGTCTTTGAAATAATCGTCTGCACTAAAATTGAAACGTTCGTTTATGTGGCTTAGAATATATAAAATATATTTTTTATTCATCAGCTAATATTGTGCAACAAATTATTTTTCATTCCTATTCCAGCCTAACTTTTCATTTCATTTAATAAACACCAATTACAAAACGCGATATTTCACAAAAAACATTTAACCCTAAACTGCCATTAATTATATTTTAATTTAATTTTCCCTAAAATATGGCAGAAAAAAATACTCTTTGTTTAATATAGAGAAACGCGGTTTATGGGGTCAGATTAGCCGGGCTTACCCTGACCTCAATAATAAGACCCTACCTGGCTATATATTGCCTCCCCTTTGCCTATATAAGCTTGTAAATGCTTAAAACAATGTGTTTCCGCTTAGCTACGCAGAATTTGAGGTTAGGTTTAAATAATTTACGCCGTTCTCTTATTTATGGTGATTTAATTATTTACCCCGGGTGTTGAGTGGGTAATTTTGTTTTTAATATTGTGGCAACTTTAATTTAAGGGGGCATGTTTCAAAGCTTGTATTAATGATATCCGAATAATAAATTGTAATTAAAACACAAAACCGGGCCGAGCCTGCACCAATGACTTATCTAGTAAGTTATGTGCAGTTTTCGATGCCGTCGCTCCGTGCCTCGGAGAGCACTTTAAGCCGTCGGTTCCGGTTGTCATAAGAGCATCTATGGCAATCGTTACGGGTAGTCAGAAGCCTGATAGAATCTGACGCCTGATCTAACCATCCCTGTTACTGGTCCCTTATGGGTTGCGAGGTCAGATGGCAGTCGTTCGTGTAATTCTGGTAGCTCGCCGCTACAGGTTAGATTGGGAGCCGACCCCAATAACAAATGGGGAAAAGGCAAAGAGGATGATGGTATCCAAAATTAACTTTTTACAATCATATTTGTTTTTTTAATATTGTAACTTTAGTATTAACTTTGGCCTTTCTAACCGACACATCCAGGTTCCAATCCCACTCTGCCCTGTACCATTGACTTTCAAGTTATGTGCTGAATTCCCACTCGCTTTTACAACGGTGAAGAAAACATCGCGAGGGAAGTTCAAGAATCACAACATTCGAGAACACGTGTCATCCACCGACCCGCACTTGTCCAGCGTGCTGGATTATGGTCTACACTCTCCATGTGAGAGAAGGCCCGGGTCCCAGCTGTGGGAACGTATTGAGCTGACGATTGATTGAAACCTGCTTCAAAAAACTTAAATAAAAATGATAGTAACTATCAACTATACTGAAGTTTTGCAACCCCTAAAGTTCACCCTTATCTATCTAGCGTAGCCTGCGATGAAATATAGAGTAGATCCACGATTGCCGCTTTGAAAACGGCACCGTTTAAACAAAGCATATGCCTTGTTGCTCTCAGTCGCGTGTGACCGCGCCTAATGAAAGTGATGTAACTCACATATTATTGTTTTACAACGCTATTACAGGGTGCTGTAGTACATTATTAAAATGAAACATCCGCTTGTGGACTATTTTATATTAGGCTATGGTCTCCTATAAACGCCGTCGACCGCTTACAGCGTCAATTGATCGCTGGCGCTGTGCCTGGCATTCAGACGTCAAACGGAACGAAAACGCTGAAATCGGACGGCGCATATAGCATTTAATAGGAGACCGAGGCCTTAGCAGAAGTCAGGAGAGGTAATACCTATCTGTAGAAGTAAACATTGGCGGGGGGACATTTTTGAGGTTTTGTTTTCATAGAGACTGTATTTGATTTAACAGCCTGGCCCCTGAATTCTCGTAGGTACCTACGCTTGTTAAAGTAAGTCAACACACCAAATTCTATATACGTTCATTGGTTGAAAACAGCCGATGATTAACAGGCAACCAATGAGTGTTTAGTATTTGGTGTGCCAAATTGACACAAATTTATCAAACGTATGAGAACCAGGCGGAAAGTTTTTCTTAGTTAAGTTGTATTTTAATTGACTTTAGTGCAGTGTTTTTAGACAGACTTTAGTACCGGGGGGGGCACGGGCGTCCCCGTGGTCTCCAGACTAGTCACCAAAGATGCAGCATCTGGCCTGTGTAGCATTGAGTCGGATAGTAGTATCTCGTTCCACTGCCGTCTTATTACCTTCCCCACTCCACTGTCGCGAGTAAATAGGTATCTTCTAGACAGCATGTACCACCGTAGACCGCGTCGTCACTTTCCATCAGGTGAGGTTGTGGTCAAATGCGGGCCTATTTAGTTATTAAAAAAAATAGTCTCATAATTTAGTTTATTTTAGACTAAACACCGCAGCAGCGTGGCGATTCACGTTTCAACCAATTGCTTTTACGAACCGTTCTCACTGTCTTTTCCCTTTACCTTAATGCGAATACAGTGTCGGCAGAAAAGAGCGCTTTAATTATGCTCTTGTGCAGAAACACTGCGTCAAAACCTACGTTCTGGGGTAAATCGACGTGAAACCGTGTTAAAATGATAGACGTTTTAAAACTGGCTTTGTAGTAGCGTACTTTTTCCAGTATAATTAAGAGGCTGAAGGGTCTCAAATTGAATGTAATTTTCTCAAAATCTATATCATTTACAGGATTCAAAAAAATGCATGTCTGGTCATATCTTCTTTCCAACTGTAGAAATCATGTTGGAGCAAAGAGGTGTGACAACACATATTGTAGGTATGTAATCTCATGTCAGGCAGACATACTGGTTGGTTGCCTTTTTGAATGCAGATTTAAAAAGACAATAGTTTGTTTGGAACAAAGAAAATTTCCAGTGTCAATTGAGAATAAAAATGTGATTGATTTTGCGTACATCAAGTAAACCTAAAGAAGCGATGTTTTAATAGTTCCATATGTTTTTATAATGCTGTTGTGTTGAATTTCTGTTTATAAAGATTATTGATATCTACCCTGCATTTTAAGTGTCTAACAACCTTGGATACTTTCTGATAACTCTCTAAGCAGTAGAGTTATTGTTAGGCCAAGAAGTAGGCTCAAATCAAAACACGTTTACAAAAAGTTTTCTTGATAGAAAAAAATCGTGAATTGACCTTTAAAAAAGTAATTCAAATGCAAAAAAAAATTTTGTATCGCAAAATGGAAAAGTCGACGCGCAACGCAACGTAATCAGGCATTGGTGTAGTCACCGGAAGACGCAGCGTAGACCGAGCACTAGATGGACCGACGATCTGGTGAAAACAGCAGGGAGCCGATGGATGCAAGATGCATTTTTTATGCGATTGAATGACGTGACGAGCGTCGTTCACAAGATGTTAAGTGACACGGCCGCCCATAACAGTTGCAGTGTCACTCGGAACTTTAAAACAATAAAGTTTTCGTGTGACACTGCACTGCGCACGTCATCCTGAGACATCACACAGTCAAGTAATCAGATTACTAGACTGTGTGATCAGATCATAAAGTCTCATTTGCCCAGTAATTTCACTAGCTACAATGCCCTTCAAACCGGAACACAGTAGTGCTTGCACACTACTGCTTGGCGGCAGAATAACTGGCAAAGCGGTGGTACCTACCTAGACGAACTTTGCAGAAAAGTCCTACCACCTAGTAATAAATAATAAGGCATTCATCTATAAATAACTGTGTGAACATTTCACACAGCGCCATCTAGCCCCAAACTAAGCAAAGCTTGTAATATGGGAACCAGATAACTGATACAATACTTAGATACTTTTTGTTTGTAAATACATAGAATGCAATATAACACACAGAACAAACACCTGTGTTCATTACACAAACGTTTGTCCTGAGTGGGAATCGAACCGACAACCTATAGCTCAGAAGGCAGAGCTACTACCAACTGAGCTAACAGACCAGTCATCACTTCATTGGACTCCCCGTGCTGTGACGGTTTTTGGTCCAACTAGTGGGAGGCCTATGCTGCGTCTTCCAGTTCGTGGTCGCCACTCGAGAATCTTTCAAGAAGTCTTGCTTGAGTCTATTGAGTTTTTTACATGATTTTCTGTTGATGCCCACTTCTTGGCCTAACAATAACTCTACTGTTTAGAGAGTTACTTATTTAGAAAGTATCCAAGGTTGTTAGACACTTAAAATGCAGGGTAGATATCAATAATCTTTAGTAAGAGAAATTCAACACAACAGCATTATAAAAACATAGCACAAAATAGTATTAAAAACATTACTTCTTTAGGTTATCAATCACATTTTTTTTCTCAATTGACACTGGAAATTTTCTCGATTCTAAACAAACTTGTCTTTTTAAACCTGCATTCAAAAGGGCAACCAACCAGTGTCCAGTATGTTTGCCTGACATGAGGTAACATACAATATGTGCTGTCACACCTCTTTGCTCCAACATTTTCGTTAGGTATAGGCGCTAATTTTTCTGAAATGTCCATCAAACTAAAACGTGTCGTTTAGGTATCGAATTGTGAACGTCATTATTAAAAAGTTATTAGCATTTTTATGCAAGTATTTCTGACGTGATATACGTAGAAAATTTTAATCTTTAAATTCCATGTTATACAATTATTTGTGAGTGTAGTGTACAGTAAATATCAACCCGTATTCGTGTGCGTTTGCCTTTGATCATAGGGGATGAAATCGTGCAAAATGGTGTGCTGTCGAATAGGGGTAACTTTTAAGAGGCTTATTTTTAATTATAATTTCTTAGTCATCAATTAAATCAACGATCGATGATTATTTAGCAAAGAAAACGGATATTTATTACACTTTGAAACGAAGTAATTAATTAAAAATTGCTAAAAATCCGCTCATCCCTACATATAATAAATGTGAAGTTCCGGTATACTACGGAACACACGCATAATTATACTAAATGTAATTTATCCCATAGGTTCAATTGTTCAAAAAATATCGCTTGCGCGATGCAGGCCACCCGGCATTTGCCCTTTTTCCATACATTATCAAGGTTTATTTGTATCAGCGCCATCTAGGGACAATGATGTGTCGTTGTTTGTTTGTTATGACTGAATTCCTAAAATACCGAACTGATTTCATGCAGGTTTCACTAATATGCTTAGAAATAACCGGCGCTTAAAATAGGATATATTAAAATTGAAATATCATTTATTTTTTTGGTCAAAATTATTAAGTTTTCATTACGAAACCAAACGGAGTTATAAACAATATGGCCGCTTCATGGTGAACTTATATTTTTGGCTATTGACAGAAGTTTATGTCACCTAGCTGGTAAATCTTTCGAATTAAAAGGTTCTGGCTTTTGGAATTACTTCCTGCATGTGATTTTACAAGCAGCAAAACTAAGTGTGGCTGATAGAAACCCTTTTCCGGCGTTTACCAAACGGAGTCAAGATCTAAAATCAGGTTTCAAAAAGAAGTTTTCAAAAATTAACCTTTTTTTTCATTCCTATGCAATGCAGGTAGGAAATATACTATGCAGAACAAAGACTAGAGTTCGATATAAATCACAATGGAAAAACAAAGGTAGCGCGATCCTTAATGCTGTGATTATTCGACAGTTTTTACATTTTCTGTATAGACCATAGGCTTAGAAGTAAATAATAGGCCCAAACAGACCACTGACCACAGCCCCTGGAAGACAGCGAAAAACTGTTCACACGCTTTTTCTTACATTTTGTGGGAACTCGCCATAATATGTGTGGTCGGTGGCGGCCACGTCACGCTCCAGCTGTGTCCACGAGTGACCACTTGTGGCCGTTACGGGCCACACACGATGCCAATACTCGCCACTGACACACGTAACCTATTCAGAAGCACGAGACTGCACAGTATGATATGTGGCAGCTTCCAAATACCGATGGCTGTCGCGCGTAACCGCTGCTGCTGCGAAAGTGGCGGTGGTGCGTGGCAGCCCTCGGTGGTTGTGGACAGTGGCCGGTCTGAATCGGGGCTATGTACCTATAACTATTACTGTAGGTAATTTAGTCCACGCGTGGCAACGCCGCGGGCAGCAGCTAGTATCAAATAAAAATACAAAAATAATCAATTTACTGTTATACTAAAGCTGTTTATTAATATCCGAAGAAAACCTAATCTGTCTATCTCTTTTCCACATGTGTATGCAAAATAAGTATATTTTCTTCTTCTATGATTGATTGATTGAGTAAATTAAAGCGCAAGTTATTCAATCATAAAATAAAAGTTATTCCTAAAATAAAACAAAATACAATGAATATAAAAAGAGCAACCAAATACTAAACACTGTAATGGCTTATTATTTTATTACGCTAATTAAAAAAAAATAGAAATCATGCATTCCTTCTCATTTTATGTATTCAATTATTTTCTAAAACCATTATAGTTATCCGAATTGTTCTGTTAATAATGCATGTCTACTTATAATCGTCATCATTATAAATAGAATTTATAATCCACATTAAAAAAAAAACACCCTAACTACCAAAAATTACTACGCACTGAAAAAGTTTGATGGCAACTGTCCCCTAATTCCATTTGAATCTGTAAACACGTCTCATTGGTCGATCGCCGCGGGCGTACTCACAATAGTACTGGCACGTGTTAGCAGCTGCAGCGCTTTATAGTTGAGTGCTATAAAAAGCGCTAACGTTATTTGCATGCAAAGCGCTCCGCCAGTAACGTGGTTATTTAGGTTAGGCACTCTCGTTTGGTATAGGTATCTATAGTTTAGCCGACTTCAAAAAAGAGATTCTGTACGATATACAGTCTTGATTTGGATTATTTTGAATAATTGACTAGAATAAAAAAAAATTTAGTTATTTAGGTCGCTTTTATTTCCCATGAGTTTCTGTAAAGGTCGGTGCAGTACAGAGCGGAATAAAGTAGAGACCAAGCTGAATTATAGGTTGTAAAAAAGATCGTGATGATAATGTTATTGGTTTATCGGATGACATTATTATTAATTTTGATATTTTATTTATAGATTTGTAAACTGATTTGAATTGATTTTGTACAAACCTAAATTCTGTAACCGATTTCAATAGTCTTATTACTTTACAGAAAGAAGATACCTGATATATTTAATTATTTACCTACTTTGTATTATTTTATAAAACGTCTTAATCCCTTAAATTGTTAAGCAAATTTTATTTTAATATTAATTTTATTTTTGATGACAATCGCGCGCTGCATACCAGTGGAGAAAGGCAATACATTTGAGGCCAATTTTGAAGGCTTTAGTTTTAGTTTTAGGACTCATTAAAAAACTTAAAACTAAATTGTAATTTAAAGGCGCCACTTTATGTCATTTTAGAAACTTCAAACTCAAATTTTAATCGAAATCAATGAATGATTTGAACGAAATCTGATCAATTTAGGATTTTAGGTGAAGGTGCTAATTTGAAGGCGCATTTTAAGTGACATAAAAACTTTTAGTATTGTCATTTGAAATTTTAAGTTGGTTTTTAGTATATTTTAACAAGTACCATTTTGGATCCTTCCTAAAATTAACTTAAAATTCTAAGTGAGTTTTTTCTATGTAGTTTTGTATATTTACTTGTAAAAGCAGTTGACACCAATACATCTGTTCAACTTCCACACAATAAAAGAAAGAAATTTGATATTTTGAATTCGTATCCATATTTTATTTAAAAAAACAACAAGACTTATGAATAAGACAAAGTAGATAAATTTAAAAGGTTTTATTATAAAATAATTGTAGCACTTAGGTAGCAGTTCTAATCATTATGAGTAGCACTGCACATCAAAACAAACAAAAAAATTTAATTCATTTTTAAACTCCCTCCTAAGTAGCATTTTGCTTTGGCCTGAATTCTTCCATGTATTTAACTTTATTTGCTAGCTACCACTAACACCAGCTACTATAATCGTGATAGGGGTTTATAAGGCTGCTGCTATCTGTTGATCCACATGGATAGCTTCAGCCAATTTCATAATGGCTTCCTGTAGGTGAGTTCCTTCCATTCTCCAGCACTGATGCCTGCGTGGCTGGTGCGGGATCGAACCAGCCTGTAGGCTCTAAATGAAAAAGTTACCTTTCTCTTCTTGCTTTTCATATAATTATGGGTATACTTAGAAGGTTTTTGTTTGAGTGAGCAGAAAGGCTAAAACTCTGCATCTATTATCCAACGTCCAATACCTACCGCCGACAGCATTAAACTCTTCGATATAAAATCAAAGGTCATAATTATCAATCAGTAAACTGGTCAAATTCTTTGCGTGTGATGGTCTATCGTTATAGGTACATAGGTAACGGTGGCGGAGTTATGAGTTGTTTTGGGACTGTTCTGTTACTCCCACTTCGGCTGAGCCAGGCTGGACGACGAAGACGATGTATGTATGATGTTGGCCTCGGCTCTGTTCTGCGTTCAGGGCGGGACGGGGTCTTCATTGTTGGCAGACGTTCAGCCAGAGGCAATTTGTTTGTTCTTGGGTCCCTTTCTTGCCGGCCGTTGTACATACTTCCGTAATTTCTTCATGTTTCCGCGAAAATTAATTGATATTTGAATTCAAAACATTATTTGACAAATAGACGTTACGATCAAAGAGTAGGTATACAATTTGTTACGATCACAGACAACGTCACGACAGATTGTTACAAAGAGTATATAATAAATAACCGCTAGGTACTGAAATGTTACCTTTTTACTAAAATCGATGTAGGTCTACCACTGATTATAGCATCGAAAAAATTCTAGGTCTGTGGATTATAGCGACATTTAAATAGTTTTTTTCATCTGTGAGTTCAATGGTGTATGAAAGTAAAGTCGGAATCGTTCTATTTAATTTAGAACTGTCACTTAAATTTAAATATTTTTAAAATTATCTAAAACTAAAACTAAAGCCTTCAAAATTACCCCCATTTGTATGAACCGACTTATTTTAGTTAAAGTTTTAAAACAGAGAGCAATTAAATAAGCTCTAATGTGGGCAGAGCACTTGCCACGGCTTATGATATTTGCCCGCTAAAACATAAAAAAATGTTTATAAAACAATAAAATATAATGCGATGCAAAAAATCAAGCGCTGCAGCGGCTTTAAATCTAATAACCATATTCCTCCCTTCAACTATTTCTGATAGTCATTCACGACTCCATTCAATCGCTCTTTCAGTTCATTTCGTTATTCGTACAGGGCAGACGTGCGCGGACTCTACCATTCCGAGCATAAAAAAGAATTTTAAAAAAGGACGTTTAATTCCCTCGCAAATTAAAAAGAAAAATTCCAGTGCGCGTGTCAGTCCCCATTCTATTTTTAAATTTGACGTTTCGCAAAAATGGCGCGTGTGGAATAATGTTAGTGATCGTTTACAAGGAAAATGGGTGAGTGCGTTGGAGTTTAATTTTATTATTAGATTTTATTTCAGGAATAGGATACATTGTGATATTGGCCTTGGTGTTAGTGTGACCATGATCTATTTGTTCTGTGGCCTCGGATTTCGTGAAGAGCTTGGGCTATGATAACCATGAGTTTGAAATTACGCGGATATTTGGGGTTTTCTCACAGTAAGTATTTTTCTAACCTGTAAAATGCAGAGGCACCACCAAAATACTCTTTCCAAAAACCCAAATAAATAGCTTATTTTTGATTTGTAAGCTTGATCTTTACCCTATACCTACACAGTCCACGTGGTGCCTTAGATAATTATATGTTCTTCCCTTCGACAGAGGACCGATATTTCAACCTATAATAATCATTTGCAATTCATGCTTATTAAGTACATACCTAAATAAAATTGTTTTACGCAAAACGTTTTAACTAATTACATATTCAAAAGAAATTTTGTCCTTCTCTATTTTTTATCAACGATAGGCTAACATTTGACCACGGTCTCATCTGATGGTAAGTGACGACGCGGTCGACGATGGAGCATGCTTGCCTAGAAGATACGGGTTCACTTTAGCCTTAAAAACTTCCTCTCTCTGTCAATAAACCTAGCTATCTTGATTATGGAGATAGATTGAAACTTTGAACCCTAGGGAAGGATACAAAACAATTTTTGTCGCAATAAACTGTTCGCCACGTGGGAAAAATCGCGGACAGTAAAAAACTTACGCTTCTAATCCTCACATTTATGGGCATTTTAGTAAAAAAGTTTCCTCTCGGGTGAAGGAAGACATTGTGACGAAACCATGGTACTAGAATCACAACATTCGAGGACATGTCTCAACCACTAATCCACAGTGCCATGTGGTTTATACTACAGCCTGCAATACAAACTGTTCTTGTGCGAGAAGACCCATGTCCCAGCAGTGGGAACGTAAGAGCTGATGATGATGATTATTATGCCATCATTATCAACAGGGTGAAGACGTCCATTGAACACAGGCATCCCCCTAAGAGCGCTACTTTAAGCGGCTTCTTGCTTCATCCAATTCCGTCCAGCCGTCGTGGCGTTTAGAGGTGACAAACATTCACACACACAAACTTTCGAATTTATAATATTAGTAGGATTTCTTATTGTTTTATTCATAAAACGTTAAGTTCTTTGCCTTTTAAAACCTAAAAACCGTTTTGTCGGTAGTCGTAATATTACGTGTGAAAATAGAACAAAGTACATTTATAACCTAACAACATAGGTTTCATATCACAGAATAACTACCTATAGAAATCGAGTACATTCACGAAATGTAAGCCGTTTAATTGGAGCCATAAATGGTTCCAAACGACGCCACGCGGTCAATGCTCTATGTGAAGAGCTCCCCGAAAATTATTTAAAATTACAATTTGCGCGTTGAAATCGTACCTAAACACCTACATCAGAAAAGCAGCATACGAATTCCGGTGTGACATTCCACTGGTAAACTATTAATTTTCTTGCATAAATCGTCTATAATACCAAAAATAGTGAAAACAAATTGTTCGCATCTGTGTGCGTGACGAGGCAAGTAAGCACAGCACACGTAGCGAATTTGTAACGTGCGGTTTGAGAACGCGTTGTTGGGAAACTCACCTTCTATAGGTACTTGTTCTATGGTTTCAAATACATATCAATTCTCTATGAATAAGGCCGTAATGTTTAATATTATTATCCGAACTCCACGCCCGCTGTCATGATAAAATTTGAGATAATGAAGTATATGTACTGGTAATATTACTGCTATATTTGTACAGCGTTGATAACAGAGTCAATTCGTTCATTCATTTGAATATTACGAACAGTTTGGCTGTCAACGGCTTTTGCGATGAGCTAGTCGTTTGCCTGATGTTAAGCGTCAGGGCTGCCTACAAACAGTATTGCATGTGCCACTTGGAACTTCGTTAGTAGGCTCATGCGTGCAAAGACGCGGCAAGCAGGTAATTAATTGAAATTATATGTATGGTTTTTCTAGTTTCATTTTTTTGAATTCGCTCACCTTTTAGCAAAGCAAAAATGTAGAATTATGTTGTCTGCATTTCTAAGCTAAGCTAAGACGAGTGATGGTGGCCATATCATGTGCGCTTCGCAATCTTACGGCACCGGGTTCGATCCTCGGCCCTGCATCAATGACATATTCTAGTAAGTTATGTGCAGTTTTCGATGCCATCGCTCCGTGCCTCGGAGTGCACGTTAAGCCGTTGCTCCCGGTGGTCAAAAGAACATCTATGGCAATCGTAACGGGTAGTCAGGAGCCTGATAGAATCTGACGGCTGATCGAACCATCCCTGTTACTGAGACCCAATTCTCACCAATTCGACTTTTCTGTAGTCCTTATCGTTATAGTCGATTTTATAATAGGTTCGAAAGGGACGGAAGATAAGTCGAATACCTGAGAATATGGTCCCTTATAGGTTGCGAGGTCAGATGGCAGTCGCTCGTGTAATTCTGGTAGCTCGCCGCTACAGGCCGGGAACCGACCCCAATAGCAAGTGGGAAAAGGCAAAGATGATGATTTTTTGGAAGGGAGGTACCGAAACTCTGTAACAACGCTGCAGCAATCAAATCAATCAATTCACCAGTAACAGTTTTAAATGGAAATTCTTTATAAATTATCTTTTAAGCCGTGCATGTGGTCTCAGCGGTGCGGTGTGAGAATCGGACCATTCCATTTCTACCCGTTAGGTGCCGTAAAAGGGAAAAGTAGCAGCATTCTCCTTGGTATATTAAAATCTTCTGCGATCACGAAGCCGCCTGTCAAGCATGCCTTGATTATGATGAGCGTCCAAAGTGACGTTTTATGGAGGTCTATATTCAGCAGTGGACGTCGGCGTTTGATGTGATGTGAAATTTACTATTCACCTTTTTTCTTTTTTTTTTTTTTTATGCGACTGAATGACGTGACGAGCTAGTCGTTCACCAGATGTTAAGCGACACGGCCGCCCATAACAGTTGCAGTGTCACCCGGAACTTTAAAACAATAAAGTTTCGCGTGAAACTGCACTGCGCACGTCATCCTGAGACATCACACAGTCTAGTAATCAGATTACTAGACTGAGTGATCAGATCATAAAGTCTCATTTGCCCAGTAATTTCACTAGCTACAATGCCCTTCAAACCAGAACACAGTAGTGCTTGCACACTACTGCTTGGTGGCAGAATAACTGGCAAAGCGGTGGTACCTACCTAGACGAACTTTGCAGGAAAGTCCTACCACCTAGTAAAAGTCGGTTGTGATAATCGTATCTGTTTTTTTGTACTTTAGGCCTTTATGAGTCACAGCACACAACTGCGCTCCTCGTTGTCATTTCAACGAGCTGCAATACGTTGATTAGCATTTCCTCATTCCTATTTATTGTGACAGTGGTACGACACTCATGGTTCTATGTTAGTTATAAGGGGTTTTACTAAAAGGATCCCGAACATGCATGGCAGCGTGGTGCATTACTGCGGTAGATTGAGTGACCATTCGATGGCACATTATTATTGCATCTGCCATGTGAATTATGACATTGATGCAGTGATGCCAGGTGCACTGTAATTACAGTATGTTGACCATAAGCTGATTTTACCCTCGAGAAGTGGACTGTTTTTCTTATAGGTGCGGGGCAAGGACGTAGTCCAAAATAAATAAACTGGCGATGGTGGAACGGACCTTATTATTTTTAGATATATCACTTACATCGGAGCACTTGGTTGGATTCGAATTTAAATCGCACACACACTCTGACAGTGCAGTGACAGCTAGTGTCAAAACGTCAAAATAGAAATAATAAAAAGTTGCCAGACATTAAAATATTAACAAAATACTTTATGTTGCCAACATAAGCTGCGGCCTCAAAAGTGAAAGAAAGAAACAACTTTTGCAACAAAAGCTATGCTTACAAATGAGACACAAAATCATGTACTAACCAGTGTAGATTGTACATTTATCCTTTTTTATTATCTAGGTGGTTATGTAAAGCAAGGTAAGTACTACACTCACTAGTTAATACATGAGTTACATTACACAGAGTACAACGTTACATGGATATTACTTTAATCTTTAGAAATATTTTAGTAGGTAATTATTTTTGAAGAACACCTATAGCACAATCTAAGATTTACATAGTTTTAGTTATTTAGTTATAGTATCTGTAGTTTATCAGAAAATATAGTTTTATTTTACAAATTGAAAACCTAGTTTTATTTATCTAGTATCTTATCAGATAAGAGCTCCGCCCATACAGAATTTATTAGAGAATAACATTGCAACTGAACAGGAATCTAAATTTTAACCAATGTGTTGGTACTTATTACAGTTTAGGTTTATAAATGAAGGAGCAATCACGTTACCTACATACAGATCCTACATTAATTATAATATAATTAGTTAGATACATTTTTTGCAATGTTTAGCACTTAATAGATAGTAAGTATAGAAAGACGTAATCAAAATGTGCATAATATTATTTTATGCTTGTGCATTTTGTTTATACCTATTCATTAGTACAATTAACGATTATACGTTTATTTTCGAGGCATTCTGCTGAGGGCAGATATCAAATTTAACCTTACAGTTTTATCAATGGTATAATAAGTTACTGTTACAGTTTATTACATAAGATTTGTCTAACCTAGTGATGTATGAAAACTTAAAAATACTTATTAATTTTAGGAAACTTTGCTAAATATACCTATTGTGTTACAAGCTACTTATATATAGTTGTTTTACTAATAAAAGATATACTATTCTACATCTACGGGTAATACACAGATTTTAGAAACGCACCTATTGTGAGTATGCCCATTAGGCAATTTTACCTCAACCGTTCTCACACGATTATCTTTTCCAGGGAAAAGTTTGGTTATTCGGGCCATAGGCCAGTACAATGGAGCAGTGTTATCGCTACATAAAATTACAAGACTACCTATCTGAAGATTAGGCCTAGCATCACGCCATTTAGGCCTACTTTGCAAGAGACACAGATATTGCTTACTCCAGCACCTCCAAAAGTTTTGCTTCATATTGACAATTACAGACCAAAATTTAAGCAAGTTTGTAGGTCTGTCCTTTACATCATGCTCAGGATAAGTATTAAGCGGCGCACCAGTAAGAAAGTGACCAGGTGATAGATAAGTAAAATCATTCGGGTCTGCGGATACCGCAGTGATAGGTCGCGAATTAAGTACACCTTCAATTTCGGTCAAAACAGTGTTGAGCTGTTCGTAAGTTAGCAATGCATAAGCTACAACACGTTTTAGATGGTGTTTTGCGCTTTTCACAGAACTTTCCCAGAGGGATCCAAATATCGGACTATAGCTAGGAATGAAATGAAAATTTATCCCTCGCGATGATGCAAAAGACTGTACCTGATGTTGATGACTTTGAGAAGACATAAGGCGATACAGCTCATCTAATTGATTCCTTGCCCCTTTGAACGTGGACGCATTGTCGCAGTGGACGTCGCTGGGCAGGTTTCTTCGCGCAATAAATCTTCTGAAGCAGGCGAGAAACGTCTCAGTCGTCATGTCTGAGGCAAGCTCTAGATGAATCGCTTTTGTAACGAAACAAACAAAAACTACTATGTAACCTTTTCCTATTACTGGTTTTCTGATACGGCTGTTTTTTACTGATACCGGCCCAGCAAAGTCCACACCCAGCTTCTGGAACGGGCGCCATGCATTAACACGTGGAGCAGGCAAGGAACCCATCAGCTGAGTTGTAGCAACGGCCTTCAATCTGAAACAGATTACACATTTGTAGATTACCTTTTTAATAGCGCGTAATCCATCTACAATCCAAAATCTTTGCCTAAGGGAAGTTAATAATAATTTTTGCCCTGAATGCAATAATTTTATGTGTTCATCTCTTATTATCAGTGCAGTAATGTTTGAATCTTTAGGCAATATTGCAGGATGCTGGCTAGCATAGGGGATAGTTGCGTTTTGTAAACGACCACCTACTCTCATAATACCATTTGCATCGAGAAAAGGCGTCAAAGGCTTCAAGTTGCCACTGACCCGACCATGATCTTTTAGAGATTTAATTTCATTTGGATAAAATTGCTCTTGTTCATGCTTTACTATTACCATCAATGCTTTATTTAATTCGCTAGAGGTCAAAAATCCCTTTTGTCTAACAGCTTTGGGTTGACAAAATCTGAGTATGTATGCAAGAACACGAGTCATTTTATTTATACTTGAGAACTTTTTCAACTTTTCGAATATATCGGAATCATTTGTGGTAGTTGCAGCGCACATAAGTACCTCTTTTGATTTTAATTCAGGTAAGTGGGCTGGTACCTCAATTTGGGACACAAATCTGAAATTATTATCATGCAAGAAGGATGGGCCGTGCCACCACATCTTGTTATTTTCAAGCTCTTGAGGTTGAAGACCTCTGCTGAGATAATCTGCAGGATTACTCTCAGTACTGACATACTGCCAATGACAGCCATGCAAAAGTTTTCCTATCGCTCGAACCCTATTCGCGACGTAAGTCTGTAATTTTGCAGCATCGGTTTTAAGCCATGCTAAAACGATTTGAGAGTCTGAGAAGAGGTATGTGTCATTGACTTGTAATGTGTTACCTAGTATGGCAAGTACCTTGCTAGTTAGCTTGGCGAGCAGTAGTGCAGCATTTAGCTCTACTCTGGGAATGGTGAGTTCCTTTTTTAGTGGATTTATCCTTGATTTAGAACAAAGAAGATGTACATGTACCTTACCTTGCGTGTCGATAGATCGCAAATATAGGCAGCAGCCGTAAGCCACTGAAGACCCATCGGCGTAGCCAATCAGCTGACAGGCAACTGCATCGACTGGTTTTACACAACGTGACACGCTAAGCGGCTTCATCTGAGACAAATCCCTACTGAACTCTAACCATTGCTGACGGATGTCATCTGGAGGTGTCGAATCCCAATCAGTATTCGTAGCCCACAAGCTTTGCATTATGACCTTTGCCCGTACAAAAATTGGTCCAATTATGCCAATTGGATCATGAAATTTGGATATGAAGCTGAGTATGTCGCGCTTTGTATCATTTTGACTTGTGTAGGGCTCAGGACATGTACTTTTGAACACGTCACTTTGAATATCAAAGTTAACACCTAGTGTCTTGAGAGATGTACTGTGTTTTTGCAAGTTTACTTCACCTAAACTATTATGATTATCATTTTGTAAATTTTCTAGGACTGAGTTGCAGTTGGAAGCCCACTTGTGCAATTGAAATCCTCCCAGAGCTAGCAATTGCACTAATTGAGTCTGCATCTCGACTAATTTTTCTTCCGAACTACTGTTTGTCAGGACATCGTCTACGTATGTGTTATTTTCTATGATTTGGGATGCTAATGGGAACTGATCTTTGTGGCGCTTGGCTAGTTCAATTAAGCATCGCGTGGCCAAGTAGGAAGATGACTTCAGACCATATGTGACAGTGTTTAGTTGTATGCACATAATATCATGGTCTGGAGACTCACGCCAAAGTATATTTTGCAATGACCTCTGTTTGGGATCTAGTTCAATACATCTGAACATCATACGTATGTCACAGATAAAGAAACATTTCTCTAGTCTGAATGCAATAAGTACTTCAAACAAATCCTTTTGTACTACTGGACCATTTAACAATAGGTCATTCAATGAAATCTTTTTATTTGTGGGCATAGACCCATCAAAGACTGCTCTTAGTTTAGTGGTGCGAGCATTTTCTTTGATAACTGCATGGTGAGGCAAAAAGTAAACAGGGTCTTTAGACATATCATAGCTGTTTATATCGCAAACTTTACCATGATTTAATTTAATATATTCATCAATGAATTTTTTGTATTCTTGGAAAAGAGTTGTGTTTTTGTGTAGTCTCTTTTCTAAGTTAAGAAATCTTTTATATGCTAAGTGAAAGGATTCCCCGAGTTCAGAGTTTACTTGATCTAATGGGACTTTAAGAGGCATTGAAACTTGGAACCTTTTGTTCTCAAGCTTAGTAGTCTCATCAAACAATTTTTCACAATACTGGTGCTCTGGCAATTGTTCTGGGAAAACTTCAGGCACTTGTTCTGATTTCCAAAATGCACTCAATGACTCATTCAAATTACTATCACATTCCTGACAAAATAAAGATACAACCTTGTTATTTTTGTTTGCTGCACTGCTGCTGCGGCCAGCTGCGATGTACCCGAATGATGTGTGAATGAAGGATGGTTGCTTGTGCTGAAGTGCTGCCGATGTTGTTGGGCTCAGGCTACTCTGGGTGACCTCGACCTCAGGCTGTGGCAGGAGGACCTGGAAAAATATGTCAGCTCCAAGTAGCAAGTGCACATCACCAGGTGTGTGAAAGGTATCATCAGCCAACTTGCAGTGAGATGGGAAGGTGATTTCAGAAATATTAATTGGAGTTTGAGGCAATTTAGTTGTTATTTTTGGCACAATATGGCAGTTGACATTGATCTTAAAGGGATAGACAGTAGAGTGCACTTCAAGATTTATGCGATTTTCAACATGTTGCTTTGTATTGCTAATGCCTGTAATGGTTGTGCTAGTTTTGTTTGGTGTCACACCTAGCAAATCCACAACTTTCTGTGTGACAAATGAGGCTTGTGAAGCGCTGTCAAGCAGTGCCCGGGCGTATATTGTGCTGCCTGACTGAGATATAAGCTTAATGCGTGCAGTGGGCAACAACACCTGGCTTTGTGCGGCGCTTGATAACAAGGTGACAGAAGGGCTTGCATGCTGTGGTTCATTATGATGAAGCAAAGTATTGTGCTCCTGTTTGCATTCAGCGCACCTAAAATGAAATTTACATTTGCGCTTGTGAGCCGACAAACAAATTTTGCATAATTTGTTTGCTAATGCGAACTCTAAGCGTTTGTTAGGTGCTGCCATTTTAAAGTTAGGGCATTGAAATAATTTATGTGCAGACTTACAATAGATGCATGATGCAGGAGCAGATTGCACGGCTACAGTGTGGCTGGTCAAGCGCTGTGGCTGCTGCTTCTGGGGTGCAAAGTCTACACTTTCCAGTGCTAGTGCTCGACGTTCCAAGTAGTCTAAGAACTGCTTAATGGTTGGGGTAGTTTTATTGTCACGCTCCATTTGAAAGGCACGGCCAGTAAACACATCTAACTTTCTGGATAGAATACATACGATGATGCTATCCCACGAGTCCACTGGCTCATCTAGGTTCCGTAAGGCTGCTAGGTGCTGCTTGACCTCTGAAATTATATTGCGCAAGGTTGTAGTTGTTGACCGAGTTATGTTAGGTAGATCTAACAGCGTGTATATATGTTCGGTGATAATTTTTGTTTTATTGTCGTATCTTTCGCGTAAGAGTTTGAGAGCTTCTGCATAGCTGTCATCTTGTAATGACAGATTATTGATAAGCGCTTGGGGCTCCCCACTTAAAAATCCCTTTAGGTAATAAAGTTTTTGGACTGGCGACAGAGAATTGTCGTTGTGAATCATTGCATTAAAAATGTTTATGAATTCATAATAATCAGTGTACTTACCAGTAAAAGTAGGTATTACTACGTTGGGAAGCTTAATTTTAGAGGAGGTGCATGGAGTTGAAGCAATATCTGTGGCCGAAACCTCATTTATAATTTTGCTTATGTCGGCGACTAGGTCTAAATACATATCCTCGATGATGCCTGGATCCTCAGAATCCTGCGGATCTAGGGCTTGAACCAGCATACAGTATTTATTGTATTCGGCAAACACGTTTTCTAGCCTGCTCTTTGTTGCTTTGAGTTTTTCCAACGACCTGGACGCTCGAAAATCTTCGGCGTCCATGGCTTTCTTCAACTTCGTTACTGAACCTTTCGCATAGCCGCGAGCGGCTATTGCTGCCTTTAACTCTGACATGACTATTTATTTAAACTAAAACAATACTACGAACACGAAAATAAGGTAACGAAAGTCTCTAAAATTCACTTTTTGCAGATTAGCGACGAACACTTCCACAAGTTTTGGAGTAAACAACAAAATGGCGGAATTGGCTCACGCGCACCGTGAAAAAACCGTGTTACCAACCGGGGAAATGCTTGCTTTGCTTGATAGGTCGTGTTGATTTCACCTGTATTGCCAACTTGAGAAACTGAAAAATGACGATTTTGTTCCTGCGTTTTAGTACCAACTTGAAGAAAATGAATCCTCACGCTTGTTCCAATTGATCCATCGGTTTGTTTCGTCGTTCCGTGAAAAATGTGCTGCTGTGATTGGCTCGCTGTAGTTGCCGTACGTCTTGAGTGTAGGCGCGTAAATTTAAACGCACCAATGATAAATTGACGCCAAAATATTGCAAGATGGAAGGTCATCAAGGTGACCTTAGCGGGTTTGTTGACCTTGTCAAGTGCCACATCACACAACTTATTGAATTTCTCACCAAATCGATGCCGACGAATGATGTTATTGGACTTCTTCGACCTTTTGTTTAGCCTTTTGCCAATATTCGCAGGTCTTCTCGACGTCGTTTTGCTTGCCACGCCCGCTAGTGTTGCGAAGACAGGACCAATTTATGTTGACCATAAGCTGATTTTACCCTCGAGAAGTGGACTGTTTTTCTTATAGGTGCGGGGCAAGGACGTAGTCCAAAATAAATAAACTGGCGATGGTGGAACGGACCTTATTATTTTTAGATATATCACTTACATCGGAGCACTTGGTTGGATTCGAATTTAAATCGCACACACACTCTGACAGTGCAGTGACAGCTAGTGTCAAAACGTCAAAATAGAAATAATAAAAAGTTGCCAGACATTAAAATATTAACAAAATACTTTATGTTGCCAACACAGTAGATTCACTGTAATTTTACTGCATTTTCTGGAATCTACTGTATTACAAATATACAGTATATACAGTAAAATGCATGTGAAAAACATTAATTTTAATGTTAAAACACAAGCTCTCTTTTGCGAGAAAGGAACAGGTGATGCCCCCTCCAGAAATATTAAAAGCTTATTACTCCGTGATTTATTTACCGATTTTACTATTTTTTTCAATTATTGCATTCATTTTTAACCTACTTTACGAAAATAATATCAAGTTGTTCATTTTTAATAGCAGGACAATAGCGTCTTAAGGCTAGTTCTTAACTTAATGTACTTTGCCTACAACTAACAAACTAACCAAATCTGCTTACATTATAAATAAGTTTTCCAAGAACGGCACCCACATGCCAATTGTTCTTTTGATATGCGATATTAATAGAATTCGGACTTTGTTTAGTCTTCGATTTATTATTATAAAGCTGACCAGCCCCGGCTTCGCATGCTAAATTCAGATTTGCTTAATTACAATTATTACAGTTTTAAAATGTCGGTCCCGGTTGTCATAAAAACATTTATGGCAATCGTTACGGGTAGTCAGACGCCTGATAGAATCTGACGTCTGATCTAACCATCCTTGTTACTGGTCTCTTATGGGTTGCGAGGTCAGATGGCAGTCGCTCGTGTAATTCTGGTAGCTCGCCGCTACAGGTTAGATTGGGAGCCGAGCACAATAACAAATGGGAAAAGGCAAAGAGGATGATGACTGTTTTAAAATACAGCGACACTATAGTCATATTTTTTCACTAGGTGATATGACATCACCCAGTCTAATAATCAGATTACTAGACTGAGTGATCAGATCATAAAGTCTCATTTGCCCAGTAATTTCACTAGCTACAATGCCCTTCAAACCGGAACACAGTAGTGCTTGCACACTACTGCTTGGCGGCAGAATAACTGGCAAAGCGGTGGTACCTACCTAGACGAACTTTGCAGAAAAGTCCAACCACCTAGTAGTAGGTACCACCGCTTTGCCAGTTATTCTGCCACCAATTAGTGTGCAAGCACTACTGTTCCGGTTTGAAGGGCATTGTAGCTAGTGAAGTTACCGGGCAAATGAGATTTTATGATCTGATCACTCAGTAATCTTCTTACTAGACTGAGTGTAGTTTTAGGATGACGTACGCAGTGCAGTGTCACGCAAAACTATATTAATTTAAAGTTCCGAGTGATACTGCAATCTGTTATGGGCGGCCGTGACGCTTAACAAGCGAACGACTAGCTCGTCACGTCATTCGTTTACATAAAAAAAGTAATTATGCGAGTAGATGAATTTCGATTTACTTTTAGGTACAGGATTACTACGAAATTTAACGTCAAAAATGCAGCCATAGATATCTTGAACCAAATAAGAAGAAACGTCATAACAGTACAAGTACCTAAGCTTCGGTAATAAATATCCAAAGAATGTCTATCGTCAGCAGTTTTGTATGAAATGGAGATAGCTTAAAATGTGCTAAGTACAGTCATAATAATATCATTGTCAAGCTGATAGGCTAAATTGGATTTCAATCGTAGTACTATATATGTAAGAAAATATTATCATTAGTAAGCTCAAAGTCGCGCAGCGAGCTATGGAGAGAGCTATGCTCGGTGTTTCCCTGCGAGATAAGCTCCGGAACGAGGAGATCCGCAGGAGAACTAAAATGACCGATATAGCTCTTAAAGTTAGTAAGTTGAAGTGGCAATGGGCAGGTCACATCGCTCGTAGAACTGACAACCGATGGGGAAGAAAGGTTCTCGAGTGGCAACCACGAACCGGAAGGCGCAGCGTAGGCCGGCCCCCCACTCGGTGGACCGACGACCTGGTGAAGCAGGAGGCGAGAAGCCGCTCAAGGTGGCGTGCTCTGGGGGAGGCCTATGTTCAGCAGTGGACGTCTTCAGGCTGTCAATGATGACTATATATGTATTCTGTGCTTCAATGCAACTCTACGGATGACTCGTAATTTCAAATCATGTGCGTTGTCTTTTGTTTGTGTGCCTTAGCCACGTTGGTATAGTCTTGATGGAAATCATTTTGCTCATATCCAATTGCTCCTATCCGCACCAAGCGTTATTATTCGACCTTTATAATGCAAACGGCTAAGAAGTGGAACTCTTTTCGCTTAACATAAGAAATGTCATCAACAGCCTGAAGACGTCCACTGCTGAACATAGGCCTCCCCCATAACGCACCACATAGAGCGGCTGCTTGCCTCCTGGCTCCATCGGCTCTCTGCAGATTTCACCAGGTCGTTGGTCCGCCTTGGACCGGCCTACGCCGCGTCTTCTAGTTCGTGCATGGTCATCGGTTGCCAGTTTACGAGCAATTTGGCCTGCCCACTGCCACTTCAGCTTGCTAATTCTAAAAGCTATATCTGTGACTTTAGTTCTCCTGCGGATCTTCTCATTTCGGATCTTATCTCGCAAGGAAACTCCGAGCATAGCTCTCTCCATATCTCGTTGCGCGACATTTCAAATGGACAGTAATAAAACCGTCAATTTCATAGGTAAACACCGGTTATTTTATACCTTATTACTTTGCTACAAGGAAGCTACTATAAGCAAAACGTGTACCTACAATACGCCTAATTTATACAATCCCGCGGCCTTTGACCGTACGTGACGTCATCGTACTCCAGACATAACTGACGTATAGCTACCGACAGTAAATTAGAGATAACCAGTCGTCTCTGTCACTCACAGGGAGATAGTAGGCTTCATATAGCGTTCTCTCTTTAACTTGGTGTGCATATTTTTACGTACCAGCTTTGAAATTAAACACAGAGGGATGATGGAGAGTAGAGATGATGGAAAACAAACGTGTTCTAATTTTGAGTCTTATTAAAGGCTTATGGTAGGCCAGCGCGAATCCAAGGCAAAGCCACAGAATACATATACTAGGTCAAAGCGGGGATGAGTCGGGGGGCCGAGCGGCAGGGGCGGTCTAAGTTAGAATGGTTCCAACGCGCAATAATTTACGTAATTTATTATTACACTGAATACAATGGGTATTTTAAAAATCCACTATACATAAGCCCTCCATTATATTTAGTTCAACTACTACACAAAGTTTCATGATCTTATTTAAAGTATTCATTGAATAATCGCGGTTAATTTGTACGGTTTGGAGGTAACTTTGTATTTTTTTTTCTATAGAGAAAAGTTTATTAATTCGTGTTTCACTATACATAAGTATTAGTATTCGTTCTGAACTTCAACATATAATGATTTCAAAGTCATTGTTGCAATATTGTTAACAGGACACGGCCTCATGCTAAGCCATTTTAAGCATTTTGGTGTTGTATAGGCTCTCATTGACATAGATTTTAAAATTCGGAAAAGATTATATCGCGTATTAAATGTATTGGTGTAATGTGTTTTTTAATAAGATCGGTAATGAGCAGACAGTTCTATTGCTGTCACACTCGCACGGCACTTACGATATAATTGTGGAAGTAGGGAAACAATACTTTCTCGCTTCCATCAGTAACTTTTTAAATGATAATCGTAATATGGTAATGCCTACACGATCAGATCATTGTTTGTTATCTTATTTAATTATTTTAGAAATAAAGAAGATATGATATCTCTCATATGGTTAACTCAATAATTAAATGTGTAACACAAACACATGGCTAATTAGTATCATTTTTCTGTTGAAATTATTCCTACCATCAAGCTAAACAAACTAAAATTAATAAATTGCACTAACAATAAAATATCAAATGCTGGCCTCTATTTGGGCCAAAGGTTGAGCATTGCCATTCAACGTGGCACTGCTGCCAGCATTTTGGGCACTTTGCCCACTGATAGTGGTTTGTTAGATTAGTTTTGTATTATATTATTAATTTTATAGTTTTAGTTTAGTTTTATAGAATACCTAGTTTTATTGTTGTAGTTTTACTATTAGAATAAATTTTCAATATCAATTTAAATTTTGTTGAATTTACAAAATTATGAAATGATGTCATCTCAATCATCATTAGGTAAACTATTTATTTTATTTATTTATGACCTAAACAATTATACACTGCATAATATAAAAATAATTTCAATTACTCTCAATATATCAAGTATTGTGATTTTGACCTACAAGTCCCAAGTCATAATAACTCCTGAAATGCCTCTTTTTTACAAGGTTTACATATTTTTTACAGTATACTAAAGTGTCACCTATATTATATAATCAGGTTCTAATTTAGTTTAATTCTAATTTGACTGGTACGTTAGCTCAGGTAGCTGGTATTAGCACTGCCTTCTGAACTATAGGTTGTGGGTTTGATTCCCATCCAGGAGAAACATTTGTGTGATGAACATAGGTGTTTGTTCTGTGTCTAGGTGTTATATTGTATTCTATATATGTATTTACAAACAAAAAGTATGTAAGTATTGTATCAGTTATCTGGTTCCCATAGTACAAGCTATGCTTAGTTTGGGGCTAGATGGCGCTGTGTGAAATGTCCACACATAATATTTTCTTTACTGTAATTAATCTACTATTTGCAATAAATATATGACTGAACAAAATTAGAAACAAAAATTACCCAAAATTACTCTAAAAAAGTATAAAGCAAACTTTAATACCAAATCTTAACCGCACACATCTGCCCTTGGGCTGCGAATTCCATAGAACCCCATGAGTTCCCATACAGCATTGTGCGCGACCACGTGCGCGGCAGATGTTATAGCTTTATTTGTTTTATGGGGGCCACGGGTTTGGAGTTTTAAGGCTAATTTGGGCTATTTTTACAGACAAAAAGAAAAGAGGTGTAATTACTTATAATTTTTAAATTAATTGGACTATGAGTACTGTTTTAATGAACTTCATGAAAATACTTGCGTTATTAGATAATTAAATTATTTGTTTTAAATAAAAATGTAATTCGTCATTAACAGCCTAATAAAAATGTAATTACAAATACATAATATACAAGAGAACATAATCAGATAAATAATTTTGTTTTCATAATTACATATGTAGATTTTTTTTATACCACAGATAGAATTTAAAGTTACATTATTGTAAAGTTAATGCCAATTTAATAAAAAAAATCCATATTTTGCTGGTTTGTTCCTTATAAGATGTTACACAAATTTTTTTTACTTACAAATAAAATACTGTTTTTCTTAACTGACCTATTTTATATTATGGAATATTATAATAATACCCAAGTAAATCAAATAATCACTTTAGTTTAGCATAATTAATTAACAAAATTATTTTAACCCCACCAAAAAAGTCCGCATTTTGTCTCGATTTTCCCGACCGCATGGTCACCCCACAGTCTTGTCATCGATCGAACTAAGCAGATGCAGTACCAACATCCGGGCGTTTGTAAAAACTCCCTTTTCAAACGTGCCTGAATAGCCAGTCGGCAGAAAGCCCGGTTTTGTTGTACACGCTGTGACATTGTAAGATATTTGATTTAAGTTTAACTAGACCGGCGCATGCGGGTTTGTCCACTATTTAGTTAGTACACCGGCGGGGTAATTACGTAAAATTTGCAACAGCAATGCGACAGCAGTAGCAACGCGACAGCAGTAGCGAAGCATACATTCTCGACACCACTAATGATGTATGACAGCAATCACCGCGAGATTTAAGCCTGTCGCAAACCTGTTGCGAGTTAGGTAATTAGGGGGCCGTTTTTATAGTATGTATTTAGTTAGTTTTCCCGCGAATATTCTGCGATGGTGACATGTGCGCTTCGCAATCTTACGTCACCGGGTTCGATCCTCGGCCAATGACTTATCTAGTAAGTTATGTGCAGTTTTCGATGCCATCGCTCTGTGCCTCGGAGAGCACGTTAAGCCGTCGGTCCCGGTTGTCACAAGAACATCTGTGGCAATCGTTACGGGTAGTCAGACGCCTGATAGAATCTGACGCCTGATCTAACCATCCCTGTTACTGGTTCCTTATGGGTTACGAGGTCAGATGGCAGTCGCTCGTGTAATTCTGGTAGCTCGCCGCTACAGGCTAGATTGGGAGCCGACCCCAATAACAAATGGGGAAAGGTAAAGAAGATGATGATTCTGTGATAAATAAAAAGTATCAGTAAAACGTATCTCAGTTGCTGGTTCAGTGGTTCAAGACCCAACCCGTGTGGTCCCAGCATTGATCCCTATTACAAGTACGCTGGATCTAAGAGTATAAACTAAAGCATAGAGAGATCATAAAACTCGCTATCGCTACGTCAGTGGCGAAGGAAAGAAACAAACATACAGTAAATAGCTACGCATGCGATAAGCACCGTATCATTTTTTCTACTCGAGTCAACTGTTTTTTCTATACAAATCTGTCAGACTCATTCACATAAAAGTGTCCAAAAAGTGGTACGCTTGACACATAATCAAGTTCTCTCTATGGATTTAGTTTAGGTATACTTTAAGTGCCAAAATGGCGAAAATCAAATGCCTTAGTCAATATTGGTCAATATGAAGTCTAGCGTACTATTATAATAGAGGTCAGTGGGTCCCAAGCATAAAGCCCTATTCTGCATGGTTTGAATAGGGCTTTAGAAATAAGAAAAGGACCACCCCACCAGTCCCCGCGGCCCGTGGGTATCAGAGCCGGGTAACTCGCCTAGTGACGCTGTAAGGGTCGGTAGAGGCCAACAGCATTAGCGTTCAAGAAAAAAGCCGAGGAGAATGCTGCTGCCCATTCCCTGGATGTTCCCTCCGGATCTTACGGCACCCACGGGAAGAGATGGGGTGGTCCTTTTCGCAGACCGGGACCACATGTCCATAATATCTTCTTCAAACATTACTCTTTAGGTTTAACAACGAGCAGTTGTGTTATTAATACCATTCAGTTATATTATCATTATTTATCTATTCTTATCAATGGGCGAAGGCCAATCCGTTATCAGTCAGTCTGTTATATTGGGTTCGCACAATAGTAGGTACTACGTATACTATTCACTCATTTATTTACATTTTCTTAGTCTAATGCCTATTTGCACTAAATATAAATATCTGTGGACATTTCACACAGCGCCATCTAGCTCCAAACTAAGCATAGCTTGTACTATGATGTATGAGCTCTCTTGAGCTCTCTTTTATTTTTACATGAATTGCAATCAATTTATATTACTTACCTATTGTTTTTATATCAGTTTTAGTCTCATTAATTTATAATTATTAGATAGTTAAATTAGATGTCAATATTTATGACGAAGCCTCTTTACAGCGAATATTTTATTATATTTTATTAAATTTACAAGCCCTTCTACAGCTTTTAAATAAAGTTACAAACAACTAATGCTCGTAAACTAATAATGTACAATTTAAACAGCGATGACAATGCATCTCTGTCGATGATTAAAACTTTAAATAAGACAACCTAATGACGAGTCCATAAATGTACTTCCGTATAATTTGATTACATGTACCATTTATGCCAATAAATTATTTCATTTCATTTCATTTCTATGGGAACCAGATAACTGATAGAATACTTACATACTTTTGTTTGTAAATACATACATAGAATACAATACCCAGACACAGAACAAACATCGATGTTCATCACACAAATGTTTGTTCCGGGTGGGAATCGATCCCACAACCTGTAGTTCAGAAGGCAGAGCTAACAGGCCAGTCATAAAGTTTGAAAACGTTTCGCCACATTATATCACTTGCCCACACACTCGTAATTCAGCACTTAATGCGTAAAACGCCACCATTTTTAAATATTAACACAAGAAAGAGCTAGTGCTCTTTGGTTTTGGTTTGAAATATTTTTCGGATTTTTTTTTCCTTTTTTTCGGATTTGGCGGAAAAGTTCACGTCGTTGCATTGTATATTTACGTCGTTGCATTGTATTATTATACAATGCAACGACGTGAACTTTTCCGCCCTCCGTTCTACGCCACGGTGCTAGCTTTTACATAGGTAGGTACGTTATTTTGGCATGGTCACTATATATCTATTCTGTGGCATGGTTAGCTGGCTTACGTTAACCCGTCATTGGGCTCGGTTAAAAATACCTACCATGGTAGTCAAAGATTATAAAGCCCGTTGATGGCTCGTGAACATAATTCCTCGTACAAACACGACTCACCTGCGCGGGCAAGGGGCGAGGTAACAAAACGAGACAAAGTCATAAGAAATTACAAAGAACAAAGCAGGATGGAACAAGACATCGAGAGGATGTTGTATCATTGGTCAACTGGTATAACACAGATATTACCGATTGCTTGAGAAATTCAGAAGGGTTGCCTACTCGAACTTCGCTATCAGGTGACCACCTAACCTAGAATCCGCCATGTCAAGTTATGCGAGATTATCGACCGCTGAGCAAGTATTTATCGTTATTTGACACCAAGAAGCAATAGTAAGTATAAACAATGACTGTTACAATCTACAACCTTCAGTGACCTCTATTTATACAACCGGGTTTTTTTTAATTGGTAAATCTTCAGCCGGAAGACGTTTTACTAGGTGGTAGGATTTTTCTGCAAAGTTCGTCTAGGTAGGTACCACTACCACCGCTTTGCCAGTTATTCTGCCGCCAAGCAGTAGTGTGTAAGCACTACTGTGATCCGGTTTGAAGGGCATTGTAGCTAGTGAAATAACTGGGCAAATGAGACCTAAAAACTGATCTCACAGTCTAGAAATCTTTTTTAGACTGTGTGATGTCTCAGGATGACGTGCACAGTGCGTAGTGTCACGTGAAACCGTAGATTTCCGACACTGCAATCTGTAATGGGCGCCCGTGACGCTTAACACCAGGTGAACGACTAGCACGTCACGTCAGTCGATTACATAAAAAGAAATCTGGAGTTCCGGACAAACGAAAGCAAATTTTTATTCTGTGGTATGGAGTAGATGCTTTTCAAAGCCCCAATTCTAAAGCCACTCGATATAACTCTCTAATCCTTCGACATAGCAACGAGAGGCATACGAATAGGGCACAAAAGAGCCTCTCTCGTTGCCACTTCAGTAGCCGGAATACCTCTTCTATTGCCACTTGTTCAGGATAAGCTCAGAATCGATTCTCGGACGTAAAGAATAAGGATGCTGGATTGACGCTTTGGAGTTATAAATTGAAATCTGTAAGTCCCTGATACATACGTAAAGGCAAAATTTGGATCAACAGTGGGATTTTTGCCGCATCCATCTATCCTCTTAGGTGGGACATGTTTGCGGGTATTGTAAATAAAAAGAGGAGTCCTTAACGCTCCTATATTATTCGCAGATCCTCTATCTCACTCGCGCGTCATTTTTAAAGATATTAAATAACTGAATTTACTTACAAAAAATCTGTCCTCATGAATAACATTACAAATTTTCATCAAATATATCATATTAATCCAAACAAGATTTCATACATAAAAACAATATAGAAAGAAAAAAGACTTTGATACGGTTGGGTATTTTTTTTGACTGGCCTGATAGCTCAGTTGGTAGCTCTGCCTTCTGAACAATAGGTTGTGAGTTCGATTCCCGCCCAGGACAAACATTTGTGTGATGAAAATACGTGTTTGTTCTGTGTCTAGGTGTTATATAGTATCATGGAATTGATTTTAAGTGTAAACCACACTTGACACGCATAGTCCTACAGATGTTCGCAGTTAGCGCTCATGTGACCATAGCTCAGTTGGCAGATTCTATCCGGTGAAATGGAAGGTGCGGGTTCAAATCCCGCTGGTTGCTACAATTTTAAGAACTATAATATCTTTACAGTTATTATGGTATTCTTTGTATGTATTTACAAACAAAAAGTATCTAAGTATTGTATCAGTTATCTGGTTCCCATAGTACAAGCTTTGCTTAGTTTGGGGCTAGATGGCGCTGTGTGAAATGTCCACACATATATATGTACTAAAAGACTAATCGTTTTTCTATCGAGTTTTCCTTACTCTGCCATCTGACTCATGCTCTCGTCCAATCACTCGCCAGTAAGTGCTGCCAACCAGAAAAAACAAATAACCCAACATGTTGTACTAAAAGACTAATCGTTTTTCTATCGAGTTTTCCTTACTCTGCCATCTGACTCATGCTCTCGTCCAATCACTCGCCAGTAAGTGATGCCAACCAGAAAAATCAAATAACCCAACATGTTTCTAAACAGTAACGAATTAATAAATTCTCGACACAATTTTCGGAAATAATTAAGACTAACATGCGCCGCCATTTTGTTTCGGCAATTATAAAGTCGTAAATTTGACGCCATTGCGTAATTCTGTAAGGAAATTATTGTTTCAATAAACTCTCGCATTCGAGAACCTATGGCTCAGCCCGTGCTAGTTTCAAACCGATGCACCGAGGTTCGAATTCGACTTAGCCCAGCACTAATATGACTTCTCAAGTTATGTTTATTTATGTAAATGACATGACTATCAGGCGTCTGACTACCCGTAACGATTGCCATAGATGTTCTTATGACAAGCGGGACCGACGGCTTATGTGCTCTCCGAGGCACAGAGCGATGGCATCGAAAACTGCACATAACTTGCTAGATAAGTCATTGGTGCAGGGCCGAGGATCGAACCCGGTGCCGTAAGATTGCAAAGCGCACATGCTACCGCTCCTCAACCCAACTACTAGGTACGCCACAGAAATTGACAAACTTTTCTCCAATCCATTAAACCTCCTTGTATTTACGATCTAAAATGTCAAAGATTTCTCGTAATTACAATGTAAAGTGTTAATTAGGGTGAAAAGTGTATAATTAAAAGTGTTAATTAGACAGTAAAGTGAAATTTATCAAATTATCTCAAAAGTAATATGAAACTTTAAATTCGCTGTTTCCTGGCATCTTTGATATAAAGTTCTGGCCATGAAGATAGAGGTAGGTAAAAGTGGAGTCCAAACATCGAAAACCAATTTGATTCTTTTTTTTTCTTTAACCATTTTTTCTTTTTCATTCACGACCGCGCCCTTCTCTATATTTTTATCCTATACTTTGAACTTCTTTCATTCTTTGTCCGACTGTATGTATTTTTCATGTATATATTCACCGATTGCTTCTAGATTTATGGGCCGATTTACGTGATTTTTTTCATTTAAATTTGATGATCTGATGAACTCTTCGGAGATGGTCAACGCAACTCTTGATTGAAGTCTGCTTTGCCTCTTTTTTTAAGTATATTATTTATTATAACTATTTAATGTAAAAAAAACTGATTGACTCAGGCTTGGCGTATATTTCATTTGTTTTATTTTTATTATATTATATTGTAATAGTATACTATACTGCTACTAGCTGCTAGTGAGCAATTTCAAAAAAATTGCCGCATTTTTTTTATAAAATTGTTTCCTATTATATTTTCTACTCTAATGATTTATTAATATTGTTAAACGACTTACAATAGTGTAAGGTATAATAAAGCCAATAATATTTGTTTACTTCTTTCTTTCTGATGAAGTTCGTATCGTTTTCAAATTACTTGAATTCGAGATAATTCGAAAACTCGCAATGAAACCTCCTACCCCCAAGGGCCAATCATCACAACCACTACGTCATCAACGTACAAAATGGCAACCCTTCGCAGACTTTCAGTCAAATAAGTTCATTGACCTTTCCAAGTCTATGAAAGCACTTTCATTCCCATACATTCCCATAACTCTGGCGAAATCAGCTAGCTATTCTTTACCCTATTCAATAAACATAATTTTCCATACATACTTCAAGCACCGTTATTATTACAAACGCAAAAGGATCAAAATCGCTCGTCACGATCAACAAAAATCTTTTTCATAAACACAGAAAATCTACTCTAAAAATATAAGCTGAAAAGATCAAAACCGTTTGCATCCAAATATGGAACGACTACCTTTATATGATAGTAAACCCTAAAATATGCAAGTTAAGACTGAAAATCGTTTGTAGCTTTGAAACGTCAAATCAAAGAGGGCCCTACTCTTTGTCGCTCTGACTAAACTCGATCTCGAAAGAATGAAAGTTTTGTTTGTGCATTCAATAAACTCAGCTGCTGTTCAGCCGTGTTCCAGACAAAAGTGTGTTTTTTATTGTTCGTTGAACAATACGCGTAACGGACGCTTTCGGAAGTGATTTTTGCAATGACATCTGTCTCTTATTATTATTTTGTAAAATTCCGAAGCCACTTGTTTTTGAGCAAATTGTGGCATTTTATACGATTTTTTTACAAAATCACCTACCTTAGGAGTGTTTAGACTTTAGCCCGATAAAGGTGTAGGTAAACGCAAAATTTTATCCAAATCAGTTAAGCCATCTTGGCGTAAAAACCAAAAGACACAAACAAATTTAATAGACGTTTTATTCAATTAAGGGTACGTAGGGGGAAGACATCCACTACTGAACATAAACTCGCATAAAATGTAGCGTGACTTTGATTAGCTTGCCTCTTGCATCCAACTTCAGTCCAGTCTTCCTGCGCTGTGATATCGGTCCACCATGATGGGGTGCTTAGATACACTAATAATAATTACGATTCAGCCAAGATACTCAAATTTACTCTGCTTGTTTCAGATATCAGCCCTTACTGAGCTAGCTTGACCTATGTAAATAGCGCGAATTCTGTGCTGCAGGCTTACAAAGACCAGGTATGTTTTTAAAGATTTATAATTTATAGCAATATCGCCTAATAGCGTAATCAACAGATAATTCTTCTGTGTCAACATCTAAGTTGCATGCAATTTTCTTTGATCCGTCTTCTTTATACGGGTCAGCATCCTCCGATCTATACAATGGCGATAGGATTACTTTAGATTTTCAAATAATATTTGCACAATCTTCTTCATATTTTGATTGGCCTGTTAGCTCAGTTGGTAGCAGCTCTGCCTTCTGAACTATAGGTTGTGGGTTCAATTCCTTTTCAGGACAAACATTTATGTGATGAACATAGCTGATTGTTCTGTGTCTGGGTGTTATATTGTATTCTATGTATGTATTTACAAAAAAAAAGTTATTTAAGTATTGTATCAGTTGTCTGGTTCCCATAGTACAAGCTTTGCTTAGTTTGGGACTAGATGGCGCTGTGTGAAACGGCCACATAAAAAAAAATATTTAAACAGTGTATTAAAAGCTTTCATGGATTTATTACAGTTAAGAGGTAGGTCTCTATGTGATATGCGTGGTTGTGTTCAGATTATTAAGATATTTTATTAGGTAAATTAAGTACCTATGCTAGTGACTACCTTATCCATCTAATAGCTGAATAATGTGATTAATACTCCGGCAAATTGTTTTTGATCGAAGGCAGAACACATTAATTTGATCACTGCAATTTCAATTGATTCGTGCTATGAAATATTTGAGAGAATTCATTTTGTGCGTACGTTTGATTGCCATCAAACTGAATCATCGTACACAATAAAGTCAGTAACCACACTCCATCGGAATTAGATTACGTGCGGTAACAATATCAATATCGATCTCGCATGCCGTAAAGCGAGCGCGTACCATTTTCAAATTTTTATGGAATTAAATTTTAGCCAGCACGTCGCGCGTCAATTTGATCTGAAAAATTTTACATAATGTCGAGATTTGACAAAAATCTTTATGGGAAGGTTTATTTAATCAAATTAGTTCGTTTATTATTCGTGCTGTTAAAATTTATTTGTTATTATTTATTTATTCAAATTACAACTATCATTACAGGCCTGCCCAATTCAATAGCTAAAATGGTCTTAATAGTAATTTTTTTTATCACCTCATGTTTTGCCATAGTTAATCAGAAATACATACATTGTTATAGTCATTGATCACATAACAATAATAAATAATAATAATAACGCCCAACGATCACATACAAAATAATTCAACATTCTTGTTTGTATATATAAATAAATAAATAAATATGTGTGGAAGTTACACACAGCGCCATCTAGCCCCAAACTAAGCAAGCAAAGCTTGTACTATGGGAACTAGATAACTGATACAATACTTAAATACTTTTTGTTTGTAAATACATACATAGAATACAATATAACACCCATATATAGCAGATATTCATTACAATCTTCTTTAAATATGAAGTTCATAGTTAAACTTATCATAAACTTCTTAATGAAAAGAGATCAAATAATAGGTAACAATTTAATTATATTCAAAATGTAATAAATCATAACCCAACTTTTTAACTAAAAAAGTTACAGCCACACAACAAAACCGCCACCGAATATGGCATAAAGGGAAAATAAACAGCCAGCTACTCAATTCCCGCCAAAATGGACGCGCGTTCCATTTCCAAATTATTTCAAATATGGCCGCCGTAACGAGTCGAATGGACAAACAGCAATTGACCCCAATTCGCGGGCTAATGGCACGCGGAACGCTTGGGGGACACTATTTAGTGCTGCAGTAAGTAATCTTTGTACGAAATGCTGACAGGATGTGTGAGCTCTCAGGATGTTTGTAAACTGGGTCATGAGATTCGAAATAAAGCCTGATACGCACTTTGTATTATTCTATAGATATTAACAGAATTTTAGAATGAAAAAAAAAACATTTTTGAAGGCTGTACAAAACTAAATTTTGACGAAAACACGGGCGCTTTTACATACAATTTGTGTCGTTATATTAAAATGAAAGATTATGTTAAAACTTAATGCGTCAATTTTTTTTACATGAAAAGCACCGATTACCTCTATAGAGCTAACTTGTGTGTATGAAAAAAATAGTCTTATTTTACCTATTATTATACCTGTTTCTCTTTCTGGTGTAATTTGGTTCCTGTCGAGATAGTCAACATCTTTTGAAGCCTGGAAGGCCATACTAAACTTTGATTTCGATACATCGACGTCAAATTCGCGCGATTACTTGTACAAATAGGTGCGAAAATGGCGTAAATTCTACAAGTATGTACTCGTGAAGTTTATCGAAGATCAAAATAGGAGCTGAACTTTATTAAACCGCAATGGGAAGGAATTAGACGTATTGAAATAACCCTGGAAATCATCTAGTAATGTTCAAGACGTACTTGTAATAATCATCACGTTATTTTTCATCATCATTACAATGTATCATTGTAAAATTGAATCCATGACCGGAATCATTAAACAATCACACAGTTATTCAGCTTTTGTCGCTCCATAAATTGCAATAACCACTGGACTTTACAGGACTTCGTAAAACAAAAATTATGGAAGTCTTAAAAGTCAACTCATTTAGGGCAAGATTTTTACTAACTACTTATGCCATTAGTTAATGTTTTAAGAACAGAAAAATATTTTATGGCTTTATGACAAATTCGGTCGAACACCAACTCGCTTCATTTTTTTTTATGCGATTGAATGACGTGACGAGCTAGTCGTTCACCTGATGTTACGCAACACGGCCGCCCTTAACAGTTGCAGTGCCACTCGGAACTTTAAAACAATAAAGTTTCGCGTGACACTGCACTGCGCAGTGCGCACGTCATCCTGAGACATCACACACTGAGTGATCTGATCATAAAGTCGTAATTGCCCAGTAATTTCACCTGCTACAATGCCCTTCAAACTGGAACACAGTAGTGCTTGCACACTACTGCTTGGCGGCAGAATAACTGGCAAAGCGGTGGTACCTACCTACCTAGAAGAACTTTGCAGAAAAGTCCTACCACCTACTCATTACAATTTTATTGATTTTGTATACCTACCTAATACAGTAAAAGTTCAAGTCGCAAAAGTTTGAAAAATATCAATATCTTTAGTTTTTGTTATGTCAGGCAAAGATTAGCGCATAACAATAAATAAATAACCTAATTTAAAAATACAAAAACTGTATTTTTTTAATGGTATGTAGTACCTATAACAGCTTTTCGTCGCAATTTCCTTTTAAATATTTTCATGCTCTCCGATTCCTGCATCCGCTGTTAATTGTGCAAACATAAGCTACTGCTCCAACTGTACCTCGGTCCGGGAGTGAGTAGGGAGTTTTATTACATTTTGACATTGATATTTCGCCGTCTTTGTGTCGCTTGGACGATAATACACTTTTATAGGGCCTTGGAACGGTGATGATTCAGTGTAACACAGAAGACTTGACATAAAAAACTAAACTAGGTGGTAGGACTTTTCCGCAAACTTCGTCTAGGTAGGTTAGGTACCACTGCTTTACCAGTCATTCTGCCACCAAGCAGTAGTGTGCAAGCACTACTGTGTTCCGGTTTGAAGGGCATTGCTAGTAAAAATTACTGGGCAAATGAGACTTTATGATCTGATCTCACAGTCTACAAATCTGTTTTAGACTGTGGTGTCTCAAGATTACGTGCACAGTGTCACGTGAAACTTTAATTTAGAGTTCCGAGTGACACTGCAATCTGTTATGGGCGGCCGTAACGCTTAACATCAGCCGAACGACTAGCTCGTCACGTCAGATCTTTAAACCTTAAAATGAAAACATTTAACACATTTTACATGAATTTAGAGTTCCGAGTGACACTGTAATCAGTAATGGTTAAAGTCAGACAAACTCTTAGCTCGCCACGCTTTCATTTGCATAAAAAAGTTATTTCACTTTTGTAAAATCGATAAATCATTTTCCATTTTTTTTAGCTTTTATTTTTATCATTATTCATTACCTTAAAGCGCAAACTCACGGCACCAGGTTCGATCCTCAGCCCTGCACCAATGACTTATCTAGTAAGTTATGTGCAGTTTGTGATGCCATCACTCCGTGCCTCGGAGAGCACGTTAAGCCGTCGGTCCCGGTTGTCATAAGAACATATATGGCAATCGTTACGGGTAGTCAGACGCCTGATAGAATCTGACGCCTGATCTAACCACCCCTGTTACTGGTTCCTTATGGGTTGCGAGGTGAGATGGCCGTCGCTCGTGTAATTCTGGTAGCTTGCCGCTACAGGTTAGATTGGGAGCCGATCCCAATAACAAATGGGAAAAGGCAAAGAGGATGATGATTCATTACCTTAAAGTAAGCAATACAAATACCTCAAATATCCAAGAATCTCAAAATCCAGTGTCCAGTGAAATGATCGACGCCTGTATCATGTAGTACAAGTTCCAAAGGGCGGCTTCAGTAAATATTATTATCTATGTTTGGCCAGATGCGCAAACACTGACCTTAATGATTTGAGATACACAAATGACATCCCCTGGTTTGTATGTGTGTGTGTGTGTGTGTGTGATTTACGATACACGTTTGTAATAATTCAATTATTTCACTAGGTGGTAGGACTTTTCTCCAAAATTCGTCTAGGTAGGTACCACCGCTTTGCCAGTTATTCTGCCGCCAAGCAGTAGTGTGCAAGCACCACTGTGTTCCGGTTTGAAGGGCATTAAAATTACTGGGCAAATGAGACTTATGAACTGATCTCACAGTCCAGAAAACTTTTCTAGACTGTGTGATGTCTCAGGATGCCGTGCGCAGTGCGCATTGTCACGCAAAACTTTAATTTAGAGTTCCGAGTGACACTGCAATCTGTTATGGGCGGCCATGTCGCTTAACACCAGGCAAACGACTAGCTCGTCACTCATTTACATTTAAAAAAAACAATTAATTGTTGAGAATAGTTAATTTATTTAAATGGTGAACTGTATAAAGTTATTTAAAATGCCCTCACATTGCCTCACACTTTTTTCTTTTGTAACGATTTTAGAATACCAATACAAATGTAATCAGGAGCATTAGATAATTAATAAAAACATTTAATAACAAAATAATCGAATAATAATTGTAAGAATAACCTCTGATTGCCGCGATTGTCGTTCATTATCATTTATCAAACATCTAATAGAATAGACTAAGTACAAAAAATTTAGAGGATTAGAAAATTCAATATATTATTAGACAAATTAATAATCGAATATTAAGTGGAATGAATAATAATAACATGTTAAGTATGGTTTTTTTTTATGCATGAATGGGCTCACGTTTGACAACATCTCACCTGATGTTCTCCGTTTACCATGATGGTCGTTACATATACAATGGAATAGGCTAGCTACAAAAATATTTATATTTTATTTTATTTATTTACCCTATTTTAATCTTTAATTATACAAAGTGGTAACTCTTAAAAATAAATATTCAAATACACTGCAAACAAGTGAGAAAATCTATAAAAGCAAATAAAAAAACACAATGAGGGAAATTTCCCTCTTCAATGGACCAAATTGTTTACATTAAAAAAAAACCTGCCTTTGAGCAAAATAAAAGACAAAAATGTCACACTTTACTGACCGACAAATGCATACTAAGTAGAAAATGCAATTATAGTTCTTAAAAATAGCAACTAAGTACAATATAAATATTATCTTTGTAGATGTAAATGTGGCTTAGATACATTTTAAAATCCACTGCGAAATTGAAATTACAAGCAAACTAAAATAATTCTGCTTTTTTAGAATTCAGTAAAGTATCAAACAGTTTAAACCCCAGCAGATAAGAATTAAACGGCTAGACACGACAAGATAAGACTTCCGACCACATCCATTTCAGATACAAGTCCAATACATGAAGTAAAAAAAGTTTTACTTTATCGGCGGTCGGCTCTCGACTACCGAGAGATATCACGTGTCGAGTGCAGAATCTTGATTCGAGTTATCGTTGAGAGCACTATCTGGTGCGAGTTATCGTGGTAGCCCCCCAACTTTGACAGATAAGTCGCCATATTAGATTTCTGTGGTTGGCAGTTTTAAAGATAAATATTTTTAGATTCGAAATTGTTTTGTGGAATTTAATCTTTGGCACTTTTACTTATTCATATTAATATTGTGATTATTAAACTGTGGCTAGTTAACGACCGACCTGGGGGCGTACCGTGAGCTCTTAGCGCGATTCAAAACTGGGGGCGTACTGTGAGCTCTTAGCGCGATTCAAAACTGAGCCTATATTGGATCGCTTTGTTTTTTTTGTATGGGGATTTTGACAAGCGAGCCAGTGTAGGCTCTGTTTTGAATCGCGCTAAGAGCTCACGGTACGGCCCCTGAGCCAATATTGGATCGCTTTGTTTTTTTTTGTATGGGGATTTTGACAAGCGATCCGGTATAGGCTCTGTTTTGAATCGCGCTAAGAGCTCACGGTACGCCCCCTGGTAATAGAAAATGCTGCCGTCACGCGTCGCTCTGCTATCTGCTGCAACTTAATAATTATGATAGGCACAATTATAGAGCCCATGAGTGAATTTACATTGAACCTACCTTCTTACCTGAACCTACATTTTAGCGATCCGGGCGAAAAGGGCTTTCACCTTTCAATCGCGTTCATTAGGGCGGCAAATTCAAATTTTCTTGCGTTCTTTTGCCAATAATAGCTTAATTACTAAACGTGATTACATGAAAACTAATTTTGCGCTAATAAATAGAATGTATCAATAAATTACAATTAAAAGTATCACCTACATATCATTAGTTTAGCGACAAATGGCAATAGACTGAAAAACCAAGACGAAATTTGTTTATTGCTATTTGTCGCTAAAGCAATGATATCCAGGAGATATTTTTAATTGTAATTTATTGGTACATTCTATTTATTTGCGCAAAATTAGTTTTCATGTAATTACGTTTAGTAATTAAGCTATTATTGGCAAAAGAACGCAAGAAAATTTTAATTTGCCGCGCTAGTGAAACGATCCACCTTAATAAATCTTTTTGAATTTGGGATCAGTCAATCGTTTGAATAAACTGTAGTGTATGCTTATACACCTTGGTTTTTTTTCGAAAATACATTTCGTATTTCTACAGACCGTTCACCGTAAGATGTCTCCTGATGTACCCACCTACCTACTTATATTATTTAAAAATATGCAAGTAATACATATTAATCTGTGGTGGGTACATACAAGTTTAGATAATGCTTACATATTACTTTACATTTACGATAATACTTGCATATTTTTATATAATATATAAGTACCTTAGGGACCGTTGATAATAATTTCGACGCCAAAAATTCGTAACTTTAGGTGGCTATGAATACGAAGATATTGGAAAGACTTAAAAAAAGAAGACGTACGAGCACAGTTTTTTAGTGTGTTACATTATACTCACCTGACAACTATACCTTACCCGTCGACCAAAGGGTTTAACTGAAAATCAGCGCCAGGTGTTGATTACACCGGCATGAATGCTGAGTTAAGCCCTTTTCAACACCACTTTATCTATGTATATAATATCTACACTTCTTATTATTCTTCTCATAACTACTGTGTATATTATACTTGTATTTATTTGTTTTTTGTGAGTGTTGAATAAATTTTTTTTTTTTTTCTTTCTTTCTTTCTTTCTTTATACTAGAAAGTCATCAAAATCGGATAACATTTAGAGGTGGGAAAACGTGCGTTTTGTATCGACAAGAGGAGTATAATATCTTCTTCTTCTTGAGAGGTTAACTTACGCCAATGACCTTGATCATTGGACACAAAGTTCCAGTCCTGGGGAGCTTTTGAAAAAACCACTGCTAACAAAGGCCTCCCCCAAAGAGCACCACTTTGAGCGACTTCTCGCCTCCTGCATCCAATGGCTCTCCATGGTTTTCACCAGATCGTTAGTTCACCTAGCGCTGCGTCTTCCGATCCGTGGAGAACCATTCTTCCCCATCGGTTGTCAGTTCTACGAGCGATGTGGCCTGCCCATTGCCATTTCAACTTGCTAATTCTATGAGCTACATCGGTCACTTTAGTTCTCCTGCGGATCCCCTCATTCCGGAGCTGATCTCGCAGGGAAACGCCGAGCATAGTTCTCTCCATAGCTCGTTGCGAAAGCTTTAATTTTTTATTTATCGAATACAAATGTTTGAATTCGCCTCTGTTATCAGTAAACCGGTCGGGGTCAGGTCAGCCCTTCCTATCACCTATCGGCCGACTTCCCGCTCATTGTAATATTATTTTATTTTTCTATTGGCCTTTAACTTTTTATATAAACGGATGACGTAACGAGCTAGTTTTGTCTGGTGTTACGCTGCTCATAACAGGCAGCTGTTATGAGCAACAGGCAACTGTTATGAGCAGCGTAACAGCAGGTAGTGCCACTCGGAACTTAATAAATGGTAGAGTCCTACATGGTACTGCACTACGTTATTTTTTTTTATTATGTAAACTAATGACTTAGCTACCTAGGATTTTGCTTGTTGCTAAGCGTTAAGCTGCTCATAGAAGTTGCAATGCCACTCAGAACTCCAGCACTCCAGGATGGCACTGCACTTTGTACCTAATACGTATTTTTAGTTTTTTTTATTATGTGTACGTATGACGTCACGAGCTAGTTGTTTGCCTGGTGTAAAGCACCATGGTTGCCCCACGGCCAGTGCCACTCAGAATATTCTTAAAGTCCTACATAGCACTGCACTGTATCACACTAATATTATAAAGACGAAAGTCTGTATGTGTGTTTGTGTGTATGTTTGTTACTTCTTCACGCTCAAACGGCTGGACGGATTTGGATGAAATTTGGAATATAGATAGCTTATGTACTGTAATAACACATAGACTACTTTTGGTGAAACCGCGGGGCGCAGCTAGTATGTAATAATTATGTTATGTGTCTGGGAGTCTTCAAGACGAGAGTGAACAGGTATCTTCTAGGCAAGCATGCTCCATCGTAGACTGCGTCATCACTTTCCATCAGGTGAGATAGTGGTCAAATGCTGTGCCCATCAACAATTACAACAAAAATGTTTTTTTATTATGAACCTAAACTAATGACGTAACGAGCTAGTCTTATGCTTGCTGCCCAATTGCCCATTGCCATAACAACTTGCTAGTTCTAAGTAACCTTTGTAATCCTTTCTACTACAGGCAGACACGAGAAATCTATAAACTATCGAATTTATATGGATGGATAAGTCAGATATCCTTTGTCTAGTCATGGAAAAATCGACCCCTATATATACCAAATGGTTCTTATATGCTTATGACTCAAATTCCTTGAACTCATTCTAACACGTGCGCCTTTATCCTCTATTCAATATAGGGCAGGGAGGATGTAGAAAAAATATACAAAAACAACATTTTAATATGGTAACACCGCGACAAGTGTGAGTAAAGCTTGCGCCTTGAGGGTTTCGGTCAACTCCAAACTTGTTGAATAATTTGTCAAACTCATGTCATGTCAACACCAAATATTATTTTTTATGCAAATGAATGACGTGACGAGCTAGTTGTTCACCTGATGTTAAGCGACACGGTCGCCCATAACAGTTGCAATGTCACTCGGAACTTTAAAACAATTCGCGTGACACTGCACTGCGCACGTTATCCTGAGACATCACACAGTCTAGTAATAAGATTATTAGAATGCAAGATCAGATCATAAAGTCTCATTTGCCCAGTAATTTTACTAGCTACAATGCCCTTCAAAGCGGAACACAGTAGTGCTTGCACACTACTGCTTGGCGGCAGAATAATTGGCAAAGCGGTGATACCTACCTAGACGAACTTTGCAGAAAAGTCCTACCACCTAAACTTGTTGAATACTTTGTCAAACTCGTGTCATGTCAACACCAAATACTGTACACTCATTGGTTGTAGACAGCCGATGATCAACACGCAACCAATGAGCCTTCAGTATCTGGTGTGCCAAGTTGACACGAATTTAACAAGCTCACGAGAAGCTGGGGGAAAGTATTGCCATAAAATGTTGTGTTGAAATTGTAATGCCGTGGCTACGGCGAATATTAGCTGTAGGCCGCTAAGTGGCCGCATGCATCGCCGCAAACAATCGCGTATAGCTGATGACGAAGTTTTGGCGCGCCAACGCACCAAGAATATTCGCGTGGTAATTTATCCACGCCGGCCGTAATAGACTTTAGTGCAGGTATTAGTTATATATAGTGGCCGCTAGATGGCGCTGTGCTGGATTTCATACAAATATTTTATGATACTCGATAGCGAGTACATCAGGCATGTCAAACTCGCGGCCCGCGAGCCGCATGCGGCCTCGACGCATTTGTATTCGGCCCGTTCCAATTTTAAGAACGGCCTCCCATCAGAAAATAAGAGTGTCCCAATTTAAAATAACAAGTATACCAATAAAATGAGAAACTTTAGGAAACATTTCAAATGCGTTTTCAAGATGTTCAGCTCCAAGAAGATAATTTTTCGTTGTTTATACGGTTCTAACGATATCGATTGAGTTCCCACTTGCTTCCAAATAGATGTCGTAAATTTTTTTTTGGTTTTTCGCGGCTCACTGTTTCTACGGTCCATTATGCATGCGGCCCATCAATGACTTTCAGTTTGACATGCAAGGAGTACAGTAATGTACATTCTAATAAACTCCTATTTTTTTATGTAAAGGAATGACGTGACGAGCTAGCCGTTTACCTGGTGTTAAGCGTCACGGCTGCCCATGACAGATTGCCGTATCACTCGGAACTCTAAACTAATATAGTTTCGCGTGACATTGCACTGCGCACGTCATCCTGAGACTTCTAGTCTAGTAATCTTATTACCAGACTGTGTGATCAGATCATAAAGTCTACTACCAGGGGGTAGTACTAGGGGTATATGGGTTTTCTATTGAGGTGCGGAACCCTAAAAATCAGATTGTTATCAATGGAGACGGTATTAGCACAATACTCTGGCCGGATATTATCGGTGCAATGACGACAATCGTTCCAGATTTAAAATTCAAATTTCGAATGCTAACTTTGTTGACAGTTGACATAGAGTTCTCGTTGTTGGAATACAGTGGCGGAAATAGAGTTATTTTCAAGAATTGAGTATTTAACCTTCTTGGTTATTTTATACCCGTGGCCTTAACCTATATATAAAGGAATCCAAATGCCTTTAATGGTCTCACCTTTTTTTTTATTTAGGTACATAGGTTTTCGTATAAAGGAGCGACGGTGGCCGAGCGGTAACATGTGCGCTTCGCAATCTTACGGCCCCGCGGGTTAGATCCTCGGCCCTGCCCCAATGACTTATCTAGTAAGTTATGTACGGTTTTCGATGCCATCGCTCCGTGCTTCGGAGAGCACGTTAAGCCGTCGGTCCCGGTTGCCATAAGAACATCTATGTCAATCGTTACGGGTAGTCAGACGCCTGATAGAATCTAACACCTGATCTAACCATCCCTGTCACTGGTCCCTTATGGGTTGCGAGGTCAGATGGCAGTCGCTCATGTAATTCTGGTAGCTCGCTGCTACAGGTTAGATTGGGAGCCGACCCCAATAACAAATGGGAAAAGGCAAAGAGGATACTGATGGTGACTTGACGAGATGAGCTAGTAGTCAACTGAAGTTAAGCGTCACAGTCACTCATAACAGTTGCAGTGTCACTCGGAACTCTTCTTCTTCTTCGTTTATGGCTTTCTATCGGTTTTTAGCGATAATTCTGCCAATGTCAAGTGAGTAAAAATTTGTACGGTTATGTCATGTCAAACTCTATTTTGTCAGTCAAAATGTCATCAGTAAAATGGTGAATATTTTAGGCTCTAAAAAGCCGTTGAAGAGAAAATGAAAATGCATGGTTGTGTAAACTTCGATCCATTTGTCAACACTCGTGCACGTTCACGAACACTTAACGGATAATCATTAACAGCCTGAAGACGTCCACTGCTGAACATAGGCCTCCCCCAGAGCACGCCACCTTGAGCGGCTGCTCGCCTCCTGCATCCATCGGCTCCCCGCAGCTTTCACCAGGTCGTCGGTCGGTTGGAGTGGGGGGCCGACCTACGCTGCGTCTTCCGGTTCGTGGTCGCCACTCGAGAACCTTTCTTCCCCATCGGTTGTCAGTTCTACGAGCGATGTGGCCTGCCCATTGCCACTTCTACTTACTAACTCTAAGAGCTATATCGGTCACTTTAGTTCTCCTGCGGATCTCCTCGTTCCGGAGCTTATCTCGCAGGGAAACACCGAGCATAGCTAGCTCCATAGCTCGCTGCGCGACTTTGAGCTTACTAATGAGGCCAACAGTAAGAGACCATGTCTCAGTTCCATAAGTCATCACTGGCAACACACACTGATTGAAAACTTTCGTTTTCAGGCTCTGCGGTATTTTGGACGGATAATAATCCACCCTTATTACACATCAAAGTTCAAAAATACACAGGTTTTGTTAAAAAATTCAAAATTTATAACCGCCATTGCTAGATTTTCTTCAAAGACGCCACTCGGAACTCTGTTCTTCTTCTTCTTCGTTTATGGCTTTCTATCGCTTTTTAGCGATAATTCTGCCAATGTCAAGTAAGTAAAAATTTGTACGGTTATGTCACGTCAAAGTCCTATTTTGTCAGTCAAAATGCCAACAGTAAGATGGTGGATATTTTACTGAAGGCTCTAAAAAGCCGTTGAAGAGAAAACGAAAATGCATGGTTATATAAACTTGGAACCATTTGCCAACACTCGTGCACGTTCACGAACACTTAACGAATAATAATCCACCCTTATTACACATTAAAATTAAAAAATACACAGGCTTTGGTAAAAAATTCAAAATTTACAACCGCCATTGTCGGATTTTCTTCAAAAACCCGGAACTCTGTAATGTAGTTTCATGTGACACTGCACTGTGCACGTCACCCTGAGACGTCAGCACAGTCTAGTAATTAGGTTACTGCGTTTCTAGATACTTGTACAGGGTTACAGGAAAAATCGTGCTAGATCCGTTAAGGGCGTGGAGTACCCGTCATTTCTGTTCACTATGAAACACCCTAGCCTAAACTTAACCCTTTTCGAGATATTGAACTTTTAATTTTTTTATTGAAAATTGCCGATTTTTAGGCTACATAATTTAATTTTGTTTATTTTGTGTGTCTTATTATTATTATTATTGCATTTTTACATGTGTAATAAGATGCTTTTGGACGTCAATTATTAAAATAGTACATAAGTTAATTGAATAGACCGTAGTAGACAAGTGAAAGTTAAGAAATAAAAAAAAATATTAGATACTGTATTTTTCTCTAAGGGAGATCTAAAAGTTTAGGCTAGGGTGTTTCATAGTGCAATAAGTCAGAAATGATGGGTACTCCACGCCCTTAACGGATCTAGCACGATTTTTCCTATAACCCTGTATACCACGGTTCATAGCTACGTTTTGCTAGACAAGCAAACAGATTGTTTTTTCTTATATATTAAGTAAGGGTTAGGGATATATTAGCAGTCAATATGAAATTCAAAATGATGTTTTGAATTCAAATTCAAGGGAGTAGCCAATGCTCTAGTTGTTTTTGTTGAATATTTGAATTTTTATTTGTTTGCGTTGCAGTTGTATGGTTAAAATATTAGGTTTGATTTATTCCTTGTATTATATAAAGTCACATATTTTACTGTCATAAGAAACCCATAAAGAATTAAATTAATGCAGTGCAGTGTCGCACAAAACTTTATTCATCATCATCAACAGCCTGAAGACGTCCACTGCTGAACATAGACCTCCCCCACATAGCGCCACTTATAGCAGCTGCTCGCCTCCTGCATCCATCGGCTTCCCGCGGCTTTCACCAGATCGTCGGGCCACCTAGTGGGGGGCCCACACTGCTTCCGGTTCGTGGTCGCCACTCGAGAACCTTTCTTCCCCATCGGTTGTCAGTTCCACGAGCGATGTGGCCTGCCCATTGCCATTTCAACTTGCTAATTCTAAGAGCTATATCGGTCACTTTAGTTCTCCTGCGGATCTGTTTATACAAAAGCTTTATTAATAGCTAGTTATTGTAGTAAGACTTTTCTGCAAAGTTCGTCTAGGTAGGTACCACCGCTTTGCCAGTTATTCTGCCGCCAAGCAGTAGCGTGCAAGCACTACTGTGTTCCGGTTTGAAGGGCATTCCAGCTAGTGACATTACTGAGCAAATGAGACTTTATGATCTGATCACACAGTCTACAGACCGTTCACCATATAATATCTATACTGCGCTGAAGTCTCAGAATAACGTGCGCAGTGCAGTGTCAAGTGAAACTTAATAACTTTAGAGTTCCTAACTGTTATGGCCGGCCGTGTCGCTTAACATCAGGTGAACAACTAGCTCGTCACGTCATTCATTCCCATAAAAAAAGTTCCGAGTGTCACTGCAACTGTTATGATAAACTTATTTGGGTATTTTGTAGATTGGCAACGCGCCTTCAGATATATCGTGTTATTCCCGTGTTTCAGTTTTTCTTATTCAGCAATTTTACTCCAAAACTTTGAAGGATCACAGTAAATAAAATTATTGTTATTTTATTTAAAAAACTATGGCGACCTATAGGTAGGTTCAATATTTAGTAAATACTACAGTTAACTTGTCGCAAATACTGAAGATCATAATCATAACAACAGTTTTTCTTGTCCCACTTTCAAACTGTCATTGTTGATCTTGTACCAACCGCATAAAAAAATACAAAATACGGTATATCAAAAGAAAAAATCTTACATTTCTCCACAATCATTATACCAACACGTTAACGACCTACAGGATGATTTCAAAAATGTTGAACGATTCGATCTCGTTTCGAATTTCGAACCCCATTTCAATTCGCTGTAACGGTCATTAGCGGACACGGCACGCGGAAGCTGCGAGGGGCGAGTAATTGATGTGAGAGAGGTAGATACTGAAACGTAGTGCTGTTTCATTCTGTGAATTGGTGTTTGGAATATGCAGATGTTTTGGAGAGCTGACTGTGACGTCACAGGCGCAGCTGTACATAAGTTGGGTTAGTACATGGAACAAGGAAGAGAGGAATGCCAATAAACCAAGAAAACAGCAAAGATCAGAAATATGCCTAAAACTAGATGGTTTGCAAAATGAGCGGGTTATAAGTTGAGCGTAGATCAGAAATATGCCAAAAACGGTTATAAACCTAGCCCGTCATAGCTAGCCGTATAGCCCGCTCATTTTGCAGCGCTATCTAGGTTGTTAGTATTAGAATGGCTATACCGCAAAAGACTTTATGTCACTTACGTCATATCTCAAAATATCCGAGTTAGGATTGACTTAATCTCATCTAGGCCACTTCTCAAGTTTTTTATTTATTTATTTTTTATGCGATTGAATGACGTGAAGAGCTAGTCGTTCACCTGATGTTAAGCAACACGGCCGCCCATAACAGTTGCAGTATCACTCGGATCTTTAAAACAATAAAGTTTCGCGTGACACTGCACTGCGCACGTCATCCTGAGACATCACACAGTCTAAAAAAGATTTCTAGACTGTGAGATCAGTTCTTAAGTCTCATTTGCCCAGTAATTTCACTAGCTACAATGCCCTTCAAACCGGAACACAGTAGTGCTTGCACACTACTGCTTGGCGGCAGAATAACTGGCAAAGCGGTGGTACCTACCTAGACGAACTTTGCAGGAAAGTCCTACCACCTAGTGAAAGATGTCTAATTAGCAAAATGACCACATCGCTGCTAGTCGTCATCACAAAAAGTACAAGGTATCAGAATTGCTAAGTCGTAAAATGTCTACGCAAAGTCTGGCACACGGTTTTTGGCAATTATATTTCTGATCTGCGCTCAACTTATAACCCGCTCATTTTGCAACGCCATCTAGTTTTTGGCATATTTCTGATCTTTGCTGTTTTCTTGGTGTATTAGCATTCCTCTCCTCCTTGTTCCATGGTAATACTAGGGTATCCAATGTGCTAAGTTGTTATCCTAAATTAGCTAAGTAGCTACATCTCCTAGAAATAGGTATTTAAAATACATAAGTTAAGTTTTTGTTTTGGTACCACCGCTTTGCCAGTTATTCTGCCGCCAAGCAGTAGTGTGCAATCACTACTGTGTTCCGGTTTGAAAGGCATTGTAGCTAGTGACATTACTGGGCAAATGAAACTTTACGACCAGATTTCACAGTCTAGTAATTTGATTACTAGACTGTGTGATCTTCTTCTCCTTCTCGTGTAGGCAAGTGGTCAGCCCTGGGGGCGTACCGTGAGCTCTTAGCGCGATTCAAAACTGAGCCTATATTGGATCGCTTTGTTTTTTTGTATGGGGATTTTGACAAGCGTTCCAGTACAGGCTCTGTTTTGAATCGCGCTAAGAGCTCACGGTACGCCCCCTGGTGTCAGAATTTTAAGCCGCCCAAAGGCTTCTGACTTGGCATAACGAATGTTGTCTTACAACAACGGCCGGGACCGACGGCTTAACGTGCCTCCGAAGCACGGTAGCGCTCAGTTGTAAATACCACTTTTTGTTATAGCGGTCACCCATCAAAGTAGTGACCGCAGCGAACGTTGCTTAACTTTACCGATCGGTCAGAAACGGCTAGTCGTGCTTCGCTATGAGCGCTACTGTGTTTTGTCTCAGGATGACGTGTGCAGTGCAGTGTCACTCGAAACTTTATTATTTTAAAGTTCCGAGTGACACTGCAACTGTTATGGGTGGCCGTGTCGCTTAACATCAGGTGAACGACTAGCTCATCATGTTATTCATTCTCATAAAAAAAAAGTTTTTGTTTTTAGGATGTACGAGGTAAATACGAGTTTAGAATAGGGTTATTGTGCTTAGTTCTATATTTTCCGGCACATTATTGTACCTTCCTGTAGAATGAATTTCATAGACAACGAAACCGTAGAGCTTAGTTCTATAAACTCTATGGTTTATTTAATATGTGTATGCAATGTGGGGTCACAATGAGGTGGGAACGCTCGCGATTGGCTGTATCCTGCTGCAAATTGAACGCCGCGGACGTCCGTCCGTCCCGTCGTGTTCTTTGTTCGAATTTCGATTTTGAATTAGTTTTGTTTTTCAAGTTTTTTTTATGACTGGCCTGATAGCTCAGTTGGTAGTAGCTCTGTCTTCTGATCTGTAAGTTGTGGGTTCAATTCCTACCCGGGACACAGATTTGCGTGATGAACATATGTGTTTGTTCTGTTTCTTGATGTCATATTGAATTCTATGTATGTATTTACAAACAAAAAAGTATTTAAATATTGTATCAGTTATCTGGTTCCCATAGTACAAGCTTTGCTTAGTTTTGGGCTAGATGGCGCTGTGTGAAATGTCCATACATATTTATTTATTATTTATTTCGAGCTAACTACTACAATAATAAAAACTAAACTAAACTAGCTACACTACCTACTACAAAGAACACTTATGGACTGTATAATAGCCGCGATGGCCTATAGACAGTCCAAGCGCTCCAGCCCACTACCGGTAGGTAGCGTACCCAACATGCTGGCAGCATTGCCACGTTGAATTGCAATGTTGATGCGTTGGGCCAAATAAGTGCCAGCATTTTGGTCACGCGTCGCATCGACCAGGCGCTCTGATAGACTTTGGAAAACGCGATGAGCTCCCGGTCCGTGGGGACCAATTAATTGTAGTCATCTTATCATTTTCGAAATCTATCTATATATAAAAAAATCAATTGCTGTTCGTTAGTCTCGCTAAAACTCGAGAACGGCTGAACGGATTTATCTTATCTTGGTCTTGAAATGTTCGTGGAGGTCTAGGGAAGGTTTAAAAGGTGAGAAAAATTCGAATAATTGCCGGGAAACCCCTAAAAACAGCCCTTTTCTTTTTCCCATAGAAAGGCAGTACGAATCTGCCGGGTCAGCTAGTAAATAAATAAATATTTGTGGATATTTCACACAACGCCATCTAGTCTCAAATTAAGCTTTGTTTATTTAATTTATTTAATTTATTTAATTAATTTAATTTATTTAATTTTATTATCTGTTAGGTTTTCTATAATAAAATAAATTAATGTTATTACAAACAGAAAATTATGACACAGAATAGATACAGTAAAAAAAAAAGAAGAAAATACACATGTTCATAATTTTAGAGTACTAGATTAAAAATCTTAAAATAATTATAAGTACTTAGGAACTTATTTTTTGTGTTGTGTTTATTCGTGATCTTATAAGACTACGTAAGTCTGCCTTTTTTTTATGATAATGAATGTTTATCTAACCCTGGTTTTTCGTACGTTTGTTAAACTTAAACTCATGTCATCTTAACCATACTGATCGCTCATTGGTTGCCTGTTGATCATCGGCTATCGTCAACCAAACAGCGTATAGTATTTGAGTTTGACAAACGTATGAAAAACCGGGAGTAAGTATTTTTTTAATAACCTAGAAGTTTAAGTGATAGGTATATTTGGCCCGTTTTACATAAGATGTAACATACTTACGTTAGCAAAACATATTATAAATTTACAAGTATTAATAAATTTATGAACGACAAGTTTTTGAATTGAAATGTTAGTATGAATCTTTTTTTTTTATGTGATTGAATGACGTGACGAGCAAGTCGTTCACCTGATGTTAAGTGACGCGGCGGCCGTAACAGTTGCAGTGTCACCCGGAACTTTAAAGCAAAAGTTTCGCGTGAGACTGCACTGCGCACGTCATCCTGAGACATCACCCAGTCTAGTAATCAGATTACTAGACTGAGTGATCAGATCATAAAGTCTCATTTGCCCAGTAATTTCTGATCAGAATCTGGCTGGTTGCAAAGACTATATTAGTATTAGTATTGTAGGCCCGTACAGGGTTTATGTACCTTATAAATTTAGTTATTAAGACCTGACACTGAAACTGTACATGAATGCAAATAAATAAATTTGAATTTACTTTTCATTACTATTTCGCGTATCATAATAATTAATTATTACTTCTCAGGGTTTCATCCTCATTAGTGATATTATCGTATAGCGAAAATAATTCAGGACGATTGTTTTGTTTACAAAATCAACGCTATTTTTAGGAAACATTAAAGATCATGAACAAGAAGGTCGTTCAGCCGCTGTATTGATAAACGTTTGTAACTGTGTACTTATGTCATGCGCACTGTAACGTTCAGTTTGCGAGCCTATAATTAAAAAAAGAACAAAGAAAATGATTGGTATACTATTACAGTATTACCATATATTTGGTTTTTTTTTTTGGTTGGTGTTATTATTTTATTGTTATCTTCTAGGCAAGCATGCACCATCGTAGACTGCGCCATCACTTTCCATCAGGTGAAACAGTGGTCAAAAGCTTTACCAATAAAGAATTAACAAAAAAAAAATAGAAAATTTATGTTATTTTTCTGTTTTTGATTTTTACTAAAACTCGTCTTCATTGCTTGTGTTCTTTGAGGGTTTTTCGTTTTTTCCTGTTACTATTGAATTTTCAGGTTGCCATCTTGCTTGCCACACGTTCCATACAAACAATGGCCATGCTAGGCCCACTTGAAAATTGCTCGCCCTGTATATTTTTTTCCTGGAGTAGTGAGTGAGTGAAACGTGGACACATGGCCACGCTATGCCGTCATTCGATTACGTAATCCATAGAATATGTGTAACCAAAACGTTCTTACAATATTCAATTATTATTTTATGAACTAAGTAGGTATGTTGCTAGGTGGTAGGACTTTTCTGCAAAGTTCGTCTAGGTAGGTACCACCGCTTTGCCAGTTATTCTGCCGCCAAGCAGTAGTGTGCAAGCACTACTGTGTTCCGGTTTAAAGGGCATTGTAGCTAGTGAAATTACTGGGCAAATGAGACTTATAAACTGATCTCACAGTCTAGAAATCTTTTTTAGACTGTGATGTCTCAGGATGATTTACGCAGTGCGCAGTGTCACGCGAAACTTTAATTAGAGTTCCGATTGACACTGCAATCTGTTATGGGCGGCCGTGATGCTTAACACCAGGTGAACGACTAAATCGTTACGTCATTTGATTACATAAAAATAATTATAACGCGATTCAATAATGAAAAAAACTGAATAGAGCAAACATTTCTACTGCTGTCTCGCTCCCTCTGAACTTAAACACAATAGTGGAAGAGGGAAAACAATAGTTTCTTGTTTGCGTCAGATTCGCGTTATAAATGGATACCTACTTACTAGGGATGCGCCGAATATTTGATAATAACGTAATGTTTCCAGCTTTTTGGGCCTTACCCGCAGACAGGCAGCGACTTAAACGCGGTTTTTTATTTATAAGTTTAGATATTTCGCAGTGTAAGAATCAGATGAACGTAACTAGCAACAAACCTTTTCAACAAATAAAGAATGAATGAAATCGGACCACGCGTTAATGACAATTACAAATAAATACATATTTTTATTTTCATCCCCTCTCCCGCGGGAACCGTGATGAATTTCGGGATTAAACGTATCCTATAGCCTACCTCGTAATATGAACTCAAACCAAGCCAAGTTTCGTTTGAATCCATTCAGTAGTTTCGGCGTGATGCTCAGCCAAGATACAGACAGACAGACAAAAATGAAGAAAAAAAACGATATAGTTTTGCTTTAGTATCGGTTATAGAGAGCCCTCCAACAAAATTTTTCAAAATATTTTTAATGTATAGAATTGACTCTTTTACAGTTTTATTACAAGTATGGATAGAAAACTCGAATACGTACAAAGCGTTTCGATTCCTCGTTTATAATTCGGACAGCAAAGGAATGGAACACCTTAACCGCGTCATTGTTTCCTGACAAATATAATCTGGGAGTTTTTAAGGCTAGAGTGAACCGGTATCTTCTAGGCAAGCATGCTCCACCGTCGACCGCGTCGTCACTTACCATCAGGTGAGCCGTGGGAAAATGTTAGCCGATCGTATAAAAAAAAAGAAAACTAGTTTTATTAACCAACTTTTGGTGGAGACTGGTGACTTGGCTGGCTCGTTTTTTGCCGAGAAAATTAGCATTGCCATTCAACGTAGCAATGCAGCCAGCGTTCTGGGCACTTTCCCCTCCATCAAAGTTCTTTTTGATAACACTTAGTTTATACCTAGTTGTAGATGCCTTAAGTTGTTTTGTAGTTAATCATACTTCTGAAAAAAATATTTTCTATTTTAACTTTTAAGTAGCGCTCATAGCGAAGCACGACTAGCCGCTTCTAACCGATCGGTAAAGTTAAGCAACGTTCGCTGCGGTCACTACTTTGATGGGTGACCGCTACAGCAAAAAGCGGTATTTACAACTGAGCACTACCGTGCTTCGGAGGGCACGTTAAACCGTCGGCCCCGGCTGTTGTCTAAGACAGTAATTGTTAAGCCAAGTCAGAAGCCTTTGGGCGGCCTAAAAATTCTGACACCAGGGCTGACCGCTTGCCTACACGAGAAGAAGAAGAAGACTTTAAATTATGATTTAATAAAACCGCTATTAAATAAATAATGCCGTAAAAATCGTAAAATAAAGAAAAACATCGAAATAATGGGCAAAGGTGCTTTCCTTTGTTTTCTTTATGCACTAAGGCATTTGTTTTATTAATAACAATAGTCATTAAAACAAATTTCACATTCACACTTTAAGTCAAAACTACGTCATCAAAACCAAGGCATACTACCCGCGAAGCTAAAAAAATTCGCATAATTACAAGGTCCTTACCTTTGCTTGCTTTTGCTTTATGGCGGAGAGAAAAAAAAAAGAAAAAGGTAAATAAAAAGCCCGCGAAACGACGACAAAGCGCGATGATATCGTGAGAATGCGACCCTTTTAATTAAAAACTCTAATTTCAAAAATGGAACGGCCCCGTTCGAAATTCAAATTTGAACGGCGCAATGAATATTTTCGAGACAAAAGTTTTTCAGTGCCCGCTTTGTTGTTTTTTTATTTTAGTGTTTTTTAGCTGTGGTTTGAAGATTTTTAAGATGACAGCCTGTAATTTTCCTTTGTTTATGGTTTCTTTTACTGTACAAAAAAAAAACCGCAAAGATAACTTTATTTTTTCAAATAAATATTATACTCTATGGATATTTATCGGGCAAAGCAAATTATACAGGTTGTGCCAAAATAATGTGACTTTAAAGGCTAGGTACCTTTTCCATTGCACTTAGAAGGTTTTGTCTCAAAATGCTGGACTCTACTTAGGCCAAAGGTTGAGTATTGCCATTCAACGTGGCAATGCTGCCAGCATTTTGGGCACTTTGGGAGTTTAGATATCTATAGTTGTAAATTTAGATAGTTTATAACAGTTTTAATCATTGCATTGAGTGGCCTGTTAGCTCAGTTGGTAGTAGCTCTATTCTGAACAATAGGTTGTGGGTTCGATTCCCATCCAGAACAAACATTTGTGTGATAAACATCGATGTTTGTTCTGTATCTGGGTGTTATATTGTATTTACAAACAAATAGTATCTAAGTATTGTATCCAGTTATCTGGTTTCCATAGTACAAGCTATGCTTATGGTTTGGGGCAAGATGGCGCTGTGTGAAATGTACACACATATTTTTTTTATTATAATTAATTTTTACTTTTGTCCTCAGTCTTTCCTAACAACTTCTCTTTGTCCACAGATGCTTGCACGTGTCCACACTCGAACGCAACTCGATAGCTCCCGATCAAGAATAGTATCGAGTTACCATGGTTGCAGCCTTAACGGTATGAACCTTTTCATTCATAGATAATGTCTAATCTATGTTATATACCTAAAAAAAAACATGTGAAAACTGCTCGACGTGGGACGCCCGTATTCCTCGTAATAGGAAGAAAAAACCTGCTCGGTGCGGGCCAAAGACTTCTATGTTACAGTAAGTTTGGTAGGTATAAAATCTATGTCCATTCTGTATGTTGATACTCTTTGTCTTTGTCTATAGGCATAACCATAGCTAAAATGCAAACATTTTCTGCTCCACACGGCTGCTCTAGTACGTTGTACATAGAACTCTTTGGTGCGGGCAGATTTTTTTTAAATTGTTTAGGCTCAATTTTAATAAAGTAGAATAAGACACTGTTTTAAACTTTCACGGTTGTTCACTACGTTAATACTATTACTTACGGGATCTTTACCGTGATTTGAATCATTTCTGAGTTCCCGATATTTCGGCACAGTTACATGCACCATGTTCACGGGTAGACTGAAGATGCGGGTGGATGATAAAAAGTCTACCCGTGAACATGGTGCATGTAACTGTGCCGAAATATCGGGAACTCAGAAATGATTCAAATCACGGTAAAGATCCCGTAAGTAATAGTATTAAGTAGAATAAGGTTTGTAAGGGTTGTGGTTTGGTTTTGGTTTGTGTTTGGTGTTGGTTGGTTTGTATTCCAAGTATAAAGCTATTCGTTACTCTCGGATACAGCTGATTGACAAATGAAATTACACAAAAAAGACGCCATTTTGATTGTTTCCAAGGAATAAGTCTTATCCCTACACAAAATTGGTGGTGTAAGAGTTATACCTGCAGGGTTAGCACGGACGGTAGACAAAATTGTCTTTCCCCGTTTTACGTCACTTTCTTCATACTTGCTTGGAGTAAAACTGGGGAAAGACAGTTTTGTCTACCGGCCGTGCTAACCCTACTGGAATAAAATTTATTCTACTCTGGTAAATCCAAAATCGAATATAGCCCATATTCGTGTAACTCGGTTGTTCTCGGAAAGTTATACTTGGAATAAAATTTATTCTACTTTGGTAAAATCGAGTCGTATAGGTAAATCATTTGACCACTGTGTAGCCTGAGGGAAAGTGATGACGCAGTCCACGATGGTGCATGCCTAGAAGATACCTGTTCACACTCTCTAGTGGATGGATTCAGATACTTCATAAACATAATAATTTTTTTAGCCGTATGGTCCTGTCGATGTTAGAATATGACCATGCCCCATCTCTTTCCGTAGGTGCCGTAACCGGCTAAAGGAATAACCAGGGAATGAATAGCCTATTTGCAATAAAACACTTTGATTTTGATAAAATATAGTGCAGATAAGTAGGTACCTAGGCACTATCTTCCATACCCTTGCCTAGCTAATTCTCAATCAACTCTCTAATCTGTAGTGCAAATCTAATCAATCAATTAAAGCTTAGTCTCTCAGGAGTTGTGGTGGCGTCTATTGTGTCTTTATAATACAACTAGCGGCTCGCCCCGGCTTCGCACGTGTAGTGGTGTAGCCTATGTTACTCAGGGTAAATGTAGCTTTCCAATGGTGAAAGAATTTTTGTAATCGGCACAGTAGTTTTTGAGTTTATTCATTACAAACATACACACAAAAATACAAATCTTTCCTCTTCATAATAGTGGTGTAGATGTAGATAATAATCGAAGCCTCAGAGTTTTCTTTTCTGCATTGTGCAGGATCGCTTGTTCACCAGTAGTTGGAATGAGAGCTTATTTTTTTGAAACTAATTTAGGCTTGCTATATTTGAGCTATGCTCGGTGTTTCCCTGCGAGATAAGATCCGTAATGATGAGATCCGCAGGAGAACTAGAGTGACCGATATAGTTCTTAGAATTAGCAAGTTGAAATGGCAAGGGTCGCATTGCTTAGTTTTCTATCTGTGAGGACCTTCAGTTGGCTAATTTTATTGTAATTGAATATCTATATTATTATATAAAAGCTATCGCTGTTCCAAAAATTAAAAACAATAAATAAAAAGAACTGACACCCGATGGAGAAGAAAGGTTCTCGAGTGGCGATTATGAACCAGAAGACGCAGCGTAGCCCTCCCACTAGGCGGACTGACGATCTGGTGAGCCGATGGATGCAAGAGGCAAGCAGTCGTTCAAAGTGGTGCTCTAAGGGGAGGCCTATGTTCAGCAGTGGATGTCTTCAGGCTGATGATGATGATGATGATGATCTACTTACTCGCCTAGCTAGCTACTAGAATCTTCATTTGAGAGCCAGTTACCAAACCAGACTTAACGTGGCGCTATCTAGGAGCGTTTCATGACTTAAAATCAGGATTGGCGTTTGACCCCTGTTATTTATTTACCATCAATCCGATGGCCAGCTCGTCATTATGGCTACACTAAAACTGTGCAATAGTCGTAATATTTGTGATGGCGTCACCCCCTATATTAGGGGTGTGTCTGATTACCATTGATCTATATTACTAGAAGCGGTAAGCGTGGTTTATTGGAAGTTGCAAGCGTGGTTGGTAAAAAATATAATGTCACATGTCATATTCAAAAATAGGTCATAGAATCCTTTCTTCTCTGTCATCATCATCATGATCTAAAAACGATTATACGATTAAATTAAAGCTAGATTTGATATTATTATAATGGTGCTCATAGGCTAAAGAATCACAATAATACGTCCTTTGTGTACAAATACATCTTCAAAATTGATAAAGTTATAAGTATTTTCTGATACAAGAATAGAAAGAGCCAGCTCAAACACGCAATGATGCCACAAGTTGTTACTTCACAGTACCTTAATGCTAAGCTGTGATACCTCGATGGTAGCTCTACATGCTTCATACAATCCCAATGGCATGTGACATCACAAATTATGACCTTCATTACCTTCATAGCAGCTGCGAGGCAACTCCACATTATCCCCCTTACCAATAAACATTGCTTATCTGTGGAATAGCTGCTAAGTTTTCAATTCCATCAACCCGCACTAAGCGTTTTGCTATGCACTTGTAAACAGCCAATGAGAGTGGAACACCTTGCCGGCGTCCTTGTTTCCAGCTAACTATGACCTGGGAGTCTTCAAGTCGAGAGTGAACAGGTATCTTCTAGGCAAGCATGCACCATCGTAGACTGCGTCATCGCTTTCCAGCAGGTGAGACAGTGGTCAAATGCTTTGTCTATCAACAATAAAAAAGTGTTTCGTCTGGTTTTATCTTAGCTCATTTCAAACTCAACAGAGAAAGACAAAACAATAAATAACTATAAATCCGCTACACAATGTTTATTAGTAAGGGGGTATCTGTTTTGTGAGAAAGGTACAGCGTGGTAATCAGAAACTTTAAAACCTTACTATTTCATCATTAATTTTTGTAAATTACCAAAAGTAATAAGTGTCTCGAGTAAAAATGAAGTCATTTCCAGCGGATCTAAATCCGTGGTGCCACGCGACCAAACGCCTCCGTCTGAACTTTAGCAGGAAACAAATGTTTTGTCGGATAATGTATCAGATAATTGAGCGTGTGTACGCCCTTTATTATGTACTGGCTTCAGCCCGCGGGTTTGCGCAAACTCAAAGTCAAATAACTCATTGAAAATTGGATATTTTGAGCACTTTAACAAGTCAAAATGAAAATACTTAAAATATTTTCTATTGACCGGATATTTACCAAACCGTATTTGCAAGCGCTAAGTATGCAAGCATAATATTTTAGAAACATTAGTGAAAATGACAATTTTAAATCTTTAAAGTGTAGCGCTCATAGCGAAGCACGACTAGCCGTTTCTAACCGATCGGTAAAGTTAAGCAACGTTCGCTGCGGTCTCTACTTTGATGGGTGACCTCAGTTGTATTAATATACCACATTTTGCTACACCGTGCTTCGGAGGGCACGTTAAGCCGTCGGCCCCGGCTGTTGTCGTAAGACAGTAGTTGTTAAGCCAAGTTAGAAGCCTTTGGGCGGCCTAAAAATTCTGGCGCCAGGGCTGACCACTTGCCTACACGAGAAGAAGAAGATCTTATAAGTACTTAATTTGTTTATAATTTAGTCTATTTTTTTAAGGGGCAATGTGCCTTTATTCTTTAAACTAACTACTACAATGGTAAAAACTAGTAAACTAGCTACACTATCTACTTCAAAGATCATTTGGACTGTATACTAGCCGCGATGGCCTATAGACAGTCCAAATGCTCCAGCCCACTCCCGGTAGGTAGCGTACCCAACGTGCTGATTCGTTGAGCCAAATAAGTGGCAACATAGGTCACGCGTCGCATCAACCAGGCGCTCTGATAAACTTTGGACAACGCGATTAGATCCCGGTCCCCACGGACCTAGGGACTCAACACCAAATTACCGAAGTATATAAAATTGCAAAGTGCTTAAGGTGGCTATTACATTTTGGCGAGCTCAGTACCGCGCGCGCGGTACTGAGCTCGCAGCGTCCGTCGGTTTGACCATATAATAATATAATTATCTAGTTTCATTTATTGATATAAATAAGAGCAATATTTAAAATTATGAAATAATTTGTAGTAGTTCAGAAAAATGATGAATTTTAGTTTGGTAACAATATTTTGTCGATGTAATATAAAACTCCGGAGATATTTGACCTTTTGTTGAAGCCTTTTTTATAAAAGTCAAATTTAATTTCATATTTTTTTAATTACTTGAAAGGCAAAAATCAAAAATCTGTTCGTTCATTATGGAGGTACGGGATGTATTTAGTGGAGTACAATTTAGTTTGGAGACTTACGTTACACAGAATTTGACAGATTCTCAAATCGGATCTCTGTGTGTTTTTGCCAAAACGAACACCAGGAGAATGATGATTATTAAATAAATAGATAAATTACTTAAAATTCGCTCTGTTATTATCGAAGAAGATGAAATGAAGGGTATTTTTCATATAATGGCTAAGTATAGACATTAAAGCTATGCATCAAATATTGACGACGAAAACCTTGCAACTACGCATAATTTTGTAACAGCCGCCTTAACGTCAAATAAAGCAAACCTCTTATGATTTCAAAAGGAAAGAAAAGTTCACTGAATAATGCCTTGTTGTGCTATTTCCACACCGGTGTACATAATCGAAGCTCTGGATCGGAGCCATCCCAGCTCCTTAAAATAGCGGAGTGTGGCTCTAGGTTGCTGGCACAGCTGCTCCAGTGGCACTGATGTTGGGTGTTGGAGTGACGATGATGAGGCATTCGGGATTTCTGGGGCAGGATGACAAGCGTCTTCTTGTGTTAACATCCCTGATGTGTGTCTGGCTTTCTCTGTGGCTGTGCAGTATCTTAGCACGTGTTCCACAGTCTCATTTTCACTCAGGCACCCTCTGCATAGGGAGCTGTCCGTGGCCCTGGTCTTATGCAGATGGTAGTTTAAATTACAGTGGCCAGTGATCAGGCCTACTATAAGCCAGAGAAGGGGAGGGGTTGAAGAGTTATTAAGTTATTAAAATCCCGGTAAGATAACTTCTATGGAAGAAGCAATCTAATAAGAGGATGTAAATTTTACTCTGGCATGTCTTTAGAAGACGGTGGCTACTTAGCGCATCGACTTTGGGAACATGCCTCGGTATGTCATAATATTAGGATAAGTGCGAACTATAGCTGTAAAATTTTCGTGCAGACGGGCATAAGACTTAAATATCAGGATACTAGGTAGGTTTTACTAGGTGGTACGACTTTTCTGCAAAGTTCGTCTGGGTAGGTACCACCGCTTTGCCAGTTATTCTGCCACCCAGCAGTAGTGTGCAAGCACTACTGTGATCCGGTTTGAAGGGCATTGTAGCTAGTGAAATTACTGGGCAAATGAGACTTTATGATCTGATCACTCAGTATAGTAATCTGATTACTAGACTGTGTGATGTCTCAGGATGACGTGCGCAGTGCAGTGTCACGCAAAACTGTATTGTTTTAAAGTTCCGGGTGACACTGCAACTGTTATGGGCGGCCGTGTCACTTAACATCAGGTGAACGACTAGCTCGTCACGTCATTCAATCACATATAAAAAAAAAACTAACACAGAGAGGGTAAGATGGATGAGTCATATTTAGATAAAACTAATTCAATATCCACCCTAATGTTTAAAATGCGGGTGGCATATGGTCCAATCATTCAATGGTCCATGGTCCCCTATGGATTGACTACCTCGATTATCATCGCCGTGGTTGAAGCTACTATGTTTTTTGTGTTATTGAATGACGTGACGATCTAGTCGTTTGCCTGATGTTAAGCGTCACCGCTGCCCATAATATTGTCACTCGAAAATGTAAAATATACAGTTTCGCGTGACACTGCACTGCGCACGTCATCCTGAGACACCAATTACTAGACTGTGTTGTCAGATCATAGTTCTATTTGCTTAGTAATTTCGCTAGCTACAATGCCCTTCAAACCGGAACATAGTAGTGCTTGCACACTACTACTGCTTGTCGGCAGAACAAAGCGGTGGTAGGTTATACCTACCTATAGACGAACTTTGCAGAAACTGACATGTTCAAGAATCACAACATTCGAGAACATGACTGTGTCATCCACCAACCCGCACTTGTCCAGCGTGCTAGATTATGGCCTACACTCTCCATGTGAGAGTAGGCCTGTGTCCCAGCTGTGGGAATGTTGAGCTGAAGAAGACGAGCCACCATAATACGTTAATAACAACAACCAGGAAGGCTAGCGTGAGTTGAAATCACCGGCCAAGTGCGAGTCGGACTCGCGCACGAAGGGTTCCGTACCATTATCTATCCCTGCCATCTAGTGTTGAGTAGTAGGTAGTACCTACTATTTAATGCAGCGCCATCTATGACTCATCTGCTAAACGAGCAATAAAATCACGTTTGTTGTATGAGAGCCCCCTTAAATATTTGTTTTATCTGTTTTTTAGTATTTGTTGTTATAGCGGCCACGGGAAATACATACTCTGTGAAAATGTCAACTGTCTAACTATCACGGTTCATGAGGTACAGCGGATAGACGGACAGACAGACAGCGGAGCCTTAGTGATAGGGTCCGTGTTACCCTTTGGGTACGGAAATTTAAAAACTGACCTATCCCTTCTCTCGAGAAATCATTTGACCAATGACAACACAACAAAAGCTTTATGACGTCATCCACGTGATCGTTCATTGGTCAAACGGTTTCACTAGGTGGTAGGACTTTACTGCAAAGTTCGTCTAGGTTGCTACCACCGCTATGCCAGTTATTCTGCCGCTAAGCAGTAGTGTGCAAGCACTACTGTGTTCCGGTTTGAAGGGCATTGTAGCTAGTGAAATTACTGGGCAAATGAGACTTTATAATCTGATCACTCAGTCTAGTAATCTGATTACTTGACTGTGTGATGTCTCAGGATGACGTGCGCAGTGCAGTGTCACGCGAAACTTTATTGTTTTAAAGTTCCGAGTGACACTGCAACTGTTATGGGCGGCCGTGTCGCTTAACATCTGGTGAACGACTAGCTCGTCACGTCATTCAATCGCATTAAAAAAAACGGTTTCTCGAGAGAAGGGATACGTCGGTTTTTATCTTAGAGTATAGACTAAAGCATAAAGAGAACTTGATTATGTGTCAAGCGTACCACTTTTTGGACACTTTTTATATGATGTGGACACTTTGATGTGAATGAGTCTGACAGATTTGTAAAAAAAAAACAGCTGACTCGAGTCGAAAAAATGGTACGGTGACTTTTAGTAAGCGTAGCTAATTACTATATGTTTGTTTCTTTCCTTCGCTACTGACGTAGCGATACGTGTAAGCAGTACAAAAATAATATCGTTTTGATGATCTCTCTTTGCTTTAGTCTATACTCTAAGGTTTTTATAGTTCATGCTAGCAGAGAACCATAACAAAACAAGGAGAACACAAAAATACCACAGTTGAAAGTTGACAGTAGTCCAAAACACACAAACTGTGTACAGATTCTGCTTAGCGGTTCGTCCTAATTGGCGGTCACCATAGGTGCCGTGTCACAGTGGAAACGTAGCTGCAGTAGGGAAACTGGGACGGTGTCATTATTTTGCTGTAGAGGGAGATAGGTAGACTAGTCCATGTGTGTGTAAGGCCAGCCATACACGTTCAATTTTATAGATCAATCTTTGTGGTTGATCAATTTTATATATCGTGTAGGGTTAGTATTGTGCAGTGTTTTTCGGTTTACTGTATGGAAAAAACATTGACGGAAATGGACTTGTCAATTTTATTGAACGTGCATGGGCCGCCTAAACCTTGTGCCCACTAGAAAACATGAGTTGCTTAACTCTATACACTTGTCAACTCAACCAGTCAATCGTATCCTGTGGAGTCGTGTTGCGGCTACCCATTCAGCAAATCGGCTTATTGCCTGGTAAATTTTATTGAATAAATTAATCAAATCCTAAAAAAATAAACAGTCGTGAAAACAAAAGTTAAATATCTCAAAAAATTACAAAATTACAAGCATTTTATAATACAGGAATAGAAAGAGACAGCCCAAGCATGCAGTGACGTTTTTGGTCCTTCATAGTACCTCATTACTAAGCTGTGGTAGCTTTACATACAATCTCTTTGGCATGTGACGTCACAGCGTGTGTTTTCATAGTAACTGTGGGGAAGCTCCACACGATGTCTGTTTTGCGAGAGAGAGACAGGCGATGCCGCCCCAGAAACTTTAAAAGCTTATTACTCCGTTATTTATTTGCCGATTTCACTTTTTTTTATATAGTTTTAGCACCACTAGCAACAGAACAGCAATAGATAGAAACATAATAATGCACTTTTTAGTTCATCGATTGTCCGACAGACGGTGATCTAGCGTTCGATCGCTTTCTGCTTTCCAAAATGATATTTGACAGCAATGATTGAGTTTACGGCTGTTGCAAACTTGTTACGAATTACGTAATTAGCCAGCCGGTAAGAAGGGCTGGTCCTATGTACCTAAAGCGCGGAGTGCGCTAGACCTGGTTTTCTGTAAACTTTAGGCTAGATGCTATAGGTATTCATGTTCTAGTGTAACTATTTGAATTCACTCAATCTAAGTGTTATGTCCTCAAACATACACACATAACAGGACAAAGTGCAAATCAATACAGGCAAAGAAACTGGAGCAGTGACCTACCTATAATATTGTTATTATTTAAAAGAGAGATAACAGAGAATAGCTGTTCCGATACTCTCGAAGTATCGATACTCTAATCAATAAAAGGTACGCAAACCATGATGGAAACTATAATACTCATCTTGAAGTATCGATACTTAAATAAATTAATACTTGTGGACATTTCACACAGCGCCATCTAGTCCCAAACTAAGCATAGCTTGTACTATGGGAACCAGATAACTGATAGAATACTTAGATACTTTTTGTTTGTAAAGACATACATATAATACAATATAACACCCGATACAGAACAAACATTGATGTAAATCACACAAATGTTTGTCCCGGGTGGGACTTGAACCCACAACTTACAATTCAGAAGGCAGGGTTACTACCAACTGAGCTATCATGCCAATTGAAGTCCAATCAATATTTTTCCATCTGAGAAACTTTCAGCACCGTATAACTTTATAGGGACTTAAAAATTTCACATTCTTCAAATATAAACAAAATTGCAGTAAAAAATATTCATTCGCTCATTAGCATCATTATCACCAACGGCTTGGAAACGTCCACTCCTGAACATAGGCCTCCCCCATAGAGCTCCACTTTGAGCAGCTGCTTGCCTCCTGCATTCATCGGCTTCGTCGTTGGTCTACCTAGTGGGAGGCCACCGCTGCGTCTTCCGGTTCGTGAGGAAACTTATAACTGGCCTTCTTTATATCAAACTAGCGGCTCGCCCCGGCTTCGCACGGGTATAATAGTTTTCACAGCGCACGCGATGCAAAGAATATTTTAGGTAATTTTTTACACCTTGGGTTACATTATTGGAATTTAAGTAAGGATCCCTAATTATTTTGAAAATATATTATAGCCTATGTCACCCGAGGATAGTGTAGCTTCCCAACAGTGAAAGAATTTTTCAAATCGGTTCAGTAGTTTCGGAGCCTATTCAATGCAAACATACAAACAATCAAATCTTTCCTCTTTATAACATCGTGTTAAATAAATAATAAATTTATAATGTGCATAATAAATTTAAAAAAAAGGTGTAGACATTTCATACAGCACCATCTAGCCTTAAACTAAGTATAGCTTCTACTAAATAAAAAAAATAATAGATTTCAATTAATTATTTTAAAGATAAAATTAAAATCATTCAACTTTCCCCACTGCTGTTGCTGCACTGTGTCCATACCTTTGCTACCATCAAAGGACAAAGGACAGCCAGGGGTGGTATTTACCCCGAATTGTTTTGTTGGATTACAGGGGTAGGTATTACAATGCAATGTGTGCTGTGGTCGCAGGTACTTATTTCCAGTATTTGGAGCAGGCCGCCTTAGTGATAGTTAGCGCGATTAATTACAGTGGTTTTTAGAAATATCTTCTTAGTAGGTCGTGGGAGAACTCAGAATGACCTTTTAGTTCTTTTTAGGATTCCGTACCCACAGTCCGCTGTCTGTCTGTCTGTCCGTCTGGCACCAGGCTGTATCTCATGAACCGTGATAGTGATACAGTTGAAATTTTCCCATAATTATGATGTATTTCTGTTGCCGCTATAACAACAAATACTAAAAAGAGAATAAAACAAGTATTAAAAGGAGCTCCCATACAATAAACGTGATTTTTTGCTAGTTTTATAGATAACTAGCTACGCACCGCGGTATTACCCGCGGATAAAAAGTAGCCTATGTGTTAATCCAGTGTATAAGCTATCTCTATTCCATATTTCATCCAAATCTGTCTAGCCGTTTGAGCGTGAAGGAGTAACAAACATACACACAAACAAACTTTTGCCTTTATAATATTAGTGTGAAGTGTGATAGTACGGAACCCTTCGTGCGCGAGTCCGACTCGCACTTGGCTGGTTTTATTTAGTTAGTCTTATATAATAGTAGATTAAGTCACAAGTACCGTAAATAATGTATTTATGGCGAGAGTGATTGTTTGAATCCAGAGCGTAGCGAAGGATTCTAGGATTCTAAGTACGTCGCTATGATATGATGTGATATGATATTTTATTGATAATTATAAAAAATTACAAGTCATATAATATTACATATTAAATTAACATAAAAAAGAAATCACATCACATCACATCACACTAATATTATGAAGCTGAAAGTTTGTATGTGTGTTTGTGTGTATGTGTGTATGTTTGTTACTCCTTCACGCTCAAACGGCTGGACGGATTTGGATGAAACTTGGAATAGAGATAGCTTATGTACTAGATTAACACATAGGCTACTTTTTATCCGCGGGTGAAACCGCGGGGCGCAGCTAGTAAGTAATGAATCAATAACATAATTATTGTAAATAAACACTTATTAAAAATATAAAAATAAATTAAACTTATACCAGTTTCGGAATAAATTTCTCGACGATATATGGCGCCATATCTATAAGAAAGCTCTTTAATTTATTTTTGAAAATCTGAATATTTTTAACACATGGAGTCTGGAAGAGCGTTAAAAGTTTTGACACCAGCTACACTAGTACATTTCTCAGACTTGGCAAGTCGCTCGTGGTTAAATTAACTTTGGTACCGTGTGGCGCGCTCTGCTTTACACCCCCCTCTATGAGAAAAGTCATTTAGTCAAAATTATTAGGTAAGTTTTTTTTTATTTAACTGAATGACGTGACGTGCTAGTCGTTCGCCTGATGTGAAGCGTCACGGCTGCCCATAACAGACTGCAGTATCACTTTGCGTGACACTGCACTGCGCACGTCATCCTGAGACTTCACACAGTCTAGTAATCAGATTACTAGACTGTGTGATCGTAAAGTCTTATTTGCCTGGTAGTTTCGCTAGCTACAATGCCCTTCAAACTGGAACACGGTAGTGCTTGCACACTACTGCTTGGTGGTAGAATAACTGGCAAAGCGGTGGTACCTACCTAGACGAACGAGCAGAAACGTCCTGCCACCTAGTAAAAGGAGGTGGTAGTATTAGGTAAGTGCATCTAAATTACATATTTTAGGCGCACTCATATATTATCAAGGAAACCTTCTCTTCTTTTCGAATAGATGGGATGAAAATTATGCAGTTTCTATCTCTCTTTCTAGTCTGTTTTTCTTTCTTTCTTCTTTTTCTTACTTCCCAAAAAGGTAACGTCAACTCGTCAAGTTTACGAAATCAATAAACGTAACCTTAAAAAACACAGAGAAATCATCAAAACGATATTATATTTGTACTGCTCACACGTATCGCTACGTCAGTGGCGAAGGAAAGAAATAAACATATAGTAATTAGCTACACTTGCGATAAGCACCGTACCATTTTTTCGACTCGAGTCAGCTGTTTTTTCTTTACAAATCTGTCAGACTCATTCACATCAAAGTGTCCACATCATATAAAAAGTATCCAAAAAAGTGGTACGCTTGACACATAATCAAGTTCTCTCTATGCTTTAGTCTATACCTACTCTAAGCACAAAACGAAAAATATTTTTTTTTCTTGTGCTTTGGCTCCACACATACTATTTAGTCAGTGTCAAGGATTGTTATTTTTCATCGTGTTTAGAATATAATAAAATGGTGGCATGTTGGCAACCTTACTACAAGCTTCTATGGAATTTTGGAAGCAACTAGAAAACCCACGTTTCACCATATTGTATCACTTGCCCACACTCATGCTCGTAATTCAGCACTTAATGCGTAACAACCACCAATGCAATACAATTTTAAACATTAACACTAGGAAAAGCACAAATTTTGAAAAATAATGCAGTGCAACGACGTGATACGTTTACGCGTTCCCGCCAAAACTCAAAAAAAGAAGTATATCCGCAGTAAAAAAGTGACTTCAAAAATAGAACAAACAATTAAAACAAAAACAAAGCGAGTATTGTTTCAAAAATCGAACGCTTAAAGCCCGCGCCATCCGCGCTTATAACTTCCGCAATCGACAACGGCCGTGTCCTCCATAAAGCCTATCTCTATTTTTTAATGTAGCACCGATTTTAGCAAATGAAAAATGCTTTTTCAGCACTCAGCGCTTTGCATCCGTTTTTCCTTTCACCGTCTCGAGCCATCGGCTGTTTCGTGCATTTCGTAATGGAATTAAAAAAGCGCCTCGCTGCGGTGGGTAGCGGAACTAATTCCTAATTAATCGCAATGTAGCATTAAATATGCTAAATGTAGCTGATTTCTATGCCTTTGGGGTATCGGTTTAAAAAGCACAATAATTATGACTCTGAATATTTCTACAATAAGATTTATTGTAAGAATTGTTAGGATAAGTCCGTGGTAGAAAGTTTGTCCAACTCAAAAAATCGTTTTTGGAACCAATAAAAAATCTCTCAAACACATGGATGTTTTACAACGTCCCTTTACTTACGTCACAATAAATTGATTTTAAAGGAGTGCTACCGCCTTCCATGCCACATAGTAAAATAATAATCAAATCCCTAGATGGCAAGTTCTATCTATCATCGAGTAGCAACAACTCTAACTCCCACAGCAATGCATAGATGGCGCTGTACTCAATCAGGACCGCGTCAATACAACAACCATGCATAGTTTATAAGCATAGAAGGGCATCATAACACGCTCCCTGAGCGGGATGTATCATCAAATTGCTATCTCCGCCACGAAATGGCGTCTAAAATATTCAGTGACACGGTAACTGCTTTTGTTTTGTGCTATAATGAACGATGGACGTAGGTGAGGTGAGCTTTGGTGCGCTTTTCAGTTTTTATATGTTGGGTTTGTTAGGTTGGTACTTGCGTAGTTACTAAAGAGGGTTAAACCAAAACAGTGTGGTGCAAATAAGAAAAATATTATTTAAATGCCAATTAACACTTCGACGTTTGTATTAACGTTATCTATTTTATTACTTATTAGTTAATTCATATTTTTCGAAATTAAGTTATACTAAAAATGTTTTTTCCTAGCTGGCAACACTGACGTGATTGGACGGGCGAGTAGGTCAGATGGTTAAGGAATAAAAACGCTCGATCTCTTATTCTTTGGTTTACTAGTCAATAGCTAAATGTACCTTATTGCAGAATGAAGAATATACAGAAGTTTAAAGGTTTTGGTTTTATTTAGGTACAACATAGGCCACCTTATTTGGCGGGAGGGAGTTGCCATAATCACCGCCCTTGACGGACATCTTGGTGTTGGCAGTAATGCTGGTGCCCATTATGTTATAGGTAGATATGGTAACCTGTAAATCTATAGCATTCGAAGGAGTTACGAATACTAAATCCTGCCTTAGAAATTCGGTGCACAGTGCATAAACCCGAGTTACACTGAAGGATCGACCATGTCCGCGGAGTTAACAATGGCGTGCTGTGGACAGCTTTGAATTGATGGTCGCCTGCAAGCCGAATTCAGTGCAGAGTGCTGCTAAATAGAATCCCTTAACATGGCTAGACTAAATACCTACATGGTCTTCCAATAAACAAGTTTGTCAAAGCTAAATAAGTTATACAAAATATTTAGGCTATATGCCTCTTTTACTTTACAGGGCATATAGCCTAAATATCAATGTTCTTAGCAAATAGTATTAGAAAGAAAAAAAGAAATAAACACTTTATTTGCACAAATTGTACGCAATAACAACACTAATACATCACAATTATTATAATAAACAAACAATAGAAATGGAACAACTGAAATAGTAAAAAAGCGCTGGTAAAAAGCGCTTCATCAACAACCTTAAGACTTCAAATGAGCATAGGCCTTTTTCTATCGTTTGTCGGTTCTGCGAGCGTCTAAGGTGGGGAACCCTAAATAGGTTAGACGCAATACTTTTTCAGTGTTACACGAACGTCAATTCTTGTCACAACAAACCTATGCTGACTCCCCGCAGCTTCTGCAAAACAGATAGCTGTAACGAACCCTCGTCAACTCTGTGACTTAATGAGTATACCGACGTTTACTCATTAGTTACACGTAACGTAACGTTACGCAAATTAACGGAACATTTTGTGTTATAGTTTAAAATAACTATTTATCATATTTTGGGTTTAGGTGTACCTTGAGATAAACGGGTTCATGAAAACTACATAAATTTTAAACGACTTCAAAGAGGGAGGCGTTTCGCAATTCGATTATATTTGCGTTTGACCTCTATCAACACAACAGTCAACAACAGTCAACAGTTATTCTGCCACCAAGCAGTAGTGTGCAAGCACTACTGTGTTCCGGTTTGAAGAGCATTGTAGCTTGAAAATTACTGGGCAAATGAGACCTTGCGATCTGACCTCACGATCTAGTAATCATATTACTGGACCGTGTGATGTCTCAGGATGACGTGCGCAGTGCTCACACAAAACATCTGTTATAGGCAACCGTGACGCTTAAGATCAGGCGTACAGCTCACTCGTCACGTCATTTGTTCACATAAAAAAAACACCTGATGGTGAGTAATGATGTGATTTGGTATGTAACACGCTTGCCTAATTAAGAGATACTTCCGGGGTGATCACGTAACTTTGATTGCAATGCATTATGAGAAACATTCCGAATTTGAAAATTTCCACAGTAACTATGCACATAAACTGCGTATTGAACTGTCAATCCATTTTTGAGTTTCTATGCATTGCAATCAAGTTACATGATCACCTAGCTGGTCACTTCTAACCACGTCCAAGTGAAAAATTGGACAAATTTTCTTGCTTTTGCATTGTGATAGTTTTCAATCTATTACATATAAAAAAAATATTAGACTATGTTTCGAGCTTACTGGACCATGGAAACCTGAAGCTGATTCTACATCAATACAAAATTATAGGCTTGAATTAGGCTTGAATTAAAAATGTTAACAACACCACTTAAAACTTTCATATATTCCCCTTTTAAAAGAATTCGTAAAAATAGTTAGCTAAAACTACTTAAATTATTTAAAAAAAAATAGCAATGATCGCCAAAAAATAACAGAACTTATTACCGTCTATTAATTACTTTGGGCACTTAGAGACGACAGAAAAAGGTCATAAGAGGTCATTAATAAGACGGAACGAGCCTGGAGGTCGTTAGAGGCCGTTATTGGCCCGGAGCTGGCTCTAAATCAATTTTTAATAAGTGACACTAATATTAATTTAAGCTGGCTATTAGCTCCTGTAATAATGCTTTGAGTAAACTAACTTTTGACTGTGATTTGACATTAGTGGTAGTAATGTGCAAGAATAACTGTGATCTAGATCCAAGGTTACAGCCCAGCCTCGCACCAATTACTATTCAAGTTTTTTTAACGGGCATTTTGCCTTTATTCTTTAAGCTAACTACTACACTACTAAAACTAGCAAACTAGCTACACTATCTACTACAAAGAACATTTGGACTGTATACTACCCGCGAAGACCTATAGACAGTCCAAATGCTCCAGCCCACTACCGGTAGGTAGCGTACCCAACATGCTGGCAGCATTGCCTCAATGTATTGCAATGCTGATTCGTTGAGCCAAATAAGTGCCAGCATTTAAAAAGTTGTTTTATAAATGTTACGTCTTTTCAAGTTGTGTGCGGAATGTACAATCACTATTACAACAGTGAAGGGAGACATCGTGAGGGAACCGGCATGTTCAATAGCCACAAAAATTAGAGAACGTGTGTCATCTATCACTTGGCCAGCGTGGTCATGTCCTCTGCTCTAGCTTCTGTGTAGGGGTTGACCAGGTTGGCTCATAATCCAGTTCGATTCTCGTGACTGGAGAAGCATTTAAAGAAAACAGCGCATATACTTATTGTTCTGTGTCTGGGTGTTGTGGGAGCATGGTCCTCGTAGTTCCTAGGTTCCTAGATACTGGGAATCCTAGTTAGGGTCCACGATGTATGTATGTGAGAACACCAGTGGGAACGTATTGGGATTTTTTATGTGAATGTATAACAAAACGAGCTAAACGTACACCAGATGTTAAGCGACATCCATAACAGTGTCAGTGTCACTCGGAACTCTAAAGTGTAAAGTTTCGCGTGACACTGGCACCGCACACGTCATCCTGAGACATCACCACATCTAGTAATCAAATTTCTAGACCGTGAGATCAGGTAATAAAGTCTCATTTGCCCAGTAATTTCACTAGCTACAGCGCCCTTCAAACTGGAACACAGTAATGCTTACACACTACATGACAAAATTTGTTTCGTCATTTAATAACAAAGTAATATAAGGTAATAGCAAAATTTACCTACTGTCTATTGACTCCTATCCTATTAAATGAGATGCGACTAGGACCCCCGTTTTGTACTCACGTAATAAAAATATTTAATGGACCTCTCCTTGTCAGTTAGCTACTCCTAGAGTATAACAACATTAATGGAAAAATAATGGCGTTTCAATAAACTTAATGTTGAACAGTCTACATGACACAGACGTTTTGCTTACATAGTCTTTCTGCAATCTAGACTTTGTGCAACTACGACGTCTTGCCTGCATAGTCATTCTGCAACTAATACCAACATTTTGATTATTCAGACGTTTTTCTTACATACTTAGTCTGTCAGCAATCCAGAATTTGTGCAACTACGATGTTTGTTTATTTTTATTTATTTATTTTATAATAATATGTACGCATTTGCAATTAAAACATATCAATACTCATCAGTAATAAACATCATTAACTAAATAAATATAGCTTATAGCTAGGGTTAACCTGCGCGACATCAAATATTCGATTTAGGGTCATTGGAACAAAACGTTATAATGAATTTAAAACAAAACAGAGTGAATTGATAAAAAAAACAACTAAAAAAAACAAAAAACAACATTAAAAAACAACAATTCTTTTATTTTAAAAATTAACATCTGTAAACAACATTGTGGAATGCAAATAAACAATTGAAATTGAAATTAAATGAATAATAATGAATTTTAAATGTTATGCCTACTTAGGCATTCTGCAACTAAAACATTAGGATTTCAGGATCCGGCATTAGCATAAATGACGAGCATGATGGTCCTGAGGTCACAAACAAAAAATACAACCTCTTCCATTTTTTAAAGTTAATGGTCAAAAATCAACTGATTGCCTGCATAATTGTTACACTTACCGCAAAAGGGCCGGCTCACACACAAAGCCTATGTTAAGTTCACATTAAACAGGGGTTTTAGTTTTAATCCACGAACCAGGGTGATCTGCCACCGGGTGGAGTGCGGCGAACGACCCCAGATTTACGGCGGGCCGATCAAATCGACCGCGCACGGTCAAATCGACCGGATGGGGTTTGAGCTGCGGTTAGTTTCAAGTGTCGTTTAATAAAAAAAGCTTGTTTGAAAGTCTGTTAAGGCTATCTGAAAATGAGTTCCATACTCAATATTTTCAAAAATGTTGTCTGAGTAAACGCGGGAATCGTTTTTAAATTTACGCGTGCTACTGGTACGCTACACACATCACATCATCAGCTGGAATACGTCCACTGCTGAACATAGACCTCCCCCATAAAATGCCACTTTGGACGCTTATCATAAGGGGGGATTTGCCATAATAAAATCACCACGATTGGCAGGCGGCTTGGTGATTGCAGAAGATTTTAATGTACCGAGGAGAATGCTGCTGCCAAGAAGGAAGAGATGGGGTGGTCCTGTTTGCAAACTGGGACCACACGGCAAACTCAACGCACTCGCTCTAATTTATCCATAGAAATAAAAACAAAATCAAATCTCAGTTACCCTTAATTAGTCCAAGGTGAAAGGTGAAACCACACTCAAAAAATCAAACTAAACAACTCAACACAAAAAACTTTTTAATTTAAAAGTTCTATACATAGATTCTTATAGTTGCTAGTGCTACAAACATCAAACTAAATATCCCTTTTCTTTGTATCTTCCATAATAGACCCGCCGTAGGTACTTCTGGAATAACCACTCTGACAAAAAAAAAACAAAACCAAAACATTACCAGACCAAAAGAGGTCGAGAGTCCAAACGGCTTTTCCAATCAGCCGTCGCATGAAAAATACCAAGTCTTACGTGTCATTACACATTGGCAAGTTTATTCTAATAAATTGTACCGCTGCCGGCGACAGCTTGTCCGACATGTTGCGGGCTTGCGACCAGCGGAGCGGGTACTGCTTTATCAAGACTTGCGGGTGGGGGGCAGTTTCTTTTAAGATTGGGCGCTTCTGATTGGTAGTTAAAAGTATGTTGGTATTACTGTAAAAATGTTTTGTCAGATTTTAAATTATAGTTTTTTGCTTTTGGAATTAAATTCAATGAGCAGTTTCCTTATGTCATTTTAGCATTATTTCTCTCTCGCTAGATGGCATTGGTGACAGTTCTGAAAACATTAGTATGACCAAGAAGTTTGTTATCCTCTGAGTATGGCATCCAGCGTTCATAAAAAAAAATATCGGGAGGTAGCTCCGCGCGTAGGCGAATGCCATCTCTTGATGATGAAAGAAATAAACTGACAAGTGACAATACCAAAAAGAAAACTCACTGCAAAGTAGTTATACTAAGATATATTTTTAAGTTTTTATTATTGTACATCACACTAATGTTATAAAGAAAGCTTGTGTATGAGTTTCCCCTTTACGCTGCAACGGATTTAAATGAAATTTTAAATGAAAATACATAGTTTAAGTATAGGCATATACCTACGCTTGATTAACTAAGATCAGAACCAATTTTTTTTGCATCTTCCTCGTACCTACATTTTGGACAAACGCAATTATGACTATTTTCACAATGGCGCCGGCTGCCAAGGTCCTTTATGTTTTAATTAATAATTATTCCCTTTTGTTGCAGATGCCATTGTAATGGAGATGGGCATAGGAATAGAATGAGGGATGCTGTGTTTGAGGACATAATTGGTGAAAATTTTAAAATAATAATTAGCGTTCACTTAATTTTTTTTATATTACTTATGGGATCTTTCATCATCATCATCATCATCAGCCTGAAGACGTCTGCCCGTGACTGTGATTGTAAACTTTATCTTTTTTAATAAAAATAAACATACTTTTGTAGGTGGTACCTACCTCTAACAGCTGCAAAATTGTACCTAAAAAAAGTAGTCGGTATTGACAGAATAACTGTTTGTTTTAATTAGGATTTTAATTATCTTGCCAATAAATTTTAAAAATTTCTCTTTTATCATAAACAAATAAATCATATATATTATGATCGAATTGAGAACAGCTCTATTTTATTCAAGTCGTGCTAAAACTTACTGCATGTATTTTTTCTTCTATTAATTATATTATAGGTTTTCGTCAAAACACAAAATAACAATAAAGGCATTGACTTTTTTTATAAAGGAACTAGCTGCGCCCCGCGGTTTCACCCGCGGATAAAAAGTAGCCTATGTGTTAAATCCAGTACATAAGCTATCTATATGTCAAATTTCATCCAAATCCGTTCAGCCATTTGAGCGTGAAGGAGTAACAAACATACACACATACACACAAACACACATACACACTACAAACTTTCACCATTATAATATTAATAATGAAGTAATAAAGTAATATTAATGGGATTGTTTTGCGTTGCCACTACTCATGATATAAGTACCTACCTAGTAGATGATAATATTTTAACACTTATATGCATAAATTTATCTTTTCCAGGTTCCACAAGACTATAACATAGCGAGGTGACAAATACAAATCCGATTCTGCATTTTTATTTGTGTAATCTTCCAACGATTCACACATTAGAGATGCAGAATTGCGAATAGCGCCACCTGTCGGCATTTTCAAGAACTACAACGTTACTGCTACTCGACGCAAGATGGCGCTACAAGTCATAAAAAGTCAAGAAATGGAAGACGCCCAGAAAACCTAAGAAAATGTTCAAATCGTGAAAGTATTGTATCGTGTCGCGCCCTTGTCATTTTTCTGCCCCGTGTGCCTTATACGACTGGACGGAGAACTGATAAGGGCATGATCTTTACGCATTCATCGTTTTCGTTGGAGAATTATGAACAAAGAAGATTGAAGACGAATTTAGAAGAATTTTATAAGTACTACGTACTTACACTAATTATATTTTAAATACTCACATTCATGCAATTTCATGATATTGTTATAACTGTTATTGTTTGCTGAAAAATCTTATTCAATTATTCATACAATCTGATTTCATATTTAAATTTAGTACCTATTTATTGACTAAATGTTATTTTATTCTAAAATAGCTATAAATAAATTAAACATGTATCCTTATACGCTACATAAATAAGAAAATACTGGTTTATTCTATACTAGCGGCTCGCCCTGGCTTCGCACGGATATATTCGGTTTTCGCAGCGCACGCGATGTAAGGCATATTTTAGGTATTTTTTTTACACCTTGGCTTACATTATTGGAATTTTAGTAAGGATCCCTAATTTTTTGAAAATATAATATAGCCTATGCCATCCGGGGATAGTGTAGCTTCCTAACAGTGAAAGAATTTTTCAAATCGGTTCAGTAGTTTCAGAGCCTATTCAATGCAAACAAACAAACAATGAAATCTTTCCTCTTTATAATATTGTTATAGATGCTATAGATTAATAGGTATTGTATATATAAATAAATGTAGACTAGTTTACACTAGGTTAGACTATAAGTCGGTATATACCAAAATACGATACATAAATATGAAAATAGCAAATTTTGAAGCCGGCCTTCCATATATTGCCGTCTCATTCATTCATCCTTTCCCCCTAAATACTCAAATACAAATACCTAATACTACTCAAATACTCATTTATTTATAAACTAGGTTTACAAGTCGGTTTATATTAATTACAGTATGAGTAGATAATAATTAAATAAACATTGGTGTATAAACATTGTTGACTGGCCTGTTAGCTCAGTTGGTAGTAGCTCTGCCTTCTGAGCTACAGGTTGTGGGTTCGATTCCTACCCAGGACAAACATTTGTGTGATGAACATCGATGTTTGTTCTGTGTCTGGGTGTTATATTGTATTCTATGTATGTATTTACAAACAAAAAGTATCTAAGTATTGTATCAGTTATCTGGTTCCCATAGTACTGGGTGGCGCAAAAGTAAAGACCCTATTTGGTTCAGCTATAACATTTTTTCTAAATTAGAAAACTAGATTTAGGTTTTTTTAAATGTATATTTGTGCCATTAAATTTCGTACCATTAGGATTTAAAGATGATGTCTTTTAAATGGTGACCTCCAGAGTTGATACACATTTGAGCCCTATTTATGACATTTTGCAAAATGATTTTCCTTCAAAATTGGTTATGAGTGACGAAGCGCATTTCCATCTCTCAGGGCATGTCAATAAGCAGAATACTCGGTTCTGGGGCACTGATAATCCGCGCATTATTCAAGAAACACCTCTACACCCACTAAAAGTTACTGTATGGTGTGGCATCTGTGTTGACAGAGTGATCGGACCCTATTTTTTCGAAGACGCTGGAGGCAATGCGATAACTGTCACTGGAGAACGCTACAGAACCATGTTACGTGAGTTTTTGATACCCAGTTTGGACGAATTGGGGCTGGAGCACATCTGGTTTCAACAAGACGGCGCTACGGCACACACAGCGCGCGACACTATGGACTTAGTGAGGGACGCTTTTCCAAGCCGAGTTATCTCTCGTTTTGGCGATTTGCCTTGGCCTGCAAGATCACCCGATCTGACCAGTCCAGACTTCTTTCTTTGGGGTTTTTTGAAATCTCGGGTGTATGTGAACAAGCCACAGACTCTCGCAGCTCTAAAAGAAAACATTCGTCAAGAAATAACGAACATATCGCAGGAAGTGTTACGGCAAGTTATGCAAAATGTCATAAATAGGGCTCAAATGTGTATCAACTCTGGAGGTCACCATTTAAAAGACATCATCTTTAAATCCTAATGGTACGAAATTTAATGGCACAAATATACATTTAAAAAAACCTAAATCTAGTTTTCTAATTTAGAAAAAATGTTATAGCTGAACCAAATAGGGTCTTTACTTTTGCGCCACCCAGTACAAGCTATGCTTAGTTTGGGGCTAGATGGCGCTGTGTGAATTGTCCACAGTTATTTATTTATTTATTTATTTATTTATTTATTTATACGACGACATTAAAATTATCATAAATATTTATCATAAGTATAGGTACCAGTAAGTAGGTAGCTATTTTATAATGAGGCTTTTTATTAAAAAAAAAACACTAGTTCCACTTCTTTTCTAGATGGCGCTGTAAGTACATAGTTTAAACCTTTCAAACCACAGAGTAGTTTAAACATAAGAAAATGCTTAGACTACCTACAAAGAAATGTCAAATTCAGTTGAGTGGACCACGAGTACATTGTCTGTAGTATCTCCTAAGTAGTCTGTGGTGCATTCTTCTTAGGTAAATTGAAGTACAGCAGATTTGCGAGACAGATAAACGTTAATATTATAATTCAAAATAAAGCCGAGCTATCGCGCAACGAAAATAAAACAAACGAAACAGTGTAGAGTTGTCAGCCAGTATCGTGACACATTTCCTATAACCTGTGGTCTATGCTTGAAACAGTGACAGTGACAGATTTTGGTAAAACCACAACTGGCGCCATCTATTGGGTCATACATAAAACACCATTTCTTTTTTTTTAATAAAGCTCCTCATTGGAATACAAGAAAGAATAAATAATATATAAAATTGTAATTACTATGTATAAGAATGATAAATGATTATAGATGTCAACGATAACATAAAAAATACACCATCCCCACGTCCCCACCTTTCCCCTTTCACTTCCCTCTTCCCATGAACAGGATTAGGACGTAAAACTAATTAAATTAAATTTATTGAATTTATTTAATGCTATATAAATCTGTATAACTTTAATATTTTTATATAATTCATTTATTACCATAGTGATGTATGTTACACTACATAAGCACAACCTCGGCTTGTAACACTGGTGTTACAAAAAAAAAATGAAATGATGATGTTTATAAATGATTTGTATTTGTAATTAATCCGAGCGAAGTCGGGGCGGGTCACCTATTTTAATAATACATATACATACTGGATATAATTGAATTCATTAGTATCCTTTGAAACTAGGTAGGTACTACATGGCACAGATCAAAAGTAGACCATTACATATAAAATCTAACGCATCGATTTTGTATTGATTGTACAGCTACTCGACACTAGAGGCGCAAGTGGCGTTACTTCATTTAGTTGCACGGCTAAGCAGTTCTAAAATAGGCCTCCCCACAGAGTCCCACTTTGAGCGGCTGCTCACATCGTGCATCCATACTCCCCGTGATTTTCACCAGATCGTCGGTCCACCCCGTGGGGGGCTGAGCTACTTTTATACGCCTTTACTATAACTCATCATCATCACCATCATCCAGCCTGAAGACGTCCACTGCTGAACATAGGCCTCCCCCACAGAGTGCCACTTTGAGCGGCTGCTCGCCTCGTGCATCCATTGGCTACCCGTGATTTTCACCAGACCGTCGGTCCACCCCGTGGGGGGGCCGGGCTAGTTTTTTACGCCTTTACTATAACTCAACTCAATACAACGAAACGTCATACGTCATATTTATTGATCACTTTTTACGATCATTAGATAGGTAGGTAGGTTAGGTACCTACTTTAAATAAATAACGTATTTAAAATAAATACTTGCTTTATCTGCAGATTTTCTACCACCTAGTACAGCTACTCGACACTAGAGGCGCGAGTGGCGTCACTTCATTTAGTTGCACGGCTAAGCAGTTCTAAATTAAGTTCAACGTAAATACCGAATAGCTTTTGTGACGCTTGGCGACTAAACTAAAATTTTAAAGTGGGCTAAAATAAGAGATCTCTAAAATCACCGAATCGACACCAATGAACTCCATACAATGGGATGAATTACTTAATCAAGTTTAATAATTATCATTTAATAATGAGCTATCATGCACTCAATTTATTTTATTTTATTTTATTTATTTATGTACTCAGGTAACTTACACCCATACAATTTGTGCTAAGGAATTAAATTGCCCCCAGTAATAAATACATTTTTATTTTTAAATGTAGACTATTGTAGTAGACATGTGTCAACAAACTGAAATTTAAATTATCTGTAATAATGGTGTCAGCGATAAATTCCATATTCAGGATTGTTCACATTCTATATTTTCCGATTTCTTAATAATACGCAATCTTAATAGTCCGAATTCATCCTCTTTGCGTTTTCCCATTTGTTATTGGTGTCGGCTCCCAATCTAACCTGTAGCGGCAAGCTACCAGAATTACACGAGCGACTGCCATCTGACCTCGCAACCCATAAGGGACCAGTAACAGGGATGGTTAGATCAGGCGTCAGATTCTATCAGGCGTCTGACTACCCGTAACGATTGCCATAGATGTTATTTTTAAATTATCTGTAATAAATAACTATATTTTGTTTATGTTATGTTTGTAATATAATGTTGAGTATTTCGTAGTATCTATTGTTTTGATGATAGGTGATAGAGTAGATGGAATAAGGTAGGACTTTTCTGCAAAGTTCGTCTAGGTAGGTACCACCGCTTTGCCAGGTATTCTGCCGCCACGCAGTAGTGTGCAAGCACTACTGTGTTCCGGTTTGAAGGGCTTTGTAGCTAGTGAAATGACTGGGAAAATGAGACTTTATGACCTGATCTCACAGTCTAGTAATCTGATTACTAGACTGTGTTATGTCTCAGGATGACGTGCGCAGTGCAGTGTCACGCGAAACTTTTATAGAGTTTCGAGTGACACACTATATGGGCAGTCATTCGTTTACATGAAAAAGGTAGCTTATCTAGGTAGATAATTAAATTTAATTGTCTTGATTGTTTTCCATAGTACAAGCTATGCTTAGTTTGGGGATAAATGGCGCTGTGTGAAATGTCCACACATATTTATTTATTTAGTGATAATTGTAAAAACTCTTTTTTTTCATCTATTTAATTTGCCACCTGATTATTTTTAGATTTAAAACCTGTTAGATTAAGTTATTAATTTTATCTATGAATAATAAATTAAAAGAAAAATATTTTGGTATCACTTTCTAGTTATAACGAAATAAATATATGTATTTAATTATAACAACAATTACAAATAAATAAACTGAAATTAATTATGTTTGCTTCATTATAATATACCTAAAACTACAATAGTCTTTTAGGCAGAAGGTGTAGGTAGGTATAGCCTTTCATAATACGTTCAAAATAATAAAAGAATACCAAAGAAACTCAAAATCGGTTACGGAGGTCTGAAGTAACAATAAATATATATAAACTACCGAAACCTAGCACCGACAACTAAGTGAAAACCGCAGGGAACCTATGTGTGCAGGAGGCAAGTGGCGTTCAAAGTGGCGATATCTGGGGGTGGTCTAATATGTTCGGCCTACGCTGCGTCTTCCGGTTCGTGGTCGCCACTCGAGAACCTTCCCCATCGATTGTCAGTTCTACGAGCGATGTGGCCCGCCCATTGCCATATCAACTTACTAATTCTAAGAGCTATATCGGTCACTTTAGTTCTGCGGATCTGATTTCGGAGCTTATCTCGCAGGGAAACACCGAGCATAGCTCACTCCATAGCTCGCTGCGCGACTTTGAGCTTACTAATGAGGCCAACAGTAAGAGACCATGTCGCAGTTCCATAAGTCATCACTGGCAACACAGACTGATTGAAAACCTTCGTTTTCAGGTTAATAATATATATTATGTAATTGTGAGTAGGTAGGTACCTGCCTACGATAGCTGCCACTCCCTATAATTTCCTGAGTGGGTGCCACCAGATTATGCCTTGCTAGGAGTGGCTAGTTGCTATGGCAACCGGTAACACAACAAACTGATAGGCAGTGAATTTATTGAAACAAACTAAAATTATGCGACGAAATTGCACAACTTAATTCCCCCATCCCCTTTTTACCATCGTACAACTAGACACACGGAAACACGGCATCCGTATATGGTAGAAATTCCTAGAATACGTACAAAGCGTTTTGATTCCTCGTTTATAATTCGGACAGCAAAGGAATGGAACATCTTACCAGCGTCGTTGTTTCCTGACAAATATAATAGCTTAATTACTCAACACGTTGAGCAAAATTAGTTTTCATGTAATCACGCGTGATTACATGAAAATTTTGCGCAAATAAATATCATGATCATCATCATTGACAGCCTGAAGACGTCCACTGCTGAACATAGGCCTCCCCCAGAGCGCGCCACCTTGAGCGGCTGCTCGCCTCCTGCATCCATCGGCTCCCCGCGGCTTTCACCAGATTGTCGGTCCACCGAGTGGGGGGCCGGCCTACGCTGCGTCTTCCGGTTCCTGGTCGCCACTCGAGAACCTTTCTTCCCCATCGGTGATCTTACCTATAAGGGTTTCTTTATTTCCAAACTGTTACGGAACCCTAAAAATGAATCCTTCTTTGCAAAAGCGATTCTGATTTGAGCTTTGTACACATGTTATTTCCTCACTCCCTCCACCATGTTGAAAGTGCAGTGAAATGAGATAACGTGGAAAATAGTGGACATACCTAATATAAATGTCGACTCCTTGTTACGTATTTAAGTAAGTATTTGTAATTTCTAATTAGTATTAACAAAATTAATTATGTACGCATCGTATAATGCATTTTACACATACCTATGCTACTACGTGCTCAGCTCCGAAAAGATTTACTGGATTTGTTCAAATCAAATCAAATCATTTATTTACCGAAAATATTGGTACAATATAATGATCTCAAGTAGATTGGTTTAAAGATTATGCATGATCTATTATTAGACTACCTAAACGTAGAAATAACACAATACAATTGTTGGCGATGATGAGTGTAGGTGTTTCCGATGTAGAAAAGATAAAATAAAGTGCGATATAAAAGGAAGCTTGTACTGCGGCGAAAATCAAATATATAATAAAAAATTAAAAATTTTACATAAAAATTATAGCGACATATTTGTCCTTGTCGTGTCAACTTAAAGTCTGTCTAGACAACTAAATAAAACTAAAATAAAGGAGGTTAAACTCCGACCTCTGTGTCGCTCACAACAATCGTGCGAAGCCGCGGGCAAAAGCCATGAATAAAATTACAAAAATGTTCAACATTAATAACATATTAATCCAAATCTAAACAAGTTTTCATACATAAAAAATCATCATCATTATCATCATCAACAGCCTCAAGACAATAATGATTGGTAAAAAAATACAATGATTTCATTATATTCATGAAATCTTGGATCAATATGATATTTTTGTTGATAATTTATACCTAATGCTACTAATGAGAATATATATATAGTTCAGACAGATTTTTCGTTAGTAAATTCAGTTATTTAATATCTTCAAAAATTTCACAATACGTGAGCGAGATAGTGGATCCGCGAGTATACAGCCTGGGGGTCTAGCAAAGATCCCTTTCCAAAGAATGACTCCAAAATGTATGGGAATAACATTACCTGTGGTATAGGGTGGGCCACTGATAAATGAAGAAAAAAAAAGTTTGAGAGGGATTGTGTAATAGTTATAAAAAGGTGCTATGGTATGAGAGTATTACATACACAAAAAAGAATTAGTTTTGGGTATCATCTTCAGCCTCCGGATTGACCTTGAAAAATCATATCATTTGAAAAAAAGAGCCTAACTTCTAAATATTACTAGTAGAGCTAATGAATGTTTAACTTGGTATATTTTACATCAAAATACGAGTACACAGGACACTTATGCATTTATTGTTCAAAAATAATGTATTATTAATACATTACTGATCAGGAATCATGATCGAGAATCCATGTTATTTAACTAAAAAGACCTTTTTGCTTTCAAAGCATGCCATTCACTATAAAGCCCAAAAAATTTTTTTGGCCCACCCTACTGTGGATGTCGCTTTTCCGCAGATATAATGTCATTCCCATGTACATTTCGGAGTTATCATCATAATCATCAGCCTGAAGACGTCCACTGCTGTGCTTATCATAGGGCTCCCCCAAAGAGCGACACTTTGAGCGGCTGCTTGCCTTCTGCATTCATTGGCTTCCCGCGGTTCTGACCTGGTCGTCGGTCCACCAAGGAGTATCGTTTGGCGTTAACACTAATGGTAAGGGATATTTGCAGACTCCCAGGTCGTCGGTCCACCTAGGAGTTATCGTTTGGCGTTAACACTGGTAAGGGATCTTAGCTGATCTTTGCTAGATCCCCAGTTCCTCTTGTTATTTTCATCAAAATGACGGAGTAATATTGGGGTGGTTACATATAAAATAAACTAGATGGCGTTAACGTCCTTTAAAACACGCAAGCGTTTTGTGCTACATAATATTGTATTACAGTCGTAATACTCTGGGATCTAATTGTAAAGTCTAACTGTTTTTCAAAACAAAATTTTTGGAAGGGAGAATTTATAATCGCTCTCTTGGTTCCACGCTTGAATTGATTGTGTCGTTTGTTTAAGGTGGAACGTTACACTCGCGGCAAATTCAAATTTTATTGCGTTCTTTTGCCAGTAATAGCTTAAGAGCCAATACAACGCCAAATTGCTTAAAACGGCTTAGCTTGAAGCAGTATCCTGTCAACAATATTGCAACAATGACTTTGAAATTAATATATGGTAAAGTCCAGGACTAATGCTACTGCAAATGTATAGTGAAAACACGAATTAATAAAATTTTCTCGATAGAAAAAAATTACAAAGTTACCTCCAAACCGTACAAATAAACAGCGATTATTCAATGAATACTTTAAATAAGATCATGAAACTTTGTGTAGTAGTTGAACTAAATATAATGGAGGGCTTATGTATAGCGGATTTTTAAAATACCCTTTATATTCAGTGTAATAATAAATTACCTAAACTATTGCGCGTTGGAACCAGTTTAACTTATACCGCCCCTGCCGCGCGGCCCCTGGCTCATCCCCGCTTTGGCCTAGTACTATACATCTATTCTGTGGCTTTGACGTGAATTTGCGCTGGCCTTGCACAAGCCCTTAATTACTCAACGTGATTAAATAAATACTAATTTTGCGCAAATAAATAGAATGTATCAATAAATTACAATTAAAAGTATCACCTACATATCATTGGTTTAGCGACAAATGGCAATAGACTGAAAAACTAAGAAGAAAATTGTTTATTGCCATTTGTCGCTGAACCAATGATATCTAGGAGATACTTTTAACCGTAATTTGTTGATACATTCTATTTATTTCCGCAAAATTAGTTTTCATGTAATCACGTTGAATAATTAAGCTATTATTTGCAAAAGAACGTAAGGAAATTTGAATTTGCCGCGCTAGTGAATCGTTCCACCTTAACTTCAAATAATGGTGACTCGTACTGCAAGATGCTCAATTGCACGGCGCCGTTACATTATGGTGATTATGGCAATGGTAATTTTGACGTAAATTACCTGTGTTGCGTCTTTTACATACGCAAGGTTTCTGCCATGCCGTGTATGTATCCTGCCATATTGAAATTTTGCATGTCTGAACAATGACGTCATAGATATTTCGTCATGACTTTGACATGCCAATACCTGGTGTTGCACCGTTACGCGTCTTACATTACTCAGCATGGTGAAACGTCCGTAAGTAATGTTTAACAACATACTAAAATATTTTATAGATTTGGATTTTGGATTTACCAAAGTCGAATAAATTTTATTCCAGGTATAACTTTCCGTGAACAACTGAGGTACACGAATATAGCCCTTACACCACCAATTTTGTGTAGGAATAAGACTTATTCCTTAGATACAATCAAAATGGCGTCTTTTTTGCGCAATTTCATTTGTCAATCAGCTGTATCCGAGAGTAACGAATAGCCTTATACTTGGAATAAACGTTATTCTACTTTGGTAAAATCGGGCCTTAGACATGATGTCTTTTTTTTTTTTTTTTTTTATGTGATTGAATGACGTGACGAGCTAGTCGTTCACCTGATGTTAAGTGACACGGCCGCCCATAACAGTTGCAGTGTCACCCGGAACTTTAAAACAATAGTTTCGCGCGACACTGCAATGCGCACGTCATCCTGAGACATCACCCAGTCTAATAATCAGATGTCTAAGCTAACCTTGGCACAGAATGCCCAAGTCGGGATTTTATTCACAAAATTGAGAACCACTGACTGATTTGCATCCATACAAGAACATTTGGACCTATACTGTTATATAAATATGCCTTATGTAAAGAGTAAATGAGTGCCTATAGGCAGAGCCATAGCTAAGGTGTGGCTTGGTCGTCATGGTGATATGAATCACAACAAATGGATAGGCGTTGCCTTATTATTAGGGCCGACTTCGATCGCCTTCATTTCATACATAGAAATCATCATCATCAACAGCTTGAAGACGTCCACTGCTGAACATAGGCCTCCCCCAGAGAGCGCCACTTTAAGCGGATGCCCGCCTTCTGCGTCCCCGCGATTTTCACCAGATCGTCGGTCCACCTAGTAGGGGGCCGGCCTACGCTGCGTCTTTTGGTTCGTGGTCGCCACTCAAGAACCTTTCTCCCCCATCGGTTGTCAGTTCTACGAGCGATGTGGCCTGCCCATTGCCTGAACAACTTGTTATATTGGTGACTTTAGTTCTCCTGCTGATCTCTTCATTCCGGAGTTCATCTCGCAGGGAATCACAGAGCAATAGCTCTCTCTATAGCTCGCTGCGCAACTTTGAGCTTCTAATGAGGCCAACAGTAAGAGACCATGTCTCAGTTCATTAAGTCATCACTGGCAACACACAGTGATTGAAAGCCTTCGTTTTCAGGCTTTGCGATATTTTAGACGAAAAGATAGATAGCTTTCCGAACGCTTCCCGAGGCCGAGTTGGATTCGTGGTGCGATCTGTTTTCCCAGTTATATTGATTTAAAAACCAAACTACTGAACTGATATTGATAAAATTTCTATATGAGACCAACGTAAAAGTGTATCCTGTACAATACAATTTGACTGGCCCGATAGCTCAGTTGGTAGTAGCTCTGCCTTCTGAACTGTAGGCTGTGGGTTCGATTCCTACCCTGGACAAACATTTGTGATGAACATAGGTGTTTGTTCTGTGTCTGGGTGTTATATTGTATTCTATGTATGTATTTATAAACAAAAAGTATCTAAGTATTGTATCAGTTATCTGGTTCCCATAGTACAAGCTATGCTTAGTTCGGGGCTAGATGGCGCTGTGTGAAATGTCCACACAATATTATATTATAATATTATATTATAATAAGAAGATATTTTTTGAAAATTTCTTTTTGTAACATCGCTCCTCAATCGTTGACAGATTTTACGTTACATAAACATAATTAGATGGAGAGTTACTAAATTACTATTCTACGTCTAGGTAGATACCACCGCTTTGCCAGTTATTCTGCCGCCAAGCAGTAGTGTGTAAGCACTACTGTGTTCCGGTTTGAAGGGCATTGTATCTAGTGAAATCACTGAGCAAATGAGACTTTATGACCTGATCTCATAGTCTAGCAATCTCATTACTAGACTGTGTGAAGTCTCAGGAAGACGTGCACAGCAGTGTCACGCGAAACTTTCATTTAGAGTTCCGAGTGACACTGCAACTGTTATGGGCGGCCGTGTCGCTTAACATCAGCCAAACGACTAGTTCGTCACGTCATTCGTTTACATAAAAAAAAGTATGAAATTTTATGAGACTAAAGTCTTATATTGACTGTGCTGATGTCTCCAGGAAGACGTGCGCAGTGCAGTGTCATGCGAAAGTTTATGAGAGTTCTGAGTGGTAGGTAAACTGCTATGGGCACCAGTCAATCAGATATCAAGTGATAAAAAAATGTGTGCTTATTATTTTATTAAAAGACAAATTAAAAAAAAATATTGCAAATAGAAATAGCCTGTTACAATAAACTTTAATGTTAGTTTAAAAATGCAGTTCCTTTTCCCACTACTGGTGTAAGCAATCCAGAACAATAAAGCTAATCCAGGCTTGGACTACACCTGTAAAGAAGAAGCTACAAGAATCTTTACAGTGACGTCATTTTTTTTGTGTAATTTTTTTTAGTATCTTTTACAATATTATTATAATTTATTAATTAGCCCCATTAGGTTCTACCATCTAAATTAATAATTTTAAACATGGGCCGTACTGCGACCTCTTAGCGCGATTCAAATGGCGACCTAAACTGAACCGCTACCGTACAAGAGGTCACAGTACTACGGACTATCATCATCAACAGCCTGAAGATGTCCACTGCTGAACATAGGCCTCCCCCAGAGCGGGCCACCTTGAGCGGCTGCTCGCCTCCTGCATCCATCGGCTCCCCGCGGCTTTCACCAGATCGTCGGTCCACCGAGTGGGGTGGGGGGCCGGCCTACGCTGCGTCTTCGTGTTCGTGGTCGCCACTCGAGAACCTTTCTTCCCCATCGGTTGTCAGTTCTACGAGCGATGTGGCATGCCCATTGCCATTTCAACTTGCTAATTCTAAGAACTATATCGGTACATGAACCTAGAAAAAGCCTTTAAAATTTACTTGACACTAGACGTTAAAAGAACCTGTATCAAAACCATCAATGCAAAAATCCTCCATTCAAAATTCTCTTTCACGCTAATACATTATTTTTGCTCTCTTTCGAATGAACCCCTTCAAAATAGTATATTTAATTCGGCATGAGCACAAGTGTTTGTATGGACGAAGTGTTACATTCGAAATAAATAAATATGTTTTTGAACAAACATATTTCGTGAATAGGAAATATTTTACGAACGTGCGCTACGGCTTGTTTGAGTGGCAGAAAAAATTAATAGGGATGGGATGATGGTCGATAAAAAGGTTTTCACTTATCGATGATTATCGTATACTCATAGGATAGAATTACTAAGTATTTTCGTCTGGGATTTATTTTAGTTTTGTAGAGCTCACAGAATAAACAACTATTGTATCTGAGATAACAGACATAGTTATACAGAATGCAATTGGAATCATTAGCATAAATTTAGTACGTGATAGTAGGTACATCATTTATTGATGACTAGCCTGCCCTGTCTTTACACGGTTAATCTGTTTTACGTTCTACCTCTGTGCAAGGGAAGAGGGAAGCCAAAGGAATGGTAATAGAAGAGAGGCAGTCAAAGCCTGCCTTCGTCCGCTGGCCCATCCATTCATCCTTTTCCTCTTTTTCTCTTTCCCTTCTCTCTTCCCTTCGACATTATGAGTACTTAGAGTGGCTTCATCTTCGTTGCCGGCTATGTTTTATTGCAGCGTATTGATAATATCACGTAAATAATTATCTTATACTATGAAAATGACGCAACGATTCATTTAAATTACTTCGGCATTTTTCAAGATATTGAAATATTAGTGATTTTTTTTGTTTTATTTTTTGTTTTCTAGAAGTGTATTTCAAAATGAATAATAGTTATTTGTTATACTAGGCTGCGTAGTTGGTTTTTGGCTCGAGTACTTGAATTGAAACCTGAGCAAGCGAAGGATTCTAGGATTGAAGAATGAAGAATCCTGAGTGTAGCGAAGGTTTCAAAGGTACGGGACGCAGAAAAACTTTGCTGCCAAGTGCAACACACAACTTTTCACCTCACTACAGCGAGGAAAATGTAAGAAAAACAGCCAAAAGGCTAAGAAAAGATTTTAGCTTATTCATTTAGTTATGGGTGGCGGTAAACGCTTGACATCAGGTAAACGACTAGCTCGTCACGTGATTTATGGAAAATAAAAGAAAAAGGGTTTTACATCCATTTTCCATGCAGTTGCCGTGCTGGATAGCGTATTGGTTTTATACTCTTTGGTGCTGCACAGTGCGATTATTCTAAAAATGAGGTTGGTGAACGAGAAAAAGATGGTATCTTTTAGGAGGTAGTCTGTGGTATTAATGAGTTTTCAGTGGACTGGCGATATTAAGAAGGTTAAATTCGGGCAGATCTGTGATTAAATCCTCAATTCTTGACGAGAAAATTATTGAATAGAAACGTTCGAATTTTAAAAACACTTTCCACGCTAGCGAGCAAAATGCATTTTTGCGCCCAGATTTTGAATGACAAAGAGAACCTTTCCGAGCTAGTGAGGTGAAAATAAATTTCACCATCACCCATTCACAAGTTGCCATATCGGGTGATCATATAAATGGAAGGCCTATGTTCAGCTGACGTACACAGGCTGATTAGGTACGTGATGACAATATTGATTTATTTAATTAAAAAAATATCGATAAAATGTCATCATCATCATCATCAACAGCCTGAAGACGTCCACTGCTGAACATAGGCCTCCCCCAGAGCACGCCACCTTGAGCGGCTGCTCGCCTCCTGCATCCATCGGCTCCCCGCGGCTTTCACCAGGTCGTCGGTCCACCGAGTGGGGGGCCGGCCTACGCTGCGTCTTCCCGTTCGTGGTCGCCACTCGAGAACCTTTCTTCCCCATCGGTTGTCAGTTCTACGAGCGATGTGGCCTGCCCATTGCCACTTCAACTTACTAACTCTAAGAGCTATATCGGTCACTTTAGTTCTCCTGCGGATCTCCTCGTTCCGGAGCTTATCTCGCAGGGAAACACCGAGCATAGCTCGCTCCATAGCTCGCTGCGCGACTTTGAGCTTACTAATGAGGCCAACAGTAAGAGACCATGTCTCAGTTCCATAAGTCATCACTGGCAACACACACTGATTGAAAACTTTCGTTTTCAGGCTCTGCGGTATTTTGGACGAAAAGATAGGACGAAGCTTCCCGAACGCTGCCCAGCCGAGTTGGATTCTTCGCGCCACCTCTTTGTCGAAGTTGGACCTACCTAATTGGACAATCTGTCCTAGGTAGACATACTTGTCGACAACTTCGAGAGTATCGTTCCCAACAATTACCGGTATAGGTGGAACATGAGCATTAGACATGATCTTTGTCTTGTCCATATTCATCTTAAGACCAACCTGCTGGGAGACTCTACTGAGGTCGTTGAGCATGGTGCTAAGGTCCTCGAGCGATTCCGCCATTATGACTATATCATCGGCAAAACGAAGGTTAGTGATGTACTCGCCATTTATGTTGATGCCAGATCTTTTCCACTCCAAGAGCTTGAAAACATCCTCCAATGCGTTTGTGAACAGTTTCGGAGAAATAACGTCTCCCTGTCTCACGCCTCTTTGCAATGGAATTTGTTCCGTACTCTGGTCCTGTAGTCGGACTGACATAGTGGCCTTACTGTACAAACACTTCAAAACTTCGATATACCTATAGTCAATTTGGCATCGCTGCAAGGACTGCAGCACCGCCCAAGTCTCGATTGAATCGAAGGCTTTCTCATAGTCCACAAACGCTAGGCATAACGGCCGATTATACTCTTCGGTCTTCTGTATAATCTGGCGCAGCGTATGGATGTGGTCTATGGTGCTAAAGCCTTTTCGGAAACCGGCTTGTTCGGGAGGCTGGAATTCATCAAACCTGCGTGCGAGACGATTCGTAATGACTCTCGAAAACAGCTTATACACATGACTCAAGAGCGAGATGGGCCTATAGTTCGATAAAATGTATATTTAAATAATTATACATTTTATCGATATTTTTTTTAATTTCCTATATCACTACTCAACTAATGTAGAGCGAAAGCTGAAAGTTCGTGTGTTTGTACTTTTTCCAGCAGAGTTCATTCCCTGCCTATTATAGAAAATATTTGAACTATATTTTTTTAAGTTCGTAGCTTTTTGCATCTACAAAAAATATATTGATGCGCTATATTTACGTCAGTAGTTATGGAGAGAGCTATGCTCAGTATTTCCCTGTGAGATAAGATCCTAAATGAGGAGATCCGCAGGAGAGCTAAAGTAACCGATATAGCTCTTAGAATCAGCAAGTTGAAATGGCAATGGGCAGGCTACATCGCTCGTAGAACTGACAACCGATGGGGAAGAAAGGTTCTCAAGTGGCGAATACGAACCGGAAGACGCAGCGTAGGCCCCCACTATTAGGTGGACTGACGATCTGGTTTTAAGACCGCGGGCACCCGATGGATGCAGTAGGTAAGCAGCTGATCAAAGTGAAGCTCTGTGGGGAGGCATATTCAGTGGACGTCTTCATGCTGTTGATGATGATGATGACTCTCATTCTATTCATGTTGTAAATAAATACTTGGTTTTATACCCATTTAGTTACTATAAATACTAATTGGTATTGGCCCACTTCTATTGTACGTCCAGAATGGATACTGTTTGTGACAATTTTTATAGTGTGGGGTTATGGTGCTGGATGTTGCAGCGATAACTGGAGCGATGAAGGTGCGTGCAGGTCGGAGGTTGGGTTACAACTAAGACTCTGTTTTCCTATTATATTGTGTTTATTCAGAAACGGTTGGCCTTATATACAAAATGTAGGATCTGCCTAAGCTACCTCGGATCTTTGCTTTCTGGAGACCCATATGACGTCAGAGGTCACGTGACACACTTAAAATAAAAACATTTCCCTATCCTACGTCGCAGCCTTACCTTCAGGAGGGAGCCTCCCAGTATTAATATAATTAATCCTAACTTATTATAAAGCCTACCTAATACTTATCTAATAATGGGGTTAATAACTGTACAACAAAAATATAATATTTATTCCTACCTAAAATGCTTAACTATACCTATATACAACATAAAAATATTTACATAAAATACAGTGCGTGGGCGTGTCACAGTGTCACTACAATAGTTTAAGACCTTTGCATGTACACAGTTTTTATCAATAAAGTTTATTCTATTCTATTCTATTCTATTCTAAACATGCATTCGGACACGACGTAGAAATTACACTGTGTCACAGAATATATATATTGTATTCTATGTATGTATTTACAAACAAAAAGTATCTAAGTATTGTATCAGTTATCTGGTTCCCATAGTACAAGCTATGCTTAGTTTGGGGCTAGATGGCGCTGTGTGAAATGTCCACACGTATATTATATATTATTATTATTATTATATATTACAACGTATGAGTCTCATGCACGTCTGTACTTAAGTCTTTTGAAATGCAACTTGGGGTTTATGGTGCGAAAGCCCTCTGCAAAAAAACCTAACCTAGCTGTATCCAGGAGTAAGGAATAGCCGTATACTTGGAATAAACGTTAGTGAAATCGGGCCTTAGCAGTTTAGGTTAAATTCATATTACTTATTAGCCATTTATAGGCTAAATTGTAATTTTAATGACGAACTTTCTAATGTTCCCATTTTTTTATTTTTCTCCATTACAGAGAGACAGACAATGTGTTTTATAATATATATATGATTCTGAAACAGGTATTCGGTCAGACATTAAAATAAAGGTAGCATTAATTGAAAACCAGTGTTTAAAAACTATTTACCATCGACTTTAAATATCTATAGACTTTTGAAATTGGATGATTCAATGTAGATTTTTCATCATAATGCTGAACCAATTTTTATCAAATACAGCAGAGAACGGCCTTAACGTCGAACCGCTGCATAAAGTGGATTTGTGAATGAAAACTCCAACGAATGCGTTTCAGTTTAAACAAGTATAAGCAAAAAAAAAAATTCAAAATAAATAAAGCGCTACAAAAGGAAACTAGTAGATCATTCCTATTAGAAAGGCCCATATGGGTAATACATAATAACTTTAGAGTATATTTAAGCAAGTGCTTAAATATACTCTAAAGTCTAAGCATATAACAAGTCAATAAATTTTCTTTTTGTAAATGTCTTTATCTTACGGTGTACAATAAAGAGTTGATCTGTCTATCTACCTATGTATAGAACATACTGTAATTTTTCAACTATTAGACGTTACTGCGTTTCCGTTTCGTGTATTCATTATTTTACGTCGATGTTAAAACCGCAGTTGGAAAGTGCACCCTCAGGGTAACACAACATATTAATTCATTTACCTGATATAAATACGTAGAAAATTGTGGTTAAATCGATTGAATGATTTTTCCCGCAAAATAGGGATACGCTTGGAATTATTTATATCTCTCATGGGAAGTGATGTTGCAGCCTACGATGGAGTACAGTTACTTATAGTAAATTTAGAGGCCCAGAGTCTATTTGTCGAGGAACGCAGCCTTCTGAAACTACAGCAGGGCTAAGCTATAAAAATTGACTAAAGTAGGTAGGTATAACGATTGAGCAATATAAACGCAAGAAAAGTTTTATGACGTGATCAGCGTGATCATGCATTGGTCAAACGTTTTCTCGAGAAAAGAGATAATATGTCGATTTTATAGCTCATTCTAGCTCAGCTGGACAGGCCTGCCTGATGATAGATAGGTACCTACAACGTGCTCCGAATCGTTTGCTATATATAGGTACAGATCTTCCGTAGCAAGGTACTCTGTGGTACAGAGTGCCACATTTTGCGCTTAGTCTGTGATGAAGTCAGACGAGATCATGTAGTCAGCTGTTTTAGGGTTTCGTACCCAAAGGGTAAAACCGACCCTATTACTAAGGCTCCGCTGTCTGTCTGTCTGTCTGTCCATCTGTCACCAGGCTGTATCTTATGAACCGTGATAGACAGTTGCAATTTTCACAGATGATGTATTTCTGTTGCCGCTATAACAATAAATACTAAAAAACAGAATAAAATAAATATTTGAGGGGGCTCCCATACAACAAACGTAACTTTTTTGCTCGTTTTTCTATAACAGTGGTACGGAACCCTTCGTGCGCGAGTCTGACTCGCACTTGGCCGGTTATTTCTCTAATCTGTGCGAGATCAGTGCTACAAAGAAAAAAGCTTATCATCTTAGCAGTGCCACAGATTAGAATAATCTGATATTTAATACTATGCAGTGCCTTAGCAGCTAGAATAGAATACTTATAGAATAGACAATTATAGAATAGAAAATTTGATTAATGCAAGATTCTCTTGCTGCAAGGAAAAAGTAAGCAAATTTGAATTTGGCTCACTGAGTGAGAAAAGTGATTTAAATTTCAAATGTCGTAAATTTTCATTTCTTGCACTGCCATCCAGGATTTTTGTTTAATTAAATAGGTAGTTATTTGTTTATTTAATTATGACTGATAGGTGTAGTTTTAAGTACTTAACAATATAAATTATATTATATAATGTAGGTACCTGAGCGATGGTGGCTGAGCGGTAGCATGTGCGGAGAGCACGTTAAGCCGTCGGTCCTGCAGGGTTACTCTTGAATCCAATCCCAATTTCACTCTAATTCTAATCCGAACCAATCTCAATTCCAATGTTAAACAATTTGGTACTCTTCAACAAAATCGAGATCGAAATTGAAATCGGAAATGCAATCGACTTAATATTGTGACCCATAAAAGTACAACACTATGTAAGTGTTGCCATGCACACATAATAGAAAATATTATACCAAAATTTGTGGAAAACATGTAAAAACCTTATTAATAACAGTGATAAAAAATATATTACCATAAAACCTTCACTTTTGATGATATTTAGTCACTTTCAAAGAAATAAAAGCGGTTATTTACCGACGAATAATATCAAGAACGGCTGAATGAATAATGTCATTATTGACATCATGGTTGTCTAGAAAAAAAAACTAGTATCAATGTTCTGTGTGCTCCAGCTGTTTTTTTTTTTATATTTTGGCTCCACACATAGTGTATTTAGCCAGTGTCAAGTTTTGTAATTTTTCATCGTATTATGGAAATTTTCACTTAAAGTCAAGTCATAGTCACAGTCAGAGTAGTCATAGTCTAGTCTAAGTCATAATCCAGTCTAAGGCATGCCCTAGTAAAGTGGTGGCAACTTTACTAGAGGCTTCTATGGAATTTTGGAAGCAATACGAAAAACCACGTTTCACTACATTATATCACTTGCCCACACTCATGCTCGTAATTCAGCACTTAATGCGTAAAACACCACCAATTTTAAACATTAACACTGGAAAAAGCATAAGTTTTGTAAAATAATACAATGCACCGACGTGAACTTTTCCGCGTTCCCGCCAAAACTCCGCTCCAGCTGTTGTTTAGCGGTTTTGTTTTCAAGATTTGAAGTATTTGGTTGGAGATATTCGTCCGTTCTAACAGGAAAGATTATGAGTAGGCCAATCTACCAGCAGCTGGAGGCTCTAGCGGATTTCCTTGGGGACAATCCAGGGATAGCAAAAGGTCTGTTGCGGTCCGCCCATGGCAAATACGAGACAAAAAAGAAATGGGACGACAGAAATTACCAATTCTGTGATGCTATGTAAGGCAACTATTAAAACAGGCCTACAAGTTCAAAAAGTTGGAGGAGAGAGACTTCTCGTAAAAACACCACGCATGAAAGAACTACCACCTATATTTACAAACCTCGTATCTCGAGGACATGTCACTACGACGAGTAGGCTTTGCCATCAGAGGCTCTAAATCGCCACATATGACCTCAAAAAGGTCTTTCGTCACTCTGTAACATTTCTTAAACTCGTTGTCGTTCATGGCAAAAGCTTTCTCAGTGTGTCGCGCCATTCTTCTTAGGTTTCGACGTTGCCTTAGATCTTCTCTATGTGCATTGTCCAAAATATCAAAAATAAGAGCTAAACGTGCCATTTTACTTCCGAATTGCTTCCGAAACCACTTAACACAACACACTCGAACGCAAAAAAGTTAACTTTTGAAAGGTCTGAAAATTCTATCGCAAACTCTACTTCAAACTCAATTTGCCAATGTCAAATCGCGTCAAGAGTACCGAAAAAGCGGATGGTGTAGAAATGAGTCGATTCCATTTAGTTCCGTAAAATTCCACGGACAAAGATTCCAATCGTGCGCTAGTATCGGATTCAAGAGTACCAAATGCTACGATTTCGTTCCAAATCCCAAATTACGATTGAAATCGAGTGTCAAGAGTAACCCTGCTGGTTGTCATAAGAACATCTATGGCAATCGTTAAGAGTAGTCAGACGCCTGATAGAATCTGGGACCTCCATGGTCTAACCATCCCTGTTACTGGACCCTTATGGGTTGCGAGGTCAGATGGCAGTCGCTCGTGTAATTCTGATAGCTCGCCGCTACAGGTTAGATTGGGAGCCGACCCCAACAACAAATGAGAAAAGGCAAAGATCATGATGATGATTTAATGTAGGTACCTATTTAGTTTAATAATCCTTCATCTAGCCATCTACTAGAGTAAAATTATTTTAATCTAGGTATACTTAGCGGACTTTTAAAACCTACCAGGCACCCTGTTAATAAATTCTAGACATCATAATCCAGGGTTGCCCGTCGCTGCTTGTCGACAATGGCACGCTGGAGCGGAACTCACTAATTGGTACAGCCCTAGGCGGTTTCAAGTCAGCGGATGCGCATTTTCTGGACTAGAGATGGAGTGGAGACGCCTAGTGTTTATATTTTTTGTGGTACATAGTTTAGGAGTGTCTTACGTTACGCTGGTGCGACAAACTAAGGTGTGATTCTGTAAGCACCTATCGACATCACGGTAGTGCGACAAAAGCGTGACACCCACTGAATCACTGGGCAAATGAGACATTATTACCTGATTCTCACAGTATAGGAATCTTTGCGTCCAGATCCACCTTATCTGGGATTATAACTTGAACGCCTTGTACGTAAAACACGCGTCAAGCCGTCCTACGTTTATACTTACAACAGTGCTGATCAACTCTACTGCAGTGCATGTGATCGCACATTTAAAAATAAATTTGGTATCGCAAGGGTCGCCGTCGTTGAAAGCCGACAAAGACGACATCATCATCATAATTATCATCATCATCATCATCATCATCATCATCATCATAGGAATCTTACAATAAGACTGTGCTTATCTTTCAGGGAGATGTGCGCAGTGCACCTATACACGGTGGAATTTATTTGGTTCTTTTCCTTAAATGTATGTACTCAGCCCATGCTATAGAATAATTGTACAAGGTGCAATTAAAAAAAAATTAAAAAATTAATGCCTCTTTACATAACTGGATAACAGCCGAAATGTCTATTTAACGCTACACACAGCACGGGCACCGGCTGAGCGCTTTGTAAAGGTTTCGTAGGTAGGTAATAAAACAAAAACACCTGCGCTACCCGTCCCGCTCTCACACAGGCAAAAAACAACGCGAGTGCGGCTTATCTCTTATCTTTGCTAATAAAGACTCCCAATTTTCCCTTCATACTTTATCGAGCTTAGGACCGTCAGAATTACTTACCTACTAAGAAAATCAGCTACGAACAAAAGGGTACGGCAGGAACTTGTGGATCCCTGATGCCATGTGCTCGTAAAGTGTCCAAGTGCTGTGGCTGTGCGTACATCCGCCTAGCCTCTGCTAAGTTGTACCTTGACAGCGTATAAAAACGCACCATGTCTAACCACTCAACATTTGAATAATTGTTAATGTCGATCCATTGTCCAAAATCGCGATGCGCGCGCGTAAACGGGACACAAGTTGTGCCCCTAGAAGTTTTTGACCGACTGACCTATTTTCTGGTAGACTGGTACTTGTTTTCGCAAGCGGCCCGCGCGCATATCCGCTGCACAAAAGAAAGGGGTGGGGTATTCTTTTTGTGCTATTGGTCACCGCGGGCGGCGCCGGCGCGGCGGTCGCTGTTTGAACCAGTATTCGGTCGGGCGTTTTATTACGTTGTACTATTATCTATTCCGTGCTTTTGTTCAATGTCGCAGGGCTTTTCTTTAGAATTTCAATTCGCAGTAATTTGATAATACCTAGATTTAAGTTTTAAATCCATAGTTTTAGTTATATAGGAGCGTTCTATAGCACGGACTGAGTACGTACATTTAAGGAAAAGAACCAATTAAATTCCACCGTGTATAATGTCAAACTTTTTTTTTAGAGCTCTGAATATCACTCTGTCTGTTATGGACGGCCGGGACTCTTAATATCCGGCAAACGATGATATTGTTTAAAAAAAAAGATTACATTATTTGTCAGCCTTTGTGATGCGGTTTGAGCAGGTCGTCTCGTAACTCGGAAGCCACGGGTTTGATTCCCGCGACATGACAAGTAGGTACTTGTGCACAGAAAAAAAGCGCAGAAAATTGTTTTGTTGTGTGACCATAACCCTCTTAGTTCCTGGGTCCGTAGATACAGCCAATACTAATTAGGGTTCAGGATCTATGTATGTGATTGTTAGGTATTATTTATTTAATTTAATAAGTTTCAGTTTTTTAAAAACTAAACTGCGTACTTAGTAGCTGCAGCAAGGCTTCGAATGCGTGCGGAAATAAATCTTAACAATAACCTACTCCATACATTTCCCTGTCCTATCAAAGTTCAGTAAAGTATGTTTCTCTTTCTCAAAAAAAAATGATCTCCGTGACAAATAATATCTACATACATACATAGATAATACATACATACACTCATACATCCTACATTATAATAATAGGGAATATAACTTCGTTAACTTTCAGAATTCTTAAGTCTTCGATTTTAGTTTGACAAACTTAGCAGTCTTTTATATGCTGACTAGCTGACCCGCCCCGGCTTTGCATGGGTTAATTTGTTTTACATTCTAACCCTGTTTACGGGAAGAGGGAAGAGAAAATGAAAAAGATAGGGGAAAAGGATGAATGAATGGGCATCCAATAATCCTATCTTTTCTTTTCCTTTTCCTTACTCTCTTCCCTTCGATAGGATGAGTGTAAAAAAATAGGTAAATAAAACATAATATACAAACACAACAATTCTTGCATAAGATTACATACTTGTTTCTCTGTGCAACCCGCACTTGGCCTTTTAGAAAATAAATAGTATTTTAAATGTTATTCTGAAAAATTTGCTATAACTATACCAAATTTCAGAGGAATCCATTCAGTAATTCCAGCGGGATGCGAGTTTAAAGGAACAGACAGACAGACAAAAAATTCACAAAATAATTCTATTTCTATATCGATAAAGAAGTGTAATGCAATCAAAATTGTCAATAAAACATTCAATGTACAGATTTAGCCCAGTTACAGTATTATTATAAAAAAAAAGTATAGTTAGATGATTTTTGTTCTGTCCGTGTCCTAAAGATAATTTTAGGACAAATTTCAAGAAATCAGCATTGCAATTCAACGTGGCAATGCTGCCAGCATGTTGGGTACGCTACCTACCGGTAGTGGGCTGGAGCACTTGGACTGTCTATAGGCCACCGCGGCTGGTATACAGTCTAAATGTTCTTTGTAATGCTTTTTAGATTTTTTTTTAACGGGCAAATTGCCTTTATTACTCAAGTTAACTACTACAATAGTAAAAACTAAACTAAACTAAACTAAACTAAACTAGCTACACTACCTACTACAAAGAACACTTATGGACTGTATAATAGCCGCGATGGCCTATAGACAGTCCAAGTGCTCCAGCCCACTACCGGTAGGTAGCGTACCCAACATGCTGGCCGCATTGCCACGTTGAATTGCAATGCTGATGCATTGGGCCAAATAAGTGCCAGCATTTTGGTCACGCGTCGCATCGACCAGGCGCTCTGATAGACTTTGGAAAACGCGATGAGCTCCCGGTCCCCAAGGACCCAGGGTCTCAACAACAAACGGCTCAAATATGTAACCGCTACCGAGATTACTATATTTGCGCCGTTTCAGCTGCTCAGCAGAATTAGCCGCGGCGCCGGCCCTAACGTGTGTCTCGGGAAGGTGTGACGGCGCCATAGTATTGACGCAATACCAATTTTTAGATTGGTAGGTTATATAATTACATCATGTAGTAGTTAACAGTAAAAAAATTAGTGCAAAAAAAGTTGTGCACAGAAAAATAAGCGCGAATCTTAGAATACGTACCTATAGAACCCCAGTACATTCACAAAGTGTAAGCCGCTTAATTAGTGCCATACATGGCACCGTACAACGATCACGCGGTCAGTGATCTGTGTGAAGAGCTCCCAGAATTATTTAGAATGACAGTTACGCGGTGAAATCTTGCCACGACACATCAGAATAGCAGCAAAAGAGTTTTGGTGTGACACTCCACTGATAAGCTATTCATTTTCTTGCTTAAGTGGGAACGTCACACTAGCGCGGCAAATTCAAATTTTCTTGCATTCTTTTGCCAACAATAGCTTAATTACTCAACGTGATTACAAAAAAACTAATTTTGCGCAAATAAATAGAATGTAGCAATAAATTACAATTAAAAGTATCACCTACTTATCATTGGTTTACCGACAAATGGCAATAGACTGAAAAACTAAGAAGAAATTTGTTTATTGCCATTTGTCGCTAAACCAATGATACCTAGGAGATACTTTTAATCGTAATTTGTTGATACATTCTATTTATTTGCGCAAAATTAGTTTTCATGTAATCATGTTGAGTAATTAAGCTATTATTGGCAAAAGAATGCAAAAAAATTTGAATTTGCCGCGCGAGTGTGACGTTCCCCCTTAACTCGTCTTAATACCAAAAAAAGTGGCGTGCGTTTCGAGAAGGCGGTGTTTGGAAACTTACATTCTATATGTACTTATTCAATAAGGCGCAAACGTTGTTCTGTGTGTGGGTATTGTGGGAGCATGGTCCTCGTAGTTCCTGGGTCCCTAGATACAGGGGATCCTAGTTAGGGACCAGGATCTATGTAGGTATGTGATCGTTGGGCGTTATTTATTAGCTTCTTATTTGTTACTAGCAGCACCTCGCGCTTTCACCGCTTAAAAGCTTATTAGGCTCAATTCAGACAGAGCAGCAAAATGCTCGAGCAGTTTTTTAGTGCTATATGAATACCAACCTTAATCTATTTAGACAAAGTTGAAAATAGTATGCAACGTTCAAATAGGTAAGATTTTAATGTTGCATACTGTTTTCAGCTTTGTCTAAATGGAATAAATCAAATCAAATCAAAATATTTTAATGAGTAAATGTAGGCACATGTACATATTTTCACACGTCATTAACATAGGTATTCATTATAAGCATAATGTCATAACAATTATTCAATCGTTACCTACTGTTACATGTTATAAGCTGGGGTAGATCCCACGCTTATTGTCACTTAAACAATCATCTACCTTATAGTAAGCCTTATTTGTAAGCAGCATTGATTTTACTGTTTTCTTAAATTTAGTTTCCGTCAAATTCAGAATGCTAGGTGGGATTTGATTATAGAACTTAATGCTATAGACCAAAAAAGACTTGCTCACCTTAGTTAACCTTGTTTTTGGCTGGACAAGCTTAGATCTATTTCTGGTACAGTATGTGTGCCCGTCACCAAGTTTTCCAAACGATTCAATGATTTCCTAACATACATAAATAAAAAGTGAAGGCATTGTTAAGATACTAATTTTCTTGAAAATCTCTCTCAAAGAAGCTCGAGCCCCAAGTCCATATGTTGCTCTAATAGCCCGTTTTTGTAATATGAATATAGCTTCAGCGTCAGCAGCTCTACCCCACAGCAGGATGCCATATGACATGATGCTATGGAAGTAGCTGAAGTAAACTAGGCGAGCTGTGCTGATATCAGTAATTTGACGAATTTTCCGAACCGCATACGCCACCGAGCTGAGCCTACCCGAAAGAGAAGAAATATGTGGATATATAATAAGGTTTATATTCCAATAGCACTTAAAAACTGCTCGAGCATTTTGCCGCTCTATGTGAATTGCCCTTACTCCGTGATTTATTTATTGTTTTTACTATTCTTTTCAATGGCTACTACAATTCAATTCAATTACTTTTCAAGCAGTAGTGTGCAAGCACTACTGTGTTCCGGTTTGAAGGGCATTGTAGCTAGTGAAATTACTGGGCAAATGAGACTTTATGATCAGTCAGTCTAGTAATCTGATTACTATACTGTGTGATGTCTCAGGATGACGTGCGCAGTGCAGTGTCACGCGAAACTTTATTGTTTTAAAGTTCCGAGTGACACTGCAACTGTTATGGGCGGCCGTGTCGCTTAACACCAGGTGAACGACTAGCTCGTCACGTCATTCAATCGCATAAAAAAAACTGCATTCATTTTTAACCTACTTTACGAAAAGTAGTGTATTAAGTTGTTAATTTTTAATAGCAGGACACTAGCGTATTCTAGGTCTGAAATAAATGTATCTTTTTAAAAGCGCAGTTATCTCGTGCGAACTTTAAGGTTCATCCTCTATATTAAAAGGATGTCCCTATAAACCCGCAGTTAATGTTGTTTAGATACAATTAATGGACTAAATAAATATGGGCCGTGCTTAAACTTTTTCCATCTTGGGCTTCTAAGGGCCGGTTGCACCGTTTAACCCACTATTAGGTAACTATTGGTGACAGTAAGTTATATTTAATTTTCATCACAGTTGCTCGTAAAGTGGCTTTTATTCCACCGCTTTTAGGATCATAATCCAAGAAATTTCCAACGCGTGCTTTTTACTTAACACTGCCGCACGATTCAGTTAAGTTTGTATCTTACTGGAAGTTATACGTACATTTTCGTCGTTTCATTTCGTTCCAGTTCACGTTCCAGTTCCCGTTCCAGTTCAAGTTCCAGTTCCCGTTCCAGGTCCCGTTCCAGTTCCCGTTCCAGTTCCCGTTCCAGTTCTCATTCCAGTTCCCGTTCCAGGTCCCGTTCCAGTTCCCGTTCCAGTTCCCGTTCCAGTTCCCGTTCCAGTTCCCGTTCCAGTTCCCGTTCCAGTTCCCGTTCCAGTTCCCGTTCCAGTTTCCGTTCTATTTCTCGTTCCAGTTCCCGTTCCAGTTCTCGTTCCAGTTCCCGTTCCAGTTCCCGTTCCAGTTCCCGTTCTAGTTCCCGTTCCAGTTCCCGTTCCAGGTCCCATTCCAGTTTCCGTTCCAGTTCCCGTTCCAGTTCACGTTCCAGTTTTCATTTCGTTTCGTTTCGTTTTGGTCGATGTCGATTTTGTTCGCGCCATCAACACTGTTTTTCTCTGACGCCGCGTGAAAATAAGAACCATGCACGACATTTAACAGTATAAATCTGCTTTTTTCCTCGCAAATGTGATGAAAAACGTCGTATGACATGCGTGTGCATTGATCATTACACTCTCGACTCCCATAACGCGTTTGCCTGCGACTCGCGCGTATATTATTACCGCCTCAAATGTAATGATCAACTTTGCACACTTATATCATAATGTACTATTGTACATTATGATGTACATCAGGCGAACGACTCACGTCACGTCAACCATTAACATTTAAAAAATGAATTAGTGTTTCTATGGAAAACATCACACCTGACATCTGGCCTGACGCACTGTGACGTAACAAGATGGCTGCCATAAATCATGAATAAGAAGTATTTGAAGGGAGTTTTGGCGGGAACGCGGAAAAGTTCACGTCAGTGCATTGTATTATTTTACAAAACTTATGCTTTTTCCAGTGTTAATGTTTAAAATTGGTGGTGTTTTACGCATTAAGTGCTGAATTACGAGCATGAGTGTGGGCAAGTGATATAATGTAGTGAAACGTGGTTTTTCGTGTTGCTTCCAAAATTCCATAGAAGCCTCTAGTAAAGTTGCCACCACTTTACTAGGGCATGCTAAGGCATGCCCTAGTAAAGTGGTAGACTGGATTATGACTTAGACTAGACTATGACTACTCTGACTGTGACACTCTACTCTCTCTGTGTGTACTCTACTATGACTTGACTTTTCCATAATACGATGAAAAATTACAAAACTTGACACTGGCTGACTTGATACACTATGTGTGGAGCCAAAATATAAGAAAAAAAAAAGTATTTGAAAAAAAACTGAACTATTGTAACTACTGCGTGACAACCCTGACTGAATCAGAATGGTCTAATCATGTAAACCAACAGTTTAACTTAATAACAATAATTTGGAACAATCTAGGTTTGCAACTTCATTCGCCTGTCCAATTAACGGATGCTACAATCTAGTTCTGGTTAACCGGCCCCGGTTGAACCGGACGTTAATTTCTAAACTATGATTAAAACAGAAGTACCTACTTACCTGGCATTTATAAATACAACGTGCAATGAAAAAAATAATACATATGGAAGACGCTGCTACTAGGTGGACCAACGATCTGTTAAAACTAGAACCGATGGATGCAGGAGGCAAGCAGCCACTCAAACTGGCGCTCAGTAGGGGCGGCCTATGTTAAGCAGTGGACGTCTTCGGGCTGTTATCATCATCTTATTTGCCTTTCCCATTTGTTATTGAGGTCGGCTCCTAATCTACCTGTAGCGGAGAGCTACCAGAATTACACGAGCGACTGCCAACTGAGGGACTAGTAACAGGGATGGTTAGATCAAGCTGATTTCTATCAGGCGTCTGACTACCCGTCACGATTGCCATAGATGTTCTTATGATAACCGGGACCGACGGCTTAACGTGCTCTCCGAGGCACGGAGCGATGGCATCGCAAACTGCACATAACTTACTAGATAAATCATTGGTGCAGGGCCGAGGATCGAACCCGGGGCCGTAAGATTGCGAAGCGCACATGCTACCGCTTGGCCACTACCTCTCATGTGTTCGGGTTCCGGCTGTTGATGATGAGTACTTTTTTACATTATCATCTTCAGCCTGAAGACGTCCACTGCTGAACATAGGTATAGGCTTCGCCATAAAGCGCCGTATTGCTGCTTGCCTCTTGCATTTAACGGCTCCCCGTGGTTTTAACCAGGTCGTCTGCCACCTATGGCAGCATATGCTGCGCCTTTTGGTTCGTGGTTGTCACTCGAGGACCTTTCTTCACATCGGTTGTCAGTTCTACGAGCGATGTGGCCTGCCCATTGCCATTTCAACTTGCTAATTCTAAGAGCTATATCGGTCACTTAGTCCTTCTGCGGATCTCCGCATTCCGGATCTTATCTCGCAGGGATACACTGAGCATAGCTCTCTCCATAGCTCATTGCGCGACTTTGACCTTACGTTTTTTGAAAGGTTCTCGAGTGGCGACTACGAACCGGAAGACGCAGCGTAGGCCGGCCTCCCACTCGGTGGACCGACGATCTGGTGAAAGCCGTGGGGAGCCGATGGATGCAGGAGGCGAGCAGCCGCTCAAGGTGGCGCGCTCTGGGGGAGGCCTATATTCAGCAGTGGACGTCTTCAGGCTGTTGATGATGATTATGATCAAAAATAAAGCCAAGCTATACCGCAACGAAAATAAAAAATACGAAAAAGTTTAGAGTTGTCACTCAGTATCGTGACACCTCCTCTAACCTGTGGTCTATGCTTGAAACAGTGACAGTGACATATTTTATTAAAACCACAACTGGCGCCATCTATTGAGTCATACATAAAATACAATTTCTTTTTTTTAATAAAACGCCTCATTACTTAAATTTTTATTAAAATAATATTGTATAACCATATTTTATGAACCCGTGTGATATGAAAACTGTCCGCTCGAAACGTGAAATACTTTTTTTCTTTCGAATGTTGAACGCCTGGTTAACTTTAACCGCCCGGTTGTATGGAACCACCGGCCCGGCTCAGGTGCTCACTAATGCCGGTTGAGTGACGCCGCGTTTCTAAGCAGCTTTTATATCTGCTCAGTTATGTACTGAACGTCTAAATAATGCGCAATTATGCTCTGAGAAATTATGTATTTAGTTCCTGGCTTAATAAGTGAATGGAATAAGTTTTATAAAAAACTAGCTACCAATTCATCAAAATCATCAAATTCATCAAAACTAAATCAAAATGTACATTTATCGATGCGAAATATTGCGTTTACGTACCTAATTCGATTAATGATAATAGTACAATCGCAATAGTATCACATTCGAGAATCTTTAGAATATCACTAACTTGTCAGTCACTAACTTGTCAGAGCTGTCAAAAAACCATTAATAAAATGGACAAGGTACGGGTGCTAATATATGTATGTATGTATGTTCATATGTTCCCTCGAATCTCCTAAACTACTTTTTTTTATGTAAGTAAATGAATGACGTAACAATCTAGTTGTTCACCTGATGTTAAGCGTCACGGCTGCCCATAACAGATTGCAGTGTCCCTCTAAAAATTAATATAGTTTCGCGTGACACTGCACTGCGCACGTCATCCTGAGACTACATAGTAAAGATAAGATTACTAGACTGTGTGATCAGATCATAAAGTCTCATTTGCCCAGTAATATCACTAGTTACAATGCCCTTCAAACCGGAACACTGTAATCTTGCACACTACTGCTTGGCGGCAGAATAACTGGCAAAGCGGTGGTACCTACCTAGACGAACTTTGCAGAAAAGTTCTACCACCTAGTAATAGAAGTTTATTAATAAGATGGCAGACACATAGATCTAAGTCGTTGTAGGTAATAGGTATAACTAGGTGTTAGGTCATACGTAATCAAGCGCGGCGTGTGTTCGCATGAAAACGTGCGCAATGAGATGATCAAAGTTGCCGCCGCGCCTTCATGTTGTGCGCTTTAGAAAATTTTCATTTATTAACCGAATTCAAAAAAGGAAGTGGTTCTCAATTTGGTTGTATTTTTTTTTGTTGTTGATTGTTACCTTAGAACTCCGTCATTTAAATTTTTTTTTTAAATTTCATCAATAGTTGACCGAGCGACGAAGTGAGCGAAAGTCTCTGTTTCAACTCGGGATTTTTGCTTTCGTCTGTCCGGATGTACGTACTCGCATACAGATCACATTTTTTAACGAATCTTAATGAAACTTGTACAGGCTCTACAGGTCCAGGGAACTTTTTAGTCGTCGGCGATTTTTGATTAGAAGGGTATTTCCCACAAAAAGGGGGGAAGTTTGCTACGGTGTCATTTACCGGGGTTCTAGTTCAATACTTTGGTTTTTAAGGAAATGTGGTCTAATGTAAGTTTTTTTTAAATTAGTAGGTAGTCGGATCTTGCAAAATTTTTGGTGCAGGTGACCAGAGGGCTGGCTCTTATTTTACTCAAAAAATCAGCATTACCATACAGCGTGGCAATGCAGCCAGCGTTCTGGGCACTTTTCCGTTTACCAAAGGCCTTTTTGATCTTTGATACCGTCGTTTGGGGTGACTATGTGCCACTTTTTGAGGTTTTTCAAGACTTGTAGGAAAAACTTGAGCAATTTCGCTAACATGAAAATAATACTCATGTTAAGGCCCCGATCTCCTATTAAATGCTATATGCGGCGTCCGATTTCAGCGTTTTCGTTCAGATCGACGTCTGTACGCCAGGCACAGCGTCAGTGGTTAATACATCTCATAGCGAACGATGACGTCTCGTTCACAAAAGTAGTCGACAAACAGTGCTCGCGTGTAGTCGTGTGATATAAAATAGATATAAATTCGACACTTTTGGCGGCGCTTGTGTTACTTTGTATAATGCACTATAACATTTGACTGATTTAATCAATAACTCGTCTTTTCCTTTATCAAATTTCAACATTACGTAGTTGACGCCAAATACGACATTCACGCTGCAATGCTTCGAAATAACTAGAGACGCAGCGCAAAGCGTTTAAATGCCTCCTACGGCGTCCACACACCAACGTCAGCGTGTGAAAGAGACCACAACAGTACATTTCTATGGTATGCATCGTGGCGCAGCGTACGGTGTGACGCTGTACGCGGTCGACAGCGTTTATAAGAGACCATAACCTAACCAACTTTTTTATACATTGAAATAATCTTAATAAAAATTGCGAACAGAAAATTAGTTTTTGTACTTAGGTTCTTTTTAATAGTATTCTTTATAAAAAGTCTTTTCAAAACCTTAATTTAGACTTCTATTGTTACAGAAACGAATTCAGACGTTCCATTGTGTCTAGAAACGGTAGTTTGTTTGCGTTGAGATCAAAATGTGCATTTTCAATAATGCCCGGATCATGAACTGTATTTACTGGTGCTGCGGTGCAAGTTGAACAAAGGTTGGTTTGGATTTTTACCAATCTTTTTTTTAAATTACGATTTTATAGAATCTGTGAACAAACTGATGCAAAATATCAAATTAAGTATAAACAATATAACTTAACTACTTACTATTAATGAAAGACAAAAAAATAATAATAATATAGGTCTAGGATTTTTTGATAGTATTTTTGTAATGTATTTTTATAACAATATTGTAAAAAAAACCTAAACCTAAGAAAAATGAATAAATGAGTGAATAATAATATAAATAATATAAATTAAAATTATAGAAGATAATTATCACAAACGCCTCGGGTAAGGGAAATTTAACATATTTTGGAAAAAATTAATGGAATGTTTACGTAAATAGTTTTTGCGGTACGTATTATTAAAATGTTCTATTTTATTTAATTTTATTATTTTCTTAATTTAACTTCACGAATAGGTAGGTCTGTACTTAATAAAAAAATACTTAGCTCATCACACCGCTTAACAATATTTATGAAAACAACTGAAAAAAAAAACTTAAATTCAATTAATTTTGATGGGATTTTTACAAAATGTCGTAGTAGTAAGTATTTTAGATTGTCATAAGTCAGCCATTTCGGTAGTACCAGGTACCTTAAATAATTAAAAAAATATCCATTGTCATAGTACGACTTTAAAGTGCTAAGTACCAAATATAAATTTGTTGACAAATAAAAAATCACAGACATTTCCCGTTCCGTCTACTTAGTTTGATTTGATACTATCCCCGCGACGTTGATATTCTCCTACAAATCCAGACTTATTGCGAACTGACTGGCGAGTGCTGGGATCATTCGCGGGTGCATTGCCGTGGCTTTAGCTGTACCTATTTATACAGAGTTAGCGTTACTCAAAAATATATTCGTTTTTTAGTTTTAAAATACTACCTACTTATCGTATAAACTTTTACTATGATTTTAGTTTAGTAAAATGCAAATTTGCATTTAGAGAAAACACACCCTCAATTTAAAAAAATGCCTGATTCTAATTATTGTAATAACACAATTTGAGGTGACGAAAATTCGCCATATAGACCGTTCACCGTATAAGTTGTCCCGTGATGTACTTATTATTATTTAAAAAAATGCAAGTAAACCATATTAATCTGTGGTGGGTAATACAAGTTTAGATAATGCTTACATATAACTTTACATTTACGATAATACTTGCATGTTTTTAAATAACTCTTCTTAGTAGAAGTTTACCATTTGTAGTAGTGTAGTACTTGGTTTAAAGAATAAAGGCACATTGCCAGATTCAATTTTTTTTAAATAATATAAATAAATCATGGGACCGAGATGAAGTGTGCAGTGGCGACGTAACGGGCTGAGACGATATGTACTTAATAGTCTCTCTATTTTTCGAGTAAGACTGAAAAGACTTTTGCTGGAAGAGTGTTTTTACTCCGTACAGGATTTTATTGACAAGAACGGCTATGTTTGATTATTGTTTTCTGTTATTAGTAGGTACATATTAACTGGAATTAGGAAATCATTCTTTAAATATTGAATTATACTGTTGATTTATATTTAATTATTAGAGTTTAGATGATTAGAGTTTTAGGTTTCGAACACAATGTAAAAATTGTTATTGAATAAATAAATAATGAATTATTATGAATTATTAATTATAATAATTATAATCATCATCAACCCCCCCCATAAAACGTCACTTCGGCCTCTTATCTAGGGAGGATTTGCCATAATCACCGCGCAGGCCGGTGGCTTGGTGAATTACACAGAAGATTTTAACGTACTGAGGAGAATGATGCCAGTCCCTGGATATTCCGTTAGGCGGCTCTTACAGCACCCACGGGAAGAGATGGGGTGGTCCCATTCGCAAACCGGGACCACATGGGCCTACTACTACTGTATAATAGACAGCCTTCAAATGATGTTTCATTCCTCCAAGTTGATTACGTTTTTTCATGTAAGTATTATATATACGTAATACGAATAGGCCAAAGTTTGACTGCCAACTCACCTGATGCCATGCGACGATGCAGTCGAAGGTGGCACGTTGGCCTACGAGAAGATGTTAATTAGCTACTATATTAATTAAACATTCTAGGTAGGACTTTTCTGCAAAGTTCTTCTAGGTATGTGCAACCGGTTTGCCAGTTATTCTGCTGCCAAGCAGTAGTGTGCAAGCACTACTGTGTTCCAGTTTGAAGGGCATTGTAGCTAGTGAAATTACTGGGCAAATGAGACTTTACGAACTGATCTCACAATCTAACTTTTCTAGACTGTGTGTGATGTCTCAGGATGACGTGCTCAGCGCGCGGTGTAACACGAAACTTTAATTTAGAGTTCCGAGAGACACTGCAATCTGTTTTGAGCGGCCGTGTCGCTTAACATCAGGTGAACGACTAGCTCGTCACGCCATTCGTTTACGTAAAAAAACATACTTTCAGCGAGCAGCTCTATAAAGATCCCAAATAGTAATAATTTAGGATTAAAATATGCATTTGTAGACATAAGTTTTCTTTCAACAAGTCGACGCGAGCCTTCTGCCTATCTCGGATTTGATTCTAGACCCAGATCGGTCTAGAAAGGTCTTGGGACCTAAATCATCAACTGCCTGAAGACGTTCATTGCTGAACATGTGCCTTAAAGAGTACCACTTTGAACAGTTGCTTGCCTCCTGCATCCATCGACTTCCAGCAGTTTTTACCAGGCCGTCGGTCCACGAGTGGGTGGCCTACGCTGCGTCTTCCGGTTCATGGTCGCCACTCGAAAACCTTTCTTCCCTATCAGTTATCAGTTCTACGAGAGATGTGGCCTGCCCATTGCCATTTCAGCTTGCTAATTCTAAGAGCTATATCGGACCTAAATATTAAGACATTTTATAAAATAAGTAGTGATCCACGTTAGTTTCAGTGTTTGACTTTTAAAATGCAAACGTCCTGCCATGATGCCATTCTCAGTATTTCCCTGGTATGTTAGTCGCCATTAGCGACGGTGACCACTTAGACTTATTACCAGATACCTGTATTGCTGACGTCTACACTGAAACACCCAAACTCAAGTGGAACTAGGCTCTTTAGAATAGTATAAAGTTATCTGTGAACTAGACTGGGCATGGGATCCGTAAGCACCCGGTGCGATGGTCGAAGATCGCCACTCAGTGGCAACCCGGCAACCTATTGACGCCGAAGACGTCGTGGTCGGCTTCAAAAAAGGTGCGAAGATCTACATCAAAGATTATAAAGCCCGTTGATAGCTCGTGAACATAATTTTTCGTACAAACATGACTCACCTGCGCGGGCAGGGGGCGAGGTAACATAACGAGACAAACTAATACGAAATTACAAAGGACAGAGCAGGATGGAACAAAAGATATCAACGGGTTCCCGTGATTTATTAGAAATTAGTGGTTGAAATCCACCACTAATTTTCATATGAGGGGAAGTTGTATCATTGGTCAACTGGATTTATAGTCAATGATCTACATACACTCCAAGCTGGGCCCGAATTCTGTATGACCACTTTACGATTCCTTGCTTCGAAACCACGTGAGTTCCTAGTCTTATATGAGAAATCTGCAAAAATCTATTCTCTATGAAATGATAACGAAACCGCACAAAATGAAATTTCTAATGCTGTGACACGATTTGAACAAGACACGATAACGACGTGGTTTTGTATCGTGTGGAATCTGTGTTTTCATAGAGAATAATTAGTACCCTGATTGGATTCAAATAGCGTCTGATAGAGAGATGTGGAAACAAATGGAGACCTTTGCTCAGCTATGAGACAACAGGTACAAACTGATAATTAAAAAAAATTGTAATGTTGATTTTAATGAAAGTAAAAAAAAAAGAAAAAACAGGTAACGATTTTTTTGTGTAAGAAATCTGTGTGATTTTCATCAAAATATTTTAGTGTGAAAATCACACTAACAAATAAAAACACCTCACTTTTATTCTAAGTAGGGAAGCGATTGCGATGGATGCCTTGATTAATTTATTGTCGCTTCTACAAGTATGCAGGTTTAACTCTTTGCCCATTCACACTTTTGCACCATACTTATGGTATACATTTGAATAACTCAGTTCTTTTCATTAGAATTAGACTAGCCAAGTAGAAAAAAAAAAAACGCTCGTGTATAAAAATATGCTTACGTGTACAATAAATACATTCGCTGCAGTCACTGCTTGGATGGGTGGCCACTGCAAAAAGTGGTATTTGCAACTGAGCACTACCGTGCTTCGGAGGGTGCTTAAGCCGTCGGTCCCGGCTGTTGTCGTAAGACAATAATTGTCAGAATCCTTTGGGTGGCCTGAAAACTCTGACCCAGGCCAGGCTGACCAGTTTGACCACTTTACACGAGAAGAATAAAAATAAATAATAGAAACGTAACTAGCACAGACCAGGTAGGACTGTGTTTCCGACTGACCATATTATCATAATCATCAGTCTGAAGACGTCCACTGCTGAACATGGGCCTCTCTCATAGAGCGCCACTTTGAGCGGCTGCTCGCGTCTTGCATCCCCGCGGTGGGATCTCGTCGGTCCACTGCGTCGTTCCGGTTCGTGGTCGCCACTCGAGAACCTTTCTTCCTATCGGTTGTCAGTTCTACAAGCGATGTGGCCTGCCCATTGTCATTTCAATTTAGTTATATTGAGAGCTGGATATGTCTGTGACTTCAGTTCTTCTCGTTCCGGACTTCTCTCGCAAGGAAACTCCGAGCATTTTTCTCCGTTGCTCGTGGCGTGACGTTGAGCCTCAGGTATACTGAGCCATGGAATGCCAATACACCAAGAAAACGGCGAAGATCAGAAATATGCTAAAAAAACTGTATAAACCTAGATGGCGTTGCAAAATGAGCGGGCTATAATTAAGTAGAGCGTAGATCAGAAATATGCAAAAAACTGCGCTGCAAAATGAGCGGGCTACACGGCTAGCTACGGCGGGCTAGGTTTAAAACGGGGTTTGGCATACTTCTGATCTACGCTGTTTTCTTGGTGTATTGGCATTCCTCTCCTCCTTGTTCCATGACTAAGTTTAATAATGAATTAAACTCTTTTCAGGCTCTGTAACCGTAGCTGGTTAAAAATCTAAAACCTGGTCAAAATTTCTAGGCTCCCTTATTTTCTCGCTTCTCATATCTTAGCTACATTGTATGAACACTGACATCTGTATGCAAAGACTTGAACTACTTTTAAAAGACTGTTGTTTCTACTCGATCATAGATGGCACTTAGTAAAACAGATAACAGCGCCATCTGCACGCAAAGCTTGGAACCAGGATGCAAATTCTTCGTCAACGTAGTAGCCATTCGTCCATAGATGGCAATACAACTATTTTTACTAGTGACATCTGTGTATTTAAGGTCGTACTGAGTGAGCGGATAACACACTAAGCTCAAACATAGTTTCAGTTATCACCACTAGATGTCAGTAGCACAATTACAATAAGACAAAAATAGATTACAGTATTTTTAGCCATAGTAACTTAGGTGCAAATTAATCTTACTTACTCTCAGGATGACGTGCACAGTACAGTAGACTTAAGTACCTAGACTTAAGATTGCGTATTTCCACAGAATAGATAAATAGTACTACGGTATTAATAAGAGATTGGAAAATATAGAATGTGGAAAACCCTGAATATGGACCTTATCGCTGACACCCTACCTACTCGCAGAACTTTACACTTAACATTCTGAAGATTGGTTTATTGGATGTAAAAACTTAAATAACATGTATATACTAAACTTAACTAGACCTAAAAACTAAACTATACCTAAAAACTAAAATATAAAACTTAAAATAAACCGTTGGCGGAGGGAAAAGTGCCCAGAATGCTGGCAGCATTACCACGCTGAATGGCAATGCTTATCTTTTGTGCAAATTAAAAGCCAGCATTCTGGTCACCTGATGCCTCCACCAAACGTTAGGCCAAGTCCCGGTACGTTTCCATGGCGGCGGGCCCCCATGGACCCATTGTCTCCACCCCAAACGGCTCAAATATGTAGGCCATATCAAGGAGTGCATATTTGTGCCGTTTGAGGTTTTCGGCCTTGATGGCGGCAGCGCCGGCTTGAGCTGTTGTTAAAGGAAGATGGGACAGAGCCAAAGTGTCAAGTTCTGAAGATTAATAGGTCTTGTGGATCGTTTCTATTCAATAATAAACTGCTTCTACAACTTAAACTGGTCTTTTATTTCCTTTTTATCATAATTCTTCTACAAAACAAAACATCTTCCTTTTTGCTTCACATAATCAGAGAGAGTATAAAACACTGCGATTGTATGTCTGTATGCTCAATGCTGCATAGAGTATATAAATACCTTGGCACATTGAACATAAGTACACTATAGATATTCTGACAAACATCAGGCCAAAGACTAGCTCGAGGCACGCGGCGAGTATTGAATAAATACTATTCTGACTATATACCTACTACTGTTTTTCTTTTCTATTCTATTCTATTCTAGCTCGTCACGTCATTCATTTCAAAAAGTGACATAGACTACATTATCACTCAGGTGAAAGAGTGGTCAAACACTAACCTACCTACCCTATAGGTACTTAAAAAATATGGTGTAGTAGCCATCAACAAAAATCATGGGCAGAGATCCACGTTTGCTCTTCACTTAACAATTTACCATTACGAAATACGAAAGTTCAGAAAAAAGTGCATTGCCCCCGAGTGATGGGCGTCCAACGTATTATACTAGGTATCTATATACTCTTTGATTGGCTGGTCTGCGTGTCTATCCAATGAGGAGTTTTATTTTAAAAAAAAACCTAGTTCCGCTTCTTTTCTAGATGGCGCAGTGAGTACATAGTTTAAACCTTTCAAACCACACAGTGGTTTAAACATAAGAAAATGCTTATGACTATCTACGAAGAAATGTCAAATTCAGTTGAGTGGACCACGAAGCCGAGTAAATGGCTTGGTGTCATCCTCCCCGGTGGCGCTGCCCCGGTACCGGGGACGATGAGACAAAATGTGTCATCCTCCCCGGTAGCCTCAAAAATGCCACTCACCGGGGCCGATGAAACAAAAAAAGTGTCATCTGCCCCGTTATAGTCGGATCGATGAATTCATCTCGGTGACAGCGGGGCCGATAGGGAGTTATAGTCTGATCATCCCCGGTACGGCCAGTGCTGGTGCTTTTACGTATAACGGGGAGGATTACACAATTCTAGTTTCATTAAGCCCAGCATGGAAGGTAGGGTGCTATGATAAAGAATTTGCCTAATAATGTATAAATGAAACGAGTCTGTTTATAATGAATATAAATGTAATAGAGCAATATAAATATACTATGGTTAAAATTAAAATAACAATGATTTAGTAGAGAGACGTAAGACACAGAACAAAACGCTAACTAAATAGCTTTTATTAAAATAAACGTGTTAGTTACCTCTTATTTTTATAATTACAAATAATTATTGTGTACCTATCTACATTGATCCTTCTTTATTCAACATTGTTTACATTCAATAACACAGATAGTTGTTTTTTGTGGTAGCTGTTAGTAGTAAAAACTCGTATTAACTTTGAAAAGTAAGTAGAAAATAGATTTTCTGTATAATATTTGCTATGCTCTGCTAAAAATAATAACGGAATTTATAGTTTGTGGTCTACATATCAAATCTCTTCGGGTGTTTATATTTATACCTGCACTGTACAAAATTTATTATCGGATTAAACAATTATACCATACAGTTATGTAATAAGTGAATCTAAGTATGGTGGTTCTTTGTTTCTCTTGTTATTCTTTCGTTGTTCCATAAAAACTTGTTTGTCAGTGCGGCTTTAAAAAAGGGAATAAGTACCCAGGTGCTTAACAATACACAGTCATAAAAGTTCAGTTTGCATTTGTTTTTAGCACTTCACTATTATATAGGTGAGTAATATTTAAATGGAAAAAGATGAAAAAAATGGTTATATTTTAAGAATCGTAAGCTAAATATATATATATGAGTTTTGCCTACTAACAGCTACCACAAAAACAACTGGCTGTGTTATTGAATGTAAATAATGTTAAATAAAGATGGGTCAATGTAGTAATGTACAAAAAAAGGTAAGGTAATAATTATTTGTAATTGCTTGCTTAATATGTACAATAATTTAATTTTTATTATTTATAAATACGTTATCTAGTTTTGACTTGTAAAAGTGCTGAAAATAGCCTATTTGCAATAAAGAATTTGAGTTTGAGTTTGAATTACAAAAGTAAGAGGTAAATAATACGTTTATTTTACTAGAAGCTATTTAGTTATAGTTTTGTTCTGTGAACTACAATGTCTGGTTTTATCTACTAAATCATCGTTATTTTAATTTTAACCTTAGTATATTTTTATTGCTCTATTACATTTATATTCATTATAAACAGACTAGTTTCATTTATACATTATTAGGCAAAATCTTTATTATAGCACCCTACCTTCCATGCTGGGCTTGATGAAACTAGATTTGTGTAATCCTTCCTGTTAAAAGCACCAGCACTGGCCGTACCGGGGATGATGAGACTTTAATTCTCATCGGCCCCGCTGTCACCGAGATGAATTCATCGATCCGACTATAACGGGGCAGATGACACTTTTACTGTTTCATCGGCCCCGGTGAGCGCCATTGTTGAGGCCACCGGGGAGGATGACACCTTTTGTCTCATCGTCCCCGGTACCGGGGCAGCGCCACCGGGGAGGATGAGACCAAGCCGAGTAAATTACCTGTAGTATCTCTGAGTCTGTGGTGCATTCTTATTAAGTAAATTGAAGTACAGTAGATCTGCGAGATAGAAAAACGTTAATATTATGATCCAAAATAAAGCCGAGCTATCCCGCAACGAAACATAAAAAAAACCAAAGAGTTTAGAGTTGTCAGTCAGTATCGTGACACATTTTTTGTAACCTGCGGTCTATGCTTGAAACAGTGACTGTGACAGCTTTTGGTAAAACCACAACTGGCGCCATCTATTGGGTCATACATAAAATGCAATTTCTTTTTTTTAATAAAAAGCCTCATTAAAAAAAATATCTTGTATATTTTTATTGTCAAATATTAGGTACATACCTACCTAAGTTTGCGTTTGAGCACTAAACCACTGCACAAATGCTAAAAAGACCGCTAGACTGACCGACCTCGTGAAAACTGCGGCGAGTCGATGGATGCAGGAGGCAAGCAGCCGCTCTAAGTGGCGCTCTGTGGGGTAGGCCTATGTTCAGCAGTGGACGTCTTCAGGCTGTTGATGATGATGATGAGGATGAGCTGAAAAGAGGCTAGTTTCGGCTTTACCTAGTAGAAAGTCGTCTATAATTACATTTAGTTCCCATAGTACGAGATTCGCTTAGTTCGGGGCTAAGGCTCTGTGTGAATTACCTAAAAACTGATTTCCTAATACTTTTTGTGTCTAAATAGTAGTTAACAATGTAATAATGTGTTTCCTTGCGAGATAGATAAGATCCGAAATGAGGAGATCCACAAGAGAACTAAAGTCACCGAAATAGCTTTGAGAATTAGCAAGTTGAAGTGGCAGTAGGCAGGCCACATCGCTCATAGAACTGACGACCGATGGGGAAGAAAGGTTCTCGAGTGGCGACCACGAACCGGAAGATGCAGCGTAGGCTCCCCACTAGGTGGACCGGCGATCGGTTCAAAACCGCGGCGAGCCGATGGACGCAGGAGGCAAGCGGCCGCTCAAAGTGGCGCTCTTTAGGGGAGGCCTATGCTCAGAAGTGGACGTCTTCAGACTGATTATGATGATGATGATGATGATGATGATAAATGTACAATAACTATTGTTATAGTTACGAATAAATAAGCAAATTACAGAAGGCCAGCAGAACTACGAGACGCGGAGAGTCGTTTCCTCCCTATGTAGTAGATTTGCCATCTTGCCGCACCAAGCGTTTTGAGTCCTTCATTATGCGGACTGCTAGGGAATGGAATTTGCTCCCGGCGTTCTTGTTTCCTAACAAATATAACCTGGGTCTTTTTAAGACAAGAGTGAATAGGTACCTCATGAACCTGCGTGCTACACCATCGGCTGCATCGTCGCTTACCATCAGGGCCCTAATTCTGTATGAAAACTCAGATTCCACACGATACGAAACCACGTCGTTATCGTGTCTTGTTCAAATCGTGTCACAGCATTAGAAATACCTTCACTTTACATTATGTTATTTTTATTTTGAATAAATATTGATATATTAAGTGGTGGTAACTTTTGACGTGTTGATGTTTCGGAACGTGTCTCAGTGGAACATTATGATTTTTGACAGTTCAAATCGCGTCATTTCCAAATTCATTTCGCGCGGTTTTGTTTCCATTTCATAGAGAATAGATTTTTGCAGATTTCTTATATAAGACAAGGAATTCGCGCGGTTTCGAAGTAAGGAATCGTAAAGTGGTCATACAGAATTAGGGTCCAGGTGAGATGTAGTTAAACGTAGGCTCAATAAAAAAAAATTGAACTATAGTGTATCACTATGGTGAAAAAAGTCTTTCTGATACAAACGGAGCCACGGGCAAAAGCAAGTATACCCATGATGACGGATACGCAGGTACTTGGGGTCCCGTTCTATTTACTCATCGTACACAAGTGTTTGTCCATCTACTTCAGGAATTGTTGACACTTCTAGTGGTTGAGTAATTTTTTTTTATACGAGTTTTTTTTTTTTTTTACTAAATAGGCTCTCATTTGACCGCAGTCTCACCTGATGGGAAGTGACGACGCGGTCTACGACGGCACATGCTCACCTAAAAGATACCAATTCACTCGCGACTTGAAGAGGTCCAGATTGTACTTATCGTGAAACAAAGACGCTAGTAAAATATTCCATTATATATAAATGTCGAGTCAAACAGCTTTGTGCGAATTGAAGGAATATCAACCATAAATGGATGGCGTGTAGCTGTACGTCTTGTCGTCCGATGATGAAATGGAGATGGTGGAATTAGATTGTGTAGCTCGCAGCACTCTCACCGAAGTGTAACCTGTAGAACACTGATAGGCTGGCAACTTTACGACGGTGCTCTAAGCTCAGGACCCTAGCCCTCACCATTGTATCGTCACCTAGCTTTTTGCTCGCCTTTCAATTGAGTCCAAGGCCTGAAGCTGAGACCTAGAGTAGGTAACTCAAATATTCTAGGTCTATGTGGTACAAGCAATCCGGCACAACGCAAAATAAGAAATCCATCGAAGAATTGTCATATTAATAGATTCCTTGAAATAAAAAAAAACACTAAACTCGGTTGAGTTTCATAGAAAGTTCAATTTAAATGGTCAAAAGACCATCAACCGGTTTTTTAATTAGTTAAGAAAACAAAATTTTCTCTATATTAGCTAAATTGTATTAATTAAAGTCTACATTCTTCAATTATGTCCTAAATGGGAGTCGAACTTTGTCTGTACCGTTATGTAGACAATACATGAAAGACACCATTGATATAAAGACAGAAGACACATATTCCGCTTCATCGAGTAACTTACACTAGTGGAAAAATTACACTATAATGTTAGGGTAGGACTTGGTACATTTTGTGTTCAAGAACCTAAGCTTAATGTGAATTCCTGTAAGCTATAATTTACGTATTTCATATTATGAATAATATAATTTAGCATTTGTAGGTAGTTATTTAAATATTGAAACATACCTACTTACGTTTTAACGTTTTATATTGCAAGATTTCGCCTTCAAATTCAATCATTCTCTATGTTTGTTTTTTAATAATTCATTATTTATATGTATAGGTAGGTACATAAAACAAATTACAATCAATGACTTATTCAACAAGATACATTTATCGCGATAAACCTTCAACAGCTAGGAGGTATCTACTTAGATTTAGTTATCGCCAAAGCTGCGATATATCTTCGCTGAATCGAAACTACAATTACTTACTTTAATAGTGCGAACCAGCTAATCAGTGGAACAACTTGCCGGTATCTGTGTGTCCAGTTAACTAATAAAATGGGAGTTTTCAAGTCAACAGTGAACCGGTATCTGCTAGGCAATTACGCCCCGTCGTAGACCACGTCGTAGTTTAACATTATTTGAGACAGTGGTCAAATGCTATGCCTAGGTATAACCGTAAACAAAAACTGTAGTTAGTGCTGTAAAAAAATTGACCATGTTCAATTTACAAAGTCTATAAATATTATCAAATCAATGGCACAGACCAGTTCTTCCATTAGTTTCCAAAAACAAACATTTGATTACACAAATTATGTATGTACTCATTTATATTATGTACATACATACCTACAATCGAAATGAAGGACCATCAATTGGTAAAAAACACAGATCTTTCTGTGGAAACAAGACGAGGTCGTCCAATTTCATGTTTAATAAATTACCTGACACTTTCAAAGTATCATCACCATCATCCTCTTTACCTTTTCCCAATTTTATTGGGGTCGGCTCCCAATCTAACCTGTAGCGGCGAGCTATCAGAATTACACGAGCGACTGCCATCTGACTTCGCAACTCATAAGGGACCAGTAACAGGGATGGTTAGATCAGGCGTCGGATTCTATCAGGCGTCTGACTACCCGTAACGATTGCCATAGATGTGCTTATGACAACCGGCGGGTAATTACGTAAAATTTGCAACAGCAATGCGACAGCAGTAGCAAAGCAACAGCAGTAGCGAAGCATACATGCTCGACACCACTAATGATGTATGACAGGAATCACCGCGAGATTTACGCCTGTCGCAAACCTGTTGCGAGTTAGGCAATAAGGGGGCGGGACCGACGGCTTAACGTGCTCTCCGAGGCACGGAGCGATGGCATCGAAAACACCACATAACGTACTAGATAAGTCATTAGTGCAGAGCCGAGGATCGAACCCGGTGCCGTAAGATTGCGAAGCGCACATGCTACCGCTCGGCCACCATCGCTTACTGACACTTTCAAAGTATAATTTAAGAAAAAAATGACTTCCTACTGGATAAATGTTACTATTCTGTAACGGCCTTATTAATAAACGTGGAGTAGTTTTGGATTCATTACACCGGCGTTTGTCTTTCTTGATCGAGTTCGATATTCCAATGACAAAAAAAGACAAAAGCTGAAGTAACTAATCCAAAGCTACTACGCGTTTATTAATAAGGCAGTAAGAGACTTGCATCTGGCCCCGCTGTAGTAACATATTCGGCAATCTGTGCCCGCAGTGCCATAGTTTATGCTCCATACTGCAAAAGCATGTATCCTCTGTCAAAGATAACATAATATTTTGCGCCATTTGAGGTTTTCAGTCATTGCAGTAGTGCTGCTAGCTGCTAGCTTAATTGTACTCTCTATAAACCATCGCGGCTAGTACAGTCCAAATGTTCTTTGTAGTAAATAGTGTAGCTAGTTTATTCGTTTTTATTATTGTAATAGTTAGTTTAAAGAATAAATTCTTCAATTACTTAACATTATTAACATTTTTTTTTTATTCTTATTTTTTTGTTTTTTTTTAAACCTATAAATACAAAATAATTTATAATAGGTATGCCATACCAATAATACCATGCCTTATTTAATTCATTTGGCATAACAAACAGTTGTTTACTTGTATAGAGTATTAGATAAGAGTAATAGATTAGGTTTCAATAGCGCGGATAAAGAAAATTTTCAAGGGGGGGGGGGGGCGCGCACAAATTATTACAGTAGGGGAGTCCAAGACCAATTTGTGCTCCTTTCTTTAATTTATATACATGCATAGAACACAATATATAACAGCCAGAAACAGAACCATAGCAAACGAAGACTTACACTTGGGTCATTAATTTTTGGTGATTTTATTCTTTAAATTAACCACTACAACAATACCCAGCTACTAAATGCTAAGGTACATACTACAAAAAATATTTGGATTGTATAATGACATATTTGGCTGCAGATAGAACAACTAAGACCAAACTTCTCATCACGTAAGTTTGTATAATCATCAAACGAAACTCTTAAACTTATCGGCTGTGTCACGAAATAGTAGGTCCCTACAAATAAAACTGTGTGCAAACCCACAAAATGTAAAACACTTTCAGTTATCAACGACTATTAAATTTAAAACTCAACAATATCTTAAAAATACATTTCATTCTTATTTTGTTTATATATTTGTACCATGTAAGACGTGTGGACAGAGCGATGTATTACAGAGCTGGCGTAGTAGCCGAATGGCTGACGGTTGCATGTGTCAGCTTGCTGGTGCCGGTGAGAGCCACCGACCCTGCGTTGAGAGTCATCGGCGGCCGAGACGCAAAGTTGGTGAATATCCCTACGTTGGTTGTGCAGATGGAGATTCACATCTCTACCGAATACTATATCGACGAGATGCTACTCGCAACAGAAGTAGGTGTTGGGGCAGCATGCACGGCATCTGTGCTCACAGCTACTAGGGTTCTATCCGCTGTCCACTGCTTTAAAGAGACTCCTAACTACACAATAAATGGAGACAATCTCGTCGTCCTGTCGTCCGGTCGTCGTCGATGAAAGTTATATCAATTGTGAAAAACAATGATCAAGCTGAAAAATAAGCGTTGTTTATGTAAGTCTGCAGCGTTGCCTCCACTGGTATTTTTACCCGATTTCGCATCATATTATGCATCATCATATAGATGAGAGCAGGATTAGGACCCGCGATTGCAATGTTAGATGTCAAAAACAATTTGAATTAATTTAAGCAAATAAAACTAAAGGTGCTATTTTTTATTATTTGACTGATTTTTTTTAACGGGCAATATGCCTTTATTACTCAAGCTAACTACTACAATAATAAAAACTAAACTAAACTAAACTAGCTACACTACCTACTACAAAAAACACTTATGGACTGTATAATAGCCGCGATGGTATAGACAGTCCAAGTGCTTCAGCCCACTACCGGTAGGTAGCGTACCCAACATGCTGGCCGCATTGCCACGTTGAATTGCAATGCTGATGCGTTTGGCCAAATAAGTGCCAGCATTTTGGTTGATATTATAGTTTCATGGCCGAGTTATTTTATATAATTGCTGAATTGTATGTTTTTTTTTTTTTTCTTTTTATGTGATTGAATGACGTGACGAGCTAGTCGTTCACCTGATGTTAAGTGACACGGCCGCCCATAACAGTTGCAGTGTCACCCGGAACTTTAAAACAATAGTTTCGCGCGACACTGCACTGCGCACGTCATCCTGAGGGCTTGGTCTCATCCTCCCCGGTGGCGCTGCCCCGGTACCGGGGACGATGAGACAAAAAAGTGTCATCCTCCCCGGTAGCCTCAACAATGGCGCTCACCGGGGCCGATGAAACAGTAAAAGTGTCATCTGCCCCGTTATAGTCGGATCGATGAATTCATCTCGGTGACAGCGGGGCCGATGAGAATTAAAGTCTCATCATCCCCGGTACGGCCAGTGCTGGTGCTTTTAACGGGGAGGATTACACAAATCTAGTTTCATCAAGCCCAGCATGGAAGGTAGGGTGCTATAATAAAGAATTTGCCTAATAATGTATAAATGAAACGAGTCTGTTTATAATGAATATAAATGTAATAGAGCAATAAAAATATACTAAGGTTAAAATTAAAATAACGATGAATAGAACCAGACATCGTAGTTCACAGAACAAAACTATAACTAAATAGCTTCTAGTAAAATAAACGTGTTAATTACCTCTTACTTTTGTATTTCAAACTCAAACTCAAATTCTTTATTGCAAATAGGCTATTTTTAGCACTTTTACAAGTCAAAACTAGATAACGTATTTATAAATAATAAAAATTAAATTATTGTACATATTAAGCAAGCAATAACAAATAATTATTACCTTACCTTTTTTTGTACCTATCTACATTGACCCATCTTTATTTAACATTATTTACATTCAATAACACAGCCAGTTGTTTTTTGTGGTAGCTGCTGTTAGTAGTCAAAACTCATAATATTTTAGCTTATGATTCTTAAAATATAACCATTTTTTTCATCTTTTTCCATTTAAATATTACTCACCTATAAAATAGTGAAGTGCTAAAAACAAATGCAAATTGAACTTTTATGACTGTGTATTGTTAAGCACCTGGGTACTTATTCCCTTTTTTAAATGCCGCACTGACAAACAAGTTTTTATGGAACAACGAAAGAATAACAAGAGAAACAAAGGAGCACCATACTTAGATTCATTTATTTTGTTATGTATAACCGTATGGTATAATTGTTTAATCCGATAATCAATTTTGTACAGTGCGGGTATAAATATAAACACCCGAAGAGATTTTATATGTAGACCACAAATTATAAATTCCGTTTGAGCTTATTATTTTTAGCAGAGCATAGCAAATATCATGAAGAAAATCTATTTTCTACTTACTTTCAAAGTTAATACGAGTTTTTACTACTAACAGCTACCACAAAAACAACTATCTGTGTTATTGAATGTAAACAATGTTGAATAAAGAAGGGTCAATGTAGATAGGTACATAATAATTATTTGTAATTATAAAAATAAGAGGTAAATAACACGTTTATTTTAATAAAAGCTATTTAGTTATCGTTGTGTCTTACGATGTATCTCTACTAAATCATCGTTATTTTAATTTTAAGCATAGTATATTTATATTGCTTTATTACATTTATATTCATTATAAACAGACTCGTTTCATTTATACATTATTAGGCAAATTCTTTATCATAGCACCCTACCTTCCATGCTGGGCTTAATGAAACCAGAATTGTGTAATCCTCCCCGTTAAAAGCACCAGCTGGGTTAGCATGGACGGTAGACAAAATTGTCTTTTCCCGTTTTACGTCACTTTTTTCATACTTGCTTGGAGTAAAACAGAGGCAAGACAGTTTTGTATACCGGCCGTGCTAACCCTATGGCACTGGCCGTACCGGGGATGATCAGACTATAACTCCCTATCGGCCCCGCTGTCACCGAGATGATGAATTCATCGATCCGACTATAACGGGGCAGATGACACTTTTTTTGTTTCATCGGGCCCGGTGAGTGGCATTTTTGAGGCTACCGGGGAGGATGACACATTTTGTCTCATCGTCCCCGGTACCGGGGCAGCGCCACCGGGGACGATGAGACCAAGCCATCCTGAGACATCACCCAGTCTAATAATCAAATTACTAGACTGAGTGATCAGATCATAAAGTCTCATTTGCCCAGTAATTTCACTAGCCACAATGCCCTTCAAACCGGAACACAGTAGTGCTTGCACACTACTGCTTGGCGGCAGAATAACTGGCAAAGCGGTGGTACCTACCTAGACGAACTTTGCAGAAAAGTCCTACCACCTAGTTAGCATTCCCGCACACCTAACATTAGCATTCCCTTGGTGCTTTACTGATACTTGTTTTATGGTAGTTAAGCAAAGCCCAGCACAGACTACACTACAACTTTACACTTTTTGCTTACTTCATTCAAGGCTGCTAGGTAGGCACCCAGAACCATGGAAGAGAAAAGCCTTAACACAAGTTTTGTGTTTCACATTTAGATAAAAATAAGAAAAGTTTTGACAAGCTACTAGCAAATATTCAGCAAAACTGCTTTAAAAAAATTCAGTCAAAACATAGCTGGTAAGGTGGATTTTGCAAAATGTGGAATCAATGGCTCATGTATGGGCATGGCCATAATACTATATAATATACGTATTTTCTGAAACATAATATGGAAAAAAACAGAATTTTTCGCGCTCGCTTCGCTCGCGCTTATTATATTTGCCGGTCCTGCCCTTTAGTGTACCTATACCCAGCGCAGTTTTACTGACATAATAAGTCTACATTTAATTTAATTACAATAAAAAACGACCCGCAGCAGCAGTACTGCTCAGCCTAGATGCTACTTTAAATTAAATTCCATAAGCACCTATAGACTTTTACATTAAAATTGTACTATTGATAACGTAAATTGACATACAAATTATAAAATGATTTATTGTATACTGTGGAATCAATTGCTCAAATGGCCATACTTACATATTTTTTGCAATATAAAATGTGGCAAATTTTCGCGCTCGCTTCGCTCGCGCTTTAACTTTACTTTGATTTATAACCAGCACGCCTGTAAGTACTGACATGCAAAGAGGAGACAAAATTTACTTCAGCATCACGTTTCCAAGATATGCTTGCAAATTTACACTGGTAGCACCGCCATGTCGGAGTGTTGTATTGTAAGCAAGGTCGGGAAAGTATATGGTTTTGCCTACTGATGACATAGGACTGTGCAACACGGAGCCTATATTGATAGATCCATACACCAAAATCAGTGCCATCGACTACACTGCTCTGTTTGGACATGAAGTAACTCTAGCTGGCTACGGTAATATGAAAACAAGTTCATCTAGATTCGGCTTGCCGTTTCTGTTACACAAACCATTGCAGGTTATGAAGGCAATGCTAATTAGTTGTAGCAACAGTATTTATCCATCTACATGTATGGTGCCAGCGTGTGGTTTGACACAGACAGCCGCTCCTGGTGACTCCGGCAGTGCCGTGCTCCATCCATCCGGGGTAGTCGGAGTCATCTCTAGAGGAGCAAACTACGCTCTCCTAGAACATCTGAAACCACCAAGCTATATACGTAGCAAATTGTCAATGGCAGCGACCCCTATAAGCCCGTATGTGGACTGGATTACAAATATTGCAAATGAGGAGGAGTAATTTAAAGCTAGAGAGATTATTACGAGGAACGAAGAGAAATTTTATCAAGGAGATCTACAGCTTATGCAAAAAAATTGGTCTGCCATTACGCACCCTGCTGGAAGTACCTGGCAGACCCCTAATAATGTGCCCTTCACACTCTTTATCTACCTCAGCGAATACCCCAATGAAACCTACCCCAATAATAGCCAAGGTGACCCTGATAGTAGATTAAAAGGTTTGCCAGGTCTAAACTTGGCGAAACTTAGTATTCAAGGCATTTTAAGTTGGTGGAGGTGGATTATTTCCATGACCCGGCAGGATCGGAACTGGCAGACCTTTTATTTTACATGTTTATGTGTCGGTTAACGATCTAAAGATAGCCTATTGAGGTACCCGATGACGCAGGTATTTTTGCAGTGGGCTCTCGCACCAATAGGCCGCAATCTGACCTGATGACGCGGTCTACGATGGTACATGCTTGCCTAGAAGATACCTATTCACTCACGAGCTCCAGATTGTACTTATCGGGAAACAAAGACGCTGGTAAAGTGTTCCATTCCTTCGCTGCTCGGATTAAATGTCGAGTCAAACCAAAGACTTCTATGTATACACCAGACAGGACATCTCTAACTTGCATTGTCAACCACTGCAAATATGCCAATGAGCATCTTCTCGCTCATACGATGCTCAGCACTCAAAGCGACTGCGCGTGCAGCAGTGAATAGCAGTAAAATTATGATCCGAATGTGCCATGGCATGTTGCGTGTTGTGATCGTTGGTTAGACGATTTAATCTCGTAAAGCGCTGTAGCGGATTTTAGTTTAATTATACAAAAAATGACAACTATTTGTGCTTTGAATAGCTTCTCTAGTACGTAGTACATATACCTCTTTGACTCAAACCGCTTTGTGCGAATCGAAGGAATATCAGCCACAAACGGATGGCGTGTAGCTGTACGTCTTGTCATCCGATGGTGAAACGGAGATGGTGGAATTAGATTGTGTAGCTCTGCAGCACACTCACCGAAATGTAACCTGTAGAACACAGACTATAGGGATTTGGCAGCAGCATTCTCCTTGGTCGCCTGGCAAGCGTGGTGATTAAACTCCCACTACGATAAGCGTTCATAGTGATGGCGTTTTATGGGGATAGCCTATGTTAGAAGTGCACGCCTTCTGCCTGTTGAATATTTGCCATATTGCCGGTTATACTTACTTCATCATCATCATCATCATCATCAACAGCCTGAAGACGTCCACTGCTGAACATAGGCCTCCCCCAGAGCGCGGCACCTTGAGCGGCTGCTCGCCTCCTGCATCCATCGGCTCCCCGCGGCTTTCACCAGATCGTCGGTCTACCGAGTGGGGGGGCTGGCCTACGCTGCGTCTTCCGGTTCGTGGTCGCCACTCTAGAACCTTTCTTCCCCATCGGTTGTCAGTTCTACGAGCGATGTGGCCTGCCCATTGCCATTCGAACTTGCTAATTCTAAGAGTTATACTAATTTAGATGCCTTTTACTATACTGTATTCTTTGGTGAGCAGATTCTAACATCAGTTTCATACACACATTCACCTTAGAATTTAGCTTATATATCTTTCAGTTTAAACTTTTGGTCTTAGCTATCTACAATACATCGTTATTTTTAACTTTACTTTTTATGGGGTTCCGTACCCAAAGGGTAAAACGGACCCTATTACTAAGGCTCCGCTGTCCGACTGTCTGTCTGTCTAGGTCGTGGTTGTTTCACAAATGATGTATTTCTGTTGCCGCTATAACAACAAATACTAAAAAATGGAATAAATTAAATATTTAAGGGGGCTCCCATACAACAAACGTGATTTTATTGCTCGTTTCTATTGATAATGGTACGGAACCCATTGTGCGCGAGTCCGGCTTGCACTTGGCCGGTTTTTATACAGATAATCCATCAGATAAATTAGACCACAATTTATGAAAAACATTGGAAGCTTAGGTTACGCTGTCATAAACGTACGTATGTAGGAAGATGTGTGAAGATGGCGCAAGTGTAGGTGTCGTGACCGGGGAAAGAATTGTAGGCTAAGAGGCGACGGACCGCTGATTTACAACTGAATGAGCTTGAGGTATACTTAAATAAAAATATTTATTGTGTTTTATCATGGAACAAGAAGGAGAGGAATGCCAATACACCAAGAAAACAGCATAGATCAAAAATATGCCTAAAACTAAATGGCGTTGCAAAACGAGCGGGTTATAAGTTGAGCGCAGATCAGAAATATGACAAAAAACCGTTTTAAACCTGGATGGCTTACTGGGGCTTATTTATTACCTTATTTTTGTATTGACTTTTGTTGTTTATGACTACGAATAAAAAACCTATAACGAAACCTACCTATGATAAACATATATAAAGAAAAAACACAACATCCAAAACAGCAACAAAAAAAAACAACAAAAAAAAAAAGCTATAAAGAAGCAACAGCATCCTTTTATTGGATTATTATATAATTTACTGCCTACAAGCCTACAAATGAACCATGGCTATGGAGAGAGTTATGCTCGGAGTTTCCTTGCGAGATACGATTCGAAATGAGGAGATCCGCAAGAGAACTAAAGTCACCGATATAGCTTCGAGAATTACAAGTTGAAGTGGCAATGGGCAGGTGGGAACTAATTTTGATAAAATTTTGCACACAAATTGGTTGTTCTACCACGATCAATATTTATTTATTTATTCTTCATAGGAAAACTTACAGCTGATTATACAAACCAAACTTAAAATAAACAAAGAAAGCGTGTTTTTTGTTATATTTGATAAGCAAAGAGCTTTTAACCGCCACCTCCTCGACTATCGGCGGTCATTGCCAAGGCTAGAGCTATATAAGCTGCAAGTTATATAATTACGCGATTTCCGTCGGACACTGCACTGAGAAATAGACGTACGTACAATTTTTTTTTAATTATTAATTTATTTTTAGTGTGATGTGTTTTAATTACGTTCATTCGTTAATTGAACGTTAATTGTTTGTTTTTATGTAATTATTGTAATTATTGTTTTTGTGTTTTTTGTTTGGTATTTTATAAAGAATGGTTTCATATTTCTTTATTATAAAATATTATAAAGTGAAGGTAAATAAATATTAAAATATGCAACATTAATAACAAATATAATATTATCTACGCACACAGTAGTAGCGTTGAAAAATTATTTTATTAATACTTATTAAGTATAGAATTACCTACTTACAATAACTTACTAAGTATTTAATTCATTTATGACTCAATACAATAAAGAAAAAATTTAAACATGGCAATATATAATCAATCAAATTATATTATTTTATTTATCCATATTCGTGTGAATACATAATATTTTAAATGATTTACAAAATTGATTATAATAAAACTCAATCTTCATCAAATCCAATAAAAAAATAGCCAAAATGTAAATTGAACATGAATAAAGCATTTATTCCATTAAAATATTATGTAAATAATATTTATAACGAAGTTTGGTTTCGTTTAATTTTAGAGAATTCGGCACAGAACCGATGCTGTCTAGAGATTTATAGATAGAATGGTCTATATAACTTAAAGACATTTTATTTTATTAATTAAAAATAACTAGGTTAAAAATAAGTAAAAATTATTAAAGAAAGTTATAAACGTTTGTAGAACCTTAATTAAATACGTAAAAACATTATAATTAATTATATATTATAAATAAAACAATATATTAACGATCAGTTTTCAAAATGGGACTATGAAATTGTAACTACAGTTATGTATGTGACAACTATTTCGTTTTTTTTTTTTAATACTAAATTATTTCGAAATTAAATAAAACCATCAGCTATCAAAAAAAAATCAATTGTTACGAATTGATAACTAGTAATGCTCAGTATTTCCCTGCGAGATAAGATCTGGAATGATGAGATCCGCAGGAGAACTAAAGTGACCGATATAGCTCTTAGAATTAGTAAGTTGAAGTGGCAACAGGCAGGTCACATCGCTCGTAGAACTGAAGTCAGCTCTACGAGCAATGTGACCTGCCCATTGAACTGACAACCAATGGGGAAGAAAGGTTCTCGAGTGGCGACCACGAACCGGAAGACGTAGAGTACGCCCCCCACTAGGTGGACCGATGATCTGGAAAAACCGCGGGGAGCCGATGGATGCAGGAGGCGAGCAGTCGCTTAAAGGGAAGAGGCCTATGTTCAGCAGTCGACATTTTCAGATTCTTGATGATAATGATGATGATGATGATGAATTATACATTAAAATTTAAAAAATACCTACACAGGTTTTGGAAAAAAAAGAATTTACAACCGTCATTTTCGGATTATTTTCAAAGGGCAGAAATTGACAGCTGTCAAAATTATTATGCGATACTCAAATTAAACAGACGAATATTTTATAAATTTTAATGAATTAAACTACCACAAAACTAATATAACAATCCACTATCCATGGGCAAAGTGCCCAAAACGCTGGCAGCATTGCCACGTTGAATGGCATATATGGCAATGCTCAACCTTTGGCCCAAGTAGAGGTTAGCATTTTGGTCACGTGTTGCTTCGACCAGACGTTTGCAGAGATGCCTGAATGCTAGAAATATACCTACCTATATATTTTTAGAAATATGATCACGATAATTTAAAAAAATTACGATAATCTCTAAAAATAAGTTTTACTTTTTTTATATGTCATTGAATGACTTGATGAGCTAGTCGTTCACCTGGTGTTAAGCGTCACGGCCACCCATAACAGATTACATTTTTTTTGAACGGGCTAATGCTGTTGGTCTCTACCGACCTCTACAGCGTCACCGGGCGGGATAACAGATTACAGTGTCATTCATAACTCTAAGTAATAATAATTTAGTCATCATACTCTGCAGTGGTAAACATAACTGTAATCCATAAGAAATTCCGCTAACGTTCAAAGTCTAGGTTGCGGTGAATTTCTAGATTTTCATACAATACCTAACAATAGGCACTAACATAAAGTTAAGCGGAGGCTTTACACTTAGGTACTAGGAATCGAAAGGTTGCATTTCTAGAGAGGAACGAAGCTTTTGTCAGATAATTTTATCTTTATTTTATTACTTAGGTTTTGTGGTGTTTTTTGCGATTCTAGGAAATTTATGTTATTATTGATGTTTACCTATAGATATAAAACAATTAATTAAATGGTTTTGTACGATCATATAATCTCATAAGACCGATCTGATCTTCTCATCTTTCTGATCTTTTATGATTTAAATATCTGAAATGACTGGGCAAATGAGACTTTAGAACTGATCTCACAGTCTAGAAGTCTTTTTTAGACTGTGTGATGTCTCAGGATGACGTGCGTAGTGAGCAGTGTCACGCGAAACTTTCATTTAGAGTTCCGAGTGACACTACAATCTGTAATGGGCGGCCGTGACGCTTAACACCAGGCAAACGACTAGCTCGTCACGTCATTCGTCTACATAAAAAAAATCTATTTAAGTATTAGAGTAATAATTTTATTACATGTAATGTTTTTCCTTACAGTATCTAAGGAAAACATTTATTTGTAAAATAATTGAAAAAAAACTCTAGTTTAAAATCATATTATAAATACATATTTGGCTCAACGAATCAGCATTGCAATTCAACGTGGCAATGCCGCCAGCATGTTGGGTACGCTACCTACCGGTAGTGGGCTGGAGCATTTGGACTGTCTATAGGCCATCGCGGCTAGTATACAGTCTAAATAATTGTTCTTCGTAGTAGATAGTGTAGCTAGTTTACTAGTTTTAGTAGTGTAGTAGTAGTTTAAAGAATAAAGGCACATTGCCCGTTATAAAAAAATACTTATAATAATAACGTAAATAATCACAGGCTTAAGTAATTATTCTAATTATAAATCGTTTATTGAAAACTAATGGACCTAAATAAATAAATATGTGTGGACATTCCACACAGCGCCATCTAGCCCCAAACTAAGCATAGCTTGTACTATGGGAACCAGCTTAACTGATAGAATACTTAGATACTTTTCGTTTGTAAATACATAGAATACAATATAACACTCAGACACAAAACAAACACCTATGTTCATTACACAAATGTTTATCCTGGTTAGGAATTGAACCCACCACCTATATATCAGAAGGCAGGGCCACAACCGACTGAGCTATCAGTAAGTACGTACATTTTTTAATAATATAAACATGTACCTAAAATCGAACATAATAATAACAGCAAATTTAATTATAATAATACTTACAAAATAACAGTAAACTTAACCTAATTTGTTACATACCTCGCTTGCTAATCATCTGTAAGTACCAATAATTGACAGCACCGTTAGCAAATGTTTAGTAATATTGATTAATCGACGGTTATGTCTTAACCGTTCGTTCAACTTGACCGGTAGTCGTGTGTTTAACGGTGTTAAACCGTATTTTAGTTTGGGAGCTTCGAGTAGGGTTGCCAGGTCTTCAAACCCAATAGCCGGACAAACCACTAGGTGGTAGGACTTTTCTGCAAAGTTCGTCTAGGTAGGTACCACCGTTTTGCCAGTTATTCTGCCGCCAAGCAGTAGTGTGCAAGCAGTGCTGTGTTCCGGTTTGAAGGGCATTGTAGCTAGTGAAATTACTGGGCAAATGAGACTTAAGAACTGATCTCACAGTCTAGAAATATTGTTTAGACTGTGTGATGTCTCAGGATGACGTGTGCAGTGCGCAGTATCACGCGAAACTTTAATTTTGATTTCCGAGTGACACTGCAATCTGTAATGGGCGGCCGTGACGCTTAACACCAGACGAACGACTAGATCGTCACGTCATTCGTATACCTAAAAAAAACAGTAATTTTAGCCGGACATTAGGGGATAAAAGCCGGACTCCATTAATAATTAAGAATATTGTTGTCTTACTATTATACTGTAGGTATTATATTATCTGTGCTAATGAGAATACGAAAAAAGTATGCAAGCTTGTTTGAACATTTACCCGAAAATCTTCTTAGATATTAATGAAATGACAATCCGATTGTATGAATCAGTCTTTTTTATTATTAAACAATATACAAAACAATAATCAACTCCACTATATTATTGGTTTTGGCGGGAACGTGAAAAAGTTCACGTCGTTGCATTGTATCATTTCACAAAACTTATGCTTTTTCTAGTGTTAATGTTTAAAATTAGCGGCATTTTACGCATTAAGTGCTGAATTACGAGTATAAGTGTTGGCAAGTGATATAATGTAGTGAAACGTGGTTTTTCGTGTTGCATCCAGAATTCCATAGCAGCCTCTAGTAAAGTTGCCACTACTTTACTAGGACATGACTTAGACTGGATTATGACTACCTGACTTAGACTGGACTATGACTACCCTGACTGACTGTGACTAATACTTGACTTTACATGAAATATTTCATAATACGATGAAAAACTACAATACTTGACACTGGCTAAATACACTATGCGTGGAGCCAAAATATAGGAAAAAAAAAACTATATTATGACATTTGACTGGCCTGATAGCTCAGTTGGTAGTAACCCTGCCTTCTGATCTGTAGGTTGTGGGTTCGATTCCCACTCGGGACAAACATTTGTGTGATGAACATCGATGTTTGTGTGTGTGGGTATTCTATGTATGTATTTACAAACAAAAAGTATCTAAGTATTATATCAATTATCTAGTTCCCATAGTACAAGCTATGCTTAGTTTGGGGCTAGATGGCGCTGTGTGAAATGTCCACACATATTTATTTATTTATTATGTAGTCTACATAAACTTTAGAAAGAAGAGATGCCAAGCGCATTTCCCGCGCTTTTGTTAATTAGCAATCGATATAAAGATAGACCGGTGGAGAAGAATTATTTGACAAATAAAATTTAAAAAGCCTAACATAAGCCGGACTGGCCGGACACCAGGTAATTTGGCCGGACACGTATCCAAAAAGCCGGACTTCCGGCTTCCGGGTCTGGCTTTATCCGGACGCCTGGCAACCCTAGCTTTGAGTAAGCTAATTAAGAACATAGAGAAAGCATTCCGCGCCCGCGGGGCAGTAGACACCATCAATATAAACGGCTAATGAAACGAGACAGCAGTATGTGAGAATCACACAACAGGAAACGAGAAACACTGCAAATATTTTCAGTTGGCTCTGCGATTTTATAATTCTAGGGAACCGTCAATTTGTGTTATTAAGGTGCTGAATGCTCCCAAATCGACTAAGTTGCACGTAATTGCCTCAAAATGTACATCATTCAATTCAATTCAATTCATTTATTCCGCGGTTATGTACATACATGTTGACAGGTGTTAAGTATAAAATGTATTATTGTAGGTTAGGTACATTTACCCGGCAAGGGTGTCGCAGGTTTAGGTCAGTATTGTTAGCTGACTGTGTAATAGATGTCTGTGATTGTTAGTGAGTAATCATAATTTGTCAATTAAACGTTATTGTTAACATACCTAATAAGTAAAAATATTTAATTAGTTATTACGTAAGTATTACAAAATCAATTGCGGGTACATTAAAATTATATTATACAATACATTAAACATTTCTATTTCTATTCTATCACGCAATCCATTTAAGTTTTAGTTTTAAAAAAATCATTTATGTCATAAAATACATTGTCTATGAGCCACGTTTTCAGGCATTTTTAAATTTCATTCATTTACAGGATTGAAAAAAATGTATGTAATGTATGGTCATTCTTCTTTCCATCTGTAGAAATCAAAACACGTTTTTTACGAAAAGTTTTCTCGATGGAAAAAATCCTGAAGTGACCCCTAAAAAATCAGTTAAACGCCCTAAAATGTTACATTATAATAAAACACCCCATTGAAATAAATCATAGTGATACGTAATGTTCGATGTGACGCGTGACCAAAATGCTGGCACTTTTTTTTTCTTTATATTTTGGCTCCACACATAGTGTATTTAGCCAGTGTCAAGTTTTGTAATTTTTCATCGTATTATGGAAATTTTCACTTAAAGTCAAGTCATAGTCACAGTCAGAGTAGTCATAGTCTAGTCTAAGTCATAATCCAGTCTAAGGCATGCCCTAGTAAAGTGGTGGCAACTTTACTAGAGGCTTCTATGGAATTTTGGAAGCAACACGAAAAACCACGTTTCACCACATTATATCACTTGCCCACACTCATGCTCGTAATTCAGCACTTAATGCGTAAAACCCAATTTTAAACATTAACACTGGAAAAAGCATAAGTTTTGTAAAATAATACAATGCACCGACGTGAACTTTTCCGCGTTCCCGCCAAAACTCCATGCTGGCACTTATTTGGCTCAACGCATCAGCATTGCAATTCAACGAGGCAATGCTGCCAGCATGTTGGGTACGCTACCTACCGGTAGCGGGCTGGAGCATTTGGATTGTCTATAGGCCATCGCGGCTACCGCGGCTACCGATATGGATGAAATTTGGATTGCAGATAGCTTTTACGCTGGATTAACACATAGGTTACTTTTATCTGTGGGGCGCAACTAGTTGCAAATAAAGTTTTCACAATAATAATACCGAATTTTTCTTCACTACACGATCTAGTCGTACGGGTATTCTTCACAATAAACATAAATTTAACATATGTATTTTATGTATTCCCCAAAGTAAGAACAGCATGTTTTACAAAAGCTCTTTCGTCTGTGCCGTAAGAATTTATAATCATCTAACTCCACATTTGGTTTTTTTGGCGGGAACGCGGAAAAGTTCACATCATTGCATTGTATTATCTTTCAAAACTTGTGCTTTTTCCAGTGTTAATGTTTAAAATTGGTGGCGTTTTACGCATTAAGTGCTGAATTACAAGCATGAGTGTGGGCAAGTGATATAGTGAAACGTGGTTTTTCGTGTTGTTTCCAAAATTCCATAGAATAAGCTTCTAGTAAAGTTGCCACCACTTTACTAGGGCATGACTTAGGATGGACTATGACTACCTGACTTAGAATCGACTATGACTAACAAGACTATGACTACGACTTGACTTTACGTGAAATATTCTATAACCACGATGAAAAATTACAATACTTGACACTGGCTAAATACACTATGTGTGGAGCCAAAATATAAGAAAAAAAAACTCCACATTTAAAGTATCTCAATGGTAACCAATTTAAGGTCTCAAAGATTAGTTGTTAGGTAAGGCTCACTACAATGTAAACGAATTCTTTGATAGTGATGGTGATTAGGTAGGTAGAACAATAAAAGACAATGTTTTAAGTACGCAAATTTTACACAGAGATTTTTTATGCTCCCTAGCATTATTCATGTTGTAAATAAATACTTGGTTTTATACCCATTTAGTTACTATAAATACTAATTGGTATTGGTCCACTTCTATTGTACGTCCGGAATGGATAATACTGTTTGTAACAATTTTTATAGTTTAAGACCTTTGCATGTACACAGTTTTTATCAATAAAGTTTATTCTATTCTATTCTATTCACTGACATATACAATTTTCGCGATAAACCCGCTTGCAGCTGCTAGTCTGGACATACATCATACATCATTCTAAAACCATTAGCGTCAGAGGTCTACCATTATTTAGCCTTAGAATCATTAATGGGTATCCCCTTCATCTATAGAGAGATGCAAGATCATTATGTTTGACTGCTTCATGCATAACACTATAATAATGATATAGAGTTTTACTGTTAAGGTTATTAATAGTTAATTGTATTGATTGCCAGTTAAAGGCCTTGGATAACATACCATGACGCTTCGCGTTTATCTAACGGTATTTCAAATCTAGCTCAAGTTTAAGGTGACGAGTAGAGCCGGGTAAGTAGGTCCAAATCCGTTCAAAGGAAACATCAACCTAAACGTCTTAGTCTTAAATATCAATTCAGTCTGCACTTCAGCGCGGTGCTTACGACAAAAACGACGCACGAAATGACTGATTTAGATGGTTTTTAATTAATATCTATTTTTATATAGTACTAGCTTTTGCCCGCGGCTTCGCACGCTTGTATTGTGTTATTTCTACGTTTAGGTTGTCTAATAATAACTTAGTTCATGCATTTTCTATATACCAAACAACAAAATCCACTAAATCTTTTCGGAGCTCAGCAAGTAATAGCAGATTAGGTAGCACACGTGTAAAAATGTTGTTTGGGTAGTAGGTAAGTATGGCTTTTCACGTGTCATCAGATCACCTACACATTGATAAAATAGTGGATTAGAAACTGCAAATCATAGGTACAATATTTAATTAAATATGTACCTACTTAGACCTGCCTTATACTTAGACGTTAGTTTTTTTAAATATACGATAGGTCTAGGCATCTAACTAATAAAAGTTCTATAATATGGTATACCTACATACCAGTGATACGGTCGATCTTTTCCTTGTCATTTTCACTTAAACAGATGTTCTTGTGTTTTCACCATAAAAATCGTTCAAGTCTTCATAAGAGGTTCCAGTAAATTTTGTTTAGGTACTAAGTATACCTACCTAAATAATAGGTAGGTAATCTATTATTTAGGCAGTTTAGAAAAATACATAACAATCACTGTTTTCGTCAGCTTTTCATATCCGCGCGCTTTTCGTTTCAAAACCAAAGAGTATCCTTGTTGCATTCACCCACAGATTAGAGAAAATAACAATTTACTCTGCGCATTCACCACATATTTTTTTTTACTTTCTGAAGTTTGGGTCGATACGAATTGAGTATTTAGCCAGTGTCAATAATAAGTTTATAAAATACATACTTTACAGCTGGAGTATTCATTGCGTTTACCTATACGATGCGTACATAATTAATTTTGTTAATACTAATTAGAAATCACAAGTACTTACGTACGCCACTGTAAAAAGAGTCGACATTTATACTGGGTGGCGCAAAAGTAAAGACCCTATTTGGTTCAGCTATAACATTTTTTCTAAATTAGAAAACTAGATTTAGGTTTTTTTAAATGTATATTTGTGCCATTAAATTTCGTACCATTAGGATTTAAAGATGATGTCTTTTAAATGGTGACCTCCAGAGTTGATACACCCAGTATTAAGTCCGCTATTTTTCAGGTTGTTTCATTCCCACTGCACATTCAACATAGTGGTGGGAGTGAGAAAATAACATGTGTACAAAGCTCTAATCAGATTCGCTTTTGCAAAGAATGTTTCATTTTTAGGGTTCCGTAACAGTTTTAAAATAAAGGAACCCTTATATGTTAAATCACTTTCTTGTCCGTCTGTTTGTCTTTCATAATTTATTGCTCTAACCTGTGGTTTGTCCTAAAGAGAATATAACCGCTCAGTTTGTTTAGTTCATTGAAAAGCCCACAGACCTAAAATATTTTAACTATTAAAACTCATTTACCTACGTGAAAGAAGAAGAAGAAATCAAAACCGAACGGTTTTTTTTATATTGACTACTGTTTCTGCCAAATACGGCACAATTTTGCCACTAACCATGTGTCACAGACCTACCACTTCTTCGTTAATGGCTTTCTATCGCTTTTAAGCAATAATGAGGCTTTTTATTTTTAAAAAAAAACGCTGGTTCCGCTTCTTTTCTAGAAGGCGCTGTAAGTACATAGTTTAAACCTTTCAACCCATAGAGTAGTTCAAACATAAGAAAATGCTTAGAGTACCTACAAAGAAATGTCAAATTCAGTTGAGTGGACCACGAGTACATTGTCTGTAGTATCTTCTAAGTAGTTTGTGGTGCATTCTTCTTAAGTAAATTGAAGTACAGCAAAACTGCGAGACAGATAAACGTTAATATTATGATCCAAAATTAAGCCGAGCTATCGCGCAACGAAAATAGAATAAACGAAACAGTTTAGAGTTGTCAGTCAGTATCGTGACACATTTCCTATAACCTGTGGTCTATGCTGGAAACAGTGACAGTGACAGATTTTGGTAAAACCACAACTGGCGCCATCTATTAGGTCATACATAAAACACCATTTCTTTTTTTTAAATAAAACTCCTCATTCTGCCAATGTCAAGTGAGTAAAAATTTGTACGGTTATGTCATGTCGAAGTCCTATTTTGTCAGTCAAAATGCCATTAGTAAAATGGTGGATATTTTACTGAAGCTCTTACTCTTATTTTACTCTAAAAAGCCGTTGAAGAGAAAACGAAAATGGATGGTTATAAAAACGTGGAACCATTTGCCAACACTCGTGCACGTTTACGAACACTTAAGGAATAATAATCCACCCTTATTAAACATTGAAATTCAAAAATACACAGATTTTGGTAAAACATTCAAAATTCACAACCACCATCGTCAGATTTTCTTCAAAGAGCTCCAACCGAACATTACACGGCCTTGTTGCTAATACGAGGATCTTACCCTAATGTATAATTATACTTACCTACATATACATACCCTTTTAAAACATTTTTCATAAAATATTTCGTATCATCACAAATGTCATCTAAAGCCAAAATAAAAAATAACATTTTCTTTCACACTATTTAATATCTGTTGGTATATGTATCTATTTAACTTCTAAAATGCTAAACAACCTGTAAAAATATAAATAGGAAACCTATAAATTGTTTTGATTCTCTTAGAGTAGCGGTTGGTACTAATATTACTCTTTGGTCATTGTGGCACAGAGTGTAGTCGATTGTTTTTTTCTAATCTGTGACAATATATGGTAACTTACAACTTACCTACCGTTAGTAGCAAAAAAAAAAACATGAGTCGGCCATGTTGTTTAAAACTCTTATTCGTTTCGTAATGAAATCTCAATAATTGTCATCAATTTTTTCAACGATATATCAATTTTAATATATCCTATGTTAAGCGCCGGTTATTTCTAAGCATATCAGTGAAAACCGCATGAAAATCCATTCAGTATTTTAGGAGTTCAGTCATAACAAACAAACAAACAAACAGACAAAGTATTCAAAAAGTGGCTTAACGTGATCAGCGGCTAATTTTAAGCCAACCTATGTAATTTTTTTGTTGATATCTTGCAATTACAGACTTTTTTATCTCTACAGTTTTATTATATGTATAGATTTTTCAAAGTTATTAAGTCATCACGACATCTGAATGTTTGTTGGGAATACACTAATTTATTTTTTGTAAAAAATTATTCTTGGCATGGGTGCCGTAAGAGCCGGCTAAGGGAATATCCAGGGAATGGGCAATTTATCACCAAGCCGCCTGCCAAGCGTAGTGATTATCCCCATAGACTTAGGATTGAGAGTAACGAAAAAATTCTAGGTCTGTGGGTATCCCCATATGATAAGCGTCCAAAGTGGCGTTTTCTAGGGGAGGCTTGTGTTCAGTAGTGGACGTCTTCCGGCTGATGATTATGAGCAAAGATATTTTTTACCTGATTATGAGTATCGTGATAAAATTAATCAAGTTGTATGTGTGACGCAGATTCATATTTTTCGTGAACTGTTTCAGATTTTGGACTAAAGATGGCGCTGAATTCAATATGCAGATTAGTTCTGCTTTTCATTGCGGCTCAGTTTGGCGCTGCTTTCGACGTTAGAAGTAAGTTTTCTTTGTGGTTCTATATTAAGCTAGTGTCCTGCTATTTTTTATTGTATAATAATACTCTTCAAAAAATAAACAGTCATAAAAACAAAAATTAAATATCTCCCAAATGGCAAAATGTGGGAATCGAACCCGCAACCGTACACAAGAAGACAGAGCTACTACCAACTGAGCTATCAGGTCAGTCAAGACTAAACTAACGCATGAAAAGTGGACAGTTTCCATTCATATAGTATCTACTGGACTGGAATGCAGTGCTCCTATATTCCACTACCTTTGGTTTAGGTACCTACATGTAGTTTTTTTTCTTCCAGCTGCTCGTCAGTCCCAAGGAGGAGGACTATTTACTGTAGGCAATGGCGAGCAGTGTGAAGGCTACGACAGGACAACCGGCGGTGTTTGTCTATCCAGGAACCAGTGCAACACGCAGGGAGGCAAGGCGATAGGATTCTGTGGAGTTTTCGCAACTTGCTGCTCCTGTAAGTATGCGGCTTGCCCCAGTTTCGCACGGGTATAATAGTTTTCGCAGCGTACGCGATGTAAAGAATATTTTAGGTATTTTTTTTACACCTTGGGTTACATTATTGGAGTTTTAGTAAGGCTCCCTAATTTTTTTTAAAATATATTATAGCCTATGTCACCCGAGGATAGTGTAGCTTTCCAACAGTGAAAGAATTTTTCGAATCGGTTCAGTACTTTTGGAGCCTATTCAATGCAAACAAACAAACAATCAAATCTTTCCTCTTTATAATATTTGTATAGAATATCATATATTTTAAAAAGTGAGATTGAAGAATACTATAGAATAATACTATATGAGAGCGATGGTGGCTGAGCGGTAGCATGTCCGCTTCGTAATCTTACAGTAGCAAAGCAACAGCAATATCAAAGCGACAACAAGCATGGTCGCAGCCCGCCTGTTGCTCGCCTGTCGCTGAATTCACTTTGGCATTTGATATTAGCGCCACTTGCAACAGAACAGCAATAGACGGAAACAAAATAATGCACTTTTTAGTTCATCGGTTGTCTTACAGACGGTGATCACCAATCTGAAATTATATCATTTTAAATAAAAAAAGTTTTCCAAATTGGTTTTTAAATGACGTACATAATAATGAGAAGAACAAATATAAAAAAGTAAAAATACAAATTTATGTGAAAGGACCTCGTCTTTGAAATCGGTTGAGAAATATGGATGTGGAAGACATCTTGAATCTTAATTAATAGAAATTTCTTACTGATTTAACAGTACTTGCGGGGTGTCTACCGTAATTTGAATCATTTCAAAATATCGCTATAAACTCAAAAATTTCACAGATATCTCTATTTTCAATTTTCAGTAAACGCGTGTGATATCCGCACAAGCACTAAAGTAGCAGTATTCATCAACCCTCCCCTGAGCAAAGAATCATCCGGTCTCGAGTGCTCGTACACTGTGGAGATCAACAACAACAATGTCTGTCAGATGAGGATCGATTTTGAAACCTTCAATCTTGCGCCACCTACTACGGTATGTTTTTTTTAACCAAGCGAGTGTAAAGTGCGAGTGAAGCGTCCCCGTTTCAGCTTGGGCAAATATGATTTCGTATGGCTGTCCCGCGGATGTGTGGCTCTTCTCCTTTATCAACAGGTCGCATTTTTTAACCGATGCTAATGAAGTTTTGTGAGCAGGAATTGTGGATTTCTTTTTAGATTCACCTACTTGAGTTTTTTCATAATGATGGAGCATCGAAATAATACACATTTCGATTTGTTGGAGCAATGGAGGTTGAACACCTAAAAAATTCGTTTTTTACTTTTAAGCTATGCAAATATAAGAGTCTTGAGGTCTAAAGCTCACAGAACCACTAGTAATAAATGGCTTCGTGTGGTTTACCTTGTGTAATAATAATATCAGCGCTTAGCGTAACCTCTTCCCCAATCACCAAAGGTTTTCTGAACCACTCTTTTTCCATTATTGACGTTATACTCAGTTAGTACTCAGTAGCAATAAAACAATGATTGCCAGGTGGATCCAGTAGAGAACGTGACCCAGCGGCCAGGATACACCTGCAGGAATGATGTATTCCTAGTATCAAACCTCCAGTCCAACACAGACTTTATACCGGCATTGTGCGGGGATAATAGTGGACAACATAGTAAGTTATATCATCATCATCATCATCATCATCATTATGTTTATATCACTTGCAACTGATTATTTCTATCAATCATACCATATTACCGACAAACAGTAAACGTGCTTCTCAACAATAATCTGCAGTCTTATTGCAATCTTGTTAATGTTGATCTATATGCCATAGTTCATGTCTTAGTTTCTATCCTGTTTCTAGTGTACATACGTGTTAATGCATCCATCAACAACCGAGCTGCTCGTTTCGACTTCAAGATTGCTGACCGCAACACCCAGCCTCACCTACCCCAAGCGACATGGAAAATTAAAGTCACTCAGTTAGAATGTTTCAATGCTCTTGGGTAAGACAGTAGTATGTCATCCATATATTTGCCCTAAAATTTTAATTTTTCCTTAAGTTTTGTCGATGGTGACTGAAAAACATATATTTATAATCTCCCAGAGTTAGCGTCCGAATGTAAATGTACGCTAATGAGGTAAGATAATGAGCGCAGTGCTTAAAATAACTGAAACAGTAATCTCAATCTGGCAAAAACCTCATAGTAAATCAAAGTCACTGAAAAAGATCTCAAACACAATGTTATTTTAACTTTTAAATTAAGTTTTACAAAATTATATACTATTATTTACAGAAAATTCAGTAACGGCATTCTAGAGACTATTACATCTGGTTTGCCTTCGACGCCTTTTTCTTCAACTGCTGACAGAGACGAATATTTGATTGGTAAGTGGGCATAGGTATAAACTATGCTTCTGTATGATATAATTTTTACATAGCTACTGTTTTTTTTAATTCAGCGCAATAAAGATCAAGGTTTTAGACGAAGCCCCTCGATTAATAGGATTCTGGATAGGATTATTAATAGGGTTTTCTGGCAACAAAATTAAAAAAAAAATAGTTCATTAAAATCCATTAGATGGCGTAGAGACATGGCCGCGAATCACAGTCCTATTATAGACCTTTTTTGTGGCGTGAATAATTATCACTACTATCACAGACACAGTAGTGTAATTATTCACGCCACAAAAAAGGTTCTGAAGATTTTTGCCTCAGATTAGGGGTAAAAACGATATACGGTGATTTATGTATAGACCATAAACACCTACTCTCTGCATCTATGTCCACACTGTGAAGCAAAGACAGGGAAGGCTGTGACAGTGTGACCATCTGTACATTGCAGAGTCTGCCCTAAATAGGCTTAAAATCTACCCACACTTTGAATTCTCCTAGAAATATGCCTCGTCTTGTAATAGTAATTTTTTTTATGCGATTGAATGCCGTGACGAGCTAGTCGTTCACCTGATGTTAAGCGACACGGCCGCCCATAACAGTTGCAGTGTCACTCGGAACTTTAAAACAATAAAGTTTCGCGTGACACTGCACTGCGCACGTCATCCTGAGACATCACACAGTCTAGTAATCAGATTACTAGACTGAGTAATCAGATCATAAAGTCTCATTTGCCCAGTAATTTCACTAGCTACAATGACCTTCAAACCGGAACACAGTAATGCTTTCACACTACTGCTTCGCTGCAGAATAACTGGCAAAGCGGTGGTACCTACCTAGACGAACTTTGCAGAAAAGTCCTACCACCTAGTAATAATGCAAGAGAAATAATAGAAATATTTTTCGTTAGTATTTACTTATATTTATTATTATATTTATTATTTTTTTATTTTAAAATGTCAAGGAATTATTAAATAGGAACCCAAATTCATGTAAAAATGATGAGAAAAGGAGGAAAATTATCATTAATCACTCAACGTTATTTATATTCCTCTTTTTTCATCATACATGGATTTTGCATTCATATTACTTCAAAATAGTAAAAACTCCTAAACCTGTCAAAATTTTAAGTAGCCATTGCCCTGTTAAGTGCAAATCTGCCAAAATGGCAGAGATCTGCCACAAATGGTCACACTGGTGAGTGAAGTGAAAGTGACACTGCGCTATGACAGAGGGCAAAGCCACCTCACAAAAAAAGCTATACTCGTCAGCGCCATCTACCTTTGGATGTAGAACTACTTGCCGTCCAGCTGTCAGAAAATCCCCTATTGTAGATCTCATATAATATATGCTCAAAAACAATAGCAACTTTTAATTATGACTTATTTCTAGCGCCCCCCGGCTGTCTTCAATACTACCCTGACCGTGCGGGTACTATTGATTCATTGAACTACAATCGAGGCCAAGGACCTTACATCGGAAATTTACTCTACGCACTGTGCTTCAAAAGAACGCCTGACGTGTGTGGTATCAAGTAAGTTCTTGGCTAACGATAAATCATAAATATCACATTACTGGGCTAAGTAATTTCACTTTTTAAGTAGCCTTCTAACCGGAACACATAAGAGCTTGGTCACTACTGCTTGGCGGCAGAATATCTGGCAAAACAGTGTAATGTAATCTTGCAGGAAAGTCCTACCTAGTTTCAAGCAACTCCTAATAACTTTTCCAGGATAGCATATATAATAAATAATTACTTTACATCATGATTTTGTAAGTCAAGAAATAAAGATTGAAAATATAACATATGCGTCAGGCTTAGTTCTCAATCCGTAGTTAACTTTCATGCCTCTTTCAATTTTCAGATTCACAACAGCAACTTTCGAAATGGCGTATCGTAATTACGAGAATATGTACATAGACACAGATTGCCAAGTAAACCCCATTACCCCAGGTGTAACACAGTCGGAAGACTATTTGATGATACCTGATGGACAGACCCACGAAGGAATGAGGGGCACGAAGTTTTGCGGGACCTCCGGAATGGAGCAGATAATCGCTTGTGAGTATCTAATTTACCTTATCATTAAAATACTTAAGAAGACCGTCCTGATATTTTAAAATGTCATTGCTGTCGCTGCAGAGCGACAAAAGGAGCGATCAAGAGGTACAAGCATGTACCTATCCAAACGATTGACACCAAAATTAAAAATTTTTGTTAAGTTTTCGTACGTGTGGAGCTGTCTCCACAGTACGATAGCGACAATAGAGCCCATGACCAAATTTACCTACATTTAAGCGTTTCGGACGCCAACGGTTTTCACCCTCTAAAACTTAACAAAAAAATTTAATTTTGTTGTCAATCGTTTGGATAGGTACATGCTTGTACCTCTTGATTTTTTTATATATTTCGTGTTCTAGATACAACTACTTTTCTTCGTCATAACATTGACGCCAAAATTTCGTAACTTTAGCTGGCTATAAATACGAAGATATTGAAAAACTTAAAAAATTGTTAATGTTAACATAGTTATGCACATATTTTGTCATACATGTGTAGGTAGGATTAATATTACCTACTCAATCACAGACACATAATGTGTATACTGGTATCCCAGTCACTGGGAACTATGATATCGGAGGTGTATGAGGACTTTCATTCACTTTGTTTTTGTAGAATATCTATAATGTTATGACATAACAGCTCCTGGTCTTCCATTAAATAGAAATGAAAACCATCGTGGTGGATTATGAACTACACTCTCCGTGCGAGACAAAACCCGTGCCCCGTAGTGGAAACGTGGGCACGCACTGGGCAGCATTCTGCTCGGTACGGTTCACGTTTTTAGCCACGCCCTTGGCCACGCCTCATGTTATCTCTCGACAACGTGGCGTCCTAGTAACATTGCGGGTAAGATAGGAAACAACTCTCGCGGCTTTATTGCCACCGCCATCGTGCGGTAATATAGTGAACTAAAACGTAAAATGATTCAACTCGATAAAATTTCTGCCGGCTCAGTAAACTCTCGTAGATGGCGCTGTTTCCAAACAATAACTACTCAGTAGTGACAAAAAATTTCTGGGCAGCATTGTGCGATCGCCAAGACGCCGGCCATGCGTGGTGATTATTTCAATCCCCCTATGATAAGCGTCTAACGCGTTTTATGAGGGATTCCTGTGTCTTTTTGTGCTATACGTAGCAAACAAGCATACGGCCCTCCTGATGGGAAGAGGTCACCGTAGCCCATGGACATCTGTAACACAAGACGTGCCACTAATGCGTTGCTTACTCTTTTGACCCTCCTTTTAAATTGCTGCATGTTGTAGCTCCGGGGAAAGACCGCTGGTGGAAGCTCATTCCGCATAAGAAAGTGCGCATAAACCGAGTCGTATGTGACTACCATGATTCAATAATGTGTGGATGAGCTTTTACACGGTGGCGAGAGGTGCGATGAATTGATCAGCAGTCAACGTTTGCCGGCTGATGTTTAATAATAATGTTTTGTTACAGCAACCCCCCCTGGACCCCTCTACGTTTATTTCCATTCTGACAACCTGGTGACGGACGGCATTCCTGAAGCTGGCTTCCGGATGAACTACAACGTCCTCAACAACTGCTATCCGAAACATTTATAATATAGTATTTAAGTAAACTTTATGCTAAGTTTTGGAAAATTTTGAAGCTTATTCTTTTACACGGTATTAATATAAGGCAGTTTCATTTAGGTTAAATTACACAGCATCAAACTAACGGGAAAATGGTATGATTGAATTGGTGAAGGAAAATTAGGTACGTATGGAGTAATAATTTTGTACTAACTATACGTTCTCGTGGCCAACCGTTTCAAAGCCTATCAAAGGCCTATTAAAAGTCTTTCGTAAAGATTATGGTCTTAAAAAACAACCTATGGCAATGTTGGCTTAACGTGGGCTTTCCGGTATATTCATTATTAAAAGTACCTATACACTTACTTAAATAAATAGTTTATATTATTTTCATGAAAATAACATTATGATAATAATAATATTTAATATAACAGTGGCTGCCTAATTTTGCTGTGTAAAAACTATTGCCTTGGACGACTGTATTTCATTTATTTTTATTATTTTTTTTAACTCTGGGTTCTCTTAAACACGTATAAATCTTTCGCCTTTTATCACATTTTATTATTTTATATAAAAATAAATATAAGTTTTGCCATAATGTAGTGTTTTTGTAAAATTTTGTATGTAATCAGAAATAGCTACACTAAATCATAGTTTAAAAATGTTGACACTGTTTTGGTGGAGCGTTCAATTTCTAGATCTTATTATTTTATAATTACAATTACGGACACTATTATTTAAATTACAATTAATTTAAAATTTAATTTGGTTTTTTATCATAAAATATTGTCGGCCAATGCTTTTAAGAATACGAAGCCAGTTGCATTTATAATTTAGATATTTATAAAAATAATACTTAAGTATTTATAATTTAATATAAGGAAGCCAATGGCAGTTAGTTTAATTCTTTAAGATTTTGTTTAACATGTTTCTGATAAATAAATCTTTTATAAATTATTGAGTACCCTTATTTCATATCTGAGAGCAATGCGTTTCACACAAATAACAGCGTATGAACACCTACCTACGCTAATTTTCCTTTAGCATGGAGAAGACGCAAACAAACAAATAACATTTCGTGAGAGATTCATTACATAAGATTACTATACTTATTTATTTAATTAAAATCGGGACCGGGAGCTTCAGAGTCTATCAGAGCGCCTGGTCGATGCGACGCGTGACCAAAATGCTGGCACTTATTTGGCCCAACACATCAGCATTGCAATTCAACGTGGCAATGCTGCCAGCATGTTGGGTACGCTACCTACCGGTAGTGGGCTGGCACTTGGACTGTCTATAGGCCATCGCAGCTAGTATACAGTCCATAAGTGTTCTTTGTAGTAGGTAGTGTAGCTAGTTTAGTTTTTATTGTTGTAGTAGTTAGCTTGAGTTTTTTTTTATGTAATTGAATGACGTGACGAGCTAGTCGTTCGCCTGATGTTAAGCGTCACGGCTGCCCATAACAGATGCAGTATCACTCGGAACTCCAAATTAATATAGTTTTGCGTGACACTGCACTGCGCACGTCATCCTGAGACTTCCCACCGTCTAAGTAATAAGATTACTAGATTATGTGATCAGATCATAGTCTCATTTGCCCAGTAATATCACTAGCTACAATGCCCTTCAAACCGGAACACAGTAGTGCTTGCACACTACTGCTTGGCGGCAGAATAACTGGCAAAGCGGTGGTACCTACCTAGTAGAACTTTGCAGAAAAGTCCTACCACCTAGTAAATGAGTTGAGTAATAATGTTTCGTCGCTATAAAAGTAGAATTACTAGTTAGAAAAACTTTCATTTTACTACACATTTGAAAGTTTTTTTTGATACAGCCGTCACTCTACCTTATTAGCAACGTAACAAAATGACTGTCTTGGACTTCAAGCGTTTTTGACGATATTTAAAAAAAAAAAATATAAAAGAAAATATTTACTTACGATTGTAATTCCGGGAAATAATATTTTTTGCATTATGTTTATGACATTTCTATGACTTTAAAATTATTTTTGACAGTGAGTAGAAGACCCTATCGAATCGAAACTTTTTTTGAAGTAGGTAATAATAACTCAATGGTAGTAGGTACGTAACTACTTAAGTATAACATAAAAAAACAATCAATGCAAATAAAACTATTCTCTGGGGGGTATATCTTTATAATTCATATAAATATTAACAAAAATATATCCTGATCTTTTTTTTCTTAAATCTTAATCTTTATACAAAATAAATGCAACTTCGTTACGGGATTGAGAGCAATATCATGCTTATTCATTTATACAGATTTATGTAACTATTTATTATAAATTTATATAAAATAAAATAATAAACTTTCACATTTCCAGTTTCGAAGCTGATAAGAATCTATTTTAAGGGGTACCTAATTAACAGTTTATTCAAAATTACAAATTTTATAATAATGACAAAGTTATACAAAAGTTATAAATAAATATAAAAGTTATAACCATAATTATATCAAAAAACGTCAGTAAAAACTGTTATGACTTTTATCAGGACCAAATAACCTACCTACCTCTTAATAATATAACGTCTTTATTTACAGGTCTTATACATTTTTTTTCTTCTACTACTTATAACTGGAATAAAGTTTTTAATATAAGTTATCAAAAATTTATATATTTTTTAAATTATTATCGTTGTTATAAAGCAGTCTTATGATACATTTTAATATAAGTCCTTATATGCAATTACAAACTAAATCATTCACACGTAAGAAAGTTTTTGCACAATAATTGACAACATCTCATTTTTGGGAGGTACCGAAATTCGAAAACCACTTCGAGTATCCTCTAACGAGCTCATATAGAAATTATCAGAGTTTTATATTCAGTATTTTTAAGTTATTGTTAAAAAAACAAAGTGAGGCTAAATGATAATATAATTGAAGTGTTAAGCCTAATTTGTGTCAATGGCTGTCATAAAAAAAGAATACGAAACAAACGCGTTAATATTTTTACCTTCTGCTAAATTCTTAATTTAGCCTCACAATCGGCAAAATTTATAAAAATCTACAAATGTAAAAAATATAGCATGAAAAAATTAGAAAAAATACATGTCTGTTATTTTTAACTAGCTTTTCATAAAACTAATAAAAATAGGGGGTAAAATTTTTTTATGTTGTCAATTGCACAGACCACGGTTAGTGGTACGTAGATGCCATTAAACTGGCTGGCTTGCGATATGTCTTAATTATTTTATTTATAAATATAAATGACTATTTAATTCATTTCATTTATTTTAATATACTCTCTATTTAAAAATTTGAATATATTTTATAATGCAAGAGCTTATTTTTGAGCTCACAAACACATTATAATAAACATCATAAAAAAATATACATAATAAATCCGTTTAGTTTTTAATGTTTGACAAAAATAAACCAATATTGACAAAACAGACCTAACTTGACAAAAACAGACCTAAACTGACAAAAACAGACCTAAATTGACAAAAACAGACTTAAACTGATAAAAACAAACCTAAGTTGACAAATTACACAATTTTATTTTCTACCTATAGAAAGGTGGTCCCCTACTCACAGTGTAAGTAGATAGAGGAATGCCTTTGGTGCCATAAATTGGTTCTGGTGCATTTTCGTAATCTACGTCGTAGTAGATCCCAGTTTGGTTCTGAAAAAAAAAGTTATAAGTTATACTTACAAGTTAAACAATAGTGTAAAAAAATTATTTCTATATTTGCAGTCACTGCAGTTTTTTCATGATTCTAATTTGGTCTTGGAGAATATAGCCACTTAAGGTTACTTTGTCTTAAAAATTGGCCAAACGTGCAGTCATAGGCAGCAGTGGAGTTTGGCTGCAACACCGCAGTGTATTCTGCAACATTGCAGTCAACTTTGACTGCAATGTTGCAGAAAATACACTGCATAAGATATAATATATATGCATTATAATTATTCTCCCAATTTTCGACTGCAACATCGCAGTCAATTTTGTCTGCAATGCTGCGGTCAAAACTGGGAGAATAATTATAATTCAGAAGCATGTGACTGCAAAGTTGTCAAAACGACTACCTATCAGTTACGATGTAGAACAGACAAACGACTGCAAAATTGACAAAACTGCAAACTGCAATATTAACAAAACTGCAAACTGCAATCACTCTTACTACACAATAAAATTATCACTTCTATGTAGAACATACTACAGTAAATGTAACTGTAAAGTTGTGAACATTGCAGTCATTTTGACTGCACTTATCAGTTACATGCAGAACAGGCAGGTGACTGAAAAATTTACAAAATTGCTGCTGAACTACTTAGAAGGAGATAATGCAGTATTTTATGCAACTGCAAAGTTGCCAGCAGTCACTTTATGACGAGTAACCAATCAATTAATTACTTAATTTATTCTCGCGCCCTTATTATTAGTGCGGCGCCGCCAGCGTCGTTTCACCTGATCAATAAAGGTAACGTATGGCTCTACATCGACTCCTTTCATTAAAAAATGTTTTGTTACACATTTTGACGATAAAACACGCAGTAATGTGGCTACAAATTTGCTACCATTGCAGTAAAACACGTTGTAATCCAATGAAAACTTTGTAAACCTTGCAAACTTAACAAACTTTGCAGTAAATACAACCCGGGGTTGTTCAAGTCAAGAGTGAATAGTTATTTATTACAGACAAGCGTGCTACACCTTCGACCGCATCATCGCTTCCCATCAGGTGAGATTGTGGTCAAACGCTAGACTAGTCAATGCTGGTTTATTTATTTTTTATTTACAAAAATAGAAAATAAAAATAATGTCAACAAAGCCAAAGCAAAGCAAAGTTGGCAAAGTTGCCAATATTGCAGTCACTTTGACTGCACGTTACTTACATGCATACTCCTAGCCCTGGATTTAGGGCGTGGCACCAGCAGGTCAGCTCTCTCCTGCACGTGACTCGACGCTTCCGAGCTGGTCGATTCTGTCGCCATGTGGTTTGTGTAACCTGAACATATTAATTCATCTGTTTTATCATAATAGGCTATTTGACTACTTTTTAGTTTTTGTTTTATTTTATTAATCGGGATGTCTAATGCACCCTACAATCAATATTTCCTGGATATCTTTCGTATTTTCGGTAAAAACCGATATTAAACTTTGAATTTTAAAATTCATTCGGCAAACACTATTTTCATCATGGCGGCGGTCACGTGACCTACATGACGTCACACATTAGTAAAAAATCTTCCTCTCTGTTAGTCATCAACCTAACTGAACATTCTTGCACTTAATATTTTATCATTTGTGCTATATCTCCTGCGCGAGTGTTCGAAGCAGTAGAGTAATATTGTTATGTGAATCAAAGAGTGATAAAAAGCTTAGAATATTCAAAAATAATGTCGTATAAATGGTGTATAGTGCCACAGTGCTCCAGTACTTCAATCAAAACACCAGAGAAACTTTTTATTCAGGTTCCCATCAATCCTGCTACACGGAAAAAGTGGCTACGATTAGTCCGCCGAGACCCTAAAAGCATAGCAGCCACTTCTACTGTTTTAATGTGCGAAGATCACTTTGATGTAAGTACCTGCTTACAGCGTAATTCTTCTATGTTACCCTTCGATCAGGCGTATACTCATTAAATTGAGCTTTACGCGCTCTGTTAAACACCGATTTATACCTACTCATAACTACTACAACACTACAACCTCATGAATCTTTGTGTAGGTACCTATTATAACGAAATTGTAATAAACTTTAACCCTAACCCTATAGCAAAAACATAAGTAGGTACCTATCGAGATAATTAGATCAAATGCATTCAAGTCCAGTATAAAAGGGTAAACTTTATAATCCACACATGGACTTTTTAAACATCCATGATTCCACATAAATAAAACTTTCTAACTCTACTGTCAAATTACCTACAGATGGAGAAGGATATGGTTGTGGCAAATTACATGATGTTCAAAATGGGCTTTAGCAAGAAAATAGTTTTGGTAGATGGAGTTATGCCTCTAAAGTGAGTGTTATTGCCAGTCAGATCGCAGAACACAGCTATCAGATGCTTGTATGTACTTCTTGAGCAGCATTTCTTAAGAGACAAAGATTAGATATCATCAAGGATGTGAGGAAGCCCATGAAAAACAAAATGAAGAAAATATTACTGAAACCTGTGTAGGTACACAATAATGATACTGAAATACAGAAAGCTATTGAGTTGGAGCCTGTAGTACTGCAAAAACACAAAATAAACAGACAACTACAAACTTTATGGAAATAGCTGAAAAACGTGTCCAAACTGCAAAGAAAGTTGTACATTGTCTAAGCAACTAAAATAAAGTATTTTAAGTACTTACCTAAAAGTGCTAAAATCTAAAATAGCCTATTTGTACCTAGCCTACTATTAGGTACAATAAAACATTGCTGCCATTTGTTAATGTACCTACTTAGGTGTGTATGTTTATATGTTATGTTATTATGTAGGTACCTATTCCTAACATAGGTAGGTCTTTGACGAGTAAATGCTATACTCGCAGTACCTAGGTAGCTGGGTACTTAACCTAAAACGCGAGTTCCAAACAATGATATTATCTTGAATGATTTTCGAATAAATAGTTAAAGAATAATACTTACGGAGCTGTTTTTACGTTTTTTAGCTCCACAGCATAAAAATCAACATTATTTTTAAAGAACAAGACAATCATTAGGGCATCTACTTCGGGTAGATTACTACTGTTAGCTTGCACGAAGTGCCGCTCCATTTTTGTGGTAGAATGTAAACAAACAGTTCGCAAATTCCTTGATAACTTTAAAGACACCTATTCAAAGAACGTAATAATAAAGTGAAATCCGTTTGTAGTGCTTTTTATGTAACGTAGGCACCATTTAACACAGGTCCAGTAGATAATACTATACGATTTTCAAGTAGCGGATACGTGAATACAGTTTGCTGACGTCATCACAGTTGCCACCAATCACAAAACGTTTCACACCATTCATTTATCCTTCAAAAAATTATAAATTTTATTTGCATAAATTAAAGAAAATAATCATATTTTAGTGTTAAAAATATTGTTTTCAGCTTAATTAGGCCTCAATTAGTTAGGATGATAACAATTTTTTACATATTTTTATATGAGTCAAATAGCCTATTATGGCTATATTGGCTGGCCTGTTAGCTCAGTTGGTAGTAGCTCTGCCTTCTGAACTATTGGTCGTGGGTTCGATTCCCACTCAGGGCAAACATTTTGTGTGATGAACATAGGTATTTGTTCTGTGTCTGGGTGTTAGATTGTATTCTATGTATGTATTTACAAACAAAATGTTATTTAAGTATTGTATCAGTTATCTGGTTCCCATAGTACAAGCTATGCTTAGTTTGGGGCTAGATGGCGCTGTGTGGAATGTCCACAGGTACATATTTATACTTAGGTACATTATTTTTAATAGTACGTAAGTTAGGGGAAAAGGATGAAAGATGGGATGGCGAAGATTCTCTCTATCTTCTTTAAATCACCGTCCAGATTCCAAGTATTGAATTTCCCGATGATGATGATGATGATGATGGTTTTTATGACATACCATATAAGTTGTGATGCGATGCTGCAGTGTTGACTCTGGATGACACAGTGTTTAGTGTGCCATTGTGGTGTCCACCATGCATGCCCATCCTAAATCATACAATAATTTTAGCAAAATTCAAACTAAGTTTTCTAGAGTATAGACTAAAGCATAGAGAGAAATTGATTATGTGTCAAGCGTACCACTTTTTTGGATACTTTTTATATGATGTGGACAGTTTGATGTGAATGAGTCTGACAGATTTGTGTAGAAAAACAGTTGACTCGAGTCGAAAAAAATGGTACGGTGCTTATCGCAAGCGTAGCTAATTACTATATGTTTGTTTTTGTCCTTCGCCACTGACGTAGCGATACGTGTGAGCAGTACAAATATAATATCGTTTTGATGATCTCTCTTTGCTTTAGTCGATACTCTAATGTTTCCTACTACATAACTAACCACAGAGCACTAAAAAAACTACGCTTCGCACCCAGATAGAGGCGCCTTGTTGATATTAGTATGGGCTTCCAATAAAACCTTTATCTATTTACACCACTGACCTCTTTATACTTACGCTGGACTTCATGATTGACCAATATTGACTTGAAATGTGTTTTTGGCGGGAACGCGGAAAAGTTCACGTCGGTGCATTGTGTTATTTTACAAAACTTATGCTTTTTCCAGTGTTAATGTTTAAAATTGGTGGTGTTTTACGCATTAAGTGCTGAATTACGAGCATGAGTGTGGGCAAGTGATATAATGTAGTGAAACGTGCTTTTTCGTGTTGCTTCCAAAATTCCATAGAAGCCTCTAGTAAAGTTGCCACCACTTCACTAGGGCATGCCCTAGACTGGATTATGACTTAGACTAGACTATGAGTACTCTGACTGTGACTATGACTTGACTTTAAGTGAAAATTTCCATAATACGATGAAAAATTACAAAACTTGACACTGGCTAAATACACTATGTGTGGAGCCAAAATATAATGAAAAAAAAAATTGACTGAAGGCGTTTGATTTTCGCCATTTTGGCGCTGATTGCTAAGAGTGAGCGTCCTCGGAACTAATTAAACCAATCAATCAACTCGGTGGATTTTCAAATTATAGTTCTCAGGGCACTCGGAGTGGCGCTTCAAATCGGCACAAGATATTCTCAATTTTTGTACGATATCGTCTAGCCAGCGTACTTGTATCATAGAGATCAGTGATTTACGCCTTAACGTATGTTACTACTATAGTCAATTGTTTTTTTCTCTTATCTGTGGTTACTACAACATACTCTAAGATTTACACAAACAATCGACCACGGCAGATCACATTAGTATGCGCTATGCGCTTACCGCCGGCACGAAATTAATGTAGACTTTCGTCTCTATCTTAGGGCCGAAGCGTCATTTGTTTCGTGCTCTGTGTGATAAACAAACTATAGGTACTATCTAAATTATTTTATCTTGTTTTACTCAACACATTTTTTTATTACCTATACCAATACTAAAAAAAATGTTTTAATGTAAAAATAAAGTCGCTACGTAAAAGTTAGTAGGTAGTTAAAACAATTTATTCTAGAGCCAACCGAGACCTGCTTATCTGGCCCTACCCGGCGCCATAACACAAAATACTACAGAACTCAATCAACATAATAAGTGCGCTCGAGCAACATAGACACCGCTCACCGACACGATGTCTCGGAGTCTTTCGTTGTAATGCGAGCGCGAGTGCCATCCGCTTGAGACGCGTCTGTGAACATTCTTGGTAAAAAAAATGGAGCAACTAAAATAGTTATCATAACTGTAACAGTGGGCGGTTGTGTAAATTCAACATTAAACGGTGAATTGTCCTTTTTTAAGCTACCAGTTGTTTCAGAGAGGTAAGTAGGTAGGGTTTCCTTGTTTTCAATAGTCTAATGAGGAAGATGTAAATGTAACATAACCGCATTTTTAGCCTTCAAAAAAACTTTATCTTTATATTAATAACTGCGAAAAAATTATTTAGATATCAAAGGCAGGGTTATGGTTTTAGCAGTCTATGTATGTATGTTTGTATTTACGTATGGATGATAAAAAAATACGGTCACCTTCCGCATTATAGTTATGATAAGTAGGCGCAGCCGCCGCCATCCCTAGCGCGAGCGCCGAGCGTAGGTATGAAAAGTGAAGTACATATATGTGATTGACTTCTGTAGTATTTTGTGGCCATAAGTGCAGACGGCCATAAATAGGTATTTCTTGTTCAAGTTTTATGACGACCAGTTTTGAATGTAGTCTTTTACCTCGGTAGCGGCACAGGAGGTAAAGTTGGGTATCCTCCGAACATAGCCGACGATGGCCGAGTTTGCATCGTTTGGGCTTCCGACTGGAAAAAAGATGATATAAAAATGATTAGTAATATAGAACTAAAGAGACCATTGACTATAAATCCAATTGACCAATGATACAACTTCGCCTCATACGAAAATTAGTAGTGTATTTCAACTACTATTTTCATACAAATCACGGGAACCCGTTGATGTCTTTTGTTCCATCCTGCTCTGTTCTGTGACGATATCATCCTCCTTCATCACCATTCCAGGTATCCACCTGCTTTCGTAGTTCTCGCATCAAACATAGTCGCATTCTTTTTATTTTTCACACATTTTTGTCATTCTAGTAATTCTACCGATAGACGCGAAGGGGAAATTACTTCCCTCGCAGTTGCAAAACTCCTCATTTTAATTTTGCGCTTTTGTTTTCATGTACACAAATACTTATCCTGCCGCAGGAATCGAACCCGCCGCCGCCTCCGGGTTATGAGCCGACCTGCTCAACCACCACACCACAGAGACTGTAATGTATAAATTACTTACCGCATAATGGTTTGCTTGTACCATAGCTTCAGCTATTTGCGCCCATCGCATTCTTTCTTCCATTGTTACCTTAAAAACAAAAAAAAACTTTTAGTATCATAAACTTTCATACTTTTTATGTAAACGAACGACGTGACGTGCTGGTCGTTCGTCTGATGTTAAGCGTCACGGCTGCCCATAACAGTTGCATTGTCACTCTCTAACTTAAAGGTTCGCGTGACACTGCACTGCACACGTCATCCTAAGACATCACACAGTCTAGTAATAAGATTACTACACTGTGTGATCAAATCATAAAGTCTCATTTGCCCAGTAACGTCACTAGCTACAACGCCCTTCAAACTGGAACACAGTAGTGCTTGCACACTACTGCTTGGCGGCAGAATAACAGGCAAAGCGTGGTACCTACCTAGACGAACTTTGCAGATATTTAGGAAAATGTGATGTTGATGATAATGGCCAGTGTAGGTGTTAGAATAGGACCACCCCATCTCTTCCCGTGTGTGCCGTAAGAGCCGGCTAAGGGAATACCCAGGGAATGGGCAGTAGCATTATCTAAGGTACATTAAAACGTTCTACGATCACCAAGCCGCCTGACAAGCGTGGTGATTATGGCAAACCTATCGATAAGCGTCCAAAGTGGCATTTAATGGTAGAGGCCTATGTTCAGCAGTGGTCGTCTTCCGGTTGTTGATGTGTCATGTGATGTAGATGAAGATGGTGGTGATGATAATTCCTATGATTATGATGATGAGAAAATGGTGTTCGAATGATAACTTGATTGGTCTGATAGCTCAGTCGGTGTAGCTCTGCCTTCTGAACTGTAGGTTGTGGGTTCGATTCCCATCCAGGACAAATATTTGTGTGATGAACATCGATATTTGTTCTGTGTCTGGGTTTTATATTGTATTCTATGTATGTATTTACAAACAAAAAGTATGTAAGTATTGTATCAGTTATCTGGTTTCCATAGTACAAGCTATGCTTAGTTTGGGGCTAGATGGCGCTGTGTGAAATGTCCACACATATTTATTTATTTTTATCTTACTTGATAAGGTGGCTGTCCAACTGGTGGCGTTTTGATTGTATTAGCTCCCATGTAGTTGAACACTGGTGATCCCATACCAGCTGCTTTCTGTTCACGGGACCATTTGCGACTGGGGAGGAAAAGAAATGGTTATGTTATATACACTATACATGGTGCAATTGTATTCATAACCGGCCAAGTGTGAGTCGGACTCGTGCACTAGGGGTTCCGTCCCATCTATAAAAAACGAACCAAAAAAAATGACGTTTGTTGTATGGGAGCCCCCTTAAATATTTATTTTATTCTGTTTGTTAGTATTGGTCGTTATAGCGGCAACAGAAATAGATCATCTGTGAAAATTTCAACTGTCTAACTATCACGGTTTATGAGATACAGCCTGGTGACAGACGGACAGACAGACAGCAGAGCCTTAGTAATAGGGTCCGTTTTACCCTTTGGCTACGGAATCTAAATTAGTACAAATAAAATTGAGTACATGATATTACATCATTTATTAATGACTTAAAGGGTAAAGAGTGCAAATGAAAATATTTTTTATTGAAAATTATGAAGATTGCCGCGGCGCCTAACGTAGTTAGCACGAATGGTTTTGATACTTTTACAAGTTTTTTTTTTACCTTATATGTAATAATGAAAAAGAGAACTTACGTAATTATTTAATTTTAAAATTGTACTGCAGCAGTTGATTAAGTTATCCCATTTTTTGCAGTTATTACGCGTTACATTTCAAAAATTTTGGTCCACACGTGACCGGTGTCGGTAGTAGGTACTTAGTCTCAAAGTACATGCTAATGAATTCAATTACACTTAGCAATACTGTTAACTTCACTAAATGTACATTTAAAACCACCGTGCAAGGGTTCATACAATCCAGAAATCTCAAAGAAATCAGTGAACAAAAAAACATATACTTTTGGACTGGGACCATGATAGGCCACAAGTTGTGAGAGCCTTACTTGAAAAATGTTCTGTATTTGCCACATTTTATGTTTCAGAGAATACGTGCAACGTACGTTCAAGCGTGCTGGTCATGTATGAAAATAAAGTACAAATATTAATAGCGCGAGCGAAGCGAGTGCAATAATTTTTCTGTATTTGCCACTTTTCATATTTAAGGAAATAAATGCAACGTGCGTTCAAGTGTGCTGGTCATGAATTAAAACAAAGCAAAAATATTAATAGCGCGAGCGAAGCGAGTGCGAAAAGTTTTTGTATTTGCCACTTTTTATATTTCAGAAAATACGTGCAACGTACGTTTAAACGTGCTGGTCATGTAGTGAAACAAAGCATATATAGTAATAGCACGAGGGAAACGAGCGCGAATAATTTTCTGTATCTGCCACATTTTATATTTCAGAAAATACGTGCAACGTTCAAGCAAAGCAAAAAACAAAAAAAAAAAAACAAAGCAGTAATATTAATATCGCGAGAGAAGCGAAGCAAAAATTCGTTATTTTGCCATATACCAGTAAAGCACGAACGGAGTGCTAAAGTGAAATACAATTCAGCGATTTTGTAACCCATCAAGCAAATAAAAAAGAAACACCTTTTAATTTTATTTGCTTAAATTAATTTAAATCATTTTATAGTAATTTTAGTTCTACTCTAAACTATCAACTCTACAATCTACTCTAAAAATCCTACTCTCATCATCAAAATAATCTCAGCACAAGCGAAACGAGCGCGAAAAATCATTACTTTTATCAGCGCTCCTTGCATAACCGCGTAGAAACTTGGCAGTTTTCGTTACCCATAAAAATAGTACCCGTAGAGGCAACACTGCTGACTTGGCTGACTACATAAACAACGTAAGTGTGCCCACGCCCAGTGCATCTCAAAAGGGCCATCAAAATTTAATTTTTCATCTTGATTACGTATTGTTTTTTTACCTTTTTTATAACTTTTTTCGACAACGATAGGCATTCGGATTCCAGGAGGGGCAGCTACCCCCCCCCTGTGCCCCCCTGGGTACGCCCATGGATATTTTATTTGTTCGAAGTGTTCGAACAGGAGTACTTAAATATATTTAAAAAAAACACATGCATTGGTGTTGTGGTGTTTTAGTCCACAATGTCTTGCCTGCACAGGCGTACAAATAATTGTTTTGAGAATTAACTGCCGTCTCGTAGTTGTAGTGTGTGAATTCGGACTTGCATCGCTACATTCTATTAACACCCTTAACATGCGTCTGAAGTTCCAAACTACTTGTAAGGACGACCAACAGTACAAGCTCACGCCTTCCACCATGTAGACGCCTCAATACACTTCAGTACTACCGAATACCTCTTTCATTCTTCACCACCTTCAGAGCTGGCTCCTCGGGCCCAGCTCACCGACATAGATAGCGATCCCAATATAAATAATTTGAACTGAATATAATTATTATATATAAATAACATATAATATAAATAATATACAATATAAATAACAAATGATAGCAATGAAATAATTAAAAGTGAAATGGGATACGTTATTGGTGTTTTCAGGATACTGGTTCAATCAAATCTAAACTCTAACCTCCAGGACATAAGTGCGGCGAGTGTGAGCGCTATGACAAGCGCGGCTGCTAGTGATGCTCCCACAGCGACCCCCACCACTTCTCCATCCACCTCACACTTGCTGCCGTAGTAGCCTGATGAACAACTGGAAATAACACAAACCAATACGTTAACTTGAGAATTGGACCACCACAGCTTTCCCCGTGGATGCCGTAAGACCTGGGTCATAATTCTGTATGAAAACACAGATTCCACACGATACAGAAACCACGTCGTTATCGTGTCTTGTACAAATCGTGTCACAGCAAGCAATCGACAATTTTTGTATTCTGTATGATCTAAGACAAATTATCTATGACAGATTTTGGATCCCTCGAGTGCATTCCGAATTAGACTCAAAGATTTCTCATCCCAAAACCGGTAAAAATGAAAATAAAGGAATGGCTTATATTTATGTTGTGATATAACGAAGCTATGGGTAGTTATTAAAAATTGACAGAAATCCTTTAGAATTACCTTCACGTTGCATTAAAATTATTTTTACTTTGAATAATTAATATTAACTTAAGTGGTGGTAACTTTTGCCGTGTTGATGTTTCGGAATGCGTCTTAGTTGACAGTTCAAATCGCGCCAATTCCAGTTAATTCCACATTCATTTCGCGCGGTTTCGTTTTCATTTCATAGTGAATAAATTTTTGCAGATTTCTTATTCATTCATTAAGGAATTCGCGTGGTTTTTTTTTTTTTTTTTTTTTGGTAGAATGAGCCTGCGTTTGACTACATCTCACCTGATGGTAAGCGACGATGCAGCCGATGGTGTAGCACGCAGGTTCATGAGGTACCTATTCACTCTTGTCTTAAAAAGACCCAGGTTATATTTGTTAGGAAACAAGAACGCCGGGAGCAAATTCCATTCCCTAGCAGTCCGCATAATGAAGGACTCAGCGAAACGCTTGGTGCGGCAAGTAGGCAAGTCTACTACATAGGGATGAAACGACTCTCCGCGCCTTGTAGTCTTGTGGCGGAACGGAGATGGTGGGATTAACTAGTACAGCTCTTGTGCGCACTCCCCGTGGTACAATCGGTAGAAAATTGAAAGACATGCCACCCTCCGTCGGTGCTCTAGGCTCTGCAGTCTACCCACAACCAGTGCCTCATCGTTTATGAGTTTTTCAAAGCAAGGAATCTTAAAGTGGTCATACAGAATTATGACCCTGACTATAGGATGGGAATATGCAGCAGCATTCTCCTCAGTACATTAAAATCTTTTATGATCAAGACGTCTGTCAAGCGTGGGGATTATGGCAACTCCTTAATACTTTTGCACTCGCTCAAAAATGGCACTCTAAGTTCAGCAGTGGACGTATTCAGGATGATGGGTTGTTGATGATGATGATGATGATGATCTAATGGTGTGTATTACCTGCAGGATGGCTGCTGGTTGGTGTACCGACACTGTCCGCGCTCGCTGCAGTGTGCGGCGGGACACGCGCGGCACTCGCGCCCTCCCTGCCCCACATGCCCCACCTGCCCCCCCTGCCCACCCTGCCCCACGTGCGGGTCTAGGGTCGTGTCCGGGCATGTACAACTAGAGGGAAATACATGGGAATATGTCAGTATAATAATGAGTGTATAAGTATTAATTAGTATTAGTCTCAAATCAAATATAACACCAGGGGTGGCCAAACTTTTGAAGTATGCGGTGTACATTATGATTCCAAATAACTCAGTGATCTACCGATACTAAATATTTTTTGAAAATTCTAATTCCACTATTCTTGTTTAGGGATGTGGATGTAAAACATTTTTTCGAACACGTATCACGCTGAAACTACTGAACGAGGGGACAGCACGTGGGGACAAACAGGAAGAACCGGTTTAAGCGATGCCGTTTTCGAGGCGCAATCTTGGATCTACCCTAAATTTCATCGCAGGTTTTAGTAATTTGATTGTGTCTGGATGTTATATTGTAGTAAAATATGTGTTAAAGTATTCTATCAGTTATCTGCTAGGCGATCGCGTTACTCAAACGAAGCTCGGCACTCAAAGCGACTGCACGTGTGTTGCAATAAAAATTATGATCCGAAAATGCCATCGTACGAGCTCAGATACTACAAAAACCAGTCAGGTAAAACAAACAAATGCGACGGAATCGGTTTCAACAATAAGTTTAGAATTTGGAACAAAGGTAAAACAAACAAATGCGATGGAATCGATTTCAACAATAAGTTTAGAATTTGGAACAAAGGTAAAACAAACAAATGCGACGGAATCGATTTCAACAATAAGTTTAGAATTTGGAACAAAGGTAAAACAAACAAATGCGACGGAATCGGTTTCAACAATAAGTTTAGAATTTGGAACAAAGGTAAAACAAACAAATGCGACGGAATCGATTTCAACAATAAGTTTAGAATTTGGAACAAAGGTAAAACAAACAAATGCGACGGAATCGATTTCAACAATAAGTTTAGAATTTGGAAAAAAGGTAAAACAAACAAATGCGACGGAATCTATTTCAACAATAAGTTTAGAATTTGGAACAAAGGTAAAACAAACAAATGCGACGGAATCGGTTTCAACAATAAGTTTAGAATTTGGAACAAAGGTAAAACAAACAAATGCGACGGAATCGATTTCAACAATAAGTTTAGAATTTGGAACAAAGGTAAAACAAACAAATGCGACGGAATCGATTTCAACAATAAGTTTAGAATTTGGAACAAAGGTAAAACAAACAAATGCGACGGAATCGGTTTCAACAATAAGTTTAGAATTTGGAACAAAGGTAAAACAAACAAATGCGACGGAATCGATTTCAACAATAAGTTTAGAATTTGGAACAAAGGTAAAACAAACAAATGCGACGGAATCGATTTCAACAATAAGTTTAGAATTTGGAACAAAGGTAAAACAAACAAATGCGACGGAATCGATTTCAACAATAAGTTTAGAATTTGGAACAAAGGTAAAACAAACAAATGCGACGGAATCGATTTCAACAATAAGTTTAGAATTTGGAACAAAGGTAAAACAAACAAATGCGACGGAATCTATTTCAACAATAAGTTTAGAATTTGGAACAAAGGTAAAACAAACAAATGCGACGGAATCGATTTCAACAATAAGTTTAGAATTTGGAACAAAGGTAAAACAAACAAATGCGACGGAATCGATTTCAACAATAAGTTTAGAATTTGGAACAAAGGTAAAACAAACAAATGCGACGGAATCGGTTTCAACAATAAGTTTAGAATTTGGAACAAAGGTAAAACAAACAAATGCGACGGAATCGGTTTCAACAATAAGTTTAGAATTTGGAACAAAGGTAAAACAAACAAATGCGACGGAATCGATTTCAACAATAAGTTTAAAATTTGGAACAAAATACACCTAAATAAAATATTATTTTGTCGATTTACAATGGCGCCAGAGCGCGCGGCGGCAGCCATATTGGCAGAGTGAACGAACACTGACCGAACAATACAACCTACAAGCACTAGCGCTGCGTGTTGGGATCGTTGGTTAGACGATTTAATGTCGTAAAGCGCTGTAGCGGATTTTAGTTTAATTATAACAAAAATGGCAACTATTTCTACTTCCCACAGCTTCTCTAGTACTATTAGTAGTATTTTACCTATTTATAATCTTACTATGTTAAAACTTACCTAAATCCCCCCCAAGTATTACTGCATGTAGCCAGCTTGTGGCAGTCGTTGAGATCTGACGATGCACATTCATCCACATCTGTTGATAAACAATATAATAAGCTAAAACTTTACAGGAAATGTAACCCCTGGACAATTCGTCGGGTTGAGCTGTCCTACATAATTTAAAACATCTCAAATTAAATCACAATTATTACATTCTCGTATTTGTTTCCCCAGGATTCTAAAATCTGCTGCAAAATCGCAGTAGGGGAGAGCCACGTGAGAGAGAAACATCAACCTTAAAGTCGTAGTCTTAAATATCGATTCAGTCTGCACTTCAGCGCGGCGCTTACGACAAAGACAACGCACGAAATGACTGATTTTTACGGTTTTTAATTAATATCTATTTTTATATAGTATTTTTCAAAGTTATTAAGTCATCACGACATCTGAATGTTTGTTGGGAATACACTAATTTATTTTTGTAAAAATATACTCGGTAGAAGCTCAGTAAAATGGGAACATTCACATTTTTTGAGGGAGGTTTGCAATTTATTTCTATAGGGCTGTATTTATTAATCTTGTATTTGCGGACATCACAAACGACTTAATGAAACGATTTACATGATAATATATTAAAGTCAAAGCTCCACATGATCTAATTACGCGAGAAAACGTGCCAAAAATCACCTTGCTTGGTCTATCCGTCCCCTTATATGAATTTAACAACTATAAACATAGCTCAAATAATGCATCATCATCCTCTTTGCCTTTTCCCATTTGTTATTGGTGTCATCTGACCTCGCAACCCATAAGGGACCAGTAACAGGGATGGTTAGATCAGGCGTCAGACTCTATCAGGCTTCTGACTACTCGTAACGATTGCCATAGATGTTCTTATGACAACCGGGACCGACGGCTTAACGTGCTCTCCGAGACACGGAGCGATGGCATCGAAAACTGCACATAACTTACTAGATATGTCATTGGGGCAGGGCCGAGGATCGAACCCGGTGCCGTAAGATTGCGAAGCGCACATGCCTATAACCGTTCGGCCACCATCGCTTCCACATAGCTCAAATAATCCATTTTTGAAAAAGAATTCTAAATGACCTCCATTTAAGGTTTTTTTTTAAAGCTTTTGTTTTTGTTTTGTTTGTTAAATACCCATTACGCTTGTACATAAAGGTGCGTTCAGGCAGAAGTTTAACAAACACAAAAAATAAAAAATATTACCGACACATAAATTAGACATTTTGCCAGCTGAGCTATAGGTACATACATTCCTAGAGGTTGCAATAATTGTGTGTACTGACTAAACAGATATGGAAAAATTACATTAGAACCTGTGTCATCCAACTAGTAATAGTAGTACCAGAAGGCAAACTTACCCTGCAAAGGCAGCACACTACCAGCCACAGAGTCAACCCAAAGCGCAGAAGCTCCAACATTGTTCGACCTTCGACGGATCACGCCCAAGATGTGCTTCTGGATGTCTGTTGCTATCGACGGACGGAGAGTTTCCGCTGTTTCTTGCATCTAAGGTAAAATAGAGGACATGAAATTAAAGTAAGTCTTCATCACTTCCAGACAACCTAGTGATAAAGTTAAGTAAACCACAGAAACAAGGACGGTGGCGTTCGGTCGTAGAAAGACATTAGAATAAAAAAATAATTTGCCTTGTACAAGCATACAATGCTATTGTTGCATTGTTTTTCATATTTTCGTGTAAGTGGTCAGTATTATTAGACCGCCCCACAGATAACCCCCAATAGATACCACATTACGGGATTTTTGTTCGGATCCTAGCTCACCAAAACTGGCGGAAGGCGCGGGTTGCGGGGACTGGAGCCAATGCGCTATTATTGGCTGTTTCGAGTGACGCCCTAATAATGAACTCTAATAATTGGTCGAAACTAAGGTCGTGCTGCGAAGCGGCGATTTATATAGAACCATTTACGCCAATGCGTGGTGCGCGGTCGTCGTCTTTCATGCGGTATCTATTGGGGGTTATCTGTGGGCCGCCCAAATGCTTCTGGCTTAACAACTATTATCTTTCAACAGCCGGGACCGACGGCTTAACGTGCCCTCTAAAGCACACTAGCACATTGTATTTGCATTTTAAGTCTGAAGCCTTTGGGCGGCCTAAAAATTCTGACACCAGGGCTGACCACTTGCTTACACGAGAAGAAGAAGATTGTATTATAATACCCCACAGTACCAACTTGCGGCTTTGGACACAATTGAGCGACGTCCAAGAAGCTTATCAACGATGAGAGACTAGTTAAAGCATTGACTATAAATCCAGTTGACCAATGATACAACTTCCCCTCATACGAAAATTAGTGGTGTATTTCAACTACTATTTTCATACAAATCACGGGAACCCGTTGATGGCTTTTGTTCCATCCTGCTCTGTCCTTTGTAATTTCGTATGAGTTTGTCTCGTTTTGTTACCTCGCCCCCTGCCCGCGCAGGTGAGTCGTGTTTGTACGAGAAATTATGTTCACGAGCTATCAACGCGCTTTATAATCTTTTTCAAAGTCTTGAACACAGTCGCAAGGTCGCCGGTCTGTCGATCTTCTATCGGTTACATTTTAGAGAGTGTGCGCATGCCCTTCATCAGCTCATTCCGTCATCCCCTATCCATCATAGAACTACAAGGCTTGGTGATTCTTCACATCCTTACGTCGTTAGTGTACCACAAGTCCGCACTAAGCGTTTTGCTGAGTCATTCATAGTCCGAACGGCCAAGGAATGGAATGCTTTTCCACCAGCAGTGTTTCCTCCTGGGTATAACCTGGGTCTTATCAAGTCAAGAGTGAATGGGCATCTCATGGGCAAACGTGCTCCACCTTAGACAACTTCGTCACTTACCGTCAGGTGGGATGTTGTCAAACGTATACCCATTTTAGCATAGAAAAATAGTACTTATGTAATAGTAATCAAAGTCAAGTATTGCTCAGCAGGGAGCAGAGGGCAATACCTCATACTTACCAGAACAGTATAATTGACAAACACCCCCTGGTTGTTTTCATCCCCTTTGTGCACCATATTCACTGAACCACTGACAAAGTCATCAGAGAAGGGTGTCATGGAAAATGCAGAGTCGATCTGAAACATAATTCAAGTATCATTACAGAATCGTCTATACAAACCGCAGGGATTCAAAATGGCTACGTCTTCAGGCTGATGATGATGAGGATGATGATTCTACAACATTTCAACACTGAGCTTCTTTAGTTTTTTAAATGTACTGAAATAGGTACTTTCATAGGTTAAGGTGGAACGTTTCACTGGCGCGGCAAATTAAATTTTATTTATGCGATTTTTTTTATGACTGCATGAAAAATGGATGCAAAACACTTTTTCTTTAATTTTCAATGAATGACGTGACGAGCTAGTCGTTCACCTGATGTTAATCGACACGGCCGCCCATAACAGTTGCAGTCACTCGGAACTATAAAACAATAAAGTTTCGCGTGACACTGCACTGCGCACGTCATCCTGAGACATCAGTCTAGTAATCGGATTACTAGACTGAGTGATCAGATCATAAAGTCTCATTTGCCCAGTAATTTCACTAGCTACAATGCCCTTCAAACCGGAACAAAGTAGTGCTTGCACACTACTGCTTGGCGGCAGAATAACTGGCAAAGTGGTGGTACCTACCTAGACGAACTTTGCAGAAAAGTCCTACCACCTAGTTTAGCATAATTATTATTTTTATGTTTTCTACTGCTAATGTTTGGAATAAATAAAAGATCTCTAGTGAAGCAGTTCTTTTAACAGAACCATTTGAGTTGATACGTATTATAATAAAAAAATCCTGTAATGAACGTTTTCTTTTTACATTGTAGTAAAAAAGAACCTCGGATCACAAATTGTTAAGGTGGTTGTTACAAAATTATGCGTAGTTGCAAGGTTTTCGTCGTCAAAATTTGATGCATAGCTTTAATGTCTATACTTAGCTATTATATGAAAAATACCCTTCATTTCATCTTCTTCGATAATGGCAGAACCAATTTTAGGTAACTTACCTATTTATTTAGTAATCATCATTCTCCTGGTGTTCGTTTTGGCAAAAACACACAGAGACCCGATTTGAGAGCTCTAATTTGCTAATTCTGTGTGACGCAAGTCTCCAAACTAAATTATACTCCACTAAATACATCCCGTACTTCCATAATGACAGAACAGATTATTGATTTTTGTCTTTCAATTCAATTAAAAAAATATTTAATCAAATTGGATTTTTATTAAAAAAAGTTATTAAAAAAAGCTTCAACAAAAGGTCAGATATCTCCGGAGTTTTATATTACATCGACAAAATATTGTTAACAAAATAAAGTCCATCATTTTTCTAAACTAATACAAATTATTTCATAATATTAAATAATGCTCTTATTTATATATCAATAAATGAAACTAGATATATTTGGTCAAACCGATGGACGCTGCGAGCTCGGTACCACGCGTGGTACTGAGCTCGCCAAAATGTAATAGCCACCTGAAAGTTAAACTTACGGCTCTGACAGCTTCGTAGCTCAGCTGTTGGTACGCCTCCGAATCTTTATCAGCTAATTTGGCGTTCCACGCGACCTGAAAACAAAATTCAAATCGTCACTTACCATCAGAGCTATATATAGTTCTGTATGCCCTTTAAGATTTCTTACTTCGAAACCACGCATCAACTTCGATTAAGGTGGAACGTTTCACTAGCGCAGCAAATTCAAATTTTCTTGCGTTCTTTTGCCAACAATAGCTTAATTACTAAACGTGATTACATTAAAACTGGTTTTACGTAAATAAATAGAATGTATCAACAAATTATACTAATTAGTAATACTTTTAATTGTAACTTTAGATACCTTCTATTTATTTCCGCAAAATTAGTTTTCATGTAATCACGTTTAGTAATTAAGCTATTATTGGCAAAAGAACGCAAGAAAGTTAGAAATTTGCTGCGCTAGTGTAACGTTCCACCTTAATTTACCTTTCTATCATACAATCGGTCCACTCTCAAGTTGAGTACAAGCGAAACCACTCTCCGACAGGGGTCGCGGTGGATTCTACGAGCGTACCCCGGCCGGCACTGACAGCTTGATATACCTGCAACAATCATCATCATGTCATCATCATTTCCGTTATCATAAAAATAACGAGTAAAAAAACATAATTATGAATAAAGTAACCATGTCTTCATCATCAACAGCCTGAAGACGTCCACTGCTGAACATAGGCTCCTAAAGAGCGCCACTTTGAGTGGCTACTCGTCTCTTGCATCCATCGGCTCCCTGCGGTTTTCACCAGATCGTCGGTCCACCGAGTGGGGGGCCTACGCTGCTTCCGGTTCGTGGTCGCCACTCGAGAACCTTTCTTCCCCATCGGTTGTCAGTTCTACGAGCGATGTGGCCTGCCCATTGCCATTTCAACTTGCTAGTTCTAAGAGTTATAAAAGTCACTTTAGTTCTCCTGCAGATTTCTTCTATTGGCAACGGATTTGTGAAAAATCAATCAAATTCCCATCGAAAGGATAGGTCAAAAGTACTGCCCATGAATCCCCACCACAAGCTCAATGGGCAATTAATAAGGATTCGTGGGCAAACAGTTAAGCTCAAGGGGCCGTTAGTTGAGATTTATGGGCAAAATGTCCGCTAAATAGAAATGATGGAAAAGGAATGTTAGAATTGCAGTTACACATTACCTTCTATATTAATAAAACTCTTTGAGGTGGATGAGTCACTGGCTCACTGACTTTGTAGAAAGCACAGAGGTATATTTACTACGTACTAGAGAAGCTATGGGAAGCACAAATAGTTGCCATTTTTGGTATAATTACACTAAAATCCGCTACAGCGCTTTACGAGATTAAATCGTCTAACCAACGATCCCAACACGCAGCGCTAGTGCTTGTAGGTTGCATTGTTCGCTCAGTGTTCGTTCACTCTGCCAATATGGCTGCCGCCGCGCGCTCTGGTATAAATCGACAAAATAATATTTTATTTAGGTGTATTTTATTCAAAATTCTACACGTACAGTTTAAAAGTGATTCCGTCGCGTTTGTTTGTTTACCCGACTGGTTATTGTAGTATCTAAGCATGCGCGATGGCATTTTCGGGTCATAATTTTTACTGCAATACACGTGCAGTCGCTTTGAGTGCCGAGCATAGTATGAGCGAGAAGACGCTGGCCGGCTTATTTGCAGTGGTTGACAGTGCAAGTTAGAGATGTGCTGTCTAGTGTATACATAGAAGTTTTTGGTAGAATGTCTTCTTTTTACAGCGTAGGGATGTACCTACTAAGAACGGGTATTTTTTAATTCTACCTCTCAGGTGGCAAACGGGATAAAGATTATACAAAGAAACTGCAGGCTCCTTCTTCTGCTAAACTCATGACTTTTTATGAAAATATAAAAACAGTAGTTTCTTACCGGCTTCAGTCCTACATTTCTCGTTCTGCGCCTGATCGCACGTAGAATCATCGCCAACGATACACGTGTCGATCCTGAAATTAAAATTGTATAACTTTTAATATTAAAATAAGCACAATGATTAGATTTACGCATAATAATTTACGTTTATTAGCTACTAGCTGTGCCCCGCGGATTCACCCGCGGATAAAAAGTAGCCTATGTGTTAATCCAGTACATAAGCTATCTATATTCCAAGTTTCATCCAAATCCGTCCAGCCGTTTGAGCGTGAAGGAGTAACAAACATACACACATACACACAAACACAGATACACACATTACAAACTTTCGGCTTTATAATATTAGTGTGATGTGATGACATTACCTGCGGAAAAGTTTTCCGCAGATAATGTAATTTCAATTTGAACTGTACTTTATTGTGTTGTAGATAGAGTCACTATTTATTTAAATGACTTCGATGAGTGACGCTTCTATACCATTAGTCTTCTGTAGTTCTACTAGGTGGTAGGACTTTTCTGCAAAGTTCGTCTAGGTAGGTACCACCGCTTTGCCAGTTATTCTGCCGCCAAGCAGTAGTGTGCAAGCACTACTGTGTTCCGGTTTGAAGGGCATTGTAGCTAGTGAAATTACTGGGCAAATGAGACTTTATGATCTGATCACTCAGTCTAGTAATCTGATTACTAAACTGGGTGATGTCTCAGGATGACGTGCGCGTGCAGTGTGGCGCGAAACTTTATTGTTGTAAAGTTCTGGGTAACACTGCAACTGTTATGGGCGGCCGTGTCACTTAACATCAGGTGAACGACTAGCTCGTCATGTCATTCAATCACATAAAAAAAAAAAAAAGTAGCGAAATGTTAATATAGAATATACTATGGAACTTTAGGGACACATTATATTTGTATCTTACCTAACAGTAGGCTGTGGTTTCCTATATCCTGACTGTGGTCTTTGCAATGGATGGTGCGTCTGTGGCGGTCTTCTAGGAGGCACCGGCAGGTCGTCAGCAGGGATTGCCACGCCCTGACCCACCCCCTGGGATAGGGTTGGATCTATGGGCGGTGGAGGCAGCGGTGGCACTGTGAAATTAAATACACACTTAACTCTTCGTGTTCTGGTTTTGCAACTATTTATAAGGGTTCACTGTCGAAACTCATAAAATCGTTTGTCATAATTTTGTTACAAATAAAAATGTTACTTATAATCATCATTTCACATAATGTGATTTATTATACTTTCACTACATCTAATTTTCTTTATTATAAATCAAAATTAATAATAATCCAAATTTATAAGAATAAAACTCATAAGGCGTATGTAACATAACAGTACAAATTTATAATGTTCTTTTACCATAACTAACTTTAAGCATAAAACAAAATATCAATAATACTGTAAATTAATGTGACTGGAACTGTTGATTGTTATATATATCCTAATCAGTTATAAAAACGTAGTACGGCAAGCCAATTTGCTCTTCAATCTATGCAGGCACTTCATCCAGTCAAAACAAACAAAATTAACGTGTGGACTGCGGGTAATTGTAAAATAACTTATATTTTCTCATGTTATGTTGATTTTGGTATTGTTGGTGAACTTTGTGCATTATTTTAATAAATAACTTGAAATGTCTAATAAAAACACGTGTAAAATATTTAAATCAAATAAAGGTAATCTGAAACTTAATATAGATGGTTTCTGTAATTTTTTAATATAAGCATAAGTGACTTCTGGCACTTCGCCGGCCGCTGCCGCGGCACGCTCGCTACGCTTCGCTTCGCTCGCTCGGCTCGTGCGTCGTGTGGTCGCAGTTAACCTAACGCTCCTCCTCGCTTCGCTCGTCGTCGCACCTATTTATGACTTTGCCTTAGTATCTTAGTATCTTTAGGGTATACATGCATATGTATATAATGATTTAACTACTTCAAAATTATTATTATGTTAACTAAAAAATGAAAAAATCATTATGAACAATACAATTATGAATGCTGGTTATTATGAAATTATAAGTAATGAAATTTATAATAAAAAAAGTATGATAAAAAAATTCTTAACATTAACATTATAACATAAAATTTTATAAATTTAAACATTATTTGAATAAATTGTATAAGAAAAGATTAATATAAAAAGGAACTATTATGAACAAAGTTATTTATAAATAACCACCATTATAAATTTCATCATTATTAAAAATGAGGTATGTGAAATGAAATTATGAGTAATGAAATTATTAGTACAGACGGTATCCCATTTATAAGCCAAAGAGTATACAAGGTGAGTTTGAATTGGTATGTTATCCCAAAACGGGGGGACCATGATAGCCCACAAGTTGTGAGAGCCTTACTTGAAACTGCATGTTTCCAAAACCCATACTAAAAAATAATTCCACTCACAAAATTGCACGTGCGATCGCTATGAGAGTTAACAAGATAGTAAAATAAATAAACAGATTCATTTCTAAACACAAGTCGTCAAACTCATTTAAGTGCATTCGGTCAAGGACGAATTTCAACCACCCAGCTGCGCTAGGGCTATCTTCGGACGTAAACTTTACATGGCATTTCTTCAATGAAACACTATTAATTTAGAAAAGTCGTAGAAGAAACATTATCTACCTTGAGGAATAGATTTACCCCCTTCCGAGATAATATACCAATTCAAACTCAGATAGTATAAGTAAAAAATTGTTAACGAAGTTCTAGTTTCATATCTATCCGCCCTAGTATATGAAAATGTTATTGCCGTCGCTCTGTTATCTGCACGTAGGTATGATAGAGACAAAGAGCCTGTGAGTAAATGAATTTATCTATCTATTAGCGTTTCGGGGGAAAACGGTTTTCACCCTCTAAATCTTCAATAGAACCTGTTTATTCAAGTGTCAATCAGTTGGATAGATTTTTTTTATGTAAGCGAATGACGTGACGAGCTAGTCGTTTGCCTGGTGTTAAGCGTCACGGCCGCCCATTACAGATTGCAGTGTCACTCGGAAATCTAAGTTAAGACACTGCGCACTGCGCACGTCATCCTGAGACATCACACAGTCTAAAAAGATTTCTAGACTGTGAGATCAGTTCTTAAGTCTCATTAAAATCTACGCAATGACAAAGAGGTATGCACCGTGGAATTTCATTCCATATTTTCCTGAAATGTATGTACTCGGCTTTAGAATGTTTATTTAAAGCAAAACACAAAAATACCTCAACAATGTAAAACATGAAACTAGCTATACCTACTATAAAATTAGTTCAAATTCAAATTATGAACATAAGACCTACATGTAATAATTTGGCACCCGGAACAGCGGGGAGGGCGGTGCAGGTGTTTTAGCTACCTACGAAACGTTTGCCCGCAGCATGTAGTGTGAAATAGACATTTCGCCTAACGGCGAATTATTTTTTGAGGCACTTTTTTATTTTTACTTTTTAATTTATTGCTGTAATATTGTTCTATAGCATGGAATGAGTACATACATTTCAGGAAAATATTGAGTTCAATTCCACGGTGTATATACATAGAAGTCTTTGTCCAAGGACGATTTGTTGTTTTTTTAATATGTTTTGTATTCTAATTACAAATACTTTTCTTCTTCATAATTCAAAAAATTCGTAACTGAGCGGCTTTTTTTCGTGACGAGCTACTCTGGTGTTAACCGTCACGGCCGCTCATAACAGATTGCAGTGTTAATTGGAACTCTAAATTAAAGTTACGCGTAACAATGCGCACTGCGCACGTCATCCCAAGACATCACACAGTCTAAAAAAGATTTCTAGACTGTGAGATCAGTTCATAAGTCTCATTTGTCCAGTAATTTCACTAGCTACAATGCCCTTCAAATCGGAACGCAGTAGTGCTTGCACACTACTGCTTGGCGGCAGAATAACTGGCAAAGCGGTGGTACCTAGACCTACCTAGACGTACTTTGCAGAAAAGTCCTACTACCTAGTTATCTATGAAGTTATTGCGAAAAAGACGTACGAGCATAGTATTTGTACTGTGCAGACAAAAATCATCAAAACCGGATATGATTTAGGGGGAGGAAAATGTTGACGCTTTTTGTATACCTAGACAGCAGGGGGAGGGTACTCTCTTCTGCCCCACGACCGCCCATTAAGGCCGCCCATTGTTACACTATGTATCTAAATATCCAGCTATCTATCTATTTATCTATCTATATATTAATTTGTATTAATTAGTTTCCACATTAGTACGTTTTAAGCGTACCTATGATACCTTTTTAATTTTGTAAATTTTAGTCTTAAAGTTAGGTCCTTTTTTTTGTTGCCACTCACAAAATTCACTTCTTATTTACTGTTTTTTTCCATAATAATATATTCAGTTTAGGTACAACATCAGGGTTCCAAGAAACAGACCTCGTGCTTAGTTTGGGGCTCATAGTTAAGTTTAATTTGACGGAAATGTATATTCTTGCGTTGTAGTATATGTAACAAAATTGTAACTTTTATTTTGGCAATAAATTATCTTTATCTTTATATCTATCTATCTATCTAAACAATCTTACCAGAATGTTGCGGCAAGGTCTGCACCCTCGTCGGACGGACGCTGGTGGTAGTAGATGTGTCAAATAGATTGAGATAGGTCCTTTTGCCATCAATAGAGACGAATCCTTGCTGGCCAGTCGCCGACACTATTATGTCGTCATCAGATGCTCCCAACATAGGGCTCACATTCTGAATATGCACTGTAAAAAAAATAACTCAACTAAGGGTGGGTTTCAAGACGCTCAACATCCTGCCCAAAGACGCTCAACATCCTGCCCAAAGACGTCCAACATCCTGCCCAAAGACGCTCAACATCCTGCCCAAAGACGCTCAACATCCTGCCCAAAGACGCTCAACATCCTGCCCAAAGACGCTCAGCATCCTGCCCAAGAAATCTCGAATGATTCATCATCGTCACTCCAACATCCAACATCAGTGCCACTGGAGCAGCTGTGCCAGCAACCTAGGGCCACGCTCCGCTATTTTAAGGAGCTGGGGTGGCTCGGGTAGGTGCTGGCGGGGAAATGCACAATACACCCCGAGTGGGATGTCAGTGCAGGACTTATCACCCCCACGTAAAATTAGAATTAGAATTAGAAGGGAGGGTGTTTGGTTTTTGATCCACAGGTAAGGTAAACAATGGTCAGAAATTCTAACAATATCACTGAATATTTGACCATTGGTTATACAATTTGTTCGACATTTTGACCATTAGTTACATTAACTATCAAAAAACCCATCCCAAATATAATATTGAAGTTGGTGATCGATATAGCCCAATTAGAAAGTTGAAATGGCAATGGGCAGGCCACATCACTTTTAAATTTAATTTTATCAAGCTAGTCTAGCTATCCTATCACTAGCAGCCTACTGGTACTCAGCCTGGCAGTTACCCTTCGGCCGCGTTCATAGTTAAGTTTCGGTTTCGGCTCTATCTAAATTTTTCTTCTACCGCAACTGCGGTAGAAGAAAAATTTAGATAGAGATAGAGCTGTAGCAAACCGTATGTATTCGGTACTGAGTTACCCAACTGTAGTACTCAAATCCTAGTACTAAGTAACGGGTGCGCCATTTCAGTTTTGCACACCTCTCAAAAAGGCGAAATAACATTCGCCGTGCCAAAAATATTAATTAACATTGTTAATTAATTTGTATCTGCTGCACAATGATTCGTGTGACCTACAACTGTGTAATGTGTAGCACAAACCATTTGCGTGTTTTAAGAGACGCCAGCGCCATCTAGTTTATTTTTATGTAACTGGGCCATTCCGGCAAAAATGGTCCCACAACGAAAGGGGCAAAACAGACATTTAAAAATAATTTGTAACATTTTAATACTGTCATCCGACACGGCACATATTAAAGTACAAGGGATTATCTACACTTCACATAAAAAATGAAAAACTTGGGAGTAATCGCAATTTTAAAAATGATCGATGCAAAAACTGCGTCCTTTTACAAACAATATGCATTATTAGATATACATTTGAATGCTAATGAAACGCACTATTTATATTTTTTAAATGCATAGAAATAAAATAAGAGATGTTCTTGTAAGTTATTATCATATTGCGGGGACAATGGTTTTTCCTATAGGATTTTTCATCCCGGAATGGCCCAACTACATCCTATTTAATCAATCATCTTGAAACAAAAAGGGGAATCAAAGAGTAAACCATGACTTAACATAATAAAAGGAAGAAGTGTTTGCCGTACCATTATCTATTCCTGCCATCTAGTGTTGAGTAGCAGTACTATTTAAAGCAGCGCCATCTATGACTCATTTGGTAAACGAGCAGTTTTTTTTTTTTAGTATTTCTTGTTATAGCGGCGACAGAAATACATCATCTATGAAAATTTCAACTGTCTACCTATCACGATTCATGAGATACAGCCTGGTGACAGACGGACAGACAGACAGACAGACAGACGGCCAGACGGACGGACAGACGGACGGACGGACGGACGGACGGACGGACAGACAGACAGACAGACAGACAGACAGACACAGTCAGATGGCGCTGGCGTCTCTAACAACATGCAAACCGGTTTGTACTACCATCTAGCTACAATAAATAATGAATCAATAAATAAATAAATAAATATGTGTGAAAATTTCACACAGCGCCATCTATCCCCAAACTAAGCATAGCTTGTACTATGGGAACCAGATAACTGATACAATACTTAGATACTTTTTGTTTGTAAATACATACATAGAATAAAAACCAAACCAAAACCTCTCTCCAAATTTGCTGCGCCCGACGGGGTCCATAATGAGCCTACTTAAATAATTTTATACTTATTCCACCTATGTACACTATGGAAGCAATAAAATATCTGAATCTGAATCTGAATCTGAATACAATATAACACCCAGACACAGAACAAACACCTATGTTTATCACACAAATGTTTGTCCTGAGTGGGAATCGAACCCACAACCTATAGTTCAGAAGGCATACCTATAGAATATTGCCTGTCTAATATTATAGACTTGTAGAATATTAGAAGAATGTTGTAATAAATTCACAATGCATTCCGCCCGGTGACGCTGCAAAGGTCGGTAGAGACCAACAGCTTTAGCCCGTTCCAAAAAAAATGTAATTATGCAATATAAATATTTACGTATTCTAATTGATTTTTGTTTGTTTTTTAGATTTTTATGTATAATGCTGAAAGAAAAGTATCGAGTACTTACTCGTATTTATTACTATCGGAACTAGACATGTGTAGGTAATGCAAGTAATATCACAAAAGTGATATTACTCGGCGCGTACTGTCATATGACATTATCACTCGAGAATATGAAGCATAACACATGACAACATGACTCTGTTGCTATAGTTCGGTTCAGTCAGTAACAGTATCGTCGCGCAATGTATGACTGTTCTGTAGCTAATATCACACGTAATGTTTGCGGTGTGGCCGTCGCGCGCCATGTTGATACATTACACGTGATATTAGCTACAGAACAGTCATATTACGCATAGATAGATGGGAGCACAGAACACTATTATGATGGGAGCGACGGTCGTTCATGACGTCCATTCATAAACTTATAGTTTCAGAGTCATAGATTTATCTTTTGAGATTTAATATTGCTAATTTGCTAAATAAAGTTTAATCGCATTAAATAATAATATAAATTAAGTACCTACTTAAATATGATTTTGAATAAATTGAATTGAATGGCTTATTCCATAAATCTCCTTGGACAATCTCCTGCGAAGGGGATTTTGGGGTTTTAGTCCAAAAATTTAATTTTTACTCATTGCATTTTACATCTTTAGTTACAAGTGATAAAACGAATAAAGAAATACAATAGGTACTTTTATATTGCTTATTACAGTCATTACCTAACATAACAATCATCACTGTCATGTTTGAGGTCATGTTATATTACGAAGATATATGACTTTGCTGGGTGATGCCATGTAACATGGCATTACACTTTACTGTACTGTTTCGCGCATGTCTAATCGGAACATCCCTACACAAGGCTAGTTACAATAAACTTCAAATTCGAGGGCGAACAAATCCTCGCACTCCCATAAATATGAATATCAAGTAAAATTCGTAAATATTACGAAGTTACAACGTTTGTCTCTAACTCTCTACAACAGTTGTTGCACAAACCGTTTGCATGTTTTAAGAGACGCCAACGCCATCTAGTCCATGTTTATATAACTAAACCCAATATTAACATTTATAAAAAAATTTTGGCGAGGGAACGAAGAAACAATAAAAAGGTCTTCGAAGGGACTTCACATAGTGAACATTATAGATATGCATTGTATCAAGAAAGCAAGTTCATCTACTCTGTTAAAAAAAAATTAAAAAACCCTGCCACAGTCTTAAATATTCTTATTTGAGTTTGGGTTTTTTTCTTTGCTATTGCACCAAATCTTAAGGTAAGATGATAATAACTCTGGAAACCGTAAAATATTTACTTTCGGTCAAAGTTCAAGCACGAAACCATAAAATGCACATGAAAATCTTTGAAAATGTAGTTTTCACAAAACACTGAAAAAATTACCCCGTCATTAGAAATATTTTTTTAGATTTATACCCCTAGTTCAGCGAACCCTGCGGTTCACCGATAGGTGAATTAGGTGAACCATGGGTACTAAAAATCTAAAATGGTAAAGGGGGGCGATGGCTGGCACATGCGTCAAGCTCGTGAACGGGCGCTGCTTGCGGGGGCTGGTCTGCTCATGGTGTACACAATCAGAAGTAAAATAAGAAAAAAACAAAAACGTTCTTAATTATTTACAAAGAAGTCGGATGTTAATTTGAGCACCGCATGAACTCGAAATAAAAAGTTATATAAAAGTGGTATGGACGTTATGTCTGTAGAGAATAAAGAAAAGGGAGGGAGGTTTAGTCCGCAGGTGGCCCTAGCGGAATTGGCGGAGTTGGACATATCCACGGGCCCGTGCTGTGTGGGATCCATGAGGATTCCTTCACACCCTCGGTAGAAAAAAAAAACCATGGGTACTATGCCATATTACGAGCACAACAAGGTAGTACACCTAGGTGAGCCGTGAGCCACGTAGGTGTTTCACAGGTAGTAAGAAACCAACTATAATACACAGCGGCCAGCAACAGAGGCATTGATGGACGAACGTGTAAATGTGGGCACACACATACGTAAGTCCATCAATGCCTAGTTGTGGCCAAGGCTTGTATAATACTTTTCTCAAATAATGCGCGGAAATTAAAACTAAGTAAGTTTTTTCAATAAACAGCTTTCTATTTGCAAGCCACATCGAAATTGAAATAAAACCTTTGATAAGTTACCCCCTTGGTTGCCATGTTTCGGAGTAAAAGATCGTTCCGTTTTTAAATTACATGACAGATATGAGTTTTGTATGTAATTTATTTGGCCGCTAAACCACGACAGATATGGATTTTCATACAACTTTTGCCGGCCGCTGCTCGCCAGTACAGCAATTTCGATTTATCTCGATAAAGGTTTTCAAAATAATATTCACATATCCAAACATGTTTGAGAAAATAGAATTTAGTATCTTGCATCTTGCCAAGAGTTTAACTATAATTATTTTCAAATTGCACAATACAACACAGGACAGCGAAGTTGAATTCGCCCTCTCAAAAACAATCGTAATATTGTTATGTAATACGAAGAGTGATAATTAATAGATAACATAGACGACTGTACTATAATAATGTAGCTCAAAACGTTTGCGTGTTTTAAGGGACGCCAACGCCATCTAGTTTTACTTTTATGTAACTAAACCCAATATTAATTGGGCATCTTGTTAATGCAGAACTCGGAAGTCAAAGAGAAACACTGACCTAGAACTTTTTCATTACTCTCAAAAGATTCACGAAGCGTGGGAGCGAGAAGTACAAATCATGTACCATAATTCCGTTATCAAAGTGCAAAATACTATTTTTGTGGCTTTTAAATCTTATTCCGTGAGTGAATGTGATGTTACAAAACATACAAAAACGCGAACAAACACACGTGTCACAGCAAATTTATCACAAATTTGATTGCATTATTAATAGTCATATTTTGTTAATTTTGGTATCTGGATGTAAAACCTGTTTATTTTGTAGATTGTGAATGCTCCTTCCGATATATCGCAATATTTCAGTGTTTCAGTATTTTTATTATTTAGCAATTTTACTCCAAAGTTTGAAGGATCTCGGTAAATAAAATGCCTGCTATTTTATTTAAAAAACTATGGGGGCCTATAGGTAAGTTCAATATTTAGTAAATACTACAGTTAACTTGTAGCAAATATTCAAGATCTTAATCATAACAACAGCTTTTCACACACACAATTTCTTAAATTTCTTGTCTCATTTTCAAACTGTCATTGTTGGTCTTGTATGTCCTGAGTCCATGGAGGGCGAGACGAAGTGTTTGGCGTAGAAAAAGAAATTATTTAGACACCGCACTTGCTTTCAATTTTCAAACTTCGACGGAAAAACTTAAGTATGACGCACTGTATGCATTTTTTTTTGCGGTAGAAACATTTTTCTGTGATATTTTGCAAACGGTGCCTTCTGGACCTAACCGTACTGTATATCTATTCTGTGCCTAAACAAAGCTTGGCAGTTCTTTGATGAATATGAAAATGTCCATATAAAAGTTATAGAGAGACAGAACAGTATCGGCCGTGTGATTCCGGCTTGAGAATATAACCTATCTCTTCCTGTAGGTACCGTAAGTGCCGGCTAAGGGAATATCCAAGGAATGGGCAGCATCCTTCTCCCCAGTAGGTACATTGAAATCTGCGATCACCAAAACAAGAGTGGTGATATTGGCAATTTCCCCCTGTTAGGCGTCCAATGTGACGTTTTATGGGGGAGGCCTGTGTTCAGCAGCGGACGTCTTTAGGCTCTTGATGATGATGATGGTGATGAACAAATATTTTTTTACCTCACAGGCTCACAAGATCGGACAACGGAGTTCTATGTGTTATTCGAAATCTGCGCGCAAAAGCTCATTTGATACGATAGCGTGTTTTTTTTTTTAATTCGAACCTTTTTATTCTATTTATCCAGCGCGAAGACTGCATGAAAATGACTTTTTTTTTAAATTATGTTCTAATGAATCACATTACGAGCTAGTCGTTTCCCTGATGTTAAGGGGGAACGTTACACTAGCGCGGCAAATTCAAATTTTCAAAGATATCTAGAAGATACTTTTAATAGTAATTTGTTAATACATTCTATTTATTTGCGTAAAATTAGTTTTCATGTAATCACGTTGAGTAATTAAGCTATTATTGGCAAAAGAACACAAGAAAATTTGAATTTGCCGCGCTAGTGTAACGTTACGGCCAGATAGCCGTCATAATTAAAATTGGTATTTGAATATCGAGTCAAGTGGCTATATGACAAACAGTTATATGACCTAAAGAGGTTAATACATAAAAATGACATCAAGCAATTAGTTTTTATTGGTATTCAGCTATTTTGAGGCATTTTGAGAATAGCCATTTTCAGACATTTTGGGATTGAGTCGGTTTGGATTTCAGACGTAACGGTTTCAGCCATTACGAGACAAAGCCATTGCGAAGTCAGGCAATTTGAAATTACATTGTAACGAACTGGACGTGCCATAACTAAATTGTTTTTCTTGCATTTTCGCTGCTGAGGTAAAAAGTTGTGTTTCTCTCGGCAGCAAAGTTATTCTGCGCCTCGTACTTTTGAAACCTTCACTTTCTCAGGTTTCAATACAAGTACTCTCGCCAAAAACCAACTTTGCAGCCCTGCATAACACAATAACTATTCAATTTCTTTCGTTTTCCTTCGCAACCTACCTGAAGCACCTCCTTTTTCCCCAGGTCCTTGAATTGCTGATACTGTGACATCGAAGATCTCTCCATATCCTGGTAGCTGGGTATCCAGAGCTGTAATCACTGATGCTTCTGGTCGTCTCCGGCTACCCTTCGGCTTGAAGTCTGTGTCATCCAAAACGATACCTGGCCTGGGACGGTATGGCTGGTATGGGATGCTTTGTGATGCTGGAAATTGAAAGAGAATAATTATAAATCTGGAAAAGGAGATATCTCGCTCCAGCTTCATTCAGACATAACGCTGGAAGTGAGAAAGCAATATTTTCTTGCTTTCATCAGAATTACGAAAAAGGTAAAAACGGAAACTTATACATATATTGCTACTATATGCCTCCCGGTGTCTCTCTGTCTGACCTATAAATGGCTGTATCTCTTGAACTGAAATAAAATGAAAAACACGAAATCTGCGTCATTGTGTGGTCATTACGGTGGATTAGCTGAAATAATAAATATGATATTACATACCTACACAAAAAAAGTAAAGAGGTCCCGTGCATGAAACTAGTTTTACATATTATCCGGCCAAGTGCGTGTCGGACTCGCACACAAAAGGTTCCGTACAATTATTTATAAATACGAGCAAAAAAATCAAGTTTTAGTATTAAAATTCTCATGAGTGTGATTCATTTCAAAATCAAGTTTGTTGTATGGGAGCCCCCTTAAATATTTATTTTATTCTGTTTTTTAGTATTTGTTGTTGTAGAGGCGACAGAAATACATCATCTGTGAAAACTTCAACTGTTTAACTATGACGGTTCATGAGATACAGCCTGGTGACCGACGCAAAGACAGACAGACAAACAGCGGAGCCATAGTAATAGGGTCCGTTTTACCCTTTGGGTACGGACCCTTAAAAATCAATCCAGATATTTTCAAATGATGCGCTTACTCACGCATGGTAATTTTTATTCATATATCTAAGAAAAACAACTTACTTGGTAATGGTTGAGAGTTTATTGATGATGTCTCAATCGCTACAGTAGAATACTCAGTCACCGTCGGAGCGTGAGAAATGAGACCTTCCGTTGAAGTAGGAGCCAACACTTCTGCTGTACTGGTCTTCGTCTCAGAAATAGACGACTGTATGGTTTCTTCTACAAAAGATTCGTTCTTTGCAACGCTTGGTTCAGTTGTTTCTGGTTGCTTGTTAGTCTGCGGTAGTTCTGGAGGCTTAACTTCTGTTATGACATTAATTTCAGGTGTGTTTGTTGTAGTTTGAACCACTTTTGTAGTACTAGTAGGTACAATTTTGTCTTCAGTTGCTTTCTGTGGTATTTTCTCTTCGGTTGGTTTGTATTTGTCTTTACCCTTGTCCTTTTCTATGATGGGAGTTTCTTTTTTCTTTTCCTTTTCAGGTTTTACAGGTTTTTCAGTCTTTGGTTTCTCTGTTGTAGAAGATGTCGTTTTCTCCGTCGTCGTTGAAGTTGTTGTAGATTCAGTCGTAGTCGCTTCTGTAGTCGTTGTAGTTGTAGTTCTAGTTGAAGTTTCAGTGGAAGTTTCTTTTGCATCGTCTACGTCTAGAATAGTAGTTGCTTCAGGTGTTGAAACTACGTCATCTTCATGATGTATAGTGTTTTCTGAATGTACAGTCTCGTTTTCGTTTACAGTGACTTCATCAGGTCTTTCTTCTTCGGAAACTTCTGGGAAATCAGGTAAGATTGGAAGGTTTGGCTTGTACATCGGCAAGCCTGGGTTTGGTCTTCTATTTGGTGGTCGTGGTCTTGGTCTCTGCCATGGAGGCATTGGTCTATGTAGCGACGGTCTAGGTAATAAAGGCGGAACGATCTGCTCAGGTAGGTTGATATGAACTGGTGGTCTTTCGAACGGATAAGGTGGTGGTATCTTCGTTGGAAGCAAACCATGAGGGGGACTTAGAGGTTTCTCAAAATCGTGAAGAGGTGGTACGTCTGATATTCTAGGAGGGCCTCGGTTATTGATTCTAGAAGCCATAGGACGACCTGGCCGCAGCAGTTGCGTATTGGCTTGGACGTTTACGTTACCATTTAGTAATTTGACGATGCCAGTGATAATGTTTTGAATCTCACTGTTCTGTCTACCCTCGTTTCTAAGGCCAGCTGTCGCGAATATGGGTTGCACTGCAGTAGGCCTGATTCTGGGTCCCGTCGGCGCCAGTGCACGGCCGTACGGAACCCTCTTCCCTTCCCCCGGAAACCTAAACTCTAATCTATCTCCATACCCTTCCGAAGACAGTATAACCTCATCATTACTATGGAGGTAATCTATTGTTTTAGTGGGATGTATATCATAATATTTCCTCTTGTTATGTAACTCTAATTCATTATCAATTTCATTATTCGATGTAGGTATCTCATCTATGTTTATAGATCTTGATTCCCTAAGTACAGGATCAGCTGATCTTGCAATTATATGGTGTGTGTCTTCGTTTTCTTCTTCTTCCTCTTTTATAACGTCTTTAGGTTCTTCCAATAGTACGCTAGGTTCTAGTTTAAACGCTAAGTTGTCTGTACTACTCGTTTGTAAGATCGTGTCTTCTGGTAGGTGGTCGTTGGTGGCTGATTTTGGTGATAGCTGTGATATCGTATACGTTTCTTCATATCCTGAAATTGAGAGAAATCAATGTTTAGTTATATTTTGTAGTTGTACTGAACGAATCGGTGAAGACAATTCATTATGTAACGTTCTAACATTACATTATACGATGGTAATAGTAGATTTTGTGTCTGATTTCTTTTTCTAAATATTTTTAATGAAAAGTAAATAATAAGCTAGCATTTTTAAAGCCCCTAGCTCAATGTTTCTGCCCCTTGATTTTTGTCTGTATCCGCTACTAATGACATATATATGTAATGACGATGGTATGCCGCTCATCCCCTGGAAGATGGGCCGGCCTTTAGTGTGGGATGCCTCTTGTGTTGATACACTGGCACCGTGCCATCTTTCGGACACGTCACGCCAGGCAGGCGGCGCTGCCATGGCTGTAGAATCCGCCAAGCGGCGCAAGTATTCTAGCCTTGACAGAGGTTTCATATTTGTGCCATTTGACGTAGAGACGCTGGGGCCATGGGGACCGGGTGCCTTCGAAATTTATAAGGATTTGGCGGGGCGTTTGGATGATTCGGCACGTGACCAAAATGCTGTCATCTATTTTGGTCAAAGGATCAGCCTCGCCATGACAACGCTGTCAACATTATGGGCGCGTTGCTAGATTCTAAGGATTGTTTGAACTATCTATAGACCTTTTTTCAGTTTATAGATAGATCAAGATTTCTTAACATTGTTATTTATTTATTTATTTATTTTTTAAGTAGGTAGTTTGTTTATGTTTTTAAGTTAAATATTTAAGAGTTTATAGCAATATGTAGGTAGTACATAATTTCAATAATTAATTAATAAAATAACTTAAGAATATGCTTTCTTGAATTGTTATTGATCTAATGTTAAATGTGTTATAAATAAAGTTTAGGTATAAATATAAAATATGACATTATAATAACCCAGAAGTACAAGGTGAGTTTGAACTGGATGTTATCCTGAAAGGGGGGGGACCATGATAGCCCACAAGTTGTCAGAGCCTTACTTGAAACTGCGTGTTTCCAAACCTCCATACTAAAAAATAAATCCACTCACAAAATTGCACGTGCGATCGCTACGAAAGTTAACAAGATGCTATAAATTCATTTCTAAACACAGGTCGTTAAACTCATTGAAGTGCATTCGGTCAAGGACGAAGTTCAACCACCCAGCTGCGCTAGGGCTATCTTCGAACGTAAACTTTACATGACATTTCTTCAATGAAAAACTATTAATTTAGAAAAGAAGCATTGTCTACCTTGGGAAGTAGATTTTCCCCCTTTCGGGATAATATACCAATTCAAACTCAGATAGTATACTCTGTGCATGCCTACATATATAATAGTAATTCAACTGTCGCGCCTTATGATCCAACAATACAATACAATGAAATGACATAAATATTGCATGTCTAGCGATAACAATAGGATCGAACTCCGGGTAGACTACTTTCACTGCGGAATTTAAGCCTTTAACATAGGCCAAACGCGTCTTTTTAACTAATCATACTGAAGAACCTATGAATTCTACAGATATGAAAAAAATATCACCAATAAGATCATTCTGCACCTGTACTTATCAATTGAACAAAATATTCGATTACTAGGTACATTATGAATAAAAAAAATACTTTTAGAACGCCTTTCCAGTCACACAGTGTACAATGCCGCGTAAAGGAAGATTGCGTCATTAAATATTTTTACACCCTCGGATAGGAAATTTAAAAATATACAAGCTCAATTGATCATTTTATTTTTAGAGCCAAAATTAAGTCTGTTTAGTAATATTTTGCGTTATTTTGCGGCGAGCCAAGGGCGAGGCCCTTGGCGGGGCGTGAATTAGTCTGCCCCGGCATGTGCCAACGGGTGGACGCGCTGCTGTTTTTTATAAAATATTTTACATGTTTTTCTTATTTGTATGAAAATTATCAATTAAACAGCCAATAAATAGGTATTGACTATACGAAAAAGTCGGTTTTAGAGCCATTTGATTAGTTCTTAGTGACTTTAATGTCAGTAAAAGTATTTGGAACAATAATAGATCGTTAGCACAGAAGGTCAGTATAGGTATTTTAAACTCTTTTGGCAGGGTAGGGTTCCAGTCGAACTAAATTAGCGTTAGGCCCCATACACGTTACATTTTATTGATCAATCTTTGTGATTGATCAATTTTATTGATCGTTTAGGGTTAGTATTGGTCAATGTTCTTCGGTTTACAGTATGGAGAAAACATTGACTTAAGTGGTCTCGTCAATTTTATTGATCTATAAAATTGAACGTGTTACCATCACCAGTTATCAGCTTCTTCAAAAATGGTTCGGTTTCATTACGTCGTAATAAATAATCACAGATGAGTACACGGCTCATAAGGTTTCTTTCAGTGAGCTCGTGAGGGACCCAAATATCGAGCTTTTTTGTGTACCCAGTTTTTTTCAAATGCGCCAAAACTGTTTTGTGGTCAATTCCCAGTTCTTCAGCTACGTCGTAACTACTGATATGCCGATGTAGCTCCACTTTTTTTAAAAAATGGCATCCATTTTATCCGTAATAGGGCGACCAGAGCGAGATGCATCTTTGACATCAAAACCGGATTGAACGCTTAAACAAAATTTGTGCTACTCTCACAGACACTGCACTAGGTCCACAAACATCGCAATTTTCTTTCGCGGCTTGCGTTGCATTTTTACCTTTTTTGTCATAGAATTAAAAAAAACAGGAATGAGTTTTGATTGACATCGAACTGACGTACAGCAATGGCGGACACCTAAACATGTGTGACGGATTAAAGAATTGCCATGTGAAGAAAATTACCCGAAACCGACAAAAAAAAGATCTGACGTTGGTGTGACTTTTTGTATGACCAAAAAGCTACGCGATCTTGTAACAGGGTAGTCAAAATTTAATAACTTATGTCATTTTATTTTTCATCCCTCAGGGTTAGTCCTATTTGAATTTGTAAAAAACTATTACGACATAAATATATATATCCTCTTACACGCTATTAATGCTATATTTGCTCCGTTTCAGTATGAAAATGGAACCCGTATAGGATTATTTTGTTGTGTATCTGTCTGTCCATATTAGATGCAACTTATAGGGTACCTACCTACTTTACGTTGACCTAGAGCTGGTGTGCATTATTTATCGTATAGGCTTAGAGTCAGATGTTGCCAAAAGATTACTAAATTTTTAATCCTAACGGTAATTTCATGGTGTACGATAGTACGGCGAGCTTCGGCAGTGCAGCCCTTGTAGTTACAGTTATACCTGCGCGATGTAATCCATACACTACGATAAAACATCGTCAGCAACAAAGTTGACGGCACTCCATATTATCCTTTATGCTATAGGGGAGAGGAAGGGAGAGCGAAAAAGATAGGGGAAAAGGATGAATGTATAATGGTAAACAGAGGCGCACCTGCCTCCATTCAGGCTTTTCCTCTCCCATTTCTTTCTTCCTTTGGACAGGGCTAGGGCGTAAAACTAACTAACCGGGTCGGGTCTGCTAGTCAGTCAATAAAACTGTTTATTTCGCACAAAGATTTATAGCCAGGCTTTTGCTGAAAATGTTTTATGAACACATCACTCGTATTTTTCTACTTTACTTTTGAAATGAAACTTGCATCTTCCATTATGTATATTTGTTATTTCTTATACAAACTTCCAATACTAGTAAGTGTCATATGTCTTGACGCCACTGCTGCTCAACGGGAATTAACTGCTTTTTCGACATTTTCGTAATGGCTGGACTCCCCAGCAAACTCAATTTTCTTCGAGCGGAACCATCCATGATTGGCTGATGGTACAAACACTACCAACCTATCAAGTATCAACCAATCATGGCTCTTCTGACAGTTTGCCAACCAAAAAAGTCAAAAACACGTCTTAATTTTTAAAAGTAAGTATCTATTAATAAACACGACACTTTACTTTTTTTACTTTATAGAAAACCTGCCCAAATATGCACGATTAGTAGGTCCATTACAGGTAAAATATTTATTAACCTGAAAAAGGCCAACACATGCATAATATGCATAATGAAAATATGCATGTGCATATAGTCAGTTCTCTAATTATGATCAATATAGGTGAATAACTTGTATTCGAACACAATTTCGTCATTCTCCCACACTTCCGGGTAATTTGCAAGTTTGATTGTTGGCAACATCATCATCATCATCATCAACAGCCTGAAGACGTCCACTGCTGAACATAGGCCTCCCCCAGAGCACGCCACCTTGAGCGGCTGCTCGCCTCCTGCATCCATCGGCTCCCCGCGGCTTTCACCAGGTCGTCGGTCCACCGAGTGGGGGGCCGGCCTACGCTGCGTCTTCCGGTTCGTGGTCGCCACTCGAGAACCTTTCTTCCCCATCGGTTGTCAGTTCTACGAGCGATGTGGCCTGCCCATTGCCACTTCAACTTACTAACTCTAAGAGCTATATCGGTCACTTTAGTTTAGTTTAGTGTTGGCAACACTAAGCTGGTTTTGTGTATTGATTGCATCTCAATAATTTTATCGAAAAAGCAAAAAATTTGTGGAATAATAACAAGCTTACTTGTGAAAAGTGATCCCCTGAGTTTTTTTTATCAAACTACTATGATTCCGACAACTTTTCACAACGCAAGACGGCATTTTTTTTTTTTTCTAAGCGTCTTGGGCGACGTCCGGAGCAGTAATGGCAGGCGATAGACTTCCTATGATGTGAGTGTGTGCGTGTCCGCTTGTACTTATTAGCGTTCCGACTTCCTAAGGGTACCTCGGTTCGGGATCAATTGGGACTCCGTCCTTCTTTTTTTATTAGGTCCATGTTTTTTGTAGTAAAATTTTAAAATGTATCGAGTTTCTTCATTAGATTCACTCATCTTCACAGTGCGAAAAACAAATAAAAATCACACATTTTCCTAATTTGAATATGGAATTATCTTCTTTAAAATTTAAACTTTTAATGATAAAACCAGCCAGATACAAATAGTAGATACAGACAGACAGACGGACAGACAGACTGACAAAAATTAAAAAAATGTATACTTAGACACTTTTTTTGATTGTAAATACATACACAGAATACAATACAACACCCAGCACCAGAACAAACATCGATGTTCATCACACAAATGTTTGTCCCAGGTGGGAATTGAGCCCACAATCTATAGTTCAGAAGGCAGAGCCATTACCAAATGAGCTACCAAGGCCATCAAAATGGAGCCCTCAAAAAAAAATTCTATATATTATCTTCAATGTACAGATTTGGACCTGTTACAGTTTTATTATAAGTAATATAGATAGACATATTATATAAGTAATAAACCGGGCACCATAATATTATTATAATAGGGATATATTTTTCACGGAGTTTCATCTGGACTTGTTTATCTTTGACAAACTCTAGCTCATTGTCAAACCTACGAGTGTGGCGCCCCAGGTGGCTCTTATTAATAACTTTGTGTCCAACGCTCAAGGCCATTGGCGCATGTTAAACTCTGTGACGAGCTGGTCATTCACCTGATGTTAAGCGTCATGGCTGCCGATAACAGTTGCAGTGCCACTCGGAACTCAATAACATCATTTTTAAAATGGGGTTAAACCTTGGATAAGGGAATAGTAGAGGAACAGAAACATGTCACGTGACTTGCGGCAATTTGGGAGCACAATATGGCGGCGATCAACATGGCGGTTGTGCTGCAAGGCAGCCTTTGTGGCGCATCCCTACTATTCCCTTATGTAAGGGAAAAGCCCTATTCACACCGGCGTGATATTTTGTAATGAAGTTTGAGTTTTTTGAGCGGTACGAAAAACGCGTCGATTTGAATAGGGCTTTATTCGCTTTGATAAACTTCACATTGAGAAATACTTGGATGATATTTGGCAGTTATTTTGATTTAACCACTCACGTGCCACGCGCCAGTAAACTGGCGAATCCTGCAAAACCTTATGTGCCACGGGCCATAAAACTGGTCGGTGGGTCGGGCCTACCTAAAAACCGTAAAATATAACGGATTTGGCTCTATGGTATGAAAATATTGACCTTGACAGCTAGATCTTGAAATTTGCTATAGTATAAACGCCTGGTACCAGCTTTTTTTGGTACTTTGTGAATAATCTATCAAAGTTTGCAAGATCTGTGCTCAAAGAGAATAAAATTGTTGTTCCGTGATTGTGTCAACGTAGTGCGTGCAGCAGAAATATTAACTGTGAGTAGATTTGGTCCATATTTTCTAATGTAGTTATACATCATTTTGTTCGTAAATTAATTTTCTTTCGAATGGTGTAATTTTTTGATGAGTAAGTATATAATAAGTTGGATGTATCAAGTAAAAAGACTTGTAAGAAAAAAATTCAATGCGGCTCTAGTTGTCTTCATTTAAATACTACTTCATAAATTATTAGTTTAACCAATTTATGATTAGATATCTATCTAGAGTTTTTATTTACGAACAAATTGATACCAAAAACATGTACCATATGGTGTAAGATCACGGAAAGGGGTTTATTTGAACATTACTTGGTGACGGCAGTACGACTGAACTTGCGCGGAACGGCGGGGTAATTACGTAAAATTTGCAACAGCAATGCGACAGCAGTAGCAATGCGACAGCAGTAGTGAAGCATACATTCTCGACACCACTAATGATGTATGACAGCAATCACCACGAGATTTACGCCTGTCGCAAACCTGTTGCGAGTTAGGTAATTAGGGGGCGGGTCTTTTTACGAAATAAGGCTCGCAACAGACGCCAAAAATGATGTTAATAATGAATGTGCATATTGGTCTTGTTTTTGCTTTTCTCCAAGAAATTATAATTTGTAAAATTTTAAGTTTGTATAATATATTGTTTTGTGCTCACAAAAAAAAACTTAAACATTTTTCAGTTTTTGTATGGATATAATTTATATAGGTAGGCTTTGCTTTAGTGGTGCTAAGTGAGTGTTATATAAAGTTGAGGGGGGTGGGGGTGGGGGATGGGAGAGGGGAGTGGAACCTTCCTTTACAAAAAGGGGGGAGGGGGTGGCGGTTACGTCATTTTCGCAAAAAATTAAGTATTAGGTTAATAATTTGAATAAATAAGTATTTAAAATTTTTCATTTTTTTGTGTGTTCCGGTTAGGTGAGCAATTAAATAAAGCATATGCTTTCTACTAACTTTATAAAATGGTTTTAGCAAATATGGAAGAGCGTGGTGCCGGACATGGTGCACGGCGAAGCCAAGCCCGTGGTAGATGACGTGGCTGAGGACAAAGGCAGTCCCTGTCTAGTAGAGGAGTAGGGGTTTTGCTTTTTTAAAGGTTTATTTTAGCTGGTATAGGAACATGTATCATCAAAATTAGTTATTTTGTGTATATTTTTTAGTTCTATACACAGCAGATACAGCCAGTGACCTTGAGAGAGCCAGTGCTTTCAACAAGTGACGGCACTTGAGGGATTTTGTATGTATAATAATGTATGTATTAAATAATGGTTACGTTACATTGGTACTTTTTCATTTTGTCAACTATGTAACTATGTATGAAATTATTTTTTGTAGACAATCAATAAAGCTGCATAAACTAAATAAAAACATAACAAAGGCAGTAAATGAACAGTTATAATTTCATCATAATTGGTTCAGTGATTTAGATTTTTAAACCTAAAAAAAAACACTAGAAAAATAATTGTCATCTAAGTTTTTCTCAGGATGTAATTAAGCGGATTAAAGTCAGTTTTTTAAAAGGATATTATTATTTTTAAATTCGGTCAGATAAAATATTATTTGATCTAGCACTTAATTAATTCATCAATAATTAAGTAAATTCATTGTTTAATTATTGATAAATTTAACTATGGTAAATATTTACTAATTTTATTATAATAATGGTGTAACTGTACTGGTAGTAGTGGTGGTAGTGGTGGTAGTACTGGTTTTATTATAACTATTAATTATCTGTGATAGCATAATGTCGACAGTATTAAAATTATAATTTCAGAAATTTGTCTTCGTTTTTTAATACCTCTCTCGTCTAATTTGCATAATCGGAATCGAATTCAGAACTGGAATTTCATGGAATAAAATTAACGTCTGTAAACGGCCTAAAATGCTCGATGAATTCCCACCAACTGAGCGTGTTCGAACATGCGTCCGGCACAATATAGTTACGATTGCCGTTAAATTTTTTTCTAGGACATGATTAAATATTTTGGTGTCATTTTAAAGCTATTGAATTAAAATTTATTTCGAATATGAAAAAAAGTAGTGTTGTCGCTTTAGATTTCAAAATAAAACCTATTTAACTTTTTAACTATTTATTGAAAAATAATGACATCACCTAGAATAATCAACTTAATTACAAATTAAAGCCTGGTTTGTACACTTGAGACAACAGTCATTCAATAGGTAAATAGTCATTAGGTATTTTAGTTAGAATCGATTAGTTTACCACTTGACGCCCTGCCGCGCATTACTAAATCTCAGGTGGCACACAAGGGTTAGCGGCGCGCGGAGCGTGGCGCGTGAGTGGTTAAAACCAAACTACTAAACCGATTTTGATGAAGGTTTCATTAGGACAAATCTAATAGTCTAACAGCCTGAAGACGTCCACTGATGAACATAGACCTCCCCCACAGAGCGCCACCTTGAGCGTCTGCTCGCCTCCTGCTTCCATCGGCTCCCCGCGGTTTTCACCAGGTCGTCGGTCCACCTAGTGGGGGCCTATACGCTGTTTCTTCCGGTTCGTGGCAATTTGATAGTATAACCTATAACCTCTCAAATATAAATTGAGTTTTAAATCAGTTTATAACTAACGGAGATATCAGGGTAACCAACATTAAAAAAATAGTAAACAAAACATAGGCAAGACATTGGTCTTGCCTATATTTTTGTTGTTTTGTTGAGAACCCTTCTTTTTTGAAGTCGGCTAAAAATATAACGTTTCACGTGACACTCGCAGTTCTTTAATAGCAAACGTTAACTGTCGCAGTCGCATCATGTAGTAAAACTGTAACGTTAACGTTATGGTGCAATGACACCATTGCGAATACGCAAAACTATAAAAAGTTAGACAATCTAATCTGGACTTTATATCTTAATTTTTAAAATCCATAATTCACCATACAGCCTGCATGAATATGCAATAACGATGACTAATTTTGTACTCTATGGCTCTGTCATTACAATTCATAATGATTTTACTCCGTAAATGCTAATTTTGTTTATACAGCATTACTAAAGATACAATTTGCACCTTATTTCGTCCACATAAAAGGCATAATTATAGTGAGAATAGTAAAATAATACATTGTTAAAAGAAAGTAAGTATAAAGAATCTGTCGCCAACTCGCAACCACGAAACTGTCTTTGGTTGCCAGTATTGTCGATAGTACCTATGGTACCTATCTATGTTCATCTATTCCGCCTCCTAATTACCTAACTCGCAACAGGTTTGCGACAGGCGTAAATCTCGCGGTGATTGCTGTCATACATCATTATTGGTATCGAGAATGTATGCTTCGCTACTGCTGTCGCATTGCTACTGCTGTCGCATTGCTGTTGCAAATTTTACGTAATTACCCCGCCGGTTTAATCTAGCCACAGATTAGAGAATAAACAATTGTTAATAAAAAAACAATTTCACGTCTAACTAATATCCTGTGTAGATTGTGTCACTAGGGACCGAAGATAATGTATTTAGGGTGAGAGAGATTGTTTGAATCTCTGGATTCGAAGCGAAGGATTCTAGAGTAGAATCCTAAACGTAGCGAGGGATTCGAAGTACGTCGCTCAAGGTTAAATAATTATGGTACTGAGTGGCACACTCTGCTTTTAATCCCCCTATTTGAAAAAAGTCATTTTGCCACTGTTATTAAGTTTTTTATGTATATGAATGACGTGACGAGCTAGTCATTTGCCTGATGTTAAGAGCGTCACGGCTGCCCATAACAGATTGTAGTCACTCAGAACTCTAACTAAATAAATAGTTTTTCGTGACACTGCACTGCGCACGTCATCTTGAGACTTCAAACAGTCTAGTAATAAGATTACTAGATATAAAGTCTCATTTGCCAAGTAATTTCACTGACACAATGCCCTGCAATCCGGAAAACAGTAGTGCTTGCACACTACTGCTTGGCGGCAGAATAACTGGGAAAGCGGTGGTACCTACCTAAACGAACTTTGCAGAAAAGTACCACCTTAGCATAAGTATAAAGCGCGCCTAAATATTATTATATTTAGGTGCGCGTATTTTTTTTTATATGACCCAAGCGCACTAATCTAGGAACCTTCGCCTTTTTTTTTAAAGATGAGAAAAAAAGCATTTTAGAAATTGTTTACATTTTGGGTCTAACCCACATAAGTAGTCAATTGTTTTTCTGTAATCTATGTTCTATCCACTGCTTTTTCTCCAATCTAATCAATGCAGACCTCTTTGTACAAAATATAGAAATATAAATTGCAATTCTACTGAAAACAACGAACAAAATCACTTAACTGAATATAATATTTAACTGGTATATTAACTAAATATAATATTTAACTGGTCTTCTTCTTCTTCTTCTCGTGTAGGCAAGTGGTCAGCCCTGGTGTCAGAATTTTTAGGCCACCCAAAGGCTTCTTGACTTGGCTTAACGACTATTGTCTTAAAGTCTTAAGACAACAGCCGGGACCGACGGCTTAACGTGCCCTCCGAAGCACGGTAGCGCTCAGTTGTAATTACCACTTTTTGTTATAGCGGTCACCCATCAGAGTAGTGAACGCAGCGAACGTTGCTTAACTTTACCGATCGGTTAGAAACGGCTAGTCGTGCTAGTCGCTATGAGCTCTACTGCTTGGGAGCGCTACTACGTTTCACTAGCGCGGCAAATTCAAATTTTCTTGCGTTCTTTTGCCAATAATAATAATAGCTTAATTACTAAACGTGATTACATTAAAACTGATTTAACGTAAAGAAATAAAAAGAATCAACAAATTACGATTAAAAGTATTACCTAAATATCATTGGTTTAGCGACAAATGGCAATAAACAAATTTCGTCTTAGCTTTTCCGTCTATTGCCTTTTTTCGCTAAACCAATGATATCTAGGTGATACTTTTGATTGTAATTTGTTGATACACTCTATTTATTTGCGCAAAATTACTTTTCATGTAATCACGTTGAGTAATTAAGCTATTATTGGCAAAAGAACGCAAGAAAATTTGAATTTGCCGCGCTAGTGAAACGTTCCACCCTAAAGTACCATACTTAATCACTCTGATCTACACAAAATCACACAGAATCACTAAAAACCACACAGAATCACACAGTTCTATGTTCATTTTGCCATTTTTGTAGTCAGTTAAACTTAATTCAGATGTGATAATAGAGTTAATTCGTGTTTACTTTCACTGTGTTCAATGCTGCACTTTCATTTTTTCTTCTTGTCCGCTTGTAAACAAACTGCGGACGAAGCCATGCGCTGTCACTTCCTCCTTCTTGTTAGGTAAATTTTTACCCTCGTGTCACAATTTTCAAGCCACCCGAGTCTTCTGACTTGGCTTAAGAGGACCGTCCTATATTTGAAAATGATATTGCCGTCGCTCTGCTATCTGCTCGTGTGATAGAGACAATAGAGCCCATGAGTGAACTTAGGCGCATTTTTTATGTAAACGAATGACGTGACGAGCTAGTCGTTTGCCTGGTGTTAAGCGTCACGGCCGCCCATGTAGTGGCACTCGGAACTCTAATTAAAGTTTCGCGTGACACTGCGCACTGCGCACGTCATCCTGGGACATCATACAGTCTAAAAAAGATTTCTAGACTGTGAGATCAGTTCTTAAGTCTCATTTGCTCAGTAATTTCACAAGCTACAGTGCCCTTCAAACCGGAACACAGTAGTGCTTGCACACTACTGCGGCACTATCTCAATCGCGCATTGTGACATTTTTAAAGATATTAAATAACTGAATTTATTTACGCAAAATCTGCCTAAACTAACTATATTATCATGAATAACATTACAACTGTTCAACAAAAATATCATACTAATCCAAAAAAGATTTTATAAATACAACGGTATCAAAGTTTTTTTTTTTCATTCGTAACCGTTTTTATGTATGAAAACTTGTTTGGATTAATATGATATTTTTGTTGAACATTCACACTTGTACATACAGAGAGATTCTCTTGTACATGTATGTAGAAAGGACCACAAAGTTTTACTACTCAATAAATGTTATCTGATTTCGACGATTTTTTATACGTTGTCTATCTAAACAGTGAAAATCTGTGCTCGTGCATGGCACTTGGCCAGTCCTAAACAGGTACGTATTTAAAAATATACGCAGAGAATTAAAACCTCGTTTTTCTAATCGTTATTAAAATGGCTGGCCTCAAGGACTCGAGGTCGTTTCCCTGTGACGCGGCGTCTTTCGGTATAGGCAGCGACGCGATGCAATGACCGTGCGTGACCAATCGAAGACGAATTTCAATTTAATTTCAAATGATTTGTTTATTGTATCTTGAAATGTAGCTATTTATATTATTTACTAGCTGCCCCGCCCCGGTTTCGCACGGGTTTATTAGTTTTACGCCTTATTTCAGTCTAAAGGAAAAGAGAAGGAAAAGGGAAAAGGATGAATGGATGAAACGGCGAATGGAGGCAGGTACTGGTGAACCACAAAACCAACGACCTTGAAATATTTACGGGATAATATCTACAGTAGGTACCCCTTAAAAAATGAATGAGATCTGACCACGAGTTAATGAATTACAACTAAGTACATATTTTTACTTTCAGCCCCTCTCCCGAGGGAACCGTACTAAATTTCGGGATTAAAAGTATCCTATAGCCTGCCTCGTAATATGCACTCAAATTATGCTAAGTTCCATTTGAATCTATTTATTAGTTCCAGCGTGACGCTCAGCCAAGATACAGACAGACAGACAGGCAGACAAATCAGACAGGCACTGAAATTAGGGAGCCCTCCAAAAAAAATTTGCAAATTATCTTCAATGTACAATTTGGACCCGTTACAGTTTTATTATAAGTATAGATTATTATTTAATTAAACTTACCATTAACAACTTGTATAAATATAGCAAATAGAACAGCGCCGAGGCGCCACGTCCGCCATCTCGCGACGGCCATCTTGTTTTGGCGGGTAGTTCGCACTACCCATTCGATCACATAGTTTGTGACGTCACTACCCTTGCTGCCACTGCTGTTACATTTGTTATTTCTGTAAAAAAAAGAAAAAAAAAATTGTAGTTTGGAATGTTATGAAGTTTTTCTTCACGGTTGTAAGAGTGAGTTCAAATTGAAAAGTGGGGTGGGGTCTCACCAAAGATTATAAAGCCCGTTGATAGCTCGTGAACATAATTTCTCGTACAAACACGACTCACCTGCGCGGGCAGGGGGCGAGGTAACAAAACGAGACAAACTCATACGAAATTACAAAGGACAGAGCAGGATGGAACAAAAGACATCAACGGGTTCCCGTGATTTGTATGAAAACAGTAGTGGAAATACTCTACTAATTTTCGTATGAGGGGAAGTTGTATCATTGGTCAACTGGATTTATAGTCAATCGGTCTCACTCACTCGCACTTCGATTATAATAATCAAAGTACTCATAATAAAATAACAATCGCTGAATACGTAATGATTACTATTTAAATGTTAGTACGATTAAGTAATTATTTTTATGCAAAACGAGCGCGTTGAAGTCTTTTATATGGAAATATTAGAAAAAGGTTTTTCTAACTACATACCTCATTATTTTTATTTTGTTTATTACGCAATTAAGGTTTGAGTGAAAGTGAAATTACCTTTCTATAATAATATAAAAGCTTATCAACGATGAGAGACTAGTTAAAGGGAGAATTCAAAGTCTTGAACACAGACGCAAGTTCGCCGGGCTGTCGCTCTTCTATCGGTTACATTTTGGAGAGTGTGCGCATGCCCTTCACCAGCTCATTCCGTCATCCCCTTTCCATCATAGAACTGCAAGGCTTGGTGATTCTTCACATCCTTACGTTGTTAGTGTACCACAAGTCCGCACTAAGCGGTTTGCTGAGTCATTCATAGTCCGAACGGCCAAGGAATGGAATGCTCTTCCAGCAACAGTGTTTCCTCCTGGGTATAACCTGGGTCTTTTCAAGACATGAGTGAATAGGCATCTCATGGGCAAACGTGCTCCAAAAAAACGCAAAAAAATTTGAATTTGCCGCGCTAGTGAAACGTTCCACCTTAAGGTAATTATTTTATCCAAAAAAAATAATCGGTTCTTGATGGATAGTCCACGCGGCAAAGTCGGGCATAAGCTACTTAATTTATCTTTTTATAGTCACTTCGCGATCGGCGCACGCGCCAAATACATAACATTGTCGTCAATTCAACTGTTACACGTTTGTTATTCAGTGTGTATTGTGTTTGTGTATTGTCCTTCTGACACACATATCTACCTACATATGTATATGGATCTGTATAGGTACGTAAGTACGTACATGTAGTTTGTATTTAGTCTGCGGAATTTCGACAGCGTCTATGGTGTGGTGGTTGAGTAGGTCGGCTCATAACCCGGAGGCGGCGAGTTCGATTCTCACGACATGACAAGTATTTGAGCAGATGAAAAAAAAGCGCTTGTGTGTTTTTTTTTTTATGTGATTGAATGACGTGACGAGCTAGTCGTTCACCTGATGTTAAGTGACACGGCCGCCCATAACAGTTGCAGTGTCACCCGGAATTTTAAAACAATAGTTTCGCGCGATACTGCACTGCGCACGTCATCCTGAGACATCACCCAGTCTAATAATCAGATTACTAGACTGAGTGATCAGATCATAAAGTCTCATTTGCCCAGTAATTTCACTAGCTACAATGCCCTTCAAACCGGAACACAGTAGTGCTTGCACACTACTGCTTGGCGGCAGAATAACTGGCAAAGCGGTGGTACCTACCTAGACGAACTTTGCAGAAAAGTCCTACCACCTAGTAAAGTAGTGTGGGTGTTGTAGGAGCATGGCCCTAGTCCCTGGTAGATCCTTGTTAGGGGCCAGGATCTATATATGTAATCGTTGGGTTGTTATTTATTTATAATTTGGACTACGCAGTATATTCTGGCAATATTTTGACTGCATTCTTGTTTTAGAAATTTTGGCGTTTCGGGGAACTCTTTATTTTCTTGGAGAAGTCGGTAAAAGTCACAGTGTAGTGATTTCTAGTAGGTAATCTTACTACATATACTGTGTGACGTCTCAGGACGACGTGCGCACTTGCGCAGTGCAGTATCACGCGAAACTTTACATTTTAGAGTTCTGAGTGACATAGCAATCTGTTATGGGCGGCCGTGACGCTTAACACCAGATGAACGACTAGCTTGTCACGTCATTCCTTTGTATTAAAACTACTGATATTTTTCGTATGGATGCTTTTGGTTTTTTGACCAAGAAGCGCGAGCGAAACGTCTCCATTTTAGGCAAAGATTATAAAGCCCGTTGATAGCTCGTGAACATAATTTCTCGTATTAACACGACTCACCTGCGCGGGCAGGGGGAGAGGTAACAAAACGAGACAACATCATACGAAATTACAAAGAGCAGAGCAGGATGGAACAAATAATACCAACGGGTTCCCGTGATTTATTAGAAAAAAGTAGTTGAAATACACCACTAATTATCGTTCGAGGGGAAGTCGTATCATTGGTCAACTGGATTTATAGTCAATGGTTTTAGGCTTGGGCAAAAATGATTTGCAGGTGAGCAGATTCGATAATCATAATGGAATCTTTCCGTCGATTCAGTCTTTGTAAAATAGCTGAGAAAGTAAAAATTGTTTTTCAGTTTTAAGCTATGCCAAGACAGACTCGAGGTCTACAGCCCACAGAGCCACTAGTAAGTATAAGCAAGGCTGTAAGTATATCTACTACTAAGTGACTAGCTATCACTAGGTGGTACGACTTTTCTGCAAAGTTCGTCTAGGTAGGTACCACCGCTTTTCCAGTTATTCTGCCGCCAAGCAGTAGTGTGCAAGCACTACTGTGTTCCGGTTTGAAGGGCATTGTAGCTAGTGAAATTACTAGGCAAATGAGACTTAAGAACTGACCTCACAGTCTAGAAATGTTTTTTACACTGTGTGATGTCTCAGGATGACGTGCGCGGTGCGCGGTGTCACGTGAAACTTTAATTTTGATTTCCGAGTGATACTGCAATCTGTTATGGGCGGCCGTGACGCTTAACACCAGGCGAACGACTAGCTTGTCACGTCATTCGTTTACATAAAAAAAGAAGTTATAAAAGGTTGAATACCTAGGTGCTACAACGTGGAACGGCAAACATTTGCAATAGGACAAACATTTGATCAAACATAACGGAATCATCGGTCACACGTCTTGAATACGTGATTATATGAACGTTATTCAATACCGTTTGCTACAACTCCCACATAATTATGATGGCCTTATAAGGGTACTTATATAAGTTCATCACAGGAGAACTAAGGTGACCGATATAGCTCTTAGAATTAGCAAGTTGAAATGGCAATGGGCAGGCCACATCGCTCGTAGAACTGACAGCTGATGGGGAAGAATAAGGGTCTCGAGTGGCGACCACGAACCGGAAGCAGCGTAGGCCCCCCACTAGGTGGACCGACGATCTGGTGAAAACCGCAGGGAGCCGATGGATGCCGGAGGCAAGCAGCCGCTTAAGATGGTGCTCTGTGGGGAAGCATACGTTCAGCAGTGGACGTCTTCTGGCTGTTGATGATGATGATGAAAAGTTTGTCTTAATATGTCTACGAACACTAAATAAAATTTATAGTAAAAAAAAATTAAACCGACTTCAAGCAGCTTAATTTCACACTGCACTCACTCACTCTGCTCTTGCTCTTACTTAATTTTTTTTTCTTAATTTCACTTTTTTGATTTTTTTTTTTTTGTTTTTTCTTTTTTTTCATACTTGGGTGATAGGCTTTGTGAACTTGGCACCCAACTTTGAAAAAACATTTTCTTACTACAATCAAAAATTCTTCCACTACAAACCTCTACTAACATTTCCCATTTAAAAACCAAATTACTGAACCGATTTTGATGAAATTTTTATTGAAGTAATCTGAAAGTATATCCTTTCAGATAAAAAAAGAATTTTCTAAATCGAGGTATAAATGACGGAGACTCATTGTGGCAAAAAAGGGGCAGCATTATAGTCACGCATCGTATCTACCCTCTGATAAACTTTGGGAAACGCGATGAGCTCCCGGTCCCCACGGACCCAGGGTCTCAACACCAAACGACTCAAATATGTAACCGCTAGTCTAGAGCTAGTCGCTCGCCTGGTGTTAAGCGTCACGGCCGTCCATAGCAGATTGCAGTGTCACTCGGAACTCAAAATTAAAGTTTCGCATGACACTGCGCACTGCGCACGTCATCCTGAGACATCACAGTCTAAAAAAGATTGTTCATTGAGATGAGTTCATAAGTCTCATTTGCCCAGTAATTCCACTAGCTACAGTGCCCTTCAAACCGGAACACACTGTGCTTGCACACTACTGCTTGGCGGCAGAATAACTGGCAAAGCGGTGTGGTACTGGGTGGCGCAAAAGTAAAGACCCTATTTGGTTCAGCTATAACATTTTTTCTAAATTAGAAAACTAGATTTAGGTTTTTTTAAATGTATATTTGTGCCATTAAATTTCGTACCATTAGGATTTAAAGATGATGTCTTTTAAATGGTGACCTCCAGAGTTGATACACATTTGAGCCCTATTTATGACATTTTGCAAGATGATTTTCCTTCAAAATTGGTTATGAGTGACGAAGCGCATTTCCATCTCTCAGGGCATGTCAATAAGCAGAATACTCGGTTCTGGGGCACTGATAATCCGCGCATTATTCAAGAAACACCTCTACACCCACTAAAAGTTACTGTATGGTGTGGCATCTGTGTTGACAGAGTGATCGGACCCTATTTTTTCGAAGACGCTGGAGGCAATGCGATAACTGTCACTGGAGAACGCTACAGAACCATGTTACGTGAGTTTTTGATACCCAGTTTGGACGAATTGGGGCTGGAGCACATCTGGTTTCAACAAGACGGCGCTACGGCACACACAGCGCGCGACACTATGGACTTAGTGAGGGACGCTTTTCCAAGCCGAGTTATCTCTCGTTTTGGCGATTTGCCTTGGCCTGCAAGATCACCCGATCTGACCAGTCCAGACTTCTTTCTTTGGGGTTTTTTGAAATCTCGGGTGTATGTGAACAAGCCACAGACTCTCGCAGCTCTAAAAGAAAACATTCGTCAAGAAATAACGAACATATCGCAGGAAGTGTTACGGCAAGTTATGCAAAATGTCATAAATAGGGCTCAAATGTGTATCAACTCTGGAGGTCACCATTTAAAAGACATCATCTTTAAATCCTAATGGTACGAAATTTAATGGCACAAATATACATTTAAAAAAACCTAAATCTAGTTTTCTAATTTAGAAAAAATGTTATAGCTGAACCAAATAGGGTCTTTACTTTTGCGCCACCCAGTACTTACCTTAGACGAACTTTGCAGAAAAGTCCTGCCACCTAGTAACTTTGATACCATTGAATTTATGGAATCTTATTTGGATTAATAATTATGATGTTTTTGTGGAACAGTTTTAATGTTATTCATGAAAATATAGCGTAGCCAGATATTGCGAAAGTAAATGCAGTTATTTAATATCTTCAAATATGTTGCAATGCGCGAGCGAGATTATTTATTTATTATTTATTTATATATTTTATTGTGATAAAAACGACAAAATCAATTACAATTACCACAAAAAATTTCATACAGAATGAACATGTCAAAGTATTAAATAATAAAAAATAGGTACAATGGGTTATTACAATGTCAAATAAAATAAAGTCAGAATTAAACAAAAAAATAATAATAATAATAATATAATAAGAAATGTTATTCACTGTCACTACTATCGGGATTACCCGTATTGCTCCATTGGTCACTCATGCTTTCACAATATGTCAATACTGCAGCAACAATGTCAGACCACTTGTCAAAAGAAAAGTCAAAATCAGTGTTGGCGTCACGGAGTGCATTGAGGTGGCGCAGAGGGCGAACCAGCGGAGACATCGCTCTTGCCCTTGTACGACCGCTATCAACTGAGAAGAGTTTATGCTGTCCTCTGTCACCACGCCTCTTTAACGGGACCTCGATTTCGTCAGGGACGAATAACACACACAGTAGATTGTGCAAGAGTAAACAGTCCACAGAACCCTTCAGCACTTTGAGGCAATTGCGATAGTGGATCTACCCAGATACAGCAGCCTTAAAAGGGGTTTTCTGCTTCTTGGTGTCTTGGATTTCCTCAGCTTAAAACAAATGATTCACCTAAGGAAGGCATCTTGCAACGTCTCCGTTCACACTCACCACGGCCCCGCGCCGTTTCGCAACAGCCATTACGTACGTCACATGTGTCATACAATGGTATTCTACGCGGGGTATTTCTATTTCGTAACATGGTTTTTAACCTGAATGTTGAGAAAGTAGTTGAGTTTAGAGTTAGGAAGGCTACATGTTGGTTTCCTCGAGATGTTTCCTTCACCGTTGTAAGAGAGAATGCGAGTTCCGCGCATAACTTGATTGGTGCAGGCGGGGTGGTTATTAGGTTGAGGATTTTGACCTGGAAGTCAGGTTTAGGGATTTATTATTGACCGAGCGAGCACCAAGCGTCGCCGTTTCAGCTTGGGCACAGATAAAATAATACCTAGTTTTTTTAATCAGGCAATGTGCCTTTATTCTTTAAACTAGTGGCCCGCCCCGGCTTCGGTATAATAGTTTTCACAGCGCACGCGATGTAAAGAATATTTTAGGTAATTTTTTTACACCTTGGGGTACATTATTTTAGTTTTAGTAAGGATCCGTGATTTTTTGAAAATATAATATAGCCTATGTCACCCGGGGATAGTGTAGCTTCCCAACGGTGAAAAAAATTTTTCAAATCGGTTCATTAGTTTTGGAGCCTATTCAATGCAAACAAATAAAAAATCAAATCTTTCTTCTTTATAATGTCCGGGTGTGTTCCTCTAATCTTATCTACAGGTCGCATTTCTTAACCGTTTTTTTTTTAATTTTTTTGTGACTAGGTTTCATAATAGACAAGTTACCTGCTATTAAAAATGAACAAGTAAATATTATTATCATAAAGTAGGTTTAAAATGAATGCAATAACTGAAAAAATAAGTAAAATTGGCAAATAAATCTTGAAATAATAAGTTTTTAAAGTTTCTGGAGGAGGCATCGCCTGTCCCTTTCTCGCAAAACAGAGATCGTGTGAAGCTTCCCCACAGTTACTATGAAAACGCACGATGTGACGTCACATGCCAAAGATATTGTATGTAAAGCTAACACAGCTTAGTAATGAGGTACTATGAAGGACCAAGAAGTGACGTCACTGAATGTTCGAGCAATCTCTTTCAAATTCTGTATTTTAAAATGCTTGTAACTGTCATTTTTCGAGATATTTAATTTTCGTTTTCGCGTTGCAAGAAAAAATAGCAGGCAACTAGCCTAATTGATACTATTCAGTTTTTAAATTATTTTAAAATGGCGGAGCTGAAATGTAAAAAAATAGTTTTTCAGTGTTGCTACGCAAAGAGACTCGCAAGGTCTACAGCTCACAGATCGACCAGTTTTAATATATTAGAGAAGGGATATTACGACTATTTACAGAATTAAGGTCACATTAGTATTGCTAGTCTGTGGGTACGACGTATCGCATACCATACTATGTAGGTCACGCGGCTCCACCTGTCAGACCGTTACTCGCGGATGTGCCGACACGTTTGCTGTTTTATTTATTTGTTTGCAGATGGAAACTAGAATCTAGAAAGATCTGGAGTTTGTTATAGTTATAATACCCTTTATTATTTCAACCGACTTCAAAAAATGAGCTTCTAAATTCGTATTTTTTTTGTAATTTATAGCATTGCATGACCAGTGACCACTGTCTTTATTTTTATTCACCACTTCTTTCTCATTTTATTTTTCGCCATCTCAAACCTCTTATAAAAGGTTTTAGAAAAATATTTATTTGAAACGATATGCTTTCTGATAGGTCCCTTAGAAATTGGATCGAAGATAAGGTTCAGTAGTTAGGATTTTAAATCAAGATTACTGGAAAAAGTACGTATAAATAAATATAATAATAATAAATATGTATGGACATTTCACACAGCGCCATCTAGCCCCAAACTAAGCAAAGCTTGTACTATGAGAACCAGATAACTGATACAATACTTAGATACTTTTTTGTTTTGTAAATACATACATAGAATAAAATATAACACACAGACACAGAACAAACATCGATGTTCATCACAAAAATATTAGTCCTGGGTGGGAATCGAAGCCACAACCTACAGTTCAGGAGGCAGAGCTACTACCAACTGAGCTAACAGGCCAGTCAACTTGCTTGCACTTCTGCAACCTGCTGCTGAAAACAGTGCAGTAAAGATAAGTCCGATCGGAGCTTCGATCGAAGCCATCCAGCCCCAAACTAAGTACAGCTTGTACTATGGGAACAAGATAACTGATACAACACTTAGATACATTTTGTTTGTAAATACATACATAGAATACAATATAACACCCAGATACAGAACAAACACCTATATTCATTACATAAATATGTGTCCCAGGTGGGAATCAAACCCAGAGCCTACACTTCAAAAGACAGAGCTACTACCAACTGAGCTATTGGGCCAGTCATCATTATATTTCAAGTATGTTCTCAGGATATGAAATTAAGGTAATTAAAGTGGGTTTAACCTACAGACATTTCTGTGGTTTAACTATAGTCAATTGTTTTTCGCTAATCTGTGGGTTTCATCATTAACAGCCTGAAGACGTCCACTGCTGAACATAGGCCTCCCCCAGAGCACGCCACCTTGAGCGGCTGCTCGCCTCCTGCATCCATCGGCTCCCCGCGGCTTTCACCAGGTCGTCGGTCCACCGAGTGGGGGGCCGGCCCACGCTGCGTCTTCCGGTTCGTGGTCGCCACTCGAGAACCTTTCTTCCCCATCGGTTGTCAGTTCTACGAGCGATGTGGCCTGCCCATTGCCACTTCAACTTACTAACTCTAAGAGCTATATCGGTCACTTTAGTTCTCCTGCGGATCTCCTCGTTCCGGAGCTTATCTCGCAGGGAAACACCGAGCATAGCTCGCTCCATAGCTCGCTGCGCGACTTTGAGCTTACTAATGAGGCCAACAGTAAGAGACCATGTCTCAGTTCCATAATAATCTATCCGACACTAAAAATCAGGCTGGTAGCACTGCTGCTGAAGCTGAAACCTCAAACGGCGCAAATATGGAAACCTAGACAGAGGATACATGTTTGTGCCGTTTGGAGCAGAAACCATGGGACCGTGTGGACCAGGCGCTTTTGAAATATACAGGGACCTGGCAAAACTTTTGGTGGAGGCGACCAGCGGCCAGAAGACTGGATCTTATTTTGCGCAAAAAATCAGCATTGCCATTCATCGTGACAATGCAGCCAGCGTTCTGGAAACATTCCCCCCACCAAGGGTATTTTTGTCAATTTGTGATTTTATTATAATGTTTTAAAAGTTCCCTTTTTTTAAATAAAAATCTAGGTTTTACTAGGTGGTAGGACTTTTCTGGAAAATTCGTCTAGGTAAGTACCACCGCTTTGCCAGTTATTCTGCCGCCAAGCAGTAGTGTGCAAGCACTAATGTGTTCCGGTTTGAAGGGCATTGTAGCTAGTGAAATTACTGGGCAAATGAGATTTTATGATCTGATCACTCAGTCTAGTAATCTGATTACTAGACTGGGTGATGTCTCAGGATGACGTGCGCAGTGCAGTGTCACGCGAAATTTTATTGTTTTAAAGTTCCGGGTGACACTGCAACTGTTATGGGCAGCCGTGTCACTTAACATCAGGTGAATGACTAGCTCGTCACATCATTCAATCACATAAAAAAAAGGTTCTACCGTCCTACGCAGGTGAAGACACGCGATCTGGCTAGTATAAAACAAAGATAGGTAGTGTTCAAGGTTCATTCACCTCAACGGTTTTTTTATCGCTATAGTAAAACATGCAAATGTAGGAATGTTTATCGACTGCCGATTTAACGGGCTTGACATAGATTTTAAATTATTTACTGTAAAATAAAAAAAATACTTAAATTATTAATACTTTTTAGGGTTCCCTACCCAAAAGGTAAACATATTTTGTAGTGGGTAACTTCGACTGTCATTAGGTCATCGCGGCTAGTAGACAGTCCAAATGATTTGAAGAAAGCGATTACACGTCGCGTCAGAGGCCCCAATCATAATAATGGTTATGAGTCACAATGTTTATGCAACCTTGCAAGGCTTTGCCAAAGGAAGTCCGCTTCGTGCCCCAGTTAATGGGGGCAGGTGGCCGAATTACCCCTCTCTTTTAACACGCTTTTTTTTCTCTTTTTTTCCATACACGCAGATTATAAGCCCATGCACTTAGGGTGAGTTTTTTGATGGTAACATTGGTTAGTTTTACTAGGTGGTAGGACTTTTCTGCAAAGTTCGTCTAAGTAGGTACCACCGCTTTGCCAGTTATTCTGCCGCCAAGCAGTAGTGTGCAAGCACTACTGTGTTCCGGTTTGAAGGGCACTAAAGCTAGTGAAATTACTGGGCAAATGAGACTTTACGAACTGATCTCACAGTCTAGAAAACTTTTTTAGACTGCGTGATGTCTCAGGATTACGTGCGCAGTGCGCAGTCACGCGAAACTTTAATTTAGAGTTCCGAGTGACACTGCAATCTGTCATGGGCAGCCGTGTCGCTTAACACCAGGCGAACGACTAGCTCGTCACGTCATTCAATTACATAAAAAAAATAGGTAAAAATGCAAACAAATTCTAACCAAGCAATGGTCGAAATTTATTAGAATTCTTGACCATTGGTTACCTTAACCATGGATCATATAACTCATCCTTAGTTTACGTAAGTAGTATTGTAGTAACCATTATTTAATCTGTGAATGTATTCGTTATTTTGATAACTCTAGGCCGCTTTAAACTCTTTTACCTTTAACTTCGGCGTCTTGCCGTCGTGGTGATATAGATTATATAATGCAGTCTGAAGAGAATGCTGGTGTTCTTTGCCACTACAGGGCCCTAATTCTGTATGAAAACTCAGATTCCACACGATACGAAACCACGTCGTTATCGTGTCTTGTTCAAATCGTGTCACAGCATTAGAAATACCTTCTCTTTACATTATGTTATTTTTAATTTGAATAAATATTGATATATTAAGTGGTGGTAACTTTTGACGTGTTGATGTTTCGGAACGTGTCTCAGTGGAACATTATGATTTTTGACAGTTCAAATCGCGTCATTTCCAAATTCATTTTGCGCGGTTTTGTTTCCATTTCATAGAGAATAAATTTTTGCAGATTTCTTATATAAGACAAGGAATTCGCGTGGTTTCGAAGTAAGGAATCGTAAAGTGGTCATACAGAATTTGGGTCCAGGATTACTTTTTTTTGTGGACTTCACACAGCGCCTTCTAGCCCCGAACTTGTTGTAATTGTTGTAAAGTTCCGGGTGACACTGCAACTGTTATGGGCGGCCGTGTCACTTAACATCAGGTGAACGACTAGCTCGTCACGTCATTCAATCACGTAAAAAAAAAAAAAAACTAAGCATAGCTCATGAGAACCAGATAACTGATACGATACTTCGATACTTTTTTGTTTTGTAAATACATACATAGAATAAAATATAACACACAGACACAGAACAAACATCGATGTTCATCACAAAAATATTTGTCCTGGGTGGGAATCGAAGCCACAACCTACAGTTCAGGAGGCAGAGCTACTACCAACTGAGCTAACAGGCCAGTCGACTTGCTTGCACTTCTGCAACCTGCTGCTGAAAACCGTGCAGTAAAGATAAGTCCGATCGGAGCTTCGATTACAAAAGCAGGCGAAGTCACGGGGCGCAACATGTATGCTTTGGTTGTAACATTTCAGATGATAAAGTGCATGTACAAAGCCCGCATAATAAAAGTGAAAACATGTTGTGAAATATATATTTGACATGAATATCTGAATCTTCCTTGTCGTGTACGTAAATGGGCAGTGATGGACTAACCATTTGCATATGTAGGTATACCTACTTTTTTTTTTTCTTATATTTGGCTCCACACATAGTGTATTTAGCCAGTGTCAAGTATTGTAACTATTCATCGAGTTATGGAATATTTCACGTGAAAAGTCAAGTCTTCACGTCTTAGTCACAGTCCAGTCTAAGTCAGGTAATCATAGTCCAGTTTAAGTCATACCCTAGGAAAGTGGTGGCGACTTTACTAGAAGCTTCCATGGAATTTTGGAAGCAACACGAAAAACCACGTTTCACTACATTATATCACTTGCCCACACTCATGCTCGTAATTCAGCACTTAATGTGTAAAACACCACCAATTTTAACCATTAACACTGGAAAAAGCACAAGTTTAGAAAAATAATACAATGAAACGACGTGAACTTTTTCGAGTTCCCGCCAAAACTCTCCGTATACCTACTTACTAAGCTATTTGCATATACCTACTTATTCGCAAATGGTTAGCGCAGGAGAAGTAGGTATATGCAAATGGTTAGCCCAGGAGAAGTAGGTATATGCAAATGGTTAGCCCAGGAGAAGTAGGCATATGCAAATGGTTAGCCCAGGGGAAGCAGTTATATGCAAATGGTTAGCTGTGGAAACCAATGCCCATAACGTGACGAGCTAGTCGTTCACCTGATGTTAAGCGACACGGCTGCCCATAACAGATGCAGTGCCACTTGGAACTTTAATAATAAAGTTTCGCGTGACAGTGCACTGCGTACGTCATCTTGAGACATCAGCACAGACATGGCCGTAGGCAGGGGGGGGGGGGTTTGGGGGTTCAAACCCCCCCCGAAATCTGCGCCGGTCTAAGGGCAGAGCAAGAATGTTAGAATTGCCAAACATATTTTCTGAAATACAATAAGGCAAATATAAAAAATTTCGCGCTCGCTACGCTCGCGCTTTTTATGTTCCTACAGTATTTTATTATAAGCAATTATAGCAAGCGCGTTTGTACTGGGGCCCAATTCTGTATGAAAACACAGATTCCACACGATACAGAACCCACGTCGTTATCGTGTCTTGTTCAAATCGTGTCACACCAAGGAATCGTCAATTTTTGTATTCTGTATAATCTAAGACACATTGGTGTCGAGCGCGACGGTCTGGTGAAAATCACGGCGAGCCGATGGATGCACGAGGCGAGCAGCCGCTCAAAGTGGCACTCTGTGGGGGAGGCCTATGTACAGCAGTGGACGTCTTCAAGCTGGATGATGGTGATGATGATGATGATGATGAGTTATAGTAAAGGCATATAAAACTAGCCCGGCCCCCCACAGGGTGGACCGACGATCTGGTGATAATCACGTCGAGCCGATGGATGCACGAGGCGAGCAGCCGCTCAAAGTGGCACTCTGTGGGTAAGGCCTATGTTCAGCAGTCGACGTCTTCAAGCTGGATGATGGTGATGATGATGAGTTATAGTAAAGGCATATAAAACTAGCCCGGCCCCCCACGGGGTGGACCGACGATCTGGTGATAATCACGTCGAGCCGATGGATGCACGAGGCGAGCAGCCGCTCAAAGTGGCACTCTGTGGGTAAGGCCTATGTTCAGCAGTGGACGTCTTCAAGCTGGATGATGGTGATGATGATGATGATGATGATGATGATGATGATGATGATGATGAGTTATAGTAAAGGCGTATAAAACTAGCCTGGTCCCCCACAGGGTGGACCGACGATCTGGTGATAATCACGTCGAGCCGATGGATGCACGAGGCGAGCAGCCGCTCAAAGTGGCACTCTGTGGGTAAGGCCTATTAATTAATATTGGCATAAGTGGTGGTAACTTTTAACGGGTCGATGTTTCGGAACGCGCCTGAGCGGAACATGATTTTTGACAGTTCAAATCGCGCCAATCCCAGTTAATTCCACATTCATTTCGCGCGGTTTCGTTCTCATTTCATAGAGAATAGAGTTTTGCAGATTTCTTATGTAAGACAAGGAATTCGCGTGGTTTCGAAGCAAGGAATCGTAAATTGGTCATACAGAATTAGGGTCCTGACTGACATGTTTGAATTGCCATACGTGTTTTCTGAAATACAATACAGTGAATATAAAAAAATTTTGACGTTTGATCGATACCAGTTATTTGGTAATAGGTAGTTACCAACATTTTGTTTAATCATCAATGACAGATTCTTACTGCCAAAATTACTAATCGATTTTCGACACCGTTTAAAAAAACGTATTTATGAGTTTGATTCTTATACACATAGGTAGGTACTTAGATGTATAGAGAGCTGATAAAATTTTTATAAAATCTATTTTACCACGCGAGTGCTGCGAAAGATTAAATACTAACTTTATCAGCTCTCCATTACGAGTAGGTATAAGAAGCAACCAGCCCACTAGGTGGATCGACGACCTAGTCAGAACCGCGGGGAGCCGAATGCCGATGGATGCAGGAGGCGAGCAGCCGCTCAAAGTGGCGCTCGTTGGGGGAGGCTTATGTTGAGCAGTGGACGTCTTCAGGTTGATGATGATGATGATTACAAGCAAATTTTGTTTTGACTATGCGTGTAGGTATATAATTATGGTAATCAAGCTGAACCCCCCCCGAAGTGAATTCCTGGCTACGGCCCTGAGCACAGACGTAATACGAATCTAGAGAGTGAGATAAGCGGGTCTAGCAAAGATGCCAGCGTGACGCGTTAACGCCTTACACTGGCATAACTCCAAAATGTATGGGAACGACATTAGCTATGACATTAGCTGCGGAAACTGGCAATGTCATTTCCCATACATTTTGGCCTCACGCTGGCATCTTTGCTAGACCCCCCAAGTCGTAAAGTCTCATTTGCCCAGTAAATTCACTAGCTACCATCCCCTACAAACGGAACACAGTAGTGTTTTATTTGCACTACTTTTTGGCAGCAGAATATTTCACTGGCAAAACAGTGGTACGTACCTACCTAGACGAATAATATTAATTTACTACGTATTTCTTAAAGTTCCGGATCTAGCCCGGACATTTGGGAGGTAAAGGTGGGGCCGAAGCTAACACTAAGAGGCCCTGTTGAATATAAAAACAAGGCATGGCATATGACGTATTATAAACTATTCTGGCATACTACGCTGCGGCTTTGTGGCGAGCCGTCGGTGAGTAGCGACACTTTCACCCTGATTCCAAGAGCCAAAATGAGACCCCTGACCCCTGGCTTGCCTTAACCAGCTGTCTGGAGGTGGAAGTCGCAAGAGCTATAAACCTAAGCTCCACGGTGGAAGTGTAAAGGGTGTAACGCCGCGGGTAGCGTTCAGTGAAAATGCAGCACACCTCTCGAGCTCGACACCCTAAGCCACCCACATCAATATTGCTTCCTCGGCACCAATATGTAGTAGCCACCATAGGAGGCCCATTTAGTGGGTGGCAAGTCATCATCTGCCTCAAACATTTTGATATGACACAGAATTGGCAGGTGCCGTTATCTCATTCCATAAACCAAACACCAAATCCATCAGAAGTTCACCACAATAGTTCAGATTTATTTTTAACATACGATATTATAATTATGAACAAATTCTTACTTAAGCTACACAGAAAGATCTCTTGTGAATCTAACTGACCCAAATACTTAAGAGCCTATACAACGCCAAAATGCTTAAAATGGCTTAGCATGAGGCCGTGTCCTGTCAACAATATTGCAACAATGACTTTGAAATTAATATAATGGTAACGTTCAGGACTAATGCTACTGCAAATGAATAGTGAAAACACGAATTTATAAACTTTTCTTAATAGAAAAAAAATACAAAGTTACCTCCAAACCGTACAAATAAACCGCGATTATTCAATGAATACTTTAAATAAGATCATGAAACTTTGTGTAGTAGTTCAACTAAATATAATGGAGGGCTTACGTATAGCGGATTTTTAAAATACTCTTTATATTCAGTGTAATAATAAATTCCCTAAATTATTGCGCGTTGGAACCATTCTAATTTAGACCGCCCCCTGCCGCTTGGCCCCCCGACTCATCCGCGCTGTGGCCTAGTATATATATCTATTCTGTGACTTTGGCTTGGCCTAGCATAAGCCCTTAAGCATGGGAGTATTCAACTATTCACTTCTCGAGTCAGTTCACACAAGTTCACATCTACCGGAGATAAGGACAAGCACGTAGAATGAAATGTTAAGGGGAAGCATCTAAGAATGTATTTTTACGTTAAAATTTTACATCGTAGTTTTTGTTGTTTTATGATATAGGTTTGCACTTGGCTGGTTTGCATATATTAGTAGAAAATATTTTCAGGGCTAATTACATTAAATCTTTGCCTAATATACATTTCTTCCATCGTTAAAAATTAGTGAAAAGAACTGAAATACCATGACTGTGGGGAAGCTTTACATGATCTCTGTTTTGCGAGACGAGCCATGCCCCCTCCAGAAACTTTTAAATTTCGTGATTTATTTACTAATTTTACTTAATTTTTCAATATTGCATTCATTTTAACCTACTTTATACTTTACTTGTTATTTCTTTAATAGCTGTAGGGTTAGCACGGCCGGTAGACAAAACTGTTTCCCCCTGTTTTACTCCAAGCAAGTATGAAGAACGTGACGTAAAACGGGGAAAGACAATTTTGGCTAGCGTCCATGCTAACCCAGCAGGCAACTAGCGTATTCTACATGCTATGGCGGCCCCTTAACAGCATCGTCCGAGTGACCGCTGGACCGGTTTCCAAGTATGTTAGTGGTACCTGCCCTTGCACGTGAGGGCCACGCTTACTTTTACGCGGGTCCAATTCGGATAGCTTAGTATATTTTATGTGGTAAATGCAGCGTATGAATAGAACAACTTTATCTGTCCCGTGGGTTAAGAGGCTAAAGGCTCCCAAATCAACAAATTGAATGTAATTTTCTCAAATTGTATATATCATTTACAGGATTGAAAAAAATGCATGTTAATAGGTACCAGGATATGACCAGTATTAACATGCATTTTTTCAATCCTCTTGTTTCTAGCTGTGGATATCAAAACACGTTTAAGAAAAGTTTACTAGATAGAAAAAACTCGTAAAGTGGCCTCTAAAAAATTATTCAAATGCAGTAAAGTTACTTACATATAATAAAACACCTTACTGAAATAAATCATAGTGATGTTCAACGCATTCAACTGTATTGCCTGTAACGACCTTGTTATTTTACCGCCTTTTCCATTTTTATTGTAAGACTTCGGCATTTTACCACCTTTTCATTGTAAGAGCATGTCATAGCATGGTCTTGTCGTTTTAAGAACTTGTTATAGGATCTTTTCATTTTACCACCTTTTCATTTAAGGCGGCGAGTAGAGCATACAAGGTGTTTTTTGGTACGTTTTCTGGCACGTTTTCTGGCATAATTAAAACATGTGGAGCTTTAAATTTAATATATCATGTAATTCATGTCGTTTGTGATGACTGCAAGTACAAGATTAATAAATATAGCTCTATACAAAAAAATCGCAAACCTCCCTCAAAAAATTTCAATGTTCCCATTTTACTGAGCTTCTACCGAATATAATTTTACAAAAAATAAATTAGTGTATTCCCAACAATCATTCAGATGTCATGATGACTTAATAACTTTGAAAAATATTATATAAAAATAAATATTAATTTAAAACCGTCAAAATCAGTCATTACGTGCGTTGTCTTTATCGTAAGCGCTGCGCTGAAGTGCAGACTGAATTAATATTTAAGACTACGACGTTAAGCAATGATGTTTCCTTGAATGGATTTGGACCTGCTTATCTGGCTCTACTCGTCGCCTTAAGAACTTATCATTGTACTACCGTGTCATTTTGTCACTTTGTTAGTTGGTCACCTTGTAATTTTGTCACTTTGTTATTTGGCAACTTTGTTATTTTGTCATTTTGTAATTTGGTCAACTTGCTGTTTGGTCACTATGTTATTTTGCACCTTGTTATTCTGCCACGTTGTTATTTGGCCACCTTGTCATTTTGCTACTCCCATGTAACCCATTACTGGTAGGTATTATGATACAGTCGCTGCAAATCGGACAAAGTACTTACTTAAACTTTTTAATTAGTTTTGTTTTACCAGGGGGTTTCTCAACATTTGAATTGTAAAAGCGCTGTGATTTGCAAGAAAACACTTTGATTTGATTTGATTTGATCAACTTCCCGATAATGCTGTCCAACAATAATCTCGTTACATTCGCTTATACAGTAAGTTATTTCCGAGTGAGTGGGCCCACATCGGCGTGCATAGCTCACCCACATGTGTAGTCGCGTGTATAGATACAGTTAGCGGATAATTGCTGCTCCATCGACGTATTACAGTAACCAGATGCAATCCAGGGTGTAAAGAACGCCGCAACATGTAGCGGAACTGATCTAAGAAATAGTAGCCATATAACCAGCCAAGTGCGAGTCAGACTCGCACACGAAGGGTTCCGTACTGTCTATCCCTGCCATCTAGTGTTGAGTAACAGTAGAAATTTAGAGCAGCGCCATCTGGCCCATCTGGTAAACGAGCAACAAAATCACGTTTGCTGTGCCAGTGCCAGTGTCAAGTTTTGTAATTTTTCATCGTATTATGGAAATTTTCACTTAAAGTCAAGTCATAGTCACAGTCAGTGTAGTCAAAGTCTAGTCTAAGTCATAATCCAGTCTAAGGCATGCCCTAGTAAAGTGGTGGCAACTTTACTAGAGGCTTCTATGGAATTTTGGAAGCAACACGAAAAACCACGTTTCACTACATTATATCACTTGCCCACACTCATGCTCGTAATTCAGCACTTAATGCGTAAAACGCCACCGATTTTAAACATTAACACTGGAAAAAGCATAAGTTTTGTAAAATTATACAATGCACCGACGTGAACTTTTCCGCGTTCCCGCCAAAACTCTCCTCGGCAGAACTTTTTATCTGAAAATAATTTTTCCCTTGTGTAGTGCTATTTTTTTCCAATAAACAGCTTTCTATTTGCAAGCCAGTTCGTAATTTAAATAAAACCTTTGGTAAGTTACCTCCTTGGTTTCGGAGTAAAAGATCGTGCCATTTTTAAATTACAGGACAGATATATGAGTTTACTATACCTGCGTTCGGATAGCCTACTGGTGGCAAAATTAACAGTTAAAAACGACAAAAATGGTCACATGCTCCGTTCGTTTTGGGAATGTGTAAGCAAAAGTTGCGTTTTTAAATGTTTTCGTTCACCGTTCGGATAGCTCAAAAACAGTTACAAATGTCATCGTGAACTGCCAATTTTGACCCACCTGCGGGGGTGGGTTAAAAGTGATCGTTTTCTGACATTAGAGATTGACATCATTTTTGGCGCGGTTATGTAAAATTTATTGATTTTTATTGTGAAAATTGTAGTTATTGTAATGATATAGCACGGAGAAGTGAGAAGGAAGACGTAAGTTTACGTGTGTAATGTAAAATTCCGCCAATTTGTTTTTGACATTCGAGATAACAAACCGCATTTGGTTATTTTGCGTTCATTTTAGGTAGTGAGTGAGTAAAAGTGGCATTATTGGCGAAATTCTCAAACCGAACGGTTAACAACAACGCTATATTTGCAAATGCCAAAAACGATACCGATCCCAATCCGAACGCCCCTTATGTAATTTATTTGGCCGCTAAACCACGACAGATATGGATTTCCATACAACTTTTGCCGGCCGCTGCTCGCCAGTACAGCAATTTCGATTTATCTCGAAAAAGGTTGTCAAAATAATACTCACATTTCCAAACATGTTCGAGAAAATATTTCATAAAAATTACGTGTTATTCTGTGCAGCTGTTAAACGTAAAACGCTTTCTTTTTCAGCAGCCATTTAAAGATCCATAAAGTTTAGGAGGATGATACCTCGTGAGCTCCGTGACCATAGAAAGTTATAGAAACTTGTTGAATAACATTACTTAGGAGGAAGGTAATTTATTAACCGACTTCAAAAAAAGTTGAAGGTTCTCTACTTGGATTCGGAAAATTCTTTGTTTTATTTGAATCGATTTACTTGTTTTTCTTTCATTAAAATCGCTTCAGAAGGTAGGTTTTTAGCAATATACTTAAGTAAGTATAATTAATTGGTAATTTTTTTTTTTTTATCAACGATAAGTATTACGTACTACCTACATAATAAACACTTCATTAGATGATAATAATTATCATCTTTAGTATAATAATTATCATCATTAGATGATAATAATTATCATCTAAGTATGAAATTAAGGCGATTAAAGGATATTCATCATCATCGTCATCATCATCATCATCATCAACAGCCTGAAGACATCCACTGCTGAACATCGGCTTCCCCCAGAGAGCGCCACTTTGAGCGTCTGCTCGCCTCCTGCATCCATCGGCTCCTCGCGTCGGTCCACCTAGTGGGGGGCCTACGCTGCGTCTTCCGGTTCGTGGTCGCCACTCGAGAACCTTTCTTCCCCATCGGTTGTCAGTTCTACGAGCGATGTGGCCTGTCCATTGCCATTTCAACTTGCTAATTCTAAGAGCTATATCGGTCACTTTAGTTCTCCTGCGGATCTCCTTGAAGGATATTATTATTAAAAATTAAATCAGTCATCATAACACACATATAACACACATATTTGTTACATAGAATTTTACTTACAATATTCCGAAAGCGAACCAACAGCTGACCACGTAATGCACGGTATCCTAAAAACACTATTTCTTTTTCTTATACGGATAACTTTCACATTTCTATCATACACTGTGTCATGCCATGCGCTACAATACCTAAGCCACTTTTAATTTTAAAAAAGTTTATAATATCCTTACAACTGTCAACGTCACTGATTTTCTTTTTAATTTTCGGCGCTTTCTATTGTTATTCTAAATTTAATTCAACTTTGCCGCCTTTTTCGTACATGCGCGCGTGCTGTCGCGTCCACACTAGACTGGCGTCAATAGAGCGAGCCCACTTGATTTCATATGAGAGAGCGTGACAGAGCACACGAGTTGCGTAAGGAAAAGGGAGACGGCTATAGGGTGTCGTGTAGCGGTAATTTTTTTCTCCTTTCGCGCGTCAACTTTCTAAAACGCCTTGAGGTGTTGGCTCTCGTACTTTTGTAAAACTAAAAATGTTTAATTTTATGGATAATTTTTAATAGATTATTTTTGTATTATGTTAATTGATTAGTTTTAAATATTTTTGGATTGAAATTATTCTATCAATTTTAATAGGTGGTTATAATTTTTATGATGGTAATTTATTAATAAGGTAAATGTTATGAATTTGCTAGCAGAAAATCTAACCAAAATCTATGTAAGAAAAATGTCTCAATAAAAATAATTCCCATACATCCGGCTAACCTATTACATAGTATGACGTCATTGTACTAAGGAACTATACCGTAAATTCGCACATTCCAGACATGGCTCGTTGGTCTAGGGGTATGATTCTCGCTTCGGGTGCGAGAGGTCCCGGGTTCAAATCCCGGACGAGCCCAATGTAGATTGCTTTTTGTCTTCTTCTTGTTTTAGTCACAAAAGAGCACATTTTTGTTCTATAAGATTTTACCACAACCTACCGGCTATCATTGATTGTTACCTGTAGGTGGCTGTTACCACAAATACTATATTCTGTGCTGTTACTGTCTGGTCGATACATGCATTGGTGACCAAATTTGCTATGAGCTGCGCCATCTCCAATACTTTCTTGAACTGCTACCAATAAATTCAGTGAAGCATTTTACGTGTGCCGTCCACTCCACAACAGATGTCACCCGCATTGCATCCTGAACATATTTATTTAAGTGACATCTATACGTTGCATTTAAACTACTACAATCACTACATATTCAAACGTATCCGCTACTCGTCAATAGATAGCGCTGTATGGAAATCCATTTCTATAACCTAGCTTAATTGAAATGTTATTATTTTCAAATTCTTTGTCCGTAGCATAGCTTATAGTCAATTTAGTCGGCTAGCACAGCAGGTGTTCGAATACGCTGTTCGAGTTCATTGTCCTTTTCATATCTTGCAAAAGTTGACAACAAAACTTTGGAAATCAACTTTTTTTACTAGTTTCTTTGTAAAAAAGCTGTTTTATGTGAACAATAAATGTCTAAGCTTCAACTATAGTGTAGTATCTTGTGCTGCATGGGGATTTTGAAGCAACACAAGCTGTGTTTGTGAAAAGTACTTCTAAAGTTTCTAAAATGTCTTCAGCGAGCACCTCAACCACGCCGCCTGCAGTAGCTTCTGTAAGCGATGTCAGTGCTTTATTCCAAAATGCGAAGAAATACGAAGAACTCAATGTTATTGGAACAGGTACTTCAATAAATACTCTTTGTTAATAACCTAGTTCTAACATGTGCCGGCGAGCATTGTTTTCGCGCAAAAAGTTTGAAAACACTCCACTAATATTTTAAAAATCTATTTTTGTAGCTAACAAGCTCCAAAATGTTAGCTAGTAACGATTTATTAAATTAATTATGATGTAGAGAAATAAATCAGCAATGTAAACAAATAAGATGCAAACACCCAAGAATAAAATAAAATACCTACCTACCTATCTGTCTGGAAGAGATCGGTGTCAATCCACAATTTGATCGGATTCATCAAATTGTGGATTGCACATTTTTATGTAATTTTTTTGTGCTCTAAACCTTTGTTTACCTTTTTGATCTCAAACTCGGAACACCAGTATAGATAGTTCATAAGGTTTCCTTTGTACTTTCATATTTAATTGGTGGGACAGTAGAGTTTTCTATCTATCTATCTATCTATACCTAAGTTTAATATCACAATGGTCTGAAATTTATGCCATTCTCAGTCATATACTTACATATAAATACATTTTCAGGAGCCTATGGTACAGTATACAAAGCCCGTGACCTCCACAATGGAGGCCAGATTGTGGCCATGAAAAAAGTTAAAGTGGCCTTGACCGAAGATGGTATACCGCTGTCTACACTCCGAGAAATTGCACTGCTAAGACAACTGGAGGCCTATCGACACCCCAACATTGTCAGGTATTATTTACTTTTATTTTAACCTCCGCTGCAAATGCAGGGTGTTATAACCATATGTTTAGTATGGTGTAGCTCCCAAATGAATGTTATATACAAAAACTTTGGGTACTTATAAACTTCTTGCTTGAACTTATTTTGTTTTTTTTTTGTTAGGCTACTTGATCAAGTGCAAGGAACATTTATATTATACCACAGAATACTTAACAGTCCAGGTATAGAAGATTCACTCTGCGAAGTCACTTATATGAATAGCAACTCTTGCAACAAAGCAATAAAGTGTAATAAAGTCAGCTCACACAGCGCTACACGGCTATCCTAAATTGTATGTATATATAATTTAATCAAAAGTAACTATATTGGGGTGAAGGACATGCCAGAGGACTGTTTTTTGAGCCTTTCAAGAATGTTTTTTGTCAACAAAATTAAACTTTTTTATGTAAAATTGACCCGGGACAACAAGTTGCCCAGTTTACGGAGAAACACCCGGATAAGTCTGATGTAAAAAAAGAAGTGTTCTTAGCTATAACTGTGGCGGGGGCTTACATTTTTTAAGAATAACATTTTTCATGTCTGTTGACCATGTGCTTTGAAGACAGATCTCTTGGTATAAAATTAGGGTTACATGCAACTTTAATTCAAACTTTTTATGTTTTTAAGAGATCTTTCTTGTGCTAGTCTGCGCTTATTATTACCACCAACTCTGCTTATAAAATAATTGTCTTACAGCATTCATAGGATAATCAAAATATTTTGGTAAGTTTAGAATATGCATTATAATAGTTTATGGTTTGTGATCCTACTTGGCTAACTTGCTGATTCATCATCATCATCAGCCTGAAGACATCCACTGCTGAACATAGACCTCCCCCAAAGAGCGCCACTTTGAGCGGCTGCTCGCCTCCTGCATCCATCGACTCCCCGCGGTTCTGACCAGGTTGTCGGTCCACCTAGTGGGGGGCCGGCCTACGCTGCGTCTTCAGTTTCGTGGAACTTGCTGATTGTATTCAAACAATTTATGATAAATCGTTTTTCAGTAGTGTTATAGATCATCATTAACAGCCTGAAGACGTCCACTGCTGAACATAGGCCTCCCCCAGAGCACGCCACCTTGAGCGGCTGCTCGCCTCCTGCATCCATCGGCTCCCCGCGGCTTTCACCAGGTCGTCGGTCCACCGAGTGGGGGGCCGGCCCACGCTGCGTCTTCCGGTTCGTGGTCGCCACTCGAGAACCTTTCTTCCCCATCGGTTGTCAGTTCTACGAGCGATGTGGCCTGCCCATTGCCACTTCAACTTACTAACTCTAAGAGCTATATCGGTCACTTTAGTTCTCCTGCGGATCTCCTCGTTCCGGAGCTTATCTCGCAGGGAAACACCGAGCATAGCTCGCTCCATAGCTCGCTGCGCGACTTTGAGCTTACTAATGAGGCCAACAGTAAGAGACCATGTCTCAGTTCCATAAGTCATCACTGGCAACACACACTGATTGAAAACTTTCGTTTTCAGGCTCTGCGGTATTTTGGACGAAAAGATAGGACGAAGCTTCCCGAACGCTGCCCAGCCGAGTTGGATTCTTCGCGCCACCTCTTTGTCGAAGTTGGACCTACCTAATTGGACAATCTGTCCTAGGTAGACATACTTGTCGACAACTTCGAGAGTATCGTTCCCAACAATTACCGGTATAGGTGGAACATGAGCATTAGACATGATCTTTGTCTTGTCCATATTCATCTTAAGACCAACCTGCTGGGAGACTCTACTGAGGTCGTTGAGCATGGTGCTAAGGTCCTCGAGCGATTCCGCCATTATGACTATATCATCGGCAAAACGAAGGTTAGTGATGTACTCGCCATTTATGTTGATGCCAGATCTTTTCCACTCCAAGAGCTTGAAAACATCCTCCAATGCGTTTGTGAACAGTTTCGGAGAAATAACGTCTCCCTGTCTCACGCCTCTTTGCAATGGAATTTGTTCCGTACTCTGGTCCTGTAGTCGGACTGACATAGTGGCCTTACTGTACAAACACTTCAAAACTTCGATATACCTATAGTCAATTTGGCATCGCTGCAAGGACTGCAGCACCGCCCAAGTCTCGATTGAATCGAAGGCTTTCTCATAGTCCACAAACGCTAGGCATAACGGCCGATTATACTCTTCGGTCTTCTGTATAATCTGGCGCAGCGTATGGATGTGGTCTATGGTGCTAAAGCCTTTTCGGAAACCGGCTTGTTCGGGAGGCTGGAATTCATCAAACCTGCGTGCGAGACGATTCGTAATGACTCTCGAAAACAGCTTATACACATGACTCAAGAGCGAGATGGGCCTATAGTTCTTCAATAAGGTGTTATCGCCTTTTTTGAAGAAGAGCACCACCACGCTCTTGTGCCATGCCTCTGGCGTTGTACCTTCAAGGATGACAGAATTAAATAACTTCTGGAGGACTAAAAGTACCGGTCTACCACCCGCTCTCAGAAGTTCAGTCGTAATTCCATCTTCACCTGGTGCCTTGTTGTTTTTAAGCTGTTTGAGGGCCATTCTAATCTCGTACAGGCTGACGTCCGGGATATCTTCGGTATAGTGTCGGACTAACTTGGCTCTGATGTCCTGAGCTGTGTTAGTAGCGGGCTTACGTGTCGAGGTGTATAACTGTCCATAGAAGTTCTCGATCTCTCTCAGAATCTCTGGCTTGGATGAAATGATGCTACCATTTTCGGTCTTCAGTTTTGTCATTTGGTGTTGCCCAATAGACGAATCCTTTGCGAACACTTTAGAGCCTTGGTTCCGCTCAATTGCGGCCTCAATACGTGAAGTACTAAGAGCACGCAAGTCGTGTCGCAAGGAACTCCAGATTCGTCTATTGAGTTCACCGTAGGCTGACATATCAACTGAAGACTGCAGCTTCATTTCGCTCCGGTCGGCCATTAGCTCAAGAGTTTTTTCTGAGAGCTTTTGAGTCTTCTTTCGGCGTTGGGTCTTAAAGAATTTCGATCCAACAGCTTGGACAGTTTCCACCAACCCGTCGTTTAGCTCGTCCACTGTGTTACAGTCGGCTAGGCACTGGAAGCGATTTTGGAGTTCCAGCTGAAAGCCTTCGGGGTTTTGGATTTGGACAGGATTTGGACGGAGCGTAGACTTCACCAGACGTGACCTTTCGAGCTTAACATTGATATTCAATGTGCCTCTAACAATACGGTGATCGCTACCGGTTTTCACCTTGCTGATCACAGAGACATCATCGAATATGTGCTTCTTGGTCGTCATGATGAAGTCTATCTCATTTTTAGTGGAACCGTCGGGACTTATCCACGTCCACTTCCTGGATGGCCGCTTCTCGTAGAAGGAGTTCATCATAAAGAGTTCCTCCTTCTCCATGAAGTCAGCCAGCCTCTGTCCTCGAGGGTTCCGCTGCCCGTATCCAAATGGCCCCACTCTCAGCTCATCGCTATTCCTTGTGCCCAACTTCGCATTGAAGTCTCCCATCACAACGGTGAAGTATGTTTCGGAAGTATGCATGGCTTCGGATATGTCCTCATACATAGCTTCTACTTCATCGTCTGAGTGTGCCGACGTCGGCGCGTATACCTGTATAACCTTCAACGAATACCGTTTGGTTATTCGGAGTACCAGGTACGCTACCCTGGCCGACACACTGTCGACTTTGACCACGTTGTTGACGAGAGACTTGCGGACGAGAAACCCGACACCTCCTTGGGAGAGTTGGTCTCCCTCCCGGTAGAAGAATAAGTTACCGGAATTTAGGATTATCGTGTCCTGTCCCTGTCTTCGGACTTCAGACAATCCCATTACATCCCAGCGTAACTTACCCATCTCCGCCTCTAGCTCGACCATCCTTTCGTCAGCCTTCAGTGTGCGCACGTTATGTGTTGCCAGGGCCAGGGGTCGTCGTTGGGGTTGGTAGCCGGGCGTCTGCCGGGGATTCTTCGCACCCCTTGCCCTGCCGTTACCGTGGCCGCTACCGTAGCCACGGGATAGCAGAGCTGCCGGGGACTGGGGGCCGTTTTTATTTGTGCTTGTCATTAGGGGGGGGGGGGGGGGGGTTTGCCATAATCACCACGCTTGGCAGGCGGCTTGGTGATCGCAGTAGGTGAAGATTGATTGCCACCAAGACCGAGGGGAACGCTGCGACCCATTCCCTGGATATTCCCTTAGCCGCCTTCTACGGCACCCACGGGAAGAGATGGGTTGGTCCTATTCGTAACCGGGACCACACGGCATACCGTAATCAACATGCCGTAATCAACAAAAAATCAAAATAATTTACAAAATGAAACAAAAATTATCTAGTTTCACTCCGCTATTAAACAAAGAAAAAGATTAGGTATTGAAAGACAAAAAAATCTACTTCATATTCCCTTTTAATCTCATTACATCTACCTACCTTTGGGCACATAACTAGACGCACAACTAGATATGGTGAAGCCTTCCATCCTTATGTCGTTAACGTGCCCCATGCTCGCACAAATCGCTTCGGAAGTTCGTTCATAATCCGTACATCTAAGGATTGGAACTTGCTTCCCGCAACGGTATTTCCTTCCACATACAATCTAGGCGTATTCAAGAGCAGACTGAATAGGTATCTTCTGGGTAAGCGTGTCCCACCTTAGGTTTCATCTACACTTACCATCAGGTGAGATGTGGCCAAACGCTGACCCATTAACAATATAAAAAAAAGAACATAGTACCTACTAATTAATAATTAGTGGCAATTGCTAGAACTACTATGACTACGACTAGAATTCCAAGGGACAGGATGCAATGGAAGGGGTTGGAGGAGGCCTTTGTTGAAGGGTACACAGATCTAGGTGGTAGGACTTTTCTGCAAAGTTCGTCTAGGTAAGTACCACCGCTTTGCCAGTTATTCTGCCGCCAAGCAGTAGTGTGCAAGCACTACTGTGTTCCGGTTTGAAGGGCATTGTAGCTAGTGAAATTACTGGGCAAATGAGAGTTTATGATCTGATCACTCAGTCTAGTAATCTGATTACTAGACTGGGTGATGTCTCAGGATGACGTGCGCAGTGCAGTGTCACGCGAAACTTTATTGTTTTAAAGTTCCGGGTGACACTGCAACTGTTATGGGCAGCCCACAGATTAGAGAAAAAAACAAATGACTATGGGGCAGCCGTGTCACTTAACATCAGGTGAACGACTAGCTCGTCACGTCATTCATTTACATAAAAAAAAAAGATCAAAGTGCCAATGAAAAAACAGAGCAAACAATATAATCTATTATAATATTCTGTGCCTTAAGCCCATATTTCAGAACAATCTTAAATAACGCTGCTCATTGGTTGATGCTCAAATTGATAATTTTGTAAATTAAACTTATCTGGAGCACCAATTAGACTAATCCCCGGTTTCTCGTACATTTGTCGAACTCATGTTAACTTAACATACCAAATACTATGCGCTCATTGGTTGAAGACAGGCGATAATCAACAGGCAACCAATGAGCGTCCAGTATTTTTGAGTTGATATAAGTTTAACTTCAACAAACATAATGAGAAACCGGGGGCTTATGTGTAATAAATACTACTAGTGAGTCAACTCGGCGGCTAGACGGAGCAACGATGGGGTGCGGTATGAAGGAGAGCGGAGGTCCCCCCCTGCCCGCGACGTCTGCGGTAGTACCCACCGGCTCGCTTGCGTTGGGGTACGCCGGTTCAGGCGTGTCGCGTACGCAGAACAAGTTGCAATTTGATAAAATTCAATGTTTACTAAGAAAGTACCTACCTCTTATCTACCTAAGCTCGATGTCGCGCAGCGAGCTATGGAGTGAGCTGTGCTCGGCGTTTTCCTGCGAAGTAAGATCCGTAAGGAGGAGGAGAACCAAAGTGACCGATATAGCTCTGAGAGTTAGCAAGTTAAAATGGCAATAGCCAAGCCACATCGCTCGTAGAATCTGGTGAAAACCGCGGGGAGCCGATAGATGCAGGAGAGCAGCCGCTCAAAGTGGTACTCTCTGGGGAGTCCTATGTTCAGCAGTGGGCGTTTTCAGGCTGATAATGATGATACTACGTAGTCTACTTATAACTTGCAGTGAGACTGAGAACTTAACTGAATCGAAATATCATCATAAAACACTAGTGCAGTAATGTGAAGTAAAAAGCACGCGTCCGTAATATTGGATTATGAACCTAAAAGCGGTGTGATTAGAGCCGCTGTACGAGCAACTGTAACAAAAATAAATTATTACGAAACACAAAATTAATCTCTAAGAAAATGTTTTTCTGTCAACCCTTGCTTATTTTTAGGGACTAGACGTCGAGACGGTCTTGTAGGTATTTTGCGGTATAACAAAGAAGTTGACCCACTATTAGTATTTATTACAAATAATGCCGGGGATAAGCATTGTTCTTTTATAAGACCCGTAAGACGTGTAAATCTGAGTCATACTGACTAGATATAATATTACATAACCACTTCCAGACTGCTGGATGTATGCCATGGAGGACCTTCAGTGGAGCGTGAGCAGCAGCTGGTACTGTTCCTGGTCTTCGAGCATGTTGACCAGGACCTGGAGTCTTATTTGAAACGAGCGCCGGCACCGCTTGCTCAAAACACTATTAGGGTAAGATTTTCAATTTGAATTGTTTTCAATTTACATTCCACAATAATGTTTGTAGGTGTATCTAAAAGCGAGTAAGGCTCATGAGTGAGTGTGGGTTTGGAACCAGCGTAAATCAGCCGCAGAAGTGAGCGTTATCAGCGTAATGAGTGCGAGGGTCAGTGGTAGAGTGAGCGTAGGTCAGTGGTAGAGTGAGCGTGGGTCATCGATTGAGTGAGCGTGGGTAAACCGCAGGATTGAGCACAGGTCAGCGTATTCAGTGTGCGAGTGTGAGTTGTAGAGTGAGCATAGGGCTGCAATACATTGAGCTTGGGTCATCGGTGGAGTGAGCGTAGATCAGCTGCAGGAGTGAGCGTAGGTCAGCGTAATGAGTGTACGAGGGTCAATAGTAGAGTTAGAAGAGAGACGAACTCTTGCAGAAAAGTCTTAACCTTTGGGACGCCAATGTTCAGCATTAGACGTCTTCTGCCCGATGATGATGATGATGATGATTTTCGTCTGCTCATTATCTAGAATCATTTGGCCGTGAAGTCCTGACGGTGTGAGAACAGGACCACCCGATCTCTTCCCGTGGGCGCCATAAGAGCCGGTTAAGGGACTATCCAGGGAAAGAGCAGCGTTCTCAGTATATTAAAATTAACTGCGATTACCAAGCCGCCTGCCAAGTGATTATGGCAAACCTCCTATGATAAGCGTCCAAGGTGGCGTTTTATGGTGGAGGCCTGTGTTCAGCAGTGAACGTCTTCAGGCTGTTGATGATGATTGTCTAGAAATGTTTTAACGTCAGCATCGTCATCAACAGCCTGAAGACGTCCACTGCTGAACATAGGCCTTTCCCAGAGAGCGCCACCTTGAGTGGGCTGCTCGCTTCCTGCATCCATCGGCTTTCACCAGATCGTCGGCCCACCGAGTTTTAACGTCAACTTTTCTCAATTTCAGAGCATGTCGTACGACATTCTATCCGGCATAGACTTCCTTCATTCCCACCGCATAGTCCACAGAGACCTGAAGCCGCACAACCTGCTGGTGACCACTGCAGGCCGAGTGAAGCTCGCAGACTTCGGCCTCGCCAAGACTTACGATACGGAAATGAAACTGACTAGCGTGGTATGATGCGGCTGGTCTGTTCAACAAAAGTAGTGATATTTTGGTTAAAATAGAAATTAAAAAAAAATAATGAACATGTAATCTATGGGTACATATGATGAAACTGTAACTGGGCTAAATCTGTACATCAAATATTTATTGAAAACAAAAATAAAATATTAAATATGTGTGGACATTTCACACAGCGCCATCTATCCCCAAACTAAGCATAGCTTGTACTATGGGAACCAGTGAAATTACTGGGCAAATGAGACTTAAGAACTGCGGGGTGATCATGTAACTTTGATAGCAATGCAACAAAAGAAATTTCAATCCAAATTTGAAAATTTCCATAGTAACTCTGTACATAAGCTGCGTACTGCAACTGTCAAATCCATACATTTTTGTGTTTCTATCGGTTGCCAACCATTTACATGATCGCCTAGCTGATCTCACAGTCTAGAAATCTTTTTTAGACTGTGTGATGTCTCAGGATGACGTACGCAGTGTCACGCGAAACTTTAATTTAGAGTTCCGAGTGACACTGCAATCTGTAATGGGCAGCCGTGACGCTTAACACCAGGTGAACGACTAGCTCGTCACGTCATTCGTTTACAAAAAAAAAACCAGATAACTGATACAACACTTAGATACTTGTGATTGCATTTCACTTCTTGATACATTTAAACGACAAACCACGAGAAAACTTGGCTTTAATCAACTAAAAGAATTGAAATATATTTGTGAGAAAATAATAGGTAATAGACATTGTCAATCTTGACGTGACAATCATAGAGTAACCTACCTAGACCAGAATATAAAAATGCAACTAAAGAAGGTAGAGTTCATGCTCTAAGGAGAATACATGTCATTCACCCCCTCTACGTTTTCACCGTTACCACCGATGTCGCATAATCTTCTAAGTAATGAGGTTGTCGTCGTAATCTTACAGATCTTCTTGGAACTGTGTCATGCTCCGTTTCAGATGAATCGTCTCGAGGTTCTCTATTTGCACCTGAGCTGGTTTCTTCCTCTTCATCTGAAATAGCCGAATGGAATGAATCAGACGGAGAAGAAACATTAGGATTAACATCCAAAACTTCCTCCTGTGTGATGGGCTCAGGAAGTGGGGCCAGCTGTCTATTGGAGACTGTTGTTACTCGGCCATCACTGCGCCGTATAAAAGAGTAGTAAGGGTTACCCTGTAGAAGCTCTACTTCTTCGACGTAAGGGTCGTTCTTGTTACGCACATTCTTTTTGCATAAGACTGGCCCCGGCACTAGCCATGAGGGAATTGAGTCACCATTTGCTGACCTTCTCGGGTAGTTAAAAAGCCTCTCATGCGGTGTAGCATTTATAGATGTACAAAGGAGCGAGCGGATTGAGTGTAATGCAACGGGTAAAACTTGTTCCCAACTGTCTATAGGCAACTCTCTGGAGCGAAGAGCGAGCTGAATAGCCTTCCATAGTGTGCCATTTAGGCGTTCTACCTGACCATTTCCACTAGGATTATATGGGGTAGTCCGACTAGTGGCAATTCCAAGAGGTCTTAGAAACTCATTCAATTCGGTAGACATAAACGCAGTGCCTCGATCACTGTGTAAATAGAGTGGTGTACCAAACATGTTAAATAAGTCTTGCAAACATTTTATTACAGAGGCTGACGTCATGTCTTTACAGGCATAGGCAAAAGGGAACCGACTGAACTCGTCTATTATAGTTAATAAATATTTATTAGGACCTGGCAGTGGTCCTTTAAAGTCGATGTTGATTCGTTCAAATGGTGCGATAGCTTTGATTAGCTGTCCTTTTGATTTTCCATAACGCGGTTTGATTTCTGCACAGACTCTGCAGGAAGCAGTCATTGCTTTTATTTCTTCTACAGAATACGGCAAATTTTTTTGGCGTACCCAATGTATCATTCTAACGATTCCAGGATGGCACAAATCGTTATGCAGTGTACGCAGTTTGTCAATATTCATTTGAGCGCATACGCGAGATAGTGTGTCGGCGACAATGTTTTCACAACCAGGCCGGTAAATAATGTCAAACTTGAAACAAGATAATTCGAGACGCCAGCGTTCGATCTTTTCATTCTTTATTTTGCTGGTATGATTACTGTTGAACATAAATGCTACTGAACGTTGATCAGTGATTAAATTGAAATGTCTTCCAATAAGAAAATGTCTCCACTTACGGACACTCTCAACAATCGCTCCAGCTTCCTTTTCAATTGAGGATTGTCTACGTTCAGACTCCGAAAGTGTTCTAGAAAAGAAAGCTACTGGTCGCCCTTTCTGAGATAAGGTCGCTGCTAAAGCGTAATCTGAAGCATCGGTTTCGACAGTGAATACTTCTTGCTCATCTATAGCGATAAGCGAGGATTTTTGAATTTCAGATTTTAAAGTTTCAAAACTCATTTTTGCTTCATTTTTGAGAGGGAATGTGGACACTCCGATAAGTGGATGAATTTTGGAGGAGAAGTTATGTACCCATTTTGCATAGTGAGCAAACAGTCCTAAGGTTCGTTTTAGCTCTTGCGCATTTGATGGCAAAGGCAGTTCAATTAAAGGCTTGAGCCTGTCATTATCAGGTTTAATATTTCCGTCAGAGATAGTATAACCAAGCAGGTTGATAGAATTTTGCGCAAATCGGCATTTTTGTTCGTTCAATGTAAGTTTGTACTTAGTAACTGCATCCATAAATTTTTGCAAATTTTGTTCATGATCCGTTTTATCTCTCCCACACACAGTCACATCATCGAGATAGGCATAAGTACCTTCTAAATGTTCTTCTGCGATGATATATTCGAGCGTGCGCTGGAATGCAGCGACTCCATTCGTGACTCCAAACGGTATTCTCGTAAACTGATAGAGTTTTCCACAGGCTTCGAAAGCAGTATAAATTTTGTCCCTCTCCACAATTGGCACCTGATGATAGGCACTTTTCAAATCGATTTGACTAAAGACTTTGTATTTTGCAACTTTTGCAATCATTGAATTAATATTTGGTAATGGATATGCATCTAGAAACGTGAATTTGTTGATCGTACGAGAGTAATCGACGACTAAACGCTTTCGGTGCATTCCGCCGCCAGCTATCAGAACTTGTGCACGCCACGGCGAATTACTGGGCTCTATAACGCCATCTTCTAAGAGTTTGCTTATCTCGTTAGCAATAAATACAGTATCTTCAGTATTGTGTTCCCGTGATCTTATTGCGATGGGCTGAATATCAGATGATAAGTTTGTAAACAATGATGCAGGTGGCACGTTTGCTTCCATTACACTGCACACTTCAAGTGGTTTCTTTTCGCCCCCAAAATTAAGTACAAGGGACTCATGTTCTTTAAGCAAATCGTGACCAATGATCAAATCAGCGCAAAGGTTATTTACAATAAGCAAAGATCGTTTTTTTATAGATATGGTCACCTAGTTGAATTGTGGCGTGGCATATACCTTCTACGAAAGAGACTTGCGAAAGAGTTGCCAATGCAATTGCTTGCTTGCATGGTGTTCTTTTTAAATCAAGTATTTGAGCTAAAGATTTATCTATAAAAGTAACTGAACTTCCAGTGTCTATTAGTGCATCAGCACGTTTTTCGTTAATGATTACAGAAACAGTCGCTTTCCGGAGACTAGCTGGAGATGCAGCCAGAACGTGCGCTGCACCAAGTTGATTATGGTTATCATCAGTGTTTATATCTGCCGCATTTGCAGAATAGTTTGATTGTTTTGACTGATGGGTACTACGGCAGACGTTCGCAAAGTGACCCAGTTTGGAACATAACTGGCAGTTAGCCTCCTTTGCTGGACATCGTATCCTTGGGTGAATATTGCCACCACAAAAGAAACAACGTTTTCGAGAGTTTGATGATGCAGCTGCGGCAAGAGTTCTGACATCTTTGTCTACTTCAGGTTCCGGTATGGCATTTGCATGGAAAGGCGATGAATTTAAATTTCCGGATATCGTAAGTGCGTTTTTTTCAGCTGATTCCAAAGATAAAGCTTGCTGTATTGTTTCCTCTAAGGTTAAATTTAAATTTTCTAGTAGACGTTCTCTTAGTTTTTGTGAAGAAATTCCAACAATAAACGCACTTCTAATAGACTGCTCTTCATGTTCTTTAGCGGAGACACTTTTATAACCACAGTCGTGGGCGAGTACTTTTAGAGCTCTTACATAATCAGCTATTGTTTCAGAGGGCCCTTGTTTTCTGGTATTCAGTTGGTGTCGCGCAAGAATTTCATTCTTAGGCTTCAGATAAATTTTATCGAGAGCTTTCAATGCGTCTTCGCAAGTTTTATGGTCTCTAATGTATAAGAAAATTTCTGGAGACAGATGATGTATTAAAAGTTTCAATTTTGTAGACTCTGTTGTAGTGGGTAAGCATTCTAGAGATAAAAAGTTCATGAAAGTATACCGCCAATGTGTCCATTTAATATCAGCAGCACTCGCATCAGGTTGATCATTGAATCTTTCAGGTCGTAAAAAACGGGCCATATTGGAATTCGCATTTTCAAGATTTTCTTTCGAGTCGACTCCTTTAGATTGGGACATTTTATTTTAGTTGATTAAATTGATACATTTAAACGACAAACCACGAGAAAACTTGGCTTTAATCAACTAAAAGAATTGAAATATATTTGTGAGAAAATAATAGGTAATAGACATTGTCAATCTTGACGTGACAATCATAGAGTAACCTACCTAGACCAGAATATAAAAATGCAACTAAAGAAGGTAGAGTTCATGCTCTAAGGAGAATACATGTCACTTCTTAATCGATATAGAAATTGAAACAGTTAATCTTTTGTCTGTCTGTCCCTTTGAACACGCATCATGCTGGAACTACTGGGCGGATTTCGCTGAAATTTAAAATAAAATCGTATAAAAACCAATATTTTACTGTGTCTTTTTTTTTAGTATACTACTGACACTTTGTGATAACTGGTGACTTTGTGTCAATATAAATACCATGAACTTAGAAATCTTGGGTGAATTTTGGATGGTACCTTAGATAAGGATTAGAAACATGTCACGCGACTTGCGGCACTTTGTCTTCACAATATGGCGGCGGTACCGCCTACTATGCATACAAACCTTAGAGTATAGACTAAAAGCAAAGAGGGATCATCAAAACGATAGTATATTTGTACTGCTCACACGTATCGCTACGTCAGTGGCGAAGGAAAGAAACAAACATATAGTAATTAGCTACGCTTGCGAAAAGTCACCGCACCATTTTTTTCGACTCGAGTCACTGTTTATTCTATACAAATCTGTCAGACTCATTCACATCAAAGTGTCCACTTCATATAAAAAGTGTCAAAAAAAGTGGTACGTTTGACAGATAATGACGTTCTCTCTATGCTTTTAGTCTATACTCTAAGATACAAACCTCAACTTGATTAAAACAACGAGAAATGTTTTATACTCTTTGGTGCTCGCCATATCAGCACAACATGGCGGTTGTGCCGCAAGGCGGTCTCAAGTGACGTCAGCAACACAATATTACCAAAAACGAAATACTTGTCCCTTTTTAGCACATTCAAAATAGTATTTGCTAAAATAAAACACAACTATTTAGTTGTTTCTTAGACGAAGTTGAGTTGTTTCTATGACGAAGACATAACATACATATTTTGGACATAACTATAACATATTTTGTATACTTAGATAATTTTGTGCCGGATCCTTGTTACTCCCTTATCTAAGGATAGTATTATGTGACAGGTTTCTTAAACAAAATTTGTGATTTATTAAAAAAAAAAACGTAAACAGTCCAAAAACCTTGGGCAAGTTTTGCAGGCCAAATATTAACATTGCAAAAAATATTTCAGGTAGTAACACTCTGGTATCGACCTCCAGAAGTGTTACTGGGCGTGTCATACAATACCGCAGTCGACGTCTGGTCCTGCGGCTGCGTGTTGGCCCAACTTCATACTCGCACCGCGCTTCTACCAGGCTCGTCGGATTCTGATCAGCTACACTGCATATTTAGGTAAGGACACTCTATATTTTTAATAAGCCGTTTTTTTTTGCTTATATTTTGGCTCCACACATAGTGTATTTGGCCAGTGTCAAGTATTGTAATTTTTCATCGTATTATGGAATATTCCACGTAAAGTCAAGTCTTAGTCACAGTCAGTCAGGGTAGTCATAGTCCAGTCTAAGTCAGGTAGTCATAATCCAGTCTAAGTCAAGCCCTAGTAAAGTGGTGGCAACTTTACTAGAGGCTTCTATGGAATTTTGGAGCAATACGAAAAACCAGGTTTGTCTACATTATATCACTTGCCCACACTCATGCTCGTAATTCAGCACTTAATGCGTAAAAAGCCACCATTTTTAAACATTAACACTGGAAAAAGCATAAGTTTTGTAAAATAATACAATGCAACGCCGTGAACTTTTTCGCGTTCCCGCCAATAAACCAATGAGCCGTTTTATTAAAAAAAAGAAATCGTCTTTTATGCATGACCCAATAGATGGCGCCAGTTGTGGTTTTACTAAAATCTGTCACTGTCACTGTTTCAAGCATAGACCACAGGTTAGAGGAAATGTGTCACGATACTGACTGACAACTTTAAACTCTTTCGCTTTTTTTTAGTTTCATTGCGAGATACCTTGGCTTTATTTTGGATCATAATATTAACCCTCTGTCACCACGCCTCTTTAACGGGACCTCTATTTCGTCAGGGACGAATAACACACACAGTAGATTGTGCAAGAGTAAACAGTCCACAGAACCCTTCAGCACTTTGAGGCAAGTGGTGAGCTGATGGAACATTCTTCTCACCTCCAGAGAGTTAAAGCCTAAGTGCCCGAGCAGAAACTTGGTCGGGTACCGGAATGGGTAGTAACCATAGGTGTTTTTGTAAAGAGATCTTAAAAAGGCTTTTTGGACCTTTTCAAGCATCCGAGCATAGGTAACATGGTGCGGATTCCAGACACACGCGCCCGATTCAAGCTTGCTTCTGACTAAGGCGTTATACAAGGTTGTTATAACTTGTGGATTGTTGAAGTCTTTGGCATTTCGTAATACAAAACCCAACCGACGATAGGACTCTTTAGCGAGACTAGCTATAAATGATCATGAAATGTCAAAGTGCGATCGAAAGTAATTCCTAGATCTTTAATACAATTTGTTCTATTAATACATATAGCGTTCAAATAATAATTAAAATTAATTGGATTTTTCCTGCGGTCAAAAGTCATTACATTACATTTGTTATCATTAAAAAGCATTTTATTTGTCAAACTCCATTTATAAATTTGGTCAATATCATTTTGTAAAGTGAGGCTGTGACTGGGAGATCGTATTTCGAGAAAAAGCTTTAGATCGTCAGCGTACAAGAGACACTTGGCGGCAGACAGTACTTTTGGTAGGTCATGGATCATAATCAGAAAAAGGAGTGGGCCAAGGACTGAGCCTTGACTCACACCGGATCGAGTGTGATATAGTCCAGATACGTGTGTGCCATGCCTTACATACTGACGCCGGTCCCTCATATAGTCCGAGAATAAATCTAGGAGACCGGGAGTGAAACCGATAGCTGAAAGCTTGTATAACAATAGATCGTTATCAATTCTATCGAAAGCCTTTTAAAAATCAAAATAAATAGCATCTACCTGCAGCCCGCGATCCATGGCATTGGATATATAGTAAACAAGGCATAACAGGTTCGTATTCACGGATCGACCATGTTGCTTGTCACCTATTAGCTGTTTTATCTGCCTATATATTGCCTGGTGGAGAATGTACTCGTAAATATACAATAATAAAATCGTAATAATACAAGGGAAATAATAGAAACATTTTTCGTTAGTGTTTACTTATATTTATTTTAAAATATCAAGGAATTATTAAATAGGAACCCAAAATTCATGTAGAAATGATGAAAAATAGGAGACAAATTATCATTAATCACCTAATCAACGTTATTTTTTATATTCCTATTTATTTCATCATACATGGATTTTACATTCATATCTTTTGTAATCATGTCTTTACTTGGCGTGAGGGTGCAACCAGCTTGTAATTTGCTAGTAAATTAAATAAACATCATCGTTGAGTTCAACGAATCCCAGAAGGTAAGTAGGTACCTATCTACCAGAGGTCTTCGCTGCATCTTCCGGTTCGTGATCGCCACTCGAGAATCTTTCTACCTCATCGGTTGCCAGTTCTATGAGCGATGTGGCCTGCCCATTGGTAATTTTAAGATTTCGTAGCTATATTTCTTGAGTTTTACTTCAAAATAATAAAAACTCCTAAATCTGTCAAAATTTTAAGTAGCCATTGCCCTGTAAAGTGCAAATCTGCCAAAATGGCAGAAATCTGCAACAAATGGTCACACTGGTGAGTGAAGTGAAAGTGACACTGCGCTATGACAGAGGGCAAAGCCACCTCAAAAAAAACAAGCCATATCTCGCCGGCGTCATCTACCTTTGGATGTAAAACTACGTGCCGTCCAGCTGTCAGAAAATCTCCTATTAGGCCTTATATATTAACCAAGTGTGGGCGTGCCGTATAAACATAGACTGATGACCTCTATTGTGCAAGTACGCTGGATAAACGATATCGTACAAAAATTGAGAATTTCTTGTGCCGATTTGAAGCGCCTCTGCGAGCGCCCTGAGAACTATAATTTGAAAATCCGCCGCGTTGATTGGTTGATTTAATTAGTTCCGAGAACGCTCACGATGTCACTCTTAGCATTTAGCGCCAAAATGGCGAAAATCAAATGTCTTCAGTCAATATGAAGTCCAGCGTACTAGTATAATAGAGGTCAGTAAAAGCTGTGCATACGACAGGCATCGGATTGTGGATTATTATTTTTACGTTTTGTGTAAATTCCGTGTCGAGTTTGGAGCTAGTAACGATAGTAAATCCTAATACTTGTAGTTCTTCAAAAGTAAACTAGATGGCGTTGTGCATCCTTAAAACACGCAAACGTTTCGTGCGAAATTATTGTATTCTAAATGACGATGTTCCGGAGTGTAAAACACAGACCATAGTGTAAAAGAGTAATTAACTATCGTATTTTTGTAATCGATGTCATTATTGTCATCGGCATTCGGCATCAATATATAACCACCATAGAGAAAATAACCGCATACGCTGAAGAGATGGGACTCCTATAGAGAAAAAAATTGTATGAAACATATGCGACAATAATGCCAACATCTACAAATCTCAAAGACATATTTGTAAATGCTGCCAACGTGACAATTCAAAAATAGTGTTGTAAACTTCTGTACATTCCACGTTATCGATATTTTTGAATGCGATATTGATTGAATGGGAAGGTTTTAGGTACATAACTAATGTTATTTAATAAGTAATAAAATACAAGGCTTGTATGAGTAGTTATTTATTTATTCACAGACTGCATATTATATCACCTGCACATAGATATAAGACCTTGCTCTGCTTTTTTATACTAACTGATATTTTTCATGGTGAATGCACAAAAGAAACAGCGTTTTTTTTAAATATTGTTTGGCTTCGAGATGATTGCAACATACGTGTCCGAGCATGTGCAGCTTTCCTAAATCGGAATAAAGTCATCTTATTTTCCAACTGCCTTAACCCACAGTATACATCTGTAAAAAAACAAGGAACAAGTTATAAGCATTAAAATGATGGTCATTAAAACATTAACGACATGAGGTCAAGATTATAGTGACAAATATATTTGTACACCATAAAATCGCTTAATAGGATCACCCCGTCTCTTCCTGTGGGTGCCGTAAGAGCCGGCTAAGGGAATATAAATAATACTTATATACCTACTTTTTGTTTGTAAATACATACATAGAATACAATATAACACCTAGACACAGAACAAACACCTATGTTCATCACACAAATGTTTGTCCTGAGTGGGAATCGAACCCACAGCCTACAGTTCAGAAGGTAGAGCTGCTACCAACTGAGCTATCAGGCCAGCCAAAAATGGGCCGGTTTTTAATATCTACAGCAAGGGATAGCGAAACATTGGGATAGTAGTGCTAGTTTAATAAATAAATGGTGACTGAAGTATGTACGGAATAAACCCAATTGATGACCATTTATTTATGAAAATAAGTGCTGCTTACAGACTACGCTAACACTTCACGATTAAAAATACTTAAATTAAACATTTTAATTAATATAACATGTCATGCACAAATCGGCTACAGGTGGTTTTCACCAGATCGTCGGTCCACCTAGTGGGGGCTGGCCTACGCTGTGTCTCCCGGTTCGTGGTCGGTACTCGCAATCACACGGGAGCCGATGAATGCAGGAGGCAAGCAGCTGCTCAAAGTGGCGCTCCATGGGGGAGACCTATGTTCAGCAGTGGACGTCTTCCGGCTGTTGGTGATGATGATGATGACCATATCTTGCCAGTACGGCAATTTTATTACTCCCTTATCAAAGAGCAATTTCGATTTATCTCGAAGAACGTTGTCAAAATAATGCTTCAGGCAAAAAAAGCGCGAGCGCGGTATGCTAGGGTTGTCATGGTTTTTTTTAATTATTTGTTTTTTTTTGTTCTTCTGGTTTTTGTTTTTCTTTTTTTGCATGTTTGAGAAAATAGCTATTGTTTCAGGTTGCTCGGTCGTCCACCACGCAAGGAGTGGCCAGAGAATGCGTCGATTGTCCTCGACAGTTTCCCAGAATACAAGCCACAGAATCTTGCCAACTTACTACCGAAAATACACCCCCACGCTTTGGACCTTATTAAGGTAGGTTCATTATATTTTAAATATTAACCCAAACATTGTGTACTGGAGGAATAGTATATAGTTTTTTTTATGTGAACAAATGCTGTGACGAGCGAGTCGTTCGCCTGATGTTAAGCGTCACGGCTGCCCAAGTGCCCATAACAGATTGCAGTATCACTCGGAACTCTAAAGTATAAAGTTTTGTGTGACACTGCACTGCGCACGTCATCCTGAGACATCACACAGTCCAGTAATATGATGTGAGTTCCGATGAGACAGTGCGATCAGATCATAAAGTCTCATTTGTCCAGTAATTTCACTAGCTACAATGCCCATCAAACCGGAACACAGTAGTGCTTGCACACTACTGCTTGGCGGCAGAATAACTGGCAAAGCGGTGCTACCTAGACGAACTTTGCAGAAAAGTCCTACCACCTAGTTTTTTCGTGTTTTGTCTTTGTCTATTATTTATTTATTTATTTATTTATGGACCTTCAACAGTACTACATGATTTACAAATATAATAAAAATTTTAGCTTACATGATATACATGACAGGTTTTGAATTACATGTAGGCCTAATTACAGAATGGCCACATCATGCATTAAGAAGTGAGAATCCTATAGTAAACCCTACAGTAAAATAAATACATATTTAAAGACAAAGACTACAAAAAATAGATAAACAAAAATTATACCTACACAGCAGCACAGACAACGCATTTTGCATAGACCATTGTTACAATACATTTCATCACCTAATTATTCAATGACTTTTATTAGCTTAAAATGAATATAATATACACTCGCTCAAAGCAATAAACCACAAGAATCATAAAAACAACAAAGAGTATGTAGCGCTAGTAGTTTACAAACCAGCCGTGATTGAAATGTTGCCTGCTGCATCTACCCAAGTACCCAATGCCAACAAATACAACAAAATATACTTAACTCGGACATTCAATCATAGTACAAGTAGTAACATCTATCATATCATAACATTTATAATAATAAAAATAAATAAAAATAACAAAAAAAAGTGATTCTATATAATAAGATTATTTATTTTTATATACCTACAGATTTCATTAGCACACTATGAATTTTTCTTTTAAAATTAGATAGGCTGTCATGAAATATGTCTAAGGACTCATCCTGCTTCAAAAATTCTTCAAAAATAGAAATCTAAAGATCTATCTAGATCTATTTCTATTAAATTAGAAATGGGGTAAGAGAAAACAGTGAATAGCTGTTTCACTGTTGTACATTGTTTATTAGTATGGCGGTTATTTATTTACTAGTTCGCGAGTTTTTCTCTTTGTAATATGTTTTTTGTTTTTTTTCATATATTTTGGCTCCACACATAGTGTATTTAGCCAGTGTCAAGTATTGTAGTTTTTCATCGTATTATGAAATATTTCATGTAAAGTCAAGTCTTAGTCACAGTCAGTCAGGGTAGTCATAGTCCAGTCTAAGTCAGGTAGTCATAATCCAGTTTAAGTCATGTCCTAGTAAAGTAGTGGCAACTTTACTAGAGGCTTCTATGGAATTTTGGAAGCAACACGAAAAACCACCTTTCACCACATTATATCACTTGCCAACACTTATACTCGTAATTCAGCACTTAATGCGTAAAATGCCACTAATTTAAGTTTTGTGAAATAATACAATGCAACGACGTGAACTTTTTCACGTTCCCGCCAAAACTTCCTAATATGATATTCATATCGTTTTCAACCTCCATGTCTCCGCCATTTTGAAAAGAAGGATGGCGATTTTCCCATGTATTTTGAAAACCAGCCTTTTCGACGACGTACAGTACAGATATTTATGCTTCAGTAACGCATCCAGTACGATACTAGGTGGTAGGACGTTTCCTATATTTTTACCTTTTTTAAAGATACGTCTTGCATTCATGAACGGCACTTGTTAATTTTAATTTATTAAATATTGGGTCGTGAGTCGCCAATGTGGACATAGTTCTTCCAGTATTTCATAGAAATACATACAACTAGGCTCGTTATACGTACGTCGAAACATAGAAAACACTGACCACAGACAACCTAACGTGTGGCGTTGTTTTTTATCTCTAATCTGTGCGTGTGACATACAGAAGAATATTTTTTTCGTGTTTTTTCATTCCATGTCGTGGCGCGTAAAGGCAAGGAATCTCATGTGGCATAGCGAATAAGGCCCTGTAGTGTCGCGACCACACGTCGCCTGTTTCTGCAGTCTGCAGTCGGTTTCGAGCTTGCGACTACATGTAGTTAGCAGTAATATATTAACCCCCTGGTTTCTCGTACGTTTGTTAAAGTTAAACTCATGTCAACTTAAAAATACTGAACACTCATTGGTTGCCTGTTTATCATCGGCTGCCTACAACCAATGAGCGTATAGTATTTGGTGTGTTAAGTTAACATGACAAACGTACGAGAAACCGGGGGTTAGTAGTTTAGTAGTCTACAGTTTTATTTGTTTTTTTTTACAGAACATGCTGGTGTTCGATCCAGCTAAACGACTGACTGCCCTGGATTGCTTGGAACACCCATATTTCACTGATGAACCACTGACGTAGTAGCTATAGTCATCATCACTATGGAATTAGACCGAACATTATCGATATCGATAAAAATCCCTGTATTTTTTTATGTATTACTTATTTTACGAAAATGTCTACCTTTTCGAAATGTTTGGCCGATTTCGTTTTTCTAATCACACTAGTATTTAATATTATAAATGCGAAAGTTTGTGTTGGTTCGTCTCTTGACGCCGCAACGTCTTTTTTTATAACTTGTAACGGGGCGTCCTTACGGCTAGCTCACCTGGACGCCCCGCTATGGGTGGTAACTGGTCCTATCGCAGCGCTAGTCGCTGCGAGGGATGAATTATCTAAAAGGGTGACCTGTGAGGGGAGGTAGTTTAGGGAAACGCACGGTGTACGGTTAATAACCGTTATATTTACATTTACAGGTTCACCATTATACGGGTACGCAATATGCTATTATGTCTAGGTTTACAGGTCTACGGGTATACAATACGAAACGTATGCTTAATAACGCTTTCTGCGTGGTTTCTGTAACTTCAATATAACAATAGATATAATCCTTTAACTAATAACTAGGGTCTCGGATTGTGGATGTTTTGTCGCTCGCCTATTTTTTCCCCTTTTCCGGTGGCGCTGGCTGTGGCGATGTCCGCTTCTTTTCTCCCTGGTCCGTTTTTTTTTGGGTTGGGGTGCCAAGCGGTGGTTTGGTTGTTCGGTCGACACTTCGTCCGTTGCAATTTCTTTCTCCAGGCTCTCGATGAGGGCCTTGTAGCTGGAGTCGGTTAATTCCGGCAAGTCTTTCCTGCTTGGGAACATGTCTATCCCTAGTAGTAAGTCCTCTCCGGCTTCATCCGAGTCTTCTGTTTCGGCTGGTGTTGTGCTCGTCTCCCGGTTGGTGTCGTTCGGGAGTCGTGTGTCCGCCGGTACGGTCTTCCTGCCCATTTCCACCTGGTTTTGGTTTGACCCATATCACCGAAGTGTGCATGTTGCTGCGGTCTGCTCGGTCCTTTCTTCTTACCTCCATTTTTTTCCTTTTTCCTTTTTTTTATGTAAGCGAATGACGTGACGAGCTATTCGTCCGCCTGGTGTTAAGCGAAACGGCTGCCCATAACAGGTTGCAGTGTCACTCGGAACTCTAAATTAAAGTTTCGCGTGACACTGCGCACTGCGCACGTTATCCTGAGGCAGAATCCTTGTCGGAATATAACGTTCCTCGCCGATGCGCCCTTGATGCTCACCATCGACTTTCTGGACGTCGTTGGGGGAGCTAACGGTCGTGTCGGGTCGCACGTCCACGGTTCCATGTCGTTCTCTCGTTGTCCAGTGCTTGAATGATTTTTATCGTTATGTCGGTGGTTTTGTATATTTTCTTACTACCGGGTGACCTACCCTCAGTTTAACATATGCCGGTATATTTTTTTTTGGCTGTGTTGCGGTATCGGTTCTTTTCGTATCAATTATCGATTGTGCATACTCGCCTTAGAGTATAGACTAAAAGCATAGAGAGATCATCGAAACGACATTACATTTGTACTGCTCGCACGTATCGCTACGTCAGTGGCGAAGGAAAGAAATAACATATACGCCACGCGCAAGGAAGGTCCTCAGAGTGCGAGGAAATAGCTCGCGGTTGAGCTATATTGGTTACGCGGCGAGTACGCGACGGGGACGCGGTGGGCGCACGACGGCGTGCGGCGGTGGTGTTCGGGGGGTGTGTTAGTGCAAGGATCGTGCGACAAAAGCCGTAGCCACGCGCACGGAAACTCCTTGCAGGGAGTCGGGAACATGCAGGCTTCGGGACTGAGGATCCTGCGGGAAAAGCCGAAGCCACGCGCAAGGAAGGCCCTCAGGGGTACAGGAGCGGGGTCGGGTTGCGACGAGAGGTAATCGTGCCAGCATAAGCCCGAAGCCGCGCGCACAGAAAGCTACCTCCCGCCGTGTTAGTAGGGAACACAGGTCAAGGCGATTTGCTGGATACTTTTACTGCGCGGGAGGACTTGGTGTAGCCGGTTACACATCCGTGCGCCGCGGAAGCATCGAGCAAATGTCCACAAACTATATAGGGATACTATGTATCAGACAGACAACTGCAGAACTATTTCGCTGGACATACGATCTGGCTCTGATTGGCTAGGGGAAAAAGATGTACGACGTCTATGTTTTTTTTTAAATGACAGTGACGGCGTAGGTTATTTCTCTATTTAGCCAGAATACCTGCCGCGGCTTGTAGGATATACCTATTTTTTCCAAATTTTTTTTTCTCCAAAACTAAGATTAGCAGTATACCGTCTCTGCTTTATACAATTTAGGAGAAAACAAAACCCTAATATTATGATTAATAATAAAACGCAGGGTACATTTTGAGATATTTTATTTCCTTTTAAATCTTTTCTTATATTTCTCGAAGGTTTGCTGAAGGTTGCTTCTGCATAGGAGGCAAGTTGGTCCTCGTTTCCAATCGCATTACGTTTACACCCTTTAATATCTTATTGATTATATTCGTCCAGTTAAAAATAGACAATTTTATGGAAATCAGCATGAAACTGTTTTGCACTGAATTTTCATGGATTGGACACCCTATATTCTGAATCTGGTATTTATCAAGAACAGCTTTATTTCTTTTGAAATATTTACTTTATATGCATTTGTTTCCAAGTGTAAGTTTGACTCTTGGATTATAGTGCCAAAGCATCTTACGGCATATTCTGATGGGTAGGTCAATTTTCTTTGTTTGATTGTTTTATACCCTAGCTGAGTAATCCACGTATGGGTATCATTATCTACTTTAGTTGTGAGAATTGATCTACAGTCTGAACAGTTATGTTTTTTTTTAATTTTGCGTATTATCCACCCAGTAGTATATGCTCGTGCATGAATATTGAGTCTTTCTTGTCTAGCCTCCATGACACCATCTTCAACTACATAACTACCTGACTGACTCGGGGATTTATTGCGTTCATCACAGGGTTGATTCTCTTCATATTCTGAAGGTTGACTTAAGGATCTGAATAAAGATTCTATTTGCACTAACTGCGTGCCGGAATCATCCTCACAGTTAAAAGAAGCGTAATGAAATTTAATAAATCCCGTAAGCAGTAACGTTTTAAATGTATTCACAAAGGTGTGGCAATCTGGATTTATATTTCGAAAATTGTAAGCCCTAACCTGGCCAAAATAATTTTCCACAGCATCTGAATTTAAATACCGAGGTCGCATTATTTTAATACCTTTGCTGCTGAAGACATTCCACAGCCTTTGAAAACTTTTAATAGTAGTCACCCAATTTTTTATGCTTGGTACAGTTGTTTCCTGGCCTCTTTCATTAACAAATTTAAATTTATCAAAACGTTGAATTGCATTTTTCCAGAAGTCGTGATGTTTAGATGATGCTGTCACGGCTGACCGCAGTTCTTGTCCTCTACTTTAGTGATTGAAAACACTGGCTCCATTGACACTGTCAAATAAATAATCCAAGAAAGATACCACTTCTGCAGTATTCTTTAAGGTGCTGCTTACTGGTCTTCCATCAGCATAGTTGGCTAAAATAAACTATAATAATAAATAATTAATTCCTTCTTAATCCTCTGGAAAAGAGATATTCTTTTTTTTAATTCATTTGTTATAGGCTTGCTATATTTGAGATTGTAATTTTATATGCTAGAACAATATCATTAAAACGATACTTTTAGTTTTCCGGTTTCTTGAATTGTAAAAGTAACTGACCTCTATTATACTAGTATGCTGGACTTCATAATGACAAATATTGGCTGATGGCATTTGATTTTCGCCATAGTATAACAGAGATCAGTGGTAAAACTGCTTAAATTGGCCTATTTGCAATAAATTGTTAAAGTTTTGAAAATAATTTACAAATTAGTGTTGAGCGTAAATAATGTAATACTCACAAAATGCCGAAGTGTAGAACAGTGCACCCGCCATGGTTTTACTAAACACTCGCACTAAAGTGGGGGGCCAAGAAAAATACGCACAACCACTATAAAGAAATTGTTTAATACGAAGATTAATAAAACTTAGGTATATTATGAAAACACAGCAATCAACTTATACGCGCGACAGAGCGGGTCGGTCGGTGCGCAGGTCGCATGCGCTCGCGGCCACAGTACAGGGCTGACTTCAATGAAAGTAGCCACTTCAGAGGCTGATGATCCGTGGCAATCTGAACGCGTGAACCCTCAACGTACCCACGAAACTTCTCCAGTGCCCATACCACCGCTAAAGCTTCTCGCTCAGTGGTATGGTAATTACGTTCAGCTGGAGTCAACAACCTGCTGGCGTATTCAATAGGTCTTTCTTCCGTGGGGCTCGGTCCTTGCATTAAAACGGCTCCCAACGCGAACGCACTAGCATCAGTACGTAGGCTGAATGGTTCATTAAAAGACGGTTGGCGGAGTACGGGACTCGTCGATAGTCGTAACTTCAATTCATCGAAAGCCTAGTTTTCTTCCTCCCCCCATATCCATCGTCGGTTCTTCTTTGTCAAATCTGTCAAAGGTCGGGCAACAGCCGAAAACCGATCGATGAATTTGCGGAACCAGGAACAGGTTTGCAAAAAAAGTCTTCAACTCCTTTACATTGGTCGGAGGCTTCATGTTCACGATTGCCTCTACCTTCGAAGGGTCTGGTTCAATCCCTTGAGCTGTAACAACGTGTCCCAAGTATGTGACCTTCTCCCTCGCGAAGACACACTTTTCTCTATTGGCACGCAGCTTAAATAGGCGGAGACGATCAAAGACCTGCTGCAGATCTTCCAGGTGGTGATCCAGGTCTTCAGATATTACCAGAATATCATCGAGATAAGCCAGAACGCACACGTCCTTTAGACCTGCTCTCATCCTGTCCATCAGCCGTTGAAATGTCGCCGGCGCATTTTTTAAACCAAAGGGCATACGGCAAAATTGAAATGTTCCAAACGGCGAGGTGAAAGCCGTCTTGGAGCGATCATCTGGATGAACTTGCAACTGCCAATAGCCTGCTTTTAAATCAATAGTAGACATCACGCAGTTAGGCTTAGTGGCCTTCAGAAGCTCGTCAGTAACCGGTAAAGGATATTTATCAGTCTTGGTAACATTATTCAGTTTTCGATAATCCACACAAAATCTATATTCGTCCCCCTTTTTGGGGATCAAAACAACAGGTGCAGCTCACTCGGAGTCAGCGTCTTCAATGACTCCTTCCTCGAGCATCTTGTCCAGCTCTTTACGAATAATCTCTTTTTTGGCTGGTGAAACGCGGTACGGCGGTCCTGCAATTGGAGCAGCAGTTCCCGTATCGATGCGATGTACCGCGAACGGAGTAGGACCTTCCCCTAGCGCGAAAACATCCTGATGAGTATCCAGGAGCTGGGACAGTCGGCTTCGCTCCTCCGGAGCCAAGTGGGAGCCTTCGTCCTCGCGGAGTCCCACTGACGCGCAAACTACAGATACCTGTTGAGTCAACTGCTCAAAGCATATAGGGTGAGATGTCCGATCACCTCTCAAAAACCACGTTCCTGCATCAAAGTCCACTACCACGCCTGCTTCTTGAATGAAATTCATCCCCAATAAGGTATCCGAGGCCTGCGGTAACATAATGAAACTAATACTAAGTACCACCCCTCGCACCCTTACATCGACGTGCGCTACGGGACAATATTGAGCGCAGACCCGTCCGTCAGCATATTTCAATTCCGTGAATACATTTTCAAATTTGTGACCGTTCTTAACTAAATGTGCCTTTAAGCTAACGCTGCCTATCGAATGTTTCGCTCCGGTATCTATCAAAAGTCGCCCGCATTCACCATAAATAGAAACGTCTATCACTCGCGGATCTAATGTAACGGAACTTACGGACACCGATTGAAACGTAGACGCAACCGTTTCTTCACTTTACATGTCGGGCAGTTCGAACGGATTACGCCGGGTGCTCCACACCCGAAACACGTAACCAATGGTTTCCTTTCGCTTGTATTTCCACTGTCGTCCTTAGTAGCCTTATCCTTCAGTCGCTGGCATTCATTCATTCTGGCATTCATCTCTTAGATGGCCGAATTTCTTGCAATACGCACACTGAGCTCGTCTCTTATTAGGGTTACTCGCTGGTGTTATTGATGTCGTAGTCGAGGCGGAGACGCTGGGACGACTTTTTTTTAAAACGTCTTCCACCCTTCTAGCACATGTGAGCAGATCTCCAAAGGAGGAAAACTGTGTGCGTGGTACCCTTTCGCGAATGCTAAGATGTAATAGGCCATACACCATATCCAGTTGTACGCTCTCTGACAATGAAGACGGTGGCAACTGAGCGATTAACGCACGGAGGTGACACACAAACAAATCCGTAGATTCCTGATCACGTTGTTCTCTCTCAAATATTTTTCGGTAAATAAGGTGAGGTGGGAGTCGCGGTCCAAACGTACACTTTAAAGATGCAATCGCTTCTGGCCACGTAGCAGTGGTAGCCTTTACCCCCTGCCACCAGGTCGCGGCCAGTCCGGTCAAAAGCATGGACAATCCTCTCAACGCGATGTCATCTTCCACCCCAGTACACTGTTTGTATGTCTCAATAGCATCTATGAATGCGACAACATCCGAAGATTCTTCTCCGTCGAAGCGTGAAGTACATTTCGCAAAACTCGCGGAGATATTGTGAGAATGTAATGTACTCAAAGAAGGCTCTCTACTTAGCTTGTTTAGAAGTAGCATCAGCTGATCATTCGTCATTAACACGGCTGGAGCGGCAGCAGGTGCACCCGCAACAGGCGGTACGCCCGCCATAAACGCAGCAGTGGCAGCAGCTCCGTGGTCCCCGCACGGACTAGTCCCCAGACTGTCCATCGGAGGTGGTGTCGACGGAGCGCTTTGGTATGTCTCCCTGGAGAAATCGTCGCGCGGACCAGTCCCAGGACTGTCCTGCGCAAGCGGCGACGCTGGCGGTGTAACCCCAGCGCATGGCACGCTCGCGGGGGCGTGCGATCTCGTATTCACCATTTAATGTTCACTGCACAAATTCACTATGTGAAACAAATACCGTAACCGCAGCTTACGGTACTACACAGCAAATTGTTCAACAACAACAACAAAGTTCACCGTGCGAAACAATAGGCCCTTGCCTACGCACTTAAAATAGGTGTAATTCAGTGTTCGGATTTATTTAAAACGTCCACGTCTTTTACCGCAACACTACACAGCAAAATGTTCAACAACAAAAAGTTCACCGTGCGTAACAATAGGCGCTTACCTACACACTTAAAATACACTTGTGCACTTGGTGCACTTTCGTGTTCGGATTTTAAAACGTCTACGTCTTTCTACCGCAACATAACTAAACTCAAGTTCGGTATACAGAAAACGCTCGTTCGTCGAACACGAGAGCCAGGACGCCTGTACTGCCCGAGCTTCCGCTCCGCGCGTCCCGCGCCCGCGCCGCTATAGGTATAGGTACCTAGTACCTACTTCGGGAACTCAGCAGCCCGCCAAAACGCGAACCGACACTCGCGTATGCTAAACGTTTCAAATATTGTTCCTGCTCCAACGTTAGGTGCCACTTATAGTGGGAGGCCAAGAAAAATACGCACAACCACTATAAAGAAATTGTTTAATACGAAGATTAATAAAACTTAGGTATATTATGAAAACACAGCAATCAACTTATACGCGCGACAGAGCGGGTCGGTCGGTGCGGGAGCGGCGCCGTCGTCAAAACAGTCAGCCCTGTACTGTGGCCGCGAGCGTATGCGACCTGCGCACCGACCGACCCGCTCTGTCGCGCGTATAAGTTGATTGCTGTGTTTTCATAATATACCTAAGTTTTATTAATCTTCGTATTAAACAATTTCTTTATAGTGGTTGTGCGTATTTTTCTTGGCCCCCCACTACAGCACACAATTTTTTACCTGTACCTAAACAAAATTAATAGACTCTCTCTCTCTCTCTTTCTTTCTGATTAATTGACTTGAAACCTACAGCATGAAGACTGCTCAATAAATTCTACGTACCTTCATTTTCTTAATCTTTTCTGGCATAACATGCTCATCATTTAGCTTGTGTAGCAAGCGCGTATTTGCATGTTATATATCAACAATATCCGTCCATGTAACCACTTTTGCAGTCTTTTAACACCTTTTGGAAATTTGTGCAATAAAATGTCCTGTCGTATATTATTGCAACCCGGCACACAGCCGGTCACCCTTTTAGGTAATTCATCCCTCGCAGCGACTAGCGCTGCGATAGGCCCAGTTACCACCCATAGCGGGGCGTCCAGGTGAGCTAGCCGTAAGGACGCCCTGTTACAAACTAAATAGGCCCGCATTTGACCGCAATCTCACCTGATGGAAAGTGACGACGCGGTCTACGATGGTACATGCTTGCCTAGAAGATACCTGTTCACTCGCGACTTGAAGAGCTCCAGATTGTACTTATCGGGAAACAAAGACGCTGCTAAAGTGTTCCATTCCTGCGCTGCTCGAAATAAATGGCGAGTCAAACCGCTTTGTGCGAATCGAAGGAATAATCACGCCTGAGCAGATTTGAATGGAATTCGCTAGATCACCACATAGGGTACTGTTTATCCGCGGACAAGACCAAGAGGCGCAGCTAGTAACTAAATAAAACCATATAAAACATACACACAAACACAGTTTATATATTATATACATATACAGGATAGAATATAAGTTGAGTACATGATAGTACAACATTTATTGATGATTATTAAAGAGTAAAGAGTGCAAATGAAAATATTTTCTATTGAAAACTATCAAGATTGCCGCGGCGCCTAACGTAGTTAGCACGAATGATTTTGATACTTTTCAAAGTTTTTATACCTTGTATGTAATAATTAAAAACACTTAATTTAATTTTGTACTGTAGCAGTTGATTATGAATATTATGAATACAACACCGATGCGTTAGATTTCAAAAATTTTGGTCCACACGTGACCTTTGTCAGGAGTACCTAGTTTCAAAGGATGATAATGAATTCAATTACATCCAGTATTTGCGGGTGTTTAAATATAGATTAGTTATACAATAAAGTACGTATAATAATTGTATCCCACCAGTGATTTTTTTTCGTCACACTATACATTAACGAATTAGCTATTACTCACTTCTTCTTTTTTAGTTCGGTTCTGTATAATATTATTATTTTATACTTTTTTTCGTGATTTATTGACTGGTCAAACAGCGCAGTTGGTAGTAGCTCTGCCTTTTGAACTGTAGTTGTGGGTTCGATACCCACACAGGACAAGCATTTGTGTAATGATATTTTGTAGTTTTATTATGTTTCGTCGCTTTATGAAATAGGGTCCGCCTGCGACTGTAATTAACAGATCCTAATGTAACACTTTTTTTGCCCTTGTAAAAATACTTTAGGTATTCCACCAGCCTCGGGGGCAGCTGGTGGATATTTGTGAGACTTCGCTTATACGGTATGTAAAAAAATTAATTAATTATTCGTTTTCACGATAGTATCGATATCGACATTTTATCGATAGACTATTTTGGTGTCAATACTATTGTAGGCACAGATAACCCCCAATAGATACCGCATTACGGGATTTTTGTTCGGATCCTAGCTCACCAAAACTGGCGGAAGGCGCGGGTTGCGGGGACTGGAGCCAATGCGCTATTATTGGCTGTTTCGAGTGACGCCCTAATAATGAACTCTAATAATTGGTCGAAACTAAAGCCGTGCTGTGAAGCGGCGATTTATATAGAACCATTTACACCAATGCGTGGTGCGCAGTTGTCGTCTTTCATGCGGTATCTATTGGGGGTTATCTGTGATTGTAGGTAACGAACTCTTGCAACATGCGATTTGTATTTACGATAAATAATCTTAGGGCTGTCACATACTGAATCAAATTAAAATCGATGGTAAAATAAGGCTTAGGACAGATATAAACATACTATTTTGTAAGTTACAATAATTGAGTAATATTAAGATGAATTTAAGTACATTAGTTCCTTTAAAATGTACCAAATAAATGTATTTTTAATACAATTATAGTTTTCTTAATTATCAAGTGTTGCGGTTTTACTATAACTTTAATTTATAGTTCCGAGTGACACTGCTTTGTGTTATGGGCGGCCGTGTCGCTTAACGTCTAGATCGTCACGTCATTCGTTTACATTTAAAAAAAAACTAAATAGATATCTACTTAAATATTTTATAGTGTACATTGTTTTGCCGATTGAATTTAGATTATGTATTCTTAAGTGCTAAAGAAATAGCACATCCTATTTGCAATAAATAACTTATAAAACTACAAAGGGAACGGAAAGCTATCATCCCTAGTACAAGTTTTAAAAGAAAATTATATAAAAAGAAGAAAATAAAGGAAAAACACTCACATTAAAAATAGGATTCATGTAGGTACATATCTTGTAACAATAGCTAAAATTAGATACAATAAGTAAGAAAAAAGGTGGGAAGATGGTTTACTGAAATGTTGGCGTAGAGAAGCCAGAGACCAAAGATTGTAAAGCTGGATCTATAGTCAATGCCAGAGACAGGAAAATGGCGTACTCTGGAAGAGGCCTATGTCCATAGGCCTCTAGGTGGACAGCCTGATTGCGAAAGCGACTGCTGTAGAAATTTTAATTGTATTATACATCATTAAATTATGAAGTTTTGATAAATTTTAGTAGATAAGACTTAGTAAGAAAAAATCAGTGAATAAAGGCTATTTTTATTTTTTTATAAGAAAAAAACCTTAAGAAAATATATGCAGTTGAACTACTAAGACAAAACATTGCCACTAGTTCAACGGTTGGACTAACGGGTGGTCAACATCTGTTCACCAATAGAATCAGGTGTTATAAGTGGGAATGGGCTAAAAACACCCTGTGATTTCCTTCCTCTTAGATCGTTTAATGATTTATTTGATTCAGGGCTAATTTAAGACCTAAAACGCAGTATTTTAAGGTCACATCATCATCAGCCTGAAGACGTCACTGCTGAACGGAGCACCACTTTGAGCGGCTGCTCGCCTCCTGCATCCATCGGCTCCCCGCGGTTCAGACCGCGGGGCTATCGTCTAAGCCAATCGTAATTGTAAATGGGCTTCATTTCGTCATTTCCGGCAAGTTGGCATTGTGTAACATTTCCATCCATTAGTATTTTCTCACTATTTCTCATTATTATAGTTAATCAATGTTTTGTCTGTTCAGTTCTCCCTCCGCCTAATACCATAATACCGATGGATGAGGATTTTACAACCGAAAATTACCAAATGAACCCCATTTATCGATTACGATTGAGTTACGCAATACGGGGCTGGTTACACTGGCACCTAGTGGGGGGGCTACGCTGAGTCTTCCGGGTCGTGGTCGCCACTCGATAGAAGCTCACACCGAGGATCACAATAAAAAATGTCACATTCAAATTATAGATTTTATTACAAAATACTATAAAACATCAGTCTTACGCTAAAGACAAAACATTAGAATCTACAAAAAAAAGACAGGTCATGGTTCTTAGAAAAATATCCCGGACGCGTTGAAAAAGATAAAAAATGTTTCAACAACGACCGTTGCGTAGATAAGTAATAGATAATAATTATTATAATAACAACATTATACCTCGTGCCTCTGAGACCACGTTAAGCCGTCGGTCCCGGTTGTCATAAGAACATCTATGGCAATCGTTACGGGTAGTCAGACGCCTGATAGAATCTGACGCCTGATCTAACCATCCCTGTTACTGGTCCCTTATGGGTCGCTCGTGTAATTCTGGTAGCTTGCCGCTACAGGTTAGATTGGGAGCCGACACCAATAACAAAATGGGAAAAGGCAAAGAGGATGATGAATAACAATATTATACCTAATATACAAATGTCATGGATTTTTGATAATTTATGAGAACGCGAGTTTAAATAATGATTGTGGCGTGTCAATATCGATTTTATTTATGTAATTTATTCATTTAATAATATCTTTTAAAAAACAGGTTTCACAAACATTAATTTAACGTGGATAAATATTTCATCTGAGTCAAGTCTAGAAATATTTGGGTGACATATTTTTCCCGTAATGATGATTTTAAAAAAAACTACATAACAGATTTTGATGAAGTTTCTATAGGAACACAATCAGAAAATATCGGTTTGAATTAAAGCAAAACTAGGTCAAGGTACCCGAATAGAGATCAGGCATCTTTTGTGAAGTCGCGTCAAAAAATTGTAAAGTCTTTCATTAGGTACCTATATTTAGAGTACCACATTTTGTATTAGTTATAAAAATATAAACTTCGGCGAAATCAAGCCCGATTCACGCATCTCTTAATAATTAATAATTGATTTTAATCTAATTAATATTTTTTATCGTTATTTTTAAGTATTATTAACTCAATTCTACAAGATATTAATGAATAGGTATATTGCTCAATAAAACATGTTTGCTAAAAGTTTATAAAGTACATAAATATAGAAATGTATAAAATAATTACGAGATCTAAAAGCGTAAGTTTTCTCGCTATAAAACTAAACGAATTAATTTTACAATTTTACATTTCTTCATACAAAACATTCGATTACTTATACTTTCTAAAATTCTCAGTTCTTGTACAATCGTCACGCATTATTAATTATTCTATTAATTTCACTTGCAGTAGGTACCTAGGTATTATTTTATACATATGTAGGTAGGTATACTCATATAATAAATACATTATGATACGAGTGGAATCATCAATGCACACGCGTGTCATACATACGACGACGTTTTTCATCAGAGTTGCGAGGAAAAAACGACATATTGTTATTAACTTTTATGAAAAATGTCTTTTCATTTTCACGCGCGTTTATTTTTTCTCTAATCTGTGGTATTTTTCAAAAAAATGTGTATTAGTAGCTATTTTAACCGTATCTGTAAGTGTATTAAAGGAATAGGTATTTAGTTTTATAATGTAGAAAAAACTAGGAGTGAGATGACATTGGAACCGAAATGGGAAGTTAACGGTATAGGAGTGAGACAGGATCGGGACAGAAGCGCGATAAAAGCAGGAACATCGGGACGGAATCAGAATAATAAGTGGTCCGAAATTGACATAAGAGCGGGATATAATTAGGTGCGGGGTAGAAGCCATAATCCGCGAACGAATTCGCGGGCAACACTAGCGTTACATAATGATTTTTAACTACACCATCGGAGTTTTGGCGGGAACGTGAAAAAGTTCACGTCGTTGCATTGTATTATTTCACAAAACTTATGCTTTTTCTAGTGTTAATGTTTAAAATTAGTGGCATTTTACGCATTAAGTGCTGAATTATGAGTATAAGTGTGGGCAAGTGATATAATGTAGTGAAACGTGGTTTTTCGTGTTGCTTCCAAAATTCCATAGAAGCCTCTAGTAAAGTTTCCACTACTTTACTAGGGCATGACTTAGACTGGATTATGACTACCTGACTTAGACTGGACTATGACTACCCTGACTGACTGTGACTAAGACTTGACTTTACATGAAATGTTTCATAATACGACGAAAAACTACAATACTTGACACTGGCTAAATACACTATGTGTGGAGCCAAACTATAAGAAAAAAAAAAAAAAAACTACACCATCTAATGTAACATTATGGAACGCAATAAACATTTGAATTTGAATTTACATACTCATTGGGCAACACTAGTAGAATATATGATTACATCACCCTAACTCTTAGAGTACCTATAGACTAAAGCATAGAGAGATCAGCAATACGATATATATTTGTACTGCTCACACGTATCGCTATCGTCAATGACTAAGGAAGAAAAAACATAAATATAGTAATTAGCTACGCTTGCGAAAAGCCGCCGAACCATTTTTTTCGACTCGAGTCAACTGTTTTTTCTATACAAATCTGTCAGACTCATTCTCATCAATGTGTCCACTTCATATAAAAAGTGTCCAAAAAAGCGGTACGTTTTCACATAATCCAGTTCTCTCTATGCTTTAGTCTATACTCTAAGCCCTAACTACACCGTACGTCGCTTCGGGGCCATCAATTATTGGTGTGTGACGAATGACACTGCATCCTAGTCTAACCACAAACTTCTGTTTTGGAAAAATAACACGTTATTAACGCCTTATTAATGCGTGGCATTTAAATGTTGACATTATTCACATAACAGTTAATTTACACACGTTATGACATTTCCGCATACGTATTCCAAAAATGCACAACACTTGTTTTAAACTGACACATTTCGATTTGTGACAACATTTGTGACTGTCTCATCGACGTAGCAAACAATTTCACTTCGCAAAAACTTGATCGCATATTTCACTTTCATTGCATGTCGGAATTTATTGCTCTAACTTCAGTAGCATCGCCTTTTTTGAAATTGAAAATCTTTTCCAAATTCAGCGTGTTTTGGTTATAAATCGTATGGTCGGGGGTGTCACCCCAGCTTATAGTTGTTGGAGTGACTTTTAAGTCTGGTTCTTTAGCCTCTTTGTCCGTTATTTGAACTTCAATGCTTGCTGCTTCTGGTATTGTATTTAGTATAGGTTCAGAATTGACACTTGGCGTGTTGATCTCAGGGTTGGAGACCCCTTCTAAAGACGCGCAGCGGTTGAGGAAACTCATCATTCTTTCTTTATATATCTCTGAACTGGTCTCAGTGTTTTTAACTTTGTTGTTCTGGTTTTTCAGATAGTATCCGTTGTCGTCTTGAGCTAACAACAGCCTTTTTATCTTTCTGCTTGGGTAGTGTTCTATCAAATCTGGTTTAGGCGGGATTAGCTTGTTTCGTGGTATTTTTCTAGTATCGTTTCCTTTGATTTTCGTGACCACTGATATGCAGTTGCCTCTTCTCTCGTTGTCTTCTTTGTAATTGTTTCTCATACCTTTATATGAAATTTTGACGCTCAAAATCGACCACAACAGTTCTAGAAATGCTGCTATCAAAATATTAATACTTAGCACTCGTTTAGTAAACGTATGTGAATTCTCTCCGTCGCTATTATTCAGTGATATAACCATATGAGATACGTTTTTGATGAGGACATCTGTGTGTTTAACTACAATAAAATCTTGGAAAGGTACCTTATCCTTGTAAAAATCTGTGATATCTGATTCGGAAGTCATCACAAACCAGGCTGCGATCATAACGAACGAGACTAGGGATACCAGTGTTGATAAAATCGACATAACAAATAGCCAAGTTATGTTTCTGTCTATGTACCATCTTACTGAAGCCAGGATGCTCGCCACTCCCGCTGCCAACCCGAAAACCGTGATCAAACTTGGTGCTAGCACTAATAAAACACTGTTTCCGATTTCATCTCCGGTTCTTGTGTTGTTAAACTCATTTGTATCGTTAATATCGGGTTTGGTAGAGTTGTTTATGTCTTTATCAGAGTTTGGATTGACTAAAGCTAGGCATGCGAGAAGGAATGAAGTCGCAGCCAATGCGATGTGTACCCAAGCTAATCCAGACACAGTAGACGCTGAATATCGCCTCTCAGATGGATACAGGTTCCTCGTATCAGGCTTAGTTTTAACTTTTATCGTGTAAACGTCTTCCATGTTTGTTTTTTTACAGTGTTAACACAACATTTGTTTCGTTTGCGGCCTTGTGCATTGACAGCTCGCGCACAATAACACTTTCACTCGAAAAGTTTATTCAACTCATCACTTTTGTTCGTATATTTGTTGTTACCGGTTTATTTTTGAAAAATAACGGCGTGTTTTAATCTATAAATGATAAATTCGCGAGATACGAGCGCGCTACTCACGCGCATGACATAAGGAATCGAACTGAAGTTGCCTGCGGTTCGTTTCCGAATCCCTGAGTGTTGCAAACTTAATTGCGTTCGAAAACGTGTCACTACGCCAACTTTGATCTTACTGCCATTGAAATAAAGTTTATAACTGTTGAGGCTAGGTATTTTAACTAGATTTTTATCATGGCAACCGGTTTATGATCACGAATAGGCAGAATTTCAAGTTGTTAGGGCGTGAACACATTGTACATACGCTATACAGTTATTTATTAGTGATCTCGGATAGTTTACATTATTACGAAATTCTTCAAATGGCTTTGGGCTAGTTATTTTGGAGTATAATAGCTCATTCAGGTATAATTATGTTACGTAGATTGTCATAAGTTTTATGCTACTGGGGGCGTACCGTGAGCACTTCGCGCGATTCAAAACTGAGCCTATATTGGATCGCTTTGTTTTTTTTGTATGGGGATTTCGACAAGCGATCCTGTATAGGCTCTGTTTTGAATCTCGCTAAGAGCTCAAGGTACGCCCCTGGTATAGGTAGGCAGTAGGCTAGGAGTGGGCGTTAATTCAACGAACGGCTTTTTTTAACTGTTAATCTAATGTTAACGAATTAACTGCGTTTTGTTTACCGCAAAACCCGTTAAATGTATGAACTGTTTCATTCAACGATTTTGGTAAAGCGCATATTATTAACTCAACGAAAAGGTATTCAAAAGTCGCTAACGTTATCTGAAGCTGCTAACGCAAAACCAGCTACAATTATCTGTTTCGTCTATTAACGAATATTTAATTAAAACCTGTTAATTAATGAAAACCTGTTAATAACGTTAACGGCTTTTTTAATAGGTTAACAGGATGAAATTAACGGCTTCGTTGCGTTAACCCAAAAATCGTTAACGACCCACCCACCTAGTAGGCAGGTGCTCACTTTTTTCGTAAAATCATGTATTTGGGCTATAATAATAATCAGTTGGTGTAAATTGACAAGAATCAATGACAGTATTTAAAAAAATGTAGTACCATTGTTCGCTTAATAGGGTTCCGTACCCAACGGGTAAAATGGACCCTATTAATAAGACTCCGCTGTCCATATGTCTGTCTGTCTGTCTATCCGTCTGTCACCAGGCTGTATCTCATCAACCGTTATAGTTAGACAGTTGAGATATTCACAGATGATGTATTTCTGTTGCCGCTATAACAGCAAATACTAAAAAAACTGATTAAAATAAATATTTAAAGTGGCTCCCATACAACAAACGTGTTTTTGGCTCGTTTTTGTGGATAAATAGAGGAAAGATAATAGTGAAATTGCGGTCAAATGCGGGCCTATTTAGTTATAAAAATAATAATAATAATGATACGGAACCCTTCGTTCGTGAGTCCGACTCGCACTTGGCCGGTTTTTGTTTATAATCTACTTTACTTATTTAGCACTAATTTTGAATTAATTAAACGATGATACCTATGTTAGCTTTCATCTTTTTCTACGATCGTAATTAGTTTTGTGCATATTAAAATAAACTAAATTAATCTAAAATTAAAAACAATAAAATAGGTAAACATAGTCTAACAAGCCACTACCAGTTGCCTACTGTACCAGTTACCAGTAGGCAACGTGCCCAAAATGCTAGCGACATTGCCCCGTTAAATGGCAATGCGCATTTGCGCCTAATAGAGACCAGCATTTTGGTCACGTGTTGTCTCGATCAGACGTTCAAATACAAATGTGCATTTAAATAAATAAGTAGGTACCTACAAATATGAAATAGCGTACGTAAGTAATTTTATTAGAATTTAGATGACAGTGGATAATGTTTTATTTTTTATTTTTTTTACGCGATTGAATGACGTGACGAGCTAGTCGTTCACCTGATGTTAAGCAACACGGCCGCCCATAACAGTTGCAGTGTCACTCGGAACTTTAAAACAATAAAGTTTCGCGTGGCACTGCACTGCGCACGTCATCCTGAGACATCACACAGTCTAGTAATCAGATTACTAGACTGAGTGATCAGATCATAAAGTCTCATTTGCCCAGTAATTTCACTAGCTACAATGCCCTTCAAACCGGAACACAGTAGTGCTTGCACACTACTGCTTGGCGGCAGAATAACTGGCAAAGCGGTGGTACCTACCTAGACGAACTTTGCAGAAAAGTCCTACCACCTATGTATTAGTAAAGTAGGTGAAAAAGAGAGAAAAAGAAAAAAAAGACAGTGGTCGAATGCTATATGCCTATAAGTTATTTAAAAAAAATATAGTAGGTACCTATAACCGTATATTACAATTAAAAAAAACTTTTTACGAGCTGTGTGCCCACAGCCTTATTTTTTTTATACGTTTGCCAATTTTATGCGACCCCGCATATCGATATTGTATTGTAATTTGTAATACCTAGGCTCGAATACCTATTACTCTGCTTAGGTACTATTGGTAACCTTTGTGGTGTAGTGGTTGAGCCGGTCGGCTCATAGCCTGGATGCTGCGTGTTCGATTCCCGCGATAAGACATGTATTTGTGCACAGAAAAAGCGCAAATACTTGTTCTGTGTGTGTTGTGGGAGCATGGCCCTCGTAGTTCCTGGGTCCCTAGATACAGGGGATCCTTGCTAGGATCCAGGATCTATGTATGTAATCGATGGGAAACTGTTTTGGTAGGTATGTAAGTATCACGGGTCATTTCAAAAGCGTTTATGACAAAAGCAAATAATTATTTTACCGCTTCCACTATTACTTTGAAAATGTAGCGGGAGTGAGACAGCAATATAAATGTGTGCTCTTTTCAGATCTGCATGTTATTCTTAGAATAGTACATAATTTGATAGTCGCATTATGCAACAATGATGCAGTAAAGTTAGGTAATTATCTTTGGTAAAACAATAAATATCAACAGCATAATTCCGTTAAAAATCGACTACCTAACATCATCATCATCATCATCATCATTAACAGCCTGAAGACGTCCACTGCTGAACATAGGCCTCCCCCAGAGAGCGCCACTTTGAGCGGCTGCTCGCATCCTGCATCCATCGGCTCCCGCGGCTTTCACCAGATCGTCGGTCCACCGAGTGGGGGGCCGGCCCACGCTGCTTCTTCCGTCTAACCTAACCTAACATGAATAAGAAAAAAAATCAAAATAGTTTTAAATTCATTTTGTAATATTCTATTAGCCTGGTGACCTGTAACTTAAATGTTAAATATAAGTGTTACATAAATCGTTATTCACCCACTTTTTTATTAAATTAAATATGCTGACGAGGTCGCTAAAGTAGCCGGCCACGTATGGCTTACAGTAGAGCACAGGAAAGCATGGCTTGAAATGGAGGAGGCCTTTACCCAAAGAGAGTCCTTAGTTAGAAATTCTTTAGTTATATTTCACAATTTTAAGTTATAAATTAAGAAATAAACAGGCTTTTTATTTATTTATAATATTACGAGTAGTAGGATATTAAAGATAGGAGTCAATATCATCGACATCATCAGCCTGAAGACGTCCACTGTTGAACATAGGCAGCGCCACTTTGAGTGGCTGCTCGCCTCTCATCCATCCAGGATACGACACATAATTCGCGTAAGTACTTACCTATTGATATCTAACCTCATTTATAATTCGAACAGCAAAGGAATCTTACACCTTACCAGTTGTTTCCTGACAAATACAATCTGGCCGGTATCTTCTAGGCAAGCATGCTCCATCGTCGACCGCATCGTCACTTACCATCAGATGAGACCGTGCTCAAATGTTAGCCTATCTATGATTTAAAAAAATCTGTCATGCCCGAAGTTTAGATGCCCTCTAACAATACCTTGGCCTAAGACGAAATACGTAATGGATACAAAAAAATCTTAAACAAGTATAGCACCGCCTAACATTGATCTACTTACTATAGTAACCTTTAAAACACGAATAATTTACATGAATTGTTTTAGGTTCAAATCTTTGCTTTAAAAAGTGTGTTTACTTACCTAGTCGTGAGAACTACGCAGCCTTGTAATTATTACCTTGAGAGAAACTCAGTGCGTTTGCGTATAGACTTCTTATTCTAAATGGGGGCGATAAAGGCGTGCACTGATGGCATGGGGTGTTTTGTGCATTTACCCCCGCCAGCCTCTACCCTAGCCACCCTAACTCCTTGAAGTAGCGGAGAACGGCCTTGGGTCGCTGGCACAGCTCTTCCAGTAGTGATGATGATGGTGACGATGATGCTAAAGCAGGTGATGCAAAAATGGATGCGCTTGAGCATGGCAATGATCTTCAAGATCAGACGGTTCATATAGACCTCATGTTAACAACGGTTAAAATAGGGCAACCTTAGAATAAGTACCTATAGAACCCCAGTACATTTGCGAAATGTAAGCCGTTTAATTGGTGCCATATATGGCACCGTACGACGTTCGCGCGGTTAGTGCTCTGTGTGAAGAGATCCCAGAAAACTATTTCGGATGACAACACATCAGATAAACACAATAAGAGTTCTGGTGTGACATTCCTCTGGTAACCAATTAATTTTCTTGTTTAAACCGTCTACAATACCAGAAAAAGTGGCGTGCGTTTTTAAGCCCTATTCAAACCGCTGGTGCGGTTTTCATACCGCGGTGGGTAGCGGTATCCGCGGGATTCCGCCCGGGTATTTTGTATGAAGTTTCGCTCCAGTTTTGCGCTAGCCGCGGAACTTCAGTACAAAATACCGAGCGGGATTCCGCGCGGTATTTACCGCTACCCACCGCGGTACGAATACCAAGCCGGTTTGAATAGGGCTTTAGACGGCGTTGTTTGGAAACTAACCTTCTATAGGTAGGTACTTAAGAGCCTACTCTTTTTGAGAAGTTAGTTTAAGAAAAACGAAAAGAATGAGATGAAAACCTTAAGAGTCCTCTCTAAGGGTAGGCAACGCACCGACACTGCCCTCCACTTACCATCACGTGGGCTGCCTGCTTACACACATCATCAGCCGGAAAACGTCCACTGCTGAACGTATAGGTATACCCCATAAAACGCCACTTTGGACACTTATAGGGGGGATTTGTTTTTTTTTGTTTTGAGCGAGTGTATATTATATTCATTTTTTTTTTTTTTTTTTTTTTTTTTTTAAGCTAATAAAAGTCATTGAATAATTAGGTGATGAAATGTATTGTAACAATGGTCTATGCAAAATGCGTTGTCTGTGCTGCTGTGTAGGTATAATTTTTGTTTATCTATTTTTTGTAGTGTTTGTCTTTTTAAATATGTATTTATTTTACTGTAGGGTTTACTATAGGATTCTCACTTCTTAATGCATGATGTGGCCATTCTGTAATTAGGCCTACATGTAATTCAAAACCTGTCATGCATATCATGTAAGCTAAAATTTTTATTACATTTGTAAATCATGTAGTACTGTTGAAGGTCCATAAATAAATAAATAAATAAATAAATTTGCCATCACCACGCTTGGCAGGCGGCTTGGTGATCGCAGATTTTAATGTAGGTACCGAGGAGAATGCTGCTGCCCATTCCCTGGATATTCCCTTAGCCGCTTTCTACGGCACCCACGGGAAGAGATGGGGTGGTCCTATTCGCAAACTGGGACCACACGGCCAGGCCACCGGCCTCCTGCTTATTGGCATTTTATTAAAAAACTTCCGCCAAATCACGCCCGAGTTAATAGAGCGATATATTTTTATGAGTTGACACAAAATCGCGAAATAAATTGACCATCTACCAGAAATGGTAGCATTAATAACATTACGTAAGCAAATAAAGGAAATGAAACATAAATGAACAAATTAATGGCTGAATGAATGGATACATCATATAATACATAGTATCAACCAATGAACATGATCTAGGTACCCATTTAATTTATTACTAAGACCGGCCAAGTGCGAGAGGTGGGCTTTTTGATCGGAGTTAAGGTAACCAATGGTTAAAAATATTATTACTTATTATTATTCTCTTTTATTGGAAATACGAGTGCAGTTTAGCTGTACATCTTTGTTCCAAATTAATTTTTAATTTCCTCTCCATCACAACGTTATCTGGAAGAGATTGCTTTAAGCGATAAGACCGCCCATTGTACTACCATTATAAGTTAATTAAGTTTCTTTGTATATTTAAGTTTATATGCTGTACAAAAGAGTTTATCTATCTATCTAAATAATAGCAACGAAGATAAAGTCAACTCATCCTGTAGAAGGGAAGAGGATGAACGGATTAGTCGGCCAAAGGTTGAAAGCGCACATTCCTCGTCATTTGGACAGAGTTAGTAGTGGGCCATCTTAGCTACATCACCTTGCATTTTTGAGACAAAGCAAACCGCTTGGAACAGGTGTTCCTGGGAGTGATCTGAGCCCGGTTGCCACGAAATCCCCCCCCCCGCAGGTGGGCAAGGGAGGGAGGGAAAGAGTGCACCCGCCGCGCGTCACTCTAAGCTTCATATCTGCTTAAATATAGCAACTATATCAAGTTTGGTGTCTTTTTCTTATAATTCGAGGGCGAGGAATTCATTTCTGGAACCACATTTTTACTCGCCTATACAAAAAACACGAAAAATTGAAAGAACAAAAGTTTTTTTCAATTTTTTTTTCGAAAATCTTCTCCAGTTTTAAAACTATGAGGATTTTCTCCAAGAAAAAAATACGTAAGGATAGCCCAGTTATTTTACTATATAGGATAATAAACTTGTTAGAGATTGTGTTAAAAAAACTGGCGTAAAAAAAATAATTTATGTCGCGCGGCGGACATGCGTATGAGCAGTATGCAGCGTTTAGGGATTTTTCAGTTATGATTAGATAAGTTTTGATAATTATTACTGTTCTGGTTGTAGATTACATTAATAAATTACTTTTAGACGTGATAAATATATAAATAGCAATATTAACTATGTTGGGAAAACTGATTGGCAGTAGGTAGGTATGTATTAACTTGATATGAATACTTCAAATAAGAGACAACAAGCAATATCACGAAAGAAGCGAATGCAGTCTGTGAATTGTACCCACTAACAAAGATAATGTAGATTGCCCAAGCTTAAGAAGGGTGTGATTACCATAACAGCCTTGGACAATAGTAATATTGACCATAATCCGACAACAACTTCCGCAAACACTGCTTTTAATGACTATTTAGTGTGACGATGAGATGTGAACCACATCATGTGATCTTTTTTGCATCTTATTCTTGGCAATTCACGTGCTTCTCTTCTAGCAATCACTGACTTGCGCGGAAGCTGTGACGGATGTGCTTGTGCTGCGTTAGGCTATGCATTAATTTAGATGTACCATTGTCTAGCTCACCTGTGCTTTGTAGCCAAATGTGGACGCGCTGAAGCATAGAAACATGACGCTTACCTTGCATGGGCTAAAACTCGACACCGCAAAGCAAAGCGTATACGCGAAAAGAGGAGATATCTTTTAATAGGGCTGCCAAGTCATGCAAAAAAGGCTCTCAAAAGGGCACACTTCGATCGCACTCGTTGAATCGGGACCAAACGGACTTCATACCCAGCAGGTAGCAAGGTGTTCTGGCCCCTGGCCAAATTAATCGAAGCTAGCTTCTTTCTGCATACCGACCATCACTGCCTCCGCTCCAAAATCCTGATGGGTCACTAGCCCACACCGCTAAAGAGAAAGCAACAGTTGTTGATCTATTTGCGGAAAATTCACGGGTAGACAGGTACTGCTGGCGAGATACCTCCATGCTTACCTGGTTGTAAAGTGCCTATACCTGAATACGTATCCGTCAGGTTGAGGTACGTAAGTCGTTACGCTATCTTAACGTGAATAAAGCTAGTGGCGCTTATGGGATTCCAGCAATAGTCCTATAGACGTGCTCTTGAGTTATCATCTGTGCTAACACGCCTGTTTGGTCTATCTCTGGAAAAAGGACAAATGCCTAAATCCTGGAAGCTTGCGAACGTGCAGCCTATGCCAAAAAAAGGTAGTTGTGCTAACACTGTCAATTGCAGGCCAATTTCAGCCACGTCCATACTCTGCAAGTCTATGGAACGTGTACTGAATAACAGACTTCTGGCATACCTCGAAGCAAATTACCTTCTCAGTGACCGGTAATACGGGTTTTGCCAAAGCCAGTACACCATCGAGAAATACGGAACACTCGCCATTTCTCTGGATGTCTCTAAAGCCTTTGACAGGGTTTGACATGTCAGCTTAATCAGCAAGCTTCCATCATACGGCTTACCAACCGGCTTTTGTGTATGGGTATCGGATTTTAGAGGACCCATTAATTGGTAATGAATGTCGGGGTCTCTCAGGGTTCGGTTTTCTCTGCAACGCTTTTTCTGCTACATATAAAAATCTTGGAAAGATTATGTATCTGATGCACGAACCAGTGACACGTATGTCCATTCTCTCTGGGAAAACATGGTTGCGAATGAATTTGGCTTTACAGGCAGTCTCCAATGAGGGCAGTACTGATCTTGTTAAATTCAATGCCTCTAAAAACAGGCGTGTATATTTACTGAAAAACTGAGTAGTACCTACATTTTTACTCACTCCTACTTTCCGAGGTGTGGCAATGCCGGTAACTAGAGCTATTAGGTGTTTTTCTAACATCGAACGTTAATTTTGGCTCTAAGCTGGGTATCCTTGGGAAGGTTAGCCAGTATTTCACATCAAGGCAGATAGAGCCAGCTCAATTCCGATCATGTGTGGAATGCTGCAGCCATCTCTGGGATGGTTCGGCTAAGTATCAGCTCGAAGCTTTCGAATCAATACAAAAATGATCCCTAAAGCTGATTGGCGACGATAAATTGGTGAAGGCTAAACTCCAAAACTTTGTTTGGTACACAAACTTGAGGTTGCTAGTCTATCAGTTTTTTACAAACTGCACATAGAAAAGTGTGCGATGGACTTGAAATCTTCATAGTTTTATTGCTAGAGAAGTTTTCGAAAAAAAATTTGAAAAAATATTTTGTATTTTAATTTTTCGTGTTTTTTTTACGTGCGAGTAAAAATTTGGTTCCAGAAATAAATTCTTCGTTCTTGAATTATAAGAAAAAGACACCAAACTTGATATAGTTGCTATATTTATGCAGATATGAAGCTTAGAGTGACGCGCGGTGGACGCACTCTTCCCCCCCCCCTCCCCTGCCCACCTTCACCTTCTGCTGGGGGGGATTTCATGGCAACCGGGCTAAATTAGCTCAGATCACCCGCAGGAACACCTGTTCCAAGCGGTTTGCTTTGTCTCAAAAATGCAAGGTCCCCTTAGAAATCGGGAGCTAAGATCTCCCTCTATAGGCCGGCCCTACACGTTCAATTTTATTGATCAATTAAATTGATGAGTCCATTTCCGTCAATGTTTTCTCCATACTGTAAACCGAAAAACATTGCTCAATACTACACCCCCCCCCCCCCCCCACCCTACACGATCAATATTACTGATCAATCACAGAGATTGATCAATAAAATTGATCGTGCATGGGCCGCCTTAGGGCATAAAACTAAAGTAACCCGTGCAAAGCCGGGCCGGGACAGCTAGTTCTTCAATAAAAACCGTTCCCGATAACAGTCTTAAATCGATCAATTCATATCTGTCAAAACAATAATCACCTTAATTCGTCCGTTATTGAACCCATTTATAAAAGTGGTCTTGTTTATGCTAACTCGGTTTCGAGGTCGGCGGCATACGTTGACGACCGTTGCCACTTGCCTCGGTTGATAACGATAATTTTAAAAGAGTAACGTGCGGATAGCAATGTCGGTCAGTTTCTCTCTTTCCCATCGTAAAGAACTAGCCGACCCGCCCCGGCTTTTACGCTTTATCTCTAAAGAAAGAGAGAAGGAAGAGGGAAAAGGATGAATGAATGAAACGGCGAAAAGAGGCAAGTGCGCGCGCACCTGCCTCCTTTGAACTTCATCGATTCATCCTTTTCCTTTATCTTTTCCCCCCTCCCTTCTCTCTTTCTCATAACAGGATAGGAGTGGCTTCGGAACTAATACTGAAGGTTGAATGTCTGTAATTTCTGAACCATAAAACCGACGACCTTGAAATATTTACGGGACAATATTTAAAGTACCCCCTTTCTAACAAAAAAGAATGAACGAAATCGTACCACGTGTTAATGAATTACAACAAGTACATATTTTTAATTTCATCCCCTCACCTGTGCGAACCGTGCTGAATTTCGGGATTAAAAGTATTCTTTATCCTACCTCGTAATATGAACTCAAATCATGCTAAGTTTCATTTGAATCCATTCGGTCGTTTCGGCGTGATGCTCAGCCAAGATACAGACTGACAGACAGACGAAAATGAAAAATATATAGTTTCGGATTCAGCATCGGAAATAGGGAGCCCTCCAAAAAAAATTGCAAAATATTTTCAATGGACCTGTGGTGCGAGAGCCCACTGCAAAAATACCTACGTCATCGGGTACCCAATAGGCTATCTTTAGATCGTTAACCGACATCTATATATGTAAAAAAACAGGTCTGCCAGTTCCGATCCTGCCGGGTCATGGAAATAATCCACCTCCACCAACTTCAGATGCCTTGAATACTAAGTTTCGCCAAGTTTAGACCTGGCAGACCTTTTAATCTACTATCAGGGGCATCTTGGCTATTATTGGGCGTAGGTTTGATTGGGGTATTCGCTGAGGTAGGTAAAGAGTGTGAAGGGCACATTCGTAGGGGTCTGCCAGGTACTTCCGGCAGGGTGCGCAATGGCAGACCAATTTGTTTTACATAATTAATCAATGGTTAGCTGATGCCAGAACTTTCATTCGGGTAAATTTTGTCAAAAAATTTCAATTATTTTCATGACCAGCAGGGTCGGAATTGGCAGACCTGATTTTTTTTTACATATTTAGATGTCGGTTAACGATCTAAAGATAGCCTATTGGGGTACCCGACGACGTAGGTATTTGTGCAGTGGGCTCTCGCAACACTGTTACAGTTTTATTATGAGTATAGAGAGATAGATATAGATATAACCTTGAGGTTATGTTTTGTTCTCTTGGACTAACTCAATTATTACTGAACTAGCTGCTGCCCGCGGCGTTGCCACGCGTGGACTACATTGCCTATAGTAATAGTTATAGGTACTTAGCCCCGATGCAGACCGGCCACCGTCCACAACCACCGATGGCTGCCACGCACCACCCCAACTTACATTCGGTAAAAATATGCCTTAAACCTAGGTTAGGTTTGTCCAGACATATGGTAACGTTATGGTACTTTCGCAGCAGTAACGTTTACGCGCGAAAGCCACCGGTATTTGGAAGCTGCCACATCTTATGCTGTGCAGTCTCATGCTTCTGAATAGGTTACGTGTGTCAGTGTAGTCTTTGTTCTGCATAGTATATTTCCTATCTGCATTGCATAGGAATTAAAAAAATGGCTTTATTTTTAAATCCACAAGCCAGAACCTTTTAATTCGAAAGATTTAATAAAAATTTAAATTATGTAAGCTTTAATATATTATCTTTTGGTACGTAGGTATCTATCTATTTAATCCTAAAACGCCATACAAGTCATACAACCTGTAAAGGCATACATAGAAAAACTGTAAAATAGATAGGTAGCAAAGAAGGTTAAGTTCTCAATTACTTATTGTACCTACCTACCTCTTAGAGTAGCGGTTATAATTATTACTTTTTGGTCATATTCTACACAGAGATTTTTTCTTTAATCTGTGCCTCCAGATAAACAGTTAGGCATAGAGAATATAACCGCTTACAGCTAGGCACCAGGACCCCTATTCTCACGAATCGAGATGAAATCTCGTCTGGGAATAAATCTCGAAACTCGAGTTTTCGGTATTCTCATGCAATATCTCGATTGCTAGCGCACGAGATGACTCGAGTGATGGAAGCATTAGCGTATAGTAGTCTGTGGTTCGGAGGCAGTCGAGAGATCAGAACGAGATAACGCTATATGTAAGACAGCGACCACAAAGTCTATGCTCAGAATCAAGAACTTGAAAATTGACACTGGAACATGAATCAAACTATAGAATATAAAAGTAAGTTGAGTTGAAGTCATGGACCTACTAAAAAAAGAAGGACAAAGTCCCAATTGATCCCGAACCGAGGTACCCATAGGAAGTCGGAACGCTAATAAGTACGAGCGGACACGCACACACTCACATCATAGGAAGTCTATCGCCTGCCATGCCTGCCATCGCACTGCTCAAACCTCGCCCAAGACGCATAGAAAAAAATATTATAAAATGCCGTCTTGCATTGTGAAAAGTTGTCAGAATCATAGTGGTTTGATAAAAAAAAGTCAGGGGATCACTTTTCACAAGTAAGCTTGTTAATATTTCGCTAATTTCTTGCTTTTTCGATAAAACTTTTGAGATGCAATCAATACACAAAACCAGCTAGTGTTACCAACAATCAAACTTGCAAATTACCCGGAAGTGTGGGAGAATGAGCAAATTATGTTCGAATACAACTTATTCACCTATGTTGATCATAATTAGAGATCTGACTATATGCAAATGCATATTTCCATTATGCATATGCATGTGCTGGTCTTTGCAGGTTAATAAATATTGTACCGGTAATGGACCTACTAATCGTGCATATTTGTGCAGGTTTTCTATAATGTAGAAAAAGTAAAGCGGCTAGGGAATGGAACTCACTCCCGGCGTCGGTATTTCCATCCACTTACAACTTAAGTGTCTTCAAATCAAAAGTAAATAGGTTTATTCTAGGTAGGCGTCCTCCACCTTCGACCTCATCATCACTTACCATCAGGTGAGATGTAGTCAAACGCTAACCTATCGAAAGTAAAAAAAAATAAGCCATTCAATTTTGACTACTCTGTTATAAGCTCGCGTAGCTTTTTGGTCATACGAAAAGTCACACCAACAACAGATTTTTTTTTTGTCGGATTCGGGTAATTTTCTTCATTTTTTCTTTACTTTCCTTTAATCAGTCACACATGTTTATGCGGCCGCCATTGCTGTACGTCAGTTCGATGTCAATCAAGATTCCATCCTGCTTTTTTTATAATTCTATGGTTGAGGTTATATTATTGTGATTTTCTTGTGTTCGTTATGGAAAAACGGTAAAACTGTGCAAAATGCTATAATGGTGCATCCGAAGATGTGAACGTGCGATTCCACAGGTTTTCTCTGCCTGGCAAACATGGATCTTTGAAGTAAGTAAGCCTAATAACCTACGCAAAATCCAAAAAGGTATAATGTACTACGTACATACATAAAAGAGAATACTTTCTCAAAATCACGCTGCTTACACCCGTATCTCGCTCTATAGATTAAATGTTTATTATTTAATTTTTTTAGGGCGTGATTATGGGCTGAATAATGGTATCCAGCTGGGAGCTAGACTTCTGAGGAATCACTGAAACAACTACACCAACAGCGTATAGGTATGCTATATGCAGAAGGCACCTGATTTATGGAAACAAATTTTATTATCCCAACCCCGATTGGAGCAGTAGATGTATTGTTGAAGTGCCGCCAAGAAAAATGTGCAACTTGTAACTTCACCTATGAATGTGTCAGGCTCAAACCTTCAAGTAAATTAATTTCAATTACCTGAATAAAAGTTTTCCCAGGCCGTGAGGCTATGGACCAAAGTTGATGGAAGTATTATGTTAAATCAGATAGATCCTGTGACCATGATCCTCAGTAATGAGGAACCAACCAGAGAGAGAGAGAAATAAAAGTATGTAAAAATCCAGTTCATACCAATGGTATTGACACAGTTGCCTGTTGGATTTATTTTATACCAAAGGATAGGGGAATATGAGGGTTTTTCCCGTTTCTTGAGTGGGAAGCGAACCAACAACCTACAGCACAGTTGATGGAGCTGGCCTTAAGGCTATCTAAATAATATTTTCTTTTTTGCTTCAGATACTCAATGAAGGCTTCTAGGCTGGTGTTACTATTGCTACTGCAATAACTACATCTTACTTACTGTAAAGCTTCCGGAACAATTTTCTGAAAATGCTGTGAATGTGTGCTGTGATAATATAAAGTCACAGAAGAATCTTAAATCGCCACTGTATTAGACAGTGAGTGACTGTCTATATTACCATCTTCGTCATCATCATTTCCATATGTGCCACTGTAACTATTACACCAGTGGCCCTGAGGCTGATTTCGTTGGTTTAAAATTATTGATGTAAAAAGTAAAAATAAAGTTAAAATAGCCATCTTTGCTTTACAGCATTGTTTTACAACACTTTTAATGGTGGCAGGATTGTATTTTGAGACTGCATGTTTCTTCATTTTATGTATTTGATAATAATAACTTTAGAACTAAACTAGGCCCAAAGTTGTTACCTACTCATATAAATATGTATAATATAATGCGATTATATATGAGTTATGTGGCTTTTATTTATTATGGTACCTTTATAAGGGTGGGTTTTTTCACCCGTTGTTAAAGTAACCAATCAAAAATGCTAACAAATTCTAACTAATAGTCAAGATTTGTTAGAGGTTTTAACCATTGGTTACCTTGAAGTAGTGTTCTGTGGTTTATTCCATCTGTGATAAGGATAATATAAGTGTTCTGTGGACCACAGAGTATTTTTATAGCTGTGCATACCATAGAGTAGTATAAGTTGGTGCCACAGATTGTTTTTTTCTCTAATCTGTGGTTGGTGCACTATACAATGCAAAACACCATATTATTTTTTCTAATTTGTGAAAACACTATTGGCAAACAATGAGCAACTTCGTTTGATTTGATAGGCACGGATCAAAGAGTATATAACACTTAGAGATGTTCCGATACTAGTGAATACGAGTATGTACTTGATACTTTTCTTTCAATACCAAGTACTTTTTACCATCGAATCATTCTTTCGATACTTACTTGGTATCGGAAAGAAAGTACTAATAGCGAATCGAATCAATGCTGCTAAGTCAAAACAGGATAGAACCACAGGATAAAAATTCAATGCCAAGCCGCTTTATTTCGCTATAATATTTTTTTCCTTAAAGAAACATAGTATGGCCTAACTTTAAGTCAAGTAGAATAAAAATATGATATTTTAATGTATACTTAGGGTTAAAACAACCCTATTTTTAATTTAAGTAGGATTAAATGTAGTAGAAAATTAGTGTAAAGGTAAAAATACATGTAATGGTAGAATGTGAGTAAGATTTAACTTAATTTAATTGTAATTCAAAGCGTTGAATACAGTTAATACATACAAATAGTACAGTTAAGGTAGTTGTTATACATAATTAAAATAATAAAATAAAATAAAAACAAACCATTCTCGCGATACCTATTTAGTATCGGAAAGAAAGAATTTGTATCGGAAAGAGTACTTTTATCAAATATCGTCAAATAACATATCCTTAGTGTTCAAATGTCCGATTCTTCGCGCCAAAACACTTGAAAATGTAGATCAGTCATAGAAACAACAAAACTTTGCTGCAATAAGATAAAATTTGTTTATTTTTTCCGTATTGATAAATAAAAAAAAAGTATCGATATGAGTGGGTATCGATACTTTTAGAGTATTCATATGAGTAGTACCTATCGAATCATGATTTGAGTACTACTCATATGAGTAGGTATCGATACTTTGGTGGTATCGGAACATCCCTAATAACGCTTGGCATGGCAAAAAGTATAACTATATCTTCTGTCGCCCAGACAAACTAACCAACGAAGAAAAAAGTAAAGAAAAGAAGAAAAAAGTAAGAAGACAAGAAAAGACAAGAAGAAAAAGAAAAGAAAGAAAAAACGAAAAGAAGAAGAAAAGTTGCCATGCCATTAGCTTCAATGTCAATAAAATGGCAACAAATGAGCCTAAAAGAAAAGGCAAAAGCGCGTCTCATGGTGGTCTCGACTGCCTCCGACCACACGAGACATCTCGTGCGCTAGCAATCGAGAATATCACAAATTTGAAGCTTGAGTCTCGAATTTCGAGATTTATTGTGAGATGACATTGCGTCTCGATTCCCTACGAGCCATCTCGTGCGCTAGTCAATCGAGAATATCATGAATTTTAAGCTTGGGAGTAGAGACAACTCGAGTCTCGAGATTTATTATGAGATGACATTGCATCTCGCTTCGTGAGAATAGGGGTCCAGATAGGTGACATCTTGGTGACATAAAGTTACCATCAGTGGCCAAAAATAACCTCACCATCTCACCATGAAGCGGCCATGTTGTTTATAATTCAGTTTCGTTTCGTAATGAAAACTTAATAATTATGACCAAAAAAATTAATGAAATTTCAATTTTAATATATCCTATATTAAGCGCCGGTTATTTCTAAGCATATTAGTGAAACCTGCATGAAAATCAGTTCAGTATTTACGGAGTTCAGTCATAACAAACAAACAACGACACATCACTGTCCCTAGATGGCGTTGATACAAATAAAATTTCATAATGTATGGAAAAAGGGCAAAAAGCCGTGGGCCTGCATCGCGCATGCGATATTTTCTGAACAATAGAACCTATGGGATAAATTACATTGGTTATAATTATGTGTGTGTTCCGAAGCATTCCAGATCTTCACATTTATTATATGTAGGGATAGGGATGTAGGGATGTAGGGATAGGGATAGGGAAGGGATTTCAAATTGCGAAACAACAAACTGTAGCTGCAAGACTCCATGGTTAGGCGACGGGTCACGAGGAATTCAGTTGGTCATAGCATCATACATGGCATATTTTAGGTTGAGTAAATTTTTTTAACCCTAGCAGAGTTTGTGTTATACTTATAAGATTGACATGTGTATCTGGCAGTCATGGCCGTAGACAGAATCAGCGCCGGTCCAAGGGTAGAGCAAGAATGTTTGAATTGCCATAGGTACGTACGTCAAGTATGCGGGAACGCGAAGTTGCTTCGATTAAAACACAGATTAGAGAAAAAAAACAAATGACTAAACAGATGGAGCGAACTTTGACTTTTGCGAACACCAATGCGTACCAGGGTCGGTGCAACTTTGCAACATTGCAACCCTACCAAGTGAAGAAATTGCACGAAGTTTTAAGTTGTTTTGTTTCTCCGGTGTCATTTTATTTAGTCGTCTTACGGGCATGCGTAGTTCCTTCAATGATAGAAGCAACTACGCATGCTCGTTCAATGACGTTTCAGTTGATGTTACAGAAAACTATGTTTTTTGTGGTTTTTTTATTATATTTTAGTGTTTAGTCAATAAATTTAACAAAATACTTATTTAAAATAAAGAAATTGACGTGTAATGTGTTTGGAATGCATATTCCAATACTCAAGAAGATTTACACAGGACAAATTATTCAGTTTCTATGGTGCAAATACTTTTCGTGTTTACGATATATTTTTGTGAGTAAGTAGATTTGCGTTCACATAAAACATACGTAGAATTTTGTGCAGGATTAGAATTGGGTGATTTGATTGCTGCTATTAAATTAGATTTTGAATTTTGGTACATATCGTAAATCCACAAGAAGGTTATCCAGTTGTTTACATTTCGAAATTAGAGATGATTTTACAGGTGTCGATGGGTTATCGATAATTTTGATATATGTATAATATGTAGATAAACCTAACCAATAACAGGTAGTACCTACTGGTTCAATCCTTAGAGTATAGACTAAAAGCATAGAGAGAACTTCATTATCTGTCAAGCGTACCACTTTTTTGAACACTTTTTATATGAAGTGGACACTTTGATGTGAATGAGTCTGACAGATTTGTATAGAAAAAACAGTTGACTCGAGTAGAAAAAATGGTACGGTGATTTTTTGCAAGCGTAGCTAATTACTAAATGTTTGTTTCTTTCCTTCGCCACCAACGTAGCGATACGTGTGAGCAGTACAAATATAATATCGTTATGATTGATCTCTCTATGCTTTTAGTCTATACTCTAAGGTTCATTCAACTCTTTAGATGGGCATATGATTGAAATTTGATAATAATGACACAGAACAAATAATAGTAAGTAAAACTACTACTGTTTTAATGAACAATGTTTTAAATGAGAATTTAAATAAAGTTTTGTTTGTTCACAGATTCTGCCAACCGTCATGACCACCTTTGACAAACCTACTTCAATGAACTTTTTATTTAGGGCAAACCTACTTATATTAATAATTTGTTGTTTACAATAGCTATTTTGAAATAAAACTTTAGTAAAAATACATTCTCTTTATTTCTCATTAATCTTACTTTACATTCTGGAATAACGTAAGGCCGTGGCCGTAAGGCAATAAATTAATTAGCTTAGGTTAGAACGGAATAATTTCGTGGTTGACCACTATCTTACCTGGCGATAAGTGACATGCTTACCTATAGAAGATACCTAATCACTCCCGACTTAAACTCACTCAGGGAAAAAAGATCCCAGTTAAAAGCTTTAGTGCGCATAATAATATTATATAGGTATTATTTTTCTTTATGTGCATAATATATGGAATATCAACCATTTAGTGACGTTCAATCGCTAGTCAATCATAAAATGATGATGGAAATGATGTACTAACCAAATTATTAGGCTCTATTATTTATTTCTTGAACTAGCTGGGCCATACAGTCATGACGCAAAAGAAGTCGGTTCTAGTTATCAGCTGGGTTACCATGGACAGTAGACAAAATTGTCTTTCCCCGTTTTACGTCACTTTCTTCATACTTGCTTGGAGTAAAACAGGGGAAGAACAGTTTTGGCTACCGGCCGTGCTAACCCTATTGGGATACCTAGTATTTTTTCTTCCGGACAGTGAAGATAATTGAGCTTTCCATCATCCCCCCACAAATTAGAGAAAATTAGCTCTGTTTATTTTAGGTGTCAGGCTTTTATTAAAAATTAAAACTCTGTTCAGTGAAGTATCGATATCGATAAAATAGCGTCTCATGACTATTTTTCAAAAATAGGTACGAAAATAATACACTGATGCTCCCTCTGGTTACTCTGTGGATTAAAACCACAGATTAGAGAAAAAAACAATTGACTAAACAGATGAAGCGAAATTTGACTTTTGCGAACACCAATGCGTACCAGGGTCGGTGCAACTTTGCAACATTGCAACCCTACCAAGTGAAGAAATTGCACGAAGTTTTAAGTTGTTTTGTTTCTCCGGTGTCATTTTATTTAGTCGTCTTATGGGCATGCGTAGTTCCTTCAATGATAGAAGCAACTACGCATGCTCGTACAATGACGTTTCAGTTGATGTTACAGAAAACTATGTTTTTTGTGGTTTTTTTATTATATTTTAGTGTTTAGTCAATAAATTTAGCAAAATACTTATTTAAAATAAAGACATTGATGTGTAATGTGTTTGGAATGCATATTCCAATACTTAAGAAGATTTACACAGGACAAATTATTCAGTTTCTATGGTGCAAATACTTTTCGTGTTTACGATATATTTTTGTGTGTAAGTAGATTTGCGTTCACATAAAACATACGTAGAATTTTGTGCAGGATTAGAATTGGGTGATTTGATTGCTGCTATTAAATTAGAATTTGAATTTTGGTACATATCGTAAATCCACAAGAAGGTTATCCAGTTGTTTGCATTTCGAAATTAGAGATGATTTTACATGTGTCGATGGGTTATCGATAATTTCGATATATGTATTATATGTAGAAAACTATACACTAACCAATAACAGGTAGTACCTACTGGTTCAATCCTTAGAGTATAGACTAAAAGCATAGAGAGAACTTCATTATCTGTCAAGCGTACCACTTTTTTGAACACTTTTTATATGAAGTGGACACTTTGATGTAAATGAGTCTGACAGATTTGTATAGATAAAACAGTTGACTCGAGTCGAAAAAATGGTACGGTGATTTTTGCAAGCGTAGCTAATTACTATATGTTTGTTTCTTTCCTTCGCCACTGACGTAGCGATACGTGTGAGCAGTACAAATATAATATCGTTTTGATTGATCTCTCTATGCTTTTAGTCTATACTCTAAGGTTTAATGAACTCTTTAGATGGGCATATGATTGAAATTTGATAATAATGACACAGAACAAATAATAGTAAGTAAAACTACTACTGTTTTAATGAAAAATGTTTTAAATGAGAATTTAAATAAGGTTTTGTTTGTTCACAGATTCTGCCAACCGTCATGACCACCTTTGACAAACCTACTTCAATGAACTTTGTATTTAGGGCAAACCTACTTATATTAATAATTTGTTGTTTACAATAGCTATTTTGAAATAAAACTTTAGTAAAAATACATTCTCTTTATTTCTCATTAATTATACTTTTCATTCTGGAATAACGTTACGGCAATAAAGCTTAGGTTAGTACGGAATAATTTCGTTGTTGACCACTATCTTACCTGGCGATAAGTGACGATGCGGTCTACGAGAGCACGCTTACCTATAGAAGATACCTAATCACTCCCGACTTAAACTCACTCAGGGAAAAAAGATCCCAGTTAAAAGCTTTAGAGGGCATAGTAATATTATAATAGGTATTATTTTTCTTTATGTGCTTAATATATGGAATATCAACCATTTAGTGACGTTCAACCGCTAGTCAACCATAAAATGATGATGGAAATGATATATCAACGAAATTATTAGGCTCTATTATTTATTTCTTGAACTAGCTGGGCCATACAGTTATGACGCAAAAGAAGTCGGTTCTAGTTATCAGGGGTACCTAGTATTTTTTCCTCCAGACAGCGAAGATAATTGAGCTTTCCATCATCCCCCCACAAATTAGAGAAAATTAGCTCTGTTTATTTTAGGTGTCAGGCTTTTATAAAACTCTGTTCAATGAAGTATCGATATCGATAAAATAGCGTCTTATGACTATTTTTCAAAAATAGATACAAAAATAATACACTGATGTTCCCTCTGGTTACTCTGTGATTAAAACACAGCTTTCATCAAAAGCATATAATTATTCAAAAGAAGTTAGTCCGAACAAAGGAAGATGCTCTACAGCTCTACATAATCTAAAAACATAATCACGAACAATGCCAGTGCAATCCATGCAGGTGGTCCGGCGTCCTGTTATACTACGATAGCAGTTTCCACTTATCTGTGGCAGTTTCGCTCGAAGCGGTCGTTATCAGGCGGCCGGCCCCCTAATTACCTAACTCGCAACAGGTTTGCGACAGGCGTAAATCTCGCGGTGATTGCTGTCATACATCATTAGAGGTATCGAGAATGTATGCTTCGCTACTGCTGTCGCATTGCTACTGCTGTCGCATTGCTGTTGCAAATTTTACGTAATTACCCCGCGGGCAACCGCATAACGGCTTGGTCTCATCCTCCCCGGTGGCGCTGCCCCGGTACCGGGGACGATGAGACAAAAAGTGTCATCCTCCCCGGTAGCCTCAACAATGGCGTTCACCGGGGCCGATGAAACAGTAAAAGTGTCATCTGCCCCGTTATAGCCGGATCGGTGAATTCATATCGGTGACAGCGGGGCCGATGAGAACTAAAGTCTCATCATCCCCGGTACGGCCAGTGCTGGTGCTTTTAACGGGGAGGATTACACAAATCTAGTTTCATCAAGCCCAGCATGGAAGGTAGGGTGCTATAATAAAGAATTTGCCTAATAATGTATAAATGAAACGAGTCTGTTTATAATGAATATAAATGTAATAGAGCAATAAAAATATACTAAGGTTAAAATTAAAATAACGATGATTTAGTAGATAGAACCAGACATCGTAGTTCACAGAACAAAACTATAACTAAATAGCTTCTAGTAAAATAAACGTGTTATTTACCTCTTACTTTTGTAATTCAAACTCAAAATCAAATTCTTTATTGCAAATAGGCTATTTTTAGCACTTTTACAAGTCAAAACTAGATAACGTATTTATAAATAATAAAAATTAAATTATTGTACATATTAAGCAAGCAATTACAAATAATTATTACCTTACCTTTTTTTGTACCTATCTACATTGACCCATCTTTATTTAACATTATTTTTTTACTAGGTGGTAGGACTTTTCTGCAAAGTTCGTCTGGGTAGGTACCACCGCTTTGCCAGTTATTCTGCCGCCAAGCAGTAGTGTGCAAGCACTACTGTGTTCCGGTTTGAAGGGCACTGTAGCTAGTGAAATTACTGGGCAAATGAGACTTTCTGACCTGATTACTCAGTCTAGTAATCTGATTACTAGACTGTGTGATGTCTCAGGATGACGTGCGCAGTGCAGTGTCACGCGAAACTTTATTGTTTTAAAGATCCGAGTGATACTGCAACTGTTATGGGCGGCCGCGTCGCTTAACATCAGGTGAACGACTAGTTCGTCACGTCATTCAATCGCATAAAAAAAAAAAAAAATTTACATTCAATAACACAGTCAGTTGTTTTTTGTGGTAGCTGCTGTTAGTAGTCAAAACTCATATATATATTTAGCTTACGATTCTTAAAATATAACCATTTTTTTCATCTTTTTCCATTTAAATATTACTCACCTATATAATAGTGAAGTGCTAAAAACAAATGCAAATTGAGCTTTTATGACTGTGTATTGTTAAGCACCTGGGTACTTATTCCCTTTTTTAAATGCCGCACTGACAAACAAGTTTTTATAGAAACAACGAAAGTACAAGAGACACAAAGGAGCACCATACTTAGATTTATTTATTATATAACCGTATGGTATAATTGTTTAATCCGATAATAAATTTTGTACAGTGCGGGTATAAATATAAACACCCGAAGAGATTTTATATGTAGACCACAAATTATAAATTTCGTTTGAGCTTATTATTTTTAGCAGAGCATAGCAAATATCATAAAGAAAATCTATTTTCTACTTACTTTCAAAGTTAATACGAGTTTTTACTACTAACAGCTACCACAAAAAACAACTATCTGTATTATTGAATGTAAACAATGTTGAATAAAGAAGGGTCAATGTAGATAGGTACATAATAATTATTTGTAATTATAAAAATAAGAGGTAAATAACACGCTTATTTTAATAAAAGCTATTTAGTTGTCGTTTTGTTCTGTGTCTTACGATGTCTCTCTACTAAATCATCGTTATTTTAATTTTAAGCATGGTATATTTATATTGCTCTATTACATTTATATTCATTATAAACAGACTCGTTTTTTTTATTTATACATTATTAGGCAAATTCTTTATCATAGCACCCTACCTTCCATGATGGGCTTAATGAAACTAGAATTGTGTAATCCTGCCCGTTAAAAGCACCAGCTGGGTTAGCATGGACGTTAGACAAAATTGTCTTTTCCCGTTTTACGTCACTTTCTTCATACTTGCTTGGAGTAAAACAGAGGAAAGACAGTTTTGTCTACCGGCCGTGCTAACCCTACAGCACTGGCCGTACCGGGGATGATCAGACTATAACTCCCTATCGGCCCCGCTGTCACCGAGATGAATTCATCGATCCGACTATAACGGGGCAGATGACTATTTTTTTGTTTCATCGGCCCCGGTGAGTAGCATTTTTAAGGCTACCGGGGAGGATGACACATTTTGTCTCATCGTCCCCGGTACCGGGGCAGCGCCACCGGGGACGATGAGACCAAGCCCGCATAACTACGTAGTTTTTGAAAAACAACCCTAAAAAGGTTAAACCTTCTTGCTTACGTCTACAAACTTCTAACCTTATTACAGAATCTTCTAAAATGTCTTGGAGTGTCAGCTCGTCAGCTCTGTCAGTTTACTGTCGGATTTCAATACTCCTTGTCAGATTTCTTGAAGACGCCAAATGACGACCAAATTCTAAAGCATTATTTTATTATTTTGTTAAATTGTACTAGGTATTAACATGTAAGTACACCCATAACCTTTTGTATCCCATTGCTGGGAATAGGGCTCTCTAGCGTTATGCCATTCACTTCGGTCCTTTTATTTTGAGGGGTGGAAATGCCTCCGCTCTTCCCTGCCAACATGGGGGTGATGGAAGGGGGTGGGGGACTCGAACCACTAAAACCCCCCCGTGTTTCGTCCGCCGCCGCCGGGATGGGGCGAGATAGCATTTACTATCTCGCCCCGGTGATTTACTTCATTTCTGTGCCACTCTAGTCCAGGGATCCACCCGCGACCTTGACTACGTCGATGTCGACCCATCTTGCTGCTGGACGACCGACACTGCACTTGCCAGCACCAAGCGCGGTAATTAGCCAATCTACAGGAAGATATAGGTGCATGGAATTCATCATTTAAAGAAAAGAGCACAAATTGGTCTTTCCAAATTCCCCTCGTGGACTCCCCTACTATAATGGTTTGTGCGCGTCACAGGTCATAAAACAGATGTTACAACAAAAGTATATAGTTCATACTGCGATCAGCCGCAACGGCATACAAAATTACAAATAAGCCGAAGCTTTTAATATAAAAGTGTCACTTATAGCATTATGAAATAATTAAATTAATCAAATTACATCACAGATAAAAGTCACTAATTAATAAATAGGTCCATGTCATTGTATTATATTATAGTCAATTACTTAGCAAAAAATTCATTAAGGGAATAAAATGTATGGTCGATTAAATATTGAAATAATTTATTGTAAATTATGAAGATTGCCGGCGCATAACGTAGTTGGTACGAACGATTTCGATACTGTTAAAAGTTTCTTTATCTTATAATTATGTACTTCATTATTTTAGTTTTTTTATTGTAGCAGTTGTTTAGGTAACTTATCCCATTTTTTGGAGTTATTATCAATACAAAATCGATGCGTTAGATTTCATAAATGTTGGTCCACACGTGACCGGTGTCGTAGGTAGGTACCGAGTTTCAAAGGATGCTAATGAATTCAATTACACCAAGTATAGTAGAGACGCGATCTTGCCTTGTAGCTTAATGCCAAGCATAATGGCTCGCTCCATAGCTCTCTGCGTGACTCGGATTTTGTCCACATCATCATGGATAAGACAATGGACAATGAACGCTGGTGCTGAGACACGGACCATGCTATGGTGGGCAGGACGACTCTCATACTCAATCCCTAAAGTTTTAGACTTGGGAATTGGTCATCGCGTAAAATCAAGTGAAATGCCAAACCACGGTGTCTGATCGAAAAAAGTTATTAACATGTCATTTTTGCAGGCCCGCTCCCCACAGCGACGATTGGCAGGTCTGTTACAGGCCGGACGTCTGTTACTCTGTGTTGCGCCTGATGAAAATGTCTGTTAGTGACTCCAATACTTCTAGAGTGTGATTCAAACTGTCTGGCGGCAGTCGGCGCGCAGTAGCAAAAATCAGATGTAGGTACGCTGGCAGCGGAAAGTAGCAAGCGCAGCGGTTTGCAGTGCACTTCACAGCCGCCATTAAGTTTGAATCACACTACTGCAATATTAGTTTGTTACGATTAGTACCTAGGGAGTGCTGTGGAGAAGGTACAGGCCTGAAGCTGGTATTTAGCTGAACCGTCCCAGAGATGGCCGCAGTATTCCATACAAGATCGGACTTGTGCTTGATATAAGTATAAAAGCTGTCCAGGAGTGAAATATCGTCGGACCTTCCAGAGAACCCCTAACTTTTTAAGTCTGCGGGAAGCAGCAAGCAGGTAGTTTCATAAACGTACTGTTCTTTCAGCACATCCCCCTACCGCAGAACTGATCTGTCGATAATGGACGGCGTCGGTGGCGAGGGTATTGTGGCATTCGTGCAAGGGGTGCGGAATAGGGGACTCACTGTTACTGTGATGAGCAGGAAGCATTTGCCAAGTGGTGAGTGGCCTTTAATAAAGTGACGAGCTAGTCGTTCACCTGATGTTTTTTATAATATGAAAGATTAATTCAATTTCACCCTTCCACATTAATAGACAGTAATTCCATAAAAAGGCCACATTGGACTTTTTTGTAGCTGCATTACCACAGACACCTGGGTGCGTGCTCTTTGTTAATATTATTTTAATTTATTACTTTACTTTATTATTAACTAGCTGGGCCCCGCGGTTTCACCCGCGGTTAATAAGTAGCTTATGTGTTAATCCAGTACATAAGCTATCTATATTCCAAGTTTCATCCAAATCCGTCCAGCCGTTTGAGCGTGAAGGAGTAACAAACATACCCACATACACACAAACACACATACACACACAAGCTGAAAGTTTGTATGTACAAACTTTCAGCTTTATAATATTAGTGTGAGTGTGATTATGAACATAAGTACAATACAGGAGGGACAAATTTTTTGTTATTTATTTCGTGTTTTTATTTTTTTTATATATATATTTTTTATGATACAGGTTTTTACACATTAACATCTTTACATTAGGTATTAAGACATTTCAGTGTAAAGAATTAAAAAGGGGGATATAACTTTTAATTACCACATTAGGCGTTTATCAAAGGGGGGTTGGCCATAATCACCACACTCGTAGCAGGCTTGGTGATGGCAGAAAAATTTTGTACCAAGTAGAATGCTGCTGCCCATTCCCTGGATATTTCCTTAGCCGGCTCTTACGGCACCCACGGGAAGAGATGGGATGGTCCTATTCACACACTACGGGCACTACATGAATATTTCAAAACTATTCGTGAACATCAGTCCAATCAGTTCGTTTCCTTCAGGCCTGAAATTTCTGCCGCTAAGCAAGTCCTCAGTAGAAACCAGCACCGATGTTGCCAGACATAACCTGAACAATTCTGCCCAGATTTGCGATGGACGATACGCCAGTAGCTACCAGGTAGGCACCGGTACCGGCGGTAAATAGTGCACATCAAGCTAAAGGGAGATAGCCGGCTAGCGTGGGCATCGAAGAGCGTTGTCTCTTTCACACGGAGCTCTACTAGAGCGACACATAACAAATCATCAGCTAGACGTCCACTGTTGAACATAGGCCTCCCCCAAAGAGTGCCACTTTGGATACTTATTATCATAGGGGTTTGCCATACCTAATCACCACGCTTGGAAGACGTCTTGCGCAGAAGATTTTAAACTAGGTGTGGAGGAGAATGCTGCTGCCCATTCCCTGGATGTTCCCTTGCGGCACCCACGGGAAGAGATAGGGTGGTTCTATTCACACCCGGATCACACCACCCAGGATAAAACGTCACAATGTCAAACTTGCCTACATCGAGAAGAAGAAGAAGCAAAAGCTTCTTTACTGGATTTTGACCCTTAGTGTCACTTCTTTTCAGTCTTTATAATTCAACTGCTCAATGACGTAGGTCTTCTTTCTTCACGTCACCCCTTAGGCTTTTGTGCCAATGCCAACCTAAAGAATTGAAGATTTATACTATACCTAAAGCAAAACCGCAGGATAACTAAAGTGACGGATATAGCTCTTAGAATTAGCAAGTTGTTCAGGCAATGGGCAGGCCACATCGCTCGTAGAACTGACAACCGAAGGGGAGGAAAGGTTCTCGAGTGGCGACCACGAACCGGAAGACGCAGCGTAGGCCCCCCACTAGGTGGACCGACGATCTGATGGAAACCGCGGGGAGCCGATGCATACAGGAAGTAAGCAGCTGCTCAAAGTGGCGCTTTGTGGGGGAGTTCTATGTTCAGCAGTGGACGTCTTCAGGCTGTTGATGATGATGATGATGACTATAAGCAAACATGGCCATGATGCTAGCTAATCTTGCTTTTCCATTGCAGCTTGCGCACTGTCGTTTGATTCCTACATCACCAACTGCGATGCTGGCGGAGTTCCCTCCACAACGGCTCGAGCCTAGCCGGAGTTAGTACATTTTTAGTTAGGATCCATATACTCATCAGTGTTTTTAGGGTTCCGTACTGAAAGGGTAAACCGGACCCTATTACTAAGGCTCCGCTGTCTCTCTGTCTGTCACCAGGCCGTATCTCATGAACCGTGATAGTTAGACAGTTGAAATTTTCTCAGATGATGTATTTCTGTGGCCGCTATAACAACAAATACTAAAAAACAGAATAAGACAAATATTTAACGGGGCTCCCATACCATAAACGTCATTTTTTTCTTCGTTTTTATAGGTAATTGTAAGGAACCCTTCGTACGCGACTCCGACTCGCACTTGGCTGGTTACTTATCCAGTGTCAAGTTTGTATTACCTATTTCTAGATAGCGTTCTACTAGTACATACTAATATTAAAAGTCGAGTCAAAGTCACGTACATTGTCCAAGTCCTAGTCACAGTCATGTCAAAGCCAAGCTCCAGTAAAGTGGTGGATACTAAACTGAATGTTTTGATTTCGAGAGAAAGAGATGATTTGGAGAGCTCTCAAATATACACGATTTTAATTTTTATATGATTTGCTTTTCACTCGTTCACAAACGCTATGTGCTTTATATAAATATAAGTTAATTATAAATGTTAGTTAAATTTAATCAATGATTATACAGCTAATGGCAACTTTGAAGTGGGACGGCTTGCAAGAAGAGAGACTGCTAACACTCCTACGCAGACTTTTCGCGGAGAGATGGTGCGTCACAGTAGTAAGTGATGACGTTTATTCATCAATTTGGTTGTTTATTTAATTGTTTATTCATCTGTTCCTTATGTTTATTTGTTTATATTTTATCTTTATTCTTCTTTTTTCTTTTTATAAGTTTTAATAATTATTTAATGTTTATATTCTTCTTTGTTTTCTTTATAGTCTATACAACGCCAAAATGCTTAAAATGGCTTAGCATGAGGCAGTGTCCTGTCAACAATATTGCAACAATGACTTTGAAATTAATATATGGTGAAGTTCAGGACTAACGCTACTGCAAATGAATAGTGAAAACACGAGTTAATAAACTTTACCCAAAAAAATTACACAGTTACCTCCAAACCGTACATATAAACAGCGATTATTCAATGAATACTTTAAATAAGATCATGCAACTTTGTGTAGTAGTTGAACCAAATATAATGGAGGGCTTTTGTATAGCGGATTTTTAAAATACCCATTATATTCAGTGAAATAATAAATTACCTAAACTATTGCGCGTTGCCCTGCCGCTCGGCCCCCCGACTCACCCCCGCTTTGGCCTAGTATTATATATATTCTGTGACTTTGGCTTGGCCTAGCATAAGCCTTTAAATAGGCGTCAATTCCTAACCCATGTAGCTGGAAACCGGAGCAAAAAGAACTCAAGTACCACACACTAGTAGACAGTTATATAGATTCATCTATTATTTACTCTTTCTTCCATTCCAGGGTCTGTATATTCCACCTGCCCCTCGCCCCTCCTCAAGTCGCCCTCTCTCCCGTCAGACGCCTTCATAGACTCCCTCCGAAAGTACCCCTTCTCTCCAGACAGAAGCATGTCTTCGGAACTGGTGCAACGTCTGCTGATATACACCCAGGCTAAGCACTGTTAGTAAAACTTTGAGGTTTAAAAAACGGATTACCAGCATCTTTGTTTCCCGATAAGTACAATCTGGAGCTCTTCAAGTCGCTAGTGAATAGGTATCTTCTAGGCAAGCATGTACCATCGTAGACCGCGTCGTCACTTTCCATCAGGTGAGATTGTGATCAAAAGCGAGCCTAATCTACTTATAATCACTCATTCGCTAGAGAGAACATAATTTATAACATATATAAGTAATAAGGAAGTTCTGTTAATGGCCTTTTTTTGTAATTTAACTTACGTATTATATCCATTGTATTAGCTGTTGATCTTCTCTTCAATAAATAAATAAATGATAAAACTGTAACAGGTCCAATTCTGTACATTGAAGATTTTTTTTGTAGGATGCTGAAGCCAAAACTATATATTTTTTTCATTTTTGCCTGTCTGTCTGCCGGTATCTTGGCTGAGCACACATCGAAACTAGGTACTAAATGGATTCAAATGTTCACTTGAGTTCATATTACGAGGTAGGACATAGAATACTTTAATGAATATTTTATTCCGATATGCAGCACGGTTCCCTCGGGAGACGGGATGAAAGTAAAAGTGTGTAAGTAGGTACTTAGTTAAAGGTTATAAAGGTTATAATTCATTAACGCGTGGTCCGATTCCATTCACTCTTTTTTTTGTTAGAAAGGGCAGAACATACGAAATCATTTTTGCCGAAGCTGTAACGGAGACGCTTCCCGCTTGCTCGCTCAATAACAGTATGTACATCATCATCATCATCATCATCATCATCATCATCATCATCAACAGACGTCTACTGCTGAACACAGGCCTCCCTCATAAAACGCCACTGGATGCTTGTCATTTGGGTTTGCCACAACCGCTACGCTTGGCAGGTGGCTTGGTGATCGCGTAAGATTTTAATGTAGGTACCGAGGAGAATGCTGCCCGTTCTCTGGATTTTACTAGGTGGTAGAACTTTTCTGCAAAGTTCGTCTAGGTAGGTACCACCGCTTTGCCAGCTATTCTGCCGCCAAGCAGTAGTGTGTAAGCACTACTGTATTCCAGTTTGAAGGGCATTGTAACTAGTGAAATTACTGGGCAATAAGACTTATGAACTGATATCACAATCTAGAAATCTTTTTTAGACTGTGTGATGTCTCAGGATGACGTGCGCAGTGTGCGGTGTCACGCGAAACTTTTATTTGGAGTTCTGAGTGACACTGCAATCCATTATGGGCGGCCGTGACGCTTAACACCAAGCGAACGACAAGCTCGTCACGTCATTCGTTTACATAAAATAAACCCTTACGGCGCCCATGGGAAGAGATGGGGTGGTCCGTTTCATACCACCAGGACAACACGGCTCTTGTTCATCATCATCAGTGAACACTCTATTCAATCCATTACAGTATCAAGAAACAGTTCGCGCAGCATGCGTTCCCTCAGAGAGAAGGGTTCCCATCAATCTAGAGACGCTAAAAGAGAGAGAGAGACAAGAAATGTTAGAGTGGTCAGAGATACCAGAGACAAGAAGACAGCAACTAGTGCCAATAAGGATGTGCAGACGTACATGCGGGTTGTAAATGAAACAAACCAAAGGGATGAGGTGACTAGGATCAGAAGGGGCTGTAAGCCTTCATACGGTTCAAGGTAATTCATACAAACTTCGTTCATCAACAGCCGTGAAGACGTCTACTGCTGAACGTAGGCCTCCCCCAGAGAGGGCCACCTTAAGCGGCTGCTCGCCTGCAGCATATACAGCTCCCCGCGGCTTTCCCAGATCGTCGGTTCGTGGTCGCTACTCGAGAACCTTTCTTCCCCATCGGTTGTCAGTTCTACGAGCAATGTGGCCTGCCTACTGCCATTTCAACTTGCCAATTCTAAGAGCTATGTCGATCCCTTTAGTTCTCCTGCGGCTCTCCTCGTCCTCGCGGTAACTTCATTACCAATTACAAATAATTAACTAATTTGGGATTTTTTTTATTCGTATATTATTCGTGAGCAGAATGTACGGAATTTGATGCTTTTTTGACGATAAAAATGGAAACACTTGAACCAACGTGTGATATGCTCACTTACACGACAGCTTCAAATTGCCTTCTAAATAACACTCTACGATCACGTACATAGATCCTGGGCCCTAACTAGGATTCCCTGTATCTAGGGACCCAGGAACTACGAGGACCATGCTCCCACAACACCCGGACCCAGACTTCTTGTAATGATATTTAAACCAATCAGGTACAATCCGAAACTTAAGGTAGGTAGGTACTTTATAGGTAGGGTAGGTAAGGTAAGGGGTAAGGTACACAAGAATTTCGATTTCAAATTCATACGTAAAAAATTAAAAATACGAAACTATATTTTCCCTGACCAATAATTTACAACGTGGTTATGCTCCTTCTACTTTTGGTTTCTAGTTCTAGATTAAAACTGGACCAGTTATGCGAAACCTACAACTACCTGAATGCGTCGTGTAACGAGAGGCCAAGTAACATTGGCCGCGGATCCGAAGTGAGATACTTAAATGATGTCAAGAGATGTATACGACAAGCCATAAGGGGGATGGTTGATTCGACACCCGTTGTAAGTATACCCAATTACCATCCACAGATCAGATACGAGTTTATTTGAATATAGATTCATCATCATCATCATCAACAGCCTGAAGACGTCCACTGCTGAACATACCTAACAGAACAGAGGGCGCCACTTTGAGCAGCTGCTTGCCTCCTGCATCCATCGGCTCCCCGTAGCTTTCACCAGATCGTCAGTCCACCTAGTGGGAGGCCGGCTAACGCGTTCGCTGCGTCTTCCGGTTCGATGAGCATCCAGCTGAGGTTTTTCCGCCGAGTTACGATATGGGGCACTTCAAAAGGAGGGTAAAAAGAGCGACATGTAGTGGAGAACAGCCTGACATTACGAAATCATTTTTGGCTAAACTGAAACGGGGTCGCTCAGTCGAAGAGGGTCTAAAGAATATTATCACAGTCACAGGGTAAGCAATTGCATCAGTCGCACGTCTAGTGTTACAGATGTTCATAAGTTACGGTGACCTCTGACTTCTCATCAGGCGGGCTATGCTTGTTTGCTACCTTATAGCATAAAAAACAAAGAGGCTGTCTTGCAGGTCTGTCCCAATATACAAAGTCGATACAGCCAGCACAGGAAGACCCATCACAGTCTGCAGTCGGTTGGAACGGTAAGTCCTTACGTACTTATTTCCCCTGAAGGCAAAGTTTAGCCCTGGCATCAGATGTTTTGGATCAGCTGAAGGCTTCTGGTTTTTGAGAAGGGACAATGCTGATGCTGCTGTAGGGCGGCAGCAGAGGGTATGTGGGGTTTGAACCTACTAAAAATCCTCCTCCGCTTGGTAGGGTGAGTTGGAGTCGCGCTAGCAATCAACCATCTCGCCCAAGGTTTCTGACTCGCCTTAACAAACTGTTGTCTTATGATAACAACCTGGACGTAGGTTCCATCAACCTGCCCTCCCCTACGGCAGTCATACACACATCACATCATCAGCTGGAAAACTGCGGAACATAGCCCCCCCTCCCCCCCCCCCCCCCCCCCTCCCCCCCAAAGAGCGCCACTTTGGGCGGTCTTGCCTCTTGCATCCACCGGCTTTCCACGGTTTAGAACAGTTCGTCGGTCCACCTAGTAGGGGCCTACGCTGCGTCTTCTAGTGGCTTGAGAATCTCTCGAGAGTGAGAAGAAAGCTTGTTAAGCCATGTTGGAAGTTAACAGACTTAAGATACGTTGCACCAGAGATGATTACTGGGAATATATAAAAGTTTATGTAATATGGTTTTCAGATACAAAGCCAGGACATGAAAACTGATCAGCAGCAGAGTACAAGCGAAACGGTACGTCTAAACGAGTTGGAAACACGTGAGGTTACTGTCTGATGATGTTTAAAAATATTTAGATCGGGTAGATGATTACATTTGCGAGCGTGCAACTTCAAACTGATGCATCCAGGTTCAATCCTGCTCTGCCCTGCACCAATGGCTATTCAAGTTATGTGCTGCATTTGCACTCGCTATTACAGTGGTGAAGGAAAACACGGAGAGGAAACCGGCATGTTCAAGAATCACAACACTCGAGAACATGTGTCATCCACCAACACGCACTTGTCGCAGCGTGGTGGATTATGGACTACACTCGCCATGTGAGAGAAGGCCCGCGTCCCAGCTGTGGGAATGTAATGGGCTCATGACGTAACGATCACATTTCACCATATAGCTGATACAAGACGTACATACGTGGTCCACCATTCATGGTCAATATTCCTTTCCGTACACAGCGGTTCGATTCGATATTTTTAATTCGAGCAACGAAGGAATGGAACACTTTACCAGCGTCTTTCCTACTCACTCGCGATTTGAAGAGTTCTAGATTGTACTTATTAGAAACAAAGACTATTTCTGACTAGCGGCTTGCCCCGGCTTAGCACGTGTCGTGGTGTAGCCTATGTTACTCAGGGTGAATGTAGCTTTCCAATGGTGAAAGAATTTTTGAAATCGGCACAGTAGTTTTTGAGTTTATTCATTACAAACATACAAAAATACAATCTTTCCTCTTTATAAATAGTGGTGTAGATAAGTAAAATCTGGAACTCTTCAAGTTTCGAGTGAATAGGTATCTTCTAGGCAAGCATGTAACAACGTAGACTGCGGCGTTGCTTTCCATCAGGTGAGACAGCGAATATTAAGTGACCTATTTAGTAATTTAATTAGGTATTCCAGGAATGCTCCAGGTTGAAGAGTTGCATCAGCCGACACTCGAAACAAAATCCACAACAATTTAATAGGAGCTCGGTATGTTATGTTACCATTAGGTACTTTAAATAGTAGAAATATAAATGTCTAACCTCGCGGTAGTGGTAATTGAGCTGTTCAGTGTTGAGACCCTGGGGTCCGTGGGGACCGAGAGTTCATCGCGTATTCCAAAGTTTGAGCGGCTGGTCGATGCTGGTCAGGCATTTATATTATACTAGCTTTTGCCCGCGGCTTCACACGCTTGTATTGTGTTATTTCTACGTTTAGGTAGTCTAATAATAGATCATGCATTTTCTATATACCAAACAACACAATCCACTAAATCTTTTTGAAGCTGTGCACTTTCTTGTCCGTCTGTTTGTCTTTCTATCTGTTGAGAACATTACTTATTTTAGGAATAACGCAAAGAATTTACCTGAAATTGATATCTATGATCAATTAATTCAAATACGGCTATCATCATCTTCATCATAATCATCATCAACATCATGAAGACGTCCACTTTCAAAGACCTTTTGTCTTCTTGCCAAATTCTAATTAAATTACAACTTGTCCGCAGAGCCAAGAAGGTATAAGCCATAGAGAAAATAACCACTTGCACGGATGTACTACAGACTATATGTACATCCGTGGGTTTAAGACACAGATTAGAGAAAAAAAACAATGTGGTTTAAGACGTAATCCTCATTGCATCATTTTTGCTCTAAGCTGTGGTTGTTCCAAAGAGAATATCACCACTTAGTTTGTTTATTGAAGAGCCCACAGACCTTGAATATTTAACTATAAAAACTCATTTACATGAAAGATGAAGAAGAAAGAAATCCACAACCGCGGGCGTATTACCAAAAATACCAATAGGCGTAAATTGCGCGATGATTGCTGTCATACATCATTAGTGGTGTCGAGCATGTAAGCTTCGCTACTGCTGTTGCTTTGCTACTGCTGTTGCATTGCTGTTGCAAATTTTACGTAATTACACCGCCGGGCGTTACGCAGCCATGTTGTTAATACGAGTATCTTACCATAATGAATACTTACATATCTAAGTACCCGTTTAAATTATTTTTCGTAAAATATTTCGTATCAACCGGAAACATCCACTGCTGAACACAGGCCTCCCCCGTAGAACGACAGTTTGGACGTTTATTATAGGGGGGAATTTGCCATAATCACCACGCTTGGCAGGCGGCTTGGTGATCGCAGAAGGTTCTAATGTACCGAGGAGAATGCTGCTACCAATTCTCTGGATATTCCCTCAGCTGCACCCACGAGATGAGATGGGGTGGTCCTATTCGCAAACCGGGACCACACGGTGAATCACCAACGGTTCGTATCATTGGTTAAACACAAATGTCGTCTAATGCCAATATAAAAAAAAAACTACTTTCACACTATCCTAATATTTGTTGGTATGTATGTTATTTAAATTCTAAAATGCTATAATAAATTGTTTTGATTCTTTTAGGGGTAATTTTTCAATGGCTGGAGAACGGTTTTTCGTGACTAATAAATTATAAACCAGCTAAAACAAAAATATTTCAATTTTCAGTATTCCGCTTATATAATTCGGGTTTTTTTGTACAGTGTTTTGTTTTATCTAATGAACAACTTTAATCTGATGATTGAAAAATCACGCCTTAGAGTATCGGTACCTACTAATATTACTCTTTGGTCATATACATTCTTCACAGAGACTTTTTGTCGCGCCACAGACCCGTGTGGCACAGAGTGTAGTCAATGGGTTTTTTCTCTAATCTGTGACATGTCGTTACTTACCAAGGCTGACTTGCGCAACTCGTTACAAAATTCTCGAATGTATGAAACATGCACGAAATCAAACTTCCACTTTTTCTATACTACTTTAACGTACAAGCTTGTCTTCTTAAGTCAGAAGCCACAAAAAGAAAGAAGTTGAAGTTGACATTATAAGTGTAGCGCACGTTTCATACAACTCGTTTCACTGTGAGAGTTCCATCTCTTCAGCGTAAGCGGTTATTTTCTCTATGCTTACCGTAAGTAGCAAAAAAAAAACATCAATCGGCCATGTTGTTTAAAACTCCGATTCGTTTCGTAATGAAACCTTAATATTTGTCATAAAAAAATTAACGATATTTCAATTTTAATGCATCTTATTTTAAGCGCCGGTTATTTCTAAGGATATTAGTGGAAACCGCATGAAAATCCATTCAGTATTTTAGGAGTTCAGTCATAACAAACAAACAAACAAACAAACAGACAAAGTGTTAAAAAATGGCTTAGCGTGATCAGCGGCTAATTTTAAGCCAACCTGCGTGATTATTTTTTTGATATCTTGCATTTACGGAGTTTTTTATCTCTACAGTTTTATTATATGTATAGATAGACAACGAATGTGCATTGTAAAACGTTTACGCTACTTTCGTGAGCTGAAGCATTTGGGCTGTCTAAAGATGGGTTTCTTGATCCGTGGTTAAGGTAACCATTGGTTAAAATCTCTAACAAATTTTGACCATTGGTTACCTTAACTACAGATGTAAAAACCCACCCTTAGTATATAGGTCAGCGCGGCTAACGTACTAGTCTAAATTTTTTTATAGTAGTTGCTGTAGTGTAGCTATTGTAGTTATATCACTTTCCCTTCTATATTAAAGTCTTGAGACATAGTTTTGCAGATGACATTTTGGGGCTATAGCCATTTCCGTCACACAAAACTATCTGTGGACACTGGTCAGCCTAAATGGTGTGGTGGTTGGGCAGGTCGGCTCATAACCCGTAGGCGACGGGTTCGATCCCCGCAACAGGACAAGTATTTGAGCACAGAAAAAAAGCGCAAATACTTGTTCTATGTCTGGGTGTTGTGGGAGCATGGTCCTCGTAGTTCCTGGGTCCCTAGATACAGAGGATCCTAGTTAGGGTCCAGGATCTATGTATGTGATCGTTGGCCGTTATTTATTTATTATTTAATATCTGACATGTATGTGAGTTTGTTTGTTGGCTATTTCGTTAGCATTTTTACTTAGAATTATTTTCTTCCCAGGAATGTCCCGATGCTAAAGATTGGGTGAACCGACAACGACAACACTTGAATATTTGTGATCCGGCGAGCTCAAGCGATATGGCGGTACGTAGAGTAGCTGTGTCCTAAGTGGCAACCGATATGTTTCTGGCGAGGCACGTTCAACAGCAAAGACTGCGCCGCTTTTGGTTTACACTTAAAAACATAAAAAGCAATGAATAGTTAAGATTGGTCTTGCGATGTTTGATCAGAAATATTTTAGAGAATTATGTTTTTTGATGCGTAGTTAAGGTAACAAATGGTTAAAAATGCTACAAAATCTAAACAATGGTCAAAAATTATTAGAGTTTTTAACCATTGGTCATCAAATACCCACCCTTAGCAAAGTATTCGTAGTCAGTAGTAGCAAGTCATTTGTATGGCATGGCGCCCCTACCAGGCGTAAAACGACTCAAAATTTAGACGCACGAAGGGTTTCGGTTTATACTATCGTATCGTCTTCGTGATTCGTATATCGCAGCGCTAGAGTTCTCGATAGTTGTAAAACGTAGTATCCCTTAGTAGTCTGTGGTTGTAAAATATGCTTATTGCTACCACCTAGCATCGGCCACGATAATGTTCATGCTAGGCCTACATCTATCTACACCTTCTACACTTCTTCTACACTACTATTATAAAGAGAAAAGATTTGTATTTTTGTATGTTTGTAATGAATTAACTCAAAAACTACTGTGCCGATTTCAATTTTTTTTTTTTTTTATTGTTTATAGGCAAAGCATTTGACCACTACCTGGTGGAAAGCGATGACGCAGTCTACGATGGTGCATGCTTGCCTATTAGAAGATACCTGTTCACTCTCGTCTTGAAGACACCCAGATCATAGTTAGCTGGAAACAAGGACGCTGGCAAGGTGTTCCACTCATTGGCTGTTCGCACTATAAAGTGCATATCAAAACGCTTAGTGCGGGTTGATGGAATTTCAACCATATATGGGTGCCGTGTTTTTGTGCGCCTTGATGTCCGGAGAAAAAAAGGAGATGGAGGAATAAGATCGTGTAATTCCTTCGCACACTCTCCAAAATGCAGTCTATAAAAAACCGATAAACTGGCAACTTTACGCCGGTACTCTAAACTGTGGAGCTTAGCTTCCACCAACGCATCATTACCAATGAGTCTTTTGGCTCGTCTCTGAATAGAGTCCAAGGCTTAGAGCTGGTATTTAGCCGAACCGTCCCAGAGATGGCTACAGTATTCAATACAGGAACGGACTTGCGCTACATAAAGGTTTAGGAGCTGTCCCGATGTGAAATACTGCCGCACTTTCCCTAGGATTCCAAGCTTTTTCGCAGCTAATTTAGCCTTGGACTCGATGTACGAGCCGAAGTTGAGACTGGATGTTAGCATTCTTTTACCATTGGAGAGCTACATTCACCCTGAGGAACATAGGCTATATTTAGAACCCGTGCGAAACGGGGGCAGGCCGCTAGTAATAGATAAAGTAAAACGGTAAGGGCGTATTTGTTTATAATATAATTTTGATTCAGGTTCAAGAATGCCCTAATGTGGAGCGTTGTCACAGACAACACATAAAAGCTCATCACCAACAAGAACCATACAATGCGGTGCGTGAAATTAATTATTTTAGAGGTGTTTTTCTATCTATATCATCATCATCAACAGCCTAAAGTCATCCACTGCTGAACACAGGCCTCCCCCAGAGAGCGCCACTTTGGACGCTTATCATGGGGGGAGAGGTTTCCATAGTCACCATCGCTTGGCCGCATTCTCCAAGACCGTCTTGGAGAATGCGGCAGCCCATTCTCTGGGTATTCCCTTAGCCGAATCTTACGGCACCCACGGGAAGAGATGGGATGGTCTTATTCTCACACGGTAGCTCAGGCGCGGATACAAGGTGGGGCGCAGGAGGCGCGCGTCCCCCCTTGGCGCAGGCAGTCCAGCACCAAGCGCGGTAATTAGCCAATTCGCCAGCAAGATATAGGTGCATGAAATTATCATTTAAAGAAAACAGCACAAATTGGTCTTGTATCGTATACATATGTGTTTTATCACCATATCACCAAATTTCCCTCTTGGACTCCCCTACTATAACAGTTTGTGCACCCCCTCCTTAAGAAATTTCTGTATCCGCGCCTGCGGTAGCTATATGCACGGCTATCTACAATGACATCTGTGGATTTTACGCTGTCAATATTCTAAGGCTTACTTCGGCCTGCGGCTAAGTATGTTTGGCACTACAACGTGAAGAATGAGAAATTGTCTTTATGGAAATCGGTGGTTTATGCCCGTTTTCACCAAAGCTCCCTAAATTTTAAGGGACCCTTAAAAATATTTAAGTGACATCTGACAGTAATTTTGTTTTCACCGACGATTAAGGGACACCTAAAGCTTAAGGGATCCCCTAAGTTTCGGGAGCCGAAGCATGACCCTAGCTTTAAGTGGCAGGTTAAATTATCAAAATGGCAGTTTTTCTTTTCAATTGTTTTTGGCAACTGTTTCTACCCGCATAACGCCAGAAAATGTATTTGTTTTCATTTTTTCTGATGCATAATATATTAAAAACTCTAATGCTTATATCAATAAAGCATGTTCCTTGTATTTTTGACGATTATTCTCTAAAATATATGAATAAAATAATAAAAATCGGCAACGTACTGTTTTCGGAAACCGTAGAAAAGAATAAACTGTCACTTTACAATTTAAACTCTGGTGAAAAGGGGCGTTACAGATTTTAAAATGAGATCAGTACGCTATAAAAATCGGTCCTAACCACAGATCTAGATTATTTTCGTTACTCCTACACCGGAAGGTTAATAATAACCTCGACATATTAACAAGACTTATTTTCATTTTCAGGGTTCAGATCAAGGTCTAAAACTTCAAGGTAAGTACAAGGCTGCCCCTACATTGGGTGGTTGCGGTGTTGCCGTGATATCGCCGCGTTATTGCCGCGACGTTTTACCCTAGTGTGGCGTGTCGCCGCGATATCGCGGCAACACCGCAACCGCCCAATGTGGGGGCAGCCATACTACTGTTTTACTACTTAAATATACTAATTTTAGCACTAGAGGTACCCTGCAATTTTCTTGTTTTCCTGCTGGATCGTCTAATATTCCGGTAAAAGCTGTTATTATATACTGCTGAAACTGCTATGATCTGGGATTCTTCAAGTCCAGAGTGAACAGGGCATTTGACCACTGTCCCACCTGACGGAAAGTGATGACGCAGTGACGCAGTCTACGACGGTGAAACATGCCTAGAAGATACCAGAAGATACAATACGCTTTGTTTTTTTTGTATGGTGATTTTGACAAGCGATCCAGTATAGGCTCTGTTTTGAATCGCGCTACGAGCTCACAGTAGACCCCCTGGTATTTTCTAGGCATGTTTCACCGTCGTAGACTGCGTCACTGCGTCATCACTTTCCGTCAGGTGGGACAGTGGTCAAATGCTTTGCCTATAAAGTATAAAAACAATTACAGTATAGGTAGGTACATATACAAGCCTCAAACTTGTTATGAATATAGTAGTACATACTCTGTAGTAATAACAACAAATAGGTATACTAAAACATGCCAAGTGCGAGTTGGACTTGCGTTAAAAATTTTCGTATTTCTCTCACTATATTCAGTTTAGAGAGCTATTTTAATTGGATGTCTGACAGATTTAAGTTAATAATATGGAACCCTCGGTGTGCGAGTCTGACTCGTACTTGGCCGGTTTTCAACCGACTACAAAAAACTCAGTTCCGTTACATTTTTTTTAATGTTTGAAAAATGAAAATGAAAAATATTTATTTTACAAAAACATTTTTACAATAAAGGTAGGTATATAGGTAGTCTACAAAATGAATTGTGGGTTGGGAGAGGGGTTGCCTAATCACCACGCTTGAACCAAGGAGTATGCTGCGACCAACCTGGATATTCCCCTAGCCGCCTTTTACGGCACCCACTAGAATAGATGGGGTGGTCCTATTCGTAACCGGGACCACACGGTGGGAAGTCAGCTTAACCCCTTTTTTTAATTACAACAATATCATTTATTTTAGGTGAGCCATCGACTTCTAAACACGACCCTGGTGTTATTGGCTGCATGCCACCAAGACCAGTAAGTTTCATGTACTTTTACAGGTCTAGAGCTTTACTGAGTAGATCACTGCGGTAGTGAAGCGGTGTCGTTATGTCAATAAGGCTGTGTCCTCACTAGGCAAACAGAACGCAGGTGGCTATCCGCTGGCTGGCTCTGAGCGGTGAAGCGTGCAAACTCAATGTCAAGTGAGGGGGGAGCGTAGTAGTTCAGCGCTGACTGGAGCAAATCGCGCGTAATTTTCCTGCGAATTGGCCGCTCGCTGAATAAGTCTGCAAGGGAAATGCGGCAAATTGCGTACAGTATGCGCTGTATGGAGATTCCATTTAAAATATATAGAATGACAAACTGGAGGCAAAGAGTGAGCGCTCACTGTTCGCCTAGTGAGAACACAGCCTAAAGCCTATATTTATAGACGTGAGACTTCAAGTCGGGAGTCGGCACACCTACTCAGCTATGCGCTATGTCCAAAATTCTGCCGCCAAGCGTTAGTGTGCACAGCGTTGGACTGGGCCTAAGGGGCCCGGATGGCATGACTGTAGGGGCCCGCCACTTGAGGTCGATCAATGAAGCAAATATTTATTAAAAAATAAGAAATACGTAAAATCTACTGCACCACTAATAAGCTCCTGTAGATTTCCATCTACTTTTACCATCGCATTACACAAAAAAGTTTACATATTATAATTTTTCTTTGCGTAACATACAAAAATGTACTTAGTAGGGCTGCAGGGGCCCCACGTAGCCCATGGCCTGGGTGGTGCAGTCGCCACCCTGGCTCTATAGCCAGTCCAAGGCTGAGTGTGAAATTACTACTGTGTTTCGGTTTGAAGGGCATTGTAGCTAGTGAAATTATTGGGCAAATGAAACTTTATGAACTGGTCTGACAGTCTAGAAAACCTTTTTAGGCTGTGTTATGTCGTAAAAAGCAGTCGCTTCTGCTACAGTAGGTAGTAAAAAGTAGATAACTATTGCTAATTTAAACCCTATTCCAGCCCAGACAACCTTGTGGCCACCGCCCTCCCTGTCATTGTAAAACTCGCTCAATAACTTCCCAAGAAGGTCGCATTTCTCAAACAGAAGATCAGATTGATATAGAGAAAGATATCCTTCAGTGGCTGAATGGTTTACCAGTCTACGTAAATGATACCCAGGACAATAAATCAAAAAGGCTTAAAATGGTCAAACAGCTAGCCAATGAACTTAATAACATAATGGATAAGGATGATTATAATGAAAGAGCTAAAGAAGAAATCAAAAGATTTATAGATAGATTACCTATATGGTACCCTGAAGACAAAGAAGAAAAGAAATTGTTTAAAAGCCATATAACTGATTCTCTATTTGAGAAAGTTCACAGATATCGGGATTTAAAAGAAGTGGTAACAGACTGGCTGAATGATATTAATTTTATAGGCGTGGATTCTCGTGGAAGAGCTAAAAATAAAATTGTTGAACAATTCGTTGACCAATTAGAGCCCATAATCTATACAACAAAAGACAAGCTAAAAAAAGAAATATTAAAAATGATTCCAAATGTTTTTGAAAGAATAAAAAAAAATAAACACATGAAACATTCAATGGATGATATTGCTAACAAACTAGTTGATAAAATTGACAAATTCCTTTCGCAGGATAATAAACGCACAAGATATAGAAGTGATAGTAAATTTAAAATGCCTGTATTCGAACAATATGTTTGGAGCTGGTTGGCACACAATACATACATTTCTGAAAATATGCATAAAATCAATCAAGAATTAGTAAAAAGTTTTTGTCGGAAACTGAACGACCTGCAATTTGAGAGTGCTGACGATGATAATGTAGAGAATGAAATAAGAGATTTCTTAGACAAGTTAGATGGAATTCAAATAAATTCTAAGGATAAGGATTACCTCGTGAAAAGTCTTTTACGTGATATAAAATCAGAACACAGTGCACAAAAACGAAAGAAAAGTACTATCAATTACCCTAGTGGAAATGCAGTTAAACAACCCATATCAGAACAATCCATTTGGGACTGGCTAGAAAAAGCAATAAGCGTGCCTGAAGAAATAAAAAGAAAAATTAAAACCCTAGTGAAGAATTTCAGTCAGAAATTAAACTATTTGCAAACGCATAATGCTGATGACTGTGTCATGGAGGAAGAAATCAATACGTTCTTAGATACATTGAGTGAAAAAGGGCTACAAATTAACCCTAAAGAAAAGGATAAACTAGTAAAAAGTCTTTTAAATGATATACAGTCCAAATACACTTCAAGAAAACGTAAGACCTCCGAATATCACGAAGATAGTGATCTCGAGCGATCGACTTGGGATTTTTTGGAAAATGCTGTGAACATTCCAGAAGTTACTAGAAAGAGAAACCAAGGTTTAATCAACAGCTTCAGTCAGAAACTAAAAGACCTGTCATCCAACGACGCAGACGATGATGTAATAGAAAAAGAAATAAGAGCTTTTTTAGATTTGTTGGCTGAAAAAGGAATTATATTAAATTCTGAAGACAAGAGTGAACTACTTAGAAATATTCTCAATGATTTAAAATCTAAACCTAAACCACAAAATCCTATTACTGAAAAATCTATTTGGGATCAACTAGAAAACGCAACAGATTATTTACCTGTACATATTAAAAGACAAAATCAAAAGTTGATGACAAACTTCACTCAAAAGCTAAAAGATTTGCGAGAAGAAGATGCTGATGATGAATTAATAAAAGATGAAATAGAAGACTTCCTAGATATGCTGTCTGATAGAGGGATTCAGATCAATCCCAAGGACAAAAATACGTTGGTAAAGAGTCTCTTAGAAGATATTAAATCAACCCCCAAATCACAAGCATCCATTACTGATAAGTCTAAATGGGATTGGCTGGATAGCACGACGGATGTGCCCGAGGACACCAAAAGAAAAAGTAAAGAGCTAATGAAAAAATTTACTAAAAAACTAACAGATTTGCGAGAAGAAAATGCTGATGATGAAGTAATAAAAGATGTAATTCAAGACTTCTTCGATACTTTGCCTGAAAGGGGAATTCAAATCAATTCCAATGCCAAACGTAAATTGATAAGGAGTCTCTTAGAAGATATCAAATCAGCGCCCAGAGCGCAAGAACCTATAACTGAAAAGTCGAGGCGGGATCGGTTGAAAAGCGCAACGGATGTGCCAGAGGAAATAAAAAGAAAAAATAAAGAGTTAAAGAAAAAGTTCACTCAAAAATTAAAAGAATTGCGAGAAGAAAATGTTGATGACGAAGTAGTAAAAGAAGAAACGAGGGACTTTTTAGATTCGTTACCTGAAACGGGAATCCAAAGCAATTCCAAGGCCAAAAATAAATTGGCAAGAAATCTTCTGAGCGATGTAAGATCCAAATCACTAAAACCACAAATACTCATCACTGAAAAATCCATTTGGGATCAGCTAGAAAATGCAACAAATGTACTTGAAGATATCAAAAGAAAAAATAAAAAAGTCATGAAAAACTTTGCTCAAAAACTAAAAGATTTGCAAGAAGAAGATGCTGATGATGAAGCAATAAAAGACGAAATTAGAGACTTCTTAGATACTTTGCCTGAAAGGGGAATTCAAATCAATCCAAAAGACAAAAATAAACTGATCAATAATTTATTAGATGATTTCAATTCAAAATTTATTTCACAACAACAACAACAACTACAAGAACCTACCCCTGAGCAGTCGTTTCGGGATAAGCTAGAAAGTGCTGCAAATATGCCTGAAAGTACTAAAAGTAAAAATCAAGGATTAATAAAAAACTTTAGTCAGAAACCAAAAGACTTACAAGTTGAAAACGACGATAAAGAGGTTGTAAAAGAAGAAATCAAAAATTTCTTAGATAAAATGCCACAAAAAAGAATCCAAATTAATTCCAAGGCTAATGAAAAACCAGTTAAAAGGTTTTTAAATGATGTAAGTAATCAAAAACAAAATAAAAATACCAGTCCAGATAAAGATGGAAGCCACCCCCTTCGAAAAACTGCATTAAGTTACCCTTTATCCGAACAATCCACTTGGGACTGGCTAAAAAGTGCAACTGATGTGCCTGAATATACCAAAAAGATAAATCAAGATATAATTAAAAACTTTAGTAAAAAAATCAACGATTTACTATCTGAAAATGCTGATGATGATGTAATAGAAGAAGAAATACGGAACTTTTTAGATGTGTTACCGGAGAGGAGAATTAGAATTGATCCCGGAGACAAGAATAAACTTGTAGAAAAACTTTTAAATGATATAAAATTAGAAACCAGACGACCAAAGCGCAATAAAAATACCACTTATCATCCCGATGATAGTAGATCAGAGGAACTTATATCTGAAGAATCTGTTTGGAACTGGTTAGAAAAAGCTGTAAACGTACCAGAAGAGATTAAAAAGAAAAACCAAAAGCTAGTTCATGGATTTATTAAAAAAATACGTGATTTGCAATCAAAAAATGCTAAAGGTATTGTTATAGAAGGTGAAATTACAGAATTTTTAGACATTTTGACTCGGAAAGGTATACAGATTGATCCCGAAAGCAGAGAAAAACTGGTGAAAATGTTAACGAGCAATTTAAAATCGTCACCCCGGCCACGTAAACGCATCACAAGCCTTACGATATATCCTGATCCTGATGAAAGTGGATTTATTCAACCCATCTCCCACCGTTCTAATTGGGTTGTGAAAAATGCCAGGCATGTATCTGAAGATGTAAAAAAAAAGAATCAAGATCTGATTCAAAGCTTTCATGAGAAAGTCAAGGATTTGCAATATGCAAATGTTAATGAGGATGTCATAGAAAAAGAATTAAGATACTTTTTAAATTCATTACCTAAAAAAGGAATTCATGTTATTCATAATGACCCAGAAATACTGGTACGAAACATTTTAGATGATTTAAGATCCCAACCAAAATCACGGAAGCGCTGGGAACAAAGCAATCAAAACCGTAATGCGGAATCATTAATTAAAGATGAAATATCTGAAATCATAGACGACATACCGACCACTATTGAAACAATAAAACGGCAAATCATTAAAGATAAAATTGCTGAAGTCTTAGTTCCAATCCTACATACTCTGTCAGATAACGATGCCATAAAACATGAAATTGTGGATATTTTAAAAGAAGCAAAATTACCACAACGGGAAGCTTATGATTTAGCAAATGCGCTTATTAATAGAGTTAAGGGCATGCCATTGTCTGACTCTACTAATATTATCACTGAACCTGAAATTCGGGACATTGTCATAGATGAAGTAACTCAAGTTTTAGATAAATTTAGCGTTCCTGCTAGTGATCGAGATACAATCGAACAAAGTATAATAGATATATTAACTGATAAAATATTAAGTGGAACCAATGATAGCCAAACAGGATCGCAAATTTTTAGAATGCTACGTAAGGCCAATGTTTCTAAAGCTGATGCGAGAGAAATATCTGCCAGACTAATAGAAAAAGGTGATGAAATAAGTCTTGCCTACAAAGCACAGGATTCTGCCACGTTATTAAGTAACTCAGCTGGAAGCATACACCTTAGTTCATTGCAAAGACAGGCATTAGAAAAATGTATAGAAAATGAAATCTTAGATTTCATGGAAGATGTTACAGGTGATGATGATATTGAAATCAGAAATATAAGAAAAAACGCCACTGGACTATTAGCACATAAGCTTGCCAGTATTATGTCACATCCTAACCAAAAAAATAAAGATGCTAGAATTAAAGTTGAACTTTCACGATATTTGAATGAGTCATCAATCCCAACAGAAGAGTTAAAAGAAGAATTAACGAAGCAACTAAAAAATCAGGTACAAGATATTGGGTTAAAGACTTCAACACCTTACAAAAAAACGCGAAAGTCTGAAATAAATTATGTTGCTGCTGATTCAGGGCCTAAATCAAAAAGAAAACCGAAGTTTCTTGATGACAGCTCGTCATCTGGTGATGAAACTCAAAAAGATTTGTTCTTTGTTCCGAAAGATTATTCAGTGGATAATACTTCATTTGAAAGTAATGATGTTGATGTTTCTACATCGAAAAGAAAACCAATGCCAGAACATTTGCAGCATGATAAATTTGATGACACTGTGTCAAAACCAAAACAATTTCCTAAGCACAAAGAACAAAACGATTTCAAAAACTCTGTGCCCAAACCACAAACTCTTTTAAAGTATTCAGAAATACAAATGGCTAATTCTATGTCTTCACCAAAGAGCGCAATAAAACGTAAATCGTATGAAAGTATAGATGATTTGGTGTCCATACCAAAAAAAGGACTTCAAAGATATGCCCAAAATAAAGATCAAACCGATGATGCAGAAAGCGTATTAAAAACAAATTCAGAAATTTTATATGACGGAGAAAAGTACATTTATAAACTTGTGAATACAATAAAATCGTGGATTGATGATGTAGGCATATCAACAGATTCGACATTTGACAGTGAATTTAAAGAAACCATGGCAAACGATCTCGCTGGTGATATTCTAGACAGGCAAAAATATATACAGGAAAATTCGGATGCTGTCACATCAAATAAGGATGAGCTAGAACATTTAAAAAACCAAATACATAAATGGCTACACAAATTTTTAGATATGGAAGATTTAACTCCTATGGAGCCTGATATCAAATCTCTGATGAAGAAAATACTTAGCAATCAAGTACCTCAATTAATACCCTTATTACTAAAAACTACAAAAATGAGCCATAAAAATGAAACTCAAAATGATATGAAAGAAATCAAAGACATTATTTCACAATGGATGAAAGAAATACATCCTAGTATTTTATCAGCTGCTGACAAAAGTATACTCAATAATAAAATACCCAAACTAGCTAAGGATATACATGAAATGTGTTTAAACAATGAAATAGGTAACACAGAAAATGTACATAATATAATTTCGAAGTGGATAAAACCGTTAAACATTGAACAAGATGAATTGCTTAGAATAGCAGACGATCTTAAAACATTGCTTTTGCAAAAGGGATTAACAGAACCTAGCGGAATAGTTCAAGACACAAGTGAATTTGTTGAAGAAAATCTGAAAGGAGCCATCCTAGATTGGTTGAAAACACTACCATTATATCAAAGGAGGAATTCATATGACAAGCGCACGCAAGAGTCTTTAGTCGATGACCTAGCAAATGGAATAAAGTCAGTATTTGATCATGATTCTGTAAGTGATGGTGATACTGACAAGAAATTGATTAAGGAAATAAAAAAATACTTGAGACGGTTTCCAATGGAGCCTGAGCTCCAATCAGATGAACGTTTTATTCAAACGTTGGCTGAACATCTTCTAGATTATTTAAAACATTTGCAGCTTTTTCAAGATATTTCAGTGCGTGAATCAGAAAACATACCATTAAAGGACGATATTAGTAAACATGTGGATGAGTGGACAGACAACCTGCCATTACCCAAAATTGATTCTTCAAACAAAGTTCAGTTAGAAAATCTGAAGGCTAAATTATCATCAAGGATAAGAGAGTTAATACATACGGGACCAAATAATGAATTCAAACTTACGAGGGAAATACAAAATTCTTTAAAAGCATTCCCAATTGAAAATAACGTGAAAGAAAATCAATCTGTTTTGAATGAGCTTGCAGAACAGTTAATGAATAAACTGAAAGCAGCTCGGGCTGTGGACACACCAATAATGATGGACAACATTAAAGGGGCTGTATCACAGTGGATCGAAAAACTGAAACTGCCCAAGTCTGATGAACCATACATAAAGGATATAATTAATAAAGCTGAACATGACTTAAATGCAGATCTAGCAAATTTGTTGATTGATACCGACATGGTTCCACTAAAAACCGTCAAAGCAAATATACAGAAAGCCGTATGTCAGTTCTTAGAAAAAATACCTGTTAATCCATATAGAGTTCAAGATATTAAACCTTTAGCAGATTCTTTATTTAATATAATAAAAGAATATTCTAAATACTCAACAAGACCGGTTATAAAAAAAGCTGCTGACGTTATGTTAGACGTTATTAGAGAATGGTCAGAAAATCTGCCAATTAAGGCAGAAACCCCTGAAAATAAAGATAAAGCTAAAAAGCTCAAAGAACAAATAGAAAATAAATTAATTCACAAAATAGGCGAAATAAATATGAATCCTGAGGTCTTTAACAACGATTATTTTTATGAAAACATGCTTGAAGATGAAATTGATGAAATATATATGAACACATTAAACGAATGTAATATCAATGAATCTTTGCTTGATTGTCTCAAAAAAGATTTAATTAATAAAGTCAAAGCGGCAAGGCAATTTATGCGTGAAGAAAATGCAGGACAAATTTATAAACAGCAACTACTTGACGCGATCTCAAAGTCTACTCCTGTAGAATTGTCTGAAGATGAAAAAGCGTCATTTGATGTGCTAAAAGACAGTGTGGCCGACGCTTTTATAAGTATGCATTACGTTGGTGGAGATGAAGAAGAAAAAAATAAATTACGTAAAAAAGTTGTTGATGAAATCAATAAATTTAGTAATAGTTATTTGAAAAATCACCCTGCATCACCTATAGATACACAAAAATTAAACAAAAACTTATACCAAGCCTTAAAAACTGTTTTAGAACCAAATAATGAATCCCTGAGAAATGAAGTTGAGCTGGTGAAAATAAAAGAGAAGGTTAAAAATTGGGCAACAGAATTGCCTTTATATGAACAGAACGGGAAAGAGAAACTGAAAACAAATCAAATGCTATCAGTGCTAGCAAAAAAAATACATGACATAGAAAAAGAGAAAGAGCTGTTTCCAGATATGAATTACGACACAAGAATGAAAAGAGAAATCATAAAACTTATGAAAAAACTGCCCTTGTCTAACCAAAAAGAGGAAGATATTAATCAGTGCGCTGATAAGCTCATAAAAAGTCTTAAGGAGTCTAAGGAGTCTCGAAGAGCTAATGCATCACATAGATTCTCTATTGAACCTGACACAGAATGCTTTTGCTACGTTCCTATGGTACAACCATGTACGTTAACCTTAGAAGATCGTATGCATCTTCAGACTATTAGAGAGAGAACACCTCGACAAAAAGTTACAACTGCATCGGTGCTATTCAAAGACGTATCAGTCAGTCCAATACCTGTAGACGCTTGCAGTCAAACCATAATTTTCAAAAATCCTGGTACGTGCGCGTCTCCTATGCCCATTGGCGGTCTAGCACAGCAGAGTTCAAGTGTTCAAACTCCGCCCCAAAGAATGCAAGCAGTTGGAAGTCAAGTAGATATATCACCTCATGTCTTGGTGAAGGAATATTACTGGGATTCAGTTGATACCGAGTTAAAGTCAACCATCACTTGTGTTCCTAGCCCACGTCAGTTCTCATGCAGATCTCAAAGAACAATAATACCACAAGATAGTCGGCACACGACTACCACCGCACCAAGACCATGCATGGCGTCAGGTAGCCCTTGCTCTCCACAGCCGTCCCAAGGACAGTCTTATGTGACTCCCCAGAGTTCTGTACCGTTCAGGAGCCACGAACAGAACCTATCTCAATCGCAAAAAAATCCACCGGGATGTCGGTACTTGCCTTCTCCAAGCCATTTTCCATCACGAAATGCACCACGCCCGCCACCGGAGCGTAGAAATATATCTGAAGCAAGCCAGTACCCGACTCCATACCAAATTTCATGTCCTAGAAATAAGCCGGAACAGTTCCAGACTCCTATGTCACAACAAGGAAGCCAATACGCGAATCCGATGTCTGAACGAGCTAGTCAGTATACGACGCCGTTCTCAAGGCATTGTATGGATCCCACTGCCCCTTGCATGCCTCATACACAGAGTTCATCGTATGAAACTCCTCAGGGCATGCCCCAAGCAGATCCAAGTGGCTCTCAATACCGAATCACATTTTCACCCAATCGAAAACCACCTTGTCACAAGAGTCAAGAAGCACCTCCGGTCTCATCTGCCGATGATGATGAAGCGCATCCGAGCTGGTCTAGTTTTCGAAAACCTCGAGTGACGCGTCTCGGTTCCTTAGATCATATGGAACCCAGAGCATGTAGCTCTCGTCATTTCGATTGGGGGAAATTTCCTGAAGATTTTAAGTTTTATGATCGAAATAGGAGAAGGCGGTGCATGGTTTCCGATGACGATTTCGATGAGATGTACATAAACGAGACTGAAGAAAATGTAAGATGCAAATGTAAAGAGAGATTAATGACTAAATGTAAAGGCAAGAGAAGAGGTTATACCAGCCGCGGGTGCAGTGAGCCTATGAAGAGTTGTTCCAAGTGTTGTGGTATGCATTGTTCTCATCCCAATCACAATAATATGTTCATTAGACATTGATAGTGATTTGTATTTCAATTTGGTGCTTGTTTTGTTTTTTATGTTTTCAAAATAAAACATTTTATCTAATATCATCGTTTATTTATTGGAGCTTATGCAAATAGGATGTTAAGGTCACTTAGTGGCCATTAACCGTACTATTATAGCCATCTAGTACCACAATTGATATATATTAGCTAATACGCTGGACTGGCTAGTGACTAAAGATATTTTTTGTAAACATCGTAGGTAGGTAGGTCACTACTCGTGCTATTATAGAGAAATTCTGGAAGAGAAGTTTTCTGCTGCTTCACTCTCTCTCTCTCTTTCTACATTTTTGACTTAATATGGAAGTGAGAACACATTGGTAGGTACATTCCATGTATAAGATAAGCTCCCTATGCTGATTTTCCCATAGTTCAGAAAGCTTCTTTTTTATTCCATGGTGTCTAACCTAACTGTACCAAGGAAGTTAGTAATTTTATCAATGTCGAGTCAAATGTGTTACTGCAAGGAATTTCGGGTTAGTCGCATTGAGGCCCACCTCGCCCCCTTGGGACTTTTATTCTTTTTGGACTCCTGGAGGTGGGGCTGCCAATAGTTCAGTAGGCAAAAATTGGAATAAAACTAAAGTGCAGTAGGTACTAATAGAAACCAGGCAACAACATTCTACACCAAAACGGGCTGTAACCACCGTAAATATACTGCAATGGTACCATACAATAAGGCCTTTGCATACGCCTCAGTTCTGTGCGACAATAACAAAGTCTCTCGTCCTCTGCATCATCCCCCGAGCTTGTTTTTGAGTCATCTTCACCTGTTGACGCTCCACCGTTAGGTAGTCTTTGAGCATTAGTCATTTGGTCTTTTATATGCTGGGCTTGGAATTGATTTGCACCAGATGATAAACCACAAGCAATTCCTCTTCGAGCATCTGTCCTTTGTGTATCAAGATATTGAAGCTTATTTGCATTAGCTAATGATATACAATTAGGTAAATCTAGTAAATGGGCTGAATCTGTTTCTGATTTTTGTTTTCCTGTATGACAAATACGCCTGCAGTCTTCGTGACAGATATGCAAATTGTTTTCATTTTCTGCTCTTGCATGCTGTGGTGCTCGCCTTGTCTTTTCATTATTCCGTAATTTAGTGGTAAATGTGTCAATGACAGCTGGGTTTATTTTTTTACCGAACTTATTCAGGCATCTCACAACTTCTTGATTCATTCTACTTTCATTTTCTGGAGAATGGCCATTCATTTCTATATCATTCAACTTTTTTGCTAAGTTTGTTTTCATATAATTTATTTTGATTTTATCAATTATTTTGTGGGATAGCGCTAATTCATCAAAGAAATCTGCAACTTCCCTTTTCATTCTTATTTCGTCGACATCGTCTCGTAGATTTATTTTACATGTGGCGGGAATTTTCGATAATTCACTGATAAGTTGATTTGTTTTTATTAAGGTATTTTTCGTGTCTTTATCGTTAATGACATTATTATTATATTTGAAAATACTATTTTCAATATTAGTTTTATGAATTTGTGTAGCTTCGTCGTTATTTTTATCATATTTATATTGAATAAAATCATCAACGATATCATTCCTTAACTCAGAAAAAAGGGCTTCCTTTTCAGGTGGCATGGTTTCAGGCTTTTCTAGTATATTATCAACAGTTTTATTTAAGTCTTGCTTATACTTAAAATTAGCCCTTTCTTCCATCATTAGGGGTTTAATCGATTTAAGAGCTTCTTTTAGTTCAGTTTTCTTGTATGTTTTACTTTTGTAAAAGTCAGAATCTAATGGTGTAGCTGACAACAATATATCTAATTGCTTGTCAAGCAACTCGTCATAGTAAATATTATCGTTAAATATTAGTGGATCCATGTTAAGATCACATATTTTTATTAATATTTTAGTCATCAGGCTATCTTTTAATATTTGAGCACTTTCTTTCTCTTTAAGCGTGTTTGCATGTATAGGTAGTTGATAACACCAATTTTGTACTATTTCAAAAATTAGATCAGCTGCTTTCATTTTTGGTTCTCTATGTTTTGGCTCAGGCACAGGTAAACTTGTCCATACGTCACCGATGTTACTAGGTCCAGCATAGTTACTATCTTCCTTTGCTATTTCTTCTTTAGAAGATTTAGTTGATTTTTTAGCTTTGGCTTTTTCTTTGCATTTTTTTCTTTTACATGTTTTGGAGTTGTCTAATACACATTTTCTCTGATTTACCGTATGTTTCAACATTTCTTGGAGTTTTTTGGCAAATTTATCACATTCGTGTTCATGTCCTGGCTTTAGTGGCAATTTCACAATCCATTTCATAATTTCTTTTAAAATCTTTTGATCTGGCTTTGATTCTAGTGTCTCTATTTCATGTATCCTTTTTGCTAACGTAGCTAAAATATTATCCCATTTCAGCAACTCGGTCACTCCTTCAGCTTCTTTAATAGGTAATTCTTCAAACCAAGTATCAATTACACATCTTGTTTTTATTTCTCTTACTTCATTTATAATTGAAACCTCATTAGGGATTGGAACTTTAAATAAAGCACTGTAAAGCACATTGTAAAGTTCGTCGTTAGACAAATGTTCTGCGCTTTTTCTTATAGCATGTTCAAAGTATTTATCGATTTCTTTTTTCAATAGTTTTTCGTATTTTACTTTCACGGCGTCTGCACCGTGATCAAAATTTTCTAAAATAAACGCCGTTGCCAAGCGTTCTTTGTATATCTCAAATCCTGGATCATACATTTTATTACATTTGACGGGATTAGGAATAGAAGCTTCAATCGTATTCTCAAGCTTCAGTTTGTACATGTCACCCGCTGTTCTTTCTTTTATGTCGTTCTTAATGTCTACTACTGCATTAACTATATTTAATTTCAAATCCTCTCTATTTTGTTGCAATTCAGTACTTTGAGGTAAATTGTCTAATACATTATCAATTTCATCAACCAAGATGTCCGTATATAGAACGTCGTCATTAAAAACTCTTGGATCCAAATTTAACTGGCCAACTTTTTGTGACAATTTTCTGGAAATGTCATGTTTCATGTTTGTTGTAGTGTTTTCATCCTCAGTATTTACAGGTAATGCATTAGACCATTGCTCAATAACATCTACCATTACATTGTTAGGATCTTTACATTTATTACGAGACGTTATTGTTGATTTTCTTTTTTTCTTGTGTTGGCAAAAAGTGTTTTCTGTTATTAAATCATTCTGTTTGGAGTTGGTCTCATCCTTATTTTTAACTCTCTCCAATCTATTAGTCAGCTGTTGAATGACAATTGGTAGATCGATTATTTTATTTTCTTGCAAAGATAGCTCTGATATCCATTTAGCTAAATGTTCTTTAAAACAGTTTTCTAGGGCTATACCGCTGCGATTTTTAGCTTCCATTTCGACAATTGTTTCTGCTAATTCGCATATCTTTTTGACCCTATCATTTTCTTCCAATTTATTTTTTAGCGGTAAAAGTGGTAAATTTTTCATCCAATTTGAAATTTCTCTAACATAATCGAGTTCTAGACTAAACAGATTCGCACTTTCATCTCCAGGTAAGGAAACATTAGTCAACTTGTTATAAATGTAACCCTTAGTAAGTAAATTTGGATGTGATGTATCTCTTATAATATTTATGATTTCTTTTATTAGCCGAGTAGCCCACGCTTCTAGTTTTACTTCATCTTCAGCGATATCGTCTCCATTGATTCTTATGAATTCTTCTATAAAATCACCAATATTTTCAGAATTTACTCCAGTGGTGTTTAAAGAATCATTTGTTGTAGTCTTGTTAATGACAGCTTGCCGATGTATGGTGATTTTAGAAATTAACTGTCCAATCATAAAGTTAATATTTTCATTATTTAGATGTTCTTTTGGTATTGGAAGCATTTGCAAGAAATCAAAGATAGTGGTAGCCATATGCAAATTGTAGTCCATTGCATCAGGATCCTTATTTCTTTTTTCCTCGACTTCACGTATGCTTATTGCCAAGCTATTAACAAAATCTATGCGTTCTCTGTTACCTACAGAATTGTAAGATCCATTGACTGGTAAATTTTTTAGCCAATCTGAGATATCTTTTATATATTCCAGTTCTTTTATTAATATCTCTGGTAAAAATCTATTATCAATTACACGTTTGGCAAAGTTGTCGTAAACTTCTTTTCTAGTAGGTGGACTTAGTATCTGTAAATAAGTTTTTAGTAATCTGTTAAAAGCCTGTCTAGCCAATGGGTCGTCAATATCATAGTTGTGCTCAATATATTTAGATATAAACACTTTCATTGTATTTTCTTGATCGATGATTTCGTTTTGGGCAGCTTGATAAATATTCTTTTGTAGACTTTCATTTCCTTTCAAGTGTTTTTTGATTTTTTCTTTATGTTTAGCCTTTGCCTGATTAAACTTTTCACAAAGTGTAGCATCTTGAGGTAATCCTATAATTCTATCTTTCAAATTTTCAGCCAGTTCTCCTATTTCTCGTTTTTCTTCTGGTTTAACAATTTTAGCTAACCATTGTGTGACATCTTGTAAAATTTCTGTTTGTAGATGCTTTTTCGCCAGTTTTATTTGTAAAACTTGTGCAAGTTCATGAACTTTCTCGTTCCTTAAAACCTTATTATTGTTTGTAAACAAATTAGACGGTTGTTCATTCATCCAAATAGATATTTCGTCTTCTAAAATATCACCTGCTTTTGGAAGAAATACTTCTTCCCAACCTTTAACTACGTTGTGTTTTATATTTTCCATTACTTGGCGATTGCCATGCTGTGGTTGTGTCATTATAGGAACTGGTATATTTTCAAGTTTATCAAGAAAGTTTTCAATTTGTGGTTGAATTTCTTGAAGGTCATAGACTCGAAGTTTGAATGCCCATCTATAAACTAAGTACTTAAAATGTTTTCTCCTGTCTTTATTAGCGTCAGGTGCTAGTTGTTCTAGTTTAACTTCATCCATTATATCACCGGCTAAATCATAAATCATTGTTTCTTTAAAATTTTGTTCGTCTGGACCACTAAAGTTTTCTGGCAGTGTATCCATCCAAGCTCTGAGGAGATTTGCTACATTATCCATGTACTGAATTTCTTCGGGGTTTAGTTTTGGTATCTCTTTCTTTACTGGTTTCTTTTGTGGCGTAGAAGTTATAGGATATTTCATCTGCTCAATCGATGTGAAAATCGATAAATTGTTTGATTGTCGAGATCTGCTATCCATTAGTGAATAATTAAAATACTGCTGACGTTCTTGTATAACATTTTTAATTTTTTTAATCACTATGTTAGTGATATTACAAGCCTGTGCTTCTGAGAGGTTTGTAGAAGTCACTAATAAATTGATTATTTCATTGATGGCGTCGTTCTCACTTTCGGGGTCAGGCATTTTGCTAAAATCTATCATAATAATCCCTGCTTCCTTTATTACCTCATTGCTACAATCTATACTAGCATTTTCAAAACACTTTCTAACTTCACAATTGATTAAATTTTCTTCTTGATTTTTTCTAAAATTTGCAGGCCTACAAAATTGGTTATGACTTGTAGATGCTGTTTTATATATTTTATTTTCAGTACAAGCATTTTCGTAAGATTCTTTTACGTCACAAGTGTTATAGTTTTCTTCCTGTTTTGTCTCACAATTTATGCCTCCGTGACAGTTATTGTAACTAGATGTTGAGGCTTCTGCAACATTTTTATTTTCGCAGCAATCGCTACAGTTTTCTTGAATTGTGATTAATTTATTAACTAAATCGTCTGCTAAATTTAGCATGCGTGAATCTCTGTTTCCGGAGCAGTTGGTGTTACGAGGCATATTTTTTAAAACGTCGAGAATAGCGGATTTTAATAGTGGTTTGCGGTTGTTTTTACTACTAGGTTTATATAACAGTGGAGTAATACGAATATAAATAAAGTCTGCTATTCGTGGCATCGTGTTTACCATTCCCTTACAACTTTTTGTTTTCAGATAAATGGTCCATAACCACGCCGTTATTGCCTTCTTAATTTCCTCTTTAATTAATGCATTACTGTAACATGTTTCTGTATGCTTACAATATTTTCCAGTTGAATTCATGGATACATTCAATTTAGCAGTTTCTCTTTCGTGAGGATATTTGATTTTTTGCAATAGACGATCAATCAAACAATCTGTATAATGACGCTGATCTCTCGTGTACCCCGAATACCAAATTGGCAGTTTATTTAGGCAGGTATTTATTTCATCTCTCGCATTTTGCTCAAATTCTAAATTACAAGTCTTTAGCGGGAAGTTATTTAAATTTCTTATCAAAACGTTGGTCTCATTTTCGATATCGTTTTTAGCTTCTTTTCCCAAACCGGGGTACATGGGAAGCTCTTGTATCCATTCTTCAACTTCTTTCCGTATTGAGTTTATATTGCAGTTTTTTCTATTATTCCACATTAATTTCGAGTCATTATGTCTTAGTTGAATGCTATGGCAAAATATATTACTGTTCGACTCATCAAAACATACACTAGGCGTTCTTGAAAACTTGGATGTTTTTTGGAAGCATGCCTTGTCATCACTTCGATCAGAGTCACTTTTCTTGCTTCGCTTAGGTTCTTTCTTGAAATCATTGCACATAGTTGTTTCTCGATCCCTTTTTCTATTATAACTTAGAGTATTATCTTGGATTCCATTTCTGCTTGGTGTAATTCCTGCGGCATCATCACTTTTATTGAGACTTAATGATCTACTGTTATCAAATGTACTGCAACATGGTTCATCAGTATTCCGGCTCCTTTTTCTATTAGAAAAGATTTGACTATCATTAAGTCTTTTGTAGTTTGTTTGTTTATTAATGTTTTGTTCAAATCGGTTTAATGTTTCATTTATGTCACTAAAACTTGGCGATTTATTTTCATCGATTATTGTGTAACAAGATGCATCGTTCCTATTATTTGTTTTTTCTACACAATTTTGTTTTTGGTCAATTTTTTCAGACTTTTCAATAAATATTAGTGAATCATTATCTTTAAATTTACTGCAACATGATTTATCAATATCATAAGTATTTTCTTTATTTGATAAAGTTTTACAGTCAATGCTACTCCTGTTATCTGTTTGATTACCACCTATTTGACCATATTCTTTGTTTTCTCTAAAACCTTTTATGAAACCCGGATATTTCCATTTTTTACTTTTTCTGTGGGAAATATCTTTGTTGTTTTTTTCTTTATCAGATAGGGTATTGCTATCAGCGGGACACATGCAATTTGTTGGATTGGTAACGTTTTTATCAAATTGGTTTGACATTTTACCCTCTCTATTGGGTAGTGGTTTTACTAGTTTACTATCTTCCGATTTACTGCAGCATGATTTACCATCATCAAAAGTTTTTTCTTTTTTTGATAAAGTGCGACAATCATCACTGCTGTTATTCCTTGTTTGTTGAATATTTTCAGCAAATCTTTCGCTTGATTTTTTAGGAAACGGGTTCAAGGGCCTTTGATTCCATTTTTTACCTTTTTTCTTAGCAAAATCTTTGCTCTTGTTGTTTCTTAGTCCTTTGATTTCTTCTTTCTCGTTAGGATTTAGTGATACTTTACTGTCTTTAAGTTTATCACAACACATTTTCTTAATATCATCAGTTTTATTTACATAACATCTCCTATCATTAGCGTGGTTTTGAATATCCCTACTGTCATTCCATCTAGAGGAATTTCTTTTGATGTAGTTTCTTTCGTCAGGGGCTTGTGAAATATTTTCACCAGGTTCACTGCAACACGGTTTATTTAAATCATAGCTTCTTTTCCTCTTAAATGAGTTTAAACTTTCAATACGGCTCCTGTTACTAGTTGGTGTATTTTGATTAAATGTATCTAACATTTCTTGTTTCTCAATAGGGCTTAGTGATATATTGTTATCAATTGTACTGCAACACGATTTTCCAATAGCAAAGGGAATTTTATTATCATGCGTGGTACGGCTATCAGATTTATTTATTTCACTTATTTGCCTATCAAAGTATTTAGTTATTTTATCTGCTACATCAGGACACGTCGGTACTTCTCTAGGTAACCCAGTACCATCATTATGAAAATAGTGTTTGTTGGTATGTCTTGGTTTTAATAATTCTATTTTGTTGCCGGTACATAATGAAGTTCTGTCATTAGAAAAACTGCAAGAATTATTGATACCGAAGGATCTGCTTTTATTAGGTGTCGTATTTTCTAATCTGCTGCTGTTACAACATTTATCCATGCTACAGGTAGTGTTCACATCATTTGGCTGCTTCAATATTCTTTTGTTTACACTATTATCGATTTTAATTCTTTTTGTTGTAGTATTTGCGTTAGACGGGTTATTACAGATATTTTCACATCGAATGCGTTTACTTTTGGCGCCTTGTATACTGGTGAAGTTATCAACATTACCAATTTTTATCTTCTTAGGAGTGTTATGCTTTTCAGATTGAGTGCAACAGGTATCATAATTTCTAACAGAATGATTAGAATATAAATGATCACTACCATCATCAGATTTTTCTATCATAGTTTGTCTATCAACATAATTGGCGGGATTTATGTTGATAAAACTAGTAGCCTGTGGAAGTTGGTAATCCGGACATTCAGTTTCAGTAGAAAATTGATTTACTTCATCAGGTCCAGTTCTAACTGATACACATTTTCGAGAGCGTGGTGTTGAGGTTATCTGAAATCAAATGAGGATTTTTTATGTTGAATGAAGTGACGAGCGAGTCATTTGCCTGATGTTAAACGTCACGGGATCCTATAATAGTTCTTTAACACAGACCCTCATAGTATTTGCCTACTTATCTTTAGAAGTATCACCACGGTACGCCTGAAATGAACATTCTTTATTAAAAAACCACGATTTCGTTACGTTGTTTACTTATACCCCTTACTAATAAACATTGTGTGACGGAAGTAGTTATTTAGTGTTTTGTTTCTCTCTATCAAGTTTGAAATAGGAAAAGATAAAACAAGAGAAAACACTTGGAAGCCATTCCACTGTTCATCATCATCATCAGCCTGAAGACGTCCACTGCTGAACTTAGGCCTCCCCTAGAGCGCGCCACCCTGAGTGGCTGCTCGCCTCCTGCATCCATCGGCTCCCCGCGTCTTTCACCAGATCGTCGGTGCACCGAGTGGGGGGCCGGCCTACGCTGCGTCTTCCGGTTCGTGGTCGCCACTCGAGAACCTTTCTTCCCCAACGGTTGTAAGCTCTACGAGCGATGTGGCGTGTGTGTGTGTGTATGTGTGGATTCCACTGTTATGCTGTGTTTATTAATAAAGGACATTAAAGTTGAAAGGTCAAATGAAAGCTTCGAACAGTTCGAACTCTTGATCGCAAGACGATGGTATACCGGCTGAACTAGATAGCTTTTATTAAAGCTAATTATTCAACGGTCATCATTGGAAGCTATGATTATAATTCAAAAGCAAACTCATATTGAACACCTTGTCATCACCCTTATACGTTCCCACAGCTGGGACACAGACCTTCTCTCACATGGAGAATGTAGTCCATAATCCAGCTCGCTGAACAAGTGCGGGTTGGTGGATGACTCATGTTCTCGAATGTTGTGATTCTTGAACATGCCAGTTCCCTCGCGATGTTTTCTTTCACCGCTGTAAGAGTAAGAGTGAGTGCAAATGCCACACATATTTGGAGTCATTAGTGCAGAAAGCGAAATTTGAACCACGGTGCGTTGATTTGCAAGTCGCACGAGTTACTACTGAACCTCTCTCTCTCTCTTTCTCTATCTCTCTTAACAACCCTATTTTCCTGAATTAAAAAAGAGAAGCTAACAGGGCCGCTCTTGCGAACATTTCTCTGTGGTTTATGTCTATGTCCTGGACATCGAGCTGAGGAATGGATATCGCGCTGATGCTGCTCCAGGCGCTCCTTGATCATCGGACAATAGTGCTGGTTGCAGGCCTGAAAATAGAAAACAGCTTAAAGTATAAATGCAATTAAAATATGAGAAGGGGAAGCTCCACGTCTTAATACTTTTAAGGAATCCACTGTTTTTTTTACAACTAAATAGGCTCGCATTTGACCGCAATCTCACCTGAAGGGTAGTGACGATGCGATCTACGATGGTACATGCTTGCCTAGAAGATACATATTCACTCGCGACTTGAAGAGCTGCAGATTGTAGGTACTTATCGGGAAATAAAGACGCTGGTAAAGTATTCCATTCCTTTGCTGCTCGGATTATAAATGTCGGGTCCAACCGCTTTGTGCGAATTGAAGGAATATCAACCATAAATGGATGGCGTGTAGCTGTACGTCTTGTCGTCCGATGGTGAATCGGAGATGGTGGATTTAGATTGTGTAGCTCCGCAGCACACTCACCTGTAGACCAGATAGGTTGGCAACTTTACGACGGTGCTCTATGCTCTGGAGCCTACGCCTCACCATTGTATCGTCACCTATGAGCTTTTTTTGCTCGCCTTTCAATTGAGTCCAAGGCCTGAAGCTGGACTGTAAAGCTGGACTGACTGTAAAGTATGATTAGAAGAGTATCACTTACCAAAGATCTTAGCTTGTCTCTCAAACCAAGTATGGTATCCAAGTATCTCACTTCTACATTTCTGCCGTATCTTCTTCTCATGCGTTCCCTCTCCCTATCGTTTGTGGTGACTTCCCTGTCTATCATGATGTTCCTTTCCGTTTGCTGCGTGCCATTGAGATTTGAAATACGAGGATTTATTGGTGTCAAATGTTCCTGCATCTGGAGAACTCGGAAACCTGATAACAAACGAATTAAAAGAAAGAAAGAAAGAAAAGACATTGATTCAGGACATCACACAACACAGAGAACGACGTAATGTTGTGTTATGTCATGCATGACACAAGGCATTTAACAAGGAGGAGAAGAATGCCATTACACCAAGAAAACAGCGTAGATCAGAATTAAGCCAAAAACCGTTATAAACCTAAGAAGCCGCTGCAAAATGAGTGGGCTATACGGCAATAAACAAATTTCGCCTTAATTTTTCAGTCTATTGCCATTTGTCGCTAAGCCAATGATATGTAAGGTGATACTTTTAATTGTAGTTTATTGATATATTCTATTTATTTACGTTAAATCAGTTTTAATGTGATGACTTATGGAACTGAGACATGGTCTCTTACTGTTGGCCTCATCAGTAAGCTCAAAGTCGCGCAGCGAGCTATGCTCGGTGTTTCCCTGCGAGATAAGCTCCGGAACGAGGAGAACTAAAGTGACCGATATAGCTCTTAGAGTTAGTAAGTTGAAGTGGCAATGGGCAGGCCACATCGCTCGTAGAACTGACAACCGATGGGGAAGAAAGGTTCTCGAGTGGCACCCACGAACCGGAAGACGCAGCGTAGGCCGGCCCCCACTCGGTGGACCTGGTGAAAGCCGCGGGGAGTCGATGGATGCGGGAGGCGAGCAGCCGTTCAAGGTGGCGTGCTCTGAGGGAGGCCTATGATCAGCAGTGGACGTCTTCAGGCTGTTAATGATGATGATGATGATGAGTTTTAATGTAATTACATTTAGTAGTTAAGCTATCATTGGCAAAAGAATGCAAGAAAATTTGAATTTGCTGCGCTAGTGAAACGTTCCACCTTAAAACGGTTATTCGGCCTTTTTCTGATCTACCCTCAACTTATAGCCCGCTCATTTTGCAGCGCCATCTAGGTGTAAAACGGCTTTTGGCATATTTCTGGTCTAGGCTGTGTTCTTAGCGTGTTGGCATTTCTCTCTTCCTTGTTCCATGCATAAGGCCCTGAGTCCTCAGCATGCAATAAAGGTCAGCGAGAAATCTAAATTTAATGTCTCAATAATTAGCGACAAAAGCTCAAAAGTTATCATCAGTAATGACACCATTTTTAGCCTACAGTAAAAGCTAAGAAAGCTCTAATCAAGATCTACATCATAGAATCTATTTATCATCATCAACAGCCTGAAGACATCCACTGCTGATGAACAGTGTAACAGTGATCTCAGTCCACACTGTGAACTGAGTTCCGAGAGATATTGCAATCTGTTATGGGCAGCCGTGACGCTTAACACCAGGCGAACAATTAGCTCGTCACGTCATTCATTTACATAAAAACACAGAGCGCCACTTTGAGCAGCTGCTTGCGTCCTGCATCCATCGACTCCCTGCGGTTTTGACCAGATCGTCTGTCCACCATAAAAGAACATGAGACATAATAAAATGTGGATGAGCTTTGGTACAGTAAATAATGTCTCACCAAGTACAGCAGCAGCGACCCTATCATTCGGTCCGTCGCGGAACAAAGCCAGGAGTTCATTGTCGCAGCCCATAATGCCAAAATCAAGGCTGTTTTTTGGGTTTTTATATTTTTTAATAAAATTCTCTCCAAAACTTGCTAATTTTTCAACATTGTTATGACTTTTATGTTGATGACTGACAGTCAGATGATAATGGACTGACAGCAAGAGAAGCATAGACATCATCGCTAACTTCTCCTCCTTGTTATGTTTTCAGCAAGAAGTTAGTTTTGCCAGGTTTTTTGATAGAGCTAGAAAAGATGAGGATAGATGAAAAGGCAATAAAAGACTATAATATACGTAGGTTATGTTTTAGAATACTATAGAAGTTTGTGAGGGAAAGGCGAGAAGGAATTAACAGATAAAAGGACGAATGACTGTGTAAGGGAAGAGGCACAGAGAGGAAGTGAAAGAAGAAAGGAAGTGAGAGGTTAAGAAGAATTGAAGAAACAGCATTGGCGAAACAGATGAGGAGAGAGGAGATGAAAGTTGTTTCTTGAAGCATATTTCTTTAAACCTTGAAGAAGAAACCACCAGCAACTGTTAGTGTTGGCTACAATGAGGAGTTTTATTTAAAAAAAAGAAATGGTGTTTTATGTATGGCCCAATAGATGGCGCCAGTTGTGGTTTTACCAAAATCTGTCACTGTCACTGTTTCCAGCATAGACCACAGGTTATAGGAAATGTGTCACGATACTGACTGACAACTCTAAACTGTTTCGTTTATTCTATTTTCGTTGCGCGATAGCTCGGCTTAATTTTGGATCATAATATTAACGTTTATCTGTCTCGCAGTTCTGCCGTACTTCAATTTATTTAAGAAGAATGCACCACAGACTACTTAGAAGATACTACAGACAATGTACTCGTGGTCCACTTAACTGAATTTGACATTTCTTTGTAGGTACTCTAAGCATTTTCTTATGTAACTACTCTATGGTTTGAAAGGTTTAAACTATGTACTTACAGCGCCATCTAGAAAAGAAGCGGAACCAGCGTTTTTTTTTTTAAATAAAAAGCCTCATTCTTGCACAAGAAGTTTTTTAAATGTCCCTGAATTACCTTCTTTGATTGTTAACTCTTCTTTAAACAGCCCATAGAGTAATTTTTATGACAGAAGTCATGTAAACATTATATTTGTTACCGTGATATTTGTACTCTTTCTGGATTTTTTTATAAATTCAAAATTTTGTGAACGTAAGCTTCCTTTTATGACATGAGATAAAAATTCATACGTGAAATGTAAGTAAAACTACCCACTTAATCTTAGCTAGCTGCTGCCTGTAGGTATCTTACGCGTGAACTACTGTTCATCATCATCATCATCAGCCTGAAGACGTCCACTGCTGAACATAGGCCACCCCCACAGAGCGCTACTTTGAGCTGCTCTTTGCCTTTTGCATCCATCGGCTCCCCGTGGTTCTGAACAGGTCGTCAGTGCACAGTGGAGGGCCAGCCTACGCTACGTCTTCCGGTTCATAGTCGCCACTCATGAATCTTTCTTCTCCATGGGTTTTACTAATACTGTCCATCGCGACAAAATCTTTCTCACGTCCTTCTTCACAGTTCGAGCTATCTCTACACCAGGTTAAAACAAAATTGGTTTAGCCCTATAGTGGAGAAAATACCTAGACAGAACTACTTCCACAGAAAACATTATAAGATGGATTAGTATGGATTAGGCAGTGGGTAATCCAAGCCATATCGAGGAATGCTGCGGCTTTTTCATTCTGAGCTATTCTCCTTGCAGCATCAGCATTAGCTCATATTAGTACTTAGAGTATTTTTATCACATCACCATCGTGATACTAAATTACTTTTTTTTTGAGGGGGGAAATATCCTCGCACTTCCCTGCCACCACGGGGGTGATGGCAGGGGTATGCGGGACTCGAGCCTACTAAAACCCCCGAGATCCGTCCTCAGCCGGGATGGAGCGAGATTAACCTCACCTAAGCACAAAAGTCCATCCCACCAGGAATTTAGCCAACGACTAACAAAAACCCAAAGGAAGAAGGCTAATGCAAGTTATGAAATTGTTACAAAAACGTAAGATCCCGTTTGTTTCAGGCCAGGACCCTACACAGAAGACTGGTGGTGGATTTGTTTTCGACCTGACTTCTTTGTTTCCGTGTTCAAGTTTCTAAGAATGAAGGTGGTTTTAGCTATTAAGAAGCTAGTATTTGTTTAGAACTGTGGCTGAGTGTAATTACTACAAAATTCCATAACGTTCACTCATCTATCAACATTCAACACAGAAAGCTTGATGATACAGGTAATCGACAGCCTCTGTGATGCGGTGGTTCAGCAGGTCAGCTCATACCCTGGAGACGACGGGTGCGATTCCCGCGATAGGACAAGTATTGGTGCACAGAAAAAAGCACAACTGCTTGTTCTGCGTCTGGGTGTTGTGGGACATTGATCCTCGTAGTTCCTGGGTCCATACAGGGAATCCTAGTTAAGGTCCAGGATCTATGTTGTACGTGCTGATCGTTGGACGTTATTTATTTAATCATGTACTCCATAGTACCTAGTATGTCAGAAATTTTGAATGGTCTAATCACACATATCGTTCCGGCATCTATCCGGTGCCACCTTCTCTCGTATACTGGCTATTAAGAATGAACAGCTCTATACTTATTGTGATAGAAACTGTTGGTTTGATAGAAACTGGAGCCGACTGAAGTCGATGCCAAACCATTATGCATCAACTTTAAGAATTTGGAGCCTTATGGGATGGGCACTGATTTAACATATTATTTTATGAGAGGATTTTGAAGACAGTTTTAATCTTTCTAAAAGGTTTTCTCTCTATTTGCTTTCAGTTGTTTCCATTGGGCCGTTACTAAGTTAAAACTTGTATCTGCAATCATGGATCTGTCAGATGGTATGGTGGCTGTGGTGAGAAGTCTACCAGAGTCCGGTTTAGCCGTGTCTCTTCTGGAAGGAGGCAGGGAATACACGCTAATGCCTAACAGTGTGGCCATTAACAATAGTAATTTTATTTTATTTTTTGTAGATTATTAGTTTTTGTGACTTAACTCGGACTTTGATTTTGGCTTAACTCGTTTTATCTAAGACTTGTCTTTGAGCTACTGATTAACATTAAACTCACAGAAAAACTATAAGTTGATGATGGTGGTGAATCCCTGAATACCTTGGCTAAAATAATAACTAATCGGTGTCCCTCGCGTGGTGAACTATATAAGATAGCGTAAAATAGGTAGTGACGGTGACTCAACTAGCTAAGTATTCTCATGCAAAGAATTAGTCGTCATCACGGAACTGAAAAACAAGTAATTCTATTCCATATTCTCTGATTGCAATTTAGAAAGCTCAATCCAGGCCATACCGTCCACCTTTAACCATATTCTCTCACATTAGTTGTAAAATGTGGTCAAAAGATAATTCAAAGATAGTCAAAAGATAATAATCGTTGGGAAACTTTAGCCGAAACCCGTCCTAACTGGCGACGACTAGTCAAGAATCAGGTATTTACCTTTGAAGACAAAAGGAGGCGCGATTTAGACCTTAAACGTGACCAAATAAAAAGTAGACCGCCTCCTAACATCACTTACAATTACGTCAATGGCATCCTGACGTGCATTCACTGTGCGCGTACTTTTACCGCCAAAATCGGATACATTAGCCATTTAAGAGCACGTCACCCAAGCTCTCCAAACTGACGCAGAAGTAAGTCGCCGTAGCCGAAACCGGCAAGGATGACATCATCATCATCATCATCATTAAAAGATAATTACTTGCAATTTTACAGCGTTCTCGCAGCAGGCTCAGCAGCTGCCAATTTACGGCCAGGTCCTCAAGCCGAAGCCAGTGCAATGCGCTTCGACCGAAGTAGAGACCAGGACTCATGGCCCGCAGTGCCACTCTGGCGCTCAAGTAGCTGACGGAAGATATGCCAGTGTTTATAAGGTAGGCAGTTTAAAACAGGTTTTTCATCAGGGACGATCATCATCATTATAATCATGGTAGGTTACAATTCTGTAACATAAGCTTACCAAAAGCTTAAACAAAAGGATGAAAAGAAACATCGTGATTCATTACCGACAGCTCAAGCAGCACTAGACCATGTCAACATCATAAATCATGATGTTGACATGGTCTAGTGCTTGAGCTACCATTGTCAAGTTAAAAATCTGTCGCCAAGTAGGAAACACATAATCTTCAACTACATCTGTATGCGACGGCGCAGAGGCACGCTGACTAGAGAGGTGATTGTAGTATATTAGATAGCACCTCGATAGAAAGAAATACTATCTGTGAAGCCATCTTTCCACACATTATTATAACGATGTTTCACTGTGTACACTTGATCCACTGATGCCACAATGACCCTACACTTGAGAGCCAGTTCCAAGTCTGAAGTCCAAGCGTAGCATGGCCGTCTGTTCGCATGTGGGAGAAAGGTTTCTTCCTGAAGACTGGAAGCTGAAAGATATGAGCTGCTTGAAGGTTGTTTTAAGCGAGAATAATAATAAATAATAGGCTACGTTACGATTGGACTGGTGATAAATAGCTATGCTGTAGTAGATATCAGTGTGGAATTCCTTTCTCCCATATATTTGCAAACTATTTTATCAGTGCATTCCATATTCTGCCTGTAAGTAAATCAATCTCTGTTAGAATTTACAGATGATGTGATCGGAACGCTGCCTTGCCATGTGAAAACACGACTCCGAAATCTTCCAACATTTTTGATTGTTTTCTTAGTAGCTCTGATGACCTTAATTATGTTTGTTTTCAGATGTCTCACTGTAATGTCTCACCGAGTTCACCTCCCGTGCAGCTCACTGAATTTCCTCCACAACGTGCGGAGTTGTGCCGAGGTGGGGATGATGTGATTGCAATACAACTATAGTTATCATCATCATCAATAGCCTGAAGACATCCACACTTCTGAACATAGGCCTCTCCGATAGAGCACCACTTCGAGCGGCTGCTAGCCTCCTGCATCCATCAGCTCCCGTGGTTTTGACCAGATCGTCGGTGCACCTAGTCGCCACTTGTTAAACTTTCTTCTCCATCGGTTGTCAGTTTAACAAGTGATGTGGCCTGCTCATTGTCGTTTTCAACCTGCTAGTTCTAAGAGCTATAACGGGCCACTTTTGTTCTGCGCATCTCCTCATTTTGGATCTTATCTCGCAGAGAAACACCGAGCATAGCTCTCTCCATAGCTCGTTACGCGACCTTGAACTTACTAATGAGGCCAACAAGTAAGAGACCACGTCTCAGTTCCATAAGCCACCGGCGACACACAGTGATTGAAAACCTTTGTTGTCTGTAGTATTTTGTATTGGCTATACTTAGTTTTACCAATACCAAATACTTTGCCGTCTTCATCATTATGTTAACCGTTATTGGATTTCATCAATAATACTTGACCTTCTATTATCAAACTGTTCAGATGAGTGGGTGTTCAGGTCAAGGGAACTTCGTGGTAGGAGGCTATGGCAGCGGCGAGACCAATCGCAGTCCTACCAGAGCCAATGGGAGCTTTAGAGGGGCTATGAACTGGCCTGAAAGAGGTAATTACCATCCCTATGATCCTAGCCTACAAGATTGCTTTTTGATTGGCTTTCACACTTAGGGCTAAATCGATCGGGATGAATTTTGTTACAGATTGCTTACACTAGCGAGACCAACGATACTTTTTTGCGGTAAATTTATAGTTACCCCGGGAAAACCAATAATGCCTGGCAAACACTGCACTGCTAGTTCTAAAATGTTAAAAAACATATTTTTAATCTATCAATTCAAGTTCCTGACTCTAGGTACTCATTAACTTTCGTTTCTAAGGTCACTTGATTATGAAGTTTAAAATCGTACCCACCTTTCTATTGTTTGAAATCATTACGGTTTGACCCACTTATTTTAATATATTCTTTTTTTTTATAACTAAGTAGACCCGCATTTGACTGCAGTCTCACCTGATGGAAAGTGACTACGCGGTCTACGATGGTACATTCTTGCATAGAAGATACCTATTCATTCGCGACTTGAAGAGCTCCAGGTTGTACTTATCGGGAAACAAAGACGCAGTACACGATCTGTCAACCAGCTAGTCTCTCAGTACTAGAATAAAAGCCTTTTCTAATATATTGTTGATGGGTTTGTTTTTTCTCTTATTAGGAAGGTACTCTAGTGTCTACTCTAGTTGAGTATAAAAGTAACACTGTGTCGATAGTCGATACGCGTACTCGATCACTCTGGCGGCTCTTGTGTGACTGACGCTGGCGCTTGAGCTTGAGATAGTGACGCCTGAGTTCCTATCTTTATGCGAAGTTTCATAATTTTTAGGTGCAGTATTCGCACCCAAGACTTCTCACGAGCCCGACGCTTTCGCTCAGTCGCTGAGGAAGTACCCTTCCACGTTGTCGCCTGAACGGTCCACGGAGGTTGTGGAGCGGCTGATCAATTATACGCAAATGAAAAATAACAGTAAGCCATAGTTTGTGAATTCATATCAAATAAATAGTTTGTCAAAGGCTACTTGTTACATCCACTTACTGTGTTCTGCAGTGAAAAGCCAGCTCAGAAGTAACCAGGCCTCCCCGACTCGCTCAGAAACCAACCCTGGCTGTGACAGGAAGAGCTGCATAGCTGCGTCCATGAGAGCGCCGAGGCCCTATGAGCCTGAATTCAACATTAAATCCAAGGTAAAATACATCATTTTCATTTATCATCATCACAAACCTGCATTATTCTACACCTAGGATGGTAAAGACTATACCTCTTAGCGCAGTTAAATAAGCTCTTAAATCGCTACAATACAATTTAATCTCGGTCTTCCTTTGAATCGCATGAAGATATGATGGTATATAATATAAATAAAACCTGAACATAGGCCTCTGAGGCTGTTGAAGGGATAATACATCCAGGCCTGTTCCAGAATACTCGTATATCATGCAAAGAAGATATCCACTGCTGCAGATATAGGTACAAAGGAGGCTTTAACGTTCAGCAGTGGACGTCTTCAAGCTCTTGATGATAAAAATGCATCGATGGCAATAATTGATTTAAGCCTACATAATTATTTTATAGATTTTTTTGCGGTAATCTAGGAAATGCTATATTTTGTTATTTATGTATGCAGGTTGAGTTGGGACTAAATAATTTCTAAGAAATACGTCTATTTTTTTGTAGACCTACTGTTTCCTACAACAAGTTAGAAAAGAACAGGTTACAGGGGTCTAGCAAAGATCCCTTTCCATTAGCGTTAACGCCAAACGATAACTCAAAATGCACGGCGGTGTAATTACGTAAAATTTGCAACAGCAATGCGACAGCAGTAGCAATGCGACAGCAGTAGCGAAGCATACATTCTCGACACTACTAATGATGTATGACAGCAATCACCGCGAGATTTACGCCTGTCGCAAACCTGTTGCGAGTTAGGTAATTAGGGGGCGGGAATGACATTAGCTATGACATTACCTGCGGAAAACTTTTCCGCAGCTAATGTCATAGCTAATGCCTTACACAGCCTTAGCCTGGGGGTCTAGCAAAGACCCCCAGTATCTTGCCCCAATCTGTATGAGAAAAAAGGGCAGAAGTTTTCTGTAATACTACTATTCTTTATGTAAGGTCGAAGATTCTCCCACTAAAGAGATAAGCAAAAAATGTGAGCTGGACAGCTTAGAGTGCAAGAGATTGCCGTTTGGAAGGAGCTTTGACATTAGATATCTCAGGTATATTATCTAAACTTGTACTACACAATAGTATTTAGTCCATGAATTTAAAATAAAATCTCCGGATAGATACCTACATCATCAGAACACACATTACACTCATGTACACCGAACAGTAAATATTCAAAAATATAATGAATTAATATCCAAAAAGAGTAGCAGTGAGTATTTTGCTGTTGTATGGAATAACATTTCACTGGGAGTTTTGGCGGGAACGCGGAAAAGTTCACGTCGGTGCATTGTATTATTTTACAAAACTTATGCTTTTTCCAGTGTTAATGTTTAAAATTGGTGGTGTTTTACGCATTAAGTGCTGAATTACGAGCATGAGTGTGGGCAAGTGATATAATGTAGTGAAACGTGGTTTTTCGTGTTGCTTCCAAAATTCCATAGAAGCCTCTAGTAAAGTTGCCACCACTTTACTAGGGCATGCCTTAGACTGGATTATGACTTAGACTAGACTATGACTACTCTGACTGTGACTATGACTTGACTTTAAGTGAAAATTTCCATAATACGATGAAAAATTACAAAACTTGACACTGGCTAAATACACTATGTGTGGAGCGAAAATATAAGAAAAAAAAAAAAAAAACATTTCACTGGTAAATACAGAATATAACTAATATATTTTCAAATATCAGATACCAATTTCAACACATAAAGCCATACTATCTGAGTTTGAATTGGTATAATATTATCCCTGAAGGGGGTAAATCTACTCCCCAAGGTAGACAATGTTTATTCTACGACTTTTCTAAATTAATAGTTTTTCATTGAAGAAACGCCATGTAAAGTTTACGTTCGAAGATAGCCCTAGGCGCAGCTGGGTGGTTGAACTTCGTCCTTGATCGAATGCACTTAAATGAGTTCTACGACCTGTGTTTAGAAATGAATTTGTTTATTTATTTTAATATCTTGTTAACTGACGTGCAATTTTGTGAGTGGATTATTTTTTTATCATGGAGGTTTGGAAACACGCAGTTTCAAGTATGGCTCTCACAACTTGTGGGCTATCATGGCCCCCCTTTTGGTATAACATACCAATTCAAACTCAGTATTATTATACGAAGACTCAGGTAGTCACGCAAAATCACCGTGGATCAGATAATAACGATGTAGGAAATTTAATTTCATATTGTGCACAGTACTTTTCCTTTTCAGGGAGTATACAAACAGGAGATTGAAGGAGAGTGTCAAAAGTGTCTCCACTTATGTAAGTCAGCAGCTATACTAGATTTAAATCTCAGGATATGCCTTGGGTAACATATTTTTGGTCAAAATGGTAGAAAAAAATTCAACGCCATCAAGGTGACGCCGCCATGAATTCCTCTCATTTTTCATTTTCCAAATAGAAAATAGTTATTTTATGGCAAATCGAAGTATAGTATTCAAAAGATTGACTTATTTATGGCAAAATATGCTGTCTTTTTGATTAAACTTACCGGAGTAGTTCGTAAAACTTTCACAGGACAACTGAGCAGGTTTTTTTGTAGCACTCGACCGATCTCGTCTAACTTACATCACAGACAGAGCGCTAGTGTAGGCCAACCTGTGAATTTGGCTCACACTTTGAAGCGACGTTTTAACCCTGTTTTCAGGCCTGTCCTTAGGAAGTAATATACATATATGTCAATGTCTCACGGGAATCAATATAGCCCACGTGACATCAAAATGACGTACCCTGGTTTGAATCCCCTGGCACCAATGATTTTTCAAGTTACGCGCGGGATTTCACTCTCTTTCAACGGTGAAGGAAAACGTCAGGACGATGTTTAAAAGGTTCACAATATTTAGCATGGGGCATATACCAATCTGCATTTATAGCCAGTGTGGTGGCATATACTCTCCCTGTGCCCAGGTAGCAAATCTTCGTCATAAAGACGTCTTTATCAGGTCATTCTGTGACGTAACTAGACGTCCTACAATGACGTCTGGGAGTACCACAAAAGTACGTACATACATTTGTCACGTCATCTTAGGACGTGAAAATGACGACTATTGAAGACGGATTGATGACGTCTTCGTGTGACGTGTTTTTGACGTTCCTAAAAGACGTCGTGTGACCACAGCACGTCTTTTATCGCAGGACTTAAAAACAACGAATACTGAATGATGATAATTTTAAATTATTGTTAATATGACATTCCAAAATGACCAGAGGATCCCATTTAAGGGGAGAGGGGGGTTGCAATAGACAATTAGGCATGTCACTTACTTTGTAATCGTAATCGTAAGTAAATATATACCTATATTTGATATCGAGTTAGTATGGAATGGATTTACTTTCGTTTACAGAGAACGTAAAGTTCCTGCAGACCCCCTAACTGCCTGGTGGTGTTGGCATTGAGACTACAGCAAAGAGTCGATATGCGTGCGCGAAACGCTTGCGTGTGCAAACTTGCATGCTGGTGCCATCTAGTTGTTTTGTGAATAGTTCCATCATTTGAAACTAGATGGCATGTTTAACAATAAACTTAAATTACCTTAAAATGACGACATTGCGACGTACACATACGCCGAATTCCGTACCGACCCTAAAATGACCTTAAAATTACGTCTTTTTTTCGTCAATGACGACATTTTGCTACTTGGATGAAGTCCCCTGTCCTGCCAGGGTGACGTACTGAGCTGATGACGTTAAAGTGTTTCGATTTTATTTGCTTGTTTGCATTTTGCAGCCATACGGCCATACGGTATGTCCGCCAATCAAAGAGAGATATGACCATCTGCCACCTGAAAGAAAACTATCTGAAACACTGGGTATGAACGTAAGTACTTACAACTTAACAGGGAGCCAGTCACCTGCTTAGTCAGCAGTCAGCACGGGTAATGTACAGTCGAAACAATGGCCCATAAGCAATAAAGAACGACGACGGTGACGGCGGCGACGGCGTCTTTCTAGAATACAGAACTCAGAGGACCGTCCTAGTATTTGAAAATGTTATTGCCATCGCTCTGCTCTCCCACGTATGATAGAGAAAATAGAGCACATGAGTGGATTTACCTACATTTTAGGGTTTCGGGCTCCAACGGTTTTCACCCTTTTTATACATAACAAAAACTTTTGGTTTTGGTGTCAATTGTTTGGACAGATATAATCTATGCTTGCACGTCTTGATTTTTTGAAAATAATTATGTTGCGTGCGCTAATAGGTAACAATTAACTACTTTTCTTCGTCATAATTTTGACGCTAAAAATTTGAAACTTTAGGTGGCTATAAATACGAAAATATTGTAAAAAATTAAAAAAGGAAGACGTACGAGCATAGTTTTTACTGAGCTTACAACATATAAAAAAATCATCAAAATCGGATAACATTTAGAGGCGGAAAAGCTTTGGCACTTTTTGTATGGGCAAAGGGGGTATACGTTACAGTTTGCACAACTGTATAGTTAGTGTGTTAATTGCAACCTTGCACACAATTTGTTAGTCTTAAAAATAAAAACAAATCTTTTCTGTTTACAGATCACAAACTCGGTCCACACGGAAACACAAGGTTTGGTACTTCATACAGTTTTATTTTTGTGCTCCTCTATCCCTCTTCTCTCTCTCTCTCTCTCTCTCTCTCTCTCTCTCTCAAATAGATTACGTTATATCCCGGAAAATTGAAATTTTCACGATGATAATGGAAAATTGCTGGTGAAAGTATGCAGAAGTCACATTAAATTTTTTTGGGGATTAAAATTATTCTACGTTTACACCCGGTAATATTTAAAGCAACTAATGTGCAAATTTTCATCCAAATCGAATCAGAAATTTTGACGTGAAAGTCAGACAGGCACTTTTATATATTAGTAGGGATTAGAAAGAAATTATATTAAAATCTCTGTTCCTAATAAATCAGGATGACACCATTAATGTAGATATAGTGCATGCAAGCTAAATATAGAGGTACATTAATATACACAGGATACAGCCTATCTAGAGTACCTACTCAGGCATCACTATCTCGACTCTCGAGCGCCAGGGTCAGTCGCGCGACAGACCTGTTGGCCAGGGTATGGCCAGGGTGGACGTATCGAACTAGTGTTACAATTTACTCTACAAAATATTTTACATAGGTACACTATAATTGGGAACCCTAATGATGCGAGGACTCCACCTCATTCTACCTGAAACTATATTTGCTAAACATTAAATTTTTGTCTGCAGCTGCCATATCTATGGTATCTAGGGAAGTGGCGACAGTGCCAAGGAAACAGCCTTCAACGAGAAACGTTAGTAATTTTCAACGCTGCAGGGTTATTCACAGATTCACTAGTATACTTACTATTATATATTCAGTGATAGTAGGTACATTTTTGAAGCGATTTATTCTCATAACACTCATGCATGAGAAGCATAAAAATTGGTCCCTAGAGCGACAAAACGTCCCGTAATGTACTGAGTTACAGAAACGACGTTCTATGAAGCCAACACTAGCCGATAAGCTCCTTCAGAGTGACAGAGATGACACACTACGCACACCAGAACAATGTCTGGTTGCCATTTCTAAGAACTGCCGAAGAGAATTGAATATAGCTATGACAGTAATAAGCTTGTAATAAGTTGTTATGGTAATGCTATATAATCTAACGTAGTCCATTGTTTCAGGTAGCAGTCCCTCTATCTCCGTCATCCTCCTATTCTGACTCCCCGAACTTTCAATCAAGATCAGCTGTCCAAATCAAATGCCCATGCAAATCTATACAAACGACCGAACTACTAGATCTATCGTTACATATAAAAAAATCCGTTCAAACATGCATAAGCTCCATCGATATATTTCCAGATAAAAAGAAAAAAGTTAAAAGCTGTAGAAAAAGCAAATCTCATGAAGAAATAAGACTGAATGATGATCTGGAAGAAGAGATTTTCCAGTTGGTCAAAGATTTGAGTATATGTCCAGATTTAGAGACGGAATTTGGTGTTAGAAATCAATTGCTAAAAAAACTGCGAAGAATACCCAAAACAGATCGAAATGATAGAGTTCGAATAAAATTTGGGAGATGCATCAGAGACCATCTATACTCACAGGTAGATTTCAAAAATTTTACTAAGGAACTCTCAAAAGAACTGATATCAAAGATTAAGGAGCACAACATGTTTCTCGGCAGTTACAGTCGAAATGTTATAAGAACTGAAGTAAATCCTCGAAATGATAATGATATAGATGAACTAATCAGGGAATGGTTAGATGACATACCTGTTAAACCAATGGATTACCTAGGAAGACACGTAAAAAAAGAGCAAATCTTAGTAGCAGTTGCTAGCAAAATTAAATATTTGATCATGAGCAAGGTGCAGCATGACTGTTATAATTCATTAAAAACTGAAATACTTCAAATAGTTGAAGATATTCCTATTGAAATTAATGCTCGTAGCAAAACGTATTACTTACAAAAGAAAGTTAATGACATAGTCAATAAAATAGAAAATGTTTTCTGTTTAAACGCTACTAATAAAAAAAGATGTAATCGTGAAAGAGTTAATTTAAGAAGGGATCCATTTACTTACAATACCGTTCAACCAACAGAAGAAGAGTTGAAACAATTTGTAAAACAAGAATTAAAAGAATTTTGCATCAAATTCCATTTGAAAATATGTCCGAATATAGAAGAAGATATTGTAGCAGAACTTATTGATATTCTTATTGATTCTATAGAAGCGATAAGATATGGTAATGATGAACAAGTCAGAGAAGAGATGTTAATTTTACTTGCAGATTTAATTGAAATATCACAACATGAATCTATGTATTTTGTAAACAACTTGATTTTAAATTTAAAAGAAATGTTTAAAGAACCGTTTTCAGATAGTATTATGCCACAAACATTTGTTGTTCTACAAAATACGAGTATGCAAACCCAAAACCAGGATACGAATGACTTTACAATTGAAGAAATAACAGACGAAGATATACAGAATAATCTAGATTTATACACTCATCAGATTGTACAACAAATAAACGAATGGATGTTAAACATTAAAGCAGCAAGTGGAATAGATGCTAGTTTCAAACAAGTTGTGGTCAATGATTTAGCTGAGGATATAGTTGACAGGCACAAGTATTTAGAACTGAACCCTACGTGTAAAGTTTCAGATGCAGATGAATTAGAATATTTAAAATATCAGATATTTAAATGGGTTAACAAACTAGTTGGAGAAGAAAATTTGGAAACGATCGAAGAAGCATCAAACTTGATGCATCGAATAGGAAACATTCCAGTTCCAATGCTAACAAGGCCTATTCACAATGTCAGCATAAGGCTACTGGAAAGCACTCGAAAAAGTCCAGGGCCCAGTGAGACTGCCAATCAGAGTCGAAATAGAAGATTAAGTGATCCCGGTACGTATGCAACTGTACCGTCAGACCCGAATTCAAATGCAAATAGAAGAAGAGAAAGTAGTCCAGGTAACTTCATGCACCAGTGTTGTGCTGCTAAAACACTAACTCAAGATCTTGGAATTATGACTGATGATATTCAAAACCAAACTGAAGATGCCTTTGAGCCTTCTATTGCAGAGGCTCCTAAACTAAAACAAACTGCATTTACTGAAACTGATGTGCCACAAATGTGTAGATGTCTACCAAGGGGAACCAGCATGGTTGCCGAGGAACCTCCAAGACCTGTATCTACGTTTAGGAACACTAGTACTACTCCAACAAGGTTCCCTTCAGAATATGTGAATAACGAAGTTGAACAGAGTGGCAATGAAAATGACCAAGAAGATAAAAGTTCAAGACCTCCAAGCCCAGCTGGAGCAACACGCGTAGATATAGAAACATGTTGTCCCACGAAACCATCTATTAAACAGTTGAATGAGGAATATGATGAATATGTGCTCAACTGGATTCAACAAATTCCTATAATAACGTCTAACGCGGAAGACGAAAAATTGATTCCTAAAATGAGGCTTGGTATTTATAACGGTATTTGGAAAGCTATTACGAAAATTAACATGAATCCTACAATTTCAGCAAATCCTTTTTACTTCCAAGATGTACTGGACGATGAACTTGAACAGTTATTAGATTTGCTACCTACATCAACAGAGCTAGCTAACAAAAAAGATTTGCTAAAATCTCAATTGATAGAGAAAACGGCCGATGTGCAGAAAAAAATAATCGACAGTGTTGCTCCATCGTCCTACAAGCAACAACTCGTAGAAAATATTAAAAATGTACAAAAAATCCCCAAAAATCTTCATGAATATCAAGGTGATCACGTCAAACTCGTAGAAGACGCACACATATTAAATGTAGCCGAAGCTTTTATCATGGAATCGAGGTATAGAGGTCACGATGATGTTAAAGCTGCTATATATAAAAAGAAGCTAATGAAGAAAATACAGGAACTTTTTGGTGATCTTAAAAAGTTACATGGCAAAGATATGCATAAATTGAGATTTGCAACTTATAAAGATGACTTATTTAAAGCCCTTTATAGCGTTCCAATGCCTAATGACGATACATTAAAGGAAGAGGTGGATGAAATTCTTTTAGGTTTAGAAATTGAGCAATGGTTCGCAGATCTCCCTTTAAAACCAATCACTGTCAGGGTAGAAAACTTCTTTAGAATAAAACATAGAGATGCTCTAGCAAAAAAACTTCATGACATGGAAAAGCAGAGCTGCTTAGCTAACTGCGAGGACCAAGTTAGACATGACATAGCAAGATTCTTGGCGAGACTACCGTTAATAGAAGGGCAAGAAAAAAATTCTCAGTTCATGGTTGAGGAGTTAGTAAATAGGCTGAAGAACAGACCGAAAGATATTATAGCGGGGTCGGAAAACGTTAATAATTTTATAGATCCAAATAGCTATGATAACTTTAGTAGAAACATGCAGTTTTGTTCGAGCTTCTCTGATGCCCCGGATGCAAAACGACCGCAGATTGATGAAAGCTCGTACATGATAGTTGGGGGAGAGAGAGCCAATGCTTCTTATCCGTATGGAGATCAGTACGTTCAATGCAGACCCAATACACCAGAATCTCAACAGCAATGGTATACAATTGGAGAAGAAGGTATAATACCGTCAGCAATGTTGTCTGGGCCTAGACAGCTACGTAATGCCCCCGTTCAGGGTATGCTGCCTAGCTCTCAAACCATGCCGGGTCAGCCACCACATTTCTCTGCATATTCTCAAGGTCCTGCGTCTGGAATGATGATCCGTAATGAAACTGTTGGTGGTCCATCACAGCAAGCAAGGAGCTTTCACCAAACTATGGCAGATCCAATGGTAGAATCAAGAATGCAAAACTCTCAAACCATGCATGGTCAGGAGGTGCATCCTCCAAATTTATCTGCGTATTCTCAAGGTCCTGCGCCTGGAATGATGACCTGCAATGAAACTATTGGTGGTCAATCACAACAAACGCGAAGCTTTCACCAAACAATGGGAGAGCCAATGGTAGAATCAAGGATGCAAAATCAAAGCAGACAGGGTCCAAGTTCATATACTTCAAGAATGCCAGAGGCAAGTTACAAGGGACAAGGTACTCTCAGTGGTCAAAGCTGTTCAAGACAGGAAAAATCCTGTGGTGTATCAGGACCTAATCAAGGAGTTGCTAGGCCTTCCAGTCCAAGCCACCGTTCGCCTGGTGTAGCAACGGAATACGGACAAGGAGGTTCAACGAGACCTCAGTCTTCTAGACCTCACGAAGGTCAAGGCCCATCTCCAACGACATTTCAAGGTATGGGGCAGTTTAGCAATGCACCTGAGGGCTTTTTCAGAAATGCCGTAGGATTTTCCACTCCTGAGCAGAATGCTTCTGTGCCACGTGAGTCCAGGCCTAGGAGGAAAATTCGAGAAGTAGAGAGACCCAGACGAGAAATGGCGAGGAGAAGGCTGGCTTTAGAAGATTCGGATGACAGCGACAAAGTGGAAATAAGATGCCGTTGCTTGGAACGCATTTGGAGGAGAAAGAAGAGATCGCATTTTTTCCCTTGTGAAGACTTTGACATGGACTTTCCAACTTGTTTCCCTTTAAGATACCCATGTCCGTACTATTATTAAGAAACAACCATTACCTGCTAAGTGACACCCCCAACAACATAAAATCTATACAACAGTTAGACATGAAAATATATAAACCTTTGTGAAAATAGGATTTTTAATAAAAGCGCGTGTGCTTCATAGTTTATGTTTATGTGGGTATAGGTACATAGTGGGACTTTAAAGCAGTTCTTCCCATATTTATTATGGGTCTCAGAATAAAATTGTGATTGTTATGAATTTGTTTGTAAGTCGTACCGTCATGTAACATTTTAAATAAATTATAACTTCACCAAAGAATCAATTGTATGTTTTAAGTTTTAAATGTGAAGGAACAATAACTGTTTGTAAAGTGGATTTTGTAGGACGAAGGGTTTCGAATAATTGAAACCCTTCGTCCTACAAAGTCCACTTCTCAAAATTATGTTCTCTTCCCACTTGACCGTTTAGTCCACAAACCACAGGGGGCGTACTGTGAGCTCTTAGCGCGATTCAATGGATCGCGTTGTTTTTTTCGTATGAGTTTTTTGACAAACTATCCAGTATAGGCCAGTACACCTCCTGACCTAGATTTTATTATAATGAACGGGAGTTGAACTCGCAAAATTTAAAGAAAACTCGCGTATTGTATCATAATGGTCAAAAGGGTTAATATTAATAATAAAATGCACCAATGGCTCCCAAATCTCCGGGCTAGACCCGAGAATCAATGCGTTTAATTTTTTTTTCTTTATATTTTGGCTCCACACGTAGTGTATTTAGCCAGTGTCAAGTATTGTAGTTTTTTATCGTATTATGAAATATTTCATGTAAAGTCAAGTCTTAGTCACAGTCAGTCAGGGTAGTCATAGTCCAGTCTAAGTCAGGTAGTCATAATCCAGTCTAAGTCATGTCCTAGTAAAGTAGTGGCAACTTTACTAGAGGCTTCTGTGGAATTTTGGAAGCAACACGAAAAACCACGTTTCACTACATTATATCACTTGCCAACACTTATACTCGTAATTCAGCACTTAATGCGTAAAATGCCACTAATTTTAAACATTAACACTAGAAAAAGCATAAGTTTTGTGAAATAATACAATGCAACGACGTGAACTTTTTCACGTTCCCGCCAAAACTACGAGGAGTTTAATTTAAAAAAAGAAATGGTGTTTTATTTAAAAAAAGAAATGGTTTTTTTATGTATGACCCAATAGATGGCGCCAGTTGTGGTTTTACCAAAATCTGTCACTGTCACTGTTTCAAGCATAGACCACAGGTTATAGGAAATGTGTCACGATACTGACTGACAACTCTAAACTCTTTCGTTTTTATTTAGTTTCGTTGCGAGATACCTCGGCTTTATTTTGGATCATAATATTAACATTTATCTGTCTCGCAGTTCTGCTGTATTATACTTCAATTTACTTAAGAAGAATGCACCACAGACTACTTAGGAGATACTACAGACAATGTACTCGTGGTCCACTCAACTGAATTTGACATTTCTTTTTAGGTAGTCTAAGCATTTTCTTATGCTTAAACTTAGTGGGAATCTTAAACTATACTATTGTACTTACAGCGCCATCTAGAAAAGAAGCGGAACTAGCGTTTTAAAATAATAAATGTGTGGACATTTCACACAGCGCCATCTAGCCCTAAACTAAGCAAAGCTTGTACTATGGGAAGCTGATAACCACAGAAAGCTGATAACTGATATAATAATTACGTAAGTCCCATAACTCCATGCTTTTCACTGCTTGTAGCGCTCTCTATGGAGGAGTAGCGGAACTTGGAGCTATAATTATTGAACTCCCATCTCCCATCATTGCCATCTCTTGTTGAGTAACTTTTTTTAATTTTGTTATTTATATTCTACAGATTACAATTATTTTAATAATATTTTTTTACCACTTTACGAATAACGTAAAATAATCCCATCCTATTTTGATTTTCCATATAAATATTTTTATAACGTGTCAAAAAAAATACCGACTGTTGCTAATGTAAAAAAAAAAACCAACAACGGACGTCGGACGCCATGACAGGTCACGTGATGTAAATTTTTGTCCGACATGCGCGTAATCGCTGATTTTTCAAGCGATTTTGAAACGGTGAGGCTTTCGTTCATGTGAAAATAGCTACAGAAATCATCAAAAGTGATATCAAATTCCTAATTTGAGCAGTGAATATCGTGTGGTGGCCAAAAAGTGAGAGTTTGTGAATAATTTGTGCAAGGAAGTTGGTGTTGGTAAAGGTCGTTTTCTTTACATGGTAGTGTCTCCTCCCGTATATATTTACGTCGAAATACTCATCTTGTTCTTTGTTTTATTTGTCATCGAGTATCTCCGCATTGCACAGAAGGTATTTCTCGGCCTATATATGTAATAATAAAACTTTCTATAACGTAGCCACCGTATTGAATGACAGGTCTTTATTTAGCAGATTTCGTTTGTAACTCGAAATTTCTAATTAATTTTTTGCACGTACCGTAACTACCGTCTAGCAATCGTTATTTAGAGTTAGTAGTGGCAAAAATAACATCAAAACAGGTTGCTGCTTAGTAAAATGCAAAGTCGAAATTTGCAAATGAAATGAAGGTTGCCTGCAAGGCATAGGAAGGCTCAATTTTATCAAGTAGTCTCAATTGAGCTAACTCGCGATGACATCATGACGCCAAGGCATACATATCGTGCGTACATGGAGGATAAGTTAGCACAAACAAACAGACACATTTTCTCTATTGTTCTTTTACTTTTGGGTGATTCATTTACATCTGTATAAAGCTAACAATACTAGCTCTGCGCCGCAGCTTTAGTCATCGCATTTGCATTATTTAGAGAGTCTTTTCAGCTTGCAGGTCAGCTAATTCCTTTGTATTTTGGCAGCCTGAACAGCTAACCCTCTCAGAGAACCCCATAGACTTAAAGTAACATTCAATCTTGTAGGGCTTAAGAACAGGAACAACAGCCATTAAAAATTACATGACTCACATAAAAAACTAAATTACAGGATTGGAGAGCCAATGTCTTCTCATTTCAATTTTTTTTTAAAGATATTGGTAAACAAGTGGTTGTGCCACCTCAAGGGAAGCACTCACCATTGCCTATGGACATCTGCACCGCTATATTATATAGAATAAAGAGGTTTACATGACAAAATGATCATTTTAATTTTGTAAACATATCTTCTTCGTCTTGTCATGTAGGCAAGTGGTCAGCCCTAGTGTCAGAATTTTTAGGCTGCGCAAAGGCAAGACTTGTTATCAAAGTAGTGACCCCAGCAAAAATTGCTTAACTTTACTGATGGGTTAGGAATGGCTAGTTGTGCTTCGATATGAGTGCTATGATGCTATCTGCTATAACTATAATACTATCCAGCACCTTAAATAGTCGCAAATCACTGTTTGTACACCTGACAATAAATATTTTCATAATCTCCGCCTACTATCTATAACTCATTAAAATTCTTCAAAAACATTGTGTAGAAACCCTTGTTTTGATATGCAATAGCATAATAATTATAGATTAGATTGATAGGAATAGTTTACGAAAACATCCACATGCGGTACTACAAGTGGTTTTTAAAAGTAGATCACACTGAAATATTTATTTCTACAATAATTCGGATCATCATAGGGATGGTGCCTTGCAAGAGTTGCAATATCAATTTTTTATTTTTTTGACTAGTCAAAATAACTGGCTCAAAGGGTGTGTACCATTATCTATAAAAACAAGCAAAAAGATCACGTTTCTTGTATGGGAGCCCCCATAAATATTTACTTTATTCTGTTTTTTAGTATTTGTTGTTATAGTGGCAACAGAAATACATCTGTGAAAATTTCAACAGTCTAACTATCACGGTTCATGAGATACAGCCTTTTGACAGATGGACAGTCACACAGACAGCAGAGCCGTAGTAATAGGGTCCGTTTTACCCTTTGGGTGTGGAACCCTAAAAATGATTTACTAGGTGCTGCCCCTAGTGGGATGTCAGTGCAAGACTTATTGCTTATCACTTAAGACTTCAGCTTGCACAGCGCTACAAGCCTACCCTAAAATTATTTGCCTCTGGTTCTATTGCTATAGCGGTGCTCTTCTCATATGTTACACGTAATGGGCTCCGTGTCTAGATGGGCCTGTCTCATGTAGTTTTAGCTTGGTGCCTAAAGCGCGGAGTGAGCCAGACCTGCCTATGGTGGAACTGTGTGTTGATTCTAATTCTAAATATAAGAGGATGTAACAGTAGGCCAAATGTGGCTTGAATCAGAACAGATTGTTTACCACCTCTTTACAGTCAACTCATGATCTCAACAACAAGCACCAAACTACATAATAGCTGGCCTGGCCCACATACTTTTTCACACACTTTCATTAATACTCAATTGTTGAGCCGTGGGATGTATGATGTGTACATTCTACATATCTTGTTTTTGTTTTTTATGTTTAGATTTTGTCCAGATTTGATAATCACAATTTCAAAAATATACTGTCTAACTGACACATACCTATCATATTTATTTATAAAAAATATTGCAGATATTTTCATTAGGCTGTGAACCCACCGGCCTAGCTGTTGTGGGTCCAAAGCCTTACAACCCATATTTGGTGGATGATATAATAGATTGATAAACTGTTTATTAAAAAAGTGAACAAACTTAACAAAAATTTTAACTGGGCTGTTAGCTCAGTTGGTAGTAGCCCTGCCTTCTGAACTGTAGGTTGTGTGTTTGATTCCCACCCAGGACAAACATTTGTGTGATGAATATAGGTGTTTGTTCTGTGTCTTGGTGTTTAAATATTGTATTCTACTTATGGGTTATATATTTAAAAAAAAAGTAAGTGTCTAACACCCAGTTGCAGAAACGAACATTAGCTTTTAAAGTCGACATTAAACCTTAATCTGTCATTAAAATGTTGCACAAAACAAAATTTTATCCGATTTTAATGCTCCTTTAAGTTTATCTAATGAAACGTCAGATTATCCATTAAATGGTGTTTTACGTTGCACAAAGCGCCATTAACACTAATGAGGCATTAGTTGACAGTTTAAAGGTTGAAATTTTTAATGGGCCGAAAAGCCTCCATTAAAACTGCATTTAATTATTTTCAAAGTGTTTTGATTACATTTCTGCGATTAAAATATGTCTCTATCAAGACTTTTATCATTGTTTGATATCAAAGATGTTTCACGGCATGCTCTTCTTTAATTTTTTTTTAAATAAAGTATGTTCCTTTGAGTAAAACTTCTATTTTCTTCTATTTATTAAATAAAACTTAATCAACTTTAAACACTCCATAATAAACAAGACGAGAGCAGGACTTCGAGTTTATTTTAAACTAGTTGACCCACCCCGGCTTCGCACGGGTTAATTAGTTTTACGTCCTAACCCTATTTATGGGTAAGAGGGAAGTGAAAGGGAAAAAGAAAGGGGTAAAAGATGAATGGATAGGACGGCAATGGAAGGGAGGCAGGTGAAGCCCCTTCCCCGGCCCTTCTCTCTTCCTTTCGACAGAATAAGTATAAATAAAAAATATAATATAGTATAAATATACGTACAAACAAAAAATACTTACATAAAATTACATACTTATTGCTACGTGCAACCCGCACTTTGCCGTTTTAGAAAACGAAATGTTTCTTATATGTTATTCTAACCATACCAAAGTAGTTCCAGCGTGATGCGTGTTCAAAGGGACAGGCAAACAGACGAACAGACAAAAAAACTGGTTCCACTACTATATCGATAAAGAAGTGTAATGCAATCAATATTTTCAAATAATATTCAATGTACAGATTTAGCCCAATTACTGTTTTATTATATGTACCTATAGATTTTTACTTTATTCAATTTGACACGGGAAATGACGATAATGGCATAATGTGCGTTATGTTTATATGCAAAATCAATGGTAAACTGGTAAAAGCGCAATACTAAATCACAAAATGTTCACTCATTTCATTCGTTCATAATTTAATGTCGTCATTATCTAATGGAGCTTTAAGAAAACCTAATATTGGTCACAGAACTTTTGTGCAACGTCATTATTTTAAGGACTTCATTAGCACTAATGCCGCCATTAGCTAATGAAGTGATAATGAAGAGTTTTGTGCAACGGGCTGTAAGTATTGTGACGTATCACTTATCTGGTTTCCATAGTACACTTGGCTTAGTTTGGGACTAGATGGTGCTGTGTCTAATGTCCACAAATACCTAAAAATTGTATCAATGTGTGATTTTATTGCCCAAAGTGATCTCTTCCAGACAACTTTGGTTCAGTTAAGAGGAATTTACTTCTGGTATGATTCTGAAGGCGCTGCGTGAAATGCCCACAATTTTATATATTAATCTTTTGAGTAGTTTTTTCTCAACTTCCTTTCTCCATATAAAGAGTGAATCCAAGCGAGCGGCATTAATTGACTGATACATCTGACATTGATGCCTATATGGCCTGAATGCACTGATAACCTTGCAGGGTCACCATGATGTCATGTAGTAGGTCTCTAGTACATAAGAGTGCATTGTTTGTAAATATTGAGTTATTTTTTACACTTTATATTGAAATAATACTCGTCAAAATAAATGTCACCCTATACTGGGTGCAATTGAACTCATTAACCGGTGTCAGGAGTAGGTACCTACTTTCAAAGGATGCTACTGTGTCCGGTTTGAAGGGCATTGTAGCTAGTGAAATTACTGGGCAACTGAGACTATGATCCAATCTCGCAGTCTAGAAGTTTTATTACTGGACTGTGCTGGTGTCTCAGGATGACGTGCACTGTGCAGTGTCACGCGAAGCTTTAATTTAGAGTTCCGAGTGGCACTGCAATTTGTTATGGGCAGCCGTGACGCTTAACGTTAGGCGAACGACTAGCTCGTCACGTCATTTGTTTACATAAACAAAATTAAATTACTCCCAGTATAAATATAAATTATCATCATCATCAACAACAGCCTGAAGACGTCTACTGCTGAACATACGCCTCCCCCATAGAGTGCCACTTTGACTGCTTGCCGCCTGCGTCTGTCGGCTCCCCGCGGTTTTCACCAGATCGTCGGTCCATGTAGTGGGGGGCCTATGCTGCGTGTTCCGGTACGTGGTCACCACTCGAGAACCTTTCTTCTCCATCGGTTGTCAGTTCTACGAGCGATGTGGCCTGCCCATTGCCATTTCAACTTGATAATTCTAAGATTTCTAAGAGCTATATCAGTCACTTTAGTTCTCTTGCGTGTTCATATTGTATTATTTATTTAGAAGGATATTATATGTATTGTAAGTGTATTCAGACAGCCCCTGTGGTGTGGTGGTTGAGCAGGTCGGCTCATAACCCGGAGGAGGCGGCTTCGATTCCCGCGACAGGACAAGTATTTGTGCACATGAAACAAAAAAAGCGCAAATACTTGTTCTGTGTGTGGGTGTTGTGGGATCATGGTCCTCGTAGTTCCTGGGTCCCTAGATACAGGGAATCCTAGTTAGGGTCCAGGATCTATGTAGGTATGTGATCGTTGGGCGTTATTATTTATTATTAGTATGCCAGGGACTGGCTAACTGCAGCCTACGGCACTTGGTACTTGGTACTTGGTGCGTGGGCTGTTTTCCGCAACTAGGCCGCACAGCGGCCCTTTTTGCGTGATGAGGTGGCGCACTCAATCCAGCCACCCAATGTCCTCCAGGAAGGCCAACAGTCCTCCGATGTCGGCGCAGGCCTCCTGGGTAGTTCTGGGCGCTCCGAGGAACGCCGCTCGCTGCAAGGCCACGCTACTGCATTCCATCAGCAGATGCGCGGCAGTTTGCAGCCCACGGCTTGGTCTGTGGTCGGTTTCCGCGATAGCTGTTTCCGCGTTTATTGATTCACAATTACAAGCAATAAAACTAATTAGCTAACATTCAAACTTTCGCTTATAAAATAGCAGATATACCTACCTAACTATCTGGGTAGCCCTACCAAGTTTTTCCGACATTTTGCTCAGAATACCTTGACGAATAATAACGCCCAACAATCACATGCATAGATCCTGGACCCTAACTATGATCCCCTGTATCTAGGGACTCGGGAACTACGAGAACCATGCGCCCACAACACCCATACACAGAATAAGTATATGCGCATTTTTGTGCACAAATACTAAATTTGTCCTGTCTCGGGAATCGGAACACGCCGCCTCCGGGTTATGAGCCGACCTGCTCAACCACCACACCACAGAAGCTGTCATATTGAAATTGGTGTCAATGTCGTAATTCTAATTCCTTTACAACAAAATTAATCACACCAATTTTAATTCAAAAAAATTGAACTTGTACTGCAGCGCTGCAAAGCCTAAAGGTCGGTAGAGTCCAATAGCATTTGCCCTTTAAGAAGTATCGGACGCCTTGCTTTTACTTTGGCACTAATTGACTGAGTGAACGCGAAGAGTCTCCGTTTTCAAGTCATTGGGCAGACATACCAAATCATTTGATTTTTTGATTTAATATGTCTGTCAGGTTGATGTCCGGCGAATGTCCGGCTCTACAGGTCGCATGTCTCAACCGTTTCTCGTGAAATTTTGTAAGCAGTTTCGGTGATAAAGTTGTATAGATTTCGGTTCCAATATGGCTGAGCCGAGATGAGGGTTGAAATGTAAAAAATAGTTTTTCAGTGTTAAGAGGCTGAAGGCTCCCAAATCGTACTGAACATATGGATAATGAGTTGAAAATGCTTTGGCTGGAATGCTATAACTATTTGGTAATTCTTATGGCTTCTATGAAGGCAGCGGTGATAATCAGTGGTTTGGAAGTTCAGCTACCACTTGCTCGGTAATCGCCTTAGCTCGTATGATGTAACTTATGAATCTTATTGGATAAATAAACAGGTGGTACAGTTTTAGAGATTGATCGATTCACTTAGCGTTGGCGCAATTAACCGACTTAAATAGAAGGTTTTCGGTTTCACTGGCAATTATTTTTGAGCTGAGATTGTGTATGGAATATTGTTTATGATGGATCTTGATTTTTATCTTTATCCTAGCTCTATCTTTATGTTTTTATATCGTTATACTATTAATAACTGTGCAATTCGGAAATACTGCAGCTCTAATATATAAGAGCACAAAAAAAAAAACAAAACAAAAATGTAAAATAACATTTAAGTCCTTTGGGTCATCAACTTCCTATAAAAAAATTATTGGTGTCACACAATTAAAAAAAAGATGAACAAAAATATTTTTTCCACAGCTCAGTACAGAAAACTATGTGACACAAATTTTGGTGCTTAACTGCCTGTGATCTAGTGCTTATTGCCACAGGCGTAATACCTAAAGTCGTATGAACTATTGTATGAGATGATACGCCCTGTGTATTCTGTGACATCGTCTTGTGAGAGGACATTAGATCTGAATCGGGAATAACAGCTGATACACGGTGAGTGGTTTTTTTAAACTCATATGTAACAGTAGTCCTAGTACGAGTTTCATCATCATCATCATCATCAGTCTGAAGACGTCCACTGCTGAACATAGTCCGCCTCACAGAGCGCCACATTGAGTGGCTGCTTGACTTCTGCATTCATGGGCTTCCCGCAGTTTTGAAGGTCCACCTAGTGGGGGGCTGGCCTACCCTGCGTCTTCCGGTTCGTGTTCGCCACTTGAGAACTTTTCTTCCGCGTCGGTTGTCAGTTTTATGAGCGATGTCGCCTGCCCATTGTCATTTCAGCTTGCTAATTATAATAATGACATAATATTGACCTTGACTTAAAAGCGAGTGTAGCTCTGCAGTAGCCCGTGCGACCTACGAACCCAGGTTCGAATCCCAATCAGCCCTGCAAAAATGACTTTTCAAGTTATGTGCGACATTTGCTTTCCCCCTTTTTTTTATCAACGATAGGCTAACATTTGACCACGGTCTCACCTGATGGTATGTGATGACGCAGTCTACGATGATGCATGCTTGCCTAGCAGATACCTGTTCACTCTCCACTTGAAGACTCCCAGATCATAGTTAGCTGGAAACAAGGACGCCGGCAAGGTGTTCCACTCATTGGTGTCTACTAGCCTTAGGTTGTTGATTCAATACATGGAATGTGCTTGACCTTCTGGTCAAGGAAAACATTGGTTTTGTGATAAAACATTAGCTTGGTGATACATATACTATCTGAATTTGAATTGGTATATTATCCCGAAAGGGGTTAAATCTACTCCCCAAAGTAGACAATGTTTCTTCTACGACTTTTCTAAATTAATAGTTTTTCATTGAAGAAATGCCATGTAAAGTTTACGTTCGAAGATAGCCCTAGCGCAGCTGGGTGGTTGAACTTCGTCCTTGACCGAATGCACTTCAATGAGTTTAACGACCTGTGTTTAGAAATGAATTTATAGCATCTTGTTAACTCTCGTAGCAATCGCACGTGTAATTTTGTGAGTGGATTTATTTTTCAGTATGGAGGTTTGGATACACGCAGTTTCAAGTAAGGCTCTCACAACTTGTGGGCTATCATGGTCCCCCCCATTCGGGATAACATACCAATTCAAACTCACCTTGTAGAACTTTTTTTTTGTGTACGAATAGGCCAATGTTTGACACTCACTTGATGTTAAGCACGCTGGTCTATGGTGAGCCCTAGTTACCACTATTTGCTAAAATGTAACATTTATCCCCATAGATGTCACACTACCCGCAGCCGCCGTCCCTAGAGGCGGCGTTGCCTCTCCTCTTACGCCCCGACTTACGTCTCCGGCAACAGCTGGGCGAACAACTAGCGGCCCTCGTCAACAAGGAACCAGAGATCACGCAGGACCTGGCGGCGCAGTTGCTGGACGCGCTGATAGCTTGGCTCAATGGGGGGAACTTTAAGGTGAGAAAAGTTACCATAGCTTGGCTTAGAACTGTCTGGTTAGCCACTTAAAAGCACCAATAGCTCTTTCGTGTTAGTCACTTTTAATGACTATGATAGGTAAGGAGAGAAGAGGAGAGGGTTGCAGTCCCGGGTTAAGAATAGGACCACCCCATCTCTGTCGTCCTTATGAAAAATGCAGTAAGTAGGTAAAACATTATTTCGAGAAAAAAGCTAAAACAAAAGTTGCGAGTAGTCGAGAGTAGTTGAGTTGCTGTATTCTTACTTTCTGAGTTTTTGGGTTCCAGGTGGAATTTTGATACGTGAGAAATAATAGAATATAGATTTTTTCTGGCGATTCCAAATATATACTGTATCTAACTCAATTTTGCCAAAAACGTTAGTTGCTGCGTTCTTCACTATGAGGGCAGATCTCTTCCCGCGGGTGCCGTAAAAGCCGGCATGGGCAGCATTTTCGTCGATCTGCTTTACCTATAATCTACTGCGCCTGTCAATCGTGATGATTATGGCGACCCCTCCCCTCCCTCTAATGGAGGAAGCCTATGTTCAGCAGTGGACGTTTCCCAGCTGATGGTGCTCCACACTTCTATTCCACTAAATACGAGAGAGGATTGGAATCGCAAATAATGGAACGAAACGGGTGGGTAAAAGAAAGACAGCCCGTATCGTAGGTATGCTCTCCATTTTCATTAGGTGTTTGTACATTTTGGTAATACTTCCGAGTAGGCATGGATCAAATCACAAGGAGCAGGTGAAAAATCATAGGGTTTATTTTTCATAAATCATTCTGCTACTTTTTGTCAGACGCTGCTACAAATCACAGTGTGATAATCACACTTAATTGAATCATGGCTTCGGATAATACGAGAGTAGCAAAGCGGTGAATATCATATCACCCTATCACACTAACACACTAATATTATAAAGGCGATAGTTTGTGTGCATGTTTGTTACTCTTTCGCGCTCTAACAGCTGGACGGATTTGGATGAAATTTGGTATGGAGGTAGCTATTTTTATCCCAATAACGGGAACGGTTCCTGTAGGAACGCGGGTGGAACCGCGGGGCTCTGCTAGTTAAACCATAATTTTATTTATGCTTCAGTAAACAAACTGAGACCTAAAGAGTATAATTTTATTAACATTGTGCTTGTGGTGTAGCCGTGAACTTTGATGTTGTTTAACTTTTGAGAGTTGCGTTAGATTACTTAGTAATCATTTGTATAATTTGTATCAGGTCGCAACTTCACTAAGTTGATCCTACATACCATCTCTGTTCCATTTCATAAAGCACAGCCAATCGCCATCACACTCACACTATATATATATATATATATATATATATAATATTATAAAGCTGAAAGTTTGTATGTGTGTATGTTTGTTACTCCTTCACGCTCAAACGGCTGGACGGATTTGGATGAAACTTGGAATAGAGATAGCTTATGTACTGGATTAACGCATAGGCTACTTTTTATCCGCGGGTAAAACCGCGGGGCGCAGCTAGTTGATCATAAATTCATTAGGCATATGAAACATCACAGGCTGTGAAACTTCACAGGTGAAATCACAGTGACAAAAATAAATAATATGATGAAATGAGAATAATTTTAAAGTGGCAATCATTTCCATGCCCACTTCCGAGTTGCAAGGTTAGGTAAGATGTTTGAGTCGTATTGTAACCTTGCTTCGTCTATCCATAGTTTTAACACTAAACTCAAGGTTACCGTATATCTAGATATTAAAAGGCTTTGTATTGTCTGAGTTACTCACTGACTGACAGACAACGTACAGCCCAAACCGCTGGGCATAGACTAATTGCCTAATTAATATTGTGTTGATCGGAAGAATAGTTATTTAGTGTTTTGTTTCTCTCTATCAACATTGTAATGGGTAAAGAACAACCGGCCAAGTGCGCGTCGGACTCGCGCACGAAGTGTTCCGTACCATTATCTAGAAAAACTATCAAAAAAAATCACGTTTGTTGTATGGGAGCCCCCTTAAATATTTATTTTATTCTGTTTTTTAGTATTTGTTGTTATTGCGGCAACAGAAATACATCATCTGTGGAAATTTCAACTGTCTAACTATCACGGTTCATCAGATACAGCCTGGTGACAGACGGACAGACGGACGGACAGCGGAGCCTTATTAATAGGGTCCGTTTTACCATTTGGGTATGGAACCCTAATAAAACAAGAGAAAGCAGTGAGTAGCTATTCCACTGTCTCCACTGTTTATTAGTGAGGGGGTGGTCTGCGATTAAAGATAGGGTAGATCCACGATCGGCGCCTCGAAAACGGCACCGTTTAAACAAGGCATAAGTATGCCTTGTTTTTGTTCTCAGTCGCTTGTGGACTATTTTATATTAGCTGGAGAGGTACATATTTGTTTTAGCAAGCATTGGCGCGGGGACACTTTTGAGCTTTGATTTTCATAGAGACTGTGTATCTGTAGTCTACACCACTATTATAAAGAGGAAAGATTTGTATTTTTGTATGTTAGTAATGAATAAACTCAAAAACTACTGTGCCGATTTCAAAAATTCTTTCACCATTGGAAAGCTACATTCACCCTGAGTAACATAGGCTACACCACTACACGTGCGAAGCCGGGGCGAGCCGCTAGTATAATATAATTTATGGGGGTGGCGGTCCTTTTATGTCCATGCAAGTAGAGACAACGTAGGCCGGCCCCCAATCGGTGGACCGACGCGCGACGATCTGGTGAAAGCCGCGGGGAGCCGATGGATGCAGGGGGCGAGCAGCTGCTCAAGGTGGCGCGCTCTGGGGGAGGCCTATGTTCAGCAGTGGACGTCTTCAGGCTGATGATGATGATGAAGTAGAGACAGTAGCGAACGTTGCTTAACTTTGCCGATCGTTTAAGAAAGACTAGTCCAGGAACGCTACAGATCATAAGCCCATAATAAACGTCTCCATAATAGATCTGTGGAGACAATCGCCGATCTATCATGCACACTCTGATTAGCTACGTCTGGCGCGATGCGCCTCATTGCGCGCGTCGGTATTCTGTAACCTGGGGTCTAGCAAAAATCCCTTTAGCGTTAACGCCAAACGATGACTCATCCCGTAACTATAAAATCGAGCAAAAAAAATCACGTTTGTTGTGGGGGAGCCCCCTTAAATATTTATTTTATTCGGTTTTTTAGTATTTGATGTTATAGCGGCAACAGAAATGTGAAAATTTCAGTTGTCTATCCCGCGGGGTAATTACGTAAAATTTGCAACAGCAATGCGACAGCAGTAGCAATGCGACAGCAGTAGCGAAGCATACATTCTCGACACCACTAATGATGTATGACAGCAATCACCGCGAGATTTACGCCTGTCGCAAACCTGTTGCGAGTTAGGTAATTAGGTGGCCGGTTCATGAGATACAGCCTGGTGACAAACGGACAGACAGACAGCGGAGCCTTAGTAATACCGTTTACCCTTTGGGTACGGAACTCTAAAAACGGCATGTTTTCTCGACGTTTGAGATCTGTAGGTGTTAAGGTCATCGACCTACCACCAAAGGCAGGCGACTGTCATCAAATTAAAGAACAATACTCGAATCTGAGTGTATGAATGTTGAGACATTCAGAATAAGTACGTCACGGCTGTAAGCTCACATTTGTATCAGTCTGTATCGAGGCCCGCCGTGTATTACTTATTGTTACCAAGTGTTATTCAATTTGTGAGTACAAAACTATAATACAAGAACATCCATAATTTAGGACTTTAAACTGTCAAGTTCACTAATATTTCTAAAATATTGTTTTGTCTATGTATGTATTTACAAAAAGTATCTAAGTGTTGTATCAGTTATCTGGTTCCCATAGTACATGCTATGCTTAGTTTGGGGCTAGATGGCGCTGTGTGAAATGTCCACACATATATTTTTTTTATTAATGGGATGTTTACCATGTAATTTGTTTCTTTTAAATACGAATAAATAAATAATATTTTATTGCCAAAAAAAACTACAACAGACTTACGACAATTTGTAATAGATAGGTACACTATTCTTAGGCCCGATTTCACCAAACTAGGATAAATTTTATTCCAGGTATAACTTTCCGAGAACAACTGAGTTACGCGAATATAGCCCTTATATCACCAATTTTGTGAAGGAATAAGACGTATTCCTTGGATACAATCAAAATGGCGTCTTTTTTGTGTAATTTCATTTGTCAATTAACTGTATCCAGCTGGGTTAGCATGGACGGTAGACAAAATTGTCTTTCCCCGTTTTACGTCACTTTCTGCATACTTGCTTGGAGTAAAACAGGGGAAAGACAGTTTTGTCTACTGGCCGTGCTAACCCTACAGGAGTAAGGAATAGCCGTATACTTGGAATAAACGTTGGTGAAATCGGGCCTTAGCTGGCAACAGGGGTATGCTCAGCACTGTGCTGCGTAAACAGCAAGGTCTACGCAGGGCTGATTTTCAGCATACCCCTGTTCTCGAACACAGGTGTTTACGGTGAGAGTGCGGCTCAATACTCAACATCAACTCATAAATGTACATAAAAAAAAGATATTCAAACTATGTAGAAACAATTCTATGATTAAAATACATGTTTAGTAGTAGGTGAAGTATTTTTAATATTAGGTATAGGCCGATTAATATTAATGTAAAGGAAAACAAAAGAAAAGAAATATTAGTCATCTGCGGGATAAAATTAAAAAGGTACGTCGAATAAGTCGTCGTAAGGTTTTAGTCGAATATGTCGTATTCACCACGTAAGTTGGTTGTAAAAGGTGAAGGATAAATTCGCACACGAGACGACTTGTCACGGTAGCTTAAGTAAACCATGTCCCGGCTTTAGGGACGGATGGATGCGGGATCAAGTCCCGTTCGTGATTCAAATTTTTCATTTACAAATTAATCTGTAGTTATGTATCTTTGTGTGTAATCTAACCGTGTGCGAATAAGACCACCCCATCTCTTCCCGATGGTGCCGTAAGAGTCAGCTAAGGGAATATCCAGGGAATGGGCAGCAGAATTCTCCTCGGTTTTCATTATAATCTACTGCTATCACCAAAGCGTTTGCCAAGCGTGGTATGGTAAACTCTCTCTATGATAAGCGTCCAAAGTGGCGTTTTATGGGGGAGGCAGTTGACGTCTTCTAGCTGTTTATGTGTGTGTAATTTGCTGTGCAATTAAGTACTCTTCTATTCTATATTTCGGCGCAGTTGCAAGCACCATGATCACGGTCAATCTGCCAATTATTTACGAATAAAATACCTGGTAAAAATTCCGTTAATAAACAATTTATTTTTTATTTGACAGCCTCTGCGATGTGGTGGTGGGGCAGGTCTGCTCATAGCCTAGAGGCGGCGGGTTCGATTCCCGCGACAGGACAAGTATCTGGGCACGAGAAAAAAAGCGCAAATACTTGTTCTGTGTGTGGGTGTTGTGGGAGCATGGTCCTCGTAGTTCCTGGGTCCCTAGATACAGGGGATCCTAGTTAGGGTCCAGGATCTATGTATGTGATCGTTGGGCGTTATCTATTTATTTTTAGAATAAGAATATCTAGTGCTAATAGCGGTGTTTTAATGGAGTTACAGTTGATAATTATTCTTGTATTGCTTTGTATTTATGATGCAACTTCTGCGAGGTCACGCTAGAGTCAATCAAATTACTTTGTGAACTGAGTTTTGTGTTTTTGTTTTTACTATTTGACTCATTGTTTTCGACTTTTTTTAACCGAACGTTTAATATCGGTTTTACTATGAATCGCTTTGCTTCTAACGCGTTTTTTAACGGACTAATGCTATTGGTGTCTACCGACCTTTGCAGCATCTGTAATAAGGCGCACAGCCATCAAAAGTGGGAGGGAACAGTCATACCAACCTTTACTAAATACTTCACTGCCTACCTTAAAAAACATTTGGGCTGCGTACTGTGTTGACCTATAGACACTAGACAGTCAAAATGCTACAGTGGTAAGTACCCAACATGCTGGCAGCATCGCCTCGTTGAATCGCAATGCTGATTCGTTTAGCCAAATGAGTGTCAGCATTTTGGTCACGCGTCGTATCGACCAGGCGCTCTGATAAGCTTTGGAAAACGTAATGAGCTCCCGGTCTCCAAGGACTCAGAGTCTATACTAAACGACTCAAATAATTACTCAAATATTTGCGTAGTTTCAGTTGGGAATTATGTTCTTTTCCGCATAACTTAAGGTATAAGGTCTATTTTAAATGTATTGGCATTTGCTTCCAGGTGGCCCAGAACGCTTTGGAAGTGCTGGCAGCGCTAGCGGAGCGCATGGGACCGGACTTCTCACACTTTGTGCCTACAGTGCTACCACATATCATTGATAGGTAACATTACTACTAATACTTGACTGGCTGGATGACTGACTAGCTGGCTGGCTGCCTGACTAGTTGGCTGGATGGCTGACTGATTGAGTGACTGCCTGGCTGGATGGCTGGTTGACTGATCGACTTATTTATTTACCGATAGATAACACACAGCCAGATTTAAACCAGTAGACCTAGAGATTTCTTAAGGAGGAATGTTTCTTAATTAAATAATAAATAAGTCACACACAGTGTGTTCGGGTTGCCTCACTTGAGGCACGTTAAGCCGTCGGTCCCGGCTGTTGTAAGACAAAAATCGTTAAGCCAAGTCAGAAGACTGGGCGGTCAAAAAGTTCTGACACGACTTGCTTACACGTGAAGACTTGAGAGACAGTTTCCATTTCAACCGACATCTTTTAAGACAGCTAATAAATATTCATAAAGCTGTAAAGTGGCTGTTGAACAGCAGTTAAACTTCCAATCGCACTGTCATTGTTTTATACATTACGTTGTTTGTAGCTAATAGTACATTGTGATCTTCGACGCGGTTCGATGGATGCGGCCGTGTGGACTTCGATGGTGAATGGTGCGAGACGATTGTTTCAGTGTATGATGTCATACTTGCATCTATATTTGGGGCCCGGCTTAAATAATTAAGTGTTTAAAGATCAATTTGAATCGTAATTAACGTGTGTTTTTTGAGATCCAATCTAGGCAGACTGTAATTCGAAAAGTACGAACGAACTGAACGACTCATTTATTAACAAAAAAAATAATGCTCAGTCTAAAACAAGCTTCATAGATGTCACCACGGCTGGTTACTTGACATAAAAATTAGCCCTAAAGAGTTTCGCAGCCACTGTGAAATGCGACCAACTAAGTGTAGACACTACAAGATCACTCCCCATAGCCAAAGTCGTCTTCTAACCCGATGAGTTGGAAGACGGGGGTGTCAATCCCGTGGTAACTAAAATAGGAACTATAATATAATATGTTAGTACATTCATCCCTGTCTGATATATTTTAGCTGATTTCCTACTTTTAACCACTTATCCGTTGTCCCAGACTAGCGGACACGAAGGAGTGTGTCCGCCACATGGCGCGAGTGTGCCTGGCAGCGCTAGGAGAGTCCCGCGCCGCCCCGCCCCGCAACCTTCTGGCTCGCCTCACCCCCGCGCTCTCTCACAAGGCGCCGCACACGAGAGAAGAGGCCCTCAAGTGTATACAGACGCTACTCGAAACGTGAGTAGAGTTTTTAGTTTTCGCTCGCTTCGCTCACAGCCACAATGTTGCATAGCTAGTCCCGCCCTCTCTCACAAGGCGTCACACACGAGAGAAGAGGCCCTCAAGTGTATACAGACGTTACTAGAAACGTGAGTGGTGTTTTTGGCTTTTTGCTCGCTTCGCTCACAGCCATACTCCGTCACAAAGCTAGAATAATTAAGGTAACTTCAACGTTTCCGTGCTCTTTCATAAGGCGCCACACATGAGAGAGGTGGCTCTCATGTGTATACAGACGCTCATAGCCACCACTGTCGCAAATGTGAGTAACTTTTTCCCGTTTTATCTCGCTTCGCTTAGGTACAGTTACAGTTCTTAATTCGTTTAATTGCGTGACGTCAACATCACATCATCAGCCGGAAGATGTCACTTTGGGCGCTTATCATAGGGGGTTTACAGAGGGGAATGCTGCTGCCTATTCCCTTTATATTCCCCAATAAATGAATCTGACTTTGCAGTCACGGCGCCCAAGAGCTGCAGCTCCGCGCGGCCGTACCGAACCTCGCGGCTTTGGTCGGTGATCCGAGTTCCGCTGTAAGGGATACGGCTATGCTGCTTCTAGTCGACGTCTACAGACATGTTGGTATGTACCTACACTGGAAACGTAAAGATCGGTGCAGATAATATCATCAAGAATATAGGCAGGGGATTCCCTTTTTTCGTATTTTGTTCAAGAATGTACGAAACTAGCAGCATTTTTGACGTTAATAATTTAAGGTGGAACGTTACACTAGCGCGGCAAATTAAAATTTTATTGCGTCCTTTTGCCAATAATAGCTTAATTACGTGATTACATGAAAACTAATTTTGCGGAAATAAATAGAATGTATCAACAAATTACGATTAAAAGTATCTCCTAGATATCATTGGTTTAGCGACAAATGGCAATAAACAAATTTCTTCTTAGTTTTTCAGTCTATTGCCATTTGTCGCTAAACCAATGATAAGTAGGTGATACTTTTAATTGTAATTTATTGATACATTCTATTTATTTGCGCAAAATTAGTTTTCCTGTAATCACGTTGAGTAATTAAGCTATTATTGGCAAAAGAACGCAAGAAAATATGAATTTGCCGCGCTAGTGAAACGTTCCACCTTAAGCACAAGAAATGCTTGAACTAACGTTGTTGTATAAAGTTATATGCACTTACACTACAGATGGTCCATAATCGGAACACGTATTTTTTGTTTTTAATTGTGTTTAATTTATCGTATAATTCTTGAATACCAATTTGTTTTCAGGTGAAAGACTAAGATCGGATTTGAAGAAGAAAGAATTATTGCCAGCGCAGAAGTTGGCACTCCTAGAGCAGAAGTTTGATGAGGCAAGAGAGGCTGGATTGATGTTACCCACTGGTAAGTTAAAATACGCCTTGGGATGGAAAAGCTAAAGTTTTATATTGTATGGCAGTTTGTTGGCTACTTCGTGAGGATTTTAGGGTATTCATTGATAAACAATATGCTGTCGTCCGACATTGCTTGCAATTTTTATTTAAAGCAATGTTGGAGTGCATCCTCTCACAGCTGTTCCGGTGATGGCGGTTGATGTGACAGCCTCTGTAGTGCGGTAGTTGAGCAGGTCGGCTCATAACCCGGAGGCGGCGGGTTCGATTCCCGCCACAGGACAATTATTTGTGCAGGAAAGAAGCTCAAATACGTTGTTCTGTGTGTGGGTGTTGTGGGATCATGGTCCTCGTAGTTCCTGGGTCCCTAGATACAGGGGATCCTAGTTAGGGGCCAACATCTGTACGTGATCGTTGGGCGTTATTTATTTACAATCTGAGTTTGAATTGGTATATTATCCCGCAAGGGGGTAAATCTACTCCCCAAGGTAGAGAACGTTTCTACTACGACTTTTCTAAATTAATAGTTTTTCATTGAAGAAATGTCATGTAAAGTTTACGTTCGAAGATAGCCCTAGCGCAGCTGGGTGGTTGAACTTCGTCCTTGACCGAATGCACTTCAATGAGTTTAACGACCTGTGTTTAGAAATGAATTTATAGCATCTTGTTAACTTTCGTAGCGATCGCACGTGCAATTTTGTGAGTGGATTTATTTTTTAGTATGGAGGTTTGGAAACACGCAGTTTCAAGTAAGGCTCTCACAACTTGTGGGCTATCATGGCCCCAGTCCCCCCTTTCGGGATAACGTACCAATTCGAACTCATCTTGTATATTTATTTACTTATTAAAGTCTTCTAGGTTGTTTCAAAAAATGTTTCCTATTCCAGCATCGCAAGGCACAGACGAAGCTGACTTCGTGTCTCGTATTTCTGTGAAGCGGACCATGACAATACCGACATCTGGCATCGGACGGAGAGACGGAGACGGAAGTGGGGCGTCCACACCGGGTTAGTAGTAGTACTAGGTACTAAATACTTGACAAACCATTGGGAATTACTGGCCAAATGAGATTTTATGGCTTACACGGGTAACAAAAACTTGTTTACCTTTTTTACTGTTTATTTGGCTGTAAGTTTTCCTATAATGAATAAATGAAATGAAATTGATTAAATATAAGTACCGTTTAGTCGTACTAGATGTAAGCAATCAATATAAGCATAATGACGTTAGTTTGTTCATGCATTTTGATAACCACTCTTTCTAATGTTGCACTTAAATAATGATGATTTCACTAACACAATAATATTTTCTTCTATCCACCATGTACCATCACCGGATTTGGATCTTCACCATCGTAACCAATCACCAAACAACACCAAACTCTAAACCGTTTACCTAATTATTACCAAACTGTCAAAAACACAATATTTCTCAATCGCCATTGATTACATATTATTTTTACCTGATGTGTGGGTTTATTTCAATGTCACATTACCAAATTCATCGATGCAATTCACTATTTCAAAATTGGCACTAACAAATCAATGCATCCATCACTAAATATGTAATCGATCAACCGCTAATTTCAAATTTGGCATTATTATTAACTTATTCACCTGTTTCATCATCGCATACTTCCCCAATTTTCCAACCGCCCTGGCAATTTGATATCATATACACTTATCAACAAACACCATTAAAATTATCAAAACTCGCCAAACCTGCTATCAAAACTTGTGAAACCCGTTACCAAACTCACCAAAACTCTTGAAAACCATTACCATATTTACCAAAACTCTTGAAACCCATCGCCAAACTCATCACAACTCTTCAAACCCATCACCAAACGCGGCGAAACAGCATGCGAGCCTAAACGCACCGTGGCTGGCCTCTACAGCCTTCCCAAGCCGACCCGGAACATGCCGCCACCTGGTAAAATTAACAGTGCAACTAGTGGTAAGTACCTTTAATACCTAGGGATAAAAATCAACAAAAAAAAGTAATGACATAACTGTAAAGTTTCTTTTAATTACAGGTGTACTCGAAGCTCTGGATCTGAGTTTTCTTTTCTGTGTTGTCGGATTGCTTGCACCAGTAGTTTCGAATTCGTTCAGTGTTTCAGTTCATGAATTAAGATGAATGAGATGATGATTAAGATGATTGATGTTGTTGTTATGTTTGTTTTTTGTTGTTTTTTTTTTTTTTATTATAAGTATACAGAATTTGAGATGTAAAAGTTTTTTTAATTCTAAAATGGGCATACGTTTGACAACATCTCATCTGATGGTAAGTGACGAAGTTATCTGAGGTGGAGCACGTTTGCCCGGGAGGTTCCCATTCACTTTTGACTTGAAAAGACCCAGAAGGAAATACTGTTGCTGGAAGAGTAAAATTGCTAAAATAGCCTATGCGCATCAGGTTATTTGATTATAGGGTTTTTTGGCCATATTGGGACTTTACATCGAGGGGTGATCACGTAATTTTGGTACCGATGCAACAGGCAAAACTCATACTTAATTTTTTAAAATGCATTATTTCTAGTAGAGATATTCCAGATCATAAAAACGTTTTTTGTAGATATCTATCTCCCTACTTTTTTTTAACCAATATGTCTCCGTTCCACAGTGTCGTCCGGCATGTCGTCGCTAGGCGGCGGCGAGGCCGGCTCGGTGTCGAGCGAAGCGTTCGAGGCCGCGTTCGTGGCGAGCGGGCCGGCCGCGGTGTACGGCGCGCGGGGGCTCGACGACCTGTGTCGGCACGCGGCCGCGCTGCTGGGGGACCGCGGCGCTGACTGGGAGAAGCGGGTCGATGCGGTACGTAGCGGGGCTCGGGGACCTGTGTCGGCACGCGGCCGCGCTGCTGGGGGACCGCGGCGCTGACTGGGAGAAGCGGGTCGATGCGGTACGTAGCGGGGCTCGGGGACCTGTGTCGGCACGCGGCCGCGCTGCTGGGGGACCGCGGCGCTGACTGGGAGAAGCGGGTCGATGCGGTACGTAGCGGGGCTCGGGGACCTGTGTCGGCACGCGGCCGCGCTGCTGGGGGACCGCGGCGCTGACTGGGAGAAGCGGGTCGATGCGGTACGTAGCGGGGCTCGGGGACCTGTGTCGGCACGCGGCCGCGCTGCTGGGGGACCGCGGCGCTGACTGGGAGAAGCGGGTCGATGCGGTACGTAGCGGGGCTCGGGGACCTGTGTCGGCACGCGGCCGCGCTGCTGGGGGACCGCGGCGCTGACTGGGAGAAGCGGGTCGATGCGGTACGTAGCGGGGCTCGGGGACCTGTGTCGGCACGCGGCCGCGCTGCTGGGGGACCGCGGCGCTGACTGGGAGAAGCGGGTCGATGCGGTACGTAGCGGGGCTCGGGGACCTGTGTCGGCACGCGGCCGCGCTGCTGGGGGACCGCGGCGCTGACTGCGAGAAGCGGGTCGATGCGGTACGTAGCGGGCGGGCCGGCCGCGGTGTACGGCGCGGGGGCTCGACGACCTGCCAGAATAAAATAAAGAAAAGAACTATACTTTTAAGTCGAATTGTGCCCCGTTATTCTGCCTTCACAGTGCAGAACGCACTAACTAACGTTTTTGCCAAAATTGAGATAGATACATATTCGGAATCGCCAAAAATAAATCTATATTATGTTGAGTTGTGTTTCTCACGTATCAAAATTCCACCTGGAACCCAATAACCCTGGAAGTAAGAATGCAGCAACTCGACTACTCTCGACTACTCGCAACTTTTGTTTTAGCGTTTTTCCCGAGTTTTTCCCGAAAACATGTTTTACCTACTTACTGCATTTTTCATAAGGACGGCAATGTTATGATATGGTGATTTTCTGTCCCACATAACTGTAACTGATTGCAATGCAGTTATCTACACCATTATTATAAAGAGGACAGATTTGTATGTTTGTAATGAATAAACTCAAAAACTACTGTGCCGATTTCAAAATTTCTTTCACCATTGGAAAGCTACATTCACCCTGAGTAACATAGGCTACACCACTACACATGCGAGGCCGGGGCGAGCCGCTAGTTTTACATAAAAGCTGATTCATGATGATGACCAAAAACCGTCCCGAATTTTTAGGTCATCATCAGGAATTCACGGTTTTTAAAACTTCTATCTAAAATTTAATTTTCTCCCACAGCTAAAGAAGATCCGTTCACTTCTAACTGCGAACGCGCACCAAACCTTCCCGGTGGAGTTCGCGGCGCACATGAAAGAGATGTCGGTGCCCTTCTTGGTCGTCATCAAGGATCTGAGGAGTCAGGTCAGTTGGTTGTCCTTCTTTACTTTGAGAAACTTTACTTGGAGTCATAGATCTGTGAATTGTACCGGTATCTTCTAAGCAAGCATGCTTTGTTGTCGACCGCGTGACTTACCATCAGGTGAGACAGTGGTGAAATGAAGCTTGAGGCATGAGCCATGTTCAACAGTGGACGTCTTCAGGCTGTTGATGATGTCTCATCATCGTCAACAGCCTGAAGACGTCCACTGTTGAACGTAAGCCTCCCCCACAGTGTGCCACTTTGAGTGGAGCTCGCCTCCTGTATTCATCGCCGATCATGTAAGTCTACTTATGTACCTATGATCTGATCATCCTGTGAAAGAGCTCAGAACAAAAATTTTAGCAGGTCTGATAGTATGTCTGTTTTGCACACTCTTATTATGATGTGATCTCTGTATTCTTCTCTCATTATTATTGTTATTTAGTCCTTCTTTCATTATCGTGTGTCGATGGGGAAGGAAGGTTCTCGAGTGGCGACCACGAACCGGAAGACGCAGCGTAGGCACCATACTAGATGGACCGACGATCTGGTGAAAACTGCGGGGAACCGATGGATGCACGAGACGAGCAGCCGCTCATGGTAGCGCTCTTTGGGGGAAGCCTATGTTCAGCAGTGGACGTCTGACGATGATGATTCTCGAGTGTCAGAATTCGAAATCTGCCGCCCGAAGGCTTCTGACTTGGCTTAACGACTGTTGTCTTACGACAGCAACCTAGACCGATGGCTTAATGGCTTCCAGAACACAGTAGCCTTCAGTCCCACTTCAGCCTTTGTGCTTTCAGTCTTCTATTCCACTTTTTGCAGCGGTCACCTATCCAAATGATTGAATGTTGCTCAACTTACTCGAACTTTACTATCAACGTTATGTTTTAGTGATAGTGAAATTGTTTTCTTATTTCCAGGTGGTCAGGGAGGCGTGCATAACGATAGCCCATATGGCGAAGGTGCTAAAGACCAAATTGGAACAGTTCAGTTTGTACATACTGCAGGAGTTGATCAATCTCATACAGAACGCAGCTAAGGTAAGTCTATTAGTAATAGATTACATTTATGTTTTTTTTAATGTAAATTAATGACGTGACGAGCTAGTCGTTCGCCTGATGTTAAGCGTCACGGCCGCCCATAACAGATTGCAGTATCATTCAGAACTCGAATTTAATATAGTTTTGCGTGACACTGCACTGCCCACGTCATCCTGAGACTCCACACAGTCTAGTAATAGGATTACTAGACTGTGTGATCAGATCATAAAGTCTCATTTGCCCAGTAATTTCACTAACTACAATGCCCTTCAAACCGGAACACAGTAGTGCTTGCACACTCCTCCATTTTTTAATTTTTTTTTATCTTGTATGCTATATCACTGTGATGAAATATAGGGTATATCCCCGATCGCCGTCTCGAAAACGGCACCGTTAAAACAGGGCATATGCCTTGTTTTTGCTCTCGGTTGCGTGTGACCGCGCCTAATGAAAGTGATGTAACTCACATATTGTTTTACAACGCTATTACAGGGTGCTATGGTTCATTATTCAAATGTAACAACCGCTTGTGGACTATTTTATATTAGCTGGAGAGGTTTATATCTGTATAAGGTGGATTCGACCAAACGAGGGTAAAAGGGAGCCAATTTCACATTTACCCATCTACACTTAAGCCTATTCGAGAATAATAACTTATACTACCTTTTTTGGTGGAATAATAAATTATTCCGAGAATATTTTAATTGCGCCAGCGCGCCATATGATTCCAACATTTACTTTCCTGCACTATAATACGACAAAATTGAGTTGCTATGACATAAGCTTGAATACCTTGGCGTTGTAGAACAATAATTGTTAGCTGGGTAATAGTTTCGTTCATCGTTCATTCCGCTATTCGCGTATAAGTATTCTATACTTTGTATTGCATGGTAAAACGACTAATGAGTTATTCTAGTTATGATCGTGGAATAGATTTAGGCCCGATTTCACCAAACTAGAATAAATTTTACTCCAGGTATAACTTTCCGAAAACAACCGAGTTACGCGAATATAGCCCTTATAATTATCACCAATTTTGTGAAGGAATAAGACTTATTCCTTGGATACAATCAAAATGGCATCTTTTTTGTGTAATTTCATTTGTCAATTAGTAATCCATGAGTAAGGAATAGCCGTATACTTATAATAAACGTTGATGAAATCGGGCCTTATTCTGGTATAGTTACTCGCGCATAAATCTAAGTTTGGTCAAATCCACCCTTAGCAAGCATTGGCGCGGGGACACTTTTGAGGTTTGATTTTAATAGAGACTGTGTATCTATAGTATTATTGATCTGTGATTTCATTATTTAATTTCACGTCTTCAGGCTGATGATGATGATGATGATGATGATGATGACGATGTGATCGGTTCCTCCAGGTGGTATCATCAGCAGGAACAGTGTGCGTGCGGTACATAGTGACGTATGTCCACTCGCCGCGGCTGCTGCCCGCCCTCGTCTCCAACCTTACCACCAACAAGAGCAAGGAGATACGCTCCACGCTCAGGTAATGTACAGGCTGGCCCGACATGTGTGGCTACGGTAGGGTCCACGCTCAGGTAATACACAGGGTGGCCCAACTTGTGTGGCAACGGTAGGGTCCACGCTCAGGTAATATACAGAGTGACCCAACTTGTGTGGCAACAGTAGGTTCCACGCTCAGATAATATACAGGGTGACCCAACTTGTGTGGCAACGGTAGGGTCCACGCTCAGGTAATAACAGAGTGACTCAACTTGTGTGGCAACAGTAGGTTCCACGCTCAGATAATATACAGGGTGGCCCAACTTGTGTGGCAACGGTAGGTTCCACGCTCAGATAATATACAGAGTGACCCAACTTGTGTGGCAACAGTAGGTTCCACGCTCAGATAATATACAGGGTGGCCCAACTTGTGTGGCAACGGTAGGGTCTACGCTCAGGTAATACACAGGCTGGCCCAACTTGAGTGACAACGGTAGGGTCCACGCTCAGATAATATACAGGATGGCCCAACTTGTGTGGCAACGGTAGGGTCCACGCTCAGGTAATGTGGCCCGACATGTGTAGCTAACGAAGTATTTTTCGTTGCCAAGCGATGTGTAGGCAGGCACTTTTGCTTCTAGTATGCCACGAGGCCAGCTTAACAAAAACTATAAAATGTATCTTTGCGTATAAACCCGGCCTTGTGACACCGCAGTTTTTGTAAGTACTCAAACTTCAGCTAGACTCAAAAGAGTCTTTTGATCACAGTAAGAAATAGGATTGTTTGGCATCAAAGAATATTTCGAGTATTTCCCATCGCTGTCTGACGCTTTACGTTATGTAAAGTCTCGTTTTTCAACAATGAGGGTTAAAAAACTGGCAATGCGTTTCCTATAAAACACTCTACGATTAGCCGTAGTAAAATTTATATGAGACATCGTCGAAAGCTCCAAATGAAATTGCACTCTAACCTGACATCTCTAAATCTTTTTTCCTTATTCTAGTGAGATGCTTGTTTTACTCCTAGAGCGTTGAGCAAACGAAACTGCACTCTAACATCACAACTTTAAAGTCCGTTTCTCCTTATTCCAGTGAGGTGCTAGTACTACTATTAGAGCGTTGGGCACCGAATGTCATAGAGAAACAACAGCAAAGTGTGAGGGATGCCATACGGAAAGCGTGCGGCGACGCCGACAGTGCTGCCAGGACTAACGGAAGGAAGTTAGTAGAATAATTATAATAATGATTTTATTTCAGGTAAATTAGGAAGCGTACGATATTTTAGAACCCATATTGCAATAATAACCTTTGGGAAAAGGGGGTTAACGTCGGGGTTAGGGGTTAACGTTAACCGAAAAAAACATCTTTCCTTCCAAAAAAACATTTTCCAAATCGGTTTATACACGATGGAATTCTGTGTTAACAAACAAAAAAAAGAAAAGCGAATTGTGAATTTCCTGTTTTGAAGTTGGTTAAAAAGTCATGGCACAGAATAACTAATAGTATTAGTGTAGTCATAGTAAATATCCCGATAACAAAGTCAATTTGAGCGTGCAAGGCCGCGTGCAGCAGCCAGTATGATAGTATAACAATAAACCATTTCCTGCAGAGCATTCAACGCGTACAAACGATTATTCCCCGATGACGCGGAAGCATTGTTCCAGCGGCTCGACTCGGCTGCACAAAAACAGATCGAACGAGAGAGAAATGTAGGCAGCGTGGACAGTCTGCACAGAATTGGAACAGGTAACTTATAATAAAAGTAGAAAGATTGCAGTTTGCTAGCATTTATTTGTAGTGTACGGGGTCATCGGCCGAGAGGTCGATGACCCCGCGCGTTCTTGGAACGATTGCAGTTTGATGGTATTTGTTCGTGATGCACGGGGTCGTCGACCTCTCGGCCGGTGACCCCGCGCGTTCTTGGAACGATTGCAGTTTGATGGTATTTGTTCGTGATGCACGGGGTCGTCGACCTCTCGGCCGGTGACCCCGTGCATTCTTAGAAAGATTGCAGTTTGTTCGTATTTGTTCGCGATGCACGGGGTCGTCGACCTCTCGGCCGATGCGGCGACCCTGTGCATTTTGATCCTAATAATGAAATATAAAATAAAGTGTAGTTTAAAATGTAGAATCTTTGTTCTGTAGACCTCGGTAATAGACGAGTTGAACGAAGTGAAATCCTGATGAGGGATTAGAATTTATCCGAGATGGAAAAACTCTGTCCATTTTGATGTTCTTGATTTACGAACAATCATTGTTGATTTTAACAATGACCTTTTTAATACCCGGCGCTAAAAGCGTTATAAGTTTATGATGTTTATCGTTGTCTGTGGTATCATAGCTCCCAAATGGATGCAAACCGAATGTGACTTTAGATTTTTTTAAATTAGATGATCGAGAGCTTTTTGTGACGTGGTATCTCAATCTTATGTTTTCACATTTCGATATTGGACTGAAACACATTTTTTTTTTTTTTTACAGAAAGAAGAGCCATCACCAGTCCGAGAAGTCCTTCTGCCAGCGTTTCAGGTAGGCGCCACATTTACTAAGCCATTTACTTACCGATGCCGGCGCCAGGCACCTTTGCGAAGAATATTACGGAGAGCAGAAGACACGCACAGCGTTGTATTTTTCATTTTTTTTTTCTTGTTCGGTCTTGGTCGGATGTCTGGCGCCGGCATAAGGCTAGGACTACCCATTCGGTTCTGATCCAAGCCTAAATAATTGAACATTTTTGGTTCAATATGCACAATACACAAAAATATGCTCAATACATCCCAATATGCAAAATATACTTCAATATGCACAAATAAACTCGCATATAATTTCTCAATACACTCAAATGTGCACTTGAAATGGCTCCAAATATGCACAACCCACATTGTGCATGGTACCTATTTCTAATATAAATAAAAAAGTTTTGTGTTAACGCGTGCCATTGAAATTTCGATTTGTTTTCCTACTTCCACCATTGTTTTTAAGTGTAGCTAAAGTGACGGCAATGGAAATGTCTGCTCTTTTCCGATCTTCACATCACTGGCCTGGCCTGTGTTTTACAATAACACTATTTATTTAAAAATTAATTCAATGTTTAAGTTATACAATTTTGTTTAAAAGTTTAAGAGTTTATTTACGATATTTATCGGAGTATGCATATGCTCAATATGCACAATACACGCATTGAGGGAAAGTTATGCATACCTAACATACATTTATTCGGAATAAAACTGGCGCCATTTTGACTCGGACTTTTTCATAGAATGGATTGGAACCGGATGAATTTATTTGCATTAAAAATGAACATCTTTGAAATTGTCAATACTTCGACAAATTCTTTTAATTGCAAAAAGTTTTTATGCATTTATAAAGCATACACATTTTTCGATGTTTTCTTTTATTAAACTATCTTAAGAATCACCCCATCTATTGTAAAACATGCACAACATTTCTTCCTTCGAATTGATATCGACCATCAAATCTTTAATGTTGCCAAGTTCATAAAACAAGAAATCTCTATCCAATAAAAATACTTAGATAAAAAGAATCTCATCGAAAAAAATCCATCCATTTCTTTTAGTATTTAACTATTAAATCATAAAATACTATTAATTAAGTGAACTTAGCTCAATATTTGTTTTATAAGCTTTTTAAAATAATTTAACATTCCATCCTTAATTGCTGATTTAATCAGCATATATTTTATTTATAAATTAATTATCAAATAATTGATTTATCAAGTCTTACTATTAAGTTTAGACATTAAATGTTAAATATTTGCACGAAATGTCAATGAAATTTAATTTCAGTTGACGAAAATGTTTAAAAAAAACTCTCCTAGTTGGTCACGTAAAATATTTAAAGAACAAAATGTTGTTATAAAGTTAATAATGTAGAGTCCAATTTGTTATTGCCCTCGCTTGAATGTCTACAAAACTGAAATATACCCTAGAACCTTGTCAAAACAACATTTCACCAAAACCTCAGTAACTTCCCATAAGATTTAGAATTGAGTGAATGTACCAAAGTTCTAGATACAGTTTCAGCGTTGCCAGACGATAAATATCTCTAAGATTATAAAGTGTAGTACTAAAGTGCAATAAACGATTATAAATTCGAATGTATTTCTATTGCACGCCGCATGGATTATATGTTAAGCTTCGACGGAGAACCTAGTGTCTGGTATCAGTCGAACTAACTCGTTGAGAAGGCGCCGCCCTAGTCAGGAGCGGCCGCCCATATCACATATACCTGTCGCTATGAGAGGTAATACTACTCACTCAAATCTGAACTGTGTCTTCTGGTGGTTATGGTTGATATCTGTATAGTACGATTCTAACTCAACGGCGTTTGTGAAGTCTGTGCGTAACGCTGCGCAGTAGCAATAGATACGCACGGGCAGAGGTAAGTGGTGTGCGCAGCGTGCGGGGGGCTTGCAGCACACTTCGCAGCCGCCATTACGTTTGAATCACACTATACTGTTTTTTGGACAACTTGGGTGTTTTCGAAGCCGTTGTTTAAGGATCCTAAATATCTAAATAGTACTTAAATTTTAAGTTTAATGTACTATTCACGTTACATTAAAATTAAGTAAACTAATAACTCCTAGTGCACTACAGGTGTCTAATGCCCATCTGCACTAACGTTTGACAGCGCTAAGTTCGCACTTATCTCTAGGACGTACCCCAATGCGCTGCAATAGGTACTTACGTCATAGAAGGGTAAATACGAACTTAAGATCTGTAAAAAATCTGTTAGACTACAGTAAAAAGTTTTTTTTTTTAATTAGAACTTTAAATTATCAGTGATGATGGTGTAGCGCTCATAGCAAAGCATGACTAGCCTTTCCTAACCGATCAGTAAAGTTAAGCAACGTTCGTGCGGTCACTACATTAATGGGTGACCGCTACAAAAAGTGGTATATACAACAGCGCTGCCGTGCTTCGGAGGGCACGTTAAGCCGTCGCTCCCAGCTGTTGTCATAAAGCAATAGTCGTTTTGCCAAGTCCTAAATTATCAGTGATGATGGATAGGAAGGGTGAATGGATGAGAAGTCCTGAAAGGAGCATGAAAGAATATTGGCGACGAAACTTGCTGGTACTCTCCTACTTTTTCAAGTAATCTTGACGAAACTTGGTGCACAGGTTCTACGATTTCATATATTTATATTTTTTTCGTCGGCAACTTTTGATTTGATGTATATTTCTCCCAAAAGGGTGGATAGCTGCAGTGCCATTTACCGGCTGATCTTGATATTTGGCAGAAACATTTGGTAGGTATTCGAATTCTAAACAAGTATTTGAAATATGAACGAAATAGGTCAAGAGTTTATCAAGAAAGGTCATGAACACAACTGTGGCAAAGTTTGTGTAGGTGTGCGTATTGTAAAGCAAGACCCCCTTATAGAGCGGTCGACCGGCGCGGGCGCGGCGCGCTCCGTGTCGGCGGTGGACGCGGCGGCGGCGCAGCGCGCGCGCGCCCGGGCGATCTATTCCCACATGAGCCGCGCCAAGATGGCCGCCGGCACCGCCAGCCTGCGTGAGTACTACTTATTCTAATAAAGTCCTGCACAGTGCATCACGTCCCGGATAGGCTTAAAGCTCGTATACTCGCGCATCCACTATCTCACTCGCGCATTGCGACATTTTTGAAGATATTAAATACTTACGAAAGATCTGTTCTCATGAATAATATTACAAATGTTCAACAAAAATATCATATTAATCAAAGTTTTCTCGCTCATTCAATATTCACTATTAGTTGCACAAAGTAGCCGAGAAATTCCAGTTTGTGTCGAAATTCAAAAACCTTACGAGGGATAATATAACATTTTGGCCTTTATCGTTTTAATTGTTGTAATTTCCAAAATTCAATATTGTGCAAAAGTATTTAGTAAAGTTTTTGAATTTCAGCTTCCGCGACTTTCAAGAAGAGTATTTAGAAAACGGAATTTAGAAAAATTGAAGATCTATTAGTATTCGTTCGAGAAATATATGTAAATATGTTAAATTAATACGCTCGTTTCTTTATTACGCAAAACTGCAGAAGGTGAAATGGCACAGCAAGGTACAGCATCAGCACGTGTAACATGAGTTGTAGAAATCGATTCTCTTATCTCGAGAAAGCGTTTGACCAATGACAACTTAACAAAAGGGTTATGGCGTGATCCGAATGATCCTTCATTGGTCAAGCCATAGACCTAGGATATACCCAACCAAGAATACAAGATGTAACCAACAATGACAGTTTGAAAATGAGACAATAATCATAAGAAATTGTATGAGAAAAACTGTTGTTATGGTTATAATCTTGAATATTACTACTGTAGTATCTAATAAATATTTAACCTACCTATAGGCCCCCATAGTTTTTTAAATAAAATAGCAGGCATTTTATTTACTGTGATCCTTCAGACTTTGGAGTATAATTGCTAAATAATACACAAACTGAAACACTGAAATATTGTGATATATCGCAAGGAGCATTCCCGATCTACAAAACAAACAGGTTTTACATTCGGACACCAAACCAAAATTAACAAAATACAAAGACTTCTATGTATACACCGGACAGGACATCTCTAACTTGCATTGTCAACCACTGCAAATATGCCAATGAGCATCTTCTCGCTCATACGATGCTCAGCTCTCAAAGCGACTGCACGTGCAGCAGTGAATAGCAGCAAAAATTATGATCCGAATGTGCCATGGCACTAGCGCTGCGTGTTGTGATCGTTGGTTAGACGATTTAATCTCGTAAAGCGCTGTAGCGGATTTTAGTTTCATTATACAAAAAATGACAACTATTTGTGTTTTGAATAGCTTCTCTAGTACGTAGTACATATACCTCTTTGACAAAATATTACTATTAAAATGCAATATTTGTGATAATTTTGCTGTGATACGTGTATTTGTTCGGGTTAGTATGTTTTTTAACATCACATATATTCACGGAATAAGATATAAAACCTGCAAAAATAGTGTTTTGCGCTTTGATAACGGAATTATGGTACATGACCAATACGCTCTTCGTCGTGAAACAGATTGTGGTGATATGTGCTATTTTTGTGCTAATACTCGCGCAAAATAATGACACAACCGCTATTATTTCACTATCTCTTTTCCTCTCGGCCGGCTTTCCAGTGTATTGCTTGATTTGTACCTCTCGCTCCCACGCTTCGTGAGTCCATTGAGAGTAATGAAAATATTCTAGGTCTGTGGGTCAAACGGTTTTGAGAGAAGAGCTATGTCAATTTCTACAACTCGTGCTACCAATGCAGAAAGTGTTTAATGTCGTTCGGTTTGTCATTGCACCCTCATTTTGGTACATATTTGCAAAGTTTATTGTTTTAGCAAGCACTTTTTATTATTTAGAATCTGATGTTTATTTTTAGCTTTATTCAGTTATTAGAAAATCCATCGTTGTAAGTACCATTATAATCTGTTTCGAGAATTATAATTATGTTACTGTAAAAGCAACCCTATGTTTTACCGGTAATAAAATCCGTGAACTTACCAACACGAGTTACGTAACGTCAGAAAGTTGGGATGGTTTTATGGACTTTTAACATTAGAATTTGGGAAATGCTAGGTTTTACTGAAGACGTTTCGTTTTTGAAATAAAACAGAATTTTTAAACGTTCTGTCTAGCCTAGTGCAAGGTCTGAGTTGGCCGTGATAGGTTACTCAATTTATCACCAACGGCCAACTCAGACTTTGCCTTAGACTAATCAGCTTCGAACCGTTAGTAGCTTTACTTCGCTCCTTAGTTTTCGTGGTTATATTTTTAGAGGTCTCAATATCAACATTCTATATTTACAACGTCTCTGAGGTAAAACATTCAAATACACCAAATGTGTGCTGATAAATTAATTAAAAGTTCGAAAGTAACAAGATCGCAGACCAAATTACGGATTTTTACTATAATGAGTTTCACTGGAAGATCTCACAGCATAGGGAAACTTTAATGGTGCTGTGATTCGGTTTAAATAAATAAATAAATCTTAGGCGAATCTTGTTCAAGCTTTTACAGTAACATAATATAAAAATGTGGTAATGACACCGTGGGCCGTACATAGAGTGAAGATTTGTATGGTTATATTGGTATTACAGCGCGCGCGAAACGTTCCCCGGGCGGCGCGGGGGGCGGAGTCCCGCCGAGCCCGGAGCGGAGCGCCGGCCGCTCGCGCCCGCGCCCCGGCGTCTCGCAGTCGCAGCGTGAGTACACGTGCTGTCCCTCCCGGTACATCGCGCCGTAAGAGCTGGCTCAGGGAGTGTACAGGTGTCTTCTAGGCAAGCATGCACCATCGTAGACTGCGTCATTACTTTCCATCAGGCGAGACAGTGGTCAAATGCCTTGCCCATATCCAGGGACTGGGCAGCAACTTTCTCCTTGGTCTGCAGTATTGAAACGTGATGTCGGGCGTGAGTTAAACGAGGAGAGTGGCGCTCGAAGCTGGTGCTTCGTGTTATCCATCAAGACGTTAACACTCTAAAACACTTCTAAAACTGTTGCTGTTTTTGTCAAAAAGACTGTTACATTTTTAGAAATAAGGACTGTTAAGTAAAGCCTTTAAAATTGAGCCTAATACACTCGTGACTATTTAAGGCGGCGGGTAGACCAAGCAAGGTGTTTTTGGTACGTTTCCTGGCGTAATTAGAACATGCGAAGCTTTGAATTTAATATATCGTGTAATTCATTTCATTAAGTCGTTTGTGATGACCGCAAACACAAGATTAATAAATATAGCTCTATAGAAAAAAATCGCAAACATCCCTCAAAAAATTTAAATGTTCCCATTTTATTGAGCTTCTACCATATATATTTTTACAAAAAATAAATTATTGTATTCCCAACAAACATTCAGATGTCGCGATGACTTAATAATTTTGAAAAATACTATATAAAAATAGATATCCATTAAAAATCGTCAAAATCAGTCATTTCGTGCGTTTTCTTTGTCGTAAGCGGCGCGCTGAAGTGCATACTGAATTGGTATTGAAGACTATGTTTCTTTGAACGGATTTGGACCTGCTTATCTGGCTCTACCCGTCACCTTAGTGCTATCTTGTTGTGATTGTATGTTTACTCCTTCTTCCTCACGTCACGCAGCTACCTCCCGGTCGTCCTCCCCGTCGTCCCGCAGCAGCGGGCCGCAGTCGCTGGCGGGCGCGCGGCGGCGGCCCTCCGGCATCCCGCGCTCGCTCGCCGGCTCCAGGGAGACCAGTCCGACCAGGTATGTCCTGCTAGGTAACCGTGTGGTGTTGGTTTACTATAGGGTTCTCACTTCTTTAATGCGTGATGTCGCCATTCTGTAATTAGGCCTACATGTAATTCAAAACCTGTCATGTAACTCGTGTAAGCTATGATTTTTATTACATTTGTAAATCATGTAGTACCGTTGAAGGTCCATAAATAAATATATAAATAATTGGTCAGCGTGAGTATTTGGTTCATTTTTGAGTACTTCGCGTTCACTTACCTAGCATGTTCTCCACATATCCCTATTCCTAACAAGTTGTAGGGATAAAAGTAATTTCCAATATTTTTGGAAATTACTTTTGTAATAAAAAAAATGTTGGTTAAAACTTGGTTTCATCGATGAATGCGTGACATGTGTCCATGGCAATGGTTGCATATTCCGTAGAACGGGGCGGTCGACGAGCGGCGTGAGACGGCGCGAGTCGATGGAGCGCACGGCGCCGCAGCGCGCGCCCGCCGCCACGCTGCGCCTGCTGCAGCAGTGTCGGGACGCCGAGGGGGCGCTGCGGGTGAGGGTATACAAGGCTGCCACTTACCGGGGCACCACATGTAGCAAATAAACCTGGGGTTCCCACGGGTCCGAATCCAAGTTCTCCTGGCACAGGGGTGTTCTCCAGGGTACGGAATGAAAAAAAGTTCTCTTTCGCACTACTGGTGCAACCAATCTGGTACAATGTGAGGTAATACATCAGTTCACTCATTTGAATGAACTGTAAGCAGTTTCATTTTTTTTCATAATTTTTGTTTATTCAGGACTTTAAAATTGCGATAATTTGAGAAATACTTTCACACCACTTCTTTGTTTTCTGCTGAGGGTGTTATTGTGTAAGTTTGTTAGCGATGGTGATCGTGTGCCCTCTTGCTCGCACTCGCGGACTTGTGAATTGGTGCGTGCAGGATGACAGGTGAAGACCATATCCAGAACAGTTACACAATAGGGGTGCAAGTGCCAATATATCTTCCCTTTTTAATATGAGACAGGGTCTTTTTTTTATAACTTAATAGGCCCGCATTTGACCACAATCTCACCTGATGGGAAGTGACGATGCGGTTTACGATGGTACATGCTTGCCTAGAAGATACCTATTCACTAGCGACTTGAAGAGCTCCAGATTGTACTTAAGGGAAACAAAGACGCTGGTAAAGTGTTCCATTCCTTTGCAGCTCGGATTATAAATGTCGAGTCAAACCATTTTGTGCGAATTGAAGGAATATCAACTATAAATGGATGGCGTGTAGCTGTACGTCTTGTCGTCCGATGGTGAAATGAAGATGGTGGCATTGTTGCCTGCAATTCCCAGTTGTTCAATTTAAACGGTTGTTTAATGTCAGGATGTGTATATTGCAGAGCCCGGAAGACCCGAGCGGCTACGAAGGCGGCCGTGGAAGGGACGACGATTCGGAAGCTTCCAGCGTTTGTTCCGAACGGAGTATAGACTCGTATCGACGACATGATGTGAGTTTACTGACCGCATTGACTATAAATCCAGTTGAACAATGATACAATTTCCCCACATACGAAAATTAGTGGTGTATTTCAACCACTAATTTCTGACAAATACTATGAATTTCTAATAAATCACGGGAACCCGTTGTAGTCTTTCGTTCCACCCTGCTCTGTTCTTTGTAATTTCGTATCTTTTTCTTGTTTTGTTAGCTCGCCCCCTGCCCGCGCAGGTGAGTCGTGTTTGTTCGAGAAGTTATGTTCACGAGCTATCAACGGGCTTTGTAATCTTGTGACTGACCGAATGTTCATTAAATTACTTTTATTATTGCCAGTCTTGCAATGGAAAGTTGATCTCTGCGTTTCCAGTTCGGATTTTTTTAACGTCATAAAAGCGTAATTGTCTAGCTAGTCATTCCAGCGTACATTCAATAAGAGTTCTCAAACAAAATATGTAGAACTATGCGAAGTGTGCCAGCCTAAATAAGTCACTATTTCAGTCGGTCATAATCTCTTCTCACTTCCCTTTTGAGGGAGTGAGGAAGCCGTTGTTGGGGTTTTGCCCCTGTTCGAAGTTTCTATTAGCTTTGTATGAGTACGCGAGTCCTTGGACCCCAAGGACCCGACTGATGTGATGTGAAGGGACTTCATTCAAGGCTTGGAGCTCCTTCACGTCACATCAGCCGTACTGCTGAACATAGGTCCTAATTGGGAGGGGAGGTAGGGTGGGGTGAGATCGCAGACGGTTTTAATTTTTAATGTGCCGAGGAGAATGCTGCTGCCCATTCCCTGGATATTCTCTTAGCTGGTTCTTACGGCACCCATTAGAAATACTGAATATAAAAATCTGATATATTTTACTCGAAATGGCTTTTGAATTTTGGTACCTTATTGTCCGTTACATATAGATATTTTTGTCATTTTGTACATGAGATGGCGTACCTGGTCCTATTCTTACTGAGACACGGCACAGTTACTTATCAGCTATTTGTTTGAGTATTTTTTTATAGTTTATAGGCAAAGCATTTGACCACTGTCTCGTCTGATGGAAAGTGATGACGCAGTCTACGATGAAACATGCTTGCCTAGAAGATACCTGTTCACTCTCGACTCGAAGACACCCAGCTCATAGTTAGCTGGAAACAAGGACACGGTGTTCCACTCATTGGCTGTTCGCACTATAAAGTGCATAGCAAAACGCTTAGTGCGGGTTGATGGAACTTCAATTATACATGGGTACCGTGTCTTTGTGCGCCTTGATGTCCGGTGAAAGGGAGATGGAGGAATAAGATCGTGTAATTCCTTCGCAAACTTTCCAAAATGCAGTCTATAAAAAACCGATGAACTGGCAACATTAGTTACGTCGGTGCTCTAAGCTGTGGAGCTAAGCTTCCGCCAACGCATCATTACCAATATGTTCTTGTTGTATGGGTGTGGTCCCCACAGAGTATATCGTGGTCGGGGTCGTGCAGCCGGCTGGGCGGGGGCTCCCCGCCGCCGCCGCCGCCGCCCGACGACATCCTCGCGCTCTGCGCCTGCACGCACTGGACCGAGCGGAAGGATGGACTCACGCATCTGGTCTGTACGCACTTTACTATACTTGCTACTGTTGCTAATACAGACGCAACGTAGGCCCCCACTAGGTGGAACGACGACCAGCACCCTTATCGTGTAACTGTTCTGGGCATGGAATTCACCTGCCTTCCTGCACGCGCCAATTTACAAGTCCGTGAGTGCGAGTGAGAGAGCATACGATCACCATCTCCATCTTGGTCAGAACTGCGGGGAGCCGATCAAAATGCATAAAGCGAGCAGCCGCTCAAAGTGGCGCTCTCTGGGGGCCCATGTTCAGCAATGGACGTCTTCAGGATGATAATGATGACTAATTTGTGTTTCAGTTCCTTTTTCGTCTTAAAAAAGAACTTCTAAATTGACTAGCCTGATAGCTCAGTTGATAGTAGTCCTGCCTTCTGAGTTGTAGGCTGTGGGTTCGATTCCCATCCAGGACAAACATTTGTGTGATGAACATCGATGTTTGTTCTGTGGCTGGGTGTTATATTGTATTCTATGTATGTATTTACAAACAAAAAGTATCCAAGTATTTCTATCAGTTGGTTCCCATAGTACAAGCTTTGCTTAGTTTGGGGCTAGATGGCGCTATATGAAATTTCCATCCATATTTATTTATTAATTTCCCACTACAGGCGAACTACCTAAACAGCGGCCGGTTGTTATCCGAACCTCAGCTGCGTCGGCTGACGGAACTCCTCAACAAGATGTTCGTGGACGCACACACCAAGGTGTTCTCGCTGCTGCTGGACGCTGTCTGCGAGCTGCTTCTGGTGCAGCATCAGCAGCTCCGGGACTGGCTCTACCAGCTGCTGTTCCGGTGAGCATATAGATAATATTTCTAGTGGTTTCTGTGACGAATTTTAGGGTAGTCGGACCAGCGGTTGCTGCGTTATCGCGTTTTGAATTTAAAAATATAGTTTGTTATCTATTAAAAATTTCATTCTTTTTTTTATGAGAATGAATGACGTGACGAGCTAGTCGTTCACCTGATGTTAAGCGACACGGCCGCCCTTAACAGTTGCAGTGTCACTTGGAACTTTAAAAATAAAAGTTCACGTGACACTGCACTGCGCACGTCATCCTGAGACATCACACAGTCAGAATCTGATCACCAGACTGTAAAATCAGGTCATAAAGTCTCATTTGCCCAGTAATTTCACTAGCTACAATGCTCTTCAAGCCGGAACACAGTAGTGCTTGCATACTACTGCTTGGCGGTAGAATAACTGGCAAAGCTGTGGTACCTGGGCGAACTTTGCAGAAAAGGTTACCACCTTGTGAAATTACTTGTGTATGGCCTTCCCGTAATATAATATACATATACGAGAGTTATGGCCCCACAGTAGGCTTAGAGCCTGTGTCGTGGAAGCCAGAAATTAAGAGATTTCAAAAATAGTATGTACATTAATGCAGCGGCCAGTAACAGAGGCATTGATGGACGAACGTATAAATGTGGGCACACATACGTAAGTCCATCAATGTCTAGTTGTTGCCAAGGCTTGTATAGTACTTTTCTCAAATAATGCGCGGAAATTAAAACTAAGTAGCCCCCCGCAAAAACTAAGTAGCCCCCCGCTAAAACTAAGTAGCCCCCCGCAAAAACTAAGTAGCCCCCCGCTAAAACTAAGTAGCCCCCCGCAAAAACTAAGTAGCCCTCCGCTAAAACTAAGTAGCCCCCCGCAAAAACTAAGTAGCCCTCCGCTAAAACTAAGTAGCCCCCCGCAAAAACTAAGTAGCCCTCCGCTAAAACTAAGTAGCCCCCCGCTAAAACTAAGTAGCCCCCCGCAAAAACTAAGTAGCCCTCCGCTAAAACTAAGTAGCCCCCCGCAAAAACTAAGTAGCCCTCCGCTAAAACTAAGTAGCCCCCCGCTAAAACTAAGTAACCCCCCGCAAAAACTAAGTAGCCCTCCGCTAAAACTAAGTAGCCCCCCGCTAAAACTAAGTAGCCCCCCGCATAAACTAAGTAGCCCTCCGCTAAAACTAAGTAGCCCCCCGCAAAAACTAAGTAGCCCTCCGCTAAAACTAAGTAGCCCCCCGCTAAAACTAAGTAGCCCCCCGCTAAAACTAAGTAGCCCCCCGCTAAAACTAAGTAGTCCCCCGCTAAAACTAAGTAGCCCTCCGCTAAAACTAATTAGCCCCCCGTAGCCCCCTGCTAAAACTAAGTAGGTACCCCCCGCTAAAACTAAGTAGCCCCCCGCTAAAACTAAGTAGGTACCCCCCGCTAAAACTAAGTAGCCCCCCGCTAAAACTAAGTAGCCCCCCGCTAAAACTAAGTAGTCCCCCGCTAAAACTAAGTAGCCCTCCGCTAAAACTAATTAGCCCCCCGTAGCCTCCTGCTAAAACTAAGTAGGTACCCCCCGCTAAAACTAAGTAGCCCCCCGCTAAAACTAAGTAGGTACCCCCCGCTAAAACTAAGTAGCCCCCCGCTAAAACTAAGGAGCCCCCCGCTAAAACTAAGTAGCCCCCCGCTAAAACTAAGGAGCCCCCCGCTAAAACTAAGTAGTCCCCCGCTAAAACTAAGTAGCCCTCCGCTAAAACTAATTAGCCCCCCGTAGCCCCCTGCTAAAACTAAGTAGGTACCCCCCGCTAAAACTAAGTAGCCCCCCGCTAAAACTAAGTAGGTACCCCCCGCTAAAACTAAGTAGCCCCCCGCTAAAACAAAGGAGCCCCCCGCTAAAACTAAGTAGCCCCCCGCTAAAACTAAGGAGCCCCCCGCTAAAACTAAGTAGCCCCCCGCTAAAACTAAGGAGCCCCCCGCTAAAAGTAAGTAGCCCGCTACGTTTGCCCATAAATTATCATCATCTACCCGCAAGATCTTCAGTTCGTCCGTGATCATGGTGCTTGCGACATATCGGCAACTCGAAACAAATAAATTACATGGTAAATATGCCGTTAATAAACCTGCTAGGCGTAGGAAATATATTTCTACTACGACGTACACCTCAATTTAGCAGAAAAAAAGCACCATTTTTAAATTTTTGCCGATATAAAATTATGAACAATTCTTCGCAACCACAGTTGCGAGGGGTATTAAGAATGGGTGCACCTTCGCAACCGTGGTTGCGGAGTCATTTGGGTAGATTTGAGTAATGTTAGTGACCATGGAAGTTTAAAATGTAATAATTATTAGTGAGAGATTATTTGAAAATTGTAGTATAGTATTCATCATCATCATCATTAACAGCCTGAAGACGTCCACTGCTGAACATAGGCCTCCCCCAGAGCACGCCACCTTGAGCGGCTGCTCGCCTCCTGCATCCATCGGCTCCCCGCGGCTTTCACCAGGTCGTCGGTCCACCGAGTGGGGGGCCGGCCCACGCTGCGTCTTCCGGTTCGTGGTCGCCACTCGAGAACCTTTCTTCCCCATCGGTTGTCAGTTCTACGAGCGATGTGGCCCGCCCATTGCCACTTCAACTTACTAACTCTAAGAGCTATATCGGTCACTTTAGTTCTCCTGCGGATCTCCTCGTTCCGGAGCTTATCTCGCAGGGAAACACCGAGCATAGCTCGCTCCATAGCTCGCTGCGCGACTTTGAGCTTACTAATGAGGCCAACAGTAAGAGACCATGTCTCAGTTCCATAAGTCATCACTGGCAACACACACTGATTGAAAACTTTCGTTTTCAGGCTCTGCGGTATTTTGGACGAAAAGATAGGACGAAGCTTCCCGAACGCTGCCCAGCCGAGTTGGATTCTTCGCGCCACCTCTTTGTCGAAGTTGGACCTACCTAATTGGACAATCTGTCCTAGGTAGACATACTTGTCAACAACTTCGAGAGTATCGTTCCCAACAATTACCGGTATAGGTGGAACATGAGCATTAGACATGATCTTTGTCTTGTCCATATTCATCTTAAGACCAACCTGCTGGGAGACTCTACTGAGGTCGTTGAGCATGGTGCTAAGGTCCTCGAGCGATTCCGCCATTATGACTATATCATCGGCAAAACGAAGGTTAGTGATGTACTCGCCATTTATGTTGATGCCAGATCTTTTCCACTCCAAGAGCTTGAAAACATCCTCCAATGCGTTTGTGAACAGTTTCGGAGAAATAACGTCTCCCTGTCTCACGCCTCTTTGCAATGGAATTTGTTCCGTACTCTGGTCCTGTAGTCGGACTGACATAGTGGCCTTACTGTACAAACACTTCAAAACTTCGATATACCTATAGTCAATTTGGCATCGCTGCAAGGACTGCAGCACCGCCCAAGTCTCGATTGAATCGAAGGCTTTCTCATAGTCCACAAACGCTAGGCATAACGGCCGATTATACTCTTCGGTCTTCTGTATAATCTGGCGCAGCGTATGGATGTGGTCTATGGTGCTAAAGCCTTTTCGGAAACCGGCTTGTTCGTTAGTTCGTCGTGTTAGTATAGTATTGACCTAAGCTTAATAATAATTTTCACATGCCACAAGTATGGGCTAAATGGAAGACCTACATACTAAAATCCTAACACCTACATGCAGTGAAATTACTGGGCAAATGAGACTTTATGATACGATCACACAGTATAGTAATCTGATTACTTGACTGTGTGATGTGTCTCGCGAAACTTTATTGTTTTAAAGTTCCGAGTGACACTGCAACTGTTATGGGCGGCCGTGTCGCTTAACATCAGGTGAACGACTAGCTCGTCACGTCATTCAATCGCATTAAAAAAAAATCTATCTCCATTTATGTGAAATGAATTTCATTTCATTGTCTCCAGGTTGCTGATGAAGCTGGGCACGGATATCCTGGGCTCCGTACAGAGTAAGATCATGAAGACCCTCGACGTCATACACGAGTGCTTCCCTGCAGAGTTGCAGCTGCACAACATATTCAGGTAACTTCGTTATAATTACATATTCTCATTCTAGTCTTCATTCATATTCTAGTCTTCAGATCCCTAGTTCAGGGCCACAATTCTGTATGAAAACACAGATTCCACACGATACAGAAACCACGTCGTTATCGTGTCTTGTTCAAATCGTGGCACACCAAGGAATCGTCAATTTTTGTATTCTGTATAATCTAAAGCAAATTATCTATGACAGGTTTTTATCCCTCGAGTGCGTTCCGAATTAGAACTAAAGGATTTCTCATCCCAAAACCAGTAAAAACTTAAAATAAAGTAATGGCTTATATTTATGTTGTGATATAACAAAGCCATGGGTAATTATTAAAAATTGACAGAAAACCTTCAGAAATACCTTCGCTTTACATTAAAATTAGTTTTATTTTGAATAATTAATATTGGCATAAGTGGTGGTAACTTTTAACGGGTCGATGTTTCGGAACGCGCCTGAGTGGAACATATGATTTTTGACAGTTCAAATCGCGCCAATCCCAGTTAATTCCACATTCATTTCGCGCGGTTTCGTTCTCATTTCATAGAGAATAGATTTTTGCAGATTTCATATCTAAGACGAGGAATTCGCTTGGTTTCGAAGCACGGAATCGTAAAATGGTCATACAGAATTAGGATCCTGTATGAAAACACAGATTCCACGCGATACGAAACCACGTCGTTATCGTGTCTTGTTCAAATCGTGTCACACCATTAGAAATACCTTCACTGTACATTAAGGGGGAACGGGAAATATTATTATTATGGCTAATTTTTTTTCTTTTGGAAGGGGTGTGTAGTGCCCTTATTAATGTGCCTAGCTATACTTACTGTCTCTAACTAAACCTTATAATATAGTACTATGGTAATAAAAGCCAGTCTTGATCACTCGTTTGTATCATTTCTCCCTTCCTTTCATTACACTAGCGCGGGAAATATAAATTTTCTTGCGTTCCTTTGCCAATAATAGCTTAATTACTCAACGTGATTACATAAATATAATGTATCAACAAATTACGATTAAAAGTATCTCCTAGATATCATTGGTTTAGCGACAAATGGCAATAAACAAATTTCTTCTTAGTTTTTCAGTATATTGCCATTTGTCGCTAAACCAATGATAAGTAGGTGATACTTTTAATTGTAATTTATTGATGCATTCTATTTATTTGCGCAAAATTAGTTTTCCTGTAATCACGTTGAGTAATTAAGCTATTATTGGCAAAAGAACGCAAGAAAATTTGATTTTCCCGCGCTAGTGTAACGTATTTTTATTTTGAATAAATATTGACATAACCCACGTTCGGATAGCCTACTGGTGGCAAAATTAACAGTTAAAAACGACAAAAATGATCACATGCACCGTTTGTTTTAGGAATGTGTGAGCAAAAGTTGCGTTTTTAACTGTTTTCGTTCAACGTTTGGATAGCTTGAAAACAGTTAAAAATGCCATCGTGAACTGCCAATCTTGACCCTCCTGCGGGGGTGGGTTAAAAGTGATCGTTTTCTGACATTAGAGATTGACGTAGAATTTTGGCGCGGTTATGTAAAATTACTGATTTTTATTATGAAAATTGTAGTTATCGTAATGATATAGCACGGAGAAGTGAGAAGGAACACGTAAGTTTACATGTGTAATGTAAAATTCAATTTGTTTTTTGACATTTGAGATAACAAACCGCATTTGGTTATTTTGCGTAAAACGGTTTTTCGGCATATTTCTGATCTGCGCTCAACTTATAACCCGCTCATTTTGCAACGCCATCTAAGTTTTAGGCATATTTTTGATCTACGCTGTTTTCTTGGTGTATTGGCATTCCTCTCCTTGTTCCATGGAGAAACTGACTATTTTAACACATTAATATGACAGGTTCCTAGCGGACGGAGCGACAGCCCCCACTCCTAAGACGAAGGCGGCTGCATTACGTTTCCTGGCAGATTTGGCGCACGATTATTGCACTCCGGCTAACTTGGCTGTGGCTTTGCATGGTATGTACCTACCTTTACAGATATTCCTATTTTTGAGCAATATACATTATTTATGCAGTAATAATATATCGAAAATGAAAAAATATGAATGATGTGGAATGAGGAGATCTGCAAGAGAACTAAAGTGACCGATATAGCTCTTTGAATTAGCAAGTTGTACAGACAATGGGCAGTTCTCGAGTGGCGACCACGAACCGGGAGCAGCGTAGGCCCCCCACTCGGTGGACCGACGACCTGGTGAAAGCCGCGGGGAGCCGATGGATGCAGAGTGGTGATCTTTGGGGGAGGCCTATGCTCAGCAGAGGACATCTTCAGGCTGATGATGAATAACATATTAGTCAAATACCCTATTAGTCGCATCGCGTCATAGTCTTTTGACTCAAAAAAAGAGATCTGGGGCTCTTCAAGTGGCGAGAGAACAGGTATCTTCTAGGCAAGCATGTACCATCGTACACCGCGTCGTCACTTCCATTGACTATAAATCCAGTTGACCAATGATACAACTTCCCCTCATACGAAAATTAGTAGTGTATTTCAACTACTACTTTCATACAAATCACGGGAACCCGTTGATGTGTTTTGTTCCATCCTGCTCTGTTCTTTGTAATTTCGTATAGCTTTATCTCGTTTCGTTATCTTGCCCCCTGCCCGCGCAGGTGAGTCGTGTTTGTACGAGAAATTATGTTCACGAGCTATCAACGGGCTTTATGATCTTTGATCACTTCCCATCAGGTGAGATTGCAATAAAATGCGGGCCTATTTAGTTAACATAATGCCGCTTTTTGTAGATTGTAGCTCGTGCTGGCCCTGCAGTTACTGAATTGACTTTAAGTTGATGTCGCACAGGTGGCGCGACAGGCGCGGCTGGACGCGCACTAAGCAAAGTGGCGAGCCTGGCGGGGGACCCCCGCGCCGCCGACGTGCGCGCGTGCGCGCGCCGCGCCCTCGCCTGTCTCTACGACTGCAACCCCGTGCCGGTGGGTAGCTACGTTACTGTTGCTGTGCTAGACAAAATGATGCAGTGATGCCACTCGTCGAATATACTACACTAGCGGCTCGCCCCGGCCTCGCACGTGTAGTGGTGTAGCCTATGTTACTCAGGGTGAAAGTAGCTTTCCAATGGTGAAAGAATTTTTGAATTCGGCACAGTAGTTTTTGAGTTTATTCATTACAAACATAAGTAAACACACAAAAGTGCAAATCTTTCCTCTTTATAATAGCGGTGTAGATTATGATATAAGTGTGCAAAGTTGATAATTACCCTCGAGGCGATAATATGCGCGCGAGCTGCAGGCGAACGCGTTATGGGAGCCGAGGGTGTAATGATCAATGCATACGCATGTCATACGACGTTTTTCATCATAGTTGCGAGAGAAAAAAACAGTGGTATTGTTAAATGTCGTGCAGGCTTCTTATATTTACTATTTTTATTACGTACGTTTATTTTTTGGCATGTAAATTGAATTTATGAATAAACTAGTGGCTCGCCCCTGCGTGGCTCGTGGGTATAATAGTTTTCGCAGCGCACGCGATGTAAAGAATATTTTAGGTAATTTTTTTACACCTTGGGGTACATTATTGGAGTTTTAGTAAGGATCCCTAATTCTTTTGAAAATATAATATAGCCTATGTCACCCAGAGATAGTGTAACTTCCTAACTGTGAAAAAAAGAAAATCAAATCGGTTCAGTAGTTTCGAAGCCTATTCAGTGCAAACAAACAAATCTTTCCTCTTTATAATATTGTTATAGATTACTATTGACTATTGAAAATATTATGTTTTTAGTTCACGGCACTAATGAGCGAGCTTCCGGCGGAAACGCAAGCTCTGGTGAACGGTGTCATCCAGCAGCATCTGCGTAACACCTCCAGCAGTGAGTACCACGCTTGCCCACCGTTGGGAATGTCTTAATAAACTGACAACTTTGTAATTAAAATAGGCTACTTGCCTATTAAAAATTAACAAATAAATATTATTTTCATAAAGTAGGATAAAAATGAATGCAATAATTGAAAAATTAAGTAAAATCGGTAAATAAATCATGGAGTAATAAGCTTTTAAAGTTACTGGAGAGGGCATCGAATGTCCCTTTCTCGCAAAACAGGAGATTCCTCACAGTTACTATGAAAACGCACGTTGTGAAGTCACACGCCAAAGAGACTGTATGTAAAGCTACTGCAGCTTAGTAATGAGGTACTATGAAGCAAGAGTGACGTCACTGCATTTTTGCGCTATCTCTTTCTATTCCTGTATTTTAAAACGCCTGTAACTTTGTCATTTTTTGATATATTTAATTTTTGTCTTTTTTTTCAATTATTTATTGCCAACATATGTACATATTTAGTTATACAGGTGTTATGTACGTGTGTGCAAAACATATGACCCCATTAGGGTATAGCAACAGGTTAGGTGAAGACCAGGCCGATCCATTAAATAAAATTTACAAATACCTTTGGGCAAAGTTTAATACTAAAGTGGCTTACTTTTGTCATTAAAAAGATCTGTCAAATTATAATAACATTTCATTATCAGAAAATCCTTTAAAACCTTAAGAATTTGTTCCGGCGGGGTAATTACGTAAAATTTGCAACAGCAATGCGACAGCAGTAGCAATGCGTCAGCAGTAGCGAAGCATACATTCTCGACACTACTAATGATGTATGACAGCAATCACCGCGAGATTTACGCCTGTCGCAAACCTGTTGCGAGTTAGGTAATTAGGGGGCGGGATTTTATTATATATTTTTACTGCCATTATGTTTTCACAACTGTTTATTTTTCGAGAAATAATATTAATTTATGCAATAAAAAAAATAGCAGGTCACTAGCTCCGCGCGAGCTCTCTTTTGCGAGAAAGAGACATGCGATGAGAAACCTCCCTCCAGAAACTTAATAAAAGTACGTAGTAGTAGTAAGTAGTAGTTAGTGAAAGTATATTACTCTATCATTTATTGCCGCTTTTGCTTATATTTTTTCTAATATTACATTCATTTTTATCTTACTTCATGAAAATAATGTTTGCATGTTAATTTAGAATAGTATATCCTATTGAACCGTTGCTTACATATGTATACTGTACGTACAGCCGGCAGCGACAGCCCGCTCCGGCCGGCCGCCGCGGAGGATGTACACTCCAGGATCCGCCGGACCACATCCGAGATACACACCTACACCAAGCAACACTCGAACGGTCGGTAACACACACACACACACACACACACACACACACACACACACACACACACACACACACACACCCATACACATTATCATCATACAACAGCCTGAACACGTCCACGGCTGAACCATATCCTTCCCCCACAGATTATGCGTAGTAGCAAGGTTTTCTTCGTCAATATTTGATGCATAGCTTTAATGTCTATACTTAGCTATTATATATAAAATACACCTCATTTCATCTTCTTCGATAATGACAGAGCGAATTTTAGGTAACTTACCTATTTATTTGGTAATCATCATTCTCCTGATGTTCGTTTCGGCAAAAACACACAGAGACCCGATTTGAGAGCTCTAATTTGCAAATTCTGTGTAACGTAAGTATCCAAACTAAATTATACTCCACTAAATAAATCCCGTACTTCCATAATGACAGAACAGATTTTTGATTTTTGCCTTTCAAGTAATAAAAAAAATATTAAACTAATTTTTTTTTTATTAAAAAACTTCAACAGAAGTTCTAATATCTCCGGAGTTTTATATTACATCGACAAAACATTCAAAATGAGTTCGCCGAAATGTAAAACCCACCTTAAATGCTCGCAATTCTGACAAGGAGGTTTAGCAAAGATCCCTTTTCTTTAGAGCTAACGCCAAACGATAACTCAAAATGTATGGGGATGACATTAGCTGCGGACAACTTTTCTGCAGCTAATGTCATTCCGTACATTTAGAGTTATCGTTTGGCGTTAACGCTAAAGGAAAAGGTATCTTTGCTAGACCCCCACGGGCCTTATCGCGTAAGTCTGATGGAGATGGTGATAGTCTGCTCTCTCGCTCGCACTCACGGAATTGTACATTGGTGCGTGCAGGAAGGCAGGTGATGCCCAGAACAGTTGCACAATAGGCGTGCTGAGCGTCGGCCCACATGTGGCCGCTGGAAAATCTTGCTAAACTATGTTCTCATAACCAACATTACAAATACTCATCCATAATATCATATTATTATAATAATGCTTTTTGTGCGATGTCTCAAATTACGTGCGCAGTGCAGTGTCACGCAATATTTTATTAAAGCTCCGAGTGATACTGCTATCTGTTATGGGTGGCCGTGTCGCTTAACATCAGGCGAATAACTGGCTCCTCACGTAATTCATTGGAATTAAAAAAATTATTCTGATTTTTTTTCATGTTAACGAATGACCTGACGAGCTAGTCGTTCACCTGGCGTTAAGGGTCACGGCCACCCATTACAGACTGCAGTGTCACTCGGAACTCTTAATTAAAGTTTCGTGTGACACTGCGCACTGCGCACGTCATTTTGAGACATCGCACAGTCCAAAAAAGATTTCCAGACTGTGAGATCAGTTCTTAAGTCTCATTTGCCCAGTAATTTCACTAGCCAAATATAAAATATGAAATAAAATGTCATTATGTAATTTTGCAGCGGAATGTGGTAACCACATGTCGAGTAAAGACTCTGGGATCAGCCAGATGTCTGACGTCACACTCTCCAACAAGGCGAACGGTGTGCCCAATGGGCATTACAACGCGTGAGTACATTGATTCCATAAACCGGCTGCAAATGGAGGTTTTGTTGGATTTATCTCCTAGGCAAGCATGCAATACCGTAGGCCGCGTGATCACTTACCATCAGGTGAGACAGTGGTCGAATGCTATGTCTATAAATTATTTTAAAAAAAAGCATATATGGCCACTTTAAAATGTCTGTTTGGTTGGGGGTTTACCATCATCATCAGCCTGAAGACGTCCACTGCTGAACATAGGCGACCCCCATAGAGCGCCACTTTGAGCGGCTGCTCGCCTCCTGCATCCATCGGCTTCCCGCGGTTGTAACCAGGTCGTCGGTTCACGTCACAGAGCAGGGAAAAATAATTACGGTTACGGTCTCATACTTGACAAGCGTCTTTTTGACGTTTAGATCTAGTCTTGTCATTGCTTGGTACGAATAGTGATATCACTTTTGCATTTATCAGGGGGCCAGCATAATTTTTCCTGCTCTGTGGTTCACCTAGTAAGGGGTTTAATAGTGAACAAAATTCATTAAGTATGTTTTCTCAAACATGTTTGGAAATGTGAGTATTATTTTGTCTACCTTCTTCGAGATAAATCGAACTTGCTGTACTGGCGAGTAGCGGCCGGCAAAAGTTGTATGAAAATCCATATCTGTCGTGTTTTAGCGGCCAAATAAATTACAAACAAAACTCATATCTGATGTAATTTAGTATTGAAAAAAAACCTTTCTAGCTGGCTTACAAATAAAATAGATGAGGATTGAAGATAATAGATGAGGATTGATGAAAATTGATGAGAACTGATAAGAATTAATGAGAATTGGTGATAATTGATGAGAATCAATGATAATTGATGAGAATAGATGAGAAATGATAAGAATTGGTGATAATAGATGGGAATACATGAGAATAGATGGAAATAGATGAGAATAGACGAGAATAGATGATAGTTTTAATTTCCACGCATTATTAGAGAAAAGTACTATACAAGCCTTGACCACAACTAGGCATTGATGGACTTACGTATGTGTGTGGCCCACATCTACACGTTCGTCCATCAATGCCTCTGTTGCCGGCCGCTGCAGTAATGTACCATATAATATTCGTTATGTTCCAGCGAGGCGATATGCCGCGCGGCGTCGGCCGACAGTTCGGAGGAAGCGAACAGCACGAAGGAATCCTCGCCCACCCCCGCACACAACCGGCTCGACTTCCCCTACCATGGGTGAGGTCTAACAACAATAATTTGATGTTTATTGCTAAAATATTGTTTATTAAGAAGATATTTACCATGGTTGTGTTTTTTTTTTATAAATCGGCAACTCAAAAAAAAATTATTACATGGTAAATATCCCATTAAGGTGGAACGTTACACTCGCGCGGGAAATTCAAATTTTCTTGCATAAACAATTTTCTTCTTAGTTTTTCAGTCTATTGCCATTTGTCGCTAAACCAATGATATGTAGGTGATACTTTTAATTGTAATTTGTTGATACATTCTATTCATTTCCGCAAAATTAGTTTTCATGTAATCACGTTGAGTAATTAAGCTATTATTGGCAAAAGGACGCAAGAAAATTTGAATTTCCCGCGCTAGTGTAACGTTTCACACCATGGAAGTTGAAAATTTTATATTAGATATTTATTGTATTTCATTTTACTAGGTGGTAGGACTTTTCAGCAAAGTTCGTCTAGGTAGGTAGTTATTCTGCCGCCAAGCAGTAGTGTGCAAGCACTACTGTGTTCCGGCTTGAAGGGCATTGTAGCTAGTGACGTTACTGGGCAAATGAGACTTTATAATCTGATCTCATAGTCTATTAATCTGATTACTAGACCGTGTGATGTCTCAGGATGACGTGCGCAGTGCAGTGTCACGTGAACTTTATTATTTTAAAGTTCCGAGTGGCAGTGTCGCTTAACATCAGGTGAACGACAAGCTCGTCACGTCATTCATTGTGATAAAAAAAAAATACCATGAGGATAGGTTTCTTAATATCGTTTTAGCCATAGTTATCTCTCGCTAGATGGCATTGGCGACAGATTTGGAAATGATCAAAGAAGATTTGTATTCTTTTAAACTATTCACGTTGGCTGAACGACGTCCTCCACTGCCACGATAAAGATTAAAAAGTAAACGCCAATACATACGCGCGCGCCATCTCTTGGTGATGAGAGAACTAAACTGGCAATGCCTAAAAGAAAACTGCTCATTGTATTTCTGTTTGTTTCGTGTCAATATTTATGGATTTGTGTCTGCAAAATAAACTGGATGAGTTTTAACATCCGCTGATTTTGATATATCAGCAGCCTGGACCCTGATTATGTATGAATACACAGGTTCCACGCGATACGAAACCACGTCGTTATCGTGTCTTGTTCAAATCGTGCTTTCACTTTACATTAAAGTTTTTTTTATTTTAAATAAATATTAGACATAAGTGGTGGTAACTTTTGACGTGTTGATGTTTCGGAACACGTCTCAGTGGAATATTATTTGATTTTGACAGCTCAAATCGCGCCAATTCCAAATTCATTTCGCGCGGTTTCATTTCCATTTCATAGAGAAAATAAATTTTTGTAGTTTTCTTATGTAAGACAAGGAATTCGCGTGTTTTCGAAGTAAGAAATCTTAAAGTGGTCATACAGAATTAGGCCTCTGGTTCGTAATCCATTAGAATGGCGCCTGTTCAAAATCTATACTCTGTCTCATTCATCTACATTCGAAAGGAAGAAGATCGAGTATGTAAGATTTTGTCATCATATATTTGTGTAATGCAGGGATTACAACTCAAGTCAAATGGGGCGCGACAAGATGCGGCCATACGAGACGGACGAAAATGGATCTATCATTACTAAATGTAAGTAAACTACCTTATCATCTAGGGGAGTTCAGGGCCGCAATATAAATGTTATATTGTGTAAATCTATGGATATATTTACAATCAAAAGTATCTAAGTATTGTATCAGTTATCTGGTTCCCATAGTACAAGTACATAGTTGTTATAATTTTAACATTTATTTTGACATTTTTGACATTAAGCACTGTGATATTGTTTAATTATGCTTGCTTAATATGTACAATAATTTAATTTTTATTATTTATAAATACATTATCTAGTTTTGACTTGTAAAAGTGCTAAAAATAGCCTATTTGCAATAAAGAATTTGAGTTTGAGTTTGAGTTTGCAAGTTATGGGCTAGATGGCGCTGTGTGAAATGTCCACAAATAGTTTTATGCCTGCTATTTTTTTATTGTTTAAATTAATAATAATATTCCTCAAAAAATGAACAGACGTGAAAACAAAAATTATATATCTTTAAAAATGACAAAGTTACAAGCTTTTTAAAATACAGGAATAGAAAGAGGCAGCTCAAACCTGCAGTGATATCACTTCTCGGTTCTTCATAGTACCTCATTACTAAGATGTGGTAGCTTAACATACAGTCTCTTTGCCATGTGACGTCGCAACGTGCGTTTTCATAGTAACTGTGGGGAAGCTCTGTTTCGTGAGAAAGGGACAGGCGATGCCCCCTCCAGAAATTTCAAAAGCTTATTACTCCGTGATTTATTGACCGATTGTACAAATTTTTTTTGTTTCAATTCCATTTATTTTTAACTTACTTATATTTTACCTAATTTTGTTTTTATAACCTACCTATTGTATGTTCCAGCTGGGCTCCGCGAGGCGGAGGTGCTGGAGGCGCTGTGCGCGCTGGACTGCCGCGCGCCGTGGGAGCAGTGGGAGCGCCTGCTGCTCGCTACGCACGAGCTGCTCAAGTACGGGGACTGCTCGCGCCCCGCCGCCGCCTTCAAGTTAGTACACTAATATTATACTAGAGTACTGTCATCCGTTTCTAAACGTAAACATTCCGGGATTTGATCCCGCGTCCGTTCTAAAGCTGGGACATGCTTTACTGGAGGCGAAGGGTATGGCAAACAAGGTGTTTTTGAATACGTTACCTGGCGAAGTTAGAGCATGTGGAACTTTGAATTTAATGTATCATGCAATTCACATATTTCATTTTTATGTGACGTTTGCGAATACAAGATAATAGAATGGAACAGAGTAATACTTTATTGCGCACCAGAATAATTATACACAAAAGACAAGACAAGACTACACAAGTAAGTGCCTAAAGGATAATTTTTTTCCCAAAAGGAGCTCACATCAGAAATATGCCAAAACAGTTTTTTTGTCATATTTTCTGATCTGCGCTCAACTTATAGCCCGCTCATTTTGCAACGCCATCTAGTTTTAGGCATATTTTTGATCTACGCTGTTTTCTTGGTGTATTGGCATTCCTCTCCTTCTTGTTCCATGGTATCTGTAAATATTTATTTATTGATTGGTTCCAGGAACATAGTGCGGGTGGCGCTAGCAGCGTTGTCTATGGACGAGCACTCTGGTGACAAAGAGAACACGGAAAACGTTGGCAACGCTCAGCAATCATCGGGTAAATATACAATTAACAATAGCCTGGTTCTTTTAAATATAAATCAATGACGTGACGAGCTAGTCGTTCGCCTGATGTTAAGCGTCACGGCTGCCCATAACAGATTGCAGTACACTCGGAACTCTAAATTAATATAGTTTTGCGTGACACTGCACTGCGCACGTCATCCTGAGACATCAGCACAGTCTAGTAATTAGGTTACTAGGCTGTGAGATCAAATTCATAGTCTCATTTCCCCAGTAATTTCACTAGTTCAATTCGTGAGTCCAGTCACGTAATTATACGTTGTAATAAATAGGTTTGCTATATATAACATTTTGACAACCTCCGTGGCGCGGTGGTTGAGCAGGTCGGCTCATAACCCGGAGGCGGCGGGTTCGATTCCCGCGGCGGAACAAGTATTTGTGCAGGAAAAAAGCACAAATACGTTGTTCTGTGTGTGGGTGTTGTGGGATCATGGTCCTCGTAGTTCCTGGGTCCCTAGATACAGGGAATCCTAGTTAGGGTCCAGGATCTATGTATCTCAACGTTGGCCGTTAACATTTTTTTTATAACATTTTGACATTAAGCAGTATGTAATGTTGCCTATAATTACGCTTGCTTAGTATGTACAGTGATATAATTTTAATATTTTGAAACTCCTTATCTAATTTTGACTTGTAAAAGTGCTAATAATAGCCTATTTGCACTTTTTTTCTTTTTCTAAGATTAACAATCGCGATTGATCGTCTCGGGGACCTTTAACAGACATTCACAGTCACACACTCACAGTATATAGCATTTTATAATACCAGTAGGGTTTGTAGGGTGGGGCACGGCACAAGAGCGAGCGGGAGCGGAGGCGGTGAAGGTGCTGATATGGCTGTGCCGGCGGGCGGAGACGCGCGAGCAGTGGCGCGACTACTTCGACCTCATACTGCTCAAGTTGATCAACGCGTACGAGTCGCTCAATAAGGAGATCATGCGCGCCGTGGAGGCTGGCATGCCGCATATAGCTAGCGCCTTACCGGCGCAGCAGGTGACAATACAATAATACCAGATTTATTGCGTTTAAAACTATATTTTAGGACTTTGGAGGCCTATTCAAGCCGGCGCGTGAATCGCTACCGCTGTGGGTAGCGCTAAACAGCGCGGTATTTTGTACGAAGTTCCGCGGCTAGCGCGAAACTTGAGCGAAAGTTCATACAAAAATACCCGGCACAATTCATATATCCTTCTTTTACGTTGCTGTCTATCTGAGAAGAATAGCAACAGTTTTGTTAGTTTTAGATCTGTCAACTAAAGCCTAATTGGCCGAACTAAGATGTTGCAGGACTTTCGGACAGCCATTAAGATGTTTTGGGACTTTTGAGTGGTCATTAAGATGTTTCGACACGTTTGAGCGATCATTATAATGTTTTGGGACTTTTTTGAGTGGTCTTTAAGATATTTCAGGACATTTAAGCGACCATTTAGATATCTCAGGACTTTCTATGAACTTTCTTTGACTTTGAAGGTCATTAACATGTCTCAGGACTTTTGAAAGGTCATTAAGATATCTTAGGACTTTTAAATAGTCTTAAGACATCTCAGGACTTTCGAGCGGTCATTAAGGTTTCTCAACGATTGGTACGAGCTCATTAAATTCTAAACAGTATACATAGAAGAACTTAGGAATAAGAAATAATGAAATAAGATGTACATTTGTCGGCAGGTGCTAGCCCTACTGAAGCCAGTGATCCGGACCCGAGGATACCCCACCTCACTGTGCGCCCTCAAGCTGGCGGGGGAGGTGGCGAAGGCGAGACCTCAGGAGCTCACGGACGACATCGTGCCGCAACTTATGGAGGGGGTTGGACAGGTGACCTTCACACTTGCTTGTAGAACTGACGGCCGATGGGGAAGAAAGGTTCTCGAGTGGCGACCACGAACTGGAAGCAGCGTAGGCCCCCCACTCGGTGGACCGACGATCCGGTGAAAACCGCGGGGAGCCGATGGATGCAGGAGGCGAGAAGTCGCTCAAAGTGGCTCTCTCTGGGGGAGGTCTATGTTCAGCAGTGGACAGTCTTCAGATTGTTGGACAGCCTAGTGAAAAAACGAAATTTGAGTTGAGCTAAATCTCACGACGTCTCACCTAAGGGTATGAAAAAATTAAAATAATTCCTAGCGCCATCGCAATAGCGCCATCTAGATGGCGCAAGTACAAGTTACAGTACAACCATACCATACCTATGGGAACCAGATAACTGATACAATACTTAGATACTTTTGATTTGTAAATACATACATAGAATACAATATAACACCCAGACAGTACTGTGCAAGCACTACTGTGTTCCGGTTTGAAGGGCATTGTAGCTAGTGAAATTACTGGGCAAATGAGACTGTGGCCTGATGTCATAGACTAGTAATCTGATTACTTGACTGTGCTGATGTCTCAGGATGACGTGCTCAGTGCAGTGTCACGCAAAACTTTATTATTTTAAAGTTCTGAGTGACACTGCAACTGTTATGGGCGGCCGTGACGCTTAACATCAGGTGAACGACTGGCTCGTCACGTCATTCATTTAAAATAAGACAGAACAAACACCTATGTTCATCACACAAATGTTTGTCCTGGGTGAGGGAATCGAACCCACAACCTACAGTTCAGAAGGCAGGCACTAGGTGGTAGGACTTTTCTGCAAAGTTCATCTAGGTAGGTACCACCGCTTTGCCAGTTATTCTGCCGCCAAGCAGTAGTGTGCAAGCACTACTGTGTTCCGGTTTGAAGGGCATTGTGGCTAGTGAAATTACTGGGCAAATGAGACTTAAGAACTGATCTCACAATCTAGAAATCTTTTTTAGACTGTGCGATGTCTCAGGATGACGTGCGCAGTGTGCAGTGTCACGCAAATCTTTAATTTAGAGTTCCGAGTGACACTGCAATCTGTAACGCTTAACACCAGGTGAACGACTAGCTCGTCAGGTCATTGGTTTACATAAAAAAAGGCAGAGCTACACCGACTGAGCTATCAGACCAGTGAAACCACTATAACGCGATATTGGTCCACAGTTGGCGGACCACCAGAACTCTGCGGTGCGTAAGGCGGCCGTGTTCTGTATGGTAGCCTTCACGTTCGCGCTCGGGGAAGAGCGCATGCAGCCGCACCTCAAGCACCTCTCTGTCAGCAAGTACCGGCTGCTGCAGGTATGTACATACAAATGCGGGCATATGTCCACAGATAAACCACAGACCTAGAACGTTTTCGTTACTCTTAAAAGACTCACGAAGCGTGGGAGCGAGTACAAACCAAGTACACACTGCCCGAGAGGAAAAGAGATAGTGAAATAATGGCGGATGTGTCAGAGTGCTAGCACAAGAAGAGTTCATATCGGCACAATCTGTTTCACGACGAAGAGCATGTTGTAAACACACGTGTCACAGCAAATTTATCACAAATTTGATTGCATTATTAATAGTCATATTTTGTTAATTTTGGTGTCCGGATGTAAAACCTGTTTATTTTGTAGATTGGGAATGCTCCTTCCGATATATCGCAATATTTCAGTGTTTCAGTATGTTTATTATTTAGCAATTTTACTCCAAAGTTTGAAGGATCTCAGTAAATAAAATTTCTGCTATTTTATTTAAAAAACTATGGCGACCTATAGGTAGGTTTAATATTTAGTAAATACTACAGTTAACTTGTAGCAAATATTCAAGATCTTAATCATAACAACAGTTTTTCACACACACAATTTCTTAAATTTCTTGTCCCATTTTCAAACTGTCATTGTTGGTCTTGTACATCCTAAGTCTATGGTTAAAACTGTCATCACCACTATTTGCGGGTGTAGGATGGTGTTGCGGGTGACATTAACATTAGAAACCGTTCGTTCCTCTTCACTCTTGATCGTTGCTGCGTTTTACTGCGAATTTTTATAAATTTATTTAAGTTTAACAATAATAAAACATGTTTTAGATCATCGATTTAACCAAATTAGGTTTGTCTTTGGTGTTTTATTTCTCTATTTTGTAATAAATTACAAATACAAGACATAATATTAGATTTAAAATCATGACTTGTTGAAAGAAACACGAAGCAAAGCGTTATGCGTGTAACGTTAATTAATTATGTTTATAATTAATGCCTAATAAAAATGAAGATTTTGGACAGGGAAATGTAAATACTTACACACTATTTAATTTAATTATGAATAAAGTAACAAATAATAAATATATTTAAGAAATACTGTAAATGTTAAAATCTACCATAGGATTATAATTAAAAATATTGATACCTTGTTATTGAATAAGTATTATATATGTATTGGACTGACTCGCGCGTCATGCTTGCAAACGCCCTTTCAGGGTAATCTCAACCTACCAAATAATATGGACTAGTGGGCGAATGGGCTAGTGTCCTGCTATTAAAAATTAATGCAATAACGAAAAAAAAAATGTAAAATCGGTAAACAAATCACGGAGTAATAAGCTTTTAAAGTTTCTGGGGTCATCGCCTATCCCTTTCTCGCAAAACAGAGCTTGCCCACAGATATTATGAACGTGCACGTTAGTGACGTCACATGTCGAGATTGCATGTAAAGGTAGCTTTACATGCACAGCTTAGTAATGAGGTACTATGGAGGAGCAAGAACTGACGTCACTGCACGGTTGAACTGTCTCTTTCTAGTCCTGTATTTTAAAATGCTTGTAACTTTGTCATTTTTGAGATATTTAGTTTTTGTTTTCACGACTGTTTATTTTTTGAGGAATATTATATATTTGTGCAATAAAAAAATAGCGGGACCCTAGCCTGTTGTCATCGATAAAATTGAATAGCGTAATGTCACTTCCCTAGTGACGTGATATTGACAGCTGTCACCGCAAACCGCCCAACCGCTCTCTGGGGGAGGCCTATGTTCAGCAGTGGACGTCTTCAGGCTGTTAATGATGATGATGATGATGACACCGCAAACACCGTAGAGGGCGTAACCGGTGTTTATGATCTGAGTCGGAAGTGTTAATTTGATTGTACGGTTATAAAGTTTGTTCTGGTAATGTAATTTGCGGGTCGTTCTGATACAAGTTACGCGTTAGAAGAGCAGCGATCACAGAGCAAGAAAGAAAAATACGCTTCGCCGGCCGATAGAGGCGCCCTTCTGTTGCCGAAGTCCAGAGCACAGCGCAAGCCAATGTCAAAACACAATCGAAAGTAGCAAAGAAACAAAGACAACTGCATTTTGGCATTTTTCTTTATACTGGGTGTTGTTTTGCAGCCTCTCCATATTTGAAGGTTTCATTGTAATGCATAAACTGATTCACCTAATAATGTAATTCTAATTCCACACTTAATTAGTTGCCGAATATTTATTAAATCATTTTTATGAGGAACCACAAGTAGCCCCGAAGGAGGTCTTCGTGTGGGTGTGTGTGGCGCGGAAAGGAACGCCTTAGACAAGATGTATATCTAATATCTCATCTAGTATTTAGGTAGATCCAACTTCGAAAAAGAGGTGGTACGAAGAATCCAACTCGGCTGGGCAGCGTTCGGAGAGCTTTGACCTATCTTTTCGTCCAAAATACCGCAGAGCCTGTAAACAAAGGTTTTCAATCAGTGTGTGTTGCCAGTGATGACTTATGGAACTGAGACATGGTATCTTACTGTTGGCCTCATTAGTAAGCTCAAAGTCGCGCAACGAGCTATGGAGAGAACTTTGCTCGGTGTTTCTCTGTGAGATAAGATCTGAACCGCAGGAAAAATAAAGTGACTGAATAGCACAAATTAGCAAGTTGAAATGGCGCTGGGCAGGCCCCATCGCTTGTAGAACTGACAACCGATGGGGAAGAAAGGTTCTCGAGTGGCGACCACGAACTGGAAGGCGAAGAGTATGCTGGTCCCCCACCAGGTGGACCGACGATATGGTGAAAGCCGTGGGAAGCCGATGAATGCAGGAGTCAAGCAGCCGCTCAAAGTGGCGCTCTCTGGGGGAGGCCTAGGTTCAGCAGTGAACGTCTTCAGGTTGTTGATGATAAATATCTCATTATTTTTTGGTATTTTGTCACGTATATAAAGACGACTACGCCTTTTTACGAAGTAACAAAGTACACACGCACATCTACAAATTGTCCGTCTGTGTGTCGTACCATTCGGCACGCCAATTCAAAGTACAAAACGCCAAATCTGCCACTTGTTCGTTTAGACTTTGGTTGATTATTGGATTTATTGGCTATCTCAATGTAGGTACTTCACAGTGTCATATTCTGTTTGCGTTACCAGAGTACGTTTTATGTAGTTAAATATTTTATTTATATTAGATTTTCTTTCAAATGTTGTTATAATTAACTATTGCCAATTTGAAGTATCTAGCTTTATTTATTTTATGAAGTTATTACATTTTCGCCTGAGAAACGCTCTCCTGGAAACAATTGATTTTGTAGATAGCCGTTTGTTGTTTGCTGCCGTCGATATTATGTGTGACATCTGCCATAGTCGATTATTTATGTCAAATGTCATCAGGGCGCCTCTATCTAGGTGCGAAGCGTCATATTTTTCAATGCTCTGTGGCAGCGATATAGCGATAAACAAAGAGTCTTAGATATAGAGTCTTTAGGAAGGCTTGTAGCGCTGTGCAAGCTGAACTACACTTTGTTGTGTTGTAGCAAGAATTGCTATTTGCTTAAGCGACTTCGCGGAGTGTACCTTCTGTACGTATATACAGGGTGCAATTGAATTCATTAGCATAAATTGAGTACATAATAGTACATCATTTATTGATTATTGTTAAAGGGTAAAGAGTGCAAATGTAAATATTTTTTATTGAAAATTATGAAGATTGCCGCGGCGCCTAACGTAGTTGGTACGAAAGATTTTGACACTTTTGAAAGTTCTTTTTTACTTTGTCTTTGATGAATTTATCTTATTGTTATTATGAATACCAAAGCGATGCGATAGATTTCATAAATTTTGGTCCACACAATGACCGCTGTCAGGAGTAGGTACCTAGTTTCAAAGGATGCTAATGAATTCAATTACACCCAGTGTATCTATTGTATACCCTGGATCCAGTGTACTCGCCCCACCATATTGTGTACCCTGGGTCCAGTGTACTTGCCCCACCATATTGTGTACCCTGGGTCCAGTGTACTCGCCCCAACATATTGTGTACCCTGGGTCCAATGTACTCGCCCCACCATATTGTGTACCCTGGGTCCAGTGTACTCGCCCCACCATATTGTGTACCCTGGGCCCAGTGTACTAGCCCCACCATATTGTGTTCCCTGGGTCCAGCGTACTCGCCCCACCATATCGTAATGTCCTCCCCCCAGGTGTACATTAGCAAACAGCGCGAGGAGCCGTCCGGGCGGAGCGGCGCGGGCGGCTCGCCCGGCTCCAACACGTAGCGGCGGCGCCGCGCGCGACACACTACCCGCGCCACGCAGACTGGGGACTAGCAGGTGACAAGGGGGACTAGCGGTAACGCGGGGGACGAGGTAACACGGGGGACTAGTGGGACCACGGGAGACGAGCGGCAATATGGGAGACTAGAGGGTAATGCAGGGACTAGTGGGTCACGCAGGAGACTAGCGGTAACACGAGGGGCTAGAGGTAACATGGGGGACTAGTAGTCACATTGGGAACATTGTATTGGATTTTGGAAAGTGGCGGTAACGTGGGGGACGAGGGGCAATATGGGGGACTAGCGGTAACACGGGGGACACGGAGAATCTCTTAATATGTAGGTAACACTGTGAACTAAACACAGGGGTGTTTGTTTGAGGGTACTTTGGGTCGTAAGATTTTTATTGCGATACCTTGGGAGGGCGCTACTGAAAGATAATTTTATTCAAAGTATCTTTATTAATCTTCCATCCTTCTCTTCACAGGTAAAGTGCGACAGAGACAAGAAAGTACGCACGCGGCCAGTCGCCCGGTAAAGCTATTAACCCTTAGTTTACCTACACATAAATAATGCATTCATTTCACGACAGAAATCTTGACGATTGTGTTTACTTGTATGTTTTTTTACTCTGTGGACGTTGGATCTAATGTTTTTTGAATTTGGGCTGTGGTGAAAAAGGTTGGACTGTTTTTGATTGCATTGACACATTTCTTCTAAAAGAGTTGTGGTTATTGGAAAATCATTACTGTGTTTTGGTTTTTGGAAATTTGTCTTTTCGTGTTCAAATGAACGAAGTATATGGACATATTCCAATCGGCAACAAAAGAAATAATGCCGGTATGCACTAAAGTTTTCCAGCATTTAAATTCGTGCTCATCTCTCTAGGACGTACCTAAATGCGTTGTGGTAGGTACGTCATAGGGAGATAACTTCGAGCTTGGAAGCTGTTAAACTTTAGTGCAGACGGGCATAAATGTCAAATATAGCAACCCTATTCCAATACGACTTTGAAAAAAAAAAGTTTCTTTCCCACTACTGGTATAACTAATAAAAATGTTGAGTTTCCCGGTTCGAAATGGAAAACTAAACCTTTGGCTCGATTCTAATTGTCCATCTCTTTTATCTACATTCAGAATAATGGAGACAGAAAATGTTGATTTCAAATCATACCTTTACCACAGAATAGATATATTGTACTACGTAGAGAAGCTTCAATCCGCAACATCATTTAAATAAATAACGACTCTAGCTCCAACACAATAAAGTCCAATTCCGGTCGCACAGTGCTTATTACAAACTGTTATATTTACCTAGAAGGTACCTCTCTTTCTATCGCGTAGCTCTCTAGCCTTTACGATGCAATGTAAATTGGACCTTAAATTCAAGAACATTAGATTGCACATCCACTATTTACCTACTTACTATTGTATACTTTGTTTTGTATAATATTACTTTTTATAATAACCAGTGTAAAAGAACAAATGGTGAAGTGCGCGGCTGAATTAGATATCGCTAAGGGAATAAGATATTAGATGGTACGGGATAAGGTTGGATTTTGAATAAACTTTTTACGATATAAACACCTTTGGTTGCAAATAGGTAATTTTAACACATTTTTAAATCAAAATCCGAATATTTAATTCAAGTTAAATTTATCAAAATATAATAAATTTATTTGCAAGAAGAATTAAATACACAATTTAATCTCGAAAGTTATTCAAAATTCAACCTTATATCGAGTTAGTTAAGAGCGAGACTTGTACGGCTTATGTATGTATATATACAGCTGTATCTATATGTACAGATTAGAAATTTTGTATATGTATGGCTATGTATTGATAATTTCAGTTTTTTTGACAGTACTTAATGAAATGATCCAATTATAAAATGCATCAATGATCCATTGAAGTCTTAGAGTATGTGTTAAAGCAAACACCTCGGCCCGAAATATATCGAAACATGCTTCAAACATGTTTCACAGAAAGAGACAATTATACAGTAAATACGTTTGTGTGAACGAAACGGGTATAAAGTCAATTTTTAATCAACAATCTTGGTAACTTGGACAGTCTTGGACACTACGAAAGCTTTCAGATTTTTGATACCAATTTGAGGAATGCCAATACCCCAAGAAAACAGCGTAGATCAAAAATATGCCTAAAACTAGATGGCGTTGCAAAGCGAGCGGGGTATAAGCTGAGCGCAGATCAGAAATATGCCAAAAACCGTTTTAAACCTGAATAGCACTGCTAAATGAGCGGCCTATACGGGTAGCTACGGTGGGCTAGGTTTAAAACGGTTTTTTGACATATTTCTGATCAGCGCTCAACTAACCCGCTCATTTTGCAACGCCATCTAGTTTCAGGCATATATTTGATCTACGCTATTTTCTCGAAGGCATTCCTCTCCTCCTTGTTCCATGATTATGTATCAACATTTCAAAAAGTACTGTCTAAATAAAACAGTATTTTTTCAAAAAAGAACTAATTTCTAATTCCGCTTAAAATTTTAACGTTTTTAATACTGGATGATAGGGTAAGAAAGGAAGGGGTGAATTTAAAAATTGAGAGCAGTGTGTGTGCGCGGGTTTTGTCTATTATTCATTAAGAATTCATTATTAACAAAACGTTTTCTTGATCTTACAAAAGTTTTCTTGAAAACGGGAACTTTTTCCCGATACAAAGAAAAATTCCCATTGATAAAATAATTTCCCGATTACAAAAACAATCTAAGGTTATATTTATCTATCGCCTGCACTAAACATTCCTAATCAAAATATTAATTGGGATCATTCCTCTGAAATTGGAAACAACACGAAAAAAATGCAGAACTCATAAAAAAAATTGAAACTTAAGTTTAAATTTTTTTTAAGAGTGAAATTAGTCATGGTGCGGCTTTTCGTAGCCTCTATTTTTTGGTGAAGATATGAAAGTTAGATGGGTTTTGTGTTGCGACAAAAAGTCGCACGACACTATTTAAATTTACAATTCTTTGAATTACCTATAGGCTTTAAATTTATTGTTTAATCCAACAATAATGAACCTTAAACGGCTATAATTAGCTGTCTTATTCGTACGACGAATATTTTAAATACGCGACTTTTTGTCGCAGCCTTAAATGTAAAAAGTGAACTGGGGTTTGGTGTTTTGTATAAAATTACTTATAAAGCTTGCGTGGTTTATCACAAGGGGCTTTGACGCGTGGATAATATAAGATGGCATATTTTGCTTTCGGTGTAAAATACAATTTAATCATGCATATATTTTTCTTTAGGAGTTTCAAGTTGAAATAGACACTTTGGCCCGTAACAGGACTATGCTCAGTCTTCGATTGATGCTCAACTATAGTATGTGTCAAATCCCCTGAGAAACTCGTACCAATGACCTTTGAGCGGACTGCAGCGACTCTCAACCTATTTTTTTGATGGGTCGCTTTATATTTTCAAATCCCCTGAGAAACTCGACATTGAAACTATAATTTTTTTTTGTCAATAAAAATCTCATTGACCGAGTAGTAAGCCTTGCCGATCAACAATATTTTAACCTTGTTTTTAAATATATTGTCGGCAGTAGCATTTGTTATATGTTCTGGTAAATGGTTATAAATCACTTGTACTGGTTCGCTGTATCAAATTTGAAATGGTTAAAGATAAAACAAAAAGCTGTTTCACTGTTATGCCGTGTTTATTACTGAGGGGGTATTACAATATGTGGGTATAATTTTGATTCACTTTGTTCGTACGCACGTGGTCGGTTTGACAGGTTAGTCGACATCGACGCACAATTTAATTCGTGTTTCCAATCGTTCGTCAGTAAAAATCAATCTTCAATTTTTATAAGCTGTTTTCTTAAGCCGCGGTGACACGATCAGAGTCTCCTCGGCCCGAGTGAACTCGGAGTGAGCTTCGTACGAGTGTACTAGGATTCCGGTTGACATTATCATAGTTCACTAGGATCGTTTTATTCATACTTTTCATTGTTGCTCACAGTCACCGTCGAGATATTCTTTCTTTTTTTGGATTTTGTTTTGAACTTTCACTACTCGTATACGAGGTAGTTCGGACAAGTAGAGCGCGGTCCGAGTCTGCTCGGATACAATCGTCCGAGTGCGCTCGGATTGTCGGTGTCAACGATACGAGTTGCGTCCGAGTAGCTATCCGAGTCCACTCGGTCCGAGTTGACTCTGATCGTGTCACTGCGGCTTTAGATACAGGACACAAAGTAAACCGGTGCCTATCTCAGCTTGAAGCGACCTCATTCGACGTACTGCCAGAATTGTTTCACTCTGCCAATCGACCGGACTTTTTGTGCCTTCATGCCAAATATGCGGAGTGTAAGTTACGTAGGGTAGAAGCGGGATGGAAAGTGTACGGGGCTGTGATGCGAAATATATTGTGCTGGCTAAGTTGTATAATATTTCCTAGGTTAGCTTGAACGGTCGCGATTTTTTTTCTTATATTTTGGCTCCACACATTGTATTTAGCCAGTGTCAAGTAATAGAATATTTCACGTAAAGTCTTAGTCACAGTCTGGGTAGTCATAATGCAGTCTAAGTCATGCCCTAGTAAAGTGGTGGCAACTTTACTAGAAGCTTCTATGGAATTTTGGAAGCGACACGAAATAAACCACGTTTCACCAAAGCAAATCTCTTAGCTTGTTATACAAGAAACTACTTGATAAAACGCCGATTAATAATTACAAAATCGTAAGTTCAAAATATTTCGCTTCACAAATCCGATGTTGTGTTTGTAAATTAGGTAAGGTTTATCCATTTGTGATGTTTTGTACATTTACTTGTATTTGTTCGTTTTTAAACGCTATGCGCTGAGTTGAGGGTCTACGCACAGTGATTTCAGCTGTAGGAAAATTGCTTAAATTGTTACCGTCTCCTGCTGTTACGGTCGGGTACCATTAAGCCAAGTCCGGAGTGTTCCAGTGGCTTAAGATTAACTCTTGGATGAGCTAATTGCTTATAGAAGAAATTATACCAAACTGATTTTAAAATATTTAACTGGATGCTGTGTGTAGACCAAGATATGTTTGTTTGTCTATTGGTCGTCATGGAAACCAAATGTTGGTTATACACTTGTATGAATTTTGCAACTTTTAGAAACAAATTACAATTAGCAAAGTTTATATGGACCATCGGCTTAGTAGTTGTTGTAACTACTGTGTTAAAGTGAAGAGTGTGTGTACTCGGGGATATGATACAATTATGGATATATTTTCACAGACGCTAGGTGTATTATTGGTTAAATATTAGTATGAAATTGACGAAGTTGATGATCTCTCGGAATGATATCGTTATGTTGTGTTACCTGTCTCGCCCGGCTAGCTAATAACGTAACTCGCAACAAGTTTGCAATAAGCGTAAATTTCGCAATGATTGCTGTCAAACATCATTTTGGCAAAGCAGAAAGCGATCGAGCGCTAGATCACCGTCTGTCGGACATTAACTAAAAATTGCATTATTTTGTGCTCTCCTGTTGCTAGTGGCGCTAGTATCAAAGGCCAAAGTGCATTCAGCGACAGGCGAGCAACAGGCAGGCGACTTACGATTTCCAGTGACATCTTGCGACCGATTGCTAAGTGTTTGCTGTCGCTGTTGCAACTTTTATATAATACGACAGCTGGTTTTAATCATACCTTTTATTTTCAGAGTTCCAAGACACATGTAGGTCCATTAGATACTCTAAATTGGATGAATTGAAAACGAAATACATATGTAATTGTTGTGTATTTAGTCATTAAAGTTTTTCTTGCGTACCGTGGTTAAATACTGCTCTGTGTTAATCCAGTAAATAAGCTATCTCCATGCCAAATTTCAATGTTATCCGCTCAGCCGTTGCGGCGTGAAATGTGAACTAACACAGAAACATTTTCATTTATAATGTTAGTGTGATATGTTCCAGTGTTTTCATGCATTGCGATATTATTTCGAGAGTTAGTATTTGTGTGTTGTAAACTTTTCAAATGTTTAACTAGAATCATGGAACAAGGAGAGGAATGCTAATACACCAAGAAAACAGCGTAGATCAGAAATATGCTAAAAAACTGCAGCAAAATGAGCGTGCTATACGGCTAGCTACGGCGGGCTAGGTTCAAAACGGTTTTTTGGCGTATTTTTAATCTATGCCTAACCTATAGCCCGCTCATTTTGCAGCGCCATCTGGGTTTAAAACGGTTTTTGGCATATTTCTGATCTACGCTGTTTTTTTGGTGCATTAGCATTCCTCTCCTTGTTCCATGGTAGAATATAAATATCACTTTAACATGTTATATATTATATATATATATATGTTTTTCTTTAAAATTTTCGGGAATTGTTGATACTGAACAGTTGGTTTTCAGATTAAAAAAAAACCTAAACAACAGAAACCTTGTGTGGATGAAATGAACATAGTATTGTACCAAGTTATAGTGTTATGCGAACAATAAAACTAATCGATAAATAAAAGAAAATATAATAAAAGTTTTTAGAAATCGCATTCATCCAATTTTTTTTTAGTAAATAGCAAAGTAATGTTTATTTCGTAGTGAATTTCGTCAATTTCATGTTCTTTACTCACAACTTTTAAACTGTCATCACGTTTTTTTTTTAATTTTCATTTTATAACGCTTTAATTTTTTTTTTTACATTTAGCAACTAGTATTTTACATCGTACTGTTTTTATTTGGTGATATTCGAGAGGATTTTATAAAATCGATTATGTAAAAAAAATTGCTTTTTTATAGTTTAATCGATTTTGATAAAATAATCTCGCGTTTTATTTCAGTTTATATGCAGGTTTCAATGTTTTGATTAGTGAATCTCAAGCTATTAATTTATAAAAATAATTTTACAAAAGTAAAAAATATTGCAGTTAAACCACTTAAATTACATTTGTTTACGTATTGTACTTTTTTCAGTATGCGTTTTTCCCTTTTGTGTCATATCTACTTGTTATCTAAGTCTTGTATTATTTTCTCAAGTCAAGATGTTTTTAAAACAAAAACGTTTTCTTGAAAAAATATAGTAACTTGTGGGTGTTTTGATCCGTGGTTAAGGTAACCAATGGTTAAAATTTGTTAGGATTTTTAACCATTGGTTACCGTAACTACGGATGAAAAATTACACCCTTATTTTATGTGTGGTTTGTGTATTGGTTAGTTTTATATCGATCATTGAAACTTGCATATACAATTGTAGAGATTGTATATTGTTCTGTCACATAGAATATTTGAAGAACTTTGATGTATTAAATCCATATTTATAAACAGAAAAAAAATTATTCTTAAAAAATCGATTAACAGCTAAAATGAAAAGTTTTTTGTTTTAATTATGTACTTGAAATTTTTTTTGTTTGGGAATTTTCCCATTGATAGGAAATTTTGTATGTGACGGCGCACTATACCAATTTTATAGTCATAGCTCAAAATTTAACAAAAACAATTGAAATCGTTTTCACCCAATTAAATAAAAACAAAAGACAAAACTGCTCAGATTTTTCAAATAATTGAAAACGACTGCTAATTAAAAAACTGGGTCGAAAATGTTTCTGTTTTTGCTAATTTTGAGCTCTTTGTATGTATGTGTTAAAGAGAAAACTGCATTTATATAAATAACGCTTGTGAGTGCGCGTGCCGCTGTGTCAAATACCCATAATCCAACATTATTGTATTTAAATTAATATTATTGATTATTAATGTACGATAGTTATGAATAAAAATGATTTTTAAGCCTTATATGTGGTTTTATTTATTTGACAGTAAAAACTAGATTAGTCTAACGATGTTAAAACACAGGTCTTTATTTATTGAGGTATTGAGTTTGTTTAAACCTGAATGTTTAGAAAATTATCAGCTATCCCACAGTACAGATTCAGATTCAGGTTCAGATATTTTATTGCTTCCATAGTGTACATAGGTGGAATAAGTATAAAATTATTTAAGTAGGCTCATTATGGACCCCATAGGGCGCAGCAAGTTTGGAGAGAGAAGAACGACTTCACAAAAGAGTCAATACTACTACTACTACGAAGAAAATAATAACATATTAGTTTGACTATAATAAAATTTTACTCGCAATGTTTTAATTGTATTTATTAATTAATTTAATGTCAATGGAGTACATAAATATATATATATATATATAAAACTGATTAATTATTATTCAATGTCATTCTTATCGATTCTAAATACCTAATATTATTTAAATTTTTAATGTCAAATGTTGGTACCTACATAATATTCATTATCTTAAATTTTCATTTGTACATAATATTTATTTTCGTTTAAATACTCATTTACATTATAATAGGCCTTTTCAGTGAGGAACTGTTTCAAAGTACGTATAAACCTATTATAATTTTCCATGTTCTTTAAATCATCTGATAGCCCATTATAAATTCTTATAGCCATAGGTAATGTACTAGAAGAGTGCATTTTTAATCGGGACTTTGGTATTTGTAGCACTAGCCGGTTTTTTTCTTGAATTGTTTCGCTTAAGTTTGTAGGTTTTGTAAATAAAAAGTTTCTTACGAATTTGCATACTTCCAAAATGTATACAGATGGCAGAGTTAAAATTTTGTACTTTTTAAAATAAGGTTTACAACTGTCAATTTGTTATATATTAGCTAGTATACGAATTAATTTTTTTTGAACTATGAAAAGATCGGATGCAGCGCTGCTATTTCCCCATAAAATTACAAGCTTTGCTTGGTTTGGGGCTAGATGGCGCTGTATGAAATGTCACAGATAATATAATACTAACTAGTAGCTATAGTATGCTTAGTATTAGGTATTTAAATTGTGATAGTGGGGACTATCGCTAAGAGTTATCTCTTCCAGGCAAGGAGGAATAGGATAGCATCTATTTTAGTGAGAATTTTTAGTCTCAAGAACCGAGTCAACGCTAGATATAAAAATAAATGGGTAACCACTTACCATTACCACTTATAAAGAAAATGTAGGTACCTAACGAAAGTTAGTAGTTAGGTCCTTCCTTCCACGGAATCGTATTTTATTATGCTCTATCCGTTTCTGTCGCTCAGGATCGTCTGTTCCTGTAGTGAGAAGGATAGCGAGACTGTCCAGCGAGAGCGTTACGTGCGTGGCAGCGACATGCGATTCCGTGATGTAATAGGGTACTATTGAAAATTAACAAGTAAATATTAATTTCATAAAGCAGCTTAAAATTTAATGCAGTAATTGAAAAAATAAATAAAATCGGTAAATAAATCAAGGAGTAATAAGCTTTTAAAGTTTCTGTAAGGGGCATTGCCTGTCCCTTTCTCGCAAAACAGGAATTTCCCCACAGTTACTATGAAAACGCAGGTTGTGAAGTCACATGCCAAAGAGATTCTATGTAAAGCTACCACAGCTTAGTAATGAGGTACTATGAAGGAGCAAGAGTGACGTCACTTTCAAAGTTGAAGCATAAAGCTATTGAGGTATATACGCTAAATGTGGATAATTTGCGGGCGGCGAAAAGCTGCAACTTTATGTAACGGCGCAAGCTGAAACAAAATTTGAACTGTCTTTTTCTGTTCCTGTATTTTAAAGTGCTTGTAACTTTGTAATTTTTTAAGATATTTAATTTTTGTTTTCATCACTTTATTTTTTGAGCATTATTATTAATTTATGCAATAAAAAAATGCCTGACACTAGCCTATTGTGGCTCAACTCGAAGTGCCCTCTGAAACGTGATAGCACACACAATATCAGCCGGAAGACGTCCACTGCTGAACATAGGCCTCCCCCTTTAAAATGCTTTAGACACTTATCATAGGGGCGGTTCCCATAATCACCACGCTTGGCAGGCGGCTTGGTGATCGCAGAAGATTGTAATCCCCTTCCCTGGATATTCGCAAGCAGGAACCAAACGGCAAATGCACGAGCGTTATGGCGTTCAGTTGTAAATATGTACCACTTATTGCGATCACCCATCAAAGTGGTGACTGCAGCGAACGTTGCTTTGGGCACCTTGCCTTAGGAACGACTAGGCTAGACGCTAGACGATCTTCGCTATGAGCGGTATTAAGATAGTAGGTACCTACAGTTAGTTATAGAAGGCTTAATTTAAAATGAAATAAGTAAATTATATTAGGTAAAAACCTAAACTAAGTAGGTAGGTATCTTATTGCATAAAATATTAGCATTTCTCGAAGGCGATCAAATATATTCACGATGACATCATTCATCGAAGAAACTCGACGCATCGTCATTTCTAGAACTGCAAAATTGAAAATACCCCCCATTATTGACTTATTACATTTTAATGTAATGAAGTAAAATGTAAATTAACAGTTAAGTTCAATATTATGATGTGATGTATAAATAAGAAATGTCGGGCTAATGAGTCATACGCAGACACATGGTCTAAATCATATTATATAATGTTGCATATTTTATTACCTCTTATGTATAGTGCGATTCAAACTGAACGGCGGCTGTGAAGTCAGCGTGACACGCTGCGCAGTAGCAAAAATTATATTCAATTCAATTTATTTATAAAAAATGCAACATTACAGTGTCCAAATGGTTACATTCTTATGAGCTAAAAACAATGAATACAATACAACAATATAAAAAGAGAAAAAATGATGTAAACATTGAACGGGTTCTGCTCGGAGTAGAGCACGCTGACCTTTGATAATTTACCAAGGGTGTCAGTAAATATGTCCACCTCGTCCTCTGGATACAGAGCAACCATTGTGTGCGGGCGGAGGTAAGCGGTAAGCGCAGCGTGCGGGGGGGGGGGGGGGGGGGCTTGCCATTGAGTTTGAATCACACTGTACAACTGGGAGTGGAAATAAAAAAAACAATGTCCCTGATTTTCCAAATATTGTAGACACGCGGAAGTCTCATACGACGCGATTCATGCGCCCTTTCATTCGCGCTTCTGCAAGTTGTACTAGGTATGAAATGTTCTTCCTCCTGGAGTTTTTCCGCATAAGTAAGGGTAGGTAGGTAATTACAGTATGGGGAGCTTCAAGAAAGTGTTAAGAGTCCTCTATACGGGTAGCTTTTGTGATCCGTTGTTAAGGTAACCAATGGTTAAAAACTCTAACAAGTTCTAACCAATGGTCAAAATTTGATAGTTCAATCCATAGGTGGCGGTGACCACTTACCGTCAGGTGGGCCGCCTGCTTGTTTGCCATTCATTCAATATAAAAATTTCCACCAATGGACCGGTTAGTGGTGGAAGATGCAACAACGGGTCCACTTAAATTCGTAGCAACTGCCATCATTGGTGGCTGTTTTGGTATGGGGCTGTCGGAAAAATAACCACAATCCCTACCTATATACCTAGCAATTCTGCCCTCATAGTGAAGAACGCAGTAACTAACGTATTTAGCAAAATTAAGTTAGATACATATTCGGGATCGCTAAAAAACCTAAGTACGTTCAGGGGGCGTACCGTGAGCTCTTAGCGCGATTCAAAACAGAGCCTATACAGGATCGATTGTCAAAATCTCCATACAAAAAAAACAAAGCGATCCAATATAGGCTCAGTTTTGAATCGCGCTAAGAGCTCACGGTACGCCCCCTGTTCTTTCTCACGTATCAAAATTCTACCTGGAACCCAAAAACTCAGGAAGTTGACTACTCGATGCAGCAACTCGACTACTCTCGACTACTCGCAACTTTTGTTTTCGCGTTTTTCTCGAAAACATGTTTTACCTACTTACTGCATTTTTCATAGAACGTCAGTGTTAGCATAATCATATCGTAGACGTACAACTCTTTGATTTTTGGCAGATCCTTGTGTCAAAGAGTTACCTACGTCAACTAAAGTTAAACAATGAAATTATCTTGGATCCTTAATTGAATACATTATTAATAATGCATTCCATCATTATTATGTTTTCTTGTCTTAGCAGAATGCATCATTATATTTTTAATGTGAATGAAAGTAAATTGTGAACCTACAATATACTTATAATTAATGATCGCTTCAATATATTATGTGGATTATACAAGTAAATAATTATAAAGGATCAAGCAATCATAAATACTTTTGTATTATAATATGTATATCAATTATTAGAATATTTTAATACAATTATATCTAAGTTGATACCTACCTATATATGTTGATATATTATATACTTAGGTACAATGGTATTTTCCGGTAAGGTATTTAACATGATACACCTAAATAAACATACATAGGTACATATATAATACCTACAGTAAATTATAAAGCATTTAATCATTGTATTATCATATTATTCGGTTATCGAGTATTTGTCTCTGGTCTGACCAAGTCGGGTACAAACAAAGTTATATTTGCTGTAAATTTAAAATTATGCTAAGTACCTACATCTACATATCACACAGATAACCTCCAATAGATACCGCATGAAAGACGACGACCGCGCACCACGCATTGGCGTAAATGGTTCTATATAAATCGGCGCTTCGCAGCACGGCCTTAGTTTCGACCAATTATTAGAGTTCATTATTAGAGCGTCACTCGAAACAGCCAATAATAGCGCATTGGCTCCAGTCCCCGCAACCCGCGCCTTCCGCCAGTTTTGGTGAGCTAGGATCCGAACAAAAATCCCGTAATGCGGTATCTGTTGGGGGTTATCTGTGACATATAAATAGGTATATCTACTACGCTTCAAAAATAAAGAATATAACCGCGTTAATATTTGCCGTTAATTTATATACAAATTCTATCATCGGCAGCCTGAAGACGTTCCACTGCAGAACTAGGCATAGAGCGCCTCTGATGTGTGCACCTATTTTGCATCTTGCATCCATCCATCATCGGCTCCATGGAAGGCCTACGCTGGGTCTTCCGGCTTGTGGTCGCCTCTAGAGAACCTTTCCTCCCCATCAGTTGTCCGTTCTGTGAGAAATTTCAATTTAGCCAATTCAATTTGCGAATTAGGTATTAGGTACCTACCTAATTTTAAGAGCTATGTCGAAGACTAGTTCTTATGCGGATCTTCTCAGCCAGGGAACTTCAAGCATTCTCTCCATAGCTCGTTGTGTGACTTTGAGCTTAGTAATCAGGACAACAGATCTGATTCGAGGTAGATATATAGGTAATAGTAGGTGCCAAAGTGCATAGTTTTATTTTCAATAGTCAATAGTAGTTTTTTCATGAATTCAATTTACATATCAAAAAGTAGGTGCCTAATTAATACTTGGTTGTCGAGTGGCGACTACGAACCGGAAGACGCAGCGTAGGCGGCTCTCCACATAGGTGGACTGACGACCCCGACATCACACCAGCGAGAGGACGAATGAGGCGCTTCGGCCGTCTACGAAACCGGAGCTTCGTAACCAGTTACGAACGAAGGCTTTTTCGTCCTTGTACGTAACCAGTTACGATCAAAGACTTTTTAATCCGTGTACGAAACCAGTTGCGATCAAACACTTTTTCGTCCTTATGCGAACAATATTACCAGTTCAATAATATTAAATCTTCAGAGCTTTCTTATCAAAATTCTTTAGTAATAGGACAAATCACTGACCACATAGAAATAGGCAAGCAGCGCTCAAAGTGACGCTCAATGGGGGAGGCATGTTCAGCAGTGGACGTCTTCAGGCTGATGATGATGAGTAGCTACCGCTATTTATTCCGTGCCCATAGCCACCAAAGACATTCCATAGACTTCACGTCCAGTAAAAGTTATGTGCTCGACTTCTCCCATAAACCGCCTAAGGCAAGGGTTTGCACACATTTCATGGACAAGAACCTTACACATCGTTCTCCAAAATATTTGAACATCTTCGCCAACCGCAAATAACAATTTGCAAAAGCACAATAAATTGTATTATTAACACCTGTGTACACACATAGTTCAACTTCTTGTTCATTTCTCGACGCAATGTCTGATTTATATCATTTATAATTTGTTTTTCGTTCGTTAGTCGTAATTAAGATCGCTGGGGTGACAAACGTTGCATCATGTTGCTGAAGATTTTCCTGGTAGCGATAAGCGCTACCTTCTGTGTTGCACGTAAGAAAAATAGATATTCTAAGTTATTTAGTAATTAACAAATTAGTCACTATTTATCACTAATTATTTGAAACAGTAGTAGTAGTAGTGTAGCTAGTTTAGTTTAGTTTTTATTATTGTAGTAGTTAGCTTGAGTAATAAAGGCAATTTGCCCGTATAAAGAAACATCTTTGAAACAATTTTATTCCGACTTATTTGTAAGCAACGTGGCAATCTTAACTAATTTTCTCTGAGCTCAAAGCAGCGTATTGTGTCAGCCTAACTTCAGTTTCCTGCTGGCTTGGATTCAGTAAATAAATAACTAAAATAAAATAAGATCTTATATACACATACTCGCTTGTAATTTATGCCCGTTTTGTCGGCCCGGGTATTGTCGTAGGTACGGCAACACCAAGCAAAGCTTACGAAGCTTTCGGGGGCGGCTTAAAAATTCTATCACCAGGGCAGATCATGGTGTCTTTCACTACCAGGGCAGATCACTTGGTGTATATCACCACCAGGGCAGATCACTTGGTGTCAATCACTACTAGGGCAGATCACTTGGTGTCTATCACCACCAGGGCAGATCATTTTTTATCGTCATCACCATTATGCTGAAGACGTCCACTACTGAACATAGGCCTCCCCCATAGGGCGCCCCTTTGAGCAGGTGCTTGCTTCCTGCATCCATCGGCTCCCCGCGGTTTTGTATTGGGGGGCCTACGCTGCGTCCCAGTTCGTGGTCGCCACTCAAGAACTTTTCCCATCGGTTGTCAGTTCTGCGAGCGATGTGGCCCATTTAAACTTGGTAATTCTAAGACCTTTTATATTTCATAGAAAGCCAGCCGCCACCGCCACCGTTCATTTTCCGTCCCTGCAGCTTCAGGGATGTAAAATGCATCGGTAACTATATCTCCGTCAACTCGAGGAAGTGTAACCGAGCCGTGCGGGGCTTCGCCCCCGCTGTGCTCACGGTGCCGCAGACAAGATTCGAGACCCCCGCGTTTAATGCTAGCTACGTGGAGAACAACTTGATCATCAGAGGCATCAACAAGTGTTTCGTTTCTGAATTTTAGTAAGTATTCACGCAGAATATGGAACTGCGACATTGAAGGGTAGGTACATGCCTAAATCTACGATGCAAGATTTGTTTTATCAAAACAGCGCTAACAAGCTAACAAGCTTTTCGTATAGATTAGTTTTTGTGAAATTTAATTGAGCAGCATATTATAGGAACAAATAGGGACAGCCGACAGATCCGTTTTCGACTGACTTCGTTTTTTATTTCTTATCAAAACCATCAAAAAGTTGATGCATCGCAGCTATTTTAGGACTTAAAAGTAGCTTGTTTGAACAAAAAATAACAAATCCTTTCAAAACAATTTGTATAATGTCTTGTTCAAACGAAAGAGTTTTTACTAAAACCTCTTTAGTTTGGACAATACTTTATAAAAATTAAAACAAACATTTATCCTGCAAACTTCAAGACCAAATAACTACATGGTTTTAGATAGGTATTCCTGTAAAAGTTTTCAATCAGTGTGTGTTGCCAGTGATGACTTATGGAACTGAGACATGGTCTCTTACTGTTGGCCTCATTAGTAAGCTCAAAGTCGCGCAGCGAGCTATGGAGCGAGCTATGCTCGGTGTTTCCCTGCGAGATAAGCTCCGGAACGAAAAGATCCGCAGGAGAACTAAAGTGACCGATATAGCTCTTAGAGTTAGTAAGTTGAAGTGGCAATGGGCAGGCCACATCGCTCGTAGAACTGACAACCGATGGGGAAGAAAGGTTCTCGAGTGGCGACCACGAACCGGAAGACGCAGCGTAGGCCGGCCCCCCACTCGGTGGACCGACGACCTGGTGAAAGCCGCGGGGAGCCGATGGATGCAGGAGGCGAGCAGCCGCTCAAGGTGGCGTGCTCTGGGGGAGGCCTATGTTCAGCAGTGGACGTCTTCAGGCTGTCAATGATGATGATGATGATGATTCCTGTAAAATTAGTGAAATTGGATTTGTCCCTTTTTATTCCTGTGCTCCTAAATTGTGATTGCATATTTTAATGTATTAAATTGTGTTTATGTAGGTATATTAGCTTTAACTTCCCTGTCCCATATTCCCATGTTTTAGCATCAACAAGTTGTCTGGCAATGGAGTGCTGGCTCTCGACTGCCCCGGGTTGGGATTCGAGTCCAACCGAATCATGTATCAGCATGAGCCGCTGCGAGAAGACGGGGTATTCCACTACCACATAAACGGCGCATACCGTAAGTGCATAACCTCACTATAACAGCCGTACAAAGATCATAAAGCTCGTTGATAGCTCGTGAACATAATTTCACGTACAAACACGACTCACCTGCGCGGGCAGGGGGTGAGGTAACAAAACGAGACAAAGCTATACGAAATTACAAAGAACAGAGCAGGATAGAACAAAAGACATCAACGGGTCTCGTGATTTATTAGAAATTCATAGTATTTATTAGAAATTAGTGGTTGGAATACGCTATTAATTTTTGTATGAGGGGAAGTTGTATCATTGGTCAACTGAATTTAGTCTCTAGCATATCTTTAAGTTAGCTCAGTTGGTAGAAGCCTTGTCTTCTGAAAGGTAGGTTGAAGGTATCAAGATATAATTTTTTGTTAAATGGAGTAACGAGCCAGTCGTTCGCCTGACGTGACCGCCACCCATAACAGTTGCAGTGTCACTCGGAACTCAAAACTACCTATAAAGTTTCGCGTGACACTGCACTGCGCACGTCATCCTGAGACGCACAGTAGTAATAAGATTATAAAGTCTAATCTCCGATAATTATAGTCACTAAATGTAATTTAACTGCGCTAGCTACAAAAGCTAAAAGCTGTCTAACCATAGACCACTTAATTATATTTGGCAGTTTCACTCACGTTATTCAGATTACCTACATAATATTGTAGTGCGTACCTATATTGTAGTAAGGCTCGCACGAATACGCACGACTACTAAAGAATTTTTCTGTGTAGTCCCGGCGTGATGTGAGAACAGCCCATCTCTTCCCGTGGGTGCTGTAAGAGCCGGCTAAGGGAATATCCAGGGAATGGGCAGCAGCATTCTCCTCGGCACACTAAAATATTCTGCGATCACCAAGCCGCCGGCCAAGCGTGGAGATTATGGCAAACCCCCTATAGTAAGCGTCTATAGTAGAGTTTTATGGGGAGGCCTATGTACAGCAGTGGACGTCTTCAGGCTGTTGATATGATGTACTAAAGAATTATCAAAGAATGGAACCTATTCATATAACAGTGGTCGAACTTTACTTGGTTCGTTTGATGATCGATTATTAAATTAACAAATCAATAATACTTTTGTTACAGCACTAATCCGCCTCACGACGACGATGTTCAAAGACAACAGCTTGGACATATGCCCGGCGTTCACCTTCCCATACATTACTGCGCTCCCTATATTCAAGATTGATCCAAACGGTACATTAATAATATTATCTTATAAATTTAATTTTAACCACCAAACTAATCTACGTATTTTATGAAAATGAATGACGTCACGAGCTAGTCGTTCACCTGATGCTAAGTGACACGGCCGCTCATAACAGTTGCAATGTCACTCGGAACTTACCTAATTAGATTACTAGACTGTGAAATCAAGTCATTAATTCGCCCAGTAATTTCACTAGCTACAATGCCCTTCAAACCGGAACACAGTAGTGCTTGCACACTACTGCTTGGCGGCAGAATAACTGGCAAAGCGGTGGTACCTACCTAGACGAACTTTGCAGAAAAGTCCTACTACCTTTTTACACATCGATTTCTTTTCGGTATGTCTTCCCCTCTCCAATTGTGCTACGACGGAGTTCATAATGCGCCCATTTAAGTTCTTTACTTATTTAACTTTACCATAATAATTGTACCTACTGACCGTTCATCGTAAGATGTCCCCTGATGTATTTGAATTATTTAAAAATATGCAAGTGTTATCGTAAATGTAAAGTAATATGTAAGCATTATCTAAACTTGTATGTACCCACCACAGATTAATATGTTTTACTTGCATATTTTTAAATAATGTAAGTACCTACATCAGCGGGCAAGTTACGGTGAACAGTCTATACACTATGGAAGAAAAAAAAATTATGAACATTATTTTACCGTAGAAATAAGTCGGACTTTTTGACTTGAAGGAAAAGGAAAAACAATATCTACTTAATAAATCAATTATTGGATTTGTTCACAGATTTGCAAACAGAAAACTTCCTGACACGAGACCTGTCGTTGCTCGACGTCTATGAAAGAGAAACTTTCTTGTACCGAGCCAACCTTCTCTTTCGCACCTTCGTCAACTCTGTCATCTGCGATTACGGATGCAAATAATTATTTATTAATACTTTTATACATCTTAACTGTGCTGTTTTGGCGAAGAAGTTTAGATTTAGTCAATCTTAACGTAACATTCACTTTTGTTATCGTAAGCAGTGTGCTACTAACAACTAAAACAAGAAAATCTTGGACCAAATAATTAATACCTACTACAAAATTGTTAATTAGTTACTTTACGTAATAAGAGAAATGTTTAACTTGGACTTTTTAATAATAAAGTTTTTACTGGCTGTATTGTTTTTTTATTACAAACTAGCTGCGCCCCACGGTTTCACTCGCAGATAAAAAGTAGCCTATGTGTTAATTCAGTATATACGCTATCTATATTCCAAATTTCATCCAAATTCATCCAGCCGTTTGAGCGTGAAGAAGTACAAACATACACACATAGAAAGTTTCGCCTATATAATACTAGCTTGTACCCCGCGGCTTCGCCCGCGTGGACTACGTATCTTTTAGGCACCGTTTATATTTCCGGGATAAAATATACCTTATAACTAACCTTTTTGGGAGGCGTTTAAAAAATCCTATAGGTACCAAACTAAAAACGTTACTTTTAAATCCTTTTAATCTTAAGTGGCCTCGTGCAGTGATTTTTCATGGTGGCATTATGAGAGGCAGGGAAATATGTAATTTTTGAGATATCTGGTAGTAATTGACCACTTAATTGATCAATATTTTATGTAGGTATAGTTTGACACTAAAGCTAAAATGTTAAAATACTCCACCCATTTTTGTTTCTTTTCAACCCACCTCCCTAATAATAACCGGTTTTACGAACGTGACTTCTGGTAACGCCAAGTTATTTAACTTAAATTAATGATAAATAATTTATATTAATGGTACATTCCTTTAGTCCATTTTCCTACCCATACATGCAAGTACTACCGCATCGCCGAGTAGCCCTCTAGCGGCTACTGAAGGAAACAGATAGTCTTGAACGTCTCGCCGCAATGGCCGCAGACACAACCGCGCGAATTGTGCTTATAATTCGATACTATATTGTCCCGCAGTCAAGCATTGTGCTTTTGTAATTTCCCCACAAAACAATCACGCTTACGCGAGTGCAATCGGATACGGTGTTGTTGATGGTGTTTGAGGATTCTGGACATCAGGACCTCGTGTGGCGGGCCCGCCGCGGTCGCCGTTCCCAGGAGGATCTGGAGCTTCCCCTGTGCTCTCAGAGGTATCTGCTGCATGTCCTTTCTTCCTTTCCCTGTTTGATTGTGCGTACCATAAATTTTGATACAGTCCACTCAGTTTCTCCATCGAAGATATTCGGTAACATATTGGCGTGATCATTTTGTGTGTGGTCGTTTCGACCGGATAAAAGTTTCGGTTCTTTCCGACCGAGCCTCACCCAGCCGCCCTTATTAGGATACTGTCATAGGCCCTAGTAAGAGATTTTTAGTGTATTCATTGCGAATATTACTTTAATAACCCGCATAAGGTAGACATTGCGTCACCCACTTATTTCTTAAGAAACCGCCCGTAACATTGAGTTACGTGAATTTTCGCCCAGATATAATATTTATCTAGATACTACATAAGTTATATTATATATTTCTCCCGCTAATTTATCATATAATTGATATTAAAATCGCAATATTCATTGAAATATTTTTCTACCCACATTTTACTTTATTCACCGACTTGTTCGACCTTACCGTTCGATATAACCCTACCGCGTAACGAAGTCACGCGCAGCGTCTTGCGCTTGCGCATTCTCAATACTATTATCTTACCTACTTTATTTATCCGCATAATATTAACCTAATTAATTTGCCCGAGTTCTACTTATTGTATTACATAATGCCGCCTAAAAAGGTTACTTCACATAGCGAAAGTTCCACCGAGGAACAGCAGGATGCGCAACTAGCCATCATGCAGGCAAAATGTGAAGCCATCGTTGAAGTAGTACAAAGTATCTATGATCTATCTTTAAATATTCATTCGAACGCCGCAGATAGGGAAGGTTTCCTTCCGCGAAGCCTAACTATAAGAGCCTCGTAGCTTTCGAGTCTTTGTATAGCAGGATTAAACGACTCCAATTGCAATATTCGCAACCAAGTAATAATATACAGGATTCACGAGATGGTATCGAACCGCATAAGGCTAGGCCTACACTGCCGCCAATCCAGCTGATGGACTTTTCGGGTGACATTCGCTCATGGCCGTTATTTTATGCCAGTTTTAAGTCTACCGTTCATGATAACCCATCGCTCACGGACGCCGAAAGGTTGTACTACCTATTAGGCAAGCTGACAGGCAAGGCTCAGTCTGCATGCGCAGGTATATCTCCCTGCGCTGAGAATTATGAACTTCTATTGCAGACGCTGATTGATAAATATGAGGATCAGCGAATGCTCGCATCCGCGTATTTAAATCAAATGTTTGAATTCAAACTTTTACAATCTGCCTCCGCGACGAACTTTGATTTATTTACAGATAACTTTACTAGTGCAGTGCGCGCTTTAAAGAATCTAAAGTTAGATAATCTAACCGATTTAATAATACTTCATATCGCGCTCAAGAAGATAGACTCAAATACTGTTCGCGTTTTCGAGTTCAGCTAAATTAACTATTTATTAAAATTTTGCTATCACTACAATATTTATAACGTAGGCATACAATAACGTATTTAATTTCCATCGTGTTATAATGTAAGGTACTTATAGTAAAAGAAATGAATTAATTCCAATTATTTTTTTATTTCTTAATAAAAACTTTCACAATCCAGAACTCTATGCTTAAAAAGATTTATGCAAATAATCAAGCGGTCCAACCATATATTTTTTTAATCTATTTTCTAGTTTTAATAAAAAATTACATCGATTATTTGCACAAACCCCCATAAATCGAAAAGGCAAAGCATACGATATTAAATTCTTTTAAACTTGAACGATTTATGAAAAAATATTGGCTATTCAACATTATGTCTCTGAGGGTATTATATACCAGTTACACTGGCAACATTTTATCGACAAGAAAAAATCAATCAAATGGCACGCGTTCAATAATAAAAACCTTTACAAAATAAAATTAAAACAATAAAACTCTTTAAACACTTTGTAAATATTTTTAACGATAATTAAGATGGTGTTTTATGTAGCAATATATTATTGTTTTATAAATCGAAAAGAAAATAATATTGCACTCATACTGTGGTACTGAGTCCTCCTTCAACTTAGCCGTACGAGAGTTACAAAGTATTTTTTCTTGTCAACTAAACGTTTTTAATTCACTGATATTTACAACAAAAGGCATTTCACAGCCTATTTCTAATCTATGCTTTTTCGTGCTTCCACTGCAATATTCTTCATAAATAGATGATGATTTAAAACGTTCCGTTCTTAAACTACTGATAGATCTTTTTTTAAAAAGAAATATTTTATTGTTTTCAAGAAAAATATCGCACTGGATGGGCATAATATTTTATTTGTACAAGAAAAACGCACCTTATTCTTAACTAAATACAATTTATAACCGTTGGTGATTTATCAATGGCCAACCACGCTACAATAGAAATGATCGAATCGATAATCGATATCCATTGCAGATATGTAACGCAAGAGCTATTCAAATCGATTTTTATTACTATAACTAGTATTAAAACTATGCAGTACTTAGATAATACTTATGGGATCTTAAAGAGGAATTTAGTTACTTTAAGGCATTTAAGTTTTGGTGATTTGGTAATGTGTAGTGTTGCCAGATACAGACACAGATTCTTTATTAATTCATAAAACTTTACAAGTCATTGCGTAGGTTTATTTTACCACCAATCAATTTTTATGTCTCTCGATTTTTGTTTACTAAGAATATAGTGTTTTTTAAACTATATGGGCTTTCGTTTTACCACATTTCTCGTGATGTTAAGTGACAATGCGATTTGTTTTTAGTTAATATTTTAGCTGTGTCATTCAATAGCCTGCCCATTAATGTTATGTTGTTGTCGTTGTTTTGTATGAGATACTGATAAATCAAGGTTTTTGTTGCCCATTACCAAATCATCAAAGTTCATTAATCGATTCGAATAACAAACAAATGTCATTAGAATAAATCTACCTAATAAAGCTCTTCTTTTCTTATTTAATTATTTTAGTCGAATTATTATTTTAATACAAATTTAAAATTGCCGTCTACGCTAGTCAGAGATAACAATAATAGAAAACCGTAAATAAAAGAGGGAAGATAACGCCGCTAGTTGCACGAAAATGTTCCGCTGAAAGTAGGTGCAATGCACACAGTTAGAATAAAAAAGAGACAGCATGACCATGAACATGGAGTTCTAAACATGAAACAAATACCTTTTTGAAATCTTGAATGACATGTACGTACTTTTCGTAAGTGGAGTGTTGTCTTATTGGTAGCGAGACGAAGAAATGGCAATTTTTTTACAAACTTATGTGTACCGCATCTTCCCCCGTTTTAATTACCTACATCTACTATCTGAGTTTGAATTGGTATATTATCCCGAAAGGGGGTAAATCTACTCCCTAAGGTAGACAATGTTTCTTCTACGACTTTTCTAAATTAATAGTTTTTCATTGAAGAAATGCCATGTTAAGCTTACGTTCGAAGATAGCCCTAGCGCAGCTGGGTGGTTGAACTTCGTCCTTGACCGAATGCACTTATGCGATCGCACGTGCAATTTTGTGGGTGGATTTATTTTTCATAATGGAGGTTTGGATACACGCAGTTTCAAGTAAGACTCTCACAACTTGTGGGCTATCATGGTCCCAGTCCCGCCTTTCGGGATAACATACCAATTCAAACACACCTTGTATAATGTCATCTGTGTACTTAGATACCAATACAACTAGAGTTTTACCAAAAAAATACATTTGCTAGCAATGGGGTCCTACAGTGTACATGTATTGTGCTACAACTAAATGATAGATTTTGTCCCTAAACTAAAACTGGAAATACAGTTTTTTTACACGATTTTGTTCTTGTAATTTTTTCTATAAAATAATTTAATATAATAATTTAATTTAATTTTCTGGAATCAGCCGCCCTGGACTGGTAACTATGTATATAACACAATTCAGACACGATAAAACCTTGACAAATTTTGCCAACATCCCAAAGTTACTCTAAAACTATGAGCAAAATTCATTCAAAATAATAGCCTAAAAGTACCATAAAATGATTTGAGAGAAACAAAATAGACTTTGGAACGACGTTCAGTAGTAAATCGGTGAGTTTAACTCGAGCTTTGTCTTAAAAATAAAATGTACAAAATCCAGTCGTGCGCACCGACTCGCGACTGAGCGTGTCAATGTAAAACACAGACTAAAAACGATTATTAAATAAACTATTATTAAATATGTATACATGTACTTATAATACACAATGGGGTAAAAAACTAATTTTTGCTCACTTCAGATGGCAGCACTGCTGAGTGTTCCCTAAATCTGACAAATATATGTCATCCTCCATAATAATTTTGTAAACAAATAAAAATAACTCAATTTATTTCATTAATATGACGTTGTGTTCAGCTTTGGATTGCAAAAAGACGGGAGTCCATGTATTCCCTAAAGATATCAAAAGGAGAAAACAATGGATAAAAGCTTTACGAAGAAAAAATTGGGAGCCAACTAAATATTAGAGTTTATGTGTTTTTGTTTCCAGTAGTGATGCTTTTCTATTCCGCAACTGTTCTTTTAACTGCCTAACACTCCATGTCGAATACATTTTTGTAGTATTAGGATCGAATTCGCTGGTAAACACAAAGAATCAAAAACGCAATATGGCGGCGATTAGGATCACTCAACAGTGACGCCACCTACGATTAGCTTTCAGTTTTTAACCCCATTCGCGACAAACATCTCAGATTTAGAAAGGAGAAAAATGGTAATAACAAAAAATTGTAAAGCTAAATTTAAAAACTTTTCCCATAAAACATTTTGAATAAATAAACAATTCATTTTGTCGCACTGATTTTTAACGAGATTTATTTGGTACACACATTGGACATATTTTTGATGTGCATTTGTTTTTTTTTATAGTGAAAGTGTAAAAAGAAAATAATACTTAAGAAAAATCTCTTGTCAAATACATTAAATAAGAAGGAAATAACCTAGAATAATAAAATTTTCTTGATGCAAAAAAATCATATACCTATTACTAACTCTATAAAAATTCAATAAATACTATGAATTAAAATAATTGATACTATTACATTTGATATTTCATGAATTGAACAGTTATTATTAAATTTAAAAGTCGATATTATTTCTTTGTTAAATTATATTCTCATTAATTTATTATTTCATATGTTTGCTCAACCCCGATGGCTGGTAGAAAATGCTCACTCACGTTTCTAAAAATAAACTTAATAAAAATATATACGAAAAGTGACATTATTTTAATAAAATAAAGTTTTTAATTTTAAAAACATAACTATTTCTGCGGTAGTACATTACTAGGAATCAAGCGGTTGGGCCCCCATCCCTAGTGCGCGACACCCGCGCCATCTGGCAGATAGGAGCGCCGCGACGCCATCTTTTAATCTACAGTCTTATTTATGATCAATTTCAACCAAGAAAATAATTTTCGAAGTATCTTAACAATAAGACAAAAAGATTTTTAATTTCGAGTCAACCAGGAGTCTACTCGCAATGTAGTAAAAACATAATTTCATTTTATTAAAGCCTATATCAACATTTTTGAGTACATTTTTGATCGATATATTTTTTGTAGCAACTATGTACCAAAATGAGCAAAGCGACTGACCACAGACCTACAATAATTTCGCTACGCGACACACAGTGATAATAACAAACGCAATGCCATTTTAAAACTTACTAATACGAAAATAACTAAAAGTACTGAAACACTCATCAAAAAAAATTCACCATAAACTAATCAACTTAAATTGATTGAATTATCGCGTATATATTTAATTACTGGCATTCGCTTATAAAAATAATTTCTTAAATATCACATGTAATTTAACTACAAAAACTGGTTTGAAATAATTACAGTAAAAATAACTTTCAATTTGCTATAAACTATCTGGTTTACTGTAAGCCAGTTTTGGTTAATTATAAAATAAGTTATATTTATACATATATAAACCAGATCTTTTTTTTTTTTGTTTAATATAATTATTATCAACTGCATTCTGTATTGAACAAAAAGTCTATAAGCTGTGAGTGCAATGGCTCGCAACAGTGTTGAAGTGCAATCTGAAATCCACGAAAAAAACAAAATAAAAACAAGAAAACTATCTCAAAAATAAAATTGTTTTATTGTATGTGTATCCCAAATGCCTTAGAAAGTAAAAGAAAATAGAAAAAGGCATGAAATAATGAAGAAATAATTAAGTTTCGTTTTAAGAAGCACCCATCCGAAATATTAATCAGACGTGAGAAATCCATTTAGCCAACATGTATATACAAAATTATACTATATTATGTAACTATATCCCTTTACTAATAAACACTGCAAAAAGCGAAATAGCTATGCAGTGTTTCATCTTGTTTTATCTCAGCCGTTTTCAAATTGTATAGAGGGAGACAAAACATAAAATAACTACACTATATATATATAACACACAATATTTATTAGTAAAGGGGTATGCCATTTAAATATTCAATTTAGTTTTTTTAGAGAGCTCAATTAAATAATTATTATTATGGAAATTTAAATTTATTTTATAAAACTTTATAATTCTATGATAATAACCAGTGTATTCGATAATAGAAATAAAACAAATATTTAATAACTATAATGTAATTTGATTTGATTAATTTATTTGAGGTTTTTAGCTTATTTAAATTTTTCTCTGGTAAAATTATACTTTATAACTAAATGTTTTTTTTTCAATGTAATTATCTAGGTCTATTTTTAAGCAATTTTTATCTTTATTTAGATAAGTCTAAACATAACAGCAAGTATACATAAATTATGATTTATTTACATTTTCTTTTTTTACTTAAATATAATTTGTTCTCCGATTTCTATACGGAACTGGGTCCCTTATTTGTAATCTATTTAACTATTATTATATGTACATATACTATATCACCGCATGATTTTCTTCCAGGCAGGAATAATATCACAACTACATTCCAATAGAAAAAACGCGATGAGCGAAAAAAGCAAAAAATATAATAACGCTTAGAGCGAAAAATGCAGCCGTATATCAAGCACGATATCTTCGCTTTTGATCAGAATAAGAACGGCCTAAAATATTACAACGTTTTTAGGGTCCCGTAGCACCAGGAACCCTTATAAGATGGTCATGTCTGTCTGTCCGTCTGAACTCTGGATCCTATACTGCCTAATAACTTCTAAAGTTATAAGCTTACATGCATGAAATTTTGCACAAAGATAGTTTACGTGGAGATCTTAAATTTCAAAAAATATTAATAATATAGTTTGTATTTTAAGGGTGGGTCCCATATTTTGTAAAGTGGGAATAATTTCTATTACCCCATCATGTGGGGTGTCTTTGAGAGTAAGATTTCCTAAAATAAATATTATAATAATGTATAACGCGATTAAATAAAGAAAAGAACTGAAAAGAGGAAACATTTCTACTGCTGTCTCACTCTCTCTGCACTAAAACACAATAGCGGAAAAGGGAAAACAATAGTTTTTTGTTTGCGTCAGATTCGTTTCTTTAATGACACGCGTTATACCGTTTGCAAAATATGGGCCACCGAAATAGCTTACAGTGACTCCCCTCCCGTTTCTAAACGCGTCCTAGAATTGTCATCGTCAATGTTGATATACTTTAGTAAAACTCTTTTATAAATATTTCGAGCAAAATGTGATAATTACGCGGAGAAAACTGTTAAATACATAAGACGTCTTATTACAAATGTCATTGACCTATTATCTAAGGCCGAATTTTAAAATGTTTAAATAATAAATAAACATGTATGGGGCATGTCACGCAGCGCCATCTAGCCCCAAACTAAGCATAGCTTGTACTATGGGAACCACATAACTGATACAATACTTAGATGCTTTTTTTTTGTTTGTAAATACATACATAGAATACAATATAACACCCAGACACAGAACAAACACGTTTTTGGTTTTTGTGATATACAATACAAACAATACATAGCAATATTACTCTGTGTCAATCAGAATCGTAGACTCTATGACTGATCATTCTCGTTGTAGTCTGTGCCTTGTGCAAATAAATCTGTTTCAAGAATGGCTGCCTTTTTCTTTTGAGGAAATATCCTGATCCCGGATATTTCAGTTTGTAGTTAAAGAAAAATAACAGTGCGCCTACGGGACCCTAAGTATTAAGCATGGCCCGACATGCTCTTGCTAAGTTATTTATTTTGCTCAATCTGCTTTCGCTCACTCGTGTTAATTTGAAGATCAAATCGCGATTGTTTACAATTTTATTACAAACAAAAAATTTAAATGTTCCTACTTAAAGTCGATAGAGACTACTTAATCATATTTGATGAGATACGTTAAATTGATTAATACTGCAAAAAATCTGACTTCTAATTGTTTTAAACGTTTCATCTAATAAAAAACCTGTCTACGACTTTTTTTAAATGAATTCATTTACATTTTAAGTTATCAGACTTATGTCCGTCTGCACTAAAGTTGGACACCTCCTATGTTCACACTTACCTACTGCGACGCATTTGGGTACGTCCTAGAGATATAAGTGCGTACTTAAGAGCTATCACACTTTAGTGCAGATGGGCATTAGAAGTCAACGACATACTTGAATCTTAAAGTCTCCCTACGTTTTCGATTTATCGATATAACATCTCAAATACTTAAGAGTAATGATGTACTTAGGTTTTCAAAACCTCTCCTTTGGTTTTTTTGTTCTGATTTCATAACTAGTAGCATTAGATACCGTGGCACTTATGCCAATTAGAAATACTGCACACAAGATTCCCAGCCACATCCGTCACAACCTAACTACCACTACTACCAGTTAATAAAACTTCCGCTTTCACAAATACGATGAAAAGCGAAACCATTTAAAAAGCGAAATTGAGCGAAGCGAAAAAAGTAATAGCAACATACAAATATTTTTATATTTATGATTTTATAGCAGTATTGTCTACTTAGCATGATCTGCAGATTAATTTGTAGAGAGAAAAATCCTAAAACATTCAGTTTTTTTTATTCCGTTCGTGATTAATCAACAAATTTTTTTTTCTAAATTAAGAACGGTCAACTACAGAATACTGTCTAACTACAGAATATCGATCATATTGCTTCGCTCAGTTCCGCTCCGTAGGAAAATAGTGATCCGTTTATAGGTTTTACAGTAACCAGTTATGGAAGTTAGCACTCAAGAGTAGATAAACCAGTTTTCCGGTATTTTCGGTTTAATTAGAATTTTCCGGTTCTAAGTTTTTTTTTAAATAAATATTTTGCTGCCGATAATGTTTGCAGGCAAGTTTGTTCAGCTCACAGCTCAAACAAACACAAATTGTTTTTAAAGGTCGTAATACCTTAATAGTCTATCGCACTCTCCCATTGCGATATTATTGAAGATATTAAATATCTGAATTTACTCTGACTAAAGTAGGCCGTCAAAAATAACATTACAAATGTTCATCCAAATAAGTTTTCACACACGAAAGCAAGATAGAAAGAAAAAAAGATTCTTAATATTTTTATGCATGAAAATTTGTTTAGATTAATACGATATTTTTGTTGAATTCTGGATGGCGTAGGTACTTTAGCCAGATTTTACGTGACTAAATTCAGTAATTTAAAATAATAAATATTCAGAAATAGCAATGCGTGAGCCAGTTAGAGGATCAGGGGGTCTAGCAGACACCTTTCCTTTAGCGTTAACGCCAAACGATAACTCAAAATGTATAGAAATGAGATTAGCTATGACATTACCTAGGCTAGGCAATGTCATTCTTTTTTTTTAAGAGCGACAGACAAGCATACGGCCCGCCTGATGGAAAGCGGTAACCGTAGCCTATGGACATCTGCAACACTAGGGGCGTTGTCGACGCGTTGCCAGCTCAGTAAGGCTTTTTTTGATACCCTTTTTAAAAGACTGCATATTGTAGCATTGCGGGAATACTTCCGGGGGAAGATTATTCCACATCTTGCAGGTGCGTGGTAAGAATGAACGCATGAAGCGAGTCGTGCGTGATTTCCATTCATGTTTTTTTTCTCCATTTTTCATTCCCATACATTTTGAGTTATCGTTTGGCGCTAACGCCCCCCCCCCAGGTATACACGACCCTCAAAAACAATTAAGTGTTTTTGTACTGGCCACCTACGGTAAAAATCAGGTAAACTATACATTAATTTTACCGTGAAAATTAATACGTTGAACATAAATATGGTAATTTTAATGTATATTTTTTCATATCGATTCAAACCAACTTTTTTGTAACTTATTGTAAACATTTTTTATATCTTAATTTTACCGTGAAAATTAATACGTTGAACATAAATATGGTAATTTTAATGTATATTTTTTTCATATCGATTCAAAGCAACGTTTTTTGTAACTTGAACGAATAGGTTAAAAGCCTTCGTAAACGAAATTTTTGTAGAAATCACCCGGAGGAACCGGTTAACCGATAAACAAAAACGGAAAAACACGGTTTTCCGAGTTGTTTTTCATGCCCCAATTATAGTAATAATGGCTAATGCTTGGTTAGTCGCTTCGGATGCACTTTCGGGCGTAACCGTTCCTTCCTTACCTGCGACAAACGTTTCCGCTCACATCTGGAAAATACATCAATATTAATTAATAATTCATTTATTTATTTATTTATTAGGCCAACTAGTATCACAATCACAAATAAAAAACATAGAATGGATACAATTAAATAAATCGGTATGGTTAAGCGCTAAGGCTTTCAAAGACAATGTTTATTATATTTAATTTCCAACATGAATTTTCATTTATTTTCTAATATTTATTTCCAATATTAGTATAATTTCTTTGATGAACGACCTAAGGTTAATAATATTCGAATGTCGCGCCCATTATCCGAAGCCTTCGAGTTTCCCATATGGACTCCATAGATGGCGTTAGCAGTCCCGCTAACCGCAATAATTAACTAACCGCTGATTGGTTAAAACATATGCCTTAATGTCAATTTGGACAATGGCGATTCTTCTCGTTCCAAGTCCCGTGAAGGCGGCAAGCCGCGGGGAGCCGATGGATGCAGGAGGCGAGCAGCCGCTCGAGGTGGCGTGCTCTGGGGGAGGCCTATGTTCAGCAGTGGACGTCTTCAGGCTGTTAATGATGAACAAATGACATATTTTCCATCCCGAAAACGAATGGTTCCTGTGGGATTGCATTATCACTCAACTTCATAATAATTATTATTCAACTAATTTGGATAACATATTATAGTAACACGATAGGCTCTAGCATGTAATCGAAATATTTTTCATCTCGGAAAACGGAATGGTCCCTGTGGGCTATAATCATCATACGCAGTTAGTTGCCGTCTTTTTTCGGAGTTGCTCTGTTTGCTTGGTCGCAAGCTGTCCACAAGAGCACGTGTGTAGCGAAGGTGACTATAGTAGAAGTTGGCGTTTTTTTTTTCAAGGATGCTCTGCTCACTGGGCCGCAAGCGGCCCGCTAGAGCGAGTGTATAGCGAAGGTGACCTGTTGTAGAAGTTGGCGTTAACTTTATTGTGCAAGTGAAGTCGTTAATATACTTTAGTCAGTACTTTAACAAACACCTTGAAGACGTCCACTGCTGAACATAGGCCTCCCCCAGAGAGCGCCACTTAGAGTGGCTGCTTGCCTCCTGCATCCATCGGCTCCCCGCGGTTTTAACCTGATCGTTGGTTCACCTAGTGGAGGGTCTACGCTGCGTCTTCCGGTTCGTGGTCGCCACTCCAGAACCTTTCTTCCCCATCGGTTGTCAGGTCTACGAGCGATGTGGCCTGTCCATTGCCTGAACAACCTGCTAATTCTAAGAACCATATCGGTCACTTTAGTTCTCCTGCGGATCACCTCATTACCTATCTTATCTCGCAGGTAATCATTGAGCATAGCTCTCTGCATAGCTCGTTACGCAACATTTTAAGTACTTTGTTTTATAAACTTACATATCGACGAGGTCCCGTCGCATCAGTGCCGTACATATGCCTCTCATATTGTCCGGTGTGACGCGGTGTGAGGTCGCATGCGCGTGCGCAACGCAGGGGTCTACTGAAGGGGAGCTTGGGGTCATGTGGGAGAATGTTGGGTCGTCGCGAGGGGTCAGGCGGGGGGACGCGAAGTATGCGCAAATACCTGTAAGCATATCAATAATATTATATCTTTTATAAAAAGGATTTAACCGATTTCAATCGCAATATATTGAGAAGTACTTGGATGACATTTGATTTAATAATTAGGGGGTTGCGTTGCCTATCTTCGAAATATCTGTCAAACTTTCAAATATCATACTTAACCCTTAATTACTCGCATGGGGTGTTTTACACCCCATGCGAGTAATTAAGGGTTAAGTATGTTACTGTTCGATCGTCTCTAGTTATTGGAGTTTTAAAACAGCGCTAATTTTTGTTCTATCTTCCTAAAACGAGCGGAACTTTGTTATTTAAACACAAAAACACTCTGTTTCGTAAGGTTGAGCAGCAGAGTGCGGTTGGGGTGTAAAGCACCCCATGCGAGCATTTACGTAGTGCAAATTCTACGTAAATTTGCACTACGTAACCTTAGAAGTTTCTGGAACTGGCCGGGCGCCATCCTATAAGGGATGCCAAATTTGTCCAAGAACAAAGGACCGAAAATCCAAAACATTATGTTACAAATGCTATCAACACGTGTGCAGTGACCATGTTATTTCGACATGTCAGAAATGCAATGAGGAAAATTACTTCCTATAGTGAAAAATTAAGGAAAATGTTTATGGCACAATCTGTTTCTAAAAGTGTTTATCTGTTAATTAATCGTTAAGTTAAAAAAGATTATCATAAATAATAGTCTAATTTTGCATGTATTTGGTCGTTTTTTTTCTAATTCTAAAACCGGGGCGTAAAGCACCCCACGCGAATACAGTCCAGAAAAAACATTATTGTTCTATCAATCCCAACCCAAGTGCTCAAGTTTGATTAATGCTCAAATAGACACGAATAAACATATACACTTACCAGTGATAAAAACATCTTCCAAGTGGAAATAAGGTGTTTTTAACGCAGCTTCATACAACACTTTAGCGGCGGGCGCAGAAAACAGATATCCTGTCCCGGACAAGTACTTCGGGTAAATCCTACCTGGGTACATATATCTCGGACTGTACCTGGAAAGGAGAGAGGCTTTTGATACTATAGCACTACTTATTTATGACGAAAACTAGATAAACACAATAAAATCTGTATTCATTTTAGTTGTTTTCCATCTAATTTATTGTTTTAAGGGTTATGGAAAAACATTCAGGAGTAATCGTCAAGAGTTTCGATCAATAATTCAGGAGTGCTTCAAGGCTCTAACCTAGGTCCGATTTTATAAAACAGATTTCTTCGTATGTAATGTTGATGGTTTTTATTGCCAAATGATTAGTGGTATTAGCTGGTGCATTACTTGATATTGAAAAAGTTTTAAAACGTACAGCTATTTTATCAATCAAGTACACTATTAAAGACTAGTTACGTACCATTTATTACTAGAATCCTGGATAGGTCTCGCGCCACATATAAGATCACCAATAAGCAGGTATTCCTTATCATTGTGCCCTTCGTCATGGATCCTCGATCGATTCTTCAAATTATCGATCAAGGTTGGCAAATTTATGTACATGTCGTCATCGGTTTTTAATATGTAACGGGCTGTGAAGACGAATGATATTTGATTGTTAAATATAAAAGTGCTTGCTTTTTCACAACAACATAGTCTATACTGTGTTGTTCTGAAAAAGTTGCACCTAAATAGATCTACTAATTTTCCAGATCCTCTCGTGTATGCAAGAAAAAGTGGTGTTTCCAACTGAGCGCTACCATGCTTCGGAGGGCACGTTAAGCCGTCGGTCTCAGCTGTAAGACAATAGTCGTTGGGCCAAGTGAAAAGCCTTTTGGGCCGTCATAAAATCCTGACAGCAAGGCTGACTACTTGCCTACACGAGAAAAAGATTTTCTAGTTAAAATATACCTACTTAAAAACCAACTGAAAATATGTTAGATTTTTTACGTGATATCTGAATAACCGACGAAATACTACTTAGTTCAAGATAAGCTCAGCTGGGATCTTCGCTTTTCTAGCTTTACTTGCACGTCTGCAAATAGTTAAAAAGATAATAGATAAAATAAGAAACTAGTATACGTTATATAAGAAGTTTAAAGGTGGCACCTCAGAACTTCTTTTTTTTTTTCAATTTCATGTATTGTAATAGGCTTGCTATATAATACTAGTTGCACCCGCGGTGTTACCCGCGGATAAAAAGTATCCTATATGTTAATCCAGCGTATAAGCTATCTGCATTCCACATTTCATCGAAATCGGTTCAGTAGTTACGGAGATATAAGGTAACAAACATTCTCACACACAAACTTTCGCATTTATAATATTAGTAAGAAGGATAGTAGGATAGAATAGGATTTGACATTAAGCACTTTGTAATTTTATATGCTGGCTGCATCATCAACAACCTGAAGACGTCCACTGCTGAACATAGGCCTCCCCCACGGAGCGCCACTTTGAGCGGCTGCTTGCCTCCTGCATCCACATGCTTAGTACAATAACTTTAAGTGTTTTAAGATTATCTCATTTTGAATTTTAAGCGTAATAAAAATGTCCCAATTGCAATAAAATTCTTTTAACTTTAGACTTTTGTGATGGGAAAGATAAGTAAGGTAACAACGATGGTACCACTGATGTTGTCACGGCGCTCAAGCTCATGGCATGTTTCAAACCCATAGATTACAAGTCGATCCCATTACCAACTGAACTGACCTATCATCGTTTCTATTAGTATTAAGTTTCATAGTGTATAAAAAGATTTATAACGAACTCACCACTTTCATTGCATTTGTTATTGGTCCACTTCAACATCATAATCGACTTCAACGTTAAATTATTATACGAATCTATAAAGCCTTCTTGGATCACATCCCCGTACTTCTCTACCTCCTCCTCAATTTTATCCTGCACAGTAGAATTATCCTTCTGCACTGGCAACCCTAACAGAAACACCAACTTAAACTCTACATCATTATTGACATTTTCTTGATCATTACTTGAAGTGCCCTTTTCTAAACCCTCCCTATGTTTCAGGAATGTTTTATCATTTTTTAAACGGTCTAGTAGTTTTTCTAAATCAGAGTTTTCTTCGTCTCCTTTCCGCGGTATCTTCATTATGTTGCTACTGTAATCATAATCGTAATTATCTTCGGTTTTTTCTCCAATTTCTTTGTTCATATCAAACTCTTGGAACACTTCATTAACTTTAGTATCATCATCATCATCTTCGAACCGTTTCTCCTCTTTTTTATCTTCAGGTACACTATCAGTCTTGACATTAATGTTGCTTTGCAACGCCTTAGCGATTTCGGGTAAAAGCCGAGCGATACTCGAAACTCCGCCGTCCTTCTTACTACTATTATTACTGTACAAATCATAAGTAAAGTTATAGTCTTTGTACCTTTCCCTAATTAAATAAAACACTTTGGACAACTTTGTATATTTTTCATAGCTGCCCCAAGTGTTTCGTATAGCTATTCTTCTATCGAAGTTTTCTGTTGAAGAACATACGACTATAAGTAGCAGTAGTTTGTTTTTATTATTTCTGTCTTCTTGTGCGCATACGTCGATAGGCTCGTGTATTATTGTAACATTGTTTGGTAGTACGTATAGTTTCGTATCTCTGTTAGTGTGTGTGGACCAACCCGCTACAACACCTGAAAATAGAATTTGTGTAGTCAAATAACATTATCATTTCTAAGCAATTCTATAATTCACATTCTCATTGGTAAGCTCAAAGTCACGTAGCAAGCTATTGGAGAGCGCTATGCTCGGTGTTTCCCTGCGAGATAAGCTCCGGAACGAGGAGATTTAGAGAGACTAATTCCTTCATCTCCATTGTTTCATCGGACTACAAGGCGCACAGACACTCGGCATCCTTATATCGTTAATATTCATACAGCCCGCACGAAGCGCTTCGCATCAAACTTTATAGTGCGTAACAGCGAATGAGTGGAACACCTTGCCGGCGTCCTTGTTTCCAGCTAACTATAACCTGGAAGTCTTCAAGTCACGAGTGAACAGGTATCTTCTAGGCAAGCATGCACCATCGTAGGCCGCGTCATCACTTTCCATCAGGTGAGACAGTGGTCAAATGCTATGCCTATAAATTGTAAAAAAAAAAAAAAGATTCGCAGGAGAACTAAAGTGGCCAATATAGCTCTTAGAATTAGTAAGTTGTTCAGGCAATGGGCAGGCCACATCGCTCGTAGAACTACAACCGATGGGGAAGAAAGGTTCTCAAGTAGCGACCACGAACCGGAAGACGCAGCGTAGGCCCCCACTCGGTGGACCGACGACCTGGTGAAAGCCGCGGGGAGCCGATGGATGCAGGAGGCGAGCAGCCGCTCAAGGTTGCGCGCTCTGCGGGAGGCCTATGTTCAGCAGTGGTCTTCAGGTTAGTGATGATGATAATATGTTTAACATTATAATTCTTACCTTTTGACATCTGATAATTAGCCTTGTTATATACAGGTATGTAAAGAAGAACACAGAACATGATCATGGCGGTGCAGAAGAGAAAGAACTTCATCAAGAGCGAGAGGGTGGATCTCCTCTCCCGCTCGTCCGATTTGGCGATGGGGTAGGCTGTATACCGACGCTTCTCGCATGTTCTGAAATGTAATAAACAAATATATATAAGTATACAGGTTTGAATTCACCTATGTCAATCATTTAAACCTTAGAGTATAGACTAAAAGCATAGAGAGATCAAAAGTATATTATATTTGTACTGCTCACACGTATCGCTACGTCAATGGCGAAGGAAAGAAACAAACATATAGTAATTAGCTACGCTTGCGAAGAGTCACCGCACCATTTTTTTCGACTCGAGTCAACTGTTTTTGCTACACAAATCTGTCAGACTCACAGACTCAATCAAAGTGTCCACATCATATAGAAGTGCCCAAAAATGTGGTACGCTTGACACATAATCAAGTTGTCTCTATGCTTTTAGTCTATATTCCAAGATTTAAACAAACAACTTTTGTTCTACCGTTTCTAGGCTTCCGTACCCAAAGGATAAAACGGACCCTATTACTACGGCTCCGCTGTCTGCCCGTCTGTCTGTCTGTCCATCTGTCACCAGACTGTATCTCATGAACCGTGATAGTTCGTTAGTTGAAACACAGCTGATTTATTTCTGTTGCCGCTATAAAATACTAAAAAACAGAATAAAATAAATATTTAAGGGGGCTCCCATACAACAAACGTAATTTATTTCGCTCGTTTTTATAGATGATGGTACGGAACCCTTCGTGCGCGAGTCCGACTCGCACTTGGCCGGTTTTTTTCTGTTCTTAATATTTTCCCCAATGTAATTAGATTGAAATTTCTATATTTATGATTTTTATAGCAGTATCGCCTGCTCAGCGTAATCTACAGATTAATTTGTAAAGGAAAAATTTTAATCACGAGCGGGACTTGAACCCGCATCCATCCGTCCCTAAAGCCGGGACATGCTTTACTTAAGCTACTGTGACAAGTGGTCTCGTGTCCGAATTTATCCTTCACCTTTTTACAACCAACTTACGGGGTTGGCAGCGCCATCTATTGAGAAATTCTTAGGAATTATCCCAACCAGCACGGTCAAGTTACATCAACACAAATGCTGTAAAGATAACGGCTCCCAAATCAATATTTATGATTTTTATAGCAGTATCGCCTGCTCAGCGTAATCTACAGATTAATTTGTAAAGGAAAAATTTGAATCACGAGCGGGACTTGAACCCGCATCCATCCGTCCCTAAAGCCGGGACATGCTTTACTTAAGCTACCGTAACAAGTGGTCTCGTGTCCGAATTTATCCTTCACCTTTTTACATCCAACTTACGGGGTTGGCAGCGCCATCTATTGAGAAATTCTTAAGAATTATCCCAACCAGCACGGTCAAGTTACATCAACACAAATGCTGTAAAGATAACGCCTCCCAAATCAATATTTATGATTTTTATAGCAGTATCGCCTGCTCAGCGTAATCTACAGATTAATTTGTAAAGGAAAAATTTGAATCACGAGCGGGACTTGAACCCGCATCCATCCGTCCCTAAAGCCGGGACATGCTTTACTTAAGCTACCGTGACAAGTGGTCTCGTGTCCGAATTTATCCTTCACCTTTTTACAACCAACTTACGGGGTTGGCAGCGCCATCTATTGAGAAATTCTTAAGAATTATCCCAACCAGCACGGTCAAGTTACATCAACACAAATGCTGTAAAGATAACGCCTCCCAAATCAATATTTATGATTTTTATAGCAGTATCGCCTGCTCAGCGTAATCTACAGATTAATTTGTAAAGGAAAAATTTGAATCACGAGCGGGACTTGAACCCGCATCCATCCGTCCCTAAAGCCGGGACATGCTTTACTTAAGCTACCGTAACAAGTGGTCTCGTGTCCGAATTTATCCTTCACCTTTTTACATCCAACTTACGGGGTTGGCAGCGCCATCTATTGAGAAATTCTTAAGAATTATCCCAACCAGCACGGTCAAGTTACATCAACACAAATGCTGTAAAGATAACGCCTCCCAAATCAATATTTATGATTTTTATAGCAGTATCGCCTGCTCAGCGTAATCTACTGATTAATTTGTAAAGGAAAAATTTGAATCACGAGCGGGACTTGAACCCGCATCCATCCGTCCCTAAAGCCGGGACATGCTTTACTTAAGCTACCGTGACAAGTGGTCTCGTGTCCGAATTTATCCTTCACCTTTTTACAACCAACTTACGGGGTTGGCAGCGCCATCTATTGAGAAATTCTTAAGAATTATCCCAACCAGCACGGTCAAGTTACATCAACACAAATGCTGTAAAGATAACGCCTCCCAAATCAATATTTATGATTTTTATAGCAGTATCGCCTGCTCAGCGTAATCTACAGATTAATTTGTAAAGGAAAAATTTGAATCACGAGCGGGACTTGAACCCGCATCCATCCGTCCCTAAAGCCGGGACATGCTTTACTTAAGCTACCGTGACAAGTGGTCTCGTGTCCGAATTTATCCTTCACCTTTTTACAACCAACTTACGGGGTTGGCAGCGCCATCTATTGAGAAATTCTTAAGAATTATCCCAACCAGCACGGTCAAGTTACATCAACACAAATGCTGTAAAGATAACGCCTCCCAAATCAATATTTATGATTTTTATAGCAGTATCGCCTGCTCAGCGTAATCTACAGATTAATTTGTAAAGGAAAAATTTGAATCACGAGCGGGACTTGAACCCGCATCCATCCGTCCCTAAAGCCGGGACATGCTTTACTTAAGCTACCGTGACAAGTGGTCTCGTGTCCGAATTTATCCTTCACCTTTTTACAACCAACTTACGTGGTTGGCAGCGCCATCTATTGAGAAATTCTTAAGAATTATCCCAACCAGCACGGTCAAGTTACATCAACACAAATGCTGTAAAGATAACGCCTCCCAAATCAATATTTATGATTTTTATAGCAGTATCGCCTGCTCAGCGTAATCTACAGATTAATTTGTAAAGGAAAAATTTTTCCATTACAAATTAATCTGTAGATTATAGCAGTATCGCGATAGGATAGTAGGCGATACTGCTACAAAAATCATAAATATTGATTTGGGAGGCGTTATCTTTACAGCATTTGTGTTGGTGACGGTAGCTTAAGTAAAGCATGTCCCGGCTTTAGGGACGGATAGATGCGGGTTCAAGTCCCGCTCGTGACTCAAATTTTTTCTTTACAAATTAATCTGTAGATTACGCTGAGCAGGCGATACTGCTATAAAAATCATAAATATTGATTTGGGAGGCGTTATCTTTACAGCATTTGTGTTGATGTAACTTGACCGTGCTGGTTGGGATAATTCTTAAGAATTTCTCAATAGATGGCGCTGCCAACCCCGTAAGTTGGTTGTAAAAAGGTGAAGGATAAATTCGGACACGAGACCACTTGTCACGGTAGCTTAAGTAAAGCATGTCCCGGCTTTAGGGACGGATGGATGCGGGTTCAAGTCCCGCTCGTGATTCAAATTTTTCCTTTACAAATTAATCTGTAGATTACGCTGAGCAGGCGATACTGCTATAAAAATCATAAATATTGATTTGGGAGGCGTTATCTTTACAGCATTTGTGTTGATGTAACTTGACCGTGCTGGTTGGGATAATTCTTAAGAATTTCTCAATAGATGGCGCTGCCAACCCCGTAAGTTGGTTGTAAAAAGGTGAAGGATAAATTCGGACACGAGACCACTTGTCACGGTAGCTTAAGTAAAGCATGTCCCGGCTTTAGGGACGGATGGATGCGGGTTCAAGTCCCGCTCGTGATTCAAATTTTTCCTTTACAAATTAATCTGTAGATTACGCTGAGCAGGCGATACTGCTATAAAAATCATAAATATTGATTTGGGAGGCGTTATCTTTACAGCATTTGTGTTGATGTAACTTGACCGTGCTGGTTGGGATAATTCTTAAGAATTTCTCAATAGATGGCGCTGCCAACCCCGTAAGTTGGTTGTAAAAAGGTGAAGGATAAATTCGGACACGAGACCACTTGTCACGGTAGCTTAAGTAAAGCATGTCCCGGCTTTAGGGACGGATGGATGCGGGTTCAAGTCCCGCTCGTGATTCAAATTTTTCCTTTACAAATTAATCTGTAGATTGAAATTTCGCTTAAAAAAACTGTGGTTTCTCTCTTTTTTGCATGTTAGGCAATAATCTTATTACTCTGTTTCATTGAGTATTGACTAGTATTATGGATATTTTTTTGGTATGCAATAACGTCAAATAAAAAAGTAACAATGATTTTTTTTTAAATAAACCTTAACCTTTTTAAAGTTGTAGAAAAAAAATTGTGTTTCAGTGATGTGAGTTATGCCCTAAAAGTTTTTTGGAGAATTTATAATAATTACATACAGGTATAATCATTGATTAGCGCCTGGTTGACGCTGGCACTTATTTGGCTCAACGAATCAGCATTGCAACTCAACGTGGCAATGCTGCCAGCATGTTGGGTACGCTACCTACCGGTAGTGGGCTGGACGCTTGGACTGTCTATAAGCCATCGCGGCTAGTATACAGTCTAAATGTTCTTCGTAGTAGATAGTGTAGCTAGTTTACTAGTTTTAGTAGTGTAACAGTTAGTTTAAAGAATAAAGGCACATTGCCCGTTAAAAATAAACATTAATTCAAGTGTATATTGCAACCATATAAATAAGGATACCGGTATAATTTATAACTAAAAATAGAGTTTACCTTGAGCCAGTCATTTTACAATATTTACGTAGGTAGAGGAATCAATAACTTTTAGTAAATTGTAGGTTTTTGGCTCAACGGCGAATTTTTCCACACTTTTTTTACTGGTAAAGGCTTTTTCAACAAGAACTTTGTTTTCTAAAACAAAATAAAACAAAAAACTTAGATGAAGATGATTCAAATTTTTATAGTGATTTTTTTTGTTTTTGTGTTTTTATTGTATTTTTATATCAAATTCAAATTACGTTTATTGTAATACGTACGGCATACCTACCATATTACACATAGAATACAATATAACGCCCAGATGCAGAACAAACACGTATGTTCATTGTTCAGTACACAAATACTTGTCCTGGATGGGAATCGAACCCACAACCTATAGCTCAGAAGGCACAGCTACTACCAACTGAGCTAATCGACGATCGGAGTTGTCTATTCTACATTGTGCCGGTTTATCTGCAGTGTAGTCCTACACGTCCCAAAAACACCTTGTTTGGTCTACCCGTCGCCTTAAAAGAACTCGTAAAGAAATGCTACTATTCTTTACTGGAATTTTTTGACGATAAGAATAAAACGTAAACCTTTCGATCAGTTAAATTGTAAAATTAGTAGGTATGTATCTCTTAAGCTATACTTAATTTTAGTAATCCTACCCTCACAATATAATCTGTAGTGCCCAGCAGGGTCCATGTTGTTACCTTATAACATAATTAGGACTTATGTCTAATGTAAGATCAATATGCACAAGTGGAAACAGAATAAATGAATATGAATAAAACAAAAGCATCACCATTACATGGTTCAAATCATGAAATAACTGATACAAAACTTAGATACTTTTTGTTTGTAAATACATACATAGAATACAATATAACACCTAGACACAGAACAAACATCGATGTTCGTCACACAAATGTTTGTCCTCGGCAGAAATCGAACCCACAACCTATAGTTCAGAAGGCAGAACCACTACCAACTGAGCTAACAGGCCAGTCTAATAATAATGATAAATAGAACTACAACTTCGTAAACCGAGTAAAAAACTAAAACTCATTGATCCTATTGACCTCCCGATTACAGACTTTGATAATGCACCTAAATAACTATTAATCAGGGCTAATTAAATTGCTGATAAGATTACAGTTACAATGTAATTACTTCACCTTCCTTTAACCGATTAGTTCATAATAACCGTTATCGGTATAAACAAATTCTAATTTAACCACCTTATACTTCTAATTACTATAGATACCAAAGAGGTATACTGGGTGTAATTGAATTCATTAGCATCCTTTGAAACTAGGTACCTACTCCTGACACCGGTCACGTGTGGACCAACATTTATGAAATCTAACGCATCGATTTGGTATTCATAATAGCTCCGAAAATTGAGATAACTTACTCAATTAACTGCTTCAGTACATAGATAAATTAAAATAATGAAGAACTGTTTTTAATTATCGCATACATCATCCTCTTTTGCCTTTTCCCATTTGTTATTGGGGTCGGCTCCCAATCTAACCTGTAGCGGCGAGCTACCAGAATTACACGAGCGACTGCCATCTGACCTCGCAACCCTTAAGGAACCAGTAACAGGGATCGTTAGATCAGGCGTCAGATTCTATCAGGCGTCGGACTACCCGTAACGATTGCCATAGATGTTCTTATAACAACCGGGGGCCGGTTGTTATAAGAACGGTTATTACCTAACTCGCAACAGGTTTGCGACAGGCGTAAATCTCGCGGTGATTGTTGTCATACATCATTAGTGGTGTCGAGCATGTATGCTACGCTACTGCTGTTGCTTTGCTACTACTGTCGCATTGCTGTTGCAAATTTTACGTAATCACCCCGACGGACCGACGGCTTAACGTGCTCTCCGAGGCACGGAGCGATGACATCGCAAACTGCACATAACTTACTAGATAAGTCATTGGTGCAGGGCCGAGGATCGAACCTGGTGCCGTAAGATTGCGAAGCGCATATGCTACCGCTCGGCCACCATCGCTCACCTTTTTTTAATTATTGCATACATCATCATTCATCATCATTAACAGCCTGAAGACGTCCACTGCTGAACATAGGCCTCCCCCAGAGCACGCCACCTTGAGCGGCTGCTCGCCTCCTGCATCCATCGGCTCCCCGCGGCTTTCACCAGGTCGTCGGTCCACCGAGTGGGGGGCCGGCCCACGCTGCGTCTTCCGGTTCGTGGTCGCCACTCGAGAACCTTTCTTCCCCATCGGTTGTCAGTTCTACGAGCGATGTGGCCTGCCCATTGCCACTTCAACTTACTAACTCTAAGAGCTATATCGGTCACTTTAGTTCTCCTGCGGATCTCCTCGTTCCGGAGCTTATCTCGCAGGGAAACACCGAGCATAGCTCGCTCCATAGCTCGCTGCGCGACTTTGAGCTTACTAATGCGGCCAACAGTAAGAGACCATGTCTCAGTTCCATAAGTCATCACTGGCAACACACACTGATTGAAAACTTTCGTTTTCAGGCTCTGCGGTATTTTGGACGAAAAGATAGGACGAAGCTTCCCGAACGCTGCCCAGCCGAGTTGGATTCTTCGCGCCACCTCTTTGTCGAAGTTGGACCTACCTAATTGGACAATCTGTCCTAGGTAGACATACTTGTCGACAACTTCGAGAGTATCGTTCCCAACAATTACCGGTATAGGTGGAACATGAGCATTAGACATGATCTTTGTCTTGTCCATATTCATCTTAAGACCAACCTGCTGGGAGACTCTACTGAGGTCGTTGAGCATGGTGCTAAGGTCCTCGAGCGATTCCGCCATTATGACTATATCATCGGCAAAACGAAGGTTAGTGATGTACTCGCCATTTATGTTGATGCCAGATCTTTTCCACTCCAAGAGCTTGAAAACATCCTCCAATGCGTTTGTGAACAGTTTCGGAGAAATAACGTCTCCCTGTCTCACGCCTCTTTGCAATGGAATTTGTTCCGTACTCTGGTCCTGTAGTCGGACTGACATAGTGGCCTTACTGTACAAACACTTCAAAACTTCGATATACCTATAGTCAATTTGGCATCGCTGCAAGGACTGCAGCACCGCCCAAGTCTCGATTGAATCGAAGGCTTTCTCATAGTCCACAAACGCTAGGCATAACGGCCGATTATACTCTTCGGTCTTCTGTATAATCTGGCGCAGCGTATGGATGTGGTCTATGGTGCTAAAGCCTTTTCGGAAACCGGCTTGTTCGGGAGGCTGGAATTCATCAAACCTGCGTGCGAGACGATTCGTAATGACTCTCGAAAACAGCTTATACACATGACTCAAGAGCGAGATGGGCCTATAGTTCTTCAATAAGGTGTTATCGCCTTTTTTGAAGAAGAGCACCACCACGCTCTTGTGCCATGCCTCTGGCGTTGTACCTTCAAGGATGACAGAATTAAATAACTTCTGGAGGACTAAAAGTACCGGTCTACCACCCGCTCTCAGAAGTTCAGTCGTAATTCCATCTTCACCTGGTGCCTTGTTGTTTTTAAGCTGTTTGAGGGCCATTCTAATCTCGTACAGGCTGACGTCCGGGATATCTTCGGTATAGTGTCGGACTAACTTGGCTCTGATGTCCTGAGCTGTGTTAGTAGCGGGCTTACGTGTCGAGGTGTATAACTGTCCATAGAAGTTCTCGATCTCTCTCAGAATCTCAGGCTTGGATGAAATGATGCTACCATTTTCGGTCTTCAGTTTTGTCATTTGGTGTTGCCCAATAGACGAATCCTTTGCGAACACTTTAGAGCCTTGGTTCCGCTCAATTGCGGCCTCAATACGTGAAGTACTAAGAGCACGCAAGTCGTGTCGCAAGGAACTCCAGATTCGTCTATTGAGTTCACCGTAGGCTGACATATCAACTGAAGACTGCAGCTTCATTTCGCTCCGGTCGGCCATTAGCTCAAGAGTTTTTTCTGAGAGCTTTTGAGTCTTCTTTCGGCGTTGGGTCTTAAAGAATTTCGATCCAACAGCTTGGACAGTTTCCACCAACCCGTCGTTTAGCTCGTCCACTGTGTTACAGTCGGCTAGGCACTGGAAGCGATTTTGGAGTTCCAGCTGAAAGCCTTCGGGGTTTTGGATTTGGACAGGATTTGGACGGAGCGTATTATTGCATACAAGGTAACAAAAACTTTTACCAGTATCAAAATCAGCCGTGCCAACTACGCTAGGCGCCGCGGCAATCTGCATAATTTTCAATAAAAGACATTTACATTTGCACTCTTTAACCTTTAATAATCATCAATAAATGATGTACTACCATGTACTCAATGTATGCTAATGAATTTAATTGCATCTTGTATACTATAGATACCCAGCCTCTATGAAAATCTAACCTCAAAAGTGTCCCCGCGCCAATGCTTACTTATACAAAAATACCTCTCCAGCTAATATAAAATAGTCCACAAGCGGTTGTTTCATTTTAATAATGAGCCATAGCACCCTGTAATAGCGTTGTAAAACAATAATATGTGAGTTACATCACTTTCATTAGGCGCGGTCACACGCGACTGAGAGCAAAAACAAATCATAATATGCCTTGTTTTGACGGTGCCGTTTCCGAGGCCGCGATCGGGGATCTACCCTATATTTAATCGTAGACTTTATAGTTATATTTATGACTGGATGACCCGCCCCGGCTTCGCACGGGTTAGTTTTACGAGTTCATGATAAGAGGGAAGCGAAATTTGTATTTAGTGTTTGCATTTAACGCATTTATTAATATAACAGAAATTTTAAAAATGTTGCCAATAGTCAGGTTAAATTAAGACTTAGCTAGGAGCCAGAAAGAAAAAAAAAGCTTTGTTGTTGAAGTGTTTATTTACAACTGTCATATGTAACGAAACTAAAGACCGTTCACCGTTAGATGTCCCCTGCGGGGTGATCATGTCACTTTGATAGCAATGCAACAGAAGAAATTTCATTCCAAATTTGAAATGTGATTGTGAGTGTGATTGATTGATTATGTGCATAGTTACTGTTACAGTAACTATGCACATAAACTGCGTATTGAAACTGTCAAATCCATACATTTTTGTGGTTCTATTGGTTGCAATCAAGTTACATGATCGCCTAGCAGATGTACTTATATTATTTAAAAATATGCAAGTAAAACATATTAATCTGTGGTAAATATATAAGCATTATCTAAGCTTGTATGTACCCATACATACAAGTTTAGATAATGCTTATATATTACTTTACATAATGCTTGCATATTTTAGATAATATATTTTTTTTTATGTGAACGAATGACGTGACGAGCTAGTCGTTCGCCTGGTGTTAAGCGTCACGGCCGCCCATTACAGATTGCAGTGTCACTCGGAAATCTAAATTAAAGTTTCGCGTGACACTGCGCACTGCGCACGTCATCCTCAGACATCACACAGTCTAAAGGATTTCTAGACTGTGAGATCAGTTCTTAAGTCTCATTCGCCCAGTAATTTCACTAGCTACAATGCCCTTCAAACCGGAACACAGTAGTGATGGCACACTACTGCTTGGCGGCAGAATAACTGGCAAAGCGGTGGTACCTACCTAGACGAACTTTGCAGAAAAGTCCTACCACCTAGGAAAAACATCATATAAAAACATCAGGGGACATCTTACGGTGAACGGTCTGTATTCTAGGTCTGTGTGTCATACTGTCATTGTAGGCTTTACACGTAGACATTATAAACCCTCACATTGTTTTTTAATAAAAACATTTAAAAATGTGATATTTCTTATAAGGGCTCTTTATAGGATAATCTCGACAAAGTTTTCGAATTCAGGTACCTTGCAAAAATGAAATATTGTCCATTGAAGTCGCGTAAACCTTGACAACAATAGTCATCGTATAAACCTTAGAGTATAGACTAAAAGCATAGAGCAATCATCAACACGATATTACATTTGTACTGCTCACACGTATCGCTACGTCAGTGGCGAAGGAAAGAAACAAACATATAGTAATTAGCTACGCTTGCGATAAGCACCGTACCATTTTTTTCGACTCGAGTCAACTGTTTTTTTCTATACAAATCTGTCAGACTCATTCACATCAAAGTGTCCACATCATATAAAAAGTGACCAAAAAAGTGGTACGCTTGACACATAATCAAGTTCTCTCTATGCTTTAGTCTATACTCTAAAGGTATAAACGAGCCATCATGCCTTCGATCATGTAATATCCAGACTTATACCATGATGACATACCTCTGTGACAGCAGTGGGCTGTCATCGCTGTCACACTGTGACGAGTAAGGGCCGTCATCGTCACACCAGTGCGTGTCATCATCCTCCAGGGACATGTAGAACTGGAAAACAATAACAAACAATATAAGCTGTGGTTTTAAGGCCCTGTCATAGCACGTTTCTGTTTTTTTGACAGGGAGTATATAGACCTCTCTGTTTAAAGTCGAAAATCGCAGCTCATAATACGCTAGTTGCCTGGTATCAAAAATTAACAAGTAAATATTATTTTCATAAAGTAGGTTGAAAATTATTGCAATAATTGGAAAAATTAGTAAATAAATCACGGAGTAATAAGCTTTTAAAGTTTCTGGAGGGGGCATCGCCTGTCCCTTTGTCGCGAAACAGAGATCGTGTGGAGCTTCCCCACAGTTACTATGAAAACGCACGTTGTGACCTCACATGCCAAAGTGATTGTATGTAAAGCTACCACAGCTTAGTAATGAGGTACTATGAAGGAACAAGAACTAACGGTTTTTTTGGCATATTTCTGTTCTACGCTCAATTTATAGCCCGCTCATTTTGCAGCGCCATCTAGGTTAAAACGGTTTATGGCATATTTCTGATCTACGCTGTTTTCTTGGTGTATTGGCATTCCTCTCCTCCTTGTTCCATGGTTTTGTTGGTTACGGGCTTACACCGCGCCTTCAGGATCAATATTAATAGACGTAATGTATACTGCTTCTACTGAAATCGAATCAACATAAAATCATAACCGATTTTTTTTTATCTTTCCAATTAAATAACATCGACATCCCGTGTCGAACGAACATCCGCACCTCCCCTGATATGCTATCATCTCATTATTGTAATTAGTTTTATTAAAAGTTAGTTGAAAAATAACTGAAACACACACGTCGTGTATTTTTTTATTTTGTTTTTCATGCTTCATTTAATTGTGATTTTTTTTAATTTGGCTATATTAATGCTAAATTAAGCTTTTAGTCGCGGGGAGCCGATGGATGCAGGAGGCGAGCAGCCGCTCAACGTGGCGCTGTCTGGGGGAGGCCTATGTTCTGCAGTGGACGTCTTCAGGCTGTTGCTGAAGATGAAGTTTTTAGCAGAATAAATAAAATATATAAATAAACATGTGTGGACATTTCACACAGCGCCATCTAGCCCCAAACTAAGCATAGCTTGTACTATGGGAACCAGATAACTGATACAATACTTAGATACTTTTTGTTTGTAAATACATACATCATTCTTGTTCCTGAATCTTAGATATTTTATGTAAACAAAGGGGATAATAGTGCAAAAAAATATCTTTTATAAAGGTAGGTTACTATATTTGACCAAAAAAATATTAAATATTATTTGTCTAGTCATAATCTGCTTAATTATAAAATAAAAATCGTTTTATACTATTTTAACATTATATCTGATATATACAATTTTATGATATAGAAATCGATTTTTGGTAGAAAATATTTTAATAGACTGGTAAGACTGTAGAGGATCTAAACATTTATTCGTTTTCGTTCTGGGATTTATATGATGGTATCATACCATTATATGCCATATTTTCTTCAGACACATGGTGCTACTTTCGTGCACTTTTCGAGATATGATGAAAAGTATGTAAAATATAAAAAAAACAGGTTTGGCTCTGAGATTCAGTAAAACCACCAGAGTCAAAAGAATAGAGAACTTTACTGTTTCACACAACACAATAGGTAGCTATAAATATATACAAAAGTCAATCACGGTAAAACAATTCGAATAGGGGTGACGCGATTTGCGGAGGATGCGTGTGCGGTGCGTAGACGCGCGCGCAGACGGTTTTCAGCGGCCGACTAACGAACGAATCGAATTCCTGTGTTACTATGCAGGCGCGGGGCGCGGGGCGCGCGGCGCTCGCGCCGTGGCACGATCCGAGGTGGGACGATCGGTTGCCATGGTTACGAGAGGCCCGTTCCCGCGTTATACAGGTCAAACTAAATATCTATTGATCAAATATGAATAAATCTCTCGATTAAAAATTATAGAATGGTTGTCTGAATAATTTATAAGGTTTCTGGTTGGTTAAAAAACTTAAGTAATGTATGTTAATGTTTTATTTACGTCTTCCTAAAATTTTACCTTTAGAACTTTGGAATTGCAAAATCCTACTTCATATCCTACTAATATTGTGTATGCAAAGTTTTGCTTGTTAATCAGTAAGATTGATACTCTTTAACTCCATTTAATAAAAATATTTTTCAGAAGTAAAAAATGTTTTGAGCAACTGGCATGTCACTTTGACAGTGACTTTTCGTGACATTACTTTGTTTACATAAAATATCTAAGATTCAGGAATAGAATATAGAATACAATATAACACCCAACCAGAACAACCACCTATATTTATCACACAAATGTTTGTCCCGGGTAGGAATCGAACGCATAACCTACAGTTCAGAAGGCAGAGCTACTACCAACTGAGCTATCAGGCTTGTCAATGTATTGTAAAAAAGTAATGTTCTTTGGATAAATAAATTATCTTATCATTTAGCCTCACTTTGTTTTTTCAACAATAACTTGAGAAATACTGAATACATAACTCTGATATTTTTAATTGAGCTTTTTAGGGGATTATCTCGAAATGGTTTTCTAATTTCGGTACCTTCCAAAAAAAGAAATATCAATTCCGCGCGAATTGTTTCAGGGATCGGCTAGCTTATTACGTAGAGTTTGCAAAAGGCGTAAATTTCGCAATCATTGCTGTCAAAGCTGTCAAATTTCCCTTTGGCAGAGCAGAAAATCACCGCCTGTCGGATAATCGGTGAACTAAAAAGTGCATTATTTCGTTTCCGTCTATTGCCGTTCTGTTGCTAGTGGCGCTAGTATCAAAGGCCAAAGTGCATTCAGCGACAGGCGAGCAACAGGCGGATGACTGCGACCGATTGCTAAGTGTTTGCTGTCGCTATGCTACTGCTGTTGCTTTGCTGTTGCAATTTTTACATACTACGGGTGCGGATGCGTGTCGCACTGATGGGTGCCACCTTGCCACCGGAGACACTGGTCTCTGGGAACTTTGTTATTCCGTACACATCACCACATCATCAACCGGAAGACGTTACTGCCGAACATGGGCCTCCGCCACTTAAAACGCCACTTTGGACGCTTATCATAAGGGGGATTTGTCATAATCACCACGCTTGGTAGGCGGCTTGGTGATCGCAGATTTTAATATACCGAGGAAAATGCTGCTGGCCATTCCCTGAATATTCCCTGGATGTTAAGGTTGCTTCCATTTTGGCGAGCACAGTCCCGCACGCGTGGTACAAAGCTCGTGGCGTCCGTCGGTTTGACCAAATATATCTAGTTTCATTTATTGATATATAAATAGGAGCATTATTTAACATTATGAAATAATTTGCAGGTGGACCACGGGCAATACCCGGTTTAGAAAAATGATGAACTTTATTTTGGTAACAATATTGTCGATGTAATATAAAACTCCGGAGATATTAAACATTTTGTTGAAGCCTTTTTTAATAAAAATCAAAAATTTAATATTTTTTAATTACTTGAAAGGCAAAAATCATAAATCTGTTCCGTCATTATGGAAGTAAGGGATGTATTTAGTGGAGTATAATTTAGTTTGGAGACTTACGTCACACAGAATTTGCAAATTAGAGCTCTCAAATCGGGTCTCTGTGTGTTTTTGCCAAAACGAACACCAGGAGAATGATGATTACTAAATAAATAGGTAAGTTACCTAAAATTCGTTCTGTCATTATCGAAGAAGATGAAATGAAGGGTATTTTTCATATAATGGCCAAGTATAGACATTAAAGCTATGCATCAAATCTTGACGACGAAAACCTTGCAACTACGCATAATTTTGTAACAGCCGCCTTAATCGATGATGATTACGAATTCCCCGATTATGATCATTGCTGATTTGTCTAGGGACGTCTTATTCTATTATAGAGGATGAAGTATGTCTCAGTGGTTCAGCTAAAATAACCTGTAGCGGCATACCAAGCTTGAGTGTGCCATTTTTGAGATACGAAAACCACTTACAAAACGTGTATCTTGTCACACTTATATATATATATTATATATAATATTATAAAGGCAAAAGTTTGTTTGTGTGTATGTTTGTTACTCCTTCACGCTCAAACGGCTGGACAGATTTGGATGAAATCTGGAATAGAGATAGCTTATATACTGGATTAACACATAGGATACTTGTTAACCGCGGGGTGCACCTAGTAAGGATATAAAATAGTTATTTTCATTGAATTTGTTTTAGGTAATCCTGTTTATTCCATCTAGTCCTACTTATTAGTCCGACGAACTGTCTAGACGAAAATTTTCCAATTTGTTAGACCGAATAGTCGAACACTTGGATACGCAGGTTTATTATACTAGTCGACCCGCCCCGGCTTGGCACGGGTTAATTAATACCAATTCAAACTCACCTTGTAGATATAATTACTGGTATAGCTATGTACACTTAAAACAAAAATGTTTTTGTATATACCAGTACCATAATAATGCATATTCTGTAAAAGTTCAGTGGGTTCAAGAGATACAGCCGTTAATTTTATTTATTATTGTTAAAGTAATCATCAGTATTACGTAAAGATATAAAACAAATAGGTACTAGTATAGCATTATATTATCTGTGGTATAGGTAACAAACAAAGTAATTTACAGATTACAGGTTGGACCTTCGTTTTGCCGATGATATAGTCATGATGGCGGAGTCGCTCGAGGACCTTAGCACCATGCTCAACGACCTCAGTAGTCTCCCAGCAGGTTGGTCTTAAGATAAATATGGACAAGACGAAGATCATGCCTAATGCTCATAATCCACATAATACCGGTAATTGTTGGGAACGATACTCTCGATGTTGTCGACAAATATGTCTACCTATGACAGACTGCCCAATAGGGTGGGTCACTAATGTATGAAGAAAAAAAAAGTTTGAGAGGGATTGTGTAATAGTTATAAAAAGGTGCTATGGTATGAGAGTATTATATACACAAAAAAGAATTAGTTTTGGGTATCATCTTCAGCCTCCAGATTGACCATGAAAAATCATAACATTGGAAAAAAGAGCCTAACTTCTAAATATTACTAGTAGAGCTAATGAAAGTTTAATTTGGTATATTTTACATCAAAATACGAGTACACAGGACACTTATGCATTTATTGTTCAAAAATAATGTATAGTCCATTGAAATGTTACACTTGATGAGGTTGGACGTATAAACACTAGCTCAGAGGCTAATGCCCGTATGCATGACAGCTGGAGGTATGTCATAGTATAAGTGCGAACTTAGCAGCTTACAAACTTTAGTGCAGACGGGCATTATAATAGGGTCCTGTTTGTAGCCTTTCCGTATAGGTATGTAAATTCTGTTCAATTCAATTTATAAGCAAACTTTATTTCAATAAGGTAGCAGTCAATGGAATTCAAAAGTCATGGGTGAGTCACAATAGCTAGAACTGTTCACTTCTTGTACTAGGTGGTAGGACTTTTCTGCAAAGTTCGTCTAGGTAGGTACCACCGCTTTGCCAGTTATTCTGCCGCCAAGCAGTAGTGTGCAAACACTACTGTGTTCCGGTTTGAAGGGCATTGTAGCTAGTGAAATTACTGGGCAAATGAGACTTTATGATCTGATCACTCAGTCTAGTAATCTGATTACTAGACTGTGTGATGTCTCAGGATGACGTGCGCAGTGCAGTGCCACGCGAAACTTTATTGTTTTAAAGTTCCGAGTGACACTGCAACTGTTATGGGCGGCCGTGTTGCTTAACATCAGGTGAACGACTAGCTCGTCACGTCATTCAATCGCATAAAAAAAAAAAAAAAAAAAAAAAAAAAACTTCTGTGTCATGATATTCATAACAAGTAGGTACGGTCAGTAACATAAATTGATCCAATCACAGAACAGGGAAAAAGTGTCTGGTGCGAGAGCCCACTGCAAAAATACCTACGTCATCGGGCATCCCAATAGGCTATCTTTAGATCGTCAACCGACACTTAAACATGTAAAAAAAAACAGGTCTGCCAGTTCCGATCCTGCCGGGTCATGGAAATAATCTACCTCCACCAACACAAATGCCTTGAATACTAAGTTTCACCAAGTTTAGACCTGGCAGACCTTTTAATCTATTATCAGGATCACCTTGGCTATTATTAGGCCTAGGTTTCATCGGGGTATTCGCTGAGGTAGGTAAAGGGTGTGCAGGGCACATTCTTAGGGGTCTGCCAGGTACTTCCGGCAGGGTGCGCAATGGCAGACCAATTTTTTTTTCCATAATTAATCAATGGTGTCACACCATTACAAATACCTTCACTTTACATTCAAGTTATTTTTATTCTGAATAAATATTGACATAAGTGGTGGTAACTTTCAACGTGTTGACGTTTCGGGAACACGTCTCAGTGGAACATGATTGTTGACAGTTCAAATCGCGCCAATTCCAAAATCATTTCGCGCGGTTCTGTAATAACATGATAGCGCTGGTGGGATCGCTATCTATGTCTGGTGAGCTGGGCTGGAGGAGCCAGCTCCGAAGGTGGTCCAGGTTCTGATGGTGGTGATGAATGAAACAGGTGTTTGGTGGTACTGGAGTCTATTGAGGCGTCTACATGGTGGAAGGCGTGAGCTTGTACTGTTGGTCGTCCTTACAAGTAGTTCGGATGCATGTTACGGGTGTTAATAGAATGTAGCGGTGCAAGTCCAAATTCACACACTACATCACCCCCTTATTGAAAAAAAATGGACTTGCTACTTGTAGGGACATTTTTTTCTATTACAACAATTTTACGTCATACTTCATATTTCAAAATTACAATATCAACATTTTCCCTCTTACTTCAAATTTTATTAAATAACATTGGTATACCGTCATAATTCAAATAACTAATTAATAAACGAATTGAAAATTTAACAGAACACTATTACCGAATACCGATTCATGTGACTACCTACTACATATACATAATATGTACTTATTTTTAAAAGCTATACGATATTTTAAAGTTATTCTAATTCTATTCCGTTTTTATTTAATTTCTTTATTTTTATTCTACATATTTTACCTTCGTTATAGTAAAAAAAAAACAATCAAAACACATTATCATCTAAAAAAAACTTCATTAGTTTCATATTATTACTAAATTTAAAAAAAATATAACAGTTTTTTTCGTATTAAGATACACTATAAAGAGCTTATCTTTTATTTCAAATCTTACTCATACATAGATTATAACGTTCCTATTAACATTTTATAAAACAAAAAAAATATCAGGCCACTTTCCGCTATTTACTAACTTACCTTTATATTTTATACTTACTCCTTTTTATCTAAATATCTCATACTAATAATTATCTAACTATCCACTAACATAAAAAAAGGCCTACTGTTGTCATTATATAATCTATTTAAGCTATCTATCTTATCTAAGTAATGCCTACTGAGCGCCTGTCATACTTTTCATTAAATAAAATCCGTTCAAAATAACCCTTTCTTTCTTCTACTAGCATTTTTTCATCAACACTTTTCTGACAATATTTCGCTAACTCTCTTTCTTTCCTATTTTCTCTCATTGTAGTTACCATGTCCCTTAGTTTTCTAACGGAACAGGCTCTTTCCACAGGATTATCACACCTGGGTTCGCAAGAGTCTTTATTTGTCAAGTCCGTGTATATCTCTTCTACTTCTAACTCTGTTTCTGACTTTATGTCATCTTTATCGCTATTTTCTAACTCTTGATTCTGAACCTTCTCTATGTTTTCTAAACTCTTAACTGTTTCCCTATCTTGAATTGAATCAAAACTCTCTGTTTCCAAAAATGAGTTTTCGACATTATAATCATAATCATCCAGAGAGGGATCAGATTCCATTACTTTGGATTCGTAACTATCTTTAAAAGTGCACGAAACCTCAGTGACTCGATGTTTCTGCTGATCACGCAAATATGGAGCGCGGTCCGGAATGCATGACTCGGACACCTGATACCTCGTTGTTATCGGTGCGCTTCGCTTCTGCTCTACAATATTGTTCCTCATGTTTGTTTTATTCGTATTATTACAAGGGAATAAATTGTAATTTACTTGATCTTGATAACAAAAAGTTTCCCGAAAATGATTTTTCCTGAATAATATTGTATTTTCATCTATAGCGGTCTGAATGGCTTCTTTTAATGACTGAAATTGTCTCGCTATTAATATAATATTTATTCGATTATTGTTTAAACCATTCGCAAAACATCTGATCGCAAAATTCTCATTGATTGGTCTCAAAATTTCAAATTTATTCCTGTCGCCTTCTGACTGAGCCAAAGTTAAATCATAAAATAACTGCTCTATCTCTTTACCAAAATGCTCTATAGACCCATTTCCTTGTCTGCAATTAAATAATCGTGTCTGAATTGCAATTGGACATTTTTTTGGAAATTAAATGCTTTTTCATGTCCTTCAATAAACTTTCTACGGTAACGTAATTTGCTTTCAAATAAAATTTAGCTACTTCTGTTAGCCTGGTTTTCAGTACAAAATTAATTAAATATTTGTGGGAACTCTCATTAATCATTTCACTATAATATTCAATGTTGTCAATTAAGGACTTAGTTATATGCTCTTGTCCTGTCATCTCAGGTAACAAGGCGATGGCCGTTTCCATATCAAAATTCTCCATTTTCGTTTCAAAATTGTATAAAGTCAAGTAAAATAATAAAATATCTCAGTGTAAAAAAATCCTCAAAAATTAGTAAATTATGTAGAATTGTAAATAAAGAAAATATTGGCCATAAAATATTCATAAAAATAAAAAAATATCTCTCTTTAAAAAAAAATCTTTAAATCGTCGTCGTTTTTTTTACTTACTTACGCTTTCTTAAAAAAAATATACCGTTACTTATTACGATAAACGTTTTTACGACAGCATGGGACGGGGCTCTTCAATCTTGATCTCGAGTCTTCGAGTCATTGGTCTTCTAAGGGTAGCCTGGTTGGTGGTGGTACGCAGAGCTGGTGCTCGCTGCTACAATCCTTCTTGCATTTGGACCGGGAATTCCCTGGACACCGATCCTTGCTCCCGTGTTCCTTGATGCCGAAGAACTCGTTCACAAAATTCGATAGGCCTTTAAATAATTCAAGGCACTAATACTCGCAGGTAGAGTCGGTTGTATATTTTACCGTTCTATTTTAGAAGTCTTCTCGTTATGTGAGTTAGTTTCTTCTTTAATTATGTAGAACACCTTCGTATATTTATGGTTTATGTTCATAAATATATTTTATCATCACCATTAATTATTCATTTTATTTTTTAGTCATAAAATCTTCAATAAACTTCTTCATAAAATAAACTTTTTTCCTTCTTCTTATAACGCCTCTTCTTTCTTCGAATTATTCTTCTTAAAAAAATCTTATTTCTTCATAACAAATCTTCAAAAATAATATCTCTTCTTCTTAAAATATTTATTCTTCATAATTATTCATCTTCATTATTCATATTTATTTTTCTTCTTATTATTTATCTTCTTTCTTCATAACTTTTCTTCTTATTATTCATCTTCATTTTTCATAACCTAGTCTTCAAAAATTCATTTTTTTCTTTAATATTATTTTCTTTATAATTAATCTTCTTTCTTCTTAATAATTACGTGCCTCTATTTTTCTTCGTAAATAACTTGCTTACTTTCATTTTAATTCATTTCTTCTCAATTTCTTCTTAGTCTGTAGCCGCTGGCATGGTCGCCATGTAATGACAGAAGAAGCCCTCTGGCAGGGTCGCCATGTAATGACATGATAGCGCTGGTGGGATCGCTATCTATGTCTGGTGAGCTGGGCTGGAGGAGCCAGCTCCGAAGGTGGTCCAGGTTCTGGTGGTGGTGATGAATGAAACAGGTGTTTGGTGGTACTGGAGTCTATTGAGGCGTCTACATGGTGGAAGGCGTGAGCTTGTACTGTTGGTCGTCCTTACAAGTAGTTCGGATGCATGTTACGGGTGTTAATAGAATGCAGCGGTGCAAGTCCGAATTCACACACTACAGTTCGTTCTCATTTCATAGAGAAAAGATTTTTTCAGATTTCTTATGTAAGACAAGGAATTCGCGTGGTTTCGAAATATCGTAAAGTGGTCATACAGAATTAGGGGCCCAGATGGAGATTTCATTCACTATTTGACCATTTTGTGAATGAAGACTCGACTTGAGCAGCGATTGATGAGTGAACAGTGAACATTGTTCTGTATTATGGGCCATACTGTTTTAACATCTCCACCATTTGTAGATTTTCTTCTAACAGTCTGCAGTTCTACTAACAAGTTCTTATTGTAAATCATTGTCAAGTTTTCTCAATTTGCAAATCTACTTCTGAGGCTGACTGTACATAAGCACAGTGTATTCCAGAAGAGCTGCATTCATTCAAAATGAAATGCCAATGTGATATTTATCGCAATGACCTTAACATACAAGATAAGAAATAATATCTGACTCGAACCACGTCTCCTCATGTTTTTTCAAGCATTAAGCATAGCTTATTTTTTTTAGCATTTTAGGTTTTTATTTTGCATTTTTACAGCTATAATTTAATTTTTTTATATTGAATATTAATATATCAATAGATCATATAAACTGTACTTTTACCTAATTTGTAATATGTAATTTGTGTAACAGCTATTCTTCTAGCTCAAGCTCCAGTTTTTATTTAGATTTAGGTACTCTTTACTTGAGAACCTAAAATTGGCTTTCTATGGTTATATTGATGAATAAGTATGTTAAAATAAGGTGTTAGTTTTCCAATAAATAAATAAAAGCTATATGATCTATGTTAGATAATCCCAAACCTACTTAGTTAGGTAGTACCTAATATATAAAAAAGGAATGGTGCTGGTATTTTTTTTTGTAGGCAGATAGACCAAAATGGAATGAATAGTGGGAAAAAAAGATATTTCCTACCGCGCGGATGCGGGAGGCTGGTTTTGAGTCCTAATTCTTTTTTATGGTGTGCGGGTGACAGAGGTAAGCGTAGAAATTCCTGTAAGACCTGACGAGGGATTGGTTCTCAATTTCGACACAAAATCCATGAAAAACTGTACATACCAATACAGCGTCATCCTGCAGAAATTCCAGGGGTGTCCAGGTGCAGTCCTTAGTCAACTATATTCGCCGCGTATGTATGCGTGGCTGTGCAGTTCTTATTTACATAATTTCACGCACTATTGTTTCTGTTTATGTCTCAAAATAAAGCGGGTGTTGCGGTGCGGAGGAAGGGATATATCAACCCTTAAAATTCACAGGTATTCTAGTACTTTAACCAGAAAAACAATGCGGCGGTACGAACGCGGTGACGTACAACGATCGACTCCTTTAACAGAGGGCGGTGCGGGCGCATCTGCGGCTGACTTAACGTGAATTAGCATGTTTTCAGTTTAACACGGATCATGCATACAAAAAAAAAAGAACCATCCCCCCGGCCTTCAGGAGATAAAGATGTCTCCTGAACCAACAAGAGACAAGGGAGAGCAAAATAGTTCCTAATTAATACGCGATGCGGTGCGGTGCGGCGAGAGTGCCTCATGTATAAGGCAGATGCGTCAAAATAATAAAAATAAGAAAAAATTAAACTAGTACTTAAGTCTAGGAAAAACACCATTAAAAGGGTGTGCGAAAACTATGAAATAAGTTACATTTTTACTGCGAGGGCAAAACACACAGTTACCACAGGTCTGACATAGAGGCCAGTTTTAGTGCGTACCGTTACAACTCGGACTATACCATCAGAAGATGGATGTATATTCTCAATAATGCCTAGAGGCCATTGTAACGGCGGAGAGTTTTCAGTTTTAATAAGAACTACAGTTCCTTTCGTTACAGGATTCGACTGAGTATTCCATTTAGCGCGGGTCTGCAATGTATTAAGATACTCACGTCTCCAGCGGTTCCAATATCTCTGAACGATTTGATCGATCATATGTTTATTGCGGACTAAATCTGCCGACATTGGTCTAACGTGCGAATCCGAATGAAAGGAGTTTACCGGACCGAAGGTCAAGAAATGCGCGGGAGTTAGAGCTACGGGCTCTGCGGGATCGGAACTCAACACGGTTAACGGTCGAGAGTTGAGTACTGCCTCAACCTGAGTCAGAACGGTAAGAAGTTCTTCATAAGTGAGTAAAACTTCACCTATGACGCGACGAAGGTGATTTTTCACGAGATTAACTTTCGTTTCCCAAATTCCACCGAAGTGCGGAGCGCTAGGCGGGTTTAAATGCCAGTATATACCTTGAGCTAAAGATTCCTCGGCAAAGGAATCGCAAAAGGGCTTGGATTTTAGAAATCCATTCAACTCATCGAGTTGAGCTTTCGCTCCTATAAAATTAGTCCCGTTATCTGAAAATAACGAACTACAATTTCCTCTTCGGGATATGAAGCGTCGAAACGCGCGAAGAAACGAATCCGTACATAGGTCGACGGCCAACTCTTAAGTGAACGGCGCGGGTCACAAGACATGTAAATAGACAAATGTAAGCTTTTACCCGTCGGGCACCGCGGTACCTACTTATTAATATGTGTATGGGACCGGCATAGTCCACACCCGAGAACAAGAAAGGTTTAGCTTCATTAACGCGGGGCGCGGGGAGAGCAGCCATGAAGGGCGCTTCAGTACGCGGATGTGCTTTAAAGCAGCGGTTACAAAGGTGAAAGCGTCGCTTCACGGTACTGCGTCCGGAAATTATCCAAAACTTTTGTCTTATCAACTACAATAATAATTGCGGACCACAATGCAAATATTTCCGGTGATAATAATCGATTATGAGGTCTACAATATGATCCTTTTTGGGGAGCAGTATTGGATGCTTACTATCAAAGTCTAGTGACGATTTTTCTAATCTGCCATCGACGCGGAGTAAGTCGTTATCCAAAAATGGAGAAAGCGGAATGAGCGGTTTAGAAACGTTGCGGTTTTTCGATAGGGCATTTATATCGTCTCTGAAGTAATGTTGTTGTAAAGCTTTCACTATAGAAGTTTCGGCAAATTGCAGATGCGAAAGTTCCATTTTATCGGAGCGCGGAATTTTTCCTAAGAAGCGGTATGAATAAACTACGATGCGGAGTAGTTTGGACCAAGAAGACACATTCTCTGCCAGCGTGCAAAGAAAAGGTCGTGGTGGTTCATCGGTACAGATGAAAACTTGCGTCTTGGTTTTAACCTCTAACAATTTTTCGTCTTGTTTCGAGTCAAAAGAGAATCTTTTGATCGGCCAAGTATGCACTTCGTCACGAGCCCATGGTGGACCGTGGAGCCAAAGCGGGTGGTATAGTAATTGAGCGGGGCTAAGTCCTCTGCTCAAGCAATCACTAGGATTTAGCGCGGTTTCGACATGATAGAAGTGTTTAGGATCGAGATTGTCCTGTATTTGAGCGATGCGGTTTGCTACGAACGTGTCAAAGCGATGCGGAGACGAATGAACCCAATGGAGGGTCACTGTCGAATCGGTAAACGCAAAAATGTCATCTATTTGACAGCGGGAAGAAGCTGTAGGTAAGGACTGGGGGCTCAAACCAAAATTTTGTCGTTGGCTATACACGGTAGTTGTACGACCAGTCCTCACATACGGCTGTGTAGTATGGTGGCCCAGAACAAACCTGGTGACCACAATTGCCAAACTGCAACAAATTCAAAGACTGGCATGTACACTAATCAGCGGTTGTAAAAAGTCAACACCATCGGCTGCGTTAGAAATTATACTCGGGCTGACACCATTGCACCTCCATATTCAACAAGAAGCGATGGCTTCAGCCCTGAGGATTAGATCAACTAACCAATGGAAGGGGGTCGGGCCCATTACAAACCACTGCAAAATCATAAACAAAGCTACGGATATCGTACCAGACGCTTGTCAAGGCACGGATAAAATAGCTAGTGTGTACCTTGACTGTAAAAGATACGAGCTAGTTACAGAATCTGTTGTCTTAGAGGATCTCTCCCAAGTAAATGACGTATACAACGTGTTTACGGACGGAGCTAAGAACAAGTCGGGAGCTGGATGTGGCTTCTACTCCCCAGAGTTGGGGATTACAGAATCTATTGCTCTGAATAAGACAACTACAGCCTTGCAGGCAGAGGCGATGGGCTTGTTGCTGGCGGTAAGAACTGTTCTAACAAGGGTCTCACCGACATCGTGCCTAGATCACAAAGAAAGATGGGTTGCTGATTACCTTTACCACAGACAGTGCGGCCATAATCTATGCACTCAGAAAACCTATGACTAGGTCTAGGGTTGTAGCAGAGTGTCATACGGCTCTACAACACTTGTCCGATAAGCATAAAGTCGTAGTGAAATGGACAAAGGGCCATGGTCATTGTTCTGGTAACATCAGAGCAGACTCTCTGGCTAGGGAAGGAGCCAAGAAGCAAATCGGCAAAGATGTGATGGAGCTCTGTAAACCGACTGCGATGGAAGTTAGGAATCTACTTGGTCGTTATTCGGAAAAAGAACAACAGAAGCTTTGGGACAAAAGAACGGATTGCAGACATGCAAAAATGACGTTTCCGTCCCTAAACAAGAATGTAACAAATAACCTACTAAAGTTAGCTAGGCAGGACCTCCGCCTTATGGTAAGTATCTTGACGGGGCACTGCGACCTGAACTACCATCTGCACAAAATCGGAGACACGGACAGTCCTCTGTGTCGTGGTTGCATGCAGGAGCAAGAAACCGTGGAGCACGTGCTGCTGCACTGCGAAGCCACGGAAGATGCAAGAATTAAAACGGGTCTACGAGCTGAGATGTCAGAACCCGCCAATCACAAGAATCGCTCATCATCATCGGCATGCTTGGGCTCATCCGTATTGACTGCTTTGTCATTATCACCACCATCATCATCACTGGAACAGTTATGTCAGCGACCCAAGGCTGTGCTCCGATATTTCAAGGAGTTAGGTTGGCTAGGGTAACTGAGCTGGCAGGGGGAAATGCACAATACACCCCAAGCGGGACGTCAGTGCAGGCCTTTATCGCCCCCACTCGGAATAAGAATAAGAATAAGAAGCGGGAAGAAACGGTTTCGATAACGAATCGAAAGAGCTTCGTCAATAACACCAGAGCACAGAGCTCCAAGCGAGCTAATGATACAACTTTAAGTGGAGCTACCTTACTTTTGGCTCCAATTAAATTAACCTGATTAAGTTGAGAAGCGGTTTGTATACATATGTATATCGCGGCGCCCATTGCCTTTTCACTGGCATCGGCGAATCCCAACAAAATGACGCGGGAGTCGGGAATAATCCCTAGAAAGCGCGCTATTTTAAAGTTTTGTAATGCGGGCAGTTCGCTTAGAAAGCGGTTCCATGCGACACAAATATCGAGGGGCGGCTGATCGTCCCACTCGATCTTGGCTATCCATAATGCTTTTATCAAAAGTTTCGCGTGTAATATTACAGAACCCGTTAATATCCCATAACTTGGCGATAGTCGAAAGCATTATGCGCTTAGTGCGTTTGCTTTGCGGATTGAATTTAATCGAGATGGAGAATTCATCATCAGCTGGTGACCAGACCAAGCCTAACAGCTTTAAATGGTCCTCATTATCAAATTCTACATTTGAAGACAAACGGTTGTCTGGCGGAATGGACTTCAGTACTTCAGAAGAATTGCTCATGAATTTAACTAAAAAATCATACGCGGATCATGCATGCAAAAAAAGAACCAAATAGTTTTATTCTTCACAGGTAAAATATCCGCGGGAAAACGAGAAATTGGCGTAAAACTTCAGGTGCATTTAATATTAACATTCAAGATTCAAGCTATGCTTAGTTTGGGGCTAGATGGCGCTGTGTGAAATGCAAATGATGTCCACACATATTTATATTTTGTTTATCTAAAATGCCAAGTAGGTTCTTACCATTTCCGCGCAAGTTCAATGACCTACACTACAACCAGTTTTTAGAAAATGTAGGTATCCATATATTTATTGGAGATTCACCTATGAGTAAACTTACGTCTAATATGTGGCAGAAAACATTCCCAAGATAATTAGAAACATTACAAATGTATTAAACTTCATTGTTATCAAAATAACTGAACGTGTGAATTTGTTTTAAGTCATAAAGTTTGCACCACATAGGTTGCAACGTTAATTTACACAACAGAGGTGTTAAGCAACAATTTATTTATGTTTAGTTACATCACGGCGGCCTATACTAAACCTCACCTATACGTACTTGTTATGTACCTACCACATACTTTATTGTACTTTTACTGTGTAATTAGTACCTGTAGCAGATCAAATACTAGTGTCACGAGACAGTTAATGACCTAGAAGGTTGTACAATAATCCGGAGGAGCAAAAGATAATATATAAAGTATGCAAATGCGTTAAAAAACAATAATAAAAACAGAGGCATACGGTGCCAGGATTTTTCGTGGGAACTTACAATAGGATCGCCGTGCGTCGAGAAATCCAATTGTTTAGAGCTGCACTCCGTTTTCACGGGAAATGACAAGTGATTTGGATCGTAATTAACGCTACACAATATATTTACAATGAAAACGGCACCACTCTCCCGCAGCACGTTCGATTCAATACTGTCAGTGACGTCAGTGTTAGTCAGTCAGTCAGTGTCATATAGGATACAGTACTGCCAACTTTATTTGTAGGATTTTTTTTTTCTTTTTTCCTCGTATGAGGAATGGATGGCGCCGCATTTGTAGGGTTTGCAGGGGATCGTACATCGTACCAACAGGTTAGAGAAAAAAACAAAGTTACTCTGTGCTCGTACCTTTGTCTTGGCCAATTAAAATATCGACCCACCCACATGTCCTTGACAAAAATGTCTATAAAAATCACTGCAAAAACCTATGTAAATAGGGCGAATTCTGTGTGCAAAACTGTTAGAGCCTACTTCTTGGCCTAACAATAACTCTACTGTTTAGAGAGTTACTCAGAGAGTATTCAAGGTTGTTAGACACTTAAAACGCAGGGTAGATATCAATAACCTTTATAAACGGAAATTCAACACAGCATTACAAAAACATATAGAACTATTAAAACATTGCTTCTTTAGGTTTACTTGATGTAAGCAAAATCAATCTCATTTTTATTCTCGACTGACACTGGAAATTTTCTCTGTTCCAAACAAACTATTGTCTTTTTAAATCTGCATTCAAAAATACAACCAACGAGTATGTCTGCCTGACATGAGGTTACATACCTACAATATGTGCTGTCACACCTCTTTGCTCCAACACTCCTCCTTAAACTCATGTCTATTCACATACCTTTCATGCTACCTAAACACTCATACCCATACCTCTCACACACCACTCGAAACTTCCCTCTTGGAAGTGGTTTTGTTAAACCATCTGCAACCATGCATGCTGTCTTCTTATACTTCAGTATCACCTGATTATTTACAATGGCCTCACGCACAAAGTGATACCTAACGTCTACATGCTTAGTACGTTGGCGGTGTACTGGGTTCTTCGCCATAGCGATGGCAGACTGACTATCAGAGTAGATGGTCATGGCTTCATCCAATTTACAGCCCCATCCATTAGATACTTCTGCTATAAATCTTCGCAGAAATATTGCTTCTCTAACAGCTTCTGATAGTGATACATATTCAGCTTCCGCTGTACTAAGAGCTATGGTTCTCTGTTTTTTGCTCTCCCAGCTAATTGAGCCACCTTGAAATAGGAAGACCGAACCAGAGTATGATCTTCTATCAAATTCTCCAGCGTGATCTGCATCCGCATATCCTTCAACAGATCCTTTGCATCCTTTCAGATATTTTACTTCATGACTCTTAGTCCCCTTTAGATAACGAAGCACTCTCTTCGCTGCAATCCAATGAGACTCATCATAGGAACTGTTGAACTGACTCAAACTGTTCACTGCATGTGCAATGTCTGGACGAGTGCACACGGCAAGATACATGAGCGAACCTATCAGTGCTCTGTATGGTAAGTCATCTCTTGACTTATGTTCTGGTGAAGGCTTCTCTAGCCTTTGTCCAGTAACAGCAGGTGTTGAAACTGTCTTAGCATCTACCATGCCAAACTCTCGAAGCAGTTTCTCTATATATTTTTCTTGATTTATACTGATGCTTTCCTTCTCTTGTTTAATTTGTATTCCCAGCATCAGTTCTGCTCTACCAAGATATTTCATTTCGAATTTAGACATAAGCTCTTTCTTCACTAACTTCATTTCTGTTACATTATTCCAAAATATTCTTTCCTTAATAAGTTTCAATATAAAACCCAGATTACGCCACCCGCATTTAAACATCTTTGCATTACAGGTCTATATAAATAATACATCATTTTATAACCCCATGGTCCGAATGTGTCGCCAATACAACGATCTTCTATCCAAACACAATAAAAACATTGACATTTTCAATCAGAACTTTATGAAATTTAAAAAGGATGTCTTGGCAATCCTCTCTTCTGAGTGGATGCCGAGTCACACTTATGTGTGACTTGTCATTTTCTCAGAACTTTAAATTACTTTAAATTATTTGATTTTGTGTGTGTTCGGTTGGTGGATGGATGACCGCTTCAATATTAGTTTACTAATTATTGCAGTGGTGATTGATCTACCCGCTTTTTTTTTTAGTTTAAAAAGGTTCTCTCAATTAATAGGAATGCTTGTAATTTTGTCATGTTGTGTATACATGTTTAGGGACATTTTATGGTTTGAAACTTGTACCATAATTATTTTTACTTTAAAAATTGAAAGTGTTCTGTTTTGTGTACCGAATAAATAAATAAATAAATAAAAATAACAGTATGTCATCTACGTAAACTGCAAGGATTATTATGTTCTTTCTTTTAGTTTTAGTGTAGACACAAAGTTCATTGATTGATCTCGTAAAGTTGAGCTTCTTTAGTTCTTCTTATTCCAACTTCTTGGAGCCTGCTACAGTCCATATAGGGACTTCTTCAGAAGTCACACAGTCCTCTTTGCCTTTCTGTTCAAATCCATCTGGCTGTTTCATGTATACAACCTCATCCAAGTTGCCATTTAGGAATGCTGTCTTAACATCCATCTGATCGATTTGAAGGTCCAGATTGGCAGCAAGTGCTATTAAAGTTCTGAGCGAACTATGTCTCACGACTGGTGCGAAAGTCTCATGATTATCAATACCTCTTCTTTCATTTTAATTAATTTTAATTTTAACTTAATTTTCTTGCGTTCTTTTGCCAATAATAGCTTAATTACTTAACGTGATTACATGAAAACTAATTTTGCGGAAATAAATAGAATGTATCAAAAAATTACGATTTAAAGTATCTCCTAGATATCATTGGTTTAGCGACAAATGACAATAAACAATTTTCTTCTTAGTTTTTCAGTCTATTGCCATTTGTCGCTAAACCAATGATAAGTAGGTGGCACTTTTAATTGTAATTTATTGATACATTATATTTATTTGATTTTGTTTTAAGCTTGAGAACTTTTATGGACAGTTATACACCTCGACACGTAAGCCCGCTACCAACACAGCTCAGGGGGCGTACTGTGAGCTCTTAGCGCGATTCAAAACTGACCCTATATTGGATCGCTTTGTTTTTTTTGTATGGGGATTTTGACAAGCGAGCCAGTGTAGGCTCTGTTTTGAATCGCGCTAAGAGCTCACGGTACGGCCCCAGGACACCAGAGCTAAGTTAGTTCGACACTATACCGAGGATATCCCGGACATCAGCCCGTACGAGATTAGGATGGCCCTCAAACAGCTCAAAAACAACAAGGCGCCAGGTGAAGATGGAATTACGACTGAACTTCTGAGAGCGGGTGGTAGACCGGTACTTATAGTCCTCCAGAAGTTATTTAATTCTGTCATCCTTGAGGGTACAACGCCAGAGGCGTGGCACAAGACCGTGGTGGTGCTCTTCTTCAAAAAAGGTGATAACACCTTATTGAACAACTATAGGCATATCCCGCTCTTGAGTCATGTGTGCAAGCTGTTTTCGAGAGTTATTACGAATCGTCTCGCACGCAGGTTTGATGAATTCCAGCCTCCCGAACAAGCCGGTTTCCGAAAAGGCTTTAGCACCATAGACCACATCCATACGCTGCGCCAGATTATACAGAAGACTGAAGAGTATAATCGGCCGTTATGTCTAGCGTTTGTGGATTTTGAGAAAGCCTTCGATTCAATCGAGACTTGGGCGGTGCTGCAGTCCTTACAGCGATGCCAAATAGACTATAGGTATATCGAAGTGTTGAAGTGTTTGTACAGTAAGGCGACTATGTCAGTCCGACTACAGGACCAGAGTACGGAAAAATCCCATTGCAAAGAGGCGTGAGACAGGGAGACGTTATTTCTCCGAAACTGTCCACAAATACATTGGAGGACGTTTTCAAGCTCTTGGAGTGGGAAGGATCTGGCATCAGCATTAATGGCGAGTACACTAACCTTCATTTTGCCGATGATATAGTCATAATGACGGAATCGCTTGAGGACCTTAGCACCATGCTCAACGACCTCAGTAGAGCCGGTTGGTCTTAAGATGAATATGGACAAGACGAAGATCATGTCAAATGCTCATATTCCACCTATAGCTACCGGTAATTGTTGGGAACGATACTCTCGAAGTTGTCGACAAATATGTCTACCTAGGACAGACTGTCCAATTAGGTAGGTCCAACTTCGACAAAGAGGTGGCACGAAGAATCCAACTCGGTTGGGCATGGGTAGCTTTCGGGAAGCTTCGTCCTATCTTTTCGTCCAAAATACCACAGAGCCTGATAACGAAAGTTTTCAATCAGTGTGTGTTGCCAGTGATGACTTATGGAACTGAGACATGGTCTCTTACTGTTGGCCTCATTAGTAAGCTCAAAGTCACGCAGCGAGCTATGCAGAGAGCTATGCTCGGTGTTTCCCTGCGATATAAGCTCCTGAATGAGGAGATCCGCAGGAGAACTAAAGTGACCGATATAGCTCTTAGAATTAGCAAGTTGAAATGGCAATGGGCAGGCCACATCGCTCGTAGAACTGACAACCGATGGGGAAGAAAGGTTCTCGAGTGGCGACCACGAACCGACGTTCACCACGACTGACGACGTGGTGAAAGCCATGGGGAGCCGATGGATACAGGAGGCGAGCAGCCACTCAAGGTGGCGCACTCTGGGGGAGGCCTATGTTCAGCAGTGGACGTCTTCAGGCTGATGATGATGATGATTTATTTGCGCATAATTTTTTTTCATGTAATGACGTTGAGTAAGTAATTAAGCTATTATTGCCAAAAGAACGCAAGAAAATTTGAATTTGCCGCACTAGTGTAACGTTCCACCTTAATATGTCTATTGAGTGATCGATTAGCTTTTTGATGTCATCTTGTGCAGTTCATTCCCTTTCTTTTAGAGTGGTTTCCAGCTGATCTAATGTCTTTGGGGTAGGATTGCGGGCTCCTAACCTACCTTTTTAGCTGGTTCCAAAGGTGCTCTATGGGATTCAAGATGGGGCTATTCGCCGGCCACTGCTTATCTTGAATCCCAACCCCATGAAGATACTCAGTAACAATTCTAACCACGTGAGGCCTTACGTTATTATACATCAATTGAAACTCGTCTCCAGCACTGGCCGTACCGGGGTTGATTAATGAGACTTTAATTGTCATCGGCCCCGCTGTCACCGAGAAGAATTCATCGATCCGACTATAACGAGGCAGGTGACACTTTTTCTGTTCCATTGGCCCCGGTGAGCTCCGTTGTTGCGGATGAGGCTACCGGGGAGGATGGCACTTTTTTCCCATCGACCCCGGTAACGGGGCAGCGCCACCGGGGAGGATGGGACCAAGCCTTATGTAGCAAGCCCAAAGCAATCAGATCTACATGAAATGAAAAAAACTGAGTTGGGCTACTATGCTATTGTTTACTAATACGCTGAGAATATGACGTCAACGCACAGACGACAACTCAAAAAAGAAATGGGTAGAGTGGAGAAAACAACTGAGTAAAACGAAACGCAACTTTAAGTTTTCCTATTCACGCATGACGCATCATTGTGTTTGATAAATTAAACAGATAATTATTTTATATCCGTCATCGGTCATCTACTCCCAATGAAACCCAAAAAGCTAAATTTTTATACAGTCCTTTATATTTATTCATACATATATTTAAATAATATAAGGAGGTACATCAGGGGACATCTTACGGTGAACGGTCTGTAGTGACCCAGTGTTTCAGCCATCCGTATTCAGAATCTATTCATCACACTGAGTATCACTACTCATTACAGATTAGAGGAAAAAAAACAATGTTACTATGTGCTACTCATACGAATAGGTAGATACCCACAGATTAGAGAAAAAAACAAATGACTATCTTACTCTGTGTCACAGATTAGAGAAAAAACAATTGACTAAACTCTGTGTAGATACCGTAAAAGTATCGATACCTACTCAGATCTATACATTTTTTAATGGGGTTGTAACATTTTAGTATGGAGCCTGGCAAAATGGTAACCACAAAAACAAAAAAAAATTTTGGGCGGCCACCTTTTTAACCTCTGTTAATGGATAGAGGCCATCAATACAAATAATAAATACCATGTAACGAAACTTTGCTAAGCGTTGCATTCGGCTGTAATTTGACGTCTAAAATCAAAATATCTATTAGGTAAATTAACATCACAAGAGACAATGGATATGCACTAGACTTATGAAGTCATCATCATTATCAGCTAGAAAATATCCACTGCTGAACATAGGCCTCCTTCATTAACATCCGCGCTGAACAACAGTCAGCCATTTGCATCCACTGAATTCCAGCGACCTTCACAATGTCATTGAGTTGATACATCTGGTGGGAGGCCTATTATATTCAAATCAGAAAAACAAATATGGACGTACTATGGACGTACTACTAACCTATCAATATCGGAAAAGATGGTGAGCATAATCTCGGAGGTATAGATAGGTATTCACATAGCGTTTGTACAGTTCATTAGATCGTACAGGTGGTTGATTGCATCTTCGAAAAGCACGCGCTGTGCTTACACCACAGAAAAAACATTGTCTCTGTCCTGTAAGCAAAATCTGGTAATTTAACCAATAACAAAAACGTAACAAAAATAAAATGATAACAACAACATAAAACGATGAAAAAAATAACAGAAACAATGATTGAGATGATGGACGCGTGCGCACAGTGAGAAACAAAGTGGCGAACTAATGAAAAATATGCTTTTTGTTAATCTTCTTGTATTTTCTCTGCTTTAAAGAGATTTTTGCCAATTATCCACAGGTAGCACTCGCCTGCATTCTTTCAGGAATCGACAATCAGTGCACTGCACGTGCCCTTCTTAGCGCACCCATCATTTTTATGACTTCGCGGGCAGCATACCTAAAAACAAATCTAAATGCTAATAAAATTATTTTACCTATGCAAAATGGGATCAACCACCTAAATATTATAATAGATACCTGTATTCTATTTCTATCCTGCTCGCACTTACATATTTTTGATTATACGATATTCTCCCACCACCATCCATTCCATTCTTCTTCTTCTGTTCTTTTTCCAGTACTCTGGTTTAATGCACTATTGTTTTCTCATAATTAAAGAAACAAGCAGACACCGTACATTGAACACGAACCTGAACCGCAAACCGATGGGGAAGAAAGGTTCTTGAGTGGAGACCATGAACTAGAAGACTAGGTAGGTAGGCCTCCCACTAGATAGACCAACGACATCATGAAGGTTGCGGGCATCCAGAGTTATAATAAGGTACATTTGGGCTACAAGGCATTGAATAGTTGGCGACTCTATCCTGGGGGTCTAGCAAAGATCCTTTTTCATTAATATATGGGAACGACATTACCTGTGGTGTGGACTACAGGTAATGTCATTCCTATACGTTTTGGCGTTAGCGTTTGGCGTTAACGCTAATGGAAGGGATCTTTGCTACAGTTTTGACTTTACTGATTCGATACGATATACAAGTACTTTCTTTCCGACAAGAATTATTCGATGCTAAATGTACCAAATGAAAGAAAACTATCGAGTATAATACTTATTCATATTTACTAGTATCGAACGAAACATCCCTAATAGGAGGTTATCTGTCATGACATCCAAATAGTTCTTAATAATCCGTTAGATGGCGTTGACGGGACATGGCGTGGATAATTATCACTACCATGTCTGTGGTTCTGAAGATTTATATCACAGATTAGATAAAAAATAATACTGTGATTTATGCGTATACTCTAAACAGCCACTATTTGCATCTATGTCCACGCTGTGAAGAAAAAGCTGTGAAGGCTATGACGGTGAGTGACAGTGTGATCATCTGTAAATTGCAGATTCTGCCCTAAATAGGCTAAAAATTTCCCACTCTTTGAAATTTCCCAGAAATATGCCTTGTCTTAATTAACAGCAATATTAATGTAAGAGAAATAATAGGGTAATTTCACTAGGTGGTAGGATTTTTCTGCAAAGTTCGTCTAGGTAGGTACCACCACTTTGCCAGTTATTCTGCAGCCAAGCAGTAGTGTGCAAGCACTACTGTGTTCCGGTTTGAAGGGCATTGTAGCTAGCGAAATTACTGGGCAAATGAGACTTAAGAACTCATCTCATAGTCTAGAAATCTTTTTATACTGTGTGATGTCTCAGGATGACGTGCGTAGTGCGCAGTGTCACGCGAAACTTTAATTTAGATTTCCGAGTGACACTGCAATCTCGAGTGACACTGCAATCTGTAATGGGCGGCCGTGGCGCTTAACACCAGGCAAACGACTAGCTCGTCACGTCATTCGTTTTCATAGAAAAAATAGGATTACTTTTCGTTAGTATTTACTTATACTTATTTTAAAATATCAAGGAATGATTAAATAGGAACCCAAAATTCATGTAGATATGATGAAAAAATTAATTGTATCTAACGTTGATTAATCAACGTTAGATACAAATATTCCTCTTTTTTTCATCATACATGGATTTCACATTCATATTTTTTTCTAATCATGTCTTTACTTGGCGTGAGGATGAAACCAGTTTGTAATTTGCTAGTAAATAAAATGAAGGGTTTCATAAAAATAAAAACTTCAAAATCTGCCACAGTTTTTTTAACATTTACAGATTGCGCCACAGTGTAAATGTGAGGAAAATGTCCCAAAATGGTCACACTTATGAGTGATGTGAAATTGACACTACGCATTGACAGAGGGCAAAGCCAACTTGTGAAAAAAAATTTGTCATGTTCACCATGTCTCCTTAGCGCCATCTATCTTTAGCTGTAGAACTACGTTCCATCCAGCTGTCAGGAAATCCTTTATTGGGGCATATCGCAGTGATTATATATTCTTCGATTACGTTACGTTTCTGTTTTCATAATTTATCCGATATCAACAAAAGCTTTATTTATCTTATCAACACACATCAGCACATCGCACAGACAGAGCAATTTATTTCTAGCCAGCCAGCTAGTATTTTTTATAATATCATTGAGGGAAGGAAGTGTCATCCATCGCACAGAAATCAGATTAGAGGTAACTTTGCACTTGCACAAATAAAACAACTATTGACCAGGGAGAAGGAAAACATTACTTCTCACCGCGCGCCCCCCTGCTGTAAGTAACTTCAATATCAAAAGCAAAAGATCGAATCGATAAACGTGAAAACGGAACGCAGTTTTATTTTATTTACATTTGAGATAAACATCCTGGAAATTCTTGTAAAAATACTATTTGAAGTGTGTGACGATGTCTTCAGGCATCGCAAAAGTGCAAGTGCTTAGCATTTACAAATCGCTGTTGAGGGAGTCCCAGAAATTTGCAAATTACAATTTCCGGTAATTTTTTTTTTGTGAAATAAATCTTACATAACCTCTAAAGTCTGTCCAATTTCGGTTTTTCTTGCTCATTAGGGCATGTACCTGAAATACTTATTATGTATTATTTTTTATGACTGCTCATTTAGGTCTGTACATACTGCTCATGTGCTCATTCAATTACCTTTGTTTGTACTATGTATGAATAAAGTGCTAATTAGAGATTTCCTGTTTACATAGTTGAAGTTGAGGTCTTTGATGTTATATTAGAACTGTGGCAGCTAGTGAGTCAGTTTAAAATTCAAGCTACAAGCAATGCAGACTCAACCGTTACTATCATCTTCATACAGAGCTTTAATCCCCCACTGCTTGGTATTATGCCTTCCTTTGCACATGCTAGGAATTAATTCAATACCATAAAATTGACAAATAATTACTATGCTGTACAAATCTAGGGTTAAAATGCATCACTTAACTTGTTACTCAAGTGAGGGATGTATAGACATAATAGTGACAAAATAGTTTTACCTATTTGCTATTGGTCTGCAAACTCAAATATTTATATTATGATAGAGTCTACCTATTGAATTGAAGCAAGGCAGTGAAATAATTGAAATTGTGGTTTTTTGATGAAAAATTAAGGGCTTTATGATGTGATTATGCCACCCTGGTTATTTTAATGAATACTTCATCATCATTGTCATCATCAACAGCCTGAAGACGTCCACTGCTGAACATAGGCCTCCTCCAAAGCGCGCCACCTTGAGCGCCTGCTCGCCTCCTGTATCCATTGGCTCCCTGTGGCTTTCACCAGATCATTGGTCCACCAAGTCGGGGGCTGGTCTATGCTGCTTCTTCCAGTTTGTTGTTGGGGTTGGTAGACAGGCATCTGCCGGGGATTCTTAGCACCCCTTGCTGTGCCGTTACTGTGGCCGCTACCATAACCAAGGGATAGCAGAGCTGCCAGGGACTCGGACCATTGTTTACTGTGCCTAATGACTTAGGGGGGCCATAATCACTGCGCTTGGCAGGCAGCTTGGTAATCAACTAATACTTATACCTAAACTAATATAACCCTAACTTAATGATATGAATCAGTCTCTATTAGTTTGAACATCATTCTTGCTGAGTCCGAGAGAGGCTCAGCAAGAATTATATTACAATCTCCCAGGTATAAATTGTGGTTATCTTACAGAGCCTATGCATTGAGACGAGTTCAGGATGCATTCAAAGATAACCAGACATTAAGTGATGCTAAGCAGATCAAGAAAGAGTATGCATTTGCTCAGGAAAATCTGATGATGCTTAAAAGACAAGTAAGCATAAGCAAAATATATAAGCTTTATATTAATTTTAGATTTTTTTTAAATGTAAACAAGTATTTTGTTTGCCTGGTGTTAACGTCACGGCCACCCATTACAGATTGCAGTGTCACTCGGAAACCTAAATTAATGTTTCGCGTGACACTGCACACTGCGCACATCATCCTGAGACATCACAGTCTAAAAAAGATTTCTAGACCGTGAGATCAGTTCTTAAGTCTCATTTGCCCAGTAATTTCACTAGCCACAATGCCCTTCAAACCGGAACACAGAAGTGCTTGCACACTACTGCTTGGCGGCAGAATAACTGGCAAAGCGGTGGTACCTACCTAGACGAACTTTGCAGAAAAGTCCTACCACCTAGTATATAAATAGGTATAACACGTTATAAATAATAAATAAATAACGGCCAACGATCACATACATAGATCCTGGACCCTAACTAGGATCCCCTGTATCTAGAGACCCAGGAACTACGAGGACCATGCTCCCACAACACCCATACACAGAACAACGTATTTGTGCTGTATTGCATGTGCACAAGTACTTGTCCTGTTGCGGGAATCGAACCAGCCACTTCTGGGTTATGAACCAACCTGCTCAACCACCGCACCATAGAAGCTGCCAATATAAGTGTTACTAGTGCCAATCTGCACTAAAGTTTGACAGCTCCTGAGTCTGCACTTATCTCTCTAGCCCTTGGTTTCTCGTACATTTGTCAAACTTTACGGTATGATTCATAGATTCATAGATTCATTCATAGATTCATAGATTTATTCACCTTATAACATCGCGTTACACTGGCACGTCAATTCATAACAAAATATAAAATTAACAGCTATGCTCATTGGTTGAACACAGCCGATGATCTACACACAACCAATGAGTGTTCAGTATTTGGTGTGCCAAGTTGACACAAATTTAACAAACACACGAGTACCAGGGGGAAAACGTTACCCAGCTAAGTTGTATTTTAATAGACTCATGCAGACAGGATTCATGTTGTCAAATGAAACTGAACATTTTTTTGTTAATTTATAAATAAATAATTAAATAAATATGTGTGGGACCTGTCACGCAGCGCCATCTAGCCCCAAACTAAGCATAGCTTGTACTATGGGAACCAGATAACTGATACAATACTTGGATACTTTTTTGTTTGTAAATACATACATAGAATACAATATAACACCCAGACACAGAACAAACATCGATTGTTCATCACACAAATTGTTTGTCCCGGGTGGGAATCGAACCCACAACCTATAGTTCAGAAGGCAGAGCTACTACCAACTGAGCTAACAGGCCAGTCAATTATTTTATTACAGTTAGCAACACTTGCAATTAGGTATGTATCCCTACATATAATAAATGTGAAGTTCTGGTATGCTTTGGAACACACACATAATTATAGCCAATGTAATTTATCCCATAGGTTCTATTGTTCAAAAAATATCGCTTGCGCGATGCAGGTCCGCGGCTTTTTGCCCTTTTTCCATACATTATGAAATTTTATTTGTATCAGCGCCATCTAGAGACAGTGATGTGTCGTTGTTTGTTTGTTATGACTGAACTCCATAAATACTGAACTGATTTTCATGCAGGTTTCACTAATATGCTTAGAAATAGCCGGCGCTTAAAATAGGATATATTAAAATTGAAATTTTATTAATTTTTTTGGTCATAATTATAAAGTTTTCATTACGAAACGAATCTGAATTATAAACAACATGGCCGCTTCATGGTGAGATGGTGAGGTTATTTTTGGACACTGACGGTAACTTTATGTCACCTATCTGGTTTATCTGGAGGCACAGATTAAAGAAAAAAATCTCTGTGTAGGATATGACCAAAGAGTAATAATTATAACCGCTACTCTAAGAGGTAGTTAGGTACAATAAGTAATTGAGAACTTAACCTTCTTTGCTACCTATCTATTTTATAGTTTTTCTATTTATGCCTTTACAGGTTGTATGACTTGTATGGCGTTTTAGGAGTAAATAGATACGTACCAAAAGATAATATATTAAAGCTTACATAATTTAAATTTTTATTAAATCTTTCGAATTAAAAGGTTCTGGCTTGTGGATTTAAAAATAAAGCCGTTTTTTCATTCCTATGCAATGCAGGTAGGAAATATAGGTACTATGCAGAACAAAGACTACACTGACACACGTAACCTATTCAGAAGCATGAGACTGCACAGCATAAGATGTGGCAGCTTCCAAATACCGGTGGCTGTCGCGCGTAAACGTTACTGCTGCGAAAGTACCATAAAGTTACCATATGTCTGGACAAACCTAACCTAGGTGTAAGGCATATTTTTACCGAATGTAAGTTGCGGTGGTGCGTGGCAGCCATCGGTGGTTGTGGACGGTGGCCGGTCTGCATCGGGGCTAAGTACCTATAACTATTACTATAGGTAATGTAGTCCACGCGTGGCAACGCCGCGGGCAGCAGCTAGTTATGAAATAAAGTTGAACTGCATGCAAAGTTCACTGATATAGTTATTTTGTTAAACATAGTTTATCAATAAATAAATAATAATAAAAATATTCACAAAGGACACTGGAGTTCGTTGCCACAATAAAAGAACCAGTTTATCTGGTTTAGGTTGGTACCATTGGAAACAATCTTTTTTTTTATGATTTATAGGCATAGCATTTGACCACTGTCTCACCTGATGGTAAGTGATGAGTAAGTAATCCCTAGTAGAGTCAAGTAATAATTATTTTGTAGTGTTATTTCATCAACAGCTTGAAGACGTGCACTGCTGAACATAGGCCTCCCCCATAGAGCGCCACTTTGAGCGGCTGCTTGCCTCTCGCATCCATCGGCTCACCGCGGTTTTCACCAGGTCGTTGGTCCACCTAGTGGGGGCCTACGCTGCGTCGTCCGGTTCGTGGTCGCCACTCGAGAACCTTCCTTCTCCATCGGTTGTCAGTTCTACGAGCGATGTGGCCTGCCCATTGCTTGAACAACTTGCTAACTCTAAGAGCTATATCGGTCACTTTAGTTCTCCTGCGGATCTCCTCGTTTCGGCTCGACTGTTGGCCTCATTAGTAAGCACTAATGAGGCCAACAGTAAGAGACTATATTTCAGTTCCATAAGTCATCACTGGCCACACACACTGATTGTGAACTTTTTTTTTCATGCTCTGTGGTATTATGGATGAAAAAAAGATTTAGTGGTGGGATTTAAGGTTTGTAGTGTTATTTACAATTAATATATACATATTGTTTTTATTGTTACAGGTTGCTATCGGAAATATGTACAGGTCAGAGAAACTTGTCATTGAAAACATTCGATAGATTGACATAACAAGAACGAGTTGAAAATTGAAGCAGTTTTTAGATAATAAGATAGCAAGAAGCTGCAAGTTAAATGAAAACTATGAAAATATTGAATACACATAAATTGTTTTTACCACTAGCTTTGCACTGCATTCGTGTAGGTTTTTAACACTTAATTATTAAAAACAATGCATTAGTTAGATTAGATAATATTGTTTCAAAAATAAAGAAACACTTCGAAACATTATTTTAAAGTAATGGAAAAATAACTTTTTCTTAAAGTTTCAAACGATTTATTCAAAAGAATCAATAAAAAAAAATGGCAGCAGCGAAACAAGATAACTTTGAAAGTCTAATCAATGCAATGACCGTTGTTGATTTTGAGATAGGATCCCAATTCTATGCGAAGCCAACTCACGTTGTAGACCCTCACGATTTCTACTTGATCCCGTTTCCTTACATTCATCATTTAGCCTCACTGAGCAAGCCGGGACAACCATACAGGTTAGAAGATCTAAAAGAAAACTCCATAGTGATATTTACAAGCAACAACCCACACGTAAACCAATTCTTCAAAATTGAATTAGACCAGAACGTAAGAGGCATTATACAAAAGATTAACGGTGATAAAACATGTCATATTCTTGCTTTAGACCGCGGATTTCTTGAAACAGATGTCCCGATAGATCGCATATACCATCCGATGCACGAAGAAGCGCGGGACATGCCTTCCTTGATTCAAAATTGCGAACTGCACCTTTGTTCGCCAAAAGAGCCCAATTTTTCTACAGAAGCTGTCAATGCTTTCAAATTTTACCTAGGAAACGAAAAGTTAAGCGTTGTGATCCGAGGCAAATCAGCTGACAAATTGAAGGTTGTAGTCTATAACAGCAATCCTGATGATATAGCCACTCTGCTAGCGTTAACTCATTATACGTTTCTATCAATTTACGTTAACGAAGACCGTAACGCAGTAGGTCAACCTCAAAAACTTACTTTCCAACACATGGATTTGGAAATCGGAGAGGTTTTGAAAGTCAGGGTTCAGTCCGGGAAGTCTCTTGACTCATTCTTCGTCACCCCAATGTCATCTTACAAAGCATACCTTAATAATCGTGCAGACTTCACTAACTACTGCAAATCTGTTTCCGAGATAAAAACTGAAGATTTTCGATCGGGTACGATTGTTGGAGTCCCCCAGGACACCGAGTATTACGAGCGGGCAGTCATTTTAGCAATAATCACGGATTCTAAAGCCAAAGTGCGACTTGTGGATTGGGGTACAGAAATTGTAGTCCCCAAATGCAGAGTGAAAGCTATCAAAACGGAATTGTTCACAATGGCGCCAGCTTATGCGATATTTTGTGCGGCTGTGGATAGTTTTGTACCGTGGGATAACGGACTATCTCAATTCCTTTACAAAGGTTACAGTTTTTTAATTAAAATAAAGAAAGTCGGTCATGGATTTGTAACGCCTAATGTTGTTTCTATCGCACGTGACAGTTAACTATACGATAAATAATAAAAAATCAATAAACAAGACTTATTAGGATTTATTAGTGAAAAATTACTCTGAAATGACAGTGGTGCAGTGAAAAACTTTGCAGGCCAAAGATTTTAATTTTTTTTTAATTAGTTATTGCAATATCAGATAGAGCGCGATCACGGAAGTATGTACCTTAGAGGTTTTCTGTCGCTTTGAATATTATTTTGTGATTTTATAGCTATACAATGTAATGAAACAGCTGGGATTGTTCCCAACGACCCTCACCTATAAGGGTTGAAACTTATTAATGTGCAAACCACTCCCAGTGGCGGCCGTTGGGAATGAAAACTAAAAACATGAATTGCATACGCTCAAGTTTTCAACGGTTTATCATCGTAGTAATGCGGTCCAGTATTGATTCACATTTTGGGAGTTCATGAGTTTTGTAGACAATTTATTCGCTGTATTCGCTTGCATATTTCATTTTCAGGTTTAGAATTATTGATTAAAATACGTTATATCATAATTTTGATCCACTCTTTGAATTTGATTGTGGTTTTTCCGCTAATCCGCCCCCTAATTACCTAACTCGCAACAGGTTTGCGACAGGCGTAAATCTCGCGGTGATTGCTGTCATACATCATTAGTGGTGTCGAGAGTGTATGCTTCGCTACTGCTGTCGCATTGCTGTTGCAAATTTTACGTAATTACCCCGCCTATCTCCTAACTTATAAATTGTTCAATTCATTGAATGTTTTCAAATAAACCGGTTTATTACCTATTTAAAAAGTTAGTATAACCGTTTGAAACTTTAATTATACTTAAGTTAATTTTAACTAAAAATGTTTCAAATTAATTTTGTTGTGTTTGTATTTTAGTTTAGAAAAGACAAATATTATTTAGTTATTATTTAGAGGTAAAAGAACCTGTATGTAAGTTAAAAGTATTTAAACATTGCATTTTCTTAGACGACTTAAAATGTTCGATTAAATTGTAAATAAAACACAGAGATACGAATTATAATCTTTTATTTTCGAAAAATGGCTTAAATCTTTTGTTACCCACTTTTCTGTAAAATTGTCTAACGCTAATCTACTTTATATGTAGTCATATAGCTAGCTGCTATTTAAAATTACTAAGTAAATATTATTTTCATAAATTAGGTTAAAAATGAATGCAATTATTGAAAAAATAAGTAAAATCGGTAAATAAATCACTGAGTAATAAGCTTTTAAAGTTTCTGCAGGTGGCATCGCCTGTCCCTTTCTCGCGAAACAGAGATCGTGGGGAGCTTCCCCACAGTTACAATGAAAACGCACGTTGTGACGTTACATTCCAAAGAGATTGTACGTAAAGCTACCACAGCTTAGTAATGAGGTACTATGAAGGGCCAGAACTGACGTCACTGCATGTTTGAACTGTCTCTTTCTATTCCTGTATTTTAAAATGCTTGTAACTTGTCATTTTTTGAGATATTTAACTTTTGTGTTCACGACTGTGTATGTTTCGAGGAGCATTAATAAAAAAATATAGAAGGCAACTAGACTATTGTCATAAAAGCTAAGTAAAGAATGCCTGCTCAGAGAATGGTGTCGACAGCCAGTCAGCCACCCCGAAATATGGTCTATTCCACTATGATCACCTGGGTGATCATAGGATACTCTTTAGTGTCCTATGATCACCTGGGAATATGATCATCCAGGTGATCATTGTCAACTCCATTGAAATTATTAATTCGGTATCCTCGAATCACCTGTAAAGGACTATTTCTTTCTACGCTTTTTTGTAGATTAATTAATTGATATAATCTTAATAATTTATGTTTAATTTTAACTTTCTTTTGCTGGCTCGCTGCGTTCCCTCGCTAGTTGACGGTCGGTATCTGTTTTACTATTGATGCGCCATACAAACTTATTTGAAAATCAGTTTATGAGTTTTGTTGTAGGTTCCATTATTTTCAATTGCATTTTTGTGTATAATGTGTATTATATAATGTGAGGGGAAGGGAAGTAATGGTGAGTTGAAGAGAGATAGAGGAACGTAAATGGGGTGGGGGGAAGTAAGGGGAGGTGGGGGCAAGTAAGGAAGAGGTGGTGGAGGTGGGAGGAAGTAAGGAGGAGGTAGGGAGATTAATATGGGAGGAAGGGGGAAATCAGGGGGTGGGGAAAGTGAGGAAAGGTGGAAATAAAAAGGAGGTTACTTCACCCATACTCCCTTACTTCCCCCCACCTCTTTCTTAGTTTCCCCACCTCTCCCTTACTTCCCCTACCTCTCCCTTACTTCCACCCACCTCTCCCTTACTTCCATCCACCTCCCCCTTACTTCCCCTACCTCCCTTAATTTCTCCCCACCTTCCCCTAACTCCCCCTCCCCCTTACTTCCCCCACCTTCCCCCTTATTTCCGCCGCCTCAACATTACTTCCCTTCCCCTCACCCTATTTACACACAAAAATGCAATTGAAATATTAATAAATATGTGTGAACAACTCACACAGCGCCATCTAGCCCCAAACTAAGCATAGCTTGTACTATGGGAACCTGATAACTGATAGAAATACTTTATTTTTTTATTTGTAAATACATACTTACTTATATATAATACAATATAACACCCAGAGAACAAACATCAATGTTCATAACACAAATGTTTGTCCCGGGTGGGAATCGAACCCACAACCAGTTAAGAAGGCAGAGCTACTACCAACTGAGCTATCAGCCCAGTCCTGAAAGTACTGGAACCTACAACAAAACTCATAAACTGACTTTCAAACTAAGTTTGTATGGCGCATCAATAGTAAAACAGATACCAAGCGGGGGAACGCAGCGAGCCAGCAAAAGAAAGTTAAAATTAAACGTAAATTATTAAGATTATATAAATTAATTAATCTATATAAAAAGCTTAGGAAGTAATGGTCCTTTACAGGTGATTTGAGGATACCGAATTAATAATTTCAATGGAGTGTACAATGATCACCTGGGTGATCATAGGACACTAAAGAGTATCCTATGATCACCCAGGTGATCATAGTGGAATAGATCCGAAATATAAAGTGGATTAAAAAGAAGCCATTTAACAAAACAATATCCCATCTTAAACTTAAAAGTAATGCCCGTCAGCAATAAGGTTTAACAGCTCCTAAGCCTGCGCTTACCTCTCTACTCTAGCCCTCGGTTTCTCGCATGTTTGTCTTAATCGTGTCAATTCAACACACCAAATACTGCACTGTCATTGGTTGACAGCCGATGATCAACGGGCAACCAATGAGCGTTTAGTATTTGATGTACCAAGTTGACACGAATTTAAGAAAGGTACGAGAACTTGTAGTTGCTTAGGTAAGTTGTCCTTCAATAAAACGTAGCGTCCAACTCTTCCTAATAGTACATTGTTACCCTAGGGATGAAAGTAACTTATTTAGTTCCGAGACGGGGTTCGGCGCCAATAGTTCGAGGGACTACATGTCTTTAACCCGAGGTAAACACTGCTTTTCATTACGAATACAAGGAAAGTAAAAATATAAACATGAATTAGCTAAAGGAAAAATGAGTTACATATGTCTGCTATATGGAAGTATAAACAAAACTCTACAACTCGTAAAAACAAACGAAAATCGGATTGAAGCTTTCCCGCCTATTTTGTTTTTTTTTTTTTGCCGCTCGGGCATCTTCGGACCTAGGTACTTTCCGAGTATGAGCAATGAAAAATACTTCGTTCGATTACAAATACACAACACAAGCTAAAAAACTTGTATTTCTAATCTAAAAAAGTATTTTAGGAAGAGTTTGGACGAATGTTTTATTACCGTTTGCCCCCGCTAAGGGGACATATGGGACCCGATGGGAATAATCCATAAATACATTGGTTTACTCGTAAAAGACCTTTGAACACAAGAAAAGCCATGGGTTTGGTAAATAAATAATAAATCATATTTATGTACTTCTAACATTATTTATAGAGGATGGTAGTTCTACGCGCTGCCGGCAGCGGCGCTGCTGTCTTCTAAAGATACCACATTCTTGTCTACTTCAGTTGAAGACAGCCTGTTAAACCTGAAAATAAAATTAAGTATGATATTTTTATAAATAACTTTAATTGTATAGTATGTGAAAGTCCGTACTTGATTAATTGTCGTTTAATCCATACTCTAATTAATAATATCTAAATCCTCCGTTTGTTCTTGTCTTTCTAATACCATCATCAACAGCCTGAAGACTTCCACTGCTGAATATATGCCTTCCCGCGTTTTTCACCAGGTCGTATATTTCTAATTTCTATTGGGTGGGTATTTCTAATATAGAGAAGTATTTAAGGGTGAGAAATTTAGACGCTACGCTTTTTAATTTTTTTTACCGTTTGCCCCGCTAAGGGGATAAATGGGAATAAAAGTCTTATCTGTCCCCTAAAAGTGACGATGAGACCCGGAAAGCGTCTTACACTACATTTGCGAAATCGTGGTCTCTACTCAAACACAATAAATAATAAGAATAGTCAAAGAATAATTCATAGTGCAAGTCTTAAGACTCTTACGCTATTATATCTTGACTTATACTATTAGTTGTAGACTTACTTCTTCTTATTGTGGTGTTTCTTATGATGCTTTCCCTTTTTCTTCTTGTTTTTGTGTTTCTTGCGTTTCTTCTCTTCCGAGTTGTCGGTGCCGTGTGCGCTCTTGCGTCGCGTTTCCACAGGAGCCATGTAGGTTTGCACTGGTTCCTGTTAAAAAAATGCTTTGTCAGAAGAACCCTCGGTTTCTCTTGTCAAACTCATGATACTATACGCTCATTGGTTGAAAACAGCTGATGATCAACAGGCAACCAATGAGCGTTTAGTATTTTTAAGTTGACATGAGTTTAACTTTAACAAACGTACCAGAAAGTTTTCTCGTACACATAGCGTGAACATTTGGATTCAAAATGTTCACGCGCCGACTTCACAACCGCCATTAAGTTTGAATCACAGTATAAGTAGGTACCTTAGGCCCGTTAGCTCGCCTCAGCACAGTGTTGCTAGCGTCACTGAAATATCCATTCATGTTGGTGTCTTCCACGAAGAGAGGCACGTCCGTCGTCGTCGAGTCAGTGGTGTGGAGGTATTTGCTGCCACGGTTGCGCACAGAGAATCTGAAAGGTACGTTATTTTTTAATTCATTTTGACAACATGTTTCGTCCACTGTCTCACGGTCGTATATATTCCCAGTTGCCCCCACATGGATTAACCCCAGGTGGCAATCGGGAATAAAATTCCCAGTTGCCACTGGGTGACTATATACTAGTAACTAGACGAACTCTACAGAAAAGTAATAAAATAAATAAATAAATAACGCCCAACAATCACATACTATTGCTTGCACACTACTGCTTGGCGGCAGAATAACTGGCAAAGCGGTGGTACCTACCTAGACGAACTTTGCAGAAAAGTCCTGCCATCTAGTGATAAATAGGTATAACACGTTATAAATAATAAATAAATAACGGCCAACGATCACATACATAGATCCTGGACCCTAACTAGGATCCCCTGTATCTAGAGACCCAGGCACTACGAGGACCATGCTCCCACAACACCCACACACAGAACAACGTATTTGCGCTTTTTTTTCCTGCGCACAAATACTTGTCCTGTCATAGGAATCGAACCAGCCGCCTCCGGATTATGAGCCGACCTGCTCAATCACCACACCACAGAGGCTGTCAAACCTACCACCTACTGGTTACCTTTTGTAATGATCATCGTTCCCTGGTTTCTTGGTCTTCCCGTATTCTCTCTGGTCGCTCTTGTGGTGCTTGTGCCCCGTCTCTTCTTCTGCCACCGATCTGAACACAACCGGACTTCTGGGAAAACAATTAATAAAGATTTATCTACATAGATTACATTTATCTATATAGATACCTAACGAGTTTGTCGATTTTAAATCTCCCGACCCCGAAAACCGCGTCTAATAGCTGAACCTACTCCACCATCACAAAAAACAAGAACTAAGTTTCTGTTTTGGGAGCTAGAGGGAGATAATCAGCTAGTTTTGGCTTCGTAGAGCGTCGTCTTCTCTGTCACACGGAGCACTAAGAGCAACAAAGCATCACATAACATAATGTACTGAGTGACAGAGATGATGAGAAGCCGACATATGTAGCCGGTTGTCTAATCTCCCTCTTGAGCTCGATGTCGACTATGTAGGTAGGTATCGCAGGTACCACGCTGAACTTATAACATCCCTCGGTTTTCGTCGCGGGTTAATTAATCTAATGTATTTATTTATGGCTTTCACATAGACATATTATATTAATGGGCTGTTATGTCAAAACTGCTCTGAAGCTATTTTGGCAAATGTATATAAATTGCTTATAACTGAAACTGTCGTGACTTGATTATTACAAGTGTTGTGAATTAATCTGCAAGGGTGGGTTTTTGAACCGCCGTAGTCAAGGTAACCAATGGTTAAAAATGCTAATAAATTCTAACCGATGGTCAAAGTTACAATTTTCAACCATTGGTTACGTTAACTGTGGATCAAAAACCCACCCTAGGGCATTACAAATGCGTTGCCAGCTCATTAGGTAAGGCTTGTTTAATTACTTTTTAGAATACTTTTGCCCGTCTGCACCAAATCTTGACAGCTGTTAAGTACGCACTTATCTTTCTATGTACCTAAATGCGTTGCAATAGGTAGTAACAATTAGGTACGTCATAGAAGGATAAGTGCGAACATAGGAGTTGTCAAACTTAGTGCAGATGGACATCTATGTCGTAACGGTTGCAGGGAAGATCATTTTACATCGGTTAACGGATTGGAAAACATAGACATCCACTACCGTCTTCTCTTGCAGATAACATAATACCAGACAACATTTCTATCTTACTCTTTCTCATTGTTCTCCTCGCCCGGCTGGTGCACCTTCTCGCTCATCCTTTGCACGACATTCTCGATGTCCCGCATGCGGCTGCCGATGGCGTCCACCAAAGCCTGAAGGTTGGAAGGTTTCTCCTGCTCAGCCTTATGTTCAGGAGGAGGGGCGAAGTCTTGCTGGTTGTAAGGGTTATCCTGGGAAGAGAAGGTAGAGATAATGTTTTTGAACTACTAGTTACCATACTATTTTCGCACTCGCTTCGCTCTCACTTTTAATATTTCTGCCGTAAGTATTTTGTTTTATTATTAAGCGCATTTGTGACTGGCATGTAATTTGTGTTTGAATTGCCATAAGTACGTGTTTTTTGAAATACAATACAGCAAATTTAACAATTTTCGCGCTCGCTTCGCTCGCGCATTTAATAATTTTGCTATGTTTTATTTTATAGCAAGCGCGTTTATATTGACTGACATGTAATTCATGTTTGAAATGCCATACGAGTTTTCTGAAATACAATATGGCATTATAACCCCCCTAAGAGAATTCCTGGCTACGGCACTGACGGTAGTTACCTGTTTTGAGTGGCTGCTTCCCTCTTGCATCAAAGACTCCTCGTGGTTATTACCAGATCGTCGCACGCTGCGTCTTCCGGTTCGTGGTCACCACTCGATAACCTTCCCCATCGGTCAGTTCTGCGAGCGATGTGGCCTGCCCACTGCCACTTCAACATACTACTTCTAAGAGCAAATTTACGTAATAGGAAATGAAAAAGCTGTTTGCAAGGTCTTATGGTAGAAATGATTGTGTTTTAATGATGATCAAGTCTTACCCTGTTGCTATCAGTTTCGGCATTAGGGTCGTGCTCATTCCACTGGTTCTGTGGAATCTCCGTCCAGGACTGGTGATGCTGCTGTTGCTGCGTCTACAATATATAGGGTCTTTAGAAGCGTTAATAGCTCTCTTAGATGGTGACGTAGACTTGGGATTCATGGATTTGAAATGTTCGAATCCAGCTTAAGTAATGAAGGATGTTTTTTTTATGTTATCAAATGACGTGTTATCAATCGTTCGCCTGGTGTTAAGCGACACTGCCACCCATAACAGAATGCAGTGTGACTCGGAACTCTAAATTAAAGTTTCGCGTGACATTGCGCACTGCGCACGTCATCCTGAGACATCACACAGTCTAAAAAAGTTTTCTAGACTGTGAGATCAGTTCGTAAAGTCTCATTTGCCCAGTAATTGTGTTTTTTAGGGTTCCGTACCCAAAGGGTAAAACGGAGCTTATTACTAAGGCTCCGCTGTCCGTCCGTCTGTCTGTCTGTCTGTATATCTGTCTGTATCTGTCTGATTGTCTGTCTGTCACCAGGCTGTATCTCATGAACCCTGATAGTTAGTTGAAATTTTCACAGATGATATTTCACGATGTATTTCTGTTGCAGCTATAACAACAAATACTAAAAAACAGAATAAAATAAATATTTAAGGGGGCTCCCATACAACAAACGTGATTTTTTTGCTCGTTTTTATAGATAATGGTACAGAATCCTTCGTGCGCGAATCTGACTCGCACATGGCCGGTTTTATTTACCATAAATAGGCTAACATTTGTCCATGGTCTCGCCTGATGGTAAGTGACGACGCGGTCGACGATGGAGCATGCTTGCCTAGAAGATACCGGTTCACTCTAGCATTAAAAACTCTTTCGCGTGACACTGCACTGCGCACGTCATCCTAAGACATCGCACAGTCTAAAAAAGTTTTCTAGACTGTGAGATCAGTTCGTAAAGTCTCATTTGCCCAGTAATTTCACTAGCTACAATGCCCTTCAAACCGGAACACAGTAGTGCTTGCATGCTACTGCTTGGCGGCAGAATAACTGGCAAAGCGGTGGTACCTACCTAGACGAACTTTGCAGAAAAGTCCCACCACCTAGTATTATCTACATATCAAGACATACAGTTGTTTATAGACTGGACATAGCTCAGCAGACACCGGAGGTTTAGTAATAGAGTCCTGGTTTTATTATTTGGGTACGGAACCCGGTGAGATTATCGACCTAACCATTCCTCCGACCACTAGTGCCATCCTCGTTCTTACCATAAATGAACCCTTCTGTGTGACCGGGTAAGAATTCACGTAGTACTTTTCATCAGACGCAGCTTCCATTGGCTGAAAAGATATCAAAAGATTTAGGAAGGCTAGATAAACCGACCGATGTCCTGCCATTTTTTTATTGCATAAATTACTAATATTCCCCAAAAAATAAACAGTCGTGAAAAATTAAATATCTCAAAAAATGACCAAGTTACAAGCATTTTAAAATACAGGAATAGAAAGAGACAGCTTAAACATGCAGCAGTGACGTCACGCTTCTTCATAGTAGCTCATTACTACGCTGTGGTAACCTTACATCGTTTCACAATTACATACCTACAGTCTCTTTGGCATGTGACGTCACAACGTGTGTTTTCATAGTAACTGTGGGGAATCTCCTGTTTTGCGAGAAAGGGACATTCGATGCCCCCTTCAGAAACTTTAAGAGCTTGTTACTCCGTGATTCATTCACCGATTTTACTAACTTTTCCAATTATTGCAGTCATTTTTAACCTACTTTATGAAAATAATATTTACTTGTTAATTTTTAATAGCAGGCAACTAGCCTATTGTGGAAGTCTATAATAGCATAGTAGAAAGCTTTTTATGATATGATTGACAAACAAGCAGGCGGCCCACCTGTTGGAAGTGGACATCTGCAATACCGAGGCATTTCCAGTGCAGTGCCAACCCTTAGAGGAGACTTTTTAACACTTTTCTTGAAGCTCGTTACGTGTTTTAAGCAAAGAAGTAAGAAACACCAACCTTATCAGTAGTGACAGTGGGTTCTTCCAAATCACCGGCATCATCAGGGTGCTCTCTTTCCGCTCTTTCTCTTTCTCTCTCGTTCTCCTCCTCGAAAAAGTTATTCGCTCTTGGCACTTCTTTGTGTATTCTTTTACGCCTGAAGAGATAATTGTGGATTAATAAAAATATTAAACTAAAACACAGTATTTGCGCTTTTCAAAAATTAAGTACGTGTCACATCATCAACCGGCAGACACTGAACATAGGCCTCCTTATAAAAGGCCACTTTGGACGCTTATCATAGGGGGGATTGCCATAATCACCACACTTGGCAGACGGCTTGGTGATCGCAGTAAATTCGAGGAGAATGCTGCTGCCCTTCCCTGGCTGGGAAAAATTGATTTTTCTAAAATGGAATGATGTAGTTTGTTTTTTTTTTCATGAAAATGGGCCTCAAAACTTCGGAACTCTTTTGAGCGCTTTTTATTGTAGTCTCTTATTACCGTTTCGGCTTTTGAATACAGTCCGTTATTTATAGTTTATTGAAATAGAAGATACAAAGGGTGACGGAAGCTTACCTATTCAGAACTTCGCTGGCTTTTACATCTTTCGGGTCGGAGTTTGTTGACAGAGCAATCTGAAATTAAATGAATTTTTAAAATTATCTAATAATACCTAACACAAAATATAAAGACTAAAACTAAATTAAATCTAAACTAAAATAAACTATCTAAATCTAAAGTTAAAACTAAAATATAAAACTTAAAATAAACCGTTGGCGGAGGGAAAAGTGCCCAGAATGCTGGCAGCATTACCACGCTAAATGGCAATGCTTATCTTTTGTGCAAAATAAAAGCCAGCATTCTGGTCACCTGATGCCTCCACCAAATCCCCGAAATGTTATTTAAGTTGATAAAGAAATAATTGATAGCGATTTATTCTATTTAGTTATTTATCTTCCACCAATAAAAAAAATATTTTTTTAAGAGAGAAAGTGTTAATGTGTGAAAATAAATCGGAAGGCTCAGTAGCACCATGTCGTCCGCATACCACAATATCAGGCGCAGGTATAGCTCTCGGCACTGCTGCTTCGTGATTGCAGTCCGGGGTCTCTGTAGTGCCCTTCTTGCTGGCTCGGAGGACCTTCTCGCGAGGGCTGTCGCTCTCCGTCTCTGCCAGCTCGTAGATTGGACCCTGGTCTGCAGTCCTGGAGAAACAGTTAATGATCTGAGAAGAAATGGTGCCCAATGCAAAAATCGCGTGGCCCAAAGGGCATAATTTTTTTTTGTAGGAAAAACCGTTTTGACGAAAGGGCTTAGGTTAGGTTAGATTAGTTAACTCACATAAAAGAAATTGAAAAAATCTAGAACACTCGGGCTTGAGGGTAACCCTGATGATGATCTAGTGATACGTAGTGCATAACAGAAACGTTTTGAAATACCTAATCATCATCAACAGCCTGAATCGTGGTGAAGAGTGAAGGAGCCCACTGCTGAACATAGGCAAGGAGCCCCCTTTAAACGGGCAATGTGCCTTTATTCTTTAAACTAACTACTACACTACTAAAACTAGTAAACTAGCTACACTATCTACTACAAAGAACATTTAGACTGTATATTAGCCGCGATGGCCTATAGACCTAAGCCACTAAAAACACCTAATAATAAAAAAAAAACATTATTTGTAAAACCATATAGGTACTACTGACGTACTTGGGCGCAAAGGGTCCATCAGTTGGCGGTGGCTTCTTCATCTTATACATATGGCTCCAGGGCGCAGCTGGCAGCGTCTCCCATGGCTGGCCCAGCACTCGGGTCCACACCTCCCCTCGGACCACTACCAGGCACCTAGGGGTGGAATGAAAAATTACGACTAACTGGCCGAAGTTCGGCAGACATAGCTTTTACCAGAAATGCAGCAAAAACTCAAAAGTAAGAAGAGCAATTCAGCTGATATTGATGTTATTATATAACCAGAATACTCTTCATCGTATTTTATTTTCTTGAATTAAAGAGCCTACTTTACGTAGGTATCTCGCATTTTGGCGCCCGACGCAAATAGATATGTTTCAAATTTCAATGAACCGGTTTTTTGTTAACTCGATCGTGAGTGAACTCGTGGGAATTATTCTAATTTTAGTATGTTTGTTGAGTTCCAAAAGAAAATCCAGTTTACCTGAGCCTGGTGCAGCAGAACGGGAACTGCATGTTGGTATCCTCCACCACCTCTTCACATTCAATAGCCGACTCTGGAGCTTCCACTCTCTTGCACCTGTTGGACAAAATAGATAAAGATGCTGATCTTAGATGAGATGCGATGATGAGTGTGTGTCTTAAGGTGGGTTTTTGATCCGTTAAAGTAACCAATTGTTTAAAAACTCTGGCAAATTTTGACTAAGACATCATCATCATCAACAGCCTGAAGACGTCCACTGCTGAACATAGGCCTCCCGCAGAGCACGCCACCTTTAGCGGCTGCTCGCCTCCTGCATCCATCGGCTCCCCGCGGCTTTCACCAGATCGTCGGTCCACCGAGTGCGGGGCTTACGCTGCGTCTTCCTGTTCGTGGTCGTCACTTGAGAACCTTTCTTCCCCGTCGGTTTTCAGTTCTACGAGCGACTTGGCCAGCCCATTGCCACTTCAACTTGCTAATTCTAAGAGCTATATCGGTCACTAGTTCTTCTGCGGATCTCCTCATTCCGGAGCTTATCTCGCAGGGAAACACCGAGCATAGCTCTCCATAGCTCGCTGCACGACTAAGTATTGGTTAGAATTTGTTAGTTTTTAACCATTGATTACCTTAACTAGGGATCAAAAAACCCACCCTTAGTATGGCGGCACATCCAAGTTCCTCCTCCTCACTTTGACTACCCTGTATCTCAGCTCTGGGCACTCAGGAAATTATAAGGAGTAGTCCTTCACAACACCCACCCCACAACACCCCAGAAACAGCTTGCGTTTATTTTCTGTTCCAAATACTTGTTCTGATGCGAGAATCGAACCCGTACCTTCCGAGCTATGTCAGCTTGTCAGCCGGCCTTCAACATACACCACAGAGGATCTGAGGGCTGCAATTCCGATTATAACCATAATAATATGAGAGATTCTCATATGATGAGTGATGATGGTGAATGCACCTAGTAGGTATTCCACTATTACACTAGGCAGTTTTTATTTGTACCTAATTGACCGAGAGAATGAAGTGAGCGAAAGTCTCTGCTTCATCTCGCGATTTTTGTTTTCGTCTGTCTGGACTCACGTACAGGTCACATTTTTCAACGAATCTTGACGAAACTTGGTGTACTGCCAACCAAGTTGTTGCAAAAGTCTTTGTGCTCGCGAGGTCTACAGTTCGCAGAACTCTAGTGACAATGAGTACTTACCCAACAGTATAAATAGCGAGGTTCCTGCCTCCAGGCTGGCAGCGGTGCCTGGTGCAGGAGTATGCGTCAGCCCACTCGGTGTACGCTGCATGCTTCCTCATTGTTCTGGGATCAGTGCAGTCTGGGGGCAAAGGTTAATGCATCAGGGTACGAGTACTCATCCCCCTTGTCTGCAACTGCATCTGAATATGGTAGAAATTCCTCGAGTACGTTCCAAACCTCAAAATCAAAATAACTGGGAAAAGTATGTAATAATTATCACCTAAGGATGTTCTCAGTATGAAATTATAAACAAAAACAAGGGAAAGTGCTAAACATAAGCTTCAATATCAATAAAAGCGTTTGCCACTTATTAAATAAGGCACCGTCTTTAGTTATACTTTAATCAGGTACCTAAATATGGTCAAATTAATCCCAAAGTCCAATCGAGGGTCCCTTTCAGACAACGTCGCATCATCTGCCAGATGTCCACTGCTAAACACACCCCTCCTCCATAAAACACCACATTGGACGCTTATCATAGGGGGTTTGGCATGATCACCACGCTTGGCAAACGGCTTGGCGATCGAAGATTTTGTAGTAAGCAACCATGGTACCACCAGTCGTACCACCAGTGGTACTACGGTTACTTTTCCTAACCGTGGTACCCCTGTCTACCACCAGTGGTACCACGCTTACTTTTTCCTAACTATGGTACCCTGTCTACCTAAGTGTACCGAGGAGAATACTGCTGCCCATTCCCTGGATTCGCCATCTAGCCCCAAACTAAGCATAGCTTGTACTATGGAAACCAAATAACTGATACAATACTTAGGTACTTTTTTGTTTTGTAAGTACATACATAGAATACAATATAACACCCAGACACAGAACAAACATCAAATTTCATCACACAAATGTTTGTCCTGGATGGGAGTCGAACTCACAACCTATGTTCAACCATGTTCAAAAGGCAGAGCTATTACCAACTGAGCTAACAGGCCAGTCAATAGGTACTTGTTTCTAATAATGAAGTACCAGTGTAGCATATACCGTTATCCGACTCTTACGGCACCCACAGGAAGAGATGGGGTGGTCCTATTCGCAACCACACTAACAGACATAAAAACGCGTAAATTCTTACATTGATCCTTGTAGGTCTCCGTTGCTGGGCCCCCACAGTTGGCCGCCGCCAGAAACATTGCCAGCAGCACGACAATCATTTTCAAGATCTTCAAGACCTAGGCACTGAAGCTACGACTCTAGTATTCTAGGTATTAACACATGGTCTAGACTTAGTACTTGAAGACAAGAGTGTTGACTGAATGCACTAGTAGGAAATGGCGGGCTGGTGGACCGTACAGTCGAGGTGACAACTGAAAAATTGAAAATAACTCGCAGTGTGTTGATGTCTTGTTTAGGGTTCCGTACCCAAAGGGTAAAATCGGACCCTATTACTAAGGCTCCGCTGTCCGCCCGTCTGTCTGTCTGTATCACTAATACAATAACCGGCCAAGTGCGAGTCGGACTTGCGCACGAAGGGTTACGTACCGTTATCTATAAAAATCAGCAAAAAAATCACGTTTGTTGTATGGGAGCCCCCTTAAATATAAAATTTATTTTATTCTGTTTTTTAGTATTTGTTGTTATAGCGGCAACAGAAATACATCGTCTGTGAAAATTTCAACTGTCTATCACGGTTCATGAGATACAGCCTGGTGACAGACGGACAGACAGACAGCGGAGTCTTAGTAATAAGGTCCGTTTTACCCTTTGGGTACGGAACCCTAAAAGAGAGGCAATAGTACTTGAAAATAATTTGAAGCTTGCAGTGAACTAAATTGCACTTTATTTCGATGCAGCAAGAGTCTCAATTTATTCAAATATCTGCAGAGTAAATTTTATTTGTGCTATCTTACTGATTTGAATTAGCAAGTTGTTCAGGCAATGGGCAGGCCACATCGCTCGTAGAACTGACAACCGATGGGGGAGAAAGGTTCTCGAGTGGCGACCACGAACCGGAAGATGCAGCGTAGGCCCCCCACTCGGTGGACCGACGATCTGGTGAAAACTGCGGGGAGCCGATGGAAGCAGGAGGTGAAAAGACACTCAAAGTGGCGCTCTCTGGTGGAGGCCTATGTTCAGCAGTGGGCGTCTTCATGCTTTTGATGATGATGATGATGACAGCTGATTTTGCGTACGCTTCTCTCTCCGACTGTACTCCGTATCAAACCAATAACAAAATGCTGGTGTTTGTAAACAGCCTCTCCGTTTTTCTCCATATCCGGCTATTTTCAGATCTCGTTTTCTATTTTTAAGACTTTTTACTTTAGACCTTGATGGTGGAGTGGAGATAACGGGACTATCTATACATATAATAAAACTGTAGAGATAAAAAAGTCTGTAATTGCAAGATATCAACAAAAAAATTACACAGGTTGGCTTAAAATTAGCCGCTGATCACGTTAAGCCACTTTTTAAACACTTTGTCTGTTTGTTTGTTTGTTTGTTATGACTGAACTCCTAAAATACTGAATGGATTTTCATGCGGTTTTTACTAATATGCTTAGAAATAACCGGCGCTTAACATAGGATATATTAAAATTGAAATATCGTTAAAAAAATTTGATGACAATTATTAAGATTTCATTACGGAACGAATCGGAGTTTTAAACAACATGGCCGCTTGGTGGTTTTTTTTTGGTTACTTATAGTAAGCATAGAGAAAATAACCGCTGAAGAGATGGGACTCCCATAGAGAAAAGTGTTAGTTGTATGAAACGTGCGCTACACGTATAAGTGTAGCGCACGTGTGCTACCTAATCTGCTAATACGTGCTGAGCTTCGAAAAAATTTTGTGGATTTTGTGATTTGGTATAGAGGAAATGCATGAACTAAGCTATTATTAGACTACCTAAACGTAGAAATAACATAATACATGCGAAGCCGCGGGCAAAAGCTAGTAAAATAAATATGTGTGGACATTTCACACAGCGCCATCTAGCCCCAAACTAAGCATAGCTTGTACTATGGGTGTCGCGAAATGCGATTATTAAGCAAAGAGGTGAGTGAATCGATTCTGAGTTTTAGGTTATCTGTGCTGGTAACATTGTATGGGGAAAAAAGGCGGGAGTGGTGCCTTGGGGATTATTAAGGAGAGATAGCGAAGCAGAGATGAAGTAAAATGATATTAGCACTAGGAAATTTGGTGTAGCAATGAATAACCTCAACGAAACAATCACGTGAGGTAATTGCTAATAATTCTGGCTAGGCTGGGTAAGTGATTCAAAGATTACTTGTGATCAAAGACTTAACGGGTGATGACCGTTTAACTTGTTATGTGAGTGTTATTGAAAGGGAAATAAAGAGGAATTAGAATGAGTTTTATATGGTGGTAAGGGTGGGTCAAATGGGGAAGGCTGGTGGACCCTCCTTCGGGACCTTCGGGTCCTGAAGGCTTAAGGTGAGGAGAAGCAAGTTCGCATCTGATAATGACTTCACTCGTTGGTGAGAGGATGGCTTAAGGTGAGGAGAAGCAAGTTCGCATCTGATAATGACTTCACTCGTTGGTGAGAGGATCCGACCACTTAGCTGTGGCTCTCGGTGATTTCATGGTATCAAAGGCGACTCTCACCTAATAAGTAAAAGTAAGAATTGTGTCCTCTATTCCTTTCAATGATGCTCTGTATTATTTCATTTGTGGCGTACATTACACCTTATCTATAATTGAACCTTAGGCAGGCATGATAGTGTGGAGACGTATTCGTCATGTCATGCCCAACTTCGCTACAAAATGGTGGAGATGCTGGGATATCATAAAAATTGTTGAACTATTGTTTATATCATTAATTGAAGCACGTGACGGTCGCGGGCCTCACGCTGCTGCTGCTGGGAGAGCCAGCGGCATTGTTTGAGTTTAAATGCTGAGTTTATGAAGAAGTACGTGGTGGTTTTTGGCCCCACGCTGCTGCCGCTGGGAGAGCCAGCGGCACCGGTTCTTTAAGCTTAGAAAGAAGTACGTGACGGTCTCTGGCCTCACGCTGCTGCCGCTGGGAGAGCCAGCGGCACCGGTTCTTTTAATCTTGGGAAGAAGTACGTGGTGGTTTCTGGCCTCACGCTGCTGCCGCTGGGAGAGCCAGCGGCACCGGTTCTTTAAGCTTAGAAAGAAGTACGTGACGGTCTCTGGCCTCACGCTGCTGCCGCTGGGAGAGCCAGCGGCACCGGTTCTTTTAATCTTGGGAAGAAGTATGTGGTGGTTTCTGGCCTCACGCTGCTGCCGCTGGGAGAGCCAGCGGCACCGGTTCTTTAAGCTTGGGAAAACGCAGAGGTTATGATTAACTATTATGAATAATTTTATAATAACGATATCTTTTTCCTGACATGTAAACTGACATTAACGAATAAATGGATTATTGAGGCTCGTGATGGTTGTTGGCCCCACGCTGCCGCCGCTGGAAATGAGGTCTCCAGCGGCACTGTCCTTTTCTTAAGCCATGTTAATGCCATTTGTTATTTTCTCTAATTATTTATTTGTGTTATGTTTAGAAACTGACTCGTGACAGTCGTTAGCCCACGCTGCCGCCGCTGGAAAGAAGGTCTGCAGTGGCACAGGTGTTGGTACAGCGGTGGTCAACCACCGCCGTACCTCATGACGCTTACTATAGAAATAATACCTGTTAGGTGGCACAAGTAAGGCCCTACTTTCCGAACAGAAGATTGTACAGTAAGTTGGCCCGCGGTGGCGCGTGGAGCGGGAAAAGGTTTAGATTCTAGTGGTGTCGGTGGTCGGCACGCTGGAGAACCGTAAGAAGACGGCGAGAAAGGTACACGGCCGTTTGAAATAATGATCAGCGTCGATTCACATCATCATGCCTTGTTTAATCCTGTAGGTATCGTTATATGCGGGGGCTGGGCGCTTCTCCCTCTGATGCGCTCAAGGTGTAGGTATTTTATGTAAGACATTGCCTTTTGTTTTAGAAATTCTGAAATGATTTAGTTATGTATTTATTATTATATCATTGTACCAACATTTTACCTTACTCAAAGAGTATAATTAAAATCTACTGTCTCTGGGTGACAGCCACAGACTACATTCTTGTCACGACCTTTTCTCTAATCTGTGCCTGTCTGTATAAACTAAAAACGACAGTTCACGACTGGCAACATAATTGGTTGTCTATGCGTCTTTAGTGAAAACAGAAACTTAGTGGTTGAAACACTCCGATTGGTTAATCATTTGACATATAATGTCAGATTATGAAATATCGTTCTCTGATTGGCTCAATGGTATTAAACTTTTGAATAGATGTCGTAACAACTTGACGACGGGAACAGTCCATTTCGAGTCCGACAATCTAATATAAAAAGGTAATACTCTGTGCCGATAGGGACATTCCGATTTCCGATGCCTACTCATATCGATACATTTTAAATTAATATAAGATGGTGAAAGTATTAAATTTTACCTCATTGCAGCAAAGTTTTGTTGTTTCTTCGACTCAATTACATGTCCAAGTGTTTTGGCGCGATTAATCGGACATTTGAGCATTAAGATGTGCTCACTATTATTTGGCATTATTCGATAAGTACCCTTTCCGATAGAAGTATTTTCATCCTATAAGTAGGTATCATGAGAATAATTTACTCCTTATATTTTAACTTATTTAACGTTTAGGCTGCCTGGCACTGAATTTTCGGCGCCTCTATCCTGTTTTCCTGGCAGCACTGATTCGATACGGTACTAGTACTTTATTCCGATACCGAGCAGGCTTCGAAAGAATGATTCGATCATAAAAGTACTTGGTATCGACAGAAAGGCATCAAATACTTACTCGTATTTACGGGTATGAGAACATCCCTATGTGCCGACAATCGACACATCGTTTTGCCGCGTTAACCCTTGAAGGAAAATTTCGATATTGTTATTTAGTGAAATAAAAGGTGGACTTCAAGAAATTTTTCAACAGCTACAAATGCGAGTACTTACAAGGAGAAGTATTGTATGGTATAGTGACTTGTCTCTGAGGATTTAATAAAATATAAACAAGGAGATTCTTAACGAAGGGGAGTTGGTTGAGGCAAGTTTTCCACGATATCCAGTCGACGGTATTGGAATCGTCCGACAGGTACAAACTCAAGCGGAATACTACAAACAACCAAGGGCAACGCATTAAGATGGACGAAATAGTATCCTTGGAACTCCAGAGACAAGAGAAGAAGTTGTCTGACCTGGTCAACAGTTGTAAATCATTTATTAGTCTACAGACTATGCACGTAGAAGAGTTATATAAACGAAAATTATCCCTTGAGTGCTCTATTAATAATGTAACAAAGACCCTAGATAAATATCTGTCAGTTGTTTCCTCACCCTCAGCAGAAGTGGCAAGCTCATGTTACCAACTCATATCGGACGGGCAAGATATGATGATTGAATTTGGCACACTGATTGAGTGTCATAAAATTCAACCTCCTTCAAATAAGAATACCAAATTACCCCAATTGACACTTCCCAAATGGAAAGGGGATATTTTAGAATTCAGTCAATTTTTTGATCGGTTTCAATCAAGTGTAGGATCACAAGCAGATTTATCAGATGTGGATAAGTTAGCCTATTTATTGGGCTGTCTTGAAGGAACCGCGTTGCAAGCTGTTCAAGGTATTACAACTACCAATGTTAATTACTCGGTTGTCATAAATACTCTTAAAGAATGATTTGGAGATAAGGGCCTTGTGGTTGATGCCCATTACAAGGAATCAAACCAACTGTCACGTTGTACGTATGATGCGCAAGAATGTCGCCGAAATTTCAATGATATCGAGAAACACCTTAGAATCCTCCACTCTCTTGGAGAAGACATTAATAATAACCATCTGCGTAGTCTTATACTGGACAAATTTCCAGAAAAGGTGTTATATGAAATAAACTTACTATGTCCGGTAAATAAGACAGTCTCGCGCATAAGAGACGAGCTAAATAAAATAATAGCTGCAATGGAGTTTTCACAAGTAAAAATGAGTGAAACTACACACCCATCAACTTCTTCATCTACAGAAGTTCTCCAAATTAGTACATTGAGTAATAAACAGACACCAAAGAGAGCACTCTCACGTCAGCCATGGAAACATGAAAGGAAGAAACAAGACAGCAATCTCAAACGTAATAATAATAGCATACAAGAGCGCAACCCCAAGAAATGTAGAGTATCCTGCGTATTCTGTTCCGGAGCTCATTTTAATGATCAATGCTCATTTACTAAAGACCTAAGAGACAGGAAAAACAAATTGAAGAATAGATGCTACAACTGCTTTAGTCAAGGTCATAGGATTAAGGATTGTAGACGACCACGGCAATGCTTCTACTGCAAAGGACCTCATAATAGGGCATTGTGTCCGGAGAAAATGAAAAGTACACCTTTTAATAAACAAGGATCTCAAGTTTTATTAAATATCCGTAACTCTAATGGTCCATCTCTTTTACAGACGGCAACAACATGGGTTGTCAACAACAACAAGAAAAGAAATTGTAGAGTACTTCTTGACTGTGGTAGTCAAAGAAGTTATATTTCACACGGATTGGCAAAACACCTAGATTTGATACCTGAAGGAGAAGAGCTGTTAACTATCTATACATTTGGAGAAGACAAACCAAAGGAAACATTGAGCCCTTATGTCGATATAACCATAGAAACCAAAAGGGGTGTTCGAAGGAGTATATCGGTAAATATTGTACCTCATATTACTGACCGGTTATCAATTCCAGTAATAGGAGAAGTAGACTCAATTGACATGTGGGCTGATGATGGTTCAGCTGGCCACTGTATAGAACTACTGATAGGCAACGATTATTACAGCTCTTTCCTAAAAAATGAAACAATTGATTTTGATGGTAACCTATATTTGATAAATACAGCGTTTGGCTGGGTAATGTCTGGCCACCAAAATGAACATGTGGAAAATCAAACAAATGATAGTCTTAGTGTAATTACATATCATCAAACATGTGGGGGAGTCACATGTTTCACTGAACCTGATGTTCCATTAAGAAACACGGACATAAAATTTTTATGGAGTTTAGAAAATATTGGGATCACAGACCCCATTAAAGCAAGCCGGGAGGAAGAAGCTGTTCAACATTTCAATGAAACATGTGAATATCGGGAAGGTAGATATTATGTCAAATGGCCTTGGATGGAGTACCCACCAAAATTACCAACAAATTATGGACTCGCATATGGCAGGTTGAAGGGCTTACTGCTACGTCAAGACTTGCCCACACTCAAGGAATATGATGAAATATTAAAGGATCAGCTAGAAGCAGGCATAATAGAGGTGGTAGATCTCCAAAGTGATCCATCCTGTCAATCCCATCCACCAGTACACTATTTAGCTCATCATATGGTGAAACAAACAGGAAAACGAGGACGCATCGTTTACGATGCTTCAGCGAAAATTAAAGATCAGCCTAGTCTAAATGACTGCATGTTTAGAGGCCCATGCATGCTTCAAGATTTAACAGCCCTATTACTTAACTTTAGGGTTAATAAAGTGGCTATAGTGGCAGATGTAGAGAAAGCTTTTCTCCAAGTGGGCTTACAGGAAGAGGATAGAGAAGTGACAAGATTTTTGTGGATTAAAGATATCACAAAGACCCTATCCAATGACAACATATTGCATTTGCGATTTTGTAGGGTCCCGTTCGGCATTATAGCTAGCCCCTTTTTACTTGCCTCTGTTATATTATATCACATTACAAAACGCGACAGAAGCCTGTTGGACTGCATCGCTAACAAGTTTTATGTGGACAACCTGGTGACAGGAGCTAACTCTACAAAAGAAGCATTATGTATCTTTAAAACATGCAAAGGACTGTTTAGAGAACTGTCAATGAATCTGCGAGACTGGTCTTCTAATGACGAAGCAGTCATGGCTCAAATTACAGAGGAAAACTCACCTAACAACAAAGAAGAGGAAAAGGTGTTAGGACTGATTTGGAAAAGGAAAGAGGATACACTCCAACTTAATGTTAATGAAGATAAATTGGCCTGTGATAATAAAAGAACTTGTAAAAGAGAAGTTCTAAAATTGATAGCCTCAATCTACGATCCCTGCGGCATAGTGTCATTACTCTTACTACCCGCAAAACTCTTTCTACAAAAATTATGGTTATTGGACTACAAGTGGGATACATTGTTATCAGAAGAACTGATAATAGAGTGGGAAAAGATATTGTTGGAGTTAAAGTGTATTGTAGACATTACAGTTCCACGATATGTAGGGACACAAAGAGGTAAAGACAAGACCATCTATGAAATACACTGTTTCTCAGATGCCTCTATTAAATCATATTCGGCTGCTGCTTACTTACGTGCTGATGATGGCCATGAGGTGAAGACTCTGCTCCTTATGTCTAAATGCCGAGTGATCCCTTTAGAAAGAGGAAAATCTTCCAAAGTTAAATCAGTGCAGAAAGGTAAGAAAACATTAACAGTTCCACAGCTAGAACTACTGGGCTGTCTTATTGGGAGTCGGCTTTTGGATTACCTTAACAAAACAATTACATTACATATATCTAAGCTATATTTATGGACAGATAGTGCAATTGTACTTAGCTGGACTAAGTCGGACAAACTTTTGACACCGTGGGTTGGAAATAGAGTAAGTGAAATAAGGAAAACAGCTGCGGAAATGCGTTATGTCAATACGATGCACAATCCTGCCGACCTGGCAACTCGTCCAGGGGTTGATCTTAAGAAGCTAAAAACATTGTGGCTACAAGGACCAGACTTCCTGTCTAAGTCAAAAGAAAGTTGGCCGCACCCTTGTTTTCAAGAAGTTCATACAACTGTGTCGGTGGTGGCGGAGGGTCTGGAGAAACCATCTCCAGATCAGCGACAACCAGATAATGGAGAGCTAGTTCAGAACGAAAGTGACATGTGCAATACTTATGAAGATAGATTAAGCTCTGAAACTTCACAGATTAAAAGGATTCAAGGGGAATACTTCCCAAACGAAAGTAAAGGAAAGGAGACGCATCTAGTAAGAAATCTAGGTTTGTTCAAGGACATAGACAGTATCTTAAGGTGCGGAGGTCGTATGTTCAATACAGATTGGCCTTATGAGACAAGACACCCAATTTTGTTACCTAAAGATTGTGAGTTTACCAATAATATAATAATGGACATACATAGAAAACATTATCACGTAGGAGTGTCTCACACTTTAAGCCTCGTCCGCCGAATGTATTGGATACCACATGGACGGTCACAAGTGCAGAAGGTAGTGAAACGCTGCCCTCAATGTATCAAACATGGAGAAGGTCCGTACAAGCTGCCATCGGCACCAGCGTTGCCACAAGAACGTGTTAAGTATGAAGCTCCATTTGCATTTGTGGGCTTGGACTACCTGGGCCCAATTATGGTAAAATCTCATAATGGTAAAGATAAGAGATGGATTTGCCTATACACTTGTCTCGTAGTAAGGAGTATCCATTTAGAAGTAGTGAAGGACTTGACTTCGGAAGAGTGTCTATCTGCTTTCAGACGATTTGCAGCAACTAGGGGAATACCAAAATTTGTTTTGTCCGATAATGCGCTGCAGTTCAAATTAACTGCCGAAGTAATGACAAATAAGTACTGTATAGATAACAAGATCAAATGGAGATTCACTCCAGAACTCGCGCCATGGCACGGAGGAGTATATGAAAGATTGATCGCTGTAGTGAAAGATTGTTTGAAACGTTCTTTAGAGAAACACCTTCTTAATGAAACACAGCTATCAAAAGTAATAAAGGAAGTAGAAGCAGTGATAAATACGAGGCCGTTAACCTGTGTCAGCTCCGATCCAGAATACATACTGCGGCCAGCCGACTTCCTGTCACTTGGCAAATGTCTGGAAATGAACCCGTCAGTAGAAGATGAGCAAGGCCGACGACTGACGGCCGAAGGCGGATGACTGTTTAAGGGATCTTCAACCAAACAAGACCTCATTCTTGGTTGGAAATTAGGCCTAAAATTGATCAGTGAGTTCAAGGAGATGTTTATCGGACGGTATTTGATGAGCCTCAGAGAACGATATAAGCATAATCCTAAGCAATCACGGGTAAAGTCTAGTAAGGAACCGTGTATTGGTGACTTAGTACAAATAAAGGGTGAACATAAAAACCGACAAAACTGGAGAGTGGGAAGAATAACGTCATTGCTAAGAGGAGCAGATGGAGAGTGCAGAGTAGCCAAAATAAAGATCGGAAACATAGAATTTACGAGGTCTATTGGCCATCTATACCCACTTGAAGCTGACATCGACGAAAGGGATGACTTAGTTATTAGGAAAGAAGTGAGAGAACCAGAACTCAACTTTCCCGAGTTGGATGAGTTGAATATATCTACCGGCCATGATGGGGTGACAAACATGGACCGACCTGAAGACTCAGCGAGAACTTCGCCAGCTAACGTAGAGGGAGCCGATCCACATACTGGGGTTGGCCACGGAAGAAAGGTAAAGAGCGTAGCAGAGGAAGGGAGTGTTGTAGAGGAGATACAAAATCTAGAGCCACCGACATTAGAGTTAGACATCAACATGGACATTCAAAATATTGAAGTTGAAGATAATTCTGCTGACAACAGACCAAGACGAGTAGCAGCGGTTAGGGCCAGAGACAAGATCAAAGAATGGACGGGCCTGTTGATGGCCTTGTTGTAGGGAGTCCGTGGGCGTCGGGAGTGTCGCGAAATGCGATTATTAAGCAAAGAGGTGAGTGAATCGATTCTGAGTTTTAGGTTATCTGTGCTGGTAACATTGTATGGGGAAAAAAGGCGGGAGTGGTGCCTTGGGGATTATTAAGGAGAGATAGCGAAGCAGAGATGAAGTAAAATGATATTAGCACTAGGAAATTTGGTGTAGCAATGAATAACCTCAACGAAACAATCACGTGAGGTAATTGCTAATAATTCTGGCTAGGCTGGGTAAGTGATTCAAAGATTACTTGTGATCAAAGACTTAACGGGTGATGACCGTTTAACTTGTTATGTGAGTGTTATTGAAAGGGAAATAAAGAGGAATTAGAATGAGTTTTATATGGTGGTAAGGGTGGGTCAAATGGGGAAGGCTGGTGGACCCTCCTTCGGGACCTTCGGGTCCTGAAGGCTTAAGGTGAGGAGAAGCAAGTTCGCATCTGATAATGACTTCACTCGTTGGTGAGAGGATGGCTTAAGGTGAGGAGAAGCAAGTTCGCATCTGATAATGACTTCACTCGTTGGTGAGAGGATCCGACCACTTAGCTGTGGCTCTCGGTGATTTCATGGTATCAAAGGCGACTCTCACCTAATAAGTAAAAGTAAGAATTGTGTCCTCTATTCCTTTCAATGATGCTCTGTATTATTTCATTTGTGGCGTACATTACACCTTATCTATAATTGAACCTTAGGCAGGCATGATAGTGTGGAGACGTATTCGTCATGTCATGCCCAACTTCGCTACAATGGGAACCAGATAACTGATACAATACTTACATACTTTTTGTTTGTTAATACATACATTAGAATACAATATAACACCCAGACACATAACAAACACCTATGTTTTCTGTCTTTCAACTGTCTAACTATCATGGTTCATGAGATATAGCCTGGTGACAGACGGACAGACAGATAGACGGCAGAGCCTTAGTAATAGGGTCCGTTTTACCCTTTCGGTACGGAACCCTAAAAAAGCGCAAGTGCTTGTTCTGTGTGTGGGTGTTGTGGGAGCATGGTCCTCGTAGTTCCTGGGTCCCTAGATACAGGGGATCCTAGTTAGGGTCCAGGATCTATGTATGTGATCGTTGGGCGTTATTTATTAAAAAATGCGCTGCAGTAGGTACCTATAAGTGCGAACTTAAGATTAGCTCTCAAATTTTGGTGCAGACTGCCATAACTTTACTGTATTTGTCCTTCCATGTGTAAACGAGGAGTCTCCAACACGATCATAAAATTAAGTTAAGGTTCATCCCTAGTTACTGACATTCACATCAAGAGCTGGAAGACGTCAACTGCTTAACATAGGCCTCCTCTATAAAACGCCACTTTGGACGCTTATCGTACAAAAGTTTGCCATAATCACGATTTTCAGGCGGCTTGGTGATCGCAGAGGGTTTTAGTATAATTATATGCTCCACTGCTTAACATAGGCCTCCTTCCTCGGGATCTTCAGCGGGACTAAAAAATCCTCTCTGTCCCCAAATCTGCCTCAACTCAATCAAATCAAATCAAATCAAATAATCATTTATTGACATAAAAGGTTTTATACATCGTAATGAGTCCAAAGACTCCCGAACTAGTGAGAACACTGTATTTCAGGAGCCAAGGTTTCTCCCATTCTTTGACTTAAATAATTATGACGTAAACTAATAACATATGTGTAATAAATACGAAACATTACTAAATTTATAGTTTTGTTTTAACTTTAAAATAAACAATAATAAAGAAAGATGCTGGTTTATTGTAAGTGCCCTCGTGTGACTAAGTGCGTGAGAGTATTCAAGTAGTGTGATGTGAGTGTGGGTCTGTGAGTAAGTTAGTAAGTGGGTGTGAGTGAGAGGGTGTGTGAGTGTAGGGTGAGACACATACATGCTTTGTGTGTGTTACTAGAGAACGTGAGAGTGAGATGGAAAGTGTGTAAGGATTTGTTCGTATAATGTGTCAGTCGTAATGGACAGAGTAATACCTAACCTAATTAGATTATTTAAAAAATAGAACAAGATGCATCTACTTTTATGGGCTGGAGCACTTGGACTGTCTATAGGCCATCGCGGCTATTATACAGTCCATAAGTGTTCTTTGTAGTAGGTAGTGTAGCTAGTTTAGTTTAGTTTAGCTTAGTTATGCTTAGTTTAGCTTAGTTATGCTTAGTTTAGTTTAGTTTAGTTTAGTTTTTATTATTGTACTTAGTAGTTAGCTTGAGTAATAAAGGCAATTTGCCCGTTAAAAAAAAAAAAAAAAAAACTTATTGTAATTATGATTCTATTATTATATCTGCAAGTCTATAACAAGTTGAATGGAAATATCTGGAATGAATCAAATTGAAAATTGTATTTCATTGATAACATCCTCTCTTTAAAGTTAAAAAGAATCATGAGTAGAGTGTGTGCGGTGCTTGGCGTATAAAGAACACAGTACCTAGGTATAGGTAGGTTACCTACCTACAGACTGAATACAAGTGAGTGAGTGAGAGAATTAGTGAACGAGGGAACGATACATTGGTATGACTCAAGGACTCAAGTGTCAATTTGCAGTGATGTCATAGTGTAAATATACGTGGAGTAAATGTAAATATATGTGTAGAATAACATACTAGGTCAGGGAAAAAATTCTACGTATTTTGTTCGAGAACTCTGTAGAGTGTACTGTACGAAACTAAATAGCTGAACTTTTGACGTTGAAATGGAAACGATCGAACCAACGCTATGCTATCCTTACCTACACATATTTTTGGCGCTAACAATAATTTTTTAATTGGAAAAGAAAACAATAATATAGTATGGCTTAGTTAATTTCACTCTATTTCAAAGGCGGAGAAAATACAAATAATGCGGAATTTTTTTTTTAGCTTTTTTGGCTTTGTTTATTATTGTCTTTTTCTAAACCACTCAGGTACAGGGAGTAGATAAAACCAAAGAAATTCGATTTCAAATTCGTACTCTGGCAGCCTCTCACCTCCAGGGCACCTGGTACAGTGGCGGAAAACCTCAAACGGACGAAATATGAATCTCTCGGCAAGGGATAAATATTTAATCCGTTTGTAGAAACCATGGGGCCGTAGGGTCCGTCCAAAGAATTTAAGCCCGTTGATAGCTCGTGAACATAATTTCTCGTACAAACACGACTCACCTGCGCGGACAGGGGACGACGTATCAAAACGAAACAAAGTCATACGAAATTACAAAGAACAGCAGGGTTACTCTTGACACTCGATTTCAATCGTAATTTGGGATTTGGAACGAAATCGTAGCATTTGGTACTCTTGAATCCGATACTAGCGCACGATTGGAATCTTTGTCCGTGGAATTTTACGGAACTAAATGGAATCGACTCATTTCTACACCATCCGCTTTTTCGGTACTCTTGACGCGATTTGACATTGGCAAATTGAGTTTGAAGTAGAGTTTGCGATAGAATTTTCAGACCTTTCAAAAGTTAACTTTTTTGCGTTCGAGTGTGTTGTGTTAAGTGGTTTCGGAAGCAATTCGGAAGTAAAATGGCACGTTTAGCTCTTATTTTTGATATTTTGGACAATGCACATAGAGAAGATCTAAGGCAACGTCGAAACCTAAGAAGAATGGCGCGATACACTGAGAAAGCTTTTGCCATGAACGACAACGAGTTTAAGAAATGTTACAGAGTGACGAAAGACCTTTTTGAGGTCATATGTGGCGATTTAGAGCCTCTGATGGCAAAGCCTACTCGTCGTAGTGACATGTCCTCGAGATACGAGGTTTGTAAATATAGGTGGTAGTTCTTTCATGCGTGGTGTTTTTACGAGAAGTCTCTCTCCTCCAACTTTTTGAACTTGTAGGCCTGTTTTAATAGTTACATAGCATCACAGAATTGGTAATTTCTGTCGTCCCATTTCTTTTTTGTCTCGTATTTGCCATGGGCGGACCGCAACAGACCTTTTGCTATCCCTGGATTGTCCCCAAGGAAATCCGCTAGAGCCTCCAGCTGCTGGTAGATTGGCCTACTCATAATCTTTCCTGTTAGAACGGACGAATATCTCCAACCAAATACTTCAAATCTTGAAAACAAAACCGCTAAACAACAGCTGGAGCGGAGTTTTGGCGGGAACGCGGAAAAGTTCACGTCGGTGCATTGTATTATTTTACAAAACTTATGCTTTTTCCAGTGTTAATGTTTAAAATTGGTGGTGTTTTACGCATTAAGTGCTGAATTACGAGCATGAGTGTGGGCAAGTGATATAATGTAGTGAAACGTGGTTTTTCGTATTGCTTCCATAATTCCATAGAAGCCTCTAGTAAAGTTGCCACCACTTTACTAGGGCATGCCTTAGACTGGATTATGACTTAGACTAGACTATGACTACTCTGACTGTGACTATGACTTGACTTTAAGTGAAAATTTCCATAATACGATGAAAAATTACAAAACTTGACACTGGCTAAATACACTATGTGTGGAGCCAAAATATAAAAAAAAAACAGCTGGAGCACACAGAACATTGATACTAGTTTTTTTTTCTAGACAACCATGATGTCAATAATAACATTATTCATTCAGCCGTTCTTGATATTATTCGTCGGTAAATAACCGCTTTTATTTCTTTGAAAGTGACTAAATATCATCAAAAGTGAAGGTTTTATGGTAATATATTTTTTATCACTGTTATTAATAAGGTTTTTACATGTTTTCCACAAATTTTGGTATTAATATTTTCTATTATGTGTGCATGGCAACACTTACATAGTGTTGTACTTTTATGGGTCACAATATTAAGTCGATTGCATTTCCGATTTCAATTTCGATCTCGATTTTGTTGAAGAGTACCAAATTGTTTAACATTGGAATTGAGATTGGTTCGGATTAGAATTAGAGTGAAATTGGGATTGGATTCAAGAGTAACCCTGCTGAGCAGGATGGAACATAGGTAAGACATCAACGGGTTCCCGTGATTCATTAGAAATTCATAGTATTTATTAGAAACTAGTGGTTGAAATTACACCACTAATTATCGTATTTAAGTTGTATCATTGGTCAACTGGATTTATAGTCAATGGGTCCGTCCGTATTTATGTAGGTAGGTATGTATTTTCTTTCTTTCTTTATATTTGTATTTTTAGTTTTATATAAGTACTTTCTTAGTTTATTTTAGTTTAGTTTTAGTAATTATGTTTTGTATTTTATGTAAATTCGTACGTACAAAATACGAAAAAGCTTTCCCCGACCTAATATTATCCAGTAATCCGCAATAGGTACCTACGTATACCTACATACACTTGAAATGTGACACCGAACAATAACCTCTTGAGAGATTAACTGTAATTTCGCTACGCATTGCCTGCTCTAGTCCGAACCAAAACTTTACATTGAAAACAACATCTGAATATTCCGAACAGAGAACACGCTCCTTTTGGGAAGTCGGGTAAGTAATACATACCTACTTTAAATCTGTACCTGGTTTGTGGTTTGTAAAAGTTTTTGTTGGGAACTGCGTCTCATCATCATCATAGGACCCCCCTACAGAGCGCCACTTTGAGTGGCTGCTTGCATTTGCATCCATCGCAAACTTCGTTAAATATAGTACCTAACCTACTGAACTGAAGGAGTCAAAGAACCTCCTAATTTTTATTTTTTTTTCTTTATTAAAAACTTATATTTTGTAAGTTCTGGGTACCTACGTACCTAAGTACATATTTAGTAAGTGCGTAGATAAGATATTACTTACCCACTAATTATTTATTTTATTACGTAGACACGTATCACATGAGATAGTCCGTAAAAAGTACCTAACCACTTAAATTGATAATTAATAATTATGATAAACCAGAATCAAAAGAAAATAATTGACCTTTTATGTACTTCTAGATTTATCAACCTAAAGAACACTGACCCTGTATCATCAAGTTAGGTTGAATTGGTGGAGTGTTTATATCGAGCCAGTTACTGGCTTCACGTCGTTCTTGGCCTGGTTACATTATTGGAACGAACAAAAAATCTATTTGCATAGTCTTTTAATAATGAAACGCTTAGGTAGGTCATCATCATCAGCCTGAAGACGTCCACTGCTGAACATAGGCCTCCCGCAGAGCGCGCCACCTTGAGCGGCTGCTCGCCTCGTGCAACCATCGGCTCCCCGTGGCTTTCACCAGGTCGTCAGTCCACCGAGTGGGAGGCCGGCCTACGCTGCGTCTTCCAGTTCGTGGTCGCCACTCGAAAACCTGTCTTCCCCATCGGTTGTCAGTTCTACGAGCGATGTGGCCTGCCCATTGCCATGTCAACTTGCTAATTCTAAGAGCTATATCGGTCACTTTAGTTCTCCTGTGGATCTCCTCGTTCCGGAGCTTGTCTCGCAGGGAAACACCAAGCATAGCTCGCTCCATAGCTCGCTGCGCGACTTTGAGCTTACTAATGAGGCCAACAGTAAGAGTCATAAGTCATCACTGGCAACACACAGCTCAGGCTCTACGGTATTTTGGACGAAAAGATAGGACGAAGCTTCCCGAACGCTGCCCAGCCGAGTTGGATTCTTTGGTATGTACTATAATTATAATGCTAATAGTTCTGCTAACGGTAGACCTCACGAGCACAACCACGCGCCATCGCCGCCGCTCGACGGAAAATCCAATACATTGAGTCTATCGTAAGGCCCATACACGTTCAATTTTCACAATCTTTGTGATTGATCAGTTTTATTGATCGTGTAGGGTTAGTATTGGTCAATGTTTTTCGGTTTACAGTATATAAAATTGAATGTGTATGAGGGGCCAAACGCTGCGCCGCGCCTCGTAGACATTCCCATAACGACGCGTACGCTTATATGGTTCAGTTCCGTAACGCCGCTCCATAACTCATCAACCCCCATAGAGCGCCACGTTGAGCGGCTGCTTGCTTGCTTGCCTCCTGCATCCATCGGCTCCCCGCGGTGCTGACGGCGTCGGCCCACCTAGTGGGGGGTCAGCATACGCCGCGTCTTCCGGTTCGTGGTCGCCACTCGAGAACCTTAAACCTTTTAAATTCAGCGTAACGATCGTGAAAATTGAATAAATTACTAATCGTCGCTCGATCTAATCCAACGTTAAACTGGATAAGCTACTAAACCATTTCAAAGCAACACTAAAATGAATTTATCTCAAGAAGTCCCGTATCGCAGACAACCAGTTAGTTATGTTTTATATTATTTATATTTAGTGTTTAAAACTTGTATGGAAGAGGATAAATATGATAATAACCTTGATCTCTTCTCATCTGAAATTGAACACTTCGTACGTGAACATGATTGCGCGCGCGTGTGTAATGTTTCTTATTGGGGTGAGTCATATTTATACACCGTGGAGTTTAATTCTATATTTTCTTGAAATGTATGTACTCAGTCCATGCTTTAGAATGTTAATTTAAAGCTAAACACAAAAATACCCATAATGTGAAACGTAAAACTGGCTACTATAGTCCAAATTCAATTCCAGCTCATAACCCGGGGGCGGTGGGTTCGATTCCCGCGACAGGACAATATTTTCTATTATTAGTGCACAAAAAAAAAACGCAAATACGTTGTTCTGCGTCTGGGTGTTGTGGGAGCATGGTCCTCGTAGTGCCTGGGTCCCTAGATACAGGGGATCCTAGTTAGGGTCCAGGATCTATGTACGTGATCGTTGGGTGTTATTTTTTTTATTTATTTCATCAGCTGGAAGACGTATATGCACTGCTGAACACAGACCTCCCATAAAACGCCACTTTGGACGCTTATCATAGGAAGATTTGTGATAATCACTACGCTTAGCAGACGGCTTGGTGGTCAGTGATCACAGTAAATCATAACGCGGAACGAGAAGAATGCTGCTGCCTATTCCCTGGATCATCATCGTCATCATCATCAACAGCCTGAAATTTTTTTAATTGCAGTACCTATTGTATTTCAGAAAATACGTATGGAAACTCAAACCAAATTACATTTTAGTCATTACAAACGCGCTTGTTATAAAACAAAATATACTAGAAATATCAAAAACGCGAGCGGAGCGAGCGCGAAAATTGTTATATATGCCGTTTTGTATTTTAGAAAACACGTATGGCAATTCTGACGGAATTATATTTCAGTCATCACAAATGCGCTTGTTATAAAACAAAACTATAGCAGAAATATCAAAAGCGCGAGCGTAGCGAGCGCGAAAATTTTCATGTTTACCGTATTGTATTTCAAAAAATACGTATGGCAATTCAAACATTCTTGCTCTACCCTTGGACCAGATTTCGGGGAGGGGTTTGAACCCCCAAACCCCCCCCCCCCCCCTTGCCTACGGCCATAGCTTGAGCGGCTGCCTCCTGCATCCATCGGCTCCCCGCGGCTTTCACCGGATCGTCGGTCCACCTAGGGGGCCTATGTTCTGATACACGGATGTATCTAGGGACCCAGGAACTACGAGGATCATGCTCCCACAAAACCCAGGCACATGTTGTATTTGCCCTTTTTCCTGTGCACAAATGCTGTCCTGTCGCGGGTATCGAACCCGCCGCCTCCAGGATATGAGTCGACCAGCTTAACCACCACACCACAGAGATTGTCAAATAATGTGATGAATGATTTTAGATGGCGGCTGGTGGGAGTGTTTCCGTTCCCGCTGTAAGAATGAACGATGGAAGGTCGATGCCGGCCATTGCTCTCGGGACCTTTCTTGGCGTGGGACAGGTAAGATTATTCTGTCAATAATGAAAAAAATACTGAATTTTAATGGATAAAAGCTAAAGCTACCTACTGAATCAAGAAATCACCTACAGAATATGGAAGGATCACCGCCAAAAACTTCCTGTAACAACAAAAAAGTACGAATCACGTAGTGTCGGCTTCGCAGAGCGTCGTCTCTCTCACTCTGAAAGAGATAATCGGCTAGTGTCAGATTCATTCTGATTCTTTTTGATTCATTTTGATCCATTTAGACCCATTTTGATCATTTTGGTCCATTTTGAAACGTTTTGATTCATTTTGATTCGTTTTGATTCACTTTGATCCATTTTGATTCGTTTTGATTCACTTTGATCCATTTTGATTCATTTTGATTAATTTTGATTTCTTTTTGAGTCATTTTAATTTATTTTGATTCATTTTGATTCATTTTGATTCGTTTTGAATCATGTTGATTAGTTTTGATTCATCTTGATTCATTTTGATTTATTTTGAACCATTTTGATTCATTTTCATCTCACGAAACAAAATTCGACAATAGATAGATAGATAGATAAACACTTTATTGTACACACCAAATAATACAATTTTACAAGGCATACAGACATTTACAAAAACGTATAACAATGGGCGACCTTATCGCTAAAAGCGATCTCTTCCAGGCAACCTTTGGATGGAGAGGATTTATAGAAGTGGTAAAAGACGGGGTGCACAAGCATAACTACATAGATAAAAATACCTTATAAACATACTAAATATCTTTAGCAATATACCTACATCTCTGAATAAAAAATACCTACATATTATATCTACATACACTTACTTAGGTATACATAATATGTGGATACATAAACAAGTAACAGTAATATTATGGTAACAGTAAATGGACAATAATGGATTTTCAAAGGAAATTACTGCGAATTGCGCGTTGAACTGGTTTCTTGATCTATGGGCCCATATTGACTGCACGCCGCTTAATAACGATTTGCCTCCAGGATGGTCTAGTGAAACCTGATGATAAGCAGGTGAGAGACGCGGTCCAGATCGCTATAGACCTCGGCTACCGGCACATTGATACCGCCTACATCTACCAGACGGAAGACCAGATCGGAGAAGCATTGAAGACTAAGATGGAAGATGGAACTGTGAAAAGGGAAGACATGTTTATCACCACTAAGGTAAAGTTGCGTTGTAAAATGTCGACATTTTATGTAGTAAAGCCGAAGGCGCCCATTCCTCACTTCTTTCATTTTCCATTCGTTATTTCAGCTCTGGAACACCCACCACAAGAGGGAACAAGTAGCGCTAGAGTTGAGAGAATCCCTGGAGAGACTCAAACTGAACTACGTCGATTTGTATCTGATACACTGGCCAATCGGACTTAACGTAAGTACACTTGTCTAGCGTTGTCTCTTTCTGACAACCCAAGTGAACCCAATTTCGTTCATTCAAAAAATTAAAAAATTAAACAAAAGAAAGAGACAGTGATATAGTTGTCTCGCCAGGCTCGGCGCACTCCGCGCTATAAGCTAATAACTACTTTGAGCTGAATTACATCTTATTGCGGTGTACTAAGAGTCACTATTTATTTAAATGTCTTCTGTCAGCGGGCCTAGCACGGCATGTGGAAAAAATTGTCGTTTCCCCGGTTTTTTCCACCTGTCACTTCAAATAATCCCCCTCTCTACTAGCGTTACTAGTCTTCTGCTAGCCTAAAAAAGTGTCGTTTTCATACTATCTTGAGTGAATAAGATGAATAAAGTTTTTTGAAGTAACTTTAATGCACCTAGGTTACTAGGTGGCAGGACTTTTCTGCAAAGTTCGTCTAGGTAGGTACCACCGCTTTGCCAGTTATTCTGCTGCCAAGCAGTAGTGTGCAAGCACTACTGTGTTCCGGTTTGAAGGGCATTGTAGCTAGTGAAATTACTGGGCAAATGAGACTTTACGAACTGATCTCACAGTCTAAACATCTTTTTTATACTGTGTGATGTCTCAGGATGGCGTGCGCAGTGCGCGGTGTCACGCGACTCTCTAATTTTTAGAGTTCCAAGTGACACTGCAATCTGTTATGGGCGGCCGTGTCGCTTAACAGCAGGCGAACGACTAGCTCGTCACGTCATTCGCATACATAAAAAAAAGATTTTGAAGGTGTAGGTAAATAAGCTCAGGTGAATTAAGTTTACGACGCCTTCGTTTCTGATCTTCAGTCAGACCATACGCAATCAGACGTGGACTATATGGAGACCTGGCGAGGGATGGAAGATGTTCAGAAGCTCGGGCTGGCCAAGTCGATAGGGGTCTCCAACTTTAACAAGGAGCAGTTGGAGCGGCTCTTAAGGGAGGGGACTGTGAAGCCAGCTGCTTTGCAGATTGAGGTAACAAACAATAAGTTTTCTGCGTAATCTTGACGGTTTTATGTTTAAGTGTTGAAGGCATAAAGTCTAATCATAACAGAACTTAAGGTGGAACGTTTCACTAGCGCGGCAAATTCAAATTTTCATACATTCTTTTGCCAATAATAGCTTAATTACTCAACGTGATTACATGAAAACTAATTTTGCGGAAATAAATAAAATGTATCAACAAATTACGATTAAAAGTATCTCCTAGATATTATTGGTTTAGCGACAAATGGCAATAAACAAATTTTGTCTTAGTTTTTCCATTGCCATTGCTAAACCAATGATATGTAGGTGATATTTTTAATTGTAATTTATTAATACATTCTATTTATTTGCGCAAAATTAGTTTTCATGTAATCACGTTGAGCGATTAAGCTATTATTGGCAAAAGAACGCAAGAAAATTTGAATTTGCCGCGCTAGTGAAACGACAACCGATGGGGAAGAACGAGTGGCGATCACGAACCGGAAGACGCAGCGTAGGCCCCCCACTCGGTGGACCGACGCGACGATCTGGTGAAAACCACGGGGAGCCGATGGATGCAGTGCAGCTATGTTCAGCAGTGGACGTCTTCAGGCTGTTGTTGAGGATATATCATCATAGGTATACAATTTTATGGTGCAAAGTTTCCAAAAATTTTTTAAATATTATTGGGACAACCTAAAAGTTTTTAAGAATTCCCGCATCCTCCAATATTTTATTCAACATGCTCCCAAAAAAGCCCTCTCTTCCGGCATTCTCTAATCAATCAAGTCATAAAAGTAATGATTCCAGGTCCACCCCCAAATAATCCAGACAGAGCTCCTTGAGTTGTGCCGTAGCCATGACATAGTGGTCATGGGGTACAGTCCGCTAGGGTCCCTGGTGTCTCGCTTCGGCATCATGTTCCCGGGACCCAGGATGGATGATCCGATGCTTGTCGGCTTAGCAAAGAAGTATGGGAAGACGCCAGTGCAGATCATGTTGAGGTGGTCGGTGAGTTAAACTTTTTTTATTTAGGTACTTTTTATAAAGGTTGTTGACAAATGTTACCTTGTGCCTTAATCTGGTGGTCTAAAAACAGTGGGTTTGGATGAATGACAAAATATGAATATTTTGACCAGTGAGCGTTTTCGACCTTCGACTCGCAGACTGTTTTTTCTCTAATCTGTGTTTCGACTCTAAGCGATTAAAGTGCTTGCGATTTTGTGACAATTTTTTAACCTGAATGTGTTGAATGTGCCTGCTACGAAGCAGGTTAGCACTAGACATGTTCTCATTAATATTGCTGCATACATGTCGTATAGGTGACCTTCTTTTCAAACACGCAATGTAGTCTATGCCACTAGCTGTCGATAATTCAATCGTTGTTCAAACAAGCCACCATGACATATCCTGTCTGTACTACCCCTACCCATCAGGTGGACCGATGACTGGTCAAAACCACGAGTTTCAAGGTTGCATTGTGGAAAGTGAAGTTTAAATTTGTCCCTAGGGGCACCATTCCTTGAAACAACGTCAGCATGCTTTTTAAAATATTGCAGATGCCCATTCACAAATACACACAATTTCTTTTATATACATGCAAGCCAACGGCAAAATTTTTAATTTTTTGAATATGGGTATGGGGAATATGAATTTTTTGGCAAGAGGCAAGCAAAGTGGCCTATGTTCAGCAGTGGACCTCTTCAGGCTGATGCTGATGATGATGATGACCCCTATTGCTACTTTGTCATTAAAGTTTCAAAAACAAAAAATGTTTCCCTTCACAGATCGACAGAAACGTAGTGCCCTTACCAAAGTCAACGAACCCGCAAAGACTCGAAGAAAACATCAATATTTTCGACTTCAACCTCACAAACGAAGAAATTGAGAGTATTAATGGGTACAACTCGAACGCTAGGCTGATTGTGCCTTCGTTCTGGCAGGAAAGCAAGTATTACCCGTTTGACAAGGTTAAAAACCCAATGCCTGATCCGTTTTTAAAGAAATTGTAAGATACAGTGTCACACCGTATACCGGGGAGGGAGATGATCGTTTAATTTCGTCTTTGTCTCTGTCACTCAGACGGAGGTAATTAGTAGTGTCGTTTATATGTCACAAAGAGTTTTTTTTTTTAATTTGGACAAATTTTATAGTACTTGGTTTTATGTTTTACACACAGATAACCCCAATGGGGGTTATCTGTGGTTTTACATTATAGGTATTTTTGTGTTTAACATTAAATAAACATTCTATAGCATGGACTGAGTACATACATTTCAGGAAAATATCGAATTGAATTCCACGGTGTATAGAGGTGACGAGAGATGGAACAAAATTAAATTAAATTAAATTAAATCTTATTTTACCACGTGAAATTATTTTATTTAATGAAATAGATTTACATAACACGTAATACTGAAATATCTGCTTACCCTAGGACCTAGTACGTAAATATTTAAATAAGCAGTGCCTACTTAGGGTGGGTGTTTTGATTTGTAGTTAAGGCACAACAACCAATGGTCAAAAATTCTAACAAATTCTAACCCATGGTCAAATTTGTTAGAGCTTGTGACCATTATCAACTACGGGTCAAAAAACCCATGTTAATTAACTTAGGTACCATGTAGTAGGTACCTAGGTATACTTAATATGTATTTTGTAGACCTTCAAATAATCTTTTGTTTAACTTCATCGTTTATGTTTTCTCATTCGTGCTACGCGCTGCAGAGGCAGGTAATTAAAAAATTAATTATGAAAATTATTTATTTATAAAAGTATCGATAACTGACATTCATTTTATGTAGACTTAACTAAAACCACAAGCTGTAGGTAGATGGTAGGACTTTTCTGCAAAGTTCGTCTAGGTAGGTACCACCGCTTTGCCAGTTATTCTGCCGCCAAGCAGTAGTGTGCAAGCACTACTGTGTTCCGGTTTGAAGGGCATTGTAGCTAGTGAAGTTACTGGGCAAATGAGACTTTATGATCTGATCACTCAGTCTAGTAATCTGATTACTAGACTGTGTGATGTCTCAGGATGACGTGCGCAGTGCAGTGCCACGCGAAACTTTATTGTTTTAAAGTTCCGAGTGACACCGCAACTGTCATGGGCGGCCGTGTTGCTTAACATCAGGTGAACGACTAGCTCGTCACGTCATTCAATCGCATAAAAAAAAAAAAAGGTACGTGTACTGTACTTACCTACTCTGTTTCCTATAAATAATAATAAAAAGCCTGTTTATTTCTTAATTAATACTAAAAGGTATCTTTTTTTAACCTAAAATTGTGAAATATATACAACATGTATGTGAATATGTGAAATATAACAAAAGAATTTGTAACTAAGGACTCTCTTTGGGTAAATGCCTCCTTTATTTCAAGCCATGCTTTTGTCCTTAGCTACTATAAACCATTCGTGGCCGGCTACTTTAGCAACCTCGTCAGCCCATCTTTCTTGGGGCCTTCCTCTTCTTCTTTTGCCTTTTAGACCTGCCCACGTCATGGCTACTTGTTTTGACCACTTTTCCTATGTGTTTCCTAATACATAACTATAATTTGGATGTTTTCAGAGGTAAGTGAACATTGAATTCTCTTAAGCAAGCGTGCTACATCGTCGAGAAATGTCGTAAAACGCAAGCCTATCTAGGTTAAAAAAATGTAATAACATTTTGAGATAAATAGATAAAACTGTTAATACATATAAGACGTTTTACAACAATGGTATATAGGTATAAAGCCCTATTCAAAGCAGCACGTTATTCGTACCGCTGTTGTGGCTAGCGGTATACCGCGCGGGATTCCACCCGGGTATTTTGTATGAAGTTTCGCTCAAGTTGTTTCGCGCTGGCCGCGAAACAACTGTTTGAATAGGGCTTAATATATATAACTGATCTATTCACTGAGGACTATTTTTTATTTTGCACAAAAGATAAGCATTGCCATTCAGCGTGATAATGCTGCCAGCATTCTGTGCACCTTTCCCTCCGCCAACGGATTATTTTAAGTTTTATATTTTAGTTTTTAAGTTTTTAGGTACTTATAGTTTAGTTTTTAGGTCTAGTTTAGTTTAGTATAATATATATATGTTATTTAAGTTTTTACATCCAATAAATTTTTATATCCAATTTTAAAAAATGGCTATTTTTTTAAATGTTATGAAACTAAGTAAGTAGGTACCTACTTACAAGCCCCCTCACTAATAAACAATAATCACTGCATAACAGTGGAATATTAGCTACCACAGTGCTTTCTCCAGTTATCTTTACTTTTTTTTTAACGGGCAAATTGCCTTTATTACTCAAGCTACTTACTACAATAATAAAAACTAAACTAAACTAAACTAAACTAAACTAGCTACACTACCTACTACAAAGAACACTTATGGACTGTATAATAGCCGCGATGGCCTATAGACAGTCCAAGTGCTCCAGCCCACTACCGGTAGGTAGCGTACCCAACATGCTGGCCGCATTGCCACGTTGAATTGCAATGCTGATGCGTTGGGCCAAATAAGTGCCAGCATTTTGGTCACTAGTCACCCATTTCAAACTCGAAAGTGAGAAAAAAAATACTATAGTTATCTATGATATTAGGGCGGTAAGTTGGTTTTTACAAACGAGTAGACATAGTCACGAGTTATAGAAACCAATTTCCGCACGTGTATCATACAACGTTTTTCAACACATTTCACGAGAAAACAGTACAATAGGTAAAGAAACAAACTTTCGTTTATTAGTGGGAAAGTCGCAACAAACAACCTTTGACGTTCCTTATCTAACTAATATGAAAATGGCCTAAAATGGCGCGCATTTACAATGCAAATGGCGCCACGTGCGTGTGGTTTTTAGTATTAAAGTGCGACAAACGTATTGAGCAAAATCGCTTCCAAGGAGTTTCGATCATTCAGCTTATTTATTCTCGTACTGTGAAACTCCTTGGTGAAATTCCTTTATATGTTTTATTGAAATTAAAACAAAACCGTAAATGTTACGCACGGCGCTATACAAGGAACGATGCGGTAAAATAGGTACTTAGGTGAGAGTACCTATTTTACCGCACGCTTCGTTGTATGTTTAACTTTCGAACAATGTATACAGGCTTTGTAAATGCACTTTTTCAGCAAATGTGTTGAAAATAACTATTTCTCCGCTATGTAGGTAGCGTACCTACACAATTTTTAAGTAGAGCGATGGTGGCCGAGCGGTAGCATATTGTGTGCTTCGCAATATTACGGCACCGGGTTCGATCCTCGGCCCTGCACCAATGACTTATCTAGTTAGTTATGTGCAGTTTGTGATGCCATCGCTCCGTGCCTCGGAGACGGTCCCGGTTGTCATAAGAACATCTATGGCAATCGTTACGGGTAGTCAAACGCCTGATAGAATCTGACGCCTTTTTTTTTTTTTTTTTTGAGGGGGGGAAATGCCCTCGCACTTCCCTGCCACCACGGGGGTGATGGCAGGGGGTATGTGGGACTCGAACCCACTAAAACCCCCCCGTGATCCGTCCGCCGCCGGGATGGGGCGAGATAGGGTCGCGCTAGCATTCACTATCTCGCCCCGACGGTAGGCCCTTTCGGGCCTCTGCGCCAGTGGGCGGGCAACCTTACACCTCGGTTACCCACCAGACGTGTGGGGCCGTGTGGGTGCGGCAGAGAGTCCCCCGACTATCCGCCACCGACCCTACTACGGAGGATGGAGAAGGCGCGCAGAACGCCTCCTCCGTCCCCCAGTCCGTCTGCGCGATCTGACGCCGACCTAACCATCCCTGTTACTGGTCCCTTATGGGTTGTGCGAGGTCAGATGCCAGTCGCTCGTGTACGGTGTAATTCTGGTAGCCGCTACAGTATAACAGGTATACCTAGCTAGGCAGGTAGGTAGTAGAGTTTTTTTAAAATATTTTATTGGCAAAGCATTTGACCACTGTCTCACCTAATGGAAAGTGATGACGCAGTCTACGATGGAGCATGCTTGCCTAGAAGATACCTGTTCACTCTCGACTTGAAGACTCCCAGCTCATAGTTAGCTGGAAACAAGGACGCCGGCAAAGTGTTCCACTCATTGGCTGTTCGCACTATAAAGTGCATAGAAAAACGCTTAGTGCGAGTTGATGGAACTTCAACCATATTATATGGCCGTGTTTTTGTGCGCCTTGGAAAAAAATGATTCTTTTCAATAGATTTTCTGGCTTCTGTTCTGTTTCGATGTCCTCTCCATTGATCATAGATTAGTATCCAGTGAAAACATTTGGTAACATTTTGCCCCAAATAATTATAAAAGAGAATTTTTGATTAGGTTTATCAATCAACTAAACAGAGGTGACAAGTTTCTGGGAAGCGTAGTCAAAAATGGCACATGGTGAAAATCGCGGGGTGCCGATGGATGCAGGATGGAAGCAGCCGCTCAAAGTGGCGCTCTGTGGGGGGAGGCCTGATGATGATGATGATGCTGATGAAGTACCTACCTACCTATTTTATTTAGTACTTTGGCAGCCCTATAATTTCGCAAACAGTTAACCTTAAAACAGTGAAATAGGTAACCTTAAAGATCTATTCAATGATTCCCCTCATGAGGGGGTCAAGCAAAAAATGTTTAGTGTGTGTAAGAAGTGTACTTCTTTTTCGATACAGAAGTAGAAATATTCTTTTATAAATTCTTTGTGTCTGTCTGTCCCTTTGAACCCGCATCACGCTGGAACTCTGAACGGATTTAAATAAATAAATATAAAATAAATAAATATTTGACATTTCACACAGCGCCATCTAGCCCCAAACTAAGCATAGCTTGTACTATGGGAACCAGATAACTGATGTAATACTTAGATACTTTTTGTTTGTAAATACATACATAGAATACAATATAACACCCAGACACAGAACAAACATCGATGTTCATCACACAAATGTTTGTCCCGAGTGGGAATCGAACCCACAACCTATAGATCAGAAGGCAGGGTTACTACCAACTGAGCTATCAGGCCAGTCAATTTCGCTGGTATGGTTATAGTAAATTTTTCAGAATAACATTTAGGATACTTTTTGTTTTCCAAAATGGCCAAGTGCAGGTTGCACGAAGAAATATGTAGGTATGTAATTTTTATGCAAGAATTTTTTATTAATTTTTTATTTAGACTTATACTTATTCAGTCGAAGGTGGAAGAGAAACCCCCCTTCCCTTTCGCTTCCCTCTTACCCATAAACAGGGTTAAGGCGTAAAACTAATTAACCCGTGCGAAGTCGGGGCTTGGTCTCATCGTCCCCGGTGGCGCTGCCCCGGTACCGGGGACGATGAGACAAAATGTGTCATCCTCCCCGGTAGCCTCAATAATGCCACTCACCGGGGCCGATGAAACAAAAAAAGTGTCATCTGCCCCGTTATAGTCGGATCGATGAATTCATCTCGGTGACAGCGGGGCCGATAGGGAGTTATAGTCTGTTCATCCCCGGTACGGCCAGTGCTGGTGCTTTTGACGGGGAGGATTACACAATTCTAGTTTCATCAAGCCCAGCATGCAAGGTAGGGTGCTATGTTAAAGAATTTGCCTAATGATTTATAAATGAAACGAGTCTGTTTATAATGAATATAAATGTAATAGAGCAATATAAATATACTACGGTTAAAATTAAAATAACGATTATTTAGTAGAGAGATATCGTAAGACACAGAACAAAACGATAACTAAATAGCTCTTATTAAAATAAACGTGTTATTTACCTCTTACTTTTATAATTACAAATCATTATTATGTACCTATCTAAATTGATCCTTCTTTATTCAACATTATTTACATTCAATAACTCAGACAGTTGTTTTTTGTGGTAGCTGTTAGGTAGTAGTAAAAACTCATATTAACTTTGAAAGTAAGTAGAAAATAGAATTTCTGTATGATATTTGCTATGCTCTGCTAAAAATAATAAGCTCAGACGGAATTTATAATTTGTGGTCTACATATAAAATCTTTTCGGGTGTTTATATTTTTATACCCGCACTGTACAAAATTTATTATCGGATTAAACAATTATACCATACAGTTATGTAATAAGTGAATCTAAGTATGGTGCTCCTTTGTTTCTATTGTTATTCTTTCGTTGTTCCATAAAAACTTGTTAGTCAGTGCGGCATTTAAAAAAGGGAATAAGTATCCAGGTGCTTAACAATACAGTCATAAAAGTTCGTTTTGCATTTGTTTTTAGCACTTCACTATAGGTGAGTAATATTTAAATGGAAAAAGATGAAAAAATGGTTATATTTCAAGAATCGTAAGCTAAATATATATATGAGTTATGACTACTAAAAGCTATCACAAAAAACAACTGGCTGTGTTATTGAATGTAAATAATGATGGGTCAGTGTAGATAGGTACAAAAAAAGGTAAGGTAATAATTATTTGTAATTGCTTGCTTTATATGTACAGTAATTTAATTTTTATTATTTATTCACATTATCTAGTTTTGACTTGCAAAAGTGCTAAAAATAGCCTATTTGCAATCAAGAATTTGAGTTTGAGTTTGAATTATAAAAGTAAGAGGTAAATAACACGTTTATTTTACTAGAAGCTATTTAGTTATCGTTTTGTTCTGTAAACTACGATATCTGGTTCTATCTACTAAATCATCGTTATATTAATTTTAACCTTAGTATATTTTTATGGCTCTATTACATTTATATTCTTTACAAACAGACTCGTTTGATTTATAAATCATTAGGCAAATTCTTTATCATAGCACCCTACCTTCCATGCTGGGCTTGATGAAACTAGAATTGTGTAATCCTCCCCGTTAAAAGCACCAGCACTGGCCGTACCGGGGATGATGAGACTTTAATTCTCATCGGTCCCGCTGTCACCGAGATGAATTCATCGATCCGACTATAACGGGGCAGATGACACTTTTACTGTTTCATCGGCCCCGGTGAGCACCATTGTTGAGGCTACCGGGGAGGATGACACATTTTGTCTCATCGTCCCCGGTACCGGGGCAGCGCCACCGGGGACGATGAGACCAAGCCCGAAGTCGGGACGGGTCAGCTAGTTTCAAATAAAAATTGAATTCCCGAATTTTCTTATTCATTTTAATGACGGAAATAAAAATATTATAACAATCATTAGCTATTTAAAAAAACTACAAATACAATCGAATCTAAATCTAATGGAGAATCTCTTACTCCTCTTTGAAGTTGGTTAAAAAGAGAGGTTTTTTGTTATTACTCTTTTTGTGGTATCATGCTATGTTAGACGTTATCTTTCAGAAAGTCTTCGGAACACTATTGTGAGATACCAACGTAAAAATATTGCCGTGTTATGGGGAAAATGAATAAAGTTGTCTACCAGTCTACCACCAACTTAAGTAGATAGGAATTAGGACGGACTTAAATATAATAGCACTCTACTCTTCTCCCAATGGGAGTTTTAAATTTTTGGAGGCAAAAGTCTCGTATGTTTATATCGGTGGTGTAAGCAATCCATGTGAAAACATCCACATCACTTCAGCCGTTTTGGCTAGCTCTAGGTTTTAATGATTTGTATTTGTATAAGTACCTAGGTAACTTAGCCCTTATTACAGAACTACGCTCAGTCGTGAGTTGTTACCTACTCAAGCGGAGATTTCATTCATAAATTGATCATGTTGCGAATTAAATCTTGACATGGGTACCGATTCATCATTGGGTTAGGTACTTTCTTCATTGCAGCTTTATTGCTTGTGATGTGGGCTAGACCTTTGGGATGGTGGTGCGGGCGGCGTGGCGTGGCTCATCACCCGGCGGAATGGTTGGCGGCTATTTCCTCTTCACTGTTTGGGCCATTTTATGTTTTTATAAAAGCAATTAATAAATACTAAGGCCCATATTCTGTATTACACGACGACGATGCTCGGTCATTGATCAGTGCTGAAGTACATAGATAGGACTACTCAAGCTCAAGGGAAGTCTTCATTCGCAAAGTAGTCATTTTGTAAATGAAATCTTGATTTGAACCAATTCTCTACTTGTAATGCAGGCCTGATAGTACCTATTGTTAATTAACCAAACGGGCACGTTGCGAGAACCTTGTTTCGGCGATTTAATATTAAATTGACAATGTCCTTATTGCCATGTGGTCCTGGTTTGCGAATAGGACCACCCCATATAAAACAGGAATATCCAGGGAATGGGTATCAGCATTTTCAAGCGAAGAAAAAATCCATTATTTTGCCATCTTGTATTTCAGAAAATACGTTTCGTATGGCCACTTAAGCAATTGATTCCACAGTATGCAATTAAAGCCCAAAACTTGCATTGGAGATTTTTCTCCCATGTCTCTCTGGATATTCTGGAGAAGCCTCGAACGTACTAAGCAATAAGTGGCTATAGTTGTAATGTAGCCGATACTCTAACTCGGCCTTGTCTAACTATCATAAATCAAATACCAGTAAAGCACGAACGGAGTGCTAAAGTTAAATACAATTCAGCAATTTTATAACCTATCAATTAAATAAAAAAGAAGCGCCTTTTAATTTTATTTGCTTAATTTAATTTAAATCATTTTTTAGTAATTTTAGTCCCACTCTAAACTATCAACTCTACCTACAATTATTAATTCAAATCATTTTTTAGTAATTTTAGTCCCACTCTAAACTATCAACTCTACCTACAATTACCTACTCTAAAAGTCCTACTCTCAACATGTAAATTATCTCAGCACAAGCGAAACGAGCGCAAAAAAAGACCACTTTTATCTGCGCTCCTTGCACAACCGGGTAGAAACTTGGCAGTTTTTGGTAAAATATATTACCCGTAGAGGCAACGCTGCTGACTTGGCTGACTAATATCGTCGCTTGTTTGACTAAGTGACGTATCTGTCATTTTTACGTATTTGAAATGTTTGTGTATCTACTTTCAAAGACGCGTCGAACTGTCTAATAAACGTATTTGTAGAAAAAATGTCAGATACGTCACTTAGTCAAACAAGCGACGATTTGGGCAATTGGGCACGTGCCCACGCCCTGTGCGTCTCAAAAAGGCCAATTTTTCAGCATGATTAAGTATATATTGTTTTTTATCTTTTTTATAACTTTTTTCGACAACTATAGGTAGGCATTTGGAATCCAGGGGGGGGGGCGGGGGCAGGTGCCCCCCCCCCCCGGGTTTGCCCACGTTAGGTTCTTAAATGACAAATTGACATGACAGCTGTCAGGTAGTGGTAAAAACAATATCTGGCACTGGCAACATTGACCAGCTGACGAAAGAAAGACGTCACCGTCAGTCGCGTTTGCTTTGTCGGTGCGAAAAATCAAATAATTTCCACCATATTTGTTTCCTACTACGCCTCGACCGTAAAAACTGTTTATTATTATTGTTGACCGGCGCGCGAGTGAAAACAGGCATTGTGGCTAAGATAACACCATATCCGAGTATGACCCACTCTGGGCGAAGTAAATTCGAGGTAAGAAATCGATCGCTGTGACCGTGTTTGTTTTCATTTTGAATTTGATGGAAACAGCTGACAAAGGAGCTGAAGGGCCCTTTCCTTTGTTCTCGGAAGTTCCGGGCCCTAACTCTTGATGTAATACAATAGAAAATTACAGGAGCGCAAAGATAACAGAAACAGTCTACAAGATGCAAGGCACAGTGGTAAACAAAGTTCTATTTTTAAATATTGTTGTAAACTCGTTCGGCATTTCATGTTTTTATCGTCTTGGTTCGGTATTACGCATTTTTGTGATGTTATGTACTTTTATAATTTAAATGCGGCAGGCATGCCGGATGTGCCGCTGGCGTCTTTGCTCTTTGTTCAATTGGTTCAATGCAGTGTAAATGACCTCTGGCCGACGGACGCTCACTCAACCCGCGGTCATTCCCGTTATAATGATTGTTTCATTAATTTAATAGGTCTTAAATAATGTGGCAGAAAAATCTGGTTACATTGCCAAAAATGCTAAATATTTCACACAGTAGCTGGTGTTTTGACCTTTTTAGTTAACTATTCTGAATTTGAATTGTAATAATAATAGAAAAGAAATGTGTATCTACTACCTACCTACTATCAAATATTAATTATTAGCAGATCTACCAAATTATTAAGGGTTGGTTCACAGACCTTGAGTAATTAGCAGTTAAACAGCTGATTACATAAGGAAGTACACAATAAAAAAACAATGCTGAAAATAAATTATTTTATCAGCAGTTAGCTGGGGTACTTAATCAGTTGTTTTAAAGTTGGTGCACTCCTTAGCTTGTGATAAACTGCCTTCCAAAAAAACACGCAGTGACATCAGTATGTTTTCCTTAATAGTACCTCATTACTAAGCTGTGGTAGCTGTACATACAATCTCTTCGGCATGTGACTTCACAACGTGTGTTTTCATAGTAACTGTGGGGAAGCTCTGTTTTGTGAGAAAGGGACAGGTGATGCCCCCCCCAGAAACTTTAAAAGCTTATTACTCCATGATTAATCTTACTAATTTTTATCAATTATTGTTGTCATTTTTAACCTACTTTACGAAAATAATAAAGTTGTTATTTTTAATAGTATGGACACTAGCTTATTCTCTTGTTTTATCTTGGCCCATTTCAAACTCAACAGAGAAAGACAAAACACTAAATAACTATTACTAGTTACTACTACTTCCACTAGTATTCAATGTTTATTAGTAAGGGGGTTAGTGTGCATGTCCCTGTTTCAGATCACTAGATTTTCCGGTGAAGATGAGAACCACATTAACCGGAAGCTGCCCAAGGAGCTGCTTCTCCGGATACTCTCATACCTTGATGTTGTCTCCCTCTGCAGGTGTGCCCAGGTACTTACATCATTCTTACAAATGGCCGTCTGCAATAAAGTTTGACAACTCCTAAGTACGAACCTACTGCAACACATTTGAGTACTAAACTTGCTAGATAGATAAGTGTGAACATAGCAGCTGTCAAACTTTAGTGCAAATGTTTTTGAATTAAGGGTTATGTAAGTAGGGTTGTTTTTAAATGTTTTAAAGTGTTTTGGTTTCTTCTTTTATGTAAATTCAATAACCCATATATATCTTAATTTAACTTCTCAGTTTTAATCTTGTCTGTCGCCTGTGCAATTTTGAAAAAAAAAAAAAAAATTACTTAGTTACCTACATGTGAAAACTTATAATTAGCCATAAGTTAATTTTTACAAGTGTACCTATTGTTACTAGTTAGCTGTTAGGTTTCCGATGAAAATAAAATAAAAAAAAATAAAATAAAAAAAGGAAAGTAGCTGTTTTTCTAAAAACAGATAGGTAGCTAGCTTATATCAGTATTTTTAACCTACAGTAGACTTAGCACGGCCGGTAGACAAAACTGTCTTTCCCCTGTTTTACTCCAAGCAAGTCTGAAGAAAGTGACATAAAACAGGGAAAGCCAATTTCGTCTACCATCCATGCTAACCCAGCTGGTTGTTATAAGACTTTAATAAGGTGTATCTCTGTTTTGCGAGAAAGGGACACGTGATGCCTTCTCCAGAAAGCGTACTACGTCAGTTCATGTTGTTTCCAGGTATCAAAACTATGGAACATTCTAGCATTGGATGGGTCAAACTGGCAGAGGATCGACCTGTTCGAGTTTCAAAGAGATGTAGAAGTAAGTCCGCCGTGTAGTCCCGGTTTGCGAATAGGACCACTCCATCTCTTCCCGTGGGTGCCGTAAGAGCCAGCTAAGGGAATATCCGGGGAATGAGCAGCATTCTCCTCAGTACATTAAAATCTTCAAGCATGGTGATTATAGTAAACTCCCGTATGATAAGCGCCCTAAGTGGCATTTTATGGAGGAGGCCTATGTTAAGCAGTGGACCTCTTCCTGATGTTGATGTGTGTTTGTGTGTGTGTGTGTGAGTGTAGAAGTAAGAGCATAGACTAATATTGTATGAGTAAGACCATAGATAACCTTTACTATCTCCACAGAATACTTAGTAGTTCATCTACAGAAGATACACTCCTCGAAGTCACTTAAATTAATAGCGACTCTAGCTACAACGCTATAGAGTTTAGTTCAGCTCACACAGCGCTACAAGCCTTCCTTAAACAGTTGCCTCTCGTTCTATCGCTATATAGCGTTACTCTTCTGACGCGTAAGAGTTGACAATTCAGACAGCAGCAAATAAAATAGCCCGAAATAGGGCTATTTTAATGTTGCATACTGTTTTCAGCTTGGTCTAAATGAAATATGGTTGATATTCTAATAGCACTAAAAAGTGCTCGAGCATTTTGCTGCTCCATCTGAATTGACCCTTAGACTGGACTATGACTACCCAGACTATGACTAAGACTTGACTTTACGTGAAATATTTTATAACACGATGAAAAATTAGAATACTTGACACTGGCTAAATACACTATGTGTGAAGCCAAAATTTTTTTTTTTTGTGAGGGAATAACGTGACGAGCTAGTCGTTCACCTGGTGTTAAGTGACACGGCCGCCCTGTTATATAACAGTTGCAGTGTCACTCGGAACTTTAAAACAATAAAGTTTCGCGTGACACTGCACTGCGCACGTCGTTCTGAGACATCACCCAGTCTAGTAATCAGATTACTAGACTGAGTGATCAGATCATAAAGTCTCATTTGCCCAGTAATTTCACTAGCTACAATGCCCTTCAAACCGGAACACACCGCCATGCAGTAGTGCTTGCACACTACTGCTTGGCAGCAGAATAACTGGCAAAGCGGTGGTACCTACCTAGACGAACTTTGCAGAAAAGTCCTACCACCTAGTAAAAATATAAGAAAATAAAGTTCCAGTATATTTTTTTTTGTTTTTCAGGGTCCGGTAATAGAAAACATATCTCACAGATGCGGTGGGTTCCTTCGGCAACTCTCTCTGAGAGGTTGTGAGAGTATAGGAGATGGATCTATGAAGACCCTGGCTCAGGTACAAAGAACTCCTAACATCTTTTTACAGGATGTTACGAGCTAGTCTGTCACCCGATGTTAAGCGTCACGGCCGCCCATAACAACTGCAATGCCACTCAGAACTATCATAAAGTTTCGCGTGAGACTGCACTGCGCGCGTCATCCTGAGACAGTCAAATAAGATTGCTGGACTGAGATTAGGTTATAAAGTCTCATTTGCCCAGTAATTTCACTAGCTACAATGACCTTCAAACCGGAACACAGTAGTGCTTGCACACTACTGCTTGGCGGCAGAACAACTGGTACCTAGACAAACTGCAGAAAAGTCTTAACACCTAGTCTTATGCAATTCTCCAAAACTCCACAAGTTAAGCAAATATTTCAAGTGACAGAAGTTTTATTATCATCATCATCATCATCAGCAGCCTGAAGACGTCCACTGCTGAACATAGACCTCCCCAGAGAGCGCCACTTTGAGCTGCTGCTTGCCTCCTGCATCCAGCTTGCTCCCCGCGGTTTTCACCAAATTCGTTGGTCAACCAAGTGGGGGGCCTACGCGTCACAGATAATATAATACTATACTAGTACCTGCGTCTTCCGGTTCGTGGTCGCCACTCGAGAACCTTTCTTCCCCATCGGTTGTCAGTTCTACGAGCGATGTGGCCTGTCCATTGCCATTTCAACTTGCTAATTTTAAGAGCTGTAATGGATTCATGTAATTTTTCTTAAAATAAGCTAATATAGTTTGGGGCTAGATGGCGTTGTGTGAAATGTCCACAAATCTTTATTTATTGATATTTATCCGTTTTAATATAAATCAAATTTTTTGATATCTTATACTTTTGTATTTGTTCACAGTCATGCCCAAATATTGAAGACTTAAATCTGAACAAATGCAAGAAAATCACGGATCAGACATGCCAAGCACTAGGCAGAAGATGCAATAAACTGCAGAGGATAAACTTGGACTCGTGTCCTAGCATCAGTGATATATCACTGAAGGCTTTGTCTGATGGATGTCCGGTAAGTACACCCATTCCATATAATTTAGCCATAATTAATTAACTGAAAAAAATCTGGAAGCCTTATAAACAGTCTTTTTGTTGTCTGTCTGTCGGTTTTTTTGTCATGGCCCTTTTTCTCAGAAACGGTTGAAGGTATTAAGCTGAAGTTCAGAACATCTAGCTCAGTTGGTAGCAGCCCTGCCTTCTGAACTGTAGGTTGTGGGTTCGATTCCCACCCGGGACAAACATTTGTGTGATGAACATCGATTTTTGTTCTGTGTCTGGGTGCTGTATTGTATTCTATGTATGTATTTACAAACAAAAAGTACCTAAGCATTCTATCGGTTATCTGGTTCCCATATTACAAGCTTTGCTTAGTTTGGGGCTAGATGGCGCTGTGTGAAATGTCCACACATGTTTATTTATTTGTTCCAGCTACTAACACATGTAAACGTGTCATGGTGCCAGTCTATAACTGAGAATGGAGTGGAAGCCCTCGCCAGGGGATGCCCCAAACTAAAGAGCTTCATATGCAGAGGTAATTTCAATATTTGTTGTACAACGCCATCTATGTTTTGAATTTGTACTGTGGTCTCCAGGTCTTTGGCCCCACAATTTACTGGAGGTGAATGGATCTTTTGAGCGAGCTATGGAAAGAGCTATGCTCGGTGTTTCCCTGCGAGATAAGCTCCAGAACGAGATCCGCAGGAGAACTTAAGTGACCGATATAGCTCTTAGAATTAGCAAGTTGTTCAGGCAATGGGCAGGCCACATCGCTCGTAGAACTGACAACCGATGGGGAAGAAAGGTTCTCGAGTGGCGACCACGAACCGGAAGACGCAGTGTAGGCCTCCCACTCGGTGGATCGACGATCTGGTTGACCGCAGGGAGCCGATAAATGCAGGAGGCAAGCAGCCGCTCAACGTGGCCCACAGATCATATACAACAGCAGCTCTGCCTTCTGAACTGTAGGTTGTGGGTTGCATTCCCACCCGGGACAAACATATGTGTGATGAACACAGGTGTTTGTTCTGTGTCTGGGTGTTATATTGTATTATATGTATTTACAAACAAAAAGTATCTAAGTATTGTATCAGTTATCTGGTTCCCATAGTACAAGCTATGCTTAGTTTGGGGCTAGATGGCGCTGTGTGAAATGTCAAAAAAATGCAAACAAAACAAAAATGCCTTGTTTTTTTTATTTTAATGAATGACGTGACGAGCTAGTCGTTCATCTGATATTAAGCGTCACGGCCACTCTTAACAGTTGCAATCTCATTCGGAACTCTAAAATGTAAAGACACTGCACTGCGCACGTCATCCTGAGACATCACCTCATCACATGTCCTGTCGCGGGAATCGAACCCGTCGGCTCCGGGTTATGAGCCGACCTGCTCAACCACTACACCACGGAGGCTGCCAATTATGGCAATAGTAGGCTGTAATTAGGCTAGTTGATTCATTCATCAGTAGATTTCATGTAAAACATGCAAACCTCCAAAAAAAATGACAAAGTATTCAAATGCATAATGCATTTGCATAGAATCCGGTCACACATGCAGTGTACATATCATCAATATCAATGTCGAATTTTATTACAATTAAGGTGGAACGTTTCACTAGCTGTGGCGCTGTGTGAAATGTCCACACATGTTTATTGGTATTATATTTTATTCGTAATCTATTTGGTTATTACATATTGTTACAGGTTGTAAAAACGTGAACGACAGGGCGGTGTCATGTCTAGCTACGTACTGTCCGGATTTAGAAGTACTCAACGTGCAAGGGTGTGACGTAAGTGATAAATATTATTTATGGACTATCTGATGTTAGTAGTAATTTCTTGGTTTATAAAATCATAAATATTGATTTGGGGACGTTATCTGTACAGAATCTGTGTTGATTTAACTTTACCATGCTGTCAGCTTTAGTGGTTATATTCTCCGGTATTTTTTTATTGCATAAACTAAACAGTCAAAAAATAAACAGTCGTGAGAACAAAAATTTAATATCTCAAAAAATGACAAAGTTACAAGCGTTTTAAAATACAGGAATAGAAAGAGACAGCTCAAAGATGCGGTGACGTCACTCTTGCTCCTTCATATTACCTCATTACTAAGCTGTAGTAGTCTCTCTGGCATGTGACTTCACAACGTGCTTTTTCATAGTAACTGTGGGGAATCTCCTGTTTTCGAGAAAGAGACAGGCGATGCCTCCTTCAGAAACTTTAAAAGCTTATTACTCCGTGATTTATTAACCGATTTTACTGATTTTTTAATTATTGCATTCATTTTTAACCTGCATCATGAAAATAATATTTACTTGTTAATTTTTAATAGCAGGCAACTAGCCTATTTCTCAATAGATGGCGCCGTCAACACCTGTTGTAAAAGGTGAAGGTTAAATTCGGACACGAGACCACTTGTCACGGTAGCTTAAGTAAAGCATGTCCCGGCTAAAGGGACGGATGGATGCGGGTTCAAGTCCCGTTCGTGATTCAAATTTTTCCTTTACAAATTAATCTGTTTTACTATTAATTAAGGTGGAACGTTTCACTAGCGCGGCAAATTCAAATTTTCTTACATTCTTTTGCCAATAATAGCTTAATTACTCAACGTGATTACATGAAAACTAATTTTGCGAAAATAAATAGAATGTATCAACAAATTACGATCAAAAGTATCTCCTAGATATCATTGGTTTAGCGATAAATGGCAATAAACAATTTTCTTCATAGTTTTTCAGTCTATTGCCATTTGTCGCTAAACCAATGAAAAGTAGCTGATACTTTTAATTGTAATTTATTCATACATTCAATTTATTTGCGCAAAATTAGTTTTCATGTAATCACGTTGAGTAATTAAGCTATTATTAGCAAAAAACGCAAGAAAATTTGAATTTGCCGCGCTAGTGTAACGAACTTAATTTAAAAGGAAATCGTTCTGTCCCCGTAGGCTCTGACAGACGAGTCGATCTGCAAGCTAGGGCCAGCGATGTCCCGCCTCTGCGTGTCGGGCTGCACTCGGCTCACGGACGCAAGTCTCACAGCTCTCGCGGCCAGCTGTGGAGACCTGAGGACCTTGGAGCTGGCACAGTGTGCCATGCTAACTGATGCTGGATTCCAGGCGCTCGCCAGGGTCAGTGGGGATTTGGGGAAGTGGGCAACAGAAGGAAGTGGTGATCAGGAGAAGTCGGAATCAGTGATCTGGGGAAGTGGGAATCAGAAGTTTGGAACCATGACCTGGGGAAGTAGGGATCAGGAGAAGGGGGGAACAATGATCTGGAGAAGTGGGGTACAGTGATCTGGGGAAGTGATGATCAGGAGAAGTAGGGAACAGTGACCTGGGAAATTAGCGAAAAATGATCAGGGAATGTGAAAATCAGTGATCTTGGAAGTAGGGAGCAGTTATATGGGGAAGTGGAGAACAGAAGTGTGGAACCATTACTTATCTGGGGAAGTGAAGATCAGGGATATGACAAAGTGGGAATCAGAGACCTATAGAGAATTTGGCTGCGATTGTGGATAAAGTGCTTCGAATTGCAAATGAGGCGATGAAGAGTGTTTAGTTCTACCAGCTTATTTCACATCATCATCATCATCATCAGCCGGAAGATGTCCACTGCTGAACGCAGACCTCCACCATAAAACGCCACTTTGGATGCTTTTCATAGAGGTTTGCCATAATCACCACGCTTGGCAGGCGGCTTGGTGATAGCATTCCCTGGATATTCCATTAGCCGGCGATCGTTATTGTCTTAGAGGTGTCTCATGAACCGTGATAGTTAGACAGTTGAAATTTTCACAGATGATGTACTTCTGTTGCCGCTATAACAACAAATACTAAAAAAAAGTTAAATTTAATAATATATATAGATATTTTCTTTAATTATTATTATTTTTTAATTGTTGTTTTTAATTTTTTTTTTGATTGAAATTTTATTATAATCAAACTAACATTTTCATTATTTTTTTTGTAAGTACTTTTTCGTGAGGTCGTCCTCCTCTCCCCAAATGTGCTGCGCCCGACGGGGTCCATAATGAGCCTACTTAAATAATTTTATACTTATTCCACCTATGTACACTATGGAAGCAATAAAATATCTGAATCTGAAACTGAATCAAAAAAACAGGATAAAATAAATATTTAAGAGGGCATACAACAAACGTGTTTTTTTTAATGTTATTTCGCTTCCACAGAGTTGTAGACTATTAGAGCGGATGGATCTAGAAGAATGCGTTCTGATAACAGATGCTACGTTGGTCCACCTCGCTATGGGATGTCCTCGGATAGAGAAACTGGTGAGTACCAGAGCAAAAGTCAAAGTATGGGCGAGAAATGATGCGATATCGAGCTATAATTATGTTGTAAATGAATGCCGTGATGCGCTAGTCGTTTGCCTGATGTTAAGCGTCACGGCTGCCTAACAGTGGACGTCTTCAGGCTGTTGATGATGAACATAAGCTATTTTACTAAGTGGTAGGACTTTTCTGCAAGGTTCGTCTCGGTAGGTACCACCGCTTTGCCAGTTATTCTGCCGCCAAGCAGTAGTGTGCAAGCACTACTGTGTTCCGGTTTGAAGGGCACTGTAGCTAGTGAAATTACTGAGCAAATGAGACTTTATGAACTGATCTCACTGTCTAGACAAGTTTTTTAGGCTGTGTGATGTCTCAGGATGACGTGCGCAGTGCAGTGTCACGCGAAACTATATTAGTTTAGAGTTCCGAGTGATACTGCAATCTGTTATGGGCAGCCGTGACGCTTAACATCAGGCGAACGACTATCTCGCCACGTCATTCAATTACATAAAAAAACCATCATTTTTGCTCAAACTGCGCTAACAATAAACCGTGCCAATATAAAACGTCTGTTGTTTTCTCACTCGCACCTTTATTGTTAATCTATGGGAAATAGCGAGAAAGCAAAATTAATATTAGAGTTTTTTTTTTCAGACATTATCGCACTGCGAGCTCATTACAGACTATGGTATCAAACAGCTATCACTGTCACCCTGTGCCGCCGAACACCTGACAGTTCTTGGTAAGTCTTTATTCTTCATCTGACACTGGCTGGTTAATTACGTAACTCGCAACATGTTTGCGACAGCCGTAAATTTCGAAATCATTGCTGTCAAACATCACTTTTTTTCTCTTCTTATATTTTGGCTCCACACATAGTGTATTTAGCCAGTGTCAAGTATTGTAATTTTTAATCGTGTTATGGAATATTTCACGTAATGTCAAGTCTTGGTCAGAGTCTAGAGTCATAGTCCAGTCTAAGTCATGCCCTAGTAAAGTGGTGGCAACTTTACTAGAAGCTTCTATGGAATTTTGGAAGCAACACGAAAAACCACGTTTCACCACATTATATCACTTGCCCACACTCATGCTCGTAATTCAGCACTTAATGCGTAAAACGCCACCAATTTTAAACATTATCACTGGAAAAAGCACAAGTTTTGTAAAATAATACAATGCAACGACGTGAACTTTTTCGCGTTCCCGCCAAAACTCCAAAAACATATCTTTGGCAGCGCAGAAAGCGATTGACCTAAAAAGTGCATTATTTTGATTCCACCTATTGCTGTTCTGTTGCTAGTGTTGTCAAAGGCCAAAGTGCATTCAGCGACAGGCGAACAACAGGCGGGTGACTTACGATTTCCAGTGATATTTTGCGACCGATTGCTAAGTGTTTGCTGTCGCTTTGCTACTGCTGTTGCAACTGTTACATAATACGGGCGCGGTTCAACTTTATAATATGAGACTCTGATATCACCTAATTAACGGCTCCCTAGGCCTAGACAACTGCTTTTTAGGCTATGGTATTATTGTCACCTAATTTACTGCCCCCTAGGCCTAGATGACTGCCCCTAGATTAGGTTTCACCTAAATAACTGCTCCTTGAACTATCCTATCACTTCATAACCTACCCCCTAGATCTAGACAACTGCTCCCAGAACTATAATATCACACATTACCTACCCCCTAGATCTAGACAATTGCTCCCAGAACTATAATATCACACATAACCTGCGCCCTAGGTCTAGAAAACTGCTCCCTGATCTATAATATCACCTAATTGTCCCTAGGTCTAGACAACTGCCCCTTGACTTTGGTTTCACCTAAATAACTGCTCCTTGAGCTATAGTATCACTTAATAACCTGCCCCCTAGATCTAGACAACTGCTCCCAGAACTATAATATCACGCATTACCTGCGCCCTAGGTCTAGAAAACGGCTCCCTGATCTATAATATCACTTAATTGTCCCTAGGTCTAGACAACTGCCCCTTGACTTCGGTTTCACCTAAATAACTGCTCCTTGAGCTATAGTATCACTTAATAACCTGCCCCCTAGATCTAGACAACTGCTCCCAGAATTATAAAATCACACATTACCTACCGCCTAGATCTAGACAACTGCTCCCAGAACTATAATATCACACATTACCTGCGCCCTAGGTCTAGAAAACTGCTCCCTGATCTATAATATCACCTAATTGTCCCTAGGTCTAGACAACTGCCCCTTGATTTTGGTTTCACCTAAATAACTGCTCCTTGAGCTATAGTATCACTTAATAACCTGCCCCCTAGATCTAGACAACTGCTCCCAGAACTATAAAATCACACATTACCTACCCCCTAGGTCTATAAAACTGCTCCCTAATCTGTGATATCACCTAATGAACTGTCCCCTAGGTCTAGACAACTGTCCCCTGGTGACGGACGGAGCCCTAGAGCACCTGGCTTCCTGCCACAACCTGCAGCTCATAGAGCTGTACGACTGTCAGATGGTGTCGAGGAATGCTATCAGGAAACTGAGGGTATATTAAAACCATGTTACTACTCTAGCTAGAATAGATCAATGGTTTTAGGCTAAATCTTAAAGACTGAACTATACAATATGTACATTTTTTTATGTAAACGAATGACGTGACGAGTTAGTCGTTTGCCTGATGTTAAGCGTCACGGTTGCACATACAGTGTCACTTGGAACTCTAAGTTATAAAGTTTCACGTGACACTGCACTGCGCACGTCATCCTGAGACAGCAAAGATTACTAGGCTGTGATGTATCATTTGCCCAGTAATTTCACTAGCTACAATGCCCTTCAAACCGGAACACAGTAGTGCTTGCACACTACTGCTTGGCGGCAGAATAACTGGCAAAGCGGTGGTACCTACCTAGACGAACTTTGCAGAAAAGTCTTACCACCTATTACAAACGTGGATCGTCTATCTCGCTTGCGGATTGCGTCATTTTTGAAGATATTTGTATTTATTTACAAAAACTTGTCCCATTCAAACCTTCGAAAATAACATTATTGTAATAATTTAGCTTTTATTTGCAATAATGTCATTTTTTTTAATTAGTAAGGTAGCATTTTTACAAGCCAACATCAGAATTACAATGTGCTAAATTTCGTCACATTGTACCAGATTCTGCTCTGTTAAGCAATTTACCATGGTATCTGAAACCAAATACGCATTGCACCTAACCCGTAAATTACTAGGATAATTATTTCAAATGACATAAAAAATTGATAGATAGATAATGCTCTATTTCACAAAAAAAAAGGTAGGTACTGCTAGAAATCATTGAGTGTAACGTGCAAATTTTTACTGACTTAATAAAAAAAAAATGACTAAGGTATTGATCAACCGTTGATCGATGATTGAATGGAGTCTTATCGACCGGGATCCGTCGATTAGCCAAAGCTACGACATCAATTGATCGATTAACGTCAACGTAACGATGGTATCGATTGACAATCGATCGGTTAGTGTGGTATTCTAATACAACTATAAAAAATGTTTTTTTTCTCTAGAACCACCTACCAAATATAAAGGTGCACGCATACTTCGCCCCGGTGACGCCGCCGGTCGCGGGTGGCGGCGCGCGGCCTCGGTACTGCCGCTGCTGCAACATCATATAACATCACCTTAACATCTGCTGCGGGAGAATGGTGCAAGATCACCATCTGTGCTGTGCTGAGAAGTGTTGGCAATATTGAACGGTTTTTCGACTTTCGACAAGTTGTGGAAGTTCGACAGTTTCGACTTTCGACAAGTTGCGAAGTTTCGACTTTTGACAAGTTTCAAGTTGCGAGAATTTGTGGAGTTTTGACTTGCGACATGTTGTAGAGCTTCAACTTTTGACAACTTGCGAAGCTGCTACTTTCGGCAAGTTGAGAAGTTTTGACTTTCGACGGTTTCGACTTTGTCACGTACCGTGAAATGGATGTTGTGTATCAGTAGATAAGTGGAAATAATAACAAATGAGCGTGTGACTTTTCGAAAAGTATCGTTATTGTACGGTTTTTCGAGTTTCGACAAATTGCGAAGATTCGACAGATACGACTTATAAATTGTCACATACCGTCAAACGGATGCTATCATTTTATTAATAAATGGGAGTAATGACAAATATGTTTGTGACTTTTTGAAAAGTATAATTATTGTATGGTTTTGACTTTCGACAAGTTACGAAGTTTCGACTTTCCTTCGGATCCTGTCAAATGGATGTTGTTTATCATTATGTAAATAAGTGAAATAAAATGACGAGTGCGTGTGTGACTTTCAAAAGGTATCGACTTTTGATTAGTGTGATTAAATTGAAACTTATTGTTTAGACAAATTGCCATCTCATTGGTCTATTGACCTTCAAATTGTACATAAATACGTGGTACGTTGCTGCAACTGCAATACAATATAACATCATGTCACCATCTATTGCGGGAATGACGAGCAATCACCATTTATGCCGCAGTAAAAATGTTGGCTTTATTGAACGGTTTAAGTATCGACAAGTTGCAAAATTTCGACTTCGACAAGTTCAAAGTTTCGACTTTCGACAAGTTCAAAGTTTCGACTGTCGACGGTTTCGACTTTATCGCATACACTCAAACGGATGTTGTCTATCATTATGTAAATAAGTGGAATCTTTATAAGTTTGTGACTTTTCGAAAAGTATCGACATTTTCATCGTATAAAAAAATCTGTGACGGATTTCGACAAATTATGAATTTGATTTTGAAACGTATTTTTCAGCCGAATGTCTTTATTTCATTGGACTGTTTACTGTGCTGTATATAAATTGGAAGACCGGGAGGTTGACTGTACTTTTTTTTTTTATTAATTTGACAGATTCAGTGGCTTTGACGGATAGTGGATACCAACAGAAAGTTCTGCTCGTTTCATGTTTTACATCACATAGTAGTCGACTGTTTTTTTTCTCTACTCTGTGGTTTACATATTATAAGTGAGAATGAGAGAGTATGATAAGTCTTGGCCATATAATTTAGTGGGGTTTATAATTATGTTTTTTTTTTGTACACAGAATTAAGGTAATTATTTAATAATGTAAAATGCTATGAACTCATTAGCAGGAAATTTACACTAAGTTTAATTTTTACAAGCTTTTTGCTTTATTGATTTTTATTTAGTTTTTTTTTTTAGTTTAATGTAGTATTTTCCTGAAATAAAATAATCTTATCGACATTTTTCGTTTAATATTAGTTAAGTTTGCTGAAAAACAATTTAGTTAGCAATATGTTTAAAATAAACAAATTCATGTACAAATTGCTAACACAACATTGTTAAGTTTAACGCCATCTATCGTCGATTCTAAAACTAGGATTGATATAAATTTACTGCGCAAGAAAAATAATTACTTTCACAGTCGATTTATAACAAGAATGAATGATTTGTAGATACAATGATTAGTAAAAAACAGTGATTGAATCCGAAATCCAAGATAATCTGATTTTTTTGTTAATTTTCAGCTATGTTCTAACGCATGAAAAAGTTTATATAAGTAAGAATGAGACGAAGCGAGCAGGCCTTTTAAATAATGGTAAGTTCTATATATATGGCAATGCAATCCAGATTTTTGAATGTCTTGTTACAGTTAACATGACATAATAATGTAATAATTTCATCATTTACCATAATATCATAATTTTAAGGTGTTTAAAATAGAATTTAAAAGTCACACTTTAAAAATCGCTTTTACACAGATAATAAATAGCGTATAGACGCAATACTAATGTGATGTGAACCGCATAATAAATTTGATTTTCGAAAAATCTTACTAGTCCCTGACCGGTAATCGAACCTATTATCTTCGAAAAAATACATTCTGTACTATACAGGCTGTGTTTTAAAAGTCAAAATTAATTAATTGGTTCAATCGATAATTATTTTGGGTAGTAATTATGGTACACCAAAGCCCTTTAGGTAGTTGTTAGGTGAATAATTCTACCTGCTATTAAGCAATGGTCGCAGGTTCGATTCCCGCGATGGTCACATATTTTTGGAACAGATAGATGTGCTTTTTAAAAAGGTATGGTATAAAACGAACTGTGATAACAACTGACGGATTTGAACACATATTAGTTAATATGTATATAATATGTATATTTTTCTATTTTCACGAACACATAATCTCATCTATTTAATTATATTTAGACGTGTATAAAATCACTATGTCGGCCCCCCTTATTCTTAAAAAGCGAAAATCTAACGTAAATTACTTTTTTAAACTAGTGGTATCCCGTAGTTTAATATGTAGGTCCTCGTGAACAATTCTCCGAGAAAACTGTAATTAAAAAAACGTCTGTTTCGTTTATCTTTAGACTCATATTTGGTAGGTAATCAAATTTCAAACTCACCTTGTATATACTACGTTACACATTTATATTGTTAGCGAAGCATTTGTTGAAAATGAAACTTCAAACATTTCACAAGCTTTAAAGTTTTTGCTTGTTGTGAACAAGGGGGTATCTGCAACACTTCATTAAATAATGCTGTTACAATTTCTGTAGTTAATATTTAACTAATTATAAAATATGTAGAATATTATTGACGGCTGGTTTCTATAGGCAAATTATTTTTTTATCTAAAAGCGATGGATTGAAGAATGTCATATGGTTTGCTTTAACTAACTAGGAATATAAAACGGTATACCTAAACAGTAACGTTTGTTTGCCAGGTTTTGTTCATTGACGACATCGCTACAGACAAAAAGTCGCGTACTTTCATCAACAATAAGTCGCAAGAGTTTGAACAAAAAATCGCAGGACAGAATTGTTACTAAACAATAATTGGTGCTCTTCTGTCTGTATAGTTATGTTTCTTTCCCATATACATCTAAATGTATTTGTATCTATTGTCGCTTTGAAGATAAACCTGATTAAATTATTAAATATTCGTTTATTGTTTATAGTCAAAACATATGTCTCGGTCGGCTGATGTTAAGCGATGACATTTTGATACGAATAAAAGCATAATTCTGATAACCCATGCTATAGATACAGTCTACGAGTTAAATGTATTAAAATCAAGCAAATCCAGTCAATGAATTAATTTTCTACAAAATATTTAATTTCTGCTACACCTATGTGTAATAGTAGTAATTTCAATAACTGTTGTGTTACTAAAATGTAATTATAATGGAAAGTGTAATAATAATCCAAGGACAGAAAAAAATTATGATGCATTAGAATTTTTCTACAGTTGTCATCGCAAGAATCGACTATGGAGTCGATTCTTGCGATGACATGATCAATTCATGATGATTGATCAATTTTCTGGAATTAGTCATTGCGATGACAAATTTTAGAAAATTGATCAGTGATTTTTGCATTAAATATTTTTCTATCTAATGACGATTTATTAATAATATGTGATAGCCTAGAAGTTAAACACGCAAATGAGCAAAAAAAAACTAAAACAAAAAGTCGTGCGACTCTTTTCCTTTTTTTATTGTTAAAGAATTTTTCGCGCGACTTTTTGTTCACTTTGTTCATCTCTAATATATGTATAAATAGATTATGTAGTAAAACGTGGCAATAAAAAAAAACTTGTGTACCTATGCTTCATTCTGACACCTTTTTGGGAGTACGTAGTGAGAATGGTTGTCTATCACTTATATTATAAACTTGATTGTATTTATAATATCAACACGCAGATGGTCGATTTTTAAAAAATGCAGTCGTTTTTTGGACAAACTTTCTTCCAGTAAACCTTCTAGCGATGTTTGTTGCCTTATATTTTATAAGGCCGTAACAAGTTATGTAAATCTTAGTTCTAAGAACGCGTGAAGTACGTTCTGAAGTCCGTAACATTGTTTAAGCACGTAACGTCTGTGTCGCCCTAAACGTCAGATGAACAAAAAGTCGCCCGTCTGTGTCTGCCCTTAAACTACGTACAAGCGATGGTTATATTAAACCAGAGCATTATGTGTTCATATTATAACTATATACGAGTTAAATTATTAAGATAACGCATTTGTCCATACTGGTGTAAACAATAAAAATAGTTAAAATTTAAAGTGTCTTTTATTATCGATTATTTTAATTAAAATATCGAATTATGTTTTAACAGGTACGTTAACAACGAGAGGTGTATAGCTATATATGTAAGTCTTAAGTTTTACTTTCATTAATATTTTTCTTATGCCTTTTTAGGGTTCCGTACCCAAAGGGTAAAACGGACCCTATTACTAAGGCTCCGCTGTCTGTCTGTCTGTCCGGTCACCAGGCTGTATCTCATGAATCGTGATCGTTAGACAGTTGAAATTTTCACAGATTACTTATTTCTGTTGACGCTATAACAACAAATACTAAAAAACAGAATAAAATAAATATTTAAGAGGGCTTTATTTGGTGTGTTGACTTGTCACGAGTTTGACAAACGTATCCGAATATAGGTATTATCCGCAGTAGAACTAAGGTGACCGATATAGCTCTTAGAATTAGCAAGTTGTTCAGGCAATGGGCAGGCCACATCGCTCGTAGAACTGACAACCGATGGGGAAGAAAGGTTCTCGAGGGGCGACCACGAACCGGAAGACGCAGCGTAGACCTCCTACTAGGTGGGCCGACGAATCGACGATCTGGTGAAAGCGGCACGCGGGGGGCCGATGGTATTATTTTTTATGGGAATGAATGACGTGACGAGCTAGTCGTTCACCTGATGTTAAACGACACGGCCGCCCATAACAGTTGCAGTGTCACTCGGAACTTTAAAATAATAAAGTTTCGCGTGACACTGCACTGCGCACGTCATCCTGAGACATTACACAGTCCAGTATCTATCAGATTACTATCCAGACTGTGAAATCAGGTCACAAAGTCTCATTTGCCCAGTCATTTCACTAGCTACAATGCCCTTCAAACTGGACCACAGTAGTGCTTGCACACTACTGCTTGGCGGCAGAATAACTGCCAAAGCGGTGGTACCTATCTAGACGAACTTTGCAGCAAAGTCCTACCACCTATATAGTATAAGGAGCAGGAGGCAAGCAGCCGCTCGAAGTGGCGCTCTGCATGCAGGGGAGGCCTATGTTCAGTACTGGAAGTCTTCAGGTTGTCGATGACGAAAAACCGAGGGGTAGATAAATAAGTTCGAACTTAGAGCTGTCAACATTAGCGCAGACGGGCATGAAAGTAAGCCACTAGTTTATTCATAAATTCAATTTACATGCCAAAAAATAAACGTACGTAATAAAAATAGTAAAAATAAGAAGCCTGCACGACATTTAACATTGCAACTGTTTTTTCCCCCTCGCAACTGTGATGAAAAACGTCGTATGACATGCGTATTATTGCGTATGCATTGATCATCTACACCACTATTATAAATAGGAAGGATTTGTATTTTTTTATATTTGTAATGAATAAACTCAAAAACTAATGTGCCGATTTCAAAAATTCTTTCACCATTGGAAAGCTACATTCACCCTGAGTAACATAGGCTACACCACTACACGTGCGAAGCCGGGGCGAGCCGCTAGTGTAGTATATAAGTAGGTAGCCTATACTTACACTAGGCCCAGGCTTCAGTATCTATGTAGATGATAGTAGGATGGTATTTATTCATTTAGTTCTTTTTAATGACTAAATAGACCCGCATTTGACCGCAATCTCACCTGATGGAAAGTGACGACGCGGTCTACGATGGTACATGCTTGCCTAGAAGATACCTATTCACTCGCGACTTGAAGAGCTCCAGATTGTACTTATCGGGAAACAAAGACGCTGGTAAAGTGTTCCATTCCTTCGCTGCTCGGATTATAAATGTCGAGTCAAACCGCTTTGTGCGAATCGAAGGGATATCAACCATAAATGGATGGCGTGTGGCTGTACGTCTTGTCGTCCGATGGTGAAACGGAGATGGTGGAATTAGATTGTGTAGCTCTGCAGCACACTCACCGAAGTGTAACCTGTAGAAGTCAGATAGGCTGGCAACTTTACGACGGTGCTCTAAGCTCTGGAGCCTAGCCCTCACCATTGTACCTATTAGCTTTTTTGCTCGCCTTTCAAATTGAGTCCAAGGCTGAAACTGGTATTTAGCTGAATCGTCCCAGAGATGGCCGCAGCATTCCATACAAGATCGGAATTGTGCTTCATATAAGGCCGCCGCATGATCAATTTTATTGATCAATAAAATTGACGAGTTCATTTCCATCAATGTTTTCTCCTTACAGTAAACCGAAAATCATTGCACAATACTAACCCTACGCGATCAATAAAATTGATTAATCACAAAGATTGATCAATAAAATTGAATGTGTATGGCCGGCCTAAGTTTAAAAGCTTTAAGTTCTGGCTCTGTAGCTGTCATGGACAGTCATGATTGAAAGATCACACGTAATTCGGGTACATTGTAAAATTACCCTAAATTCCTATAATGATCAATACAACCTACTTATCTAAAGATGCAGTTTCAATTTGGCACTGTAACAGTCTTATTCGAGCCAAAAAGCACCCTGTCCCTTTTCCGTTATGTAGGTACAGACTAAATTAAGTAGGCCAGGCCGCAGAACATTGCTAATGGGTACTTGGACCAACTACTGCATAGACGCGCATTACATAAATGGCGTATACGCCATAAACTTCCCCTATCAGGCCTGTTCATTCATCAACCCACCCCACTGACCTTGTAGGTGGTATAGGTACCTAATAAATACATTACGACCCTTACGTAAAATTAGTGAAAATCATCCCCTTACTGCATTATGATAGGTTATATGTGAATCTCATAAATTTAATTCAAGATGGCGGTCTGGCACTTGTAGTAAGTAGTTATTGTAATTCCCGCGAATTTTATATTTTTTTAAACAATGGAATCGCAAAGTGAATTATGTTTTTATGCTTCCGCATAGCAGCAACGCACGTCTTGCTACGCATTGCGTGTTGCCTGTTGCAATAATGCTACCAGTTTTAGGGAATCGGGAGAATAATCCAATTTTACCTACGGTACAGCTAAGTACCTACTTATTACGCGTGGTTTACTAACTCCGTGCTGTGGCCCTGAGAATAACAAAAATAGTCTAGGTCTGTGGTCCAGTTAGTAGGAAATCCTTGTACGTGGGTATTTTTAATTAAAGAAAACAACAATGTTTCCTATACCTATCGATACCGCTATCGATAAATAACGACATGAATTATTAAACCAGTAACTATTAAATTAACAATACCTATTTATACTTCTGTAAACGCTAATCAACTTAATCAATTACAAAAACTTACCTATAGATACTTACTATAATCTAATTACAATATGTAAGAAAAGTTGGCAGATTAAAGTTTGGAGCTGGCAACTCTGGCAGTACCAAATGAGCGCGCGGGCGGTCTCCCCGGCTCGTCCGAAATAAAATGGGCTCAAAACCATTCTGTTGCCGCAGAACATTATAAAATACACCAAAACACCGCATTATTTTAATAAGAAATAATGTATTCAGTATATTTATAACATTCGCTGTTCACGTAGGTAAAGTCGCCTAGTTTAAATAATATTTCTGCATAACAAATAATTAATTTTAAGAAATAATCGGCCGGTAAGATTAAAGATTTTTTTTTATAAATCGGTGATCCGTGTGGTGATTAAAAAGAACCCAATAAAGACCGTTTGTAAAAGTTAACCTGTGCACATTCCATGGCACATTCTATATTCAAACGTGCGTTTTTTTTTCAGTTCAAGTGCAGTATTATTTATTCAGCCTGTTTATTAAAAAGGTTTTGTTGTAATAAATAAGGGGTGTATTAGTGTTCCTCTGTGATGATTCGGTAAACAAATTTGTTGGAATGTAGTCTTTCGCCCCTAAAATCAATAATGTCCGCGCACTGCCTAGAAGCTCGCTCCCCGTATATTTTCACGCTAGTGCGACCGGAATGCTAACAAATCATTTTGCCGTAATGTCTTTGTTTCGTTACGTTATTTATTTAAACCATTATTTTATACCGTTTTCGTTTTGAAATAATTCATGCATAACATTATTATGGTCAACACAACATCCTGTATAGTAAAATTAAAAATGAATCATTAACCATTAGGTACGAATTTAGAGAAAAAAAATTTTTGGATACCTGTGATCTTATTATTTTTTGATGATTAGAAATAGGTAGAAATTTAATAAAAATAATAAGAGGTAAAAATGTATCTACAGCGTAACAGTAGTATGGTTTACGTATTTCAATGTTTCGATAAAAATTAAATCTGCCTAAAATGTAGTTCGATTATGTAATCAATATTTAAATGCCTAGATAATTTTTCGCTATTCTGTTCGAGCGTCACGCGCCATTGCGTCTAGTGCCCGTTCTTTTTTTTAGAATAGTGTTGCACATTTGAAATGAAAATAAGTAAATATATCGATAAAATATTATTGTTAGAAAATATGTTATTAAATTACTTGCTACAAAAAGTACACCTAAAAAGGTAAATATTAAATGATTGGGATTAAATATACCATCATTTCATTATTTTTATACTACGTTGTTTTTGTAGACCAGTGAATACAATAACAAAATCAATAATGTCCAAATATTATGCTAAAAAACAGAGCCACAAATTTCGCAATTCTACCTATGATAAAAACAGGACTTTATGAACGTACAAATTGTACTTTCTAAATGAATGCATATATATGATAGACTATTAAACAGATCTAGGTTATTATATTTTTTTTAAATAGGCATAGGTAAATAAAAATACTTAGGTATTAATGTTTATCTAGTTTACGATTCAATTTAAAATGTTGAGTAAAGGATGTTGTGTAACTATAAAATGAGAAAATTAATAAATTAATGAAGCGAACTAAACTTGGGGTTTAAGTTTATGCGCCATTTCTTCAATTATATATTTTTTTGTTTCGTTTGCTCTACATTGCCATTCTTACCAGCCCGTCAAGTTCGTTCGTAGTACGCTTGTGATCTAGAAAAGCTAAAAGAGACACTAGAATATTACATTGTAGTATTTCTACTGTTTAGGGATACGCAAAATTTCGAGTGTTGCATTACCGGCATTTTTGTCCTCTGTACATGGTACACATAAATTAATAGAAAAAATTCTTGCTCCATCTTTAGGTACTTTCGAAGTAGCCCATTTGTCTGAGGCCAAGAATGCCTGGGGGTTGGCTTGTCCAAATTCTGATTTCCCGGTGGTTCTTTCCTCACAGAGGCTGTGGGACCGACCGCTCTGCGAACTAGCACGGAAAAATCTTTTAGATACGTGTCCTAGCGTCGCTGATCGTGCTCGGCTTCTCGCAGTCTCTGTGTGGGAGTCAGGACTTTGGTTACAGGCCATGCCTTCTTTCAACACTGGTAACCTTTTAGATCCGACTACTTTTCGTTTAGCTATCAGCTTACGTTTGGGCGCAAGATGCTGTGTGGCCCATCGCTGCCAGTGCGGTACCGCAGTTGACCAGCTCGGTCATCACGGTCTCTCGTGTTCAAAAAGCGCTGGTCGAATTTCGCGCCACGCTAGTCTTAATGACATCATTCGCCGGGCTTTTACCACCGCCAATGTTGCAGCCATTCTCGAACCGAATGGTCTCATGCGTGACGATGGTAAAAGACCCGACGGAATGACTCTGGTTCCCTGGAAGATGGGGCGGCCTTTAGTGTGGGACGCTACTTGCGTCGATACTATGGCGCCGTCACACCTTCCCGAGACACACGTTAGGGCCGGCGCCGCGGCTAATTCTGCTGAGCAGCTAAAACGGCGCAAATATAGTAATCTCGGTAGCGGTTACATATTTGAGCCGTTTGGTGTTGAGACCCTGGGTCCGTGGGGACCGGGAGCTCATCGCGTTTTCCAAAGTCTATCAGAGCGCCTGGTCGATGCGACGCGTGACCAAAATGCTGGCACTTATTTGGCCCAACGCATCAGCATTGCAATTCAACGTGGCAATGCGGCCAGCATGTTGGGTACGCTACCTACCGGTAGTGGGCTGGAGCACTTGGACTGTCTATAGGCCATCGCGACTATTATACAGTCCATAAGTGTTCTTTGTAGTAGGTAGTGTAGCTAGTTTAGTTTAGTTTAGCTTAGTTATGCTTAGTTTAGTTTAGTTTAGTTTAGTTTTTATTATTGTAGTAGTTAGCTTGAGTAATAAAGGCAATTTGCCCGTTAAAAAAAAAAAAGTATTTCTCTCTTTGATATCAAATCTATTAGAGTAATAGTAAATTACGAACACAGATTTCACCTAGAACAAAAAACTACATAATTATTAGCCTTATTTTTTGTGTCACAGTTTTAAACATAGTATAAATATCAAACGAATTATTGTATCTTTTTAGGCATCTTTAAAATTAATTTTTCAAAGCATGTTGATTCTTCATGCTTTACGGACACTAAGGCAACTAATAAAATAAATGTAAATGCCTTAGATTTAATATATTTTGAGGCTATTACTTTTCCTGAGTTCCCAAGGAGTAACGACAACGATCTTGACTGGCTGTTCGTTATAACAGATGTTTAATGTCTTATAATTTATAGAGTTTAAGCATTGCATTGAACATGGCTGGCCACAGCTGAGCCGCCAAGTGAAGGGACACCGTTCGGCAACCGCCAAAAAATGCGTTGGATATTTCCCGTTCCAGGTGAGACAGCTTTTAATTTGTTAACCTTTGGCCCGTCTGCACTAAAGTTTGACAGCTGTTAAGTTTGCTTTTATCCCTATATGAAGTAGGTACCTACTGCAACGCATTTGGGTACGTCCTAGAGAGATAAGTGCGTACTTAAAGTTGTCAAACGTATTTTATTGTATCATAATGTAGTGTTATGTGGTGTCCTGAAAACAATCTATTTTCTTTCTTTATAATTGTGTCAAAACTCAAAACATAAGCGTCATAATCATACGGAAAGGCATGTCCTCATTTTGTTATACTCAGTTTACACCTATGCTAGCCTAAGCTAGATTATTATAAAGTATGTTTTTATGTAAATTCAGTCGACTTTATTAATAAGACAAGAAAAAGCAAGTCATAAGTTTCAAAATTGCAGCAAAGCCCTGAATTCCCTAGTTCTTATTTCAACCTGTCCGAGTTATGTCAAAACGACAGCGTTGCATTGTCCGTGTCCGTAGAGCCACGGTGTCAGAATGACTAACGGAAGTATTCTAGGTCGGTGGTCAGAATGGAGTGTCGTAGACCTGGTCGAATTCAGCCGACTTTGTTCAGAAGATATTAAACTTCTGTTTCTTTATGACGCATAGGTAAGGTAGGTGACCTATTGTAAATTGATTACTTTCATATATATTAATTTTTGTAGTCTTAACGACATTACTCGGATTGTTATTTTATTACATAAGCCTAGATTAGAATGAGGATTAGACTCGATCCAATCGAGCACAACGATTAGAATGTTTTTGCGACAAATGTAAAGTGCTTAGCACTAAACATGCTTAAAGGCACACATATAAATCTTTCTTAGATCAATGATTCTCTGGTTCCCTACAGCCAGTAAAGTCTCCACGAAATATTTTGCTACTTTAAAAATAAGTATACTTCCTATAAAAGTCGTCCGCATGAGATAACCGGCCACCCGGCTACAAGCTTTGTGCTGTTAGCTCATTCCAAGCTGTCAGAGTGATGCCTTTGAGTGCATGTCAAACTGACAGTGTCTGACATCGCTGCATTGTCGCGATGTCTCCGGTGTCGCCGAGTGTCGCGTGTCTGACGGAAGTGAAGAGCTGCAGTATTCTTTACCTTTGTTTTTCTTTTACAAAATCTGTACTTGCTAATCTTTAAGTTCATGGCACGTTATAGTTCTATTGATTATACCTAAATTCAAGGTTAAATTATGGTTGATTTTGCCATTAAGTAGGTATTTGTTAGTTGTGCATAGAAAGAAGTCAACAATGTCTGAGACTTCAAAATAGTGTTTGAGTAGTGAGAGTAGAGAGTATTTGAGTATTAGTATTAGTTTCAGTCCAAGAAATTAAGCATTCAGTCGTTTGTCATGGTTACATGACATTAGTAAATAAGTAGGCATTGCTTGAACTTTGCGGATTTTCAGTTATTTATACAGCAGAGTCACGTAAACATTGGGCAGGTGCAGGTCTTACGTTGATCAAATTACTAACTATGATGAGAATCGGACTTGTTTTCTAACTAATGGAAAGTGAAATACCAACGACTTCTAAGTAAACGGTAAATAATTAGCGATGCCCATCTAAATATATCGTGTTCTGTTTCTATTAATGATTCTCTTAATGGCCCTAAAATAGAAAAGTTGGAAAATCTTTTTACTTTTATCCATTAAAAACTTACTGAAAGTTAAAGTTAAACGATAAAGTAGCCCTCAAAAGTTGTCACAAAAACTCTAAATGTCCTTATTTAGTTTGTTAACCGTAAGATACAAAGCACAAAAAAGAAAACAAATTACGTAGGTACCTAAGATCAATTTTTTTGTAGGTACTATATGGGCTTGCGTTTGACCATAAAGGTAAAGTAAGTATTCTTATTCAAATTTTTTATACCACAGTTACAGTGGGTGCCGATTAATCTGCGAATCAAATAGTTTAAAAATATCAAACCTAACATTTCCAAGATACAATGTAACATTAAAAGTTTCATTATACACAATTAAAACCGCCTTTGCCAACCACCGAAGAAAAACACACCGTAAATCACTAGACACACAGCGCGCAATGAATATCGATTCAATGTTTTCATTGCTCGTTATCGATAAACAAAAACAGTTTTATCGACAGGTGTATCGATACGTGAATTGACAGATGCAATGCCTAATAAATGCCCTAGTTATTGTACATGTACTATTATTTATTCTGTGGCTAATTGTTATTTTACAAATCCCTAATTTATTATTTTAATATCTTTAATGATTTTTTCCAATAATATTTTTTTTAATTCTTTATTGGCAAAGCATTTGACCCCTGTCTCACCTGATGGATTTTTTTTTAAACTTAAAGAACTTTTCAAGTCAAACTTTACCTACTCTGAACATACTGCTACTGACATTGTTCGCATCAGATTTTACTAAGTATAGAAATAGAAATCCTCAGACCTGCACCTGAACTTTCAAGTTAGGTACTCTACAACGGTGAATAAAATTATCATGAGGAAACCGGTATGTTCAGTAAAGGTAAAGTAGATAGGTAAATAAAAACAAATCATCATATCACCTTCGTAAGAAGTATTGTGACATGGCCAAACGCTGAAGTTTACAAAATTTTTATAATATAATTTAATTTGTTTATGACACAAAACATATATTACAGTCAGTGCTTTATACAAAATAATTATAATATTAATGGATCCCACTCAAAACTACGTGTAGATATAGTAAAATAAAATTACTGTAGGGTCTCATCATTGCAATTGACTGGAGAGAAGCGGTAGGCGGACTCTAATATTAACTCAATTCGTCCCCAAAATACATTTAACGTTTTAGTGTGGAAGCTACGGGTTAGTCGCTCGTTGATGACAGTTAACAAAGAATCAAGTTTTTAACTAATTGAAAGTGGATAAAACTACTCTAAAAGTAAAGTTGCCAATTTAGCGTTGCAAATATCTCTAAATAACTCTTTTTGGATATACCTACTCTAGAGATAGACAACGAAATTATTTTTCTGCAGGGTGACGCTTTATCGAGGGAAGAGACATGCAGATTTTTATAGCTCATGCTGACCGTGCTGGTCTCAAGAAAGAATAGACTGTTTACTATTAAACAGTAAAACTAGTAGATATGGAATAAAGTTTATTGTATAAAGTAATTAGATAACAATAGGAAAAAAATGAAATCTATAACGCAATTATAACACTTGTAATTTCAATTATAGATAAATGAGTGTTATTTTAATTAATAATTTACTATACTTTAATAAATTCCTTTTTAATAAATATTACAACGTAACAAAAAGCCCCCCCAGAACCCGGCCTATTTTAAAAATAATCCCGGTTTACGTCAGAGGGCGTTTCATTTGACAATCCGTAATACCTATTGCATACTGACAGCCATGAGCCATGAAAACTTCGTCTCTTGCTTACGTCATACAATTTCGTACAATTAATTGACGTCAAAGAATATCAGAAAATATAAAAAGCTTAATAACTAATTTATTTTTAGTTGCAAATGATTTACTTGTATTACGTACTAGGTACCTAATAATGATAGTGATAGTTTCACAAGTAAATCTACATGATGTTACCATAATCTGCCAAGTTCCCCAGTTGTATTGAATCATGAACAGCCTGAAGGAAGACGTCCACTGCCGAACATAGGCCTCCCCCACAAAACGCCACTTTGAGTAATTGCTTGTCTCCTGCATCCATCGGCTCCTCGCGGTTTTCACCAGATCGTCGGTTCACCTAGTGGGGGGGCTGGCCTACGCTGCGTCTTCCAGTTCGTCGTCGCCACTCGAGAACCTTTCTTTCCCATCGCTTGTCATCGGTTGTAAATTTTGTAATGAAATAATTAATTAAAATAGTTGTAATTCTACTGTTACAGTTCTTCTCATGTCCTGGTTCGGCGTGGAGCAAGTAAAAGCCAACTCTTGCATCAGAACGGGTAAATAGCACCGTGAAGTATATACTCCTCACTCCGTGATCATTGTTTTATAGGTGTTATAGATTATGTGTCGTGGCCATGCTGCAAAAACTTGCGATTAATAAAAACTTAGCTGTCAAAAAATGTCGATATCGATAGTCGATATTCTTTTCTGCACATCTCTAAATACGGGTATGTGATTAATCTCAATATATTTTATTTTATTTAATATTGGATTTTCAGGTTTTTCATAATTAATTAACGAAATATAAGCGTAGAATCGTATACCCATTTAATATTATTACTTAATTAGTAACATGATTTTACTCTTGTTATTATTAACGTTAGTAGGTAAATTTATAAAACAGAATCAAAGAACAACAAAAACATAGCTATCATCATCATCAGCATCATCATATTACTCGAAACTAATTTTCAAATTAAATATTTCAAGATTCGAGTTTAATAACGACCATTAGTGCTAAGAAAAGAACATTGAAATCATCTTTTATCGATTGACAATTTATCGATTTATTGCATCAAAGTTTTTGGAGCTTTTTAATGTATAATGTATGTATTTATGTGTTTGAGTGTCCACAGGAATGTATGTTGAAATGTTTCAAGGAATGGGTAGGTAATTTTGTTGCATGTCATAATTTTAGAAAATCATAAAAACCAGTAAGAATGTTTTTATTAAGTGCGTATTGACGTGTTTTGGAACAGGATGCCCTTACTGTTTTTTATACTTTGATAGTCACTAGGCACACAATCGACAAGAAAAATACAATTGATAACACTCAATTAATACATCGTTCTCCTGTGAATAACTGACTTACAAATAACTATTTACGTCTTTTAACACAAAACACAGATAATTATAATAATATCATATATCAATTGGTAATAGTTTATAAATTCTTTTAAATTTATTAGCATCTGATAATTAAATGGTAGTCTACAGCATAGACTAGTCTACTACATTGTAGAAATCAAACTTAGTGTTCTAAAATATTTGGTACAATACGACCCAGTCCACGGACTTTTCCTAGTAGTATTTTTTTCAAATTCAGTTATTTACAGGATTTCTACTTCTGATTCTTTATTTTGTCTTACACTTCTTCTAGATAACTGTGTAGTTTTATGTTCATTTGGTTTTTCTCTAATTATTTTTCTTTCTTACTAATAATAGCATGGATTTTCAGCGTTATGGGCACTAAGTCTGAGCCCCCTTGTACAGGCGGAGTGCCAAAGTAAGTATTTTCAGTAAAACTAAACTTTCAATGTTCACTAAGCTTCTAGGCTTGATGGGGAAATCATTACAGCTCACATTGCCTATTAGCTAGTCTACCTTTTGCCAAAGCATTAAAAATCACAACAAAAAACCACAAACACGAAAAACTTTTTTATTGCCATGTAAAAATATCATAAAACAAATTGAAAATGCCGTAGACTGGGTTTAAAAACATTTAGTAAGTAAAACGAAGCACATTTCAACTTTATAGCTAGAAATTAGTTTAAACTTCCCGTAGGATACCGTATTCAACGCATGTGCTTGTTTTTCTACTTTTTGTAGACTCATTAACAGTTTTTACGCCAGCAGTTTCAGCGTCTCATCTATTTTAAAGCCACATTACGTACGCATAAAAATATTTTTTATTGCTATTAAAATGAAGGATTTATGGAGACAGAAACCTTTTTTTTTATTTTCTTAGACGCTGTGGTTCTTTTTTTAGCCGGCCATCAAAGTGTTGCCAGCTTGAGAGTCTCTTGACCTCAATAGTTAATTGGAAAAGGGCGAGAAAGGCGGAAAAACCGATGAGGCGAGGGAGGTTTCATCTCTAATAAAAGCACAACCGGTCGCTTTTAGTTATTTAACATTAAATAAGATATAATTATTATTGATTTGAAATTGTAAGTATTCACAAACATGCAAGAACTCAACCGAGTACTAATAAAACATTATTTATAATTTTCAGTTTACAAGATGCAATTTAATTCATTAGCATATTGATGATTACCAAAGAGTGCAAATAAAAATATTTTTTATTGAAAATTATTAAGATTGCCGCAGCGCCTAATGTAGTTGACACGAATGATTTTGATTTTGATACTATTCAAAGTTTTTTTTTTTACCTTGTATGCAATAATTAAAAACAGGTCTTCATTATTTTTATTTAATTTTGTACTGGAGCAGTTCATTGAGTAAGTTATCTCAATTTTCGGAGTTATTATGAATACCAAATGGATGCGTTAGATTTCATAAATGTTGGTCCACACGTGACCGGTGTCAGGAGTAGGTACTTAGTTTCAAAGGATGCTAATGAATTCAATTACTTACACCCTGTATATCTCTTACATATGTTTAAAAACCTACATCATAAATATCATGTTTCCTAGTGTTGAAATTATAGCTTTATTTAAGTTAGGCATTTTTAATTTGCCTACTTTTCGCTTAATGTTTGTTTAAATCTAATGCTATCATCACTGTACTAGGCACTTCAATTGGTATTGATTTTAATTCTATTGATTTATTTAACTAATTGGCTAATACCTAGCCATTTACATTAATTAATACCATAATAAAACACAATAATAAAACACGAATTTGTATCTCTAAACTTCTTGTAGGATAGTCTTCTCACTAGGTATGCACTATGCATCAAGTAGCGTAATATAGAAGAGCGCCTTCTTACTCTACCTACCCCATTGATAAGACAAGAGTAAATAAACACAAGTCTCTAACCTTTCATGATTTCATTTAAAAAACTAACGTAAAATAATAGTTCTACTGACCTTCTTATTTATTTATAATCTGTTTATGCATGTCCTAGTTATCGACAAGCGTATTGTTAACCTACCTAATTATTGTCGATAAAAAGTTTACACGCCACCCCACTAGCAAAGGTGGCATGTCGACCGCGACGTAGGGTTGCGCCGAGTTACAAATCCAATTAACGATTTCATTTTACAATCGAGTTGTGCAAAAAGAAAGCAATAGTAATGTATGAGACTAAGGTATATTCAAGATTCATAAATAATACAAAAAATATACCTACTGCACAATTTTAACTAAGTAATATTATATAGTTAAGTAGGTAATCTAAAAGTTTTACCTAATTTTAATCAAATGAACTCCGTGCCAAGATATAAAATAGACATGAAAGTTAAAATAATGTCTGTGCTTGCAATATATGACAGTACGTATCTAAACCTGGACGTCAAAAAATAAACAAATTATATTAAAGCCTATCTAGAGTAAAGTTTCACAGCTCCTAAGTTCACTTATCCCTATATGACGTAGGAACCTATTGAAACGCATTTGAGTACGTCCTAGCGTCATTTTTTTTTTGAGGGGGGGAAATGTTCTTGCGCTTCCCTGCCACCACGGGGGTCATGGCAGGGGGTATGTGGGACTCGAACCCACTAAACCCCCCCGTGATCCGTCCGCCGCCGCCGGGATGGGGCGAGATAGGGTCGCGTTAGCTTAGCATTCACTATCTTGCCCCGGCCGGCGGTAGGCCCTTTCGTTAGCCTATTGTCATGAATATTCTGTAGATGCCATAGTTTTTGATGTAAAACTATAATTTAAAGGTAGGTATTAGAGGATATTTCGTATATACATCCTCCAATAGGAAGAAACTGAAAAAAGAAAGTTGTAAGTGCGTATTATGACAAAAATCAATTAAAACTTACCCCATACTGTATAGGAATTCTCATTAAAATAATAGCAATAGTTTTGTGTAGTAACACTGCTTAATTTACTATGAAATTAACAATCTGCTATCAGCGTCACTTTATTTTTTAATCATTTCAGATTTCATTTTTTTACTATGTAAGTAATTATTATTTTCAATTTTATTTAACACAGACAACTTTTACTTCCAACAGTCCATTTCTAGGCTTTACAGCGATGTCGCAGTCAGGAATTTGCTTAAGATTTCATCTATAAAATATCAGTTTTAAATGAAATCTTGTCTTGAGGACCGATTTATGAGTTCGAATTAGAATAAACATTGGATTATGGTTATGGACCGTAATGAGATTATTCAAAATGGAGGCCAAACTTACAAATAAAAAGTGATTTAAGTGCCCTCTCATCAGATGCACCTCTCTCTTAAATTAGAGCGAGAACAACCCCTCACGAAAGGTTTTTATGAGTGAGGGAACACGAAGTGTCTTTACGTTTTGTTTAATACTGGTATGGCCTCCATTTTATGCTTCTATGTCACATAAAAAAAATTGGTCGGAGCATGACGAACATTTAGCTCGCCAGCTCAAAGTGCTTGCTTCTGTCACTCCTACAGTTTAACACAAGGACATTTTGCACAAAGCCTGTCGTCGCGTGACCTAGTAGCCTTGGTCTAGCATTTCTAGTGCTTTAGGTATTGAAATAGAATCTAGGATAATTAAGCGAACAGGTCAGCTTTACCTAATTGTTATTTAGTTATTGCATGCACTCGATGAAATTGCTTTTTGTTGGTCTATAGCGTTTGTTTGTAAGTATTACTCTTTATTTTGTTTGGGACCTATTATATAAATGTTTTTTCTAGATTTTGGTAATGTACATTTACAATCTACAATATTTATTTATATTACTTATATTTAGTTTAGCTAAAAATCGTGCACAAATCTGTTATGCGATCAATATATAATAATCGATCATTTTTGCGATGAATAATTTCGTTTAGAATTCAAAGTTTTTTTTTTGCGATTTGTGAACTTTTTTTCAATTCAACTTAGAAGTTCTCGTAACTTCTCGTTCAAACCTGTGACTTAGCTACTAAATTCTCGTAGCTTCTAAAGCCAGCCGAATACCGAGAATGATCCTTGTCATTCGATCTCGTTCACAGCAGGGCTGGCATGAACTATAGAAATCAACATATCTCTCTCTCTCTCTCTCTCTCTCTCTCTCTCTCTCTCTCTCGAAAGCGTTAATTGACCAATGAAAATGCAACAAAAGTTTCGTGATCCGGGTGATCATTCGTTGGTCAAACGCTTAGCATAAGTACCTATAGAAGGTAAGTTTTCCAAACAACGCCTTCTCAAAATGCACGCCACTTTTTTGGTATTTGTAACGGCTTACATTTTACAAATGTACTGAACGAACGAACGAAGTTTTATAGATATATAGATAGATAGATTTTATAGGTATATACTTATTTTAAGGCCAATGCTTTCTCGAGAGAAGAGATATTTCAATGTTTATCTACTGCTCAGCTCTGCTGATTTCTCGTAACTTCTCCTTCTATTCTTAAATTCGACGACTGATTTCCCGTAACTAACTAATATTTATTATGCCGATTTTTCGTAACTTTATCGTTCAATCTAGTACGACCCAATGATTTCTCGTATATTCTCGTAAATTGTCTTTCAATCTCGTACGACCCACTGATTTCTCTTAACTTCTCGTTCCAGCTCGTACGATATACTGCTACGAATGTGACAGCTGGACGGACGCGCGCTGCAAAGACCCGTTCAACTACACGGCGCTGCCGCGGGATCAGCCACCGCTACAGACCTGCAACGGCTGTTGCGTCAAGATGGTCCGGTATTCTAAGAGTCGTGAGTATCTTTTGAACACGGGTTTGAGCTTTTCTCTCTCTGCCCGTTCATATATCTTTTTTAAAATTTTCTTTATGGACTTTGTCGCTGTGCGACAAGAAAACATAGAAGAATTACAACAATGGCCCGATTCATTAGATACGACGATAGATCGAAGATTTAATTTAAAATCCAGTAGAGCGCCCCTAGTGGCGCACAACTTTACATAACTAAGGATTTCATGCAATTATTTTAAAATCTAAAAGCTTACGCGTGTCTTTGTGAAAATGGAAGTTTCAAACCGACTTTCATGTACTTTAAGCAACACGGTGATTAACTTTTTATCAAATTACAAAATTGTTACAAGTGTTAAAAGAGTCCTCTCTAAGGGTAGGCAACGCACCGGCAATGCCTTCGGTGTTGCAGATGTCCATAGGCGGCGGTGACCACTTACCAGCAGGTGGGCCGCCTGCTTGTTTGCCACTCATCTCATAAAAAATAAAAAAAAATAAAAAATTGTATTTATACTGTCGCTACTATAATATTATATTTATACATATTTATACTCTTTCCTGCCGTTGGTAACCCTACCTCATTGAGAGAGAAAACAATAAATATTATTTTAAAAAAAAGTTGTGCCACTTGTGTATTTTTAACACGAACCCACGAGACAAGCTTGACCTGGTGTGGGGGCTACCAGTACTACTAAAAATGTAAAATTTACTTTTTTGGAAATAAAAAAATCTTATAATCTTTACTTATAGGTCTACCAACCTTTTAGCTAGACACCTAAACCATAAAAACAAAATCTTATTGGAAAACCACTCGTTACGGTACTTGTTTACATAATTATATCGTAAAACATGCAACATACTTTGCTTGTTTTGATTTATCGAACTGAGACATTATAAGAACATGGAACTGTGCCAAATGCACCAGAATACCATCTGTAAACGAGCTTCTAACGAGATGCAATTCAATATTTAATCTTATTCTAGGATTTGACAATCTTTTGATTCTACTTAGTTATGCTCTTTCCACGACGTATTTTTCTGCCGTGGGTGTGAGAATATCCCAACTCTTCCCGTGAGTGCCGTAAGAGCCGGCTAAGGTAGGTAATATCCAGGAAATGGGCAGCAGCAGTCTCCTCGGTACATTCAAATCTTCTGTGATCACCAAGCCGCCTGCCAATGGTGATTATAAATAATAAATAAATAAATAATAAATAATATTTATTCAAAAATTACATTAAGAATAGAATAGAGAATAAGAATAATTTATTTCCAGAAAAAAAATATAAGTGTTTATCATTATTACAAAAATATTAGATTAGATTTATTGTTATACTAGCTTTTGCCCGCGGCTTCGCACGCATGTATTGTGTTATTTCTACGTTTAGGTAGTCTAATAATAACTTAGTTCATGCATTTTCTATATACCAAACAACAAAATCCACTAAATCTTTTCGGAGCTCAGCAAGTATTAGCAGATTAGGTACCATGTAAAAATGTTGTTTGGGTAGTAGGTAAGTATGGCTTTTCACGTGTCATCAGATCACCTACACATTGATAAAATAGTGGATTAGAAACTGCAAATCATAGGTACAATATTTAATTAAATATGTACCTACTTAGACCTACCTTATACTTAGACGTTAGTTTTTTTAAATATACGATAGGTCTAGGCATCTAACTAATAAAAGTTCTATAATATGGTATACCTACATACCAGTGATACGGTCGATCTTTTCCTTGTCATTTTCACTTAAACAGATGTTCTTGTGTTTTCACCAACAAAAACCGTTCAAGTCTTCATAAGAGGTTCCAGTAAATTTTGTTTAGGTACTAAGTATACCTACCTAAATAATAGGTAGGTAATCTATTATTTAGGCAGTTTAGAAAAATACAAAACAATCACTGTTTTCGTCAGCTTTTCATATCCGCGCGCTTTTCGTTTCAAAACCAAAGAGTATCTTTGTTGCATTCACCCACAGATTAGAGAAAATAACAATTTACTCTGTGCATTCACCACATATTTTTTTTTTACTTTCTGAAGTTTGGGTCGATACGAATTGAGTATTTAGCCAGTGTCAATAATAAGTTTATAAAATACATACTTTACAGCTGGAGTATTTATTGCATTTACCTATACGATGCGTACATAATTAATTTTGTTAATACTAATTAGAAATCACAAGTACTAACGTACGCCACTGTAAAAAGAGTCGACATTTATATTAAGTCCGCTATTTTTCAGGTTGTTTCATTCCCACTGCACTTTCAACATAGTGGTGGGAGTGAGAAAATAACATGTGTACAAAGCTCTAATCAGATTCGCTTTTGCAAAGAATGTTTCATTTTTAGGGTTCCGTAACAGTTTTAAAATAAAGGAATCAAATATGTAAAATCACTTTCTTGTCCGTCTGTTTGTCTTTCATAATTTATTGCTCTAACCTGTGGTTTGTCCTAAAGAGAATATAACCGCTCAGTTTGTTTAGTTCATTGAAAAGCCCACAGACCTAAAATATTTTAACTATTAAAACTCATTTACCTACGTGAAAGAAGAAGAAGAAATAAAAACCGAACGGTTTTTTTTTATATTGACTACTGTTTCTGCCAAATACGGCACAATTTTGCCACTAACCATGTGTCACAGACCTACCACTTCTTCGTTAATGGCTTTCTATCGCTTTTAAGCAATAATGAGGCTTTTTATTTTAAAAAAAACGCTGGTTCCGCTTCTTTTCTAGATGGCGCTGCAAGTACATAGTTTAAACCCTTCAAACCATAGAGTAGTTTAAACATAAGAAAATGCTTAGAGTACCTACAAAGAAATGTCAAATTCAGTTGAGTGGACCACGAGTACATTGTCTGTAGTATCTTCTAAGTAGTCTGTGGTGCATTCTTCTTAAGTAAATTGAAGTACAGCAGGGAGTTTTGGCGGGAACGTGAAAAAGTTCACGTCGTTGCATTGTATTATTTCACAAAACTTATGCTTTTTCTAGTGTTAATGTTTAAAATTAGTGGCATTTTACGCATTAAGTGCTGAATTATGAGTATAAGTGTGGGCAAGTGATATAATGTAGTGAAACGTGGTTTTTTGTGTTGCTTCCAAAATTCCATAGAAGCCTCTAGTAAAGTTGCCACTACTTTACTAGGGCATGACTTAGACTGGATTATGACTACCTGACTAAGACTGGACTATGACTACCCTGACTGACTGTGACTAAGACTTGACTTTACATGAAATATTTCATAATACGACGAAAAACTACAATACTTGACACTGGCTAAATACACTATGTGTGGAACCAAACTATAAGAAAAAAAAAAAAAAAAAAAAGTACAGCAGAACTGCGAGACAGATAACGTTAATATTATGATCCAAAATTAAGCCGAGCTATCGCGCAACGAAAATAGAATAAACGAAACAGTTTAGAGTTTTTTTTTTTTTTTATATATTTTGGCTCCACACATAGTGTATTTAGCCAGTGTCAAGTATTGTATTTTTCATCGAGTTATGGAATATTTCACGTAAAGTCAAGTTTTAGTCATAGTCCAGTCTAAGTCAGGTAATCATAGTTCAGTCTAAGTCATGCCCTAGTAAAGTGGTGGCAACTTTACTAGAAGCTTCTATGGAATTTTGGAAGCAACACGAAAAACCACGTTTCACTACATTATATCACTTGCCCACACTCATGCTCGTAATTCAGCACTTAATGCGTTAAACGCCACCAATTTTTAACATTAACACTGGAAAAAGCACAAGTTTAGAAAAATAATACAATGAAACGACGTGAACTTTTTCGCGTTCCCGCCAAAACTCCAGTTTAGAGTTGTCAGTCAGTATTGTGACACATTTCCTATAACCTGTGGTCTATGCTGGAAACAGTGACAGGGACAGATTTTGGTAAAACCACAACTGGCGCCATCTATTGGGTCATACATAAAACACCATTTCTTTTTTTAAAATAAAACTCCTCATTCTGCCAATGTCAAGTGAGTAAAAATTTGTACGGTTATGTCATGTCAAAGTCCTATTTTGTCAGTCAAAATGCCATCAGTAAAATGGTGGATATTTTACTGGAGCTCTTACTCTTATTTTACTCCAAAAAGCCGTTGAAGAGAAAACGAAAATGGATGGTTATAAAAACGTGGAACCATTTGCCAACACTCGTGCACGTTTACGAACACTTAAGGAATAATAATCCACCCTTATTAAACATTGAAATTCAAAAATACACAGGTTTTGGTAAAAAAATCAAAATTCACAACCACCATCGTCAGATTTTCTTCAAAGAGCTCCAACCGAACATTACACGGCCATGTTGCTAATTCGAGGATCTTACCCTAATGTATAATTATACTTACCTACATCTAAGTACCCTTTTAAAACATTTTTCATAAAATATTTCGTATCATTGGCAAATACAAATGTCGTCTAAAGCCAAAATAAAAAAAAACATCTTCTTTCACACTATTTAATATTTGTTGGTATATGTATCTATTTAACTTCTAAAATGCTAAACAACCGGTAAAAATATAAATAGGAAACCTATAAATTGTTTTGATTCTCTTAGAGTAGCGGTTGGTACTAATATTACTCTTTGGTCATTGTGGCACAGAGTGTAGTCGATTGTTTTTTCTAATCTGTGACAATATGTGGTAACTTACAACTTACCGTTAGTAGCAAAAAAAAAACATGAGTCGGCCATATTGTTTAAAATTTCAATAATTGTCATCAAATTTTTTTAACGATATATCAATTTTAATATATCCTATGTTAAGCGCCGGTTATTTCTAAGCATATCAGTGAAAACCGCATGAAAATCCATTCAGTATTTTAGGAGTTCAGTCATAACAAACAAACAAACAAACAAACAAACAGACAAAGTATTTAAAAAGTGGCTTAACGTGATCAGCGGCTAATTTTAAGCCAACCTGTGTCATTTTTTTCTTGATATCTTGCAATTACAGACTTTTTTATCTCTACAGTTTTATTATATGTATAAATAGACTATATGTACTAAGAATCCAACGGGCCCCAAACTAGGCAAAAGCCTGTATCTTGGGTACCCTAGATAACGCAATACCAGAACTATTGACGCGTACATAATAATAAAAGCCACCATCCGTACATAATCCACGCTTGGTGCTGGTACAACACAAACTGTCCGGTAGGTAAGTAGTTTGTCAACCGCCGACCGCAGTCCACTTAAACGCGATAAGTTAGCTGAGGTTGTTTTCTGTAATTATAAGTTTAGTAACTACCTATGTAGGAACTTTCTGTTAATATAATTTAAATAATATATCGTATAATATATCACGATTAACCGGACAGCCGCCGCAGTACATAGGTATACATATTTACCATTGCCGAGAAACACTCACAAATCTTATGTTTACTATAACCAATCCGTGGCTGTCATGAGAAGAAAAGATTATACGATAACTGCTGTCAATTCAACCCATCGTACGCCGAACTACCAACCCACCCTACAAGAATTTGCCATTTAATGTTAACTACCTACCCGCATAAGTGTATATGAAAATATCTTTAATATTATGGGAGTTCTCTTTTATAAGATTAAGACATCATAATTCACATATATTTTCCATCAATTTGTGTGTGTTGGTGTGAGTGGGCATACTCATGCCCACTCACAGTGAGTGTGTCAGTGATTATAGACCCAGGGCCAAGAATCATATAGCCAATACAAGTGAAACCTGACAATCGGCACAGTACCTACTCAGTTAAGGCCGCTATTACATTTTAGCGAGCTCAGTACCGCGCGCGCGGTGCCGAGCTCGCAGCGTCCGTCGGTTTGAACAAATATAATATCTGGTTGCGTTTACTGATATATAAATAACTGATATATACATTATGCTAAAATACAATACAATATGAATCTTAGGAACTATACATAAGTCTAACAAAGCACGGTGCCTGTACTAGGATAAACCTGTGTCATAATCGGCATAAGTGCTAGCATTCTGCAATACGAGTATATATACGTGAAAAATTAAATTATTAAACAATATTTAAGCGATTAACAATATTTTACATTAAAACTAAACCTCTATTTATAGAATTATGGCAAACCTCTCTATGGTAAGCGTCCAAAAAGGCGTTTTATGAGGGCCTGTGTTCAGCAGTAGACGTCTTCCGCGTGTGTTTTATTCTTTAGCCACACTGAAAACGTGTTCTCTTTAATTCCAGCGTACGAAGTGGTGAGACGAACGTGCACCTCTCAACTCCAAATAAACCTATTTATGGTGGACCACGTGTGCATGATGGAAAGTACTGGCACGGGCCACATGTGTTTCTGCGAGGAGGACATGTGTAACGCGTCGCCGGCCGCAGGCACAACGTTGGCTCTGCTCGCAGCACTTTTGCTAGCATGTGCATGCCTCAGATGAAGTAGGACGTAGTTTGCCTCCGATTCTGACGATCGAGACGCGTCGGCTGTGCCCCATCACTACAACTGTCAAACTGACAGCTGTCAGATGATGACGCGCGTCGATAAATTGGCTAGTGACGTCGACTGTAATGTCGATTAATTCGATCGATTGAGTCGAGGCGTACTAACCTTAGATTTAATTAAAATTCTTCGTCCAATAGTAGCTGTAGTTTAGTCTGTGCTTAGTTTTATCAGCACGGTGCGTTTGAAAGCTTTTTGCCCAGAATGCATGGGGTTTTACTGACATTGCTGCGTATGCATCGACTAATTTTACATAAGATTTCGCTTAACACGTAATGTACAAAAAAGACTTGAATTTTATAAAAAAAAGCGCTTAGCATGTTATCAATATCTTTAAAAGTAAAAATACAGTAATAATAGGTATCTTTCTTCTTGAGAAGCTTATGTGGTGGCAAAACTAAGCACACGTTTTTTTTTCATCTTCGGCATTTTTGCTCTAAATTAAAAGTTAAGGTTATCATTACTATAAAATGGAGTTTTCCAATAATCGACATAGCGTGTAAATATTGCTCAGTCACATAGTGATGCGGTTAGTAACGATAGAACGGTGAATAGTTATCGATAAATAACGAATAACGTTGCAAACATTGTATTCACCTTGAATGTTGTTTTAAGTTGCGATATTTCGTAGTACCGTGAATATTTAAAACATACTGTAAATAATATTCAAGGTTAATATCATGTTATTGATTGAAAACGAGATTTTTCAGCGACGCCGACGCTTTGTATTTGGTCCAAACTTTATACTGACCAATTTGCTCATAGATTGCACATCAGGTAGACGTGAAGCACATGGTAGATAGAAAAAAAATGAGATAAGGAAGGAAGATGTAACTAGCAAGAACTGCCGTATAACTTAATAGAGCGTTAACGTTAGGTAGTTAGGTGCCTGATAGAAATTCGTTACAGATCGGTTGATTAGGTTAGACTAACGGTTGTGTTTTTCGTTGTATTGTTATTTAACTGTTATTTTAGTTGATTAAAAGACAAATTTATGGGAGCATGCAAAGAGTATAAATATATTTTTTTTGTTGCCGTAAAATAAGATTGAATAAATTTCATAAAAAAATAAATAAGTAATAGTGCAAACATTTTGCGTGTCGCTTTTTGCATAATGAATTTAATAACACAGGAAAGGCTCAATATCGATTTATTTAATAACTAAGTAGGTACTTGATTTTAAATTCTATAAAAATTGCGGGTTAGTATGGTTTTTGAAATAACAAACCTGTTTTTTAATCTTTTTGGTCGATTATTATAATTATTTATATCATGGGATATCACTTAACATGCGCTAAAGTACTTGTATTTATTAAACGCTAGATTGTAGAGACGCTGAAAATATCGTTCGGCGTCGTTTAGCATAGTAAAATTAATTTTTACGAAATTAAACACCAAATTAATTATAAATATGTATAAATATCGTTAAGTTTAAAGTTTAGTGAAATTGTTAGTAAGTTGCGAGAATTACATACTTAGGGTATAATTTTGCTACGTCGCAAAAATATCAAGATTAAAGATTGTATTTTTTACAAAGGTTATAACTTAATATCATTTTAAATATTGATTTTTACCATTTAGTTTTAATCTAAGATTAACTTACAAAAATATGCAAATATTAATCAAAGTAAATGAGTAACCGAGAATTTAGAAATATGGAACAGCCTGCCTAGAAATGTAAAAACTCCAATCGTCCAAAGTTAATATGAATCTTGAGCGAAGTCGATAGTATTTATTATGTGCGCGAACCTTTACAACCACCGTCGGTATGATGATGAGAGGTTTCATATAATTATTAATCTGAAGGATAAGTCCTCTTTAAATCCGCAGGTTTTATTAAGAAAATTCAAATCGTGATTAGCCGGAGATATTGAAAATAGCAGTTGGAAAAATGTAATATAATTAACAAGACAAGTTATTTTTATCACTTTCCCAATTAAGCTGAGCTTCAAAAATATTATTTAAAAATATTTATTGAAAAAGCTGGCGTCCGACTTAGCATAAAGAGCATGAAATTAGAAAATAAAATAAAATAGCTTTATTACCAATGTAGTTCCTTGCCCACATTTAAAAGATTAATTTAAGAACGGGTGCAATATTAAATTAAATTAATTAAATGAGCAAGTTATAAATATTTTACATATTTATACGTTTATCGTCATTTTATAACGCGAAATGTAAAATAGGCCATTGTTTTAGGATTATCAGTTTTAGGCTAGCTATATTAAATTATAATATAGAAGATGTCTTGTGACTGAGACTGATAAAAATAACTCTCCTATTTTCAATTATTATTAAATAGCTGTATGTCGCAATTCTGACAGTCTCGCTTGAAAGCCAGCTCCTATTTCTAGCGTAGCGTTGCACTAAAATGGACCATAGTCGTCTTTACATAACATATTGACTTTATGGTCAAATCCAAAAACCTGAAAAATAAATTTGTTACATTTTATAACTATCAGTTAAATAATTATATCGCATTGGCGTTGTCAAAAATAAAAACCAACGATCTTCCTATGTGTAACTGTTATGCAATAATTAAATGTTGCTTTTGATAACATTATTATCTGTATCGGTACCAACCGAGCCAAAACAATGTAGGAATAAGCGTACCTTGTCATAATTAAGAAAACAGTTCACAATTCAGGCGTTTTCATGCCTTTTAAATATTTAAAGTTAGCTACAATAACACGCTTTAAAATTTATTAATATTGATATAACGAAATGAATAATAAATTATTATTGTTCCAACTCATAATTGCTTATATTATTACATATTTTATTTATCAGCTACTCACATGACATCTGATATATTACAACATCAAGTGCAAAGCATAATAATATAATAGGTTTATCATTAATTATAATGTAATATATGTACCTAATTAAATAAATAAAAATAAGTCTACATCGGCGTAAAGTATATACTAACCTTCCTTTACTTGTTATTTATTATTTAGTCTTTAAATATATTATAAAGCCTTTTAACATTTTTACTAAAGTTTTCTCATGTCATAAGGGTAATCACTAATCATTCATGATCTAAACGTTATCATACGATTACCAACATTACATTATTTTTCATGTCATTTGGAGCGAATGTTTGTGAATTGCTTGAAAACGTTTGAATGGCTCCAAAAACATTTAAAAGACTTGAAAAGGCTTGCATTTGACAACGATCACTTCTAGAAACTTAAGTATATTTCAGTTATGTGTTGGTATCAAAATCTGGTACACGCATTCTTATGTCGTACTCACTATCCAAAAGATATTTTTTTTTGTAAAAATGTTTGTCAATTTTTACTGAACATACCTATTGTTAAACTACGTGAAAAATAAACACAGCAAAATAAAGCTTTAAGTTTCTAGAAGGTATTCAAAGTCACAAGCGCGGCTCATAATGATAGGGAATTTCGAAATTACCGCCATAACATTGCATGTGTTAATCATTAAATTATTCCAATCCAACGTTTTGTGACGTTAGAGTTTAAGCATGACCACTGCACTTTAGTCTTGCTTAACACGGCAGAGACACTGGATGCTAAAACCTTTGAATGGAACTGTTCTTGAGCTGTTATCTTATGACGGAAACAATTTTCTAGAAAACTTTTTTTTTTTAATACTAAAACAGTAATAAACAGTTCTTCAAATCATTTTATGTAAACAATTTCATTCAATTTTAATACATCGATATTTTTATCGAGTAACAGACATCACTAGTGAACTTTGAAAGTACTGAAACAAATGACAAGATGATTAGTAGTAGGTAATACTAACTTTTGTACATAAAGCTCGAAGGCATTAAAGAATTAAAAAACTATCATTTGGTTTTGAAAACCGTCTTAAAATAACAACTTATTAATCGGACCCGTACTGTTACTTAACCTAGAGACATTTTGTTGTAATGCTGTTAAAACCTAACTTTAATAACATTGCTTTAATTTAATCTAAATTAGTAATTTAAGAATGCTATGTAGTGTTGGATTATACTTAAATATAAATAATAAGACAAGTTAAACAAGGTAATACACATAATAAAGCGTCGATTAGTCACTGGAGCGCGCCTATTCTGTTGACTCCTTTGGTCTCCACGCTCATTGAACGTATCTACTCTCCTAAATAAAAAAACCGTATCTACATACTATGCAGTCTCTGTGTAGATACGCTATTTCAGCTTAGGAGAAGTTTTACTTGAATAACTGTTTTTATGTCTAGTTTTTTTTCCTTCTAAATAATGCTATTGATCAATTAATAAGCAAGCAAGAATGTTACAAATCAATAATGTAGGTATAATTTAATTTTGTTCCTGGAAGTTACCATTTGTCCGTTTCTATAAATTATTTACTGAGGTACTTTTTAAGTAGGTACTTGCTTATGTATTTTTTGGTGTGTACAATAAAGACTATCTATCTATCTATCATACGCGCTAACTATACCGACGAACAATATAACGAATGAAAAAGTTTATGACTTAAATAGTCATGCCATAAGGCGTATAGTATCGAGAACAGGCTGCATTAAACAAAATAATGTTTATGTCTAAGTATAATCTAACACAATTTGAAATTTAGTAAAAAATTAACAAATTACTTCACTTTCTAATTGCATATCACGCGTACTAGAACAAAATAGTTCTGATTATAATGAAATAGTCAATTAGACAATTTGACATATCTTCGCGGGTGATCAACCTACAGCATGTAAAATAAATATTTTGGGTAAAACTGTCTCAAATCAACTCGGAAATAAAATTTGCGAGTGTTGACCTGAGTATGAAAAAAAGTTCTTTAGCCAGAGTTACTGAATTTTAGGCAAGAGTGTCGTAAGTAGATGATGACACTTTTATTAAAGACTGCATTATATGCCTGCATTTAGATTTCTCTAATTTGTCTTCCACCGAACAAGTAAAGTATAATAATTTTTAATTATTCCATTTCTCTCACATCAACTAAGATCATTTTAGTGTCACGAGTAGATCAGACAATTTACTCATTTTGGTCCAACAATCTCATAATAATTGTATGGAGCAATGTTTGCCCAATTTAGGTGGTATTTTAATACAACTTCGCACTATTAGCGTAGTTATCAAAACTTTAAGGCCTGCAAATACGTACGATTATTATTATTGATTAAAAACCGAAAATCTTGGAAAATAAGTCTAGCGTTGGGTATGCGCAGGCATCAATTAATTGCTCAATTTTGTTTCAAAACGATAGTATTTTTAAATACCTGTCACTTCAGTTGGGCGAAAAACTTCACAAACTACTACGAGATTGTCAGGAAAATCGGACATGTAATCATTTAGTTTTGTTAAAACATTAAACTGCACTGAAAGCAAGAATGTCAGTCAAAAGACACTTTTGCTTGGATCGGCAGTTTGTAGTAATGTAAAGTACAACGCTCTTCCTGTAACTTAGAGATGGTTTTATCCAAAAATCCTTGCACTTTTGTTAACTAATACACTAACAGCTAGCTTTGCGGTTTTAATCTATATTGGTGTCAGTTCAGTTGTAATGAATCTGATCTGAACTCAATTTGACAGGTCTAATTGGTTTCGTTCTAATTTATTATTTCGAAATATATTGAAACTGGTTGAACAGTGGACATACTAAGGGATATGATAATACGTGGTAACATGTAACGTAAAAAAAGAAAATTACTAAAATTTCTAGTGTAAAACACAAAGATTATAAAGAAGTTGATAGCTCGTGAACATAATTTCTCGTACAAACATGACTCACTGCGCGGGCAGGGGGCGAGGTAACAAAACGAGACAAAGTCATACGAAATTACAAAGAATAGAGCAGGATGGAACAAAAGACATCATCGGGTTCTCGTGACTTATTAGAAATTCATAGTACTTATTAGAAATTAGTGGTTGAAATACACCACTAATTTTCGTATGAGGGGATGTTTTATCATTGGTCAACTGGATTTATAATCAATGACAAAACCTCAATCAAATGCATGTGCTAGGACTTGGAAAGTGTGGACACTGCATCCTCGAAAACGGTTACGTAGCAGCCATGCAAACGAGCGTTTCCTACTAATGCCGCAGTTACTCTACACTAAATCCAGCCGCCTAGTTAGGATTCAGGTAAGGAAGCTTAAATGCTACCCAGCTAGCGGCCTAATTAGGAGCCGATTTAGCAAGGTGTAATAATAGCATTTAGTGATGACTAAATGCTTCCTAAACCGGTTTCTAATTAGGCAACTAGCTGTGTAGCAAGTAAGCTTCCTTTCCCGAATTCTAACTAGGTGACTGAATTTATTGTAATGTAATTGCGACATAAACTGTAAGGTGAGCGACTGTTTCCACACGTGCGGCGCTAGTGAGCACAGTTATTATTTTCACTAGATAATTAAGTCAAATATTAAGCAGTTATTTTTTACTTATTTCGGACGAGCATCGAGTACTGACATAGTACTGATCATCCTCTATCAATATGTCCACTATTCAATCAGTCATCCAGTATATGAAAGGTGTGGCAACATTTTTTGAACTGTCAAATTAGATTTTGTTTAGGATTTGGCACAACAAAATTGACACCATAGGCCTCCAGTTGAGTCTGTTGCTAGTTTACCTCTCTACGTATTTGAAACAAGTGATTTTGTTTCCAGAAATATTTATCTATATTTCTAAATATGTTTTTGTTTTCATTCTTTTTTTCACATGAGAATTTATGGTACTAAAGAAGAAATAGCATCGATCTTTCTCGTAGCTTAGTGGTTAAATTAAATATTAAACACTGCAAAAGTATGATCGATATTTAGGAAAATAAGCATCGGAGTATAGTATTTAAATAAATACAGAATTATCTACAGGTCTATTTTGGTGCAATTAAAGTTAATTCTTTTTGAGTTCAATACATAAAGCAAAATTCTACATGTAGTTAATTTTTGTACTATAGTTTGTCTTTATCTATAAATATTTAAACTTAGTATGGAAATTAAATCACTTGTTCCGTAATTAACAAAAACATTATGTGGCCCGACTGTCAGACCTTTCACATGGTATACGATGGTTCAACACATGCAAAGGTGTACTGAAATCCATGAAAAGAGTTTTCAAAATTGAATCTGACTTGTCTGCATGAGATTTTTTCCAATCTCTCTTTATGTTGTTTCAAAATTAACAAAAAAGCAGCAAAGCATTTACTTCATCTTTCGCAGTTTTGTGACCGTCGATTCTGGGCGATAGAAAAGGATGGAGAACTGTTTCATGCGGACTAGTCAGGTGCAATGATGTTACTTGTACAATGTTAAAACAATAAACTTGACATTTGCATATAATGAGAGTAAGGTCGACAAACGCAGCAACTGCATTACAAACTTTATCAAAAATCTTGAAGTAATTTTTCCTCAGACTAGAGAATAATTGTTTCCAATTTCGTTATTCCTAATTTTAGAAAATCTTAATTATTTGTGAAGAAACTGTACCTATCTAGTTGTTGGGCGTTATTTAATATTAAGAGATAAATTTTATACTAGCCACAGCGCATTTTAAGGTTTGCAATTTCATTTTTAAAATGTTTTATAATTGTTTAATCCTAAGTGTTACAATTTAGTTTTAAAATGTATAAAATATGTGTAAAATAAATAAACTGTGATAATATGGATTGTAAATAAGAAAACCAGGTTCCACCAAGGTTAAAGCTAAATAAAGCAAATGATTTTGATGTAAATATAATTTCATTATTATTTTTTATTTAAACAGTGTATGTATTTTTATTTAATGCAGGGCTGCTATGTCGACCTATCAAACAATATATAGTATGTTATTTAAACCATGGGCATTTATTGAAATAGGGGCTCATTCGAGAACTTTTCCAAAAAAACTTAAAATTGACAGTAACAGTTTGTGTGTAGTTACAGTAAAAAAAACTAAGCCTTGTTTATGGACTGACCATTTCAATGAATGTCCGAGAGTTCACAGATAAGTAAGCCTGTAAACATAGTATAAGAAACTGTACACTGGTGGTTTGAAACTATATACTTGTATGAACCGACAATAACCTATAAACAGTATTATTGTGAACGTCTGTCCGACATATGGCTTCAAACCTAAGGTAAACGATTATTTGGAAATATTAAAGTGCCATAAATATAGAAAATATTGTTATAAAAAGTTTTTTTTAAATTTTCATCCCAAACACATTGCTAAGCAAAAACACCGTAAGTATTTGCGGCGGAACTAGTGGGGAAAAGGTCTCAAGTACAGCTTTTTTAGCGGAACATTGGAAATAAACAAACGTAATCCACAATAAACCCGCAAAATTAACACATTTTCAGGCGCACCCAAATTATAATCCGTGATTTTCAACTTTAAACAGAGCGCTATAATTATAGAGACCCCGTCAAAAAAAACGCGCTGTGACGCGGCCTTAAGTAACACTTTCAATGTTATGAGCAGAACTAAAAAGAGTAGGTACATCATATATAATACCTATGTTTATATTATCTGTGCCTATGTTAAATACAGTTGATCGTAAGCCCGTTATTAGGAAGCGTATATAGGTACACCCCCCTCTTGTCCATACAAAAAGTGCCGATGCTTTTCCACCTCTAACTCTTATCCGATTTTGATGATTTTTTTATATGCTATATATATCCAGTAAAAAACTATGCTCGTACGTCTTCCTTTTTTAAGTTTTTACAATATCTTCGTATTTGTAGCCACCTAAAGTTACGAATTTTTGGCGTCAAAATTATGACGAAGAAAAGTAGTTGTAACTAAACACGAAATATATTTTCAAAAAAATCAAGGCGTACAAGCGTAGATTAATAATCTATCCAAACGATTGACACCAAAATCAAAGTTTTAGGGTGAAAACCGTTGGCGCCCGAAACGCTAAAATGTAGGTAAATTCACTCAATTCCATCAACCCATACTAAGCGTTTTGCTATACACTTTATAGTGCGAACAGCCAATGCGTGGAACACCTTGCCGGCGTCCTTGTTTCCAGCTAACTATGATCTGGGTGTCTTCAAGACGAGAGTGAACAGGTATCTTCTAGGCAAGCATGTTTCATCGTAGACTGCGTCATCGCTTTCCACCAGGTGAGACGGTGGTCAAATGCTTTGCCTATAAACAATAAAACAAAAAAAAATGCGCTCTATTGTCTCTATCACACGTGTGGAAAGCAGAGCGACGGCAATAACATTTTCAAATACCAGGGGGCGTACCGTGAGCTCTTAGCGCGATTCAAAACAGAGCCTATACCGGCTCGCTTGTCGAAATCCCCATACAAAAAAAACAAAACGATCCAATAAAGGCTCTATTTGAATCGCACTAAGTGCTCACGGTACGCTCTCAGAACGGCATTGATTGACAACTGAGCATCGTTACGGGCCTATATTTCTGCAAAACGGGCCTAAGAGACATCAGTCAGTTATAGATAAGTATGAGGCAACTCACTATCAGAAGTTCAAGGATCAATGATATAGGTAGGTACCTATAACTTCGCAGCCGATAGGCAGCTTTGTTTAGGTAAGTACCTCCCTACTCTGTTATAGGTAGGTATAGTAGCCGGCAAATAAACTGATCTCCTGACTTCAAGATCTTGTGACTCGAACAGTACCTGTGCGTCACATGACTGACTTGATAGCTCAGGTGGGTAGCCCTGCATTCTTAACCATAGGTTTTGGGTTCGATTCCCATCCACGACGAACATTTGTGTGATGAACATCAATGCAATTTCTTTCAGTTTTTACTGCTAGTATAGTATTATATTATCTGTGGTTTTTACATTCTTCTTCTAGTCAAGCTTTGCTTAGTTTGGAGCTAGATGGCGCTGTGTGTAAATTTTTTGCTTCGTGGGGTGGGTATAAGTATTATCATGGAACAAGGAGGAGAAGAATGCCAATACAAGCAATTATGCGAAGCCGGGGCGGGTCAGCTAGTACCTATAATAAGATCACTAAACTGATTTCTCAGGATGATAGCACAGTGCGAAACTTTATATTTTACAGTTCCCAATGACACTGCAACTGTTATAGGTAGGCGACCGTGACGTGAACTTATGGCGAACAACTAGCTGGCCACTGGCCACGTTACTTAAAATAGGTAAGTACCTATAATAGCCCCCAACGGTCACATACATAGATCCTGAACGCTAACTAGGATCCCCTGTGTCTAGGGACAGGAACTACTCCAGGAGGAGGACCACGTATTTGTGGTTTTTCTCATGTGCACAAATACTGCTTGTCGTGTCGCGGGAATCGAACCCGCCGCCTCCGGCCCCCTTAAATTATTACCTAACTCGCGACAGGTTTGCGACAGGCGTAAATCTCGCGGTGATTGCTGTCATACATCATTAGTGGTGTCGAGAATGTATGCTTCGCTACTGCTGTTGCTTTGCTACTGCTGTCGCATTGCTGTTGCAAGTTTTACGTAATTACCCCGCGGGTTTATGATATGCCACCACACCATACGGAGGCTGTCAAAAAAACCTTAGTAGGCAAGATTATTTGCCAGCAATTATAGGTCTACTTCTTATTACGTAATCTGTAGTTATCAGTTTAGGTAATGAGTGATCACTCCACGCCAAAGTGAACATATAATTTTACAACGTTAGTTAGTAAGTTGTCAGTCAGTGATAACTACCGACGGAAGCATGAGACGAGAAGTTTGCATAGTACTGCTTGGGCTAGTTTACGCTGTAAGTACCTACTCTTCTTTGTCTTTGTTAGTCTGTATTTTGGTAAAGAACTACAAAAAAAATGGCATTCAAGAATCACAACATTCGAGAACATGTGTCATCCACCAACCCGCACTTGTCCAGCGTGCTGGATCATGGTCTACACTCTCCATGTAAGAGAAGGCCCGCGTCCCAGCTGTGGGAACGTATCGGGATGATGCCGATTGAGACAGTTCATCTTTGACTGGCCTGATAGCTCAGTTGGTAGTAGCTAGCTCTGCTTTCTGAACTGTAGGTTGTGGGTTTGATTCCCACCCAGAACAAACATTTGGGTGATGACCATAGTGTTTGTTCTGTGCAATCTGTGTCTGGGTGTTATATTGTGTTCTAATATGTACTTATGTAATTTACAAACACGACAGTACCTATCTAAGTATTGTATATGTTATCTCGTTCCCATAATACAATATAACAATATCTCTTACTATAATCCACTAGTCGGGATGGCACGACAATATAACGAATTAGCAATAAAACATTTTGAGCTTGACATTTTTAATCATTATAGTAAATACATACAATCCTTAAAGGATATCCTCTATCCTAAACCGGATGATTCGGGTACAGCGGCATTGCTGCATCCGAATTATTCTTCCCAATCACGTTAGTCATAATAGATAGTATTATTCTATGGTGTGCCACAACTTTAGTTGTGGGTGGAGGTGAGCTGTAAGCCACTTGAGTTTTATTTTTATTTAAGTTGTTTAACCTCGAGCATTGTCCGCTTGTTATGATCGATTTTACTTGTTTAGCTGTTTGCACATAATTTTGAATTATAATCCAGACCTAAACGATGTTTTGTACCTTAATATTTTTTCGATTGTAATTTGTTTTGTGCATAAATAAATAAATAAATAAATAAATAAATAAATAAATAATGCAAGCTATGGTTAGTTTGGGGCTAGATGGCGCTGTGTGAAATGAACACAAGTATTTAAAAAAAATCTAGTCTAATACTGCCCTCATAGTGAAGAACGCAGTAACTAAAGTTATTGCCAAAATTAAGTTAGATACATATTCGGAATCGCCAAATAAAAACTATAACTTATTCTGTTATCTCTCACGTATCTAAATTCCACCTGGAACCCAAAAACTCAGGAAGTAAGAATGCAGCAACTCGACTACTCTCGACTACTCGCAACTTTTGTTTTAGCGTTTTTCTCGAAAACATGTTTTACCTACTTACTGCATTTTTCATAAAGACGGCAGAAGTAAGCTGTAGGTATACGTAATTGTATACAATATCATTGACTAAGCTAATTAAGTTCTTGCGTACTAATTTTCTTTGTATATTTCAGCTTGGAGCAGTAACTGTTCCTTCCATAACGCTCAATGACGGCAAGCAAATACCGTCCTTAGCCTTAGGAACATGGCTCGGGCACAACACAAAGGTATTAAAAATAATAACTGTAAACCGTATTAAATTACCTACAATGGTGGCCGAGCGGTAGCATGTGCGCTTTGCAATCTATTGACACCAGGTTCGATCCTCGGCCCTGCACCAATGACTTACCTATCTAGTAGGTAATTGTGCAGTCTTCGATGCCATCGCTCCGTGCCTCGGAGAGCACGTTAAGCCGTCGGTCCCGGTTGTTATAAGAACATCTATGGCAATCGTGACGGGTAGTCAAACGCCTGATAGAATCTGACACATTGGTCTAACCATCCCTGTTACTGATTCCTTATGGGTTGCGAGGTCTGATGGCAGTCGCTCGTGTAATTCTGGTAGCTTGTCGCCACAGGTTAGATTGGGAGCCGACCTCAATAACAAAATGGGAAAAGGCAAAGAGGATGATGATTAAATTACCAACAAATTCTTTAATTATTTATTTTTTGAAACTTATATCTGGGATAGCTATTACAGGTTGTATTTAACAATTTTATAATGTAGGTAGGTACTTACCTACTAAATATTATATACTTAAAGTACCTAAGTGGTAGGTAGGTTACATTCCATATGCAGCAGTCGTCGATCCTGCCTGGCAGATATTTCTATTAGTCGTTAAGGTGGAACGTTTCACTAGCGCGGCAAATTCAATTTTTCTTGCGTTCTTTTGCCAATAATAGCTTAATTACTCAACGTGATTACATTCAAACTAATTTTGCGCAAATATATAGAATGCATCAATAAATTATAATTAAAAGTATCACCTACATATCATTGGTTTAGCGACAAAAGGCAATAGACTGAAAACTATGACGAAATTTGTTTATTGCCATTTGTCGCTAAACCAATGATATCTAGGAGAAACTTTTAATCGTAATTTTTTGATATATTGTATTTCTTTACGTTAAATTAGTTTTAATGTAATCACGTTCAGTAATTAAGCTATTAGTGGCAAAAGAACGCAAGAAAATTTGAATTTGCCGCGCTAGTGAAACGTTCCACCTTAAGCCAAATTATAGAAGCTTTAGGACGGCGTAATTTTTTTACAACAGTACTGACCACTTTTAGCCTAGAAAGAAGTCGAGAAAGTAAAAAAAAAGTATTATATGTTGACACCATTTTCCATTCACCAGGGTAGAGTTCAGCCAGCTCAGGATGAGGTCGAAAACGCGGTGACCTGGGCTCTGGAGGCGGGCTATCATCACATCGATACCGCCTTCATTTACAACATAGAAGATCAGGTCGGACGGGCTCTGAAGAAGAGGTTTGATGGTGGAACCCCGAGGGAAGATATCTATATTACCACAAAAGTTAGTATGGTGGTTCATCCACAGCGTTCACTCGTACACGGCCGCCCATAACAGCGCCACTCGAGACTATACTACGTGGAACTGAATTCGATATTTTCCTGAAATGTATGTACTCAGTCCATGCTATAGAATAATATTACAGCCTTAAATTAAAAAAATAAAATAAATACCACAAAAAATAATTAGCAGTTAGCCGAAATGTCTATTTCACACTACAACCTGCGTGCAAATGTTTCGTAGGTAGCTAAAACACCTGCACCACCCTCTCCGCTGTCCCAGAGTGCCAAATTATTACATATCGTATGCCTTTTGTTAAGAATTTGAATTTCGACAAATTTTATAGTACCTAGTTTTATGTTTTACATTATCGGTATTTTTGTGTGTAGCTTTAAATAAACATTCCAAAGCATGGACTGAGTACATACATTTCAGGAAAATATCGACTTAAATTCCACGGTGTATATTCGTGATGGCGCACTGCGCAGGTCATCCTGAGACATCAGCACAGTTTAGTAATAATTACAATGTAGGTATACTGGGTGACTGGGTGTATCCTTTGAAACTAGGTACTTACTCCTGACACCGGTCACGTGTGGACTAACATTTATTAAATCTAACGCATCGATCTGGTATTGACAATAACTCCAAAATGGGATAACTTACCTAATCAACTGCTACAGTACAAAATTAAATTAAAATAATTAATTACTGTTTTTAATTATTACATGTAAAGTACAAACACATTTAAAAGTATTAAAATCATTCGTGCCAACTAGGTTAGGCGCCGCGGCAATCTTCATAATTTTCAATAAAAGACATTTACATTTGCACTCTTTACTCTTTAATAATCATCAATAAATAATGTACTCAATTTATGCTAATGAATTAAATTCCATCCTGTATAGGAACTTACCTAACTTATTCTTTCCTTAAGGCCCACTCTGTGGACATACAAACGTAATCTCCTCGGTTCTTTTCACGCGGCAGCGGCCCAATGCCCCTCGGCTGGGCCGTTCCCTCGCCCCTGGGGGTGCCCTAGAACTAAGTAGCCTCCTACTTTTGACAGCTAGGCGACTTTATGCACAGTCGCATAAAGTCTAGCCGTCAAAAGCTACGCTGTAAAGGTCGGTAGAGACCATGGCATTAGTCCTTTACAAAAAGTATCTCACTTTTAAAACCTACGTAGGTACCATGAGGGGTACTCGAGCCTAGTATGGGAACTAGGAGTTCTATCAAAATGAAATACCCACTGATACCCACAGATGCCTAATATATAATATTACTATGCTTTATTGCCTTCTCTGAAAAATCATATACCTATAGGTATATGATTAGATACCTAGCTATACCTAGGTACTTCGACTACTAGTATTACCTACTGTTTATTTACTGTTTTTAACTTTAATGGGAAGCCTGGGGAGGTACAGGCAATGTTTGACTTTGCTTCTCAAAATTATGGCCTCTGTGTTGAAACAAACAGTGTAGCAATTACTAAAGCTTGATCAAGTGTCATTTGATAGATAGGTAAGTGTCAGATTTTTCTTAACATTATCTTTTTTTAGCTATGGAACGAGTTCCACCCTAAGGACACTGTGGTGCCAGCTTTACGAAAATCACTGACAAACCTTGGTGTGGACTACGTTGATCTATACCTTATACATTGGCCAGTTGGGTTGTATGTAAGTAACAATATCTTTATTTTTATCTACCTACCTAAGCGAATTACGTGATGAGCTTGCCATTCACCGAATTTTGAGCGTCACGGTATTGGTGCTCAAACGAGATTTTATTTCTAATGAACGATTGAGATTCTTCCAGTTTTACTTAAAATTAATTGTTATAGGCAAATAAAAGCTTCGAAGTGACGGACTACCTGGAAACTTGGCGCGGCATGATAGAAGCGAAAAACCTCGGACTGGCGAAGTCGATAGGATTATCAAATTTCAATGAACAGCAGATTAAAAGAATTCTCGACAACGGGCTGGAAAAGCCAGCTGTATTGCAGGTGGAGGTATGAAGATACCATTTTACTATCTTTTGCCCTATGCCTAGGTACTATATATCCCTCTATTATGTAAAATTGAAACTTTCGCCAATTGTATTATGTAGCTTTCACGCCAAAACGCCTCTGCTGATGTGGACGAAATTTGGTACACAGATTGCTTATCGAGATTAAGATACCTACGATATTTTTTATCCTAGGGAACACCCGCGGAAATTGTTAGGTCACGGGCCTCAGTTTTCGAAACGAAAAGAATGGATATGAGCGTGTTATATAACGGTATACTTTACCTAGTTATCAAAATATACCAACATAAATCGGTAGAAATAGAAAAAAAAAAACAAAATAAAAATAAAAATCCATGCTGGCATATTTTGTGAACTAGGTATAAAGTATATCGTTTTACTAAACTGTGTTTCGCATTAATCAACGAACGCAAGCGTCAAATCAGTCTACTTCAAAATAATTCCTGGCCTTTTTTTTCAGATAAATCTAAACCTTCAGCAACCTCAACTGCTTTCTTACTGCAAAGACAATAACATAACAGTGATGGCATACTCGCCCTTCGGATCACTCTTCTACAGTAAAGCGAAAGAAGACTCTCCCCCACCCAGGGCCGACGACCCAGCTTTAGTAGCTATTGCAACTAAATATGGCAAAACTGTTCCACAAATCGTTTTGAAATATTTGGTAAGTATACCTACCTAAAACACCATTATTTTTACTATAGACATAAATAAAATAGAAAAGGTACCTATAATCTCGTCTCAAAAATAGCGCCATTGTCACTTAGGGTTTACATATTTTTTCGTATACAGGGTTATTGGTAATTCGACGTATTCCCGTTAGGCGGTGGTAGGGGTGACTATTTGCGATAATTTTAACCCCCATATGTATTATGCAAAAGTGAACCATTTTTGAGTTATCATGTTTTTTTTCACTTTCTTTGATGTAAGTTCCTAGTTGTTATGCATTGTTGGAAAGTTAATAACGGAACACGGTATAGAACGGTTATATTTTTAAAATAATCTGCAAGCCAAGTTTCATAACGTTTTTTTTGTTTTAAGGCATTTTAGTAGGAAAAAATCTGAAACAAATATTGAAATCATATAGTTTTTCATCCCACATTTTTAAATTTGGAACGATAATTGTTGTTTTAATATTCATAAATAACCAGTGTTTAATTGTTTTTATAAATCAGAAGAAACAATGAGATATAAATTAGTACTTTTTTAAAATAAATTATTGAAGTTGCATTTTTGACTAATTTTAAAAAAGCTAAATAACATGATAACTCAAAAATGGTTCACTTTTGCATAACACATATGGGGGTTAAAATTATCGCAAATAGTCACCCCTATCACCTCCTAACGGGAATACGTCGATTTACCAATAACCCTGTATAGAATGATGATGACAATGAGCCACCTATCGGAATAAATGAACACCGTGGCTCCCCATTTCAATATATCCAGCTGGCCTAAAATGGCATACAGTATCCAAAGACTTCTTTGACTGTATCACGGTCTGAATTTTCCCTTACCTATTCTAAAGGCCTATGAGGCAGTCCATAAAAGACTAAAACTAAATGATGTTTTTTTTTAATAAGAGTATTTGCTCAATTATTTCATTAGCTTGTGTCCTGCACACTGAACAATAGCATTTGCACACTACTGCTTACTTGGCAAAGCGGTTACCTGCTTAGACGAACACACGTGAAATTCAGTCAAATAACGTGGATGGTTTTTTTTCAGTCCGACCTAGGAGTGATTCCAATCCCGAAATCGCTGACCAAGTCTCGCATCGAACAGAACATTGACATATTTGATATAAACCTGACTGAAGAGGAAAAAACCCTGCTGAAGGCATTCGATAGGAACTACAGAACGTTGCCACAGTCCAAATGGAAGGGACACCCGTACTACCCCTTTTAACATGTTTTTAAGCCAAAGATTATATTATTATGATATTATTAGGTATGTGTAATATTTTTGTAAGTTTTATTTTTATCTTTGTAGTCACTCACTAATTAAATAAAGTGTTGAATAAATGGTTTTCTTTCACCTTCTTCAAAAACAGGGCAGTCTTAAGCATATTTGGCGCTGGGGTGCGAAGTGCGGGGTACGATCTTCAAATGGTTAAGATTTTTGAATCAAAAATATCTCAGCCGTTTGAAGATTGTCAGCTCTTTTCTAGTTGATAAAGGGATGGTTACCGTGTTGAACAAAATTACTTGAATACGTAGGTACCTATAGGGTGTTGATTTGCAACCTCCGCAATATTTGCAGAGGTTGATCTACTGCAGTTATAGAACACGAATCAATAAAAAAAAGTATATATACCTCAAAATTATACATGAAAAAAAATATTGTCTTAAAATAAAACCATACGTGTGTGCGACCTCGTTTAAAACAACATAAGATTTGTGAAAATTGTAAAATCACCCCGCCGGCGTTCGTTTCCGCGCCACACACACACACACAAAGGCCTTCTACGGAGCTACTTTTTTTATAAGTAACTAAATAGTCCCGCATTTGACCGCAACCTCACCTGGACCCTAATTCTGTATGACCAATTTACGATTCCTTGCTTCGAAACCACGCGAATTCCTTGTCTTACATAAGAAATCTGCAAAACTCTCTATGAAATGAGAACGAAACCGCGCGAAATGAATGTGGAATTAACTGGGATTGGCGCGATTTGAACTGTCAAAAATCATATGTTCCACTCAGGCGCGTTCCGAAACATCGACCCGTTAAAAGTTACCACCACTTATGCCAATATTAATTATTCAAAATAAAACTAATTTTAATGTAAAGTGAAGGTATTTCTAAAGGTTTTCTGTCAATTTTTAATAATTACCCATGGCTTTGTTATATCACAACATAAATATAAGCCATTACTTTATTTAAAATTTTTAATGGTTTAGGGGTGAGAAATATTTGAGTTCTAAATCGGAACGCACTCGAGAGATAAAAACCATAGATTATTTGTCTTAGATTATACAGAATACAAAAATTGACGATTTCGTGCTGTGACACGATTTGAACAAGACACGATAACGACGTGGTTTCTGTATCGTGTGGAATCTGTGTATTCATACAGAATTGTGGCCCTGATGGAAAGTGACGACGCGGTCTACGACGGTACATGCTTGCCTAGAAGATACCTGTTCACTGTCCACTTGAAGAGCTCCAGATTGTACATTTTTCATTATGGCTGTCTCCCCACAAACAGTGGGTCCGGGAGGCGAGTTTGGAAAAAGTAACCATTTTTCAAGTAGGTTAAAGTAATATAGAGGAGTTCTTGCAGACATTGTAGACGACTGGATGAAATCGATACTAAATAAAATACCGGCTTTAATAAATAGTGTTATGAAGTAAAAATGGCGCGTTTTTTCTAGCATTTATTCATAATGACCTAAGTGAATGAAAGCTTAAACAGATTGACCTAATTAGTGGTACTATTTTGTATTCTGTACCTAAGTGAAAGTGACCTAAATGAAAGAATGTTTAAACAAGTTGACCTAAATGAAACTGTGTAAACAAGTTGATCCAGATGAAAGTGTTTAAACAATTTGATCTAAGTAAAAAATGTTTGACAGGTTAACCTAAACAAAAATGTTGTTAACCTAAATGGAAGTGTTTAAACAAGTTGACCTAAAGTGTTTTTTTAACAAGTTGACTTAAATGAAAACTGTTTAACCAGGTTAACCTAAATAAAAGGTTGGCCTAAATAAAACAATGTTAAATAAAGAAGTCACATTTAATCTCAAATATAAACTTTACTTACAACCATTTTTACATTTTTTTATTCATTCACCCCATAACAAATAATTAGAAAAAAAAACGAGACAATTTCTCTTTAAAATAGAAAAAATAACACATCTGGAAAATAAATTGTACTAGTAAGAGACAGAAATATAAATATTATGTACATTTATTCTGCATCTCATTCACACTCAGATTGGTAAAAAAATGCACTGATGTTAGAATTGTCGCACTGTTTTTCTGTTCCATCAAAATTGGCCAAGAAATTGAGATCATTTTTGGTTTTATGGATATTCTCGTCTCACTTGCACCATTGTGTCAACAGTAGGAAGGAGACAGCAATAGTTGTGCCAGCGCTTATTCATAGACCTGATTTTTAAGATAGTACTTACTACTTTTCCAAATCTAACTGAATTCATTATTAATTTTATAATAATTATTTATATTAAGTAATTAAATATGAAAATGATCTCTGTCTACTACTATTATTTAAAACACTTACTTCTATAAAAATTGAGCATTAATTTTATGTCACAGAAAAAAACCAGTGAAACAACTCCTACATAAAACTTATAAAATTAGAAAAACTTCTTTGCCTGCGCTTCTTTTCTTTCTCTGAAACAAAAAATATTTATTTAGCTTTTTACTTCTTGTACAAATAAGTAGGTGTGCAAAAGACATAATTAAAAATTCCCATTTTATGCAACACAACAAAAAGAAACAAAATTCAAATCAAATTTCTTTTATGCATTTTTTTTTTATTTAATTTTTTTTTTTTCTGTAAGCACTTGCCGCTTGCCTGATAATCTATTATTTGCACCCCTCTGTTGCTGTCGAGGGTTAAATATCCATCAATGATATCTATATACTATATCTACAGTATACACTGTACACAATCCTAAAACTCAGCTGTAAAACTATCGCCGGCCTTGTCATTTCGACCTATAAGATAGGGACGGCAACATATTCAGAACTGGGACCAATTTTAAAAGCGAGAAAACATTACATAACTTGCTGAGCGGATCATGTATTTGTACCTAAAGTGCGAGTGTGAAAATATGACCACCTCATCTCTTCCCGTGGGTGCCGTAAGAACCGGGGAATATCCAAGGAATGGGCAGCAGCATTCTCCTCGGTTTATCAAAATCTGCGAACACCAAGCTGCCTGCCAAGCGTAGTGATTATAGCAATCCCCCTATGATAAGCGTCCAAAGTGGCATTTTATGGGGGATGCCATGTTCAGCAGTGGACGTCTTCCAGCTGGTGATGACCTAAACTGCAAAACTGGATAGAATGTCGTACATTTATGTATTTAAGGTTCACTACCGCGGGAAATTCAATTTTTCTTGCGTTCTTTTGCCAATAATAGCTTAATTACTCAACGTGATTACATTAAAACTAATTTTGCGCAAATAAATAGAATGTATCAATAAATTACAATTAAAAGTGCCACCTACTTATCATTGCTTTAGCGACAAATGGCAATAGACTGAAAAACTAAGACGAAATTTGTTTACTGCCATTTGTCGCTAAACCAATGATATCTAGGAGATACTTTTTATCGTAATTTGTTGATACATTCTATTTATTTCCGCAAAATTAGTTTTCATGTAATCACGTTGAGTAATTAAGCTAATGGCAAAATAACGCAAGAAAATTTGAATTTCCCGCGCTAGTGAAACGTTCCATTTTAAATGGTATTTTACATACTTGTATAGTCCATATAGGAACATAACGGCGAGCTGCATGGCAGCGACGGTTAGCACCGCCGTGAAGGAAACACAAGACACTTCGGGACATCCTGTAGATGTCGCCACTTGAGGCTGGGACGATATCCTGAAACAATATATATATCGTTAGCGAGCTGATATGGAACTTAAAAATAATTTAAACCTGCATCTAAATTTGACTGGCCAGGGGGTCCAGCAAAGATGCCTGTCCATTAGCGTTAACGCCAAACGATAACTCAAAATGTATGGGAATATCTTTGCTAGACCCCCTGATAGCTCAGTTGGTAGTAGCTCTGCCTTCTGAGCTACAGGTTGTGGGTTCGATTCCTACCCAGGACAAACATATGTGTGATGAACATCGATGTTTGTTCTGTGTCTGGGTGTTATATTGTATTCTATGTATGTATTTACAAACAAAAAGTATGTAAGTATTGTATCAGTTATCTGGTTCGGGATACCGTCTGTACTAATAATTTCATTATTCATAATTTCATTTCACATACCTCATTTTTAATAATGATGAAATTTATAATGGTGGTTATTTATAAATAACTTTGTTCATAATAGTTACTTTTTATATTGATCTTTTCTTATACAATTTATTCAAATAATGTTTAAATTTATTAAAAATTATGTTATAATGTTAATGTTAAGAATTTTTTTATCATACTTTTTTTTATTATAAATTTCATTACTTATAATTTCATAATAATCAGCATTCATAATTGTATTGTTCATAATGACTTTTTCATATTTTTTAGTTAACATAATAATAATTTTGAGGTAGTTAAATCATTATATACATATGCATGTATACCCTAAAGATACTAAGATACTAGTCTAAGGCAAAGTCATAAATAGGTGCGACGACGAGCGAAGCGAGGAGGAGCGTTAGGTTAACTGTGACCACACGACGCACGAGCCGAGCGAGCGAAGCGAAGCGTAGCGAGCGTGCCGCGGCAGCGGCCGGCGAAGTGCCAGAAGTCACTTATCCTTATATTAAAAAATTACAGAAACCATCTATATTAAGTTTCAGGTTACCGTTATTTGATTTAAATATTTTACACGTGTTTTTATTAGACATTTCAAGTTATTTATTAAAATAATGCACAAAGTTCACCAACAACACCAAAATCAACATAACATGAGAAAATATAAGTTATTTTACAATTACCCACAGTCCACACGTTAATTTTGTTTGTTTTGACTGGATGAAGTGCCTGCATAGATTGAAGAGCAAATTGGCTTGCCGTACTACGTTTTTATAACTGATTAGGATATATATAACAATCAACAGTTCCAGTCACATTAATTTACAGTATTATTGATATTTTGTTTTATGCTTAAAGTTAGTTATGGTAAAAGAACATTATAAATTTGTACTGTTATGTTATATACGCCTTATGAGTTTCATTCTTATAAATTTGGATTATTATTAATTTTGATTTATAATAAAGAAAATTAGATGTAGTGAAAGTATAATAAATCACATTATGTGAAATGATGATTATAAGTAACATTTTTATTTGTAACAAAATTATGACAAACGATTTTATGAGTTTCGACAGTGAACCATCTGGTTCCCATAGTACAAGCTATGCTTAGTTTGAGGCTAGATGGCGCTGTGTGACATGTCAAAAAAATGCAAACAAAACAAAAATGCCTTGTTGTTTTTATTTTAATGAATGACGTGACGAGCTAGTCGTTCATCTGATATTAAGCGTCACGGCCACTCTTAACAGTTGCAATCTCATTCGGAACTCTAAAATGTAAAGACACTGCACTGCGCACGTCATCCTGAGACATCACCTCATCACATGTCCTGTCGCGGGAATCGAACCCGTCGGCTCCGGGTTATGAGCCGACCTGCTCGACCACTACACCACGGAGGCTGCCAATTATGGCAATAGTAGGCTGTAATTAGGCTAGTTGATTCATTCCTCAGTAGATTTCATGTAAAACATGCAAACCTCCGAAAAAAATGACAAAGTATTCAAATGCATAATGCATTTGCATAGAATCCGGTCACACATGCAGTGTACATATCATCAATATCAATGTCAAATTTTATTACAATTAAGGTGGAACGTTACACTAGCGCGGCAAATTCAAATTTCCTTGCGTTCTTTTGCCAACAATAGCTTAATTACTAAACGTGATTACATTAAAACTGATTTAACGGAAAGAAATAGAATGTATCAACAAATTGCGATTAAAAGTATCTCCTAGATATCATTGGTTTAGCGACAAATGGCAATAAACAAATTTCGTCTTAGTTTTTCAGTCTATTGCCATTTGTCGCTAAAGCAATGATAAGTAGGTGGCACTTTTAATTGTAATTTATTGATACATTCTATTTATTTGCGCAAAATTAGTTTTAATGTAATCACGTTGAGTAATTAAGCTATTATTGGCAAAAGAACGCAAGAAAATTTGAATTTGCCGCGCCAGTGAAACGTTCCACCTTAAGCTATTTTTCGAGACTTTTTCCACTTACATGCTGTCATAGTTTGTTGGCTAGATGGCGCTGTGTGAAACGTCTACACATATTTCTATTTATTTATTTATTTAATTACCTCTGTGCGACAACAGCGACTGTCTGCTTGACTTGGTTGATGGAGTCCCGAACTTCAGTGATTATCTGTGGGTTGACCGCCCCCGCCCCTATTCCTGCGGCCGCCCCTGACGACGCCAATAGGGTGTCCGACTTGCGAGCCACTTCTATTACGAACCCTCTGGAAAATAATAAATCAGTATCAATTACTATTAAATATGTAATGCCCGTGTGGCCCCGGTTTGCGAATAGGACCACCCCATCTCTTCCCGCGGGTGCCGTAAGAGCCGGCTAAGGCAATAACCAAGGAATGGGCAGCAGCATTCTCCGAGGTACACTAAAATCTTCTGCGATCACCAAGCCGCCTGCCAAGCGTGGGGATTATGGCAAATCTCTCTATAATAAGCGACCAAAGTGGCGGTTTATGGGCGAGACCTATGTTCTGCAGTGGACGTTTTCCGGCTGTTGATGTGAGGGGTACTGATCACCCTTTTGAATGAACTCTTTTGAGTGCCTCAATTAATCATCTCACTTTTTTTTTTTCAAAATATGGCAACCCGTAATCATGGCTGGTCTGATAGCTCAGTTGGTAATAGCTCTACCTTCTGAACTACAGGCTGTGGGTTCAATTCCCAATTCCCACCCGGGACAAACATTTGTGTGATGAACATAGATGTTTGTTCTGTGTCTGGGTGTTATATTGTATTCTATGTATGTATTTACAAACAAAAAGTATGTAAGTATTGTATCAGTTATCTGGTTCCCATAGTACAAGCTATGCTTAGTTTTCAGCTAGATGGCGCTGTGTGAAATGTCTACACATTTATTTATTTATTAATGACGTGAATTGAATGGGGTTGTAACCTCCAATAATAGAGGTCTACGTTCAGTAATGGATATCAGCTGAAAATAATGATGACGATGATGATGATGATGATGATGATGGACAATACTAACTTGAGTTCTGCGATGGTGTTGATCATAAGCTGGTTGTTGGCCACAAGGGCGTCCCAGTCGTGGCGGCCGATCGGGAGGGAAGGCATTTGGACCTGAGAACATTTAAAAAGTCAAACGTCAAAAAAATTATTGCAAATAGGCTATTTTTAGCACTTTTACATGTCAAAAACAGAATGGCAACATTTCATCGAAAACGTTTTTTTTTTTCAGTATTTCTTGAGTTACTACTATAAAACAAAGTAAAGGATTTATGATGTCAACATGTGAAGCCTAAAGTACAATGACAGTATGACCGTTACAAAAAATATTTTAACACAAAGGCATTTTTTTTTTCTATTGGCTTCTGGCGAATATGTTAATTTAGCCAGTTTAAACAAAAATTAAATTTTTTTAATACAAAATAAAATATAAGTATCCGTTATTTTTAAACCAACTTTTAATAAAAACTGGGGGTTAACAATTTTAAATGTGCTAAATGTCAAAATATAGCAAGTTAACTACTATTTAACAAAAGTATTTTAGGAATTGAGTGAGTGAATGAACAAGACAAATGAACGAATGGAAGAATGAACAAGGAGTGAATGAACGTTACCAACCTGTTGTCCCGCTTGTATTGGCTGTCCTTGCGCTTGGCTATACACATGTGTCAGCATCGATAGAGAATTCATCTGTTTTCCGATTACCTGAAAAATGAAAATTTATAACATCGTTTTATATAGAATAGAATAGAATAGAATAGAATAGAATAAATATTTATTCATGACAAAAGGCACAAATCAATCGGCAATGGCATAATACTAGCAGTAATACAAAAACATTTTGTTTGCCGGTTGCCACGAATCGGTCCCAACTCAGCATATTGCTGGTCATACGACCAGCGCTGGTCTTCCGTTGGGGCCGTTTCGGTGTCGCCACGGCACGATTTACAATTACTTACCTAAACTGATAATAAGCTAAGTCGCGGCCCCCCAATAATCAGATAAAAATTATATCTTCACTAGTTAAAACAAAAAAATATAAAAAAACGCAGCTCAGCGAAAGTATGAAATGACAGTATGTTATATCGATAAAATGGAGTAAAATCACAAAGAAGTTTTTACCGTACCAATCATCGATGGACACAAGAAAGAATTTCTATCCCAACCCTACTGTCCATACAACAGCGGGGCCAATATTGTCCCCTGGGCTACCAATGTATTAAATAAAATTAAATATAACGCGTAAATCGATATCGAGGATATAATAGGACCTAAATATTGCATCATCAACAGCCTGAAGACGTCCACTGCTGAACACAGGCCTCCCCCAGAGCGCGCCACTTTGAGCGGCTGCTCGCCTCCTGCATCCATCGGCTCCCCGCGGCTTCTGACTGGCCCCGTATTGTGTAACTCAATCGTAATCGATGAATGGGCTTCATTTGGTCATTTTCGGTTGTAAAATCTTCATCCATCGGTATTAAGGTTATTAGGCTGAGAACTAAATAGACAAAACATTGATTAACTATAATAATGAGAAATACTGAGAAAATACTAATGGATGGAAATGTTACACAATGCCAACTTGCCGGAAATGACGACATGAAGCAGATTCATCGATTACGATTGGCTTAGACAGTAGCCCCGCAGATCGTCGGTCCACCTCACAGATAACCCCCAATAGATACCGCATGACGGGATTTTTGTTCGGAATTTAGCTCACCGAAACTGGCGGAAGGCGCGGGTTGCGGGGACTGGAGCCAATGCGCTATTATTGGCTGTTTCGAGTGACGCCCTAATAATGAACTCTAATAATTGGTCGAAACTAAGGCCGTGCTGCGAAGCGGCGATTTATATAGAACCATTTACGCCAATGCGTGGTGCGCGGTCGTCGTCTTTCATGCGGTATCTATTGGGGGTTATCTGTGGTCCACCTAGTGCGCCTACGCTGGTTCCGGTTCGCGGTCGCCACTCGAGAACCTTTCTTCCCCATCGGTTGTCAGTTCTACGAGCGATGTGGCCTCCCATTGCCTGAACAACTTGCTAATTCTAAGAGCTATATCGGTCAGCAAGTAGACTATCATTAGTTATTTAATCAGTGTTTATTTACCTCGTCGACTTTTTTGTTTAAATCTCTTAATACATCGTTTATTTGTCCCATTCCTTGGAATATTTGTCTGAATTCGCGTTGTCCGTCCGACTCGAACCAATCGTCCATGTCGGGCTCCTTGTCTCGCATCTGGGGATAGAAAGAGATGGGTATTACGATTTGGTTTTTCTTGATAATGATATGCATCTTTTTTTTTTAATGTGATGTAATTTGTTTTCTCGCTCTTTCCTATAGATTTCCGATAAAAGCGGGAATGAGATAATAACTGGTATGTAATTTTCATATAGATTTCATAAATGCGCGGGTTATAATTCTTATTATTAATCTGTAACAGTTTATAAATAACGAACTTCTTCATGTTTCAGTCGGTTATGCTGATAGCTCAGTTGGTAGTAGCTCTGCCTTCTGAACTGTGGGTTGTGGGTTCGATTCCCAACCAGGACTAACATTTATGTGATGAACATCGATGTTTGTTCTGTGGCTGGGTGTTATATTGTATTCTATGTATGTATTTACAAACAAAAGTATCTAAGTATTGTATCAGTTATCTGGTTCCCATAGTACAAGCTATGCTTAGTTTGGGGCTAGATGGCGCTGTGTGAAATGTCCACACATATTTATTTTTAGATTCATGGTGAAGAAAGTTAAATGCTGCTAACGCCCTCTAGTGTAAGACATAGGTACCTCATCCGGATGTTCTTTCCTGTAATCTTCTTTCTGCTGCTCCAACTTCTTCTGGTAGTCCTGGTACTCCTGGGACAGCTTCTGCTGCTCATCCGAGGTGATCTGCTGGCCACCTGGAATGTTAAAATGTCGGTAGTTTTAGTTATTTACTACTGGTGTAGATTACAAATAGTTTTTGGCATAAAGCACATACAAAATATTTAAAAAAAAAAAATTCGAATCACAATTTAAAAAAAATATTAGTTAAGTTTCCCGTCAATTAAGCCTTAGACCTACATTGCACATTTTGAGTTTTGTACATTTTGAATGTTGTCGTCATTTTTGCGTTTTGTACATTCTGCGTATTGTTAATTTTGAGTGTCGTGCTCATTTTGCGTATTGTACATTTTGCTCCGAAGCGAAATTGTGCAATGTTTTATATTTTACCTAATAACATTATAATATCAAAGAAAATGCTTTTAAAAATGATGTTTAAAAAATTCTATGTTAGAAGGGGAGAAGTAAACCACTTATAAGATATAGGAGCAAAGTAAAGAACATTATTATAGGGGACAGGAGAGAAGTAAACATCATTAATAGGGGAGAAGTAGATATCATTATCAGAGGAGAAGTAGGGTCCATTCTCACCAAAGATTATAAAGCCCGTTGATAGCTCGTGAACATAATTTCTCGTACAAACACGACTCACCTGCGCGGGCAGGGGGCGAGGTAACAGAACGAGACAAACTCATACGATATTACAAAGAACAGAGCAGGATGGAACAAAAGACATCAACAGGTACCCGTTTCCTCGCAGAGGTTAGTGGTTGAAATACACCACTAATTTTCGCATGAGGGGAAATTGTATCATTGGTCAACTGGATTTATAGTCAATGATTCTCACCTTATTGCTACTGCTGTGAGTGTAGCTAATAGTAACGTAATAGAGAAATCAAAATCATTAGGAAAACAAAGATAAATGTAGCGATTTTAAGGAAAAAGTAGACACAATTAGTAGGGGAGAAGTAAATATTATTAGTAGGGGAAAACTTCGATACGGAGCTTCGATTACAATACTCAATACTCAATAATTTATTGCAACCATTATTATACATTATATACAGGTGTTAATAGCGTGTTTAAAGGTAACATAATGACCCTGCTTGGGTATAGCAACAACGTGCGGAGCGAATCGACTTAGTCTACAGTGAATCGTTCCGAAAGGAATTCGTACACAATATTACTAGAGGAGATAAGGAGAAAACGCACAAATAAACACTATTAGGAGAAAAGTACCACCACTACCATTATTGTGCTCCAAGTAGACATCATTAGAAGGGGAAGTAGGGTGCATTATCACCTGCTTGCGGCTGCTTCTGCGAGGCAGGTGGGTAACATGATAGAGAAATCGGAAGAACTAGCAAATTTACAGGTATAAAAGTAAGGATTTAAATGTAGATATGCAGGAGGCGAGCAGCCGCTCAAGGTGGCGGTCTCTGGGGGAAGCCTACGTTCAGCAGCGGACGTCTTCAGGCTGTTGATGATGATGATCACGCTGATTTTAGGGGAGAAGTAGGTAAACATGAGTAGGAGAGAAGTACACAACATTATTAGAAGAGACCGCGCGACCGGGGAGAAGTGGACATCATTAGTAAAGGAGAAGTAAACATTATCAGGAGAAGTGAAGTGCCTATTTTTATTTATTGACATCTATGTATTACTGATATATAAGCAAATAAATTGATTGAATTGAGTAGAAGTACGCAACATCATTAGAAGAGACAGGGGAGAAGAAGACGTCATTAGTAAGGAAGAAGTAAACATCATAAGGAGAAGTGAAGTACCCATATTTATTTATTGACATCTATGTATTAATCAGATTCAAGCAAATAAATGAATTGAATAGAAGTACACAACATTATTAGAAGAGACAGGGGAGAAGTAAACATCATTATTAGGGGAGAAGTAGGGATCATTCTCACCAGCTTGCTGCTGCTGCTGCGAGTGTAGCGAGGATGTGAGCAGATGTATGACGTCATGATCGTCTGCCAGGCCGCCGGTAGCCGCCGACAGCCCGAACAGGCCGGCGCGCGGAAGCTGCACGTTTTCTACTCGGAAACACAACTCGTAATCCGCCTCGTTGTTTGTCATTCCTGAAATACATTATTTATGGTTCAAATCCCCGGAGAAACTCGTACATTGACCTTTGAGCGGACTGCAGCGACTCTCAACCTATATTTTTGATGGGTCGCTTTATATTTTCAAATCCTCTGAGCAACTCCTTGAACATTGAAACATGTCAAAACAGGTTTAGCGCCGCTGATTGAACTTGCCTCGCACACTTGTACCACAAAATAGAACAGAAGTCAATCACATGTATGTACTTCACTTTTTATACCTACGCTCGGCGCTCGCGCTAGGGCCGTCAGCTTTGGATTATGCACAAAAAACTATCGTGTGTACTCGTATCTAGTTGTTTGATTTATTGTTGAGAATGAAACGGGAAGAACGGAAATATAACAACTAAAATAATGACTAAAATATTTCAATTTCAATGTTAGTTGCGTAACTAGGGCGCGGCGCAACGGCCGCTGCCGGCTCGCCAAGCAAAACCTACCCTACCTTTAATTACTTACCTACTTACCTAACTGTTTTGTGTTACGTTAAAACTACCGGCGAAATACAAACAAATACCTTACTTCTCTGAAACAACTGGCAGCTTAAAAAACGACAATTCACTGTTTAATATTGAATTTAAACAACCGTCCACTAAACAATTATTATAAGTTTTTTAGTTGCTCCATTTTTGTACAAGAATGTTCACAGACGCGTGTCTCAAGCGGATGGCACTCGCGCTCGCACTACTCCGAAAGACTCCGAGACATCGTGTCGGTGAGCGGTGTCTATGTGTGCGTTGCTCGAGCGCACTTACTATGTTGATTTACTTCTGTTCTATATTGTGCTTGTACCAAGAAACGCGGTAGACGCGTGAACGACAGTGAAGCGATGCATAGATAGATAGATAGATAGATAGATAGATAAACTCTTTATTGTACACCAACTAAACAAAAATATACAAAGAAACTTAATAGAATTATAATTGCTAGTGCAATGGGCGGTCTTATCGCTTAAAGCGATCTCTTCCAGACAACCTTGGGATGGAGAGAAAATGAAAAAATTAAAGTGGGACTACGGTGTACAGCTAAATTTAGTAGTGATATTACACTCATAATTTCAAATATAAGAAATATATATAAATATATATATATATATATATATATATATATATATATATATATATATATATGTATATATATGTATATATATGTATATATAATAAATAATTATACTAACTATATATATGTATATATATTGCGGATATATTTAAACAAATATTATAGATACTGATTTATTGTTAAGTAAATTACATAATTTTTACTCTATTCCGATCTGTGATAAGTACATTTTATTCACTCTATCTTTAAACATATGTAGTGACGTAGACTGACGTATAGACACAGGTAAACTATTCCAGAGGCGAATGGCTTCAATGGTAAAAGATTTGTCGTAAAAGGAAGTTGTATGAATAGGCATATTTAACTGCAGTATATGTGTCGACCTCAACGAACAGGACTGCTGAGGCTGAGAATGAGCAAACTCAAAGCGTTCATTGAGATAGCGTGGGAACGAAGGATTGAACAGAATACTGTACAGCAGGGAGAGAATATGAGTATTCCGGCGAAGCCGTATAGGGAGCCACTTGAGCTTATGACGAAAATTGGAGACGTGGTCATATTTGCGCAAGCCAAATATGAACCGTATGCAGAAGTTTTGAAGGCGCTTAAGTTTATTTAGCTGGTCCTCCGTAAGGTCGAGATAGCAGGCATCGGCATAATCTAAGATAGGGAGTAAAAGAGACTGTGCAAGCGTAATTTTGGTAGCTGTTGGCAGAAAGTTCCGAAGTCGCTTAATAGAGCCAGCAGAAGCAAACAACTTTCGACTCACAGCCTGGAGTTGGGGACCCCATGATAAGGACTGATCAATAACCAACCCAAGATTCTTGACCTCTTTGCTATACGGTATTATAGTACCATCAAAGACAATTGGTGGTAAACTGAGCCAATCTATCTTAGATATCATGCGAGAACTACCTACAATGATCACTTGTGTTTTGATCGGGTTGACGCTCAGTCCAAATGCCTTGCTCCACTGTAATATCTGTTCCAAATCTTTATTGGCAGTCTCAACACCGGCATGCAATTGCTCGAGAGGAGCTTGACAATAAATTTGAAGGTCATCTGCGTAGAGGTGGTATGGAATAGTTGTATGGAAAGCGATACTGTCGCTTTTTTCGAGGCTAACATAATACCGGGGGAGCAATGCATGAGTTTCTCTGGGGATTTGAACCATACTATACACTATATAACACCCACAGTGCAAGTCCATCCTTATACCTATTAGTGTATTAATATCAATCTGTACTAAAGTTTGATAGCTCCGAAGTTCGTACTTTATCCCTCTCTGACATACCTACAGTGCAATGCATTTTGGTACGTCACAGAGGAATAATTTTCTATTTTTAGGGTTCCGTACCCAAAGAGTAAAACGGACCCAATTACTAAAGCTCCACTGTCCGTCCGTCCGTCTGTCTGTCTGTCCGTCTGTCACCACGCTGTATCTCATGAATCGTGGTATTTTGACAATTTAAATTTTCACAGATGATGTATTTCTGTTGCCGCTATAACAACAAATACTAAAAAACAGAATAAAATAAATATTTAAGGGGGCTCCCATACGACAAACGTGACTTTTTTGCCCGTTTAGCACATGAGTCATAGATGGCGCTGCTTTAAATAGTACTGCTACTCAACACTAGATGGGAGGGATAGATAATGGTATGGAACCCATCGTGCGCGAGTCCGACTCGCATTTGGCCAGTTTTATTTGAATTGTAAAAGTGCTAAAATTAACCTATTTGCAATATTTATTTGTTTTTGAAAGAATACCATGCACATAGCGCTTACCATTATGGAAATAGACTGTCAGTGTATTCATGTAGTATTCAACGCGAGCCCGAGTCGGGAACGGCTTGTTCCGGAAGTCACGCAGACAACCGGAGAGTAGCTGAGTCGAACCATCGCTGAAACAATGTTTAACTGTCAGGATATTCGGCGGTAAACGATACTGCATAATATCAATAAATAAATCTATAATTGTAACAAAACTGTATTTTTATGTAAACGAATGACGTGACGAGCTAGTCGTTCGCCTGGTGTTAAGCGTCACGGCCGCCCATTACAGATTGCAGTGTCACTCGGAAATCTAAATGAAAGTTCCGCGTGACACTGCGCACCGCGTACTACATCCTTAGACATCACACAGTCTAAAAAGATTTCTAGACTGTGTGATCAGTTCTTAAGTCTCATTTGCCCATTAATTTCACTAGCTACAATGCCCTTCAAATCGGAACACAGTAGTGCTTGGACACTACTGCTTGACGGCAGAATAACTGGCAAAGCGGTGGTACCTAGACGATCTTTGCAGAAAAGTTCTACCACCTAGTAAACCACTAATATAGAAAATACACTAAATTAAATACACTAGTATACGTACCAGTACACTAGTATATTATAGTATAATTTATATTATAAAATTTCTACAGCACCTTACCTTTTATGATCGAAAGTCTTGGTCCCGTCGTTGACAACAGCCATGATGTAAGGATTGTTGTGTTTGTTGTCGTTGTCGAACGAATCGAATATGATACCGAGCCCGTTCCATCGGTCCGACGATCCGAACACTTCACCTGTGTATTCACCGCGTTGGGTTGTATACCAGAACGCCTGGAAAAAAAATAATTTTAGTACTAAATGTGACTACTATCACAGGATATTTAATAGTGCAAGTATAGTGCGATTCAAACGTAATGGCGGCTGCGAAGTGTGCTGCAAGCCCCCCGCACGCTGCGCTCACTGCTTACCTCTGCCCGTGCATATCTATTTTTTGCTACTGCGCAGCGTTTCGCGCCGACTTCACAGCCGCTATTGAATTTGAATCGCACACTACAAAAGATTCACTCCTCGAAGCCACTTAAATAAATAGAGACTCTTGCTGCAACGCTATAGAGTGTAGTTCAGCTTGCACAGCGTTACAAGCCTTCCTTAAACAGTTGCCTCTCGTTCTATCGCTATAGCGCTGCTCTTCTGACGCGTTACTAACCCGACCCGTTTAGACGCGCCGGTCCCATTTATTAGTAGCTTCGTAATGAACAAGGAATTAATATTTTCTTAAAATAAAATGATAAATTAATATATAAGTAAAATCAGTCAATATTTAGTCGCTAAGTCAAGTCAAAAGCCTTTAAAATTTTGAGACCAGATAGCCCAGCATGCGCACCGCGAGAAAAGTTATCGTCGATGTTAGAGTGAGACACACTTAGGCGCTACCATAGCCTTGTCACGGTCTCTCATGGGATAAAGTGTCGAGATAATTTTGTCGCGGTGCGCGTACTAGCCTGGCAGGGCAGACCACTTCCACGAGAAGAAGTCAATATTTTTTTCTAATGTAAACAAATAACTGTGTCATTTTTTTACATATTTAATGGTCAACATTTAAAATTTTCGTTTTTTTTTATTAAAAGTTAGTAAAAAAACAACAAGCACGTATTTTATTATGTTTTTAATGCGCTATTTAGATAAAGTCGTTTTTTTATTTTTGGTAAAGTGAGGGTAGGTTTATGAATATTTTAGATAAAAGGAAAAAACTTCGACGCCTTTTTGTTTCGAAGTTTTTTATGGCGATCCTTGACACTAATTAAGGCTTCACACGCCGATTATCATTTAGGATTTTAGGTAGAGTGCAATTCAAAGTCAATGGTGACTGTGAAGTCGGCGCGAAACGCTGCGCAGTACCAAAAATTAGATGTGCGCGGGCAGAGGGGCGCGGTGAGCGCAGCGTGCGGGGGCTTGCAGCGCACTTCGCAGCCGCCATTGACTTTGAATCTCACTCCAACCTCACTTTGTTTTTCAACAATAACTTCAGAAATACAGAACATAAAAAATCTGATAAATTTATATAGTACCTTAGAGGATAACCACGATTTTTTGGAAGGTACCTTTCGAAAAAAGAAATGTCCATTTATCTCCATAAAATGAGTACAGTATGATGTCTTACCAAGCCGTCAGCACCTATCCTGCCTCTGCCAGTAATCTTGAACATAATATCGACCTCCCACCAGTCGAAGTTGATCGGCTGCTTGGTCCATATCGCTCCCTTCTGGCTTCGGAGCGAAGGAGCCAGCCTGACGCTCTCGCCTGACGCTATCGCGTCTGATACGAGCACAAGTTAAGCTTTAGCACATGTAAGTATTTTGCAAGTTCATATAATAATATAAAAAACAAGAAGGCACCAGCACTGTACGAAGGGCACTGTAGCTGTAAGTTACTGGGCAAATGAGACTTTATAATCTGATCTCACAGTCTAGAAAACTTTTTTAGACTGTGTGATGCCTCAGGATGACGTGCGCAGTGCAGTATCACGCGAAACTTTAATTTAGAGTTCCGAGTGACACTGCAATCTGTTATGGGCGGCCGTGTCGCTTAACACCAGGCGAACGATTAGGTCGTCACGTCATTCGATTCATCATCATCATCAACAGCCTGAAGACGTCCACTGCTGAACATAGGCCTCCCCCAGAGCACGCCACCTTGAGCGGCTGCTCGCCTCCTGCATCCATCGGCTCCCCGCGGCTTTCACCAGGTCGTCGGTCCACCGAGTGGGGGGGGCCGGCCTACGCTGCGTCTTCCGGTTCGTGGTCGCCACTCGAGAACCTTTCTTCCCCATCGGTTGTCAGTTCTACGAGCGATGTGGCCTGCCCATTGCCACTTCAACTTACTAACTCTAAGAGCTATATCGGTCACTTTAGTTCTCCTGCGGATCTCCTCGTTCCGGAGCTTATCTCGCAGGGAAACACCGAGCATAGCTCGCTCCATAGCTCGCTGCGCGACTTTGAGCTTACTAATGAGGCCAACAGTAAGAGACCATGTCTCAGTTCCATAAGTCATCACTGGCAACACACACTGATTGAAAACTTTCGTTTTCAGGCTCTGCGGTATTTTGGACGAAAAGATAGGACGAAGCTTCCCGAACGCTGCCCAGCCGAGTTGGATTCTTCGCGCCACCTCTTTGTCGAAGTTGGACCTACCTAATTGGACAATCTGTCCTAGGTAGACATACTTGTCGACAACTTCGAGAGTATCGTTCCCAACAATTACCGGTATAGGTGGAACATGAGCATTAGACATGATCTTTGTCTTGTCCATATTCATCTTAAGACCAACCTGCTGGGAGACTCTACTGAGGTCGTTGAGCATGGTGCTAAGGTCCTCGAGCGATTCCGCCATTATGACTATATCATCGGCAAAACGAAGGTTAGTGATGTACTCGCCATTTATGTTGATGCCAGATCTTTTCCACTCCAAGAGCTTGAAAACATCCTCCAATGCCCCTCCTCGTTTGTGAACAGTTTCGGAGAAATAACGTCTCCCTGTCTCACGCCTCTTTGCAATGGAATTTGTTCCGTACTCTGGTCCTGTAGTCGGACTGACATAGTGGCCTTACTGTACAAACACTTCAAAACTTCGATATACCTATAGTCAATTTGGCATCGCTGCAAGGACTGCAGCACCGCCCAAGTCTCGATTGAATCGAAGGCTTTCTCATAGTCCACAAACGCTAGGCATAACGGCCGATTATACTCTTCGGTCTTCTGTATAATCTGGCGCAGCGTATGGATGTGGTCTATGGTGCTAAAGCCTTTTCGGAAACCGGCTTGTTCGGGAGGCTGGAATTCATCAAACCTGCGTGCGAGACGATTCGTAATGACTCTCGAAAACAGCTTATACACATGACTCAAGAGCGAGATGGGCCTATAGTTCTTCAATAAGGTGTTATCGCCTTTTTTGAAGAAGAGCACCACCACGCTCTTGTGCCATGCCTCTGGCGTTATACCTTCAAGGATGACAGAATTAAATAACTTCTGGAGGACTAAAAGTACCGGTCTACCACCCGCTCTCAGAAGTTCGGTCGTAATTCCATCTTCACCTGGTGCCTTGTTGTTTTTAAGCTGTTTGAGGGCCATTCTAATCTCGTACAGGCTGACGTCCGGGATATCTTCGGTATAGTGTCGGACTAACTTGGCTCTGATGTCCTGAGCTGTGTTAGTAGCGGGCTTACGTGTCGAGGTGTATAACTGTCCATAGAAGTTCTCGATCTCTCTCAGAATCTCAGGCTTGGATGAAATGACGCTACCATTTTCGGTCTTCAGTTTTGTCATTTGGTGTTGCCCAATAGACGAATCCTTTGCGAACACTTTAGAGCCTTGGTTCCGCTCAATTGCGGCCTCAATACGTGAAGTACTAAGAGCACGCAAGTCGTGTCGCAAGGAACTCCAGATTCGTCTATTGAGTTCACCGTAGGCTGACATATCAACTGAAGACTGCAGCTTCATTTCGCTCCGGTCGGCCATTAGCTCAAGAGTTTTTTCAGAGAGCTTTTGAGTCTTCTTTCGGCGTTGGGTCTTAAAGAATTTCGATCCAACAGCTTGGACAGTTTCCACCAACCCGTCGTTTAGCTCGTCCACTGTGTTACAGTCGGCTAGGCACTGGAAGCGATTTTGGAGTTCCAGCTGAAAGCCTTCGGGGTTTTGGATTTGGACAGGATTTGGACGGAGCGTAGACTTCACCAGACGTGACCTTTCGAGCTTAACATTGATATTCAATGTGCCTCTAACAATACGGTGATCGCTACCGGTTTTCACCTTGCTGATCACAGAGACATCATCGAATATGTGCTTCTTGGTCGTCATGATGAAGTCTATCTCATTTTTAGTGGAACCGTCATTCGATTACATAAAAAAAATATAAAAAGAAAAAAAGCGCAAATACTTGTTCTGCGTCTGGGTGTTGTGGGAGCATGGTCCTCGTAGTTCCTGGGTCCCTAGATACAGGGGATCCCAGTTAGGGTCCAGGATCTATGTATGTGATCGTTGGGCGTTATGTTATTGTTTTTTATTTATTTTTTACTACTAAATAGGGCCGCATTTGACCGCAATCTCAACTGATGGAAAGTGACGACGCGGTCTACGATAGTACATGCTTGCCTAGAAGATACCTGTTCACTGCTATTATTAAATAAATAATAAATAACGCCCAACGATCACATACATAGATCCTGGACCCTAACTAGGATCCCCTGTATCTAGGGACCCAGAAACTACGAGGACCATGATCCTACAACACCCAGACACAGAACAAGAATTAGCGCTTTTATTTCCTGTGTACAAATACTTGTCCCGTCGCGGGAATCGAACCCGCCGCCTCCAGGTTACTAGCCGACCTGCTCAACCACCACACCACAGAGGCTGTCAAATACAAAAACGTAAAACTGACAATGACCGATGTGGGAGAAAGGTTATCGTTGTCGAGTGGCGACCACGAACTGGAAGACGCAGCGTAGAGCCCCCACTGGGTGGACCGATTATGGTTCTGTGGGGGAGGCCTATGTTTAGGAGTGGACATCTTCAGGCTGTTGATGATGATGATGTTTTAAGAACTAAAAAACCCACTTTCAACCAAATTGATGCAAAAACCTTTGAGCTCGCGAGGTCTACTGTTCGCAGAACCACTAGCTTATCTACAACTAAGCGCTACAATGGTTCGAAGATCACGTTCGTCTTCGTCTTCGGTCCCGCGCAGAAATATCGTGGAGAGGTGGGTTAGGTTCTATATAAAACTAAAAGCTAAACTAAACGCTTTGCTACTGCTGTTGCTTTGCTATTGATTTTGTAACTTTTACATCATAAGGCTGCCAGTCCATTTCAAGCATTGATTTATGTCAATTCATCCTATAAAAATTGTGTAGGTCCCAACGGATCCCGCCAAATCAGGCCCACCTAATTTTTCGCAATCGATACCTAACTTTGTTCGAACTTCAAAGTGTAATACCATATTTGTTATCAGACACAAATGTGTTGTTAAACAATAAATATTGTAGATAAACCCTGATCTACAGCAATAAAAAATGATTACATGTACTGAATGTTGTTTAATTACTATATCATCTAATCCATGTAACTGAAAACGGCTAGTAGCTATGAGATATGTTAGTGCTACTCTATTCAGTTGGTTTTACGTTATCTCTGTCTATGGCTAACGAATAATGGCCAGATAGTACGATTGTATGGTTGATGTGATGTCGCACTTTTTTATCTGGCCTGTTAGCTCAGTGTGCCTTTATTCTTTAAATTAGTCAACTAGCTACACTATCTACTACAAAGAACATTTGGACTGTATACTAGCCGCGATGGCCTATAGACAGTCCAAATGCTCCCGCCCACTACCGGTAGGTAGCGTACCCAACATGCTGGCAGCGTTGCCACGTTGAATTGCAATGCTGATACGTTGAGCCAAATAAGTGCCAGCATTTTGGTCACGCGTCGCATCATTATTTATTATTTATTTATTTATCAACCAGGCGCTCTGATAAACTTTGGAAAACGCGATGAGCTCCTGGTCAGTTGGTAGTAGCTCTGCTTGAGCTATAGGTTGTACTTCCGATTACCAAACATTTGTGTAATGAACATAGATGTTTGTTCTGTGTCTGGGTGTTATATTGTATTCTATGTATGTATTTATAAACAACCGCCAAAAGGCAAGCAGCCACTCAAAGTGACGCTCTTTGGGGGAGGCCTCTGTTCAGCAGTGGACGTCTTCAGGCTGATCATGATTATAAACAAAAAGTATCTAAGTATTGTATCAGTTATCTGGTTCCCATAGTACAAGCTTTGCTTAGTTTGGGGCTAGATGGCGCTGTGTGAAAAGTTCGCATATTTTTATTATTATTATCAATTTACGTTAAAATCAAGATACATAATGAATATCTTCAAAAGTTTCGTTTATATTACAGACATCGCGCGTGCCAGACAAAATGATATTCCTCTATACAGTGTGTATTAACGTATTAACGTATTTACATCTATCGTATCCCGACCGCGAAGACACCGCCAGACTAGCTAGTGAAATGACTAGGCAAATGAAACTTTATAATCTGATCTAATAATCTTATTACTAGACTGTGTGATGTCTCAGAACGACGTGTGCAGTGCAGTGTCACGCGAAACTTTAATTTGGAGTTTCGAGTGACACTGCATTTGGCGAACGACTCGTTCCATCATTTTTTACATAAATAAACCATGGTGTAAATCAAATAAAAAAAACACATGTGTCAAATTCAGAACTTCCTCATTTTGTGAAGTTGGTTAATATATTTATAGTACCTTAGTGAGGATTCAAATCCACAACCTACACATCTTAGAACCTAACCACCCTGCCATGGAAGCTATGCTTAGCATAGTATTATATTTGTGGTTATCTGTGGCTTAGCTTAGCAACAGTAATAAGTTAATAACCAATTGAAGAATTTTAAAATCACACAAGCTTAATGTATGTTTTGTTTAATCAATAGCAGATTTAGGACACAGTTTCGCTGATGTGAAAATAATTTGCATTTGTTTTCATTAAACATACAAAGAGAAAGCAACCTTATGCTTTGAATAATAGAGGTGTTTTATCACTGGAACGCTTTGATATGCATGATAAATTATTGCAAAACAGTTTGCTGAACTACTTTGAGCTCTGCAAATGCGGCATAGAGAATATTCTTGATTGACAGAGTTGCTATTTTCAAAAATCAACTAACATTTCGATAATCATGCTTGAAATGTAAACGTAAGTTGGAAACTTAGCGTGTGTAGAGTTGATTCAGTGGTACTAAAGTTAAATTTACTAATAGGCATATAGGATCATCCCAACCCATCCTCCCCCCAATAGGTAGATCCTGCGGAGCTACCGTCTAACCAAAGCCAATCATAATCAATGAATGAGCTTCATTTCATCATTTCCGGCAAGTTGGCATTGTATAACATCTCCATCCATTAGTATTTTCTCACTATTTCTCATTATTATAGTTAATCAATGTTTTGTCTATTCAGTTCTCCGCCTAATACCATAATACCGATGGATGAGGATTTTACACAACCGAAAATGACCAAATGAAGCCCATTCATCGATTACGATTGAGTTACACAATACGGGGGCAGGTCGGAAGCCGCGGGGAGCCGATGGATGCAGGAGCGAGCAGCCGCTCAAAGTGGCGCGCTCTGGGGGAGGCCTATGTTCAGCAGTGGACATCTTCAGGAGTTCAAGCTGATGATGATGAAACAAGTGGTGTACTAGAGCTTAACTTATTTTCCAGACCAAATACAAGACCTAGAGAGGATAATGACAGACAGAACTAAGCTATAAGGATCTCATGACACAGACACAGAACAAATGCTAATGCATAGTAGCACTTCTGCATATAATTTGTCTTGTCTCAGTAAAACCAGAACTTATTTTTTTTTCTTATTTTTACTAGGTGGTAGGACTTTTCTGCAAAGTTCGTCTAGGTAGGTACCACTGCTTTGCCAGTTATTCTGCCGCCAAGCAGTAGTGTGCAAGCACTACTTTGTTCCAGTTTGATGAGCATTATAGCTAGTGAGTTTACTGGGCAAATGAGACTTATAAACTGATCTCACAGTCTCGAAATCTTTTTAGACTGTGTGATGTCTCATGATGACATGTGCAGTGTGCACTGTCACGTGAAGCTTTAGTTTTGAGTTCCAAGCGATACTGCAATCTGTTATGGGTGGTCGTGATGCTTAACACCAGGCAAACAACTACCCCGCCACCTCATTTGTTTGCATGAAAAGAAAAACTGCTAATTTATAGTATTTTACTACTTCTGTATATAATTTATATTGTTGCAGTAAAACCAGAACTTATTTGTATATTCTGACAGTTTTTAGGTATTTTCAGCCAACCCTACCCTAGGTACAGTGTAATAATAAGCCCCCCCGCACACTGCTCACCATTAACCTCTGCCCATGCACATAATTTTTGCTATAGGTAACATATAATACATTTTTTGTTTGAATCACACTATATGCATGTGCCAGCCCCATTGGTTAAAATATAAGGAAATACTTGGTTTCATCTTTTTTTTTTTTTTATACATTTTACACAAAATTTTACACATCTAGTCCCAAACTAAGCATAGCTTGTACTATGAGAACCAGATAACTGATACAATACTCAGATACTTTTTGTTTGTAAATAGATACATAGAATACAATATAACACCCAGACACAGAACAAACATGGGTGTTCATTACACAAATGTTTGTCCTGAGTGGGAATCGAACCCACAATCTATAGTCCAGAAGGCAGAGCTACTACCAACTGAGCTATCAGGCCAGTCAAAGTCTTGTCAGTCTTTGCCAAGAGTCTGGAGTATTAGGTCTTTTATGGACTTAGTTGGGCAGAGCACAAAAAGTTTTGTTAATTTTATTTATAACTTATTTATTACCTAGTCGAAAATGTAACAAAATAAAATTAAAAAAATAATTTATTAATATACAGCAACTAAACCCTACGCTATATTTAATTTCGTTTTATCGTTAGTCACGTCGTATTTTTTTATTATTGATGTTTTATTACCTACTACCGTGAGCCGTGACCACAAAAGCATGCCATCGTGGAACTCGGAAAACATGATTTTCTACCATATCGCATCTCTCTTTCTAACATTAAGTTTTTCGTATTACGTTATCTCTTTTAAACTTGACAGATACCTCTGACGTGTCGACTGTCAGCTGCGATTTGCCGTGAAAACAAACCTTTACACGCATTTTACTACACTTTTATAACTAAACATCAATATGTGCGCAACGTATTATATAATTTCGGAAATAATTAACGAGTGTATAGAGAATAGAACCGTCTAAACATAGAAATAAACGTAAAAAAACAATAAAATACTTACTCCCTCCGTATTCCCAAAATGGTACAGTTCCATCTTTCTGCGCTAAGTAAGGCGGTTTAAACGAATACTTGTATTCGAAGCGTTTATGAACAGTCTGGGTATTGGCACGCACTAAAACGCATATTAATATAACAGAACACAATAAATAATTTAATTTTATTGAAGACATCTTGCTTGACTTGACCACAACCGCTTCTGCTCACGTCACGTCATTAAAAAAAAATCGCGACGCGAGTTGACATGCTTTTTTTTTTTTTCTCTTATATTTTGGCTCCACACATAGTGTATTTAGCCAGTGTCAAGTATTGTCATTTTTCATAATGATAGAATATTTCACGTAAAGTCAAGTCTTAGTCACAGTCTGCGTAGTCATAGTCCAGTCTAAGTCAGGTAGTCTCAGTCCAGTCTAAGTCATGCCTTAGTAAAGTGGTGGCAACTTTACTAGAAGCTTCTATGGAATTTTGGAAGCAACACGAAAAACCACGTTTCACCACATTATATCACTTGCCCACACTCATGCTCGTAATTCAGCACTTAATGCGTAAAACGCCACCGATTTTAAACATTAACACTGGAAAAAGCATGAGTTTTGAAAAATAATACAATGCAACGACGTGAACTTTTCCGCGTTCCCGCCAAAACTGAAGAGTTGACATGCATGCATGACAGTTAATTTAGTCTCCCACAGAGTAAAGTATAGAGTATATCCACAGATTAGAGGAAAAAACAATTGATACTCTGTGAGCACAGACCTTCTGTCTGAGATGTATGAGCCGGCGGGCTATTAAGAGGTTTTCAGGCAACCAAATTTAAAAAAAAATTAGTTCTTTAAAATCCGTAAGATGGCGTTGAGGAGACATGGCCGCGAATCACAGACCTAGACTTTTTCGTGACGTGAATAATTACCTCTATGAACGTAGATTGAGATGAGAAAACAACCAGTTCACGCTTTGGTGCCTGCCACAGACTACTAAGTGCCTAACTGCCTCCCACAGAGTACCTTTTTATAATGGTGCCTACTTGGACTCCCTTGTGATATCTGATATTATTTCTCTGGGACTCTGGGCTATCGCAGTTATCCTAACATGTACATTGGTCCAGTTGGTCACCAACTGGACCAATGTCCAATACATGTTATAACTATAAGGTTTTGGCGGGAACGCGAAAAAGTTCACGTCGTTGCATTGTATTATTTTTCAAAACTTGTGATTTTTCCAGTGTTAATGTTTAAAATTGGCGGTGTTTTACGCATTAAGTGCTGAATAACGAGCAGGGCCTCGTTTTATAAAGCTACAAGTCTTGTACTTGTAGCGAAAACCTGGCAACACAGCCAAAAAAAAGTGAAATAATGCGTTTTATAAAGCTACAAGACAACAAGTTACAAGCTACATCCCCCGATATATTGCTTTACTCTATGAATTACAAGCACTTGTTCTTAGACCATAGACAATCCATAGTGTGTTTTCATTTTTAAAATGTAAAATCGAACAATTGTTTTGGTCATTACAAGTGTACGGAACTACAACTTGTAAAGTTTTTTACCTGACTAAAGAGCTAGGTAAAATGAAGTACAAGTTTAGATAAATTTATTGAAAGTGTATTGTATTGGTCGTGTCACGTATTAATGAATGTTCAATTAGTTAAATTAAGTAAATATGAACTGATTATGTTTAAATAATGAGAAATTCAGCTTGAGCGAAGCCCATGAAAAATGAGCGTAGCTGTATATTACAAAACCTATTATGAGAATAGTGACTTAGACCCAACTTTATTTACATAAATAGCTTTACTTAAAAATAGAGACGCCCCGCGATTTTACCCAGAACTTGCATAATTTTCCGCGGGATGTCATGAATTTCCGAAAAAAACCGCATCTATCCCGGTAATATAAGTTCATCTAAAAAAGGTCATCCAATTTGGCATGAAAGCCACAACAAACAAATAGATAATGTTTTTAATTTCTATATTAGGCCCAATTTTGAAGGTTAGTTGACAGTCTTTAACTAACTAAAAATATATCCGTCTCTTACATTGCTGTCTGTTAGACAAGAACAGCAACAGTTTTAAAAGGCCTTTAAATTGAAAAAACCTTTATAATTGGACCCATTATGTAAGGATTTAATGTAAAATTCACACCGGCTAAATTCACTAATGAATGGGAGCCAAACTAAAAAAAGCTATTGACCGTGACGTTCATTCATAGTGATGTGCAACTTGTAATATCATAATCTACACTTTATCCTCTACTTAGTCTGTGGTCCCCACCGTGAGGCCTCAGCACTGACCTCTATAATACAAGTACGCTGGACTTCATACTCTCGGATGTTATGAGAAGCCATTTGATTTTCGCCATTTTGGCGCTGATAGCAGTGTGAGGGTCCATGGAACTAATATTAGGGATGAGGCATAACTTTCGATGAAAATACGATATCGATATCACTACAGATTCAGGCAGTTATTTAATTCCATGTGCATATACGGGTACTGAGACAAAAAAACCTACTATACATACCCAGTAAAATAAATAAGCGTTTTTTAATATATTTGCGTTTAAGAAATCTACTTAATTATTGTTAACTAGCTGCACTCCGCGTTAATCCAGCATAATATGTGTCTATGTGCCTATGTGTCTAGGGTTTTAGGTATTCTCAATTTCCGAATTCCATCATAATCAGTCCAGCCGTTTAAGCGTGAAGAAGTACGTGATGTGCACACAACTTCTTTAAAATATTAGATTGATAGTCCGATTTCATAAAGCCAGTTTTCCTTGTTCCTGTTGATTCAGCACTAGTAGGGGTAGGGTACTGGGTAATAAAATAAAAAACGCAGATAATAACATAACATTTATATTTTACACTAGCTTCTGCCCGCGGCTTCGCCCGTGTGGCCAATAGGAAATGAATGGCATATTTTTCTGCAGAAACAAACATTATAAATGCTCTCACTCTCTCTCGATATATTATACAAACTGACAATATCCCAAATAATGCAATAATATGAAATTTTCCGTAAAAAACCTCTGGGATGAGAGTAGTATGGTTTTTATAGAACTCAAAGCGTGTGTGAATAGATCTAATTATGGAGGTCCCACAGGTCACTTTCGCTACACAGTCACCGCTTGCAACCCAGCGAACAAAGCAACCTCGAAAAAAAATCGTTAATTTCTACCACAGGTCACTTTCGCTACACAGTTGCGGGCCGCTTGCGACCCAGCAAACACAGGGACCTCGAAATAAAAACGCCAAATTCTACCACATGTCACCTTCACTACACAGTCGCGGGCCGCTTGCGGCCCAGTGAACACAGCAATCCTTTTTCATATTTTCCACCCATAATAGCTGCTTAGTAAGAGTGTCAGTGGGAAACCTAAAAGCACAAAGTAAAACTTAATAAAATATACAAAACAACATTATTAGTACTAGCGAGTTAAATATTTAGTTTATATTAATGAAAAAAAAATCTGGAGCCAGATATACATCGTAGATTATTCTGTACCTACGTACATTATTGAGCATTGCCGAAATTCTGCTAGTTACTCACTATCGAAGAACATTATCGACACATTATCGATATGAAACATTCACAACCTATGTACCTATTTCAATAGTATGAATTCATTGAATAACTAAATCCTACTTACATTTAAATGTGATGAAACTAAATAAACTAAGTATAAAATAGTATTAAAAACCTTCAGACGTACAATAAACATAATAATGTAGCATTTTTTTATCGTGAGGTTCACTTACTTGTCGAAGGTTATTCCGCTGCCTTTTCGGTAGCGATTTGTACAAAATACGCATAACTTCATCACATACATGTACCGTAATCAAACACCAAACACAAAAAGTAGCCTTTTATCATCTTATTTTACGATTTTTCATCAGAGACGCAGCAAACTTACCAACATCCACTATGAAAAATGTCAATTTTAGTACCCGAGACCCTCAAGAGGGGCGCTTTGAATCGGCACAAACAAGAACTGTCATTTCCTAGAGAATATTTAGTCCAGCGTACTTGTATTATAGAGGTCAGTGGGCCTCAGTGACGTTCATAGTGATGTGCATTATACTTGTAATCGATAATTGTTGTTTATAAAACGCCGTAACTAGTAACTTGTAGTAACTTGTTCTTGTAGCTGCTACAATTGTTAGCTTGTACTAGTAGCTTTATAAAACGAGGCCCAGGAGTGTTGGCAAGTGATATAATGTGGTGAAACGTGGTTTTTCATGTTGCTTCCAAAACTCCATAGAAGCCTCTAGTAAAGTTGCCACCACTTTACTGGGGCATGACTTTGACTGGACTATGACTACCTGACTTAGACTGCACTATGACTGTGACTATGACTAAGTAAAATATAATATATTATAATGCAGACTTTGTAGACTTTTTAATATTGCGACTGAAGGACTTTGTATCCAGGTCAAGAACTAATTCTAAAAAATAAAAGTTATAACTATACTATATAGTATATACATTATTGACTTCTCCCATAAAACTACCGCAATGTCAAACCAGAAGCCCATAATAGTCAAACGTTGTTACCCCATTCCAAGACACAGAAACAGCCTTCTAAAGACATTTGAACCATCTAACCATATTGAAATGCCTCTGCGAAGAGTTGTTAGCAAAGCAAGTAATAATGAAATGCAAGAAGCCCCAGCTTGTGTATCTCATAGTTCAACTGGAGCAAGCAAGCGGCCTGATGCAACTACAAATGAGGTATTGTCATTATTAGCGTACTTTAGCCTTAAATGATTAAATTAATTTTATTTATTTATATATCAACAAAGTGTTGCTTACAGACTAGGCCAAAATGCCACTACTTCACGATTGAAAATACTGAAATTGTATAACACAAAAATACAACCATATGTTGATCTAAATAATAAAAAAATAAAATAAAGAGTCATTGTCTAAATATGCATAAGTATAGAAAGAATAAAAAAAGAAGTATCTACTGAGTTTTAAGTTTTATTCCGTCATCTTTGTTTTATTTTCTACTTACACTAATTTTTTCATATGATTATTTTGATATGTCACATTGCACTGGGCTTCCAAAAATGTACTTTATGTTCATTTTGTGCTTAGACCACATCTTAAATGTAATATAGGGTATAGCTTTAAATCAGTCAAACAGTTTCCAGAATTTATTGATTTATTTATTTGGACATCAACATAACAAACATCAATTCAAGCTTACTAATTAAATTAATAATAATATAGCTAAGTTTCGATATAATTATAGGTAAAGACAGCTTGCAAACTTTCTATTAGAAAGAGTTTATTGATGTGAGCGAGTACAACACTATAAGATAACACAAAATTAATTTCATTGTGTTTTACAATATAAATAGGTAATAATTATAGGCAATTTTAGTATAAAAATTCTAAAATGAACATGCTGATTAAGAATGCCTAAACAAATCCATTAACAATCAAAAACATAGATAACTTAGAGATACCTCTGTTTACACATGTTTTCTGGACTTGAGTCGGGCATTTGATTTAGTGCATTATGATATTCTCTGGAACAAATTGGCCCACTCCGAAATACCTAGAAATGTCGTGAAGCTGTTGAGGTACTGGTACGGTAACCAAACGAACGTAGTAAGATGGGGCAACTCAACCTCCAGCGAATATAGGCTGGATTGCAGTGTGCGAAAGGGGGGCTGACCTCTCCGGACCTCTTCAACATTTATATAAATGATTTGATAGCGGAGCTGAGAAGCACCAGAATTGGCTGTCACTTTGGTGATGTTTGTGTCAACAATCTGAGTTATGCGGATGATATGGTACTTCTCAGCCCCTCTATCAATGGTCTTAGAAAATTGTTAGCGATTATATAGTTATATGTGAAAGATACGCTGCTGAACGCGGCTTGTATATAACGTAGCTAAGACAGAAATGTTAGTTCTCAGAGCAGGAAGAGGTCCAGACAGAATACCGAGTGTTTTCTTGAGGGGATCACCAGTGAGGGTTGTCAATCAATTTAAATATTTAGGTCATATAATAACAGAAGATCTTAGTGACCGCAAAGACATGGAACGAGAGAGAAGGAATCTGTCCATCAGGTGTAACATGCTCGCACGCCGATTTGCTGGCTGCAGCACCGAAGTTAAAGTGACATTATTTAAAGCCTACTGCCTATGCTTATATACGTGTCAGCTATGGGTTAAATATACGCGGAAATCTTACCATACCATAAGGGTGCAATACAATGACGCGTTTCGCACCCTTATGCGTAAACCACGTTGCTGCAGCGCGTCGGGCATGTTCGCCGATGAAAGGGTTCCAGACTTCCTTGCCGTCACTAGATCCAGAGTTGCATCCTTTTGGGAGGGGCTGAGAGACTCGAGGAATGGTATAATTAGAAGCCTGGGGGAATACCACCACAGCCCGATAAGCCCTTTAAGTACTGGCTGACAATGCACCAGAGTGCAAACCGGAAGTGACAATTAGACTGATATTTTATTTTATATCAATATAATTTTAATCGTGATGTGTTTTAGTATAATTGTAGCATTTTATTTTAACTTTTATCTTTTGTAATTTATTGCAATATGGGTAATATGGGTGCCCTGCCTGAAATAGATACATTTTATTTTATTTATTTTATTTTATTTATAAACTGTAGGTAAGAATAGTGAAATAGTTAAATTGATATTTATTAACTAGTTTGGCTATTTTTGGAATGAACTCAATGGTTCTGAAGATAGTTCCAAATTTATCGTTGATAAAAGAAAAAAAAACATGAAACGAAAATAGTTTACCTCATTATAATAACCATGTATTAATATTTATTGTGTACTAGCTGCGCCCCGCGGTTTTACCCGCGGATAAAAAGTAGCCTATGTGTTAATCCAGTACATAAGCTATCTATATTCCAAGTTTCATCCAAATCCGTCCAGCCGTTTGAGCGTGAAGGAGTAACAAACATACACACATACACACAAACACACATGCACACATACAAACTTTCAGCTTTATAATATTAGTGTGAAGTGTGATGTGATTATTGGCATTGGGAGTGGACAGATTTATGTTTAAAAAAATCTGACAAATTGTGTAAGAAGTAAAGTATTAATTCATCATCAGCATCAGCCTGAAGATGTCCACTGCTGAACATCTTGCTTCCTACATCCATCGGCTCCTCGCGGTTCTGACCAGGTTGTTGGTCCACCTAATAGGGGGCTGGCCTACCCTGCGTCTTCCGGTTCTTGGTTGCTACTCAAGAACCTTTCTTCCCCATCGGTTGTCAGTTCTATGAGCACCACTGGCGTCACACACTGGTTGAAAACTTTCATTTTCAGTAAAATTGGGAATCCATACACCAAAACAACCACCACACTACTCTCAAAGTTGGATAAATGTAAGCAGATACGAGAGAGTGGAAGGACACTTCACTTTGCTTCGTGCAACCTCGCCTTGTCTCAGCCAACCTTGCGATAGTTGTCGGTTATTAGCCCAAATCAAAACAGAAAACAGTAACAGTCGGATACATATTTATTTAGAACAAGTCAGAGGATTTGAAGTGCCCTGAAGTTGTACGCCGAGCGTCGCAATATACTACTGGGTTCAGTTCACTCCAGTGCACGTCGAGACAAATACGCACGTATTTATATCCGTGAGAGTGCACTTTGCAATGGCACCGGGTGTGTGGTGACATACTTCGACTTCGGTCAACTTTGACGAGTACTTCATGAAGTTGACTTTACGAGTGGTGTAGTGGAGGCTTTAAAATCTGTGGAGTTAAATTCATACACTTAGATCTGTAGGATTAAGAATATGTAGAAAAGGGAGTCTGTAAAACTGTGTAATTGTGATTTGAAATTGTTGTATGTAATGGAAAAATTTCCTTTTCAGGATTCATCGCGCTCCCGGATTTCCGTCTCCCAGCTAGAATTCCTAGCCCATTGCATGGAGCGCTTCCCCGGACTGGCGCTGTCCACTGCTAAAAGCCATTACGACCGAAAACACGCGTTTCGCAAGTGGAACCAGATAGCGAATGCACTAAACAAGATTGAACCTAGATCCGCGAGAACTGGAAAGAAGTGGTTGAGGGTAAAATCAGTTTTGAACATACTTCATAAAAAGTAGGTCCTCAATTAAGTTGTCTTCATTATCATCAGCCTGAATACGTCCAGAGAGCGCCGCTTTGAGTGGCTGCTCGCCTCCTGCATGCATCGGCTCTCCGCGGCCTTCACCAGATAGTCGGTCCACGTTCAGGGGGCCCACGCTACGTCTTCCGGTTCGTGGTCGCCACTCGAGAACCTTTCTTCCCCATCGGTTGGACGTTTTACGAGCGATGGAATGTCATCATGATCATCATCAGCCTGAAGACGTCCACTGCTGAACATAAGCCTCCTCCAGAGAGCGCCGCCTTGAGCGGCTGCTCGTCTCCTGCATCCATCGGCTCTCCGCGGTTTTCACCAGATCGTTGGTGCACCGATTGGGGAACCAGATGTTTTGATGACTTCATAATTTTGAAAAGTACTAAAGTATTTTCTTGCGTTCTTTTGCCAATAATAGCTTAATTACTCAACGTGATTACATGATAACTAATATTGCGGAAATAAATAGCATGTATCTACAAATTACGATCAAAAGTATCTCCTAGATATCATTGGTTTGGCATTTGGTTTGGGTTTGGCGACAAATGGCAATAAACAATTTTCTTCTAAGTTTTTCAGTCCATTGCCATTTGTCGCTAAACCAATGATATCTAGGAGATACTTTTGATCGTAATTTGTTGATACATTCTATTTATTTCCGCAATATTAGTTATCATGTAATCACGTTGAGTAATTAAGCTATTATTGGCAAAAGAACGCAAGAAAATTAGAATTTCCCGCGGTAGTGTAACGTTCCACCTTAATTAAAAACCATCAAAATCAGTAATTGCGCGCGTTGTCTTTGTCGTAAGCGCCTGTGCTGAAGTTCAGACTGAGTTGATATTTAAGTCTACGACATTAAGGTCGATGTTTCTTTGAACGGATTTTTACCTGCTTATCTGGCCCTACCCGGCGCATACTAAATTATTAGTTTTAAAAGAAAACCAAACTACCTACATCTTCCCTAGGAGAGCAGTAACTCGTAGAGGTTACTCTACTGAAACACTTTTGTCGTTGACAATTTTACCTTCAACCTCAGAAATGCTCTGACAGCGTTTATCGTTTGCTTTACGTCCAACCTTTTTATTGGGATCTGATGGGACCTCAAAATAATATTTTGTGGTATCAATCGAAAAAAATATTAGGTGGGATCCGTTTTGTGGGATCCGTTGCGACCTACCCTTTTTATTGGGATCAGATGAGAGCTCAGAATAATATTTTGTGGTATCAGTTCCAAAAAACATTAGGTGGGATCCGCTGGGACCTACCCTGAATTTTGTGAAAAATAAACTTCACGGTCACATAGACCCTAACTAGGATCCCCTGTATCTAGAGACCCAGGAACTACGAGGACCATGCTCCCACAACACACACACAGGACAACGTATTTGCGCTTTTTTTCCTGAGCACAAATATTTGTCCTGTCGCGGGAATCGAACCCGCCGCCTCTAGGTTATGAGCCGACCTGCTCAACTACCACACCACAGAGGTTATCAGATTATATACATTTTTTTACTGTGTCGTTTTCAGTACTGGACAGACCAGAAGTTCAAGACTCGACGATTGCTGGCGCATTCTCAGCAAAAGAGTTTACTTACTGGCGAGCCCCCTAAACCGCTCTCACCATTTCAGGAGCGCCTCCTCAGGATCATCAGCGCTCAAGAGGTAAGTCATGTAACAAGAATTTTTCTTCCGACTAGATAACTGGATATCAAACTTGGTGAAAAATAAATTCCTGTTTCATAACCAGTAACAAGGTTTTTTCTTCCTACTAGATAACTATTCATTTCATTTTATTTATTCCAAAACAAAATAATTGTATGGGAAATTAATAGGTATCCACAACACATACACAACACAATAATTATTACAAAAACATTAGGGTAGTAGTAGCTGGCACTTTGTAATTGTGCTTTAGAACATTACAGTGCAATTTAAAATCAAACTTGGTATTTTAATGGGAAAAATAAATTTCCATTTCATACCCAGTAATGTAACAAGATCTTTTCTTCCTACTAGATAACCAGTTACCAAACTTGGTGTTCTAATGCGAAGAAACTAAATCCGACCGAAAACGCTTTCTCGAGAGAAGAGATTATATCGTTTTTTGTTAGACTCGGCTCGGCAGTCAGCGGATCTCGTTTCTTCCCATTAGAGCACCAAGTTTGGTAACTGGTTATGTAGTAGCAAGGAAAAATCTTTTTTCATTACTGGTTATGAAATAGGAACACTTTCTATTGCCGTCCCATCTATTCATCCTTTTCCCCTATCTTTTTCCCTTCGCTTCCCTCTTACCCATAAACAGGGTTTAGGCGTAAAACTAATTAACCCGTGCGAAGCCGGGGCGGGTCAACTAGTATAATATATAAGTTTTATTACATTACATTATTATATGTATAGATAAATGCGAAAGATTGTTTGTGTAAATGTTAGTTACCTTCTATCTCCGTAACTACTGAACCGATTTTGATGAAATGAGCTTATACGCTGCATTAGTACGTAGGATACTTCGTATCCGCGAGTGAAACCGCGAGGTACAGCTAGTAAATCATCATCATCATCTCCATCATCAGCCTGAAGACGTCCACTGCTGAACATAGGCCTCCCCCAGAGCGCGCCACCTTGAGCGGCTGCTCACCTCCTGAATGCTTCGGCTCCCCGCGGCTTTCACTAGTGGGGGTCTACGCTGCGTCTTCCGGTTCGTGGTCGCCACTCGAGAACCTTTCTTCCCCATCGGTTGTCAGTTCTACGAGCGATGTGGCCTGCCCATTGCCACTTCAACCAAAAAGTAAATCATAAATTGTTAAAAATAATGTTACAGAACAGCCAAGATGACCAGAAATACAAATATTCTATACATGAAGTGGAAACGGTACCTGCAGAGCAAATGGACGTAATCAGTGGCACGGACATTACCGTCAAAGAAGAGGTTGAGGTCTCGGGACCTGAAGCCGTCCTCCTCGCCCGCTCTCCTAGCCCGACCCCTGAAGAAGTCCCACAAGAAGACCCCATTGGTGTTGGTATGTAAATAAAGGTTTTTGGTACTAATAACTTTTCTTTTAAGGTGGAACGTTTCACTAGCGCGGTAAATTCAAATTTTCATGCGTCCTTTTGCCAATAATAGCTTAATTACTCAACGTGATTACATTCAAACTAATTTTGCGCAAATATATAGAATGCATCAATAAATTATAATTAAAAGTATCACCTACATATCATTGGTTTAGCGACAAAAGGCAATAGACTGAAAACTATGACGAAATTTGTTTATTGCCATTTGTCGCTAAACCAATCACCTACTTATCATTGGTTTAGCGACAAATGGCAATAGACTGAAAAACTAAGACGAAATTTGTTTATTGCCATTTGTCGCTAAACCAATGATATCTAGGAGATACTTTTAATCGCAATTTGTTGATACATTCTATTTCTTTCCGTTAAATCAGTTTTAATGTAATCACGTTTAGTAATTAAGCTATTGTTGGCAAAAGAACGCAAGGAAATTTGAATTTGCCGCACTAGTGTAACGTTCCACCTTAATGTATAAATCTATTAAACAAAAAAAAAATAATCATATTTTTAAAGGATTATAAAAAAAAATTCTTATAATCCTAAAAAAAAAAGAAAAAGAGGGTGCATTTTGGCACCAAGCACTGTGTAAATAGGATATTAATTCAAACTATTTTTGGTAACCAGCGGTTTATAGTTTTTGTTGAGTCAGTGTGGTCCCGGCTTGCGAATAGGGCCACCCCATTTCTTCCCGTGGGTGCCGTAAGAGCCGGCTAAGGCAATATCCAGGGAATGGGCAGCAGCATTCTCTGAGGTATATTAAAATCTGCGATCACCAAGCCGCCTGCCAAGCGTGGGGATTACGGCAAACCTTCTACGATAAGCGTCCAAAGGGTCGTTTTATGGGGAGGCCTGTGTTCAGCAGTGGACGTCTTCAGTCTGTTGATGTACGTGTTTTTTTTTTTTTTTTACAATTTATAGGCATGGTATTTGACCACTGTCTCACCTGATGGAAAGTGATGACGCGGCCTACGATGGTGCATGCTTGCCTAGAAGATACCTGTTCACTCTTGACTTGAAGACTTCCAGGTTATAGTTAGCTGGAAACAAGGACGCCGGCAAGGTATTCCACTCATTCGCTGTACGCACTATAAAGTTTGATGCGATGTATAAAAGAAGTTCTTGTGGCTTTTTTATATTGGTTTTTCTTCTATAATTGGTGGTTCTTGGCAGGCCGTGTTAGTTTGATTTTATAACCAACTTTTAAAAAGGAATAGGTTGTAAATTTGGTTGTATTTTCTTATGTATGTTACCTCACAACTCCGTTATTTATAAATAAGTTTTTTTTGTTTCACAGACATTGGAAAATCAAGCAAAGAAAATCTACAGGCGGAAATATTAAAATTCAACCTGAAAAAACAGAAAGAGATGCACAATCTAGAAATGTCATTCATGAAAGAGAGGCACAAATTAGAAATGGAAATACTAAAACTGAAGAAGAGAAGATTACTTCAAGAGTTGGAGAAAAAGAATGATGATCACAATAAGGCAGTTACATATGAAATTTCGCCAAAGTATTACGTACAATCGTAGCATTTATTTGCGGGGAATAATATTCTCAGTTAATACATAAATTTTCGATGGGACAAAGGCTTTTCACATGGAGAGTGTAGGCCATAATCCAGCACGCTGGACAAGTGCGGGTTGGTGGATGACACATGTTCTCCAATGTTGTGATTCTTGAACATGCCGGTCCCCTCGTGACGTTTTCCTTCACCGCTGTAAGAGCGAGTGGAAATTCCGCACATAGCTTAGCAAGTTATTGGTGAGCGGGATTCGAACCTGGGTGCATCGGTTTGGATGTTGAATGACCTACCGCTGAGCCGTGCTTTTTCTTGATGAATGGTAATCATGACTTGCAGTTTATCGCTGTAAAAAGTATCCGTTGCATCCTAGGATTCAAACAAGACATGCAAACTTAGGGTCAATTCAGACAGAGCAGCAAAATGCTCGAGCACTTTTTAAGTGCTATTGGAATATCAACCTTATTTCATTTAGACAAAGCTGTATGCAACATTAAAATCTTACCTATTTCAATGTTGCATACTATTTTGAGCCATGTCTAAATGGACTTAGGTTAGCACTTAAAAAGTGCTCGAGCATTTTGCTGCTCTGTCTGTATTAACCCTTAGAGTTGTTACAAAATTGGGTACTATTTATCATAAAAAAATTATTATTAATTATTATCATCACACTAATTTTTTATTATTATCAACACACGAAAGTTTGTGTGTATGGTTGTTACTCCTTCACGCTCAAACGGGTTGGACAGATTTGGAATAGAGATAGCTTATCTACTGGATTAACACATAGGATACTTTTTAGCCGCGAGTAAAACCGCGGGGCGCTGCTAGTCATTCAATAAATGTTTGTTTTCATGTTTATTAGATGAACGTATTTTTACTTTTAATAGGCTATTTGCTTGCTTTTAAAAATGAATGCATAATTGAAAGAATTAGTAAAATCGGTAAATAAATCACGGAGTAATAAGCTTTTAAAGTTGCTGAAAGGGCATTCCACACACAAAAAAAAAAACACGCGATAGTGGCGTCACATGACAAAGAGATTGTATGTAGGCATGGATCAGATCACAAGGAGCAGGTGAAAAATCATATGATTTTATTTTTCTTAAATCTCTGGTAATTTTTATCAGACACTCCGCTACAAATCACACTTAATTGAATCGTGGCTTCGGATTTCATAATACGAGAGTAGCAAAGCGGTGAATATCAAAACATATAATTTTATTTATGCTTCAGTAAACAAACTGAGACCTAGAGTATAATTTTATTAACATTGTGGTGTAGCGGTCAACTTTGATCTTGTTTAACTTAAGAGAGTAGCGTTAGATTACTTGTAATCATTTGTAGCAGGTCGCAACTTCACTAGGTTGCTCCTAAATCCCATCTCTGTTCCATTTCATAAAGCACAGCCAATCGAGATTGATCATAAATTCATTAGGCATATGAAAAATCTCAGGTGAAATCACAGTGACTAAAATAAATCGTATGATGAAATGACAATGATTTTAAAGTAGCAATCATTTCCATGCCTAATTGTATGTAAACCTTCCACAGCATAGTAATAAGGTATGAAGGAGCAAGTTCTGACGTCACTGCATGTTTGAGCTGTCTTTCTATTCCTGTATTTTAAAATTCTTGTAACATTGGCTTTTTTTAAGATATTATTTTTTTTTGTTTTCACAACTGTTAATTTTTGGAGGAACATTGAGGGCATTGACTATAAATCCAGTTGACCAATGATACATACGAAAATTAGTGGTGTATTACAACCACTAATTCTAATAAATACTATGAATTTCTAATAAATCACGGGTACCCGTTGATGTGTTTTGTTCCATCCTGCTCTGTTCTTTGTAATTTCGTATGAGTTTGTCTCGTTTTGTTACCTCGCCTCCTGCCCGCGCAGGTGAGTCGTGTTTGTACGAGAAATTATGTTCACGAGCTATCAACGGGCTTTATAATCTTTGATTTATACAGTAAAAAAATAGTAATCATCTAGCCTATTCTATAAACCGGTATATTTCATTATTTAAATAAGTATATTAGCTTACAAAAAATCTACCATTGTAAATGGTAGATTTCTAAAATGTTAACATAACTATTCAGTTTTATTATGCTTGACAATTTTATTGTAAGGTAAATTAAAAAGAATTCCATTTATTGTAATTATTGTATAATTGTAATATTAAAAATTTATTAGGTCTTAAAAAAAGGTCTTGCAGGAGATAAACAATACTTTCACCTTTTAGGTAGATTTAAATTGAAGTAAGTTTACCTATTAAAGTTCTTTTTTTATGTGAACATAAATAGTTATTGTAGTGAAATTAATTACTGGGCAAATGAGACTATGACGATCGATCTCACAGTCACTCGATGTCCCAGTATGACGTCCGCACTGCAGTGTCACGCGAAACTGTTTTTTAGAATTCTGAGGGTCACTGCTACTGTTGTGGGCGGCCGTGATGCTTAACATCAGACAGACAACTAGCTCGTCACGCCATTAATTAACATTAAGGTTAAGGGTAATTAAAATTATACAATTAAAACAAGTAAAAAGACTGCGTTTTTATTATTAACCATTTTTTTTTAATCAAAATAGGAATACAACCAAACAATAATAAAATTAAATATTGTATAAGTCGGCAAGTGAGCGGTGAAAAAATAGTAGTAAAAAGGAATTACATTTGTCTATGATCTGGCAACTTTTGAGGTTAGTTTTGCCTCCCCGTTACCATATAAGAAAACTTAATTTAAAAAACCCCCAGACACAATTAAAGCACCGATCTCGATCAACTCACGTTTTAGCCCACATTGGGCGGTAGCGATCTTCGAGCGACTTACCGACGATAACGCCGCTCGCTGCGACAACGCGGCGCGTTTTACCAGCGTGAGGCGTATGTCGCCGCGATATCGCGCGAAGTCGCTCGAAGATCGCTACCGCCCAATGTGGGGTCAGCCTTAAAGAAGAAATGAATGTAGCTTCACCCGTTTGGAAGCAGACACATGTTAAATTAACACCCCTCTGTTGCTGTCGAGGGGTAAAATATCCATCAATGATGTCTGTTCTGTTGTACACAATCTAAAACTCAGTTGACAGTTGTAAACCTATCGCCGGCCTTGTCATTTCGACCTATAAGATAGGGACGGCAACATATTCAGAACTGGGACCAATTTTAAAGGCTTTAGCTGACAGGTCCCTAAAACCTCAGAGTATAGACTAAAGCATAGAAAGATCATCAAAACGATATTATATTTGTACTGCTCACACGTATCGCTACGTCAGTGGTGAAGGAAAGAAACAAACATAGTAATTAGCTACGCTTACGATAAGCACCGTACCATCTTTTTCGACTCGAGTCATCTGTTTTTCTATACAAATCTGTCAGACTCATTCACGTCAAACTATCCACTTCATATAAAGTGTCCACAAAAGTGGTACGCTTGACACAATCAAGTTCTCTCTATGCTTTAGTTTATACTCTAAGCCTAAAACTGTTGCTGTTCTTGTCAGGTAGACGGCAATGTAAGAGACTGATATATTTTAGTAAGTTAAAGACTGTCAAATTATATTTAGATTTAAGGATTTTGGACTCCGGTATTTGCATTATTTTTATAAAAAACAAGCCTAAAAATGCGGTGAAAGAAAAATAGGGGAAACATTTTTTAACTATTACATACAACTGGCATATAGCTTCCCAGTCGCCACCCGGTGGCAACTGGGAATTTTATTCCCGATTGCCACCTGGGGGCAACTGGGAATATACCTATTACAGCATACATTTTATTTGTGTTGTACTTTACGTGCTAAAAACATTTGTGCTTAAACTACGGTTTAATATTTATCTTCACATTATTGCTTAGTTTTGAGATTTCCTACAATACGATAAACCGACTTCAAAAAAGAGATGTTAAATTCAATCCCGCCGTATAACCCGCTCATTTTGCAGCGCCATCTAGGTTTAAAACGGTTTTTTGGCATATTTCTGATCTACGCTGTTTTCTTGGTGTATCGGCATTCCTCTCCTCCTTATTCCATGGTAATATACATTTTATTTTAGGTACAGAAAGAGAAGTCGACCTCATTTACAAAATAATGTTTTTATGCATGAAACCTCGCCTTGAGCATGTTTTCGTGATTAAGCATCGTTCTACGGGCCTTGTATAGGTAACATATACATAACATACATACATAGGTATAATATATAATATCTACACACAAATATTACTAAGCACCTATACATTATACATATACACACCTATTATACATTATATTATTAAAAGAATACGATAATATTGTGGGTTTTATTACGTTTTAGTTGAACAAAAAAATTGAGAATTTAAAAAATCGTGTTTTTAAGAAATATAAAGCTGAAGAATGTTTATGTGCGTATTTCTGTTGCTCCTTCGTAAACCAAATGGCATTTAAATAACTTGATCTAATCGTAAAAACCGCATCAAATTTGAACCAGCTTTAAAGTTTTATTTTATAACATGAAATCTACCAAAATAGTAGAAATATGTAATCTTCAATTTTAAATAGAAAAGAGAGTGCATTAAGTACAGTAATCAATTATTTTGATAATGAATTACAAGATATATGACTTTTTATTGCAATTTCGTTGATTTTGAGACCAGAGAGCATTGGTATACTACCAATTAGAGTAGGGTCCATCGAAAAAGAACCTCGGTAAAGGTTTACACGTTTTAGGTGTCATCATAATTTGGCAAAATAATACTAACCAAAATAAGTAAAAATTTAAAGCTTTCAGAGATTCTACTCAAGATCTCAATTTTTCTATATTAAATTCTATCAAAAAAGAAAATACTGGCCTTAAATACAGTTTAAAAAACCTTAAAATATTGTACACTTATTATTATTTTTAGAACTAAACAAAATGGCAGATATTAGAACAGTTGTGCAAACCGAAAGCCCGTCTGCACTAAAGCTTGACAGCTCTAAGATCGCTCTTATTTCGAGGACGTATCCAAATGCGTTGCAGTAGGTACGTCTTGGCCTTCTATAAACGCCGTCGGCCGCGTACAGCGTCACGCCGTACGCCGCGTCACGATGCTTACTATAGAAATGTACTGTTGTGGTCTCTTTCACACGCTGTAGGGTTAGCACGGCCAGTAGACAAAATTGTCTTTCCCCTGTTTTACTCCAAGCAAGTGTGAAGAAAGTGACGTAGAACGGGGAAAGACAATTTTGTCTACCGCCCATGCTAACCCAGCTGATATTGGCGTGTGGACGCCGTAGGCGGCATTCAAACGCTTTGCGACGCGTCTCTAGTTATTTCGAAGCATTGCAGCGTGAATGTCGTATTTAGCGTCAGTACAAAATGTTGAAATTTGATAAAGAAAAAGACGAGTTATTGATTAAATCAGTCAAATGTTATAGTGTATTATACAAAGTAACACAATCGCCGCCAAAAGTGTCGAATTTATATACATTTTATATCATACGACTACACGCGAGCACTGTTTGTCGACTACTTTTGTGAACGAGACGTCATCGTTCGCTATGAGAGATGTATTGACCGCTGACGCTGTGCGTGGCGTTCAGACGTCGATTGGAACGAAAACGCTGAAGTCAGACGCCGCATATACCATTTAATAGGAGACCGGTGATTGCTGTCATACATCATTAGTGGTGTCGATCATGTATGCTTCGCTACTGCTGTTGCAAATTATACGTAATTACCCCGCGGGGCCGAGAGGTAAGTGCGAACTTAGGAGCTGTCAGACTTTAGTGCAGACGTGCGTTTAGTGGGTCACTCTGAGAAGTCACTTAAATAAATAGCGACTTCTGCTACAACGCAACACAATAAAGTAATTGCAGGACTTTACATTGTGTATATCTATTTAAAATTATTTCGTTGTACAAACATAAACTAATTTATTCTTATATTTAAATTTGACAAAATATTTAAAAAAAACTTAAACTTATAACCTAAATTATTTACAAAGGAATGGCAACAACATAGTACAGGGAAAATATTTATTCGTAGTTACTATACCAGCTGTGGTTTTAAAGGAAATAAACAGGAAAATCGTAAACTCAAAACTACACATTATTCGAGTATTGAAAACATCGCTTTCTCGCACGCTCGTGCATCTTTGGGTAACGTACCGCGGCGAGGTCATTGACCGCCCGGTGCGGTGTAGTCTTTATTCTGAATCTAGGGAGCGTATTCTGTTTTACATTGAAATTTTTAATAATTCAGTTGCTATTTACAGTAGATTGTTTAGTATGGTAAGCAACTGGCTCTAGCTAAAACTTACAGCACGAAATGTATTCACTTTAAAAGCACAGCTTGTATACTGTCGGTGGATTTAAAAAAAGTGATCATAAATTATTACTGAACATATTTTGTTATGATTTATGATATACCAAAATGTGTTCAGATTATAACCAAAACAAAACATTTGATTTATGCACAAAATAATAAAAGTACTATAAATACTAAAATATACTATAAAATATGGTTGCACGTGGTTTGTGTATTCAAATCAAGTCTCGATTCGCATTCGCTTTTTTCAGCAAATTTTCAACCACACAACTAAACTAAATACACAAGAAGTATTGACACACCAAAAGCGTTCAACATGAGCAAGTTTAAAACCGGTCAAAATTTGAACAGTCCCAATTTGAACAATTTGATATACCCATAAAACTGGCCTGTTAACTAAATAAACATTCTGAGGACATTTTGTTCAGTTAATGAAATTGAACATCTTTTGACCGTGTTATAACCGCTTCGTATTTAAACTAAGTTAACATTTTAGTGTACGTTGTATTGCTTTTATCGTATATCACAGGAATTTTAAATGGCTCAAGAAAACTGAGAGAGAGAAAAAAAAAGGAAAAAAAAAAGATTTTTGTTTGTGGTTTTTTTTGTGGTACACTCAAAACTTGATTTTTCTATAAAATATATAAAAATTAATTGGAATGATTTCTATATTTTAATGTTTTTTTTTTATAAGGAATGGTTTGACATATTTTATGTAATTATTTGGAAAAATATTTCATCTAGTACAATTCTCTAAGTAAATAATCGTTTTTAAATAAGTATACTTTATAACAAAATATGTACTATGAAGTAAATAGGATTCAGGATTTACCGAAAAATAATGGATTTTAAAAATTATTTTTAGGTACTTTGTAGTTGAAAAAAGTAGTTTAAGTTCAATTCCTAAGTGTTTTGTAAAGAAACGGTTTTAGAAACCTATGCTCAGATTTAAGAAATGCGCATAAAAAGGAAGGAACGTCTAAAGAAAATATTTCTGAATAGAGATGAATATCTATTGCTGTCTCATTCCCACCACAAGTTCGACAGAGTCTGTCGACAGTTCTGAGTGAGACAACTACATTTTTCTGCATATTTCAGAACCGTTGGCTATTTATATATTGCTAAAGGACAATAGCATTTTTATATAGACAACAGCGTGTTAAAAAAAATGTTTTAGGTTACGATGTGATTTATCGGCGGGAGTGAGAAAGCAATAAAGTAAATAGCAAACAAATTGGATCAATGAACGTGATTGCTGTTTTTTTAATTATAATAATATTGCGTTTGCAAAACAACTTTGACGATTTTCATCGTGTATATTCGATTTGCATGATTATTGAGACGTTTTGTTTTAATTTATTTAATGACGCTATTTTTCATTAACTTTCAAGGGTTTTTGTACGAACGTAATCTAGCTTAATCGTCAAAATTGTTTTTCATAGACTAACTAAAAAGCGAAAATCTAGACGTGTTTTTTAAAAGCCTTTTAGGTATTTGTGTTTTAATTATCTCTTTCTCGTAGCGTCGTATTGTTTCACAATCTCAGGTATGGCGTTGGAGTCCACGGGAACCAACTCCATGAGTTCATCTAAATTTTTCACGTAGCTTAGTTTTTTGAAGAATTTTGAGCTGTAATAAAGAAAATTACAATAATAATAGCATTTGGAAAATGCTAGAAATAGAAGAAATGGATAGCAGCTTTCCCCTGTCACAAAACGCTAAGCCATATAATACAAAAAAATACGGTATTGATATCAGCTGATATTAGAAGTTCGCGGTGCACGGGGTCGTCAACCTCCCGGCCGATCGCGCATACGCGGCGGTCATTCCCCCGTGCAGTTTGTTCCTAATGTAATTAGTTTCAAATGAGCGTTTTTGTCGATGTATAGTAAACATACCTGACAAAAGGCTTAGTGATCAAGACGAATGATTTCAGCCAGAAAGTGGGATGAACCAGGTACAAATGCTTCAGACTTTTTCTTAACCTGAAACAAAATTTGCGTTATAACCGACAGCTAAATGCTGTAGTAGGTCTTTAGATTCTACTGAGGGAATGAACTAAAACTGAAATTATTATCTGCACAAGTATATGTGTTTGCTCCAACGGTTGCACGGACGTGGAGTTTATATTTACAGGACACAACATAAAAGTACAGGTAAAAGGACAATGCAATGTTTGCTGCAGTGTGTAGGATACAACACACCCCAACATGAAACAACAAAATTATCACAGGGTAAGCTACGCAGGGTGCATTAGTGGCACGTCTAGTGTTACAGATATCCATGGCTACGGTGACCTCTTCCCATCAGGAGAGCCGTACCCTAGTTTGCTATGTATAGCATAAAAACCCACAAAGAAACGTGAACAATGTTTGACGCAGTATGTAGCATTATGAACAATATTTGGCACTGTGTGTAGGATTATGAACAATGTTTGTAGCTGTGTGTAGGATTATGAACAATGTCTGGTACAGTGTGTCGGATTATGAACAATGTTTGGTACAGTGTGTAGGATTATGAACAATGTTTGGCGCAGTGTGTAGGATACTAGCCTGCGGTCGATGAGCTTGTAGCACTCGTGAAGCCAAGTGAAGGCGGGGAGCCGCCGCCGGCCCGCGCTGCCGTGTAGGTATATTAGGATATACTCATCCGTCACCAGTCGCTCTAGCGACCAGATCACGTACCTGGGGAATGAGAAAAAGTAAGTGCAAAAACTATAACTTGACGAAAATAAAACTGAGAGCATACTTGGATGATATTGTAATGCTTCAAGTTCTTTTGATTTAAAATCTAAGCTATGTCTATGGGACCAATCTGAAAGTATAATTATCCTTATAAATAAAAAAAGCATTTTCCAAATCGGTTTATAAAGGACTAATATGGGTAACAAACAAAAATATAAAAATAACAGAATTGACAACCTCCTCCTTTTTGGAAGTCGGGTTATAAACAAAATAATGGATTATGAGGCTTTATGCTGGCTTCTTATCTAGAATCTTAATTTAGCCTCACTTTATCCAATACTTTAATTAATTTTATATAATATGTAACAATAATAAAAAAAATTAGTCATCATTACCAGCCTGAAGAGGTCCACTGCTGAACGTAGGCCTTCCCCATAAAACGCCACTTTGGGCGCTTATCATAGAGGATTTGCCATAATCACCAAACAAATAATTAGTATTTATTATTAATTCTTGACTGGCCTGTTAGCTCAGTTGGTAGTAGCTCTGCCTTCTGAATTATAGGTTGTGGGTTCGATTCCCACTCGGGACAAACATTTATGTGATGAACATATGTGTTTGTTCTGTGTCTGGTTGTTATATTGTATTCTATGTATGTATTTACAAACAAAAAGTATCCTAAGTATTCTATCAGTTACCTGGTTCCCATAGTACAAGCTATGCATAGCTTGGGGCTAGATGGCGCTGTGTGAAATGTCAAAAAAAAACTAAAATGTCAGTTACTCACAGGAAGAGGTTATCCATAACATAAGTATAGTCATGTCTCGCGTTGTCCGGTAGATGGCAGGCGCTGAACACTATGAGCGCAGCGCCCGCAGCTGAGTACCCACCGTGGGATAGCACTCGCTTGTACGGCTCGATTACCTGATATTACAACAAAAATTACAATATAATACTACCGGGGGTTTAAAACCGGTTCAATATTTATAAAATTAGGTATACTGCGTGTACCGAACTTGAATCAACAAAATCATAAACGAAAATTACACACGTTTTAGTATTGTTTTTATTATAGGTAACCTACCGCAGCGAGGTCATTGACCGCACAGTGCAGTGTACTGCTGTTTATTCTGAACCTAGGGAGCATATTCTGTTTTACATTCAAAAATCAATACCTAATTATTCAGTAGCTATTTACCGTAGATTTTTGATTGGTATGGGTAAGCAACTGTCCCTAGCTAAACTTAAATTATTTATTGTACACAGACATGAAAAGAGATACGGATATAGAAATTAGTGCTGTAACAGCATAATGAGTACAAATTAGATCAACCGGGAGGTCAACCACCCCGTGCACCGCAAGCACCCACCATATGATATTGGAGAATGATCGCCGTGCACGGGGTCATCGACCTCGGTCATCAGTTACCTTGACATCGCAAGCGTGGCTATGAACTGACACCCATCCACGTTCGTTAGACAATTCATCGCAGAGCGAATACTCGGGAATTGGCTCGCTGGTGTAGCTTATCGTATTCGTTGATTTGGATCTGAAAATACATTTATAAAGTCAAATTATTGTATTTTCTATGACCCTACTGATGTTGATATACACAAAATTTATGTAAGGCACTTAAGTAAATCACGACTCTTGCTACAACGCAATAAAACACAGTTCAGCTTACACCTACCGCAAACAAGTGCCTCTCTTTCTATCGGTATAGCTTAGTCCTTGTAGCGCGGCACGCGTAACGGTAGTCAGGCGCGGTCTCATGTATCATGTGTATTTGAAGGCGAATCCTATCCCTACTAATACTATAAATACGAATGTTTGTGTGTGAACGTTTGTTACTTTCTATCTCGGTCCCTACCAAACCGATTTTGGTGAAATTTGGAATGCAGACAGCTTATACGCTGGATGACACATAGGATACTTTTTATCAGCGAGTGAAACCGCGGGGCGATACTAGTAAAGAGTAAAGAGAAGTTTAAGAAGTGCTCCTGGTTTTAGTTTGTTTGTTTTAAAAAGATCTTTATTTAATCAGTAAATAATAATAAGTTAAAAACTACAAGATACAGTCAAATAGCTAATATTTACTTAAAGTTAATGAAGTGACTTGACAGGCTAAAAACGCCTTTATTAAGTCTTTTAACAAAAAATATAAATTTTAATGCCTTAAAACTTATAGACTCGTAATAAATCATTTAAGTTTGCCGTACCGCCAACTTACCGCTTAGTGGTGTCATCGTCACTCATAGCCTGAACATCGTCGAGGTCCGCGGGCTGCGGCACCGGCTCCGGCTCCGGCGGCTCCGGGGGCTCCTCCTCCGACTCCATCGATGACGCGCTGATGCTGTCCAGGCTGCAGCGGTCTAGATCCGGTGGCTGGGGAGATGGCAGTAAAGGTGCTAGGTGAAAGGCTGTTCACATGCCACAAGTATGGGCTAAATGGAAGAATTACCTACTAAAATCCTAACACCTACATCTATCTCCATTTATGAGAAATAAATTTCATTTCATTTCTGATTTGTTATAGGTTTTTTTTAATAAAAGTCATGTCAAGTCAAACTCAATAGTCAAATATTTTATTGCAAATAGGCTATTTTTAGCACTTTTACAAGTCAAGATGATATTAGGTATACTTAAAATATTAAAAATAGGCTAGTTGCCTGCTATTAAAATTTAACAAGTAAATATCATTTTCATAAAGTAGGTTAAAAATGAATGCAATTATTGAAAAATAAGTAAAATCGGTAAATAAATGAAGGAGTAATAAGCTTTTAAAGTTTCTGGAGGGGGCATCGCCTGTCTCTCGCAAAACAGGAGATTCCCCTCAGTTACTATGAAAACGCACGTTGTGAAGTCACATGCCAAAGAGACTATGTAAAGCTACCACAGCTTAGTAATGAGGTACTAAGCAGGAGCAAGAACTGACGTCACTGCACGTTTGAGCTGTCTCTATCTATTCCTGTATTTTAAAACGCTTGTAACTTTGACATTTTTTGAGATATTTAATTTTTGTTTTCGCGACTGTTTATTTTTTGTGGAATATTATTTATTTGCGCGATAAAAAAAATAGCACGACACCAGCCTCCCAGTAACAATGTCAAATATTATATACTAGCTTCTACCCCGCGGCTTCGCCCGCGTGGACTACTTATCTCTGAAGAACCGTTTAATTTTTTATATATATAATATTATTTATATTATATTACATTGTTTTATTATTTAAAACCTTATAATATCTAAACTATTAATGTTATCTACCTCTTATTATTATTTTTTATTTAGGTAATCTTTTCTTTTTCTTTTTTTCAACCAGCACTACCACTCGTTCCACACTACACAAAGGTTAACTGGAAGAAAATGCTACTTAGCATTAAGTTCGCCTATGTACTTGATTATCTTGTGCAATAAAGCATTTTCTATCTATCTATCTATCTATATTTCCGGGATAATATTACCTTATGACTAACCTTTTTGGGAGGCGTTTAAAAAGTGCTATAGGTATCTAACTAAAAACGTTAGTTTTAAATCATTTTAATCTTAAGTGGCCTCGTGCAGCGATTTTTCATGGTGGCATTATGAGAAGGCAGGGATGAAATATGTAATTTTTGAGATTTCTGGTAGTAATTGACATCAATATTTTATGTAGGTACCTACAGTTTGACACTAAGGCCCGATTTCACCAACGTTTATTCCAAGTATACGGCTATTCCTTACTCCTGGATACAGCCAATTGACCAATGAAATTACACAAAAAGATGCCATTTTGTTTGTATCCAAGGAATAAGTCTTATTCCTTCACAAAATTGGTGATATAAGGGCTATATTCGCGTAACTCGGTTGTTCTCGGAAAGTTATACCTGGAATAAAATTTATTCTAGTTTGGTGAAATCGGGCCTTAAGCGAATAAATATTCCACCTATTTTTGTTCCTTTTCATCCACCTACATATTAATAACCGGTTTTACGAACGTGACTTCGAAAATGAAGAAACAAAACTTCCTTCCCTTTTGACCCCTTCAAATTAACCCTGGCAAAAAGTATTACTGTAGCACGATTATGTTTTAAAAAGTATATACAATGCCAGTTTTCTTACTATAATTTAAAATACAAAGTTTCGTCCCTTATTTCAATCACGTAAGTAATCCCTCTCTCAATTTTTTATATCGAAGGAACTATCCAAGTTTGAATACATTACGATTTTTTTGTTATTTACAAAGCTCATCCACTGATTTTCAGGTTGAACTCTAAACAACAAAGAAAACCCATTTCATTTTAATTCGTTTGTATGGTCCAAGTTTAAAAACGATAAGTACCTACGTTAAGAAATAAAGGTTTTTTCATGCAAAGACTTTTACCCTTTCCAACCCCTTAAGGGCAGAACTTTCATGAATTCCATTTCATTGCACCCCTATGTAATTAACGTATTCAAAATTTCAAGATTGTAGCTTCAGCGCTTTAGGCCGTGTGAGCGTTTTACGATGGGACCTTATCCTGTATTTTTTAACCCCTCAGGGGATGAAATTCAAGAAACGCCGCGACCCGTATCTATTTATTTTGTATGATTTTTACACATTCCGAATTTCAGTATGATACGGTAATTTTTTTTTAAATTTCCATACAAACTTGACACATAAGGGGGTTAAAAAAATTGTTAATTTTTTTAACCCCCTTATGTGTCGAATTTCGAAAAACTAAAAGATACCATTTCTTTTATTTTTATACTTGTTTGTGTGTGTTAAGTTTCAAAATGATGCGTCATGAAATGTAGGTTTCTCATACAACCGTTTTTTACCCTTTTCGCCAACTTAGGGGTTGAATTTTCAAAAATCCTTTCTTAGCACGTGCTTACGTCATAAAAGGAAGGCACTCCCCAAATTTCAAGTCTTTGCGTTTAGTGGTTTGGGCTGTACGTTGTCTGTCAGTCAGTCAGGACAAAGCCTTTTATATAATAGATACTTGAGATTCTCGAAAGAAATCTTGCAACTGAATTTTAAAGCAGTTCTCCTCAACCGATTGAGATGGTAGCTAATTGACGTTATTCTAAATCCAATATGGCGGTAGCCCAAGATGGCGGATTAGTTATTCTTTGTGCACAGTGACAAATGGGTAACAAACTAACAAATGGAAGGGTTTGCTGAGAATAATACGAACTGAAATTCTTAATAAGTCATTACTTACATACAAACTAAACATTGCAAGTTAAATATAATCTATTGATTAGCTTAAACCGATTGAATAGGACTCCATTTGGACAAAACTCCGCCAAGTTTGCTAGAATTTTCAATAAATTATTAAGATAATTTGAGTCTTATTTTCACTAGGATTACGGTCCAAAATCGAGCCTCTTAGCATAACCTTGGACATACTTTTTTATGTTTGCAAACATTACAACTCATTTCGTTGTGCCAGTTATGAAACATTAGTGCGCACGCGGCAAAAAGCGATACGTATACAAAACTTGGAGTGTGATATAGGTCGTTCTGATATTGCATCATCATCGTTGTGATATTTTGATGAAATTTCGGTGTACGTAATTCATCATCAGTCGGAAGACGTCCACTGCTGAACACAGGCCTCCCCCATCAAGCGCCACACTTATCATATGGGGGATTTGCAATAATCTTGGCCGCTTGGTGATCGCAGAAGATTATAATGTACTGAGGAGAAAGTTGCTGTCCATTCTGTGGATATTCCCTTAGCTGATTCTTACGGCACCCACAGAAGAGATGGGGTGGTCCTATTCGCAAACCGGGGCCACACGGTGTACGTATTACGTAGGGTACTTTTCAACCGACTTAAAAAAAAGAGGTTCGGTTGTTTTTTGTTTATAAATCGATTTGAATTTGAAACAATAAGTATACTTTCAGATCCCATAGTTTCATCAAAATCGATTCAGTGGTTTGGTGTTTGAAATCATAATAACTGGAAAAACATACATAACTAAAAGACCCCCATTCACACGTGATATTGGGTGAGATTCTGTGTGATGCCTCAGGATGACGTGCGCAGTGCAGTGTCACGCAAATCTATATTAATTTAGAGTTCCGAGTGATACTGCAATCTGTTATGGGCAGCCGTGACGCTTAACATCAGGCGAACGACTAGCTCGTCACGTCATTCGATTACCTACACAAAATAAATCAGCTTCCTCCCCTCCCTTTAATGAATGTTCCATCTTACCAGTTGTATCATCCGCCTCTGATGTTGCTGCGCTTGGACGCGCGGCACTGTATGTCGCAGCGCGACAGACCCGGTGTAAGGGTCCAACAGTGCTTGATACGCTGACTTCTCCTCCTGGGTGGATGACGAGATCACGTCCGGGGATTCCAGCTCCTGGAACCATCCAGGGGGTCTAATAAGCTGGCCTGATGTGCACACGTCTAAATTTTCTAAAGAAAAAGGGTTGTTTGATTGCAAGGTTGTAGGGGGTAATCTTTATGAAGGTGGATCGCGCATTGGCCGTTTCATCCATTTATCTTTCCCCCTTATCTTTTCCCTCTTCCTTTAGACTGAGATAAGGCGTAAAACTAATAAACACTTCCATGCAAAGCCAAAGCAGGTCATCATCATCATCATCATCAACAGCCTGAAGACGTCCACTGCTGAACATAAGCCTCCCCCAGAGAGCGCCACTTTAAGTGGCTGCTTGATTCCTGTATCCATCGGCTTCTTCTAAGAGCTACATCGGTCACTTTAGTTCTCCTGCGGATCTCCTCGTTCCGGAGCTTATCTCGCAGGGAAACATCGAGCATGGCTCTCTCCATAGCTCGCTGCGCGACTTTGAGCTTCCTAATGAGGCCAACAGTAAGAGACCATGTCTCAAAGTCATCACTGGCAACACACACTGATTGAAAACATTCGTTTTCAGGCTCTGCGGTATTTGGATGAAAAAAAAACAAAGCACGTCACCTAGTATCAAATATGAGCATAATCGGTCAAGAGGTTGTCAAGATATAAGGTCGTGAAGTTTGGGAACACAGGTGTTACAAAAAAGTTTGTGGTCGCGAGGTGTATTGTTGGCAGAGCTGCTAGTTTTTTTTAAATAACTAAATAGGCCCGCATTTGACCGCAGTCTATGGAAAGAGACGCGGTCTACGATGGTACATGCTTGCCTAGAAGATACCAATTCACTCGCGACTTCAAGAGCTCCAGATTGTACTTTTCTTTTTCTTTTTTTTTCCTTATATTTTGGCTCCACACATAGTGTATTTAGCCAGTGTCAAGTTTTGTAATTTTTCATCGTATTATGGAAATTTTCACTTAAAGTCAAGTCATAGTCACAGTCAGAGTAGTCATAGTCTAGTCTAAGTCATAATCCAGTCTAAGGCATGCCCTAGTAAAGTGGTGGCAACTTTACTAGAGGCTTCTATGGAATTTTGGAAGCAACACGAAAAACCACGTTTCACTACATTATATCACTTGCCCACACTCATGCTCGTAATTCAGCACTTAATGCGTAAAACACCACCAATTTTAAACATTAACACTGGAAAAAGCATAAGTTTTGTAAAATAATACAATGCACCGACGTGAACTTTTCCGCGTTCCCGCCAAAACTCCCCAGATTGTACTTATCGGGAAACAAAGACGCTGGTAAAGTGTTCCATTCCTTCGCTTTAACCTGTACTTACGTTGTGCATGCCGATACTGCTGGACATTTCTATCGGCAGATCAAAGTTGGGCATCGCGCGAAGCTGTGACGGTGAATCACACCATTCCGTCACCTGGAGAGGGTACATATTAAAACTAAATAACGTAAAACATAGGTGGAACTAGGTGGTAGGACTTTTCTGCAAAGTTCGTCTAGGTAGGTACCACCGCTTTGCTTATTCTGCCGCGAAGCAGTAGTGTGCGAGCACTACTGTGTTCCGGTATGAAGGACATTGTAGCTAGTGACACTACTGGGCAAATGAGACTTTATGATCTGATCAGTCTAGTAATCTTATTACTAGGCTGTATGATGTCTCAGGATGACGTGCGCAGTGCAGTGTCACGCAAAACTTTATACTTTAGAGTTCCGAGTGATACTGCAATCTGTTATGGGCAGCCGTGGCGCTTAACATCAGAACATTACGCGAACGACTAGCTCGTCACGTCATCCCTTTACATAAAAAAACATATTTACAGATACGTTTTCAAGAGAAATTTTGAATTACGAATTGGATTTGAATTGATCCCGCGTCCATCCCTAAAGCTAGGACGTTCTTTCCGGCCCCCTTATTACCTAACTCGCAACAGGTTTGCGACAGGCGTAAATCTCGCGGTGATTGCTGTCATACATCATTAGTGGTGTCGAGCATGTATGCTACGCTACTGCTGTTGCTTTGCTACTGCTGTCGCATTGCTGTTGCAAATTTTACGTAATTACCCCGCGGGAGGCTGCTTGTGTTGATTTAACTTGGCAATGATGATTGGGGTGATACTCAAAAAGATTTCAATTATAATAGACTAGCTTATGCCCGCAGCTTTGCCCGCGTGGACTATCCCTCAGGAACAGTTTATTTTTCTGGGATAAAATAATTTCTGTATCCTTGAAATTTCAAGATTTTAGCGTTAGTGGTTTTAGTGAAGTAAATGTCTTACAACGGCTCTTGTTCTGTATCTTTTACCCCTTTAAAGCATGAAATTTGAAATTTGCTGAGACCCGTATTAATTTATTTTGTATGTTTTTTATACATTTCATATTACAAAATGATACGGTAATTTTTTTTTAAATTTCCATACATACTTTAACTTATTTTACCCTTTTAAGGGTTAAATTTCGAAAACTAAAAAACACTATTTCATTTGTTCTTATACTTGTTTATATGTGTCAAGTTTCAAAACGATACGTCACGAAATAAAGGTTTCATACAAATATTTTTCCCCCTTTTCATCCCCTTAGGGGTTGAATTTTCAAAAATCCTTCCGCAGCACGCGCTTACGTCATAAAAGAAAGCCACCCTCCAAGTTTCAAGTGTCTACGTTCAGTTTGGGCTGTACGTTGTCTGTCAGTCAGTCAGGACAAAACCTTTTATGAAATAGAAGATAGTAGATGACGCTACCAACCCCGTAAGTTGGTTGTAAAAGGCGAAGAATAATTTTGGACATGTCACGGGAAGCATGTCCCGGCTTTTACGACCGATGGATGTGGGTACAAATCATCGAGATTCAATTTTTTTTTATGTTCATTAAAACTATGATCATTGAAGGAATGCGAATAGTCGAAGTAGAAGATCAATACTTTAAAAAACTCACCCCAGAATGAAACTCCTCCTCAGTGATATCAACAGGCTGTGTATAACTGCACTTCGGAGTGCTATGACTAGACAACCTTATGGCACCAAGACGGGTGTCTTTATTACCTTCTAGGTTAAGGGCCAAAACCCTCTGCGGGTTCAACTGCTCCCTACCCTCAAACTTTGGTATAATTATCCTTCTTTCAACTTCCACCCTCGCGACGTCCGGTGGAAGGTCCAAACTATCGCCTAGTATACGAGATTCTGCCGTCACAAAATTCTCAGTAAAGTAAAGGTTGTTCTTGGAAGTATTTCTTTGAGGGCTGTAAAATCCGTTGGTCTCGCTGGGTCTCTCGTCTTCTATGCTGGACAGAGATAGGTCTTTATCGTCTTCTACTTTTTGTTTCTTTGGGATCAGGTCCGGAAAATCGTCAGGGCTTCCCAGACCCATTAGCGGATGGTTAGTCGTAAGTGTAAGCGTGGAACTGAATCTTGGAGGACTGATGCCCAAGTTTTTCGGCCGCACGTCTTTTGGAGAGTTGATGGTCAGTAAGGACATGGATTCTACTAAGCTATCATTTTCCTCTGGCTTCGACAAGCGTAGGACTTCAAGGTTTTGAACCTCGGACCGTAAATCATCAGGGCTTTGCGCTTCTCGCTTAGTATCCAAATTTTTGAATACTTCAGGCGTTTTTAAGACCGAAGTATCATCCCCAGGGTTTTGAAGACGCAGGACGTTCTGTTCAGGGTTGTCTTCGAAGTCTGACGATTGGATGGAGTTGGGGGTGTCCTGGGATCGAAAGGACTCCGATCCCGTGTCCATCTTCTCGTCTGACGATGGCGATGTTAGTTCCTCTTGGTGTGAACGGAACTGATCGAAGTTACTGCAACAAAAATGTTTTTGTTTTTGGCTTCGTGAAGCGAACGTATACGTAAAGTGGCTGGACTGGAATAGCTTAACTACGGAACGCATCTTTGTTGCGCCGGTTGGCTTGCACCAGTAGAAAAGAACTTTTGCCACCAAGCACTTATAAACAAACAGCTAAATCAAACTATTTTTGGTAACCGGTGGTTTTTAGTATTTTTGGTCGGCCGTGTGGTCCCGGTTTTCCAATAGGATGAGATGGGGTGCCATCTCTTCCCATGGGTGCCGTAAGAGCAAAGGGAATATCCAGGGAATAGGCAGCAGCGTTTTCCTCGGTACATTATAATCTTCCGCGATCACCAAACCGCCTGCCAAGCGAGGTGATTAAGGCAAAGTTACGATTTCTATGTGGCAAACCCTCCCTAAAAGCATCCGAAGTGGCGCTTTATGGGGGACGCCTGTGTTTAGCAGTGGACGCCTTCCGGCTGCTTATGTCCGGTTGCGAATTACGTAATTAGCAGCCGGTGTGGCCGCAGCTTTAACGTGCACGAATCATGGTAGCGTTCAGTTGTAAATACAACATTTTGTAGCGGTCACCCATCTAAGTAATGACAGCAGCGAACGTTGCTTAACTTTATTGCTATGAGAACAGTACTTTAACGACGCATCAGTATCATAGCTGTTTCGAGTTTCGCTTTGCACTTACCTACTTGGTCAGGTGAAAGTCAACACAACAGGTGTCTATAGGTATGGGTGCATGACCCTACCTATATTTTACACTCGCTTAATGGCGATAAAGCTCGGTAAAGATCAACACGTTTGGAAATCTAATATTGTACAGGTAAGTACTTAAGTTCAACCGCGCGTTTGAAAACTATAGTTGTCAATAGCTGAATAAACACCGTAAATTCTGATCACTTTTGCTAGTTTCTTTGACAGCCTCCGATGTGGTGTGGTGGTTGAGCAGGTCGGCTCATAACCCGGAGGCGTCGGGTTCGATTCCCGCGACAGGACAAGTATTTGTGCACAGGAAGAAAAAAAGCGCAAATACTTGTTCCGTGTGTGGGTGTTGTGGGAGCATGGTCCTCGTAGTTCCTGGGTCCCTAGATACAGGGAACCCTAGTTAGGGTCCAGGATCAATGTATGTGATCGTTGGCCGTTATTGAATCCATATGGAACTAGTATACACTGTGTTTCAGGGGTCAGTGGCTTCTCTTATTCAACAGCTCGATGTAATTTATTTCAGAGTAAAAGTTTAAGTTTCTTTAGAGATGTCGGTTCCTCTACAGCAGCATGCTGCAAAAATAACCGGCCAAGTGCGAGTCGGACTCGCGCACGAAGGGTTCCGTACCATTATATATCCCTGCCATCTAGTGTTTAGTAGCAGTACTATTTAAAGCAGCGCCATCTATAACTCATCTGGCCCCGTTAAATGTTTATTTTATTCTATTTTTTAGTATTTGTTGTCATAGCGGCAACAGAAATACATCATCTGTGAAAATTTCAACTGTCTAATTATCACGGCTCATGAGATACAGCCTGCTGGGTTAGCATGGACGGTAGAAAAAATTGTCTTTCCCCGTTTTACGTCACTTTCTCACTACTTGCTTGGAGTAAAACAGGGGAAAGATGGTTTTGTCTACCGGCCATGCTAACCCTACTGGTGACAGACGGACTGACTGACAGACGGTCGGACAGCGGAGCTTTAGTAATAGGGTCCATTTTACCCTTTGGGTACGGAACCCTAAAAATCAACCTTCTCCCTTCTCTCGAGAAAGCGTTTGACCGATGAAAGATCACGTGGATGACGTCATAAACTTTTTGTTACGGTTTCTCGAGAGAAGAGTTATGTCGATTTGTAGGGTTCCGTACCCAAAGGGTAACACGGACCCTGTTACTAAGGCTCCACTGTCCGCCTGTATGTCTGTCCGTCACCGGGCTGTATCTCATGAACCGTGATAGACAGTTGTTTTGCTGTTATGGGCGGCCGTGTCGCTTAACGTCAGGTGAACGACTAGCTCATCACGTCATTCAATCGCATAAAAAAAATATAACAACATATACCTAAAAAACAGAATAAAATAAATATTCCTAACAAATGTGATTTTTTTTTGCTCGGTTTTATAGATAATGGTACGAAACCCTTCGTGCGTGAGTCCGACTCGCACTTGGCCGGTTTTCACAGGTTAAGATACCCGTGCTGGTTGCTGGATAAACAAATTTTCAAGAATATTGCGATTCTAGAAAAAATTGTCATCAACAGGAAAGAAACATAGATCGTGTTATCAAAATACTTACAGGGAATGCATGTGAACGCACGCAACAATGCCATTGTTGTATTTATTTAAACATACTGGCATTACCGCGTGACTTTGTACACATTGTGATGAACATACGAGTAAAAAACAGACTAATAGACTAAGGAGAATTAATATTATTATGTACCTAAGCCAAGAGCAACTGTGGCTCAGTGAGACTTCCAAACCGACGCATCCTGGTTCGAACCCCACTCGACCCTGAAATACCAAGCCCAAGTTATGTTCGGAAATCGCACTCGCTCTTACAACGGTGAAGGAAACCATCGCGAGGGAAGCCTGCATGTTCAGGAATCACAACATTCGAGAACATGTGTCATCCACCAACCCGCACTTGTCCAGCGTGCTGGATTATGGTCTACACTCTCCCTGTGAGAGAAGGCCCGTGTCCGTGTGGGAACGTATTGAGGTGATCATGACGACCTAAGGCAAGCTAAACTAATACGACGGCTGTGACCACCAAGTGGCTCAGAAGAGCGAGTGTGCCTCAGAATAGCGATTGTGCCTCAGAAGAGCGAGTGTGCCTCAGAAGAGCGGGTGTGCCTCAGAATAGTGAGTGTGCCTCAGAAGAGCGAATGTGCCTCAGAAGAGCGAGTGTGCCTCAGAAGCGCGAGTGTGCCTCAGAATAGTGAATGTGCCTCAGAACAGCGAGTGTGCCTCAGAAGAGCGAGTGTGCCTCAGAAGCGCGAGTGTGCCTCAGAATAGTGAATGTGCCTCAGAACAGCGAGTGTGCCTCAGAAGAGCGAGTGTGCCTCAGAAGCGCGAGTGTGCCTCAGAATAGTGAATGTGCCTCAGAACAGCGAATGTGCCTCAGAATAGTGAGTGTGCCTCAGAATAGTGAGTGTGCCTCAGAAGAGCGAGTGTGCCTCAGAAGAGCGAGTGTGCCTCAGAAGAGCGAGTGTGCCTCAGAAGAGCGAGTGTGCCTCAGAATAGCGAGTGTGCCTCAGAAGAGCGAGTGCGCCTCAGAAGAGTGAGTGTGCCTCAGAAACGCGGGTGTGCCTCAGAACAGCGAGTGTGCCTCAGAATAGTGAGTGTGCCTCAGAATAGTGAGTGTGCCTCAGAAGAGCGAGTGTGCCTCAGAAGAGCGAGTGTGCCTCAGAAGCGCGAGTGTGCCTTAGAATAGTGAATGTGCCTCAGAACAGCGAGTGTGCCTCAGAATAGTGAGTGTGCCTCAGAATAGTGAGTGTGCTTCAGAAGAGCGAGTGTGCCTCAGAAGAGCGAGTGTGCCTCAGAAGAGCGAGTGTGCCTCAGAAAAGCGAGTGTGCCTCAGAATAGCGAGTGTGCCTCAGAAGAGCGAGTGTGCCTCAGAAGAGCGAGTGCGCCTCAGAAGAGCGAGTGTGCCTCAGAAGAGCGAGTGTGCCTCAGAAGCGCGGGTGTGCCTCAGAATAGTGAATGTGCCTCAGAATAGTGAGTGTGCCTCAGAATAGTGAGTGTGCCTCAGAAGAGCGAGTGTGCCTCAGAAGAGCGAGTGTGCCTCAGAAGAGCGAGTGTGCCTCAGAATAGCGAGTGTGCCTCAGAAGAGCGAGTGTGCCTCAGAAGAGCGAGTGTGCCTCAGAACAGCGAGTGTGCCTCAGAATAGTGAGTGTGCCTCAGAAGCGCGGGTGTGCCTCAGAATAGTGAATGTGCCTCAGAATAGTGAGTGTGCCTCAGAAGAGCGAGTGTGCCTCAGAAGAGCGAGTGTGCCTCAGAATAGCGAGTGTGCCTCAGAAGAGCGAGTGCGCCTCAGAAGCGCGAGTGTGCCTCAGAATAGTGAATGTGCCTCAGAACAGCAAGTGTGCTTCAGAATAGTGAGTGTGCCTCAGAAGAGAGAGTGCGCCTCAGAAGAGCGAGTGTGCCTCAGAATAGTGAGTGTGCCTCAGAAGCGCGGGTGTGCCTCAGAACAGCGAGTGTGCTTCAGAATAGTGAGTGTGCCTCAGAATAGTGAGTGTGCCTCAGAAGAGCGAGTGGTGCCTCAGAAGAGCGAGTGTGCCTCAGAAGCGCGAGTGTGCCTCAGAATAGTGAATGTGCCTCAGAACAGCGAGTGTGCCTCAGAATAGTGAGTGTGCCTCAGAATAGTGAGTGTGCCTCAGAAGAGCGAGTGTGCCTCAGAAGAGCGAGTGTGCCTCAGAAGAGCGAGTGTGCCTCAGAAGAGCGAGTGTGCCTCAGAATAGCGAGTGTGCCTCAGAAGAGCGAGTGCGCCTCATAAGAGCGAGTGTGCCTCAGAAGAGCGAGTGTGCCTCAGATGCGCGGGTGTGCCTCAGAATAGTGAATGTGCCTCAGAACAGCGAGTGTGCCTCAGAATAGTGAGTGTGCCTCAGAATAGTGAGTGTGCCTCAGAAGAGCAAGTGTGCCTCAGAAGAGCGAGTGTGCCTCAGAAGAGCGAGTGTGCCTCAGAATAGCGAGTGTGCCTCAGAATAGTGAGTGTGCCTGAGAAGCGCGGGTGTGCCTCAGAATAGTGAATGTGCCTCAGAACAGCGAGTGTGCCTCAGAATAGTGAGTGTGCCTCAGAATAGTGAGTGTGCCTCAGAAGAGCGAGTGTGCCTCAGAAGAGCGAGTGTTAAGTAAAGGTTGCAACAGGTGTAAATTTCGCAATCATTGCTGTCAAAGCTGTGAAACGTCACTTTGGCAGAGCAGAAAGCGATCGAGCGCTAGATCACCGACTGAACCGACCACTGAACTAAAAAGTGCACTATTTTGTTTCCGTCTATTGCTGTTCTGTTGCTAGTGACGCTAGTATCAAAGTCTTGCAAAGGTGCAAACAGCGACATTCAAGCCATAGGCGGGCGACTGCGACCGATTGCTAAGTGTTTCCTGTCGCTTTGCTACTGCTGTTGCTTTGTTACTGCTGTTGCTTTGCTCTTGCAATTTTTACATAATACAGGTGCGCATCGTAACACAATGAAACGGTGACATCACTGACAAGATCAACGTACCCCCTAGGTTAGCTAGAATGGTCGCAATTTTCTATAGCGTTAGGGATTTTCAGTGGAAGTAGCCTTCTTCCTATCTCTCATCCCGATAATGGTCCAAGCCAGGTGCCTTTTGCGAAGGTGATGCTGTAAAGGTTGGTAGAGAGCAAGAGCAATGCGCAGGCACTCCAAGAAGACCTATTTAGATTAGATAACTATTGCGAAGTGAATAAGCTAGACCTTAACCCAATTAAATGCTCCATCACCACTTTCAGCAGAAAGAAAAACGTTTTAGCACCTATGTACACACTTAAAAATCAAATCGTTCAACAGGCTGAAGTTGTTCGGGATCTTGGCATTTATCATGATTCAAAGCTATTGTTTGATGAACACATCTCTCACATAGTAAGTAAAGCTTCTAAAGCGTTAGGTTTCATAATAATAATAATAAAACTTTTATTTCAGGTTGTTCACCCATAGAGTTAGTAACATAAAACTTATAGCTATATTAGTAAACACATTAGCAAAAAACATCACATTTATTTATTTAGGGGCTTACTGAGCCACGAATTGAGCTGCAGGTTTGTGCAGCGCGACCCACCGCTTCAGAAAGCCACTCGTGCAGTCTCCAGCTGCTAGGGCCAGGAGGCTGTTGGTAAAAATAATCAGAAGCTCCAAAGGTTTCACAAAGGCAAAAACTTTAAAGATTCTTTACTGCACTTTTGTTCGTAGCATATTAGAGTATGCGTCACAAATATGGAATCCGCGATATAACAAGTACATCATGCGAGTGGAGCGAATACAAAGAAAATTTGTCAAGTTTTTATGTTTTCGACTTCACATTCCTTATAAATCAGATAACTACCTTCAACTTTGTAAACAATTTCACCTTTTACCGCTCAATATTAGACGTGATATATCCGACACAACATTTTTACTAAAAATTGCGTCTGATAAAGTAGATTGCCCTGACCTAGTTAAAAAAATTAAGTTGAATGTCCCTACCAAATTCACTAGACACCACCCACCCCTTAGCATTCCAGTTGTTAAAACCAATTATCGTCAAAATTCATATCTGATTAGAGCTAGCAGAAACTTTAACAAGCTATGCAGTGAGTGTAAATCATTAGACCTGTATAATACGAGCGTGGGCTCGGCGAGGCGACTGCTGTGCAGACTTTTTTGTCGATTAAGTCACATAATACTACTCATGTTTATTATTGAATGTAACTATCTATTTATGTGACATTTTACCCATTTTGCGTAGTTTTACATACTCTCAATTTTTTTTTTTTGTTTAGAGTTTCCGATCTTTGTCAAAGTATTTTTTATTTTGTACTTTTTCTAAATTAACATCAGGTGTTCATCACTGTATGCTCAAGCACTATTGCTATTATATTGCTAGACGTGAGGACCTGTAATTGGTTTCCTAGTGCTTACTTTAAATTTCTATTATGTAAGAAAAGCTGTTGGTCTTCCTAACAATAAATAAATAAATAAATAAATAAAATAAATAAAAGCATATAGCATCACGGGCATGAGTTGAATTGAAACCTACCTAAAGGAGAGATCCTAGACTCGGGTTAGCATTTGGATTAGTAGATTCCTAAACCCCAAGAACATGTCAACAATCACAGCACCATTGATTGTTATAATTTTATCCAAAAGACTGATCAAATATGTTACAGCCAATACCACAACACGTTAATTATTGCAGCTGATAAGAGTGAAATTGGACTTCCTGTTACAAATACCTATCAATATTAAGGTAGGTATGGTGTTCTAGGTCATCAGGGTGATTTCACATCACATTCTCTGAGTCATAGGTATTTGTGGCCATGTTTTGAATTAGGTACCATGCCCTTATATAGCTGAATTAATCAACAGTTAAGAATAGTATGAAATGTAGTCCACACTGCTCCAGATTAGCATTCAACCTTTATGGTTCCTTACCCGTTTTACATAAATGGAACCCTTATGGAATCACTTAATTGTCTGTCAGTCTGCCAAAAAAGTGTTATCATGTAAGACCCTTTTTCTAGGCAATAGCTGGAGGTATAATCTGATATTGCTACCACTATATTCTATTCCTGAATCTTAGATATTTTATGTAAACAAAGTAATGTCACGAAAAGTCACTGTCAAGGTGACATGCCAGTTGCTCAAAACATTTTTTACTTGTGAAAAATATTTTTATTAAATGGAGTTAAAGAGTATCAATCTTACTGATTAACAAGCAAAACTTTGCACACACAATATTAGTAGGATATGAAGTAGGATTTTGCAATTCCAAAGCTCTAAAGGTAAAATTTTAGGAAGACGTAAATAAAACATTAATATACATTACTTAAGTTTTTTAACCAACCAGAAACCTTATAAATTATTCTGACAATCATTCTATAATTTTAAATCGAGAGATTTATTCATATTTGATCAATAAATATTTAGTTTGACCTGTTTTTTTTATATCTTTATCATAAAATTTTATATATCAGATATAAAGTTAAAATAGATAGTACAAAACGATTTTTATTTTATAATTAAGCAGATTATGACTAGACAAATAATATTTAATATTTTTTTGGTCAAATATAGTAACCTACCTTTATAAAAGATATTTTTTGCACTGTTATCCCCTTTGTTTACATAAAATATCTAAGATTCAGGAACAAGATATAGGTAGTAGGACTTTTCTGCAAAGTTTGTCTAGGTATTGTGTATATGTACCACCGCTTTGCCAGTTACTCTGCCACCAAGCAGTAGTGTGCAAGCACTACAGTGTTTCGGTATGAAGGGCATTGTAGCTAGAGACATTACTGGGCAAATGAGAATTTATTATCTGATCTCACATTTTAGAAATCTTATGTGTAACATCCCAGGATCATGTGCGCAGTGCAGTGTAATGCAAAAATTTATTAATTTAGAGTTCCGAGTGATACTGCAATGTTATGTGCAGCTGTGATGCTTAACATCAGGTGAACAACTAGCTTGTTACGTCATTTGATACAAAAAAATACTAAAACCAAAAGCCTCATACTTCTTTTTCAATTCAAGCTTCAAACTCAATACAATAAAAAATACAAAAAATACAATAAAAAGATAAGTTGGTTCATTCAATATCCGTGGATAGAGATGAAGAAGTTATCAAAATTGGCAAAGGCTAGTTATCATTCAACTAAATTTTGGTTTGGAAGAAAGACACATATTTATTCAAATATGACCACACTTCAAGTTGTGATATATGTCAAATTGTAGTATGCTACTGGGTGCCAATAATTTAATGGAAGGGTAGTCTGTGAGATTACAGTGAGTATATTCTATACTTGTCCAAATATATCATAAGAAAATATTATCTTCATGTAGGGTAGAAGAATTGTATTTGTTTATTTGTATTTATTTATTATAATAAGAACGGCAATACACCAATTATACTTATTATTAAATTCATTTTAGTCACGCATGCATGATAAAAACGTTAAAAAAAAGGAGACTAAAATATTGCTCAAGTCTAAATCAAATAACTTATTGCAAATTTGCTATTTTTAGCAATTATACATGTCATAAATAAGAATACTTAATAAAAATAGGTTTAGACTTAAGAAAAACATCTATAGCAGTTAAAATTATAAAAAGCTTATAGCGAAAAATTAGAGCAAGCCTAATAACGAGTTTGAAAGAAAAAGAAAGTTCTCATATCTAAACGTAAAATGATATTATTAGATATATATTTTAATGTCTTGTATTCTAATAATGTATTTTAATAATATTCTTTCACTTTTTCTAATAAATCAACGATGATCATTGCCATAATAAATGCTGAATACTGCGTTTAAAATATTAGTAAATAAAATAGGTTTATGTACCTGAGCCTGTTTTGTTGATTAAATGAAAATTACATCAAAGAAAAAGTGAAGTATTTTCTGCGTGACGATACAAACATTATTGCAGTTTTAATATTTACTATTTCTAAACTATAGCACTAATAATAAAGTTCTCGATATTTAACAGAAAAAATAATTTTGGTAGATAGTCCATAAAATTACACCCCCTGACCTCACCAGTTTATATACAAATAGCAAGGTTATCGTAGGTATGGCAGGACTACAATCTTACTCACCTCATTTGTGTTTCCTTGTGCGATCAATGTGCGTAGTATTTTATGATATAAACACAGTAAAACACACAAAATAACTAAAAACTAAAAATTACAGAACTCTCGTTTGACTTTTTCGGACATTCTTCTTCATTCTTTCTTTTCTTCGGTTCGGTCCGGCCCACAGATTAGAGAAAAAAACAAATGACTATACAGATGGAGCATAGAATGACTTTTGTGAACACCAATGCGTACCAGGGTCGGTGCAACTTTGCAACATTGCAACCCTACAAAGTGAAGAAATTGCACGAAGTTTTAAGTTGTTTTGTTTCTCTGGTGTCATTTTATTTAGTCGTCTTACGGGCATGCGTAGTTCCTTCAATGATAGAAGCAACTACGCATGCTCGTTCAATGACGTTTCAGTTGATGTTACAGAAAACTATGTTTTTTGTGGTTTATTTTAATATAGTTTAGTGTTTGGTCAATACATTTAACAAAATACTTATTTAAAATAAAGACATTGACGTGTAATGTGTTTGGAATGCATATTCCAATACTCAAGAAGATTTACACCGGACAAATTATTCAGCTTCTATGGTGCAAATACTTTTCGTGTTTACGATATATTTTTGTGTGTAAGTAGATTTGCGTTCACATAAAACATACGTAGAATTTTGTGTAGGATTAGAATTAGGTGATTTGATTGCTGTTCGTAAATTAGAATTTGAATTTTGGTACTATCGTAAATCCACAAGAAGGTTATCCAGTTGTTTACATTTCGAAATTAGAGATGATTTTACAGGTGTCGATGAGTTATCGATAATTTCGATATATGTATTAGATAGAAAACACTTTATTGTCCCACCAATTAAATATAAAAAGTACAAAGGAAACCTTATGATCTAGTGTTACAATGGGCGGTCTTATCGCTGACAGCGATCTCTTCCAGACAACCTTTGGATGGACAGTATCACACGCAAAAGAGTAGACGGTGGTGTGTAACAATCTAAAAGAAAAACAATAAGAATAATCAAACGGTAAATACCTAAATCCTAGCAATGAATATATTTACATTCTAATACTTATAATATCAATAATCATAATATAATAAACTAATACATATTTTACAATATCTACTTATAAAACAAATCAAGGAATCGTATTATATGTAGATAAACTATACACTAACCAATAACAGGTAGTACCTACTGGTTCAATCCTTAGAGTATAGACTAAAAGCATAGAGAGAACTTCATTATCTGTCAAGCGTACCACTTTTCTGAACACTTTTTAAATGAAGTGGACACTTTGATGTGAATGAGTCTGACAGATTTGTATAGAAAAAACAGTTGACTCGAGTAGAAAAAATGGCACGGTGATTTTTTGCAAGCGTAGGTAATTACTATGGGTTTGTTTCTATCCTTCGCCACTGACGTAGCGATACGTGTGAGCAAATATAATATCGTTTTGATTGATCTCTCTATGCTTTTAGTCTATACTCTAAGGTTCAATCAACTCTTTAGATGAGCATATGATTGAAATTTGATATAATGACACAGAACAAATAATAGTAAGTTAAACTACTACTGCTTAAATAAACAATGTTTTAAATGAGAATTTAGATAAGGTTTTGTTTGTTCACAGATTCTGCCAACCGTCATGACCACCTTTGACAAACCTACTTCAATGAACTTTGTATTTAGGGCAAACATACTTATATTAATAATTTGTTGTTTACAATAGCTATTTTGAAATAAAACTTTAGTAAAAATACATTCTCTTTATTTCTCATTAATCTTACTTTACATTCTGGAATAACGTTAAGGCAATAAATTAATTAGCTTAGGTTAGGACGGAATAATTTCATTGTTGACCACTATCTTACCTGGTGATAAGTGACGATGCGGCTTACGATAAACATGCTTACCTATAGAAGATACCTAATCACCCCCGACTTAAAGTCACTCAGGGAAAAAAGATCCCAGTTAAAAGCTTTAGTGCGCATAATAACACTATATAGGTATTATTTTTCTTTATGTGCATAATATATGGAATATCAACCATCTAATGACGTTCAACCACTAGTCAACCATAAAATGATGATGGAAATGATGTACTAACCAAATTATTAGGCTCTATTATTTATTTCTTGAACTAGCTGGGCCATACAGTCATGACGCAAAAGAAGTCGGTGCTAGTTATCAGCTGGGTTAGCATGGACAGTAGACAAAATTATCTTTCCCCGTTTTACGTCACTTTCTTCATACTTGCTTGAAGTAAAACAGGAGAAAGACAGTTTTGTCTACCGGCCGTCCGAACCCTACTGGGGTACCTAGTATTTTTTCCTCCGGACAGCGAAGATAATTGAGCTTTCCATCATCCCCCCACAAATTAGAAAAAATTAGCTGTGTTTATGTTAGGTGTCAGGCTTTTATTAAAAATTAAAACTCGATACTGAAGTATCGATATCGATAAAATAGCGTCTCATGACTATTTTTCAAAAATAGGTACGAAAATAATACACTGATGTTCCCTCTGGTTACTCTGTGGTCCGGCCCACAGATTACAGAAAAAAACAAAGTCCGGCCCCCTTAACCCGTGTCACGAGCTGTCATTTTTGTCTGACATTTATTTCTTACTTCACAATGACGTCTTGCGTCTTGCACTGTTTATGTTAAAGATGCGTTCATTTAACATTTCATTTTAACTATTTTTACTAAGGTAGCAACAACAGACACCAATATAAAATATTTACGTTATGGTATAATATTTTTAGGGGTCAGTCATATAGGTAATGCATTTAAACACAACATCGCTTCAACACTTTCAACTTTTCTCATTATTTCTCGAAAAGTTTTTTTTTTATGTGATTGAATGACGTGACGAGCTAGTCGTTCACCTGATGTTAAGTGATACGGCCGCCCATAACAGTCTATCAATCAAGAAACACAAAGTTCTAGGAAAATATTCATTATCAACAATTTGAATGAGCAAAAGAACAATAGCGATTTCAAAGAATTTTAATTGTTTTGTAACTTTGTAACACATTACGATTACTTACCTACCGCTGACCGATAACATTATTTCTTTTATTGGTTTAACGGTGTTTGGTATTGCAGCACCGTAACAGTACATTTAAAAATAGGTAAAAAATAAAATTAATGGTGACGGTAAATTTTATTAGCATAAATCGTGTGACATTTATAAAATTTGCCTAACTAAATAAATAAAATAGTTACACCTGTCTGTGTTAACAAATGCCCTATGCACTGGTTTCATTTTTAATAATTCTTTTCGTATAAGAATATCACCAGCATTTTTCAGACTTGGTGCCTTATACATATATATTTTTTGATAACAACTATAACTGTGTTTGTCCTGAAAAAGTATCGTAATTTTTCTAAAAGCTTAATTAATTACTACTAACTATGACTAGGCAGTGGCTAGGTATCGAATTGTACTGACAGGTTACTTCTAAACACAGTTTATTTTTCAAATCTATAAGAGGTACGTTTAGTTAGGTCGTTTAATTACAGTGATAGAGTGACCATCCCATTGTTTGTTGAATTTCTTCACAAAAACAAGCGGGTATTGGCATAATATTTATCATCTTTTCCGCATTCACAGATACTTTCCTTTCATTGTTTTGCAAATATAGCGTACTTAGAAAAGTATTTGTAGTCGTTCTTACCCGGAATTATGTTAGTTAAGAGTTTGATGTCAAACTAACAAGTAAAATTCTGGTATATTCAAATAGTTAATTTTCTTAGGTGAAACAAAAACTGCGAAAATGCAGCTTGGTGCCTTTATGTTCTTAGTATATTTGATGATGCCTGCAGTTTTTGCAGAAGACGTCAGCTGTAAGTATGTTTTTTGTTAAAAGGCGATAATTTTATCTTGTCACATTTTTTTAGGTAAAGTTAATCATAAGATTGTCTACGTCTCCATTTTTATGCACAAAGAGCTGTTGCATAATACACCTTGAAACTTGTTTGTTAAAATTATATTTTAGATCAAGCTTGCGTAGACAAATACTCAAGAAAAGGTTACCAACCATGGCAGGAATGGTCGGATCATTACACCTGTCACCGTTATAGATGTGAAATACGCGATGGCAAATACTTTATCGCTGCTGTAGGGTAAGTCTTTATCGATAATTTGATTTATTGTACTTACACTAGCCTCAAGCATCTGCTAGCCCGTGGCTTTGTACGCGTGGTTTCTAGGTAGTTTGTTACTATAGAAATTACCTATCCTAAGTCCTTTTCAATTTCCAAAAGTTGAGATTCAATGAAATTAATTAGAATCAGTTCAGCCATTTAGTCTTGAAACTGTTGAGAAACAGAGAGATAGACAGAAAGATAAACTATGAAGAGGTGGCTTGGGTTACACAATCATTCGTTACAAAATGTATGTAATACTTCTTTTCAGATGTCGCAAACCTAAAATACCAGAAAATGCTTTAGAATGTCATGAATATATCGAAGATGAGAATGTTGGTAAGTTATTATTAAATACTTACCTATGTTAAAAAAATGGTACACAGTCAGAGTAAAACTCTACTCTTTAAACATAAAAACCATAGAATTGACCTTTCGCTTGACTTGTAAATAAGGCGAATTATGTGATTAAACAACAATGGAAAGTTTATTCATGGTATATTTTAAACACTTTTTTCCCAGAATTCCCAACTTGTTGTGCAAGACTTAGATGTGTAGTAGAAATCAACGGTGAAAGGATCGTTCAGACAAGAGGACAGCCTGGAGAACTTTTCCCTGACAAGTGAGTAGCACCTAAAGATATTTTGCAACTCAAAATAAATAAATTTCATGGTCAATATCCCATTAATAAACAACACTTTAGATGTGAGTGCCTAGTTTAAAACTTGATTAAAATAATAAAAAGATAGGTAACTACAAACTTCTATTATAATAGCTAGTGGGTGCTATTATAATTTTCAATGTTATGTTGGGTGTATTTATTGCAGACCATAGTACCCTACTCAACTCCAAGTGAAAATTCTGAACTTATACTTAGAATATACTTTTTAACCCCGTCAATAGAACGACGTTAAAAACTTGTCTATAATTATAGCGTTCATGTCTAATTGATTTCTAAGCAATCATTTAAATAAACATTTGCAGACCTTGGAAAGGCCAGCAGAATGAGCCAAACCCAGCAGTAGTAGGAATGTCTGGTATCCAGCAAAACACAGTCGGCGGAGAGCCCCAGGGTCAACCAGCACCTGGAATCTTCAACAGCAGGGGCGCAGGCAAGCGCGGCAAGGTATTATTAGGCATTGACCAAGCTGCGGCTTGAAGCGATGGCTGATAATATCTGATTCGGTTCAATAATTATTTTGATGTAGATGTTTGCTTTGAATCACTAACTTTTGAAACTTAATTTCTACATCAACGACATTGAAAGCTTATTTGAAACTTGTATTTCTATTTACTTACTTATATTCAGCCCAGTAAATTGACTTTACAATTTAGATTTAGACACAACGGCCTCGATAAAATAGAACAATAAATATTGAACAATGTAGTTTGCTAAATAGTGATAATCTAATGTCGAATAGTTTAAAGCCAATATTTCATTAATAGCGAGCGATAATATGCCCGACAGCGGATGGCAGTGATATTAATGGACGCCGCTACGTAGACCCCTACCCAGCCCAGCAGATGCAGGAATCGCCAAGAAAAAAGAGATCCACGGTTTTTGACAGATCTCTTGTGCATGAAGCTGGACCCTACCATCCACATCCGGTCAAAATAAATGCCTATTCACCTGAAAGATATACTTCATATTTTTCCAATAGCATTAAGGGTCTCACAAACCCAAAAACGCACTTTAACCAGTTTTAAGAATTAAATAATTACAAGAATTTTGATAACGAGTAATTTTTTTATAATTAAAACCAATAGTAACTATAATGTACCTGTATTACATGTATTGAAATACAAGTCTATGTATGTAACAGCAATGCAATTTTTAAATTATAATTAACTGTTTTAATAATATTGATCAAAGTTATTTTTGTTTAAGGTGTTTGTTAACATAGAAACATAATATTATTTATTAAATGTTATCTTTGAAATTTTCGATTTCTTGACTATGATAATTATGCTTATTTTAATATGAATAACAAACCACATATCAGATCAAAAAACCTGATCACAGAACACTTATTAATAAATAAGTATATTTGTAGGCAAATGGTTCAAGTAATCATAAGTTATTGAAATATTTAAAGAAATCATTGAATAGGTGTATTCAATGATTTCTCTGCGTATTCAATGATTTCTTTGAATATTTTTTTAATAAAAGTTTATTGATTTTTTTTTGAAGTATTTTGCATTTTTTGTGATACATGTATGACCAAAGCGAATATAGCCAAATATCGGTTAAAGGACCTTTATTTAGTATAAAAGCAAACAAAGGATGAGCACAATGTATTTTTTGTAGCTCATAAACGAAAGAGACAGAAAAGTTGCAAAAATGCCAAACCACAGCAAACAATAATAGGTAAATCACACTATCACATGACACTATCACACTAATATCACACTATATATATTATTATTATATATTATATATTATTAATATTATAAAGGTGAAAGATTGTGTGTGTTTGTTCCCTCTTCACGTCGTAACGGCTGGATGGATTTGGATGAAATTTGGAATAGAGATAGCTTATATACTGGATTAACACATAGGATACTTTTCATCCCGGAAGATTAACCCGTTCTCGCAGGAAAGCTTTACAAACTTAACATCGTCAATGAGTTTTCATTATACCTTTATATTAATTTAAATTTCACTAATTATGTCTGTAGCTGACGGTCAACATTTATCATCCCGGACACTTAAATAGATCCCGTGGGATAGCATAATCACAGAACTTCGACATTACGCAACTAAAATGGACGAAAATCACAGTAATATTATAAAAGCGAAAGTTTCTGTGTGTTGGGGGGGAATTAACCTGTTCCTGTAGGAAAGCATGTTAATCTCAAATTCGAAAATTTCGTTAATTAAAGGCTATACAAGGTGACCTTGAATTGATATGTTATCCCGAAAGGGGTAAATCTACACCCCAAGGTAGACAATGTTTCTTCTACGACTTTCCTAAATTAATAGTTTTTCATTGAAGAAATGCCATGTAAAGTTGCGTTCAAAATAGCCTTAGCGCAGCTGGTTGGTTAAACTTCATCCTTGACCGAGTGCACATAAATGGGTTAAACGACCTGTGTTTAGAACATGCGTTTCATTCAACAAAAATAACTAGATGTTAATAATTGCAATTACTAAATTACTAAATGCTAATAAAAAATAATAATGATTGTTAATAATTATTTTTATTGTAATTGTTTTGTTAACTGTTTTGATTTTTTTTGATGGCAAGTGATGACGCGCCTACATATCCTGTAGAGTTTTTAAATTCTTTGGAGCTGTCGGGGGTGCCATCCCACAAATTGGACCTGAAGGTCGGTGTACCTGTTATACTGATGCGTAACTTAGATGCACCTAGGTTGTGTAATGGTACCAGGTTACGCATCATAGAGCTGAGAAAGTACATCGTGCAAGCCACCATTCTTACTGGCGGAGCCAAAGGAGAGACGGTATTGATACCTAGAATCCCTATCATTCCGACTAATTTGCCCTTTCAGTTTAAGCGCTTGCAATTTTCCCTAAAGGTGGCCTTCTCTATTACGATTAATAAAAGCCAGGGACAAATTCTGAAGGTAGCAGGCTTACACCTGAGCTCTCCCTGCTTTTCCCACGGTCAGCTCTACGTAGGCTGCTCGCGAGTATCGAGAGCCAGAAATCTCTTTGTTTACGCAGAAGACAACAAGTCCCGAAATATAGTCTACAGGGACGTACTACAATAAATATATATATGGCTTTAATCGACTTCCAGAAACCACAAATCAACCACTCTACCGACTCCACTCATCAAAGTTCGCTTTCGCTCGATAATTTTGCACTGCTGCAATAAAACTCTGCCTTTGAAAATTCAAAGTTATTCTGCGCTATCTCTACAATGATAATCCCTAATACAAACCGGTTTTTGCTATTACTTTACCGAAACCCAAATATTGTTCTCCACATGCAAAAAATCAGTTTCCACGCGGGCGAAGCCGCGGGGCGCAGCTAGTAATAGATATAAATATATTATGTGTGGACAAGGTGTGAACATTTCATACAGCGCCATCTAGCTCTATACTAAGCATCGCTTGTACTATGGGAACCAGATAACAAATAGAATACTTACATTTTGTTTTGTAAAAACATAGGTACATACGGTACATAGAATACAATATAACATCCAGACACAGAACAAACAATAATGATGTTCATCACGCGACTGTTTTTTACGCATACCGCATATATACCTATTTTAAGTTGGCCACTGTTCCAGCCTTTAGGTTTTTTAAATTAACTGAATAGGTCGCATCGCATTTGACCGGAGTCTTAGCAGATGGAAACTAAAAAATCTCTTTAGTGCTTATATACAGCTATAATTTCTATGTATTACTATAAACAATTAATCTTGGCATCCACTAAAGTTTTATTACAGGCATGAAACGAAAGGTGAAAATAAACAATATTTAAGAAAAATTCATGAACGCAGCTAAAAAATGTATGAATATTTACCACAGAGTAATAGAGGAGAAGTCTTAATTAAAAAAAAGAAATGGTGTTTTATGTATGACCCAATAGATGGCGCCACTTGATCTGTCACTGTTCAAGCATAGACCACAGGTTATAGGAAATGTGTCACGATACTGACTGCCAACTCTAAACTGTTTCGTTTGTTTTATTTTCGTTGCGCGATAGCTCGGCTTTATTTTGGATCATAATATTAACGTTTATCTGTTTTGCAGTTCTGCTGCACTTCAATTTACTTAAGGAGAATACACCACAGTTTACTTAGGAGATACTACAGACATTGTACTCGTGGTCCACTCAACTGAATTTGACATTTCTTTGTAGGTTGTCTAAGAATTTTCTTATGTTTCAACTACTCTGTCGTTTGAAAGGTTTAAACTATTACTTACTGCGCCATCTAGTAAAAGAAGCGGAACTAGTTTTTATTATAATAAAACTCCTCAAAACCGAAAGGAGTTTTCCCTATATTATAACAAAGTACTCTGTGAGTCTGTGCACAGACTCACAGAGTACTTTCAGGGCCCAGAACACGCCCAGAAGTATATGACGTCATTCTTGGTCAACAAGGATAGCGCTATGCATTCGATTACTAAGCAAAAAAAAGATGAACGCAATGTCTTTGGTCCTTGTTACGGTTACCGGCGGGTAATTACGTAAAATTTGCAACAGCAATGCGAGAACAGTAGCAATGCGACAGCAGTAGCGAAGCATACATTCTCGACACCACTAATGATGTATGACAGCAATCACCGCGAGATTTACGCCTGTCGCAAACCTGTTGCGAGTTAGGTAATTAGGGGGCCGCCCCCTAATTACCTAACTCGCAACAGCCTCCTTATTACCTAACTCGCACATCTATCCACTGTGTGAGTTTTGCTAAGAGGCTGATTTTTTCCACTGGTAGATAGATATACACATAAAAAGCCTAAATCTGAAATGGCAAATGACGGCAATAAATACTTTTTGAGAAAAATTATTTAAAAAAATCAATTTGCATGAAACATCACTTCAAAAATGGTTCACGATTTTGACAGAAATGTTCCGATTCAATATTCTGACGGTAGGTTGACATTGGCGTTTGACTATTTTTTTTTTTTTTATTCTTATATTTTGGCTCCACACATAGTGTATTTAGCCAGTGTCAAGTATTGTAATTATTCATCGAGTTATGGAATATTTCACGTGTAAAGTCAAGTCTTCAAGTCTTAGTCAACAGTCCAGTCTAAGTCAGGTAATCATAGTCCAGTCTAAGTCATACCCTAGTAAAGTGGTGGCGACTTTACTAGAAGCTTCTATGGAATTTTGGAAGCAACACGAAAAACCACGTTTCACTACATTATATCACTTGCCCACACTCATGCTCGTAATTCAGCACTTAATGCGTAAAACACCACTAATTTTAACCATTAACACTGGAAAAAGCACAAGTTTAGAAAAATGATACAATGAAACGACATGAACTTTTTCAAGTTCCCGCCAAAAACCCTGACTATTTTGTATTTGACTATTTTGACAGTTTTGTTTTTATTATCTGTTACCCGCAATCATTATAGGTACCTACTTATATAATAACAGCTGCTAGGTATCTATATAGCACTTTATAAGCGCAGCATCTCCATCTCTCCGTAGGTGCCGTATAAGAGCAGACTAAGGGATTATTCAAAGAACGGGCAGTAGCATTTATTCTCCCTATAATAAGCGTCCAAAATGGCGTTTTGTGGGCAGGCCTGGGTTCAGCACAAGACGTCTTCCAGCTGTTGATGTGAAATACGTGATTTTCGCCCATCGGACATATACAGTAACATTTGTAATGTAGTAGGTATTTGATTGATTTTATTACCAGTGGCGTCTGTGACTACAAAAACTAACCCCACATTACGCGCCGTTTCATGCGTTATTTTCGTGTAAAAATGTACATAAACACTATTAAATTGCTTCATGGCATCAGCCAACTTGTGTTTTGTAAACTTAAAGATAGCTGATTTCTTTTTATTTTATGACCTAGCAGAAAGATTGTGTGACGCGTGTGCTAGAGCATTGAAACCATTTCGCCACATAGCATAGAGCTAAACTGCGTGATTTATTGATTACGATACGGTTTCACTTAGGTACTCCTTCGTTTCACTTACCCCACCTGATCTTACATTTTAGTTTTTACAATAAAGAAGCAGTGAACACTGGTAAAACATAAATTCTAGGTATCAAGGTAAATTACTCCATAGATAGAGCTAACAAAATCGCCCATTATCTACCCAACATTTTGGGAGACGTTCTTATTCAGGCAGCACCTCGTGTGGGAGCAAGAAACAACTAGGCGGCCACGCGAAATAGATTTCTTCTAGTGGGAATTCTGTGGAGTTCTGTGTAGACTACCATACGCTAATCTGTGATTGGAGCACAGATTAGAGAAAAAAAAAACAATGGATTGGAGTGGAGTACAAACGTCACCAACATCTACAAACATTAGGGGCGTTCGGATTAGGATCGGTATCGGTTTTGGCATTTTGCAAAATTAGCGTTGTTGTAAAACGTTCGGTTTGGGAATTTCGCCAATAATGCCACTTTTACCACTTTTTCTCACTAGGTACCCAAAACGAACGCAAAATAACCAAATGCGGTGTTATCTCAAATGTCAAAAATCAAATTGGCGAAATTTTACATTACACACGTAAACTTACATCTTCCTTCTCACTTCTCTATGCTATATCATTACGATAACTACAATTTTCACAATAAAAATCAGTAATTTTTACATAGCCGCGCCAAAAATTCTACGTCAATCTCTAATGTCAGAAAACGATCACTTTTTTTACCCACCTCCACAGGTGGGTCAATATTGGCAGTTCACGATGGCTTCTTTAACTGTTTTTGAGCTATCCGAACCGAACGGTGAACGAAAACAGTTAAAAACGCAACTTTTGCTCACACATTCCCAAAACGAACGGTGCATGTGATCATTATTGTCGTTTTTAACTGTTAATTTGGAAGTTTTGGCGGGAACGTGAAAAAGTTCACGTCGTTGCATTGTATTATTTCACAAAACTTATGCTTTTTCTAGTGTTAATGTTTAAAATTAGTGGCATTTTACATATTAAGTGCTGAATTACGAGTATAAGTGTGGGCAAGTGATATAATGTAGTGAAACGTGGTTTTTCGTGTTGCTTCCAAAATTCCATAGAAGCCTCTAGTAAAGTTGCCACTACTTTACTAGGGCATGACTTTGACTGGATTATGACTACCTGACTTAGACTGGACTATTACTACCCTGACTGACTGTGACTAAGACTTGACTTTACATTAAATATTTCATAATACGATGAAAAACTACAATACTTGACACTGGCTAAATACACTATGTGTGGAGCCAAACTATAAGAAAAAAAAAACTTAATTTTGCCAGTATTCTGTGTGCCACTAGTAGTTTCACTTTATAAAAAGGTACTCTGTGACTAGTAGGTAGGCTATCCGAACGCAGGTATTGATTGAATACAATAATCGTCAATAATGTAAAATACATTGGTATAACTAGGTTTATGGTAAATTACTTGTTACTTGATTACATTACAGACATTAGGTAAATACAAAGTAAATAGGGCGAATTCTGTGATTACAGGTTTGAAAAACTAAGTTAACAAATAGTACTCTTAATTTTTTAATAAACTCAGAAAAAGTCAGTAAACAAAACAAGAGGTATTTCAAAAACATGGTTGAACCGGAAAAGCCCTTCGCGTGCACTATGCCCGATTGTGGCATGACCTTTACTAATGAGGACCATCTAAATGTGCATACTAAGAAACATGACATGGTGCTGCAATTTGGTTGTGAGCAGAAGGCTGCTGTATTTGTGGGTAAGTTATTTTAGGCTAATACTAGAACGTCGATTTTCCGAACGTGGGTATACTCTATGATCATTTAACCGAACCAAATCTCTCTGTTGGTGGGCACCACTTTGAGCAACTGCTTGCCTCCTGCATCTATCAGCTCCCTGCGATTCTAACCAGATTGTCAGTCCACCCTATAGGGGGGCGCTATGCTGCATCTTCCGGTTTGTGTTGCCACTCGAGAACCTTTACGTTTACATTTTTCACCTAACTAACATATTCCGCATAAAACCTTACTTACAGTAGTAACAAAGTCTATTTTCATATTCCAGCTGATCAGACCCCAACCCCCACTCGCTTCATCAGGAACTGCGAGGAGGTGGGCTTATTTCAAGACCTGCAGAATGTCAACCCATTCGACGAAGGCTTTAAGAGGGCTATTGAGACTAAGTATGTTTAATTTCTCTTTTAGTTTCCTTAAGTCAGTAGGAGGTTGTTAGTTCATTTGGTGTGTTAGTAACCAAGTCTGAAAGAAAAACCATACATAACATATTAATTTGTAAAGGAAAAATTTGAATCACGAGCGGGACGCGGGCGGGGTTACGCTGAGCAGGCGATACTGCTATAAAAATCATATACATACATAACATATAAGCCATACAAACCTCGGGAAAGGATATACTCTTTACTGCTATTATACTGACAAAATAGTCCATAGTCCATGTATTAAAAGTTGCAGGTTGCAGTATTTCATATTTCCATGATAAAATATTGATTTTGGCTGAGCAAGTAGGCTGTGTACAAAATACCCAAACATCAGATATTTTAATGACACAGGCAATTGCATAATAAAACCGGCCAAATGCGAGTCGGACTCACACGGAGGGTTCCATACCATTATCTATCCCTCCCATCTAGTGTTGAGTAGCAGTACTATATAAAGCAGCGCCATCTATGACTCATGTGGTAAACCCTTAAATATTTATTCTACTTTCCCTGCCATATAGTGTTGAGTAGCAGTACTATTTATAGCAGCGCCATCTATGACTCATCTGGTTATCGAGCAAAAACATCACGTTTGTTGTATGGGAGCCCTCTTAAATATTTATTTTATTCTGTTTTTTAGTATTTTTTGTAATAGCAGCAACAGAAATACATCATCTGTGAAAATTTCAACTGTCTAGCATGGTTCATGAGATGCAGCCTGGTGAGAGATGGAGAGACAGACAGACAGACAGCGGAGCCTTAGTAATAGGGTCCGTTTTACCATTTGGGTATGGAACCCTAACCCTTGAGTAGATTTCACAGTTATAGGTATAATACGAAGTTCATGAAAAAATAGAGCCTATAAATAAAGATGTAGTGAACTGGTGTGTTCCAGGCAAGGCATCCTATCCCTGGAGCATGGCTGCACACCCTCGACGGAGGACCTGCACACTCCCCAGATGTTCCCGCTGCTGGACTCCGCGGGAGCCCTGGGAGACTCCGTCTTCAGCACCACTAACAACCACAGAAATATCACTATTAGCAGGTAAATCATGCATGAACACCTTTTTGACTGTGTATTTTTTTAAATCACTGCAAAGGGGACAGACACCATCTGTATCTATAGCTCAGGGGTGGCCAAACTTTGGTTTCAACTTGTTTGTTGCATATTAAAAGGACAAGCGAAGCGAGCGTGCACAATTCTATATTCGCCATATTGTATTTCAAAACAAACACGTATGTATGGTAATTCAAACATGAATTCCATGTCAGTCAGTACAAACTCGCTTGCCATAAAACAAAACACAATAAAAACAATAAATGCGCGAGCAAAGCGAGCGCGAAATTTATTTTATTTTTGGCGGATTGTATTTCATAAAAACGCGTATGGTGATTCAAACATGAATTATATGTTAGTCAGTACAATCGCGATTCGTGTTTTCACTGTACATAAGCCTTAGTATTAGTCCTGAACGTTACCATTATATTAATTTCAAAGTCATTGTTGCAATATTGTTGACAAGACACGGTCTCATGCTAAGCCATTTTAAGCATTTTGACGTTGTATAGACATTTAAGATTTAATTTTTGGGCCACTACGGTCAGTCGGAGACTAAGCGGTAGCCGCTTGACTGCGATAAACATTAAACACAAATACGCTCCTGCGCTGGCAATAAAATGAGCGCGATGTTTTGTCTAATTTTTGATGATACTGGCATGTAGGTATGTATGTGTTGGAATCGAGCGCTAGGGGCGCAGCGGGAACTTATCAGGAGCAAACCGAAAAAATAATAGTCATTTCTGGTCTGGCCATTCTTGCGCCCCCCAGAGTCTACGCCCTGTGCCTGGGCACCGGTGGCACCGCCCTATTTACGGCACTGCTTAACGGATTAGTTAGTTAAAAAATAAAAGGACAAAACGCTAGTAAAAGTTGCACAAAGACAGTTTTACTATAAACTCAATAACAAAAATACTGTTTTTCATTCTTGATTATTTTTGTCTAGCGAGCTACCGCAAAAACCTCCGCGGTCGACGCTTTTGCCACCCCTGCTATAGCTAGCATGAGACATTGAGAAACCAACTTGCTTGACCAATCATGTACATGTGCGCATACAATGTACACTAGTAGATTCACTGGCAACAGGTATGATTGTTAAATTAATAACTTTCAGATCCTCAAGTGACGAGACCGGGGCAATCAAGGAGTTTGAAACCACCAGAATATCTAAATTAACAAACGAAGTAACCACTATCAGTAGAATAGTGGAAAAACATGATGACACACCGAAAACTAAAGACTGTCTCCAGAAGAATTCCGTTTCATATACAAACAACTTTATCAAAATCCACAGCAATGTAGAAATAAGGAAAGGCACGGATCGAATTGAAGATGTTGTTATCAAAGATGGCACGGTCCATGACATGTTAGCGGTAGAAGTGCCCCCGATTATGAGTCAAAAATCCATTGATTACGTAGTAGACAGCTTGACGAAAGATTTCACATCTGACAAAGCAAAAGATACTTCTGTAAAAGACGGCAAAAACAGCAGCGACAATCAAAAAGATGACACAGTTGATGCTAAAAAGGAAAAGCACAAAAAGGATGATTATGAAGTAATCTTAAAACTGCCTACGGGGCAAGAAATAAAATTAATCAATGCAGACGTAGAGGCAGAGAAACCTAAAACAGCAAAAGCCATGTTAAAAAAAGTGTTAACAGAGAAGGTTGAGTTGCAAAAAGCAATAACCAGTGTCAGCATTATACCAAGTGTCATACCGACTATATCAAGCGGGACTTTGATCCCAGTCTCTATAATAAATGGCTACATGCCAAAGGTGCCGTTAAAAGTTGACAAAACATCAGTGAAAAGGAAATTGATTCAGCAAAATAGTAAAAAACCTGAGAATGATAAGGTTATGAGTAAAGATGTGTCAAATAATGTATCAAGGAAGCGTGCGAGTCAGGCAAGACAGGTTGAAGCTAAGAGTAGGTCGAAATCACCAAGTGATTTAGACAGTCGATCTGCTGCGTCAAGAAGATATAGGTATGTATAGATAGCTCTAGACTACGAACCGGGAGATGCAGGGTAGGCCCCCCCACTAGGTGGATCAACAATTTAGTGAAAACCGTTGGAAGCTGATGGATGCAGGAGGCAAGCAGTTGCTCAAAGTGGTGTTTTATGAGGGGAAGCTTATGTTCAGCAGTGGACGTCTTCAGGCTGTTGATGATGATGATGATGATGATGAGAGAGCCCAAAATTCGCACTCGCCTTTACAATGGTAAACGAAAACATCTTATGGAAACCATCTTGTTCAAGAATCATAAAATTTAAGAAAATGTGTCATCTACCATCCTGCACTTGGCCAGTGTGATAGATAATGGTCTACACTCTTAATGTAAGAGGAAGCCTGTATCCCAGCAGTGGGAATAAAATGAACTGATGTCAATGTTCAGGTCACAATGTGTCATTTGCCCAGTAATGTCACTAGATACAGGCCACAGTCTCATTTGCCCAGTTATGTCAATAGCTACAGGCCACAAAGTCTCATTTACTCAGCAATATCACTAGCTACAGGCCATAAAGTCTCATTTGCCCATTAATTACAAAAGCTACAGTGCCCTTCAAACCGGAACACAGTAGTGCTTGCACACTACTGCTTGGCGGCACAATAACTGGCAAAGCGGTGGTACCTACTTAGACGAACTTTGCAGAGCAGTTGTATCTTTTTAGGGTTCCATACCCAAAGGGTAAAACGGACCCTATTACTAAGGCCCCGCTGTCCGTCCGTCTGTCCGTCTGTCTGTCTGTCTGTCTCTCTGTCTGTCCGTCTGTCACCAAGCTTTATCTCATGAACCGTGATAGTTAGACAGTTGAAATTTTCACAGATGATGTATTTCTGTTGCCGCTACAACAACAAATACTAAAAAACAATAAAATAAATATTTAAGGGGGCTCCTATACAACAAACGTGATGTTTTTGCTCGATAACCAGATGAGTCATAGATGGCGCTGCTATAAATAGTACTGCTACTCAACACTAGATGGCAGGGAAAGTAGAATAAATATTTAAGGGTTTACCACATGAGTCATAGATGGTGCTGCTTTATATAGTACTGCTACTCAACACTAGATGGCAGGGATAGATAATGGTATGGAACCCTCCGTGTGAGTCCGACTCGCATTTGGCCGGTTTTATTATGTTATTGAATAACGTGACGAGCTAGTCGTTCGCCTGCTCATAACCATAACAGTTGCAGTGTCACTCGGAACTCAGAAATATAAAGTTTCGCGTGGCACTGCACTGCGCACGTCATCCAGACATTAGTATTACTAGACTGTGAGATCAGAGCATAAAGTCTCATTTGCCCAGTAATTTCACTACAGTGCTCTTCAAACTGGAACACAGTAGTGCTTGCACACCTAGCTAGATAGTTTCCAATCATTATCATCATCATTAACAGCCTGAAGACGTCCACTGCTGAACATAGGCCTCCCCCAGTTTCCAATAGGTAAAAATAATTGTTATTTTCTGGTTTTCAGGGCCAAGTTGAAGGTAACCATGTCAGCGCAAGCGCAAGAGAACCAGCAACTGAAGGAGCAGAATGAGAGGCTTGCTGCAGAGAATGCTGCGTTGAAGGTTCTCATCATGGATTTAAGTAGGTTTTTTTTTTATAAACGAAGCATCCATTTTCGTATCTAGTTACAAAAAATAACCGGCCAAGTGCGAGTCGGACTTGCGCATGAAGGGTTCCGCACCATTATCTATCCCTGCCATCTAGTGTTTAGTAGCAGTACTATTTAAAGCAGTGCCATCTATGACTCATCTGGTAAACCTCCTATCCCAAAAATGTTACTATACAGTGCAAGAATACTTGGAAGACAAAAGCGTAAAAAATTCACGATGATATTGATGACACAGTCGCTGTGACTGTAGGCAGATAACCTATACTTAGATATAATTATTTCCTCGGTATTTTCATAGTCTAAATTTTATTATTGTGTAACCTCTTAGTTAGTAGTATTGTTTTGCTATACCCTAGCAGGGTTGTGTAACTTGTGTGATGTATCACCTTATTACATAATGCAATAAATAAATAAATAAATAAAATAAATAAATAAATAAATAAACTGTTTTTTTGTAAACTAATTTAGTCTTCTTTTTGTTCCAGGAAAAATACAAAAGAAATTATGCAACATCGACACTAACGACTGAAAAACAATGATCTCATTAAATGACGTATTTAATTTAACTAATCTGTTACGTTCCCTATTGTATTTATAATCGTTTAATTATTGTAAAGTATTTTAACAATAATTTATTTGTACATAAATTATTTTAAAATTATGAAAATGTATATTTATTTGAAAAACAAATTGCAGCTTATGTATAAATATTCAATTATGTCATGAACTAAATCATAGTTAAATATACACATCAGTAGCTGGAAGCCGTCCACTGCTGAACACAGGCCTCCCCATAAAACGACACTGGACGTTTATCACGGAGGGTAGCCATAAGTGCAGGTTGCACGAATAAACATGTATGTCATTTTTATGCAAAAAAATGTTGTTTGTGTTTTTTTTAAATTTATACTCATCCTGTCGAAAGGAAGATGGAAGGGAAAGGGAAACAGATAGAGGAAAAGGATGAATGGATGGGACGGCAATACAATACTGGCCTTCGCCGGCGCTCGCTTCTCAACACATCGAAAACAATGAAATCTCTAATCTATTTTTAATAATTTTTTTTTTTTTTTTTTTTTTTTTACGTTGGGAAAATCCATTATGGATACCACCCGCCGCAGCGAGTGATTATGTCGGACTCCCACCGACTAAAAACCCAACGGGAACCCTCGGGACGCCATGGTGCTGGGGCAACGGGCTCGCTTGCGCACTCTACCGCGGCCCCAACGGCGTTGGCCCTTGACCAGGGCCCCGAACTCTGCAACGGAGTGGAGCTGGAGATTTCTCCACTCCGTCTACCTTTGAAATGGCGCGCAGGCACCTGCGCGCGCCATCTCGAGGTCTTTCGTTAGGCGCCGGCCCCCCCCCGGGGACCGACGCCTAGACCTCTGTTATGGGGGTTGAAAGAGAGTGTGGTAGAGCCGCCTCCTCCTCCCGGCTCTCCTGCTGCGGATCGCGAGATGAGATGTTATCTCCCTCTCGCGCTCCGCAGCCTCCTTCCGCGACATCACGTCCTCGCAGAAGGCCACACCCGCATTCCACGACTCCCCACTCCCAACCATTGAACTGATCAATGCCGGAAGCGAGAGGTCGGCCCCCACCGCAGCGACGAGGTCACTGCGCTGAGACGCCCAGGCCACACACACCTCGAGCGTGTGCTGTGCCGTGTCCTCGTCGCTGCCACAATGGTGGCACTCCGTCGTCGGCTCCCTTCCAGCGGTGCGGCACAGGTACTTACCAAAGCACCCGTGGTCCGACAGGACCTGCACCAGCCGGAAGGTTAGGGACCCGTGCTCCCGGTCCACCCAGTCCTCGAGGACTGGACGGATCGCCTCGACAGTCCTTATGCCAGCCTTGGGATGGGCCAGCCGCTCCCCCCACATCCTGAGCAAGGACCGCCGCGCACGGAACCTCCACACTTCCACCTCCCTTGGCGGAGGATGTTCACCTCGGAGCCGGAGCTCCACCCGCCAATCGTACATTGACGCGTGGACCACCGCCTCCAGATCCCACGGAGGGGATCCCGCCAATAAGCACGCCGCCTCGTAGGATATGGTACGGTATCCACGGATAACCCCGACCGCCATCGCTCTCTGAGATCTCCTCAGAAGAGCGACGTTCGGCTCCGTCAGGGCATCAACCCATATGGGTGCCCCGTAAAGGGCCATGGACCGCACCACACCCAGATATAGGCGGCGGCTTCCTTCCTTAGGTCCCCCGAGGTTGGGCAGCAACCGCTTCAGAGAAGCTGCTGCGCCCATCAGCCGGGGGGCCATTCTCCGGAAGTGTTCACGGAAGTTCCACCTACCATCGAGGAAGAGTCCTAGATATCTCATCGAGGACCCAACCTCGATACGGATCTCGCCGATTGAAATGTGGGACCCAGCGGGAGGCGCTCTCCGAGGCCCGTGAAAACACAGAGCCTCGGATTTGTGGAGCGCAACCCGGAGCCCCAACATCTCAATCCTACCGACGACCAGTGCCACCACTTCCGTGGCAAGTCGGGCAGCCTCCTGGTACGTCCCCCCCCTGACCGTGACTAAGGTGTCATCTGCGTAACAGGTGACATCAGCACCAGGGGGGAGATCGCCCCGCAAACTTTATACCTACCTAGGCCAACTAGACTCGTTTGCTTACAACTATGCCAGCCCCCACCATACTGGTTTTGGCCAAAAGGTCGTTTTAGGACCCGCTCAAAATTCTTAGTTTTAGTTTCGTTAATAATTCGACCGAAATGGACGCAGACGCAGCGAATGTAAGTAGGTACCTACATAATATTCAAAACGTTATTTTATTAATAACTTTCTCCTTTCTTTCATAATCCACCTCTAGTTACAGACTTAAAAAGTATTCCCTTACAAAATGATAGAAACATATTTTTGTAGTCTGCGTTTTTTTCCATGATTGTCAGAACCTTGCGTAGCATTATGGGAAGATATCTTTTACCGAAAAGTGTCGAGTGCACAGGCTTCATTCAAAGATCCGCTTAGGTACCATTTATATGCAGCGCGTCGATTTTGTACCACTGTACAAAGTCACAAGTTTAACAAAGTTACAAACTGTCCTATTTCAGATTTTTTTATGTAAACGCATGATGTGGCGAGCTAGCCGTTCGTCTGGTGTTAAGCGACACGGCCGCCCATTACAGATTGTATGTAGTGTCACTCGGAAATCTAAATTAAAGTTTCGCGTGACACTGCGCACTGCGCGCGTCATCCTGAGACATCACACAGTCTAAAAAAGATTTCTAGATTGTGAGAACAGTTCTTAAGTCTCATTTGCCCAGTAATTTCACTAGCTACAATGCCCTATTCAAACAGTTCACACGGTAGTGCTTGCACACTACTGTTTGGCGGCAGAATAACTGGATGGATTAAAATTGTCAAACCACGCTTCAGATAAATGTTTAGATGTTTTATACAAAGCACTAAAAGCTAGATCCATGCTACAAAGAACATTGTTCACAAACATCAAACAAAGATGTTCGTAATTTTCCATCACCAAATAAACCTGACCTATTAACAAAAACAAAACTCGTTATCACTTGGACCTACCTACACTGGTTATTTTGGTATAATCATCCAGTTTTGTGAGGTCTTCGTCCTTGTTTCATAGATTTGAAAGCATGGGTCTTGATAGTTTGGTGGCGATGTATAAAACCCGTTTCAAATAATAATTGGTTATTGCAAAAATGGTATAATAAAGTCAAAGATTCTTGTGATAGATGTGACACACTTTTGTAGGAAGAATTTTTGTATACTTACCTAACACCCCTGACAACAATCGTCAAGTAAATGTGTCACTTTCCATCAGGTGAGACTACGGTCAAATGCGGGCCTATTTAGTTACTTTACTTATAAAAAAAAAGTATGTAGGTAGGGAGTCCATCTCATCATCATCATATACATCAAGACAGACTCAGTGGTGTGGTAGTTTAGCAGGTCGGCTCATAACCCGGAAGCGGCGGGTTCGATTCCAGCGACATGACTAGCACTTGTGCACGAAAAAAAGCAGAAATACATCTGTGTCTGGGTATTGTGGGATCATGGTTCTCGTAGTCCTGAGTCCCTAGATACAGGGGATCCTAAAGGGTCCAGGGATCTATGTCCGAAGCGATATAATCGTTGGCCGTTATTATTCTTGTTCAAAGCCTGATTAGTTTTTTCAAAGGTAGCTCTATTATGCACTAAACCTTTCGATCTATTCTATGGTTGTCTCGATACAGAATACCTACATAATAGTACAACGTACCTGGGGGTCTAGTAAAGATACTTTCCATTAGAGTTAACGCCAAACGATAATTCCAAATGTATGGGAATGACATGCTACGACATTAGCTGCGGAAATAATGTCATTCCCATACATTTTGGAGTTATCGTTTGGTGTTAACGCTAACGTAAAGGTATCTTTGCTAGACTCCCTGGTCTCGGTTATTGTAGGTACCTAAACCTAAATATGTAAACGCCAAAGAACGTTAAGTTGTCACTTCTGCATGCATACCTTATCAGCGTACGAGCCTTGTATTATAATGAGCTTACGCGGTTACTTCATGAGGTAAGAGCCGGCATTGTGGCCAAAGCACTTACTTTAACCAGTCAAGTTTGTTGTGGAAAATGTACCTGTGGCAAACGTGTGCAGTGCTCGTAGCAGGACTAAGCTTGGTAAGGAAAACAAACAACAAAACATCACAGTTTCAACATTCGTTTGTTTTAAAAACATTGACTTTTTTAACGAGTTATTGGATTCTCATTATTCTGAGCTAAGTATGTACCTTTTATAAGTCCATCATCACTATAGAGACGTTCGGCAGGGAAATTGAATGTTCCGATATTTAATTTAAAAAAACAATCTCTTTAATCGGGTATTTAGTTATTTATAATTAGAACGGCATTACTTACCAATTACACTAATTATCGGACATTTACCGCTGCTTATCAATTAAAATAACAATCTACGACTACAATTAACAATAACAAATTAAAAAAAATCAAACAGGTTTATTAGTCATCATCATCATCATCATCAGCCTGAAGACGTCCACTGTTGAACATAGGCCTCCACCAGAGCGGGCCACCTTGAGCGGCTGCTCGCCTCCTGCATCCATCGGGTCCCCGCGGCTTTCACCAGGTCGTCGGTCCACCGAGTGGGGGGCCGGCCTACGCTACGTCTTCCGGTTCGCGGTCCGGTGGTTATTAGTCAATAGTATAAGAAATAATATAAAATGTCAAATTATGATAATATCATAAGAAAATTAGTCAATAAAACACTATTAGGTACTTCATGCACTCATCTCGCAATACACCAAGCATTCAGACAAGATCACCTTCCATTCATCAGCAAACACATCACAATTAAGGCTGGCGTACAGGAGGGCATTGAGAGCAGTTAGGGTTTGCGGTATGGGAGATCTAGAATAGGCTGCACTCCGGCTTTTGGCTACCGCAAACAGCCTGTGTTTTTTTTCTAGCCTGGCGGTAATAGGGAACAAAAAAACGGTAAAGCTTACTATGGAGATCCTGAGTATTTAGTTGGGTTATTGGATTCTCAATTTCTGATTCAGTTCTGAGCTAAGTATGGTACCTACTAATTAGTGACTATTCTATGCTTTAAGGCCTCACTATAGAGACATGCTGTGGTGTCACCTACAATTTACCAGTTTTCCCGCGAGGAAATTAAACTTCCAGAGTAAAAACTATTCTATCTTAAGAAGCCTACTTAGCATAAGTACTTACCTCCCTTCTTGTATTTACAAAAAGCACTGTTTTTCTACTCCTATAAATATTATCCGATTTCGCTGTTTTTTTATGTTGTCTACACAATGAAAAACTATGCGCGTGCGTCTTCCTTTTTGAGTTCAGCAATATCTTTTTAGGTATAGCCTCGCAAAATGACAGGCTTTTTTTAATTTGTAACGAATACGAAGTTCGTATATAGTTGTAATATTTAAAAACAAAACAAGTATGTTGTACTTATAGTAGCTTGGTATAGGTATAGATGTTAATCTATTCAAACGTTTGACCGGAAAATCAAAAGGTTTTATTAATATTAACATATTTAGAGGGTGAAAACCATTATCCCCCGAAACGCTAAAATGTAAGTAAATTCAATTACGGGCTCTATTGTCTCTCTCACAGTGTATCTAGATAGCAAAGCGACGGCAATAACATTTTCAAATACCAGAACGGTCCTGGTAATTCATGTAGTTATTTATTAAGCGATCTGTGTGTAAAATCTCATCCAAATCAGCTCCGTTTTATCGCGAAAGCCGTACAAACAAACATGCAAATTGTAACTTTTATTTATTAGCAAGGATACGAATTATACGTTTTGATTATTTGGTGCTGATTTAGGCAATATAAAAAATTGTGTTGAACAGATGAATAATGATTGGAAATTAATATTATTGCTAATCGCGTAACAAATACAATAATAAAACTACATTTAGTAATGCCAGGGAAACTTTTATTTATAGCCCGTGGTACCGACCTTTGATAGAGGTCAATCAATGGCCTCTACTTAAGCGCTTAGACTAGATCTAGATATAGATAGATGTAAGCCTAGACCATGTAAGACCTGTTTTACAGAAGGTAATGTACTTAACTTTAAATGCTTTAATAGCGTTGTATGTAATGTTTATTTTCTTCTAAATTAGTAATTAAATAGACTGGATCCTGAAAAACAAAAATGCACGTAGGATATCATGTGGCTTTGTGAGCTTTAGTCTGGATAGTTTTTACGTTTTCAATCAACAAGGCTCCGCCATTTTGAAAAATTAATAACAATCATATATTTAGCTACTAAATTATCGAACCTAAAATCTTACTCTGTCATTAGAGTCTATAATTTTTCTAAGCACTACGTGGCACTACCCACAGATTAGAAAAAACAATCGCACTGCGTCTTTCAACCTATGTCAATCTGTAGATATTTTTTTTACTTTTCACTTGATTCTACCCACAGATCTTTGGTTCTACCCCGAATTTAGGGGTCAAACCTGTATCCAAGACGAAGTGATTGCGCTAATTATAGGTATTTATATAAGTAGGTAGGTAACCTAAACAACAATTATTTATCTTTGTACACAAATAATTATTTTAATGTTACGTCACATTCATTAAAAGATATGGTACCTAATAAAGCGTGTTTATAATTAATTAATGTGATAACAGATATTATTTGCTTCATTTTATCTAGTTGTTTCTTACCTATAGATTATGTAGGTAAGTAGTTGTGGGTATCTTTTTGTTATTAACCCATTTATAAATAGGTAGGTAGGTATATAGCTAGGTAGTACATTTGTAATGTAGGTATCTGCTGCCTTAAATACATTTCTTTGAACACCTACTGGTAAACAAAATATTGCAAAGTTAGCTCTATGTGATAAAATTGCCCTAGTATAATAGATATCTATGAGTAGGTAGGATAGCAGTAAGTACCTAATATAGGTACAAATGCCTATTGCAATACCTCAGTATTATCTACGTTATGTAAAATGTCACTTCTGTTGAATTACCTAATCTTTGAAGTATTTATTCAAAAAATCCTATGTCCTGATTAACGCTCCACCTTTTTTGTGCTCACGATAGAGATCTAAAAATGTTAAGGTCAATGTCAAATCAGAACCACACAAAAAATAAAAAATAAATCTTAAGAAAATCTAAATATTCAACGCGTATTTAACAAAAAATCTCACAAAGTGTAATGTAAAATATTAAAAACGTAACAATCAAGGACACCTATTATTTCCGTATATAACAAAGTACTTTGTGTAACTATTTTGGTACCAGATAAAGATAAAAAAAAGAACAAAGCCAGTTTGTAGAAATGATAATATGATAATGACAAAATCAGCACCACCTTCCTTAGAAAACATTCGAGTAGACCCATAGACGTAGTAAAAGACCCTTCTGTGGAGTAGACAAGGAGTAGACCAAGAGCTCTCAAAATGCAGTTCTCCCGTCCCAAAATAACAAGACCGCCTATAGTTACAATAAGACAAGAGAGTTGCTGTGGTTGCACCACAGTAAATCTAATCATTATTATTGTGTTAACGTACTTTATATACCGGTTTATAGTATCGAATATTAAGAATCCAGAGGAATTTTTACAACATATAACCCACAACGTATAGTATCCCTGTGAGTGGTACATGAATTTGACAAAAATGGATTTTAGTATCGTCTAAATTCTTCTCGACGTAAAACCTATCTATGAAACCCACCTATGAAATATCTTATCTGATTATTTACTTGAAACATTTGCAATACAATTATTGAGTTTTTTTTTAGCTTTTATGTACCTTCTATTATTTAACTATCATTAGAATGGATGTATGTAAAAAGGTATATATATAACGCTACGCTGTATGTATTCTACATTGAATATAGACACCGAACAAAATAATGATAAAACGTCACCAAACTTATGATGAAATGATATCAAACTTATGATAAAATAACATCAAACTTATGATGAAAATGACATTTGCTTGCCCCGGTTTCAAACTCAGGTATTATAATAGGTTTGCTATACCATTTTACCACGACATCTATTTTTAACACGACTTCAACAAAAGGAGAACCGTTCTCAAATCTTAGTATTCAGATTTTGACTTGTAAAGTGCTAAAAATAACCTATTTGTAATAAATGACTTTGCCTTCGAATAGTTGATCATCATCATCAGCCTGGAGACGTCTACTACTGAACATAGGCCTCCCCCATAGAGCGCCGCTTTGAGCGGCTGCATCTAACGGCTCCCTGTCGTTTTGATCAGGTCCACTAGTGGGGGCCTACGTTGTCGTTACGTCTACGTTCCGGTTCGTGACCACTCGAAAACCTATAATAATTGATAGGTACCACTTTATAATTATAAAGTAGGTAGGTAATAATTATATTTTAACGAGTAATACCAATTTTGTTCCAGAGCGTGCAGGGCTCCGGCGTGGCGCCTCCTCTAAAGCTGAGCAATGGGAAGGACATGCCGAGCCTGGGGTTGGGGACTTGGCTCGGATTTACTAAATCGGTGGGTATGGTTACATAAACTGTAAATAAGGGTGACTACCCTATGGTCATCATCCATACCCACACCCTGTGACTTTCCTGCACAACTATAATATAACGCCCAACGATCACATACATAGATCCTGGAATCTGACTAGGATTCCTTGTATCTAGAGAACCAGGGACTACGAGGACCGTGCTCCCACAACACCCACACACAGACAAGTAGTTGCATTTTTTTTCATGTGCACAAATACTTGTCCTGTCGCGGGTATCGAACCCGCCGACTCCGGGTTATGAGTTGACCTTCTCAACCACCACACCACAGAGGCTGTCCAATCTATACCCTGCTGGGCCTCGTAAGAACCATCTTCCAAGTGAACGCTAATCTCAAACAGGTGCCTTCATTGATGGGTTAGATAACTGCCTCTCTGTCAGGCGCGGATACAGAAATTTCTCAGGGGGGGGGGGGGCGTACAAAACATTAAAGTAGGGGAGTCCAAGAGGGGAATTTGGGGATATGGTGGTAAAACACATAAGTAGGTATACGTTAAAAGACCAATTTGTGCTCTTTTCTTTAAATGATGAATTCCATGCACCTATATATATCTTCCTGGTAACTGGTAAATTAGCTAATTACCGCGCTTGGTGCTGGACTGCCTGCGCCAAGAGGGGGGGCACGCGCCCTCTGCGCCACCTCCCCCCTGTATCCGCGCCTGCTCTCTGTAAGCTGGTGGCAACACTGTACTGAGGTGCACATTTCCCTGATCATCTACGTAAACAAGCATTAGTAGACAAAGAGCGCGTCAGCGGCATTATACAATGCTCTTCACTTTTGAGAGGTTCCTCTTGTCTAGCAAGGGACTGGGGATATCAATCGAAACAACCCTTTGGCTCGCCATGGTGGAACGTTTCACTAGCGCGGCAAATTCAAATTTTCTTGCATTCTTTTGCCAATAATAGCTTAATTACTCAACGTGATTACATGAAAACTAATTTTGCGCAAAAAAATATAGTGTATCAATAAATTACAATTAAAAATATCACCTACTTATCATTGGTTTAGCGACAAATGGCAATAAACAGTTTTCTTCTTAGTTTTTCAGTCTATTGCCATTTGTCGCTAAACCAGTGATAAGTAGGTGATACTTTCAATTGTAATTTATTGATACACTATATTTATTTGCGCAAAATTAGTTTTCATGTAATCACGTTGAGTAATTAAGCTATTATTGGCAAAAGAATGCAAGAAAATTTGAATTTGCCGCGCGAGTGTGACGTTCCCCCTTAATGCGTGATATTCGCAGGATTCTAATAAATCGATTGAATATGAGAAATACATTTTCGGCCTTATTAATAAACGCGTAGTAGTTTTAGATTAGTTCAGGTTTTGTCCTTTTTTGACATTTGAATATTGGAAAGCGAGCGACAAAGACAAAAGATGGTGTAACTGATCAAATGCTACAACGCGTTTATTCATAAAGCATTGAGGGATCAAATAAAACAATTTAAATCTAATTTATAATATATTCTCATTTGGCTACGTTTTGTAACATTTGAATGCTTACCTTTTTTTTTACCTTTTTCCCACGCGACATGTCGCGCGGCCATGTTGGACGCAAGAGTCGTCTTCGATCGAAACTGGTTTCGTATTACGCGGCCAAAGCGGATAGAGACAAGTAGAATAGGCTCTCCCTACCATGGATGACTTCGCCAACTGAGTGTTTAATTGCTTCATTAGACGGCGGGTAGGAGGATGATGATGATGATGATGATGATGATTCCAATAGATTCATCTCCATCATCAGTCTGTTGAAGTTTAAACCGTATTTCCAGGGAGAAAGAAACGTACTGAAAGGCAACGAAGTGGAGCAGGCGGTAGAATGGGCCATCGATGCTGGCTACAGACACATTGATACAGCGTTCATCTACGGCACTGAAGAACAGGTGAGCTATGTCTATAACAAATATGCATCAATTAACTATAATGTCATTGCACTCACTCTTACAGCGGTGAAGGAATACATCGCGAGGAAGCCGGCATGTTCAAGAATCACAACGTTCGAGAAGATGTGTCATCCACCAACCCGCACTTGTCCAGCGTGCTGGATTATGGTCTACACTCTCCATGTGAGAGAAGGCCCGCGTCCCAGCTGTGGGAACGTGTTGAGGTGATGACGAAAGATTTTTATGATGGAAAGCGACGACGCGGTCTACGATGGTACATGCTTGCCTAGAAGATACCTATTCACTCGCGACTTGAAGAGCTTCAGATTGTACTTATTGGGAAACAAAGACGCTGGTAAAGTGTTCCATTCCTTCGCTGCTCGGATTATAAATGTCGTGTCAAACCGCTTTGTGCGAATCGAAGGAATATCAACCATAAATGGATGGCGTGTAGCTGTACGTCTTGTCGTCCGATGGTGAAACGGTGATGGTGGAATTAGATTGTGTAGCCCCGCAGCACTCTCACCGAAATGTAACCTGTAGAACACAGATAGTCTGATACACTCGAAAAACATTAATTTTTGAACAGATAACTGTTACTTTTGTTTCTCAGTTAATGACAAAGCATTTTTATAAAAGCGTATTTTGTTTCCTAATTCTATTATTTTCAATTCTAGGTTGGAAAAGCCATTAACAAGAAAATAGCGGATGGCGTGGTGAAGAGAGAAGATTTGTTTTTGACGACAAAGGTAATATTAATATTACAAATAAAATCTAATAAGTACCTACCTATTATATCAATAAAATTCATCATCATAATCATCATCAACAGCCTGAAGGCGTCCACTGCTGAACATACGCCTCCTCCAAAGAGCGCCACTTTGAGGGGTTGCTTGCCTCCGGCATCCATCGGCTCCCCGCGGCTTTCACGAGATCGTCGGTCCACCTAGTGGGGGCCTACGCTGCGTGTTCCAGTTCGTGGTCGCCACTCGAGAACCTTTCTTCCCAAAGATTATAAAGCCCGTTGATAGCTCGTGAACATAATTTCTCGCACAAAAACGACACACCGCGCGGGCAGGGGACGAGGTAACAAAACGAGATAAACTCATACGAAATTACAAAGAACAGAGCAGGATGGAACAAAAGACATCAACGGGTTCCCGTGATTTGTATGGAAATAGTAGTTGAAATACACTACTAATTATCGTATGAGGCGAAGTTGTATTATTGGTCAATTGGATTTATAATCAATGTTTCTTCCCCATCGGTTGTCAGTTCTACGAGCGATGTGGCCTACCCATTGCCTGAACAACTTGCTAATTCTAAGAGCTATATCGGTCGCTTCCGACCGGTTTTCGGTTATCGGTCAATAAAATTAGGGCTATAAAATTAGGCAATAGTTAAAGAAAATTAATAATTCGTAAGCGTAAAAACGTTTTTATCTCTATATAGAATTGTACCCTACTGCAATTAAAATTTTCAAAAAATATTTAAGCTACCTACAGACATAGCTCAGGTACAGTTTTTTTTATTATGTATAGATAGATCCTACGTTAATTTTCTTTCACACAAACATTTAATATAGTCTCACAAATTTTCTCCCATTTCCAGTTATGGAACGACAAGCACGCCAAAGACGCCGTGGTGCCTGCTCTGAGGGAATCTCTCGGGAAGCTGAACCTCGGCTACGTCGACCTCTATCTTATTCACTGGCCCATTGCACAGGACGTAAGTAATATGAGAATTTCATAGTTGACTTTACCATAGATTAGAAAATTAGTTGCATATTTACAAATGTTCAATAAACTACAAGTCAACTTCACGCACGGGGCAATTTCGCACTTGCTAGTCTTACTATTGTAGGTATGTCACGAACCTTATTTCACACAAAACAAAGAAAAATCAACTCATCACAACACATAATATAGCCCGAGCCAAAAATACTGAGGATCACCTCAAACTTTAAAAAAGGCAAATTAGTCGCCTTCGAATTAGATTTAAGTAAGCTTTATTTTTAAAATTGATTTTCGGAAAATTGTCATCATCATCATCCTCTTTGCGTTTTCCCGTTTGTTATTGAGGTCGGCTCCCAATCTAACCTGTAGCTGCGAGCTACCAGAATTATGAAATAAAACTTTCGGAATTGTAAAATAAAATAAAAATAAATCCGTTGAGAATTTGAGAACTAAAATGCGATACACACGTTCAATATACAACTTATAACAAACCCTTTCTTTGCGTCGAGGGTTAAAATAAGACATCGAAGTTTAAAAAAACTTGAAATAGCATTTGGAATAAAACACTTTGATTTTGATTTTTATTTTAATCTTCATTTCAAAACAGGATGCCATTTAAAAAAAATCTTTGCCTTCCAGGCTAACGGTTCACTTGCAGAAGTAGACTACCTGGACACCTGGCAGGGTATGATCGAGGCGCAGAAGTTGGGCCTCACCAAGTCCATTGGCGTCTCCAACTTCAACCAGAAACAGCTAGAGCGGCTCATCTCCCTCAGCCCTGTGAAACCCCAGGTTTTGCAGGTGGAGGTAAGCACTCAACGAAAAGTAAAAAAAGTTAACAACATTTTGTGTCATCGATCCATTTTGACATTTATTTCAAAGTTTCCGTTCATGATGTAATCAAAATGGCCGCCGGTGGTTATGCCAGATTTCATACAAAAATGTCCCAATCCCTTTCATTGTTTCTTTCTTCAAATCCGTTCAGACCGGTTCAGACCATTCAATGAAATCTGATCGTTTTATCATCTAGTTCTTTGTCCTCCACTCCACCTTCTGGTTCAGGGTCTCGTCCAATCAAAGCCAGTCAGTATTACCAACTCAAGAAAATAATTCACCAAAGTTAATTTCGAAAAACAATAGGAACAATATAATAGTAGCAAAATTGTTTTCCAGATTAACCTGAACCTCCAGCAGCCTTCACTCCTGGCGTACTGTCGCAGCCAGAACATCGTCGTCACTGGCTACACGCCGTTCGGATCACTCTTCTATAGCAAGGTAACTGTTTAACTCACAGGAATACTTTTCTACTTATTCTATTGCCAGAACAACCGAGAATACTTTCGTTTCTATTGGTAGAATAACTGGAAATACCTTACCTAATTGTTCTATTGCTACAAAGTAAATACATGATCTTTAATTTTTGAAGGACCTATAGCTATTTTTAATATACCGAAGCCCACATGACTACATTATAATAAGAACTTTTTTTATAACTAAATAGGCGTACATTTGACCGCAGTCTCACCTGATGGAAAGTGACGACGCGGCCTACGATGGTACATGCTTGCCTAGAAGAAATTTTTGTTCTTTATTGTACTGTTAGCTATAGTTTCACCTCTATTCCGTATGCTGCGGCTTACAGGTATAATATTATACCCTGGTATTCTCCCGGGACACCCTAACATAAAGCTTGTCCTGCAGGCAACAGCTGACTCCCCAGCACCAAGAGTGGACACCCCGGAGCTGGTCGCCATCGCCACCAAGTACAACAAGACCGTGCCACAGATCGCACTCAGATATATTGTAAGTAGCCCGACGTAGATATAATAAGGACAAATAAATTGGAAAGGACATTTTTACTGAAAACTAGCTGACTTGCATGGGTCAATTATTTTTACGCCCTTTTCCTCTGCCCCCCTATCCCTATCTTTTTCTCTTTCCCTTCCCTTTACCCTTCGACAGGATAAGCAAAAACTAGCTGACCTTCGCTTGAGTTAATCTTTTCCTGCCTTCCTCTGCCATCCATATCCATTAATCCTTTCCTTATCTTTTCCCTTTTCCTTCTCTTTCCCCTTCAACAGGATAAGCATAAATTGATTGATTGATTGAATCTTTTCCTGCCTTCCTTCGCCATCCACATCCATTCATCCTTTCTCTCTCTTCTCCCCTTTCCCTCTCCTTTTCCTTTTTTTTATGTAAACGAATGACGTGACGAGGTAGTCATTCGCCTGGTGTTAAGCGTTACGGCCGCCCATTAGAGATTACAGTGTCACTCGGAAATCTAAACTAAAGTTTCGCGTGACACTGCACACTGCGCACGTCATCCTGAGACATCACACAGTCTAAAAAAGATTTCTAGACTGTGAGATCAGTTCTTAAGTCTCATTTGCCCAGTAATTTCACTAGCTACAATGCCCTTCAAACCGGAACATAGCAGTGCTTGCACACTACTGCTTGGCGGCAGAATATAACTGGCAAAGCGGTGGTACCCTAGACGATCTTTGCAGAAAAGTCCCAACCACCTAGTAAACCTTTCGACAGGACAAGCAATAAGTAGCGGACTCTCGCAGGGGTTACCTAATTAGTTCTACGCCCTCGTTCTCCTGCCTGGCTCCCTTTGCTTTCCACATCCATTTATTCTTTATTTTTATCTCTCCCCCCTCTTCCCTCTTCCATTCGACAGAATAAGTAGTGATACCTATATTGCCAAACCCTCCTTTCATCTAATTTTGCATGCCCGACATAATTAACTATTTAAGAAAATGAACATCTGCAAACAACTTTGTGGAATGCAAATAAACAATCAAACTGAAACAAAGATTTAATGAATAGGCAAAGTTTTTCATATAGTATGGATTACTTACTGCAGAACATATCTCTCTAGTTCATGCCAGCCCTGCGGCTGGCATGAACTATAAAAACCGATATATCGTCGCTTGTTTGACTAAGTGACGTATCTAACATTTTTACGTATCTGAAATTTTAAATGTAGCTTTTATCAACTTTCAAAGACGCGTCGAACTGTCTAATCAACTTATTTGTACAAAAAATGTCAGATACGTCACTTAGTCAAACAAGCGACTATATTCTTGAGAAACCGTTTGACCAATGACAACACAAGAAAAGGTTTATGACGTCATCCGCTTGACCGTTCATTGGTCAAACGCTTTCTCGAGAGAAGATATACAAGGTGAGTGTGAAATGGTATATTATCCCGAAAGCGGGTAAATCTACGCCCCAAGGTAGACATGTTTCTTCTACGACTTTTCTAAATTAATAGATTTTCATTGAAGAAATGCCATGTAAAGTTTACGTTCGAACATAGCCCTGGCGCAGCTGGGTGGTTGAACTTCATCCTTGACCGAATGCACTTAAATGAGTTTGACTACCTGTGTTTAGACTGTTTAGAATGAATTTATAGTATCTTGTTAACTCTAGTAGCGATCGCACGTGTAATTTGGAAACACGCAGTTTCAAGTAAGGCTCTCACAACTTGTGGGCTATCATGGTCCCAGTGCCCCCCTTTCGGTTTGTAGAAGACTAAACTATTTCGTCATTCCAGGTGGAGCTAGGAGTGATTCCGATCCCGAAGTCCACGACCAAGGAGCGAGTGGAACAGAACGTAGCCGTGTTCGACTTCCACCTCAGCGAGGAGGAGAAGAACTTGCTGAAGAGCTACGACAGAAACTACCGCACGATCCCCGTGAGGCACTGGGTCGACTCCCTGTATTACCCTTTTGAGAAATAGATTTTACGTTTTGTGTAATTATGGTGTTTTATTTTACTACCAGTTGCGCCCCGTGGTTTCACCCGTGGATGAACAGTATTCTATGTGTTAACACAGAGTATATTATAAGCTATCTGCGTACCCATAATCAGTTCAGTAGTTACGGAGAAATCATTCACACACACAGACACCCTCTCACACAAACCTTTGCATTTATCGCAGTCTAGAAATTTTACTCCTGAACTGTGTGATGTCTCAGGATGACGTGCGCAGTGCAGTGTCACGCGAAACTTTAATTTGGAGTTCCGAGTGACACTGCAATCTGTTATAGGCAGCCGTGTCGCTTAACACCAGGCGAAAGACTAGCTCGTCACGTCATTCATTTACATAAAAAAATTATAATAATATACCTAATAATAGTATAGGTACTTAAGGTACTCCCATCACCAAAGTCAAATGACTAAAAAAAACTTTTCAATAACTCTTCCTTCGTAAAAATCTTATGTTTGCTGTACTTGTCTTACAATAAGAAAAGGTAGTTAAGAGTGTATTGAATGCTCGTAACAGGGTTCCGTAGCCACATTTGTAAACAAATACTTTATAATTTAGAGTTCCGAGTGACACTGCAACTGTTATGGGCAGCCGTGATGCTTAACACCAGGCGAATGATTAGCTCGTCACGTCATTCACATAAAAAAATAAAAGAAAGTGAAAAGGTACGTTAGTGTTTTTGAAAGTTTTATTTTCAAGCTTCTTTTTTAACCTGCGGCTTAGCCCTCGTAGAATGCATGCTTATCACGAAAAAAAAAAAGTTAATTCTTAACATATATGTCATTCTCTGTGTTGTGCTACAGTCCTTACCACAGACTCTGGTTAAATATTACCTTGAGATGGATTCAGGCCAAAGATATTTCCGTTCCCCAGGTCTTAAACTCCATCAAGACGTGTAGGTACAAACAATTCAGTTCTCAAAAGCTAAAATGCAGACAGATAGGGATACTTGCCTATATTAGATTCTATTAAACGAACTTAATATTATATTTCACAATATGGAGAAATTGTAAGTGGGAACGACATACAAACATTCAATCTCATTAATTAAAGGATTTGGTACTCATTAGCTTAGGAAAATATTTACTTCACGAAAAGATAAAATGCATAATGCTGAAGCCACCCCTTTTGCTTCAAACTTGATTGTTCTTTGTTTTATTTATATTTGTGAGCATGTTAAAAAGGCAATAAAGTAACTTTTCATTTCATTTTTTTTTTCAAAATAAATTGAGTAAGTTTTTAGTGTTCCATTTCCCAAGGATCACTAAAAAGTATTCTTATTATTTCGATAAAGTTCTCAAAGCTTCGCAAAGCCCTTGGCGCCACCCAGACATCGCTACGCCAACGAAAAATATCGAAGCACTACTTTCATATTACCATATCATTCGTATTTCAATCCTAATGCTGTGAAAATAAAATTGAAATTCCAACGAAACTCAAATAAGTAGCTACCCTGTAGTAACAAAACGCATAGCATTAGTTATTGAAAAGTCAATACTGAAAATGCAAGGCTCTGCTAAACCAAACAAAACCTTATCTCGTACGGATAAATTTCAAAGCAGTATAACAATGTAGTAAAAGTTCAGACGTTTTAGGTTCGTTACGGGAGAAAGCGTTTTGGCGCCAGACTGGCGGGCGCCATCTTGTCGCGTTTTCTTGGGCAAGACATTATTCTATAGAAGGAGGGCTGCTTCCGCTTTTATGCTATTAAATAAGCTAATTTACTACCCCCAGCCCCCTAAGTTTGCCAATCGGTGTGTTGTGGCGATTCTTATTCGGTTTATCTCTGCTCTGAGTGCTTTACTCAACTTTGTTGCTGAAGGAACTCTTGCAAGTTACTTGTCTTTGTTGATGTTTACTGAATTTATATGGGCTATTTGGTTTTTAATGAAATAAGTTGAATTTACAACTGTTGATTGGCTTGTTGCGAAAAAGGGCTGCGTAGCTCGTAGCGTACTCGAAGCGTGCTCGTAGTGTGCTGCCTAGCACGTTGTGTAGCTCGTAGCGCGCTCGTAGCGTGCTGCGTAGCACGTAGCGTGCTCGTAGCGTGCTGCGTAGCTGCGTAGACTTAGAAATACACTGCAAGTGTAACTTAGAGTATGTACTAAAGCAAAGAGAGAACTTGGATCTATTGCATGCGTACCATTTTGGGGGTTTATCTTACCAATTTAAATTGTTCTATGTCAGACGGGATGGGTAGGTCAAAACATGGTTGTTACATGCTTCATGGAATTTCGGCGGGTTATAATGTGTCTCACAATTTGTATGGAGAAAACAATTGCCTCGAACCAAAAATTGTTTTTATACACTTTTTTGAGTGTAAATTTATATAGGTTTAAATAAATATTATAGGTACAATTACAATTAAAGAACAGGAATGAATTGAACAATCTTAATTTTAATAATAGAACGATGTAAACAAATGAAGAAATGTATTGCTTTAGACTATTAAGTACATAAGAGGAGTTTTGGCGGGAACGTGAAAAAGTTCACGTCGTTGCATTGTATTATTTCACAAAACTTATGCTTTTTCTAGTGTTAATGTTTAAAATTAGTGGCATTTTACGCATTAAGTGCTGAATTATGAGTATAAGTGTGGGCAAGTGATATAATGTAGTGAAACGTGGTATTTCGTGTTGCTTCCAAAATTCCATAGAAGCCTCTAGTAAAGTTGCCACTACTTTACTAGGGCATGACTTAGACTGGATTATGACTACCTGACTTAGACTGGACTATGACTACCCTGACTGACTGTGACTAAGACTTGACTTTACATGAAATATTTCATAATACGACGAAAAACTACAATACTTGACACTGGCTAAATACACTATGTGTGGAGCCAAACTATAAGGAAAAAAAAAAAGTACATAAGACATGACTATGTTTAAAATGTATATGACGTTCGTTCGATACTGGTTTGAATTAAATCAAGCCAGTCATCCCAGCCTTTTGCATGCTGCAATGGCATGTTACAGGTGGGACTATATAAATGTAGCAATAACACCTGCATCCTGTAACCCTGTGACAGCAATAAAAGAATGAATTATGAATTATGAAAAAATGGTACGGTGATCTCCCCTTGATTTAGTAAAGAAGTGTAAGCCTAGTTAAGTAGTAAATTATTTTTTCTCTAATCTGTAATTGTAAGTAACGGCGTAGGTACAAAAAAATTATGAGCACTTTCGTAGAATTTGGTGATTGAAGCGATTGTTAATCTACGGCATTTACGGTGAAATCTGTGACGGCGAATGATGAAAAATTTGATTGACAGTGATTGAAGCACCGTGCATTGACGGTTGATTGACAGTTAATGCCACAGAGTAACATTGTTTTTTCTCTAATCTGTGGTTAATGCATTGTCTGATTTTCTAAAAGTCTATTTTTCTGACATGACCAAGATTTTTTGATGTTTTTGTGTTTTTACGAAGTTTTTACCTTAGAATGAACATGTAATGTTTTTATAACAAATCTATTTGAGTTAATTATTTTCGTGATGTTACAATAAAGTCACGGTTTTCTCATGAATCCCCCATTTCGAAAGAAGCAGTAGCAATGCTGTTCACCTCCGCGTTGGCAGTCTTATTTTTGAAGCTGGTCATCTGTGAGATAGACGAATATGAATACGCTGGGGGGTACGAAGATAGCTCGTACGGTTACTACACTGAAGGTTTGGTCTTTACCCGTTCTCCAATGGAAATTCTTAATTTTCCGGGATAAAAAGTATTCCATGTTGCTCTCGGTCGCATAAGCTATCTGTGTGCAATGTTTTATTTGGATTGGTTCATAGGTTTTGGCGCGAAAGTTCCACAAACGAGCGTACGCTAAATGGGTGAAACTGCTTTCTACTCTGTAATGGACTAGTAATGGATGTTCTTTACTTACTTTCGTTTCTACTTCAAAAAAAAGGAGGAAGTTCACACTTCATCAACTCAGCTTTTTTTTATTTATTTTCTCCAATTTCCCGTAGACGCCTGGACCGATTCCAGAAATCTTTTTTTTATTTGAAAAAATACTTGTATCTACTTTTGGATTGTTCCCATAGAAATTTCATCAGAATCAGTTCAGTAGTTTATTTTTTTAATCAAAATAACTGAAAAAATATATAGATGACAATCCAAGTATTTCTCAGTATTTAATCAGATGTCAGTCGGTGTAACCCCTTTTATAAGAGTATTTCTTCTATAGGTATGTGGCATTTCCGTATACAAAAAGTACTCTGCACTCTGTCTGTCCTACTCAAGGCCTAACTACAAAGTTTTGGACATTTTATTTACGCTTTTTTCTATGCATAAATACTTGTTCTGTCACGTGAGTCGAACCTGCACACTCCAGGCTATGAGCAGAACGGCTCAACCACCATACCACAGACTGTAAAATAAATTTGTTGCAGAGCTGATTTCGTTCCACCCGGAAATGTTCAACGGTCGGGTCCGCCAGTTTGGACAGAATCACATCCGTTCCCCAAGCCGCAGGGACATGGATGACGCCGAGGGTAAGTCTAGTCCTTCTTTCTTGTATATATAGTATAGGCAAGTGGTTAGCATTGGTGAGACAGAGATGGTCCCGCCCGAATGCTATTGTATTTTATGGTCTACAACCGAGACTGCCTAAGGGTATTCTATCTAGCTCGCGCATTGCGACATTTTTGAAGATATCAAATGAGACGATGCTCCACGAAACGGAAACTGTTTATTATTATTTATTTATCTCTCTCTTTATCTCCATATTTACCGCGGGTAACTGTGCTCATTTAAAATTTTCAGGAGCAGTCAACCGGTTATTATCAGGACGCTATATGAGCACTGTCGAAAGTTCGCCCTCAGGTGCAAGTCAGCTGGCGTCAGGGCCTACCCCACCGTATCTTTACCAATTCCAAGATGAACCAGCCAACATAGTACCGTTAGAGCCAGACATGATGAACCAAATACAAGATGACAACTATAAATTGAATCTAGTATATTCAACTGCGCCTCAAATCAATAAATTTACTCCGTTTGAGGCGTCAACGTATCTAGCAAATAGGTCAATACACCTTGCGCCCGAGAACGTGAAATTTCATATGCCATGGAAATCAACGACTCATGCACCTAATAGATCAACGATCCACTCGCCGAAGAGGTCGATGACCTATGGCCTCATAAAGTCAGCATCCCAAAAGCCAACAAGGTCAACCTTCCATGCTCCAATAAGGTTAACTGACCACGCGATGTCAAGGTCAACGACTCATGCTATAGTGAGGTCGACGACTCACGCGCCAGAGAGATCAAAGCCCCATGCCGTGGCGAAGGCACCACACCTTACGCCAGAGAGGCCAATGACTCAGGTCGCAATAAGGTGGAAAACCCATGCGCTAACAAAATCTAAAAATCATGCCACAATGTCAACGGCGAGCCTATCAAGGAAGCCGATGACTTATGCTTCAGTGAAGTCGGACGTATTTGCGGTGGAAGCACAAGGACAAGGAAATAAATTTACTTCAATGAACGAAGATTACCTTCAAAATTTGGTGGAAGATTCATATAATCAACTTGTGACACGCACTCCTGGGCCAGTAATGAATTTATATTCGTAAAAATAAAAGTGCCCCACGATTTCATCTCAACTCAACCATTTTTAGGGTAGTCCAAACGTGTTGCTACAAGGTCGGATTCTGATCAGTTCAGTACACGTTCAAAGCAATTGTTGTTTCGTTTGATCTGACTATATAATGTATTATTTTCAGCGGAGACGCGTCAATGACTTACAAGAAGTCTTCGTTTCAACTACAGCTCAGACCGATGAAACCGATGAAACAGAAACCATGGACAACCACGTGGCAGAATTATACGATTATAGAGAACGCGCAGCAAAAACAAATGCTAATGCAAATGTCCGGGCTGGGGACGACGAAAATTCTAGTTCCAATGAACCCTCTTCGCCTGAGACTAACAATACTATTAGTAGTAGTGACACCAATAATGCCACTACCAGTAACATCTCCAATGGCACAAATGTCGATGGCACTACCAGTGCTAATGACACTAACAATGCCCAGTCTCCGAATAATGCCACCGCCGAGAGCCAGGATTCTAAACAAAACGAATCCTCGACTCCGATATGCATTACACTTGCGACGAACGCTACCATAAAGACAACAACCATTCCACCGATGCCTTTATATTGGCAAACATATAAACCACCAACTCCGCCGACGACCACACCTGGACCGAAATTTGATATAGGTAACATTAGTTTTTATTGTAGTGATAAAATATACGTCAGATAAGGAGCGCTTTTATTTTTTTTTCTCTTATATTTTGGCTCCACACATAGTGTATTTAGCAAGTGTCAAGTATTGTAATTTTTCATAATGATAGAATATTTCACGTAAAGTCAAGTCTTAGTCACAGTCTGCGTAGTCATAGTCCAGTCTAAGTCAGGTAGTCTCAGTCCAGTGTAAGTCATGCCCTAGTAAAGTGGTGGCAACTTTACTAGAAGCTCCTATGGAATTTTGAAGGAACACGAAAAACCACGTTTCACCACATTATATCACTTGCCCACACTCATGCTCGTAATTCAGCACTTAATGCGTAAAACGCCACTGATTTTTAACATTAACACTGGAAAAAGCACGAGTTTGGTAAATAATACAATGCAACGACATGAACTTTTCCGCGTACCCGCCAAAACTCCAAGGAGCGCTTCATTCAAATACAAAAACTTCATAATGGAACGACAGTAAACAATTGGAAGCCACCACTTTACGGTGTGTTCTGTCTGGCAGCCGTTACTCGAAATTCAATCACAATTCATGTCGTGGCCACATTTAACATCGTTACTTCATCATCAGGTGGAACGGGCCCACTGCTGACCATAGAGCTCCCTCCTTACTCCACTTGTTCCCAACGGTTTCCCACGGTACACAATAAATAAACACGTGGTTTTGATTAGGCCTTTGAGCTACCCTTTGAGGTGCTTATACGACTTCCGGTTCGTGATCGCCACTCGAGAATCTTTCTTTCTCATCGGTGATGGGCCTTACGTGTAGTGTGGCCTGTCCATTTGCATTTCAACTAAATTTGAGAGCTATGAAGGTAACTTTAGTTCATTTCGGCTTTTATCACGCAGATGAAAAGGTTTTCTTTATTTTAGAAAGTTTTTTTTTGTATGACCGACAAACAAGCACACGGCCGACTGTTGGAAAGCGGTAACTGCAGTCCATGGACATTTACAACAGATACTAGCAATCGTTATAGCTATATAGCTATCAGCCGAATATAAGTCATTGTTATTATTTATATCGGAGTGAAATACTCCTGTATCATTCTGCACATCAACAGCCTGAACACGTCCACTGCTGAACATAGAACCTCCCCCACGGGGGCCACTTTAAGTGGCTGCTTGCCTGCATCTCTGCTTGTCAAGGGGTCATGGGGTTGCCATAACCACCACCCTTGGCAGGCGTCTTGGTGATCGCAGTAGATTATAATGAAGACCGAAGAGAATGCTGCTGCCCATTCCCTGGATATTATTCACCCACGGGAAGAGATGAGGTGGTCCAATTCGTACCCGGGACCACACATCATATATACACATTTTGCAAACATTATTAATTAGTAGGGAAATCAATGTTTATCCGCAGACAAGTTCCTGGAGATCATAGCCAACCTAACATATGATTATGAAACCAATCTGACGATGCAAGTGAACGAGACGCTCATGAAGTACCAGGTGCCCACGTGTGGGGTCCCAACCACCAGCACGACCACCCCCACACCAGAGCCCGAGTACATACCTATTACTGGGTTAAACAAGACCATCGTCAGTAAGGTTAGACCCGACTTCATCTTTTCACTTATTCTTTTAAACAGCCATTGTGGTGTGGTGATTGAGCAGTCAGCTCATAACCCGGAAGCTGCGGGTTCGATTCCCGTGACAGGACATGTATTTGTGCAAGTAATTCACGGCATCCACGGGAATAGATGGGAAGGTCCTATTCTCACATCGCCGGGACCACACGGCTAAGGATACCTACTAATAAAAAGGTATTTTTTTTTTCATTTTACTTTCCATTAGAGAGAGCGTATAACGAATTTTTAAGCACTTGTCATAATGTTATATATGAAACAGTGCTTTGTATGCGGACTGGAATCATACGGCATACCTGTCGACGCTGAATGCGCGGACGCATTCTCTGGAGACTTCCTTCCGCTGACCCCTCAGGAGCCCCTCGCGAGGGGTAAGATGGCGCGCTTCCGGAAGTACTGCCGTTACGGAGATGTGTGAGAAATAGTCCTTTTGATGTGTACTTTTTTTATACGCGAACAGTAGAACTTTTGGCAAGCACAAACTTTTTTGCAACAATTATTTTGTTCTGTCTGTGTCTTGTGTAATTCCATCTCGGCGGTGACTGATTGGAAGTAGGCAATGAAAGTAACAATGAACAAAGCTTAAAGTGGTCACTTCATTCCAGAATATCTCAGAAACCTTACGGCCTTATATCTTGCCAACCTCGTGACCGATTTTGATGTTTAGAAATTGAGTAGGTACTAAACGTTTCTGCCAATGATTATCAAAATCGGCTGGCAAATGGCAGCACAGCATACTTTCCCCACTTTTTGAGGGAAATACCTCTACCAAAAATCACTGACGACAAAAACCTATGAAATTGTAGGACGTGTATTGTGTGTAGTTTCACCAAGTTTTTTTTAATGTAATGAATGACGTAACGAGCTAGTCGTTCGTTGATGTTAAGTGTCATGGCTGCCCATATCAGATTGCAGTATCACTCAGAACTCTAAATTAATATAGTTTTGCGTGACACTGCACTGCGCACGTCATCCCGAGACTTCACACAGAGTAATAAGATTACTAGACTGTGTGATCAGATCATAAAGACTCATTTGCCCAGTAATGTCACTAGCTACAATGCCCTTTTAACCGGAATACAGTAGTGCTTGCACACTACTGCTTGGCGGCGGAATAACTGGCAAACCGGTGGTACCTACCTAGACGAACTTTGCAGGAAAGTCCTACCACCTAGTCAAAACAAAAATTGAAAAATGACTTTTGCCTTAGGTGTCGTCAACTCTTAGCTTAGCGCAATTTAATTGAAGACCCAAAGTGAACCCTTTGAGTAGCGTTTTTTGGAGAGCCCTTGCGTGGGAAGTTTATTGTTCAGCGTGGACGTCTTCCCGCTGATGTGGTGTGGAAGTGCCCTGTACATTTGCGCGAAAGAGAGGCTTATACATACAGCTGCAATAATGTCGTACACAGACACAACTATGCATTGAACATGTCGACCCCACGCACGGTGTACGGACGATGGACGGGCGGGTGCTCCGTGCGTTGGACCGACGTCACCGGCATCTACACGCAGCGCACGTGCCGCAACCGCAAGCGGGCCATCACCGGCCGGCACTACGCTAGCAAGCGGATGGCTAAGCTCGAGATGGCTCTTGCTGTGAGTATTGACTGGCTTCGCAGCGCAGTTGGTAGTAGTTGCGTCTTCTGAATTGTATGTTGCGAGGTGGGTTCCAACTCAGGACAACCATTTTTGTTCTGTGTCTGGGTGTTACATGTAAACTAAACGTATTTACAGTAGTCTATTAGTTATCAGCAGGGCTAGCATGGGCTATAAATAAATATCGACATATCTGGTCTTTTGAGAAAGCTTTTTAGCTTTTTCGAGAGAAGAGATATGTCGCTATTTATAACTCTTGCTAGATTTGCTGGTTCCATTGCACAAACTTTGCTTGGTTTGGTGCTATATGGCAATATATTATCCATAATTAATAATTAATTTATTTATTAATTACTAAATTAGGTGTCATGTATGTTCTCAGTTCATACAATACTCAATTCTATCCTACTAAAATTATAAATGTGATAAATTTGTGTGTATGTTTACATTCACCCCGCAAATTTACGCTAAATTAACACATAGGATACTTTTGATCCGCAAGTGTAGCCGTGAGACACAACTAGTACCTACTAATAGGTAGATGTTAATCAGCACACAGAGGAAGGCTGCATAGTATCCCCGGTGGCAACCCTGCTGCCGTTGTCCCGCGGCATCTCACTGTTCGCTCGGTTCCACGCGTGCGTGTGTATCGCTAACTGGTGCAACGCGGCCGCGCGGCTTGTGGCATCGGTGTTGCCGCTTGCGGCTGCGGCTGCTTGGTGTGCGCACGCCTTTAGCAGTTGAAAGCTATCTTTTTAGTGAGTTCTCCCTAATATTATACTGGATTGTCTTTGAGGCGATAACACTGTTACAAAAATATGAAACTTTTACACCTTTTATCGTATTTTTTACAGCTTTTGCTTTTTTTTTATTTTATATACATTTTAATGGTTTAAATATTCAAATCAAAAGCTAGAAAATTATTATAAGCACTATGATTCTAGGAATAATATCGATTTCAACGCTTTACCAAGAATATTGAGCTCGACCACCTCCGTAATCACGGTTTATTTTGTAAACGATTTTATAATGGACCAAAAAGAATTAATAATATAGGTAAGTCATTATATATTTTGTAAATTGTGTTGTGTGATTTGTATTGTTAATAAATAGTGTTTTTGTGAAAGATTAAATGTTTACTTATTAAACTGTTTGAAGTTTTATTTGTGCCAAAAACTAGCCGGTGGAGTAACGTATATTTTTGTATATACTTTTCAATTCAGCTTCATTATACCCAAATGAGCTATAAGAGTCAAATGACTTAAGTTGGAACAGCAGGAAAACATCGTGTGGTAATCGGCATATTCAAGAACCATCTAACCTAACCCACGCTTCGCCAGCGTGATGCCCTCCACTCGAATCTATCCGTGTATAAGAGGAACCCCATGTTTCTGCGATGTAAACCTATAGCATGGAGACGATGATGACGACGACGCTGAAGGGTGCGTGCGTGGCCCAGTGGTAGCTCTCAAATTCGAATAATTTAGATATTGCAAAAACGCTATTTTCAACATGTTCGAAAAATCTCCACAAAGGCCATCATAATCAAAAATATAAGTTAAACTGTCCCCCTCTACTTGGATCCACAGCTCGGGTCCACATGTGGATCTGGGGATACTTTTGGGTGTCTCCTCTTAAATCCATACTGAGTGCATTCAAGAATAAACATTATTTTTACATGCCACTTAAATCCTCAAACGAGTGGATACAAAGATACTAGTATTTTTCTATGCCACTTGAATCCACAATCTGCTATTTGTTAAGGCCATTTCAGACAGTTCTTTTTCTCTGAAATGTGGTACTAGGTGGTAGGACTTTTCTGCAAAGTTCGTCCAGGTAGGTACCACCGCTTTGCCAGTTATTCTGCCGCCAAGGAGTAGTATGCAAGCACTACTGTGTTCCGGTTTGAAGGGCATTGTAGCTAGTGAAATTACTGGGCAAATGAGACTTTATGAATGGATCTCACAGTCTAGAAAACTTTCTAGATTTTGTGATGTCTCAGGATGACGTGCGCAGTGCGCAGTGTCACGCGAAACTTTAATTTAGAGTTCTGACTAGTTCCGAGTGATACTGCAATCTGTTATGGGCGGCCGTGTCGCTTAACACCAAAAAAAAATGTGGAGCCAAGCCGTGGATCCAAGTGGAAGAGCCATTCACAATGAGGACATGTGTCATCCAATGGCCATCTACTAATCCGTGCCCGTGTACTGGAGTTATAGATACTTTACTACCTGTGGGAGAAAGCCTGTGACTCAGCAGGGGGACCGAATGGGTGGATGATATTATTATATTGTAATACTAGTTGACCCACCCCGGCTTCGCACGGGTTAATTAGTTTTACGTCCTAACTCTATTTATGGATAAGAGGGAGGAAGGCAGGTGCCTTCCTTCACCGGGCATATCTTTTCCCTTTCGCTTCTCTCTTCCCTTCGAAAGGATGAGTATATGTATGTAAAAAAATATATAAACAAAAACTCTTGCACTAAAATTACATCCTTATTGCTTCGTGCAACCCGCACTTGGCTGTTTCAGAAAACAAAGTATTTTAAATGTTATTCTGGAAAATTGGCTATAACAATACCAAATTTCAGTGAAATCCGTCAGTAGTTTCAGCGTGATGCGTGTTCAAAGGGACAGACAGACAGACAACAAAAAGAAAAGAAATTGTTTCGCCCAGTTTTATTATATGTATAGATTTAAAGAAGGCTGGCTGACTATGCTCTAGACCTAGATTCCAGAATAATACCTTATTAAACAGCCTCAGTTCGCACTGAGCTTTCCACCTCCCCTCCGTTTTCCATCCCTCCAAGATGGCGTCGCGCCCACCTGTTCGTGGCCTCTCTTATTGGACAATGCTTTTGGATACACCCTCTCAAGCCCCTCGTTAAGGGTAGGTAGAGAGTACAAAATGAAAAATGTCTGTGCAACTTTTCACTTATGTAACGTATAGCTAGCTATAGCTAGATATAGGTAGATATAACTAGATCTAGCTTACTTATGGCCACTTTGGGCTTGGCCACGATTTTAGATTAAATTTATTTTCAACGTTATATTAAAATCAGTAACATTAATATACAACTAATATACTAAAAGGGAACTTTGTCTGTCTGTCTGTGTGTCTATTTTTATGGTTATAAGGCTGAAACGATTTTGACAAAGTTTTGTAAACATTGTTTATTCAAAGGCCAAGGGTCCCAGATGTACTCTCAAGAATGGGCACTGATTACCACTTTTACAAGTCAAAATACTTGCAATACCTAGTTTAAGGTATTTATTCATATAAAATAAAATTAAAAAGCAAATATCGAAACACGTGGATAATGAAAGAGTTTAAAAAAAGTAGATTTTTTTAAAATATATGTTGGTATCGGTAGTAGATACCGATACCAACATATATTTTATTAATGGTTTACGTCCTTAAAGAAAGAAGTAAAATGGGTACATTATACCTAAAACCGGGGGTTCCTCTAGCCTTTATTACAAATATTTATTTATTTATTTATTTGTAATAATATGAACGCATTTGCAATTACACATATTATCAAATACTCATCAGTAATAAACATCGTCTACTAAATAAATTGAATTAATGGCTAACAGCTAGGGTAATTTTCACAACATCAAATATTCGATTTAGGGTCACGGGACTCACAAAACGTTAATAATGAACTTAAAACAACAGGCCACTTATCACAAAAAACGTCACAGTCCGGATAAGTACTGAGGAAAATGATAGTAAAGAAGATTACATAACCTAAGAAAATCAAGTGTAGCTTATCGCTACAAACAGCTACGCCTGTGTAGCAAGGTGCTACGAGTAGCTACGAACCTGTAGCAATGTGCTACGATTATTATGTAGGCACGATTGTCCTAGTATTTTACCGATTTTAAAATGAGGAGTTTTATTTAAAAAAAAAATTAGTTCCGGTTCTTTTCTAGATGGCGCAGTAAGTAATAGTTTAAACCTTTCAAACCACAGAGTAGTTGAAACATAAGAAAATGCTTAGAGTACCTACAAAGAAATGTCAAATTCAGTTGAGTGGACCACGAGTACATTGTCAGTAGTATCTTCTAAGTAGTCTGTGGTGCATTCTTCTTAAGTAAATTGAAGTGCAGCAGAACTGCGAGACCGATAAACGTTAATATTATGATCCAAAAATCAAAAATATAACAAACGTAACAGTTTATAGTTGGTAGTCAGTATCGTGACACATTTCCTATAACCTGTGGTCTATGCTTGAAACAGTGACAGTGACAGATTTTGGTGAAACCACAACTGGCGCCATGTATTGGGTCATACATAAAACACCATTTCTTTTTTTTTATAAAACGTCTCATTCACGCACTTTAGTCCGTGTATGGTCCGGTTGGCGAATAGGACCACCCCATCTCTTTCCGTGGGTGCCATAAGAGCCGGCTAGAGGAATATCCAGGGAATGGGCAGCAGCATTCTCCTCGGTACATTTAAAATCTTCTACTATCACCAAGCCACCTGCCAAGCGTGGTGATTATGGCTGCATAAGCGTCCTCCCTATAATAAGCGTCCAAAGTGGCGTTTTTAACTACCATCCATCCGTCCCTGAATTCGAATTATACTTTCATACGCTTGTGATTTAAAAAAATCTTCACTTCCCGTCGTTCGGGGTATATATACCATTCAAAATTAATCTATATTTTGTCTGTCAGTTACTTAGGACAAAGATTTTATTTAAATTGATAAATACAACTTTTTCTGAATCTAACATTCGCGCAATCATCACACAAGCATGTATCTCCATATAGATATAATCTCACGAGAGATGTATCTTCATATCTCCAATCTCGACTAGGGGTGGGGGTGCATAGTGCTCGTAAAAACGCTTCCGAAATGATATATCGGAGGGTGGTATATGCGTGACTTGTTGTTTTGGGGATGCCTCGCGATTTCTCCAAGCGAATTTCTTTTTGTTGTTGTAACTGACTTGCCGAAAGGGTGTTGTACAATTGACACTTTTAACTGACTTCCCAAAGGAACAGAAATACTCAAATAGACGGAGATAGTGCTCAAAAGATGATGTAACAGAAAATTCATCGGCTATTAATAAATCACAGAGCTCTGAAAAGGGAGAGAAAAATAATACTTAGTACCTAAAGGAATTACTTAGGGTGGGTTTTTGATTCGTAGTTAAGGTGACCTATGGTTAAAAACTCTAACAAATTTTGACCATTGGTTACAATTTGTTAGAATTTTTAACCCACCCAGTATCATTATTTTATACCAATAAGTAACGTTTTCCGCAATAGTAAATTGCGATAAAAGTTGATAAATAAATAAAACGAAACGAGAATAATGATTACTTTTAATTACATTAGGTATTATTTTCCGGAACTTTAGTACGCAGAAAACTCTCATCATCATCATCATCATTCTCTTTGCCTTTTCCCATTTGTTATTGGGGTCGACTCCCAATCTAACCTGTAGCGACGAGCTACCAGAACTACACGAGCGACTGCCATCTGATCTCGCAACCCAGGGATGGTTAAATCAGGCGTCAGATCCTATCAGGCGTCTGACTACCCGTAACGATTGCCATAGATGTTCTTAGACAACCGAGGTCGACGGCTTAACGTGCTCTTCGAGGCACGGAGCGATGGCATCGATAACTGCACATAACTTACTAGATAAGTCATTGGTGCAGGGCCGAGGATCGAACCCGGTGCCGTAAGATTGTGAAGCGCACATGCTACCTCGGCCACCATCGCTCTATTTATAGAATACGTTTATACCGTTCGTCCTAATCCTAAACCAAATAAATTGATGGAAGCCAAAGTTCGCGCCACCAAACCGAATAGGCAACGAGACGGATTACTCAATCAACCAAAGTGGCTGAGGAGTGGTTAATCCACCCTCGGATATTAGGTACAGAGCTGTTTGTGGAAATATTTATTGTTTAGATGGAATGCGTGTTCTTATGGTTACAATACACAGGCGCGGTCTGACGTGCGACCGGAATAACAGTTGAAAACGCAAAACTCAACTTACCTAGCTACTACCTACTACTAAGTTTTGAGTGAGTTTTGAAAACTATCCTGGTAAATGCTGGTCCTGTTACGGGAATCGAACCCGCCGCCTCCGTTAACTAATAAGCCCAGTACACGTGTGGCCCAGCGGTTACACATGGGACATTCAAACCGACTCACCCAGGTTGAAATTCCACTCGGTCCTGTACCAATGGCTGTTTAATTAAGTAATGTGCAGAATTTCCACTCACTCTTACAACGGTGAAGGAAACCATCGCGAGGAAGCCTGCATGTTCAAGAATCACAACATTCGAGAACATGTGTCATCCACCAACCCGCACTTGTCCAGCGTGCTGGATCATGGTCTACACTCTCCATGTGAGAGAAGGCCCGCGTCCCAGAGTCCCAGCTGTGGGATAAATTCAAATTCAAATGTTTATTACATTCCACAATGTTACAAAAGATGATGGTATTTATGGTTAAGATCATCATGGACCCTGTTGAGCACAGCAATATTATGTTAGAGGATATATTGACGATTGATAATATTAGTAATAGATAGATTGATATATGTATTGTTATGTTTATATAGTCATCCCCATTAAGCCAGTCTAAAAAAACACCATTTGTTGCAACAATAACAATTAGCGGACTTCCTTGGGGTGGTTTTAACAAAACGAATTAAAATATTGTTATAATCACCGCGTCTTGATGTAGCGGCTGGAGGGAGGGGTTTCCAGGGACTCGCGGTAATGATCTCTCTATTTGATACTTATTAAATAAAACTTACTAGATTATATGAGTTATTAGTACCTAAAGTATCAACCACAAAATAGAAAAACATATTTGCACACCAAATTTCATCAAAACCCTTTTCTAACAGTTTGAAAGTCCAACAGTAATAAATTCGTACATAAACTTTTGCAAGTGTTGTAACCATTATTTATGAATTGTAGGTAAATAATTACTTACTTAATAATATTTTGTCAAAATTTTGCAGTTAAAGAGAATGAGTTTATTCGCAATTTCCTTCAGACAGTTTTATATAAGGCATCCAGTCCAGTTTGTTAGAACAAAAAGAGAATGTAAGTTATCATGATGTTTCAATAGACCACAGAATGTACGAAAGTACAAAAGTACCAGCTGTAGGTATTTTAGCCTGCCCACTACCAAGAGTCCAAAATATTATAGTTATAAGTTATGCAAAATATGCATTTTTTTAATTACATCAAAACTAGGTTTTACTAGGTGGTAAGACTTTTCTGCAATGTTCCTCTGTTCCTCTATTTAGGTACCACCGCATTGCCAGTTATTCTGCCGCCAAGCAGTAGTGTGCAAACACTACTGCTTGGCGGCAGTAGTCTGGTTTGAAGGGCATTGTAGCTAGTGACATTACTGGGCAAATAAGACTATTTGATCTGATCACACAGTCTAGTAATCATATTACTATACTCCCATGAAGTCTGAGGATGACGTGCGCAGTGCAGTGTCACGCAAAACTATATTAAATTAGAGTTCTGAGTGATACTGCAATCTGTTATGAGCAGCCGTGACGTTTAACATCAGGCGAACGACTAGGTCGTCACGTCATTCTACTACATAAAAAAAATATGTGCCCAGCGTTGTAATAAAGAACCTATAAACTTGAAAGGAATTTAGTTAAATCAGAAATTACCCACTGTTCGATATAGGTAAAATATTTAACATTATGTAAGTACTTTGATTTTACATGATAATTAATCGCATGTGATTAAACTCAATAACTAAATATTAAAAAAAAATAGTTATCATCAATGCGGCCCGGTTTTTTGGTGCCTAACGCAAGCTCCGCACAGCGAGTCCCTTCGCCCTGCCGCCCCTCGAGACACATAACATTTGTTATTTTAACCATTAACATCGTTTTAATTGTCGCCGCACTTAATGACAGACTCGTGGACAATAAGATATTGTTTTATTACTATGGCGAAAGTTTTTTACGGATTGTGAATATGACTTGCTTAATGAGAAGCGGTTTGTTTTATGGGGCGGGCGAAAATGATTGTCATTAAGGGAATTATAGACGAAAAGTCTATTTTATCCTGTATAGGTACTCGCTCTTACAACCGTGAAGGAATACCTACCAGCCGCTAGTCGTATGTTCCAGCCGCGCATAGTCTGCAATTCTACATCATGCTAGATCATGGAATCTAAATAGTATATAACTATGTAGGTTGTCTGGAAGAGATCGCTATGAGCGATAAGACGCTCATTGTTATCTTAACAATGTGATAACTTGACACGAATTTAACAAGTCTTTGTCTTCAAGTCGAGAGTGAACAGGTATCTTCTAGGCAAGCATGCACCACCGTAGACCGCGTCATCACTTTCCATCAGGTGAGACAGTGGTCAAATACTATGCCTATAAATAATAAAAAAAAACAAACGTAGGTACCTACGAGAACTTGAAGGAAAGTGTTGCTCAGCTACTAAGTGTTATTTTAATATACTCTAAGTCTATTAAAATAACACTTAGTGGCTAAGCACTACTGCAGACGGGCATTAATAGTATAGAATATAGATAGAGCTTCACACTGCAACGGCTGAACGGATTGGAGAATGGAGATAGTTTAATAAATAATTATAAATAAATAAATATGTGTGGACGTTACACACAGCGCCATCTAGCCCCAAACTAAGCAAAGCTTGTACTATGGGAACCAGATAACTGACACAATACTTAAATACTTTTTGTTTGTAAATACATACATAGAATAGAATATAACACCCAGACACAGAACAATCACCTGTGTTCATCACACATATGTTTGTCCTGGGTAGGAATCGAACCCACAACCTACAGTTCAGAAGGCAGAGCAACTACCAACTGAGCTATCAGGCCAGTCAGTTTATACGCAGGTTTAACATAGCTATATGATACATTTATTCGCCGGTGAATTTGCAGGGCGCAGCTTGTAGTTTATAAGGCATCCAACGAAGCGAATCTCTTCGAAACAGCCAGCAACCGCCGGCAATAGGCAAAATCAATCAATAACCGTCTCGATGACTTGCAGCCCCTTTCAGAGCTCTATAAAGATATTCGCAACATCCAACAACTCTGTATAGTTATTAATACAATAACAATAAAACTTTACGAGTTGGGAGCTTGCATTTCGTAACAAATTGGTGAAATGGGTAACTCTGATTTCGGAGAGATCAGAGACTGTGCTATTTCTATACTGCCAGGTAATTTTCATTTGTTAAGAAATTGGCACAGAGTACCTTTTTATAAGCCGAAAGAAATTGGTGAAATGGGTGACTTTGATTTTGCAGAGACTGTGCACCTCACAGAGCATTGAAAAATATGACGCTTCACACCTAGATAGAGGCGCCCTGATGAAATTTGACACAAAAAATCGACTTTGGCAGATGTCACACATAATATCGACGGCAGCAAACAACAAACGGCTATCTACAAAATCAATTGTTTCCAGAAGAGCGTTCCTGAGGTGAAAATGTAATAACTTCATAAAATAAATAAAGTTAGATACTTCAAATTTGCAATAGTTAATTATAACAACATTTGAAAGAAAATCTAATATAAATGAAATATTTAACTACATTAAACGTACTCTGGTAACGCAAACAACATGAAACTGTGAAGTACCTACATTGAGATAGCCAATAAATCCAATAATCAACCAAAGTCTAAACGAACAAGTGGCAGATGCCTTTTGTACTTTGAATTGGCCAAATGGTACGACACACAGACAGACAATTTGTAGATGTGCGTGTATACTTTGTTACTTCGTAAAAAAGGTATAGTTGTCTTTATATACGCGACAAAATACCAACAAATAATGAGATATTTATCATCAACAGCCTGAAGACGTTCACTGCTGAACATAGGCCTCCCCCAGAGAGCGCCACTTTGAGTGGCTGCTTGATTCCTGCATCCATCGGCTTCCCGCGGCTTTCACCATATCATCGGTCCACCTGGTGGGGGGCCAGCATACTCTTCGTCTTCCAGTTCGTGGTGGCTACTCGAGAACCTTTCTTCCCCATCGGTTGTCAGTTCTACGAGCGATGGGGCCTGCCGAGCGCCAGAATTAGAATTACATTATTAGGTGATTCAGTGTAAGCATTACAATGAATCCTTCAAATATGGAGATGATGCAAAACAACACCCAGCATAAAGAAAAATGCCAAAATGTAGTTGTCTTCGTTTCTTTCCTACCTTCGATTATATTTTGACATTGGCTTGCGCTGTGCTCTGGACTTCGGCAACAGAAGGGCGCCTCTATCGGGGGGTGAAGCGTATTTTTTTTTCTTGCTCTGTGGTGCACCTTAAAGTATTTCTATACTGCTAGGCACTTTTTTTTCCATGTTATCCCAGTTTAAGAATAGAACCACCCCGTCTCTTCCCATGGGTGCCGTAAGAGCCGGCTAAGGGAATATCCAGGGAATAAGCAGCAGCATTCTCCGCGGTATGCACTATAAGCTAGACTACTGTGACCACCAGACGTCTGCCAAGCGTGGTGGTTATAGCAAACCCCCCTAATGGGGGAGGCCTATGTTCAGCAGTTGACTGGTCTGCCGGCTGGTGATGTCATGTGAGGTATATAATATGTTAATTCTTAGGAACTAAACGGAAACGCACGCCACAGCATGGCGGGCCTCTTTGCTATTTACGCGGTACATATATTCTGTGATACAGAAAAATGAATTTGTTACATTTTCACCTAAGCCTGTCTAATTAATTTCTGAAGAATGTTGAAAAAACAAATGGTTGGACGAAAGTGGAATATGGCGGGTGGTTCCAAATAGTTGAGAGTTTCATCGGTTCTAATATCATGTTGATAGTAGCTGAACTGTCTTGCAATATTACTATTTTTTTATTGCAGTTCAAACGTGTAGTGACGTCAGTTCTTGCTCCTCCATAGTACCTCATTACTAAGCTGTGGTAGCTTTACATACGCTATCTTTGGCATGTGACGTCACCAACGTGCGTTTTAATAGTAACTGTGGGGAAGCTCTATTTTGCGAGAAATGGACAGGCGATAACTCCAGAAACTTTAAAAGCTTATTACTCCGTGATTTATTTACTGATTTTACATTTTTTTTCAATTATTGCATTCATTTTTAATTAATAATTTAATTTTTAATAGCGGGACACTAGCCTAATTTGTATCAAAACTAGAGTACAGCTAATGTATGCCACGGGCCAGAAGTTATGAGCTTCTGCGACTGCTGACTCTACTGATGCGCGCTAGATACTAGTAAATTTATGGTACATTATATATAACTATACTCTAATCTTGCATCTGGTTGAATAGATGTTTTTCTTTCTTGCGTTTATTATTATACTTGCAAGTTTTGCCTTGTGCCATCAGGACTCTTGGCTCAGCCCTCCAGGTGATATATAAAATTGTTTGTCTCCTGTTTCAGTCCCTGTTTGAGTCTCTTCTTTTACCCGTTACAAGTGGAGTAAAACAGAGAGGAAACAAATGTCTACCGCCTGTACCGGTGTTGCAGAAAAAAGAAAATATGCGACTTTGCTTCCAAATAGGCCATAAAGCCTTTGTCTAAATGTCCCACAAAACGATGGTCACAGTGCCCCGGGATCTTCCCGGTCTCGTAGCTGTAGCGGCGTGACGTCACCGGAAGTAACGCGCCGGAAACTCATGATCTGTCTCCCATAGTTGTTGGTGCCCTTTTCCTGGGGCTTTTGCAGTGATATTGCAGAATTTTGTGCAATAGATGTTTTTATTTTTTCTTTAAGAATTTCATTTGATTCCCCATTATAGTTTTATTAGTAGTTATGTAAGTCATCATCATCAGCCTGAAGACTTCCACTGCTGAACATAGGCCTCCCCTAAAGAGCGTCACTTTGAACGGCTACTTGCTTCCTGCATCCATCGGCTCCATGGTTCTGACCTGGTCGTCGGCCCACCTAGTGGGGGTTATGTAAGTAAGTATAGATTAATATATCATATATTTAGATTATTACAGGAAAAAGTGTTTGATTATGTTCTATTGCTAGATAAGCATGTACCATCGTAGACCGCGTCGTCACTTTCCATCAGGTGAGACTGCGGTCAAATGCTAATTTAGTTATAAAAAAGTTGACATATCTGAATAATTGTTTTTTAGCTTTGTGTATGAAACTGTACTTGTCCGGAATATTAAAAGTTTGCACATTTTCTAATAAGGAAAATAAAGAATGCGGAAAATTAATTATATTTTGTAAATTTAAGAATTTGGACAAATAAGATTGCGTAATACTAAGAAATCGGAAAATATAGAATGTGGAAAATCCTGATTATGGAATTTAACGCTGACACTTTGATTTTTGATAAACATAATGAAACTTTCTATAGTAAAGTATTAGTTTTACTATTAGCTAGGTTATCACTCCGGTGAGACCGGTGAAGTTGATAGCTTTGCTTAATGATACTTAAGTAGTAAAAAATAAACCTCCTATCATTTGCAATATTTTTCATCCAGACCATCACGTTTTATCTCATTTCGCTGACCCACAACCGAACAAAAATGCTAATGTTTGTCAAATCTGTAGGGTGTATTCAAGAGAAAATTGAATGAAGAGAGAAAGAGTGATTGTGTGAGTGAATGTGTGACTCTAGCATGCTACACCCAAAGAGAATATAACCGCTTACGCTGAGCTGCACTTCAATCGCATCGTCATTTCCTATCAGGTGGGAATGTAGTCAAATGCTACATACCACCAAAAAAGTAGCATAGCATGCGCACCGCGAGAAAACTTATCATCGCTGTTAGAGCGAGACACATTTGTGAAGTGATTAATAAAATAAAATATAAAAAATAAATATGTGTGGACATTTCTTCACACAGCGCCATCTAGCCCCAAACTAAGCATAGCTTGTACTATGGGAACCAGATAACTGATACAATACTTAGATACTTTTTTGTAATTCATACATAGAATACAATATAACACCCAGACACAGAACAAACATCGATGTTCATCACACAAATGTTTGTCCCGGGTGGGAATCGAACCCACAACCTAATATAGTTCAGTAGAAGGCAGAGCTACTATCAACTGCGCTATCTATCAGGCCAATCAAAATGTGTCCATTGAGATAATATTTTTTGCAGAAATTAAGTCCCACCAACTGACACGAGACAAGATCATCAATATGCTTAGCACCACTTTATATAAAACAGAAAATCTATATACTAGATTACTACGGAGATATTCGACGAGACTCCATACAAGTTTCTATACGACACGCGATTAGTGCAGAGTGCCTAGATAAGTAAGGGAGAATATCTCAAGATGCAATACGACATTTCATGCGCACTGACGCATGAGTTCGCTGAAAGCGGCCCCTCGCACTGTTAACTTGTATTTACGAGCCATTTCATTCGATTTGTCGACCGTTCCTACTAATTCTATTTCATTTTATAAATGCGAAAGTTTACGCATCTGTTTGTATAATCATTTTTACTGAATGTTAGTTTGATAAAATGTTGCTTAGACATCATGTGGTTCATGTGTCTAAAACCCCAGAACGACACAGCAAAAACGCAGTAAAACAATTAAGTCGTAAAGGATACCAGTTTTCCTGCTGGTGCCGTGTATTTTTGCTGTAGAAAAGTCTCTGACATATAGAATTGATAATATGCGAGTAAATTGCGTGGCGAAGCTCAGTGTTTGTGCTTTAAATAAAATAAATAAATAAATGAATTTTATTTCTACCAACAAGGATCTATTCATAATGGGGCACTAGTGCTAAATCTATATTGGTATACAATCAATTCAAATACATTTATCAACATATAACAACATGACGCTTAGTTAGTCAGTAGCTAAACCCTGCAACAGTGATTCAAGTACTGACAGCCAAATCTTTCAGCAAACGCCCATATCATTGATTAAAATATGGTTTAAACCTTGTATTTCTCTATAGAGCTCAGACGTTTCTGCATATTAAAATAATTATTATTATTCCGGCATATTTACTAGGTGGTAAGACTTTTCTGCAAAGTTCGTCTAGGCAGGTACCACCGCTTTGCCAGTTATTCTGCCGCCAAGCAGTAGTGTGCAAGCACTACTGTGTTCCGGTTTGAAGGGCATTGTAGCTACTGAAATTACTGGGCAAATGAAACTTAAGAACTGATCTCACAGTCTAGAAATCTTTTTTGGACTGTGTTATGTCTCAGCATGACATGCGCAGTACGCAGTATCACGCGAACCTTTAATTTAGAGTTCCGAGTGACACTGCAAATACTGCAATGTATTATGGGCGGCCATGACGCTTAATATCTGGCGAACGACTAGCTCGTCACGTCATACGTTCACATAAAAAAAAAGAAATGCTGTGCCGTTCTGAAACTTTATTTAACAACAGCTTAACTCAAATGTATGTTCTGTAGTAAGATAGATACCTAATTAAATAGTGTAGGGTCAACGCTCCGCACCCCGATCACGACCGCCGCTGTCCAGAGATTGTTTTACTGTTAATTAGTTATCTCAACTTACCATCACACCCACGGGACTGCACACATGGCCCGGCTCAGTTCTGGGGTCGCTTTAAGACCATTAAGTTGTAAGTGGTCAGTTTTCGGATCAATTGAGCAAATAGGGTGACTAGACAAGTGTCGAAGGGTATAGATTTAGAGTAGTGTGGACTAATGTTATGCCTTGGGCTTTGTTCTGCTAGTCATTTTCAGATATTAATGATTTATGTTTTTTTTTTCAATATCGTATTTTAATAGGCTTGCTATATAACATTTTGACATTAAGCAGTATATAATGTTGCCTATAATTACGCTTGCTTTAGTATGTACAGTGATATAATTTTAATATATTTAAACTCCTTATCTAATTTTGATTTAGCCTAGTTGTAATAAATTTGAGTTTTGAGTACTTATAGGCTTCAACCGGTTCAAGTCAAAGACGTTTTGGGATTGGGTATTTTGCCATTATCAGCACGCTCGGCAGACGGCTTGGTGATCGCGAAGGATTGTAATGCACCGAGGATAATAGCAATTACTTTCATACAATTTCTTTACATAAGTCTTAGGTAAGTCTAAATGCTAAAAATAAGCAAAGAAACAAGCATGAAAGTTTCACAATACTCCCTTTGGATCAATACTTAGTTATGTTGCGGAATTGCGGGTACTTTTGGAAAGGCGCCAACGCGGAAGGGCGGAGATATATACCAAGGGGGTGGGGGATGAGCAGTTGTACATACTTTACCTATTGTTATGTAGGTAGCTGCCCTATTTCCTGTGTAAAGGAACGGGACGAATGTTTTATAAGTACGATGCTAGTGGTGCTCTTTTTTTTATGCTTGAATAGGCTCACGTTTGACAACATCTCACCTGATGGAAAGCGATGCTGTGGTCTATGTTGGAGCACGTTTGTCCATGAGATGCCTATTCACTCTTGATTTGAAGAGACCCAGATTGAAAGAAGCAAGAAGTGCATTCTACTCCTCAGCCGTGCAAATGATAAAAGAACTAGCAAAACGCTTTTTACGGGTTCGTGGCACTTCACGACAAAAGGATGCAAGGACTCGCCACGCTCTTGAAGTCAGATGGTTAAAAGGGGATGATGGGATTAGTTGATGGAGATCCTGCGCACATTCCCCAAAATGCAGCCGATAAAAAATGGGCAGACTAGCAACTCTACGCCTGTGCTCGAGGCTTTGCGCCCTCTTCCCAACAAGCGCCTTGTTTGCAATAAGCCTCATGGCGCGACGCTCGATTGTGTCCAAAGCTGCCAATTGTTACTTTGCAGACCCGTCCCACAAATGTCTGCAATACTCAGTAGGATAATATTGGGCATTCTATCCCACCCTGCTCGTTACACTCGCACCGCTCGTTCCACTCGCTTGGTGGGATAGCATGCCCAATATTACTTTTTAGTTTTACTGTTAATACGTAAAGCAGCATGCTCACGAAATTTTGCTTCAAGTTCATTGTACATAAATTACACAGAATCATAACATGACTGTAATTATGAAAACATGCAGTCATCGCAAAACGATGCTCAGCCACCTGATCACGGGACCGAGCTATCTGCAAGTTTACACAATGTTCGGACAAAATCGATATCCTTTCACTTTTTTCTCGGTGGCGAAGTACCTATAAGTTAGCAGGAAGAATATTCCCCTTATAGTTAACCAACGGTCAGGCGACATTGTTATATAACAATGCCTGAATATGTAGCTAAAAGCAAAACACAATCAAACTATTATTACACGCTGTAAAGATGGGTTAATGATATATAGGTGCTAATGTCATATTGAAACGATTTAGGTACCTACTGCACGAACAAAAATAGGTCAAGTTCAATGCGTTTATCAGCGGTGTTGAATGTATGACTCATCGTCACACGTAATGTAGATATATTTTATACTTAAGTAAGAACTTATTTAGAAGATGATGGGTAAATCGACTTTAACTTAAGATGCTGTTTATCGGTCACCTTAGATTTCAATACTTAGATTTCACATCCTTTTCAGGATTTAGCTTTTGAACAATGCTTAAAGATTTTTAACCAGATTGGCTCGAGTATCCCCTAGTAATCGAGCTTCTATGGTGCAGGACCTCCATAACATATAAAGTTAGCGAAACATTGCCAAAGTGAAATGACCACGAATTGGCTCAAGGTTCCCTTAGAAAATTTATATAAATCATGTTTCTAAACCTCGGATAGGCTCAGGTTCCTTCATAACACAGGTTAGCAAAGCATTGCCAAAGTGAAATGACCACGAATTGGCTTAAGGTTCCCATAGAAAAATTTATATAAATCTTGTTTCTAAACCTCGGATAGGCTCAGGTTCCTTCATAACACAGGCTAGTAAAACATTGCCAAAGTGAAATGGCCACGAATTGGCTCAAGGTTCCCTTAGAAAAATTTATATAAATCTTGTTTCTAAACCTCGGATAGGCTCAGGTTCCTTCATACCACAGGTTAGCAAGATTCACCAAAAATTACGTTATGACCTGATTCGGCTCAAGGTCGCCCACAGAAACTATTTCACGTCCTGTTAGGATCATGTACTCCGACGACCCCAAAACATTAAAAAAACATTTGATTTTTTTAAATAGTTTGAATCCAGCGTGACCCTGCAGAATTTTATTTTTAATAAAAAATGGAAGTAGTCACATCTTGCAAAATCAATTAAAAAAAATCTACGCAAAATTTTCTAATTATTATATTCACCCATGAATTTTTAGCTTTGCACCAATCATTTTGAAATTAAGTTCTTACCTAGAAATATTTGCATAATAAAAGTAGTTTTTTTAAAAGGATACAATCCTGATTCTGGTTTCATACTGCTGAAAACACTGTTGTACACCGCTTCTGAACCTGCAATAAAAAACATGCTCAGGCCCAAAGTACCTACTTGTTTAAATAATTTACAGCTGGCAGACACATTGAATGCATTTATAATCGTTTAATTTTAAACCATCATACAGGCATTTAAGGGTAGTATTATAAATTATGTAATGGACATTTTTAACTGAGTGATTTAAATTTAAGTTTCTTTGCGAACATAATAAATATAATAAATTTATTTACTTAAATCATCAATCAAAAAATAACCAGAAAATTATTACATTGGTACTTTAAAGTAAATCCAAAATCAATAGGTCATGGAAACTTTACATAAACTGTGCATTTTTTAATGTAAGTTTATTTGCAAACAAAATGACAATGTTAGCCAGAATTTAATAAATTAATACTTTATCATGATATTTATGTATATAAATTTAGATTAATACTCACATAAATCGCAAAAAATCCGTGGGAAAATCTCATTTATCACGATCACTTCACAGTTCACACCATTGAATCACATAATGAAATAATGTACTTGTGTATTGCACAGCAATACAACAAAGTTAGTCGAAGAGTCACAGTACTTTCTTTCTCCTCTCTAAGCAGCTAGCCCTATTATTACATATTGGGTTAAAAATATTCACAAACTAGTTTAAATAGGTGGTATATAACCTAATATTTATAATACTTTGATTTAGTGATTATTTGTTGTATTTTTATCACAAATATGATATGGATAATATTAAAACACACGAATGTAAATGATTCACTTACGTATACCAAACTTTATATAAGTACTGATTTTAGTTTCATTCCTTACATAAGTAAAGAAATAACACTTAACGATCACATCTATAACTATTATAGATCCAAGAAATCCTAGTCATGGTCTGTAGAGGGAGCCGTGAACTACGAGGACCATATTTTATGGTTTTACAATACCCAGACACAGAACAAGTATTCACGTTTTTTTCTGTGCAGAAATATACTTGACCTGACACGGGAATCGAACCCGCCGCCTCTGGTTTATGAGTCGACCTGCTCATCCACCACACCATAGAGGCTGTCAATCCTTAAATTAAATTGCATTGTCTCCTTGACTATAACTTCCAAGTAACAATAACATTACTCATGAATCTTCAGTTGTCAGCATTATCGCGTCACTGTGTCTTTCTACATAGGTACCGTCACAGAATAGACAATACTACTAAGTAGTACTGTACAATGCAGACGAGCTTTAAATTAATACACGGTGCCTTAGATGTAAGATGCAAAGTAGGTACCTAAGAGATAGAAGATAAGGCCCTAGCTCTTAGAAAGTGGTCTACTATTTACATAATTAATGCGTAGAACTGTAAAAATTTTTTTTTTATAGTTTACTGTTTTATTTAAATTCAATGATTGAAAAATATTATTTCTTGATGAAACCAACAAAATAAGTGTTTACACACATTATTTGATTTTACCGGGCTGCATAAAAACGCGCGTTTATAAACCGCTCGTATGCTTCAATTCATGAAAGCGGTGACGGTTCACGTTTGAAGAAAGACACAGGTGATCGATATTGCATAGTAAACAAATTTAGCATTTGTCCTTTTCTTTCCTGAAATGGTTATTGAAAGATGTCAAAATGAGATATCGATAATCGATTGATTGTATGATTTAGCTGTATTCAGCGAAAGCTTATATTTGTATGCTTCGTGAAGATGAGATGGTTAACTTTTGTTAGTGAAGATTATTGCTAACGATGCAATACTGATTGTTTTAAATACACTGTTTTGCCAGAACAAAATCATTCTTTTTCAAGAAAATAACCTTGCAGCAAGTGCAAAGTACTCAGTGCAAACTAACAAAAAGAAGAACCGGAGTTTTAAAATGTTAGTGAGTATTTATTTTTAATGTAATTTATTTATTTTGTATTCTAAATGTTTTTTTAATTTTTCACAACTAATATGTTTTTTGTTTTCAGGTCTGACTCTGAGTACGAAAATACCATTTCGGCAGTAGCCCCTCAGTGCGCGCCGCCATCCAAAAAGGCAACAAAACGCGGCGCCCCCGTCGCCGCATCGCCAGCACCGAAAAAACAATCGAAAGCAAGAGCGAGAGTCCAGGAATTGTTCGGGTAATTATCTGCAGACTACAAATACGTGCATACCAAAATAATATTATTTTTTCGTTATCAACTAATGTGTGCTGTTATTTTTAAGGTCTGATTCTGAATCGGAACCCGAGAACCCAGCGGCGACGTCCTCCTCAACCTCATCCAAAAAGAGGCCGCAAAAGTCAAACAAAAAAGGAGCCGGTAGCGAGCAGCCTTCCAGCCTGTAAGTTTTCAAACGCCTGATTCAAAGTAAATTAACCTACGACTGAGTAATGTTCCATTATAAGAATTCTCGTATTAAGTTAAGCTGACAGTCATTATCTCGTTACTGGTGCTTAAAAACTTTTCAATGTTATAGGTACATGTATATTATTATGTATTACGCGTATTTTAACGCGGTAGCACTCGGCAGAAATTTTTATGTATTATTTTACTTTCATTGTTACAGAAAAAAGTCCGGGTTCTTCAACTTTATTTTGAAGGCGGAAGAAAAGGCTGCTCGGGAGAAAGAGGAGACGGTCGCGAAGGTTCTGTACTCGTCCTTTACGAGCAGGGTGGCGGCTGGGCGTCAGCGGCGCGCCAAAATAACGGAGGGCAACTTTTACATAGATTTGAAAATTTATAATACTGATGACGCGCTGACAGGGACCTCTCAAACTTTGTACAAAAAGGCCTTAGTGGCCATTAAACTCCAAACTGCAGAGGGCTCCCCGCCTTGGGAAAAAATACAGCAATTTATGGAGGACGCCTACGGCGTCTTCAAAGGCTCGGATCCGGTGGTCTACAAAGATTAGTCACCAATTTTATATAAACCTTGGTGACTAATCTTTGTATCCCATCGTTAAATTAGTTCATAGTAAGTAATAGTTTAGGTAATTTAAGTAGGTTAAGATAAGTAGGTAGGTACTTAATGTTACGATAGTATATAGGTTACCATATTGATACTTCAAATATATTATATTTTCTTATATGGCTTATATTTTTTGATTTTCTGGTTTTAGTTAGGCACAGTTAATAATACTTACAAAGATGCCTTATTGTGCAGTCTGTAGTACTTCCGTTGACGCAAAGTCTTGGATAGGGCACTTGCGAAGTAACGTTCATAGAAATAACAATAATAATTTTGTTGAACCACATAGCGAGGGTGTTGATATTATATCTTCGGCATTCCGCAAACGAATCGCCACTTACAGGTTAATATGTAATGAACAAGCTCTTAGTTCAATTGATGCGTTTTTTATTTCGATTCGCGATAAACTAAGCACTCTTTTAAACGCTTGTCTCAATAAACACATTTGCTTTAAAATAAACTTAGAGTACTTCGCTAAATTTCTTATGTTTAAAAATAACACTGAAGAAATGAAATCATTTCTGACTAAAAATATTATTCTATACAAAAACTCTAACTTAGATGTGTTCTTTTCAGACATGGTAAGTTCGTTAAAAGAAAAAGTAGAGTCATTTGAACATCAAGATTCAGGGTGGTCATTTTTACATAACACTCATTTGGAGGTCAATATTAACAAATATGAACCTCTACGCGGTTCCAGCTATATCGAATTACCGAAAAAAATTAAAAATAAAAAAGCATGTCTCAACATTCAAAATAAAGACAATTGTTGTTTCATGTGGTGTGTTACGGCTGCTTTATATCCAGCTAAGTCACACCCAGAGCGGGTAACATCTTATCCAGACTTCCGCACAGTATTGAATGTAAATGATGTGCAGTTTCCGGTTACGTTTTCTCATATACAAAAATTCGAGAGCAATAATTCGCAGCTCAGATTTATCGTATATGGGTTAAAAAATAACAAAATTATTGTGGGTCCTTTATACAAGTCGGAAAATAAAGAAGAATCTAGAAAGACCATTCATTTGTTGTTACTGGAAAACAACTCGGGAACGCAACATTATTGCTTAATCAAAAGCTTGTCTAAACTTGTTAGAAGTCAAATGACTAAACATCACGGAAAACTTTATTTTTGCGAAACGTGTTTAGTATTTTTTTCTAATGCTGCAGAGCTAAATAATCATGTTTGTGGTGGTGTTGTTACGGTGTTACCCGAGAAAGGATCGGTGATTAAATTCAAACATTTCGAACGTAAGCAGAATGTTCCTTTTGTTATATATGCAGATTTCGAATCTTTATTGGAACGAAACTCTGACCTTGACATTGACACATGTAACACGTCAACATTGCATCATCACTTACCAGCGGCGTTCGCCTATTACATTGTTTGTTCTGTTGATGAAAATTTAAATCGTTTTGTATCGCATCGCGGTCCCGATTGTGTAGAAAAATTCATTAAATGCATATTTGAAGACATGCAAAACATTCATAAGATTTTGAATAAAGCTACTCCAATGATTTACACTGAAAATAATGCACTTGATTTTCAAAATGCCACTCGTTGTCACATATGCGAACATTTTTTATTTTCAGACAAGGTTCGCGACCACTGTCATATCACCGGTCACTATCGTGGTGCAGCGCATAGTCTTTGCAATTTGCAATTCAAACGTCCATCGTTTGTACCAATATTTTTTCACAACTTGTCCGGCTATGATTGCCACTTGTTTATAAAAAAATTAGGGGAAGCTCCTGGTGCAATTAAGATCATTCCAAAGACGAAAGAAAATTACATATCCTTTACAAAAATTATTGCTGTGTCAAAAAACGAATTTATTCAACTCCGATTTGTTGATTCGTTGAAGTTCTTGGGAGCTAGTTTGGATAAACTAACAAAAACTTTGCATAAAGACAGCTTTAAACATTTGCGTGATTTTTTTCATGACGATAAAAAATTCCATCTGCTGTCGCGGAAAGGTGTTTACCCGTATGAGTACATGGATATGTGGGAACGTTATGAAGAGCGGTCTCTTCCCTCCAAAGACTGTTTTTATAGTTCTCTAACAAATGAAAACGTATCCGATGAGGACTATGAGCACGCGCAATTAGTTTGGACAGAGTTCAGAATGCATGATTTAGGACAGTATACGGATTTGTATTTAAAGACAGATGTTCTTTTACTAACCGACATTTTTGAAAATTTTAGAAAAACATGCAAACAGCATTACGATCTTGATCCTGCTTTCTATCTGACAGCACCGAGTTTGTCATTTGATGCAATGCTTCTTAAAACCGGAGTTCAACTTGAACTCATTGACGATTTGGCTATGCTGAGAATGATTCAACACGGGGTACGTGGTGGAATTTCGCTTTGTTCTCATAGAAATTGTTCCGCGAATCACGCTGCTCTTCCTGGTTATGACCGGACTAAACCGGATTCTTATATCATTTATATCGATTGCAATAATTTGTACGGATTCAGTATGAGTCAGTATTTACCATTATCGGGTTTCAAATTTATGGAGCAAAATGAAATCAATTCTTTGGATGTCACAGAAATCCCAGATGATTCTGTGCACGGCTTTATTCTAGAAGTCGATTTGATTTATCCGAACGAACTGCATAGTGCACACAACGATCTCCCGTTCTGTCCTGAAAAATGCATCCCTCCAGGTGGAAAAACGGAAAAACTTGTACCGAATTTGTATGACAAACATTTTTATGTTATCCATTACATCCATTTAAAAACCTGTCTGAAACATGGATTAATATTGCGTAAAATACACAGAGTAATAAAATTCGTGCAGGGACCGTATTTGAAAAAATATATTGATCTTAACACGCAGTTACGTCAACAAGCAACATCAACATTTGAGCAAGATTTTTTCAAGTTGCTAAACAATAGTATATTTGGAAAAACGCTAGAAAATAATGAAAAACGGGTTAATGTTAAATTAGTCAACGAATGGACAGACAAAAAAAATAGCACTAAAAAGAAAACGACGGCTGCAAAATTGATTGCAAGTCCACATTTTCATAGCGCATCTGTGTTCTCTAAAAATTTGGTCGCAGTGCAATTGAAACCAGATCGCATAGTTTTAGACAAACCAATCTATATCGGTTTTACCGTACTTGAGCTATCAAAAAGTCACATGTATGACTTTCATTACTCGGTATTTAGACCTGTCTATGATAATCGCATTAAGATGTGTTACACTGACACTGATAGTTTTATATATCATATTGAAACTAAAGACGTATACAAAGATCTAAAAGAAATCTTTATTTCGTATTTTGATACGAGTAACTATGCGATAAATAACGAGCACAACATTCCTCTTAAAAATAAAAAAGTTCCTGGCCTTTTTAAGGATGAGATGGGGGGAAAAATGATCACTGAATTTGTAGGTCTCCGTTCCAAACTTTACTGCGTGAAAACAGCTGACAGCATCATTAAAAAAGCAAAAGGTGTAAAAAATACTGTCGTTGACGAACTAGATCTGGCCGACTATAATAAAACCTTATATCACGGAAACGTTTTGAAAAAAACAAATGTTCTTTTTAAATCAATAAAACATGAGGTATTTACACAAAAAGTAAAGAAAGTGGCTTTGTCAGGAAACGATGATAAGCGTTTGATTTCTGCTGATAAGGTATCCACAAAAGCTTGGGGTAACTGCTCAATCCTTTTTAGGACAGGTAAAATTGATTAAAATCATTCATGTACCTACCTACTTTTTTTATTATTGATGTGTAAATAAAAAGTTTGTTATCTATCCAGTTAGCTTATTTCGTGTTTCTTAAATTTGTAATTAGTATAATAAATAATGTTGTTTTTAAGGTATTCATACTCAAGTGAAATCAAACATTACGGAACAGCAGAGGTTGTAACTGGTCTTAGCTGCAATTATTGATATTGTTATTTTTAATTAAAATATTCACCAAGATTAAAACATGGAACTAAAACGGCCTGCTCATAGTCGTTATGCCCTGCAACAAACTCGTCTGCAGAGTTTTGACTCTTGGCCTAAAGGATTAGCTCAGTCACCAGAAGAAATGGCTGAGGCAGGTTTTTTCTACACAGGACAAAGTGATAAAGTGATTTGTTACTTCTGTGGTGGTGGTATCAAAGACTGGTCAGCTCCAGACCGACCTATGATAGAGCACGCACGATTTTTTCAAGACTGTTCCTATATTTTAATTTTGAAAGGTGAAAGATATATAAAAGATATAATAGAAAAAAAATATGATCAGTATCAAAAATCTGAGGCGTTCAATGTTAGTAGTGATAATATTAATGACGACGATGATATTCAAAGTAAAAAGTACTTTAAAAATATGATTTGTAAAATTTGTTTCAATGATGAGATTTCATTATCGTTAAATTGTGGACATCTTAGCTGTGTAAAGTGTGCACTATCTTTGAAAAATACATGCCCATTTTGTCGTAAATTGTTTTTTAGAGTTATAAGATTATACTTTTAAAATATTGTTACCTACCCTAGCTTAATTAGTTTATAATTATATGTCCTAGGTTTAATAAATGTATGGTACCTATAATACTATTCAAATTGTTTTATTATTTAGTTTTAATATACCTACCCTGAATTAGGTATTAAAATAAACAGAATATTAGTCAGTATACTGCACAGGTGGTATGGTTTCCAATTACCGTTCTTATACACAACCAATTGCTTTGCAAGCAAATATTCTGCCATTGCTGTAACAAGTTTGAACTTGCTGATCTTATGCGCGCAGGTGGTATAGTTTCCAGTTACCATTCACAAACTGCATTGCTAGCAAATAACTGAATCTGAAGTGCACAGGTGGTACGGTTTCCAACTACCATTCTCATACACGATCAAACTGCTTTGCAAGCAAATATTCTGCCATTGCTGTAACAAGTTTGAACTTGCTGATCTTATGCGCGCAGGTGGTATAGTTTCTAGTTACCATTTGCAAACTACATTGTTAGCAAATAACTGAATTTGAACACGCAGGTGGTATGGTTTCCAGTTATTATTAGCGTAGGTACACAACAAAACTGTATTGTAAGCATGTATGATTCAGACATTGTTAAAGTTATTTAATAACTGTAATGAATAACCGCATTCAAACGGGCGCAGGCAAACGGAGCAGCAGCAAGCAACAAAGCACAGCAAGGGTTATTTTTATTTCAACGAAAACCTATCTACCAAAACAAAGTACCTAATGGTGAGTTTTGTTGTTTTTAAGTTACTTTCTAAATAGTAAGTGTAAGTGTTTAGTAAATGTGTTTAAAATATTTTGTTTGTTTCAGGCTACTCAGAATTATGGTTTCTCGATTTTGTCCGACCCAGAAGAACGCGCTGTTTCACCGGATCCGTTTTCTCAGTGTGCTCAATACTTCGAGCCTCCGACACCGCCGAACTCCCATGAACTCTGCGATGTCATCAAGGCTCAGCGGAAGGCGAAATCTAAGAAGCCCAGCAAGAGAATGGCAAAAGGCCATGTAATAGAAAAACGTCAGCGTGGTTACGAGCCGTCGTTTGTTATTAATGGAGAACCATCTCGAGGAATACGACTAATCAAAATACAAATTTTAAATATGGATAAACCTCAGCGGCATTCGAGTGACTGCAAATGTGAGGAATGCGAAGACAATGTAATGCTTAGTGCCCAATACGTTGTGAGAAATGTAAATGATACTATATATGATCAAACACAAAATGTAATCAATAATATTTCAAAAAACTTATGTGGTTATAGTTATGATTTTTCATAAAATTATTGTAATGTACCTACGTAATTATTTCTGTTTTATGTTAATTAAATATATTAAATTTTAATAATACTTAATTTTTATCATCACAAAATGTACTTCAATGAAGTTATAAATGTAGTTATGAATTTTCATAAAATATTATAATGTTGTATCTAAGTAATAATTTTCGTATTTGTTAAGTAGATATAAGAAATAATATAATCATTATGTGTAATTTAAGCTTACTTATAAAATAAATGGTATTTAACTATAATAAAATCTTTTTTTCCTATTAGAGTAGATTAGGTAGGAAATAAAAAATAATGCTTATAATAGTTAAAATATTTATTACAATGAATAAACAATTTCTTAAATAAATAAGTTAAATTTAAAAATATCATTATCTTCACACCATTTTTTTATACAAATTACATTTCTTAATGCACATTGTTTTTTGTGATTAACACAGTTATAATATAAACTATCATACCGTGAGTGCAACTTCATAAAATTAGGACACCCTTTTTCGCCTATATCAACTACATCACAGGTCTCACAAAGCTCCTGAATCCATTTAATCTTCTCCTGGCCTTTAGTTATAACTTTTTTTCTAATCAAATATGGTACTATGGTACGCTTTAGTTCTCGGTGGTCTATGAAACCTTCGCTCCACATAATTCCACGGTTGTTTTCAATCCATTTCACTTGTCTTTTTTCTTCTTTTGTTAAGTTGTTATAGGAATAGGGAGGCTTCACCAAAAACGTTTGGCTATGATCTTCACTTGTAATTGCAATTTCTTTTATGATAAAATTGTTTCTTGAATCTTTGAATCCTTGAAGATCTACTATGATTGTATCAGGATTCATGTTATCTTTTTCACCAAGTTGCTTAGAGGCTTGTATTCCACAATACAGTCGTTAAGAATAAGACAGTATGCCGAAGTATTAGCAGGAATCTCTGTGTTGCTTTCAAACTCCACGCGTACGTTTACCACAGGTCCTGATTTTATATTGTCACACTGTCTAGAGCAATCAATAACGAAAAGTGGAGCTATTTCCTTAAAATTGGTTATACTTAACAAGGGCACGGTCCCACTACCGTAATAAGACTGTTGAAATCTGACATACTGCTCGTATAATATAGCATATTTGTGATCGGTAAAATTAACATTAAGGCTTTCGTAAGGAAAATACGTAGAATTGAGGTACACTTTCAAATCGCGTAAATTACAATGATCAAACTGTGACATATCTTTATCCCATTGATTTTTTCTATTTGTTTGAAGACCAACAATTACATATCTGGGTTTTTCTATTTGAGATGACGTTTTAATAGACCACGTGTGTTTTGTACTTTGAGGTAATAAAGGATACTCATATAGATCCCAGTTTCTAAAAGCGAGCATAATCGGTCGATCCTTTTCCAAAATTTTCAGTAAATTAATTTTTTCCTTGTCGGATACTTTAACATGTGGCATGCGCCAAATTATTTTATGAATTTCTATATTTTCTATAGTTTCTCCATTATTCAGTTTTACAGCATTTAAGTCTGTATTGCTACGTAGAAGAACCAATTCGTGTTTACAGTTAATGATAATTTTTTTATAATCTTCTGCGAATCCGAGAATATTTCTGAGCGGTATTGATGCTGAAAAGTTCACTCCTTGTCTTGTTCCATGAATGTCCCATCCCCAAGCTTTTGCTACTCTAGAGTCATCTAAACTCATAGATATCAAAGATTTCATAGTAGTTGATATACCAGCATTTTTGATCTTATCTATTTCCACTCCGTTAAGCTCATACCTAATATCTTGAAACAAGTAAAGCAGAGGATTGTTTGTATATTCAACGTGATCAACCTTCTGTTTTATATCTTTTTTTAAAATATTCACAGTTCCTTCTAAATACAAAGTACTGGCTGACGGTAGCACGTATAAATCTTGCTGATTAATAGGAATACGAATTTCATCATTCCTGTTAAAACTTGTCACATAAGGCTTGTATGAATGGAATTCGATGCCGTCGATTGTGTTGTCGCAGACAGGTGTACTTGTTATATCTAAAATGCTCATTTTAGAAGCCCAATAAATTTCAAATATTTTTTATTTTCTTTACTTATTTTTATTTTCCGTTTAGATGTGTCTTTGCGAATTGTGCAATTAACACTGATTGCTCTTGATACAGGATTCACGTATTTATTGTAGTCAATCATTTCCTTTTAAGATGTAGATAGAGCTGTATTTCCTCACCTCTTAGATTAACCAAATTATCGTTTACGTCCAATACTCTAATATTAATAGAACTGATATTATGTTGATTGACAGGAAAATAAATGATGTTTTTAGGTATTTCTATGATTCTATATCCAGGAGGTACATTTGGCGCAAATTCATGAATAATATGACTTGATTTTCCGTTAATATATGATCCGCTTACTATATCACATTCGATCCTTACCACAGTCGTTGATAAAATGTTCACTGGAAGCTGCGACTCATGTATTATATTAGCTTTTAATACCTGTTTGCCGAAACCTAACAACATTCCAAGAGAACTTTCTTTCTCAAAATGTATGTCTTTAGTGCAATATATAAATGTTTTTAATGTATTGTTGTTGCAGTACAATTTAAGATTTGCATTTTTCATTTTGGTTTTCAAGTAGTCACAAATATCTTGAAGTTCATACGCTCCTTCGGGTATTACTATGATTTCATTATCATCGTAATAGAATTTATTATTTGTAATATCAATATTTGGAATTGAATTAAAAGTAGACAAATACAATAAAGCACACTCGTATTCGTCGTCAAGCTGTAATGCAGGCGAATAACTTGTTGATAAAAGTGATGTACTACCAGTTATGGACAGTGTGAAAGACATTGTAGTAATGACATAAATTAAAACAGTACTTTATATTTTATACATCTTTATTAATGTTTTCTAAATATTTACTCAACACAATAGTGGGGTTTTTCCAAAAATTTACAAGATATTTTATACACAGGTGTCCACAATTAAAAGAGTTAAAGCTTTGATATTTGCTATAATTGTATGTTACATCTTGTTTTAAATAATTAATCAATTCATAGGGTGGCTTTAAGTCACCGAAACTATCAAAATATTCACAATAATCTAAAAACTTAACGTAGGCTACCCAATGAGTTCCTTCGTTCGCCATACTATCCAAATTAACGACGGCACATTCAACTTTTCTAGGATGTTTTGGTAGCGTATCTCTCATATAAACACCTCTGAAGTAAGGTATGCGATGGACAGCATATTCTAGGATGTCTATGTTTGTGAGTGGACGATTAGGTAGCCGTTTCATTAGTTTTTTGATTTAACAAACAATCCATTACCCTTTTTATAAGGTTTCATATACAAGCCCTTTCCTAAGGCTATAGCTTCCATCACTTTATTATGACGCTGAGCTTCCTCCAAGTTGCGTTGAGCTGACTTATAATCGTTTACAGTTTTAGCGATTCCTGCTGCACCACCTGCCGCAGCGCCCAATGCAGATAATCCAGCGAAAATGGGTATTAAAGGTAAAATACCGCCTGTTTTTGGCACTGGTATAATGCGTGGCAGACTCATTCCTTTATTTTTGGAATTAATAAGTTTTTTCGCTGCTTTATATGCTAGTTTAATAGCCGTCGTGTTATTTTTTGGTTTTCTTTTCTTCAAACTGGAGCGAATTGAAGAAACCAATTTTTTGAAAGATTTCACTCCAGCTCCATGCTTTAATTTAGTTTTCATTACTTTACTTACTAGCCAGGAGGCTAGCTTTTCTCCTTTGCCAGCATCTTTAGATTTTATTCTCTGTTTTGCCATATTTAACAACTCCGAATCCGCTCTATGACGATCTTCTAAACTATTGTTAGCCGAGTATGCGATGTCGTGTTTCATACAAGCTTCATCCAATTTATTTATTCCTTTATCACCTCGCTGTAATCTTTCCTTCAGTTTCGTGCCCGGTCCGCAATAATTATATCCAGGTAAATGTAGTTCAAATGGTAAATTATTTATTACACTGTTAATAAGTCCTCTACCTCGCGTAACTGACATTATAATGTCCTCCAACTCGTTGTATCCTGATTTTTATACAATAGCTCGTCTATCAATCCAACTGTTTTCACTATTAGGCAAACCTAACCATTTTACAAATAGTTTGTTGCCTTTTCTTCTTATAACTTTTTCAATTAGATAAATACTTGGACAGTTAGTTCTTTGCAGTTCGTGCTCATAAAAACTTCCCAAAATTGGTTGCTTTTTAATATCTACTACTAAGTAAGTTATAGGGAATGTTTTATTAATTTTTTTAATCACGAACAGTTCTGTCGACCAGTTGGGGGTATAGCCCTTTTCGAAACTGCCTTTGTATTTGCTTATCCTCACATAATCCCCAATGCTAAATTTATTTCTTTTCAACATAAATATCTGTGATTTTCGAATATTATATCTGACAATGTTTTCATTCTCTTTATTTACGTCTACTGGTTTATGTTTGGTAATGCGGTGCTCTGTGTTGTTGTAGCATTTCACAACACTTTCTAAGGGCTTGCCAATCCATTTGTAACTACCGTTTAGACTAAAGTATTTGTATAATTTGTTTTTCAATGTTTTAATTAACCTTTCAACAATCGAAGCTTTTTTTACTGAATATGTAGAATAATGATTGATATTATACAAAAGCATGAGTTTCTTAAAGTTTTCATTGTAAAACTCTTTTCCCATGTCTGTTTGTAAGCTTATTGGAGAGCGATTAGTGATTTTTAAAATGTGTTCGAATGCATTTGATACTTCTGTTTTTGATTTTGTCTTGACTGGAACAGTTAAGCAAAGTTTTGAGAAGCAATCTATTATAACTAAAATGAATCCAAATCCATTATTGTATCGCTTTAAATTCTGTATATCAATAAGATCTGCTTGCCATAAGTCATCGATTCCCTTTAAAACCACAGGTCGCCTTGGGAAATTTCTTCTTGCTGTTTTGTGAATTTCATTTACTACTTCTTCCTTACTCATTTTAAGTTTAATTTTAAAATATTTTCTAACTCAGCTTTAGTACAATAATTTTCTTCAAGTTTACCGACTGAAATCAGTATGTCGTTTTTAATAGCATGAAGTAAATGTTGGACTTCTTGTTTACTGTAATAATTTTGTTTAATCCTGTCCACATAATCCTTGTTAACAGCATCACTATCCGCCGAAGGAGTTCTCACCCCTGTCAATCTTGTCTGTTGTAAATCGAATTCTTCGTTTTCCGTTTTTGTTAAAGTATTGTCAAATATACCTAGTAATTCTGTCAACCGTAAGCGTTTATGTATATGGTTACCAAATTTATCTGTATTCATTGCATCAGGTGAACCGCAATGTTTAAGTTATGAAATGGAAATGAGTTAATTTTGAAAATTTCAATGTATTTATTTATTTATTTATTACACCACTTTCACGCAATTCTTCGATGATTGATATTATTTCGTTATCTACTCCTGTGTTACCAGCATCACGTGAAGCAATTAATAATTTTAATCGTTCAATCAATTCATTTGGATCGTCCCAATATACATAATCAGTAGTTCTCTTCCATTTTTTTAACAGTGGCAATCCGGAACCTTGTCTTAAATCTTGATTACTGCCTTCAGTACTTGCAGAAACTTTTCGTAATTTAAATAATGGTTTTATAATGGCTAAGTACTTTCGTCCTCTGTTGCTTTTCATTGGCTTGTTTGGATCATAATCTCTTCTGTGAGCATTAGTATCTAACAGCATTGACTTATAGTGCATAGTATCTTCATCCGTGACCGCAGCTAAATCTGGGATCTTTCTAAATAACAGCTCGTATATTCCAGGGGTTTTTTTGTATTTACGTCCACTAACTTGTACGTAGTCATCAGTAACAGTAACACGAGATGACCCCATCATTAGCTTTCCGCGTTCATTCCTTACACCAAATGGAATGTTGCTCAAAACGTCTGGAGACAGAGACCAAGAAGATATATTATAATCTTCATTACTTTCACTAGATCCAACTGTCTTAAAAGATACATTGCTTGTATCTTTAGCATCACTTTCATCTTCTTCCTCACTCTCCTGATACTGATCTGAATTATCCGTTTTATCTTCTGAATCAGTGTCTTCATATTTTGTTGTATTGCCAACTGTGATATCAGACTGCCTCTTAATAAGAGTTTTATCAAAGTCTTTTGACTCAATGGATGTGTTGAGCTTATTATTATCTGCACTTGTATTCTCATTTTTCATAATTTGATTAAGTGGGTTAATTATTGGTTTAAAAACGTTTCTGATCACTTGATCATTTTCATTCTCTATATCTTTCATTTGACGTATTTTCTTTTTAACGGCTTCTGCAGCATTTACTATTTGTCTTTTTAGATCTTTTTCCATATTTATTATTTTGAAAATAATATGTACTTATCTTTGTACTGTTTAGTGTATAATGAAGTCCTATGTATGAAACTTTTATTTATAAGTACTAATTAAACTTGACAAATGTGTCAAAGTTTTTTCTGTAGGCACCTTTGTTTTTTTCACAATCTTTGTTAATCACTAGGTAGTTGTACGGTTTGCTCCAAATCCTTGAACACATTTCTCTGAACTCTAACCATGTCATGTCTGTAGTTACATGTTCATCATAAATATGTCTCATGTTTACATCATCTTGTTTAAAGAGTATAATTAAATTTGCATTATCTCTCACCAACTGTTTAGGTATTTTACTATAAGTTTGATTTAAATAAAAACAATCAATGTGTTTATGTCTACCCATAGCGAAATAATCTCGCATGTTCGACTGGTTTTCACATGCAACATCATCAAATATTATTATTGAATTAGGTTTGGCGTCCTGTGGACTAATAACGTCTTCATTAGCTTGATATTTGGTGAAACAAATATTAGGAACCATTTCCAGGACTTTTTCTAGAAATATATATTTCGGTTGATACAAAGTTTTAGAATATACATATATATTACGGTAACGTAATCCTTTTTCATGTAAAAGGAGACCAACCATTAAGTTTGTTTTTCCACAATTAGATGGTCCGATAATCAAACAGCGCATTGTGTTTGGAAGTAATTTTCCATGTCGAAAGATGTTTTTTTTACAATCTTCATATATTTTGTTAAAACTCAATGATTCCGCTTGTTTAATAAACTTCATTTTTATGTATCAATGTTAGGGATGTTTTCCATGCAATGATAATTTTTTCGTTGTTATGGTCGTTATATACGAGTCACCATCAAAGCTTGAACACTAAATTTTCTCGCCATAACAGGATTTCGAAAGCGAAGTAGAATTACTTCATCAACGACAATAAAATAAAATAATATTGGGTATGCTATCCCACCAAGCGAGTGGAACGAGCGGTGCGAGTGTAACGAGCAGGGTGGGATAGAATGCCCAATATTATCCTACTATACTCCATGCGAGCCCTGACTTGAGCTTGATACGGGTTAAGTATTTGAGTAGAAAAGTAACCACTGCTGTCCTATTCGTCAGCAGCCGCGTCAATTCACAGAGTGCCCTGTACGAAATGGCGTAGAACCTTTAGAACCGCACCCCGTAGTGAAATCTGCAGCTTTTATATAGCCTATATTGTTTCTTGATTCTACTGCAGCCTCTGTATCAAATTTCACCAAGATCAGGAATGTGTTATTTTAATTGTAAATCAATGAATTAGGTATTATTATAACAGGTAATAGGTACAAACTTATTCGAAAGCGTTAATTCAACCATCTTTGAACAATAGCGTTCAAATAATAAAAGACTTGTTCCTTGACAAGAAAAATTTGACATCTACAAGTTCTAAAGTGACTGCCTTTTTTTGAAGTTGGATCAGCCAAAATGTTGTGAAATATACCTATATCCTGCATGTTCAGATCGTAAGTCAGTACAAGACTTGTACTGACTTGTACTGAGTTACTTATTGCCTTGCAGTTTTGAAATAGCTTTGTTGATCTCGTAGATCTTTCTTTTAGAACTTTTTTTTAATCAGTTTTATTATTGGGGTTCTTTATAATTTGATTACATGTCAGTACAAGCCTTGTCCGGAAGACGCAGCGTAGGCCGGCCCCCCACTCGGTGGACCGACGACCTGGTGAAAGCCGCGGGGAGCCGATGGATGCAGGAGGCGAGCAGCCGCTCAAGGTGGCGTGCTCTGGGGGAGGCCTATGTTCAGCAGTGGATGTCTTCAGGCTGTTGATGATGATGATGATGATGACAAGCCTTGTACTGACTTACGACCTGAACATGCAGGATATAGGTATATTTCAAAACATTTTGGCTGATCCAACTTCAGAAGCAGCGACTGAGCTGGTCAGATCTGTGAGTCACTTCAAGTGACTCCCTATGTTATAATGTAGATGTTACCTACCTTAATCATTTAAGAACTTGTCGCGAATACGATGACACCGACATGTAATCAAATTATAAAGGTCCCTAATAATAAATCTGATTAAAAAAAAGTTCTAAAAGAAAGATCTACAAGATCAACAAAGCTATTTCAAAACTGCAAGGCAATAAGTAACATGTAAACAAAGTACTCCATCACCGGACCGCGACGTCAGTCCCCTCCGATTTGCGCATTTACTCCGGTTTGTAAACTAATGTCCTAGAACTTTTTATGCTTATACCCCTGTACATAATCCTGGCTTCTATTTACAACGAAATAAAGCACAATATCCTGTGGTTTTGGAGTAATGCAGCTAGTAAGTTAGTCGCGGTGGCTCTGAAATGATGCGAAGAACGAACTGTCATCGTCTAAGTCAATTTAATTTATGAATAACTCTCGTGGTTTATGAAACGTGAAACCATAAAAAAAAATTTGTGCAATTTTAGTCTGTAAATCTTTTAACAGTGTGGTATTGGAGCTTCTCCTGAGAGGCGTAGCGTGACGTCTTCGACCATATCGTCAACTCTTCACTTACATCGACAAAGTTGGTGACGCTATCCTGACTCATGAAAAAGCCTCTACAGCTCAAGCAAAACGTAAAATAAAGATAATAGAGGGTCTAAGTCTGATGTATTTAGATAGGTACCTTTTTAAAATGGTTTAATCATCATCATCATCATCATCAGAGCTACTTTGAGCTACTGCTTGCCTCTTGCATCAAACGGCTCCCTCGGCTTTCCCATCATCAGACGGACCATCGTCGATCCACATAGTGAAATAAAAAACTATGAAAAATATTAAAAAGTAAATATAAAACAGATAAAATCTCACTTTGCCTCTAAACATCAATGTAAACCTAACAATACACTAGAAAATGTACCTCATCCATAATACGTCGTGTGTGTAGCCTTTAAAATCCAGTTCGCGTAATAAGACACGTTGGTGAATATGGCTAGTTTCACATCACAATCCCTCGGCTTCACGGTCAGTATACCCACCACCTTATCACCAGAAAACAAAGGACCAAATTCGTGTACAAAACAGTTTGCGTACGAAGAAAAATCCACGCAGATCAAGCTTTCGTCTAACTCTATACCGTAACTCTCGAAGCAATATCCTGGACTGGTGATTTTCGAGTAAAGTTTTTCGAAATCATTCGTTAAATACACCTTTTTATCCATTGTGGACACGGTCTTCCAGACGCTTGCATCAACGAAGAAAGCCTCCTTTTCATCGACCAGCGAAGCCTTTATCGAGAACGGGTAGAAATCGACATTGAGCTTCGCAACCGCTATATCGTATTTCGGAGAAGGGTCACTGACATTAAACTTCTCGTGCAGCCTCCAGAACAGTACAGGGTAGGTGTGAGTGTAGTTTCTAGCAAAGTCGTGGTATAGTAGGACTCTATGCGTGGAGCCGGCCGTGCGGCAGTGGGCTGCGGTGATGACCCACTTCACCAAGACTATGCTGGCGAAGCAGGAGAAAGACCAGGAGGTGCTGGAGTTCTTTATGATTGCTGCTACGTAAGGGAACCTGGAAATTGAAAAAAGAAAAGAAAAAAGTTTGATGCTGACCTAGCTAACAAATATTAAAATCTGTTTAGGTCGCTTAAGTTTTCAAGTTCCAGTATAGGTTTTACATTTTCTACCGGAGAGCAGCCACGAACAAGATGGTTTCTACGTTTCAATACTACTTACACTGCGTGCCACGTATATCATGTAGATTAAATATAGACACAGTGCCAATGACGGCACCCGTCCCTTTTTTTGAAAGGGGTAAATGCCCTCGTACTTCCCTGCCACCACGGGGGTATGTGGGACTCGAATCCACTAAAACCCCCCGTGATCAGTCCGCCGCCGGGATGAGGCGAGATAGGGCCGCACTAGCATTCATCCTGGCAGTAGGCCCTTTCGGGCCTCTGCGCCAGTGGAACCTTACACCTTGGTTACCCACCAGACGTGACCCTAGCGCGAGCTTCCTCTACGGCTCCTATCAGTGATCCGTATACGACTGTGGTGACCTGGGCTCTAGATCTGACTTGAGCTCAAGGTTTAAAGCCGGCGCCATCAACTTTTGCACCTATACTGCGATCTTGGGTGGTAAAAATGACTGTAAGACATACTTTTTGATTAATGGCAAGGTAAGATGAGCTAACTCTACGTGGTACTGCTAAACCTACAGTATCACCAAGCAAGCAATAATAAGCACCCAATACTATTGCATAGATACAAAATACAACTACAATACGTATAGCATAGTAAGGGTTGTAGCAATACGTGACGAAGATGTACCATTTCGTTTGCCTGAGCTCAGAGGCTCTAGCATTTGCATTGGAAGTATATACTACCTATGCTGCAGTCCACTTTGTTATACAATACGTGCTATATTACGATTTCTAATTCTAAATGGAGGCCATCATGGCCTGCCTACCCACCCTAACTCTTTGAAATAGCGGAGAAAGACCTTGGGTCGCTGGCACAGCTGTTCCAGTGGTGATATTGGTGGTGACGGTGATGATATAAAGCAGGTGATGCAAATAATGAACGTGCTGAAGCATGGTGATGATGATGATGGTCATATTAATGATGATAGGCGCTCTTTGTGATCTTCGAGATTACAGTACCTATCAGCAGAAGCCGTAGAGGTGTTCTCAGACAGGCTTATAACTCCCATTGCCTTGGTCAGCCTGTACACCCCCCCGCCGTGGTTGTACTCCCGCATCTTCTCCTCCACCGTGATGTCTGTAGCAAACTTCACCATGATGCAGACTGCCATGATGGCTAGAGATATTAGGAGAGTTAACACTATGCAGGCAGCTTTCATTTTATATTTTATGTAGTTTCAAAATGTGGTTTTGTTAGTTTCATTTTCATTATATTAATCACAGAGTACTTTTTGATATTAATGTTGACATATTTTGACAGTACTTCAAAAGTATAAATCTTTTTTTTTTTAATCTTACATTTATTGGGTACCTTGAGTCGCTTTGCGACTATGCCGGTACCATTGTGTACATTCACTATAGCTTAACACTTAATTAACTCGTACACCATTTTATATAGCGCTCTTGCTGCTTCGGTGTGTGGAGCGGACAAGACCGCTTGAACTGCACCGACATCGAGAAAGTTGGATCCATATTGAGTGAGCATGTTTCTTCTAATAGACTGGCTCCATACACATTCCACCAGGACATGATGGACATCCTCTGGGACTCCACAAGAGTCACAGCTTGGGGAGTCCTTTTTGTTCATCAAGTGTTTAAACTTGTTTAGTGGCATGTGCCCGGAGCGCAGTCTATGAGCTATAACTATCAAGGGCCTCTTTAGTTTGCTGTTCCCGAACCATGGTACTCTCAGTGGTTCATTCTGCAGTATCTTGTACCAAATTCCTTTTTCAAGAGAATCTAAATATAGCTTCCATTTCTCAAAAACCTTATATCTGTACCTACATAAAACTTCCGTAACTTCTGGCATCATGTACACTTCTGACCCTGTCGTTATAGCAGCCTTTGCCAGTCTATCCACTTCATCATTTCCCTTAATTCCAATGTGTGAGGGAACCCATTGTAATCCCAGATCTACACCACTTTCTCTAAGAAGTAGTATTTTCAGTAAAATGGCACATGCTACCGATGCACCTCTGATACCAGAGGCGCATCGAGCAATATGCTGTAAAGCACTTCGGTTGTCACAGAAAATTGCTGCTTTTTTATGGTCTAACGTAAGTATATAGGATAGTGCTTCTGAGACTGCAAGAAGTTCAACTGACATTATCGAATTCTATTTTGAAACTACCTTATAAGCTTCGCCTCTATTTCCGTTTTGGTCAAAATAAGCAGCACCAGTACCATCACAAGATTTGGAGCCATCCGTGTAGACTTGATGCCAGCCAGCGTATTTTACATTAATCATATATAGTGTATACTGTTTAAGCACTCTTGTATCGTATCTGTCTTTAGCCTCTTTTATACCTTCAATTTCTGTAACAATAAAGTCCGTATTTATACTAGATACCCAGGTATTTAAAGTGAACATTTCTAAAGGATTTCTAACTCTGATATTTTCTGATTTAGTATCATCAAATATCAGAGTCAGAAGTGGCTTCTTTTTGTTCGCCCAATATCTTGTCTGAGTTAAGTCCGTGAGCTCATTGATTATTTTGACCGTCATGTTAGAAGAATACTGAGCTTTCAAGCAGTACTTTGTGGCCAGATATATTCTCCGCAGGCGTACTGGGTAAATACATAGGTCACATTCCATAACATGTATGGGTGTCCTAATAAATCCACCAACAACTCTCATAGCTATGTTCTGTACTTTGTCCAATTTGTGTAAGTTTGATTTAGCAGCTGTGTCATACAGAAAGCTCCCATAGTCCATTTTACTGCGTATCAAAGATATATATAGACGGCGGAGATGTTTTGGGTGCAGTCCCCAAGACGCACCTGCCAAAACTTTTAATAAATTCAAAGACTTATTGGTTTTTTCTACTGTCTCATTAATATGATTTCTCCATGTTAGGGACTTATCCAACCACATTCCTAAATATTTAACACAATCAACATTAGTAATTGGATTATCATTAACGGTAATAGTAAACTGGGTTCTGTCTCTTCCTCTCTTAAATTTACAAACTTGTGTTTTTAATGGAGAAACCTGTAAACCCAACTTATCAAAAAGAGCTAAAAATCATAGAGAATTGCGATTTTTCTTTTACAGTGCAGTTCTTAAAAAATTACCTATAGATTCACAACAAAACTTTTGTTATCACAGGATTCGAACCAACAACCAACAGATTGAATAGACCGCAAACTGCAAAGGTGGAACGTTACACTAGCGCGGCAAATTCTAATTTTCTTGCGTTCTTTTGCCAATAATAGCTTAATTACTCAACGCGCTTAATTTGCCGCGTTAGTGAAACGTTCCACCTTAAGCACAAACATTTTCGCTTTACACCTAGGTTAACTGGATGATAATATTGCTCTCCAGCAGTCAAATTTACCAAATTTATTTTACCAACCTATAATTCTTTTCATCCAAAAGTTCACTGGAACAGATCGCTTTTAGTGATAAGTCCACCCATTGTACTATAGCTCTAACTTTTTCTGTGTTTATCACATCATCAAGAAAAAGACGTCCACAGGCCTCTCCATAAAACGTCACTTTGGACGCTTATCATAGGATGGGATTTGCCATAATCACCACGCTTGGCAGGCGGCTTTGCAATCGCAGAAGGTTTTTTATGTACCGAGGAAAATGCTGCTGCGCATTCCCCGGATATTGCCTTAGCCGGCTCTTACGGCACCCACGGGAAGAGATGGGGTGGTCCTATTCACAAACCGGGACCAGACGGCTTCTGTGTTTATCATCATCATCAACAGCCTGAAGAAGTCCACTGCTGAACATAGGTCACTTTGAGCGGCTGCTCGCCTCCTGCATCCATCGGCTCCCCGCGGTTCACCAGATCGCCGGTCCACCTAGTGCGTTGCGTCTTCCGGTTCGTCCCTGTTTTCTTTCTTCATACTAGTCTATGCTTCTGTGTTTATATGACAGTTTAATTAGATATATAATTTTCTTATTATTATTTCAACTAACAATTTTTGATCTAAATATTTCTAATTTGACTCGAATTGAAGTAACTATCTTGATCGATATAGTGACAACTTAGTCTATAAATCAGCCCTGCGCCCTATCGATAGCTGTCGAGAAGATCCGATTCTATAGCAGATAGACACCCATCTCCCATCGACATCAATTCTACCATCCTCCCCTCGTACGATCGAGATTATCACGGATATAAAAAAAAAAAATATTTTGTAGGTACATAATATTATATTTGTCAGTTTGTCAGGAAACAATGGCGCTGGTAAGGTGTTCCATTCCTTTGCTGTCCGAATTATAAACGAGGAATCAAAACGCTTTGTACGTATTGTTGATGATTATCCCCCATCCCCCTTTTAAGTTGTGTAAATAATCCACGCGCCTTTCTTTCGAACCCTGCTCGACCACGCACTAGAAAAATTATGGCCTAATGCTACGTAAAATGATAATAATAAAAACGCCCAACGATTACATACATAGATCCTGGACCCTGACCTAGGATTCCCTGTATCTATCAGGAACTAAAAACCATGGTCCTCGACACTCATGCAAATACGGAACAAGACCTATTTGCGCTTTTTTTCTGTGAAAATACAATACATTATAATGTAAATATATACAAACACTTGTCTTGTCGCGGGAATGGAACCCGTTGCTCCGAGTTATGAGCCGACCTCAATCATCACACCACACAGGTTGAGGTTGTCTTTCTAAAATACCATTGAGTTCCCAAGACCTGAGCGCTCTTACAGTGGTGAAGGAAAATATCGCGAGGATACCACAATTCAAGAACCACAATAGGTACTCGAGGACATGATGGTTGAACCCGCAGCTAGTGTGGTGGAGTATGATGGAGTATGGTGGAGTATGCTCCTCTCTGTTTCTTTGATTACCTAATTAAATGAAATCATCCACTGTGATTTACATTTTAAATTAAATTATCCAACTCCACCAGTTAAAAAACACATAAATTTAATTATCTCTGTCAACTATTATCACAAATGCCTAAACTTAACTAAATTAAGTAAGAGCAATGTGTAATCCGCTTTAAACCAAAGCTCTACCCTCCCCTGCAATAAAAATATTTGTTACTATTCGTTATACTCCCTCTCTTTCTAATAAGCAAAGAAGGAGAGGTAAGTATAACCCAGCAATAATAATTTATCACAATTTTGGCGAGGGCTCAGAGAGATTTGATATTTATCTGTCGCAAATGTAGAAACATTTCTAAAGGGGATATTATACAAATGTATTTTGCGAAGTGTTTTGCAATGAATTAGATGAACAATCGCGTCGCAGGGAGATGATGGATTCGTATTCGTACCAAGGAGAATGGAAAGTATCGCGATCCGTACAATTCGCGTTATAAAGAATCTTCTCGATTTTATTATCGAACTTCCCGGCAACGTGAAAAAGTGCATCCGCATATTGTAGACACGTGGGAATCTCATGCGATGCGATTATTGCGCTCGTTTCTTCCGCGAACCTGCAAGATGTGGAATGATCTTCCTCCTGAGGTTTTTCCGCATAACTACAGTATGGGGAGCTTCAAGAAAAGTGTTAAAAGAGTCCTCTCTAAGGGTAGGCAACGCACCGGCAATGCCGTCGGTGTTGCAGATGTCCATAGGCGGCGGTGAACACTTACGAGCAGGAGGGCCGCCTGCTAGTTTGCCACTTATCTCATGAAAAAATGGGTTCATAGGTATTATAGGTACCTACAGGTATCTATTCAAGAATTTAGCGTTGATAGCGCATCAAACGAAGCCTGTCCAGCTTTTAGACAGGTAAATAATCTAAGCTAACATTTGAATAGGTAAATCTGAAATCTCTATATTCTCTTATCTCTTACTCAAATGTTTACTTTACCATGGAACAAGGAGGAGAGGAATGTCAATACACCAAAAAAAAAAGTAGATCAGAAATATGCCTAAAACTAGATGGCATTGCAAAATGAGCGGGCTATAAGTTGAGTGCAGATCAGAAATATGCCAAAAACCATTTTAAACCTCGCCGTATAGGTCGCTCATTTTGCAACGCCATCTAGTTTTTGGCATATTTCTGATCTACGTTTTTTTTTTGGTGTATTGACATTCCTCTCCTCCTTGTTCTATGACTTTACCTACTACCAACCTCGCTAATCTCGCTATCGAGTATATCGAAAAATATTTATGGATTGGATATTTCATACAAAGGATAAAAATTTAAGTAATATGGTTAATTATTATAATTTATGATTGATATTTAGTGACATGGACAAATTGAACACTGGTATGTTTTAACAGGTATATGTATGTATGTATTTACAAACAAAATGTATCTAAGTATTGTATCAGTTATCTGGTTCCCATAGTACAAGCTATGCTTAGTTTGCGGCTAGATGGCGCTGTGTGACATGTTCATACCTTAGCTTAGAGTATACAAGTCCTTTATGTATTACTCTAAGGTCCACACAGTGCTTATTTATCTTATTTTTCTTCATTAGGTACGTTTAGTTAAGTACCTCTAGAGTCGCTGTGCTGGGATTAATACTTACTTAAGTACTTTCAAAATCTTTTTTCCGAAAATTAGCGCTCTTGTTGTCCACATTGTTCTAACGTCGTAGAAGATAGGTAGGAAGATAGGGTTGTATTTCTAGGAGAGAGTTTATGCTTATAAACTCTCTCCTAGAAATACCAGCATCAACGTAATGCCACAGAATAAGGATTCAAAGTTATTTTCTCTACATTTTAAGCTTCTCCTACTCACCGCTGGATGGCGCTATAACTAACAAAAAACATTGAACATGTATAATACAATCTTATTATTCTAATCACTAGGTAACATTAAATAATTATAGTATTAATATAAATTATGGATATTTCTAATGCAGTAAGTACAACGGATTTACCCATTATCTGGCATTATCAATAGCGCCTTGTAATGTACACTTATTGCTACTGCATTTTGCGCTGGCGTTTCGGCCATGAAAATACATGTTTTAAATAGCTTCAAACAGAAATATGAACCTTTGCCTCTTTATGGTAATGTGATTTAGTGAATATTAACCACAAAAACCATATAAGTAATACCACAAATTATTATGTAGGTACCTACTTTACCTACCGGCGTAAACAAACGCACGTAGGTACATATTCAGCTCATTATTTAATTTATTTAACTTATCACTTCCGCTTGCTTTATATATTTTATCAAGATATCAAAACTTATTAAAATGAGTTCCTATGCTGTTGTTTTCCTCCATACCATGGATATATAGTACCTACTTACTGCCTGTGCCAACTCAAGTACAGAACCGTTCACCGTAACTTGTACCCTGATCTACTTGTGACAGGGTCAATTCAGTACACTAAATTTATTTTGAAAAATTTTTGGAGGGCTCTCTATAATCGATACTAAAGCCAAAACTATATTTTTTAAATTTTTGTCTGTCTGTCTGTCTGTATCTTGGCTGAGCATCACGCCGAAACTGCTGAATGGATTCAAATGAAACTTGGCATGATTTGACTTCATATTACGAGGTAGGCTATAGGATACTTTTAATCCCGAAATTCAGCACAATTCCCGCGGCAGAAGGGATGAAAGTATGTACTTATTTGTAATTCATTAACGCGTGGTCCGATTTCATTCATTCTTCTTTTGTTGAAAAGGGAGTGTTTTAAATATTGTCCCATAAATATTTCAAGTTCGTCGGTTTTGTGGTTCAGAAATTACAGACATCCAACCTTCATTGCAGTTTTAGGTCCAATACCACTCCTAACCCTGTACTATGGGAAAGAGAGAATAAGGGAGGGGGAAAAAGGAAACAAAGGGAGGAGGGGGAAAGAGGGGAGGGAAACTGTGAAAGGAGGCAGGTGCTAGCGCACCTGCCTTCTTTCACCTTCATACATTCATCCCTTTCCCTTACCTTTTTCTCTCTTCCTTCTCTCTTCCTTTAGACTGAGATTAGGCGTAAAACTAATTAACCCGTGCGAAGCCAATGCGGGTCAGCTAGTAATTTATAAGCATAATATGCTCTGATGATGACCCTTTGCACCGCTGCAGCCGTGCTTCATATTATAAGTGTAAATAAAAAAAGTTTCTACTCATAAAGCGAATTTATTTTATTGCAACTTGGAGCCATGCCTACCTGTAACTAAGCCTATGGGAAACATTAATAGAAGAGCCTGACATTGCCTAGAAGAGATCACTTATCATGTGAGGAGCACTGGGCGACCTTATCGCTTGTAATTTCTATTGTTTGTGCATGACATGTTATATACCTACATTAAGAAATCTAATTTAAATATTTTCAAGGGAACTGTAAGCAACACTTTGTTAATAAATATAATAGGTCGCTCATTGCTCCCCACTTCTTGTAAACTGTTGTGTTCTTTGGTAACTTTTACTATTTATATAATATGGTGTTTAAAATAAAGAGTTTTCTATCTATCTTCCATTATTGCCATTCATTTATTTATTTCATTCATAGCAAATGTAGTAGGAAGTAGATCTGTAATACTTACACCTATACAAATATTGGTTGTACTCTGTACCTACTTAGTGCCTATAATCCGGTAAAAAAATCATTGAGTAGGTATAGGTACTTAATAGGTAACACGTAAGTAGGCTAGGTTATTCTACTGATTCGCTCACTCACTCTATCACTATAATGTCTATCATCAAACAAGTACCCGATTAATTATGTTTTCATGTCCTTCTAGTTATTTTTACATAAAAGATTGCAGATCAAAGAATCAAACAAGTCCAGTCTAGCTTTGTTGCAAACTAAACCGATACCTATATTTTACGTATGAGTCAACTTTGATTTGTGCGGGTGAATCAGCTGGGCAAAAAATCAATACTACTACGCGCGACACTTGAATTTGTTTTAAGATTTAAGCGCGTATGGACGCGTACAAGTAGTTAAGTTATTCAATATTTAATTTTACTGATTCATTTGAGGCCTACTATAATTTCAAAAGGTTTAGGACAAGTAATAAAGACGTTCATAAACTAAAAGAAAAAAAAACATTGGTCGGTGTGAATATAGCCACAGGTGTTAGTTGCATTTGTCATACAAAAACGCAACCAGATGGCGCAGTTGTACTCGTGATGTTGTTACATACCGTATGGGCGTGTGAGTGCTTGTGTAAAAAATTAAGTGTTTTGTGATGTTTTAAGTGCTAATGGAAGACGAAAACGGTGAGTCAAACACTATAATATCATTTCGCACCCGAGACCACAGCCACAACTCGATGAACATTACAGGAAACTCGTAGGAAATGGAAAATCATACATCTGTGTGATCAGACGTATAACCCTACCAAATTGAGGTCACATCAATGTTATATGCACTTCCTATTGCTCCCATCTTTTTGATTCGGTCGGTTTGTATTCCCGCCATCTTGTGACAGAGCTTTCAGGATTTCGTATATTTATATCGATCGAAAGCTTGCTGTAACCTAATTCCATAACTTCCATAAGTAATAAAGTTACACATGAACTACCCATGCTACATTTATGACTAAATACATCAAACATCCTTGATAGTTGTAAAGGTAGCGGCTGCAAGTTTTGTTGACATAGTCAATTTATTTCTGACTGAAAAACCTATAAATTAATGATCGCGAAGGGATAGTAGTCACGCAGCCTACTGAAACACCTTCCGTCCCTATGCAGGCGTTAAATTAAAACAGCTCTCTCTAATTGGTATTAATGTTTCTCGCGCTAACTTTGTCGGCCTTGCTTGGGGCGCCTACCAAAAGAGTGACATCAGAAATTTTAAATAGATTTTTCTATAGAACGCTTCGTTGTTTTGCGGATGAGAACAGCCGTTTATTTAGGCGATATCGCGTATAATTTACGTTGGAACCTATTGTTTTATTGACTGCCTAGAAGCTACTTTGTTTTAGTAGCATTACCTCATGAGTTAACAGGATAGTAATATGACTGTCTCGTAAATGAAACTTAGAGACGACTATGTATGCAGTTAACTGGTCTGTTGCACTTCTAGGATTTCCTTCCTATCAACTATACATCCTCCTATGTCATAGGTTGTTGACACCCCCAATGCTAATGACCTCATCATAAAATTAGTATAATATTATCTATTTACTATTGAATAGTCAAAATGTAAATTGTATGGCAATCAGAGTATTTAATAAATTACCTGACACTTTCAAAGTATATGACATAAATGAATTTAAGAAAAAAATATTTGACTTCCTACTGGATAAATGCTACTATTCTGTAAAAGACTTTTTAAATGACGCTTCAATTAGTACTTATAGATATAGATTAGTTTGACCAATTCAATGTATTTAATTTGTATTTAATGTGTTCAATGTATTTTATGTTTTTTAAATAATAACTCAATGTTCAAAAATGATAACTATAATTTCTTAATCTCATTATTGAATACTGACACAATTAAATTAGATCCAATTACGAATATTTGTACGCCTGTACCTATGGGCAGAATTTTGTTGGAAGAATAATGTGCTAATCCATCTTTGCAATATTGTAACCCAAAATTCTTACAAATAAATTATTTCATTTCATTTCATTTCAATACTATTTAATCTTAGACTATCTAGCTGCTGCGTTGTATAATTATAATGAATGTAATAAATATATCAATTACGTTTTTTTTAAACAAGACATTAACAAATAATATTGTATGTCCAGCTTTATCTGATAAGCTCTTATTAAATGTAATCATTTAATTATCAATTCAAATACTATAGTTCAATTTCCAATATGATTATATTATTGTAATAAATCAACACAGCACTCTATTCCGAGTATATACCTATATAGACAACCCTATAGAGGCCTACACTGTATCTTCCAGTTTGTGGTTGCCACTCGTGAACCTTTCTTCCCCATCAGCTGTCAGTTCTACGAGTGATGTGGCCTGTCCACTGCCACTTCAACTTGCTAATTGTCAAAGCTATATCAGTGACTTTATTTCTCTTGCAGATCAGTCAGGGTTAGTATATACCTTGACTTAATCTAAAATACTGTCTGTAACTTAAAAAATTAAGTTTTTTTTAAATGTAAATGATGTAAGTATGTAAGTATCCAACATATGTTCATGTTGATAAAAAGTTGTGAAGTAAACCTCTTCCTTTACATAATTCATTGGAACCAGTAACCAGCCAACAAGATACAGTGTAGATGTAGTAGGTAGTATCCATAATATGAAAACATTAATGAATGCGTTGTGCATCACCAAATTAGTAGCGGTTGATAATTATGTTGTTCTGATATAATTATATTCTGTGTATTTTGTGAGTCATGCTGTAGTTATGAGTGCTAGTTCTTTATTATGGTTGCCTGGGAGAGATGGCTGCTTTGTATTAAATAATGTGGCCAAAGGCTTACCACCCGTCTACAATAATAAAATAAAACTGGCCAAGTGGGAGTCGAACTCACACACGAAGGGTTCCGTACCATTATCTATAAAAACGAGCAAAAAAAACATGTTTGGTGTATGGGAGCCCCTTAAATATTTATTTAATTCTGTTGTTTAGTATTTGTTGTCATAGCGGCAACATAAATACATCATGTGTGAAAATTTCAACTGTCTAACTACCTATCACGGTTCATGAGATACAGTCTGGTGAAAGACGGACAGACAGACAGACAGACGGGCGGACAGCGGAGCCTTAGTAATAGGGTCCGCTTTACCCTTTGGGTACGGAACCCTAAAAAAAAATACATTTCTGAACATGCCTGAACAATAGTTTCAGTCGAGCGCACTCGCGTCGCGCTCTCGATTCTCGAGACACTCGGAATCGGGTCAAGCCTAACGAACTAATGACACTGACTCTCTAAATTGAACGCTGCTGTAATGTAACCCGACTGATTAAGGGACGACAGGCAAGGTCCATTCAATCGGACAAGAACAAAAAAGGACAAGAAAAAAGAACTATTGTTCATTTTGTTAGTGTCCATTCTAATTTCCACATTCGAAAGCAGATTTTCAGTAAAATGTCGCATGCGAGATGATGCGCTTGACGTGTGTAGAATTACTACAAAATTAGAACTTTTAGGTCTTTTCAAAGAACTAATAATATTGTTCGGTACCATATAAACGTACCTACGCCGCGTCGTGCATCTAATAGTTAAAATGTTTTGGATCTTTTTGTTGGCTTCCAAAACATAGGCTCCTATTTAGCCCACACTTAGCCTTCAGTCACAGAATAATAAATAATCTGTTTTATTACCTTTTAACCACATGAATTACAGAAATATGCGTTCACAAAAATTAGAATCGTTTAGAAGCCCTTTTTCATTAAAGTCGATTACGGTTACTCCTGTCGGTCCCCACGTCCTGTCCCTACGTGGGGACAAATAAGAATAAAAATTCCTGCCTGTCCGGAACACCAAATGAATGCTTTGTTAAAAGAAAACAATCTACGACTGAATCGCTAACATCTCTTAAAACTTGCACCCGCCGCCGATACCTTTAACTTAGTCTAGCTCGGTCATCTCGGACCAATCGTTGTTGGCTGACCAGATTTTTTTACGATACTAAACCTAACCTTGGCTTAGCCGCAAACAGCTGGTAGTAGTAAGCTTTTAGCACGCCTAATAAAACAAGGTCAAAATTAACTCGCTTAATTATTCATAAGTCTTTGTTACTTGCATTATTTAACCGGTCATCTCATACTAAAATGGTAAGTGAGCTGACCATATTGGCTGGAACCGACTACCGTTGGGGTTGGACAAATGGACGACGTGTTGAGTTGAAACCGCAATTTGATAGTAGGGCTTTCTCCCCACTGGTGGGACAGAGCTGGTGGGGAAAAAGGGAACAACCCGATGGGACGCCAGGCGAGGTACCCATATACACAGAGTGGCTGGCGCAGCTTATTGAGAAGGGCCGAAGATTGGTCGCAGAAGGCGTGATAGTAGAAGCAAATACGTTTACTCCAGAGAGGGTGCTAAATATTGTAACCATGACCTACCTAACCTTAATCAGTCTGTGTCAAATTATAATATTCATTTTCGTGTTGTCTTAATGATAATTTATAATTGATGTACTTCACCCGCGTCCTGTCTAATGTCAGTGCTTAGCGTTATCTGTACCATTTAATCTGGTATTTAGTACAATAAACAAAACTTAAGATAGTGGCCAATAAGGTCCAAATGTTGGAAGAATGTTTGTGTAACTTAAAATGGTCCCAAATTTTTTTAAATGTAATGGCTTAGCATTTGACCACTGTCTCACCTGATGGTAAGTGATGACGCGGCCTATGGTAAGTGGTGATGGTGCATGCTTGCCTAGGAGATACCTGTTCACTCTTGACTTGAAGACACCCAGGTAAGTTACATATGTCTATAGAAGTAGAGATAGAGGTGGTCTTGCCTTGGCCGATGTCTCCAATTTGACGTAAAGCTGTCGTGATAACTTTATAATAAAATGTTCTCCAAAAATGTTACTCCTTCAAGTAGTCAGTTAACTTAATTAAAGAACGATGAATCATTCGTTAACTCGTTCAAATGGCGATTGTCTCAGGGTACTGCACTCATATAATGAGCTTGATATTTCTGTAAAGAACAACGTTTTGCGCATATCAGATTTATTATTTCTCCCTTCGAAAATCTATCCCCGAGCTCTAATAAACTGTGTTCCGTCAGTTTAGAGATTTACACAAGTCTTTCAAGCGGTTCTAGATCACAGAACAAATAATAGTACTTATACTACCGTAAGAACAGGGAAGTTCCAATTTCTTACCTAAAAAGCCAGATAAGATCCTGTGCACTGCCAATGAGTGTACGGGCTCCAGCACTCTAACAACCCTAACTGCTTCGGTAAACCTTCGCCTGGCGGTATGCCAGTGCGATGAACTCGCATGACTCGTTAAATATACGATATGGTAGTGTTATGTATGACTCTACAGTCCAATACATCGTTGAGAGATGTTAAATTATTACGAGTCTGAAAGCGAGATCGTTCGCATGTACCACCAATAAGTATGTTTAAATCTGGAACTCCTTCAACAACACTTGTTTTGATGTGTCTTTTGTACAATGGGATGTTTTTGCAGTATATAATAGCCAGCAATTTGATGAAAAGATTGAAGATCACGGACTTGGGAGAGACTGAAGCTTATCAGTAAACTAGCAGCAATCTAGAGATGAGCTCGACGCTAGGCTCATCCAGTCATCCCACATGCCAACCAGGCTACCAGTGCCATCAGTCAGGTACCTTGTGATACAGCCTTTTTTGGTGTACCGCTAACAAATTCGGGTATAAGATCACATTACTGATTTTGGTCAATGACTGCAAATATTGTTATCAAAGAGTGATAAATGCACCGTTTATCACCGACAGCACTCGTAGCGGCCTGTTATCTTTTTAGCTATTATCGAACATACGTTTGTCGAAATTGCGGAAGTCTTGTCCTCGAATGTTCAAGGACGTATTTACTATTTAAATAGTATTTTTAACATAAACTTGGTGCACGAGAAGCGTCTGGTTTTTAAACCCTAAAGCCTGGTTTTCACAGGCCCAGTTTCTGACCACCCAGTAGTCAGCAACTGTACATTCTGCTGTCTATACAGTATTTTGAAGTAGCTGACCGAGAGCAACTGACCGGTCAGTACTCGCTCAACTTTGTTTTCACGGACCCAGTACTGGGCCTGTGAAAACCAGGCTTTAGAAATCTTAGAATAACATTGTAAGATTTAACCTTTTTTGTTTCATAGCGGCTAGGTCTGCGTTTGGCCACCAACTCGGCCGATGGTAAGCGATGGCGCGGCTGAATTGTTTCTTTTTGTCCGTACAAAAACAAGAATTCAGCCACGGTGGTTGGTGGGTGGTTGGTGGCTAGTGCTGTTGGTATCTACCGATCTTTGCTTAAGCGTAGGTGTATCCCGATTCCTGTTGCTCCTATGCATCGTTCACTTAGCTTAATTAGTATTTATATGCCTGCGGGTGCCCTTCTCGTCTAGGCAAGTGGTCAGAACTGGTGAGAGTATTTGTAAGCTGCAGGTAGATTCTATCTTGGTTTAACGCCTGTTTTCTTTTGTCAACAGCCTGTGCTCTCCGAAGCACGGTAGCGTTCAGTTGAAAATACCACTTTTTGTAGTGGTCAACGATCGGAGTAGGTAGTGATTGCAGCGAAAGTTGCTTAACATTACCTATCGGTAAGAACGGATGGCCAAGCTTTGCTTAGTAATAAAATTTCATAAAGGTTCAGCGGCGCACGGCCGATATCGGCCAATAGCACAATTCAATGCTTGGAAATCTACTGAATTCCAGGTAACGGCCGCTCGCTGAGTTAAACAAAGTTGTACGTACCACTTCTACATTTACAACTTCACTTTATTGTGAAGTTGCCCATATAGAATATGATAATGTTCAGCCAGCCTTGTTTGTGTGAGTCACGGACATTAATAAAATAGTTGCGAGCTTCCTAGAGATATGCGGTGAACTTGTTTCACGGATTTATAGCACACGAATACGTTATCAAGGTATTCTAAGGTCTAAGCCCACGATGGGCAATGATATAACGTCTTAGACTTTAACAGTAGGTATGTTGGTGATACATCTACATATTTAGGCTGGTTTCACACGTACCGTAACGACAACAGGTAGGTGGGCGCAAATTTTTATGAAAATTAATAGTTTAATTCATAGTTAGTTTATAATTTAGTTCAATTAATAGTTTATATTGTTATTATTTATGTTATTTCCGTTCTAATTCTTGACATTGTTTTAATTCTTATAATTAATTGTAAGAATGTGTTGATCTATTATTGTGTAATATGTATAATTGGTAGGTATGCCGTTCATGTTACAATAAACAGAATTTGAATTTGAATTTGAATACATTTTGCTGTCAAATTCATTTGCGTGGGTGATACCGACCACGTTGCAACCACCAACGACGGCGGACTAGCGACTGGGCACATCGCGAATACATTATACAACGTGGTGTGTGTCGATGCAACGACATTGCGCGCAACAACCGTGTGCAAGCAAACACTAGACAACGTAACCACATCGCAAAGTCAAGTGCGACAACGCAACAACATCATTGACATTTTGTAGTTACCACAACGCAAAGAACTGCAACAAATTGCAGTGACGCTATTCACATTTCACCACTGGTTTGTATTTTTTGTCGCTGCGATGTGGTGCTGATGTGGTTGTGGTAAGTGAAAGTTATCAATACAATTTATTAATATTTTCTTCCATCTTTTATATGTCACGGTAAACAAAAACATGGATCCATTCATCGATATAATATTATTATGTTAGTCAACGGACTAACAATTTTTCTGAGCCAGGACTACTAATTAACTTGACATTAATTACAGCGGTTGACGAAACATCCAATTTGCGGTACCACATTTTCACCAGCATTATAGAGCTATCAAAACCACATCTGTCCAAATATCATTTAGAGTGTATACACTAAATACAGTCACCACTCGCTCACACGCTCGGCCCTGCACTGACTTCAAGTTATGTCACAGAGTAGATTATAGAAGGCTCACTTCGCGAAGTCATTTAGATAAATAGCGACTCTAGCTGCAACGCTATAGAGTGTAGTTCTGCTCGCACAGCGCCACAAGCCTTCCAACAGTTGCCTCTCGTTCTATCGCTATATCGCTACTCCTCTGACGCGTTACTTGTAACGGACCGATGTGGTCCCATGTACTTGTAGTAGCTTCACACTTCATACCTAAAGCGCGGAGTGAGACAGGCCTGGTTATGTGCGGAATTTGAACTTGACTACAACGGTGAAGGATACACATCGTGATGAAACCTGCATGTTCAAAAATTGAAAAGAACATGCGAACAATCTATTATCCACCAACCCGCACTTGCCCAGCGTGGTGGATTATGGCTTACAATCTCTCCTTCCATGTGAGAGAAGGCATGTATTGGGCTGATATAGTATCCGTGGATATCATTGATTCCCCATGACTCACCATCACCACCATTGACTTCACTGATCATAGAATGAGCAGACGTGATACTTTCCGGCGGATCTAGTGAGTCATAGGAGTGATTCATCAATTCTCATCTGGCGAACTGGCGATGATGATGGATGGGGTTAGTCACCATTGTCCACAGGAGTGTTGATGGAACACATTAGTTACCTAACTTAACAATATATATACTGATTTCTGAAACACAGTTTAAAAACTAGTTCGGGAATCTATGGATTCATTAAAATAATGTGAAAAATATTTATGTCAATAAACTATTTTGTATTTATTTGTCAAATTATATACCTGTTTAGCGTTTTAGATTAGTGTAATTCAGATGGAATTGACTGGTAATCTTCGGCTGCATCGACCTTTTTTATGTAAACTGTCGTAACTTTCTCATCGTTCGCCTGATGTTAAGCGGCATAGCCACCCATACAGCAGCTTACCGCCCGGCTGCGTCACTGCGTCATAGACATACTCTAATCTACTGTGGGCAATAAAAGCGCAAGGTAAGCGCATTACCGCTACGTTAGAAAAAGTGGTGATACTTTATAGAATGCTCTCGTCTCCCAACTCCCATTTGCCAGCGTCCTCGGCGGACTTATACGTGACATCACCCTTACTACTCGAGACTTTCCACAATAAGCTCACGGTATATTTATAATTTCGCAATAAGCAATGACGAAATCGCCCGTGACCTATAACGTTAGTATGTTATGGACTGATTTCCTTTGAAACCAGTTGTCTGGCCGAGGTCAATTTTGATATATTTTCCTGTCGCGCCTGGTTGTAAAATCTTTGTATACGTGCAGTTTAGTTTGATCACTTGTTGAATTCTGTGTACTGCTGTGCTACTCTGTGTGGCTTATCACAAGGCTTGCTTCTACAACTTTGTATCCCTGATCCCGGAAATATTAGGCCGTTTTAAGGCTTCTCGCATGGCAGAAATCCAATGTTGTAGTCTTACAGAACCGGGACCGATGACACAAGGTGTTCTCCAGAACATGCATCGGACTCTGTACTTAACTATTCAGTTCTTACCTTAGCATCTTAGTGCAGGCATAAATGTAATGTTAATAGCAACAAATAAACAGATTTTTTTCTTTTTAAAAGTTGCCAAAGAAGCGTTGTAGCGTTCCAAGTTTCTAAAGTAAAAGTATCCCAACAACTGGTCCTAATAAGCTTTTGATAGCCCGTCTTCGGAGGAGCACTGCACAAGTAAAAAGATAACAAACATCAATAAATATGTAGTTGAACAGTAACCTTACCATACCGAAGGTCGTGACGCAGATGACATAACCATCCGATGACGCCTCGTTGATGTTGTTGACGTGAGTCACGTGTCGTCCATTCATACACTTTTAAGGTAAAACTAACTTGTGTTCGCTAAGCGTAAAAATGGTCTATAAACCTTGTTTATGTACAAGTAGTTAGACTGTGTGGGGGATGATAGTGTGCTAAAGGAAGGGACTAGGGCGTGAATCATAAGATGACGACTAACAGAAGTGAGTGGAATAGAAAACCATACACTGACCCCACTTAGCAGGATATGACCCAGTGGTTGATGATGAAACCATACATCAACACGTCAACTTGACGTCAACTTGACTGATGAACATAGCCCTCCCCCCCCCCATAAAACTCCGCTTATCATAGGGGGGGTTTTCCTTAATCACCATTGCACACACGGCAGGCGGCTTGGTGATCTCAGAATATTTTAATGTGCTGCTGCCCATTCTCAAGATATTCCCATAGCCGACTCTTGTGGCACCGAAGGGAAGAAATGGTGTGTTCCTACTATCACTGCTGGGACCACACGGACACATATACCATGTATAATTATGTTTTAAGGGCTTCAGCAATTGTCAGGTTTGGAAGCCGAATTGCCGTGACCGATTTGTCCCCTATTGCCAGTAAATAAGCGCATAATTCCACTGCCTTACATCACGGAGCCGAAAGTGGCCTCAATCGCCAACAATCGGAGTCATTATTTGCAAAGGCCAATGGTTACGTCCAAATATGGCTCTGAACAAAGCAAAATGACCATTTAGCGTGTTGGGAGTGTGTGTGGGAAATCAAATTATTGTGTAAAGTTTGTTTGTGTCTGACGGTCAACACAGCACTCAGGATATTTTGATGCGGATGCAAAAACAAAAAGAATATGCAAGGACACTTTTTTTTTACGGCCATGTTACAAACTAGAAACTGAAGGAAACATTGTGACAAAAAAGAGTACTAGTACGTACAATCTCCTTCGTTTGATGGTCTATCCTGGTACACGACATTGACGAAATTGTGGTGGAATTGCCGCAGAAGCCACTAACTAAGATTCAATTCAATTCAAGAGTACTAGTACCTCAATATTCAAGCAAAAGCAACATCAACTCTGATAGTGTGGTAGATTACGGACTATACTCTCTTTGAGAGAAAGATGAGGCTACGATCGGCAGGCGATGAAACAAAGTATCTATTAGCTGCTTAATTGTCACGTTCTTTAGAGAGTTTACATCTCACAGTTGCTTGGCCACTAGCTAGCCCATAACGCGACTTCTTCGGTGTAGTGTATCGAGATGGAGCGACACCCACACGGCTCGCGTGGTCATTACATCAGACATCCGGCGGAGTAGGTGGCGGTGGCGTTGGCTGCCCACGTGAGCAGTGCCCACGTGTAGGGCCGCCGGGAGAAAGTGGATCTTTACAGGTTTAACATACCAAGTGTTGACAGTGTGCCTAATCGTATTTCGTGCAGCACCGTTAAACGCGTGAATTACACAGTAATGGTTGATAACACAAATTGTGAATGTCGTTTTAAGGGAGGCCTTTCAATAGTCAAATAAATATTGTTTTTTATTCTAAGATTAGTAATTGAAAGAGGATGATAACTTATCGTTAATATTTATTATTACTCTGCATCATTAACTAATGGAACAACAGCGTATTGCAAAACAAGAAAACTGGACAGTTGGTTTTTAGAAAATTATCTAATGACTACATTTCGCCTGATGTTATGTTGTTTACTTTTCTTTTGAAAACTTGGGTGGTGTCCGGTATGGTAGAACCATCGAGGAACTACCCAGCTCGATGGGTAGAACCTAATCTCAGAATGTCTGATAAGCCGACACGACTGAGGGTGAGTTTTTTCAATAGTTAAGGTAACCAATGGTTAAAAACTCTTATCAAATGCTAACCTATGGTCAAAATTTGCTTGAGTTTTTTACCATTGGTAACTACGGATTAAAAAACCGACCCTTCATCTCTAATTTATACTTTCAAAATTAAACACCTTATAATTTTGAAAACGTCTGTGATCCACAATACCCGTCTTTGATACGTCTCAATCCTAAATTGTCTTTATGGAACGTCTGAAATTCACAATAAGTACCGATTTGGTCAAATTCTTCGGCAGAAAACATGTCTTTGGTTGGTTTCTATGATTACCGTATTGATCATGGCCTGAGATTTAATCCGAAATGTCTTGAATTCAATATAATAATAATAATTCGTCAAAATAATTATTTGTTAGTCAATAATTCAAAATTGGACATCTTTGATCCAAAAATTAGCAGTTACATAAAAACAATTAAAGATATCCTCCACGGGAAACCGGATGGTTCCGACACAACAGCTGCGTTGTGTCGGAATGATCCACCTCACCCTTAGTCACACTCCCTAAACTCCTTAACACTTAATTTTAGTATACCGTTGTCTTTGGGTGCACATCAGCAAAGCTTGTGGCTTTGCTGATGGGTGCCTAGTGCCTACCCTCATCTGCATGTCTCGGTAGTGATTGTATAATTTATATTTTTTCTCTGTGCACATAGTCTAAGCTACAACAATCCAGAACTGAATTCTTAGTATGTCTACCTATTTTGAATAAGTCATTGATTGTAATTTGTTTTGTGTACCTATATATAAATAAATAAATTAACCGTTATCAAATACATACAACACACAAACAAATACACACAACTTGGACGGTGGATAATTCGTCCAAGCATCACAATCTTCCTCATCCTAATGGCATTTGTCATTAGCTATTGCGTCACCAATACTCAATGAATGTGCCAATATTATACCTGACTTGTAGCGATATGGTGCTTACGGTATCCAGTTAGCCTAGGATAGGAACTGGATATCAAGCACAATAACCGGAACATAGTGACGATTGCTTGGCGACAGATTGTTATCTGCCTTATAGCCGGTAGCCCTGCTGCTGTGGCGCCGCCCGTGACGCATGCGTCGTGGTGTGGGAGCTGATGGATAGTTTACGCATTGCCACCTATAGGTCGCAGGGCTTGGAGAAAGTTGATAAGAAAGTCTACTTGGGCTATTTATAAATCTGTCACCGAGTCGTGTAGTACTGGCTGAGTTTAGTTCTTGGAGTTTTATGCGATTTCGCTGCCCAAGTCTCCAGTGGCTAGCAGTACTGTCAAGCATTGATGTATTCCGTCCGGTCACTCTACGTCGAGTTATTCACTTTATACTGAGTCCGATAACGGTAACGAGCTTAATTAGTGTAAGAATTTGCAGTAATCATCTAAACGACCAGTCTGATCTTCCGGCAAATATAAATAAGACCATCGTTACATTCGTATTAAAAAAATCGATAAGCTGCGATAGGGAAAGTGGAATCTGCAATCGAAAGTGCACTGTGAACAGCTGTGAGTTGCAATTCTTGCAAGTAGACGTTGCGTCAGCGAATGCTCGCTCCTCGCAGATCGGCTCGCTAATCGGGTTAGTAGGCCGATCTTATGTTGCAAGCAAGCATGCTGCAACCATTCGGTGATATGATAAGGAACACCTGTTTCGGGTGGTGCTTCGCTTTGAAGAGGCTTCACTGCGCATTTTTAGATTTCTAACGATGGTATCTAGGTTAGAGTCCCGTCGCGACCTTCGAGTCATGTCATGACCTCAATTATCCTCAATATACAAAAATACCAAAATTAGTCTCTCAGAAGTCCTGACCTTAGAGGTCACTTCAGACGCTATTTTTGTACCAGTCTCAAAATTTTGGACTTCTAAAGTCACTTCTGAGCCCTACGCAATTTTTTCCAAGAGGATGCAATAGTTAAAAAGAGTCCTTTACTATGTTATGGTGGTACTATGACAGCTCTATATGTTTAACACATGTTATATCAAAGAACTTTGTACATGTTCTAAGTCTTATATTATCCCAGTGGATGTGATCCTAAACAAGCTCCGCGTTCCGCGTACGACGCGTGCCATATCTGCTCCCGCGCATTGATATGATAAGTGGCGCGTGCGCACGATTACTCACACTTGGTACCAGTTTCAAGTCGTGACTGTAAACTCTCTGTGGTACGGGTTACGGATCAGTTTCGTTTAACAGGGTTCGTTGAGTCTATTATGAACTATACAATCAGTTAAACATTATAGTTACTTTGTTATGGTTTAGTACTATCGACCTTTGAAGCTGTGGCGACAGCTCCCGTGTCGAGTTGTCGACCTCATTACCCATTAGTCACTCCTAGAAATGCCAATACCATGCAATTCATGGCAAAGCTTGAAACTTTATGATAAAAATAGGCATAACATAGATGTTAAAAAATAAAAAAGTAAACTAGTCATAGCCACCTCGAAAAAACTTGCGAGTCTGACTATAACATGCGCCGCTCACATAACATAAAAATCTGCAACTACCCCCTTGTTTTGAGCAAAGTTACAACTTACTAATATACGCAATAAAATCTATTTCGCGTCTCAAGAACAGTTTGACAACAAAATGAATTGCCTCTGACATTATTTTTCACGCCGCATTTGAAATCCGCACAAATCAAGAACTACCCTCATATATTTTAATAACCGCACATCTTCATAACATGTTTTCTTAAGGAGTTTCAGGTAGATTTCGCGAATATTATCATCTAACGACGTTAATTTTACCGTCTACCCTCCGGTGAAATAACAAATACGGCGTCGAGTAAGGATAATAATGTTTGGCCATCAAAACAATCGCTTAAAGGTTAATAATAATTTTCCAGAAACAAAACTCCTTCATTTCTGTCAAAGCTGCGGAAAAGAAATATCAAAGGGTGCTCACCCTTGTATTTTTGGCCATTTTCATTCGGGTGAAGTCTACTTTTCCTGGCAGCCCGTGCCATCCGGGCTTTTCAGGTTATGTAACCGGCTCCAGGGCGGCGGTAGACGGGTCGCAGACGGCGCCGGGCTGACTGGCGCCGCGAGCGAGACGCCGCTATCTTCCTGCGTACCGTCCCTCTCGTTGCAGGAATTGTGGCGCCCAACGCGGAGCGAGATGCGGGGCTGCGAATACGACGCGAATACTGCCTGTTTTTATTGCTATTTGATTTGTATGAATTTATTGGATTGCGTGGATAGTTGCGATGCTGAGGTTTGATTTGGAAAATGAAATATCTTGTTTTGCCAGTTTTCGCTTTTCTCATAAAACGAGCAAATTGTTTGTATCGTACTAAACGCCAAATAGGAATGCTGGAAACTCATGCACTTTTTTCTGAATTACAAGTTTTAACGATTGTTTTTTTCTTTTTCGCAGGTATAATACAAATTGAGATGTAAAGGACAAACAATACAACTACACGCCATAGCAAGTGCCTTAACAGTGAAGCCAAACTACACGTGCCTAATTACAATAGTATAGTTTAAGACGAACGAACGAATAACGAACAAGGAAACTTTGGTGAGTACTTCATAAAATAATCTTTATTACACTCGAGTTAAAGCTTAAAAATGCTTAGGTCGTCTTGAAAATCTCTGTCTTTTTGGATGTTGGTGCAAACAATAGCTGTATCTGTGTATGTGCTGTGTGGTCTACTAAATATGTAAGTACCAATAAAAAAAAATAAACAAAACGTTCACACAGCGGTGCGTGGAGAATATTCCAGGAGCGCAGGAGGGAAGCTAAGATGTATGAGGTACTTCCACACGCAAATGTGGTTCTTGTGCAACTCAGCGGGACACCGATCGTAGATTGAGTGCGGACGATTTGGTGGATATAAAAATAAAGCTTAAGATCTTTTGATGTTTTGATAAAATCGCTCGCAGTCTGAAGAGAAACTATCAGTTGCTTTACAAAAGAAACTCCAGGTTGAAAGTATTTTCTTAAATAATGCACTCTCCATTTCATCATGTGTACATTTCTCCCACAGAATTCGCCCTATTCACATATACTAAGTCTATAACTTCTCCTTAGTTAAGCAGGACATCTTCAATTTAAACCCTATCAGCCTCTCCACAACTCGCAAAACATCAATATGCAAAACAAACTTCCCATACAGAATATTACTGATCCACTCGAGGTTTGCAATGTTCAGATAATTGTTACTTGTAACGCGATGAGAGCAATCATCTGCATCAATATTGATATAGCAGAAGTGGTTTCGATTGACATTTTGATATTAAAGTACCTATCTATAGAAATGTTCAAAAGGGGTTTTAGGTAACCGAATATGAAAAGTTTAAAAACAGTTTGTCAGTTCTAGTTGGTGAAACAAAAAGTGAAGAGTTCCTATACATTATAATCATAGAAGAAGATACTGCTTTTTATTGCTTAAACAATTTATATATGAATGAAATAAAAGAGTGTTCCAAGAAGGTCAATGCAGTTAAATACAATCTATCATCTTTTTAAAATTCCCTCGCAAAAATTTCGTTACATCAACCAATCATTATAATCCTCTAAATTAATATCCTGTCAACACTGTCAATTTTATTACACGAGTCAGTAACATGTTGTATCAATCGAATAGTCAACAATTCCCGTTGGCAAAACACGCAACCCTTCGCGTCTGCAAGCATTACTTCTGTGCCGTCGCCTCGTGCACTCCGCTGCGTAAATATTCATAATTGTCCTCTACGTCGCCGCGCTTTAGGGTTACGACTGTTACGAGCCTTTCCACTTAAGTGACATCATCGCTCCATCCATACATGTCTTCTGGCTTTAGAGATAGAGTCGCATTTTCATCGTGACATTTTTATTTCGATCGCACATCAATCAATGCTCTTTTGTCGGACAAAGTGGCCTCAGGTGTATTGTTAACAGATCCCCACGTTTTGATTCAGACGCCGGCTATCTACGCCGGCTATTACTAGGTGGTAGGACTTTTCTGCAAAGTTCGTCTAGGTAGGTACCACCGCTTTGCCAGTTATTCTGCCGCCAAGCAGTAGTGTGCAAGCACTACTGTGTTCCGGTTTGAAGGGCATTGTAGCTAGTGAAATTACTGGGCAAATGAGACTTTATGATCTGATCACTCAGTCTTGTAATCTGATTACTGGACTGGGTGATGTCTCAGGATGATGTGCGCAGTGCAGTGTCACGCGAAACTTTATTGTTTTAAAGTTCCGGGTGACACTGCAACTGTTATGGGCGGCCGTGTCACTTAACATCAGGTGAACGACTAGCTCGTCACGTCATATAATTACATAAAAAAAAAAAAAAAAAAAAAAAAAATATCTGATTTAGTTTGCGCATTTTATTTAAAGCTTTCATAATGGACAGTAATGGGGACGTCGACTATATAAATTAATGATCGACAACAATAACTTTTATTGGTCTTCATAAAGTAGAAAAAGTCTACTAAATCTTTCCATGACATGATAAGGGGATTAATAAATGTGAGTTCCCAAAAAGCGTCCTATTGAAGACTCTCCCGAAATCAATAAACAAAATCACGAGCGCCGGAAATCCGAGCAGAGTCCGAGATGCATTTCCATCTTTCACCGTCTTTTCACCCTCCGAATATCATCCCCAAAGTTTATTGTGCGTCTCGTTTTGGTAACGGGCGGGAGAGGGACGACAGATTCGCAAGACGCATGCGTGGATCAACCCCTCGCGAGCTTTGGAGAAGGTTGATAGTGTGGAGCGCGAGATCCTGGCGCGCTGCTGGAGTCCCGGAACATTCCTTCGTGGACCGTCCGCTAAGGCGGAGGTCCCGCTCTCTCACCCCCGGACAAAAACCTTTGCACTTTTGCATTCAGATACAACCTTCATAGGTGCACTGCAAGGGACTTGTACTAGAGCCCTTCTTACTTCTCGTATTCATTCTTCCATTTGCCTTCTTCACTATAGTCTTTCGGATCCTATCACATATTCCTATTGAACTCTAATCCAAAGGTCACCGCTAAAGTACAGGGCGTGAGAGAGCGAGAGGGCCAAGTATTAATTTAAAGTGGGAACGAGACGACACGATGGCACGCCGCTCCCGGTCGAGGTAAGTGCCACTTGTAAAGCCACGTGTTCAAACTTCTAGTTTTCAGCTCCGCGAGAGTTTTGTTATTCGGCAACTGTTTGTTTCGTTGGAGCTATTGTTGCCTCTCGAGGCTTCGAGGTTCATTTCCTGCTTCTATTGAATATACGATATTAAAATAAGCTTTCGTTCTGTTCGGCAGCTCTAAAGTTTATGGGGCTGCTTGCTTTGTATGATTTTAGTTCTCCTTGTGGAGGCATAGAATTGTAGCTTTTATTTTTATGGGTGTCTTTTGATTATTCTAAAAATTAATGAGACGACAAAATTTTATATTTTTTATACTCCAGTGTATTTGCGTTAAATCTATGGCTCTTCTATACTTCACCAACTTTTTAAATTTTTGTATAGTGATTTGGATATTACTATAAATAATATATTTATTTTACCACATTGATAAATTCAATAGTCAAAACTTTATTCTACCTCAATGCCTGCAAAAGCGTATTGTGAAACAGCTGAAATTGGTTTCAGCCTCCATCTATGCACTGTAATTGACAAAACTATTGATATCGTCTCTTTTCGACCACCTACTGTCGTTATTTGCGTTAGTATAATTTACTTATCAAACGTTCTAACATACACCGCGTTAGTTAGTATTATTCATGTCCCTCCATTAATTTTCATATCAATTTTATTTAAACTCAGTATGATTGGAGAATCATTGTGATACTTCGTTTGGTAAAATTAGTGGAATCATCTCTTCAAAAGCTTCATCGTGTGATTACACTTCGTTAGGGTCCAGTCCTATCTCTCTTCATCGAGATAGGTAATTATTCTATTGATGCCAGTTGTCATTTGGGCAGTCATTATTTCATTAGCTTGCTTTAGTTCTGATAAGTAAATGTATATTTCATTAGCCTAAATGTTGTTCTGTTAAAAAATACAATGATTAATAAAGATCATAATTATAAAATACGTGGTATTCATAACATTATTGCATCTGCATCATAATCTTTTTAGAGATTTGTTTATGTCGCAGCGTTTTGATTTGCATCATAATTAGACGTATCTGATGCAAAGATACCTGTCTCAATCCCTTTCTAACATTTCCTTGCCTTTTCATCAAAATCTCACAGTAAGTATAAAGTGAGAAATTGAAACATAAAGCCTTTCATGTTTACGTTCGACACTACTCTATCATTATATTATCAACCTCAGCGTGATACAAATTCCCTTCGTGATACAGTTCGTTACGCGTTCATTTATGACCGCCGCGGGGGTGGCTGGCAAGTCGTCTCCTGCGGCGTCGATGGCAGTTGCTGTGTCTATCTGTCTAAATTATGCTATTTTAGATACAATAGTTTCCTAAATGTTCTAGTTATATCTTCATACGACTTGGTTTGTGCGCATTTTCATGCCGTACACCAGTAACATGTTGAATGAGCCTCCACCAGCGGTCTTTCCCCAGAACTATAACATGCAGCATTTTAAAAGGAGGGTCAAAAGAGTATTATCACAGGGTTAGCTACGCATTAGTGACATGTCAATTGTCTAGTGTTACAGATGTCAACAAAAAATCAAAAACATCTTGTATGTTTTCATATAAAATAGATTTTGAAATTAAATATTTTTATGGCCTACAACTTGCATTAGAATACATACTGGAAACAAAGTAAAAAAAGTCATCATCTATTGATTACAGTTTAGATTCGTAGGAAATTCTTGCGATAACCTGTAATTTTAACACTATGATATTGTTTAACATAAAGTCTTTAAAAAGCACTGCCGTCATGTATGATTGAATTCCTGAATATATTAAGCTCCGTAGCAAAATTCAAGTCATTCATTAAGCCGATGATGTTCCATAGTTCGTTAGCGTTACTATCAACTCGCAGCGGGGGTGGTTCTACATAGCTTCCCGCGGCGCTGATACCTTTAACAAGCTCTTATTAACTTGGTTCAGTAATGCTGATAGATGAATACACTTTGGGATAATTTGGACCTCAGTGATTGTCATTATTATGTCTTTCCTTTGCGTTAAATTCATTAGCGTTACTTTCAGTTCCTTAATTTTGTTTAAAGCTTCTATTTTCAGTATAGAGTGCAGATAGTTTTAAAAGGGCTCGTTCGGATAGTTTAGTTAACGTATGTTCGTAGTCTTTTCATTGTTATATTGTTAAGGCTAAACTTTCACTTGCTTCATTTGTTAGTACAATGTGTAATGTTTCATCAATCCCATGATACCTGGATTTAAAATTTGGTACAAACCACTATAATTTCTGCAAATTTTGATCCCACACCTCCAACTTTTTCAGCTTTAGTGTGAATTTTTCCAGCTAGAATGGCGCTTAATGTAGTATAATAGAAAATGACATAGTAACTTGATCTCTGATATCACCTGACACATCGATTTCTCGAAACACGCTAATCCCAATATTATGTTCAAATCAGTAAATAAAACGTTTCCCTCGATGTCCACTACATCTCCCCTAATTCTGTTAATAGATAACATAGTGCATGCTATCGGATTTCCTTCAGCGGACACTGTGACGACTTCCGGAGCACGCCGGAAGTTGTCACGGTGTACAATATGGATTATAGATTTTCTTTTTCTGAATTTTCTTTTTCTGCAAGCAGATCGAGATCGTGTACTAGTAGTGTTTTGTTATTATACAAAAGTGTTTCTTGAAGAATTACAGCTATTTCAGTTCTTTCAGTGTTGTGTGTTTTTTATTTTTATTTTGTTAATTATCATTTTTCTTTTCCTCTTCATCATCTCCAGATAACATGGGAAACCATTACATTGCGACCACACCCTCTTTCATCTCAGTCTTAACTTCCAAGTGCGAGAGAGAGGGCACATCTCTGGCGCCAGACACGGCGGCGCCGGAGTCTATCGACCACCCCCTCCCACCATTAGCTTAACAAGGGGGGGGGGATGACGCATGCGCACAAGTTGTTTGTTCAGATTTCTCCAGATTATGGATTTTGTTACTGGCAGCTCTTAACAGTTTATAGGTATTTAGTTTTAGTATGTGGTCGTTAAGTTGGTGTGTACTGAGTTGCGATAAGACAGGGTTTTATTAACGGCTTCAGATTAAAATTGTGCGATATATTTGTTACATATTTTAATCTGGACATAGTTATAAATGAATGTTAGCAGATTAGATTTTATACTTGCTTTGGACTTGTTTCTTCTCTTCAGTTTGTCCCATGATGAATAATCACTCATCTCGAAAAAACAATAAGTCAAAGCTTGTAATCGGATCCGATAATCTGTTGTCTCCGTTTAGAGACAAATTCACTAAACCTCAAACAGAAATCGGATACCATAAAAGCGAGTCTGTTACACGTCAGGGTTGACGCTTTGAGAATGCCGGCCTGCCAGTAGGGTTGCTAGCTTTGTGAAAAAGTTGTCCATTCTTCCGTAGCATTATCTGACAGATTGTCAGCATTGACAGGGTTGTTTGTTGCTGTTCTGTGTCTTCGTTAACCCTTTTGTTTGCGCCAGGGGTGGCGAGCTGGCTAGTGTTTAATGGATTAGACATGGCGCTCTTTTCTTGCGGTTACTTACCGGAATTGTATCTCAACAAACCTGGTGAGTGGTGATGGTGACTAATAGTTAGTGTTTTAGTAGCTCTTTTGCAAGGGATTACATTGATGTATCTAAACTCTTAAGTTCCTGCGTAACCGTTTTGGTCTTGTTGACAGCATAGTGTTCCTGACTATAGAAATGACGAGCTATTGTTGTGGTTGCGGCCTGCAAAATGCTATTTGTTTCATACTTGTACAATGTCGCCATCAAATACATAATTTGGTGCCCCCTAACTATTTTCCTTGCATCTATGCGCCAATGCTCAGTCTCGCAAATTAAATTTCTATTCTGAGTTTAATTGGATAACTCATAGTACTGTTTTCTCAACCATACAATTTTTTAAAAGGTTTCCTATATTTCTATGAGTTACCTAACCTACTCCTGTTACTATTGACTACTTGTTTGGTTAACTGTTAACACTAACAGTGACCGCCGATGTAATCAGCGTTACCGCCGGCCATCGTCCCGCTGTACCACGGCACGTGACAACCCCTTTGTACCGCGGTGGAGTGTTGGGTGTCCTAATTGTTTGATTAGTGGACTGTGTCCCGTTTATCGGGACTCTGTAATCGGTGAGGGGTGGACTTTTGATACTAGGTTTTAACTTACAAATTCCATATTAATATTTGCATGCAGATTTTCATTTTCATTATCTGAAACCTTCCTGCTGACTGGACAATATGTTTTCCTTTAATTTTATTCTCTCCAAAATTGCCATGCCATCGATTCTTCTCTTTGCATGTCTTCCGCGGCTGTTATAAGTTTTCAAAATAATATGATATTTACTATTATGAGATTCATTAGGTAGAAAATTGTCTCGTATTATTATTGAATTGGCTATTCAGCTACTAAAAAGTTTCATTGTCTTTACCTAAATGACTTCCATGAACTCGTTACTCGTACTTGAGTTCTACTATAACTTTTAACTACAACACAATTTTTTATATTATGAAGTCTGTCTATTGATTTAAATCTTCAAAGTGCAGAGTATCAGGTAGATTATGTGAATTTTAATCCAGCCTCCAATCGATCCCGGTGACCTCGTTTCTAGTGGCACACGCGGCGGTTGCCACGCGACGGGCGGCGGCGTCGCGGCGCCTCGCCTAATGGTGTTTAGCTAGCGTACTGTCGCAATCGTGGGTAGTTCGTGTAGGCTGCTGTAGTATCGTTCGTATTGTTGACTACAAACATGCGCTCGATGTTTCGATTATTTGCATATTAGCTTAACAATATGCCATTTGCTACTTTTAGAGACAACTACAAAAATAATTTAATTTTGTGATGAAATATCAAAAACAATATTTTTGTAATGCCTATACCAAAATTGACCAGTGACCGATATAGCTCTTAGAATTGGCAAGTTGGAATGGCAATGGGCAGGCCACATCGCTCGTAGAACTGACAACCGATGGGGTAGAAAGGTTCTCGAGTGGCGACCACGAACCGGAAGACGCAGCGTAGGCTGGCCCCCCACTTGGTGGACTGACGATCTGGTGAAAGCCACGGGGAGCCGATGGATGCAGGACGCGAGCAGCCACTCAAGGTGGTGCGCTCTGGGGGAGGCCTATGTTCAGCAGTGGACGTCTTCAGGCTGTTGGTGATAATGATGATGATGATACCAACATTATTTCATCATAATCGATTTGGATTGTGGTTTAGTTTCAACAATAACTAAAATCTTTCTTTATTGTGGTAGTGTGGTACACGAGCACGAGCTAGACGCGAAGCCAGCAACGGCGGCCCTCACTGTACTTCCATGTTTAGCTTCTTGTTCCATCAACATTGGACTAGCGTCGTGCAATCAAGTGGAAAACCTGTACCACGAGTACCACACACCATAAAATCCATAAATACATCGCGCAACGACCGCATCCTGACTCTTCACATTCTCTGTCAATCCTGTTCGAATACCGTCGAAACCAATACTTTTTTGACATGCAAAATATATGTTTCGCACTTTTACAAAAAGTAGTAAGGGGTGAATTCCCTAACTACTTGTGGAATTATAAATAACTCCGATCCGATGCTAAAGTACAAAGCTTTTTTGAAACAACGAAATTATCCATTAGCGTAATGCTTTTAAATTCCACAGAGATCTCTAATGAACTATGTCAGCTTGATTTGTAGTGTTGGCACTTTCATTTGACTGCAGATTGAAGAATTAGTGTAAATAAAAACGATGACAGGCAAAGTTATCTTTAAAATAGCCCAAATTATCGATTATGACTAAAGCTTTCCACTGTATTATTGACACGGGCAGTCCAGAAGAGTCTCCGGGTACGCTACAGGTATTACTTTAATCAAGCGACGCGCTTTTGAAACAAAATTGTTGTCATTTATTTAGACATGCCTTTTATTTATATCGTGAATATTTAAAGCGATTAGACCACGCCAAATAAACTCCCCCGAGTTTGAATACACTGGGGTAACCATTGACCCGTGAACGATAGATCCTGACGTGTTCACTTTACCAATGAATATTTTGATACATTGGGTTTCTAATTTTGTATGCACCCTTTGTTACGTTTGTAAAACTGTCTTACACACAGGGTATGCTGTTTTGATTTAAACTGTGTGCAAACTGTCATAATTATTGTTATACTCCCTTCAAAATTGGTGTTGAACTAAAACCTGATAATCAATAAACACAACATTTTTTGCCGCCTGGCGTAGTCTTGGATATTGTTTGTAGGTTTGGATGGAAATAAAAATAACGGCAACCCCAGGGGCGCCCGAACCCGATGTTTCAGGTATAATCAACGGTGACCTGTTACGTGCCTGTTACCATTACACGCACCAACACCCACCAGCGTATTTAACAACGAAAAAAGATGCGTGAAATTATCAGATAAAATCTCTTATCGGTCTTCTGTCTTATCGTACAACGACTGAAATCTGAAACCAAAATTACTATCTATTTGACTTTGATAACAATGTAAACAAACATGAGAGCGAAAGAATTTGACACGTAATAAAGATACTAGATATATAAAAACTGCATTCACAATTTTATAATGAGCATCGACCCTCTTTACCGCCGAAATTCTCTTACGTCTCGGCGAAACAATAAAGTCATCCAAACGAGACCACTCTCTCATATTGAACTATTAAAATTCCTGCAGGAACCGTTGCCCGACGCTCGGGCAACTCTGAGGGGCCCATCCAAAACGTTTTTATGCAAAACTGTATGCAATAACTCCCTACAGTTATTACCATACGGCTTTAATGAGTCCACAGGCATTTGGTAATAGTCTTCTCGCAAATCGACGGTCCTATTATTTTCCTGTTAAGACTCAATTTCGTTGAGCAGTTTTGAGTTATCTGCCGCGTTGAAATGCCTCAACGTTGGTTTTTATTACGTTTAAGTCTGTCGATGTGCATTGGAAGCAAAGGCTTTTAATTTCGAGTCCTAAAAGGAGTCTTATTGACACTTCGGGTCTGGACAATTAACGAGTCTTTGATAGTGGTGTAAAATTTTGCATAATTTGATGACCGCGGCTTTTATGTAGTTTATATCTGTTTTATTGCTTTCATAGCAGCATTTGAAATTTTAATTCGCATAGTAGGTGGTGTTGTAGGTGGATGATTTGATACCGTGTTAATATTTTGGTCAATAATAAAAATCAATGATCTGATTAACTATCCAAACGTCTGGGCAATGGAACTATCTAAAACATACACTTCAAATACTTTTTCAAAGCAACTTAGATCTTTTGTTGTTTACCTACTTTCCGATTTCTCTCAACTTACTTTAAACAATACGAATTTCTACAGCTATAAAATATTATTAGCAAACTCAAAACTTAGTAAAAAGCACGTACAGTGTGTATTTTAACTAAAATAGCTGAGACGTAAATACATTTGGTTCGGTGAATAACCTATAAATACTGGGCGCTTTTCCTAACGGTTTTCTTCTAATTGTTTATATGTTATCGCATCGCCCGTTCATACTTTCAATATACCGATTTAGACGTCTGCCGGCTGTTATAACAGTTTATTATTAGGGCTAAGGAATATGGAACAAATAGCGCTCAGCTATTTGTCATCCTATACGGTTCTGTAGAGTCCACTGCTTAGCTCTGTCTGCCAATTATATGTGTTTATTACAATACTAGTTGACCCGCCCCGGCTTCGCACGGGTTAATTAGTTTTACGCCTTAACCCTGTTTATAGGTTAGAGGGAAGCGAAAGGGAAAATGGATGGGATGGCAACGGAAGGGATCCCTTCTGTTGCCATTCCATTCATTCATCCTTTTCCCCTATCTTTTCCCTTTCCCTTCGAGAGGATGAATATAAATAAAAAAATAACACAAACATCAAAAATTCTTGCATAAAAATTACATACATGTTTCTTCGTGCAACCCGCACTAGGCCGTTTTAGAAAACAAAAAGTATCCTAAATGTTATTCTGAAAAATTAGCTATAACTATACCAGATTTCAGCGAAATCCGTTCAGTAGTTCCAGCGTGATTCGTGTTCAAAGAGAGACAGACAGATAAAAATAAAAAAAAAAATGTTTTCACTTTTATATCGATAAATAAGTGTAATATTAATGTTAATTATATGCATATTAATGCACATAATTTTCAAAAAATATTCAATGTACAGATTTAGCTCAGTTACAGTTTTTTTTTTGACTTTGTAGACGTGTGCAAAGATTTAATTCCTATAAATCGTAAACCAAAAATCACGTTGTTTCGTAAAGTTTTAGTATTGATAGATTTCAATCAAAACTTCTACAGATTCTGAATCAAATTCGATTTTAGATTGTGTTACTTTACTCCAAAGTTAGTCTAATAGCCTAATTCTGAGACACACCATTTAAAAGTACTAATTGTCCGATCCTTCTCTTATGGTTGTTCTCTCTGTACATCTTTTGTTGTTTTGTTGTTTGTTCTTCGCGTTTATAACGAAAGATCATACGTTATTAACTGGTTCGGTGTCAATATTTAACATTTCATCAGCTCTCTGTCAGTGATCTGTCATGCTGTGTGTGCTCATCGTCTATTAATAGTGGGTCCAAAATACCGCGGCACAGGTGACTCCGCCATGTGCCCGAGATGTAAACAATAAACGATCCGATACAGATTATTCATAGAGAAGAGTAAATCGACCTAATAATTTCGTCAATCAAGATCATAGTTTGAATTCTAGTCTCATTTTAAACATACAGGTTGTTCAAATTAAGGTACGAAATGATGCGAGAGGTGAGGTATATAGCTTGGGGTCCGAGACCTACAAATATAGTAATAGTTTTGCAAAAACGTATAGTCTCTTGACACGGAATATTATAAAAAGGATATTATCATATAGGTATATAGACAATCTTTCACAAAAAGAAGAGAAAAGAAGCTCAGGTGCTGTTGGAATATGCGTAGCAAAAAAAATTTACAATTGAACACTGAGCGCGATCGCAAAAATATTCAGTGACAGTTAAGACAAAACCTTTATACATTTAATATACAAAACACAAGTATTTCTACTCGGCCATGTAAACAAACGAAATGATCATTTTAATTGAGTCTCCAAAAGGAGAGAAAGAATCCAAGAAAGCGCGAAAGTTTCCTGTAAATTACGAAACGCGGCTCCGGCTTTCGGAATACTCCTAAAAATACACCGCATGAATGGATTCCCACGATTGAGGGCGCCGGTAAGGATGCCATGAGTTGGGTGAAGCTAGGACAATTAAAGGTGTATCTGAGAATAATTAGTGGAGTGGTAGACAAAGGCGGTGATCAGAAGACAATAATTCGATTGAAAATCGGCTACGGGGCAAAATAATTACTTGTATATTTTAATGTTTTTTTTACCTCGTGGTCCTAGTCGCCTGTCTTCTCCAGTTTAGACTGTGCTTAGTGACATTTGCTCATGTTTTTTTGTTTTTTTCTTCTCAACTTCTATGTTACTTATTTATTTATTTATTTTTTATGTGATTGAATGACGTGACGAGCTAGTCGTTCCTACCGTTCGAACCTGATGTTAAGTGACACGGCCGCCCATAACAGTTGCAGTGTCACCCGGAACTTTAAAACAACAAAAGTTTCGCGTGACACTTTCCTGAGACATCACACAGTCTAGTAATCAGATTAGACTGAGTGATCAGATCATAAAGTCTCATTTGCCCAGTAATTTCACTAGCTACAATGCCCTTCAAACCGGAACACAGTAGTGCTTGCACACTACTGCTTGGCGGCAGAATAACTGTTTTTACATTATTTCGAAAACGTCATATATTTATCAATGATTTGAAGAAATATTTCAATAATAACCAACACCTAACCTAACTACCTAACCAACAAAAGTTTTAATAACACGGCTAAAAATAATAATAATAATACTTTACCACAAACCGCAATAAATGTCCCCATCCTTAAATTCAGATACCTACTATCCTACTGTAAATTATCCTCGATACGCAAGTTTGATGGCCATACTACTCCAGTGATTCAAACGTAACACCGTTTATATCCATGTTTACTATAAGGAAAAATCATTCCAGTCAATGGAATCAATATTCTATGAAGTTTAATATTGTCTATTTTATGTGTCAAGGCACTCCGAACAAATAAATGACTCATAAATACATTTTATATTATTATTTGAATTTTATAATAATTGCGAGATTCAGCTTCAGTCGTTAATTACGAGCCACTGAATCAGGGGTTTGTTTAGTTGAACAATAACAATTGTTTATTGCTAAAAGCTCGGTTAATTCAACTTGCACATAACAAACAAGTTAATCATGACTCGTGGTGTGTGAATCGTTTATAAGTTGGAAAATTTCGTAAGTCATCGAGTCTCTTGTACAGTCAGATTTGTCTCTAAGTTATAAAGTGTCTACACGAAAGCGTCGCTTTGTAACAGGTGAGAAAGAAATAACCGGCTAAGTGCGAGTCGAACTCGCGCATTAAGGGTTCCGTACCATTATCTATAAAAACGAGCAAATCACATTTGTTGTGTGGGAGCCCCCTTAAATAATTATTTTATTCTGTTTTTTAGTATGTTTTTATAGCGGCAAAAGAAATGCATCATCTGTGAAAATTTCAACTCTCTAACTATCACGGTTCTTGAGATACAGCCTGGTGACAGACGGACAGACAGACAGCGGAGCCTTAGTAATAGGGTCCGTTTTACCCTTTGGGTACGGAACCCTAAAAACGAAAAAATCATATTGAGTATACCCAATCGCGTGTGTTTACAACTGAAGTTGTTCTAATCTATAATCCAGACCCCGAAATAGAATCACAATAGACTCAGGATAAAAAAAACACTACGTGGAATAATTTTATATACGAGAACGCAGAACGAGCTCTTGCTTTATATTTTTGTGCACAAATATATGAGCCACGAGGGAGACTGAATCCGTACCAGTTGATTCTTTTAAATTTACTACTGAAGAAATCTCTACTGATGTAAAAATAGTCCTTGACACATCTCCGTCTAATTTGCCAATTTGCCTGCTATTTTCGATGATCCATCATCCCCACCCTTCCTTCCTTCTTTTATAAGCTTAAAACTGGGCAAGTGATTAATCATGAACCGTTCTGGCAAGGACTCATTACTAATTTCCCGACGGAGAGGTACTGAATTCGACCCGTATCTTTTAATACTAGCTCCGGTAGTAGTTCTACAAGTGATGTAAATCCTCTTGTCCCCAGAGCCCTACTGAGGACGTCCCACAGGAAGCATCGACGAGCGCGTGACGCTCACTGCGCGAGCGCATCGAGCACGCCCTACACGACAACTGGCGGCGGATCGTGTCCCCACGACCAGTGAGTATGCTTTTCTGCTGAGTGAAGATTTATCTCAATCTGCACTTGTATGAAAGAGATGAAAGGATTTACTCGGCGTCAAATGCTAAAACCATCCATGACGCATCAGAACAACCTGTCATCCACATAAGTTTAGGTATGACAGAGAAATTTATTTTTAAAGGATCAGCTTGGACAGACTGACATACAGAACCGTATCAAACAAAGACAACATTCAGAAAAACGTTTTATTAGAACAGTTTATGTATAGTCCAGATGCTGGTGAAAGCCGCGGGGAGCCGTTGGATACAGGAGGCGAGCAGCCGCTCAAGGTAGCGCGCTCTGGGGGAGGCCTATGTTCAGCAGTGGACGTCTTCAGGCTGTTGATGATGATGATGATGATGCTGATGGGAAGTAAATTTGATCAGCGTCATTATCGGCCCCACGTATTCTGAAAGAGACTATACGCTATCGGGTAGGACAAGAATTGTAAAAACATTGTATATTACAATCACCGAATGCAGAAGGAAAATAGGTAAGTATAATGATGTAAGAGGAAACTGCAGTGCAGCCAGATTACACTTGTTGTTCGAAAATGCACATCATATCCTCAGCCATTTTTGCTTCCACTGTTGAACATTATGGCTGATATGGGGAGTGATGATCGCAGTAGATTATAATGGGAGAATGTTGCTGCCCATATATCACACTTCAACAACCGGAAGACGTTTATTGCTGAGCACAGGCTTCCCCAATAAAACGCCACTTTGAACGTTTATCATAGAGGGGTTTTCCATTATCACCACGCTTGGCAGGTGGCTTGGTGATCGCAGATTATAATGCAGAACAAGGAGAATGCAGCTGGCCATTCCCTGGACATTCCCTTGGCTGGATCTAGGATGGTCCCTTTATTCTTACGCCGGGATCACAAGGCACGGAATGTGACGTTACTACCATGCCAACTGACCATATAAACTGTTTTTGTGGCTTTTGACCTCATAGCACCTGATGTTCAGTGGCGAAGCGGTCACGTTTGCCTGGTTTCAACTCCTGAATTCCTCCAACAAGGCTGTTCATGCCAAGACAGGGTACTATGAGGTTTTCTGATAAAAGAGTGGATCACTCGTCACGTTGATCCAGCTTGAAGTCCACAGTAGTAGGTAATCAGGTAGCTGGATATTAGCTGATACCCCACCCTGCACTTCCAGGGATCGTTCCGAGCTCGTCCCCGACACGGGTCGTTCAGCCAGGAGCCGCGGATCCGGGAGCGGAGGGCCAGCCAGCTCTCGTTGGACCTCGACGAGAGGACCCCACAATACGCTACTATACACAAGTGAGTGTACATTTTCCTCGTGTAACTGATAACCCTGAATGACGTCACGAGCTTGTCGTTCACTTGATGTTAAGCGACACGGCCCCCCCCCATAACAGTTACAGTGCTATTCGGGACTTATAATTATAAGGTTTTGCGCATTGAGGTTGTGTATTGTACCTCAAGTAAATATAACCGGCCAAGTGCGGGTCGGACTCGTGCTCGAAGGGTTCCGTACCATTATCTATCCCTGCCATCTAGTGTTGAGTAGCAGTACTATTTAAAGCAGCGCCATCTATGACTCTTCTGGTAAACGAGCAAAAAAACCACGTTTGTTGCATGGGAGCCCCCTTATATATTTATTTTATTCTGTTTTTCAGTATTTGTTATTATAGCGGCAACAGAAATGCATCATCTCTGAAAATTTCAACTGTCTAACTATCACGGTTCATGCGATACAGCCTGGTGACAAACGAACAGACAGACAGACAGCGGAGCCTTAGTGATAGGGTCCGTTTTAGCCTTTGGGTAAGGGACCTTAAAGAACACCAATTCATCATCATTAACCTGAAGACCTCCACTGCTGAACGTCCCCACTTTGAGCAGCTGCTTGCCCTCTACACATCCATCGGCTCCCCACACGGTTTTGACCAGCCCGGCTAGCATGCGCACCACGACAAACTTTTCTCGACACTTTATCTCGTGAGAGACCGTGACAATGCTACGGTAGCGCCTAAGTGTGTCTCGCTCTAACAGCGGCGACAAGTTTTCTCGTGGTGCGCATGCTAGGGGTTCAGGTTGTCGGTCCACCGAGTGGGAGGCTGGCCTACGCTGTGTCCTGTTATAGTAGTCCTGTCCTATTCAAACATTAAAAAAAAATGAATCCTTGCTAACCACAACCTCGATTGTCCTCAGAGCGCATTCGCTAACAAAAATGGCGACGCTTTCCCTAAAAATCTCCATCGATGGCGGGAAGGTGGTGAAGACGATCCAGTTCGAGCCCTCCACCACGGTCTACGACGCCTGTCGCATCATCCGCGAGAAAATTCTGGAGGCCAGCTCTGGTGACCGTGAGTACATCATCATCAGCTAACACCATCAAGGTTCATGTGAAGTTCACACCTTGTACGCAATGTACCGGCAATGCCTTCGATGTTGTAGATGTCATTAGGCGGCGGTGACCGCTTACCATCAGGTGGGTCGCCGGCTTGTTGAAACCTAATTTGAAGAGCGGACTCTATTTTCTTACCTATAATAATTCATGCAAAGTAAAAAGGTTTTTGCATTGTAATTTAAAAAGTAGGTACCTGTGCCGCCATCTAGTTCCATCTAAGTGATATTAGACAAATTGCATTTCATTATAATTATTAATTTGCGTTTTATCAATTATTTTAAATTTTCACTGATATAATCGTGCTATCTCCCTCCCGCAGCTAAAGAATACGGCCTATTCCTCGCGTCAGAAGAGGACAACAAGAAGGGTATATGGCTCGAGGCATCCCGTAGCCTCGACTACTACATGCTGAGGAATGGAGACTTACTCGAGTATAACAAGAAGACGAGGAACCTGCGAGTCAGGATGTTAGACGGTAAGGGGTCTTAACTTGATGACTTTATGGTTGAATTTACATTACACGAAAATCTACTAACCAACTAAGCAATTTATGATTTTTTTGGTCTTGAAATTCTTATGCACTGAAGTCTATTAAAATACAACTTAGCTAAACAACACTTTCTCCGGGTTCTCGTGTGTTTGTTAAATTTGTGTCAACTTGGCACACCAAATACTGAATGCTCATCAATACTGCTATTTACAACTGCCTCTTTAAATCAGTGCCGTTTAAATGCCATTAATAAAAAAACAGAGATAATTGTGAACTTAAGAGCTGTGAAACTTTAGTACAGGCGGCCGTTTGGTCCAATATGGACAATTTAAAGTCTTCATGCTCGTCTGCACTAAAGCTGGACAGCTCTTAAATTCGAGTAGTAGTACGAGTAGGTAAGTCATAGAAGGATAAGCACAAACTTAACAGCTGTCAAACTTTAGTGCAAATGGTTATTAATGTTTTGACAATTAAACTTTTAAAGTACATTTCCTACGCCTGTTAAAAAAAGCTTAGGCAAATCTTTTCTATCTAGACTAAACAAGAAATATTTTTGTCATAATGTTTAAGTTGTCGTCCTGTTGTTCCAGGGTCCGTGAAGACGCTGTTGGTGGACGACAGCCAGATCGTCGCCAACCTGATGGTGGTGATATGCACCAAGATCGGCATCACCAACTATGATGAATACGGATTGGTGAGTATACGTTATATATCATCATATCGTGATTCGTTGTAGATGAACCTGGGGCCCAAGTCTGCGAATTTAAGTAAAATCACTTACAATTTTACTATTTTTCCGATACATATACACAACAGGCTAGTGTCCTGCTATTTTTTAATGCATAAATTAATAATGGTCATCAAAAAATAAACAGGCGAGAAAACAAAAATTTAATATCGCAAAAAATATTTTTTTTTTTTTTACAATCAGGTAAATACAATCAATTTAAAATACAGGAATAGAATGAGTATTCTGCTAAAAAGAGTAAAGCACACAGTCACGTCCATAGCAAATAGTTCAACAGCTCAGTGTTCTTTATCCTCAAAATATAATTTAACGATACTGAAGTTTTTACTTTCAAAAAAGTACTGATGATGATGAATGAACAAAATTCTGCTCAAACAAATTAGTGAGACAGTGCGGCTCAACGGTAGCACGGGCGGCTTTAAAACTGACGTACCATTGTTCGCGTCCCGCTCAGCCAAAGACCTTGCAAGCTACCGTCACAGATTACTAAATATGCTAAATATTTACTACGTTACGCGCGGAATTAAACACAGAACAAACATCTATGTTCATCAAATTTTGGGGTCAGTGGGATGCGAACCCACAACCTACAGCACAAAAGGCAGCTATTACCTATACAGCCAATACTGAGCTATGAAGGTAGTTAATTATTTTCCTTCTTTGTCCTTAGGTACGTGAAGACACTAAAGACGAGCCAGACCCGTGCGAGAAGCCCAACTACGGCACCCTGACCCTCAAGCGGAAGCATCAGGAGAAGGAGCGGGACTCCAAGATGGAACAGCTCAGGAAGAAGCTCAGGACTGATGATGAAGGTATGCCACAGGATATGTGCCGCTTTGTAAAGTTTCTTGTAGCTTCTTCTTTACAGGTGTAATCGGAGTTGTCTATTCTACATTGTGCCAGATTGCTTGCATCTGTTGTGGAAAAGAGAACTTTTTTCAAACTCACATTATTGTGTACACACAGGACAGTACGAAAATAAAAAAAAAACGTTTTATGTATGAAAACTTGTTTGGCTTAATGTGTGTTTTTGTTGAACATTTGCGATGTTATTCTTGAGGTTTTTTAATGGAAAAATTTTCGTAACTTAATTGTACCCAGGATTCATATAGATCATAGAGGATCCAGAATATACGGGTTTTAAGTGTGGTACATTTTCTCCAGTGAATTGGGTGGAACCATCGAAGACCCTCCGCGAGCAAGGAGTGGACGCCACGGAGACCCTGCTGCTGCGCCGGAAGCTGTTCTTCTCGGACCGGAACGTGGACTCCAGGGACCCAGTACAACTCAACCTGCTCTATGTGCAGGCGAGGGACGCTATTGTCGATGGCACTCATCCCGTTACACAGGATAAAGGTTAGTTTGTGTTGAAAAAGAATTCGGAATTCTTAGTTCTTAGCTCTGGAAGTACTTGATTTTTAGCTCTTGTAAACCCTGGCTCCAAGATCTCCTAAAAACTGGTTAATGGCTCATGTAACCTTTACTCTAATGCCAATACACCAAGAAAACAGCGTGGATCAGAAATATGCCAAAAAACCGTTTTAAACCTAGCCCGCCGTAGCTAGCCGTATAGCTCGCTCATTTTGCAATGCCATCCAGGTTTAAAACGTTTTTTTGGCATTTTTCTGATCTGCGCTCAACTTATTGCCCGCTCATTTTGCAACGACATCTAGTTTTAGGCATATTACTGATCTACGCTGTTTTCTTGGTGTATTGACATTCCTCTCCTTGTTCCATGTACAAAGGTCACCTAAACCCTAGTGTCCAGGTCTCCTATTCCAAAGTTCCAAGCTCACCTAAATCTTCATTCCTACTTTCTTAATTTGTTTGATATTTGTATGAAAGTGCATAACGGTAATAATGTATTATGACAGCGTGCGAGTTCGCCGGGATACAGGCGCAGATACAGTTCGGAGACCATCGCGAGGATAAACACACGCCTGGATTCCTCGAGTAAGATACCATTCTTGCCGTAAATCTGGTAACTACGGGTGAAACTGTTTTATAATTGAATGATTTCCCTTCAGCCTGAAGGAGTTTCTACCCTCATCGTACGTGAAAGTGAAGGGCATAGAGAAGAAGGTGTTCAAGGAGCACCGCCGCCACGCTGGCCTCAGTGAGCTGGATGCCAAAGTTCTCTACACAAAGAGTGCCCGCGAGCTGAGGACCTATGGAGTCGCTTTCTTCCTGGTCAAGGTACGTGGAACAAGAAGCTATTAATACTAAAGGCTTTACGCTTGTGATGTTGGGCTGCGCAATCAGGTCCTCAATTTCTTTCTATCTCTTCTCATTAGCCAAACCAGATAATAGTTATTGATCCAAGTCTGTCATTCTGACACCAGCTTGCCTAGCATGCGCACCGACCGTGACAAAAACTCGACACTTTCTAGTCAGTGACCGTGACCTATGGACTCTTCAAGTGTGTTCCACCATCCTTTGTTTTGCGTCGTGTGCATTGTTGTACTTTGGTGTTCAATAAAGTATTTTTGTATTGTGTTGTATTGTCTCACTCCGACAGCGACGACAAGTTTTCTCGTCGTGCGCATGCTACTAGGGCAGGTCTAACCACTTGCCTTTGGAAAAGGAAGTATGGACTGGGTGCAGGATTTTGTCTAGAATCCTGAGGTCTATTAACGATATTTTGAATCAATTTTCCTCCCCACAGGAGAAGATGAAAGGCAAGAACAAGCTGGTCCCCCGACTGCTGGGCGTGACCAAGGAGTCGGTCCTGCGGCTGGACGAGAAGACCAAGGAGATCCTGCAGACCTGGCCGCTCACCACCGTGCGCCGCTGGTGCGCCAGCCCCAACACCTTCACGCTGGACTTCGGGGACTACAGGTGAGCTGGTGATAGTCTATGTGAGGGAGTTTATGTCTAACGTTCTGGCGATTTTATGCGAAATCTTCTGGGAGAGTTTAAGCGAGATACTAATACTGTGGGAGAGTTTAGGTGAGATGATAACACTATTGGGAAGTTTAGGTGACATACTAACACTATGGGAGAATTTAGGTGAAATTCTTACATGTTAGAGGAGTTTAGGTGAGGTGGTAACACTGTTGATTCAGTATTGTTGAATAAACAATGATATATATTACAACAGTGTTTTAGGTGACATATTAATACTGGGTAATTTAGGTGAGTTTTCGATTTGTGTAATTTGAGCGGTTTTCGGAAGTCTTAGACGAGTTATCTTAGTTTTGGAAAATTTGGTGATTTGCTTAAATTTTGGCGATTTTGGGTGAGTTCTGTGCAGTCCCGTGCTTCAATAAAATGTTAGCATATTATGACTAATAGAAGGCGACTGTTCAATAATTTAATTATAAAAAATAATTTGAACTAGTCTTTTCTATTAGAACTTCAATATCTTTCGTCTCATTGACTTGTTTTTTGGTTGGAAACCCAAAACATTTACCACCAAGCGATTAACAAAGCCCAATCTGGAAGAGATGTTTGTAAAGCCGATGGTTGCATTGTTCCAGCGACCAGTACTACTCGGTGCAGACGACGGAGGCGGAGCAGATCCTGCAGGTGATAGCGGGGTACATCGACATCATCGTCCGCAAGCAGCGCGCCAAGGACCACCTCGGCATCGACGGCGACGAGGGCTCCGCCATGTTGGAGGACTCCGTCTCGCCTTCCAAGTTAGTGCCGCCCTTTATCTATACTTATAATAAAACTGTAACGAGTCCAATTCTATACATTAAAGATATTTTGGAAAAAAATTTTGGAGGGCTCTATAAACAATATTGAAGCCAAAACTGTAATTATTTTTATTTTTGTCTGTCTGTCTGCATCACGCTGAAACTACTAAATGGATTCAAATGAAACTTGGCTTGACTTGAGTTCGAATTACGAAGTAGGCTATAAGATACTTTTAATTCCGAAATTCAGTACTTTCCCTCGGGGTGAAAGTAAAAATATGTACTAAAATATGTAATTCATTAACGCGTGATCCATTTTAATTCATTCTTTTTTGTTAGAAAGGGGGGTACTTCAAATAATTGCCCCCTATATACACACATCAAAAAAGTCTAAGCAACATGCATGATATTACAAATTTACCATTTATATTAATTAATTTCTAAGCATTTACTCACTGAAAGTGCCGTAGGTAAGTAAACTTTTTTGTTATTGATGACATACTGGCTGGTTGTAAAAAAAAAAACGATTATGTTTTGTTTTTTCATAAAATTTAAATGACTGCAAATTTGTTTGAATTTAAGTGCGTTTTAATTGACACGTTTATTCTTGATTTTATAATTTTACCAACCATTTAAATAAAGTTAGCGACAAAATTGAATCGTTAGATATTCTTTACGTCATGGAGCGACGTCATTTGACGGCAGATGAAATGCAAAGAGCTGTAGGGATGTTGCAAGCGGGAAGTAATCAATCTCAGGTATCTCGACATTTTGGCATTCATAGAAGTGTTATTTGTCGTCTTTGGCAGTCCAAGTATACCGTCCAAGTCCTTCAAAACACGTCTCTGGAGCATGTCCCATGCGTGCTCTATGGGGTTGAGGTCTGGCGATTGTGCAGGCCAGGGCAATACCCAGATGTTCTCCGTTGCCAAGTATTCACTGGTTCGCCAAGCTGTATGTAAACGTGCATTGTCATGCATTAACGTAAAATCGGAACCAAAGGTTGGTGCAAAAGGATGGACATAAGGTCTGAGAATATCCTCAACGTAATTTTCAGCGTTCATGTTTCCATTTACAAAAACGAGCTCAGTTCGCCTGTTCTTCATAATACCCGCCCATACCATGACTGTTGAGCCGCTGTATGGATGAACTTCCTGAACCTGAGCCCTGAGCCTTTCAGTATTTCCGGGCTGACGGTACACTCGCACCCTTCTTGTATCAGACCTAAACCCGAATTCGCGACTCATCGGAAAACATAATTTTATCCCATTGTTCCTGGGTCCATGTTATGCGTTCTCTACACCATTCATTTCGACGAGCGCGATTCCCGTGACGTATCGGTGGGCACCTGGGCCCTAATTCTGTATGAAAACTCAGTTTCCACACGATACGAAACCACGTCGTTATCGTGTCTTGTTCAAATCGTGTCACAGCATTAGAAATACCTTCTCTTTACATTATGTTATTTTTAATTTGAATAAATATTGATATATTAAGTGGTGGTAACTTTTGACGTCTTGATGTTTCGGAACGTGTCTCAGTGGAACATTATGATTTTTGACAGTTCAAATCGCGTCATTTCCAAATTCATTTCGCGCGGTTTTGTTTCCATTTCATAGAGAATAGATTTTTGCAGATTTCTTATATAAGACAAGGAATTCGCGTGGTTTCGAAGTAAGGAATCGTAAAGTGGTCATACAGAATTAGGGTCCTGATTGGGCGTCGGGCTCGTAGGCCGTACTCATGCAGTCGATTTCGCATAGTTTGGGGACTTACATCAACACCACTTGAATTTTGTAGCCTCAAACTTAGCTCTCGAGCAGTTAACATCGGCTGGCGTCTTGCAGTCAGTTGTATGTACCGGTCTTACTGAGTGGTTGTACTCCTTCTACGGCCTGAGTGCTGTTCAGTGGGTTCCCCTGTATTATTGTAGCGCTGCCAAAGGTGACAAATAACACTTCTATGAATGCCAAAATGTCGAGATACCTGAGATTGATTACTTCCCGCTTGCAACATCCCTACAGCTCTTTGCATTTCATCTGCCGTCAAATGACGTCGCTCCATGACGTAAAGAATATCTAACGATTCAATTTTGTCGCTAACTTTATTTAAATGGTTGGTAAAATTATAAAATCAAGAATAAACGTGTCAATTAAAACGCACTTAAATTCAAACAAATTTGCAGTCATTTGAATTTTATGAAAAAACAAAACATAATCGAATTTTCTTTTTACAACCAGCCAGTATGTCATCAATAACAAAAAAGTTTACTTACCTACGCACTTTGAGTGAGTAAATACTTAGAAATTAATTAATATAAATTGCAAATTTGTAATATCATGCATGTTGCTTAGACTTTTTTGATGTGTGTATTTCAAGGTTTTGTGGTTCAAAAATTACAGACATTCAACCTTCAGTATTAGGTCCAAAGCCACTTCTATCCTGTACTATGAGAAAGAGAGAAGGGAGGGGGAAAAGATAAGGGAAAAGGATGAACGGATGAAGGTGACCATTCACCTTCCCTCTCTCTTCTTTTAGACTGATATAAGGCGTAACACTAAGTAACCCGTGCGAAGCTGGGGCGGGTCAGCTAGTATACTTTATACCTTTGTTAGGGGTCATTATGGACTGTACATCTCCATCCTTAGAGGTCAAGGTTGTTTGCAGTGGATTGTACTTCTTGAGATGTTGCCTGGTAATAAAGGTTTAGTTCCTAGGGCTCCGCCAGGTTGGAGGACTCGGTCTCGCCTTCCAAGCTGGAGTGCTTTATAGACCATATACCTTTGTGTTAGAAGTCATTATGGACTGTACATCCTTGGATGTTAACGTTGTTTGCAGTGGATGGTGCATCTTGGTATGTTGCAAATTAAGTGCAGCATGTCTTTATGGAGTGTATGTCTGTGTATTTAGGGGTCAAGGTTGTTTGCAGTGGGTTGAACGTTTTTATATGTTGGCTGGTAATGAAGGTTTAGTTCTTAGGGCTCCGCCTTATTGGAAGACTCGGTCTCACCTTCCATGTAAATGCAGCGGGGGGTTATTGATTCAACCGTTATGTACCTTTCGTTAAAATGTTTAGTTGGCTGCTTGTTGGCTGTTGGCTTGTGGTCGAACCAGCATCGTACCACCGTAACCACGGTTGCTTTTTTATTCTGCAATTCCACGTAAAAACCTCGTATTTTAGGTAATTGAGTCATCAATGCATTTTGAAATTTACACAATTTGTCACTGTAACTTTGCGACGATGATGTTTTGGACGTTTTAACATTTGGAGATTTTGATGCTTACACATTTTGGACCCTGAATCAACTCGAAAAGGTTTCCACATTACGGTACCTAGCAAATAATGAAATCTCCTTTGCGGCCGTAACCACGAGGCGCGTAAGTAATGACATCTCCCCTTCCTTGCAGAGCTAACATCATCCAGCACGACACCTTCAAGTCCGGTAAAGCCAACACGGAGTCGGTCGCCAAGCCGGCCGTGCACCGACCCGGCGCAGAAGGTAACCGCATATATATCCACTAACCTAACCTAAACCTGCGACACCCTTACCGGGTAAATGTGTCTACATAGATTTAACACGTTTATTTGTAAAGATGGGGGACTATTACGACAATAAGATCATTGATTAATAAAATCGAAAGCGAAAATCTCTAAAAATGGTACTTCGAACACATGAAAATCAGTAATCGTGGGATTCTGTTGAAACGAAAATCTGTGGAAATGGGAGTCTGTAGACAAGGGAATCTGTAGAATTGGGAATAATTCCACTCGGGCCTTGTGTACCGGGTTCGAGTCCTGACTTGGAACTTGTATGTGTGAATAAAAAAAACTGTTAGTCCTCCCTTGGCTGTTATCCGGCCAACACACAGGTACATTTTTATGCAAATTAGTGGCATTTGAGGGGTAGTGTGTCGAGTGTACAGTTTTAATACGTAAATCTATTTTAAAGTTTTCGTTAAGTATGTGGTGTTTCAATAAAGGTAATGTAACTATCTATTGTTATGAAATTTGTCAATATTCCACGGGTTTAACTCGTGGAGTGTCGTGAGCTGCATTATAATGGATTTATGGATGAAAACTGTACGCCCGACACGATTAGGATAGCCGAATTTTTTTCATACACTTTTATTCAGCCAAGCCTTCAAAATCAGCATTTATATTTTTTATTTACTTAGCTTTTTTCAGAAATTTTATTATATAAAGTTATTCGATTCCAAATCTTATTATAATGTAAATATCACCACGTCATTGCAATAGAAGTCTACGCTTTCGTATTTTATTTCCTTGAATACTTTTATAGTTTGCACCGACCGATCTGAGAAATATTGTTTTCCCGTTCATGCCAATTACACGTACCGACGGTAAATAATGTACATTGATCTAAAGAGTGAGATAAACTGCCAGCTTAGGCTTCGTACTGTCGTCTCTGTCACACGAAGCAACAAAACCTTACACAATGTCGCTGAACGCACTTTGGCCTTTGACATAGCTAGCACCACTAGCAATAAGTAGAAATAAAATGATGCACTTTTTAGTTCATCGATTGTCCAACAGACCGTGATCTGGCGCTCGATCGCTTTCTGCTCTGTGATTGACAGCAATTATTGCGAAATTTACGCCTGTTGCAAACTTGTTGCGAGTTACGTAATTAGCCAGTCGATTCGATGTGGCGATTATTCTTACTGTTCTCATAGCTCAGTTGGAAGTAGCTCTGCCTTCTTAACTGTAGGTGGTGGGTTCGATTCCCACCCAAGAGAAACATTGATGTTCATCAAACAAATGAACATCAATCTTTTATCTGCGTCTGGGTGTTATATTGTATTCTATGTATTAAAAAATATCTAAGTAGGTATTGTATCAATTATCTGGTTTCCATAGTAAAAGCTTTGCTTAGTTTGAGGCTAGATGGCGCTGCGTGAAATGTCCACACGTGTTAGTTGTATTTATTGTTTACCGCCGGCACCTGTACGTATGATAGTTGGCGAACAATAGGCTTGTTTATATATGCGTACGTTTTGTTATATGTTGCCGCCTGGTAGGCGCTAAACCGTTCGCAGTGGGCCACCTGACGGGCGCGCAGCAGACCACCGTCTCCGGCCAGGTCCTCACCGGACACACGCCGCCCGCCGTTAGTACTCCACCACCCCCCACCCCTTAGTCCCTCTCTATGAGGGGGCAACAACTAGTCCCCCCCTTGCTATTTGTAACACTTTGTTTTTGTATTGTGGGTCTTGTTAATAGTACGCAATAGTATTGTAAGGCGTTTTTTATAATAAGATACTCCTCATTGTTTCAAAACAACCAAAAAATCACGTGATGTTATCAAAACTGGTAATTTTCGACCTCGCCTAGTGAAGCGAAGGATTCTAGAACCCTAAGCGTAGCGAGGGATTCAAAGTACGTCGCTCGATAATTAATAATTAATAACAATTATCGAGCGATGGTAATTTTGGTACCGCGTGGTACACTCTGCTTTTAATCCCCTCTATGAGAAAAGTCATTTTTTCAGTTATACATACGTTATAGATAGTGCGCCTAAATTACCCGTTTTAGTAGACAGCACACATCTCTAACTTGCACAGTCAACCACTGCAAATAAGCCGGCCAGCGTCGTCTCGCTCATACGATGCTCGGCACTCAAAGCGACTGCACGTGCAGCAGCGAATAGCAGTAAAAATTATGATCCGAATATGCCATTACACCATTGCACTAGCGCTGCGTGTTGGGATCGTTGGTTAGACGATTTAATCCCGTAAAGCGCTGTAACGGACTTTAGTTTAATTATACAAAAAATGGCAACTATTTGTGCTTCGAATAGCTTCTCCAGTACGTAGTATATATACCTCTTTGTTTTAGGCGCATTTATCGAGGAACCCTTCGCCTCTTTTCGAATAGATGGAATGTATATCCGAAAACTTGAGGGCCCAGTGACGTCACACTTTTTATCGTTAATAAGTACCAAAGACTATGTTTTTACAAAAAGTTGTTCTTTCTCTTTACTCAATGTGTTATACTTAATTATTGTTATGTTGAAGATATGCATTTTTGATATTTATAGTTGTGTACTGTTATCAAACCCAATATTTTGTGTTATTTTGCCTGTCTTTTTTTATTTTTACGACTTACGACTGCTTAATACGCTTGTTGGGGTGCCTTGTGAATATATAGAAGTTCTATCGCTACAAGTTAACACTAGATGCAAAATTATTGAAATAGGAAGTATAATTTTGAAGGCTTCAGTCGACAGTCTTTAACTTACTAAAAATATATCCGTCTCTTACATTGTCGTCTATCTGACAAGAACAGCAACAGTTTTAGGAGTTTTACATCTGTCAACTAAAGCCTTTAAAATTGCGCGTATTGATTTGATACTAAATCCACGTAAGTATAAAATAATTTTGTTTCGTTACACGCCCGCCATTGAATGGATGTTTACAGCTATCGAAATTGAATGTGTATGTATACATTATTTTCATTTATTAATTGAAAAGTTCAAAAATCATCCAAAATTGTAAACTAGACAGTTCTTAAAAATGTTCCGTTTTTGATACAACTTCTTTTATGTTATTAAATGACGTGACGAGCTGGTCGTTTGCCTAATGTTATGCGACACGGCCGCCCATAACAGTTGCAGTGTCACCCTGAACTCAAATAAAAAAAAATATATAAAGTTTCGCGTGACACTGCGCACGTCATCCTGAGACATCAGCACAGTTCAGTAATAACTAATAAGATCACCATTGTAGACTGTGAGATCAGGTCATAAAGTCTCATTTGCCCAGTAATGTCACTAGCCACAGTGCGCTTCAAACCGGAACACAGTAGTGTTTGCACACTAATTTTTTCTTTACATTAAAAATTAATGTGTCGGTTACGCTAAGCAGGCGATATTGCTATGGTATGAGTCGTTGTCTGTCAGTCAGGACAAATAGATAACATATGACGTTGCGCTGAGGAGCATATTAGTGATTTTTCTTTAAGGCTTTGCACGACAGAATCTTCACCAATATAATAGAACACGTCATGTATCTGACAGTCGACTGGTTAACGTTCCAGGCGTCACAGATCCAGCAGACGCGGGTGACGTCCATCATGACGGAGCCGCAGCGAGCGCTGCTGTCCACCATCACCACCGGCCGGGAGATCATCAAGCAGACAGAGGAAGGTCTTAGCAGGGTGAGTAGCATCGATTCAACAGGTACCTTCTAGGCAAGCGCATTACGTCCTAGACCGCATCCTCACTTACCATCATGTGAGATAGTGGTTAAGTGCAAGCCTATCAAACAATAAATAACGTGCAATGGAAAATGCCTCATGGATTACCCTTTTTCCTAAGAACATTTTCCCCTTCGGCCGTGTATGATACCGGCCCTCTAATTACCTAACTCGCAACAGGTTTGCGACAGGCGTAAATCTCGCGGTGATTGCTGTCATACATCATTAGTGGTGTCGAGAATGTATGCTTTGCTACTGCTGTCGCATTGCTGTTGTAAATTTTACGTAATTACCCCGCGGGGCTTCGTAACCAGTTGCAATCGGAGTCTATTTTGTCTTTGTACGGATGCTGGGATAAATAAATCTTTGTAGACATTTCACATTGCGCCATCTAGCCCTAAACTAAGCAAAGCTTGTACTATCGGAGCCAGATAAGCGATATACTTTTAGGATGTTTTCAGGTGGAACGTTTCACTAGCGCGGCAAAATCAAATTTTCTTGCGTTCTTTTGCCAATAATAGCTTAATTACTCAACGTGATTACATGAAAACGGATTTAACGTAAAGACCATTTGTCGCTAAACCAATGATAAGTAGGTGATACTTTTAATTGTAATTTATTGATACATCTATTTATTTCGGCAAAATTAGGTTTAATGTAATCACGTTGAGTAATTAAGCTATTATTGGCAAAAGAACGCAAGAAAATTTGAATTTGCCGCGCTAGTGAAACGTTCCACCTTAATAATATATATCTTGTTCCTGAATCTTAGATATTTTATGTAAACAAAGGGGATAATAGTGCAAAAAAATATCTTTTATAAAGGTACGTTACTATATTTGACCAAAAAAATATTAAATATTATTTGTCTAGTCATAATCTGCTTAATTATAAAATAAAAATCGTTTTGTACTATCTATTTTAACGTTATATCTGATATATACATTTTTATGATAAAGAAATCGATTTTTGGTAGAAAATATTTTAATAGACTGGTAAGACTGTAGAGGATCTAAACATTTTTTCGTTTTCGTTCTGGGATTTATATGATGGTATCATACCATTATATTCCATATTTTCTTCAAATACACATGGTGCTACTTTAGTGCACTTGTCGAGATATGATGAAAAGTATGTAAAATATAAAAAAAACAGGTCAAACTAAATATTTATTGATCAAATATCAATAAATCTCTCGATTAAAAATTATAGAATGATTGTCAGAATAATTTATAAGGTTTCTGGTTGGTTAAAAAACATAAGTAATGTATGTTAATGCTTTATTTACGTCTTCCTAAAATTTTACCTTTAGAACTTTGGAATTGCAAAATCCTACTTCATATCCTACTAATATTGTGTATGCAAAGTTTTGCTTGTTAATCAGTAAGATTGATACTCTTTAACTCCATTTAATAAAAATATTTTTCACAAGTAAAAAATGTTTAGAACAACTGGCATGTCACTTTGACAGTGACTTTTCGTGACATTACTTTGGTTACATAAAATATCTAAGATTCAGGAATAGATATATATTTATAGTTTGTTGCAATTTTTTTTAAATGTCCATAATTTGATAATACTATAAATTGTGCTAATGTTTATAAAAAAGGAGACTGATAGGAAAGACCGGCACCACCATTTGGGACACGAAAACCTGAAAATAGCAATACACACGACCGCGATTTCAGTAGACTACACCGGCTGATCAAATAACATTCTTTACCTGGTCAACTTAAAGCACATAACTGTGTGTTGGCACCCGCGTGTGTCGCTAGTGGGACCGCATTGCTGGACATGGATCTGCGTTAACATGTCTGTATTGAGTTCTCGAAAAACTATAGAAATTTTCACATGTCTGTATAATATTTTTCTTACAATAGATAAGTGTATTTGTGATGTTTGTGCTTGTGAATACGTTATAGTCATTAGTCGTTGTAGTTAAGTTTCGGGCCGTTTTTTAATAATTGACGGATTTTGATACAGTTTTCATTGATGGATTGGTTGATTATCGCTAACAGTTTTATAAAATGTGTGACCTTTCTCGGCGTGTACACCAAGTACTGTACGCCCATTGGTTGAAGACAGCCGATGATTAACAGGCAACCAATCAGCGTACAGTATTTTATGTGTTAAGTTGACATAAGTTTGACATTCGTACGAGAAACCGGGGATCTATTACAGACTATTTAAGCAGTGTGTCGGATATTTGAAAGATACTTTTACTTCCATCCAACAAGTGTGTTGTACGTTGCGAGTGGCAGTAACACTAGCGGCACGTTCCAGGCGTCACTCCCGGCGCTGGGCCAGGACGCGGCGTCGGTGAAGTGGAAGCAGGTGACGATGGAGACCAACAAGCAGGTGGTCACCTCGCAGATCGCTGCCATGAACGCTGCCACCGCTCAGGTCGTCACGCTTACCACTGGTCAGTTTTATTAGATTTATTACTGGGTACCTACACTTCACCATTAATTAGTGTACTATGATCAATTTATCATGGACACTATGCCAAAATCACTTTACCATTAATATTTACCAAGGTCACTGTGCTATCCATGCCCGCTTATCCTTTTTCACTTTATTGCACTCTCCTTTAAAAAAAATTTTGCTGGTAGGTCCAACAGAGGAAGTGGACCACACAGCGGTCGGCGCTGCCATCACCACCATCACCACCAACCTGCCGGAGATGACCAAGGGTGTGCAGATGATAGCAGCACTCATGGACGACAACGACAACGGCGACCGACTGCTGACAGCCACCAGGCACCTGTGCAGTGCGTTCAGTGATCTGCTGAAGGCAGCCGAGCCGGAAACTAAGGAGGTTAGTTGGTCGGAGTCCGTTGTGTGTATGTAGGAGTCGGTTGTGTATGTTGGGAGCTGGTTGTGTACGTTCGGGGCTGGTTGTGTATTCATTTTATTGTAATGGTTTTTTTTTATCACGTACCTTTTCTTCCAAATATTTATGATTTGTATTTGATATATTGACAGAGCAGTTCGCCTGCTGAGCGTAATTAACAGATTAATTTTAATATAAAACAACAGCTGATTTTTTAAATCTCGCTCGTGATTCAAATTTTTCCTTAACAGTAAAATGAACCTTTAATTTTTATTTACATTTGTATTCTTTACATTGAAATTAATCTGTGGATTACGCTAATTAAACGCTATTGCTTTAAATAATGAATCTTCAGTTGTGTGTGTTAGGAGTTGTGTAAGTTGGGAGTTGGATGGGAGATTAGAGAAACTCAACTGTCTAAAATGTGGATAAGTCTTCTATTATAGAAACAAAGCAACATGTTGCTCAAGACGCGTATTTCTTTTTTTCGCGCTGCAAATTGTGTGCGTTGTACCTAATTTGCGTACCTTACTCTTTTTTTACATCTGCTTTTTTATCATCCAAGCACATAGCAGTTCCATTACGGCAATCTCGTCCAAAACTCTGGATGTACCGCAGATGTAATTATTGATAATACATGTTTAACACTTATGTTATGATTTTTCCAGCCGCGTCAAAACCTTCTGAACGCAGCGTCTCGCGTCGGTGAAGCTTCCACCTCCGTGCTGTACACCATCGGGGAAGAAACCGAGGAACACAAGGAAACTCAGGTAAAGGAAATGTCTCCGGAACGGTGTAAAGCTAAGAAATCCATCCTCTATAGGAAACTCAACTATTGCTACGACAACTTCTATAACGTCTTCTTCGGAAAGAACGACAAAGACTACGATACAGACTTTGAAAGCGCTATGGAATTCGATGTCAAAGGTGGAGTTGTTTTTGATGATAGAAACGAGGGGAAAGATGATAGGAAAGTAGATGATGAAGGCATATACGAAGATATAGATACCAGTAGGAACTGGGGCATGCTAGATGCGATACAGGAGGAATCCGACAGCGATTATTATAGGAGCGTGGAGTATTGTAACGCTATTTTTAACAGGAATAAGATCAAAAACGAAGTAACGGATAAAAATAGTGATGACTACGAAACTATTATTGCTAATTGTAAAGACTACTTGGAGCCCACTCCTGAATTGCAACCGAAATCGGTTTCGGATAAGATTTTTAACTTCAAAAAGGACTTTTTAAATCACAATTACGTCAACATTGATTTCGATAAAAAAGAAAACTTAAATGTAAACCGTGATAGAACCAACTTCGATGATCATGAATATGAAAACGTTAAATTCGAAGACAAAAACAGTCCCAATATAAACATGGATAGGCGAACCAAAAACGATATACTCCGCAAACGGTTTTTCCTCTCAAGTAACGTTGAAAAGAACGAAATTAACGATCAATTCAACAAGTATAACGATAGCAAGATCGAATGCCACAGCATTCGCAACGACGTAACGCATAACGGATCGAACACGAACGTTTCAGGCGCGCTCAACATGAAACTGTTCAACTACGACAAATACAACAGAGTGTTGACAACGACGGAAACGTACATGGAGAACTCGGTCGCTAGCTTCACCAAAAACGAGATAGGGAACCTCGCGCGAGACAACTTCGAGAACTTCGTTAAAAAGAGCGAGAGGTACTACACGACCGAATCGCGAGATCGGCAGACGACGGTCGAGCTGAGCAATTGTAAAACTACTGAAAAGGGTAAAACTGAGATTCGTATATTTTACAATCCGACGTTCAGGTCCACAGGCGAGGAATATATCCGGGGGTTCTGTGCGTTCTGCAAGCGTAGGTGTCCTAAAACGGATAGGAAATGTTGCCCGAAATGCGAATGTCTCGAGTTGGAAATGAAGGCGATATGGCGGGAGAACTGGTTGAATATATTACTCATTCTCGCGCTCATTTTCGTGTTCGTTGCCGTTTCTTTGCAGTGCTTGTTTTATAAAGATTCATGTGAGAGAAGCAATGGAACTGACGCGGGGGATAAATGCTTTGAAATGATTTGATTAGATTGGGTAGGAGGTAGGAAGAAAGGTGTTTGGTAGCTGCGTAATTTATACGCGTTTGCGGATCGGTCTTCGCTCAATTTCATCAAAATAGTATCGTATGTTGTTATGTTTGGGAGCTGTAATAGACTTAATCCTTTTTTGTGCTTATAAAATATGAATGACAACTTTAATGAAAACATAATATTGCTATTCCGTTAAAAAAAAACAATCTCTAGAGTGTGTTATCAAGAAGAGTAATAAGTGTTATGGTTTCAACAAGGAGTCATGACGAAGCTGACAAGATGTTTACACTTTATGACATTCGGTTATGATAATTTTTTCATCACAATTATTTCTGGTGTAGGTAGAAACTAGGCAGCTATATTATGCTCTCTATAAACAAAATAACTATTAAAAACCATAATTCGTTTACAATTTTTACTATAACTTTAAGAAAGGCATGATATTAATCTCAATGAAAACATTAATATTTTTAATGTTAAATCGTCTTTTTCCTTCATAACATTTGGGTTCCTATTTTTTTAAAACTAGTCGATCGTTTTATGAAATGTTTGTTTATTTGGAATAGTTTACAATATTTGATATTATTATTATTGAATAGATGAGAAAGACAAACTTACTTGGAAAAAGACTGCGTAATGACAATTTTATAGTATTAAAAAATGTATAATAATGTTTAACTTGGGCGGGTTGTAAGCGTGTTTGTCACAAATAATAGCAAGGTAATATTAAATTCACAGATATACTATAACTATTGTTGACAACAACAATAAAACAACCTGTTGTTGTTGTTGTAAAAAAAAATATCTTGCATCCTGAAGTTATTACAATACGTTTCGATTACATTTGACTCAAGACGCGCGGTTTCTTTTACAAATCATTTTTTTTGTGGTCTCAGTAATCATTATTATAATTTAAGAAGTGTAATATTAACTTATTGCTATTGTGCTGTGCTTTTTAATGTCAAATAAACTGTAAATAATTATCTGTGATTAACACGCTTACACGGTCCCATTTCACCATAAAGGTAATCGCTAACTAACGGTTAGTTATTAAACTGATGGGTTGATATAATTGTTGAGTTTTCTCGAATTTGTTAAACCGTGTAGCTAATGTATTAAATTAGTGCGCGGATTTTTAACAATAACATGGTGGAATTGGTGTAATTTTATAATTATTTTGCCATATAATTAATTTACTACCGTGTGTTCGTAACTTACTAAACGTATTTAAAATAGATAACTTGTATAAAATTTACTTGACAAAACAAAAAAGTTAAATAAAAAACTGCTTGACTTTCAGTCAAGTAATTAATCTTATTTACATTTATTAAAACAAGTAATCAAATTTCGTATTTAGTAGTTACATACATGATGGTGTCGTTATTTGAGATATTTATAATTATTTTTTGTTAACAATAATCTTAATGCTTACTAATCTAGTCTTTATTTCATTCATGATCTTTTTTGATAAGCCATCTTTGTAAGCGTTAAGGTAATTGGCATCTAAACAACTTGTTTCACGTTACTTAACCGTCCATAACCGATAACCATGGTTTAACTTAAGCAATCACTTAGTGAAACAGGTCCCTTAATTTTTTTTTATTTGTATCTAAACTTATATTTTTACCTCGAATCTCATATTTGCAGCTTTTTTGTTTAAATTGTTTCTTTTTAATTTTTTGTTTAAACAAACTGTACATAATTCCATGTTAATATTCAATAACTAATAGACAGCAAGTGGTTAACAAATAACAGTTACCATAATATATAGTTAAATCGTCAATTTTGTCAAAAACAAATTTTATTCCACTTGCTATTTATTAGGGTTACGAAAAAAGCGATTAAAAAATCTAATTTGAAACGAATGTTTGCAGTTTGCGCCTTTTTTAGGCTATTAGGTAAATCACCTGTTATAATTTTTCAAGTCAGGCGAGATGGTGGTCAAACGCTCTGCCAATAAAAAAAAATTGAAAAGTGACTATTTTACTGGTCATACACTGCATCGCCTTTGTAGCATTCAATTTTAGTAAGGGTTTGTCGCTTATTTCGTAGCCCGAAGTTATGAAACTTGTCGTTGCCATCGCAAAGTACAAAGCCAGTATTGCCATGCTGTTATTATTTGTTTACTTTATTGATTGCCACACTGTGCGTGCACCAAATATTTACTGAGAAGGTGCTCGCACATTATTTTATTAAGTTTTTATTTTTAATTTATTTTTTGTATTGTAGTAGCGTGCAAAAGTATTGACACATCATTTTTTTCATAAGTTGCCGTTTAGAAACGTTTTCTACAATTTTATCTTCAATTTCGAATAATTCGTACTTTAAAATACTTCCCAACAATATTTAATCCAGTCCTCTTTAAAAAACGCTAAATGTTTTCAGTTATAAAGCTTTAATTTTTTTAACGTAGTGTCATTGGATACATTTTCTGTTCTCGAACTTTTTTATAAATATAAAAAGGTAAGCAATTTAAATTAAATTAAACTATATTGCTATATCGTAATAATAATAAAAAATTTAATGACAAGCATTTTTCCGTGCCTGTGTCACGGGTCGCATAGTCCTCGGGCCGAGTTAGGATCCTTGGATCTACCATAGAACGAGTCAATGCTTTTGCACACAACTGCGTTATTGGTTGCGGTACTACAACATAGTTCTAACTGTCACTGCCTTAAAACAGTTATTTTTGTTAATTACATTTGCTTTTTAAAATTATAATTGGTTTTATTTACAACTAACTGTCTGAGAAAAGTAAATGTAGTTACAGAAATAGCTATAAGCCTCAATTTCACAATTTCAAAAGTATGATGAAGAAAGTAATAAATATAAAATTTTAATCAAAAAATGAACATTTTATATAAAATTTTAAGATAATAATTTTATGTTTGCTTTAATCGTGAAGTTAAGGCTTATTACGTACTAATATACCCCATTGTAATATAAATACATTAATATAAGGACTAATAACTACATAGCATCCTCCAAGGTGCTCCTGCCTGTTCGCATCTGTTCTGTGGAATAATCCTGTATGAAAACACAGATCCACACGATACAGAAACCACGACGTTATCGTGTCTTGTTCAAATCGTGTCACACCATTAGAAATACCTTCACTTTACATTAAAGCTATTTTTATTTTGAATAAATATTGACATAAGGGGTGGTAACTTTTGACGTGTTGATGTTCCGGAACACATCTCAGTGGAACATTATGATTTTTGACAATAAAAATCGCGGCAATTCCAAATTCATATCGCGCGGTTTCGTTTTCATTTCATAGATAAATAGATTTTTGCAGATTTCTTATGCAAGACAAGGAATTCGCGTGGTTTCGAAGTAAGGAATCGTAAAGTGGTCGTACAGAATTAGGGACCTGGTGGAATAATATTAATGAATCCAGCGACTAAGATCAGCCATATTTTAAATTGAATTTATACTTACTATAAACAAGCCTGGCTTTTGATCGCGCTTTTCGCTCCGAAGATCCAAATCCTCCGATCCAAAGCTAAAAGTAAATCTGTGGATGCCAACGTCGCGTCGCGTTGCTCACACCCTTTATACGTAACGCATCAGAAAAGAAGATAATACATAGAAAGAGGGGAGGCTTATAGATTTTAGGCTTGCGGCGCTATGCGAGCCAAATTGGACTTAATTGCGCCGTAGCAAGAGTCAGTATTCATGTCTTTGTGGAGGGTTTCATCTGTGTATGTTAGCACTATTGTTTATTCTATGCTAATAGTTTATTTTTAAGCGACATGCAAAAAACTTACTTCAAAACCTTTGGTGACTTCAAGTAAAACATTGTCACAATTAGAAAGGTCTGAACTAACGAAAAGTGAATTTAAATTCAATCTCATACACGTGTTGAAAAGTGAACATTCCTCACACGGAAATTAGGTAAGATATCAAATGCACTCTTCTCACCCACACCATCACATCGTAACACCATCTCTTTCTTCCAGGATATCCTCCTCTCTCTGGCCAAGTCTGTGGCCAACACCACGGCAGCTCTGGTTCTGAAAGCGAAGAATGTTGCCGCTCAGTGTAAGAACGAGCAACAGTTGCAGAACAATATCATCGCTGCTGCGACACATTGCGCGCTCGCTACCAGCCAACTTGTCGCTTGTGCTAAGGTAAGCTGCAATGTACAAATACTGGTTTAATTGTCGTTTCGTATTAGTGCAGTGAAATGTCGGGGTCCAATAGAGAAAATTATGCTAAGTATAAAGGCAAGAACTAATTGAATCGAAAAGGTTTGACTTTACTATTTTGTGTGTTGCTTAAATCATCAGTGTTTGTTTGGCAAGCCTTATAATTAAGTTTGTTTATTATTACCGGTCGAAGGGCTGAGAAGCACCATGTCATCAGCATAATCTTGGCGTATTGACATAGAACACTCGTAAAATTGTATTCAATTCTGGTGCTTCCATTTGTGTTTGATCATTGATCAATTTAAAAACTTTTTTGGTAAATAAAATATCGTAAATAAATAACGCCCGACCATCACACATATAGATCTTGGACCCTAACTAGGATTCCCTGTATCTAAGGATCCAGGAACTACGAGGACCATGCTCCCACATCACCCACACACAGAACTAGTATTTGCGCTTTTTTCTGTGCACAAAATCTCGACCGGTCGCGGGAATCAAACCTTGAGTCTCCAGGTTATGAGTGTACCTTCTCAACCAGCACACCACAGAGGCCGTCACATAACGTATTGTGTGTAGGTGGTAGCGCCAACGATCAGCAACCCTGCGTGTCGCGAGCAGCTGACGCACGCGGCGCGACAGGTGGCGCAGGCGGTGGAGCGCCTGGTCGCGTCGTGTCGCGCCGCGCCGGACCATGCCGCGCCCGGGGTGGAGCAGCTGACGCAAGCTGCCGCGAGGGTAGCTGCCGAGCTGGAGCGCTTGCTGGCTAGCTGTGAACCGGGTGAGTTGTCCTTACAGCGTAGGTCTACGTGTGCCGTTTGGGTCTGGTGTGAATAGGACCCCCCATCTCCTCCCGCGGGTGCCGTAAGAGCCGGCTAAAGGATTCAGGGAATTTGCAGCAGCATTCTTTTCGGTTAGCATCGCATGGTGATTCGGTATAATCTACGGCGATCACCAAGTGGCCCGGCAAGTGCGCTGATTCTGTCAAATCCTGGCTCTGGCCTGTGTTCAGCGGTGGATGCCTTCCAGCTATTGATGTTTGTCTGCGTTTGGCCACCAACTAGCCTGATGGTAAGCGATCGATGTAGTAGGCTTAAGATGTAGCACGCATCATGACGCGTGTTAATTGAATTTTGTTTATATAAATTATTTATTATATTTTATTATGTGTTATTTATTTGTATGCTTTAATACTTGCTTGCATGTGACGTTGAATATTCAATTAGTGACTATTTTAAAATTTGGTATCCGTTTGTACGCCTACTTGGGCAAAACATGTAGAACTTTTTTTTTATTTTGTAACATCTGCATGCTGTAACGGAACGTTACTCATTTAATATTAATTTCTATTTAAATAAACATAATTACACACAATTTAAACCTACTTAAAAATTAAAACTAATAAAAATATGTACAATCTAATCCTAACTTATTTTCTAATAAATGTATATTAAATAGCTACGACGTAATCCTAGATCCTAAGTGCGGCACCTGTTTCTTAGCGCTTACTAGATCAACGCGTCCTGATTACGTCCGACCGGTTCACAAGATCTCCGCGGGGTATGTACTGGGGAAGTGGTGGTCGAGCTGGGCCACGACCGCCGGCACCGCTGACAGTCGTCACTAGACTTGTTTGTGAGCAGAACCGTATCACTTTGCCAGTTCCGAGCGCCCTAGCCGACTGTGCAATTAAAATTGAAATTAATAATTATTTTCTATACGTATTTTATATAAATTTGATAGTGTCTTCTAAACACGTTATAATAGTTTTTAGTGTGTTCCCGATATAGGGTAAGTTTTAAATGGCACATAAAAAAAATCCAACTGTATTTCTAATAACCGTTATTCTTTTTATTGTACTAATGATATTTTATCTTCCAGTATCCAAATTGTAGATTATTCACTTGCAAAATTGCTAAATCATGCTCATGTTTTCATACGTTAAATTGCATCATCTTTTCTTTTTTTTTGCCTACCTTAACATTTTCACTTTTTGCTAAATATTTCACCAGACGCTAAATTTATGCAATTAAAATTCATTTCCTTTTTTTTTAATTTCATTGCCTTTTGCTTTTGAACGATAGCCTTGTGTTTAATTAATAATTTATTGTGAACTCCGTTCTGGTTGTACCACCACGGCAACACTACACTGCGCGTAAGTATTTCTTCCTGATCCTGTAGCCGTTGGTAGGGCCCCCCAGAACGGAAGTTAGATAAATTCCTATATTAATATAGAGGAATTTTATCGCTTACAGGAACAACTTCCACCCATCAACAATAACCCTACAACAAAAACATCACAACAAGAAGGAAGAAATGGCGACATAAGAAGAACCGCCGTAAACTTCCTACTTACGGAAAAAAAAATCTCCATCGGATTTTTTTTTTTTTTTACTGTCACCGCTTCTGACATCTACGGGAACTCCTGCTGTGTCTTCGCCTGCTGCCGTAAACTTGGGGCCACCCCCCATCCATAGGGCCCCCCATCAACATCAGTTCAGGAGAGTACTTTTCCCGCGGTAGTGCGTTGAAGCGTAGGAACTGGTTAAAGTGCCCAAACCCACGACCCTATAAATTTATGTGCCCTCCGTTGAACTTGCCGGTCTAACTTTTCTTCTAATTATATAATATTGTTGCGGTATACCTTGGTTTTTTTCTTCTATTCTTCCTGCTAAATTAGGTAGGTAGAATTTACCATAGGGGCAAACGGCACATTGGCGCCCTCTTACGTGGGTTTAACCAGTTTCTACCTTCTTCTGCACGTAGTTAGTTTTGCACGGTGTGTGGTTTTTTTGTAAAACGCTATTTCTTTTTTGGTTTGCAGTAGCTGAGGTGAGTATAGTGTTTCCATTTTATGGTCGATCTCGATACTTGATACTGTATTGCGAATATTTTTTTTTGTGTTGCCATTTTTTTTAACTGCTGCTAAATTTTTTATCCGTATGCTAACGGAGAATAAACCTTTGTTTTTGTTAAGCTGTACTCACACCAGTTACAATTTTTTTATTTACGCTTTTTTATTTTTGGTTGCAATTTTTTTTTTCTTGTTTATTTTTTCATCTAGGTACAATCATTCATCATCATCAAACCATAGCGTTCTGTTAAAAGCTGATTGTAACAGAACGGAGTATTTACATCATTGATCAAATTTCCTTTTGTGTGCCATTTACAACTACAATGTCGTACCCTATTAAATTTTTGTCTATGCAAAAATCAGAATTAGAATACGAGGTTGGTGTTCGTGGAGAGACTCCTGGTTCTACTGTTGCGGATCTTAGAAAACAAATCATCAAGCTGAGTCAATGTTTTCCTTCAGAAGACATTATGTACTCGCATCTGGATGCATTGGTCGATTTAAGCAGTTCCTTAGAACTATTGGAGAAAGTTAAGGCGATCATAGATGAAGGGGTTACTGATAAAAATATTTTAACTCGTACTGAAAATATGTTTCACCATCTTTACCACAGATTAAATAGGATAAATACAGATGAAAAAACTTCTCAACAACATGCTGAATGTAGCACACTTTTCAAACAGTTTTATGAAAGCTTTCTAGTGTTGAAGAAGAAGAGTGTTGATCCACTGTCTTTGCCCGGATCGAGCTCTGAGTCGCAAACTCAAAGCGCCGTACCAATTCATGTTTCGGTAACATGCGATAGTGGTACTAGAACTTCTGAATTGGGTAGGTTGAAGTTTGATGGGAAGTCTTGCGTACGCTCTTTCATCCAACGAGCTAACGAATTTAGTGAAGCGCGCAATATTTCTGGATCAAAGCTTCTTTCATATGCTACCGAAATTTTTGTAGATGACGCACTACATTGGTTTAGAAGTGTTAAGGAACAGGTATCGACTTGGGAGGACCTTGTCGTTCTCTTAAAGCAGGACTTCGATAAAACTGATTATGACTATCGATTACTCTCTGAGATTCGATATAGGACTCAGGGTGAATTAGAGAACATAACAATTTATTTGTCAATTTTGTCAAGCATGTTTGCACGTTTGTCGAAGCCCTTGCTAGAGGAAGACAAGCTTGAAATCATCTTGCACAATATCAGACCGTGCTATGCAAGCACTTTAGCTTCAGCGACTGAAATTAAAACTATTGGCCAGTTGCGAACCTTATGTAGGAACTTTGAAAATGTTCAATCACGTTTGGTACATTTTCGTGAGCCTCCAGCTGCAACGTCTGATACTGTAGCACCTGAATTTTCTTATAAACAAAAAACAACTACATTTAATAAACCAAAACCAAACTTTAATTCAACAAATAATACAAACTACAATGATTTTAAAAACAAACAACAAAATACATATAATATGAAACCTAATGCTAATAATAATAATGTTAATGAAAAATATTTACATGCTATACACAAAGGTGATTCTGATTCTGACAGGAAACTACCTTACTGTCCTCGCTGTCGTAATAACTCACATAGCTTGAGCAACTGCCAGAATACTGAAATTATGTGCTTCAAGTGTGGTTTTAAGGGTGTTAAGAAACCTGAGTGCCCTAAGTGTAATCCGAATTCAAAAAAACTAGATTCTCAGAATTGCAGCGATTCATCTTCAACAGAAGGTCGTTTTAGTGTTGAAGAATGGAATGAATGGTTGAAAACAGTACGAATGTTTTTCAATAGTTACAACATTGCTACAATTCTGCAAGATAAGCCTTTAGATGATACACGACCGTACGTGAATATTATGGTAAATGACATAACAGTCTCAGGTCTACTTGACTCGGGTGCAGCTGTCTCCATTTTAGGTAATAATGCGCACCACACTTTAGTTAACCGAGGTCTCAAGGTTTGTACTGATGATAACGTGTCAATCGTTGCTGCAGGTGGACAGTCTTTTGATAGTCTAGGTTATATTAATTTACCTATACATTTTGAGGATAAATTTCATATTGTAAAAGCTTACGTAGTTCCTGAAGTTAAGTCTTCTCTGATTCTAGGAATTGACTTTTGGCGCGCTTTTCATTTGTGTCCTAAATATTTAGGCTCGCTACAACTGTCACGCGTCCCGATAATGGATTTAAATGCAAATAGCCAGCAAACTTTTATCAATTCCTATGATAATTTAGACGATTCGCAGAAAGCTATTGCGGATAATATAGTCGATCAATTTAAAGATATTTCTTTCGAGCATAAGGGATTAGGTCGAACGCATTTGATATCCCACCGCATTGATACTGGTGATTCACCTCCTGTTCGACAAAGGTACTACCGACTTTCACCAGAGAAACAGAAAATACTTGTCGAACAGGTAGATGAAATGCTTAGTCTTGATGTGGTGGAACCGTGCGAAAGCGCATGGCAGTCTCCGGTTCTTATAGTTACGAAGAAAAATGGCCAGCCTCGTTTCTGTTTAGATAGCCGTAAACTCAACTCAGTTACGAAGCGAGACGCTTACAACTTGCCTTATATTTCTGAGATTTTGGATAACTTGCGCGACGCACATTTTCTTACTAGCCTTGATTTATCCAAAGCTTTTTGGCAGGTGCCAATTTCTGAGGAGGACCGTGACAAGACGGCATTTTACGTCCCAGGCCGCGGAACGTTCCGATTCAAGACCACACCCTTTGGACTTACAAATGCTCCCGCTACGCAACAACGTTTGGTTGATGCGTTGCTAAGTGACGTAGATCATCGAATTTTTGCCTATCTTGATGATATTGTCATTGTATCCAGCTCTTTTGATGATCACGTCTCTCTCCTGCTTCGCGTTTTAGACAGGCTGCGTAAGGCGAATCTCACCGTCAACCTAGAGAAGTGTGAGTTCTTCAGAAGTGAGCTCAAGTATCTGGGATATGTGGTCGATGCGAATGGACTGCGAACCGACCCAGGTAAGGTTGAAGCCATCCTCAACTACGCGACTCCTACTAGTCGCAAGGAGCTTAAGCGTTTTTTAGGCACAGCCACTTGGTATCGTAGGTTCGTTCCCAACTTTAGCACGATCGCAGGTCCGCTAAACAAGCTTACTTCAAATAAGAAAAATACTCCACCTTTCCAATGGACTGATGAAGCTGATGCTGCCTTTAAAAAGCTAAAAGAGTGTTTAGTTTCCGCTCCGGTACTTTCTTGTCCAAATTATAATCTGCCGTTCGAGGTACACACGGACGCCAGTAATTACGGAGTAGGTGCAATGCTTACTCAGACAGTTGATGGTAAGGAGCATCCCGTTGCGTACATGAGCCGATCTCTCACTACGGCTGAAAAGAACTACAGCATTACGGAACGGGAGACTCTTGCTGTTCTGGTAGCATTAGAACATTGGCGATGTTACGTCGAAAATGGTAGAACTTTCACGGTTTATACAGACCATAGCGCTCTGAAATGGTTTTTATCATTAAACAATCCTACTGGACGACTCGCACGTTGGGGTGTTCGTTTGTCGTCGTTTGATTTTGAAATCAAGCACCGTCGCGGTGTAGACAACATCATTCCTGACGCATTGTCTAGAGCTGTTCCAGTCGCATCTATTGTTACTTCCAAGTCATTTGCGACTACTAGTGATGACTGGTATAAAAACATTTACAATAACTGCCTTAATAATCCGGTGCACGTTCCAAATTTCCGAATACAGAATGATTCTCTTTTCCGCCTCAGTAAAAATAAGTGTCACCTGACAAATGAGTTCTCTTGGAAAGAAGTCGTTCCACAGGAACTTCGGAATGGCGTTATTGCGGAAAACCATGATGAGCCGACTGCTGGTCACCTTGGCATCTTTAAGACGTACAGACGCATTGCACTTCGATACTACTGGCCAGGAATGTATCAGGATGTGGCAAAATACGTAGGTTCATGCTCTGTATGTCTGCAGTACAAAAGCCAAAATCACGCTACTCTTGGTACTATGGGTCGGCCAAAACAGTGTTCACGTCCTTACCAAATGATATCCATCGATTTAATGGGACCTCTTCCGGTCACACGAAAGCAGAATAGCTATATTCTAGTAGTGACATGCTGCTTTTCTAAATTTTGCCATATTTTCCCTATTAAAAAGGCAACTTCTGATATCATAATTAAAATTTTAGAGGAACAGGTTTTCTTAGTTCACGGCGTTCCACAGACCATACTTATGGACAATGGAAGTCAGTTTATTAGTGGGCAGACCAACGATTTCTTCCAAAAATACCGCATTCCTAACGTATTTTTCACGCCTAAATATACACCTCAGGTGAACTTAGTTGAGCGGTACAACAAAACTATAATTACTTGTATTTCCACCTTTGTCGAAGGCGATCACAGGACATGGGATCTTTTCATACCAAAGGTCCAGTTTGCGATCAATAATTCGGTGAACGAAGCCACTGGATTTACCCCATCCTTTCTTGTGTTCGGCAGGGAAGTAGTACTATGCGGCTCGCACTATGCTGATATAGACTTAGGTGATGAGGTTTTGTTTATGCCCCGCGAAGTTTATGCGGAAAACCTCGGTTGCTTAAGTAATGTTTTTGATCAGGTTCAGAAGTCACTATATCACGCTCACGTTAAGAACACATCTCAGTACAACTTGAGACGCAAGCCATTTGAATTTAATGTAGGTGATATCGTCTACAAGCGCGCTTACGTATTGAGCGACAAGGACAAGTTCTTTAGTAAAAAACTTGCCCCAAAATACTTAAAATGCCGAGTTACTGAAAAACGCTCGCCACTTGTTTACGTTTTAGAAGACATGTCGGGTAAGAACTTGGGCACTTGGCATATAAAAGATTTGAAAATTTATGGTAAATATTGTAATTGAGTTCTGTTGTGTTACCAAGTCCATTAAAATCATTTTTACATATCTTGCAAAGAGTTTTATGTCGAACATATAAAAATGGCATAAGATTTTGGTTATGAAAGGTGCGTCTCATAATTTTATAATATTATTAGATGCTTTTCTGAAAGTCAGTATGAACGTGAGGATTGAATGTCATGAATGGTAGTGTGATAGGTAATTGTAAGAAATTTTGTTCAGAGTAGTTAATGCAGATTTTATTTTTAAAATAAAATCCTTATGAGGGACGAGCGGGTAATGTAACGGAACGTTACTCATTTAATATTAATTTCTATTTAAATAAACATAATTACACACAATTTAAACCTACTTAAAAATTAAAACTAATAAAAATATGTACAATCTAATCCTAACTTATTTTCTAATAAATGTATATTAAATAGCTACGACGTAATCCTAGATCCTAAGTGCGGCACCTGTTTCTTAGCGCTTACTAGATCAACGCGTCCTGATTACGTCCGACCGGTTCACAAGATCTCCGCGGGGTATGTACTGGGGAAGTGGTGGTCGAGCTGGGCCACGACCGCCGGCACCGCTGACAGTCGTCACTAGACTTGTTTGTGAGCAGAACCGTATCACTTTGCCAGTTCCGAGCGCCCTAGCCGACTGTGCAATTAAAATTGAAATTAATAATTATTTTCTATACGTATTTTATATAAATTTGATAGTGTCTTCTAAACACGTTATAATAGTTTTTAGTGTGTTCCCGATATAGGGTAAGTTTTAAATGGCACATAAAAAAAATCCAACTGTATTTCTAATAACCGTTATTCTTTTTATTGTACTAATGATATTTTATCTTCCAGTATCCAAATTGTAGATTATTCACTTGCAAAATTGCTAAATCATGCTCATGTTTTCATACGTTAAATTGCATCATCTTTTCTTTTTTTTGCCTACCTTAACATTTTCACTTTTTGCTAAATATTTCACCAGACGCTAAATTTATGCAATTAAAATTCATTTCCTTTTTTTTTAATTTCATTGCCTTTTGCTTTTGAACGATAGCCTTGTGTTTAATTAATAATTTATTGTGAACTCCGTTCTGGTTGTACCACCACGGCAACACTACACTGCGCGTAAGTATTTCTTCCTGATCCTGTAGCCGTTGGTAGGGCCCCCCAGAACGGAAGTTAGATAAATTCCTATATTAATATAGAGGAATTTTATCGCTTACAGGAACAACTTCCACCCATCAACAATAACCCTACAACAAAAACATCACAACAAGAAGGAAGAAATGGCGACATAAGAAGAACCGCCGTAAACTTCCTACTTACGGAAAAAAAAATCTCCATCGGATTTTTTTTTTTTTTTACTGTCACCGCTTCTGACATCTACGGGAACTCCTGCTGTGTCTTCGCCTGCTGCCGTAAACTTGGGGCCACCCCCCATCCATAGGGCCCCCCATCAACATCAGTTCAGGAGAGTACTTTTCCCGCGGTAGTGCGTTGAAGCGTAGGAACTGGTTAAAGTGCCCAAACCCACGACCCTATAAATTTATGTGCCCTCCGTTGAACTTGCCGGTCTAACTTTTCTTCTAATTATATAATATTGTTGCGGTATACCTTGGTTTTTTTCTTCTATTCTTCCTGCTAAATTAGGTAGGTAGAATTTACCATAGGGGCAAACGGCACAATGCATTATGTTTGTAACGAACCACATGCTTATACAAATAAAGAATCTTTATCATTATCAAACTTAGAAGGCACCCATCCATTCTAACCTTGAAGGTGTCTTGGCTTACAAATAGAGGCTGGACGAAATTAATTTGTTTATTTAAAAAAAACTGTCGATTGTGAATTTTACATAATTCTGGATGCAATGCATGCGTTTTAGACAGACATGTTAACAATCTAATTTGGTGTGATGACTGAAAGCCACCCAAATAGGTCAAACCCTGAGCTTGGGTGAGCTTATAGTTATTGTGTAACACAAAGAAAGTAGTAATCGTTACGATTAGGTGAGCTGAACTTTCAGCAGTTTTCTAATCCGGTGAGATGGAAAGGGCGGGTTCAAATTCTTCCGTTTCCAAAATTTTTTTGGAACTATAGCATCTTTAAAGGTGTTTGCTGAGTCGGTCGGTTGTCCGCAGAACGATTCGCGGAGCCATCAGTGACGGAGCGCACCGTGGAGAGTGTGGTCACGTGCTCGGAGCGGGTGGTCACCGCTCCTGATGGCCACGAGATGGTCAAACATGCGCGCCTGCTGGGCCAGGCCACCGCGCATCTCATCACCAACATTAAGGTAATCAAAACATGCGCGACTGAATCAGAAAAAATTTACCTTTTGTGTTGTTTTCACGCTCACCTAAAATGGCTATACCGGTTTGAACTATCGGGATTAGTTTCTAACTACAATTGAGATAACCACAAGCCATTATAGCCTTTATGTCTGGGCTTATAGTGTGATTTATAGCACAGCACCATGTGCAGGCACCGTTGGCGAGCGTATGACACGTGTATGACCGCTTGTGTACTACCCGCAGACGGAAGCCGAGCAGCAGCCATCCGAGTCCCAGCGCAAGCTGCTGGCGGCCGCCAAGCTGCTGGCCGACGCCACCGCCAGGATGGTCGAGGCTGCCAGGCAGTGCGCGTCCGAACCACAGGTAAACTAAATAACCTCGCACAGTTTACTACAGGTAACACCGGGATCAAGTGATACTTCGTATGGCAGCCATATTGAAAAATGGTGAAAGTCAAAATTTGATTTTAGAATGTTGGCGGGATATGCACAGCTGTGGTTCTAAAGAGGTTCTAGATACACGTAGGTATACTGCTTATCATCAACTGCCGGAAGACGTCCATTGCTGAACACAGGCCTCCCCCAATAAAACGCCACTTAGGACGCTTATCACAGGGAGATTTTCCAAAATCATCACGCTTGGCAGGTGGCTTGGTGATCGCAGAATATTTTGATGTACCGAAGAGAATGCTGCTGCCCATTCTCTGGATACAAAAAAGCCTATTAGCAATAAATGTTGATAGTTTGTGCAATGATTGTATTTGTACGTCCAGGACCGCGAGAAGCAGGCGGTGCTGCGCAGGGCTGCGGAGGAAGTGCGGTACATCACGGAGGACTATGCGCACGGACAGGACATTGTGGGCGCACAGCTCGCCAGGCTGCAGGTCAGATATCATACTATACTAGGACTTTTCATTATACTCACGACATAACAGTTAGAGGGTCCAGTTAGTGGATCGCCACATTATGAAAGTGTGAAGAACCATAGACCTATGATGTACAGGACCAATAATGACAGTTCAAGGGTGGTACAAGAAATTACAAGTAAGAAATTGTGTGTGTGAAAAACTGTTGTTATGATCATGATCTTCGATATTTATTTATGACCGATTAACTACAGTTTTTACTAAATATTGGCCTTCATAGGTATTTAAATAAAATAACAGATCCATAAAAACGTTGAAGTAAAATTTGAAGAGATGATGATGGCATTTTGATAGGTTTTGTTTTTTTTTTGTTTTTTTTTTTGTTTTGATTTTTTTAACATCGATGTTCATTTAAACAAGTTTTGACCAGTTTCATCGGCCATACCTTTTGCCTTATAAGAACATGATTCTAGACTATTGTCTTTTTCCGGTAATTTCCATCTCCCATTACTTGTGCGAGCCCACCTCGCGAGCCTCAGGCTACGGAGTGGTGCCGCCGACTACAGGATGGGTCGCCAACATATTGTGTTGTCCGCAGGAGAGCGCACGCGCAGCCACATCCTGCGCCACGCAGCTGATCACTTCAGCACAGAACGCCACGCAACATAACACCAACAAGTATGCGCAGGTTAGTACTGCTGCACAACATACTTTATTTGACCGAGCAATGTGAGCAGCAGTTTTTGTTTCAACTCGCCAAATTTGCTATAATCTGTCCGGATGTACGTACTCGCGTGCAGGTTGCGTTTTTTCAACGAATCTTGATATGTCGGCTCTACAAGTTTATGGATGTTTACCCAAAAAGGGGGGAAGTTTGCTGCAGTGCCGGTTACTATAATTTTGATAATATTTGCTAGAAACATTGGGTACTTAATTCTAAATAAGTATTTTAAATGTGAACAAAATCGGTCAAGAAGTTGTCGAGGTGTGAGGCCGTGAGGTCTGAGTTCGGGACGTACTAAGTACAACATTATGGCGTGCGGTTACAAAAACGTTTGTGCTCGTGAGGTATTTTTTTTTAATATATTGCAGTACTACTAGTAGTAGAATTATACTGGCAGCTGGTAGCTGGTAGGACTTCAAAGTTAGTCTAGGCAGGTACCACCGCTTCGCCAGTTATTCTGCCGCCAAGCAGTAGTGTGCAAGCACTACCGTGTTCCGATTTGAAGGGCATTGTAGCTAGTGAAATTACTAGGCAAAAGAGATTTACGATCTGAACTCGCAGTCTAGAAATTTTACTACTAGATTGTGTTGTGGGATGACAGTGCAGTGTCGCGCGAAGCTTTAATTTAGAATTCCGAGTGATACTGCAATCCGTTATGGGCAGCCGTGACGCTTAACGCCAGGCGAACGACTAGCTCGTCACATCGTTCGTTCATTAGTAAGCAATGTTGCGCGGTGCCCCCAGGAGACGCTGGTAGATGCGTGCCGGTCGCTGCAGGAACAGATCCCGCGCGTGGTGGACGCGGCCAGCCTCGCGCACTCGCGCGCCACCGCCGCCGCGCAGCTCGACCTCATCTCTGCTTCGGAGGCCTTCCTGCAGGTACCTACCTACGTACTCTACGGTCACATTTTGTACAGCTTATTTTACCTTTGTTATGTCTGCGTTTGGACCACCGTCTCACCAGGGTCCTAATTCTGTATGAAAACACAGATTCCACACGATACGGAACCACGTCGTTATCGTGTTCTGTTCAAATCGTGTTGCAGTATTAGTAATAGCTACATTTTGCGTTAAAATTGTTTTTATTTTATTTATTATTTATTTATTTATTATTCATTTATGGATTTTTGCAAATTTATTATGTAAGACAAGGAATTCGCGCGGTTTCGATATAAGTGGTATACAAAGAGTGTATCCTGCAGTGCGGCGGGCAGACGACGGCGGCGGCGCGCGGCGCGCTGCCGACGGTGCGGGAGGCGCCGGCCGCCAAGCGCCTGGCCGACACCGCGCACCACTTCACCGCCACGTGCAACGACCTCAGGTACCAGGCCTCCGGAGTCCGTCTGTCTACTTATAATAACGGCTGTATCTCCTCAACTGTAATAGATAACTGGTCGATCATAATACGTGCGTTACACGCAGTTACACGGAAACATCTTACAATATTTCTTTGTGTTAAATGGGAGAACATGTGTTGTTATAATTTGTGATGTAGCCGTTTACTATTCCTAATAAACAAAATAAAATATGTCATCCACCAACCCGCACTTGTCCAGCGTGCTGGATTATGACCTACACTCCGTGTGAGAGAAGGCTCGCGTCCCACATGTGGGAACGTAATGATACTAAAAATTGTCTTTTTTAGTGGAGTTCACCAGATGTTCATTTTTCATTCCGTATTGTAGCAGTAACGAAAGCCCGTGTACTTGCCGAATGTAACAGAATTCGATCCTTATTAGCGACACTACCGAATGATGTATTAATACGGGTTGTGTTTTTCTTTTCTTTTCAAATCAACAGGTTCGATTTCTAAATACAAAATGAAACAAGATATCGCTGGTAAAAATAAATTATCTATATTGGGCTTAGTTTCGATCCCCGGCTAGGACTATTGGTTTTCCAAAAATTAATTGATGCATTTTTAGTTTTTATCAAAACTGGGCTCGAGACTCTTTTGAGTAATTTTCGCTATTCCTCATATTTCCGGATTTAGCCTACCACGCCCTCTTGAAAAATTCACCTGTATAGTTATGTGTACAAAAAAAACGCAAATACTTGTACTGGATATTGTAGGACGATGGTGCTCGCAGTTCCTGATGGATGCCTAGATACAGGGGATCTTAATTAGGGTCCAGGATCTATGTATGTGATCGTTGAGGGTTATATATTTATATTTATTAACCTCCAACGCTTATTATTTGTACTGTACCAGCAACAAGAGCACCCATATAACGTGGTGTATGCTACCTCAGGTCAGCAGTATCCCGCGCTCGCATCTCCTGTAAGGGCCTGGAGATGGACGCGGCGGCGGAGATCATCAGGTCGCTGCAGGCCGAGCTGGACGAGCTGGAGGAAGCTGCCAGGGCGCACGAGCTGCGACCGCTGCCTGGACAGACGGTCGGTGGATACTATACTCTGGCCTTTGAGATATATCTTACAATTTTGTGTGTGTTTTTGAAGGTTTGTTTTGTAACTGTGCAAACGGTATATCTCGCCAGCGCAAATGTTTTTGCAACTTGTGTATAGTCATCAACTGTTGGATGTAGGCTTTTCACGTGGAGCGCCATTTTGGATGTATATCATAGGGAGTTGACATAATCACCACGCTTGGCAGGCGGCTTCTTGATCGTAGAAGATTTTAATGTACCGAGGAGAATGCCGCTGCCCATTCCCTGGATATACTTCTAGCTGGTTCTTACAGTACTCGTGTGAAGAGATAAGGTGGTACTTTTGTGACAACGCTGTTCGAAGTCGACACTTGCTGACATTTTCATCTACATGTGATAGAACCGACGTTTAACGAAATCAACATTTCCCTCCGTGCCAGAAACGACGTTTCGCGCTCTATGAAGTCGATATCAGCTGATGTTTCCTCCTGTGACAAAGACGACGCTGTGTACGATTTAAACTAACTGACATTTTCCACTGTGACAGAAACCATGTTCTGCGAAGTTGACAGTGGGCGACATTTCCCTCCGTGACAGAAGCAACGCTCTACGAAACCGGCATTAGCTGATATTTCTTAATACTCCTTAACTCGATGTGCATTATATGCCGCCGGTATAAATACTTCGGTCTCATACCACCTGCCTTCCATCGACTCACCGTATATTACCCCCGTTGTTCAGGAGGAGTGGGCAACCCAGACGCTGACGTCGGCATCCCGCGGCGCGTCATCCTCCGCGGCGCAGCTGGTGTCAGCAGCCCGCGCGGCCGAGCCGGCTGGCAGCGGCCTGGCGAGCTGCGAGCTGGCGCACCAGCTGCGGGCCTTCACCGCCGGCCTGCGGGCCTCCGCCGCGCTGCACCCCGGCGGGCTCCACCGGGACCGGTCAGTTGTAGGCCCGGGGCCGGCATGGCTGCCAGCCAGGAGCTACCGAGAGAAACAAACTAGATATCCGTGAGCTACGGTGACCACTTACCATCAGGTGGACCGGCTGCTTGTTGGCAAACTATCATTGTTTCATTATTTCCTGACAAATATAATCTGGTGGATTTTCTAGCTAGAGGGAATCGGATATCTTCTAGACAAACATGATTCATCGGTGACCGCGCCCTTACTCATCGTAGGTGAGACCGTGGTCTAATGTTAGCCTATATCTGGTGAGACTGGTCAAATGGTAGTCTATATCTAGCGAGACTGTGGTCAAATGTTAGCCTATATCTGGCGGGACTGGTCAAACGGTAGTCTATATCTAGCGAGACTGTGGTCAAATGTTAGCTAATATCTGGCGAGACTGTGGTCAACTAGTGAGACCGTAGTCAAATGAATTGACAATAACCAATTTAAAGAAAAATTGAATACCGGCTTCATCCAATCGAAAGTAGTTGTAAGCGAGTAACACATTGCAGTAGTAACACAATATTCTCCACTACCCAGGGTGATATCATCAGGGCGCAGCGTGCTGCAGTCGTCCCTGACGCTGGTGGAGACGGTGCAGCACCACCTGGTATCCTCGCAGCCACTGGACACCGCCACCATCGTCTCCATGGCCAAGGGTATCACGCAGGTACCGTACCAACTACACGCACGTTCGCTTGATACATTATACTTGTTAGGCTGCATTTTCCATCTGCAAGAAAACTTCTGCAATAATAATGAAATTGTCCGTCCGTGTTGTAACTTGAAAGTAAATAGTTCACATTTGCAAACTACAGTCTGTCACTTGTATAAAAATTTTTTTGCCAGTGGAAATTCGGCCTTAGAAAAACCTTGCGCGGTGGTCCCATATGAATTGGAGAAAGATCTGATGAAGATCTTCGGAGATAGACGGAGTGGAACTCCTCACTTCTCAATAAGCAATAAAGGCGATAAATGTCGGTTTAATATATCCACATCATGATAAAATTACAAGCATTTTTATTACTCGAATGATTCCTGGTCTAACCTCGTACGGGCCGGTCAATCACCGCTGCAACAATTAATTAATTTATTGGTTAAAAATCCTAACAATTTTTGACCATTGGCTTGAATTGCATTTTTAACTATTGCTTACCTTTACTACAGATCAACTAATCTACCCTAAGCGTTCATACATTTACCCACCAACAGGACACACACACAATATCAAATAATTCAAAGTTCTGAGGAGGTGACAAGTGGCACAGTAATATGACCTGTTTTAATGAAACAAGTTGTCTCCAGGGCCTGGAGCAGACGATGGAGGCGATACCCTCGCATGCGGAGCTGGACAACGTGCTGGAGAACATCAACGAGACCCTCAACATACTGAACAGTGGGGAGTTTCCGCCTTCCGACAGGAGCTATGGGTATGTTCCGGGTTCCACCATCTACACTGTTCCATCAATATCAGTTCGGAACGACGAGAGCTAAGTTGTATTAGGATTAATGGCATGCCAGTTAGTGGGACGCCACATTTTGAACAAAAATTAATAGCGATGGAATCAAAACAAGACTCTGATAACAACGGTACATTCAAATGAGTAATAAATTATTTATTGAGGTTTGATGTTAATGTTAGAAGACTTTCGGTCCGTTTCCGAAAGCGTGATTAAGATGGAACGTTTTACTCAGCGCGGCAAATTCAAATTTTATTGCGTTTTTTGTCAATCATAGCTTAATTACTTAATGTGATTACGTGAAAACTGATTTTGCGGAAATAAATAGAATGTCTACAAATTACGATTAAAAGTATCACCTAGATAATAGATAACAAATGGCATAAGACTGAAAATCCAAGACTAAATTTGTTTATTGCCATTTGTTGCTAAACCAATCATATCTAGGTGATACTTTGAATTTTGAATTTGCCGCGCTGAGTAAAACGTTCCACATTAACACAGGTTAACAGAAAAATTTACTAATTGTACTTCAAATCTTTTAGGTGGAACGTTACACTACCGCGGGAAATTCAAATTTTCTTGCGTTCTTTTGCCAATAATAGCTTAATTACTCAACGTGATTACATGAAAACTAATTTTGCGCAAATAAATATAGTGTATTAATAAATTACAATTAAAAGTATCTCCTAGATATCGTTGATTTTTTTAGCGACAAATGGCAATAATCAATTTTTTTCTTAGTTTTTCAGTCTATTGCCATTTGTCGCTAAACCAATGTATACCATATGTAGGCGATACTTTTAATTGTAATTTATTGATACATTATATTTATTTGCGCCAAATTAGTTTTCATGTAATCACGTTGAGTAATTAAGCTATTATTAGCAAAAGAATGCAAGAAAATTTGAATTTCCCGCGCTAGTGTGACGTTCCACCTTAATGCTAAATGAATTGCACAAGACCGAGAAGAACTTTCGTGGATCAACTGAAAGAAAAGGCTAATGTCATGTCGTACAAAGAGCTGAAAGGGCTCGCAGAAAATCGAGAAGAATGGAAGAAACTCCACAGACAAGAGATTAGTTCTTAAGTGAAAGAAGAAGAGTTGCATAAAGGTTATTCAAGTATATAAATTTTAATCACCGATTAGTTAAATGACAATCGAATTCTACAATGATACAACGCTGCTTTAGCTACCTAATTAGATTTAACAGTTCTGTCAACTTACAGGCCTGTCCAGTTGATTAGAGATTCGTTCATGCTTTCGGGGATCGGTGGTTTGTGTACAGTTTGGCAACATTTGCGTACATCCACATCTAGTCGCTTCGAATGTACGAAAGCTCGCATCGCATGCAGCTCGCACGTACGACGCGGCAGTAGATGTTACATCTGTGAGACCTCCCGCAGCGAGCTGCAGACGGAGCTGAACGCTGCAGCCGTGGAGACCAGCTCGGCGGCCTCGCTCGTGGCGCAGCGCGTGGAGTCTCGGGCGCAGCTCGCGGCCTGCAGCCGGGACTTCGGCCACAGCTTCAACCGGCTGCTCGGGGCCGCCATGGAGATGTGCGCACACACCGAGGTAACTGGGGGCGTGGACCGGCTCGCCGCCTCGCTCGTGCCGCACTATATTTTTGTATTTTCAAAAATGCACAATCGATGTGGAGGACGCAAGTATCGCGAACGTTTGATGGTTCTTAATAATCATGTACCTTAACTACCGTTGACGTTTGCAACCTTTGCACATTATAACCTAATCCTATGCCCTCTTTCTATTATAATTGTTTATCCCCAGGACCGTGACGCCCAGACCCTGATGGTGGGATCCATGAAGTCTGTGACCGTCAACTCCTCCAAGCTGCTCGGCACCGCCAAGTCTGTCAGCCAGGTCGGATAATATATACTTGTACACATAATTAGGCAACTTACTTCCTAGTCGACTCGTGTTATTGATAAATATGCATCAATGGCATCTTGCGTTTTTGGCAACAAACTCAAAATTGATGTTATGTTTGTAGAATGTTGTGGCTATATCATAATTTTTTTAACGAAGTGCAAGCAGATGGCCGCCTGATGGTAAGTAGTCTCCGCCGCCTGTGGACATCTGCAACACCGAGGGCGTTGCTTACCTGGTTTAATCATCTTTATTTTTAACGACAAGAACATGAATCTATCCATCCATGTTCTATTTATCTAAATACAGAGTGTCTGGTAAATAATGCAGAGAGTGCAATGACTATTCAGATGTTCAAATTAACATATGAAAAAAAAGTTATAATTTCCCGGAAAATTTTTAGTTTGGGAAAAACGGAACGTCCTTTTTTCTATGGGGTTTTTGTATGGGTTTAGACAGTACGTCTGTCGCAACCGCTAGTTTTAAATTAACTAACCAAATCAGGCTCCTCAAATGAGTCTAACCAATGACAACGCAACAAAAGGTTTTCAATGTGATCCGCGTGCTCGTTCATTGGTCAAACGCGTTCTCGAGAGAAAAGATATGTCGATTTCTACAAATTTTTTATTATTGGACATTATTATTAATGGACATTGGCTCTGGACATTTTTCTTTTTGGACATTCTTCGCGTAAATCGTGCAGACATGGACACCTTAGAAGACTTGAAATTAGACAATATGAAATAGAAAATATATGACATATATTTGTCTGTGATCCTCGGTTTGCATATATTGTTATGTTGCAGGACCTGAGTCGACCAAACGCAAAGAACCAGTTGGCAGCCGCCGCCCGCGCTGTCACTGAAAGCATCAACAGATTGGTGAGTCTTCACATGTTATTTACTGATTGTTTGAATATGTCGGACTAACGCTGTTGGTCTCTACCGATTTTCATAGCATCACCAGGCTGTTTGTTTATCACTGTGACTCTATAAAAGAAATACTACGTGACGCACGAGTAACTGTGGTAGTATGAGGGTGTAATGTGTATATAAAATCTTTGATGAAAAATCACAGCTACACGGCGCCATAAGCATTTGTTCACTTCCACAACGCAGGTGGACGTGTGCACATCGGCCGCCCCGGGCCAGAAGGAGTGCGAGGCGGCGGTGCGCAGCATCCAGTCCACTCGCCCGCTGCTGGACTCGCCCACGCAGCCGCTCACCGAGCTCGGCTACTTCGCTTGCCTCGACAGCGTCGTCGACCAGAGCAAGTCGCTCAGTGAGTACCGCACCAGCCCATACCTCCCACGGCTGGGACGTGGGCCTTCTCTTACAGTATATGTTGTCCTCAGGTGAAGGCATGTCCGGCATGGCGAGCGCGGTGAAGCGGTCGGAACACGAACCGTTCGCGCGGGCCGTCGGTCTGGTGGCTAGCGCCGTGCAGGGGCTCGTGGAGTCCACCGCGCAGGCTGCATACCTGGTACTGTAACCGTGCTGGCACTGTGACCATACTAACCACACCACTGTAATACACTCACCATGTAACCATTTTAAAAGCAAAATCTTTAATCGAAAATCCAACTCCTGGTATAGGAAATAGTTGCAGTCACCACTAATATAACTCCTGCCTTCCAACCCCATTTTCCTCCCTTTCATTCAACCCACCAGCTTTCATATAGTAACTGTATTATAGTTAGTGTTTTGTGATGTTCTGAATAAAATATGATTTCTTTCTTTCATAATTATAAACAATTCTTTCCACCCCAGGTAGCGGTATCCGATGAGACCAGCGTGGCCGGTAGACCAGGTCTAGTAGACCAGGCGCAATTCGCGCGCGCGGCGGTCGCTATCGACCAGGCCTGCCGCATTCTGTGCGATACCACCAGCAATCAGCAACAGGTATGGATAATCTGGTTGAAGCTGATGTTTAACGTTCACATTTTTTTACGAAACTAGTTATATGGATCAGTTTTAGTAGATCAGGTAGTTTGTAAGTGGGTCTGTTTTAAATTCTTTGATAGGCTAACATTTGCCCACTGTCTAACCTGATGGTAAGTGACGATGCGGTCGATGATGCAACGTTCTTGCCTAGAAGATACCAGTTCACTCTAACCTCGAACACTCCCAGATTATATTTTGCAGGAAGACGCTGGTGGCGTGTTTTATTTTGTAATCCGCGCAATAAACGTTGAAGCGAAACGTTTTATTCTAATTGGATGAATGCCCAATATGGATGTCGTGTTGCGTAAAGAGAACACGGGGGAGTAAAGTTGTGCAATCCCCGCAGGTGCTGTCGGCGGCGACAGTGATAGCGAAGCACACGAGCGCCCTCTGCAACGCTTGCCGCGTGGCCTCGGGCCGCAGCGGAGCGCCCGGCGCCAAGCGACACTTCGTGCAGGCCGCCAAGGATGTCGCCAACTGTACCGCCAACCTCGTGCGGGAGATCAAGCAGCTGGACGCGGACTATAGCGAGGTAGGCCAGGGGGCAGGGCGTGGCCAACCGTACCGTCGCATGATGATGTGGGTGATGGAGGAATAACGTCTATCGAGCGCCTTTCTTTGGTCCCGAGGTTCCAAAAAATCTGTGTTTAAAAAAGTTAATCTTCGACGAAAGAGTCTAGCTTCCCTATTACGATGAATCGGCAGCGCGGCTGACCATCTGCCGCTCAACTGCTATATAAGTTCATATAATTTTGACAGTAGTTGAGTGGCAGACGGGTGTCAGCAATGTTGCTAGATTCATCATACTACTGGAGCTAGTTTGCGCAGCATGGGTTTCGATTCTAGCTTGGGAGCCAGCCGGGCTAGGCTGCGCACCGCGAGATATGTCACGCACGAGACGACAAATTTCCTCGATGTAGACAAGTTTCTCGATTACTCTAACATGCACGCCGCGACAGAGAAGTTTGTCGTTTTATGTCGCGTAGACAAACCAATATTGCCCTTTCATGACTCCTACTGTATTTTAATGTAGCAACATCGGTTTCGTTCATTCAATTTTACGGTTTTTTACATGAACGCGACCTTAATACTGACACTAAAAATATACTCTTTGACAAAAGACAGAAACAGTTATATGTAGTAGTCTCTGTCTTTCGTAAAAGAGTATATACACTCTTTGACAGAATCCGTCAGTTGTAAAATGTAAACAGTGAAAAAATTTTCATAACTTTCTCTGGAAATTTGGATTTACATTGAAAATGCAAGTTGCAAGCATATAAACGTAAGTAAAGTTTCATTAAGCCTAAATATCGAGACTAGCGGGTCTGTGTGTCTGCACTCGAATATTGAGTTAGTTCCTTTGTCACCACGCCACGGAACATTCCTTTCCGTCGTATGATACAATTATTAGCCCTATTTCATCATATAAGGCATGAGGAACACTTGTAACTAGCTGGTTGGAAGTACAAACCTTTTAATCAAGACTACAGTCTGATACTAGAGAGCATAATATTATGCTATTGTTGCATGTAAAACTTGTACCTAATTAGCTGCACTATTTTTTCAGAATAAGTACACGGAAGCAGATAAAAGTACGTTTATCAATATATTACTATGGCTCAACATCCAGAGTTTTCCGCTGGCACAGAATATATAATAGTACCCCATGGGAATATTGTTCGCCACAAGGAGCCCGTACACATCAGTATCTAACAATATTGCTTAGTTTATTACTTTGTTTGTTCATATAAAACACTGTAATACCTACAATTGATACCAAAATATTGTTACACAAGACGGAAGCCTTAATATGTACCTATAAGAATTATAAATTATAAGCTATTAAACGTGATCTAAATAAAATAAGCATTTTTAATAAATAAGTATATTGTAGGTATACCTATACCTACGTATGTACCTACAAATTAATGAAAATCCTAAAAGTTCTACCCATGCATCTAGCTTGAGCATGGTCCTTATATTTAATGTAAAATACATTTTAATCATGTGACAGGTGAGTATTCAACATGGTTTGTTCGCCGTTTGCCCCCTTTCTGATTTTGTCCATTATTTGTGACATTCATTGATAGGGTAAATACTAAATACCTTTATAAAATGAAACAGTAATGTGAGGTACCGCCATATTTACGATCTTTTATGTATTTTAATTTTTTTTACGTAATTACTGTATATCAAAATACCACTTTGCCTTTGGATTAAGCCTTCTCTACGTATCTCGTCCTCAACAACTACGACGAGAAAATACTCGCGCCAATGTGTCAAATAAAGCTCAGACTATGGTGTGCATGTTAGCGGTTGTCGACAAAACTGAACAAAAGTTCCACAGATACATAAACATTTGCGTTATCTCTCCATTTGACAGAACGAGATGAGTTGCTTGCGCTGCCATGTTAGCACAGGTAGACATAAAGAGATATCTCTATTTTTCACGACATAAAGAGACGACAAAATTATCTCACGGCACGCATCCTAGCCCGGCAGGTGTTCCAACTCAAATAAACGTTTTTTTAATTTCCCTCTCCTTCTCCCCCCCAGAGCAACCGTACAGCATGTGCAGCAGCGACAGGGCCGCTGCAGGACGCAGTGCGGGGGCTGTGCCAGTTCGCGGACAGCCCGGAGTTCGGCTCCGTGCCCGCCAGGATCTCGCCCCAGGCCAGGCTCAGCCAGGATGCCATACTCGACTGTGGCAGGTTAGTGTACAGGCCATATCGGACTGCGGCAGGTTGGATGATGTTATTTTACTCTACTTGGCAAGTAAACAGAGTACTTAAGTAAATAGAGGAAGGCAAAATATCGGGTACCGCCCGTGCCAGAGTACCAGATAGGGCCTATAACGAACACCCGAGCGGTTTGACCGACGCCCGTGATGCCCACAGGAACATAATATCGGGCTCGTGCGCGATGCTGGGCGCGGCGCAGGCGCTGGCGCTGCAGCCGGCGGAGCGAGGGCCCTGGCAGGAGCTGGCTGCGCACAGCAAGCTGGTCTCCGACAGCATCAAGGGGCTCGTCGCCAACATACGGTCGGTGTACCGAACTAGTCTGCATACATACCCGTATCAAACAACGTTCACTTGTTCTAAACTTTCTCTTTTTCTTTTCTTTTTTATCTTTTTTAATGTTATTTTAGTTGCTAATGTAAATAGGTTAAAACCGACCGGGTAAGATGAGGAAAAAGGGTTCTTAAAGAGAACCTCTGCTTGGAAGATGCGGCGTAGGCTTCTCTAGGTGCACTGGTCAAAACCGCAGGGAGCCGATGGATGCAAGAGGCAAGCAGCCTATAAACTATACAGCCTACAACTTAAGTGTCTTCAAATCAAAAGTAAATAGGTTAATTCTGGGTAGGCGTGCTTCACCTTCGACCTCATCATCACTTACCATCAGGTAAGATGTAGTCAAACGCTATCCCATTGAAAGATAAAAAAAAGCCGCTTAAAGCGCTACGGTTCGGAGTTTTCTATTCTACATTGTACCGGATTGCTTGCACCCGTTGTGGTAAAGAGAACTTTTTTTTCAAACTCGTATTGTAATTTTGCTTGTTGTAATCATAATATTTTGATATTAAGTACTATGTAATTTTGCCTAATTATGCCTGCTTAGTATGTTTGATTTTTGAGCTGAGTTTGAGTTGAGTTAAAGTGACGCTCTAAGTGATGGCCTATGTTCAACTGTGGACGTCATCAGGCTGATAATCTGATGATGCTCTAAATGTTTTACTATGCAGGATCACAATCTAGCATAGACTTTTAAAGGCCACTCCCATTTTCCTATTTACATTTTTGTCATCGTCTTATCTAGCCATCGAAAGCACCTATAACATTGTGTCAACTGTAACTATGTATATTGTAAACAGTGAGAAAGCGCCCGGTCAGCGAGAGTGCGCTGCATCGTTAGACGCCCTGAACAAACAGCTGCGAGCGCTGGATCAAGCCGCTTTACAGGCCGTGGCTCAGGAACTCACGCCCAGGAAGAATAACACGCTTGAAGGTAACGATTCAACATTGAACATTTATCAATAATCGAAGTTACGGATTGGAGTTTTCTACTTTGCATTGTGCCGAATTACTTGCACCAACTCAAAAAGTTCTCTATAATATAAGTATTTTAAGCACCTAACCATTTTGACTGATGTTGGTGACTTTTTTATCTTAGACGTTTGACCCACAATTTGCATAAATAACTCATGGAAAGAGACATACGTCGTCATCGTCACATCAACAGCCGGAAGACGTTCACTGCTGAACACAGGCCTCCCCACAAAACGACACTCGACGTTTACCATAATCACCATGCTTGGCAGTTGGCTTGGTGATCGCAGAAGATGTCAACGGTTTCTCAGAGAGTGCTGCGACCCATTCCCTGGATATTCCCTTAGCCGACTCTTACGGCACACACGGGAAGAGATGAGGTTCTATTCTCACACCGTGACCACGTGGCACTACCATAGGTTTAGAACTGTCGCCATGCTGTCTCCGTTCTGTCCGCAGGATACTGTGAGCAGATAGAGAACAGCGCTACAGAGATGTTGGAGCGGCTGGAACCGCTGCGAACTGCGGCCAAGAGCGAGGCGGAGAATCTGGGACACGCTGTCGTACAGCTGGTTAGTATTCTACACTATACCTCTACTCTCTGATAAGTGAATGAAAAGAATCTTTAGTACCTTAGTCTTTTAGCACAACTGCTTGTTAACAACTTGTAATGCTGGCTCTTTTTTGCCCAACTTATGGAAGGATGTTCAAAAGAAATGAAGAGGTTTGGCAATTTGGAATGTATTTTCTTGTATGGGTTGTTTATAAAGACGGTCAATTAGAATTATTTTTGGGAACTTCAGCGCGGCTCTTGCGACAAAGACAACGCGCGCAATGACTGGTTTGACAGTTTTTAATCAATATCTATATTTATATAGTATTTTTCAACACCATGTAGATATCAAAACATCTGCATGTTTGTTGAGAATACAATCATTTTTTTTTGTAAAAATATATTCCACAGAAACTGAGTAAAATCGGTACATTCAAATTTTTCGAAGGAGGTATGCTATTTTATTTCTATAGAACTAAATCTATTTATCTTGTATATTTGCGAACGTCACGTTATACTTAATGAAATTAATTACATGATATATTAAATTCAAAGTTCCACGTGCTCTAATTTCGCCGGGAGACGTGCCAAAAAACACCTTGTTTGCCCTACCCTCCTAAGTCATCGATCGTACCCAGGTATCGTACGCGGAGCCCCTAGTGGTGGGCACGGTGGGCGCGGCCTCCACCATCACGGAGTCCAGGGTGCAGGCGGAGCTGATAGAGCACGCCCGGACCGTCATGGAGACCTGCCTCGGCCTCGTCTCCGCGGGGAAGGCTGCTGCCGGGAACCCTAGGGTGAGTACTGCTGGAACTGGGTCGTTGATGTTGATTCGCTGGTACCTATGTTGTGGATCTGGTGTAGGTGGGGGGGATGCTCGCTTTGAGACTCGTGGGTGCAGGGTTCGAATCCAGAAACGGGGTTGTGGTTGTGTAGGTTTTGTTGTTGGTTTTAAAAAAGTTTGAAGTTTCGTGGAAACTGTTCTCGAAATTGTATTACGCTGGAGCTTGTTCTCGTGTTCTTTGGTGCTCAAGGAATCCTCTAGTCTGTGTTCTTCTATTTCTCTCGTCTTGCGAATGCGTTTAGAACTACTCAAAAGATGTGCTTATTGTGCATCATAAAGACTTCTCTTCAGAAGACTTCTGCAAAAAATCCTTATCTATTTTAGGCTGGGTTCCTCACTTCTTGCAAAAGGCTTCCTGGGAACTTTCACGCAGAACAGATATTAATTATTCAGAATTAACTTCGGAGATTCTTCTTTCTCTGTGTCTTTCGATAAGCTTCAAACTTGAGACCGCAGAGCATGAAATAAATATTATTCGTCTCGGTGCGAAGCGTCAGTTTTTTTAACGCTCTGTAACTTTCTCTCTTGTAACTCTTGAAACTTTGAAGAGTTCTTGTAAATGACAATAGATGGGTGGTACAACTGTATCACACGATGTAAAATGGTTCCATCAATTTAATTTCAAAACCTAAAGACAATATTGCAGCTGTACTACACCATAAAGTAATCATCTCGCATCTCCCTCTGGCAGGCGGTGCAAGCGCACGGCGAGGTGGAGTCGCAGGTGTCGCTGTCCCGCTCTGCCCTGACGGAGATGACGTCATGCGTGCGGGCGCTGCTGGCGCGGCGCGGCGCCACCGGAGCCCTGCTGGACACGCTGCAGCGGGCCATCGCCAGGCTTACTGATAACAGGTATACTATCTAATTAAACTATTCACATAAATAATAAATAAATAATTTGTGCAGCGAGCGTGGTTCTGCGGTAACTCGTTCAATCTAACGCGGGATGATTCGAATCCCGCTCAGCCTCGCGCCGATGACTCCTTAAGTTATATTTATGTTTTTTATAGCAGTATCGCCTGCTTAGCGTAATTTACAGATTAATATGTAAAGGAAACATTTGAATCACGAACGGGATTTGAACCCGCGTCCCTAAAGCCGGGACATGCTTTACTGAAGCTACTGTGACAAGTGGTCTCGTGTCGGAATTTATCCTTCACCTTTTACAACCAACTTACGGAGTTGGTGGCGCCATCTATTGAGAAATTCTTGAGAATCATCCCAACCAGCACGGTCAAGTTACATCAACACAAATGCTGGACGTTACACTAGCGCGGCAAATTCAAATTTTCTTGCGTTCTTTTGCCAATAATAGCTTAATTACCCAACGTGATTACATGAAAACTAATTTTGCGGAAATAAATAGAATTTATCAACAAATTGCGATTAAAAGTATCTTCTAGATATCATTGGTTTAGCGACAAATGGCAATAAACAATTTTCTTCTTAGTTTTTCAGTTTATTGCCATTTGTCGCTAAACCAATGATAAGTAGGCGATATTTTTAATTGTAATTTATTGATACATTCTATTTATTTGCGCAAAATCAGTTTTCATGTAATCACGTTGAGTAATTAAGCTATTATTGGCAAAAGCACGCATGAAAATTTGAACTTTCCGCGCTAGTGTAACGTGCCACCTTAAGTTGTGTGCGGAATTTCCACTCGCTCTTACAGCGGTGAAGGGTAACATCGTGAACAAACCGACATGTTCAAGAATCACAACATTCGAGAACATGTGTCATCCACCAACCCGCACTTGTCCAGCTTGCTGGATTATGGTTTAGGGCATTATTGTTGGTTTTTGTTTGTGTGACTTTTACTTCGAAATGATTTTTTTGGAATGTTCTGAAATTCGAAAACCATTTCGAGATTATCATATTATAAAGAGCTCATACATATAAAATACCAGACTGTTATATTCAGTATTTTTTAAGTTATTGTTAAAAAACCAAGTGAGGCTGAAATGATAAAAACGTGCGAAACCTACTTTATGACTGCTAAAAAAAACGAAATAAAAGCGTTGATTTTTTTCCTTCTGCCATCCTGCTAAAATCTTTATTTAGAACTACAGTAGCCAATTTTAAAAAACTCTATAAAATTGAATATACTTTGTCTATAGGATCTGTGATTGACTTAGCATCAAACCAAAATAAAAAAGGTAGTACAAAAATAAATAATGTTGTCAATTGCGGTACATGTAGTACACAGTATATGTGCAGTAACAGCGGCTGTTGTCCTTAACCGACAGTCGGCTGCGGATCTATATTTACTCGCGAGGGATGCTATTCGCGGAGTTGCGCCAACCTCCGCTCGTAAACTGCTTCCATGTTGCACTCTGTCGGCATCGCGATACTTTTATATGATTTTATTATACACACAGCTTTGATGATGTAGATAAATGATCTAATGTTCACAATATTTAGGAATGCACCGTACATGGATATTAGAAGCGAACCGAACGGAATATTCGGCCAAACTACAATAAAACTTCAACAAAAGCTCCACTGCAATAGAAATATATTTTACTTCATTTAACTAACGAAAAACATTACTGTAGTGTTATTTTTCGTATAATAAAGGTATACACTACCTAGACATGTAGTGTAGGCCGCAACTTTGCAAACTAACACCCGTATTTTATAAACCAAAATCTTGTTAGTTTTGAAAGAATATGTTTTATTTGTTTGACTACGCAATCCCACAAAACATATATACGGTTTAATCTATGCCTTAATGGCCATTTACGCGATAACATCTTACGTTTTTGAGTAGTAAATCTAACCTATATAAATACGTGAGTCATAGTTATTGGAAGCGCGCCCCTCCACTAATGAGTACGGTACAGACAGAGGCACGAATCAATCAATTTATCGTATCAATGTTATATTTAGCGGGTTAGATCACCGGCAGTACCGATCGGTCTTGTGGAATGAGGTACTGGCGTATACACAAGTCAATCACTTATCATTTACGTTATGGTCACTGGTTTAGATCATGGAAATTTGAATAGTTTAGCTTACAATTGGCGAAACGATCTTATCAATCATAGATGTAAATAAAAGAGATGAAAGATAAAGGCAATGTGTTCTCAAAAAGTGGTCCGCATAATCGGCATAATTTAGGTGAAATTTACAATAATTTTCTGTTCAAAAGAAAGAGATGTAATATTATAATATTCGAAATTTTGTGTGGAGTTTGGGTGTGTTGTTTGAAATAAAGTAGCTTTTTAAAAGCTTAATTGTATGCAATTTAGTAGAGTTTAGACCTAAAATAAGGAATGGACATTTTATACAGGATGAAATTTAACGTGGCACGGCTTCAATATTACATTTTGAGGTCTCCACAAAAACATAGGAAATATGCAGGTGTTAGAGTATCATCTGAAAAAAGTATTGACCCAAAGCGTTCCCTCGCACTGTACCAATTCTGGCACGAGCCCAGAACTTACCCATCGTTGGGAGTGGTGGTACTTTCACTGCCATTATTAAATGCATTAACTCTATCAGGACGAGCAAAGAAAACAAAAGCCCTATAAAGTATTAACATAAGTGGGCATGGTTGGAATATTTTTCACCATTTTAGAAGCTTTTAGGTGGTATTAAACTCTAAAAGACTGGTCTATGAGATCAAGTGCGTTAAGTTAAATGTTTCTCATTCAAAATGAAAACTGATTAGTAAAATTAAATTAAAATAGATCCCTCTTTTGAGGTCTGATGTTTTCGTTAGGCAGCAGTTGTTGACACATTTTGGAAGTCTTCAGGGGGTTCAATTTCTGACACCACGGCTAGAAACATTCCTATATAGCGAGAAAAGTGTCAGAAAGACTTTCGCATTAAAACATTATATTTATTAAAAAGTCAAAACGTACATCCAAATATTTAGCAAGGATGGACATCAAAACTAGCTATATGCGTTTATTCTTGCCACTTGCAAGATGTGGCATGAACCTCCATCCAAGGTCCTTCTCCCCGCTCCACCGCTACGACATGCGTTATTAATGGGTATTTAAAAGCCTTACTGAGCTGACAATACATCGGCAATGTCTCAAGTGTTGCAGTCTGTACATAGGCGGCAGTTACCGCTTACCATTAGGCGGGCAGTCGTACTTGTTTGTCGCTCATAACATAAAAAATGTTGACAATAGTTTCCAATAGCTATTTATACTAAACAGGTAAAACGTTCGATCCAATTCATCAATACTTGAGTTAGTTATCCTTGCGCAAACTTACGGTAGTGTAATCTTTACAAAAAACCATTATATGTTACACGACAGCTCCAATATATCATCCAAGATTTGGTTCAGTTGATACAAATATAGGAACACAGTTAACAGTGACCTCTTCTCGCAGTTCTGAAGAGTACAGACGAACAGCAGACGCTGGAATCTGGAACACATATCTACATATTAATGAAACTTCCCGTCTATTTGTATAACACAACTTGTGTGGATTGACTGGCCTGTTAGCTCAGTAGCTCTGCCTTCTGTAAGGTTGTGGGTTCGATTTCCACTCAGGACAAACATTTGTGTCATGAACATAGTGTTTGTTCTGTGTCTGGGTGTTATGTTGTATTCTATGTAAGTATTTACAAACAAAAAGTATCTAAGTACTGTACCAGTTATCTGGTTCCCATAGTACAAGCTATGTTTAGTTTGGGACTAGATGGCGCTGTGTGAAGTGTCTACGCGTGTTTATTTATTTATATTGAACTCCATCGACTAGTTCATCAATGGAGTGGTCGGGAAGTTAAATTCTTATTAGTAAAATGTGAGTAGGGCGGGTGGGAATTAAATTATAATCGGCTAAACTGGTGGGGGAAAAGTTATCCAAAATAGGTCCATTTTGTTCCCATTAGTGGAGACAGTAGAAATATAAAGATTGCTATCATAAAGAGAATTGAAAGTAAAATACTACAATAGGCGATCTTATCGCCAAAAGCAATTGCAATTATTCCAATAGTCAATGAGCCTGTACGCGTGCCAAAGCCAGTGCAACCGTATGACTCACATACAGTTATAAACAGTATGGACTGTCCAGTGTAAGTTTTGGCACAGCCGCGCTTCGTCGCGTCTTGGTTTATTGACATAAATATTACGTAGTCAGCTATACTGTTTATGTTTGTATTGTGATATCGGCACGAAGTTTGTTGTGATATTACTGTGAAAGAAGTATTCATTTTTGTGAGTGCGTGTTAAAGAAGTAAATATGAAGAAATTGTATGTATTTGGTTACAAAATTAAGCTTTTTTTAGTGTATGAACGTAAAATATCAATTGTTTATTTACGTAGCATGACAGCGGCGCTCGTATCACAGCTTGATCAACCCAGTGACTGGCATAGTATCTGTGGTATTTGCCAGGTCGGTAATGTTTAGCCATGTTCGTTGTCCTGGATGGATGGGTGACTTAAGTTGTGTTTACAACTGAGCGTCACCGTGATAGACGTTCAGTTAGGCTTTGCTGTAGCCGTAGGTCGACAGTACATGGACAACTCAACGTATAACTTTAAAAAATTGTAGCCAAATCCCGAGTGTAGAGCCGATTAGTAGAAATTACTTCCTAACTAGGGCTATGTGTGATGAAAATAATTTCTTGGGTAATTTCTTAGTAACGCAACTTGGTTTAGTTTCTGCTGGTTTTGTTTTGGCACTAATGAATAACAGATTCCAAATGTATCTACCAATAGTATTTGAACCTTTCAGAGTTTCAGATGATCTCATCGATGAGCCATTTTTTCTTTCTGATAGTGTTAACCACTCTTAAGATATACGAAGATATGATGCTTAAATTTTTAGGTACTAATTTTCTATAATAGATCGGTGTAGCGATAAGGCCGCCCTTTATTACGCTAGTTCGTAAGGTTTATTTTATTCCTGCATATCATTGGTGAGACAACAAAGAGGGCTCCTCATAGGTTCAAAATCTGCATAGGCCAACACTAGACTGCATCGTCCCTTAACGTCAGGTGAATTGCGGTCATACGTTTTAGCCTATCCGTACATAAACAAAAAGTTCTCTCTCTATATATCGTATCTTTTAAGGAATTGTGTGTTGTAAGTGTATTTGTTTTGTCGCAGGATGTCGCTGCTCGGTTCGTACGACGAGACCGACTCATTCGTGGACTACCAGACGCGGATGGTCGGCACCGCCAAGGAGATCGCACGCCTCGCTACCGACATGGTGAGTACTTTACTGTTCCGATCATTTAGAACTTTGTTTCATCAATCACTAGCCCATATCACACAGCCGGAAGACGCCCACTGCTGAACACAGGCTTCCCCATAAAACGCCACTTTAGACGCTTATCATATAGATTTGCCATAATCACCACGCTTGGCAGGCGGCTTCGCGATCGCAGAAGATCGAATGTACCACAGAGAATGCTGCTGCCCCCGTTCCCTGGATATTCCCTTAGCCTAAGACATGGCGTGGTCCATTCTCACATCATCGGGACCATATTGCCATCACCAATCACCAGCCCGTTCCTTCTTTCGGGCGGAACCAAATGACTCATTTTTTTATGTTCAGACGCTGGGTGTAAACTTATCAGCCATTTTTAAAGATAATACAATAAACAAAAACGGTGCACCTTTGTACCAACAATGGTATTAGTGGGACAATTCGGTTCCAATTGCACCATCAATGGTGTTAGTGGGACAATTTGACGCCAATTGTAAAATCAATGGTACTGGGATGGCGGCGATACTTTTGTTTATTTTTTTATAGAATTTTGTGTAATCGTTAACTTAACCAGTATGTTTCGTTGGTTGGAACAGACAGCTAAGTCGGTGACGGACGTGAGCCGGCTGGTGCCCCTCGGTAACGAGATGTGCCAGAAGTACGAGCAGCTCGCGCAGGACAGCGTGGGCGCCTCCGCCACCACCCCCAACGGGGACATCGCCAACAGGTGGGGGCTGACACTGGTCCACGGTACTGTTACTGCTGGACACTACTTTTACAGCTGGACGGTAGTTCTTACAGCTGCATAGTACTGCCTGCAGGTTCCTACAGGTTTCTACAGCTGGATCGCACTTCCTACGCCTGGATTGTGCTTTAAACAGGTTTCTACAGGTTCCTATAGCTGGATGGGAGGTATTCAGGCGTCTGCAAGGGGTACAAAGCCCTCACTGTCACCTCGTTACATCATCAGCCGGAAGACGTCCACTGCTGAACATAGACCTCCCATATTAGAATGTGGGGTTGCCATAATCACCATTTCTGGCAGGCGTCTTGGTAATCGCAGTACATTATAATGCAGACCAGGGAGAATCCTGCTGCCCATTCCCTGGATATTCCCTTAGCGGACTCTTACAGCACCCACGGGAAAAGATGAGGTGATCCTATTCTTTTGCCGGGACAACACGGCTGCAAACTTAAAGTGAATTGATACAATACAATTTGTAAACTATTAACACTAAGGTTTTCATCTGAATCGCGCTAAAAGGGGATGGTAAGGAGGGCTTATCAAAATAATGACATCTAGTATAATTTTATTCTTTATTTCATTGTAGAAGAATTCATTTTGATTTTAATGTTGGGCATTGTGTTGATGACACTGGCATGTGAACCTTATCATTGGCGATCACGACTGGATGACTGTGGTGGTCAAAAGGTTAAATCAACCGAGAGAGAACGAGGATGGCTACAAATGTTTTCATGCTGATTCTCTTCCTAGGATCCGCGTCTCCGTGGTGGAGCTGGGCGAGGCAGTATCCCAGCTGATCAAGGCGGGCGGGGAGTGCCGGCTGTCCGCCCACCAGCGCCGCGTCACCGACGCCGCCCGCCCCGTCACAGAGAAGGTAACCGCTAGTCTAGCTGGCTCGGTGCCGCTAGCGGAACTAGTCTAGCTGGCTGGGTGCTGCTAGTGGAACTATTCTAGCTGGCTGGGTGCTGCTTGTGGAACTATTCTAGCTGGCTGGGCACCGCTAATGGAAATACTCTCCAGCTGGCTAGGTTCCGCTAGTAGAACTAGTCTCTTGGGAGTCTTTAGATACATAAAGAACACTTTCCAAAATGTCCGCTTTCAGTATACTCGCATCCGTAATTGTCATTTTTTTAGTACTCCCGTTTCCCAAATTGCGTGCTCAAATCAGCCTACCTATAGAGTGCCATTGTCCCCCGCAGGTGGTGTCGGTGCTAAGCGCCCTACAGGCGGGGTCCCGCGGCACGCAGGCTTGTATCGACGCGGCGGCCACCATCGCCGCCGTCATCGGAGATCTGGACACCACTATACTCTTCGCTAGTGCAGGTAACATTACCGGCTTTGTGTATTCAACTCAAACGTATTGTCTATAAAATTTCATACGTTTACAGCTTTAGGAGTCATTAAGGCTGTATAGGACAGACAGACAGACATGACGAATTTATATTGGTTCCTGGTACTAGGAAACACTAAAAACGTAACTTCGATTGCCTTAATGACATACGATGGAGTTTTACGGGGTATTTTTAAAGCAGATGGTGTTGAAATGCGTATATTCTATCTACGATTTCCTGTGATTTTTAGCACAATAATTAAATTAGGATATTGCTTGTCATTAAGGAGTTTCATAGGTATAGGATATCTTTAAAGCTCACGGTTTGAACTGCCGAGGCTGTTTTCACTCAAAATGTAACATTTAAACACAAAATTAAGAGAAATTAAGAGTTTAAATAAAAAGCTTTTTTTTCGTTGTTTGTTTCTGTTCGTATGTCGCCTATGTACCTACATTTGTTGTTTGTGCAATAAAGCATTTTCTATCTATGTATAAAAAATTACTTGGATTTTATTTTTAAGGTTTTTCTATGGACAGATTTTTCGTAAGGAAATTGTACCATTAACACCTACCTAACCTTCAAAACTGTCTGCATTGTGCGAGGATCGAGGAATAGAATGTAATGTAGGGTACTTATAAATATAGTCATTTTTATATGATATGTGGGTAGAAGTTTTTCTAATGTGTTCATCTCGTAATAAACGCTAACCGGAGTAACTGGGCTTTCATTGCTGCTCCCTATATTTAGATATTAAATAGACGAGCCTTATATGATGTATGACTGCAGGCACGCTGCAGTCGGAGTCGCAGTCAGGCACGTTCTCGGAGCGGCGCGAGTCCATCCTGCAGACCGCCAAGGCTCTGGTGGAGGATACCAAGGCGCTGGTCGGCGGGGCTGCAGGCGACCAGGACCAGCTGGCTGACGCTGCCAGGGCTGCGCTCGGAACCATACGTGAGTATACTGGGGGCTGTACCTCGCTCACCATGTTTGATGTTAAATCTTCATTTTTAAGACCTCACAATTTTGTTACTTAGGGAATTTCCAGCAGCATTCTCTTCGGTCTGCATTACGATCTACTGCGATCACCTAGACGCGTGCCAAGCGTGGTGATCATGGCATATCCTCTCATCATGAGGGAGACGTATGCTCAGTAGTGGACGCATTAAGGCTGACGATGTGTCGTGTACGCAACTAACCGACCGTAACGTTTGTCCTGCGACAGTGCAACTATGCGAGGTGGTGAAGCAAGGCGCCATGTCCCTGGATTCTGGCAGCCCGGAGCCGCAGGTGCTGCTGCTGAACGCGGCGAGAGACGTGGCCGCCGCGCTGCGGGACCTGGCCGCGGCCACCACCGCCGCCAGTGGCCGCCACGTCGCCCATCCGCACATGCAGCGCCTCAAGCATGCTGCCAAGGTTAGGCCCACATATTTACAGGGATTTCTGCCACATATACAGAAATATCTGTCACTTATACAGGAGTGTCGGTCACATATACTGGAATATCTGTCACATATACAGGAGTACCTCTCACATGCCAGATAATAGAGATAATGTGGCACATACACATGATATACTAAGATATGTAGCCCCGGTGATTAATGTTGCGCGACGTTATGTCTTACTCAATGAACAATATTTTACTTGCCGAAAGCCATTTTGAGAATAACCTATAAAGAGCTCATATAAAAATATATAAAAATTTTATATTTTGTATTTCTCAGGTTATTAAAAAATGAGTTACAATATCGACACGTGTGAAGCCTAATTTATACAATGACAGTCAAAAATAGGCTTCTAGCTTCTAGCTAAAATCGTAACTTAGACTACCCAACATTTTAAAAAGTCTATTATTTTATCTAAAGCATTAAACAAAAAAAAAATAAGTGTCAATTATGTAGGGACACATGTAGAGTGAACGAATGACGAGCCAAGGTTTAATAGAATCTATAAACACTAGAATACAAAGATTTGAAAAGTCGTCCATTGCATATTCACACAAATACGTTGTGTATGTGTGTAGTATAACTATGTGTTTGTTGGGTTATCAAGGTATCGTTTGGTCTGACTTAACTGTTATAAACGCTCTGTAAATGCTACATTTTTGGTCAGTTTGAGGGACTTTGGCTTTATAAAGTAGCGTGTGAATCAAGTTTGGTGAAAGCGACACAATAAACAGATAATTATTTATTAAACAGATTAGTTTATTGAGCGTTTATAATTCAGAAAGTTAATATTTTATGTGTTTGTTTTGGGCTCATGAAGGGTGGGGTTGAGATGGAAGGTTTGAATTATGACACGCGCGAAACTAATTACATCTACAATTTGTTTTTGTTGTCTAAAAAGCCTGCAACATAATGTTAACTTACTGTACATTACTAGGAAGTATTAGACAACCTCTGAAATGTTTTTATTCAACATATATTTTTGCATCAAGTAAGTATGTAACAGTTTGTTTCTTATACACACGACAAAACAGTTTAACAGTTAACGGTAATAGTTTCTCAATAAGTTTTGCCATGTATATAACACCATGATTGTTTGTGTCGATGTCCATGTCTAAGCCATGTCAATATTGGACTTGCCCGGTACTAATAGAAGTGTTTTCGGTAGCGCCTCTCCGATGCCTCGAAGCGATGGAGTCTCCCTGTCAAACATAACACCATCCCGCGACAAAACAAACGCAGATCCTTCACCATCGGCCTCAAAAATGACTATAACAGTTGCGACTCGGAAACGGACATCTTCCAATCTGATCAGGAGGATGAACTTGTCAAGCTCCTTGACTATTCCAGTCAAGATGACGACGTCTCCCCGTCTATATTTCACGATAACTGCGAAGAAGTCATCGCTTATATCGAGAGTTTGATGAAAAGTCCAACGAAAACTATCAAAAATGATGATCTCAACGAAAGATACAATATAGCATCGAAAAATAGCCTCGTTGATATGAATTGGAGAGTACTGAAGTACGGAGAGAATATATTCTTGGGTGAAGTCAAAAAGCTGGTTGATATATCTGACGATATCTTTGATAGAGTTGAGAGGAAAAATAAGAGAGATATGCTGCAAAAGGTAAAAGCAAACACAGATTTAGATGACGAAATGAAACGGCTGTCCCAAGTCATCGAAGATCTTGACTCTGAGATGGAAACGGATGAGGTAACAGTTACTACTACGATCAAAACTATTACAACAACTGTACCTGCCAAAAAACCTAAAACTGACGAGAATGTATTGAAAAGCCCCGTGTTTAGAATTAAAAAAGTTAAACCAGTAAACTTGACGGTGAACTTAGATACAATAAATCTCGATAAAGCTTTAAGTCCGGAGAAGTATGTCAAAAGCCCAATGGAATTAAAAACTCCGGAGAAACAAAAAGATGAATCTACTGAAGTTATTGTGAAGCCAGATGTAAGATCGTTAGAGAAAAGAGAACCTAAGAAAGATTCTCCTAACACTTTGAACAGAAAAGTGAAGGTTGAGTTTTGGAAACTTTTCCAAGATGATACGGAGTGGTGGAAGGCGATAGCCAAACGTAACTTGCAGAAAATGGAGGAAACCAGGCGAGACCTGGAGAGATTCAGCGGACACGAGTTAGTACTGGAAGAAATACAATCAAACATCGAAATATACGAGAAAGAGAAAGAAACTCTTCAAACATTCATCGAAGAAGTCGACAAGTCGAATGCTGTTAAGAAAAACCTGGAATACGATAAAAAATACGAAGACATGGTTCTAAAGCTAATTGAATTTGCCAAAAAAGACTTTATTTTCAAAGGATTTGATCCTCTGATTGAACAACTGAAGGCTTTATCTAACATCAAAATCGAAGGTCGCAAGAAGAAGGTCATAAATATCGAAGACATCCTGAACATATACACACAAATAGACATTTCCAAATACACATACGAAGAGCTTTGTCTGCTGGAGAAGTACTACAAAGAAATCATTCGCAAATACAAAAAAGAAAACTGTGATAAAGAAAACCAAATTCCTGACAGATCTCACACCCCAACGTATCACAAGAACGTCATTCTTAACGTCCATTCTAACCTCAACTCGAACAAACATATCAACCAGTACATAACCACAAGCGTAACTAACGGCGACACCCTGAAACGATCTCAAATCAATAATCAGAACTCTAGAAACAACTTGGAAATTTTCGACCTGACCCGCACATACCCCATGGAATACTACGCCAACAACTGGTGGAACATATACGAAGATATATTAAAAAATAGAGAGAACCAATTCGGATCTATCGACAACTGGTGGAATTTCTACGAAGCTATACTAAGCAAGAAGGATACCACAGATGAAGAGTTAAAAAGGATACGTACTATAGTCGAATTCCGCAACAACCTACGCCGGTCCAGGCCTAATAGCAGAATGGAGGAGCAGCTGAGAATGCTCGATGAGATACGCAATAATAGATTCCAAGAAACAGAGGCGGTGTCGACGGATAACAACGAATCGGTCAGAGAATTTTCATCGTTGTATTAACATAAGCACGTCTCTACGTTTAACATATCACAGGATGAGTGAGAGGCATGGTGTGACGCTTCTGCCAACATGTGGAGTCATTGTCTCGTTCTCTCGATGTTTGAAGCATATGGTATAGTGCCCGGTGTTGTTGGTTCTTACAAAATATACGACTATGTGTTAGCCTAAATTAAAACTGTAGTCAATGTAAATATGTTCAGATTATTTTTCGTTTCCTATTTGTAAATTTTGATTTATCTGTGTCATACAATATCATAAACTGTACAGCCGCACTTTCTATCCTTAAAATAAGCATGAAATGCAAGTCTTAGTTCCGACGTAATTATTTGTTAATCCATAACAAAATTTGTAAATGAATATGTGCTTCAAACATCTATTCATTCTTTCTCTTTCAGTCATCTCGCAATCACAGGAAGCACTCGTTATAATCTATGTTTTAATAACTATATCTACACTGTACACAAACGATTGTTTTTCTTAAAGATGATGCCTTGGGAACTAAATAACTTCTTTTTTAAATCAGTAGATAATATATAATGCTATTAAACAAATGATCTCACAGTAAGCTGTGTGCACAATCAAAGTAATTTCTGACTTTCATGTTGTAAAAGAAAACATTTGGTATTTGTTAAAAGATCCATAAACATTCTGGGTAAAAATTGATATCACTGAAGTAACGAATTGATTTTATTCTCTTAGTTTTAAAACTAATTTAATTACAGAAATAATATATGAAAATCAAAATGATTGTAATGTTCCCGCGTGTCGCGTCAGTTTTCATTTATAACTATATTGTTATGTTATTGTGTACGTCCAAGGCATCGTCTGCCCCACTGGACAGTTAGTGCTGTCCCACCATCAACCATCATTTTACGGTGTATCGGCGAGAGCGGTGCGCTTATCACTTGTCAATAACACGAACCAAAGCCACAAGCTTTCATTGCGCAGCTTCCAAAGTCCAATATTGACGTGAAAATTATATATATTATCAATTATATATGTATATTATAATTATATATTTTGAAAGCTTATGGGTTTCCATGGCATGGAGCTTTTGTCGTTTTTTTTATTTTTTATTTTACCGCACCTCTTTTGGGAGTTTTCCATTTGTTTAGCTGGCAACCCAAAGCTTTTATTAATGCGTTTCTGTCGTGGTAATATTGCCATTTACTGGATAGCTCCATTCGATTGGTATCACCCGTGGAGTCATCGTGTCTCATTCTGGAGGGAGTGTCGTTAATGTGCGCGTGTTTTCGGGGTTAATTTATGTTTGTTTTATCTATAAGAGGAGGTTTTTTTTTACTAAAACGTCAAGTCATTTGTTCTTTTTTTGTTTTTATTACAAAAGGGGGTTTTGTTTAAATTAATTATATGTTACAAAAAAATCTGCATTGTGTTAAAGTTATATTCTGTCCTCCGTAGATTTTTATTTCAAGACCATTTATTTTTCTAAGGCTCAGATACGAAAAAACGCTAGTTATATAAAACACTTTCACGACACCCCGCTCGCTTGCCGCGCCCGTGACCACGTGACCACTTGACCACTAGTAACGTGACCTTGGTTTCAGGTGATGGTGACCAACGTGACCTCGCTACTGAAGACCGTGAAGGCGGTAGAAGACGAGCATACCAGAGGCACCAGGGCGCTGGAGTCTACCATCGAAGCTATCTCGCAGGAGATGGAGGTAGCAACAGTGATATATCTTTACAGAACTATAATTTGAGTTCAGTTTTTTAAGATCTATTTAAGGTGTTTTTTAAAGTGTTTTTAAATCTTCTGATGGGGGGGAGGAAATTTAGTTTTATTTTAATTTTGTTTTAACAGTATTTTTTGGCTTGATTTGTTGCGTGTGTTTGCTACAAAGTGGTTAATGAAACGTGGAGTATTTTACGAAAAAATAATTGAAATTCTCCGTTATTCAAAATATTGAGTACACAATCACTTAGAAATGAAATGATTGATTGGTTTCCATTCCAAGTTAATATTGCAATGTTTCAAATAGCCTTCAGCCATGGATGTTCATGCCTTAAGCTTATCGGACAAGTAAACAGACATGAAACCTTAACTATGTGGGCGCCTGTGCAAAGTAAGGGCTAAGAATTGTTAAAGTTAAACTTATATCAACTTAAAAATACGGAACGCTCATTGGTTGATCATAGGTTGTCTTGAACCAATGAGCGTACAGTATTTTTTAGTTGGCATGACTTTTACTTTAACAAACATACGAGAAACTAAGGGTAGACGTTAAAAATGTTTTTAAATCGGACAGACAAACAATCGGACGGCCCGCCTGATGGTAAGCAGTTACCGTCGCCTATAGACATGTGCGACATCACTCCAAATATAATTTAGTTTCTATAGTTCAGTGGTTTGTGCTTTACGTTGTCTATCAATCAGTATAAAGGCTTGTTAGTACACTACATAGCTCGTATGTCCACCCCCAGGTGCTAACATCCGACAGTCCCCCGAAGAGTGCATCGACCCCGGAGGATCTGATCCGCTGCACGCGGCAGATGACGGTTGCCACTGCCCGCGCGGTGGCCGCCGGCAATGCCAACCGGCAGGACCAGCTCACTGCCGCTGCCAACCTCGGCAGGAAGACTGTGGTCGACCTGCTCGTCGCTTGCAAGGTCAGTTGGCAAGGTTGCTGCCGCCAACCTTAGTAGGTACACTGTTATCCAACTGCTCCTTGTTTGTAAGGTTGATAGTTGGTAGAAGGAGGATGTATCTTGTGCTTGTCTTGTTAAACTATGAAAAATGACGTATAAAAAGAAATATGCGTAGACCTTACAGTATAGACTGAAAGCATAGAGAGATCATTAAAACGATATTATATTTGTACTGCTCACACGTATCGCTACGTCAGTGGCGAAGGAAAGAAACAAACGTATAGTAATTAGCTACGCCTGCGATAAGTACCGTACCATTTTTTTCGACTCGAGCCAACTGTTTTCTACTTATACAAATCTGTCAGACTCATTCACATCAGAGTGTCCACATCATATAAAAAGTGTCCACAAAAGTGGTACGCTTGACTCATAATCAACTTCTCTCTATGCTTTAGTCCATACTCTAAGGGTGTAGACATTTGACACAGCGCCATCTAGCCCCGAGTTAAGCAAAGCTTGTACCGTGGGAATAAGCTAACCAGATAGAATACATGTATACGTTTTGTTTGTAAATACATACAAACATACCTGTTTATTAATGACCACTACATAACAAACAAGTGTTGTCTTGTTTTACTTTCTGCTCATTTCAAATTCATGAAAACAAAACCAAAAATCTTCCGCTATACAATGTTTATTAGTAAGAGGAATAGAATACGATATCTATAACCTATCCTTATCACACAAACAAACCAGCCGTAACAACACTAGTATTGTAAAGTTACCCCGCACGGTACCCAGGGAGCCGCAGCAGGCGCGGAGAGCCCGGAGCTGTCCTCGCGCTGCACAGGCGCTGGGCGGGCGGCGGCGGAGGCCTACCGCCGCCTGCTGCAGGCCGTGCTGGCCGGGGCGGGCGGGGACGCAGCCGCGCGGGCCGCCCTGCCCGACCTCTCCAGGGCCGTGGCCGCCACCGTGGCTGATATCATCGCCACCGCCGAGCTGCTCAAAGGTGGGTCCAACTCCTGCACGCTACTCTTGGTATACTAAGAGCAGAGGGAGCGGTGGTTGGTGCGGAGATGCTCAAAGGTTGGGGATTCCATCACACATTGCAGCACAAAAGCATAGCATCCATATATGGTTGAAATTCCATCAACCCGCAGTAAGCGTTTTGCTATGCACTTTATAGTGTGAACAGCCTCCATCAGGTGAGACAGTGGTCAAATGCTGTGCCCATCAACAATTAAAGAAAATATTCATTTCAATAAATAGGTAAGCGCCACCAGTCATTCTCTCACTGTTGACATTCCGCTGAATCATAAAAACAATTTGGTTCCACTTTTATAGTGCGTACTGCATGGAACCCGTTGCAATGTCTGTGTTTCCTGAAACTGCCCTTGGTCTCTTCAAGGTCAGAGTGTATAGCTACCTTCTACATTTACGTGCTCCATGTTCGATCACACCGTCGCTTACCATCAGCCGAGACTACCAAAACTTAACTATATATTGGCTTTAATAACTTTATAGGGAGGGTTAAAAGAGTCCATAAGAGTAGGCAACATATTAGAGATATGATACTTCCAGTGTTACAGAAATGTGCATAGACTATACGGTGACCACGTCCCATTAGGTAGGCCGTACGCTTGTTTGCAACCTTTAACATAGGGAAGGAACTTTAAATATAGGCTTATTATAGATCCCGTCGGGCGCACCACATTTGGAGGACATCATGACGTTTTTATAAAAGATGTGCCTCTAATAATGAATAGAACAATCATAACCCGACATGCCCAGGTTCGGACTGGGTGGACCCCGACGACCCGACAGTGATCGCGGAGAACGAGCTGCTGGGAGCGGCCGCATCCATCGATGCTGCTGCCAAGAAACTGGACGCGCTGCGACCTAGGAAGACTGTTAAAGTGCAGGTAACATCTCCGCTCTAGCCTAGATTGTACACTGTTTTATGTTACTTACTACTTACAGACTAGTGAGGGGAAAATGTTCAAAAACTACCTACATACTGACATGGCTGGTGAATGTAGGGGGCAAACAGCCGCTCAAAGTGGCACTCCATGGGGGAGGACTATGTTCAGCAAGCTTTGTTTAGGGGAGCAAGTTATTACCACAATAATTGTAATCCTAAATCATATGAATAATGCTACCTGTATGTCTACTTCAATAGGGTGCTCGACACTCTTAAAAAGTCTTCAATAATGTCCGCAAAACACATTATTTGGATCTTAGCAAAGTTTTAGAGAAAATTTGTTACTAACATTTGATCGCGCGTTAAAGTTAATAATTATTAGTAAACTACCATAAGCACTAAACTAAAGTACCAAACGTCTAGTATAATATTCATCTTATAATGAAGAAGTAAACAGAAAAAAGAAGAACTGAAAGAAGAAGAGAATGCCGTGCGTCGTTGAGATATGTTTGATATTCTTGGTTGTATTTCTATCACCCAGGAATCAAACATATTACATAACGATCACGGTCTAACGTCGCGCAGAAGAAGGAAGAAGAATTAAGAAGATCATAGAAGAAGCAGTAGTAGCTCAGTTGCTTGCGACGTTAACTTGCGATTCGTAGGTCGTGGGGTCGAATCTCGTAATGAACTTGAGTTTTAGAAACAAAGAAATAGAAAAAGGAAAATACATTTGTTCAAGACATTACACAGCATTACATTTTTTGAAGTAGGTGCGTATACAAGACGAATCACACAAAAAAACAACACTATGTTGCGTGACGTCATGACATAGGTCCCGACTCATCACTTTAGGTGATGGAAAATATCATAATGAATTTATCAGCGTCATCATCAGCCCATACGTTTCCACAGCTGGGACGCGTGCCTTCTCTCATATGGAGAGTGTAGACCATAATCCAGCACGCTGGACAAGTGCGGGTTGGTGGATGACACGTATTCTCGAATGTTGTGATTCTTGAACATGCCGGCTTCCTCACGATGTATTCCTTCACCGCTGTAAGAGCGAGTGGAAATTTAAATTCCCCACACAACTTATCACTAATGGGCATCATGGGATTCGAACCAGGGTATGTCGATTTGACAGCCGCACTGGTTACGACTGTGCCACGCTCGTAAATATACATATTATTATTTTATTGTAATCAAAACCGCAAGACGTGTACTAATGATCTACAATGGAACATATTCTTCAGGAACGCAACGACCCTTGAAGTTTGAACTTAATGATCCGTGCGTGACTAGATCATAGCTCACAACTAGCAGCGTCCCACGAGTTTGCTTGCTCTGACTGCACTTGGATATACATAATGTGGGATAAAAGACACTACCTAGCGCAATATAATATATAGATACTTATGCGGGCAAAAACAATGTTCTGTAATTAATTAATGTAAATGGTGTTTATTTGCTGTGTTAATTTAAATTTAAATAAATCAATAAAACCGCGGGATGGCTTTAGTTTGTCAGATGGCGGATAGATGGATGTTTGTCATTAAACTATTGATTTTGCTTTCATACAGAGTCTGTGGTAGTGACATGTCAATTACCTAACGGTAAACGCCACGACACAGAACTTAGAAATATTATGAAATTAGTATTTAAAAAAACATCCCAAACAGACACATTTTGTATATTAGTAAGCATTGTATCTAGGTAGTCTACATCTAGTATTGTAAGGAGCATTGTTCTAGCCATAGTTTGTAAGTCATTTTTCATTTTGTCTGTTTGATTGTAGACTTTAACCGTTACTCTGTAAGAAAAGTGAGCGAATAGTAACACTTACGTTTCGATATTTTCTGAGGGTATTTTTGAAGAAAAAATAAGAAGTGTTTTTTTCTCATAAAATGTAGATAAAATGATGTTTTTTTAACTAAATTAAATTACTATCTAATTCAAAGTATCTAAGCTTTTGTACCCATGTTTTAATTTGTCCTATCTAAATTGCTATATCGTTTTTTGTTAATCTATTGAAACTGTGAGTGATGTGCAATATAAAGCAGATCATGAGAATAGCTGCTCTGTGTTTTCAGAAGACCCATTTTAAATATGTAAATAGTTTTTTAATTATACTTAACTAGATAGACATAATTAAGTGATGGGGTAGATTTGCAAAATCCTAATCTAAATCTATTGTAGGTAACACTCTTAAAACTGTGGCCGTCCTTTTTTATATGCACCGACGCTACAAGGACCGCCATAGTTTTAGTGCTGTCAAATTAACCTTAGAATTCTTAACATCTTTGTATTTTACTGTTTAGTTCAGAGCTGAACCAACCAATGTTACAACGAAACCAAGGAATTATGAGATATGCTAAGGTTTATATTGTTGTCTCACTCAAACTACAGTCACAAAGTGATGTGTGAGTGAGAAAACTTTACGTTAACTTATGTTAGAATCGCGTCTTCAAAGACGCAAGTCAACTTACTAATTTGTATTTTTAAATTAGAAATAGGTACCATGGTTTTGTATAGCACTCCGCCAGTCACATGCTCATTTCGTCATGCAGCGAACGAAATTGCATGATCCTCATGCTTCCTGGGTTCTTAGATACAGGGGATCCTAGTTGCGATCCAGAACTAGTGTTGTCATCCTTAACAGAAAGTAAATATCCTTGTGTACACCCCTGTAGAAACAGAGGATGCTAGTTACTGTCCATGGCATCGTAAAAAGTGATTATTTCTGTGACACCTCTCACGGTTTGGTTTCTTCTCCCTAGGAGGCCGATGAGAGCCTGAACTTCGACGAGATGATCCTGGAGGCTGCCAAGTCCATCATCACGGCCACGTCCGCGCTCGTCAGGGCTGCCAGCGCAGCGCAGAGGGAACTCATTGATCAGGTACACTTGGGGCAGATGGTGGGATTCTTATTATGGGGTTCTTACGGCTTTATTCGTAAACGCGTAGTAGTTTTAGATTAGTTACTTCTCAGCTTTTGTCCTTTTCTGACATTTGAATATTGAAAGCGCTCGATAAAAGATAAAAGATGGTGTAACGTGTTTTAATAAAGCAGATACATTTCTATTGCTGTTGCACTTCCGGTGCACCTAGGTGTAATAGTAGTAACCTGGGAAAACAATATGTTCTTGCTTTCGTCCGAATGGCCAGCATTTTGCAAGGTTTTGTAAAAGTGCTATGAATAGCCTATTTGCAATAAAACACTTTGATTTTGTTTTTTTTTTTGATTTTGTACCGAAACTAAAAAAGAGCTCATAATAAAAAAACAAATTTTTATAAACAGTATTTTTCTCTTTATTTAAAAAATAAGTCAGGATTTATAATGTCGACGTGTGAAGTCTTTTGTACAACGACAGTATGAAAGTTAAAAAGAAGTTCAACATCAAGGTGTTTTACTTTTTTCTTCCAGGCTTCTTGCCAAAATCTTAATTAAGTCTCACTATATCCCAAATTTAAAAAATATACCATTTTAATAAGTACATTAAAAACAAATAAAAAATAGGTATCAGTTATTTTTCAAATAACTTTCAATACAACCAATAACAACTGGGGGTTGAAAATTTGAAACGTCCCTTATAGATGAAATGATGAAAGATTTGGAAAGCTCCCAGAACGGAAGGCTTGACAAAATAGAGGGTCATGTGGCGTCTGTCGTAGCTCAGGTAGAAGTCCATGTAAAGGAATTGAAAGCTCAAGTTGACCAATCTACAAAGGATCTGGGGATAAGCGTAGGCTTTTTATCTGATCAAATTATGACCTTCAAGGAAAAGTTTATAGCCCTGGACACGGAACGTGAACATCTAGCTAGTCAAGCCGCGCTTTTTAGTGACAAGCTGGAAAATATGGAGCGGTTTTCTTTTAAAACATCTATAGAAATTAGAAATGTTCCAAAAAAACCTAAAGAGTCTAAGGAAGGTCTTTTACAGACCCTTCAGTCTTTGTCGAAAACGCTCGATATTCCATTCGAAAAAAATGAGCTAAAGGACATGTATCGGCTGCCTGCCAAGCCTGAATCTCCCACGTCTATCATTATTGTGGAGTTCACCAATGCGTGGACAAAAGGTAGTTTCATAGCAGCTGTCAAAAAATACAAGAAATCAAAATCTGATCAGTTGAGTTCTAAGAATTTGGGTTTCGAAGGGAAGCCTACACCAATATATATCTCGGAGAGATTGACAGCGAAAGCCAAAAGACTTCACTTTTTGTCTAGGGAATTGGCGAAAACCGAAGGTTATGCGCATTGCTGGGTCACAAATGGGAAGGTTTTTCTACGTAAACAGGATGGCGTGCCGTTCATAGCTGTTAGAAATGAAGAACACTTACACTCCCTTAGAACACAAAATGTTACTAAATGACTATGTTACCTGTACAAACTTGGTGTCTCCGAAAGAAGCTTAGTCGTAGTTATATTGGGTTTTTTATTTTGTACACACACAACACTATCATCACATAAACGCACACAAATTAGTTTATTCAATCTCCATAACATTGCACAGAAACTTTACACGCATAAAACACAAACTATCACGACCGATTCGCTCTGCAGGCAGGTAAATACTGGCACTAGCCCTTTTTACATGCTCAATCATACAGGAACAATGATATTACTGTTCCTCATTCAATATTGTATCTCATTAAGAAGTTGTGCACTTGAATTTGAATTCCGCGATTACTGTTACATAAACTGTACTTATTACTTGATACGTTTGATAAAACACAATAACCGATGTTCAACTAATAAATTTACTTTGTTGAGGCATTTTAATTATGTATACATTAAAAAACATCAATTATTGTTGAATTATATACTGGGAAACTCACATGAGAGCTGGTATATTCATGTGGAATGTTACTATGATATTATAAACATAGCGTACATACCTTCTGGTTGCGTCACTTATTTTTGTCTCAACTTAAATTTTATATTCGCACACAATGGATAGTATCACAACTATTATCAATAATGTTGACAACATATCTCCGTCTACTTCACAGTTGTGTTACCCAGAGGACTGTAACGCTTTGGTAAAATATCCTACTAATAAACTCAAAATCCTGACACAGAACATAAGAAGTGTATCTTGCAATTTCACAGGTTTTTTAGTGCTTTTATCAAGAATAGAAGTGTGCCCTGACGTCATCATTTTGACAGAAAGCTGGTTGGCATCAAATATTTATATACCGCAGATTAATGGATACACTTCATATTACACTAAATATCTAAAAAATCAGAACGATGGAATTATTGCTTATTATAAGAATGGGTTAAAATGCGAAACAGTAGAACCCAACCTTAGTGACGCTTCATGTTTAGTTACGAAAATTAATTATAGTACAATCCTAATTTCTATATATCGCTCGCCTTCTATTCAAAACCTTGAAAACTTCTTAAAATCACTAGAAAATCTACTCATAACTTTTAAAACATTTAAGAACGTTATTATAACTGGTGACTTAAATATAAATATTTTGCCTGACGTCACGGATGCCAATGCTTCGCAGTATCTAGATCTGTTGGCTGTACATGGTATTCTACCGGCACACACATTACCAACGAGAAACAACAACTGCCTTGATCATTTTATGCTACGTTCTACTTATGAATGTCAGACACTAATAATAGATAACACCCTTACTGACCACCACACTATACTTTTAATCATGGACACCAAACAAATTAAATTAAATTCTTTAAAATCAGTCTCTAAAATTAACTACACAAATATATCAAATCACCTAAAAAATGAAAATTTTTCCGTTATTTACAATGCCACTGACTGTAATCTAGCAACGAAATTGTTTATAGGAATTTTATCACAGTTAATTTTCCGAAATACTATTCATTCATTAGTACCCCGCAAGATGGCAACTAGAAAGCCATGGATTACTGCAGGCTTATTGAGATGCATGAGAAATAGAGATCGCATGCACTTAAAACTCCGTAATCAGCCCAATAATAAGACGCTTCTAGTAACTTATAAACGTTACAGGAACTACTGTAAAAACTTGATCAAAAAGGCAAAATGTAAATTTGAGAAGGATAGATTAGAAGAAGCAAGTAAAAGTAAAAATGTCAAAAAAACCTGGAAGGTAATAAATGATATAACGAATTATAAAACTACCCCACAATTGTCTCTGGATCTTCTTGATTGCTACAAATCTCCTGCAGAAGCGGTAGATGCCGCTAACAATTATTTTGCCAGTGTGGGAACCGTTTTGGCCAGCAGTATAGTACCTGATAATAATTATACAAATAAATGTATGTTCTCTTCACCGTTACACTCCATGGTTATGATGGACACGGACGAAAATGAAATTTTATCGATAATTAGTTCATTAAAGCCTAACTGTTCAGTAGGATGGGATGATATATCCTCAAATGTACTTCTCCAAAATAAAGAGATTTTAGCTCCTGTTCTTGTCTACTTAGTCAATCTATCTGTGCAAACTGGAGTCTTCCCTACAGTTCTCAAGCACGCTCTCATAGTACCTATTCATAAAGGGGGAGATAAAAAAGTGGTAGGGAATTACAGGCCCATTTCAATACTTACTTCCGTGTCGAAAGTCTTTGAGAAAGTAATTAATAAACGCCTCGTAAACTATCTTGAGACAAATAACTGTCTTTCCTCTAACCAATTTGGCTTTCGAAGGGGTAAGTCAACTTCAGAAGCGGTACAAAAGTTAAGTCAGTTTGTAGCCAGTAGTTTAGATGTTAAAAGAAAGTGTCTAGCTATCTTCCTAGACCTTGCAAAGGCTTTCGACACGGTGTCAATTCCGCTGCTTTTACTTAAGCTTGAGAAAGTCGGTATTCGAGGAGTACAACTCAAACTCTTCGAAGACTATCTAAGCGGAAGAACTCAAAGTGTCAGAATAGGTGAATACATAAGTAGTCCTATGTCTATAAACTGTGGTGTTCCCCAGGGTAGCATACTCGGGCCGACTCTCTTTCTGGTCTACATAAACGAGCTGTGCTCAATGCCAATCAAAAACGGTAGTATATTAACTTATGCCGATGACACAGCCATTGTAGTCCAGGGAGAGAGCTGGCCTGAGGTGTACCAAGCTGGCCAAACTATTTTTAATATCATCTCCTCTTGGCTGAGAAACAATATGTTAACTTTAAATGTAGATAAAACGAAATACGTTGCTTTCTCTATTAAAAATACCGACTCTTTCGATGCCTTTTCTCTTTTTGGACATAAAACCGAATCGTGTCAAAATAAATTAATTAGAACTTGTAACTGCAATTCTATACAGAGAGTAGAATCAATTAAATACCTTGGAATCACGATTGATCAGCGACTGACATTTGCTCCGTATATAAAATTACTGACGCAGAGGATTAGAAGACTCACTGCTGTCTTCAAAAACATTAGAGACTGTGCGGATCCTAGTGTCATCAAAATGTTGTATTTCTCTCTTTGTCAATCGCTGATCACCTACTGTATTACTTCATGGGGAGGCACAAATAAAACTCATCTTCTTCCGCTCGAAAGAGCTCAGAGAGGAATACTCAAGTGTAGCACAAATAGACCATATAGATATCCTACAATTGAACTATATAAAGAATGCCAAGTCTTAACGGTTAGGCAATTGTATATCCAGCAACTGGTGCTTTACCAACATCCACTGACAAAATTGGTTTCAAATACCCTTGCAAGTAAACGAGCGATGCACTATGTTTGTGTTGTTCCAAATACAAAAACAGCTTTTGCTGCAAAGTTTCCAAATTTTTTAGGACCTTATACTTACAACAAAATTAATAAAACCATGCAAATTCTCTCACTTACTTCCCACGAGTGCAAAAAGAAACTCTTTGATAGGTTATCAAAGTTAAATTACATAGAAACAGAAGCCATAATAACGCAAATTGCATGAATAAATAAATAAATAAATAATACATCCGAATAAACAAGTACAAAAACAAAAACACACGCACACTCACACACACACATTCACACACACACACACACACACACTACATACACTCCCACATACACACCCCATATACACCCTCACACTCAACACACTCCACACACACACACCACACACATATTCTCACCATCAGACCCTAACATTCCCTTTCACATACACACTCTCACCCTTACATCTCTAATCTCACACCAGTTCACAAAAACATAATATTTATATAATTAATAATGTATTTTCTGTTATTATAACACAGACTAAAACTATAGGCAAATTTTAAGTAAACACCTTTGTTATATATTATTAATGTTCCACTTGTATATGTCTCCGACGAAAGAGTCCTGGTTCCTGTGTCACGGGTCTTGAGCCTAGTATGGGAAACAGGTGCTCCATCACTTTATAATGTTCACCTATTTTTATGCCTCAATAAATTTTCATTTTTTCATTTCATAGGCGCGCTACTACTTTACTTGAAATCAATGTAAGTACCTTCTCTCTTGCACGTTTATCTCCACCCTCAAAAAATGCTGCATGTTATAGCTCTGATGAAAGGCTGCTGGTGGAACTTTACATGTTATAGGAGACCGTCTCACTTGTCTGTCTCTCCGCAGGGCAAAGTAGCCCGCCGCCCCACATCGTCATCCGACGACGGCCAGTGGTCGGAAGGCCTGATCAGTGCGGCCCGACTGGTGGCAGCTGCCGCCCACTCGCTGGTGGAGGCAGCCAACGCGCTGGTGCAGGGAGCCGGCTCCGAGGAGCGCCTCATCTCCAGCGCCCGGCAGGTCGCCTCCGGCACCGCGCAGCTGCTCGTCGCTTGTAAGGTGAGGGGGCTGTCGGTCACAGCACTTGCGACTAGGAGATTGGTGGAGGTGGAACGTAAAGGGGTTGTGTTTACAGGTGGCTCCAAATTCTGTTTGTTAAGTGGGAGAGGAGAATGGAGATGTTAAAAAGTAGAACCCAAGGGTTTGGTTTACAGGTGCTTCAGCAGACGTTGTTGTCCTGTGTTATTGTCGAGATGTAAGGAGAAGTGTAGCCAGTAAGCGATCGGAGATGAAGGCGGACCTTTCACCAAATGTATATTGAGGACGCTGGATAGTAAGAGAAGGCGGAGGATAGTGTAGATAAATAGATTGATAAACTCTTTATTGAAACACACAAGTCATTAAAAACGAATTGAACAAAAATGTCACAATGGGCTGTCTTATCGCTCAAAGCGATCTCTTCCAGACAACCTTGCGCGGTAAAGAATAACGCAAAAATATGGACGGTGGTTTCCCCAAAAAACTGTTCATAAACGTACAGGTTGCAGGTTGATGGCAGGTGTATAGGTTTTAGGATGCACAATTGTTGTAGCTGATAACCTATTGTTGGGGTGAAGATCAAAGCAGACCCTTCATCAGAGGAACTGGGGATGAGGTTCAGGGATGCTCAGGTATAGTATCAGCCGTATCGTCTCCTCACAGGTGAAGGCAGACCTTCACCAACTGGAGACTGGAGAAGATGGAGGAGAGTGTAGGTTTTGTGAAGCACTGTCGTTGTAGCTGAGGTATTGTTGGATAGTTGTGGTAGTTGACGTATTTCGGGGTACAGGAGAAGGTGGATCCTTTACCAGAGACTGGGGATGAGGTGTGGGGATGGCCAGGGATTGTATCCGCCATGTATCGGCACGCAGGTGAAGGCGGACCCTTCACCAGAGACTGGGGATGAGGTGTGGGGATGGCCAGGGATTGTATCCGCCATGTATCGGCACGCAGGTGAAGGCGGACCCTTCACCAGAGACTGGGGATGAGGTGTGGGGATGGCCAGGGACTGTATCCGCCATGTGTCGGCACGCAGGTGAAGGCGGACCCGAGCTCGGAGTCGACCCGGCGGCTGCAGGCGGCGGGCGCGGAGGTCATCCGCTCCACCGACAACCTGGTGCGGGCCGCCAGGGACTCCATCCACTGCGAGGACGAGAGGAGCCTCGTGCTCAACCGGAGGATGGTGGGCGGCATCGCGCAGGAGATCGATGCCAGGTACTGTACGCCACCTGTTGTACGCCTGCTACGTGTTGGTACCTAGTACCTATATAATACTCGACGAAGGTAGTTGAAACAAATCTTTCTATTTTTATCATGGATTGATTTTTTAAGTGTAAAACCACACTTCAGGTATATCTATAAAAATTTTAAGAACTATAATATCTTTATAGATATACCTGAAGTGTGGTTTACACTTAAAAAATCAATCCATGATAGATTTGGCAAGCGCGCCATCTCTCGTCATTAGATAGTATCGAAATTACTACTAATGAATAGATTACCTGTCTTAAAACAAGGTTCTATAGATGTCGCTACGACTGCTTAGTCGGTGAACACATAGTCCTTAAGATTTTTGCAGCTAGCGGTCATGCGACCATGGCCTAATTGGTAGGGCGTCTAATCCGGTGAGTTAGAAGCCGCGGGTTAAAATCCCGCTGGTTGCTAAAATTTTAAGAACTATAATATCTCTCTATTTTTGGTAAACTTAAAGTTAACTACATCGATTTTCGTTATCAAATCGTCTAACCCCCGGTTTTTCGTACGTTTGTTTTAAGTTAAACTCATGTCGATTCAAAAATACGGAACGCTCGTTGGTTGCCTGTTGATCGCCGGCTGTCTCCAACCAATGAGCGTTCAGTATTTTTAAGTTGACATGGGTTTAATTTTAACAAAGGTAGGAGACACAAACTGATCCAAGCACGCAGCGCTACATTGCAGGTTGTGTTGTTGTTACCGTACCGTGAGGCATGTGCTGACGCAGTAACACATAGACAAAACTGTACTTTACTCGGGTGTGGTTTATTCCAAAAACTGAACTTTTATGTGATAACAGGTTCGTGATTTCGTCAGTTGTGTTTGTTTTCCCCAAAATTTTTGCAGCATTTAAGGATGCACAATGGCATTTCGGATACGGAATTTCTATCATAAAGCGCGTGTAGTCGCTTCGAATCCCTAGAATCGGTTTAATGATACTTGTTTGATAATATAATATGGCGTCTTATATGTAATACATATTAGTTCTATGGATACTACACTCCCGCGCCGAACATCGCTGATAGCATACACAAAGACGTCTCTAATGAATTCCTCCAAAACTACAATGTTATTTATACCTTCCTCCCATTAGATCTGAAGTCCTCCGCATAGAGCGAGAGCTGGAGGAAGCTCGCGGCCGGCTGACCGCCATCCGACAAGCCAAGTACAAGCTGAAGACCGGAGACACCTCGGGAGATGACACCGACACGGATGGACCGCAGCCTCAGGATTATCAGAGGTACGTCACATGATAAAAAACACCACGAAAATACTTCTTCAAATGGTACATTCATTACTTGCCCTCGTGCAAGTAATGAATGTACCATTTGAATGTCGCTGAAATATTTAGATCACTGAATTTTTGTAAAACTGTGATAGATAGACGTTTAAGAAATCATTGATGCAAGGTAGAAATACGATAAAGAAAGAAAAAAGAAGATAAGAAAGATAAAGAAAATCTTTACACAACATTAATTAATAATCTTATAATAATTTAATCAAGATGGGGGTAGGTCAAGTTTTCTTAATGTGGTTCAAACTGTGGGACGCAGCCTATCATAAGACTAAATTCTATTCTTAATGTTTCCAGATTGAAATCCCCAACATCAAGCTTCGCGAACACAACCTACTCCCCAAACAGTACATTCTCTCCCCACAACAACACAACCAATCTCTCCTCCCACATCTCTCAGCTCAACCAAACCGTCGGCTCTCCCCACACTCCCTCTACCTACGGACCAAACTACTCTCAGAACACCACTCAGAACATCTCCCAGACTAACACTACGCACACTAACTTGACTCATTCCACCCAGAACTTACATACCACTCAGAACTTACATACCACTCAGAACTTGATTCATACTCCTCAGAACTTGACTCATACTCCTCAGAACTTGAGTCACACGCCTCAGAGCATGAGTCATACGCCTCAGAACTTGAGTCATACGCCTCAGAACATAACCCCCCAGCCTGATAGGAACGGCAGCTACAGCCAGAACTCGTTCCGGAGTGAAGACAAACAGTATACAGTCCAGAGTCCCACATTCTCAAGCTTCCGACCTCAGGAGGAGCCCAAGCAGAACTATGAGGGATTCACTACACGGTAAGTTTGATAATGTTGCTATTCATGTTGAGGGTTGGAGAGAAGACAAGCTATTAGAGAGAGAAAAAATTCATCATTCTGATATTTACTTTCTTCGTATAAATACGAACTGATGGACGACGACGTCTTCTCAACATTTCTAATACTAACGTATCAAATTGAAAAAAAAGTCTAACCATAATTTTTGCTTCTCTTACACGCTGCCATTGGATAACAGATAGATTATTTTATTTTATTATACAAAGAACAAGAAGTGCCTTCACACAACACTTATGATTCGTGCCTGTTTTATATTTATAACGATAATTTTATATATTAGGTACATTGTTTGTAATTAAGATAGGATAATGGATATTCGAGGATTTGAAATACAAGGTTCGATAAAAACTGTTTTTAATGAACTTTATTTAAAAACATACAACATAACCATATTTTTTTTTCAATCGAAATTAAATATGCCAACCCGTTGTTTTAAATAGTTGACACATTTTCAATGTTTTCGAATAAAGTTCAGAAGTTATATTTAAATTAAAGCATGCTAGCTTCCCGCTTAGTGGTATTGACTAGGAAATAGATTTGCTGTCCAAAATCTAGATGCTATTTGTCTGGGAAGTAGAAATACATATGTAATACAGTATTTTCAACAATTTCTTTCATAAACCTTTATGACTGTTGTATACAACTTAATGTTTTTATGAAAGTTTTTTGAAGTTCTGTAAAATATCCCTTCCTTCATTTATGAATCCGCAGACCGGAGCTAAATTCCACGACTGTGCTTCATTCTATGCCTATATCTATGTTTAGATTTAATATTCTTGCATTGATAGATTTTGACCTTTATGTCCCGTTACATCGACGTTTTCTGCCTCTATTCCTTTCCTTAGTTTCACCATTATATGACAGTTGGTGAAATGAATAGTTTTCATTACCTATATAACTTACTCACGCTTAATTATTTAGCATTGTTGATGAAATTGGGCTTAAATATTAATATAGAAACAATTAATACTTTAAATCTACCAATGCATCCATAGTTAATGTATACTCAAGTAATATTTCGTTTGCAGAGAAACAACTACAAATGACAGAACGATGAAACATAAGTAAGTCGTCCAAGTAAACGAATGCTCGACAACAAAGCTTCAATTTTGTTTTAAGACTTGTACAAAACCGTGGCTTTCCCCGTCCGCGCGTTTGCAAAGCCAAAACATCGTTCTGTACATAATATTAATGCTGAATTGTCACTGTCTTACTTGTTGTCTATAATTATCAGCTTGATTGTATCTGATGATATGCTCTTGATGTGTCGACGCTGCTAACTTTCTGTGCAGTGAGAGCGCGGTGTTGCATTGGTGCGAGTTTGTCAGGTTTATTAATCTAAATTAATTTTACTAATCTGTAATCACAAGATCTATATTTCTTTCGGTTTAATAAAAACACTTAACTGTTTTTCGGTTTCGGTTCTACTAAACTCAATCTCAAAGGTTTCAACCTACATTGACGTTAATAAATTGTGTTTTTTTTTAAATAATTTACGACTTACATATTAATTTTCTTCAGTTGACTTCATTACACGACAACTTCAAATTTTCCAATGCACAGACTAGTTAGACAATCCTCACCAATTTTCACCAAGCAAAACCTTAGTGCTTTCACTCAAACCAAGCGAACGCCAAAGTTACCTTTCCTTCTCTAACATTAACCGCATGCGGGTGTGTGAAGGACGAGCATGACGGAAGAGACCGTAGTGGTGAGATCGATCCAACTGCCCGAGGTCCGCATGGCGTACCTAGTGGGCGGGGACGCGGAGGCTCCGCAGAAGATATATTACAAGAGGGAGGCGCCGCCGCCGCCGCCGCCGCCGCGACGGGTCTCGTTGCTAAAGTATGACGAGAAGGATAGTTCTTGATTGGGTTCGTTATTATGTACGTTTTGCACAGGAGGGGTAGGTGGCAGGGTTGGGGGTTGTGTTTCTCTTGCTCTTTCGGAGGGTTACTGTTGTTGTCAGATGTTTGTCCGTTCTGGGCGTTGGGCTATTTGTGTTACGTCGGGCTACGTGTTGAGCTTGTTGCTCTTAGTAATATTTGCTTAGCGATGAAGTTCTACAATATAGTTATTACAGGTAAAGTAATTAAAAAAGCATAGATTTAGTTTCTTGTGAGAAACCGCTTGAATGTTAATTACTCCGAAAAGTATAAAATATTGAAGAAAACGTTAATTGAATTATTTAAACATTTTTTAAATCTATGATGATGGTTCTTTCTCATAAAAGTAAAGCTACTTTTCCGTTTCAAGTTAGCCCTCCGAAAAAATCTAAACAAGTAAAACATCGCTCTCCAACGAAATTGAATGTTCCATTTGTGTTAAAATTATTCGGGTTTGTTATTTTTTAAATGCAGTCTACCGACCATTTGGAGGCCGTTGTCAGAGCCGCAGTTTTGTCGACACCATCTCACCTTTGACCTTGCCAGACTTGTGTTAACCTTACACTAATGTTGCTCGATAATCAGTACTTGTAATGCTTGCATGCTGGTGTTGGTGTCAATTCTTCCGTCCGGGCAGCGTGAAACTTCACCAAACTTACAAGAAAGGGTTAATCACTAATAACAATTAACATTCGCAGTTACGAGACACGATTGTACGACACACCGCGACCGATCAACGATTACACGAAAACCGAACGACAGGAGTCGAGCCAATACCACAGCAGTCAATTCTCCAAACAGGAACAGAAGTTCGGATACGATGCCCCCAAATCACCGATGAGCCCTAAATTCAACGCGAGAGAGCTCAAGTTCGATGATAAAGAACCTATTTACTCGTCGCTGAAGAAAAAACCGTTCGATGGCGTCGGACAAACGTTTTCCGAGCATCAAAAATCCACAGAAGCGATCCCCGGTGGAACCAAACACTCGGAATATTCCATCAAAACCGAGTCGTACCAGAGCTTCCCCAAGACAGAGTTCACAAAAATAGAAACGAGACAAGAGGTCAAATCTCCCTTCACTTCCACTCCTAAATTCGACAGAACGGAATTCACTTCCGACTTCAAAAACGCCTCGACTGATCTAGTAAAGGCCGTGACACCGGACTATGACAGGATTTCCTCGCCATACGGGAAAGAAGCGCATAGTTACGGAGGTCCGAACTTCATGGAGGAGACCACCACTGAAGTGAAGGAGATCCCCAACGGTACGCAGAAGGTTACCACCACGAAGATATACAGTTCTTCGCCGGTCAACTTGACGACTACGAGCACTAAATACGAACCGATCAAACTAGAGGGCATCGACGAACTATCCAAATCCTTTGACAACGATTCTAAGTACAGCACGCTAGACTCTCGCTTCAATACCCTGGAATCTAAAATGAGCTCGGATACCAGTCGGTCTTTCATGAGGCCGTCGGAGTTCCAATCGTCAGACTTCCAAACCACAACCAACGTGACGAAGGCGAAATCTCCGTCAGATCTGAGCAAGGAGCTCGATAGTCTCGATAAGAGATTCTCCAAGCAGACGATCACATCAGAAACCATTGAACGCAAGTCTGTGATGACGAGCTCCCACAAATCAGAGTCTAGCTCGACGGTTACGAAGAAATTCGGCAATTTTTAAGGTGCGCAGCAGTTTGGCCGCACGCTAACCCACCACGCTGTGTTTGAGCTTCTGTCAAAATGGTTTGTGTGTTGTCAGTGTCAGATTGACAGCTATCAGTTTTTGTCGCGGGAAAATATTAAAACGTAAGTTGTTATTGTTGGGGTATTCACCAAAAAAGGAGCTCGAAGGACCATTTTTTATTCACCGTGGTCGATATTTTTTTTATTTTATTTAAGAATAATTCTCATCCATCTACTACAAAAGATTCGCAGCTACATATTTTCCTGTACTATTATTACGCGTTATTGTCCCCGCTAAAAACTTGTGTTCGTTCGTACGTAGTCACTTGTATAACTGAGCACGCGATTGTTGTTATAACTATAATAATTATAGAAATTATATTAATATAATGTATCTTTTCTCGTGATTCGATATTTATTTACAGAATTGAAACTCATTTGAATCACAAGAAACTAACTATAAAATACCTACGAAATTATTTTAACGCTATGTATAAATACATAATTTTTAGAGTTACTTTTGTTTTAAGCATGGAAGGTTTAGGAAAATCTGAAGGTGCTAAATGTATATTAAATATTAACTTTATTCCACAAACAAAAGGCCTTGTTGTTTGAATATTGGAATCCTATAATCGTTATTATGTTGTTTAGGAATAGGAGACATCAATTAACTTGTAAATTTTCTCTATAACTAGGTGCTAATTTATCAAGACCCGGCCATATTTGCTCTGAAGTTTCAGAGAATAATAACTTTACAGAGCGGCTCGGGATAATCTAATTGAACTTTTTCAAGGCATGGGGCACTAACTTACGCTAGACGATATAAGCGTCTTTATTATAGGGCATAATTGTTGATTCCTATTCCTAAAACCTTGACTTGAGTGTGAAGTTGAATACTTTTATAGACGATCTATTATTGCGGGAAAATCAAAGGAATTATTTCGTTGTTGTATTTTAAACTGAAGTACAAGATTTATGTTAAACAAAAAAATATTTTTATATACTATGTTATGAATGGCTATAATTTCAGACTCAAGTATGGTGTTTAAATATAACTCACAAAGTGCTAGCCCCACGGGGTCCTTATAATCGATGCCTTGTTTTAATATAACGGAATATTGCCGCCAGTGCCATGTATACACAGAGTACATTATATTTATCGTTTTATATACACGTGTGCCTTGGTTCGGGGGGTGGGAAGACGGGCTATTATGTCAAAGAAGATAAACAAGGAGAAAACTAAATAAAAGGTAGCTAAGTATGGTATGGTTGTATATTATAAAGGTCGATATCAACCAAGGAAGTTATTGATAAAAATGTATCGAAAAAACCGTAGAGGTTTCTGTAAAAATTATTATAGAGTATATAGAATTTAAAATATACAAATTCCGGTTTAATACGGATGAACGTATAATCAAAAATGTATATGGTATTTCTTTTACATAATATAACCGTTTGTTATGTGCCATTTTATAACAGATATACAAATAATGTGATTTTTATATTAACAGTAACATTTGCGGCGCCTCTTTGAAGTTGTTTGGCGGCTGTTATGGCAGGGTTTCAGTTTGTACAGCTATATCTATATACAATGTTATTGTTATGGTAATACATATAAAATTATAAGTAAATGCTTTAAGCTTCAGTGAGGCGTCGTATAAATATTGTGATTTGGTGCAAGGTGTTTTTTATAATATAATATTATAAATACTAAAATATAATCTTGCTTGTAGTCTGTCGAGTGTGTACTAAGCCGTAGAAATACTAAACTGCATCTATGATCGGTAACTTAGCTTAGAATTAAAACAAAAATGTAAAATATATATTTATTTTATTTTTTTAGCAAAATAGTGACGGTGACGTCGACCCAGGTAGCTTGACCAGCTTACAAACCTCCAGCTAATTACATAGATATAGTTTTTAGACAGATATACATTTACGACTATTTTATATACACAAACATTACTATAACTCGCGCCAACAAAGGAATTCTGAAATGAGCTGAATTGTCTATTACTTTCTCCTTCCTACTACACTTTGGACAGCGTAGTAGGAAAGAGTAAATTATATTTCGTTCGAATCGTTTCTTTAATGGCGCGAGTCATTTAATGTAATTCTTTCTAGACGTGCCTTATGTATTTTGCTTATGAATTTGTAATTGTATTATTGAATGTGTAGGATAGGAATGCCCGCGAAAGCGATTTCGTCCACTGAAGGTATTGTAACACCAATTCTGATAGATTTCATAATATAAATATACTTATGATTACTTGTGTTAATTGTAACTACATAAACTACAATTGTTATATCACACACTTGTGTATTTAGGGCTCGAGAATAACATTTTAGATACTCTTGTATTACGAGTAGTATTTATATATGTGTGTTATAATAATTATATTAATATATAACGAACGACAAGTTCGTGTGTATGGGCTAATGTGGTGTCTTATTAATTTAACGTAATATTTGTAACATTAATGTAAATTATTGTGTAGTAGAATGCGATGTTCCAAATTATATTTATTGTAGTTTGTTACTATATTATAAATGTTTGCATTTATAGTTTTATTTTTATATACAGAATTGAACTTTTTAAAAATTGAATCATACAGTAGGTGCCAACGGCAGCATGAATTTTTTATATAGTTTATACATCCTATAACAGATTGTCTAACTCTAATTATATTATAAATACTATAATTTTGAACAACGCAATATGTAAACCATATAACTTATCTCTTACGATATGCCTGTCATACTCTTTAGTGTTCCCATTTTTATATAATGCATATAATTACAAATTAGATTAAGAATAATAATGATTTATACATATACATACTATTATATAATCTCAATTGTAAGAAAACCAAATAATTCACTAATTCATTAAATTATTATTGGTTTGTTTTTATCGTCTTGAAGAATTTTTGTTATAATATTTTAGAGTTTTATTTTAAATATTGACGAATATATTAAAACTGTGCTGTACTACAACGCGCTACAGTGGGGCGTCGTACGCATGCCTTCCATGTGGTGTAATAAAACAATGACTAATGATTATTGCTTTTTATTTCAACTTTTTAATTAGTGGTTTTAAGTCTGTGGCTAATGAGCGGAGGTATCGGACTCACTCGCAGCTATTTAAAGTCTGCAAAGCTATAGGAAGGAAATATTTTGTTTGAAACGTGTATCGCCATCTGTAATACTGAATTCGGGATTCCTCCCAACCTGCCCTTCCTAAACGACCCCACTGGGGCTGGTTACTACATTGAGAATAATGTTCCAACCGTCTGGGAACCGGTGGTCGTTGTACAATTCGTGTCCTTCTAATATCTAATTACGCTTCGGAGCATATTATAGGTGCCACGGAACAAGTGGTGGTAAGCAAGTAGCATTCACCGCCTATAAGTTTCTATCTATAGGTATCTACCTATCTAACTATCTTGGTAAAAGAGTAGGTATTACGGAGGGCAAGTTGTATACATACGAAACAAAAAGACGTTCAGATGGCCTAGACTAAGTGTAGAGAACATTTTGTCGCGGAGCACATGCTACCCGGGCAGGTATCATCCGGAATCTGCGGGGTAATTACGTATAATTTGCAACAGCAAAACAACAGCAGTAACGAAGCATACATGCTCGACACCACTAATGATGTATGACAGCAATCATCCCGAAATTTACGCCTGTCGCAATCCTGTGCGAGTTAGGTAATAAGCCCGCCGATTTTTAGATCAGCCGAAGGATTTCGTCTTTAAAAGGTAAGAAATATAGTCACATTTAATAACACTACCGGCCACTATGGCCCATGCCGGATAGGTGTGGCTGATGTCACATTTTTTATTGTTCTCGCCTCGCCGGGACCCGTTGCCATTGTAGGTAATCAAGAATCCCAGTGGTAGCAGCTTTGGTATAGGGAGCCACTGGGCACAATCCGATACAGTGCGACTTTTGAAAAACGGATATCCGCGATGGGTCTTTCAATAATCTCCTTAGTTTCAAGAACATTCCTATCATATACCATATCGAAATGAAACACTCATTCAGTCTTATAACTTTATTGCAACTTCTACACAAACAACACAACAACTGAAACCGTTTTCGAGATTCATCATTTTCTTACAACAACTATGAGAAACGTTGGAAATTCAAATTTAACACTTGGTCGTACTCAATATAATATCATAGCCAGAAAATAAATTCCTGTATCGTACCTAGTATCTACAATCTTATAAGCCAAAATAATATAAGTGTATTCGAACTTACAAACCCAATAATATAAATTCTAAAAGCGATAATACACGAAACACACACAATAACATTTGTCAAACAATGAAAGTAGAAGAATATTCGAAGGTTATTTTGATTGATTGTCTTTATGAGTACATATTCATTCATTAACTGTGTGCATTTATATTTATCCTTCTACTTTTGTTTGAATGCATTTGTATCGTGTATTATCACGGTAAAGCATCAAGTAATACGTTTAATCTTGTCAGAGAATGATGTGCAGATCCATGTACTTAATTCTTTTTATTATTATAATTACACGGTAACTTAACTATTTTAAATGCAAGGAACAAACTCATTAATACTTAAAATCTAACTAAACACAACTTTGCATCAAAATTGTGCGAAACATCTAACGTTTAGCCCAATTTTTTAACAATATAACTAAACTATCAGTAATGTAAATAAATTCGATTTAAATTAAACATAAAACTTCTAACGATAGTAAAGTGCAAAATCATACAAAACGATTTCATTTCCTAATTGTTAATAATTAAAAGTTGATCATAACTACGATATATTGAAATGTAAAAGTCGCCTTGGTTCATGGTTATGTCGAGGAAGCCAACATCTGTGCGATGAGACGTGGTCCTCGCAGTATCTATCTAGATACATGGAGCCTAGTTAGGTGAAAGTGTAGTGACATTCATGGGTCAAAATTAATTAATACTAGATGACCCGCCCCGGCTTCACACGGGTTAATTAGTTTTACTCCTTAACCTTGTTTATAGGTAAGAGGGAAGCGAAAGGGAAAAGATAGGAGAAAAGGATGAATGGATGGGCCGGCGAAGGAAGGCAGGCTTCACCTGGCTCTCTGCTGCCGTCCCATCCATTCATCCTTTTCCCCTTTCCCTTCCATCTTCGACAGGATGAGTATAAATATTTTTTTTAATGTAAGAACCACTACGAAGTATTAGAAAACATGAAAAAAGATGAATAAAATCGGTAAAGCCATTCTCAAGTTATAGCGTGACAGGAGAAATAGGGGTTCATTTATATATATATATATATATAGAATAAACTGGTTGAACAGGTGAACAAACCCCGATGTATGACGATGCACTTCAAGTCTTATTATGGACGGTATCGTTATATACACAGCTGTGTATCATTTTATTATAATATAACCGCGACGCAACGTTTTACATACATTTTATAAAACAACACAATATTAATTATTGTTTTGAAGAAGAGATAACATGCGAAATCATTATCCACGTATTATAAGTCAAAAAAACATAAAGTAGATCAACACCATCAACAAGCCACATCCGTGTAGATTATCGATCTTTTTGAATTGAAATGTATTATAATTGAATCCTTACTTTAAAGTTTAAATTTATGAAGCTCCTTTCCGATTACATATTACTAAAATGTATCAAAGACGCATTTATTTAAGTATAAAATTTGCCATTTTCATAACACCTAAGTACATATTGATATGTGCCATATTAAATTACAACATCTAGAGAAATCTACAGACTTTTAAAGGTTTAGAAGTAAACTATCTACGCAGTATCGAAATGAGAACACGAAACTCGAAAGTAGATTCATTATGATGTGTTTTTTACAACAAAATTTAAATCAAGATCGTAGACACCACGTCCACGTTACATGCAAGTTGCACTGAGACAATACGACCAAACACAATACACCGCGCGTCCGCATTATCATGCTCTTGCGGAAATATCAAATACCGAAAACTTAATTCATCGAATTAATCAATTAGGTAAACGCGTTCTAATTTCGATAAAGGACAACACTATTTCTTGTAATCGATGCGACCGACTGAATTTGAACTTTGAAATAAATCTAATTTCATGTAAAATTGCTAAAATCAGCGTAACATATTTGCATTTTGCGCAATTATGCGATTTTGAATAATTTCAACGTACCATTACACATAATAATTAAACTTAATCGGTCGCAATAACAAAACCCTTCATAGTTACAAATTAAGAGAGAACCTTGTCCAACCCCCACCGAACATTGCGTAACCATTTACAACGTATCTACACATATTGGTTACTGCAGGCTCGCTGACCACTTCGCACTGAACATTGTATACAGCCGAGAATTTAACAGATCTTCTTTAAATCAAGAACATAGATCAATTACATTTGTCACACTAGTTCTAGTGTATATTATTTAAAAATATTTATATATTTTGTTTATTTATTGCCACATATTTATATCAGGGGACAACTCGCGGTGAACAGTCCGCAGATATCATAATTATGATTATTCGTCAAGTACGTACCTACATGAATCGTTAACCAGTATGTAAACAGTCGAATATTGGCGTACATTAGCCTAGCGTTACATATTCGACACTACAGGTGTGTAGATACCGCAGGTCCGTCGTTACTGCTTATTGCTGATTGATTAAAGTTGTCGTCACTCACTTCTCACTGCTGCTGCTACTGTCAGAAGTACTGGAGTCGTCCTCACTGTCCTGCGCGCGGGGGCGGGGGGAGGGGGGCAGGTCCCCCCGCGCGGGCCCCCCGCCGGTCCCCCCTCCGGTCCCCCCGCCGGTCCCCCCGCCGGTCCCCCCGCCGGTCCCCCCGCCGGTCCCCCCGCCGGTCCCCCCGCCGGGGGGGGACGGGATCGTCAGCTCGGTGGGGGACTGCTCGCTGGAAGCATTACATTGTTACGGTATAATAACTGGTGGACATTGCATATTATTATGTAGGTAGACCAAAAATAAGCAAGGATTGAAGTTAAGACGAATAAATTATTATTTAAAAAAAATCGCTGAATAAACAAATCGGTATAAACATCCATGCTAAACATATTGATTATTAAGATCAGAAGTGAAGTCATTTATGTAATAAACTTGTGCCACTCTGTACTACAGTTTGACAGGTCCTAAGTTCTAACTTATCCCACTATGACCTACCTACTGCAACGTACGTCCTAGAGTTAAGTGTAAATTTAAGAGCTGTCAAACTTAAGTGCAGACGGGCATTAGCCAGTTATTACAACACTATAGGCAAACAAAACAAATCAACAAAAAACGAAAACGGTTTAGTATTTACTAAACTGTCCCCTAAGTTAGACCCCAGCCCTAGTACAAACAACCTATACAATATACCAGTAAATGTATAGTGTTATAAAACTAGCCTTGGAACTAATTTTTAAAGAGAAACAATCGACTAGCTGAACTTAATAAAACCTTTAATTATCACAAACTAAACAATACAACGACAAGAGAACAAAAGTAAACTTAACAAGGTAACAATAACGCAAAATACGTATACGAAACCCTAATACGTTCAACACGTCCGAATGCCAGTGGAAAAGTGAGGAGCGCTTCTCAGCCCTCGCCGCAGGCGCCCGCCGCGCGCCGCTCCGGTCGAGCGCACACACCACCATCAGGTCATGCTACGTCATCAAGACGCGCCACTAAGCCCCGCCCTCTTGGCTGGATATTTATAAAAATAGAGTATGTGAATGCTCACCCATCGTTATCCCTCCTCCACTGGAAGAACTCTTCTCCAAGGTTGAAGGTCAGGTTACTCCTCATCACCACTTTCACCGGCGCCGGGGAGCTCGCTACCAGGGAGGATGAATTCTGGGGGGTCATCATCATCATAATTCGTTGGGATACATATAGATAAATACATAGTAAAGAGTGTAAAACTATGAATACAAATCACCGATGTTTTTAAAATGTCAATGAACAGTTTACAACGCCATATTCATAATTTCCACAATTAAATTTTATTGCATTTTACATTTATTGCAATTAGCACTTTTGCAAGCCAAAATCGGAATGCTTAATAAAGTTACTGTTCTTCTAAACATATAAAATTAATAAGTGCTTCTTGCTTGCAAAGTATATCTGACATTCAATAAATACTAATAATACGCAACAGATTAGACTTAAATAATTGACAGCCTCCGTGGTGTGGTGGTTGAGCAGGTCGGCTCATAGCCCGGAGGCGGCGGGTTCGATTCCCGCGACAGGGCAAGTAAAAAAAAAGCGCAAATACGTTGTTCTGTGCGTGTGTGTTGTGGGAGCATGGTCCTCGTAGTTCCTGGGTCCCTACATACATAGGGGTCCTAGTTAGGGTCCAGGATCTATGTATGTATGTGATCGTTGGGCGTTGTTATTTTAGCAATAATGAAGTTTCATTGGAAGATTTAAACCCAATATTATGATACCTCGTCCGGTGAGGTATCGTCTCCGCTAGTCTTGTGCCGGTGGCGCCGCCAACCGGTGGAGTTAGCCTTGTGGCCGGACTGGGACGATCCTGGGGGATAATATACGTATTTAGACATCTCACTTGCGCTGACGCAGGCTTACAACACTTGCCTACTTAGCGTCCACTTGGTAGAGGTTCACTACAACTCACATGAGGGGTAATTCGGGTAATAGGATGAACCAACTTTTTTGCCAAGCAAAAACAATCGACACGAAAGTTTTTACAGATATAACGGAAAATTATTTGCGTGTGCCATGCGATATTTAGACCAATATCATGGAACACCTTACCAGCGTCATTGTTTCCTGACAAATATAATCTGGGAGTTTTTAAGGCTAGAGTGAACCGGTATCTTCTAGGCAAGCATGCTCCATCATCCACCGCGTCGTCACTAACCAGGTGCGACCGTGGTCTAATGTTAGCCTATCGATGGTAGACAAAACAGATTACAACGTGTAAGGCAGTATACAGACCGTCACCCCGCAGCTCCCCGCTGGCGGCGGCGCGGCGCTCCGCCCCCGACACCATGCCGTCCTCCCCCGAGCTGCCCGCGCTAGTACGTCATTATACATAATAAATAAACGTGTGGACATGTCACGCAGCGCCATCTAGCCCCAAACTAAGCAAAGCTTGTACTGTGGGAACCAGATAACTGATATAATACTTACATACTTTTTGTTTGTAAATACATACATAGAAATACACTATAACACCCAGGCACAGAACAAACATCTATGTTCATCACACAAATGTTTGTCCCGGGTGGGAATCGCACCCACAACCTTTAGTTCAGAAGGCAGAGTTACTACCAACTGAACTATGAGGCCAGTCAAACAACATAACAACAGATGTATCCATAATACGGGACAATACTCAATCAAACAGAATAATAAACTATGAAACCTGTATTATTTATTGTCTACACGCAAAAAAAGAGAAAATTACAGTTTTTTAAGCGAAGTTTTCACAAATAATTACATTGGTGAAAATATTTATATTAGAAAAAAACGATCTAGCCAAAGTTTTTTGTTTAAATGACGTGAGTTATACGTTAAAGGTTTTCGTAAATTTAAAATAACCCTTTCTACCGACATATAATAAAACATGAATCCTGCACTAAAGTAAGTAATGTAAGCGTGTCCCACCTTAGGGTTCATCTACACATACCATCAGGTGAGATGTGGCCAAACCCTGACCCACTAACAATAAAAAAACTGTAACAGCTCAAGTTCGCACCCATCTCTCCAGCCCCCGGTACCGTAGGACTTGACCGTTTGAGACTCGGCTACACAGCCTCGACCATACACGCAAACTTGCCAGTTTATCGGTCTTTTATCGAGTGCATTCTGGAGAGTGCGCACTGGAGTTGCATAACCTGATTCCGTCATCCCCATTCCACCATCGGACAACCAGATGTACGGAAAAACGCCATCGCTACAGGGTTAACATCCCGCATGTGCGAACAAAGCGATTTGCTTCCACATTTATCATGCGAACAGCCAAAAATTGGAACGCTTTACCGGCGTCTGTATTCCCCAAAAATTACAATCTTAGAGTCTTCAAATCAAGGTTGAACAGGTATCTTCTAGGCAAGCGTGTTACATCATAGACCGCATCGTCACTTACCATCAGGTGAGATAATGGTCAAGAGCAAGCCTATCCTACTAATATTATAAATGCGAAAGTTTGTGTGTATGAATGTCTGTTGCCTCTAAACGCCACAACGGCTGAACGGATTTGGATACAATTTGGAATACAAACAGTTTATATACTGGATTAACACATAGGATACTTATTATCCGAGTGAAACCGCGGGGCGCACCTAGACACATAATAAAAAGTTAAAATAAAAACTTTTGTCAAACTCGTGTAAAGCCGACACCAACCAATGAGCGTATACAATACATACACAAATGATTAGTAAAGTACATACTTGATTTGTTCCTCAACGGGCGGTAGTTTCTGCGACAGTAACGCGACCAGATCTCCCCTCTCCTCTCCCTCCACCTCCCCTCTCTCTTCCCCCTCCCCCCCCTCAGCTGCCACCTCCCCCTCTACAGGGGGGGCAGAGGTTATACGCTTGCGTTTCCGTTTCCTCATGCGCTGGAATACAAAATAAGATAAGCAGTTCATTTTGTACTCAGGATAAAAAAATGCATAATGAAAAAAAAAACCATCAATTCAAATTTTGCATGCATAGATGGCATTAAAAATCTCCCACGGTGACGTCACGCTACGCCTGAATAGACAACATTATATTTTTTGGAAAGTTAACACCGAAATTCTAAACCAAAGTGGGAGTTTTTATAAGTATTCAGTATTTCTTAAGTACTAACAAAATAAGTGCCAAAGCCTATTTTGAGAACCACGATTGACTACCACAGATTAGAGAAAACAACAAATGACTATACTCTGTGTTAATCTGTGCTGACAACAAAATAGACTACGAAATTCGAAACCGTAGGCGTTGAATTTTTTGTCTGGCTGTAAGCTAACATCTTTTATAATATACTCGTTATAGGTCTACCAGAATCTGATGGCAAATAGGTAAAATAAAATGTGTAGTAGGCAGCACCGGATATAAATGGATTAATATGTCTTGATACTTCCTTCACTTCCGGCCGTCTTGGCAACTAAGTTTCGCAACTATATCAACTTTTAAGTCATATTTTTTCTGTTATTCATTGGATCAAAACAAAAGGCGGTGAAAGTAAAAGTAAATTTTATAAACATTATTATTATGAGTATTTTTTTTATGCGATTGAATGACGTGATGAGCTAGTCGTTCACCTGATGTTAAGCAACACGGCCGCCCATAACAGTTGCAGTATCACTCGGATCTTTAAAACAATAAAGTTTGACGTGACACTGTACGTCATCCTGAGACTTCACACAGTATAGTAATCAGATCACTAGACTGTGTGATCAGGTCATAAAGTCTCATTTGCCCAGTAATTTCACTAGCCACAGTGCCCTTCAAACCGGAACACAGTAGTGCTTGCACACTACTGCTTGGCGGCTAGTATAGTAGTGTTTACTTTTTTTTATAGAAATGTATGACGTGACAAACTAGTCGTTCGCCTGATAGTAAGCGTCACAGCTGCCCGTAACAGATTGTAGTATCACTTGAAACTTAAAAATTCATATAGTTTTGCCCACAGACCTAGAATTTTTTCGTTACTCTCGAAAGTCTCACGAAGGGTGGGAGCGAGAAGTACAAATCAAGTACACACTGCCCAAGAGGAAAAGAGATCGTGAAATAATGGCGGATGCGTACTAGCACAAAATGAGCTTATATCGCCTCGAATCTCTTTCACGACGAAGAGCATATTGATCATATACCACCATATTCAATATCAAAGTGCAAAATACTATTTTTGTGGCTTTTAAATCTTATTCCGTAAGTGAATGTGATGTTAAAAACATACTAACCCGAACAAATACACGTATCACAGCAAATTTCACACAATTTCTCGTCTCATTTTCAAACTGTCATTGTTGGTCTTGTACATCCTAAGTCTATGGTTATGCGTGACACTGCACTGCGCACGTCATGTTACAGAAACAATATACAGTTTTTATTATGACCTATAAGTAAAATAAAACCATCATGAATGTAGGTCTACTTTAACTTTTTTTCTTTGTTTATTTTTCTTTTTTCTGAAAACGAAAATTATTTGGTTTCATCAGATGATGGTGAAGTTTTAAAGAGGTATTTGTACTACAGAACTCTTCTATAACATTTCAATTAATCCGTCCAAGTTGATTTTCTTCTTCACCCATTCCTATTTCACAGGGGTAGAAAAGAACCACATCATTTTATGACGTGCCTTTACCTTTAATTCAGCCAAGTGGTAGGTACTAAAACGTCTTTAGAGAAAAAGAAGTCACAATTTAAGTGCGAGAATTCAAAAGATCACTACGTAGTAGTTTGTAGCTAGTGAAATAACTGGGCAAATGAGACTTTATGATCTGATCACACAGTGTAGTAATCTTATTATTATACTGTGTGAAGTCTCAGGATGTCGTGCGCAGTGCAGTGTTACGCAAAGCTATATTAATTTAGAGTTCCGAGTGATACTGCAATTTGTTTTGGGCAGTCGTGACGCTTAACATCAGGCGAACGACTAGCTCGTCACGTCATTCATTTACATAAAAAAAAGTATCCTCTATTTGGTCTACGGAACAAAAAACCGAAAGTATCAAAACAACGTGGTCAGTTGTCAAATTGACTTGAAAGGTGACAATTTGGTGTTGCCGTATGAAAATCCATTTTCTTTTTTTAATTTTGTGCCATGAGATTCTGGTAGACCTATACTTACTAGGACCCGTGAATGCCGTAAGAGCCGGCTAAGGGAATACCCAGGGAATGGGCAGCAGCATTCTCTGAGTTACATTAAAGTCTTCTGCGATCACCAAGACAACCCCCTTATGATAAGGGTGGTCCAAAGTGTCGTTGTTTGATGTGTTGCATGTTGTCTACCCTTACCTTAGGCCGCACAGTATTCTCGGGCGCCAGTTCCACGAAGTCCTCTATAATGATCCGATGCGAACGTGGCTCTGAAAGGGGGGAGATTGGGGACGCGGGGACCGGGGGGACCGTCGCGGGGACTGGCTGGAGGGGACGCACCTTCTTGCGGGACTTTTTCACTAACTGTGGGGAAAAAACTATTGTGACGCAAGCAAGAAAGTATTATTTTCCACATTTCCACCTAGTATGTGTAACCCCCGGTTTCTCGTATTTATTTATTTCATGTCAAATTTGACACAACAAATACTTTGGCTGAAAAGGACTTTTCGATTGTTACCCATCTGGTGCTTCTTTTGTTTGCTGAACCACAACGGTGATGTTGCTTGGATAGTGGTCGGTGAAGAAGAAAGCTTGCAGCGCAGGTCTTTCTTACGGTGTTCTTGTAGTGCGACAGGTGGCGCTGTGAGCGATCGTTATCACCTCGCACCAGTCGGTAACGCTTTACCACAGATAACCCTCAATCGATACCGCATTACGGGATTTTTGTTCGGATCCTAGCTCACCGAAACTGGCGGAAGGCGCGGGTTGCGGGGACTGGAGCCAATGCGCTATTATTGGCTGTTTCGAGTGACGCCCTAATAATGAACTCTAATAATTGGTCGAAACTAAGGCCGTGCTGCGAAGCGGCGATTTATATAGAACCATTTACGCCAATGCGTGGTGCGCGGTCGTCGTCTTTCATGCGGTATCTATTGGGGGTTATCTGTGCGCTTTACATACAAACCCCCGGTTTCTGGAACGTTTGTTAAAGTTAAACTCTTGTCAACTTTGAAATACTGAACGCTCATTGAATGCCTGTTTATCGTCAACCAATGAGCGTTCAGTATGTTAAGGTTGACAAGAGTTTAGCTTTAACAAACGTTTCAGAAACCGGGGGTAAGTTCTAGTAGCATTTGTTTAGATTTGAGGGGGGATATTTTATGTACTATTCTGAAGACAGCCGATGATCAACAGGCAACCAATGAGCGTTCAGTATTTGGTGTGCCAAGTTGACAAGAGTTTGACAAACGTACGAGAGATCGAGGGTTAATGTAGTGAGAGCGAGACAGCATTAAATGTCTACTAATTTCAGATCCTTTCTTTATTTAAACGAGTTATAAACTTTTACACTTTTTGCAGTCATAGCGAACACAACTGTTCGTTCTTAAGCTGAAACGTTTCACTAGCGCGGAAAATTCAAATTTTCTGCGTTCTTTTGCCAATAATAGCTTAATTACTCAACGTGATTCGGTCCACCTTAACCACAGATCGTCGCTCGTATGACTAAAGGTCCTATCTCACTTTTTGGCTGTTTTGAGTAAGGTTAGGACCGCTATGTTAGTCAACGCGAAATTCTCTATCCATCTGACTAATCGTTGTACCTCTTAACATTTTGGATCACAAGATAATTAATTATTAATTAATTAATTAATTAATTTTATTACAATTTAGACTTCATAATATTCAATTACCTATTGCAACCACAAAATGAGGCTGATTAAGTAGTTTTATATTGTTAGGTACTTGGTAAAGTTATGGTGTTGTGTTGAATTGAATACAGTATAGTAGCATTAAACTTACTACCACTTACTAAAAAAAAACAAACACACACACTAATAAAGCATTAACAATTTTGTATATTTATTTCCACACTTAGTTTAAAAAAAGTCGTAACTAAAACAAACAGCTTATTTTAAATAAAACAAAGTTTTCACTAAGTGACCTATCTGTTTTGATTAATCAAAACAGGTATTTAGAATGCAAACAGGTTAAAAGTTTCAACGTGTAATTAAAGTACTTGAAATTATCTACAAAAGCATATAAAAATAAATATGCTGGACTTGCGAGGAACGAAACTATCTGAAAGTTAGAAATGTCAAAACCTTAAAACGCGTTTTCTGAACAATGGACAAAAATGAGATAGGACCTTTAGTCATACGAGCGACGAGATGTGTCGTGGATTTATTAAACATTCTATTTTTCAAATTGAAATATTTTTATTTTAGTGTACACACACACACACACACACACACACACACACACACACACACACACACACACACACACACACACACACACAGCACATTATTCAAATTAATATTATGCTTACTCCATATTCTTAGCATTACATTAAAATCTTATTATTATTTTTTGGTGAATTGCCGGATGCCTTTTTTAGCATAAAAAAAGGTTTGCCATAATCACCACGCTTGGCAGGCGGCTCCGTGATCGCAGAAGATTTAATGTACCGAAGAGAATGCTGCTGCCCATTCCCTGGATATTCCCTTAGCCGGCTCTTACGGCACCCACGGGAAGAATAGGGTCCTATTCTCCAATAGGCCTTGTAGTTTAGTGGACCCTTTTAAATTTGGAACTGGTTATTGTATCCTGTGCCTGTGTGGACGTGACGTCATACCTTGCCAATCGTAGGCTCGGGTATGGCGGGCGGCGCCTGTTGCTCGACGATGTCAAGTTTGTTCAGTATCTTGTGTTCGTTCGCGTTCGTTCGCGAACCCTCCACCTGCGTCACCTTGTTCCGCTCGAATATACGACCGTTGTTTATTACCTGTGGGGTTATTATTGAACAATTACTTAATGAAAATGTGAATCTGTACATTGTGTTATAAAATAAAGTATAATATTAGATAAGTTGACTTATGATAGCTCAGTTGGTAGTAGCCCTGCCTTCTGAACTTGTAGGCTGCAGGTTCAGTTCCCATCTAGGACAAACATTTGTGTGATGAACATAGGTGTTTGTTCTGGGTCTGGTTGTTATATTGTATTCTGTTTCTTTTTTTTTTATGCGATTGAATGACGTGACGAGCTAGTCGTTCACCTGATGTTAAGCAACACGGCCGCCCATAACAGTTGCAGTATCACTCGGATCTTTAAGCAATAAAGTTTCGCGTAACACTGTACGTCATCCTGAGACTTCACACAGTCTAGTAATCAAATTACTAGACTGAGTGATCAGGTCATAAAGTCTCATTTTCCCAGTAATTTCACTAGCCACAGTGATGTGTGTATTTACTAACAAAAAGTATATGAAACGTCCACACATATTTAGTTTTGCTAATTATTGATGACAAAAAGTAAGTGAGCTGTCATAATGATTGGTAGTGATTGGTTAAAAGACAAAACTGTTCCTATTTAAAAGGGGCAAGCGGACCTTACAGTATAGACTAAAGCATAGAGAGATCATCAAAACGATATTATATTTGTACTGCTCACACGTATCGCAACTTCAGTGGCGAAGGAAAGAAACAAACGTATAGTAATTAGCTACGCTTGCGAAAAGTCACCGTACCATTTTTTCGACTCGAGTCAACTGTTTTTGCTACACAAATCTGTCAGACTCATTCACATCAGAGTGTCCACATCATATAAAAAGTGCCCACAAAAGTGGTACGTTTGACACATAATCAACTTCTCTCTATGCTCTATTCTAAGCGTTCAATGGATTCATCTCGCTCGTAAAATGAACTAATACACAAATGAACGAACGAAACGATCGAACCTTGATATCCTTATCATTCAGTATGGAGACGAGATCCCTCACGAACGTATTGTTCGGGTACAGCTGTTTATGTTTACAGTGTATGTCCACCTCCAAGTGTTCATCGGAATTGTTTAGCATCGTACGGACAAGCTTCAGGATAAACTTGTTCTTGGTTTTCTTGTTCTTTCTCCCTCTCTTCTTGTGTTTCTTGTGCGTGTGACGGCGGACGGTGGAGTTCGGGAGGGAGTTTGAGTTCGTATCGGAGGAGTAAGAGAGAAGAGATCGGGATTTACGCCTGGAAGAGAAATTGTATCAGTCACAAACAAAACGTTGCCACTCGCCGCTAAGAGCCAAATCTGAACAGTTCTCTTATATTGCTGTCTTACTCGCACTACTCTTTCAACATAGAGGTGGAGTGAGACAACAATATTCTTCAGCTTCGACAGAGCAACTTTTAAAGTAGTACAATAAAATATTACGAGTGGATGTATTTATTTAATATACAATTTAGGACTATTTAATTACCTAACAGGATTAATTATTAATGCATGACATGGTCTACAGTTTGCTTAAATAATTTGGGATATTCTAGTAAATAAGGTTTTAAGAAAGTGTCAAATGTTTCTCACCGCGAAATGTTATTCCTAGAAAATAGATAGTGTAATAGTAAACTATACAAAATGTATATTATTATTAGAATCAACATTTGTTTTTAAATCGAAAAGAAAACCAATTGGGCATTATAAATGAGTTACTCACTTCTGTCCTCTCAGACGGCCGAGCTTTATTTGCTGCTCATTTGGTTCTATTTCATCTGTAAATATATATAAAAATGTATCAACAAACAGACAAACACTTCTGTCAACATTGACATATTTATAAGCAAAAAGAAGTGTGTGAAAACGTCAAAAATATATTATAGTTCCTAAAATTGTGGATTAAACTTAAAATCCATTCCATGATAAGTGATTCTGTTGCTCAGTAACTCATAATCCTGCATATTTGATACTACTGACCCTTACTCCACTAACTGACTCATCCCACTAACCGGCTCCCCCCCCCACTAGCCGGCTCCCCGGTGTACTCACTGGACATCCTGAAGTCGTTGTCCTCGCTGTAGTCGATGGCCCACCGCTGCGTGTGCGCACGGCTGCAGGCGCGCAGCAGCACGTCGGCGCCCGACCCGCCGCCCGCGTCCAGGCACAGCCCCGACTCCGTGTGCTGGATCTGCTGCGCGCCCGGGATGTACGACCACTTCTATATGGGGGGGGGGGGGATACACTGGATCATCTACTCAGCTCATGGTAACATTTGCTCAGGAACTATGCACAGAAAGACAAAGTTTTCAAGTGGCGACCAAACCCGGAAGACGCAGCGTAGTTCCCCACTAGGTGGACCGACGATCTGGTGAAAACCGCGTGGAGCTGATGGATGCAGGAGGCGAGCAACCGTATACAGTGGCGCTCTCTGGGGAGGTCTATGTTCAGCAGTGGACGTCTTCAGGCTGTTGATTATGAGAATGCACAGAATTTGCGTATTGACACACAGAATACATAAAAACATAAGATATACTTATTTATCCCAAAAAATACGTGTTTTCGGATCTAAAAGGGTGAAACCATAGACAACAGCAAGTGTAAATAATATGGAGAATCCCACCTGTTCCCGTTGCTTCCCGTGGCAGGTGGACATCAGAACCTTCCTGCTCATATCCTGCGACTCCACCGAGCTACGTCTGGAAGATACAACTTATTTAGCACCTCGTTGTTCAATATGTCCAAAAAACTTAATGACTGTATTTATAGTGGTTCTATCTGTAAGCTGTGCACGCGGCGAATCTGTTTTTCCATAACTTAAAACTAAAAAGCTACTTTTTACATTGTCTATACCTATGACACCCGCCATTCTAAAAACATTCCACATTTTGTCTAAGACTCAATAAATAAACATGTGTGGACATGTCACACAGCGCCATCTAGCCCCAAACTAAGCATAGCTTGTACTATGGGAACCAGATAACTGATACAATACTTAGATGCTTTTTTGTTTGTAAATACATACATAGAATACAGTATAACACCCAGGTACAGAACAAACACAAATGTTTGTCCTGAGTGGCAATCGAACTCACACCTACAGTTCACAAGGCTATCAGGCCAGTCGGTCCACAATATCCCCCGTAGTTCCCACCACGAGAGCACAGTAGCGCGCATGTAACGGTACCTGATGTACTGCGCGTGCGCACAGTCGTCCTCCCCGCGCAGCTCGTTGTTGAGGGACAGGATGAGGTACTGCGTGGCCTGCAGCTCGCCGTGGCACGTGTACAGCCCCAGCGGGGACTCCTCCGCCTCGCGCTGCAGCGTGTCCAGGCACAGCCCGGTGGCGGGGTTCTGGAACCTGCCACCGTATACATGCATATAGCACAGAACAGAACAGAACAGTCTTGTACGAGAAAACAAAGACAGTAAATGTAGCGTCAGCATTTTTTAATTACTCAATCATCATCATCCTCTTTGCCTTTTTCCCATTTTGTTATTGGTATCGGCTTCCAGCCTAAGCTGTAGTGTGTATAATGTTTTTGTTATCAACGATAGGCTAACATCTGACCACGGTCTCACCTGACGTTAAGTGACGACGCGGTCGACGATGCAGTATGCTTGCCTAGAAGATACCGGTTCACTCTAGCATTAAAAACTCCCAGTAGGGTTAGCACGGCCGGTAGACAAGACTGTCTTTCCATGTTTCACTCCAAGCAAGTATAAAGAAAGTGACGTAAAACGGGGAAAGACAATTTTATCTACCGTCCATGTTAACCCAGCAGATTATATTTGTAGGGAAACAATGACGCTGGTAAGGTGTTCCATTCCTTTGCTGTCCGAATTATAAACGAGGAATCAAAACGCTTTGTACGTATTCGAGGAATATCTACCATATACTGATGCCGTATTTCCGTGCGTCTAGATGTACGATGGTAAAAAGGGGATGGGGGAATTAAGTTGTGCAATTCCATCGCACACTCTCCGAAGTGCAACTTGTAAAAAATCGATAGGCTGGCAACCTTACGCAGGTGTTCAAGGCTTTGGAGTTTAGCCTTTACTAATTTATCGTCGCCAATGAGCTTTATGGCTCGTTTTTGTATCGAGTCAAGGGTTTGATGATGATGATGATGATGATGATGATGGTGAAGTTACCTGCCGTATCCGTAGGCGTCTCGCACCGGCACGAACTTCTCGCGGTAGATGTTGTCGAGGTACCACTGGAAGGGCTTACACTGCAGCTTCTCGCGCAGTATCTTGCGGTGCGTCACGTCACCTATCTTCGGGCTGTTCTATACGGCCCCAAACGGGATATATAAATATACTTCTTATCCAAGGAATGGGCAGTAGGATTCTCGTTGGACATTAAAATCTTCTGCGATCACCAAGCCACCTGCCAAACGTGGTGATTATCCAATCCTCTTATAATAAGCCTCTTTAGTCATATTATAGTGGACGTCTTCAGGCTGTTGATGTGTGATGCATAAAGGACAGTAGAAAAGCAGGTCGCAAAATCCAAAAAAAAAATCTACGACATCTTTTGCAAGCGAGTGGAAACTCGATCGACATTGATAGAGGAAAGACCCGTAAACAACGAAAAATTATCTTTTTGGAGCTGATAATCTTGAAAATGCATTTCAAATTCCTCCTGAAGTTTTTAAAATTGGATCGGGCCGCAAACAAATGCGTTGAGGGCCGCGAGTTTGACATGCCTGGAGCACGTTGGTCTATAAGGAGCCTATTCAATAGTTCGAAGTAAAGATGCAGTTAATGCTTACCCTGAGGTCAGGTCGGTGCAGATAGAACAGCTCGGCATATTCGTCCATCCACACTTCAGCCATGCGAGCTGTGTTGATGCCTGGTATAGAAGTAATATTGTAAAAATCCACACTTGTCCAGCATGGTGGATTCGGCCTTATGAGCTTAGGGTCTAATTTCTATCCACCACGTGTCTCGACATTATCTAGACAGTATTTAGATAATGTCCCCTTGTGAGAGTTGGGCCGTGTCCCAGCAATGGGAACGTATTCGGATGAAGCCTCTGTAAGCTAAAGGAAATCGATTCAAATAAAAAAAGAATCTTAAAAATAATTTTCTTTATATTAATGAATGACGTGACGAGCTGGTTGTTCACCTGATGTAAAGCGACACGGCTGCCCATAACAGTTGCAGGGTCACCCGGAACTTAAAAATGTAAAGTTTCGCGTGACACTGCACTGCGCACGTCATCCTGAGACATCACACTGTTTAGTAATCAGGTTGTTAGACTGTGGGATCAGGTCATAGTCTCATTTGCCCAGTAATATCACTAGCTACAATGCCCTTCAAACCGGAACACAGTAGTATTTGCACACTATTATTTTTGTGGCAGAATAACTGGCAAAGTGGTGGTAGGTACCTAGACGAACTTTGCTAAAAAGTCCTACCACCTAGTAGATAACAAATTACAGAGATTTGAGGTAACAAACACAAAAACCAGGATTAGTTTAATCAATTGCTAAGTGCTTACACACTAGACACTCGAGTAGGTATGTATGCGGTATGAGCGGGCAGGCCGTACGGGTGGAAGCTGCGGAACATACCGTGGGTGTCGGTATGAGCGGGCAGGCCGTACGGGTGGAAGCTGCGGAACATACCGTGCGTGTCGGTATGAGCGGGCAGGCCGTACGGGTGGAAGCTGCGGAACATACCGTGCGTGTCGGTATGAGCGGGCAGGCCGTACGGGTGGAAGCTGCGGAACATACCGTGCGTGTCGGTATGAGCGGGCAGGCCGTACGGGTGGAAGCTGCGGAACATACCGTGCGTGTCGGTATGAGCGGGCAGGCCGTACGGGTGGAAGCTGCGGAACATACCGTGCGTGTCGGTATGAGCGGGCAGGCCGTACGGGTGGAAGCTGCGGAACATACCGTGCGTGTCGGTATGAGCGGGCAGGCCGTACGGGTGGAAGCTGCGGAACACGTGGCCCACTCGGGAACATGGGATCGTCTCCAGGGTGCCGCCGCCTGGGGTGATATACTATCATTATTATAGATAACTACAAACATAAATAAATAATTAATAAACGTGCGTTAGGATTTATAATAATTCAACGTAATTTGCATAATAAAAGATAAACAGTTAAAAGTAGTCAAGCGTTTTGCTTTTCTAATAAAAAAAACTGATTTGACAACATGTTTTAAAGGTAAAATATTAAAACTCTAAAACAATTTCGATACTGTCCTCTAAAGGGTATAAAAATATAAGATTTTTAAATCATTCAAAATTTTTGAAATTATTGTTAAAACACCTAGTGAGGCTAAATAATAATCTACGTGTGAAGCCTAATTTGTATCAAAGGCTGCCAAAAAAAAGAATCTAGAACAAAAACGTTCGTTTTTTCTTCATTTAGCCTCACAACGGGCAACATTTAAAAAACAATCTACAAAATTAGATATTGCATGAAAAACATAATAAAAGAAATAGTTCCGTACATTCTATAGAGGTCTCGAACAAAATACGAAGAAAGTTTCTCTCTGTGACGGGCTTGTGGTGCGGTGGTTGAGCAGGTCGGCTCACAACCCGGAGGCGGCGAATTCAATTCCCACAACAGGACAAGTATTACATTAAAGAAACGCAAACACTTGTTCTGTGTGTGGGTGTTGTGGGAGCATGGTCCTCGTAGTTCCTGGGTCCCTAGATACAAGGGATCCTAGTTAGGGTCCAGGATCTATGTATGTGATCGTTGGGCGTTACTTGTTATTATGTATTGTATACTAACACTGCCATATCCGGAAGCTCATCTCAAGATTCTCCCCTCCCCAGCCAGCCATCTGCTCGTCGTAAGCTCCAAGCTCCCAGTAGTACGCGCGGTTTATTGCGAACAAACCGCCCGCCATCGTTGGGGACCTAACATACAATTTCAATTGTATCAAATAACAAAGCATCTGAAAATATAATCAGGGAGTTTTACAGAGTGAGCCGGTATCTTCTAGGCAAGCATGCTCCATCGTCCACCGCGTCGTCACTTACCATCAGGACCCCAATTCTGTATGACCACTTTACGATTTCTTACTTCGAAACCACGCGAATTCCTTGTCTTACATAAGAAATCTGCAAAAATCTATGAAACGAAAGCGAAACCGCGTGAAATGAACTTGGAACTGGCGCGATTTGAACTGTCAAAGATCATAATGTTCCACTGAGACGCGTTCCGAAACATAAACACGTCAAAAGTTACCACCACTTATGGCAATATTTATACAAAATAAAAATAACTTGAATGTAAAGTGAAGGTGTTTCTAATGGTGTGACACGATTTGAACAAGACACGATAACGACGTGGTTTCGTATCGTGTGGAATCTGTGTTTTCATACAGAGTCGGGCCCTGGTGAGACGGAGCGGTCAAATGAAAGACTATCCATCTTCCATTTATGTGCGAAATTTGTACTCGCTCCTACAACGGTGAAGGAAACCTTCGCGAGGAAACCGGCATGTTCAAGAATCACAAAAATTCGAGGAAATGCGTCATCCACCAACCCGCACTTGGCACGGGGGGATTATACTCTCTCTCCCTGTGAACGAAGATTAGATTTATAGATTTATAAAACGTCACAAACATGTGCACTTGTGAACAGTTCACGGTCCAAGCAGGCCGGTATATGAACCATCAACTCACCAAGTGGGCGAGATATCCGAGCCGCGCCGTTTCTTCTCCCTCTCCGGCACGTCGATCCACGTGAAGTGGCCCGTGAACGTGAACCCACCCACCTGGACCACAGATTACATATATTACAACAACTTCTTTGTACGTTGGAACAAAAAAACGTATGTTGCATGGTCAGCAACCAGGTGGTCTAGCAAAGATCCCTTTCCATTAGCGTTAACGCCAAACGATAACTCCAAATGTATGGGAATGACATTACCTGCGGAAAACTTTTCCGCAGGTAATGTCATAGCTAATGTCATTCCCATACATTTTAAGTTATCGTTTAGCGTTAACGCTGATGGAAAGGGATCCTTGCTAGACCCCTAGTTGTACTTAAAAGAGTACTTCCGCGTCAGCAACTTGTTGTAAGTGTGTTTTTTTATTTTTTGCAACTAGTTGCGATAACTACATCATTGTTATGGATGAATTTGCTTATTAATAAAAACCCAATTCTAGTAATTAATAAGTCGTTCACATATCAATTAGGTTACCAAATTTTAGCATCTTGATCTATATATTTTTTTTTTATCTGAACCTAAATCTTTAAAGAGGTTAAATAGAATTTAATGAACGCCATAGGAAACATTTTATTAAAACTTCATTTAAAACTGGCTTAAGTTCGCCAGTGGATCTCAATCTTTAGGGTTATTGGAAAATTGGTAACAACATGTGTAAATTATAAAAATAGTAATAAATATAGATGTTTGTTCTGCGTCTTGTTGTATTACATTAAAATCCTAAATGTATTGTATCAGTTATCTGGTTCTCCTAGTTCAAGCTATGCTTAGTTTGGGGCTAGATGGCGTTGTGTGAAATGTCCATTTGTCCATACGTAATTATTAATCATTACAAATATCTATTGTTCTATGTCTTATGCGACCAGAAGTTGTGAATAATTTTTGCAATAACCCCGCAGAGAGCAACTTGTAACAAATTTTTTTTCGAACACACTACTGTTTGCTAATTATTTACGATAAACAAAACTATACAAATAACTACATCAAACAAAAGGCTAAATACGTTATGTAATGGCTACAAATTAGAAATATTACTTTAAAAATGTGTCCCCAATAATATACTTGAGAAAATGTTATGTAATAAAAAGCTTGAATATAGCAAGTGTAGTTAGATCAGTAAGTAGCGTACAGGTGAGAATAAAATTATTAAAAACAAGCAATAAATATTTCACTAGAGAAAACAATACATTGTGGGCAAGATGACGATAAAAAAACAGTAGCAAAAGAATAAAGCGTATTTAAATAGTCACGTTCAAAATATTTTCAATACTTATTTCATTTTTAAATTTGTACTTTCATTTTACTGCCTGAATAGATGTTGTATAGCTTTTTATTTATATCCAACACCAGAACTTTGTGTTAATATTTTATTACTAATCTAACAAGTTTAAAAATATTTTAATGTATAAAGCACGTTATGGTTTATTTTAATTACTGCAGTGTTGTACTCGTGTATTAGATTTCAATTAACCGTCTTAAAAATCCTTCACCAGTTATTTTTATTTAGTACCTACAGTTATTTTAGCACGTATTAGTTTATGTCATGCCACCAGCGTTACTCTGTTCCACGCGCCCGCAGCGTTTGAAGCGAACGATATCAGTTCATTTGCGACCGTTTTATGTCTATTCCCGATAATTCCATGCGGTATAACTGCATTCCCAATAATTTCATGCGCAATAATTGAATTCCCAATAATTCCATGCGCATTAAATTCCAATCCCAATAACTCCATGCGCGATAATTCCACGTCCAATAACTCTATGCACGATAACTCCATTCCCGATAATTCCATGCTCAATATTTCCATGAACCTGGAACGTCTCGGAGGCTTCAATCTGGAACCCCGTCTGATCAATGACGTCAATGACAGGTGTGACGACAGCATCCCTCTTGTGTCGCACCCGCTGTAGCAAGGGCCGGAGCCAGTCCGCCTCGGCCTCGCAGTGCGCGTCGAGGAATATGAGCGCGTCGCCTCGAGCCGCGCGCGCCCCGACCATACGAGCCTGCATCAGGCCCTGGCTAGAAACCACCATCAGGTGTTATGTCTACCACGTTTTTAGTAACTTGTTTTATTGTCTGTATTTTTGATCTTGGAACTTTGAACTTCCATTACATCTAAAGACTTGGAACTTAGAACTTACACTCTTTTTAACTCGCTATCACGTTGTTGTACTTTTAATTGTTTATCTATTATTAATATGCAAATTAGTGGCATTTGAACGCTTGAAGCCAATATTAAAGCTGTTTTATCAAAAACATGGATTTGCGTCGCGAAGCGAAGTATTGATGAGCGGTCATAATTACCTACACAATCAGTGTGAGCCTATGAGTCTTAATCAGCAGCATTACTCACAGCAACTTTATAAAAATAGTTTTTAAGATTGCAATAATACCTTGTTGGATGGCATGCATTTTGTGGATAGAAGTTGTGTAGCTTTTGTTTAAATTTAAATTTTGTTTTATATTGAAATTGATATAAGTATTTACATTATCTTCAATTAAAATAAGACTACTGTTTTAATTTTAGTTCAAGTAGGTAATAAAATAAGTGTAACAATATTGCTGTGAAAGAAAGATGTACGTACAACACGTGTCACTGAATAACTATAGCAATAAATTATTGTTTTCCCACTTCCACCATTATGTCTAAGTGCAGTGGACAGTGTCTGCTCTCTTCAGATCTCTTCTTTTAGGAAACGCTTTACACGTTGCATTGCAATCGAAAAGAACCCATGCTTTTGGAATCTCTATTTTAAATTGTAGTCCAAAAATAGTTAGACAGGAAAAAGTGCATCGCCAAATCTAAGACCCAAAATCAAACCGTGAAAAGATTGCAATCTTTTTGCAATTTCCGCTTTAAAATAACAAAATGGCGAAACAAAACCACAAGTTTCGAAAAAAAAAAACAAAGCAGCGTGCGCCAAACACTAAATGAAAATGTGGAAAGGAAAACATCAATCACGAACAATCAGCAACAAAACGGAACCCAACTCAAAACATCGCCGCACGGAAATCGTAAACGAAGAAAGAAAAACAATGCGCATGGAAATGCGTAACTTCAAAATAAACGTGCACCCGAAAACTTTTCAGTTAATCACTTTTGACTTTTCTTCTTTCATCAAAATATAATCTTGGTTCGGAAAATTTCCGCCAGAAACCATCGAATTGAACAGACAAAGCGCCCAAATCTGTCCGGAAACTTTCCGAACCCGAACGAAAAGCCCAAAAGCTGCAGTCATTCTAAATGTCATCCATATAAACAAATCACCTGATAAGGCCGTTTCTGTCTCAGACTCCCACATTGCAAAAACCAGAGTTGTGTGTGAAAACTAAGACAATAGATAAATTAATTATGTTGCAATTATTGAATTGAGAATGCGTTGGTAATTTACGATAATAAATTGAATTGAAATTGTTTTTATTGAGTTTGGATTGCAATTAGCAAACCATTCCAAACTGACCTTTTACAAAACTTGACAAGTTACGATGTCAGAAATATGACAAAAGCATTAACATCCATTATTGGTCTGATAACGGTAAGAAATTGCAGGGCAGTTCAGTTGACCTGTTATGCTCAAACTAAAGTCCCTGCTAATTGAAATGGGTATCATTGTACTGGAGCTTTAAAATGTTTAGTGTATGAAGATTGGAAACTGTTTAAATTAATGACAAGTAATAATACGCTAAGATGCAAACCATGTTTTGATCAAATAAGAGTAGATTGTGAGAAAATAGAATGCAAAGAAGTCTATATGATCGGTGTGCAAAGATGACTAACGCAACGCGCAAATGAAGCAATTTCAAAGTGCAAACAAAATTAAAGACCAAGATCCACACATTCCACCACAAAACCAGCCACAATGAACAACCTGGAAGGTGACAGAGTCTTGCACGCTGTAGTAGAAGTTGGATGCATCGATGACGTCGATGATGGGCACGACCACAGCGTGAGGGTCGTCCTTGATGGCCTGCAGCTGTGGTCGGAGCCAGTCGGGCTGCGCCTCGCAGTGGGAGTCCAGGAAGATCAGGACATCGCCGACCGCGTACCGAGCGCCAGCCAGCCTCGCTCTCGTCAGACCCACACTAGTTGACAATACAAACCTACCCTTAGTAAGGGAACTGTTATGGGCGGCCGTATCACTTAACATCAGGTGAACGACTTGCTCGTCACGTCATTCAATCACATAAAAAAAAAAAAAAAAAAAAAAAAAAAAACTAGACATCTTACCCCACATCCAACTGACTTCGAAGGGGTTTTCTCTTATTTAATCAGATGCTGGTGCTGTCAAAATGGGACATTTCCCTCGGATAATCTTCGTTGCATACACTAGACGCTGTCAAAATTTGACACTAATTTTACTGGAGTCTTCATATTATAAAACTAGGAAGATGTTCTACAGTTAGTGGGTCCTTGTCCTTACAGAATCATATTTTTATAGACAAAGCAGTTGACCGCAGTCTCAACTGATCTTATCTAAGTTATACGCCACTTGCTGCTTTTGCAGAAGGTTACTGCGCCACCTCTTACGGAACCATAACAAATACTAGAAGGCGGCTCACCCCTGACTTCATCCCACCTCAATTTAAACGTAATTTCACTTTAATCTGTATGGTTTGTAGAGCTACATCTAAATATACCATCTTCGCAATGTTACTGCCATCCCTTCAACACTTTTATTATTTAGTTTTGCTTTCACGTATTAAAAAGTAATAATATATTTTAAATAAAATAGTTCTATCTCTCTTAAATGAAGTTGAATTTCACCCCTGTTTGACCCTTACGTCTCCGCCTTAAATTAAAAAAAACGCAAACATTATAGTTTAGTACCTGATGATGGTATTTAGTCAAAAAATTACGAAAGACACTGAGAGATGAAAACAAATATGCAAAAACAGAGTGTGTTTATGTTGAGGATGACATGCGCAGTGCAGTGTCACACAAAACTTTACAATTCAGAGTTCTGAGTGACAATAACAATAGTGAGTAACAATAGGCAAACGACTAGCTCTTCACGTCAATCATTTACATTAGTTTATGGATTTAAAATGGGCACTTTTTAATTCAAAAATGGGCATACGTTCGGCAACATTTACTTAAAAAAAACATTTCCGACCTTCACGGTAAGCCTTACAATGTCACGACATTATTATGCTAATACAACGACATCACGTTCATATAGTAGTTTATAATTAATGCAAGAAAGAACAATAGAGAAAAAGTAATTTAAAACGACAGCATCTGTAAGAGACATATTAAAACTACATATCAGATAATGTATAATTAGGTACATGCAATAGTTAATGATAATTATAACTGAAGCACCGCCACTTTGGTAGATCTTGCACAGATCGTTACGGAGTCAAATAAAGTAAAAAATAAAATAGTAAAATCAGATGAAATTTATTATAAAAAAATACAAGAGCTATGTCGAATTTCACCCACGTCTTTAAATGTTAAGTGTTCTACATAAAAGTTTTTACATGGAACAAGTAGGAGAGGAATGCCAACACACCAAGAAAACAGCTTAGATCAAAAATATGCTAAAAGAGCGTTTTAAACCTAGATGGCACTGTTAAATGAGCGGGCTATACGGTTAGCTACGGCGGCCCAGGTTTAAAACGGTTTTTTGGCATATTTCTGATCTACGCTGTTTTCTTGGTGTATTGGCATTCCTCTCCTACTTGTTCCATGGTTTTTATTAATTTTATATTATCGCTAAAACAAAGTATTTTTGTACATTTGTGAATTTCGACATAAAAGGTACCCAATAAATTATAAAATACTAACTGATACTTACTTACTTTCTGTAGTATCTGTCGACCGACCGAGGCTACAATAACTAAACAAAATTACATATTTTTATAACACAAATATTTATGTAAGTAATCCATTTACGACTAGACTCCTTTACAACTACAAATAGCCTAAGTTTTACAAAGTGTTGGAACAAATTACTAGAACAATAATAACTAAAAACGACTATAGTTCTACTTTGTAATATTTTAGATTGGTCCAGGTCCACGTGTTGTTGCGTTCAAATACTAATATGAACGATGTGAAAAACAGAAATATTTTTCGGTGAAAATTGTATTTTATCTTGCGTTTAGTTAAAAATGTTTTACTATTAAAATGTATTTATTTTAAACTATTTTTATTAAAATAAAATCATGCAGAGTGTACTCGCCTTATTTAAATATATGTAATATTTAAAAAAAAATACACATCAAATTCAAATAAAAAAGTTTGGGAAACTCTGACGGTATAAAAACATGCAAAATTATTGTGGTATAAAAAGTGGTAGGGTAAGTTGCTTATTCCTTGTATTTTTTTTATAATTTATAGGCTTAGTATTTGATCACTGTCTTAGCTGATGGTAAGTGATGACGCGGCCCGTAGGCCACGTTATCACTACCACCGCACCACCGTGGTGCGATGAAAAATGAATGACTTCGAATAGGAATGGACACTTAAAACTAAAAGCTGCAATACCATTTTCTCAACTTCGCAAGCTTCAATACTTCTAAGAATTTGAATCCAATTATGATTTACAAACATCTTAGCATCTACTATTATGTACATGTATTTGAACCCTACAAAAAAAGTTTCTAAAGAAAGACCCTTATCTAGAATGAATATTCAAATTAACCCGAACTTCGGTATCTTTACCCTTCTTTACCTACGGAACAAGTTAGGGAGCACCTAGTAAAAGTAATCAAATACAGTCAAAAAGCAATGGGAACTAGACCAATCTACATAACATCTCGTTACTACCACTACGCCTACGACTAGAACAATACTAGTCGTTTATTCAAATGACTAAAATCACCTCAAACTCAAACAGGAAAGTGTCGCCGGCGCTATAGTAAAATTGAAACTCGTCTATGATGTCTACAATGGGCGTGACGACGGCGGTGCGGTTGTCTTTGATTCGTTGCAGCAGCGGCCGCACCCAGTCCACCATCACCTCGCAGTGGGAGTCCAAGAAAACCATGACGTCACCGCTTGCGACGCGGGCGCCCGCCTGCCGAGAGCGCGGCACTCCTACCCTAGCACCCCATACACATCCGAATAATATATGGTAGACTAGAACCCAACCCCTTTATATAATGAAACTGTAAACTACTGAGTACGTAACTAACAATAAGCAAAAAATATTTTAGAATTGACACTAATGCCCGTCTCCACTTAAGTTAGACAGCTATGATAAGCTCATGTCTTATGCAACGCATTGCGACGTCCTAGAGTGATAAGAGGGGACTTAGGAGATGTCAAACTTTAGTGCAGACGGGCATTAGTATCAAAATCCTCTTAAAAGAAGAAATATAAAGATGATTTTGAAACTAACCCATCACTTACATTACTGCTCGATCAAACTACGTATTAAGAAATAAAATCTTTATTTAAGTAATTCTAACAATGGTTCCATATTTTCGATTCTATTAAGCAAAATCCTACAATTACTTAAATCTATTACACAGACAGACAGAAAATGAAAAAAATAAATGAAAAAAATGTTGCCGTCCCTTTCATATGAGATCGAAATATTTGATATTTGAAACTTGACATTAATTTCTGTAACGAGCGCGGTCCTCAAGTTTTGGTTAGGATTTTGCGCAACAGATTCGAATCCAGAATCAGTTGTTTTCTTACTACAATACTCGGTGAACGAATGAAACTGATTCGTAAAGTTAAGTAAAATAAAATACAGTTTTCTCTTTAACTGTAAACACACTTCCAAACTTCATTATTGGCGTGTGTCACACAGTCGCGTGTGTAAACGATGCTTGGGTTGTAATTAGTAATGTAAAAACATTCAACATTGCACCTTGTTTTCGGAAACACTGGCTATTAGAGGTGTTTAATACACTTAACCCCTTTGCAATTTGAAATGTGCTCTGAATAACTAACCAATGTTACCAAAAAAATAATCTAAAACTGTCATTTAAAAACAAATCCTGATGATCATGTTCCATAAACTGTAGTTAGGAGTAACGCAACACTTTACGTCACTGGACCAATCTAACCCAGACTAGCTACCACCAGAGGTTCCCAAACTGCGTTCCATCATCACCTGGTAATAGAACGGGTCTCCAGAGTCGAACATAAAGGTAGCCTGGTCTATGGTATCAATGAGCGGCGTCAGAACAGCCGTCCGTTCTTCCTTGATCCGTGAGAGAAGTGGCCGCACCCAGTCCGGTTGTCCCTCGCAGTGGGAATCGAGAAATATTAAGACATCGCCTACTGCTACTCTTGCGCCTTCCAACCGCGCCCGAGTCAGACCTATGCTATACATTGATGCCTTTTAGCAAGCTATCATCCGTAGATCACGACCTCATCAGTCATCAGTAGCATCTTTCGTGAAGAGTTCATATTTGTTACCGTAATTACATTTTGCGCCTATGTGACGTTGATAGAAGCTAAGCGGCAAGGGCGTCATGGTGTAGGGTGATGGAGTCTAACTAAACGGCGATCACGGAATTTGATTGCAACCGATAGAAACACAATTTGTATGGATTTGACAGTTTCAATACATAGTTTATGCGCATAGTTGATAGTTACTACGAAATTTTTAAAATTGGGAATGAAATTTCTAGTAATGCATTGCAATCAAAGCTGCATGATCACTCCACAGATTTCTGGGCAGTTTTACAACATAGGATATCCTAGAGAAACCTGAAAAGCTAAATCACGGCTGAATGACCGTAAAAACAGTAGAAGCTTCTTTGAAGATAATTACAAATTGAAATTACAAATTGAAATTGAAGTTACAAATTGAATTTAAAAATTGAAATTTTAATTACAAATTTCAATAGATAAACTCACCGATCAGGCAGCCTGAGTATCCTGATGAGATCTGGCGGCAGCCGCGTGCGGACGTAGTGGCTCAGCTTGCCCTTCAGCTCGGGGAGCGTCGAGTTGTCGTCCACCAGGATGATCTCTTTCAGGTACACCAGGGGCGAGTTCGGGTCTTGGCCTGGGTAGCCTGAGGGAACAAAACACGTATTGTTAACGCTATAGGTAGAAAGGTTCTCGAGCGGCGACTAGGTGGACCGACGATCTGATGAGAACCGCAGGAAGCCGATGGATGCAGGAGGCCAGCAGCTGCTCAAATTGGCGCTCTATGCGGGAGGCCTGTGTTCAGCAGTGGACGTCTTCAGGCTGATGATGATAATAGGTAGCAAACAAGCATACAGGCCTCATACAGGGAAGATGTGATACTGGATAGACGTGCCGGTGCCACTAAATCATTGCTTACCAAAATAGTAAGAATCTGAATAGTACAGCTAACGGCTACGGGAATATCCAGCATTCTCCTCGGTACATGAAAATCTCCTGCGATCACCAAGCCGCCTGCAAGGGTGATGATTATGGCAAATCCCTCTATGAGGGAGTCGTGTGTTCAGCAGTGGACGTCTGCCAGCTGTTGATGTGTGTATAGGTATAGCGAGGGTAGCTCCACTTGTCCAGCGTGGTGGATGAGAGAAGGCCCGCGTCCCAGCTGTGGGAACGTGTGAGCTGATGACGTTTCCAGGTATAAAATACGGACTGTATACGCATCTTTCGATATAATACAGGCATTGCTATTATTTATGCTATGTGATACAAGCTAGATACTTCGGGTCTGAACCCAAATGTTCTTTACGCCAAGACGATGCAGGAAAAGGGAAAGGGGAAGCGGGAACCTCACGGTAAATTATGAGGTTTGTAAATGGACGGGTAGATGCAGTTTTAAACCACTAATGTGGCCATCTACTCAACATTTTTTGTTCACTAGGGGTGGATTTTTTTATCCGTAGTTAAGGTAACCAATGGTTAAAAATGCTAGCAAATTCTAAGCATTGGTTAAAATTCGTTGGAACTTTTAACCATTGGTTACCTTAATTATAGATCAAAAAACCCACTTTAAGCGTTAACTATTTTTTGTAAATTCACGTTTTTGTATAAGTAGTTATCTATCTTAAATATTGAATTTTATTGAATTTAAGTACTTGATTGAGCCATGTCTTAGTATATTTGTATATATGACACATGTAGTCTTCAGGCAGCTTAAAAATTCTAACACGAGTTCTACCCACATCTAAATGAAGGAAGGAATCATACCAAGTTTCATAGTCCTTCCTTTAGAGTCGACGAAGTTTGCGCGCTGGTACCAGGGGTTGTTCCGTCGGCAGCTGTTGATGACGGACCAGATCGTGCGCACTACTACCGAGTACGGCTCGTTGTGGAAGATGAGGACCACGGATGCTGAGGGCAGCTCCGCATCGTAGATCACTCGTTTGCACGCCGGGTTGCGGTGGTCTGAGGGTATAATAAAGCCATATTTTTAATTCATGGCCATATACTCATATAGGCTGTGTGAACGTCCTTCGTGTGGTTACGGTGTGCGAATAAGACCACCCCCATAGAGTAACTTTTTGCACCCCATCTCGTCCGCCACTGCTAGTTATAAAGGAATATCCAGGGAATGGGCAGCAGCATTCTCCTCGGTACATTAAAATCTTCTGCGATCACCAAGCCGCCTGCCAAGCGTGGTGATTATGGCAAACCTCCTTATGATAAGCGTCCGGCGTTTTAAGGTGGATGCATGTTGTGTTCAGCAGTGGACGTCTTCCAGCTGTTGATGCGATAATGATGATGATATTGATCATCATGTGAAAGGTATTGAAAAATCCCCCAATTTGGAAGTCGGATACAATAAAATCTGTTATTTTGAAGCTATAAAAACACGTAGTTCGTGCGCCCATTTCATGGTACATGCACACGAACTGTGGGTTTGATTGCGGTTGCATGTTAATTCAATAGATTGTGAGAGTACTCGGCAATTATTGCTCTTCTGTTACGCTTTTCAAGTTACGCGCGGAATTTGAACTCGCGTACAACGGTGACGGTGAAAGAAAACATCGTGAGGAAACCTGCATATTTTTTAAGTTGACTTATGATAGCTCAGTTGGTAGTAGCCCTGCCTTCTGAACTTGTAGGCTGCAGGTTCAGTTCCCATCTAGGACAAACATTTGTGTGATGAACATAGGTGTTTGTTCTGGGTCTGGTTGTTATATTGTATTCTGTTTCTTTTTTTTTATGCGATTGAATGACGTGACGAGCTAGTCGTTCACCTGATGTTAAGCGTCACGGCCGCCCATAACAGTTGCAGTGTCACTCGGAACTTTAAAATAATAAAGTTTCACGTGACACTGCACTGCGCACGTCATCCTGAGACATCACACAGTATAGTAATTAGATTACTAGACTGTGAAATCAGATCATAGTCTCATTTGCCCAGTAATTTCACTAGCTAGTGCCCTTCAAACTGGAACACGGTAGTGCTTGCACACTACTACTTGGCGGCAGAATAACTAGCAAAGCGGTAGTACTCTACCTAGACGAATTTTGCAGAAAAGTCCTACCACCTTGTACAATATGTACAAAAATCACAAAAAAATCGAGTTTACAGTTTTGTTGTTCAGTATCTATGGATTATTTCGAGAGGTGTCACATGTTGGTGGAAAGTTTTATTTACAAATTGTAGTTGTTCAGTCTAAAATGTTATGTAGGCTGCCGACGGCCGATGGTTAAGTACTCTAGGAGCTTATGTTTGTTTCAAATCAATAATTTATGTGTTTAATAAAGTATTATTTACAATTTTAGTATAATTGAGGTCACATTGAAACATTGTTTTTAGTGCACAAAAGAAAGTTAACAACTGAACAAACTAAACACATTCAAAATTAATAAATACCACAGGCAGACAGAACCACAAAATAGTATCTATTTTGTGACAGAACCCTCATCTCTAACACATATTAATTAAAAGTGTTGAGTTGTATCCTAACTGACTGACTGCCAGCATACAGCATGTAATTTTTATGAAAACAAATTAACAAACATACAGAGAGGCAATGTTTGACTTTTATAATATACTAACTGCACCCCACGGGTTCACCTGCAGATATAAGTATCCTATGTTTTAAACCAGAGTATAAGCTACCAATTCAACCAAATCCATTCAGTTGTTGCAGCATGAAGGAAGAACAAACAACTACACACAAACTTTTGCATTTATGAGATTATGTGATATATTTTAAATCTTTACAAAATCTCATTGTTCTCTTCAAATCAGCTTGGAACTACTAACAGCATGAAATGTATCACAATATTTTACACAGTAGCAGTGTTCCACCAACATTGGTTTTAATACTATTAAAACATCATTGAGTTTTGATACTCTGAGGAGGTTGTAATAGTTTGGAAATTGAACTTCACTTTTTTAACTAATAAATGTGACTGTTATAATAATATTGCTCTGCAGACTCTTGACTTTATAGGACAGGAAGGCTTTATTTCTACTCTGAATCTTGTAAGAGTCTTTAATCTCAGTATCATGAATATTAACTGATATGAATTGAATTCACAGAAATCTAAAAACAAGCCACTCAGTTCCCTGATTAAATCTGTAAAATGAAATCACATAATACAGACCTACTTGCTTGCACTATTAAATAGAAACCTATTATAGACTCTAATAAAACTACTCATGAATCATTTGATTAGACCATGGTACTTAACCTACCATAAGTAGTAAATTATTAATAACTGCAGTATCATGCATCAGTGAACTTTCATTACAATAGCATAGTTCGTTTCTTCAACGTTTTACATATTTGCGAGAAACCCAAATAGTAGCAAACTTTCGCTTCACTTTTTTTGAGAAATATAACTTAAAATAATGGTTTTTTAATAGACATCCGGCAAAGCAAAACCGTAATACATAAATTAACTACAACCAGGGTAATTTAGCGGATGTTGACAAAAAACTAACTTAATTTGCTAGAAAAAATATCATACCTTTGAGCGTTCTGTTGTAAGCGATTCTGTCGCTCAAATACACGTTCATGGCCAGCTTTTTCTCGGATTCCTCACCCAGTTTCTTGTCTTCTCCCGTTAGGTAGACCGCCACACCACCTTCTCCCATGCCTGGTACGATACGGGCTTCATCTTCCAGAATTTGCCTCTCGTACTCTGCTTCTTCTGGGTCCGAAAACGCCTCCGACCCTCGTTTCCCGCCGCGCCATTGCTCGAATAGAGTTAATACAGCTACCACTAATATGAACAGCAAGGATAATTTAGCCGCATGATAGCACTTTCGCACGGGAAAATAAACCATTTTCTATTTATTCACAACAAAGCCGACAAAGCGGCTCTCACGGCACGCTGTCGGCGTTCAACTGACTTTGACAGACAGAATGACAAATGAAGTTTGTTTACATTTCAGCTTTTTAATAACAGGAAGAGGCAACTGTAAACATGACCATTCCGCCTAATCTTGATAGGAAATAGGTTGTTTTTATTTTGCTTTAAGCGAAGTTTAAGCGGCTTACATTAGCAAATAATGCAAATAATGGTTGCGAGTTTCATTTGTTATATTTTGCGTCACCGTGCCCTATTATTTCTCGAAAGATATAATATAAAACGCACATATTGAAATAGGTATACTATTTGATGTTGAAAGTGTGGTGGGCCTAAACTACTAGGGACCCTGCACCTAAACCTAAATCAGCAAATCAACTTAATATTCTCACTACATAAAACGCTACTTATTAGGTTTGATTTAGAGGGAAGAGGATCACTTATATTAAAATCATATTAATACAACTACTAGTGAAAAATACTATTTATATTTCAAAAAAAGCATTCGTTAGCAGTATCAGCACACATACTTAACTATTATAACATAACAATAAGTTTATTTTGTGGAATGTAAAACTAATCACTTTTTTACAAATTCATATAAATAATTACTTACAAAGATTTAAAAAAAAATTAAGTACAATCTCATTCAATAAATAGATCTTCAGCTTAACAAATATACTTTAAAAAATATAACATTTACACATCGAAAACACTATCAAAATCAGTTAAGCAGTGATCTCAAACTTAAACGGCAAAAATATTGACCGCAGTACCAACAGATGTCGCTATTATAAACTCCACCATAATCAAATTCAAATTATTATCTACCTAGATATTTCTGACTTCACTGAGGCCTACATTTCTCCTTAAACATAGCATCTAATGAACTCATCTGCACTTTCGACAACTTCGCCCCTTTCATATCTAAAACCTTATGAAACTCCGCGATGGTACATTCCGGTAACAACTGCACGAATTGGGAGACAAACCCCTCCAAATTACCCCCCAAAGGTGCCATGACTAGTTTCAGTATCATTTCCGCTTTAGTCATCAATTTGATGACTACTTTAGTGAAAGTCGCAGGCGCCGGTCGCTTCACATCCGACCCGATCGAGGGTAGTTCTAACAAAGCAGTTTTTAACATATGAGTATCTAGCAACAACTGTTCAGAGCCAACCGTCGAAATCGGCTTACATTTGTATATGTTTTGTATGAATTTAGGTATGAATGAGTTCGCGAATCGAATGCAAAACTGCGTGAAATATTTCCTAGAAGACGACAGGTAGTCGCGTAGATTCGGAACTGTGTTTTTTAAGTGCATTATTATTTGAGTTATGTAGGAGCTTTGGTCGCCGACGTTGTCGAAGTGAAGCCACGAGACTTTGGTCATGGCTTGCAGCGCTGGTTCACAGGCCAGCTCCAAGTCGTGTACTAGCATTTGAATGCAGTTAGATATTAATTTGTGGAATAAATCTTGTTCCGCGATCAGATCTATTTTGTCGGCGAGTGATGGATCTACTTTCTCTTTCAGTTTTTGTTCTAGGTGTATGGTCGTTTCGAGGCAGTACTCAGACGTTGTGATCACGCTGGTGATCTTTGATATCTCCTGTTTTGTGTATCTGTGGAAAATAAAAAATATAGGTTCACAGCGCCATCTAGCCCCAAACTTAGCAAAATTATAATGTAAGAACCAGAGAACTCCCTAAAACTATAACAAACATTAACGAAACTTCTAGTATACTGTAGTAGGTACTTTTTACAAACTTTATATCCGTTGGAAAATAAAATTTGTTATACTGCGATTTAATAACAAAAATAAAGTACTGATCGTATTGTACTTTTAACTACCTAGTGTCTCGTCCCCGGGCCGTACCTGGTACAGTCCCCGTACCCGGTATAGTGCCCGTCCCCGGTATAGTCAAGTCAAGAGTGAACAGGTATCTCCTAGGCAAGCATGCACCACTATAGGCCGCGCCATCACTTACCATCAGGTGAGACAGTGGTCAAATGCTATGCCTATAAATTATTTAAAAAAAGTCCCGTCACCGTTAGTCCCCGTACCCAGCATAGTCCCCGTCCCCGGTACAGTCCCCGTACCCGTCCCCGGTACAGTCCCCGTACACTGGCACAACCCCCCACCCCGGTACAGTCCGGTCCCGCACCTGGTGTAGTCCCCGTCGTCCCGCAGCAGGGTGGCGAGGCTGGGCACGAGCGCGGGCGGCGCGGCGCGCGGCAGGGAGGCCGCCAGCACCGCGCCGGAGTACTCGCGGAGGTACTTCTGGAACACCCCCGCTAGCTCTAGGGGCGGAGGTAACGACAACTTGTCAATGCATGATTATGGCAGTGCTAAGTAAATACAATTTAAAAATTGTCAAAATTGTTCGAAGTAGATTAGAGAAAGTAGGTACATAAATATATCAACAGCCGGAAGACGTCTACTGCTGAACACAGACCTCCCATAAAACGCCACTTTGGACGTTATATACCATAATCACCACGCTTGACAGGCGGCTTTGGTGGTCGCAGATTTGAATGTACCGAGGAAAATGCTGCTGCCCATTCCCTGGATATACCCTTAGCCATCTCTTACGGCTCCCACGCGGGAAGAGATGGGTGATCCTATTCTTACGCCGAGACGACACTGAAAAATTACAAACCCAAATAGGAATCAAAATATTATAGGTAGATCAAAAATCTAGAGACAATAAAAATAGATTGGTGCAAATAATGCATTGTAAAAGCAATATCTAATCGACAGAAGAAAGCAACTGTTGCTAGTTGTTATCGGAATGCAATGGGGAAAACGAAATTATTGTTGGGGCGAAATGGGGAACTAAAACAATATTGGGGGTACTATGGGAAAACAAACATGTTATTGGGCAAAATGGGGAAAACCATATTATTTAACACAATAAGCATAAATATTTCCAGCTGTTCCACCGTTACATGACCGCGCCGGCCTGCTGGCTCCACCGGCCCCGCCTGCAGCCTACATGTACCCACCTAGCATGGGCCCCCCTCTAGTGAGGCGCGCACACTGCACGAGGCACCGCTTGTACAGCAGGAACAGGTCGGCACAGCTCGACATGACCGCGCCCGCGCCGCTGGCGCCCGCCGCCCCCACCGCGGGGCTCCCGGCCTCCTGCGGGGGGAACGTGTGGTGTTCAACTCAACGAATGTTATTCGTACGACAGACGTGTCGTGTGCGTTTTAATCGGGCATCTACTGTTATATAAATTAACTAGCTTATGCCCACGGCTTCGCCCGCGTAGACTATCTCTCAGAAACCATTTATTTATCCGGGATAAAATTACTTTACCCCTGTTTTTGGGAGCCGTTTAGAAAGTGTTATTAACTAAATATTTATGTTAAGAAATAATGGTTTTGGTACAAAGGCTTTAGACCCTTTTCACCCCCTTAAGGACTGAATTTTCATAAATTAACTTTAGTGCACCCTACACTATTGTACGGTGCAACTGCACATTCTCCCGCGTCAGCGTTTCAGTAGTAATATTTTACGTAAGCAACAGTTCGCATCAAGCGTCGGTACAATCGCGTCACGCAGCTCATTCATTAAAATCATTTATCATTTAAAACTAAGCGCAGCAAATAAACATTATATCAATTAATATCAAATCAAACTTTCATTTTATCACTATTATCTTAAAAGTACGGGCCACACCGTACAGCTATGTAATGAAAGATTCTTCGAAATTTCTAGATTTTAGTTTCAGTGGCATAGGCTGTGCGAGCGTCTTACGATGTGTCTTACCTTGTTGTTTTTACCCCTTTAGGGGATAAAAATTCAAAAATTGCCGAGACCCGTATCTTTTTATTTCGTATGTTCTTTACACATTCTAAATTTTAATATGATACGGTAATTTTTTTTAAATTTCCATACTAACATTAACTACAAAATTTACCCCTTTAGGGATTGATTTTCAAAACAGCTAGAAATACCATTTCATTTATTTTCATAGATACTTGTTTGTATGTGTCAAGTTTCAAAATGGTACGATACAAAATGTAGGACTTCCATAAAAACGTTTTTCCCGCTTTTCGTACCCTTAGGGGCTGAATTTTAAAAAATCCTTTCTTAGCACGCGCTTGCGTCATAAAAGGAAGTCACCCTCTAAATTTCAAGTCTCTACGTTCAGCGGTTTGGGCTGTACATTGTCTGTGAATCAGTTAGGACAAAGCCTTTTATATAATAGAGAAGAAGATGGGATTGGCGAGTATGAATACTGAACAAGGAAAACTTACACTCGCGCCACAATAGGGACGAAAGTAATAACACTCGTGCCCAGCTCACATGCACCGAGCGCTTACACTAATGAAAAGACAATTCAATATGAAGTGGCCTGATAAAATAAATAGCCTAAAAATGACAATGCAAATTGACCTAATAAAATGTCGTGAATAAAAATAAACTAATTAACAAGATAAAGAACAGATCCTAACAGAAAATCTTTGATATAAAGTGACCTGTTAAAAATGACCTACTAAAACATACCTGTATAAAATTGTCCATGAGAGCTCTAAGGTTGGCGTCCAGACTGTTGATATACAGAGACAGGTACGGCTCGAAACAAGATCCGATCAGACCAACCCACGGGGACGAGTTGGACGTCACCGGACTTGACACTTCTTCTGTGTACTGGGGACAGCAAAAAATAGCTACAATATGGACGTTTTCAAGAGAAGAGTGAACTGGGGGTCTAGCAAAGATCAGTGTTAACGCAAAACGATAACACCAAAATGTATGGGAATGCCATTTTATTTTATTAATCAGAAAGCAGATTACAAACACTTATCACAACAATAGTTTTATACTTACAAATAGTTCGGAGCTAGATTGTAACCTCAAATTATGTGAATACAACAGCACTATGTAGTTTTATATTATTATAATTAACAGGAAATCTATGATTTTTTTTGTTTCATTTAAAATAATTATGTACATACAGTGAAGAAAAAAAATGCAAATAAAATTGTTATGTATGATTTACATTCAGATGAGAAAACTGTGTTGCCCTAATACACTTTACAAGTCTCCCAAGATTGGGGAGGACATTACCTGCGGATGTCGCTTTTCCGCAGGTAATATCATTCCCATACATTTTGGGGTTATCGTTTGGCGTTAACGCTAATGGAAAGGGATCTTCGCTAGACCCCCCCCCCCCCCCCCCCCCCCTGGTTACTTATAGATGAGCGTACTACATCGTCGACCACACTGTTTAACAAATTAACATACAAGTATTTAAAAGCAATACAATGGGGAATGCTACGAAAAACTATTTGGTCAAAACTATGGGAAGATTTTTAATAGCTGGATAAAGGTTATTAAATGCGACTAATCTACATAATAATGATAGACAGACTAAAACTAAAACTGTTAATTTCTCAGCCCTCAATATTAAAGAAATTTATAATTATTGTCACTGTGTTATGTTTTATCAAGGGGTAATGTGGGGACGCTAAAACTTATTGGGGTACTGTGGGGAAAACCAAAACATTATTGGGGTAAAATGGGGAATCAAAACATCATTGGGGTATTAACAAATATTACTAACACAAAAATCTTACATTTATATCTTTGCCTTCATCATCGAAATTAGCTTGTTTTTCTGCGCCTAAATCTGTACCTGGAAGAGATAACAATTATGAATGATTCTAAAATATCTTTTGTAGAAGCTTATTATTGGTTAAAAAATATAATAATACTTAAAACCAAATTAAGAGGGTCCCGATTTTGAGTAACTTTGGACGGGTCCATTTTTATAAACCATTTAATTCTTATTTTTTCAAATCATTGCATTAGTAAAAGTACAGACATACCTACAAACCGCTTGTGCAGTAACAACTCAAAGTTGTACGTCTTCTGTATGGCGTACAGTAGTAACTTCACGTCGATTTCGTTCCGTCGCGACGCCATTATACTGGTTAGTTCTTTGCAGGTAATCTGAAACCATATCACATTAGAGCATCATCAACCATTCCCTGTGTATTCCCTTAACCAGCTCTTACTAGAATAGATGGGGTGGATCTATTCTTACGCCTGAAACCACACAGCACAGGTTGCTGAGAGAAGCCTGCCGCGATGAGTGCGCTGAACCCCTAGTGGTGGACTGCCAGTACAACAGTAAGGTCCCACCTGACAGAAGCCGGCCGCGATGAGCGCGCTGCTAGTACAACAGTAAGGTCCCACCTGACAGAAGCCGGCCGCGATGAGCGCGCTGCCAGTACAACAGTAAGGTCCCACCTGGCAGAAGCCGGCCGCGATGAGCGCGCTGCCAGTACAACAATAAGGTCCCACCTGACAGAAGCCGGCCGCGATGAGCGCGCTGCCAGTACAACAGTAAGGTCCCACCTGGCAGAAGCCGGCCGCGATGAGCGCGCTGCCAGTACAACAGTAAGGTCTCACCTGGCAGAAGCCGGCCGCGATGAGCGCGCTGCCAGTACAACAGTAAGGTCCCACCTGACAGAAGCCGGCCGCGATGAGCGCGCTGCCAGTACAACAGTAAGGTCCCACCTGGCAGAAGCCGGCCGCGATGAGCGCGCTGCCAGTACAACAGTAAGGTCCCACCTGACAGAAGCCGGCCGCGATGAGCGCGCTGCCAGTACAACAGTAAGGTCCCACCTGGCAGAAGCCAGCCGCGATGAGCGCGCTGCCAGTACAACAGTAAGGTCCCACCTGGCAGAAGCCGGCCGCGATGAGCGCGCTGCCAGTACAACAGTAAGGTCCCACCTGGCAGAAGCCAGCCGCGATGAGCGCGCTGCCAGTACAACAGTAAGGTCCCACCTGACAGAAGCCGGCCGCGATGAGCGCGCTGCCAGTACAACAGTAAGGTCCCACCTGGCAGAAGCCAGCCGCGATGAGCGCGCTGCCAGTACAACAGTAAGGTCCCACCTGACAGAAGCCAGCCGCGATGAGCGCGCTGCCAGTACAACAGTAAGGTCCCACCTGACAGAAGCCGGCCGCGATGAGCGCGCTGCCAGTACAACAGTAAGGTCCCACCTGGCAGAAGCCGGCCGCGATGAGCGCGCTGCCAGTACAACAGTAAGGTCCCACCTGGCAGAAGCCGGCCGCGATGAGCGCGCTGCCAGTACAACAGTAAGGTCCCACCTGGCAGAAGCCAGCCGCGATGAGCGCGCTGCCAGTACAACAGTAAGGTCCCACCTGACAGAAGCCGGCCGCAATGAGCGCGCTGCCAGTACAACAGTAAGGTCCCACCTGGCAGAAGCCAGCCGCGATGAGCGCGCTGCCAGTACAACAGTAAGGTCCCACCTGACAGAAGCCAGCCGCGATGAGCGCGCTGCCAGTACAACAGTAAGGTCCCACCTGACAGAAGCCAGCCGCGATGAGCGCGCTGCCAGTACAACAGTAAGGTCCCACCTGGCAGAAGCCAGCCGCGATGAGCGCGCTGCCAGTACAACAGTAAGGTCCCACCTGACAGAAGCCAGCCGCGATGAGCGCGCTGCCAGTACAACAGTAAGGTCCCACCTGACAGAAGCCAGCCGCGATGAGCGCGCTGCCAGTACAACAGTAAGGTCCCACCTGACAGAAGCCAGCCGCGATGAGCGCGCTGCCAGTACAACAGTAAGGTCCCACCTGACAGAAGCCGGCCGCGATGAGCGCGCTGAGCCCCCAGGCGTGCGGCAGGGCGGCCCCGAGCCCCCCCTCGAGCGCGAGCAGGTGCCGCTTGAGCCAGGCGTAGCGCCGCTCCACGTGCGCCAGCCACGCCGACTCCTGCTCCGCGGAGAACAGGTGCCGGTACTCCTGCGGGGGGTACACTCGTCATTCATGTGTGGTGCAAGCCTAAAACCAACAAATACCACTTTTTTGTCGTCACTAATGTGTCTTAACGTGTCAAAAAAATCATATGAAAAAAATTGTGTAAATAGGAAACGAAACTTAACTCAGCTTTTATTTTTTCTAAAACTTATTTAATTTTGACTGATTCATAGAGGCAAGTAAGTGCCAGCATTTTGGTCACGCGTCGCATCGACCAGGCGCTCTGATAGACTTTGGTGCTCGCGATGAGCTCCCGGTCCCCACGGACCCAGGGGCTCAACACCTATTTAGGCCAACGCATCAGCATTGCAATTCAACGTGGTAATGCGGCCAGCATGTTGGGTACGCTACCTACCGGTAGTGGGCTGCAGCACTTGGACTGTCTATAGGCCATCGCAGCTATTATACAGTCCATAAGTGTTCTTTTTAGTAGGTAGATAGATAGATAGATAAACTCTTTATTGAAACACACAAATCATTAAAAACTAAGTGAACAAAATTTAACAAAAGTGTAACAATGGGCGGTCTTATCACTCAAAGCGATCTCTTCCAGACAACCTTGCACGGAAAGGAATAACGTAGGTAGTGTAGCTAGTTTAGTTTTTATTATTGTAGTAGTTAGCTTGAGTAACAAAGTCACATTGCCCGTAAAAAAAAATAAAAAAAATTTGGCTTGTAAAAGTGCTAATCATAACCTAATCGCAATAATTTTGTATAGTTTTAAGTTTTATCTTTCGTCAACTAAGCGCAGGTCTTTTGATCTGTACGGTGTTAAGGTAACAGAATGTTTGACCATTGGTTATAATAACTACGGATGAAGAAGCCCGACGTGAGTTAGTTTACCTGCAGCTGCATATCCACGAGCCACGTGAGTAGCTCCTGCTTGACCTTAGGGTCCAGTATGTCGACCACTCCGCACGCCTCCGACAGCGTCCGCGCTGACACGGAACTCTTGCTGCCCGCTACAGGTAACAATCAGTATCGCTACAGATAATAATAAATACAGGTGATATACTAACAATGTGACATACAGTAGTACTACTAGGTGGTAGGACTTTTCTGCAAAGTTCGTCTAGGTAGGTACCACCGCATTGCCAGTTATTCTGCCGCCAAGCAGTAGTGTGCAAGCACTACTGTGTTCCGGTTTGAAGGACATTGTAGCTAGTGACATTACTGGGCAAATGAGACCTTATGATCTGATCACTCAGTCTAGTAATCTTATATTAGACTGTGTGAAGTCCCAGGATGACGCGCGCAGGGCGCAGTGTCACGCGAAACTTTAATTTAGAGTTCCGTCACTGCAATCTGTAATGGGCGGTCGAGTCGACTGTCAGGCGAACGACTACCTCGTCACGTCATTTGTTTACATAAATAAAAAAATAAAAAAAACCTGTGAACGGCTGCTTGAAGTCAGCCAGTATCTGCTGAGCGAGCTGGTTCCTGATGTGACACACTCGGTCTCGGAGGGCGTTCACCTCGCGGATGTCGCGGTACGGAGCAAAGTGTTGAAGTACCTGCACACATCCAAGTCTCATTCATTGGAAACAGATAGACAGGTGCCAGAGTCAGTGGCGCAGCGGTAACCCCCCAGGGTCGAACCCCACTCGACCCCGCAACTAATGGCTCTCGCTCTTACAACCTACACTATGGTTCAATGGCATCGCTAAACTAGCTCAATTATTTTTATCCTTTTTAGAGTGGGGGTTTTTGAGCCAATACTCAATAATTTATTGCAAACATTATACATTACATTTTTTTTATTGTTCGATAGGCTTGCGCTTGACCACTATCTCACCTGATGTTAAGTGTTGATGCGGTCTAGGATGTAACGCGCTTGCCTAGAAGATACCTGTTCACTCTAGATTTGAAGACTCCAAGATTGTAGTTCTCGGGAAACACAGACGCCGGCAAAGCGTTCCACTCTTTGGCTGTTCGCATGATGAATGTGGAAGCAAATCGCTTTGTTCGCACATGCGGGATGTTAACCATGTAACGATTGCGTTTTTTCGTACATCTGCTTGTCCGATGGTGGAAAGGTGACGTGCAGGTGTTAGTTAGCATATTCAGAGGTGTTACATAATGACCCTGCTTGGGTATGGCAATATCGTGGTAGTTAAGGTTATGGTTAAAAACTCTCACAAAATTTTGACCATTGGTTAGAATTTATTATCATTTTTAACCATTGGTTATCTTAACTGCGGATCAAAAAACCCACCCTTTGGGCCGATTTTACCAAAGTAGAATAAATTTTGTTCCAAGTATAACTTTCCGAGAACAATCGAGTTACACAAGTATAACCCTTATAACACCAATTTTGAAGCTAATTCCTTGGATACAATCAAAATGGTTTTTTTTTTTATTTGATTGAATGACGTGACGAGCAAGTCGTTCACCTGATGTTAAGTGACACGGCCGCCCATAACAGTTGCAGTGTCACCCGGAACTTTAAAGCAATAAAGTTTCGCGTGACACTGCACTGCGCACGTCATCCTGAGACATCACCCAGTGTAGTAATCAGATTACTAGACTGAGTGATCAGATCATAAAGTCTCATTTGCCCAGTAATTTCAGTGGTGTCTTTTTAATTGTCATTTCGTTTGTCAATCAGCTGTATCTGAGAGTAACAAGTAGCGTTATACTTGGAATAAAATTTATTCTATGTTGATAACATCGGGCTTTAGTCTTCTCACTATATCTGTATTATCAAGGTGGTACTAGGTGGTAGGACTTTACTGCAAAGTTCGTCTCGGTAGGTACCACCGCTGTGCCAGTTATTCTGCCGCCAAGCAGTAGTGTGCAAGCACTACTGTGTTCCGGTTTGAAGGGCATTGTAGCTAGTGACATTACTGGGCAAATGAGACTTTATGACACCCCAAAGTCTAGTAAATATTATAACTAGACTGTGGGGTTTCGTAAACTTTACGCTGATGTCTTATGAGTTATACCATATTACAGAATCGTGTTGTCATCGATTGATGCTCAGGTTCATTCACTATTTGATCACACTGCAACAGTTATAAATGGGCACCCGTGTCGCTTAACATCAGGCGAACGACTAGCACGTCACGTCATTCATTTACATAAAAAAGTAAAAAAGAAATAGCAATAAAAGAAGAGGTTCTGCATATTATGCATCTGTAAAGAATATTGTAGAAATGCAAATAAACGAAATTGAAATTGAAGGTAGTGTTTCCTTACCTCCATAATAGCCTGCATGGGTAGCGCTATCTCCTTGTACTGCCTCGCCTGCGTCATGGCCTGCAGCTGCTCCACACCCCCCGCCAACATGTGCAGGTGGTTGAGGGTGGTGATGGCGGCCGTCAGGTTCGACTTGGCGCAGTCCAGCTGCTTGATCTCTGACGTTATCTCGCGGACCATCGACTCGCTGCGCTCCGCCTTCTTGTTTATATCTGCTACCTACAAATTATTTTCATTCTGGTGATCATGATCACTGATCATGTAACTTTGATTTTATGCCACAGGAAAACATTCCTATTTTGAAAATTTCTACTGTAGGTACTACCGATAAATAAAATAAAGTGTTTCATAAAGAGGATACAAAATAAACATAGTTATTGCTTTAAAGTAGAATTTAGCAAGCTTTTTGTGATGACACCGTACTGTGTGATTTGTCATTATCATCATCATCATCATTAGCCTGAAGACATCCACTGCTGAACATAGGCCTCTCCCAGAAAGCGCCACTTTGAGTGGCTGCTCGCCTCCTGCATCTATCCGCTCACTGATGAATAATAAATGATGATTTTTTGTTCATCATCATCATCACCATTAGCAGCCTGAAGACGTCCACTGCTGAACATAGGCCTCCTCCAGAGCGCCATTTTGAATGGCTGCTCGCCTCTTGCATCCATCGGCTCCCTGATGAACAAAAAATCTCATCAATAGTACCATACAAAAAAAAAACACCTCAAAACAAAGCGAACGCCAAATATAACTTCCTAAATTCAAAAACCATGGTTCAAGAAAACAAACTAGGTGTCTGCCAGGTTTAACTTTAGTACCATAGATAAGCCAAGACTAAGAGATAAACTACGTTTTGTAATATGAAACTTACTTGAGCCATTGTTTAAACTTGGAACTATTGTTAGCTATTGGTCAAATATTAGTTCAAATTAACTGGACTTTGTAGTCCGTTTAAACTAGTTTAGCGAGCTTTTTGTAATAAGACCGTTTGTGTCTGTATTCATGTACTCATCAGTCTTAAAATAATCCATAATTGAGGTTTGTTTTTCTGCAACTTCTAGTCCTTGTTTAAAGACTACTGCAGCGCAGGAGTAGCGAGGCACCAACTACAAGCGCCTGATTATTAGACTAGTGAGACTCTGTACTTCATCTCATTATTGAATTAGTATTTGGATAATACTGAATGGACCTGTAAAGCAAGCTCCGCGATACAGCTTTGGGCCTCAACCAAGGCCCCCTGCCCGGCTTCTCGTTGCTCAGCCTGAGCTCGGACAAGTCGTCGGATATCTTGCTCCACACCCTGGAGACGGAACTCACACCGAGCTGCTGCTCCTTCTACTCCTGATAACGATTGCTCCGTCGGGAAGATCTTGTTTATATATGCTACGGCATCAAACTGAAATGATAGTAGCAATGATGTGAGTTTACTGATGAAATACATATAATCTTCATCATCGCCTTTACCTTTTCCCATTTGTTATACGGCTTGGCTCCCAAATACATATAATTTTATTTTATTTTTATTTTATTGAAATAGGTCCGGTAACAGACAATAGGCCGTATACATAGATAATTATGGCATCGAAGTTAACATAGCTTTGTAAGCCTAGTGTCCAATTATAACCGTACACAACTTAACTAGCGAAATTTTGACACCATGTTATAAATAAAAACGTGTTACATTAATATTATTATGCTAAGTGTAAATAAATTTGTGCAATATAAAATTTACTTAATTAAATGATTGATAGCCAGTTTGAAGGATGTAAAACTGCATGAAAACATGTCTCTGGGATCGCTTAATTCGTCATGTGCGGCACATCCTGATTAAAGGACTGTTCCATGAAACATTATCATAGGTAGGTGGCATGTTAAATAGCTGAAAACTACGTACTGAACGTGAGGGCACTTTGAAATTGACATTCATTAACAGTTCGCTACCAGACATACCATTAAAATTTTTGTACAAGGTGCACAAATCTGTGATAATTCTACGACTTTCAAGGGATTTCATTTTGAATTTATTCAGTCTATCCGAATATTCTTTGAGCTTACGCCTCAAACCCAGTCTACTGCACAGTGACCTCAAAAATTTACGCTGTATAGCCTCGACTCTGTCTACGTGCGTATCATATATGGGGTACCACACCGAAGAGCAATATTCAAGAATTGACCTAACTAAGCTATTGAACAAAATAATCCACGAGGCGCTATTTCTAAAAGGTTTAGCTATGCGCAAAACAAACCCCAACATTCTATTTGCCCTATTTGTAATGAAATCGTAATGAGGTCTAAAAGACAGTGCAGAATCAAACACAAGTCCCAGATCACGAACAGCGCCAACACGACCTAGAGCTATTCCATCAAGGTGGTAATTGAAACAGATTTGTTCTTAGTAAAACTAATTATTTGGCATTTATTCGGGTTGAGTGACATATGGTTTATTACACACCAGTCATTGATTAAATCAAGATCTTCCTGGAGCCGTAAACAGTCGAGACTAGAGGAGACTCGCCGAAATGTTTTGATATCATCTGCGTAAGCCAAAAAGTTGCTATCTAACCGATCTAAGAGATCGTTAATAAATACCAAGAACAACAAAGGCCCTAGGTATGAACCCTGAGGCACACCCGACGAAGCCAAGGCCATGTTATTTTTGACAACATTTCGAAAATAGGAGTGTGTATCGTAATCTCGAGGGTTACCAAATCTTACGAGTTCTCTGGAAAACCATATAGGAACTCCATAGTTACGAGTTTTACTTTTGGGTGTATACCTTTCCATAATCAAATATAGCTTATTATAAAAGAATTGAACAAAGTCCTCGCAGTTCAGATTTTCTGAATGTTCATCCCATTCCACAGTATTTAACTCACTGATGCATTTTTCATAGTCTGTTTTGTAAAAACAGAGCTTCTCTGCCTTTTTGTTTGCTAGTAACGTCGGGAGAAAACAGCGATAAGTCAATTCAAACGGAGGATGATGATTGTCCAGATGACTGAGTGCTGGAGCACTTGTGATAGCACAATCCTCTGGCCTATCAAAAAGAACTAAGTCCAACATTCTGTTGTTGTGATTAGTAATGTAATTAAGTTGATGAAGCGCAGTTTCTTGTAGCAGTTCATATAGAGCCTTTGATTTATCACATAGATAAGTGATCGGACAGCCTAACTGTTTGGACCACTTCAAATCACCCAAATTGAAATCGCCAACAATACAAGTAGGGCAAGTAGCACAGATTACTATGTCTCTAGAACAGTTCAAAAAGTCGATATAAATGGAAGAAGGTAGATAGTCCGGTAAGTACACAGTACATAAGTTCATTATGAGTTTATTGTCAATTTTTATCTGTACCCATAAATTCTCAATTATACCAAGTTGCCAGTCAGATCTTGTTTCCATGTCATATTTTCTTAAAATAGCTATTAGCACACCACCGCCATGTTTTTTGTTGAATTTTTCTTTAAATAATGCACTACGATCGTGATGCAATACCTGATACCTGCTATTAATAATTTCAGTAGAACTAATTTGATCATCTAACCAAGTTTCACACAGACATATAACATCATAATTTTGACATAATATCGAGTTATAAATATAATTAACCTTTGTTCTAGAACCACGTATATTTTGGTAAAAAATAGATAAAGCCATTGAAAGACTATACCCAGGACATAGAAAAAAAAATAACCTAAGTACCTATAAAAAAAAAGATTACTAATAATTTAAACAGCATCGGCATACAGTAACAATAATGTTGGTACAAATAAAATTTTAACACATGCATGTTGCATCTCGTAATATTACATGTGATATACATTTTTATATAATAATCAAATATTAAAAATCAATGAAAAACACAGTTTTAGCCTTCTAACCTATCACAGCCAGGTAAGTATAGTGGTACTTAGTGGTGGGCTGGCCTACGCTGCATCTTCCGTTTTGTGGTTGCCACTCAAGAACCTTTCTTCCCATCGGATGTCAGTTCTCTGAGCGATGTGGCCTGCACACTGCCAACACACTGTTACATGCATGATTATCTATCAATTCATGATATAAAATCTCCCATCAGGTCTCCCCATCCCTAATTTTAATTTTTATTATGAACTACAGAACATCTTTCATTCATATATTTATACAAGGAACAAGTAAGTATTGTTGAGGTTTAGCGTTGTCAAGTAAAATCTAACCAGAATTATCACATTTTGAGGTAGGATAGATTGTGTTGCAGTACCTATATGGAGTAAAAAAGTATTAGGATTGGCATAATTGTCTCATTTAGATGCGTCCGAGAAAGAATGTATCGAAAATAAGTGCACAGAAATGGAAGAATTGTGCCAAATACGAACTTACTTCGTCACTATCGAACTGCTCTGTTCCACCCATCAGTTCTTCGATTCTACTCATCACAGAGCTTGGAAAATTTATCTGGACCTCAGGGCCACTGTCTTTATCGTCTAATATATCGTTTGAATCCATGGTCTTGGATTAGAATTGTAATTTTATATATAAAAACTGGACACAAAACAAAACATTATTATTTCAACTTCAAGTTCTTCTTGCTATGCACAGAGTACCCTTTTATAATTTTTTTTTTTTTTTCGCCCTTTTGGGCAGGCTAAAGTCGTGAGACCATACCGCCTAGTCTTTCGTGGGATTTATTTCTTTCGTCAGAGTTAGGATAATAATTTCATTCGTTTTATTTCTTTCAAAGTCAAATCCAGATAAAGTTTATCATAAGTAAAAGGATCATCGTCCCTTGTTCATTTGTCCGAGATAATGAAAGTCCATTTTATTTTTTTCCTTTTCAAGCGTCAATCGTTGACGTTTATACGTCGTCACTCCGACACTGACAGACAGACTGCCAGTGTCAGACTGTCAGTCGAATACCTTTATTTACATTTACATATTTACACACAAAAAAAAACTTTATAAAAAAACATTGTGATATGTATTGTAATAATAAAATTATCAGCTATATCTTATTCTAAATCTCCTTTACAGTACATAATATAAATTTATACAAATAGGTAAAGGCAGAGGCATTTTCAAGCAACTCCTGAATGCACCGCGGGACCAGTTCAGGTTTATCATAGATTTGTAGAAGTTCATCTATCAACACAAGGCGCTGAATGCTGAAAGATGAACACTCAAAGAAAATGTGATCTAAGGATTGGATATTCGAGGACTGGCAATAGTCACAATATGGGGAATTCACCATTCGAAGGCGATGAAGATGAAAGTTCAAACGACAGTGACCAAAACGCATACGACAAACAGTTGAATAAAACTTTCTGTTTAAAAAGGTACTGGCCTTGCAGAACCATGGCTTTGAATTTATCTGAACATCTAAAGCGGCATACCAAGAACCTTTGTTTTCAACTTGTGTACAATGGTACGAATGTTTCCCCCATAGTTGAATCATCCTTTGTTTTAGAAGGCTTACAACATCTGTGTATGGCAATGAAACATCTGCATCATTGGCATACCTGGAAATAACATCTGAAAATTTAACTATAGTGCTGGCTAAATAGTCAGCTTTTTCGTTGCCATCAACACCTATGTGTGAAGGTACCCACGCAAAACTAACTTGTATATTTGAATCAGATAATTCCACCCATAACTGTTTTATAAAGTAAATAATGTAATTAGTGTGAGCATGTAATTTGTTATTTGCTAAGTTTTTCAAAACACTCATGCTATCACTAACAACAACCCATTTTGTGTGTCCCTGATTTTTGTTTTTAATGTGCTTCAAAGCACTCAAAATAGCAACAGCTTCAGCAGTAAAAATGCTAGCATGTTTATCAATTTTGTATCCCACAGCAATGTTCAATGAGGGTTCAAATATTGCGTAAGACACAGCATTATCATTTTTCAACCCATCTGTGTAAACAAATTTGTGACCTGTCCACTCTGCCAACATTGTATATACTTCTTCTTTTATTGACAGTTTTTTGTTTATGACTATATTCATTGCTGGAAATTTGCTAATAAAAGATCCCTCATAACAAGGCAAAATATGATTTGATTGATAGATGTTTAAATTTTGAAGAAAATCTAAAAGACATTGATATCCCTGTAGCATATAAAACAGTTTAACAGTGGATTGGGTTAATGTATTAGACAGATTAGTTATAAGACTATTGTTAGAGACACTGTAGAGTTTAAGGAGAAATCTTTCTTTAAGATACCTAAAACGAATAGTCATTGGGGGAAGACTGCATTCAATCTGCATTGCATTTATAGGTGTGCTTCTGAATGCCCCTGTTATTACACGCATGCATTTGTTTTGAAAAACATCTAGACTATTTACAATTTTAACATCTGCAGCAAAGCATAAAAAACCATATTCAAAATGACTACGAACTAATGATTTGTACAATAATAGTAGAATTTGTGGGTCTGCACCCCAGTATGTACCAGACAAAGATTTTAATACATTAAAAGCTTTGTTAGCTTTGTTTATTAAATTTTTCAAATAATTGTTCCAGGATAAATTGTGGGAGAACAATACTCCCAAGAATTTAACATCAAGTGAAACAGGTAAAGAAGAACCTTTATAATGAACAACAGGCATATTGGGACACCTTTTCCCAAAGAGAACAACTTTTGACTTTGAAGGATTAACATCAAGTTCAAGGTAAGAAAAATAGTTATTAAGATTTGCCAATGCATCATTAACAAATTCAACCACTTGATTTATATTATTTCCCGATGCATAGACAACTAGGTCATCTGCAAACTGCAAATTTTTCACTTTTGAGCCTAATATTAAATTTAAACGACGTATGTACAGTATGAAAATTAATGGCGATAAAATGCCACCTTGACAAACTCCTTTTGTTGAAAGTCTAGGACCATATAAATGCCTATTATATTTAACAAAGACTTCTCGGCTACTTAAAAAATTTTTAATCCAGTGTATAATCTTTCCTGGTATTCCTGTTAATAACAATTCCTGACAAAGTATATCAATATTCACACTATTAAAGGCCCCTGTGATGTCGAAGAAAACAGCAAGGAGATGATTATTTGCATCTGAAGCATTATGGATATCAAGTTGTAACTGGCAGATACTCTCCCTAGCTGAACGATTTCTACGGAAACCAAATTGGTTTGAAGGTAAAATTTGATTTTGTTCTATATAGAACTCCAAACGCTGCTTTAACAATTGTTCAAATATTTTTCCAACACATGAAGTAAGCGCTATAGGGCGATAGGAATCAGGACACAATTTTGGTTTGTTAGGTTTTAAAATTGGTACCAGACAATCTACTTTCCAATCGTGGGGTATATTATTGTTTTCCCAGAGTAAGTTCAGTATTTTTAGGAAGATTTCCATACTCTTACTGCTGAAATTTTTAAAAAAAGAATATGGTATACCATCAAGACCAAAGGCAGTATCTCTTCTAGATGTGACAGCAGATATTAATTCATTGATAGAAAATGGACTAAGGAAGTAACTATTGCTGGAGTTTATATTGCCAATGCTACTATATGATGTGTTGAGACCATTTGATACAAAATCCGGGGTATACATCTGTAGAAAATCTAAAATCCAGGAATCATCTGCATTATTGCTAGAAACATATGTTTTATTAAATTTACGCATAAATTTCCATATAATGGACATAGGAGTACAACGATTAAAAGTTTCGCAGAGAGATTTCCAACTGTTCTGTCTTTCTATTTTTATAATAAGTTTTTTGAGAGCTCGAAGTCTTTTAAATTCCAAGTAGTTGGCTTCTGTTGGGTTGTACTTAAACTTCAGATATGCTTCTTTGAATTTTAGAACAGCTTCTGAGCACTTTTGGTTCCACCATGGAAGGTGAGGTTTTTTACCGAGATTCCTATGACAGGATTGATTAATGTTGTTAGTAGGATAATATTGGGCATTCTATCCCACCCTGCTCGTTACACTCGCACCGCTTGTTCCACTCGCTTGGTGGGATAGCATGCCCAATATTACTTTTTAGTTTTACTGTTAATACGTAAAGCAGCATGCTCACGAAATTTTGCTTCAAGTTCATTGTACATAAATTACACAGAATCATAACATGACTGTAATTATGAAAACATGCAGTCATCGCAAAACGATGCTCAGCCACCTGATCACGGGACCGAGCTATCTGCAAGTTTACACAATGTTCGGACAAAATCGATATCCTTTCACTTTTTTCTCGGTGGCGAAGTACCTATAAGTTAGCAGGAAGAATATTCCCCTTATAGTTAACCAACGGTCAGGCGACATTGTTATATAACAATGCCTGAATATGTAGCTAAAAGCAAAACACAATCAAACTATTATTACACGCTGTAAAGATGGGTTAATGATATATAGGTGCTAATGTCATATTGAAACGATTTAGGTACCTACTGCACGAACAAAAATAGGTCAAGTTCAATGCGTTTATGGTCGCCCACAGAAACTATTTCACGTCCTGTTAGGATCATGTACTCCGACGACCCCAAAACATTAAAAAAACATTTGATTTTTTTAAATAGTTTGAATCCAGCGTGACCCTGCAGAATTTTATTTTTAATAAAAAATGGAAGTAGTCACATCTTGCAAAATCAATAAAAAAAAATCTACGCAAAATTTTCTAATTATTATATTCACCCATGAATTTTTAGCTTTGCACCAATCATTTTGAAATTAAGTTCTTACCTAGAAATATTTGCATAATAAAAGTAGTTTTTTTAAAAGGATACAATCCTGATTCTGGTTTCATACTGCTGAAAACACTGTTGTACACCGCTTCTGAACCTGCAATAAAAAACATGCTCAGGCCCAAAGTACCTACTTGTTTAAATAATTTACAGCTGGCAGACACATTGAATGCACTTATAATCGTTTAATTTTAAACCATCATACAGGCATTTAAGGGTAGTATTATAAATTATGTAATGGACATTTTTAACTGAGTGATTTAAATTTAAGTTTCTTTGCGAACATAATAAATATAATAAATTTATTTACTTAAATCATCAATCAAAAAATAACCAGAAAATTATTACATTGGTACTTTAAAGTAAATCCAAAATCAATAGGTCATGGAAACTTTACATAAACTGTGCATTTTTTAATGTAAGTTTATTTGCAAACAAAATGACAATGTTAGCCAGAATTTAATAAATTAATACTTTATCATGATATTTATGTATATAAATTTAGATTAATACTCACATAAATCGCAAAAAATCCGTGGGAAAATCTCATTTATCACGATCACTTCACAGTTCACACCATTGAATCACATAATGAAATAATGTACTTGTGTATTGCACAGCAATACAACAAAGTTAGTCGAAGAGTCACAGTACTTTCTTTCTCCTCTCTAAGCAGCTAGCCCTATTATTACATATTGGGTTAAAAATATTCACAAACTAGTTTAAATAGGTGGTATATAACCTAATATTTATAATACTTTGATTTAGTGATTATTTGTTGTATTTTTATCACAAATATGATATGGATAATATTAAAACACACGAATGTAAATGATTCACTTACGTATACCAAACTTTATATAAGTACTGATTTTAGTTTCATTCCTTACATAAGTAAAGAAATAACACTTAACGATCACATCTATAACTATTATAGATCCAAGAAATCCTAGTCATGGTCTGTAGAGGGAGCCGTGAACTACGAGGACCATATTTTATGGTTTTACAATACCCAGACACAGAACAAGTATTCACGTTTTTTTCTGTGCAGAAATATACTTGACCTGACACGGGAATCGAACCCGCCGCCTCTGGTTTATGAGTCGACCTGCTCATCCACCACACCATAGAGGCTGTCAATCCTTAAATTAAATTACATTGTCTCCTTGACTATAACTTCCAAGTAACAATAACATTACTCATGAATCTTCAGTTGTCAGCATTATCGCGTCACTGTGTCTTTCTACATAGGTACCGTCACAGAATAGACAATACTACTAAGTAGTACTGTACAATGCAGACGAGCTTTAAATTAATACACGGTGCCTTAGATGTAAGATGCAAAGTAGGTACCTAAGAGATAGAAGATAAGGCCCTAGCTCTTAGAAAGTGGTCTACTATTTACATAATTAATGCGTAGAACTGTAAAAAATTTTTTTTTATAGTTTACTGTTTTATTTAAATTCAATGATTGAAAAATATTATTTCTTGATGAAACCAACAAAATAAGTGTTTACACACATTATTTGATTTTACCGGGCTGCATAAAAACGCGCGTTTATAAACCGCTCGTATGCTTCAATTCATGAAAGCGGTGACGGTTCACGTTTGAAGAAAGACACAGGTGATCGATATTGCATAGTAAACAAATTTAGCATTTGTCCTTTTCTTTCCTGAAATGGTTATTGAAAGATGTCAAAATGAGATATCGATAATCGATTGATTGTATGATTTAGCTGTATTCAGCGAAAGCTTATATTTGTATGCTTCGTGAAGATGAGATGGTTAACTTTTGTTAGTGAAGATTATTGCTAACGATGCAATACTGATTGTTTTAAATACACTGTTTTGCCAGAACAAAATCATTCTTTTTCAAGAAAATAACCTTGCAGCAAGTGCAAAGTACTCAGTGCAAACTAACAAAAAGAAGAACCGGAGTTTTAAAATGTTAGTGAGTATTTATTTTTAATGTAATTTATTTATTTTGTATTCTAAATGTTTTTTTAATTTTTCTCTACTAATATGTTTTTTGTTTTCAGGTCTGACTCTGAGTACGAAAATACCATTTCGGCAGTAGCCCCTCAGTGCGCGCCGCCATCCAAAAAGGCAACAAAACGCGGCGCCCCCGTCGCCGCATCGCCAGCACCGAAAAAACAATCGAAAGCAAGAGCGAGAGTCCAGGAATTGTTCGGGTAATTATCTGCAGACTACAAATACGTGCATACCAAAATAATATTATTTTTTCGTTATCAACTAATGTGTGCTGTTATTTTTAAGGTCTGATTCTGAATCGGAACCCGAGAACCCAGCGGCGACGTCCTCCTCAACCTCATCCAAAAAGAGGCCGCAAAAGTCAAACAAAAAAGGAGCCGGTAGCGAGCAGCCTTCCAGCCTGTAAGTTTTCAAACGCCTGATTCAAAGTAAATTAACCTACGACTGAGTAATGTTCCATTATAAGAATTCTCGTATTAAGTTAAGCTGACAGTCATTATCTCGTTACTGGTGCTTAAAAACTTTTCAATGTTATAGGTACATGTATATTATTATGTATTACGCGTATTTTAACGCGGTAGCACTCGGCAGAAATTTTTATGTATTGTTTTACTTTCATTGTTACAGAAAAAAGTCCGGGTTCTTCAACTATATTTTGAAGGCGGAAGAAAAGGCTGCTCGGGAGAAAGAGGAGACGGCCGCGAAGGTTCTGTACTCGTCCTTTACGAGCAGGGTGGCGGCTGGGCGTCAGCGGCGCGCCAAAATAACGGAGGGCAACTTTTACATAGATTTGAAAATTTATAATACTGATGACGCGCTGACAGGGACCTCTCAAACTTTGTACAAAAAGGCCTTAGTGGCCATTAAACTCCAAACTGCAGAGGGCTCCCCGCCTTGGGAAAAAATACAGCAATTTATGGAGGACGCCTACGGCGTCTTCAAAGGCTCGGATCCGGTGGTCTACAAAGATTAGTCACCAATTTTATATAAACCTTGGTGACTAATCTTTGTATCCCATCGTTAAATTAGTTCATAGTAAGTAATAGTTTAGGTAATTTAAGTAGGTTAAGATAAGTAGGTAGGTACTTAATGTTACGATAGTATATAGGTTACCATATTGATACTTCAAATATATTATATTTTCTTATATGGCTTATATTTTTTGATTTTCTGGTTTTAGTTAGGCACAGTTAATAATACTTACAAAGATGCCTTATTGTGCAGTCTGTAGTACTTCCGTTGACGCAAAGTCTTGGATAGGGCACTTGCGAAGTAACGTTCATAGAAATAACAATAATAATTTTGTTGAACCACATAGCGAGGGTGTTGATATTATATCTTCGGCATTCCGCAAACGAATCGCCACTTACAGGTTAATATGTAATGAACAAGCCCTTAGTTCAATTGATGCGTTTTTTATTTCGATTCGCGATAAACTAAGCACTCTTTTAAACGCTTGTCTCAATAAACACATTTGCTTTAAAATAAACTTAGAGTACTTCGCTAAATTTCTTATGTTTAAAAATAACACTGAAGAAATGAAATCATTTCTGACTAAAAATATTATTCTATACAAAAACTCTAACTTTGATGTGTTCTTTTCAGACATGGTAAGTTCGTTAAAAGAAAAAGTAGAGTCATTTGAACATCAAGATTCAGGGTGGTCATTTTTACATAACACTCATTTGGAGGTCAATATTAACAAATATGAACCTCTACGCGGTTCCAGCTATATCGAATTACCGAAAAAAATTAAAAATAAAAAAGCATGTCTCAACATTCAAAATAAAGACAATTGTTGTTTCATGTGGTGTGTTACGGCTGCTTTATATCCAGCTAAGTCACACCCAGAGCGGGTAACATCTTATCCAGACTTCCGCACAGTATTGAATGTAAATGATGTGCAGTTTCCGGTTACGTTTTCTGATATACAAAAATTCGAGAGCAATAATTCGCAGCTCAGATTTATCGTATATGGGTTAAAAAATAACAAAATTATTGTGGGTCCTTTATACAAGTCGGAAAATAAAGAAGAATCTAGAAAGACCATTCATTTGTTGTTACTGGAAAACAACTCGGGAACGCAACATTATTGCTTAATCAAAAGCTTGTCTAAACTTGTTAGAAGTCAAATGACTAAACATCACGGAAAACTTTATTTTTGCGAAACGTGTTTAGTATTTTTTTCTAATGCTGCAGAGCTAAATAATCATGTTTGTGGTGGTGTTGTTACGGTGTTACCCGAGAAAGGATCGGTGATTAAATTCAAACATTTCGAACGTAAGCAGAATGTTCCTTTTGTTATATATGCAGATTTCGAATCTTTATTGGAACGAAACTCTGACCTTGACATTGACACATGTAACACGTCAACATTGCATCATCACTTACCAGCGGCGTTCGCCTATTACATTGTTTGTTCTGTTGATGAAAATTTAAATCGTTTTGTATCGCATCGCGGTCCCGATTGTGTAGAAAAATTCATTAAATGCATATTTGAAGACATGCAAAACATTCATAAGATTTTGAATAAAGCTACTCCAATGATTTACACTGAAAATAATGCACTTGATTTTCAAAATGCCACTCGTTGTCACATATGCGAACATTTTTTATTTTCAGACAAGGTTCGCGACCACTGTCATATCACCGGTCACTATCGTGGTGCAGCGCATAGTCTTTGCAATTTGCAATTCAAACGTCCATCGTTTGTACCAATATTTTTTCACAACTTGTCCGGCTATGATTGCCACTTGTTTATAAAAAAATTAGGGGAAGCTCCTGGTGCAATTAAGATCATTCCAAAGACGAAAGAAAATTACATATCCTTTACAAAAATTATTGCTGTGTCAAAAAACGAATTTATTCAACTCCGATTTGTTGATTCGTTGAAGTTCTTGGGAGCTAGTTTGGATAAACTAACAAAAACTTTGCATAAAGACAGCTTTAAACATTTGCGTGATTTTTTTCATGACGATAAAAAATTCCATCTGCTGTCGCGGAAAGGTGTTTACCCGTATGAGTACATGGATATGTGGGAACGTTATGAAGAGCGGTCTCTTCCCTCCAAAGACTGTTTTTATAGTTCTCTAACAAATGAAAACGTATCCGACGAGGACTATGAGCACGCGCAATTAGTTTGGACAGAGTTCAGAATGCATGATTTAGGACAGTATACGGATTTGTATTTAAAGACAGATGTTCTTTTACTAACCGACATTTTTGAAAATTTTAGAAAAACATGCAAACAGCATTACGATCTTGATCCTGCTTTCTATCTGACAGCACCGAGTTTGTCATTTGATGCAATGCTTCTTAAAACCGGAGTTCAACTTGAACTCATTGACGATTTGGCTATGCTGAGAATGATTCAACACGGGGTACGTGGTGGAATTTCGCTTTGTTCTCATAGAAATTGTTCCGCGAATCACGCTGCTCTTCCTGGTTATGACCGGACTAAACCGGATTCTTATATCATTTATATCGATTGCAATAATTTGTACGGATTCAGTATGAGTCAGTATTTACCATTATCGGGTTTCAAATTTATGGAGCAAAATGAAATCAATTCTTTGGATGTCACAGAAATCCCAGATGATTCTGTGCACGGCTTTATTCTAGAAGTCGATTTGATTTATCCGAACGAACTGCATAGTGCACACAACGATCTCCCGTTCTGTCCTGAAAAATGCATCCCTCCAGGTGGAAAAACGGAAAAACTTGTACCGAATTTGTATGACAAACATTTTTATGTTATCCATTACATCCATTTAAAAACCTGTCTGAAACATGGATTAATATTGCGTAAAATACACAGAGTAATAAAATTCGTGCAGGGACCGTATTTGAAAAAATATATTGATCTTAACACGCAGTTACGTCAACAGGCAACATCAACATTTGAGCAAGATTTTTTCAAGTTGCTAAACAATAGTATATTTGGAAAAACGCTAGAAAATAATGAAAAACGGGTTAATGTTAAATTAGTCAACGAATGGACAGACAAAAAAAATAGCACTAAAAAGAAAACGACGGCTGCAAAATTGATTGCAAGTCCACATTTTCATAGCGCATCTGTGTTCTCTAAAAATTTGGTCGCAGTGCAATTGAAACCAGATCGCATAGTTTTAGACAAACCAATCTATATCGGTTTTACCGTACTTGAGCTATCAAAAAGTCACATGTATGACTTTCATTATTCGGTATTTAGACCTGTCTATGATAATCGCATTAAGATGTGTTACACTGACACTGATAGTTTTATATATCATATTGAAACTAAAGACGTATACAAAGATCTAAAAGAAATCTTTATTTCGTATTTTGATACGAGTAACTATGCGATAAATAACGAGCACAACATTCCTCTTAAAAATAAAAAAGTTCCTGGCCTTTTTAAGGATGAGATGGGGGGAAAAATGATCACTGAATTTGTAGGTCTCCGTTCCAAACTTTACTGCGTGAAAACAGCTGACAGCATCATTAAAAAAGCAAAAGGTGTAAAAAATACTGTCGTTGACGAACTAGATCTGGCCGACTATAATAAAACCTTATATCACGGAAACGTTTTGAAAAAAACAAATGTTCTTTTTAAATCAATAAAACATGAGGTATTTACACAAAAAGTAAAGAAAGTGGCTTTGTCAGGAAACGATGATAAGCGTTTGATTTCTGCTGATAAGGTATCCACAAAAGCTTGGGGTAACTGCTCAATCCTTTTTAGGACAGGTAAAATTGATTAAAATCATTCATGTACCTACCTACTTTTTTTAAGGTATTCATACTCAAGTGAAATCAAACATTACGGAACAGCAGAGGTTGTAACTGGTCTTAGCTGCAATTATTGATATTGTTATTTTTAATTAAAACATTCACCAAGATTAAAACATGGAACTAAAACGGCCTGCTCATAGTCGTTATGCCCTGCAACAAACTCGTCTGCGGAGTTTTGACTCTTGGCCTAAAGGATTAGCTCAGTCACCAGAAGAAATGGCTGAGGCAGGTTTTTTCTACACAGGACAAAGTGATAAAGTGATTTGTTACTTCTGTGGTGGTGGTATCAAAGACTGGTCAGCTCCAGACCGACCTATGATAGAGCACGCACGATTTTTTCAAGACTGTTCCTATATTTTAATTTTGAAAGGTGAAAGATATATAAAAGATATAATAGAAAAAAAATATGATCAGTATCAAAAATCTGAGGCGTTCAATGTTAGTAGTGATAATATTAATGACGACGATGATATTCAAAGTAAAAAGTACTTTAAAAATATGATTTGTAAAATTTGTTTCAATGATGAGATTTCATTATCGTTAAATTGTGGACATCTTAGCTGTGTAAAGTGTGCACTATCTTTGAAAAATACATGCCCATTTTGTCGTAAAATGTTTTTTAGAGTTATAAGATTATACTTTTAAAATATTGTTACCTACCCTAGCTTAATTAGTTTATAATTATATGTCCTAGGTTTAATAAATGTATGGTACCTATAATACTATTCAAATTGTTTTATTATTTAGTTTTAATATACCTACCCTGAATTAGGTATTAAAATAAACAGAATATTAGTCAGTATACTGCACAGGTGGTATGGTTTCCAATTACCGTTCTTATACACAACCAATTGCTTTGCAAGCAAATATTCTCCCATTGCTGTAACAAGTTTGAACTTGCTGATCTTATGCGCGCAGGTGGTATAGTTTCCAGTTACCATTCACAAACTGCATTGCTAGCAAATAACTGAATCTGAAGTGCACAGGTGGTACGGTTTCCAACTACCATTCTCATACACGATCAAACTGCTTTGCAAGCAAATATTCTGCCATTGCTGTAACAAGTTTGAACTTGCTGATCTTATGCGCGCAGGTGGTATAGTTTCTAGTTACCATTTGCAAACTGCATTGTTAGCAAATAACTGAATTTGAAGCACACAGGTGGTACGGTTTCCAATTACCAGTCTCATACACAATCAAACTGCTTTGCAAGCAAATATTCTGCCATTGCTGTAACACGTTTGAACACGCAGGTGGTATGGTTTCCAGTTATTATTAGCGTAGGTACACAACAAAACTGTATTGTAAGCATGTATGATTCAGACATTGTTAAAGTTATTTAATAACTGTAATGAATAACCGCATTCAAACGGGCGCAGGCAAACGGAGCAGCAGCAAACAACAAAGCACAGCAAGGGTTATTTTTATTTCAACGAAAACCTATCTACCAAAACAAAGTACCTAATGGTGAGTTTTGTTGTTTTTAAGTTACTTTCTAAATAGTAAGTGTAAGTGTTTAGTAAATGTGTTTAAAATATTTTGTTTGTTTCAGGCTACTCAGAATTATGGTTTCTCGATTTTGTCCGACCCAGAAGAACGCGCTGTTTCACCGGATCCGTTTTCTCAGTGTGCTCAATACTTCGAGCCTCCGACACCGCCGAACTCCCATGAACTCTGCGATGTCATCAAGGCTCAGCAGAAGGCGAAATCTAAGAAGCCCAGCAAGAGAATGGCAAAAGGCCATGTAATAGAAAAACGTCAGCGTGGTTACGAGCCGTCGTTTGTTATTAATGGAGAACCATCTCGAGGAATACGACTAATCAAAATACAAATTTTAAATATGGATAAACCTCAGCGGCATTCGAGTGACTGCAAATGTGAGGAATGCGAAGACAATGTAATGCTTAGTGCCCAATACGTTGTGAGAAATGTAAATGATACTATATATGATCAAACACAAAATGTAATCAATAATATTTCAAAAAACTTATGTGGTTATAGTTATGATTTTTCATAAAATTATTGTAATGTACCTACGTAATTATTTCTGTTTTATGTTAATTAAATATATTAAATTTTAATAATACTTAATTTTTATCATCACAAAATGTACTTCAATGAAGTTATAAATGTAGTTATGTAGTTATGGTTATGAATTTTCATAAAATATTATAATGTTGTATCTAAGTAATCATTTTCGTATTTGTTAAGTAGATATAAGAAATAATATAATCATTATGTGTAATTTAAGCTTACTTATAAAATAAATGGTATTTAACTATAATAAAATCTTTTTTTCCTATTAGAGTAGATTAGGTAGGAAATAAAAAATAATGCTTATAATAGTTAAAATATTTATTACAATGAATAAACAATTTCTTAAATAAATAAGTTAAATTTAAAAATATCATTATCTTCACACCATTTTTTTATACAAATTACATTTCTTAATGCACATTGTTTTTTGTGATTAACACAGTTATAATATAAACTATCATACCGTGAGTGCAACTTCATAAAATTAGGACACCCTTTTTCGCCTATATCAACTACATCACAGGTCTCACAAAGCTCCTGAATCCATTTAATCTTCTCCTGGCCTTTAGTTATAACTTTTTTTCTAATCAAATATGGTACTATGGTACGCTTTAGTTCTCGGTGGTCTATGAAACCTTCGCTCCACATAATTCCACGGTTGTTTTCAATCCATTTCACTTGTCTTTTTTCTTCTTTTGTTAAGTTGTTATAGGAATAGGGAGGCTTCACCAAAAACGTTTGGCTATGATCTTCACTTGTAATTGCAATTTCTTTTATGATAAAATTGTTTCTTGAATCTTTGAATCCTTGAAGATCTACTATGATTGTATCAGGATTCATGTTATCTTTTTCACCAAGTTGCTTAGAGGCTTGTATTCCACAATACAGTCGTTAAGAATAAGACAGTATGCCGAAGTATTAGCAGGAATCTCTGTGTTGCTTTCAAACTCCACGCGTACGTTTACCACAGGTCCTGATTTTATATTGTCACACTGTCTAGAGCAATCAATAACGAAAAGTGGAGCTATTTCCTTAAAATTGGTTATACTTAACAAGGGCACGGTCCCACTACCGTAATAAGACTGTTGAAATCTGACATACTGCTCGTATAATATAGCATATTTGTGATCGGTAAAATTAACATTAAGGCTTTCGTAAGGAAAATACGTAGAATTGAGGTACACTTTCAAATCGCGTAAATTACAATGATCAAACTGTGACATATCTTTATCCCATTGATTTTTTCTATTTGTTTGAAGACCAACAATTACATATCTGGGTTTTTCTATTTGAGATGACGTTTTAATAGACCACGTGTGTTTTGTACTTTGAGGTAATAAAGGATACTCATATAGATCCCAGTTTCTAAAAGCGAGCATAATCGGTCGATCCTTTTCCAAAATTTTCAGTAAATTAATTTTTTCCTTGTCGGATACTTTAACATGTGGCATGCGCCAAATTATTTTATGAATTTCTATATTTTCTATAGTTTCTCCATTATTCAGTTTTACAGCATTTAAGTCTGTATTGCTACGTAGAAGAACCAATTCGTGTTTACAGTTAATGATAATTTTTTTATAATCTTCTGCGAATCCGAGAAAATTTCTGAGCGGTATTGATGCTGAAAAGTTCACTCCTTGTCTTGTTCCATGAATGTCCCATCCCCAAGCTTTTGCTACTCTAGAGTCATCTAAACTCATAGATATCAAAGATTTCATAGTAGTTGATATACCAGCATTTTTGATCTTATCTATTTCCACTCCGTTAAGCTCATACCTAATATCTTGAAACAAGTAAAGCAGAGGATTGTTTGTATATTCAACGTGATCAACCTTCTGTTTTATATCTTTTTTTAAAATATTCACAGTTCCTTCTAAATACAAAGTACTGGCTGACGGTAGCACGTATAAATCTTGCTGATTAATAGGAATACGAATTTCATCATTCCTGTTAAAACTTGTCACATAAGGCTTGTATGAATGGAATTCGATGCCGTCGATTGTGTTGTCGCAGACAGGTGTACTTGTTATATCTAAAATGCTCATTTTAGAAGCCCAATAAATTTCAAATATTTTTTATTTTCTTTACTTATTTTTATTTTCCGTTTAGATGTGTCTTTGCGAATTGTGCAATTAACACTGATTGCTCTTGATACAGGATTCACGTATTTATTGTAGTCAATCATTTCCTTTTAAGATGTAGATAGAGCTGTATTTCCTCACCTCTTAGATTAACCAAATTATCGTTTACGTCCAATACTCTAATATTAATAGAACTGATATTATGTTGATTGACAGGAAAATAAATGATGTTTTTAGGTATTTCTATGATTCTATATCCAGGAGGTACATTTGGCGCAAATTCATGAATAATATGACTTGATTTTCCGTTAATATATGATCCGCTTACTATATCACATTCGATCCTTACCACAGTCGTTGATAAAATGTTCACTGGAAGCTGCGACTCATGTATTATATTAGCTTTTAATACCTGTTTGCCGAAACCTAACAACATTCCAAGAGAACTTTCTTTCTCAAAATGTATGTCTTTAGTGCAATATATAAATGTTTTTAATGTATTGTTGTTGCAGTACAATTTAAGATTTGCATTTTTCATTTTGGTTTTCAAGTAGTCACAAATATCTTGAAGTTCATACGCTCCTTCGGGTATTACTATGATTTCATTATCATCGTAATAGAATTTATTATTTGTAATATCAATATTTGGAATTGAATTAAAAGTAGACAAATACAATAAAGCACACTCGTATTCTTCGTCAAGCTGTAATGCAGGCGAATAACTTGTTGATAAAAGTGATGTACTACCAGTTATGGACAGTGTGAAAGACATTGTAGTAATGACATAAATTAAAACAGTACTTTATATTTTATACATCTTTATTAATGTTTTCTAAATATTTACTCAACACAATAGTGGGGTTTTTCCAAAAATTTACAAGATATTTTATACACAGGTGTCCACAATTAAAAGAGTTAAAGCTTTGATATTTGCTATAATTGTATGTTACATCTTGTTTTAAATAATTAATCAATTCATAGGGTGGCTTTAAGTCACCGAAACTATCAAAATATTCACAATAATCTAAAAACTTAACGTAGGCTACCCAATGAGTTCCTTCGTTCGCCATACTATCCAAATTAACGACGGCACATTCAACTTTTCTAGGATGTTTTGGTAGCGTATCTCTCATATAAACACCTCTGAAGTAAGGTATGCGATGGACAGCATATTCTAGGATGTCTATGTTTGTGAGTGGACGATTAGGTAGCCGTTTCATTAGTTTTTTGATTTAACAAACAATCCATTACCCTTTTTATAAGGTTTCATATACAAGCCCTTTCCTAAGGCTATAGCTTCCATCACTTTATTATGACGCTGAGCTTCCTCCAAGTTGCGTTGAGCTGACTTATAATCGTTTACAGTTTTAGCGATTCCTGCTGCACCACCTGCCGCAGCGCCCAATGCAGATAATCCAGCGAAAATGGGTATTAAAGGTAAAATACCGCCTGTTTTTGGCACTGGTATAATGCGTGGCAGACTCATTCCTTTATTTTTGGAATTAATAAGTTTTTTCGCTGCTTTATATGCTAGTTTAATAGCCGTCGTGTTATTTTTTGGTTTTCTTTTCTTCAAACTGGAGCGAATTGAAGAAACCAATTTTTTGAAAGATTTCACTCCAGCTCCATGCTTTAATTTAGTTTTCATTACTTTACTTACTAGCCAGGAGGCTAGCTTTTCTCCTTTGCCAGCATCTTTAGATTTTATTCTCTGTTTTGCCATATTTAACAACTCCGAATCCGCTCTATGACGATCTTCTAAACTATTGTTAGCCGAGTATGCGATGTCGTGTTTCATACAAGCTTCATCCAATTTATTTATTCCTTTATCACCTCGCTGTAATCTTTCCTTCAGTTTCGTGCCCGGTCCGCAATAATTATATCCAGGTAAATGTAGTTCAAATGGTAAATTATTTATTACACTGTTAATAAGTCCTCTACCTCGCGTAACTGACATTATAATGTCCTCCAACTCGTTGTATCCTGATTTTTATACAATAGCTCGTCTATCAATCCAACTGTTTTCACTATTAGGCAAACCTAACCATTTTACAAATAGTTTGTTGCCTTTTCTTCTTATAACTTTTTCAATTAGATAAATACTTGGACAGTTAGTTCTTTGCAGTTCGTGCTCATAAAAACTTCCCAAAATTGGTTGCTTTTTAATATCTACTACTAAGTAAGTTATAGGGAATGTTTTATTAATTTTTTTAATCACGAACAGTTCTGTCGACCAGTTGGGGGTATAGCCCTTTTCGAAACTGCCTTTGTATTTGCTTATCCTCACATAATCCCCAATGCTAAATTTATTTCTTTTCAACATAAATATCTGTGATTTTCGAATATTATATCTGACAATGTTTTCATTCTCTTTATTTACGTCTACTGGTTTATGTTTGGTAATGCGGTGCTCTGTGTTGTTGTAGCATTTCACAACACTTTCTAAGAGCTTGCCAATCCATTTGTAACTACCGTTTAGACTAAAGTATTTGTATAATTTGTTTTTCAATGTTTTAATTAACCTTTCAACAATCGAAGCTTTTTTTACTGAATATGTAGAATAATGATTGATATTATACAAAAGCATGAGTTTCTTAAAGTTTTCATTGTAAAACTCTTTTCCCATGTCTGTTTGTAAGCTTATTGGAGAGCGATTAGTGATTTTTAAAATGTGTTCGAATGCATTTGATACTTCTGTTTTTGATTTTGTCTTGACTGGAACAGTTAAGCAAAGTTTTGAGAAGCAATCTATTATAACTAAAATGAATCCAAATCCATTATTGTATCGCTTTAAATTCTGTATATCAATAAGATCTGCTTGCCATAAGTCATCGATTCCCTTTAAAACCACAGGTCGCCTTGGGAAATTTCTTCTTGCTGTTTTGTGAATTTCATTTACTACTTCTTCCTTACTCATTTTAAGTTTAATTTTAAAATATTTTCTAACTCAGCTTTAGTACAATAATTTTCTTCAAGTTTACCGACTGAAATCAGTATGTCGTTTTTAATAGCATGAAGTAAATGTTGGACTTCTTGTTTACTGTAATAATTTTGTTTAATCCTGTCCACATAATCCTTGTTAACAGCATCACTATCCGCCGAAGGAGTTCTCACCCCTGTCAATCTTGTCTGTTGTAAATCGAATTCTTCGTTTTCCGTTTTTGTTAAAGTATTGTCAAATATACCTAGTAATTCTGTCAACCGTAAGCGTTTATGTATATGGTTACCAAATTTATCTGTATTCATTGCATCAGGTGAACCGCAATGTTTAAGTTATGAAATGGAAATGAGTTAATTTTGAAAATTTCAATGTATTTATTTATTTATTTATTACACCACTTTCACGCAATTCTTCGATGATTGATATTATTTCGTTATCTACTCCTGTGTTACCAGCATCACGTGAAGCAATTAATAATTTTAATCGTTCAATCAATTCATTTGGATCGTCCCAATATACATAATCAGTAGTTCTCTTCCATTTTTTTAACAGTGGCAATCCGGAACCTTGTCTTAAATCTTGATTACTGCCTTCAGTACTTGCAGAAACTTTTCGTAATTTAAATAATGGTTTTATAATGGCTAAGTACTTTCGTCCTCTGTTGCTTTTCATTGGCTTGTTTGGATCATAATCTCTTCTGTGAGCATTAGTATCTAACAGCATTGACTTATAGTGCATAGTATCTTCATCCGTGACCGCAGCTAAATCTGGGATCTTTCTAAATAACAGCTCGTATATTCCAGGGGTTTTTTTGTATTTACGTCCACTAACTTGTACGTAGTCATCAGTAACAGTAACACGAGATGACCCCATCATTAGCTTTCCGCGTTCATTCCTTACACCAAATGGAATGTTGCTCAAAACGTCTGGAGACAGAGACCAAGAAGATATATTATAATCTTCATTACTTTCACTAGATCCAACTGTCTTAAAAGATACATTGCTTGTATCTTTAGCATCACTTTCATCTTCTTCCTCACTCTCCTGATACTGATCTGAATTATCCGTTTTATCTTCTGAATCAGTGTCTTCATATTTTGTTGTATTGCCAACTGTGATATCAGACTGCCTCTTAATAAGAGTTTTATCAAAGTCTTTTGACTCAATGGATGTGTTGAGCTTATTATTATCTGCACTTGTATTCTCATTTTTCATAATTTGATTAAGTGGGTTAATTATTGGTTTAAAAACGTTTCTGATCACTTGATCATTTTCATTCTCTATATCTTTCATTTGACGTATTTTCTTTTTAACGGCTTCTGCAGCATTTACTATTTGTCTTTTTAGATCTTTTTCCATATTTATTATTTTGAAAATAATATGTACTTATCTTTGTACTGTTTAGTGTATAATGAAGTCCTATGTATGAAACTTTTATTTATAAGTACTAATTAAACTTGACAAATGTGTCAAAGTTTTTTCTGTAGGCACCTTTGTTTTTTTCACAATCTTTGTTAATCACTAGGTAGTTGTACGGTTTGCTCCAAATCCTTGAACACATTTCTCTGAACTCTAACCATGTCATGTCTGTAGTTACATGTTCATCATAAATATGTCTCATGTTTACATCATCTTGTTTAAAGAGTATAATTAAATTTGCATTATCTCTCACCAACTGTTTAGGTATTTTACTATAAGTTTGATTTAAATAAAAACAATCAATGTGTTTATGTCTACCCATAGCGAAATAATCTCGCATGTTCGACTGGTTTTCACATGCAACATCATCAAATATTATTATTGAATTAGGTTTGGCGTCCTGTGGACTAATAACGTCTTCATTAGCTTGATATTTGGTGAAACAAATATTAGGAACCATTTCCAGGACTTTTTCTAGAAATATATATTTCGGTTGATACAAAGTTTTAGAATATACATATATATTACGGTAACGTAATCCTTTTTCATGTAAAAGGAGACCAACCATTAAGTTTGTTTTTCCACAATTAGATGGTCCGATAATCAAACAGCGCATTGTGTTTGGAAGTAATTTTCCATGTCGAAAGATGTTTTTTTTACAATCTTCATATATTTTGTTAAAACTCAATGATTCCGCTTGTTTAATAAACTTCATTTTTATGTATCAATGTTAGGGATGTTTTCCATGCAATGATAATTTTTTCGTTGTTATGGTCGTTATATACGAGTCACCATCAAAGCTTGAACACTAAATTTTCTCGCCATAACAGGATTTCGAAAGCGAAGTAGAATTACTTCATCAACGACAATAAAATAAAATAATATTGGGTATGCTATCCCACCAAGCGAGTGGAACGAGCGGTGCGAGTGTAACGAGCAGGGTGGGATAGAATGCCCAATATTATCCTACTGTTGTTAGAACAACTACTATTTAAATTCGAAGCGGATTTTGCTGCTGATTGTAATATTTTACAAAATAGCAAATATGCGTCCTGAGGACTCTAAAGATTCAATTCAAAATCATTCAATAATGCATCTACACAGCTACTAAACACTTTCCAATCTACCTGTTTATAATTTGGGTAGATGGGCAAGTGTTTGCCATTACAGTAGTTTCCATCTGAATTTACATTATTATTACTAAGCAATACTTTTATGATTACAGGAAGGTGGTAACTAGTACCAAGAGGAGTATCAAGAACGGACCATTCACAATGAAGAGCCAGTGATGGGGAAACCAACGACAAATCAAGTGCGTTTGGACGCCACGTTAATGAACCAACTGTTGTTGCTTGACCATCATTAAGCAAGACTAAATTGTTATCATCGATGACTTCCAACACCTCCCTTCCACGGGGAGAGTCAGAACCGCAACCCCAAGAAGTGTGATGGGCATTGAAATCCCCTGCAAATATGAATGGACTAGGAATCGATTTTACCAGTGTATCAAATTTAGCTTTATTAAAAGCTGGGTTACAATTAGTAGGACTATAAAAACTGACAATACATAAATCCTGTTTGTTTACTGTGATTACCCTTTTATAAACTGAAATTGTTATGGCTTCTGCGGGGTTGCCACAATTTCGCCAATGTCGCGTGGATAGAGTAGAAAACACACGATGGAGATTGATCGGTGGATGGAGATTGATTGGTGGATGTAAAACTTTTGGCCGGTTATTCGAATATGAGTTATTCGAATCGAAATTATTTTATTATTTCTATCTACTTGCATTCTTCTTCTTCGTTACGTTTGCGTTTTGGTTCAACTTTTTTTATGTATATATTTTGGCTCCACACATTTGCACACATAGTGTATTTAGCCAGTTTCATCATGCCTTTCCAAGAAAGAATAGTTCGCAATCGCAGAGAGAAGGGTGATAGGTTTTATATTTTTGATATAATATAAAATATAAAACCTATCCAAGTATAATTTGTTAAACCATACGGACAACAAATAACGCTTCGGCCTTCTACGAAACCGGAGCTTCGTAACCACAGTTCGTAACCAGTTACATCTAAGATAGAACTAGAGACCATTTCCGTATATAAAAAAGTACTCTGTGTTTTATAGTTTTATACACAGATTAGAGAAAAAAACATTACTCTGTGGTTTTATACGATACTTAAGTCAATGTCATATAAGGATTCCAGCATATCTGTCATCAGCAAGTAGGGATGTTCCGATACCACCAAAGTATCGATACCTATCTATATGAGTAGTATACTCAAATCATTATTCTAATACTACTCCTAAATGAATACCCTAAAAGTATCGATACCTACTCATATCAATACGTTTTTATAAATAATTTATTAAAACCTAATAAAATCACAAATGCCTTACCGTAGCAAAGTTTTCTTGTTACTTTAACTGAACTACATTTCCAAGTGTTTTGGCGCGAAGAATCATGACATTTAAGCACTAGGATGCGTTCAGGTTATTTTATTTGACATTATTCGATACAAGTACTTTCTTTCCGATACAAGTACTTTCTTTCTGATACAGAGTAGATTTATTTTTATTCATTTATTTTTTAGTGAAGTATAATATATTTTAACCATATTCAACGCTTGGAATTAACTATGGGTTCGATTTAATCCTGCTAAAATTAAAAAATGGGGTTGTTTTAGGTCTAAGTGTACATTAAAAAGTTACCTTGTTAGGCTACCTGACTTGAAATTAAGCAAAGTTAGGCTGCTTTAAAGAAAAAATATTATCTGGCTGCTTGGCATTGATGGTGCGAGAGCCCACTGCAAAAATACCTACGTCATCAGGTACCACCAATAGGCTATCTTTAGATCGTTAACTGACACTTAAACATGTAAAACAAATCAGGTCTGCCAGTTCCGATCCTGCCGGGTCATGGAAATAATCCACCTCCGCTAACTTCAAATGCCTTGAATATTAATTTCGCCAAGTTCAGACCTGGAAAACCTTTTAATCTATTATCAGGGGCATCTCGGCTATTATTGAGCGTAGGTTTCATTGGGATATTCACTGAGGTAGGTAAAGAGTGTGAAGGTCACATTTATAGGGGTCTGCCAGGTACTTCCGACAGGTTGCGCTATGGCAGACCAAGTTTTTTTTACATAATTAATCAATGGTTAACTGTTAACAGAACTTTAATTCAGGTACATTATGACAAAAAAATACGTCAAAAAATTTCAATTATTTCCATGACCCGGCAGAATCGGAACTGGCAGACCTGATTTTTTTTTTACATATTTAGATGTCGTTTAACGTTCTAAAGATAGCCTATTGGGGTACCCAATGACGTAGGTATTTGTGCAGTGGGCTCTCGCACCATGAATTTTTAGTGACTATCCTATTTTGACTTCGAGGCTAAAAGTACTTGGAATCGAAAGAAAAGTATCGAGTACTTACTCGTATTTACTAGCATCGTAACATCTCTACAAAGAAGGGCGAAAGGCAAAGGTGGCGCGGTGCATTGTTTTTCAGTTTTTTCTTCGCGCTCGAACCGCTTTGCCGTCGCGTATCGTGCAACGATGAGCGGCGTCTGCCCTTTCGCGCCCACATAAACCACTGTATTCATTACTCGTTCTATTGTATACGAAAGTTAGTAGTGTAGTGCAGTGACAATGGCTCGTCTAACCGAGGAGATGGTCATCGCACGGTCGAAGCAGTCAGATCTATCTGCGATAAAGAAGTTGAACTGCTGGTGAGTCAGACTCTAAGGTACCAATTTCTAGGGCAGTTCTACCATGAATAATATCTCTTGTTGCGCACGACGAATGGTCAAACTCGGGTTATTTTTCTCACCTATGTCGTTATGTGAAATCAGTGTAGACAGAGCAGCCACCGAGCGTAACGTAAACGCGTTTGTTTGCGCTAATTCTAGGTTTGAGGGGTCTCTGATCAAATTGCGTTATAATTAATGCGATATTCCACCTTTCTCTTGAGAAATAGATGTAAGTGTGAACAGCTGTCCAATACCAGATGATTTTGTTTGCCATTGTAGTGTTATTTAGCACCTTTCTCTCTTTCTGTTGAAATATGAAGTCTGTGTGGAGCTAAGATTAAATATTATTGATATTATCATACACAATTAAAAATGTTGTTTACTTTTCTAATTGTGTAGTATTAAAAACAAACATAAATTAACTACTGCTAAATTATATGTTTTCATAGTCATATAAGATTCTTGTAAGTAGTTTGCTATTCATTAGATGAATATTAGAAAGTAAGCACTTTTCTTCATTTTAATAGAAATAAGATAGTGGAAAATAAGTATTCCATAATTCCTTTCACTCTCCTTATATTTTTCCAGCAAAAAGTTCCTTTATCTTTGCATTAAGGCTTAGGCTAGGGTATATGATATCTGATAAAGTATCAAGTAGCATAGCTCTAGAAACAGATTTTATCGGTCATCAAAGTCTTCTACAATACAATACAATACAAAAACTTTATTGTATACCACAAAACTAATTAGTGATACATACAAAACAACATACATAAAGTAGTTATTACAATGGGTGGCCTTATCACTAAAAGCAATATCTTCCAGGCTTCTGCTATGGCTGACAACAATATATAAAAATAGATTTACATTATAAACCTTCACCTGTCACACACACTTGTATTTCATACATAAATCCATGGTTATGGTGTGTGCAAACACTCTACCAGTTAAAATACATAAAGCCATTCATTAAAATAGGTATCACTAGCAAAGCTACATGATAACACTTTTATTATAATGATATCTATTATTCAACACAGCATAAACAACTCAGTAGGCAGTACCCAAGGTTGTTTGTTTCGGGGTGGTGTTTAGCAATGTACAGTGAATCATATAGTTTCAACATTGCATTGTGGTTCTGTCAGTCTAATGAACAGTCAGGTACCTATTTGGTAATTCATCATTTTTCATCATTAACAGCCTGAAGACGTCCACTGCTGAACATAGGCCTCCCCCAGAGCACGCCACCTTGAGCGGCTGCTCGCCTCCCGCATCCATCGGCTCCCCGCGGCTTTCACCAGGTCGTCGGTCCACCGAGTGGGGGGCCGGCCCACGCTGCGTCTTCCGGTTCGTGGTCGCCACTCGAGAACCTTTCTTCCCCATCGGTTGTCAGTTCTACGAGCGATGTGGCCTGCCCATTGCCACTTCAACTTACTAACTCTAAGAGCTATATCGGTCACTTTAGTTCTCCTGCGGATCTCCTCGTTCCGGAGCTTATCTCGCAGGGAAACACCGAGCATAGCTCGCTCCATAGCTCGCTGCGCGACTTTGAGCTTACTAATGAGGCCAACAGTAAGAGACCATGTCTCAGTTCCATAAGTCATCACTGGCAACACTTGGTAATTAAATTCTTATAATTGTGTTTATGTATAGGTAGGCATCAGGAGGATAATTCCAAAGTTAATAATAAATATTTATTGCAGGCAAAGTATACATAAAAGTGTGCTACAGCACAAATAAGTTTCAAATTACTGTAGAACCTGAATAAAGGGACCAACAACATTGCCTCATCAGGAACTGATAGCCTGAACATGGTCTTGTTACCTACAGCCACAATCACCAGATAAGGAAACAATGCTGCAGTGAGTCAGCGACACACTGCCTTGTTGTCTCCTTATCCACCTTTCAACAGGCCATTGCAACACTTTCCTTAGAGCTATTGTATTTGCTTTTAATAAAACCATTATCTGTTCTTTTGCAATTGATATTGCAAATGTCAGAGGGTTTTTTTACAGATGTTTGGGATTTGGCAATATGAATCTTCCATATCATCAGTAGGTATACCTTTTCAGGTAGGCATATCTTTTCTACTAGGTGGTAGGACTTTTCTGCAAAGTTCGTCTAGGTACCACTGCTTTGCCAGTTATTCTGCCGCTAAGCAGTAGTGTGCAAGCACTACTGTGTTCCTGTTTAAAGGTTACTGTAGCTAGGGAAATTGCTGGGCAAATGAGACTTTATGATCTGATCACTCAGTCTAGTAATCTGATTACTAGACTGTGTGATGTCTCAAGATGACGTGCGCAGTGCAGTGCCACGCAAAACTTAATTGTTTTAAAGATCCGAGTGACACTGCAATCTGTTATGGGCGGCCGTGTCGCTTAACACCAGGCAAACGACTCGCTCGTCACGACATTCGTTTACATAAAAAAAAAGGTATAGTGTGATAAACAATGGCCAGTTATATAATATCAGTCAGATAGGGTTGCCTTTAACCACATTTTACCTGATGATAAGTAACAAGGAACTAAGTATTTCTCAAGTAGGATGGACGGCAGGTAAATTAGGAAGTAGCTCTCAAGTGGTATTGCAGATAGATTAGGAACTAACTAGCTTTCAAGTGGGATTGCAGATAGATTAGCAACTAGCGGGCTCTCACTACTATAAATGGATTAGGAACAAACTCTTATTGCAGAAAGATTAGCAACTAACTAGCTCTCAAGTGGGATTGCAGATGGATTAGGAACTACTTAACTAGCTCTCAAGTGGGACTGTAGACGAATTAGGAACTAACTAGCTTTCAAGTGGCATTGCAGTTAATGGAACTAACTGGCTCTCAAGTGGGACTGCAGATGGATAAGGAGCTACTTAGCTTTCATCTGCAATAGCTTTCAACTGGTATTGCAGATAGATTAGCAACTAACTGACTCTCAAATGGATCTGCAGATGTATTAGGAACTAACTAGCTTTGAAGTGGGATTACAGATGGATTAGAACTTGCTAGCTCTCAAGTAGCGCTAACAAATAGTCCAATTAGATGAATTGCAGTTTGATGGAAAGCCTTAAATAACCAGTATGATGCTAAATGTCAAAAACTGCACCATTGATTAGCGGAAAGAGTTTAGGTCTGTGCAATTGAGGCATTCTTAAATTAGCAGACTTCCCATACAAGTAAAGGTGTGAATCCCGTGCATGCGGAAGTTAAGACTGACTCAGAAGGAAGCTGCATTTAGACATGTCCCCAATACAGAGCCTAAACCAAAGAGCTAGGTCTTGTAGGTACTATAACATAATCTGTGGCTAAGTGCTAATTATGTTACTAGGAAATGCTGATGTAGGTATCGGGCTATTTTTCGATTTGATAACAATATATTTGTTAAAAACGTGTCGAACATGCGGTTTGGATGTTCCGAGAAAAATTAGCAAAACATAAAGTGAAACTTTTACTTGAAGTGCACCAAACCGACCGGAGGGTTTCAGTAGTCCCTAACTACTCCAAAAATGCTTGACTGGCGTGATTTGTTAATCCAATTTGGACCTGTTTGTGAATAAATAATTTTTACTATGGTTAAATAAATAAATATAACAGCTAACGATCACATACAAATACATAGAACCTGGACCCTAACTAGGACTCCCTGTATCTAGGGACCCAGGAACTACGAAGATCATGGTCCCACAACACCCAGACACAGAACAACGTATTTGTGCTTTTTTCGCGTGCACAAATACTTGTCCTGTCGCGGGAATCGAACCCGCCGCCTTGATTAACTACCTACTTAGTTTATTTTTGTTTGAGCCGTTATCCTTTCAAATTGAAAGGATGATAGCTCAGTTGTAAAGCCGGTGTGACACGATCAGTCTCCTCAAAGTTGGGCTCGCAGGAGTAAGCTTCGTACGAGTGTACTAGGATATCGGTTGACATTATCATAGTTCACTCGGATCGTTTTCTTCATACTTTTCATTGTTGCTCACAGTCACCGTCGAATTTTTTTATTTGTATTGAACTTTGACTACTCGTATACACGAGCTAGCTCGGACAAGTAGAGCGCGGTCCGAGTCTACTCTGCTCGGATACAATCGTCCGAGTGCGCTCGGATTGTCGGTGTCAACGATACGAGTTGCCTCCGAGTAGCCATCCGAGTTCACTCGGTCCCAGGAGACTGTTCGTGTCACTGTGGCTTTATAGTAGTGATAGTGAGGCCGATTTTGAATCCGTGGGTTGTGGATTCGAATACTGCAATGAGATTGATACTGTCGAACTTGTAAAAGTGCTAAAAATGAGCCTATTTGTCATAAATTGTTGAGTTTTTGAGTTTTGAGTCAAGCGTAACGTGACGTCACCTTCGAATATGTATATCGATATCGTCTCTCATATCCAGGTTTAAATGTAGCCTAGCCGATGTTAAAACAAAGTAAGCGTAAGTAGGCAGATCCTCGTGCATTAAAGCCTACATGCGAGCGTCAAGGGCACATGTAGTGACTACCTTGTATGGAGACCAGGCGTGGGTGTCGACCACCGAGGTTGGACCGCGAGGAATCCGGTTGTTCCACTACTGATTTCAAGATAAGGAGAATAATTACATATATATTTGAGACAAAAAATTAAGAACCTAGACTAGAACGTAGGTAGGTACCTAATAGTTGTGCGCCCGGCCGATGCAGCGTTACCTCGGTATAGTATTAGGTAGGTACGTAGTGTTACTCGAAACTCATAGTTTCGCGTTAGGAACACTGCACTGCGCAGGCGCACGTCATAGACATCACACAGTGTAAGTAGTAATAGAACTTGGTTTGATATACATTTTCTGCATGACCTAATCATTTCTGTCTTAGGGTGGGTTTTTTTATCTTTTATCCATAAGGGAGGGTTTTTTGACACGTAGTTAACCTTAACTACGTGTCAATAAACCCTCCCAACCAATAAAAACAATGGTTAAAAATTGTAACAAACTTTGACCATTGGTTAGAATTTATTAGATCCCCCCTTAGTGTGTGTCCAGTGCCTGGCTGGTACAAGCATTACTTTTACGTTTAATTACTATATTGACTTGTACATGATGCACTAGGATGTAGGTACATTATAGATAATCATAGTGTCCCTACATATTATCCGTGTTGTGTGTATGGCCCCGATAAGATCCTAAGTAAACAGTCCGCTAGACATGTTTATCAACAAGAATGAAAATCATTCCCGTATCACATGCAATCCGACACGCAGTAAATTATAGATTATGATAAACTATCGGTCATCCATCATACGAGGTCATTTGAATACTGCACTCTTGTTTATTTGTCTTGAGAAAACTTCGAGAAGTTATACTAGTCTATGCCACGAATGCACTTCCGCCTTAGGTGTAACAGAGGGTCTCAGTTTTCTCACCCCTGTCATAAAGTCCTTAACTTCATCATCATCATCATCATCATCATCATTCAACAGCATCACAAAATACAACAGCATAAAGACGTCCGCTGCTGTCTCCCTAGTTCGAGTGGTAGAGAAAATTGTCTTTTCCCGTTTTATGTCACTTTCTTCATACTTGCTTACTTGCCAAGTGGAGTAAAACTGGGGAAAGACAATTTTGTCTACCATCCGTGCTAGGGCAGCTGAACATAGGCCTTCCTTCCCCACATAGCGCCACTTGGAGTGACTGCTTGCATCCTGCATCCATTGCACAGAACACTATTACTCCTAGCGGAGCTACATCGGCTTCCTTTAATGCCTGTGTTCTAAAAGTGTAAGGTTGTATTTTGTACTTTCTTTCTTTTTAAAAGACACCTAGCGATTTCCCTCGCAAGCCTCACTACACAAACACCGATGTAGTACGCTTCTATACCTACCAGACATAAAACTGAACGGTTCTTGTATAGAACAATGCCCATTGTTGACTCCCGCGAATATCCCGAACTTGAACCTGATATATTGTGGCACACACGCCACGCTACACAGTACACATATCTACGAGTATGGGTTGACTTACATCTGTCAGCACCAGCAGCATTTTTACATGCTCTGTCCTTTTCTATCGAGCGATAAAGATAGCGTGAGTGCTACTGCTATCGCATTCGCTGACAGTGCTGCGCGCGATTGCACTTCCGATATCGTTTTCGCTATAAGAAATCAGGATCCAGGGGTCTAGCAAAGATACCTTTCCATTAGCGTTAATGCCAAACGATAACTCCAAATGTATGGGAATGATATTAGCTGCGGAAAACTTTTCCGGAGCTAATGTCATAGTTAATGTCATTCCCATACATTTTGGGTTATCGTTTGGCGTTAAAGCTAATGGAAAGGTATCTTTGCTAGACCCCCTGAGCGATAGAAAAGAATGAAGTATGAAAAATATGATTCCGGGTTTACGAATGTGGCTCTACCCTATATCTACAGTAAAACTATAAAATCTTGGGAGTACCGTTACAGCCAAAGTCAGAAAGAAAGTCACATTGCAAAACAATAATTGTTCATGCGATATACACAAGCACAGTTGTTAAATAATGACGTCAAATATTAGAGTCTCACAAAAACTGGCTTGCAGTCCTCATAAGCCGCTAAGTACTCATAACTCCACCTCATTTCCTAATCAAGGCAGCATTTGTAATGCCCATAACCGGCAAGACATCCTGGTGAGGCGACCTGAGTCAGACTCGTGACGTATTGAGTCACTGCCTCGCGAGCACCGACCTCAGTAATGTAAATTGGTCTCAATGGCTTTAAGAGCTTGCGGGCTCATGCCTAATAAAGCCAAAGTCAAGTTTAGTTCATGCTTGTATGGTTTGCAGTTGTTTAGCTGAGATATTTCATCATCAGCCGAGTGACATTGCAACTGTTATGGGAGGCCGTGTCGCTTAACGTCTCACGTCATTCTTTAAGATTGAAAAAAACATCGGAAAGGTTCTGATTCTGAATCTACACTATCAGTCTCATTCATCCTGAATGCAAATAAAGGAGACAGCGTAGATTTCGATTCACGTTTCAAAATTATGAAAAAAATCTGCATCATAATAAAATCTGCCTAATCCACTTTATTATAATCAAAAAAGATTTATTAATCAGAAAAGACTATAATAACCATAAACTAAAAGGTGGTTTGCGAGGCCAGCGTTGAAAATTACAGGCATTAAGCGTGGTGATGGTGCCTTAATAGGTTTATACAAATCCGATTTAGCTCAAACAAACTTTAATTAAATACTCCCGGTTAGCATTTTTTAAAACTTTGATGATAAAGCCAGAAAAAATAATAAAGAATACACAGCAGATTGGACACCCTGGTTATAATGCCCTTGATCTGATTTCTCTGCCCCAATATGGCTTTTACGTAGATTTTGGCTTTAACTTTGTCATTGAAAGTTCGTGTTCATTTTATGTTAAGTTTTGCTAAATTATGCATGTATTTGCAGTCTTCTAAAGATAATCGAGGCCGCAATGGTTTTTGTCGTTAAATTAGACGATCAACATGTTCACCCGGTGTTCTGTAGTCTTCCATCAGTAGGAGGTTGGTATTACAGTAGCGCTCTTGAGCTAGTCACCCATACTATAAAATGATTAACGATCTTTGTCAGAACAGGAAATTTCAAATATTACAAAAATGGTAACTACGAAAAATGACAAAGCAGAAGAAATTCAAATTAGAGAAATGCCTGATCAGTAAAAGATGCTTTACGCACCCGCACTAGTGGCGATATTAATCTAAAGAGCTGAAAATAATAACAGAATGAACATACGTCTCTATGTCGTGTTGGTAAGTTCCAAAATTGTTCCCAAGAATCTAAGAAACTATCAGTTGTTCGTTCAGATGATATATATGGCAATATCCATGAGCTTGCTCGTCGATGCTCGCTCTATGCTATGATATAAAAAACATTCAATACTTTTCCGTCGATAATAATCAAACAGTTATCAAACATTTCTAAAGCCAAAAATAGGTCGCACGAAACAACTCCGAACATGCTACTTGAAACGGTAAAATTACACTAAAAATTGGGGCAAATATATCAGGTTATTGGGCCACCCTCGATACCTAGTTTCCGATAGATTATCCGAAATGGATTACTTACTGTAATTAAGGAATGTCGCGCCACCCTGTGGCGCAGAATACATTAATAGTACCACCTGTGGTGGTGATGGGGCCGGTCGTGGGGTCGATGATAAATGGTATGATATCACGAAAAGGGCCTGGCTTATAACCTGGCCGATGGTGGCAGTACTATTAGTTGTTCTGTGACAATGGACACTTATCGCGGTTCTGACTAATCATTATTACACATAATTATAGATATATACGCTAAACATCCTTTTCGCAGAACGACCAATACGCATTATGGATGTATTTATTCGCTAAACGAATGTCCGTAACGAGTTGGCAATTATTGCAGAGTTGCGCAAAAGGGTATTGACCGTTACGGTGAACTGTATTGCAAATATTGCAATATTAACACCGAAATCTTGACGACGGACGTGCGCGACTATTCAGAATGGTTCCTTTGCATCCTCATCATCAATTAGTGGTCAAACAACTGCCAGCCATAAGCCTCTCCCAAGGCACGCCACTGAGCCCGGTTCCTTTCTTTCCATTCACAATGCCAGCCATTTTGCGCAAGTGGTCACTCCACCCTAGCCTGTGGGCTTCCTACACTACGTATATATATTATGCTAAGTAGTGATCTCCACTAAGACTACGTCCTATCCCACCGGCGCAGGTTTTTGACGAAGATTTTTTTCGTGCCTTTCTTATGGCAAGCATTTTTTTTTTTTTTTTTTTTTTTTATAACATGGACAGACAAACAAGCAGACGGCCCGCCTGATGGTAAGCAGTTACCGTCGCCTATAGACACCTGCAACACCAGGGGCGCTGCTGATGCATCTAGAAGGGTCCTGAATTCTGGTTCATCCCTAAAATGTATTAGATACAGCAATGCGACATAGTTCAAAGCCCGGGGCATTACTTCCACGTGTTGCTGTCTCGAAGCTCCGTAATAAAGTTTTTATGTACCTACAATCGATTGGTACATCTGTGGAGCTTAGAACAATACTGCCAATAAGCATTGAAATATTCCTCCGCCCGTCTTCTCATATCCTTCTTTGACGTTCCTACTGCGACGCCTTTGGGTGCTTAAGTGCTGTCAAGCTTTAGTGCAGACGGGCATGAAGCAACAAGTATCATTTGGTAACGAGAGTGGAATATCGTGGCAATGTTTTATTGTAATTATTTTAATTAGATTGTAATTTGTAAATTGTAATTGTATTTGAATAAAAATTAGTGTAAATGGTGTAACCGTACTAATTAAATTGAATAAATAAATAATGGATGAGGAGGTAGGAGACAGCATTGACTGTGGCAACATACGTTTAAAAAGTTACTAGGGACGTGCGTGTCTAATGATTAAAAGTTTGGGAGCTACGGCCATACTCTTGTTGTTTTTCTTGGATATGTCGTTTTTACTATCAATGTCAAATATTTTTTTGCAAATAGTTGGCTAATTTTAGCACTTAGGTATTTAACAACCATTAAAGTTTAAACTGGGTGGGTGGGGGATTCTAATCAGGGCAACGACTTGCGAACTCCAAAAATAAACTGGCCCCGCATATTTTGGCGCCTTTCCTTACAAATGTACAAAAATAGATGCAGATATACTATAACGAGTTGCTCAGAAGTGGGTCAACCGATGACTTTGACAAGGTGGTGTTACTGACACCGTGACTAATGTTGGTTTACTATTTAACGTGTGTTAGCACACGTTGCGACGCGCGACGTTTGGATGTGAAATACGGAATTTGTTATGTACACTTTGCTTTAGGATCTTGACGGTTTTGGGGGGGATATGTTAAGTTCTCTGATTTCAATCAATCATCTGCTGATTCAGCTGTTATTCTTAGATCCAGACCTTTATCAAAGTGTGGTCCTTCGAGCTGACTGGATGCGCGGTCAGGGTTTGACTGGCTGCGAAGTCTTGATTTGTGTGGTTTTGATTTTCATTCATAATATCTAAGTGTTAGTGTCTAAATGTTCACGGTGTTACTGTAAATTCATTCGAAATATTGGAAGAAGGATCACAAAAAAATACTCCTTTCTTCAAATATTCATCAAATCTTCAATAAAATGTTAGACAATAAACGTAAGTCTCTATTTTCACATGGTATAGATAGTTCAAGCCTTCTTAGGTCAGACTTCATGGTCGTTTCTATGTAGACCAAATTTTTCTGTACACTGTTTCCATCATGATCTAAATCTTCAAGGTTGAACCACTTCGGAATCGCACTTCTCCGTGCTCTATCCTTTTCTATCGCTCAGTATCGCCACTTCCCAGAGAGAGAAAGATAGCATGGTTGCTATCGCGACGCTTTTGCGCGTGATAGTGCTCACGATATACCTTTTTCTTTTATATTCTAAAATGGGCATACGTTTGACAACATCTCACCTGATGGTAAGTGACGAGGTTGTCTAAGGTGGAGCACGTTTGCCCATGAGATGCGTATTCACTCTTGACTTGAAAATACCCAGGTTATGCCCAGGAGGAAATACTGTTGCTGGAAGACCATTCCATTCCTTAGCCGTTCGGACTATGAAGGACTCAGCAAAACGCTTAGTGCGAAACTTTCGGTCCAGGAAGCGAAAATTCAGAGTGATAGAAAAGGATAGAGCACGGAAAAATACGATTCCGTGCTTACGGTTGATGTGGCGGTACGGCTCATCATCATCATCATCATCATCATCATCATCAACAACATCATCAACAGCTTGAAGACGTCCACTGCTGAACATAGGCCTCCCCCAGAGAGCGCCACCTTGAGCGGTTTCTCGCCTCCTGCATCCATCGGCTCCCCGCGCTTTTCACCAGATCGTCGGTCCACCGAGTGAGGGCCGGACTACGCTACGTCTTCCGGTTCGTGGTCGCCAATCGAAAACTTTGATGTGGCTCAACTCCTAATAAACATTATATTACGTAAAAACATAAACAACAACAATACATCAACAACAACAACAACAACAATAACATCAAGATTTTTCTTTATTTTAAAATTTGTGCAGATGCCTGCATTGCGACAGCTTACTCTGCTTATTACTTTCAAGATTTTTTATTTAGTTTCCTTGCTGGTGATTTCTTCCACTGTGCCTCTCTTGGTACGCAGCCAAACTGCTCACCAGCTTAGATTGATAGTGATAGTGTTTACGGCTGATTTATTTCTACTGTAGCAGTATCTACTGTGTCCAATAGCTATTTTGCTTTTACATGACATTATTGCGATTGGAATAAATGTCTTACTTTTAACAGATTTAACACATCAAATGAATGTAGCACGTACAACACTCGTGTGTGTTATTTGTTAATGTAAGAGTGTAAGGTTCCGATAATTTGCTTATTAATGAGGCATTTTATTTAAAAAAAAAACATTAGTTCCGCTTCTTTACTAGATGGCGCTGTAAGTACATAGTTTAAACATTTCAAACCACAGAGTAGTTTAAACATAAGAAAATGCTTAGACTACCTACAAAGAAATGTCAAATTCAGTTGAGTGGACCACGAGTACATTGTTTGTAGGGGTCTGTAGTATCTCCTAAGTAGTCTGTGGTGCATTCTTATTAAGTAAATTGATGTACAGTAGATCTGCGAGATAGATAAACGTTAATATTATGGTCCAAAATAAAGCCATGGTATTCCGCAATGAAACTAAAAAAAAACGAAAGAGTTTAGAATTGTCAGTCAGTATCGTGACACATTTCCTTTAACCTGTGGTCTATGCTTGAAACAGTGACAGTGACAGATTTTAGCAAAAGCCACAACTGGCGCCATCTATTGGGTCATACATTAAACACCATTTCTTTTTTTAAATAAAACACCTCATTAAGGTACCATTAGGCCACAACGCACTGGGATTGTCCTCGGACCGAAGAAGTAGTAACAAGAAGTAGTGGACTAGCGGAAGAAGTAGTGTAGACCAGCAATATGCTGAGCTGAGGCCGATTCGTGGCAACCGGCAAACAACACATTTTTTTTATATTACTCCATCACCTATTGTTTTGTGCCTTCGTCATGAATAAATATATTTTATTCTATTCTAATCTATTCTAGAACTACTTCTTTGTTAGAACTAAATAGTTCACCTATAGACCCACTACACTAGATATAAGTACCTACTAGTAGAAACAGCAGTATAACCAACCAGTTATCAATATAATTGGCACCCATCTATTACATTTTGGTATGAAACCCACTAATGATCCTGACGGCCTGTCAGCCTGTCACCGAGTCGCGTGAGACACGCCACGATGCACTCGCTCATACAGTTCGACTTCGAACGAATTACAATGCAAATAACGTAATGTAGCTTATATGCTGATTGCACGCTATGCATCGTGGTCTAATTGACACAAAAGTGCCGACACGGATCACGGAAGCAGATACCAATCATTAATTGATTAGATTGTGTGAGCTCAGCGGGCACCTCGTGCGATTTTCAGACTAGGAGGTGGTTTGAATCCCGCTCGCACCGGCGTTTTCTGCAAAATTCGTCTAGGTAGGTACCGTATCTTTGCCGTTATTCTGCCGCCAAGCAATAGTGTGCAAGCACTATGAAATTTCTGGGTAGATAAGTCTAGTAATCCTTAGACTGTGTAAGGATGACGTGCGCACTGCGGTGTCATGCGAAACTTTTTATATTTTGGAGTTCCGAGTGGCACTGCAACTTTTATGGGTGGCCGTGACGCTTAACATCAGGTGAACGATAAGCTGGTCACATCATTCGTTAAAAAAAACAATGACCTAAAGTTACATGTTCCACATAACAACGTTGAAGTAACTGACATTTCTCTGTGTTTTTAACGTATTTGTGGTTTTACGTCAGAAAAAGGCCACGTAATTCTCCAGGTGTCATGCATGCCACAGCAACCTTGCCTGACCTTCATGAATCATGCAAGTTTATTGTAACGTCGTATGGGCTCGACTGGAACAGCTCCATAAAGTATTCATCGCTCCGTCACGTGAGGTGTTCGATGGTGTCGCCTATGGCCTGTATTGATTGCTGTTCGAGTATAGGACTGGGTGGGTGTGGGAGGTGCTTGTTGACGTCAGAAGGAACTTCGGCCTTGAATGTTTGAGACTTCCAATCAACTGTGTCCACTTGATACAAGCCATGTTTGATTTTATAGTGTGTTGTCGTCTCGGGCGAGTCACTATGATAGTCTTGGGTTGGGACGCTGTGGAGGATGGCGTGGTGTTAATATATTAATAATTGAGATCCGAACAAAAACACACATTTAATAATCGCTTTCATTTCATACTGAAATATATTTGTTTGACATATTTTTTCCAATTAAAAAAACAATCTACTTTTATTCAACTAATTTTGATGAAACATCTATGGTACCAAAAAAAAAAAGTGTTTCCCTAATCCAATTAATGATGTAGTACTAATGTATAAAACATAAAATAATAAAAAACAACCAAATTAGGAACCCTTTTGAAGTCAGTTACAAAGGCCCAAGATTGTTGAGAAATAAGCGTTTCTAAAGCATTCACCAAAAAATAATTGAGGTAAAGTTCTATAAAATTTGCTTGAATAGAACCTGTTATAATGCAATAAAACGCTTTCTTCTTCAGTCTACTCTTAATCTACTTACTGGTTATTTATATCAGTTACATTGAATAGGGCTATCTCATCTTAATTTAACCTTTCAATAACATTTACATCCGTAAGACAAATCTTTGCATTTCAAATTTTAGTGAGGAATGTCTCATCTCTTGTCTAAATGTCAACTAATGTTAGCAAGAATAATAAATAGTATCTGGCTCTAAACCGCAGCTGCCGGTGCAGATGACTCACTAATTGATGTAATCACGGAAGGCAACTGGTAACGGACTTCAAATTCTATCCAACATCTAAAACGCAAAACGAAATGGAAGATTACTGAGCAACTTCCAAACTTCTCCAAAAACTGTGAACAAACGAAGAAAACAAGGCTACCGCAGCCACAAGTGCTACAACTTTTAACGATATAAACGTGTTTCGAAGAGGGACCATTGAAGCTATCAAACTCCGTCAGGTAACTCGAAACTTTCCGGTGCTCCTCCAACAACGTGCGGTTTTGTCAAGCCATTTGATTAATGGCTCGTCTATATATTATAGTCACGACATCTACCTTTCTTCGCCATTTGCGACACTATTCTGTTGTCCGCAAAGTTCATTTTTCCTATATCCAAAGTAATCAAAAAAGCTTTATACTGTTTCTTGTCTTCATATATTAATGCTTAAATATAAATTGAAGAAAGTAATCGTGTCTATATTTCAAAGTCTAGTATCCTATAAACCATAGCTATTTTTGGTGCGTCTAAATATTTATCTTTATTTTGCCATAATCACTTCATCTCTATCGCAGTCGTAAAGTATGTTTTGTAGATGGCGTTAAACAGAACAGACTATTTTCAAACTAATAAATTATAATATGTAAGTTTTCCAAATACCTCTTATCATTTTGACTGTCCTATCCAGCCTACGACGTGTTTTAGACTACCAGAGAGATTCTCATACAGTTTTGCATTAAAGGTGGTCCAAAAATATACTTCATAAAATAGGGTCCGCCAAAATCATTGCCACTTTCGTAATAAAACAAAAGATGGCAAAACAAACATATTCAAAAAGAAACAAAGCTTGGTGATGGTACGTCCTGACACACCCTGCACGATCGGGGTGAACGACCCTCGTGTCCACAGGCGGTTTGATTGTTATCGGGAGCAGGAACAGGTAGGCAGGGGTGTTGGAGTAAACAAGCAAGTCAAACATGTAGGTTGAGGATGCCTATTTGCTGTGAACACTTGTTTGAAGGGCTTATAATTGGACTGGACACTCGCTGAAGCCGAACTTGCAAAAACCCGTACCCAACAATAGCTATTTACTCACAAGCACGCCACTTAAGTTGTTTGCTGCGTATAATGGAATCTGGTGAAAGGCTTTATCCAAGTCCTAACTTGAAATCCTTTTGTGATGGATGATAATTAAGGGCAGTTAAGTCGTGCCTTTCGCGGTGTTCGGCGATGGATTCACGGGTCATTAAAGCTGAATGGATTTGCCAACCGTGCGGTACCATTTGTAATTTGTAATGTTGGAAATTGACGGGTTTTGCTTTTTGTAGAATCTGACGGAAGTCTTGCAACACGGTCGCCGCAGATTTTGAACGCCACATCAATTCAAAATCAAATCGTTTATTTGCCAGATTACAAAATGTAATACGGACTATGTACAATATGAAACTAAATTATTGTAAAATATCTGGATATAGACGAAAACACAATTTTTTTCACGATCCTAAACATTTAAGTTACGTGCCTACTTGCCTTTTCTGAAACTACTAAAATATTTCTTATACTTAAATAAAAATATTCATATTCTACGTCCATAAAAATATGCAAACATTAGAAATAAATAAAATAGACTACAGTGCCTTATAAATATTTTAGCCTCGATTTTTAAGATGCGTATCGCACGCGATGAAATTGCTTCGTCACACAACTCGAGTTATTTGTATTGTTATTATTCAATAGTATAACTTTCCATTTCTAATGGAACTGGTTCTTTACATGTTTGTATATTTTGAGTGGATTTAATGATTTATGTTTTCGATAAGAAAATAATCTGTCATCATTAAATTGGACTTGAAAATCGATGGCTTTCTAATTACCGGATGAAGTGGACATCTTAGTGATAGTTACATCAGACGGGTTAATGAATAGTGCATTTAGATTCAGCTGCGCTTTCGGTGACAGTATACAAGTTAATTACATTTGACATTATGCAATCTCTATTGATCTAGAGGGTATATACTACAAAGCTGCCAATCATTGCTATTGCGTTTGAGAAGCAAGGGTTGGTTCTCATAGCCTTGGATTGGATTAATGGACGGACACAGAATAAATAATAGCAAACGTACTGAGGTGCTGTCACTATTGAGACCATCATTACTACGCCATAAGTTGAGACTGAAAACAATAAGTACCTAAATGCTCTAAACCTAAACTAAAACTAAAACTAAAAGCAAAAACACTGTGTAAATTATAACCAAAACGGAATAAGAATGGGAGACGAATTGGGTACGCAAGGACGTTATTTGAATTTTAAATTAGCTGGCGACATTTGAATGAACGTAAAGTTGGTGAATGGAATCGATTGCATCATCATTATGTGTGTATTGACATGGATATTTGTTTAAAGTCGTAAATATGGAGATGAAATGGTATTCAATGGCAAGGTAGACCTTCAGGTGAGTTATAGGACCTCACACATATTATCGAAGGACCTCTATTGATAATTTGATTGTACTCCTGTGGTTTCCCACTTTCCACCGAACTCCTTAACTTACAACTTACTTAAGCTCTTCCTCCATCTCCTGTCCTCCGATGTCAATCAATGCTCATAATCTTAAGACCACTGAGCTGTTACAGCAGGATCTTGGGTCTTGCCCAATTGACAAAACTATAATATTTCTTTTTACAAGCTATATTTCGAAAGTGTTAGAATAGAATAGGTGAGTATTATCTTTAGAAATATTTGCATACCCTTTGCGATGATAGTTTTTCTGCAAGCGAATGCCTGCAAAATAGTATTTGCGGTCGGAAACGCTCTCATAAATTCATATTATGCTGGAGGTGTAGGTCTCTTAGCTTGTTGCCTGCTTGATCGCCATCGTATGACACGAGTGAGTATTCCATTTCTAGAGTTCTATAAATTGTAATTATAATACCAGCTGCCGTGCCGCATTATAAACCCAATTTCGATTGGAAATCTATATTGTTTGTCTCCTTCATTTGCATTATAAAGACGAAGAACGAAGATTTCGAATTGAAACCTTTCATGGACTGTGAATCGAGGCGAAGGTCTACAATTGCTCATTCAAGACAAATTACCAATTAAAGGAGTATAACAAACCAAGACGGTTGCGTCATGACAATTATGTATTCTGTGGTCATGCTAACTCATACGTATAGTTCACGGTTGCCGTCCGGTCCTGGGTCATCGACTGAGGTAAAAGTGAAACTGTTCTCGAGTATAATTATGGTTTGTTATGCTTCATTGCCGTCTAGACTGCCTCGTACGTGTGTGTCTATTGTGCTCACCGGATCATTAGCTCGCGGCTTTGATTGATTACCCGTTAAATCCATAATCTATGCCAGAAGAATAAAGAGATGCTAGTTTTTTGGCAGACTCATCTTTAGGATATGGTTTCCAAACCACTTCTTTAATAGGGAAGTGGCAAGGAGTTCACAAGCGTTCTCATTCACAAAAATTATTTTGTTTCCCGGGGACGGCAGTAACGTTCTCTTTCATTCTTTCACTTTAATTACATCTAGATATCTCTTTCACACATGCTAGACATCAGGCTTTTATGTTCTGATGAAATACAAATTAAATTTTTCGACTGGAGCTTTTTTAATTATACACGAAACAAAAAGCTACGCTTACAAAATTAAATAGCAACATGTTATATGGTGATCTGGATCATCAAATACAGGGACAGGGGCAAAGATAAAGGGGCAAATAAGTGACCGTGAACCTTGTTGGATGCGTGTGTATTGGATTTCAGTTAGTTCAATCATCAATGCCACAAATACTACTCCTTATTGATTCCGCTAGAGACCATAGATAGGTGGAAGTAGTAATAAAACAATGTTTTGTTCGATCGTACGTAACTGTGATTATAATATCATACGCTACTGATAGTCACAGTGGAGAGGATCTGGATACAGTAGAACAATTTCGGCAATTTTGTGTATTGAGGAGATTGCCGAAAGTAAGCTGTTAACAGTTTTTCCCGGTACCTACTATTAAGTGTTCTGTGGCTTATCTATGACAATATAGCGCATTATAGTGAAGTGAAACCCGACCCGTCGTTCTCAAGCGCTACGTTCTTTGCGGCGAATACTTGATGGGTGACCGCTACAGAAAGTGGTATTTTACAACTAAGCGCTACCGTGCTTCGGAGGGCATGTTAAATCGTTGGTGTTGTGTTGTCGTATACAACAGTAACAATACCAAGTCGGAGAACTATGGGTGACCTAAAAATTCTGATACCACGGCTGACATAATTGCTTACACGAGAAGATGACAATATGGATCTCGCTTTCAATATTTCTATCCATTCTTTCCTATTAGTACATTTCGATGTCCATTACCAATACTCAATACTCAATTATTTACTGCCAACATATGTACATATTTACCATTACCGGTATTACATTAATCTCCAATTCATTAGCATCAACTACCGAGAACGTTTGTTGAATTAATCAGCACATCCACGCCTCTTTGTTTGCAAAGTTTGCCACGCCGCCCGCGACACGTGCCTTAGCGTGATAATGTAGCTTGGACGGATTAGGTAAACACTAGGCTGTTAGGCAGGCGCAGTACCACAGAATAGATAATATAACATAATACTACGTCCAGTACTTCTAACCCTATTACAAGTTTATTTTAATGTTTATGCTGTCGAGTATCATCGAATATTTGCTTAAAGTCTTTCTACGTGCAGCTACTGCTAGTGGCGCGCTGTTTTGGGTTTTCTTAGCTACGTGTAGTTACTGCTGGCTACTCTTATTTCTAGACTAAGATTAGTGGGGTGATTGATAAAATCCCATTTGCTTAGTAATTTACTAGCTACATACAATGCCCTTCAAATTAGAACACGGTAGTGCTTGCACACTCATAGAAATATTCTAGCGTACTTTTTTTTATTATGACAAAGTTCCATACTGCTAACATCTTATCACGCTGCAGGCCATGGTTAGTTGGTACATATAATGTGTAAGTAAACAACTAATTTAAACTTGTCCATCTTAGGCGTGGACACTTCCGGACTTTCTCGCATTACGTGTTCTTCATCTTGTTACGCCACTGATTTACTAATTTGATAAATGAAGCTAGGTAGGTAATTAAAATTTACTTGAAATGTGTTAAATATAATCATTCTATGTAGATCCATTGCCTAGATCCACTACGGTACCAAACCAATGGATTTTTTAACTCGCAAAAGAACCAATTTTTTTAAAATGTGGGTCTATTTCACTTGTAGCACTATTGTCCAGATCCATGAAGGTCCTATGGAATATCTCTCTCTCCCTCTCTCTCCCTCTCTCACTCTCCCTCTCTCTCTCCCTCTCTCTCTCTCTTTCTCTCTCTCTCTCTTTATAACCGTTTCTGGGAGAGATCGACCATCATGCACCTCACCATCTCTGCAATCTATGCCACCTTGATACTTCAACCAAAAATAATATAAACCCATTTTCCCGCTGAAAATGATTAAAAACAACAAACCAGGTTAAAACTAACCTATGTTGAAACGGCCGAACAGATTTTGATGTAATTTGGTTTGTACACAGTTTAAACCGTTGACCGTGCAGAAGGAAACCTTATCCGCTCTTTGTTTCCTGAAAAATAAATAATCTGGGAGTTTGCAAGGCAAGAGTGAACCAGTACTTTCTATTAGGCAAGCATGTTCCATCATCGAATGCGTCATCACTTACCATTATGTAAGACTGTGGTCAAATGCAAGACTACCAAAGGTAAAAAGTATAAAAATAACGCCCAACGACCACATACATAAAACCTGGCCCCTAACTAGGATTCCCTGTATCTAGGGAGTCAAGAACTACGAGGACCATACTCCCACAATACCCAGACACAGAACAAGTATTTGCCCTTTTTTTCCTATGCACAAATACTTATCCTGTCGCGGGAATCGAACCCGCCTCCTCTGGGTTATGAGCCGACCTGCTCAACCACCACACCACGGATGACATAAATATAATACTTTTTATTTTTTATGACATGTCCTACTGCATCCCGTGCGCTGTCACACTCACATACCAGCGCACGCGCATCGAATACCGATTACTTTGGTTGAATATCGATTGTCGACGCACGACCTTGCTTTGTGCCGTCTGATCATTGTCTATGTATGCTCTATGGTTGTTTTAATTTGTAGTAATGACTTATTGAGCTTCTCTAAAGTGATGTAATGTTTCAAAATTAGTCTTATATGAAACAGTGATCTTTCCACTGTAATAAGTTATTTGATTTTGACTCAGAGTTGAAAATTGGGGATATTATAAGACTACGAAAATTAACGACATGTATTTTGGTCTTGTGTGTACCTTGATGACATCATAGTATATTGTCTTGATCTACTAGAATTTCCAAAAGTATGTCTGTATGATGTTTTCACCCTCCTTTTGGTATAATCAGTGATAGAATATTAAATCATGTATCATTTTATTTTATTTATTAATTTTTGTTTTATGTTTGCTTCAGGGGCGCGGAGCTTGGTGACGTCACTCTTCTGCGACGGATGCCCAATGTTGAGGTGCTTGCTTTGAGGTAAGTACCCATCTACTGTTATTAAAAGACCAGTCATAGGTACGCCAAATGGAAAATTGGTGATTGGAATGACGCAATTTTTTTTAAAGAGTCATGGTACCTTTTCATGTGCACTTTTGTAGTTCAGTAGAGAAAGTTTTGTTTTTGTCTAATTAGAAAAAAAGAATTGTTGTAATTTCGCAGAATTATGAAAAAAAAAGTAGGCCGACATTAAAATTAGTTAGAAAACTCAAGTTGGCTTCAATCACTCTTATACCAGGAACTCGTCTCTTCCCAAAATAGCTAACTAAGATTTTGCAAGACTTTCAATACATTTTCTATGAAAGTGCACTACCACTACCAGACTACCACTCGGCTCTCTCCAAATTCAATTCTTGCACTGGACACTTCGTATCGCCATGATTCAAATTCACCATATCATATACACCGACGAATATTGATTACCCTATTGATTATTGTTTGACAGCCCTCACTGTATTTATAGTCAACCTAAGAACAAAAGAATGAATAATCCGCAGACGGTTCACGACCTATCCATCAGGATCCCGCACCTATTGTGTTGTACTATCAATATTGGGAGTGAAACCTGAGCTTTCAAGTGAAAGCCTTCAACCTTGGATCAATACCTTTAGCAAACAGGCTAGCTAAGTAGCTAGCCTGTTTGCTATAGGTATTGATCCAAGGTGAAATGTGATTGGCTTTGTCCCAGCTGTCTATTTAGCTGCTGCATGCAGGTTCGCCTTCACTTTAAAAAATTGAAGAAGCTATTTTTCTAAAATAAATTAAGTAGAAATAGGTTTGACCTTGGTACCTAAGAAAGGCGGTAGTGCCTGGTATGGGATGCCACCTGCGTTATTGTTATTACTGTTGTCGCCGCTAGTTGTACTGTCCATACTTCGGCAGCGGAAGAGGCCTCTTGCATATAGCGGCTGAAATAAGCGGCGATGGATCATGGAGCCTCGCTATTTTATTTAGATCCCATCGCTGTGGAGACCATGGGCAGTTAGGAATCTGAGAAAGCGCAAAGAGCTTGGTGGCCGAGATAAGGCGTAGACTGGCAGAAAGGTCAGTTCTCCCGCTCCGGCTTGTTCCTGGTGCAAAGGTTGGCCATTGACATCCAGCGCGGCAAGTATTATGGGCATCTGTGCACCGAGAACAGTAAGGGCTGGCTTACTTGAGTGACCTATAAAAATATGTAAGAAATTTATTGCTGATTTCATTTTTTAAGACAATTAGCTACAAGAACAAAAATAGGTAAAAATTAAAATCTGTACGTACAAACACAAGGCGTTGCTGCAGGCTCTACATAAGGTAGAGACAATATTAGAGTCTATGCTACGTTTTATAGATCTGCCCTTATAGTAGAGGTCGTCACCCGTCTGCAGTATTAATCCCTCCGAAGTCTAACACAATCGTCCCCCGAGTGTAATCTAATAAACTGTCTCCGTAAATCCTATTACCGACTAGCTTCTAGTGCGGACTGAGGATAGTTATATGGGGTGCTTGTCTAGACTAGGGGATGTCTCAACACTACGTTTCACATGATTAGGTTACGGCAATGATAAACCTTGGGTGCGAGATTTCGTGTGGAAGAAGGTTAAAGCTTTATACCCCATGACTTTCTCGTATTGGCAAGTAGCTTGGCCTAGCTGGTGGCTCTGGAGTATTGAGCTCCAAGCAGTTCGAATGCTTTTAACATGATTGTTGCTGTTACAGTAGGAGTGGAAGCGATGGTTCTTCCGAAGCATGGTTCTTAGCTTTAGCTGTCAGATAAAGCTGTTAAATCTTGACGAGGTCGTAAGTCTTTTGTACCTCCAACCTTCTTGGCTCGCGTGTTTACAATCCTAAAAAATAGTATTTTGAATATTTTGATGTACCTAGGAGAATGCTGCTGCCCATTCTCTGGTGGCACCCACGGGAAAGAGGCAAGGTGGTCCTATCCTATTCTCACACCGCGCCGGGACCACATTGCTAGTCCATTGTTATGCGAGACGTTAGACTGGTTGATGAAACGACTCTAGGCTGGCAAGTTCTTTATATTCAGGAATATATTTCCTGAATATAAAGAACTTGCCAGCCTATAACAAACGACGCCTCACATTGTAAACTGGTAGAATCAGTGGCAGCAACTAGTGCGGTCGCGGTCGAGCGGCTGGACGAGTGACTGGTAGCTGGCTGGCTGGTTATAGGGGCTATTACCTGTCGTCGAGACATGCGTCGGTGCGCACGTGGACATGCTTGTTGAACGAGGCGATTTACGTACGAGACGCACGGAGTTGATTGAAGTTAGAACCAAATATATTATGGAGAGTTCTGAATGGAATTACTTTAGACAAATAGTTGATGGTTCAGAGATTCTTCACTGTCTTGATGACTTTCCGCTAGACAATAGTAAAGTCCATATTGCACTTGGCAGTTTTGAGTACCATTGGTTATGTTAAACCATGAATGTATGAATGTAGAAAGCCAAAACTAAGAGTATTGTATATATTAAGTAAAGTCTTCTCTGTGTTTCTTGCCCCAGAGTCCACAAGTCATGTGAAAGACACTACTTACAAACAATGTTTGGGCTCGATTCTTCATCATAGGCTGCAACATATATTAGATCTAAAGGCTTTTGGGAACTCTACCCTATAATACAGTATTTATTTATTTTTTCATCATAGGAAAACTTACATCACATCCAAATAAACAGTAAAAGGTAAACATCATATATAGTAAAAGAAACTAGGCCAATTACAAGTTTCCACTTATAGAAAGACTTGTAAGATAAATATGTACATAGCCAGTGAAGTTAACATGAAGCAGGTAAATAAACTAACCGATAGTGTAATTTAATTAAAACTGAAGTTTGAGAACCGAAAAATTCAGCTGCCAGGTTTTGCCTTATAGAACGCACCCCATCAAAGAAAACGTCAAAATCGTTATTAGTCTTTAAATAGTCATTAAGAAATTAAGATGTTCTTTAGAAGAAAGTATTTTGCTTGTAGTTTGTTCTGGCTAAAGGAACAGAAAGAAGTGGCGTATGGCGAGAATTAAATGTTGGAGTTCGAAGGGACGGGGAAGTTGGAAGGGTATTTTGATTTTTTAAATAAATTAATTGGATTTTTTAATGTAACACACTTTATTGAGGGTTAAAACATAATTATCAGCACTTCTTACGCTTCCGTGTTAATCAATCCGCACATCCGCACGCAACTGCGGTACCAGCAAGGACAAGAACCAATCAGAGCGTGCCGGTGCCGATCCGTACCTTGCCCAATCATGCACCGGCGACGCGCTCAATGCACCAATCGGCAACGATTTCCATTTCATTGACCGTTACATTTTGAATTAAATAAAACAACGGCTACTTTATATTATTGTGTTTAGGTCTATATTCGTTTGATTTTTTCCCGTGAGGGTGTGTGCAATGAATATCAAGCTTTGTTTTGTTCCCTGTAGTATTGTTTTCGATTGTGTTTGTGGTGGAAAGGCAATATCCTGTAGGAAGCGAAGGCTTTCCAGTTGGAGTAAGCGACCTTGCTAGTTCAGGTACTGCACTATTATTTATTCTGTGCTTCAGGTTGTGTCAGTTTGTGTTCATCGGCTTGGAACAGACCGGCTGTAATTATTCATTCAATTTAGTTTCTAGGATTAAGAACAATTATGATTTTTAGTTGAATTTAGCTACTTTTTTGCAGTCATTATGCCCACTTATAATATTGATTTTGGCAGTTGGCGCCATTTAATTACTGTCTAGAGGTTGTTCATAGAGTTGGTAGATATATTCTGTAAATTATACCTCTCTATGAAGTTCAACTTAAAGTTAATTAGTTTAATGAACAACATTTCTAGTTAAGCTTTCTTTCTCACCGTCGCCGTAGAAGGCGCTGCTGATTGCTATTTACCAGTCGTTCCTCTATTCCAGCATAAACAAGATCCGTACGCTGGGCGATTTCGCGGGGTGCAGACGACTGCGGGAGCTGTACGTGCGCAAGAACGAGATCCGAGACCTCCACGAGATCAGGCACCTGCGCCGGCTGCCGGAACTCACCTCGCTGTGGCTCGACGAGAACCCTTGCACGCAGTGCCCTGAGTTAGTACACATACCTTACCACTGCTGCGGGACTGGTATGAGCTATAAAATTTGACATATCTCTTCTCTCGAAAAATCTTTTACGCAATGAAAACGCAAGAAAAGTCTTACGACGTGATCCGCGTGATCTTTCATTGGTTAAACGCTTTGAGAGAGTGGGTACGTCGATTTTTATAGCTCGTGTCAGCCCTGCTGGGCATACGAGACTTCTCTCACAGGAATAGGGTGTAGGCCATAATCCATCATACTGGACAAGTGCGGTTTGGTGGATGACACCAAACCGCATACACCAAACCAAAATATCCTTGATGTGATTCTTGAACATACCAGTTTCCTCACAATGGTTTCCTGGTAAGATCGTGTATGAATTCAGCACGTAACTTTGAATGTCATTGGTTATATTACAATTTACAAGAGGTACAATAATTTCCTTACTTCATTTTGTTAATTTTAAGTATATTAGACAGTGCGTCATTTGTTTTCACCTGATGTAAGTGACTAATAATACTTTCTTGTGTCGTCTCGTCACGCTATTTGTGAACCGGGCACAGGCTCTCAAGTGCAGCTGCCGGAACAGATTCTCTACTAATACACTACTCTATAATATAACCTTTGTTTATAATATGTTTCAGATACAGAATGACAGTCCTAAGAAATCTACCGAACCTAGAGAAACTAGACAATGTTCCAGTCCATCCTGAGGAAGTAAGTTCATAATATCATCAGCCATTATGCTCCATTCGGGTCTTAGTCTTTCAATAAGCAAAGAGTCCATTTCACGAATACTTGCCAATACTCCTGCCGCGACTCTAGACTCTTTAACCTTGCGATATCAGCTTAAACGACTTCGTCTACTGCCGGGATCCTTATCCTGCCTATTTAGCCCTTTTGGCATCACGATCTCCAGCCTTCCCCATCCTACTAGGCCTGGTTTTGGAATTATCTAGTCGCTTGAAGGCGTCTGACTTGGCTTGACAAGTCTTACGGTACCAATGTACCGTAGTACTCAGCTTCCAGCTAGTTGCCCCCCAGTTTACTTTTGATGTCTGTGCGCCTTATGTGCCAATCCTTCCTCCCATCCTTGGTGACGCTGTAAAAGTCGGTAGATACTAGATACCAACAGCATTAGCCCATTCTAAAATGTTATGCGTGTCGTCACTCTGATTTATATGCTTTCTTGTCGTTTCCAGGTACAAGAGGCTATGCGCCGTGGCGCTCACATACCTGACTCGGATGACGAGGGATATCCACAGCAGGTGACTATTTTCTACAGTATGATCATTGTAATTACAGCGTATTGAAATGTCCTAACACCTGATGTTAAGTGACAATAAGGCTGAAGGTGGTGTCACGTTTTACGCTATCTATTGTATTTTAGTACATTAAAATTGATTGATAGAAGAGATTCGTACGTATTGTATTCCAGCAAGAGTCATACGATCAGTTCCGGCGCGTGCGCTCGTGCGACTCTAGCCCTGAGCGAGAACCCGAACAGTTCTACTCGAGGCCGCACCAGAGGATCGATCAGGTAATAATATCAACATCATGCTCTTGCCCTGCTCACATATTATTGCAGGATAATATTATTGATGGTTGTTATCATGTTGTTACTGTTAAATTTTATTTGGGATGAGTGCAGTATGGTATACTCCTCCACTCCCTTTGTCAGCCGTCATCGTTTCATTCATATAATATGCCCTTATACCATCCTTGTATCCTGTGTTCGGTCTTCCTCGTCCTTCTATTTGTCAACATTCATATTCATCACTTTCTTGGTAATATGAGTTTCATCCCTCTTTACATAACATGCCCATACCAAGCCAATCGATTCTCTTTTAACTTTTAATGTCACGGGTGCCATATTCAAGCTTCCTTTTGCTCGTTCCTTGTTTTATCCCTTCTCGTCATTTTCCGCTTCATTCTCCCACACATCTATTTCAACATTCTCATCTGCGCTGCACGCAATTTTCTTGCATCCGTCTTCTTCAAGGCCCAGTATTCCAAATTTCCGATAGATCAAGTATTTCAATGGTTTCGTTTAATTCGTTCAAAGTAAAACCATATAACGATCATTCATTCGTTCCTATGCAACACTTGATTACGTTCAAAGTGTAATTTGATGTTTTAAGCCGCAGTGACACGATCAGAATCTCCTCGGACTTAGTGGACTCGGATAGCTACTCGGAGGCAACTCGTATCGTTGACACTGATGATTCGGGTTCACTCGGACTATTGTATCCGAGCAGAGTAGACTCGGACCGCGCTCTACTTGTCCGAGTCCGAGCTAGGCCGTATACGAGTAGTGGAAGCTCAATACAAATATTTTAAAAAAAAATTTGGCGTTGACTGTGAGCAACAATGAAAAGTGTAACCTATTAAAGATTGAACAAAAAGGTTTACAGGTAGGTAAGTTTAGAGCCTACAGGTTAGGGGGTCGAAATGAGATTCTCTCTAAAGGTTCGGCACTAGTTCCATTTATTTACCGAAGGAAATGTTCATATGTTATATAGCAGTTTCAGACATACATCTATAAACTATTTAAAGTGATTTATATAAAAAAAGTAATACTACCACTGCTGAAGGTCTGGGTGTATGAAGGAGATGCTGGCGATTTAGCCGCCAGATCTCAGGGTTCAATACCTACCCCGATTCAGTATTGCCTGTGACCAAGAACGTTCTTAAATTCTAAAGTTAGTAGGTTGCCGGACAAAACTTAGTAATGTAAAGCGCAACCAAGGTGGTCCCTGGCTGCGAGTACCGTTTGAGTAGTGGGTGTGTGATGAGGTAGGCCGGTGTCTCGGAGAGCAGGGAGCTCGACCGACGGACGCACGCTTTGTGTTCAGGTGGGAACGACAGCGGTGGCGCAGTCAAGGGACTAGGGCCGTGCTGCTTTAGAGGCAGCGTTAGCCAGCAGCTCCGAGAGGAGTGCCCGACAAACAAAAAAACCCTGTCGAAGACAGTTTTGAATCAGCACTAGAACAGGCGGGCGTAGCTAGCGCCACGTTTCGCTTTAGATAGGTACTTGCACTGAACTTACCCGTAGGGGGTTTTCGAGTATAGGTAGGTGCCGTAGAAGCACGTAGTTTGTCCGTGGACAACGAGCAGGAGGGCCTCACGACTGGCGACTGTAGGTTCACTGTAGGACAAAACCACTGTGTGAGATAATGCCAGAAGGACGTGGCGACGCTCTAAGATAGCGGCCGGGTCGGCAAAAAGAACTCACCACTTTTCAGGTGGTACGACTCCTGGGACGAGGTGATTCCTACAGCAGCTCCAGGCTAGAGGATCGGCGCCCTTCCGTTCGACTTGAGTCGCCAACCGGCGAAATTCAAATGACCGAGGCTTGCGCTTGCTTTGCGGGCGAAGGACACGACCTTGTCCTGACACCTGACACGCGTCCTAATTTTTGAATTTTATTTAAATGCAGCCAATCACATCAGCTGATCGAACAAGCAAATCAAGTGCAATCAAGTTTTCTCGAGTTCGTATGTCAACGTCGCATGTCTGCGTCAAACTGACAATGACATAAGCTTGACATTGACAACAAGAGACAAAGAGGATTGGAAGCTTTTTAATTTTGCTTGGCTTCATGCTGAGACGCATTTAACCGGGATTGTTGATCTGTGAGTGAGAATCACAGATTAATGAAAAGAGTGGTGGCTCTGTGGATGAATTAATTTATTATCTGCGGGGAGTCCCACAGATCCACAAACGAGCACAAAAGTTGAAACCAAGGGTTACAAAAGTATGAAGAAAACGATCCGAGTGAACTATGATAATGTCAACCGATATCCGAGTACACTCGTACGAAGCTTACTCCTGCGAGTCCACTCGGCCCGAGGAGACTCTGATCGTGTCACACCGGCTTCATTCTTTCTTTCGGTCAAAAAAAAGTAAACTTAAGTCTTTTGTTCCAAATCTTTCATTCGTTGATAATACAAGTTTAGTTGAATCTTTGTGACTGAGATGCTTTGTGTATTGTTTTCGTGTATATTTTGTTGCTCATTTTAATAGCATGAAGTATTGTTTGTATAATGTTTTACTTGTTATTGTAACTACTTACATAGAAACATTTTATAATTTAATAACTGAAGTCGTCTAAATACGGTATCAGTTCAGTTTTCATGATCTTACAATTAGAAATTGTTTTTATATTAATAAAAATTAAAATGCTCAAAACATCGTTGACTCCAGTTTCGAGTAGACAATACAATTATTAACAGAAACATTAACCGCCAGAGCAGGAAAATAAATTACGCGAGTGTATAATGTTTCCCTGGTCTGTGCATTAACCGTTACGTATGTGTGTATAGGGCAGCGACAGCTCGGAGGGCGCGGAGCCCGAGCCGCGCCCCGACCCGCCGCAGGTGACTAACTTTATACCCGTGTCGGGCTCCGGTACTAACAGCGGGCGTATCATATCAAACGTTTACTTGCCAGAATACAAATGTCAAGTCAATATGTGAAAATTATTTTGCACGCAGTCTGCAAGCAGACGTGCAAGTTTTATTTTAATAATTAGTGTTACGACATGACTATCTTTTATAAATTATTATTAGTACAAAATTCCATATATTAGAATACTATAAAAAAAGATTTCCAGTCGAAGGTTCCTTTTTACTCCTGTGCTAATAATCGTGGTGTGGCCGGTCATGTAATGTCAAGAAATGTTGTCATTTCATGAAACAATTAAAATTATTCTGTGTCTAAAAAATCATGAAGACAAAGGCGGGAGCGAAACGAGCTAACCTATCACGGCCAGCTCTAGTTTTCCCCTAGACTAGCGACAAAATGTAATAATTTCTTATAATGATCTTGTATCGTGGTATGACCGGTCTCATCATGAAATAAATAAATAAAATAAAAAACTCGACAACTCACGACACCATGACATGACCCGGTCTCATCATAAAATGATCTGGTCTCATCATGATATGCCCGACTTTAGCGATCGGATCCCGACATTATACACTTCATGCACGGCACTAAACTCATCATAATAACACTACATCACAGCACACTTAATAGTTAATAGTACAGGCACAGAAGCTTCACTCTGCGATATCACTTAAATAAATAGCGACTCTTGTTACAATGCAATAAAGTGCAATTCAGCTCGCACGCTTACAAACTTACCTTGATAGTTGCCTCTTTTTCTATCGCTTTAGCTCTGTGCTCTTACGACGCGGCTCGCGTAATGTTCCAGCCTAATAACTCCCGTACGCAATTGGACAGAATTACTAAGGCTTCTGATTTTGCTTAATGGTTGTAGCCGTAAAGATCGACGGCTTAACGTGCCCTTCGAAGCACAGTAGCGCTCAGTTGTGAATACCAGTTTTTGTAGTGGTCATCCATCCAAGTAGTGACCACAGCGAACGTTGCTTAACTTTATCGGTTAAGAGCGGCTAGTCAAGCTTCGCTATGAGCGCTACGCTAACCCCTGGTTTCTAGTACATTTTTCAAACTCATGTCAACTTTACACCAAATACTGTGCGCTCATTGGTTGGAGACAGCCGATGATCGACAAACAACCAATGAGCATTCAGTATTTGGTGTGTTAACTTGACACAAGTTTGACAAACGTGCGAGACACTGGGGGAAAACCTAAAATGCATTCCTATAAGCTTACTTTAAATTAACTACTTCCAGTGCCCAGTTTCTCCAACAAGAAGAGTTATAGCCACGTCTCCTGACTCCGATGAAAGATACGAGCACCCAGCCATGACTCGGTCGCATTATGATGTGAGTACCTAATTCATACCTAAGAATTGATGTCTTCGTGGTGTAATGGTTACTTTGATCGACATGTATAACGGTGGTCGCGGGTTCGATCCTCGCGACTGGAAAATATTGTGGACTGAATTTGCGTCTTATGCTCAAAAAGTGTAAAAGCGATAGATCTAAATAACAATATAATATGTCCCCGCGCTGTTTAGTCGGTACAAAATGTATTCCTAAAGATTTTTGCAATCACTAGGCATGCGACCATAGCTTAGTTGGAAGGGCGTCTAATCCAGTGAGTCGGAAGGCGCGGGTTCTAATCCCACTGGTTGCTAAAAAGTTTAGGATTTTGTTTCCTGAATATTTTGTGTGAAGTAAAATTGTACTTATTTTGCTTCATACCTGTTTTGATAGTTCTAGCCTAGTTAAGAGATTTTATTAATAATTAAAAAAATAAATTTTAGTTATTTTTTAGTCATGTTCATATTAGTTTAAAATGTTAGTGTTCACTAGTAGGTAATTTCACTAATTTGTGTAGATTCACACACATTTGTGTCATGGAGTTTTTGAAATAGTTCATGTTGTTTTGTTCACCGTTCAATTGTTCATTAAACATAATGCTTGTCATTTCACGAATTTAATAAATAATTTCTAATTAAACTAATTAATACTATAACCATTGCATGAAAGATTTTCGGTATGACCAAATTAATTAAATTTGTAAAAAAAATGTGGCAAATCCATAAGCAAGGGTATTTACTGTTACCAATGAAATTGAATAGTCCTTGTTTAATTACCTACAAATAAACAAAAGCATATAAAATTATGTTTTATTCATAGTTTCATAACGTTCAAGGAATAGACAAAGGCGTAGCTCCGATTCTGTAGTTTAATTACTTTCTGCTTAATCGACAAATTATATTGGTCTCTCACTCCCACCCGTAGAATTATACGTGTGTGTGAGTGAGAGAACATCACAAGTATTGTTGTGTTCAGCCGCGGCCCGGCCCTCGGTCGCCCGATGCAGTGTCTCTGCGGCATTCCTTCTCCACGCACAGCGTCAAGGTGAACTACTGTTCCTACCCTTAAACTACACAAAACTACCCTTTAAATACCTTGCTATGTCCCCCAAGTACCCTTAAAGTGCAACTTAAATATCCGCTACTATCCAAAACCACCCCTTAGATACCCTGCTATGATCAAACAACCCAGAATGATCCCTTAAACACCCTACCACTGACCTGATAGCTCAGTTGGTAGTAGCTCTGCCTTCTGAGCTATAGGTTGTGGATTCGATTCCCACCCAGGACAAACAATTGTGTGATGAACGTCGATGTTTGTTCTGTGTGTGGGTGTTATGTTGTATTCTATGTATGTATTTACAAACAAAAGTATCTAAGTATTGTGTCAGTTATCTGGTTTCCATAGTACAAGCTATGCTTAGTTTGGGGCTAGATGGCGCTGTGTGACATGTCCACACATATTTGTTTTATTTTACCATGTAGGGTGTGGGATAATTTTGGGTTGGGTTGCTCTGCCACTACCTACCACAAAAGTACCCCCAAATAGTCCGCTATTCCCGTGTTATTCTATTCTTTTTATATGTCTGAATGTAAATAGCCCCTTTCTATGTACTTAGGAGCATGTCTACAAGCTAGCCCCTTTTCTGACCGGCTGATACTTCATATTCTCCTGAGTACCCAGTGCATGAATGTCTTCTATGTGGTCGCCATGTTTCTAGCTTATCAATGTGCGTTTATTATAATGACATTGTAATTTACAAGCAATTTACAATACTGTAAGTCAAACAACTATATAACGGAATTTGTTATATTAATTGTATTTTTTAATAATGGTTAAATAATGATCATCCATTTATAATTAATATACATACCTAGGTATAGGTACATAATTATATGATAACAATTTATTGACATGTAAGTGAATCGCTTATTAATAAATGAATTGAATTGAATTGAATTGAATGTCAATTATGTATGTGTGTTTTTATGAACTAGCCTCTGTGTATGTTTACAAGAGCTGGCCTCTTTACGTATGTTTCTATGATTGAATCGGGTCTCTTTGTGTATGTTTTACGAAATAGCGTTTTTTATTTATTTTTTAATTATTTTAGCCTCTTTATTTATATGGATGTGTATAGTGTATGTTTTATGAACTGGCCTCTTTATGTATGTTTTTATGAACTAGCCTCTTTATATATGTTTGTATGATTTTGCCAGTTTATGTATGTTGGTGTGTATGTTTTTATGAACTGGCCTCTTTATATATATTTTAATGAAATAGCGTCTTTTATTTATGTGTTTTGGTGCAATTTCTCATATTTATCCTTCTCTGTAATGTACAATACACAAATAATTTTGTGTATGTGAGAGCATGTCGTTTACAAGTTAGCCTCCTATATGTATGCGTGTCCTTATATTTATACCTTACCCCGTGACCTACTTTTTGTACAAATAATTTGTCTCAATATACTTCTGCCCTTTTCGGTATATTAATACTATTATGTGCTTTTTCAACTGGATATAATACAGGTATTCAGCTAAAGGCTTCATGTGTAAATAAACAAACTTAAACCCTTGCGATAATGGTAAAAAAATATATTAATTACTTACTTTCCTAAAAAAAGCGTGGCCTCACTACCCAAACACCTAATTTAGGCGGACTCTTTTAGATAGGGTATTGCCGTATCTTCCATCTTTTCTTTACATCTATGTCGATTACTAAGTCGCTTGATGTTGTAGCTTCATTAAATCAATTTAAAAAAGTGAAAATGTTACTATATTTTATTTTATTTTTTCATTATCACAAGCTGTTTGTGCAATGAGGACACGCCTTTACATTTCCACTGTAAAACACCGCTACATGTAACAACAGCTTTACAAGAGCACAGCTGCTTCAGGCGCGGCACCATGTCGATCAAATAACACCGAACATAACTGTTCCACATAAACTCACATTATCTTTAACTCACTAACGGCTAAGTTTACCGACTTTTGAAAACACTAGTTGTCAGTTAAACGTTATATTTTTACAAAAACAAACGGAGCTATTGAATCATCTTGGCTTCTATAGCGATGAGCCACTAGAGTTCTCGATGATCCAAAGCTCATATATCGCGAATCCACTATCTCGCTCGCGCACTGCGACATTTTCAAGATATTAAATAACTGAATTTACTTACGAAAAATCTGGCTAAACGTTCTCATGAATAACATTAGAAATATTTAACAGAAATATCATATTAATCCATGAGGGTGAACTGGTCACTCTGGAACTGGACTGTGCAAACAAAACAGCTGAATTCTTGGGAATTAAAATAAAACAAAAATATATTTTACAAGGGAAATATGTTTTGTGCAACTGGCATGTCACTTTAACAGTGACATTTCTTTGTTTACATAAATTATCTAAGATTATGGAATAGACTATAGGTATTTCTAAGTTGGTAAACTTCATCCTAAATACATATCTACATGAATAACAGACGTTGCTAAGTCAAGGGTTAGTTGCGTCAAATTGTTCAAAATGTACTAGTGCCGATAACGACTTCTCATTTACTTAATATCAGTTTTATAACTATGTACTTCAAAGGAGATTTTTTAAGAAAGATACTCATTCGAGTTAACGCTTGCCTTAACAACGTGTAATTACATATTAATCGACTAACAACTTAACACTCGCTTTCATTCGCAGCATCGATATTATTACGGTAAGTGTTTTTGTCACTCTTGATGAATCAATCGATTTTATCACTTTAGACATTAACCTGTGATTTTTCAGTGGGTTGGATAAAGATTATCCGACTATCTTCCGTGACATATAAATAACAAGTAACGGCCAACGATCACATACATAGATCCTGGACCCTAACTAGGATCCCCTGTATCTAGGGACCCAGGCACTACGAGGACCATGATCCCACAACACTCACACACAGAACAAGTGTTTGCGTATTTTTCCTGTGCACTAGTCTTGTCACGGGAACCGAACCCGCCGCCTCCGAGTTCTCCGGTTGTTATTTGAATAAAAGTTAAATGGCGTAAGAGAAAAGGGAAACACTTGTTCTGTGTGTGGGTGTTATGGGGACCATGATCCTCGTAGTTCCTGGGTCCTAGTTAGGGGCCAGGATCTATATATGTGACGGTGGTGGGCCGTGATTTATTTGATATATAAAACGTGTTAACATTTCCAGGAGTACTCGTACTCGTCGAACGGAGAGTGCCGGTCGGGCGGCGCGGGCGGGGGCGGGGGGGGACACGACACATACTTCGAGAAGCCGGAGAGGTTAGTCATGTTACACTATAGGGTTACATTTCGTTGCCGAGCGTGGTAAACGCCATGCTCGGCAGCGAGAGAGCGTGGCAGGCCACGGTCTCCTTCTGCGAGGCGGTGATGACGCAGAAGCAGGCCGTCAGGGAGGACGATCCCAACTCTGGCCCCCTCCGGCGCAGGCGGAGGGGGGGCGCAGGAGGCCTCACACGGCCCCACACGTCTGGTGGGTACCCGAGCTGCAAGGTTACCCACCCACTGGCGCAGACCGTCGGGGCGAGACCATACCTCGCCCCATCCCGGCGGCGGACGCATCACGGGGGATTTGAGTGGGTTCGAGTCCCACATATCGTCTGCCATCACCCCCGTGGTGGCAGGGAAGTGCGAAGGCATTTCCACTCCTCAAAAAAAGAGGGTTACACTGGGTTAAACTAATTTTAATCATATTAATATTGTTAACAATAACTTTTTTTTTAAATATTGACTAGGCTGGCATTTGACCACTGTCTCACCTGATGGTAACTGATGACGCGGTCTACGATGGTGCATGCTTGCCTAGAAGATACCTGTTCACTCTCGACTCGAAGACACCCAGATCATAGTTAGCTGGAAACAAGGACACGGTGTTCCACTCATTGGCTGTTCGCACTATAAAGTGCATAGCAAAACGCTTAGTCTCATGATGATGTACGCAATGCAGTGTCACGCGAAATGGTTTTTGCCATATTTCTGATCTGCGCTCAACTTATAATCGGCTCATTTTGCAACGCCATCTAGTTTTAGACATATTTCTGATCTACGCTGTTTTCTTGGTGTATTGGCATCCTCCTCCTTGTTCCATGGTATTTGGATAATAACCGGGATATATGGCTTAACGTGCCCTCCGAAGCACGGTAGCGCTCAGTTGTAAATACCACTTTTTGCTGTAGCGGTCACCCATCAAAGTAGTGACCGCAGCGAACGTCGCTTAACTTTACCGATCGATCGGTTGAGAAGGAAGAAATAGGATTTTATTTTATTTGAGGTTAAATCTATGTAATTTTCAGATCAGAGTCATGCCAACAAGTGCCGGTGCGGTGCGCCGAGTGGGAGCAGGAGCGCGGCAGCGCGCGCGAGCGAGACAGGGAGTACCCGTCGGCCGTGATGGCGGAGCACCGGGGCTTCACGCGGCGGCCCGTCGCTCGGGTACGTTTATCTGTATTTAAGGTATAATCAGTTGAAAAATAAAAACATTTTTTATTCTTCTTCTTCTTCTTCTCGTGTAGGCAAATGGTCAGCCTGGTGTCAGAATTTTTAAGCCGACAATTTTTTTTAAATTTTTTTTTTAATTTTTAGGTGAGACAACAGCCGGGACCGACGGCTTAACTTGCCATTTTTTATTGATTAATTGATAAATTAAATGTATGTTGTTTCAGAATTCAAATCTATTATCCGCAGTTCTTTGCCTTGTGAAGGAGTTGGACTACCCGAGCCTTGAAGTTGCAGAAATGGCTGTCAGGTATACCTGTGCATTGTCATAAGTATTATTATAGTAAAAAACCGGCCAAGTGCGAGTCGGACTCGCGCACGAAGGGTTCCGTACCATTATCTATAAAAACGAGCAAAAACATCACGTCTGTTGTATGGTTGTTGTCCCTTAAATACACATTTTATTCCGTTTTTTAGTATTTGCAATATTGTAGTCGCAATTATTAAATAAAATTAGTATTTGTAGCCGCAACAGAAATACGTCATCTGTGAAAATTGCAACTGTCTGTCACGATTCATGAGATACAGCCCGGTGACAGACAGACAGACAGATGGACGGACAGTGGAGCCTTAGTAATAGGGTCCATTTTAGTCTTTGGGTACGGAACCCTAAAAATAGAATGGGCCAAGTTCCTACGTTACTTTTTTTATAAGCAACTAGCAGCGCCCCGCGGTTCCACCCGCGTTCCTACAGGAGCCGTTCCCGTTTTTGGGATAAAAAGCCTATGTTTTAATCCAGGGTATAAGCTACCTCCACACCAAATTTCATCCAAATCCGTCCAGCTGTTAGAGCGTGAAAGAGTAACAAACATACACACATACGCACAAACTTTCGCCTTTATAATATTAGTGTGATTGCTCTCTCGTAGAGTGTGGTTCGAACGTAATGGCGGCCGTGAAGTGCGGTGCGAGCCCCCGCACGCTTCTTACCTCTGCCCGCGCACATCTACTAGTTGCGCCTGCGCAGCGTTGAGTTTGAAGGGCGTGAGTGACATTAATCCCAGTATCGTTAACTTTAATTTTATTATCTATTTCCAGATGCAGAATGGATGAGTTAGCGAACAATCAGTGATCCTCGCGCATGCGGACTTACATTGTGATACCTACACGATATAATAATAATTATTTATGTATATAATTATGTATGTCTACAAAATTATGCAAGACTAAACATATACATACCAAACTTTAAGTTTAAAACTTTTAAGTTTCAAAAGAAATGGTTCTTGAAGATCTCACTAGATGGCGTTAAATTAAAAGTAATAAATCTGTCAAATATTTGTTGTGTTGAACTCCTGTGTTGCCAGCAATTCTATTGATTTTATTATAAAATAAAAAGCACAATCATCTCGATTTTGATGATAAAAATACAAATCTTATATAAAGCTCAAGGAAAATGATATTCTTTCGCATATCACACATATATATAAATAGGCTAGTTGCCTGCTATTAAAAATTAAAAGTAAATATTATTTTCGTAAAGTAGGTTTAAAATGAATCCAGTAGTTGAAAAAATAGGTAACTCAGTTAATAAATCAAGGAGTAATAAGCTTTTAAAGTTTCTGGAGGGGGCATCACCTATCCCTTTCTCGCAAAACAGGAGATTCCCCACGGTTACTATGAAAACGCACGTTGTGAAGTCACATGCCAAAGAGACTATGTAAAGCTACCACAGCTTAGTAATGAGGTACTAATATGAAGGAGCAAGAGTGACGTCACTGCATGTTTGAGCTGTCTCTTTCTATTCCTGTAATTTAAAATACTTGTAACTTTGTCATTTTTTGAGATATCTAATTTTTGTTGTCACAAGTGTTTATTTTTTTTTTGAATGTTATTAATTTGTGCAATAACAAAATAGCAGGAAACTAGCCTGTTGATGATCTTGCTTGCAGCGCCATCTAGTTTCAATGGATGGAACTAGTTGTTTTTAACACATCGTTACACACAGCTACCAACGCGATTGTTGGTTGGTATTATGTTTGAATGTAATTGTTGTTGTTAGTATTGTACAGTCGATCAACATTATTGTTTAATTGTTTTTAATATTTTTTGTTTCCTTTGTATGTAACATTTAAGATGATTATTTTTTTATCTTTTTTTTTAAGATGTAAACATGAATTTATCGTTGATTTTTGAGATAGATGATGTAAGACTGCTTGTAAATATAATTAGTACTTATAAAAACAAAATAAATGTATGAATTTAAGAAAATACAAGAAATGTATTACGTAGGTACTTATTTTACGGTTTGCATGCATCTGCCTACCAAAGCATATTTGTTTCTTTGATTCCTTTTCTATAAAAAATGATTATAAAATTGCCATAAAGAGTCTGTTTTGTCGACTGTATAGTATTAAAATATTTTGAGACGCTCGAATCAAATTAATAAATTAAAATTTATGTAATTATTGATTTAGTTGTAATTCATTAATATAATTAACTTGCCGTAACTATTATGGTGGTTTCATTTCATGTATAAGTTTTTTTACGTAAAAAAAAAACAATAGTTGATATAACAGAAAAATGGTAACGATTTAAAAAATTAAAAAAGAAATTTATTGCCAAAAGAACTACAAACAGGCCGACAATTTTCAATAGGTAAGTACATTCATAGTAGTCATGTTGCATTGTTAAAATCTAAAAAAAACTAAAATATTTCCGTCTTTTTCATTTCTTTTTTATCAGAAGAGTACAGCCATGCTTAAGACCTTATGAAATTAAACTAGTATAAAATAATAAATGTTTATTATAATTCGTTTCTTATGTATACCAGTTTAAAAGAATACACAAGCTTCTCTTGCTTTATGCTCTATAATTAATCTATATTCTGTATCTAAGCTCAAAGACTATAATACCGACCTCTTCGCAACAGTGAAAGAGGTTAGACCATAGAGTTAGACAACCTCTTACTGTGACCTCCTTAGCTAGCGACCTATAGAACAATGACAGTTCATCTGCATGACAGATGTCACAAGATGTCAAAAGTGACAGCAGTGTGGCGGCGGGATTACCAGCACGGAGTCTCCGCGCGAAATGTGGAGCCCTACCGAACCATCCGGCGACTCCACTCCGCCGATACCTGAGTTAGTACCATACCATAGGGATACAGTCCACGTGTGTCTAGATAGTTTAGGAATATTCCCACCCTGCCCTAACGGGTCAGTATCTTAGTTAGTGGCTTCTGCGCCAATTGCGGCCACAATAATGAAGAATTAATATGTTGTGATGACTTACGGCACTGATACCACAGAATTCGCCCTATCTACATAGACGTGGTCTCTTACTGGCCTTATAAGTAAATCGTGCAATGAGCTATGGAGAGAGCTATGCTTGGAGTTTCCTTGCGAGATATGATCCGAAATGAGATCTGCAAGAGAACTAAAGTCACCAATATAGCTATAAAGATATTAGTTCTTAAAATTTTAGCAACCAGCGGGATTTGAACCCGCGCCTTCTAACTCACCGGATTAGACGCCCTGCTATACTATACCTACCTGTATATACGGGGTGATTCGTTCGTAGACCGTATCCTTTCAGGGTGTGTTTAAGCAGGCCTTGGGCTATCTTTTAAGCGTAACATTAGTCCAGCGATTTTTTTTTATTTTCGAGTTATTCAAAATTTTGTGAAAATTGGAAAATTCCCCGTTTTTGACGTTAAATCACTGATTTCTGAAAGCACCGCTTTTAATTATTAAGTTTTTGATTTTAATTACATAAAAGAGACCTTAATAACTCTACTGACACTTAAATTTAATAATAATTAACCATAGTTTTTTTAAAAAGTGCTCAAAAGGGAAACAATTTTTTTCTTGAAAATGATGATTCTGGCAAAAAAATTGATTTATCTCAAAAAGTTGACTGAAGTTTTTTTTCTGTAAATTATTTTAAAAACAGATACGATTTATCAAAAAATATTGATGGGTTCCAAAGATACTCACAACCAAAGATGTCTACCCCCTCATCGACACACGAAATCATCCATGTAAATTTATACTTGGTATCACGATTAACGTTAGGCCATATAGCGAGAGTTAGGGCAACCAAGCAGTGATAAACTTATTTTTATGTGTCAATGGCCTCTCATGATACACAGAGCCCACCGTACGAGTTGAAATTGGACAAAATCCCGGGTAAATTACACTTAATAATGTTGATGACAATAAAAATGAAAGTTTGCTTATTCTTTTGTTTAATAACTCAAAACGGCTGTAATATTATTGTAAAGTCCAGTAAATTGTAGATTTTCATGCACATTTTTAACGTTCCGTGCTTGAACTTTAACCTGAAATACACGATTTACGGGTTTGGGAGTTTTTAATCATCTTTCCCTAAGATATGGTGCAATAGCAAATAAAAAACCAAATCAAAATAAAGTTATCTAAGGTTAGTGGTAATTTATACCTCTAATAGTTACCAAAAATAATGTTTCAGCAAAATTACAAATATTATTTAAATGAAACAACATACTAAAATCAAAAATACCTGAAGTGTGGTTTACACTTAAAAATCAATCCATGGCCAATATAGCTCTTAGAATTAACAAGTTAAAATGGCAATGGACAGGCCACATCGCTCGTAGAACTGACAACCGATGGGGAAGAAAGGTTCTCGAGTGGCGACCACGAACCGGAAGACGCAGCGTAGGCCCCCCACTAGGTGGACCGACGATCTGGTGAAAACCGAGGGTTTCCGATGGATGCAGGAGGTGAGCGGCCGCTCAAAGTGGCGCTTTGTGAGAGAGGCCTATGTTCAGCAGTGGATATCTTCAGGCTGGTGATGATGAGTATGTTGTGGTGGCTTTTGCGTTTGCTGTTCAATCTCCTCTTGAAATTTGAAGTCGTCCAGATTCTGAAATAAAATAATAGCTATTCGGAAACACGCTAGATAAATAATAAAATTAATATTGTTCGCCCATGACACGCGCGTTTCCAGTTGATCCAACAAGTCGGGCAACATGTCGCCGAGCTCGTCGGGATCGTGGTCGGGCGCGGGCGGTGCCGACATTATCGACCTTGACCGCTACATGCGCGGCAACGTGCGCCCCTTGCGTACTCTCAGTGATGACAGCAAACAACAGTACGTATGCAATTAGTGGACGAGCATTGTCGCCGAACATATTTATTGTAATGTAAGTATGTGGGATTGGTTTGCAACCAATGAAAAGTTAGTGTGGTTGATTTACAAACAATACAGTATGATAGATAGAATACCGACATTGGTCGAGTGGACGACAGGCAATACTATCTGCAAACATGTTTGAGTGTAAGCTTGAATATTGGTTGATCAAACGAATTTACTAAGTGACTTCGCTCAACATTATATAAACAGTTTCATTCTAAGCGATGGAAAGCCAGTGCTTGGGAATGCGATTTCGCAACATTATAAATCATGATAATGAAAGCGTTAATTAGGTATAATAAAATTAGGTAATTAATCACCGTAAATAAAAGTTGAACTACTGTGTATTGCTAACCGATGGGTACGAAAGGTTTTCAACCATCAACTCGAAAACATACCGTAGGCTCCGCACTAGGAGGACGCCATAGAAATATAAAGTTTTCTCTAGGGGGAACGTACGATCTGGTAAAAACAGCGGGAGCTGTTGGAAGCAAGAAACAAGCAGCCGTTCAAAGTAGTGTTGAATAGAGGAGGTAAGCATATGGTCAGCAGTGAACGTCTTCAGGCTGATGATGATGTAGTGGTGTGATCTTACAGCGAGCGCCTGGTGGTGGATGCAGGCGGGGTGTCTCGCAAGCTTCCTTCAGCCGGAGGGAGTGGAGAGGATGCGCGATTCAAGCGATACTCGCATGACTCTGGTGTTTCAGATGGATCGTACCGACAGCCACGACGCACGCATCGTTCGCACAGGTCTTCGCTCATTGATTTATAAAGTTAGCTTTAGCTAGCCGAGATACAGGTAGTTTTAAACTGTGTCGTATTTTGATGCAAACGACTATGTTTAGATCTTCGAGCTATTATGCTTTTGTCAGTTATGTGTTGTTATGCTATGATGTAGGTTTCCGTTTCAGAAAAGCAAAGGAAACTTCTATGAACTGCAGTATTCATCTATTCATACTAGACTACGGTATCTGTCCGTCTGTAGGAATACCTGCAGCTCCGAGATGTTTATATTACAAACCAAAATTACAAATCAGATCTAAATTAAAATGTAGCGTAGCCGGTACTGTAGCATCAAGTTACAATTATAAATTTTCATTAACAGACGTTATACCTGTCAAGTCGGTCCAAACCTTCGTTCCCGCGAGCCAACGTCATTAAAAACACTGTCCGGTCGAGCAAACTCATCAAGCTCTCTGCGAGCGTTTCGAGCGGTATGCGAGCAAGCATTGCTGGACCAACAGCGGCAGATCGCTCGCGTTGCTGAGCTATGCGAAAGGTTGACTGAGCGAGCGGAGAAGACCCAGCAGAGTGAGAAAAGCGTGCAAAATGAGCCAACCGAGACGGCCGAGCGAAAAGATCGACTGAAAGTTGCGCGAGTTCCGTCGGTTGACACAAGTGAAATATCAAGCAGCAGTCGCAGTACCAAAGATCTTAAACATAAAGACAAGGTTCGGGTAGGTATGTTTTGATTGGTTTTCTGTCTAGTTTATTCAATGAATTAGTTTAATTTTTTTGGATACGTAATGATATTTTTCTGTTTGACGTACTATTCTAGACTCAAGAGTGCAAAACCTACAAGATCATCATGACGAAGTTAGACGAGCTGAACCGCATGTTCCTCACACGTCCCCCCCGCCCCGCGCCCCGCGCTCCCTCCTCCACCTCCGTGTCTGTGTGCGATAAGCTCATTGCTACCGATCCTCAGCGGACTGTCAATAAAATCCTCTCGCCTTCTGTGCAGGTTAGTAATGAAATAATGTTAGTATGATGATAGTAGAAAGTTGTGCTTTTTGGAGCCAAATTTACTAACCATCAGCTGGAAAATCTCTATGCTGAGCATCGTTAGTATCGTTACTAACTAGGAAGCATCTACGTATTCTAGAGTATTGGCTCTTAGCGGCTTAGGTACTGGCTCCTGTGTGGCGCTTGTGTGATGTCTTGAATAAACGTATTTTTTTCATTCTGTGAAGTAACAATAAATCTTGTGCCTTCAATCGGCGTGGTGACTAGTTCCATTTTGTTCTATATTTTTCAGGGTACCTCACTCGTCAGTCTCGTCATGAAACTAATGATGCTTTTCAATGTACCGTGGTTAAATGATTTCATGGCTTTTAATAGAGTTTCTAAGCTCCATGATATCGTCTACAGTACACGCGTCGTGACCGACCGGCAAGCCGACGCGGGCCGAGCTCGCTTGGGTCCCGCGCGGTCACTCAAGCGTTCGCGGTTGATATAGCACCGAGACGCACACCACGCTCGCCTCGCTCGCCGCGCGTTAACGTTGTCACTGAGAGGTGCGTTGAACTTAATTTTCCTCCGTAGGTATTAAGGTAGGTAGTTATTTTTAAGTTGTTAGATTGTTCTTGTTGTGCAAGTACAACTTTCGTTTGATTTTTTTTCATTTTTGTTATCCAGTATAGTGAAATGCGACAAAAATACTAATGACACTCGATCCAGTTGCTGTGACCCGCGCTGTGGCTTCGACTTAGAAGATCCAGTGCATGTAAGCTTGTTCATGTCATTACCTCATTGGACAAATTATTGATTCCAAACCATTAACTTTTAATTTTATGTCGTGATCTTTCCCAAACATTCAAGTCCTCAAACAAGCAAGTAAAAATTAATGTTTAACTGGAAATTCAGTATTCTGACATTAAACTTGCCGGTATATCGATTTGATCTATTTTACAGAGATTTTAGTCTTCTCCTGCTAAATAAAAACGCACCACAGTGCTATCCATTCTCAGTAGCTCAATGATTATTTCCATTAACTGTAGGTACTAGTGGGACCTTTGTGTATCATTCGTTTTAATGGCATTTAATTGCATTTATTGAAATCCCTAGTTTTACGAAACCACTATCGTAACTCAAACCTTGGAACATTCCAGCTGTACTGCCAAGCGAAGAAGTTGCAAGCATTGGCCGCGACAACTCGCCATGCGCGTAGCGTGGAACCGGCGCTAGTGTCGGTGGGTTCGTCGCGCGCTGCCACGGAGCGAGCAAACGGCTCAGACGCATGCTCGGCTCGGTCGAATGTTCGCTCGGAGCGCTCGCCGTCTCTGTGCGCCGTGTGTCGCGGGTACTGGCGGTACTTGCGCCGGTGTGTCGTCCCAGCCACGGACCGGACCGTCGACGGTTGCAAGTGCTCCTAGTCTTCATAGATAATATATTTTATTATTGGCTCGTAGGATTAGTTCCGGGATGTGTGTGTAGTGATTATCGTTTTAGGTCTTTTGGGTTTCGGATTATGAATCATGGTTGAAATAAACTGATTATATTTTTGGTTTAGGTACTTTGTTTTATTGTTTTGTTGTTATAGGGATAGGATAGGATTCCAATTTCTCCCGAAAATAGATATACTGTAACCTGTAACTAAGGGCGAGTTTTTTGATCCATTAGTTTAGGTAACCAATGGTTAAAAACTCAACAAATTCTAACCAATGGTCAACATTTGTTAGAGGGTTTAACCATAACTTAACTACGGATCAAAAAACCTACCCTAAGTAAGAATAACTAGGCGACGAAAATCTTGAACCCTGTGGTGAGGAATCAGCCTCCGCTTTGGTTGCTAGAGAGATATATCATTATTATTTATTGTTTGCATTTTGCACAAAACCTGTAGGTATATAGGTAACCTACCTATAAGCGGACATTGCCCGTGGTCCACCTTAGTTCATCGCTGTAATTTAATCTTTTAGATCTTAAGTGGAAGTCTTTCGGCGGCCTAAAAATTCTGACACCAAATCGTCGGTCCACCTAGTGGGGCCTACGCTACGCTGCGTGTTCCGGCTCGTAGTCGCCACTCGAGAATCTTTCTTCCCCATCGGTTGTCATTGACAATGGCAGTGGAAATGGCAATGGGCTACGAACGATGTGACCTGCCCATTGCCATTTCAACTTGCTAATTCTGAGAGCTATATCGGTCACTTTAGTTCTCATGCGGATCTCCTCATTGCGGATCTTATCACGCAGGAAAAATAGCTCTCTCCATAGCTCGTTGCGCGACTCCACCTAATCTGTGCGCGACTCCGACCGATGTAGGTATATTCTTTTTGGTAATCCTGACAGAAGTCAAGCGAAACTGGCAGAAAACTCTTCTTTCAAAAATATTTTGACAAATCCGCCGAGAACAAAAGAAATTTTTCGGCCATGTTGCTATCAAAATTGTGTGTGAAAATAAATAAATTCACCATGTAGTGGAAGTGGACAGGCCAACACAGTCAGTACGCGCTGGATCATAAATATGAAGTTAACAGGTGTCGGGGTCTGGTCGCTGCTCTGTTTCCTGATTCAGGTACGCTGCTGTAGTGAGCTGTCACTCACAGGAACTATAGGTGAGGTGTTCACTCCACACCACTCTTCACATATTCAAAGAGTCAAATACTGTGCATAATGAGTTCAACGATTTTTTCATGAATGTAGAAAGTTGTTAAGTTATTAAAAGACGAAAAATTGGTAGTAGGTCTGTATCTACAGGTCACCTTATCTATACATTCTGACAAGGGAAGTTTAGGATGGAGCAGTGCTTAAATAAATAACGCCCAACGATCACATTCATAGATCCTGGGACCCTAAATATGATTCCCTGTATCTAGAGACCCAGGAACTACGAGGACCATGCTCCCACAACACTCACACACAACAATTATTTGCGCTTTTTTTTCCATGTGCACAAATACTTATCCTGTCGCGGTAATCGAACCGGCCGTCTCAGGGTTATGAGCCGACCAGCTCAACCACCACACCACAGACGCTGTCAATCTACTTGAAACTATTGTTCAGGCACTCGATTGTTATTCGCACGACAGTGGTGCGCTTTTTGGTCATCCATTATTATCCATTGTGGCATCCGAACGCTTAAGTTAGCCCACCCCGACTATATATACCGATCCATTGTACGCGTGATATTCTTTCTTCTGGTGTAGGCAGGCCCCCTATAGGTCACCGAAGCACAACCTAAGTGACAGAATTAAGGCTGCGTGAAAGCTTCTGACTTGGCTTCACTATTACTGTCTTACGACAACAACAACCGGGACCGTCTCGTAAGCACGGTATAGATCAGTTATAAATACCATTTTTTAGCGGTCACCCATCCAAGTGACGACTGCAACGAACATTGATTTACTAAAATATATTTTTCTATCTACCCAAACCCTTGTTACAGGTGGGTTAAATTATAATTTGTGCGGTTTCGCGGTACATTTTGCTCTACGTTTCTCACGCTGCGTTTGGGGAACCTTGAGGTCAAATAAGCCCAAAAGTCCGTCAGCAAAAGTTTTGCAGTCCTAAATGGCGGAGCCATGGGGGTTAGGAACGTAAAAATAGTTTTTCTTAAGCTATGCAATGACAGACTTACAAGGTACCTACTAATACAATTGTCGCTTCCGAATGTGTGCAGCGTGGGGTTGTATTGTACAATTGTAACCCCGACAGGTGGTAGGCACTCTCTGTATTGTATAATTGTAACCCCGACAGGTGGTAGGCGCTCTCTGTATTGTATAATTGTAACCCCGACAGGTGGTAGGCACTCTCTGTATTGTATAATTGTAACCCCGACAGGTGGTAGGCACTCTCTGTATTGTATAATTGTAACCCCGACAGGTGGTAGGCACTCTCTGTATTGTATAATTGTAACCCCGACAGGTGGTAGGCGCTCTCTGTATTGTATAATTGTAACCCCGACAGGTGGTAGGCACTCTCTGTATTGTATAATTGTAACCCCGACAGGTGGTAGGCACTCTCTGTATTGTATAATTGTAACCCCGACAGGTGGTAGGCGCTCTCTGTATTGTATAATTGTAACCCCGACAGGTGGTAGGCACTCTCTGTATTGTATAATTGTAACCCCGACAGGTGGTAGGCACTCTCTGTATTGTATAATTGTAACCCCGACAGGTGGTAGGCACTCTCTGTATTGTATAATTGTAACCCCGACAGGTGGTAGGCACTCTCTGTATTGTATAATTGTAACCCCGACAGGTGGTAGGCACTCTCTGTATTGTATAATTGTAACCCCGACAGGTGGTAGGCGCTCTCGCGTGCAAGAAGAAGTCGTCGTGCCGACCGCCGCGCTGCCCGGGCGGCTGCAAGCCTCGCTACTGGTGACCGACATCACTCGCCACTCATGACGGTCAGTTGCTACACTCTCAACTACTTCATTTGTTGACTGATCTGGAAAATTATTTTTTTATATGTAGGTACCTATTTTTTAGGGTTCCGTACCTAAAAGGACCCTTTTACTAAGGCTCCGCTGTCTGTCCGTCTGTCACCAGGCTGTAGGTACCTGTATACATATCTGCGCACGATTTGTCGACTAGTGACGATGAACGTCAACAGTCTGAAGGCATCCACTGCTGAACATGTAATAAACCTCCACGGGGAGCACCACTTCGAGCGACTGCCTCCTGCATCCATTAGCTCTCCGTGATTTTAACCAGATTTGTCAACTATCAATCATATTGCATCTTGTGGTGCGTGTTGCGGCTCCCATCCAGCAGATTGAGGCGACAAGTCGCATGGTGTGTAGAGGCTTGTATCGTGGCCAGCAGGTGTGGCGCGTGCTATCGTCCGTGTGGTGGTGGGCGGTGTGGGTGGCGGTGGTGGCTGCGCAGGCGCGCGGCTGCAAGAAGAAGACTATCTGCCGCCCGCCGCCCGGCGGCCGCCCCGGCTGCGGCGGCCGGAGCCGCTGACCGCTACCTGTACGTGGGTACTTACTTAACAGTAAGTAGTTAGGTATATCTATATGTAGAGTTTGAATTGGTATATTATCCCGAATGGGGGTAAATCTACTCCCCAAGGTAGACAATGTTTCTTCTACGACTTTTCTAAATTAATAGTGTTCATTGAAGAAATGCCATGTAAAGTTTACGTTCGAAGATAGCCCTGGCGCAGCTGGGTGGTCGTCCTTGACCGAATACACTTAAATGAGTTTAACGACCTGTGTTTAGAAACTCGTAGCGATCGCACGTGCAATTTTGTGAGTGGATTTATTTTTAAGTATGGAGGTCTGGAAACACGTAGGTACAACTCTCACAACTTGTGGGCTATCATGGTCCCAGTCCCCCTTTCGGGATAACATACCAATTCAAACTCACCTTGTACTTATAGGGTAAAGGGTATCTTCCTATCTTTATTTTAGCCGGTAAAGTGCTTTTATTCTCATCTAACTACTACAATAACAACAATAACACACTACTAGCTGCATTTCCTACAAAAAAAAGTTATATTGTGACTGGCTTGTTAGCTTAGTGCAGTTGGTAGTAGCTTTGCCTTCTGAACTGTAGGTTGTGGGTTCGATTCCCATCCAGGACAAACATTTGTGTCATGAACATAGATGTGTATTCTGTGTGTGGGTGTTATATTGTATTTACAAACAAAAAGTATCTAAGTATTGTATCAGTTATCAGGTTTCCATAGTACAAGCTATGCTTAGTTTGGAGCTAGATGGCGCTGTGTGAATGAAATATCCACACATATTTATTTATTTACCATACTAGCCACGATGGCCTATAGATCTACTGGTACCATTGACTATAAATCCAGGTACCATCTAATTTTTAACTTTCTTTACTTTCAGATAATAATCAATCCAAACAGATCTCCAGAACAAGCTTTCCAGTGCTTTTGTTAACTTATATTTTATACAATATGTGTTTTAAATGAATAAAACAAAGTAAAATATTTCACGTGTTTTTATTTTCCTTACAAAGTAAACTTCTTACATGAGTAGTACACGACTTCAGTAGTTCCTGAAACAAGGGAAAGTGCAAATGAGCAAAAAGAGAATTACATGGGACAAATGAGCAACCCAGGATTTTTACTGTTGTGCTATTGAACAAATGGGACCAATATCATTTAGTGTAGGCAGACAAAAGGGAACTCCAATGCAATGTAGTGTTTTCATTGAAGCTTGTGAGTTGGATTGGTTGTGGTTAGACCAGTCTGAACATTGGGAATTTCTTGTTCTCATTAATCCACACTGTCATAATTTATATATAGTAGTGTCCCCTAAGCCTTACAGGGCAGATGGGAAATATGCCGATTCCCTACATTCCCTTTATCAAATTCAAATTATTTATAAGCGATGTGAGGCCAGTCAAATAAATTCAAATTCATTTATTTGTTAGTCTAAAAAAATATATGGTAGAACTAGCAGCGCCCCGCGGTTTCACCCGCGTTTCTACAGTTCTTAGAATAAAAAGTACCCTACGATTTAATCCAGGGTACAAGCTACCTCCCTAACAAGTTGCACCCAAATCCGTCCCGCTCCAACAGCTGATAGCGTAACAAACATACACACATACAAACTTTCACATTTATAATATTAGTGTGCTCTTAGCAACTTATCATGGAATAGATTTTTAAAGTGTAAACCATCTAGAAACACACGTCCTAAAGATTTTTGAAGTCAGCGGTCATGTGACCATAGCTCAGTCGGGAGTGTCTAATCCGGTGAGCTGGAAGGTACATATTCAAATCCTGCTAGTTGCTACAATTTTAAATAATAAATAACGCCCAACGATCACACATATAGATCCTGGACCCTAACTAGGATCCCCTGTATCTAGGGACCCAGGAACTACGAGGACTATTCTCCCACAACACCCACACACAGAACAAGTGTTTGCGTTTCTTTTCATGTGCACAAATCTTTGTCCTGTTGTGGGAATCAAACCCACCGCCTCCATGTTACGAGCCAACCCGCTCAACCACCACACCACAATTAAGGACTATAACATCTTTATAGGACTTACTTAGTCAATATTCCATCCTTCTTGGTGAGCCTCACGATGCAGTCGTCAGACTCTCCCATCCTGCGGATGGCTCCGCAGACGACGTACATCTTGGCGGAGTCAGCAGCGCGGCCGGTCGCGGGGTCAACATCCGCTATCACCAGCTGCACGGATGCGTGGTCCTTCGCGTGGATCAGACGGTTTGATGCCGAGCTGGGGAGTACGGTTCACTTTTTATGAGGATTGCAGGTGTCATAGTGAGGAACTCGCATGGAGCCCTAGAAAAAAACTAATAGACTTCAACAAGAGGAAAAATCCTGTCAGGCACAAGAGTGCATCTATAGGCATAGCACTCGGTGGGTATTACATTTGGCTGAATGTAGACAGGCTAAATCAATATTCATTGCTAGCTTGGTGTTACTTCCATTTTATACCCTTATTCCGGGTATTGCCCGTGGTCCACCTGCTCAGTTCACCTGGGTGGACCACGGGGATTTTTTTTTCCCCATGGTCCACCTCAATATTTCTGGGTGTACCACAGGCAATTATTTTTTCCCGTGGTCCACCTCAGATCACTGGGTGGACCACGGGCAATTTTTTGCTTCTCGTGGTCCACCTCAATATATCTGGGTGTACCACGGGTAATTATTTTTTCCTATGGTCCACCTATGTAGTTAATTATTATATCGTGTTTAGAATGTCTTGCCCGTGGTCCACCCAGAAAATGTATGTAGCAAATGGAGTGATCTTTTGCGATTCTGAAAACAAAATTTGGAAGTACCCACAACGTAATTTAATAATTGCTTTAAAATTGCTAATTTTTTGATAACGAAGTACCACGGCTGCGCAGTATTTTTAAACGGTCATGTGTTCACTGTTCAAGGTGACTTCAGAAAACTTCGAAACCTGGTCTTTTGACTTCCGTTACTCGGAAATAAAACGGCCTGGCAAAACCATACGATATAGGTCATATTATTATATGCGTCTTGAGGTATGGTATAGCAAACCCTAAGACGATATTTAAAAAAAATGATGTAAATAAATCCGCCATGCAAATTTTAACCGTAAATGACGACAAAACTATGAAACTGAGGGGAAGATTATTTTTTTTATCAAAATGATGGTAAATTTGGTCGCGGCGGGAAAAATATTCCACGGATAATAATCGATATCAGGGATTCCCCGGGGATGCTGATCAATATTCTGGAATCAAATTTTGATATGCGTCATTTTTCAATAGGGCTGCCATACAAAGGTAGGCTTTTATCGATATCAACTATGCTTTTTTGAGCCTCCGTTACGAGCGTTTAGAAAAATCGTTCCTGGGGTCTGAGTATAGATGTTATAAGGGTCACAATGCAATAACAGCAAAATCGTTTTTTATTACGATGGCGGATGTAGACATTCCAACTCACAGTAACAGTTATCCGATCCTAAAGAAAATAGATTTGTTTAAAAATCAGTTTGACAGATGTCAGTTTGACAGATGTCAGTTTGACAGATGCCAGTTCAACACAGATGCCAGTGGGCAGGCTACATCGCTTGTAGAGCTGACAACCGATGGGGAAGCAAGGTTCTCGAGTAGCGACCACGAACCGGAAGTCACAGCGTTGGCCAGCCTCTTACTAGGCGAACTGACAATCTGGTCAAAACCGTGGGGAGCCGATGGAAGCAGGAGGCAAGCAACCGCTCAAAGTGGGGAGGCCTATTTTCAGCAGTGGACGTCTTCGGGCTGATGATGATGATGATATAATATCTATGGGACGGCCATTAGTATGGAATGCAACTTGCGTCGATACTATGGCACCGTCCCATCTTCCCGAAACTAAAAATCAGGCTGGTAGCGCTGCTGCTAAAGCTGAAAACTTCAAACGGCGCAAATATGGAAGCTTGACAGAGGATACATGTTTGTGCCGTTTGGGGTAGAAACCATGGGACCGTGGGGACCAGGTGCTTTTGAAATATACAGGGACTTGGCAAAACTTTTGGTGGAGGCAACCAGTGACCAGAAGGCTGGCTCTTATTTTGCACAAAAAATCAGCATTGCCATACAGCGTGGCAATGCAGCCAGCTTTCTGGGAACACTCCCCTCCACCAAGGGTTTTTTTTTTGATAATTTTTGACTATAAGATAATCTATATCGCCAATAAAGTAAAATATATTAATATCTATAATACAGGTGGACCATGGAAAGAAAAATTTGCCCATGGTTCACCCAGGTGAACTAAGGTGGACCACGGGAAAAAATAATTACCCGTGGTACACCCAGATATATTGAGGTGGACCACGGGAAGTAAAAAATTGCCCGTGGTCCACCCAGTGAACTGAGGTGGACCACGGGAAAAAAATAATTACCCATGGTACACCCAGAAATATTGAGGTGGACCACGGGGAAAAAAAATCCCCGTGGTCCACCCAGGTGAACTGAGCAGGTGGACCACGGGCAATACCCGCCTTATTCCAACCAGCAATGTATATCGAATTAGTTATTTAGCCTTGCTGAATTTCCATTCACTGAGTAGGTGTCTGCAGTAGTAGCGTGAGGTAGTAGTAGCGTGAGGGGTGAGTTTTTGGTGAAGTAAGACTTAGGTCGAGCAATGGCATTGCTGCCGACAACACATGCTATTTCGATTGGCCGCTATACACATGTATATTATTTTCAATCATGTGTAGAGTGTGACAGTTATGTTACGTCACATGTAAGCACCTCCCGCACCCCTTCATTGGCTGTGTGGTCCCAGTTTGTGAATAGGACCACCCCACCTTTCTCATGGGTGCCATAAGAGTTGGCAAAAGGGAATGAGCAGCAGCATTTTCCTTGGTACATTAAAATCTGCAATCACCAAGCCGCCTGCCAAGTGTGGTGATTATGGCAAATCCTCCCTATGATAAGCATCCTGAGTGGCGTTTTATGGGGGAGGCCTATGTTCAGCAGTAGACGTATTTCGGGCTGATGATGATGATGATGATGAGGGTGTAGCAAACAAGTAATCTTTTGGTAGTTGTTTTTATACTATGCAGCTTATTATAGGTAGTATAGGTAGTTTTTTTTTTTATGAGAATGGTTGACGTGACGAGCCAGTCGTTCACCTGATGTTAAGAGACATGGCCGCCCATAACAGTAGCAGTGTCACTCGAACTTTAATATAATAAAGTTTCGCGTGACACTGCACTGCACACGTCATCCTGTGACATCACACAGTCTAGTAATCAGATTACTAGACTGTGAAATCAGGTCATAAAGTCTCATTTGCCCAGTAATTTCACTAGCTACAATGCCCTTCAAACCGGAACACAGTAGTGTTTGCACACTACTGCTTGGTGGCAGAGTAGGATTGTACTTGTAGGAGAGTTATTTGCCTTGCAAGCTTTAAAAATTGGCACCATAGCTCCTGAATTATCATGTCAGTTTTTGTCACTTTTACAAAATTTCATTCTAGATGGTATAACATATAATGAAATATTTGTGAATTACATTATGACTAGGTATCTAGCAATACATACTTAATATGAATAAATGATGTCTATGTTGATTTACTTGAAAAAAATCCCTTCATCTGTGTTGCCAACAGAACTGCGAATAGGCTAGGAGGTACGATCTACCTACAATGAACCTACATAGAAATTTATAGAAAGCAATAATCTTATGGAATAGGCAACAATCTAAATAAAATGAAGAATCCTCAAAAGGGTATTCTTCAAAATAAAACATTACTATTGACGAACAATGTGGCCCGAGTTGTAACCTCAATTTCACTCACCATTTCCTCGGGCAATACAAGTCAACGAATTCACCAGCGTCGTTCTGCATCTTGGTTATCTGAAACACGAAATTCTGCTGCTTTCAACACTGAAATCAATTCCAAACACTAATTATATTATTAAATATCAGTCTCTAACCTAAACACGCACAACGTACACGGAAATGACAGCAGTACAAGAAAGAAATAGCGAATCAGAGTTGCCAACTCGACTATTATAGTATTTGCTAAAATTGTGTTAAAAAATGCCAACAATATGCCAAACATAATTTGAAAATTCCAAAAATATATGCCAACATAGTTAATTTACTAAAATCCCATAAAACCAAGGCAACTATTTATTTATTTATTACAATTAGAACGGATGACACACCTAACTAACTAGTTATACATGGAATTAATATAATTTAATCAATAATGAACACAGATTAAAAATAAAAACTTAAAACATTCTAGGCCATATTGTCAATGTCTGTCTGTCCCACAGACTAAGAATTTTTGCGCTACTCTCAAAAGACTCACGAAGCGTGGGACTGTGAGAAGTACAAACCACAATCAGCCACGCAAATAGCACTGTTGCAGGAGGAACTAAACAGTATATAATATATATCAAACACAATACAACAAAGTCTAAATTTGAACAATATAATTTCAGTGATTTTCTTCTTTCTCACTTCATCAGTAGATACAACAAAGAGCAAGGTATGTAACTCGGTTTGTTTATGCAGGGAATTCCACACAGAGCTTGCTCTGGAGTGTGATTACGCACTCCTGACCAAGATAAAAATTAAACTGCTGAACCGTAACGCGAAAACGTATATTATCTGTGTGAAGTATCTACTTGTAGAACGTTTGTCTTTGATGCGGTTGTTATGTATTGCTATGGTTACTGGTTGCTTTTTAGCTTCTACGCCCGTCATGGTCGATATATAAAGTATCTTTACAAAGCCTCGCTTTTTATTATTATACCAGCTGGTAGTTTCCTGTGCACTGCGTTAGGCGCCTTTCCGTACACAGGCGCACAGGTTATGGGCCTGCTCCCATACCTTCTTTTCGCAGAATGGAGTCAACGAATTTTTCGGTCGGTGCCACGAATGTACTACGTCTAGAAGGGTCACAGAATTGGAATATTTGGAAGTTCCAAGTAAGGATAATTTTAAACAGCTTGGGATTGTTAGAGGTTACATGCGGGACGATAAAGAAGCCGAAGGAAAATGACACCACACTTACAAAATGGTTAGAAAAAGATGCTAAAGCTCAATCAGTCTTAGTGACTCGTATGTCAGAGAGCGTGATGGTACATGTAGTTAATTGTAACTCGGCATGCGAAATTTGGAGCAAATTACACAGCGTGTACGAGTTGAAGTCAACAGCTAGCATTCATATGCTTCAGCAAAAGTTCTTTAGTTACGAGTATGCAGGAGGTACGATGGCTGAACATATTTCAAAACTACAAGATATACGTAGCAAGCTACTAGAGCTCGGACAGAATATTGATGATAAAATGCTGTTGACGAAAATTCTGATGTCACTTCCAGAAGAGTTTAAACATTTTGTGAGTGCTTGGGAATCAGTCGATGAAGAGAAACAAAACATAAATGACCTGACAGCTAGATTACTGATGGAAGAGGAAAGACTGAGCAACAGGAAAGATACACCAGTACAGTCAGGGTCGGCGGCTTTTGTAGCTAAGCAGAGAAATAACTACAGAAAGAATTCTGGTCGAAATGAACAACAAAGTAATAATGAGAGGTTGTGTTATTTTTGCAAAAAACCTGAACATTATATACGGCAATGTAAATTCAGAATAAACAAGGAGCAGTCGAAGAGTAATAATGCTTTCTTGGCTAATGCATTGATCGGTTCGTGTGAGAGTGACGACTGGGTAATGGATAGTGGAGCTACTGAACATATTTGTAAGAACAGAGACTTGTTTTTAAATTATGTTGAATTTGATGTACCTAGGCTTATTACTTTAGGTGATGGTAAGACTATTTCAGCTAAAGGTCGCGGAAATATTGAGTTAGAAGCGCATAATGGTAAGAACTGGAATAAAACATCATTGAATAACGTATTGTATGTGCCAGAAATTAAATTTAACTTATTTTCAGTTTCATGTGCTCTAGATTGGAATTACATGCTGATGTCCAACAACAACAAATGTTATTTTTTAAAACAGGATGGTTCAGTTGCAGCATATGCACTGAGAGTAGGTAAACTGTTCAACATGAGGTTCAGGTTAGTAAGTAAAAATACTGCTTTTGTAGGGGTCAAAGCCACAACACTGAAAGATTGGCATGAGGTGCTCGCGCACCAACATTTCAGTCACGTGCGTAAATTACTGGACTCTCAAAACATCAAGTATACTGATGACAAAGATAATATTTGTGTAGACTGTATTAAGGGCAAGCAGCATAAGTTTCCTTTCGAAAGAAGTTCAACAAAAACAAGTAGACCACTGGAACTAGTTCACATTGACCTGTGTGGTCCAATGGAGGAAAAATCCTTAGGAGGAGCTCGCTATTATTTGTTAATCAAAGATGATTACTCACATTACAGAACTGTTTGCTTCGTGAAAGAAAAAGTTGAGGTTTGTCAAAAAGTGCGTAATTTTATAGCATTAGCGGAAAAAGAGACTGGACAGACCATGAGCAAGATACGAACAGACGGAGGGACTGAATTTCTGAAGTTAAAACATTATTTTGAGGAGAAAGGTATAAAACATGAAACTACGGTAAGCTATACACCACAACAAAATGGTAAAATTGAGAGAGAGATGCGAACAGTTACAGAGGCAGCAAGGACAATGCTGCAGGCAACGTCTTTATCGAAAGATTTTTGGGCTGAGGCTGTTGCGAATGCTGTATATGTGCTTAACCGTACTGGTACAAGCACAGTAGACGGAATGTCACCATTTCGACTCTGGACTGGTAAGGAATTTGAAGGATTATCTCAATTGAAAGTGTTTGGTAGTGAATGCTATGTGCATGTACCTGATCAATTACGTAAGAAATGGGATGCCAAAGGAGAGCTAGGATTATTTATGGGATATGGAGATAGCACTAAAGGTTACAGAGTATACCTAAAAAAGAAAAAGATCGTAGTCATCAAAAGAGATGTTATATTCACGGGAAAGGAGAAAATTAACGATTTAGCGAATCAGAAAGGTGATTGTACAGTTACTATGAATCTAGAAAAAGAAGATATTATTTGTGAAATAATAGGAGAGGGAAAAAATACGGAAACAGAAAGCGAAAATACTATACCTGAAGCTGTACAAGATAGTGTAGAAGAGGAAATAGATAATTATGAAAGCGCAAAAAGTACTGACACAGAAAGTCAAGAAGAAGAACTGGGGAGAGGAAAAAGGATACTAAAAGTTCCAGAAAAGTTTAAGGATTACTTGTTACTTACTTATGAAGAAGCAATGAAATCGCACGATAAAAACAAATGGAAACAAGCAATTGATGAAGAAATGATGTCAATACGCGAAAACCATGTATGGGAATTGGTTGATAAAGAGGAAGCCAAGGGTCATAAAATATTAACGAACAGATGGGTTTTTCGTATAAAAGATAATGGGACATATAAAGCTCGTTTAGTTGCGAGAGGAAATGAACAGCGTGACGTAGACTATGATGAAATATTTAGTCCAGTAGCAAGTATGTCAGCTATTAGAACGTTATTTGCGTTAGTTGCAGCGAAAAATTACAAAATAATGACCTTTGATGTTAAAACTGCGTTTCTTCATGGGGAATTGAAAGAAAATGAAACTATGTATATGAAATTACCATCAGGTTTAAGGTTGGGAGATGACAGTAATAAGATTTGTAAGCTGAAGAAGTCCTTATATGGATTAAGACAATCGCCCAGAAGATGGAATGAAAAATTTCTAATGACTATGAAAGGGCTTGGGTTTGTGCAAACCAGAAATGAACCTTGTGTTTTCAAGAATGTGGAATCATCGGTCATACTAGCAATTTATGTTGATGATGGATTGATGATAGGGGAGAAAAGCGAAGAAATTAAAAGGATATTGGAAGAATTAAACCGAAGGTTTGAGATCAAAATTTGTGAAGAACCAAAAACGTATTTGGGTATGGAAATTGTACAAAAGACTGAAGGGATATATTTGGCTCAAACTGCGTATACAAAGTCTATATTGGAAAAGTATAACATGCAATGTTGCAAGCCTGTAGAAACACCTTGCTTAGCAGACAGCATAGAAGAAACACATTGTGGGAAAGAATCAAAGTTTCCTTACAGAGAGGCTATGGGAAGTCTATTATATTTGACTAGGACAAGACCAGACATAGCATATGCTGTAGGCGTTGCTGCCAGAAATATGGAAGAGCCAGAGCAGCGGCATATTACGGCTGTTAAAAGGATTTTTAAGTATTTAGCTGGAACTTTGAGCGAGGGTTTGTTCTACAAACTAAAGGACAATGTTTGTCTCAAGTTATACAGTGACTCTGATTACGCAGGGGATCTCAAGACTCGGAGGAGTACATCAGGGTACTTAGTCACACTAGGTGATGGACCAATTTCGTGGGCCTCAAGAAGACAACCTACTGAGGCTTTGTCTTCAACTGAAGCAGAATTTATTTCAGCAGCAGAGTGTTGTAAAGAAACAATATTTTTAAAATCGCTGTTGTTGGACCTCAGTATTGAAGTGAATGTTGTGTTAAAAGTAGATAATCAAAGTGCTATCCAGTTAATTAAAACGGGAGTTTTTAACAAACGTTCGAAGCATATTGATGTTAGATTTCATTACATTCACGAGTTATATCTTAACGAGGATTTTATTATTGAGTTTTGTCCAACTGCCATGCAAATTGCGGATGTGTTTACGAAACCGTTGTCTAAAAATAAGTTTGAGTTTCATAAAAATAAAATTGTAAGGGCAGTACATGACTATAGTAGGTTTGCTGATAAAGTGAGTGGTTGACATTATGTCAAAAAGATGATTGTTTAATAAATGACATGTCAACCGAATTATGTCAAAGATGTCTTGTAGATATGTCAAAGAGATGTTAAGTTATTTTGTAAATCTCTTTGTAACGTAGGAAGTTGCCTACTAGGAGTTAATTAAGTGGTTTAGTTTGTATATAATTTATGAAATTAGGAGAGGGTGTGAAGTATCTACTTGTAGAACGTTTGTCTTTGATGCGGTTGTTATGTATTGCTATGGTTACTGGTTGCTTTTTAGCTTCTACGCCCGTCATGGTCGATATATAAAGTATCTTTACAAAGCCTCGCTTTTTATTATTATACCAGCTGGTAGTTTCCTGTGCACTGCGTTAGGCGCCTTTCCGTACACAGGCGCACAATCTGTATGAGATGTGAGTCAGTGTTATTACTTTTGTTCCATTGTGCTTTTATATGCTATTATGCTAAACGCTAAAAGATAATGCTAAGCAAGGAGAAGATATGTTAAATTTAGCTAATTTTATTCTAAGTCGGCAACACTGGACGAAAAGCGCAGTGTGACAATTTTTTTTCTTGACCTGGGTCTGCATTAGGATTTTTTCCATTGTCAAATCGCAAATCTAGATAATGTGTGGGTTCCAGTAGCTGCTAAAAACGCCAAGAACGCTAAGAAATTATGCCACTTTTTACCCAGACAAGGCCATATCACATAATATGATCGTCCCAGTCAATGTGAACGAAAAAACGATAATTTTGTTCAACTGGAACCCGCTAAATGTTGTCATAAGTAAGAGGATCATCATCCTTTGTTCGTTGGTCCGAAGATCATGGAAGTCAGTTTTAATTTTTTACCCAAGTATATTTCCATAAAACTTCAAGCGTCAATCACTAATTCTATTCCTGAATCTTAGATATTTTATGTAAACAAAGTAGTGTCACGAAAAGTCACTGTCAAGGTGACATGCCAGTTGCTCAAAACATTTTTTACTTGTGAAAAATATTTTTATTAAATGGAGTTAAAGAGTATCAATCTTACTGATTAACAAGCAAAACTTTGCATACACAATATTAGTAGGATATGAAGTAGGATTTTGCAATTCCAAAGTTCTAAAGGTAAAATTTTAGGAAGACGTAAATAAAACATTAATATACATTACTTAAGTTTTTTAACCAACCAGAAACCTTATAAATTATTCTGACAATCATTCTATAATTTTAAATCGAGAGATTTATTCATATTTGATCAATAAATATTTAGTTCGACCTGTTTTTTTTTTATATTTTACATACTTTTCATCATATCTCGAAAAGTGCACGAAAGCAGCACCATGTGTCTTTGAAGAAAATATGGCATATCATGGTATGATACCATCATATAAATCCCAGAACGAAAACGAAAAAATGTTTAGATCCTCTATAGTCTTACCAGTCTATTAAAATATTTTCTACCAAAAATCGATTTCTTTATCATAAAATTTTATATATCAGGTATAACGTTAAAATAGATAGTACAAAACGATTTTTATTTTATAATTAAGCAGATTATGACTAGACAAATAATATTTAATATTTTTTTGGTCAAATATAGTAACCTACCTTTATAAAAGATATTTTTTGCACTGTTATCCCCTTTGTTTACATAAAATATCTAAGATTCAGGAACAAGATATAGCTACTTAGCTAGCTATACCTACTAGCTACATATTACTGATCTGTGGTCAAGTCAATCGTTGACGTTACGTCGTCACTCCGACACTGTCAGACAGTGATGCCAAATCAGCTCTTTTAGAGCAAAATTTAGCTCTTTTTACATCAGCAGCACAGATTAGAGAAAAAAACAAATGATCAGCAGCTCTAAAAAATTGTATTTAGCTCTTTAGCTCCTTAGCTCCTTTTTTGGGATATTTGGCTTCTTTTATTAGGTACCTACATGTGGGAGGTGAAACCTCATTTTATGATTATTTAATTGTCTACGGTTGTATTTTTGGTCTGTGGTATTTTTATTCCATTTAAAAGACGTGCAATTGACTAGTGACTCGCCCCACCGCTGACGCCTACCTCTGACGAGGCAGACCTACATAAAAAGGCCGTGTAACCGTGTCGACGGATCAGAAGTTGTCCACCGGGTCAGCTTTAATACCGATGTCTCCACGAAACGCTCGTGTCACACGCATTCCGACATTTTCTTTGCATCAAGTGACTTCTATAATGTCAAAAGTCAATTGTGTTGTTGTCATGGAAATGATGTACATAACACATGATTTATAACCTAAGTTTAATTTTTAATTCTTCGTTTTTAACCAGTGTGATGATTTTACATTTGGCTTTTTACCGAAAAGCCAACAACACAAACACAACAACAATCGTCGTACAATTTTCGAAAACGATCCAAGTTTTTAATAATATTCTGGCTGGTGAATAAATAAATAAAACACAACCTAATTAATCGGTATAATTCGTAGTTTTTCTGGCTTTTTGTGTATAATTTCAAATTAATATATCATTATCATCATCTTCTTTGCCTTTTTCCCATTTCGCATTTGTTATTGGGGTCGGCTCCCAAGCTCCCAGTCTAATCTGTAGCGGCAAGCTACCAGAATTACACGAGCGACTACAGGATCGGACCGTGAGTTTGCCTAATTCTCAGCTGTTCTTGTTTTTCGTTAATCCTGATAGTTTCAGGTTTCGCACATTTATAAGTAAATCTAGATAAGACCCGTTAAATTTCAGTGGGGGCTGGGGGCCCTTTATCTCCACGGCGCGCTGGGTTGAAGCTCAAATTGCCCTTATACAAGATCTGGCCCTGAGCGACTGCCATCTGAACTCACAACCCATAAGGAACCAGTAACAAGGATGGTTAGACCTGGTATCAGATTCTATCAGGCGTCTGACTACCCGTAACGATTGCCATAGATGGTCTTATGACAACCGGGACCGACGGCTCTCGGAGGCACGGATGGCATCGAAACCTGCACATAACTTACTAGATAAATCATCGGTGCAAGGCCGAGGATCGAACCTGGCGCCGTAAGATTGTGAAGTGCACATGTTACTGCTCTGCTACCATCGCTCTAACTTCAAATTATATACCAATTATCTTAATCAGTTGAGCATGGGCAGTGACTATGGTTATTGATCAACACTATGGCGACGCGAAAATGTCATGTTGAAGCTTGCAACTAATAAAACTCATCGCCTGTTAAGTATCCCAAGGGACGATAAATTACGAGAATCATGGTTGTCTTTTCTGATTCCTACAAATACTGAGCTCAGTGGCCTGTCTTAGTGAACAAACGTGTTCGCCAAAATCACTTTGATATACCCCCAATTTGATGGGATGGGTAACCGTCTTCTGCATGGATATCCTTGTTCACTGCAAATGAAGTGTTGCACGGGATTCCCTTGAGCTTATCTGGTGAGTAAACTCAATTTGAATAGCAAAAATAAATAATTAAAATAAAAATGGTTTCAACCCAAAAAATGGCCTAAAAATGGCAGTAAAAATACAAAGCTTAGGCTAAGAAATAAAAATAAATAAAAGCTATTTCAGTCTCATTTGTTTCATTTAATCCTTATTAGCGGGTGCTTCATCTTCCTGTAGTATTAAAATGTAATAGGTTAAAATAATAATAATAACTTCCTATGTAACTTCCATGTCGATATTTGTTTGGCGTGGCGCGTCACTATGGTATCGATATCGATATTTGAATATGGAGCTAGGTACATCACTATGGCGACACCAGCGTTTCGTGGAGACACGGGAACTAATTGTCGATGATATAGAGCTGTCCTATCTGTCTTTGACTAGTATAGTAGATATCTGTGGTTGTCCAGCTACGGACACGGCACTACCACGTGCTCTGAACTGTCTCTTTCCTGTGTCAGGAATGTTCGGTTTGATTGTTATGTTGATATTATTATGATAATTATTATTGATTTTGATATCGTCATTTTGATTATATTATTATGATTATGTTATTACAATTAATTAAGTAATGAAGTAATTATGACTTAATTATATTATTTAAATACTTTTATACCAATAAAATTCATTTTTGAGTTAAATTGGATTTTAATTGTTTTAGCTCCCACATACATATAAATTTTTCTCGTGAATGTAGGTATCTATATTCTTTTTTTTTTTTTTTTTTTTTTTTAATCTTTAATTTTTTTAGGGACTTTGAGTCGTCCAACGACTATGTCAGCCCCATTGTACTCACTCTTAACTAGTGCACGTAAGCAAGTTATGTTACATTGTGTATCAGCCTGTACACAGACCGATACAGCAGACTAGCCGCGTTGGATGTTCGTGCGGATAGAATGCTTTGAAAGATACCCTCATCTAGGCGATTAAGCTTAAATTCATTAAATAAATGGTTTCTCATAGGGGCACTCCGAACACACTCCATCAAAAAGTGATATAGGTCATCTTTGACTCCACACTGATCACAATTAGGACTATCTACGATTCGCATTAAATGCTTAAAACTGTTAGACGGAATATGTCCGGAGCGCAGTCTATGGGCGATAACAATTAGTTTGCGACTCAAATTGGTGTTTGCAAACCATGGTATATGAGGAGGCTCACTTTGCATTGTTTGATACCATATGCCTTTTTCTCGAGAAACAATATCAAAATACTCCTTCCAATTATTTAAAATAGACTGTTTGTATTTGTTGAGCACCTCAGAGTATTCTGGTTTCATAAAAACGCCTGTTCCATTTGATATTGCTTCTTTAGCCAGCTTGTCAGCCTCCTCATTACCACTCAAGCCAACATGTGATGGAACCCATTGGATTCCCAGAGTCACTCCACGCGACGCCAGCACTAGGACTTTAGATAAAATAGTATAAGCTATCGATGCGCCTCTGAGGCCAGAGGCGCACCGAGCTATATGGTGTAAGGCACTTCTGCTGTCAGACAGAATTACTGCCTTTTGAAGTCCCGCACTAATGACGTGAGAGAGAGCCTCAGAAATCGCAAAAAGTTCCACGTACATTATAGAATATTTAGAGTCATTTACAATTTTAAATGTTTCTTTCACATTGTAACTGGGATTATAGTAGGCTGCCCCTCGGCCAAATTGTGTTTGCGAGCCATCTGTATAAATTTTATACCATCCATTATATTTATGGTTTAGCATGTAAAGCGTATTTAATTTTAGGAATTGAGGATCATATTTATTTTTAGATTGTGTTTGGTTTTCAATATCCGTTTGGATAATTTCAACATTTATGTTAGACACCCATGTACTTAAGTTAAACATATGTAGTGGGTTGGAGGTATTTACTTTTTCGACTTTGGTATCATTATAAACGGTAGTGAGCAAAGGCTTTTTTTTCCTACGAAAATAAGTTGAGTCACTGTGTCTAGAAAGGATTTGTAAACCATTAACCGTGATATTATTAGACCAAGATTGAGATTTCAGGCAATACTTTGTAGCTAGGTACTTTCGTCTTAAATGGAGTGGAGGTAAACATAACTCGTATTCCATTACGTGAATTGGCGTTGTCTTGATAAAACCCCCTATGACGCGTAAGGCTATGTTTTGGACTCTATCTAACTTCAATAGGTGTGTTTTTGCAGCATTATCGTAAACAAAACTTGCATAGTCTATTCTGCTTCTAACTAATGAAATATAAACTCTGCGCAAGTGTTTAGGGTGTACCCCCCAAGATGAGCCTGCTAATATCTTCAGTATATTAATAGACTTCATTGATTTAGCCTGCGTCTCATTGACGTGTCTGTTCCATAAGAGTGACCTGTCCAGCCACACTCCCAAATACCGAACGCAGTCTACAACCGATAGAATATGGTTATCAAGTGATACAACGATTTGGTCTCTTCTTCTTCCTCTACTAAACAAACATATTTGTGTTTTCTTAAAAGAAATATCGAGCCCTATTTGTCCTAGTAAAGAAGACACTGAAGTGACACTATTTTGAACCTGGATAACACTATTTTGGACATTTGTGTTTTGTACATAAAAAACGAAATCATCAGCGTATTGTAAAGAGTTGATTATATTGTTATCAATAGATTCATATAACTTAGATGTAATTATATTAAAAAGCAGAGGTGAGATCGGGTCCCCCTGGGCTAAGCCTTTAGAGGTCCATCTCGTATACATACTATCCTCGTTATCTTCACTAATCTTCAAACATCTCGCTTTAAGAAAGGCAAATAAATACCTACATATGGTCGCTCCAACATTCAGCGAATCAAGGGTTATAGCAAGCTGATCTATCAAAACATTATTATACGCACTATCTATATCCAAAAAACATGCCAATGTTGGCATATTTTTCGCAAACCCTGTTTGTATGTGGGACACCAATCGAACTATACAATCCACACTGGATTGACCTCTTCGAAATCCCGATGTTGTTGGCGCTAATAGTTGATTTCGCTCTATGAACCATTCCAATCGCTTCGTCAACATAGTATGCAATATTTTACATATACATGATATCAAAGAAATTGGTCTGAAGTTTGTTATAGGGTCATTGCCATTTGGCTTAGGAATGGGTATTATTTTTATGTTACGCCATTGCTCGGGTATTAATGCATGTTTGAATATCAAATTATATATTTTAAGAAGAAGAGTTTTGCCATTCTTAGGTAGGTAAAAAATCATAGAGTAAGTGATTTTATCTTCACCTGGCGCCGTATCTTTCTTTTTAATAGAGTTGTAGAGTTCTTGAAGAGAAAACTCTTTTTCCAGTTGGAAATTAATAGAACTAAATAGCGGCGGAGGGGGTGCTACGAAGTCTGGCGCTAAGGTTCGTAGTAGCTGCTCTTTTTTGTCATCAGGAGCAATTACTCTACTGTTTTTGACTCCTTTCATCCAACGCATCTTCTGCCACATATGAGAAGAGTTAGTTGTCTCATCTATCGATCCACAGTATTTTTCCCAATGACAAGACCTAGCTTGTCTTCCAACTTTTTGTGCCTCCGCTATTTGTTTGTTTAATAAGTCATAATTACCCGGCGTAGGATTTTTCCTGAAATTTTTAAGTGCTAAACGGCGTTTTGCTATTGCTTGAGATATAGATGGGGACCAATAAGGTTTAGGTTCAAAGGACTGAGTAGGATTAGTGTTACATTTTACATAAGGTATACTTAGATCAGCAGAATGGTTAAGTTTTTGAATAAATAAATCGTACAACTCGTGAATATTATTATTTGAGGTCAGTCTACTATCATTGGCAATACTCTCATAAATTTTTTCTCGGTATAGTCGCCAATTAGCCCGCTTAAAATTACGCTTCTTTATATATGTCACTATGTCATTGTAATCCAAACGAAATTTGATCACCATATGGTCACTCCCCAAATTCTCATTTGTGACATTCCAATTAAAAAGTACAGCAATGTCAGTGGAAGCAAACGTTATATCAGGAGTGCTCTCTTGCAGTAAACCATTGACTCATTTGATTCTAGTTGGCTCACCATTGTTCAAAGACACAAAATTATTTTCTATACTAGTGTCAAACAATTGCATACCCCTCGAGTCAACCTTATTGGACCAGTTTGAATGGTGACCATTAAAGTCTCCTGCTATAATGGTTTTATCACCAAACATGGAAAAAATATCATCCCAGTCACATTGTGATGTCCTTACAGATGGTGAACAATATACTGAAACAATAAATTTCAAATACTTACAGTTGGTGATCTTTACGCAGACCGTCTCAATACCTATGTTATTCACATTTACAGCATAAAAACACGCATTAATTGACTTATGAACTATAATTGCCACTCCACCGTAAGAGTCTTGCCTATCTTTTCTGAAAATATTGTAGTCTTTTATCCTTAAGGTTTTATCTTCGCTAAGCCAAGTCTCACTAATCAGACATATACCTATTTTCTCTTGATTTAATAATAAGTCTAGTTCCTGTTTCTTCGGCGACAGGCTTTGAGAGTTCCACTGCCCAATAACTAGGTAATGTGCAGTGGAACCCCCAAAGCCTAATTGAATGCGGTTACCTGTACGGTTGTCATCCATCATGAAACATATTAGTTACCTTTCTCATTACATCTCCATTACTTACGGTTCTTATGATAAAGTGCATCAACTCATTAAGGAGCAATTTGGCTACCTGTTTCAGTTTTACCTCAAAACTAGTGCTTGCATTAAAAAAATTCTGTATACTATGTAGAATGTCCATAAATTTGTTTTGTTGTTTTCCGCTATCTTTATCCATATTTTCTTTCACTGGTTTTTCTTTGCTTCTATCTTCTACTTTTTTCTTTTGTTTTTGTAGTGTAGTTGATGTTGTTGCTTGTTGTTGGGTAAGTATTTTGGTCTTTTCCGCAAAGGTTGTGCCACTTCCGGTCTTAGTTGGTTTTCCTCTCTTTTTATTTTTCTTTTGTTTAGATGTTTTTTCTACAGGTCTGTATTCTTCTTCGGTGCTTATACTATCTTCATTGTTATTATTATATTCGAACTCTATTTCTTTTTCTTGGTAGAGATCTTCATGCATTTCACCATCTGTAGCTTCTGGTACCACTAAGGGTGGAAATTCATCAATGTTTATTCCTCCCGACAAATACCTACAATTTTCTACTATGTTGTTCTCTCGCTCAGTATCTTTTCTATTTTTCCGAGTCTCTAAGTATTTATTTAGGCAGTTTTATAAGTGCAATTTTGTTCACACATTATTTTCCGGATTTCTTTTTCTTTCAAAAAAAAGGGACAGTTCTTGTTAAAGGCTATGTGGTTTTCTTTACAGTTTACACAAGTATAGTCAGTACTTTCACAGTTCGGGTGCTCTCCGCTACATTTGGGGCATGTAGGTTTTTTGTGGGGACACACGCGGGCTTGGTGGCCGTATTTCCAGCACATAGAACATTGCGTTACTGGGAATGTATATGGTTCTATTTTAAAACGATAGTCATACCCAAACACATACTGTGGTAACAATGCACCTTTAAAACAAAAACGTACTGTCTCGCTGTCACTCCACTCACCATTGTCGGTCAGGCGCTTCAATCTTTTGACAGATATTATTTCAGACTCGCACTTAAAAGATTTCATTAGTTCTTCTTCTGATACATCCAACTCTATATATTTCACGACACCATACGTAAAGCTGACTTCATTTGTAAGGCGACATTTGTACCCTAATTCTTTAAATTTGCTGTTGTTAACTAACTTTTCAGCATCTTCTTTGTTTTCAAATTTCATAAATACTTTGTACGGGCTCTTGTATTTTACTTGCGCAATATTTAGTATGTTCTCTCCTTTTAATAATTTAGCAAGACCAATTTGTTTAGGCAACTCTTGCAGAGAAGTCACACACACTTCAATCGAGCTTGTATCGTCGTCATATGTATTTTTTCTTAAAAATGTATGATTGTTTCGGTTATTATTGTTGTTGTTGTTCTTATTGTTTATCGATGTATTATTTTTCGCAATTGAATTATTTGTTGCAAATCTCTTACTCTTTCTCTGTATTAATGTAAAACCTTCGCTATCCTCCAAAATTTCTTGTTCGTCACTCTCATTTCTTATTCTTTTCTCTGGTCTTGAAACGCTTGCAGGTATATTTGTTTCGTTTATCTTCTCACACACATTAATATTATTGCTTCTAGGAATCTCCTCTTCACTCATATCACTTGGGCTCGTGGATCGAGGTCCAATGACCTCGTCCATCATTCTCACACAAATGAAGGTAGTCCGAGAAAAAAAAAATTCGCGACAATAACAGGCTTATCGCAATATGACGCGCCGCGCGCAACTGTATCTATATTCAATTATGTAACATATTAATATTTGAATTAGGTAGGTACTGGTTTTCGCTTTGTGTATGCATCTGTACTTGTCCGGAAAATTAAGAATTTGTACAAAATCTAATTAGGAAAATAAAGAATATGGACTAATAAGATTGCGTATTACTAAGAAATCAGAAAATATAGTATGTGGAATTTATCGCTGACACCATCCATTCATCCTTTTACCCTATCTTTTTTCCTTTCCCTTCCATCTTCCATCCCTTCGACAGGATGAGTAATTATACGCTACTGAACGCTAGGTATCGCGGTCAAAGATGAAGTGTGAATGGATGGCGAAAGAAGGAAGGCGCCCCCTGCTTCCCTTCTATTGCCATCCCCTCCCATCCATCCTTTCCCATCGTCTTCCCCCTCGCTTCCCCCTTCCCGTGACTGGACCAGGGTTAGGGCGTAAAAGTAATGAGCCCGTGCGAAGCCGGGGCGGATCAGCTAGTTATTTAATATAACGCGGAATGTACAACCTTTGACGTAGTACGGCTCATCGTAGGTATATATGTAATTTTATTACACTAGATATTATAATTGTTTCATTTTGTATTTTTGAGTCATTTTATTGTATACGCTTAACGGATAGGCCTATTGTCAAAGTGAGACCACTCCAAAACAGTCAGATATTGGCGAAACATTACTAAGGGTGGGGTTTTTGGTCTATTCCACTATGATCACCTGGGTGATATCACCTGGGAATATGATCACCCAGGTGATCATCATTAGTTAAGGTAGGTACCTAACCAATGGTTAAAAATGCTAGCAAATTGTAACCAATGCAAATGGTCATTTGTTAGACCTTTTAACGGTTGGTTACCTTAACTACCTACCGATCAAAAAACCCACCCTAAGTCAAAGGGGTATATATTATGTACTACGTATTAGAGAAGCTATGGGACGCAGAAATAGTTGCAATTTTTGGTATAATTAAACTAAAGTCCGCTACAGCGCTTTACGAGATTAAATCGTCTAACCAACGATCCCAACACGCAGCGCTAGTGCTTGTAGGTTGTATTGTTCGGCCAGTGATCATTCACTCTGCCAATATGGCTGCCACCGCGCGCTCTAGCGCCATTTTTTGTTCCAAATTAAGTGATTCCGTCGTCGCCTCTGTTTGTTTTGCCCGACTGGTTTTTGTAGTATCTAAGCAGGCACGATGGCATTTTCGGATCATAATTTTTATTGCAATACACGTGCAGTCGCTTTGAGTGCCGAGCATCGTATGAGCGAGAAGACGCTGGCCGGCTTATTTGCTGTCGCCGACAGTGCAAGTTAGAGATGTGCTGTCTAGTGTACCTATACATAGAAGTCTTTGCCTTAAGTTTGGTGATTTCATTGTGTAAGATAATACAGCTGCAGCTGGCCTACGCCGAGGGTTCAAGTCCCGCTCGTGATTCAAATTTTTCCATTACAAATTAATCTGTAGATTACGCTGAGCAGGCGATACTGCTATAAAAATCATAAATATTGGTGGATTTTTTGTTTCGTAAAGGTAACCAATGGCCTTAATTTGTTAGAGATTTTAACCATTGGTTAAAATCTCTAACAAATTAAGGTACACATTGGTGTTAGAGATTTTAAACAACCTTAACTAAGGATCAAAAAACTTGCCCTTAGTCTAAAAGTGTTTTTTTTTTAATGTTAATTGACGTGACGAGCTAGTCGTTCATCTAATTTTAAGCGACCCGGCCGCCCATTACAGTTGCAGTGTCACCCGGCACTCTAAATGTAAACGCGTGACACTGCACTGCGCACGTCATCCTGAGACATCAGCACAGTTTAGTAATCAGATTACTAGACTGTGAGATCAGGTCATCGTCTCATTTGCCCAGTAATTTCACTAGCTACAGTAATAATAATAATAAATATCATCCAACGATCACATACATAGATCCTGGCCCCTAACTAGGATCCCCTGTATCTAGGGACCCAGGATCTACGAGGACCATGCTCCCACAACACTCACACACAGAATAACGTATTTGCGCTTTTTTTTACTTGTCCTATCGCGGGAATCGAACCCGCCGCCTCCGGGCTATGAGCTGACCTGCTCAACCAGCACACCACAGAGGCTGTCAAAGTGCCCTTCAAACCGGAACACAGTAGTGCTTGCTGCTTGCACACTACTGCTTGGCGGCAGAATAACTGGCGAAGCGGTGGTACCGACGTGAAGTCGCGAGTCTATCGGTATTTTATAGGTTGCACTATGCAGAGTGTGCACAAGAACTGCATGACCTAATTCCTCCGGCACCTTTCCATTATAAAACTAGCTGGCGGTCGGCCAGGCGTCACCCTTTTATGGTCGAAATACCACCAATACGTACTTGGTGGTATTTCGACCATAAAAGGGTGTGAGGGTAAAGAACGTGTATCCGTTATTCTATTACATGAATTAATATATAAATTTGGAGGTAGTTTCTTTTCGTTCCTCAACAAACAATATTAACAAAAGTGGTGTGCGATATGATATATTAAATTAAACATTGGTGCCGAAACCCGGGACAAAAAGTGAAGTGCAAATAGTGCAATGAACATAATATACTCTTGGTGAAGTGCTATTGGTTTATAAGTGCCTGTTAAACTTTAAAATCTGTTGAACTTTATTGAACTTATCGATTTATATTGTTGATTTTCTCACTATGGAGTCTATTTCAAAACTGATTACAACTCAACTAGATTTATTCGAGAAATTACAAAAGGCAGAACAAAACTATAAGAAGTCACCCAGAGAAAGAATTAGGAAGCAATATATAGAAACAAGAATAGAAATAGTAAATGACATTTGGAATGATTTTAAAGAAGGTCACAAAGAAATTATATCAACTTCTACTAAAGATCAAAGAGACAAAGAAGATTATTTCCGGAATGATATTTATGATCAATTTCAAGAGGTTTACATTTCATATAAGAGTTCTCTGAAGGAAATTCACCAAACGATGACTGGCACAAGCGGCACATCTAAGACAACAAAATCCCCAGCGACAAAATCTGAGGTTTGTGAGGTTCAATTGCCACGCATACAATTGCCAACTTTTAATGGTAAATATTCTGAATGGCAGACGTTTTATGATATGTTTCTGTCTCTCATACACAAAAATGAAAGCTTGGCTCCTGTACAGAAGCTACATTATCTCAAGAGCAGCTTAACTGGTGAACCAGAGTTATTAATCCGGAACTTCTCTACTACTGAAGCAAATTACGCAGAGGCCTGGGCACAGCTTATTAAGCGTTACAACAACCAAAAGTATAATTGTAACAGCATAATGCAAATATTGTTCTCTCAAAAAGCCATACAGCATGAATCAGCAACAGCTTTGAAGGCACTGTTGGACACCACCTCCTCTTGTTTGAAATCCTTGAATAACATAGGAGTTACTACGTCAGGATGGGACGCCATAATCAATTATTTGGTGGTAGCGAAGCTCGATCCAGAGTCTCACAACACAAGCAATGGGAGTACCAGATAAGTTTAATGTCCGATGAAATGCCAGCATGGTCACAGCTTATGGAGTTTTTAGAATCTAGATTCAGAGGGTTAGAGATGATCGAGAGCAACAAAGGCAACAAGATTGCTAATCAGACGACGAAGCAAGCTACAAAAACTAAGTCATTTCATTCAGCGGTGCAGGATGAGAAGAAGACCAATCCAATCACATGTGCATGCTGTAATGGTCCTCACCATATATGCCACTGCAAACAATTTGGACAAAAATCAACTCAAGAGAGATATGACTTCGCTCAAAGCAAAAGACTTTGCTTCAATTGTCTTGGATCAGCCCATTCTGTAAAGTCTTGTCGTCAAACAACAAATTGTAGAAAATGTGGCAAGCGTCATCATTCTTTATTGCATTTTTCAAAAGAAAATATCGCAAGTACTTCATCAACCACACCTAATACTGAGACGGAACATGTTCACCATCAAGGAACGGAAGAGAAGAATATCCCATCAACTTCCTTGGATACACACATTGTAGCGAATTTTTCGAAAGAGGAGCATCATCAAACCTACAATGTATTACTCGCGACAGCAATCGTTAAAGCTGATTCGAGGAACGGTAGCAAATATGTCATTAGAGCGTTATTAGATCAGGGCTCGCAAGCTTCATTTATCACTGAAGCCACGGTGCAATTACTAGGACTTAAGCGTAAACCCATAAGTGGTTGGGTGTCAGGTTTGGGTAATGGTCAAACGAAGGTTAAGCATATGGTGACAATTCGTGTCGAATCAAGCCATAACCCTACCAATTCAATTCTAGTAAATGCGTATGTTTTGAGCTCACTCACATCTTTGCTTCCATCGTGTACGATTTCAGAACCTAAGTGGATTGCACTGGAAGATGTACCACTAGCGGATCCAACATTCACCTCGCCAGGCAAGATAGACATCTTGCTGGGAGCAGAAGTATACAGCGACATACTACTCAATGGAATCATGAAGCATCCACAAGGACAACTTTTAGCACAAAATACAATTCTTGGTTGGATTATATCAGGTAGAGTGTCGCAAGAGTCTAACTCATCAAGTGTAATCAACATGCACATACAGACAAGAATCGATGATCTACTGAAGCAGTTTTGGGAAGTCGAAAACGAACCACCTTCCATCAAGAAGAAATTATCAGACGAAGAAAAGAAGTGCGAAGAGATGTACGAAACAACTACAGTAAGAGAGAAGGATGGAAGATACATAGTGAAATTACCATTTAAGAAGGAAGATCCAGACTGCCAGTATGGAAATCACAAAGAGATAGCTGTTCGAAGACTGAAATACTTAGAAGCAAGATTAATGAAGAAGACTCAGTTGCGTGAAGAATATACCAAGGTGTTAGACGAATATGTAAAATTAAATCACATGAAACTTGTCGATCAGGAGGATATTGACAACCCAAAAGCAGTGTATCTTCCCCATCATGCTGTAGTCCGTGAAGATAAACAGACTACCAAAGTACGTGTAGTATTCGACGCCTCAAGCAAGGGACTCAACGGTGTCTCCTTAAATCAAGATCTTTTAGTAGGTCCCAAACTTCAACAAGATTTGAGACATTTGCTGATGAGATGGCGAAATCATCAGATATGTATAATTGCCGATCTGGTTAAAATGTATCGACAAGTCCGCGTGGCCATAGAAGACATAGATTATCAACGGATTGTGTGGCGGGCTCACCCAGATCAGCCAGTGCAACATTACAATCTTCTGACGGTCACTTTCGGGACGGCTTGTGCACCATACCTCGCAGTTAAAACATTGCAAAAGTTAGCCGAGGATGAGCAAAATAAGTATCCAGTTGCTGCAGAAATTACCAAATCTGACTATTATGTTGACGATCTTATGACCGGATGCCATTCCGAAAGTGAGGCTATTCAAATCTATGAAGAAATGAACCATTTGATGAACGCTGGAGGTTTCGAACTTCAGAAATGGAGTAGTAATAATGAACGATTACTGCAACATATCGACAACGATAAACGTAGGCCGAACAATCCTGTGGCTATAAAACAGGATAATACCATGAAAGTTTTAGGCATATCCTGGAACAAAGAAACTGACAACTTCGAGTATACAGTCAATTTGCCCGAAGTCAAAGGCAAATTTACCAAAAGACAGGTGTTATCCGATATCGCAAGACTATACGACCCTTTAGGATGGATCGCACCCATGGTAGTAGTTGCAAAGTTGTTTCTTCAAAAGTTGTGGAAATCACGGCTGGATTGGGATGACGAGTTAGGTGAAGATCTATCACAAGATTGGATAAAGTATAGAGAGGATTTAAATCAAATCAAGAACATTTGTATACCAAGATGGATTCAATATTCACCAGGGTGTAAGACAGAATTACATGCCTTTTCTGATGGTTCTCAGTCAGCTTATGCAGCAAATGTTGTAACGGAACGTTACTCATTTAATATTAATTTCTATTTAAATAAACATAATTACACACAATTTAAACCTACTTAAAAATTAAAACTAATAAAAATATGTACAATCTAATCCTAACTTATTTTCTAATAAATGTATATTAAATAACTACGACGTAATCCTAGATCCTAAGTGCGGCACCTGTTTCTTAGCGCTTACTAGATCAACGCGTCCTGATTACGTCCGACCGGTTCACAAGATCTCCGCGGGGCATGTAATGGGGAAGTGGTGGTCGAGCTGGGCCACGACCGCTGGCACCGCGGACAGTCGTCACTAGACTTGTTTGTGAGCAGAACCGTATCACTTTGCCAGTTCCGAGCGCCCTAGCCGACTGTGCAATTAAAATTGAAATTAATAATTATTTTCTATACGTATTTTATATAAATTTGATAGTGTCTTCTAAACACGTTATAATAGTTTTTAGTGTGTTCCCGATATAGGGTAAGTTTTAAATGGCACATAAAAATCCAACTGTATTTCTAATAACCGTTATTCTTTTTATTGTACTAATGATATTTTATCTTCCAGTATCCAAATTGTAGATTATTCACTTGCAAAATTGCTAAATCATGCTCATGTTTTCATACGTTAAATTTCATCATCTTTTCTTTTCTTGCCTACCTTATGTTTTCGATTTTTTGCTAATATTTCACTAAACGCTAAATTTATGCAATTTAAATTCATTTACTTTTCCTTAATTTCATTGCCTTATGCTTTTAAACAATAGCCTTGTGTTTAATTAATAATTTATTGTGAACTCCGTTCTGGTTGTACCACCACGGCAACACTACACTGCGCGTAAGTATTTCTTCCTGATCCTGTAGCCGTTGGTAGGGCCCCCCCAGAACGGAAGTTGATAAATTCCTATATTGACTAGAGGAATTTTATCGATTACAGGAGCAACGTCAAATTTGGATTTAAGAAAAAAAAAAAAACTTCCTGCTTCCGGTAGAATTTCCTACCGGCGGAATTTTTACTACCACCACTTCTGCCATCTTCGGGGTACTCCTGCTGCGTCTCCGCCTGCCGCTACCGCTTTGGGGCCATCCACCACCCAGGGGCCCCCACAGACATCAGGAGAGTACTTTTCCCGCGGTAGTGCGTTGAAGCGTAGGAATTGGTTAAAGTGCCCAAACCCACGACCCTATAAATTTATGTGCCCTCCGATGAACTCGCCGGTCTAATATTTTGTAATTTAAAATATTATATAAATTATTTGTTGCGTATACCTTGGTTCTGATTTATTTCTCCCTACTAAATTAGGTAGGTAGGATCAACCATAGGGGCAAACGGCACATTGGCGCCCTCTTACGTGGGTTTAACCAATTTCTACCTTCTTCTGCACGTAGTTAGTTTTGCACGGTGTGTGGTTTTTTGTAAAACGCTATTTCTTTTTTGGTTTGCAGTAGCTGAGGTGAGTATAGTGTTTCCATTTTATGGTCGATCTCGATACTTGATACTGTATTGCGAATATTTTTTTGGTGTTGCCACATTTAATGTTTTTTTTAACTGCTGCTAAATTTTTTATCCGTATGCTAACGGAGAATAAACCTTTGTTTATGTTAAGCTGTACTCACACCAGTTACAAATTTTTTATCAACGCTTTTTTTATTTTTGGTTGCAATTTTTTTTTCTTGTTTATTTTTTCATCTAGGTACAATCATTCATCATCATCAAACCATAGCGTTCTGTTAAAAGCTGATTGTAACAGAACGGAGTATTTACATCATTGATCAAATTTCCTTTTGTGTGCCATTTACAACTACAATGTCGTACCCTATTAAATTTTTGTCTATGCAAAAATCGGAATTAGAATACGAGGTTGGTGTTCGTGGAGAGACGCCTGGTTCTACTGTTGCGGATCTTAGGAAACAGATCATCAAGCTGAGTCAAAGTTTTCCTTCAGAAGACATTATGTACTCGCATCTGGATGCATTGGTCGATTTAAGCAGTTCCTTAGAACTATTGGAGAAGGTTAAGGCGATCATAGATGAAGGGGTTACCGATAAAAATATTTTAACTCGTACTGAAAATATGTTTCACCATCTTTACCACAGATTGAATAGGATAAACACAGATGAAAAAACTTCTCAACAACATGCTGAATGTAGCACACTTTTTAAACAGTTTTATGAAAGCTTCCTAGTGTTGAAGAAGAAGAGTGTTGATCCACTGTCTTTGCCCGGATCGAGCTCTGAGTCGCAAACTCAAAGCGCCGTACCAATTCATGTTTCGGTAACATGCGATAGTGGTACTAGAACTTCTGAATTGGGTAGGTTGAAGTTTGATGGGAAGTCTTGCGTACGCTCTTTCATCCAACGAGCTAACGAATTTAGTGAAGCGCGCAATATTTCTGGATCAAAGCTTCTTTCATATGCTACCGAAATTTTTGTAGATGACGCACTACATTGGTTTAGAAGTGTTAAGGAACAGGTATCGACTTGGGAGGACCTTGTCGTTCTCTTAAAGCAGGACTTCGATAAAACTGATTATGACTATCGATTACTCTCTGAGATTCGATCTAGGACTCAGGGTGAATTAGAGAACATAACAATTTATTTGTCAATTTTGTCAAGCATGTTTGCACGTTTGTCGAAGCCCTTGCTAGAGGAAGACAAGCTTGAAATCATCTTGCACAATATCAGACCGTGCTATGCAAGCACTTTAGCTTCAGCGACTGAAATTAAAACTATTGGCCAGTTGCGAACCCTATGTAGGAACTTTGAAAATGTTCAATCACGTTTGGTACATTTTCGTGAGCCTCCAGCTGCAACGTCTGATACTGTAGCACCTGAATTTTCTTATAAACAAGAAACAACTACATTTAATAAATCAAAACCAAACTTTAATTCAACAAATAATACAAACTACAATGATTTTAAAAACAAACAACAAAATACATATAATATGAAACCTAATGCTAATAATAATAATGTTAATGAAAAATATTTACATGCTATACACAAAGGTGATTCTGATTCTGACAGGAAACTACCTTACTGTCCTCGCTGTCGTAATAACTCACATAGCTTGAGCAACTGCCAGAATACTGAAATTATGTGCTTCAAGTGTGGTTTTAAGGGTGTTAAGAAACCTGAGTGCCCTAGGTGTAATCCGAATTCAAAAAACTAGATTCTCAGAATTGTAGCGATTCATCTTCAACAGAAGGTCGTTTTAGTATTGAAGAATGGAATGAATGGTTGAAAACAGTACGAATGTTTTTCAATAGTTACAACATTACTACAATTCTGCAAGATAAGCCTTTAGATGATACACGACCGTACGTGAATATTATGGTAAATGACATAACAGTCTCAGGTCTACTTGACTCGGGTGCAGCTGTCTCCATTTTAGGTAATAATGCGCACCACACTTTAGTTAACCGAGGTCTCAAGGTTTGTACTGATGATAACGTGTCAATCGTTGCTGCAGGTGGACAGTCTTTTGATAGTCTAGGTTATATTAATTTACCTATACATTTTGAGGATAAATTTCATATTGTAAAAGCTTACGTAGTTCCTGAAGTTAAGTCTTCTCTGATTCTAGGAATTGACTTCTGGCGCGCTTTTCATTTGTGTCCTAAATATTTAGGCTCGCTACAACTGTCACGCGTCCCGATAATGGATTTAAATGCAAATAGCCAGCAAACTTTTATCAATTCCTATGATAATTTAGACGATTCGCAGAAAGCTATTGCGGATAATATAGTCGATCAATTTAAAGATATTTCTTTCGAGCATAAGGGATTAGGTCGAACGCATTTGATATCCCACCGCATTGATACTGGTGATTCACCTCCTGTTCGACAAAGGTACTACCGACTTTCACCAGAGAAACAGAAAATACTTGTCGAACAGGTAGATGAAATGCTTAGTCTTGATGTGGTGGAACCGTGCGAAAGCGCATGGCAGTCTCCGGTTCTTATAGTTACGAAGAAAAATGGCCAGCCTCGTTTCTGTTTAGATAGCCGTAAACTCAACTCAGTTACGAAGCGAGACGCTTACAACTTGCCTTATATTTCTGAGATTTTGGATAACTTGCGCGACGCACATTTTCTTACTAGCCTTGATTTATCCAAAGCTTTTTGGCAGGTGCCAATTTCTGAGGAGGACCGTGACAAGACGGCATTTTACGTCCCAGGCCGCGGAACGTTCCGATTCAAGACCACACCCTTTGGACTTACAAATGCTCCCGCTACGCAACAACGTTTGGTTGATGCGTTGCTAAGTGACGTAGATCATCGAATTTTTGCCTATCTTGATGATATTGTCATTGTATCCAGCTCTTTTGATGATCACGTCTCTCTCCTGCTTCGCGTTTTAGACAGGCTGCGTAAGGCGAATCTCACCGTCAACCTAGAGAAGTGTGAGTTCTTCAGAAGTGAGCTCAAGTATCTGGGATATGTGGTCGATGCGAATGGACTGCGAACCGACCCAGGTAAGGTTGAAGCCATCCTCAACTACGCGACTCCTACTAATCGCAAGGAGCTTAAGCGTTTTTTAGGCACAGCCACTTGGTATCGTAGGTTCGTTCCCAACTTTAGCACGATCGCAGGTCCGCTAAACAAGCTTACTTCAAATAAGAAAAATACTCCACCTTTCCAATGGACTGATGAAGCTGATGCTGCCTTTAAAAAGCTAAAAGAGTGTTTAGTTTCCGCTCCGGTACTTTCTTGTCCAAATTATAATCTGCCGTTCGAGGTACACACGGACGCCAGTAATTACGGAGTAGGTGCAATGCTTACTCAGACAGTTGATGGTAAGGAGCATCCCGTTGCGTACATGAGCCGATCTCTCACTACGGCTGAAAAGAACTACAGCATTACGGAACGGGAGACTCTTGCTGTTCTGGTAGCATTAGAACATTGGCGATGTTACGTCGAAAATGGTAGAACTTTCACGGTTTATACAGACCATAGCGCTCTGAAATGGTTCTTATCATTAAACAATCCCACTGGACGACTCGCACGTTGGGGTGTTCGTTTGTCGTCGTTTGATTTTGAAATCAAACACCGTCGTGGTGTAGACAACATCATTCCTGACGCATTGTCTAGAGCTGTTCCAGTTGCATCGATTGTTACTTCCAAGTCATTTGCGACTACTAGTGATGACTGGTATAAAAACATTTACAATAACTGCCTTAATAATCCGGTACACGTTCCAAATTTCCGAATACAGAATGATTCTCTCTTCCGCCTCAGTAAAAACAAGTGTCACCTGACAAATGAGTTCTCTTGGAAAGAAGTCGTTCCACAGGAACTTCGGAATGGCGTTATTGCGGAAAACCATGATGAGCCGACTGCTGGTCACCTTGGCATCTTTAAAACGTACAGACGCATTGCACTTCGATACTACTGGCCAGGAATGTATCAAGATGTGGCAAAATACGTAGGTTCATGCTCTGTATGTCTGCAGTACAAAAGCCAAAATCATGCTACTCTTGGTACTATGGGGAGGCCAAAACAATGTTCACGTCCTTACCAAATGATATCCATCGATTTAATGGGACCTCTCCCGGTCACACGAAAGCAGAATAGCTATATTCTAGTAGTGACATGCTGCTTTTCTAAATTTTGCCATATTTTCCCTATGTAACACTTCTAGCTGTGAAGCCTACCTAGCTCCTACAGATTAGAGCTGAACTAAGGCAGGTAAAAAAAGACGACAACTAAAAGGTCAACAACAGAAGTATATTGAGTCGTCTCAGGGTGTGGGTTCCACTCGCGGTCTGAACGGTATTACGCAACTATGTAAATGACCACTGGCCTTAGCAGGAGGGAATGGTAGCCGGCGCAGTCAGGAGTTCGGGAACTCGGTGTCGGCAGTAGTCCGAGCGTGCCGCACAAGGAATACGTCCGCGGCACGGGCGTCAAGGTAGGTAGATAGGTACACACCGCCCGCAGCAACGTCGGCAGCAGAACCGGAGGTAAGAACCCCAATTGGGGTTTTATACACTTCACAAGTTTTAATCTATTTAAAAGAGTGGTAAAATGAGGTTTAAAATAATAATTATGCGTTTTCGAGAAAATATTTAAATAACAGCTTAATACGTGCGCTCTCAGTGGTAGTGGAGCGCAGCGTGAAAGTTAACCTCGCGTCACCGCTTGCCTCGCCTCTCAAGCCGTTTAAAAGTCGCCTTGCGATTGGTCGGCCGCGGTTCGGCATGCAAACGAGATCTTCACAGTGACGACAGCATAGAAGTAGCGAAACCGTTACATACCCCCCTTTTTAGATTGGGGTTTTTCCTAAGAAAAATCCACGGAGCTACAGTATTTCTAAAACGTCAACTTAAAATCTTTGACATGCCACGTTCCTAAGTTACGACCTGCCATGTCTTCAAGCTCGTATACCAGTTTCGACCTTTTTCCAGTTATACGACATTTAATAAATTTGGGTGCTAGTTTTTTTGAAAAGCGCTTATCTTTGTCGCTAAGATAAAAGGTTCTCTTCCAAACAGTATCACCTACGTTAAATTCAACGTTTTTGCGTCGAAGGTTGTAATGTGTGCAGTTCCTTGAATGAGCTTTAATCAGCGAAAGTTGCACTTTGTCAAAGATTTTGTGTAGGGCACCCAAATTTTCGGCATATTCATCACGAGGTGTAAAAATTATATGGTCTTCTAAGTCACAATCCACATAGTGTGAGCCACAACTTACAAGTTCACGTCCAAAAACTAAGAATGACGGCGTAAAGTTAGTCACCTCATTGACGGCACTGTTTAGAGCAAACTGTATCTTAGGGATGTTAGTATCCCAGGCCCTATGGTCGTTGTCGATGAAAGTGGACACTGATGTTATGATGGTCTTGTTATAGCGTTCGACCGTATTTACTTGGGGAGTATATAGTGGGGTGTAGAAAATGTTTGGGATGTTATAGGTAGTGAATAAATTTTTCATAGTATTACTAGTAAACTGTCGGCCATTATCCATTAGGATGGTACTTGGCACTCCGTAAATGAGAAGGACATTCTCTTCTAAAATTTTAGCAATCACATCAGCTGTAGCTCGTCTGATAGGAAACAGTAAGCAATATTTAGAAAAGCAGCAAGTAATTACGAGCAAAAAGGTGTTTTGCTTCCTAGAGACTGGCAAGGGTCCGACTAGATCCATGCTTATCATTTGGAATGGACGACTACAGTCTTTGGGTCGACCCATTGTTCCCAGGGTAGTGTGATTAGGATGTTTGTGAGAGAGGCACGATTCGCAACTAGTGACAAATTTAGTGACGTCCTGGTGCATGCTAGGCCAGAAATATTTTAAACTAAGACGCTTATGTGTTTTGAAAATGCCTAGATGGCCAGAAGTAGGTTCTGAATGATTTTGAGAGATGATATCTTGGCGGTTTTCTAAAGGTATCACCTCCTTCCACTCATATTCTCTAATAAGAGGATTTAGGGACTTCATGTAGCGAAACAACTTCCCCTGTTCCACGCGATAGTTCAAAAACGAAGTTGGTGAACTTTGACATCCCTCAAAAACATTTAAATACCATTGGTCACTCGTTGTTAGGTTCGGTGGTTTGGGTGTAGCGTCGATAGCAGAGACAGGTACAGCGCGACTTAAACTATCTGGGACTACATTTTCGGTACCTTTCCGGTGTTTTATTTCAAAATTATACGCCGAAAGACGTACACCCCAGCGAGCCAACCTTCCTGTAGGATTGTTTAGGTTGAAAAACCACTTTAATGAAGAGTGATCGGTATATACAGTGAATTTGAGACCATTCTCCAAATAACAACGCCAATGTTCAATGGCGGTGAGTACGGCTAAAGCCTCGCGTTCCGTAGCACTGTAGTTGCGCTCTTGAAGAGAAAGAGATTTGCTCATGTACGCAATCACATGTTCTTTACCATCGAGTGTCTGTGTGAGGACTGCTCCAATGCCGTAGTCACTCGCATCAGTATGAACTTCAAAAGGCTTAGTGTAGTCAGGGCAGGAAAGAATAGGGGCTGAAATGAGATGGTTCTTTAGTTGCTTGAAAGCTTCATCAGCTTCTGATGACCACACAAAGGGAGGAGCGTTCTTTTTTTGAGAAGTCAACTGGTTCAATGGGGTAGCCAGAGAACTAAAGTTGGGAATAAACCTCCTGTACCATGAGGCAGTTCCTAAAAATCGCCGGACTTCCTTGCGGTTAGTCGGGGTGGGATAGTTGACTATGGAAGAAACTTTTTCGGGGTCAGCCTGTAATCCGTTAGAGTCAACAATAAAACCGAGGTACTTAAGCTGTTGACGGAAAAATTGACTTTTCTGAAAATTTATAGTTAGGTTCGCAGTTTTCAGCTTTTCTAACACGCGCAATAGTAACGAAATATGTTGCTCGAAGCTGTTAGAAACCACGATGACGTCATCAACAAAAACGAAGACCCTGTGCTCAAACTCCGGCCCGTAGAACAGTGCATCGACCAGTCGTTGTTGGGTTGCGGGGGCATTAGTAAGGCCAAAAGGCATGGACTTAAACTGGAACGTTCCTCGCGAAGGAATATAGAATGCAGTTTTTTCTCTGTCCTCTTCCTTAATCAAAATCTGCCAGAAGCTTTTAGAGAGATCTAAACTTGAGAGATATCTTGCGTCCCGTAGGTTGTCAAGGATCTCGGAAATATAGGGTAGGCTATAGGCATCTTTTTTGGTAACTGTATTAAGTTTTCGGCTATCTAGACAAAAACGCAACTCTCCATTCTTTTTTGGTGTTAGAAGAACAGGGGAGGACCATGGACTCTCACACGGCTCTACAACGTCCTCTTTGAGCATTTCATCCAATTGTTCAACAAGGATACGTTGCTTTTCCGGAGACATCCTGTAGTACCGTTGACGAATAGGGGCAGCATCCCCAGTGTCAATTGGATGTGTAATTAGAGCAGTACGACCCAGACCACGTTCTTCGTAAGAGATATCTCGAAACTGAGATATAATGCGGTCAGCTGTCGCTTTTTGTTCAACAGATAGATGATCATATGAACGTAGATTTTGGGATTTACGATCTTCTATATCAGTCGTTAAGATATCATCTGAATCGGTATAATAAGCTATACGGTCCAGATGTTTAGGGAAAAGATCAAACAATCTCCAAAAATCCATGCCCAGAATGAGGGAGTGCTTGATATCTGGGACCACGTATACCTTGAGGGTGTGAGTGTGTTCTAAAAAGGTAACGGGAATATGTAAAACTCCGGCAGAGTTGAGTTTCTCACCTCCAGCTGCAACAAACTGCACCGTGTCACACGCCTCGAGCTTAAAACCAGCCTCTAACAAATGCCCGTGACACCCATTCCCCAAAATAGTGGTAGAAGAGCCAGTATCAAGCAACCCAAAGAAAGGTTTGTTATTAATGTTGACTACGACGTACGGTCGAGATTTATCAACAGTAGGGTTAACATCGCGGATTGAAGAAACAGCATTATAGGTGAAAAATGTAGATATAAAATTTAACCAGCTTTGCCACTCGGAATTATCAGTTCTACAGTTGTTTTTCGTTGAAATAACGCCATCTCTGCAATCCTGCTCTATTAGTTTTTTTGATCTCCTTCGGAAACTGGGTTACAGACGGGGCAATCCATTATACGGAAGCCCTTCTTACCGCACCTAAAGCAAATTAGGAAACGTTCTTGTTTACAGCTCCTCAAAGTATGGTCATCAGTTCTACATCTTGGACAATAGAGTTGTTTTGGGGAACTGGCAGCCAACGCAGTGACTTTAGGACAGGTATTGCTAGCACTCTTATGATAACCAAGTGCAGAATTGGTTTTACTATATGTATTTTGGTTTGAATTAGTGAATGTTGCTCTCTGATTATAATTGTACTTGCCAGCTGTAGGAGCAGATGCGTTAGTGCTGGGTTTGTACGCAAATTCTGGAGCCACCATACGGCTTGAAACTTGAGGAGGCTCGTGGAATTGTGCAAATCGTGTTTGAACGTTCTCGTAGTTGCGACACAACCTTTTTAGAACATCTATTGTCTTTATTTCCGGTACAGCAGATAAGGTGCTAGCGTAACAAGGCCGGATGTTATGCAACAAAATCTCCAATCTATCATCCTCAGAGAGAGGTTTATTTAGACGTGAAAACATGCCGTGCATAATCGAGAGGTAAATAGTTATGCTTTCGCCCTCGCCCTGCGTACGAGAACGAATATCTGCACAAAGTCTATAATCATAGTCGGTTGTGCTAAAATCTTCTTTTAGTAGGTGGCACAAATCGTTCCATGATTGAACATTTTCTCTGTTGCAGCGATACCAGTGCAATGCGTCATCTGTGAAGATCTCGAAAGCCAACGATAGTATTTTATCGTAAGATATTCCTCGTGACTCGACAAACTCTTCAACTTTCAAAATGAATGAACGGACGCATGTCTTCCCTGAAAACTTCAGTTTACCAATATCGGCACTTAGATTACGCTCGCAAGAAACAGATATAGCAGTAGTTTCCGTAGAGGTGCTAGGAGTCACAGGAGTGGCGGGTCTTACTTGAGAAGCCTGTGGTCGCAAGGTTAACAGCTCCTTATACTGAGTATTGAAGTTAAGCAAGGAGTTTTTGTATAGATCTGCAACCTCTGGCATACTAGTGATTCTATTTAGCCTATGATAGATATGGTGCAGCAAGGTTTCTGTTCGACTAAATAGATTTTTATCTGACCTTTGTTTAAGGGAAACTAAATTGCTTTGCGACTTCGAGAGACATTCTGAGACACCCTTCAAATCATCACTAGGTTCCAGGTGCGATTCCAGAATGTCTTCCGAAGGCAAAACTTGGGAAAGTTTGACAATGTTTTTACGCAGCTCCTGTACAGATTCACCGGAACCACCACGAAGTTCCACCTCATATTCTAATTCAGCTTTTTGAAGCGATAGAAATTTAATCGGAAACGCCATTATTGGGTGTGTGTTGCAAAAGAATAAGAAATAACAATAATGATACAATTAAATGATTGATAAGCGTCCAGCACGCCACCAAAGTAAAACAATACGAACAGACTTAAGTGTAGGTAGTTTCACGTTAAAGATATTATTTATACACACAAGACTACAGTGAAATTAAACAAAAAGTTAAATATAGCACTGCGACGACGTAACAGCTACACTTAAGTCGATTACTGCACAGGATCAGACTTAAAATATAATTATAAAAAGCAGCACACAGAAAATGAATGAAAAAAGGTATAGCCAACACCAAAGAGTACTATAAATTGCGAAAAGTATAAGCAACACAGTTCAGACGCGAATGCAACCTGTCTTGGGCGCCAGTGTAACACTTCTAGCTGTGAAGCCTACCTAGCTCCTACAGATTAGAGCTGAACTAAGGCAGGTAAAAAAAGACGACAACTAAAAGGTCAACAACAGAAGTATATTGAGTCGTCTCAGGGTGTGGGTTCCACTCGCGGTCTGAACGGTATTACGCAACTATGTAAATGACCACTGGCCTTAGCAGGAGGGAATGGTAGCCGGCGCAGTCAGGAGTTCGGGAACTCGGTGTCGGCAGTAGTCCGAGCGTGCCGCACAAGGAATACGTCCGCGGCACGGGCGTCAAGGTAGGTAGATAGGTACACACCGCCCGCAGCAACGTCGGCAGCAGAACCGGAGGTAAGAACCCCAATTGGGGTTTTATACACTTCACAAGTTTTAATCTATTTAAAAGAGTGGTAAAATGAGGTTTAAAATAATAATTATGCGTTTTCGAGAAAATATTTAAATAACAGCTTAATACGTGCGCTCTCAGTGGTAGTGGAGCGCAGCGTGAAAGTTAACCTCGCGTCACCGCTTGCCTCGCCTCTCAAGCCGTTTAAAAGTCGCCTTGCGATTGGTCGGCCGCGGTTCGGCATGCAAACGAGATCTTCACAGTGACGACAGCATAGAAGTAGCGAAACCGTTACACCTATTAAAAAGGCAACTTCAGATATCATAATTAAAATTTTAGAGGAACAGGTTTTCTTAGTTCACGGCGTTCCACAGACCATACTTATGGACAACGGAAGTCAGTTTATTAGTGGGCAGACCAACGATTTCTTCCAAAAATACCGCATTCCTAACGTATTTTTCACGCCTAAATATACACCTCAGGTGAACTTAGTTGAGCGGTACAACAAAACTATAATCACTTGTATTTCCACCTTTGTCGAAGGCGATCACAGGACATGGGATCTTTTCATACCAAAGGTCCAGTTTGCAATCAATAATTCGGTAAACGAAGCCACTGGATTTACCCCATCCTTTCTTGTGTTTGGCAGGGAAGTAGTACTATGCGGCTCGCACTATGCTGATATAGACTTAGGTGATGAGGTTTTGTTTATGCCCCGCGAAGTTTATGCGGAAAACCTCGGTTGCTTAAGTAATGTTTTTGATCAGGTTCAAAAGTCACTATATAACGCTCACGTTAAGAACACATTTCAGTACAACTTGAGACGCAAGTCATTTGAATTTAATGTAGGTGATATCGTCTACAAGCGCGCTTACGTATTGAGCGACAAGGACAAGTTCTTCAGTAAAAAGCTTGCCCCAAAATACTTAAAATGCCGAGTTACTGAGAAACGCTCGCCACTTGTTTACGTTTTACAAGACATGTCGGGTAAGAACTTGGGCATTTGGCATATAAAAGATTTGAAGATTTATGGTAAATATTGTACCTAATTGAGTTCTGTTATGTTACCAAGTCCACTAAAATCATTTTTACATATCTTGCAAAGAGTTTTATGTCGAACATATAAAAAAGGCATAAGATTTTTGTTATGAAAGGTGCGTCTCATAATTTTATAATATTATTAGATGTTTTCTCTGAAAGGCAGTATGAAAGTGAGGATTGAATGTTATGAAAGGCAGTGTGATAGGTAATTGTAAGAAATTTTGTTCAGAGTAGTTAATGCGGATTTTATTTTTAAAATAAAATCCTTATGAGGGACGAGCGGGTAATGTAACGGAACGTTACTCATTTAATATTAATTTCTATTTAAATAAACATAATTACACACAATTTAAACCTACTTAAAAATTAAAACTAATAAAAATATGTACAATCTAATCCTAACTTATTTTCTAATAAATGTATATTAAATAACTACGACGTAATCCTAGATCCTAAGTGCGGCACCTGTTTCTTAGCGCTTACTAGATCAACGCGTCCTGATTACGTCCGACCGGTTCACAAGATCTCCGCGGGGCATGTAATGGGGAAGTGGTGGTCGAGCTGGGCCACGACCGCTGGCACCGCGGACAGTCGTCACTAGACTTGTTTGTGAGCAGAACCGTATCACTTTGCCAGTTCCGAGCGCCCTAGCCGACTGTGCAATTAAAATTGAAATTAATAATTATTTTCTATACGTATTTTATATAAATTTGATAGTGTCTTCTAAACACGTTATAATAGTTTTTAGTGTGTTCCCGATATAGGGTAAGTTTTAAATGGCACATAAAAATCCAACTGTATTTCTAATAACCGTTATTCTTTTTATTGTACTAATGATATTTTATCTTCCAGTATCCAAATTGTAGATTATTCACTTGCAAAATTGCTAAATCATGCTCATGTTTTCATACGTTAAATTTCATCATCTTTTCTTTTCTTGCCTACCTTATGTTTTCGATTTTTTGCTAATATTTCACTAAACGCTAAATTTATGCAATTTAAATTCATTTACTTTTCCTTAATTTCATTGCCTTATGCTTTTAAACAATAGCCTTGTGTTTAATTAATAATTTATTGTGAACTCCGTTCTGGTTGTACCACCACGGCAACACTACACTGCGCGTAAGTATTTCTTCCTGATCCTGTAGCCGTTGGTAGGGCCCCCCCAGAACGGAAGTTGATAAATTCCTATATTGACTAGAGGAATTTTATCGATTACAGGAGCAACGTCAAATTTGGATTTAAGAAAAAAAAAAAACTTCCTGCTTCCGGTAGAATTTCCTACCGGCGGAATTTTTACTACCACCACTTCTGCCATCTTCGGGGTACTCCTGCTGCGTCTCCGCCTGCCGCTACCGCTTTGGGGCCATCCACCACCCAGGGGCCCCCACAGACATCAGGAGAGTACTTTTCCCGCGGTAGTGCGTTGAAGCGTAGGAATTGGTTAAAGTGCCCAAACCCACGACCCTATAAATTTATGTGCCCTCCGATGAACTCGCCGGTCTAATATTTTGTAATTTAAAATATTATATAAATTATTTGTTGCGTATACCTTGGTTCTGATTTATTTCTCCCTACTAAATTAGGTAGGTAGGATCAACCATAGGGGCAAACGGCACAATGTGTACATAAGAGTGGTTGACGAACAGAATCATGTCACGACCAGTTTGCTGTCAGCTAAAACAAAGGTTGCACCCATTGAAAAACAGATGTCGATTCCCCGATTGGAGTTGTCCGGAGCGGCTCTAGCTGCCAAGCTACTGTCTGAAATAGGTGAAGTGATGGGTATTCGTAAAGAAGATCGATACGCTTGGACAGACTCGACAGTAGTTTTGGCATGGCTTAAAGGTCCAGCTTGCAGATGGACAACATTTGTTAACAATAGGGTGTCAGAGATACTGACAATAATTGAGTATGACAATTGGGGACATGTTTCAACACACGTGAATCCAGCTGATTGTGCATCACGTGGATTAAGGCCAAGTGACCTAGCAGGACACTCGCTGTGGTGGTACGGGCCCACATGGCTTAAAGAACTTTCTGCAAAAAAGGAACAAATAGAAGTATTAGACACACACGAAGAAGAAAAAATGAAAGCCTTACCTGTACTGCAGCAATTTCCTGACGAATTTCCATGGGAAAAATTTTCATCACTGAACAAAATGTTAAGAGTTTTATCATACTGCAGAAGGATTTTGAATTTTAAATTACCAAAATCAGATAGAAGGAACATGCAAAAGTCAATAGAACCAAAAGAAATCAACGAAACTTTGAAGAAATGCATTGAGACAGTACAAAGACAAGAATTTGGAGAAGACATTAAACATTTAAAGTCTGGAAGTTGTGTGCCAAAAAAGAGTGCGCTTCATCCTCTTTGTCCATTCTTGGATCAAGATGGGATTTTAAGAGTTGGTGGACGCATTGATCTGTGCGATGCAGAGTATGATCAACGGCATCCAATTATTATGCCTAGTAAGAACCATCTTACTAAGCTATTAATAACAGATGCTCACAGTAAAACCATGCACGGCGGCCCACAACTTATGTTAAATCACCTTAGAGGACGTTACTGGATTCTTCGGGCACGTGAAGTGGTGAAGAAGCATTACAGGGAATGTGTGGTTTGCATCAGACAAGCAACATCCAATAAGACACCATATATGGGACAAATTCCCGCAGCTAGACTCAAACCTGGGAAACCGTTCAAATCATGCGGTGTTGATTATGCAGGGCCCATCAGCATAAGGTTTTCACCAGGCCGAGGAGCCAAGTCCTACAAAGGCTACATATGCTTGTTTATATGCATGGTTACCCATGCGATTCATGTAGAAGCAGTATCTGATTTGACAGCTAAAGGTTTTATAGCGGCTTTCAAGCGTATGACATCAAGACGAGGCCATTGTAAAGATCTATACAGTGACAATGGCACTAATTTTACCGGCGCAGACAAGCAGTTGAGAGAGATGTTCAACAGTGCTAAGTCAGGTCTTCCTCAAGAAATTGCTGAGCTTTTGACGTTGGAATCCACTTCTTGGCATTTTATACCTCCCCATGCACCAAACTTTGGAGGATTATGGGAGGCGGGTGTGCGTTCAGTAAAGACACATTTAAAGAAAGTTATTGGGGACAGCACGCTCACTTATGAAGAGCTGTCAACTGTGTTGGCACAGGTGGAAGCATGTGTGAATTCCCGTCCTTTAACAGTTTTTAGTGACGACCCTAATGACCCACTTCCACTGACACCCGGCCATTTCCTAGTAGGAGAACCGTTATTAAATGTCGCGGATGAAAACTGTAGCACGGTTAGCTTACTAGATAGGTGGAGATTAACGACTAAAATGGTGAACGATTTCTGGAACCGTTGGAGTTCCGAATATCTTGTAACGTTAAATAAAAGATACAAATGGACCACTCAGCAGGATGAACCGAAAATTGATGATATTGTAATTATAAAAGAACAAAATTTGCCGCCTGCTAAGTGGTTATTAGGCAAAATTGTAGATACGCACCCAGGTAAAGACGAGATTGTGCGTGTAGTTACCATTCAAACAAAAAATGGATTGTGTAAACGCCCATGCAGCAAATTGTGTTTTCTTCCTAGAAAAACTTGTTAAATTAAATGCGTTTAGTTTTGCTCAAGTGTGCCCATTACTTTAGTGTTGTGAATAGGTATTTGTTTTACACTGTAATCAGAACAATTATTTTGTTTATTATGTGTTTTGAGGTTATTTTTTTGTTCTTTCAATATGGCATGCATTTGAGGGTTTAAAAAACTTTACTTTGGCTTTGCAGAGCTGTTACGGTGGGCGGTTTATCATCATAAATTTTGTTGTTTAGCCAAGTTGTTTACACGAATAATTTATGTCAATGGTTTATTGTTGTTTAGGTTAAGGATCACACATACGTAACATGACTTTCCACTTTGGGTAGCTAAACTCCTGTTCATTAGGTTAAATTTAAAGAACTTTGTTCTTGGTGGGCGGGATGTCTAATAAGGTCAGAAATAGTTGTAAATATTTTGTACTAAATTTATTTTGAGCTTGCATCAAAAGGAACTAGATGGCGATAAGCGCCCTTAAAACGCGCAAGCGTTTTGTTACAAACTCAACGTGGATAGTGATGATTTTTAGATTATTTTTTTTCTGTGAGGGTAAAGAACGGTATCCGTTATTCTATTACATGAATTAATATATAAATTTGGAGGTAGTTTCTTTTCGTTCCTCAACAAACAATATTAATAAAAGTGGTGTGCGATATGATATATTAAATTAAACAATAGGTGATCAAACGAACTTCTCAAGTGAAGTTCGATCATTATTAAATGAATAGCTCCATCCGAAGATTTATAGTTATAAAACCAGGTACCTGGTCTACCTGGTTTTATAACTATATATGAAGAATGGAGCTACGAGTTAAAATAGTATACAGTGTAAAAGTGTAGATGTAGAAGTATAGATATATATTATCAAGAATGGGAGTAGGTACATGTGTATGGAACCCATGTGTAGTTTTTGTTAAGATATAACTATTAAGTTCATATACAAAGAGGTAGGGAAAGGTCGGCTGTAGGAAAAAGGTTGCTTTTTTAAGCAACCTTTTTCAGCCAATACAGCTGGGCTTTGGTTCGCGGGGTGGCTGTGAGGCCGCTGTTCATTCACTTAGAACCTTTCTCAAACTAAATTGTGGTGAAGTGTTGCTAAAGGTGGATGTTAAAAACGCTTTTAATTCTGTCGACAGAGGCGCTCTTTTGACACAAGTCAAGGATAAAATTCCCGAACTATATAAATTCCTTTATCAATGTTATGGCAATCCAACAAAATTAAATTACCAAAATAACGCGATCCTATCCTCAGTCGGGTGTCAACAGGGCGACCCTCTAGGTCCGGCCATTTTTAGCCTTGCCATCCATCTGATTATTCAACGTCTTCAGTCCAAACTTAATGTTTGGTACTTGGATGACGGAACCCTAGGAGGCGACGTGAACACTGTTTTTAATGATCTAGGTATCATTATTAACGAATTTCGCGACATTGGTTTGGATTTAAATTTTTCTAAATGCGTACTTTTTGTTTGCGATACTTGTCCTGATAAAGATTTGGTTTTTGAAAAGTTTAATAGTCTTGCTCCGAATATCAAATTAGTAGACAAGCGTTCTCTTCGCCTTTTGGGTTCGCCGATTCTGGATGAGTCTATCTCACCTTTTGTAGAAGAAAAAATTCAAAAGTTCAATAACGCATCAGACAGGTTACTCAAAATTAACGCCCACATGGCTTTTACAATTATTCGTTTTTGTCTATTTGTCCCTAAATTTACTTATATTTTACGATGTTGTCAACTGTGGAAACACAGTGAGCTCCTTATGGGCTTAGACAACATTGTAAAAAACACTCTGGTTTCGGTCTTGAATGTTGATATGGATGACAGGACGTGGTCGCAAGCCTCTCTACCTGTGCGCTTAGGAGGTTTAGGGATACGCAAAATTTCGAGTGTTGCATTACCGGCATTTTTGTCCTCTGTACATGGTACACATAAATTAATAGAAAAAATTCTTGCTCCATCTTTAGGTACTTTCGAAGTAGCCCATTTGTCTGAGGCCAAGAATGCCTGGGGGTTGGCTTGTCCAAATTCTGATTTCCCGGTGGTTCTTTCCTCACAGAGGCTGTGGGACCGACCGCTCTGCGAACTAGCACGGAAAAATCTTTTAGATACGTGTCCTAGCGTCGCTGATCGTGCTCGGCTTCTCGCAGTCTCTGTGTGGGAGTCAGGACTTTGGTTACAGGCCATGCCTTCTTTCAACACTGGTAACCTTTTAGATCCGACTACTTTTCGTTTAGCTATCAGCTTACGTTTGGGCGCAAGATGCTGTGTGGCCCATCACTGCCAGTGCGGTACCGCAGTTGATCAGCTCGGTCATCACGGTCTCTCGTGTTCAAAAAGCGCTGGTCGAATTTCGCGCCACGCTAGTCTTAATGACATCATTCGCCGGGCTTTTACCACCGCCAATGTTGCAGCCATTCTCGAACCGAATGGTCTCATGCGTGACGATGGTAAAAGACCCGACGGAATGACTCTGGTTCCCTGGAAGATGGGGCGGCCTTTAGTGTGGGACGCTACTTGCGTCGATACTATGGCGCCGTCACACCTTCCCGAGACACACGTTAGGGCCGGCGCCGCGGCTAATTCTGCTGAGCAGCTAAAACGGCGCAAATATAGTAATCTCGGTAGCGGTTACATATTTGAGCCGTTTGGTGTTGAGACCCTGGGTCCGTGGGGACCGGGAGCTCATCGCGTTTTCCAAAGTCTATCAGAGCGCCTGGTCGATGCGACGCGTGACCAAAATGCTGGCACTTATTTGGCCCAACGCATCAGCATTGCAATTCAACGTGGCAATGCGGCCAGCATGTTGGGTACGCTACCTACCGGTAGTGGGCTGGAGCACTTGGACTGTCTATAGGCCATCGCGGCTATTATACAGTCCATAAGTGTTCTTTGTAGTAGGTAGTGTAGCTAGTTTAGTTTAGTTTAGCTTAGTTTAGTTTAGTTTAGTTTAGTTTTTATTATTGTAGTAGTTAGCTTGAGTAATAAAGGCAATTTGCCCGTAAAAAAAAAGAGGTAGGGTAGGTAAGGTATGTGTAAATGAACGATAATATATAAATAACTGATAAAACCGAAAGCTTTTATTACGTCCACAATTATATATATTATATGCATATTATATTGTTTGAATTTCACTGTTTACGACATCAGACGCAGCAGTACTAGCCATCACCTTTTATTGAAAGAATGTCTTGGTCACTGGTCAGGCTAGTGGGATCATCGTTTCAGTATCCCGGTCCGTATCCCGGTCCATATCCCGGTTCGGATATTGGTTCGAATTCGCATCTGTATCCCGGTTCGTATTTGCATCTGTATCCCGGTCCGTATTCCCATCCATATTCCGGTCCGTATTCCCATTCGTAATCTGATCCGTACCCCGGTCCGTAATCCAACCCACGTCCTAACCCGGTTCCGGTACCACTTCCACTTCCAAATGAGTTCCCAGATCCCGATGAAAATCCTGAACCACTTCCGCTACCCCTTCCACTAACATAGGCGTCTCCAGCTCCCGGTGTGTTTGCTGAACCGCTTCCGCTACCACTTCCACTGCCATAGCCGTTTCCGGATCCCGATGTATTTGCTGAACCACTTCCGCTACCACTTCCACTACCATAGGCGGTTCCAGATCCCGATGTATTTGCGGAACCGCTTCCGCTGCCATGGGCGTTTCCGGATCCCGAAGTATTTGCTGAACCGCTTCCGCTACCATTTCCACTGCCATAGGCAGTTCCGGACCCCGATGTATTTGCTGAACCACTTCCGCTACCATTTCCACTGCCATAGGCGGTTCCAGATCCCGATGTATTTGCTGAACCACTTCCGCTACCACTTCCACTGCCATAGGCGGTTCCAGATCCCGATGTATTTGCTGAACCACTTCCGCTACCATTTCCACTGCCATAGGCGGTTCCAAATCCCGAAGTATTTGCTGAACCGCTTCCGCTACCATTTCCACTGCCATAGCCGTTTCCGGATCCCGATGTATTTGCTGAACCACTTCCGCTACCACTTCCACTGCCATAGGCAGTTCCAGATCCCGATGTATTTGCTGAACCGCTTCCGCTACCATTTCCACTGCCATAGGCGGTTCCAGATCCCGATGTATTTGCTGAACCACTACCGCTACCACTTCCACTGCCATAGGCAGTTCCGGACCCCGATGTATTTGCTGAACCACTTCCGCTACCACTTCCACTGCCATAGGCGGTTCCAGATCCCGATGTATTTGCTGAACCACTTCCGCTACCACTTCCACTGCCATGGGCGTTTCCAGATCCCGAAGTATTTGCTGAACCGCTTCCGCTACCATTTCCACTGCCATAGCCGTTTCCGGATCCCGATGTATTTGTTGAACCACTTCCGCTACCACTTCCACTGCCATAGGCGGTTCCAGATCCCGATGTATTTGCTGAACCACTTCCGCTACCACTTCCACTGCCATAAGCAGTTCCGGACCCCGATGTATTTGCTGAACCGCTTCCGCTACCATTTCCACTGCCATAGGCAGTTTCGGACCCCGATGTATTTGCTGAACCGCTTCCGCTACCATTTCCACTGCCATAGCCGTTTCCGGATCCCGATGTATTTGCTGAACCACTTCCGCTACCACTTCCACTGCCATAGGCAGTTCCGGACCCCGATGTATTTGCTGAACCACTTCCGCTACCACTTCCACTACCATAAACGGCTCCAGATCCCGATGTATTTGCTGACCCGCTTCCGCTGCCAACTCCACTGCCATAGGCGGCTCCAGATCCCGATGTATTTGCTGACCCACTTCCGCTACCACTCCCACTGCCATGGGCGTTTCCGGATCCCGATGTATTTGCTGAACCGCTTCCGCTACCACCTCCACTGCCATAGGCAGTTCCGGACCCCGATGTATTTGCTGAACCGCTTCCGCTACCATTTCCACTGCCATAGGCATATCCGGACCCTGATGTATTTGCTGAACCATTTCCGCTACCATTTTCACTGCCATAAGCGGTTCCAGATCCCGATGTATTTCCTGAACCACTTCCGCTACCATTTCCACTGCCATAGGCGGTTCCAGATCCCGATGTATTTGCTGAACCACTTCCGCTACCACTTCCACTGCCATAGGCAGTTCCGGACCCCAATGTATTTGCTGAACCGCTCCCGCTACCATTTCCACTTCCATAGGCAGTTCCGGACCCCGATGTATTTGCTGAACCACTTCCGCTACCACTTCCACTGCCATAGGCAGTTCCGGACCCCGATGTATTTGCTGAACCGCTTCCGCTACCATTTCCACTGCCATAGGCAGTTCCGGACCCCGATGTATTTGCTAAACCGCTTCCGCTACCATTTCCACTGCCATAGCCGTTTCCGGATCCCGATGTATTTGCTGAACCACTTCCGCTACCACTCCCACTGCCATAGGCGGTTCCAGATCCCGATGTATTTGCTGAACCGCTTCCGCTACCATTTCCACTGCCATAGGCGGTTCCAGATCCCGATGTATTTGCTGAACCACTACCGCTACCACTTCCACTGCCATAGGCAGTTCCGGACCCCGATGTATTTGCTGAACCACTTCCGCTACCACTTCCACTGCCATAGGCGGTTCCAGATCCCGATGTATTTGCTGAACCACTTCCGCTACCATTTCCACTGCCATGGGCGTTTCCAGATCCCGAAGTATTTGCTGAACCGCTTCCGCTACCATTTCCACTGCCATAGCCGTTTCCGGATCCCGATGTATTTGTTGAACCACTTCCGCTACCACTTCCACTGCCATAGGCGGTTCCAGATCCCGATGTATTTGCTGAACCACTTCCGCTACCACTTCCACTGCCATAGGCAGTTCCGGACCCCGATGTATTTGCTGAACCGCTTCCGCTACCATTTCCACTGCCATAGGCAGTTTCGGACCCCGATGTATTTGCTGAACCGCTTCCGCTACCATTTCCACTGCCATAGCCGTTTCCGGATCCCGATGTATTTGCTGAACCACTTCCGCTACCACTTCCACTGCCATAGGCAGTTCCGGACCCCGATGTATTTGCTGAACCACTTCCGCTACCACTTCCACTACCATAAACGGCTCCAGATCCCGATGTATTTGCTGACCCGCTTCCGCTGCCAACTCCACTGCCATAGGCGGCTCCAGATCCCGATGTAATTGCTGACCCACTTCCGCTACCACTCCCACTGCCATGGGCGTTTCCGGATCCCGATGTATTTGCTGAACCGCTTCCGCTACCACCTCCACTGCCATAGGCAGTTCCGGACCCCGATGTATTTGCTGAACCGCTTCCGCTACCATTTCCACTGCCATAGGCATATCCGGACCCCGATGTATTTGCTGAACCACTTCCGCTACCACTTCCACTACCATAAACGGCTCCAGATCCCGATGTATTTGCTGACCCGCTTCCGCTGCCAACTCCACTGCCATAGGCGGCTCCAGATCCCGATGTATTTGCTGACCCACTTCCGCTACCACTCCCATTGCCATGGGCGTTTCCGGATCCCGAAGTATTTGCTGAACCGCTTCCGCTACCACCTCCACTGCCATAGGCAGTTCCGGACCCCGATGTATTTGCTGAACCGCTTCCGCTACCATTTCCACTGCCATAGGCATATCCGGACCCCGATGTATTTGCTGAACCATTTCCGCTACCATTTCCACTGCCATAAGCGGTTCCAGATCCCGATGTATTTCCTGAACCACTTCCGCTACCATTTCCACTGCCATAGGCGGTTCCAGATCCCGATGTATTTACTGAACCACTTCCGCTACCACTTCCACTTCCATAGGCAGTTCCGGACCCCGATGTATTTGCTGAACCACTTCCGCTACCACTTCCACTGCCATAGGCAGTTCCGGACCCCAATGTATTTGCTGAACCGCTTCCGCTACCACTTCCACTGCCATAAGCGGCTCCAGATCCCGATGTATTTGCTGAACCACTTCCGCTACCACTTCCACTGCCATAGGCAGTTCCGGACCCCGATGTATTTGCTGAACCACTTCCGCTACCACTTCTACTGCCATGGGCGTTTCCGTATCCCGATGTATTTGCTGAACCATTTCCGCTACCACTTCCACTGCCATAGGCGGTTCCAGATCCCGATGTATTTGCTGAACCACTTCCGCTACCATTTCCACTGCCATAGGCGGTTCCAGATCCCGATGTGTTTGCTGAACCACTTCCGCTACTACTTCCACTGCCATAGGCAGTTCCGGACCCCGATGTATTTGCTGAACCGCTTCCGCTACCATTTCCACTGCCATAGGCAGTTCCGGACCCCGATGTATTTGCTGAACCGCTTCCGCTACCATTTCCACTGCCACAGGCAATTCCGGACCCCGATGTATTTGCTGAACCACTTCCGCTACCACTTCCACTGCCATAGGCAGTTCCGGACCCCGATATATTTGCTGAACCGCTTCCGCTACCACTTCCACTGCCATAGGCAGTTCCGGACCCCGATGTATTTGCTGAACCACTTCCGCTACCATTTCCACTGCCATAGGCGGTTCCAGATCCCGATGTATTTCCTGAACCACTTCCGCTACCATTTCTACTGCCATAGGCGGTTCCAGATCCCGATGTATTTGCTGAACCACTTCCGCTACCACTTCCACTGCCATAGGCAGTTCCGGACCCCGATGTATTTGCTGAACCACTTCCGCTACCACTTCCACTGCCATAGGCAGCTCCAGGTCCCGATGTATTTGCTGAACCACTTCCGCTACCACTTCCACTGCCATAGGCGGTTCCAGATCCCGATGTATTTGCTGAACCACTTCCGCTACCACTTCCACTGCCATAGGCAGTTCCGGACCCCGATGTATTTGCTGAACCGCTTCCGCTACCATTTCCACTGCCATAGGCGGTTCCAGATCCCGATGTATTTGCTGAACCACTTCCGCTACCATTTCCACTGCCATAGGCGGTTCCAGATCCCGATGTATTTGCTGAACCACTTCCGCTACCATTTCCACTGCCATAGGCAGTTCCGGACCCCGATGTATTTGCTGAACCGCTTCCGCTACCATTTCCACTGCCATAGGCGGTTCCAGATCCCGATGTATTTGCTGAACCACTTCCGCTACCACTTCCACTGCCATAGGCGGTTCCAGATCCCGATGTATTTGCTGAACCACTTCCGCTACCACTTCCACTGCCATAGGCAGTTCCGGACCCCGATGTATTTGCTGAACCGCTTCCGCTACCATTTCCACTGCCATAGGCGGTTCCAGATCCCGATGTATTTGCTGAACCACTTCCGCTACCATTTCCACTGCCATAGGCGGTTCCAGATCCCGATGTATTTGCTGAACCACTTCCGCTACCATTTCCACTGCCATAGGCAGTTCCGGACCCCGATGTATTTGCTGAACCGCTTCCGCTACCATTTCCACTGCCATAGGCGGTTCCAGATCCCGATGTATTTGCTGAACCACTTCCGCTACCACTTTCACTGCCATAGGCAGTTCCGGACCCCGATGTATTTGCTGAACCACTTCCGCTACCACTTCCACTGCCATAGGCGGCTCCAGATCCCGATGTATTTGCTGACCCGCTTCCGCTACCATTTCCACTGCCATGGGCGTTTCCGTATCCCGATGTATTTGCTGAACCATTTCCGCTACCACTTCCACTGCCATAGGCGGCTCCAGATCCCGATGTATTTGCTGACCCGCTTCCGCTACCACTTCCACTGCCATGGGCGTTTCCGTATCCCGATGTATTTGCTGAACCATTTCCGCTACCACTTCCACTTCCATAGGCGGTTCCAGATCCCGATGTATTTGCTGAACCACTTCCGCTACCATTTCCACTGCCATAGGCGGTTCCGGACCCCGATGTATTTGCTGAACCGCTTCCGCTACCATTTCCACTGCCATAGGCAGTTCCGGACCCCGATGTATTTGCTGAACCACTTCCGCTACCAGTTCCACTGCCATAGGCGGTTCTAGATCCCGATGTATTTGCTGAACCGCTTCCGCTACCATTTCCACTGCCATGGGCGTGTCCGGATCCCGAAGTATTTGCTGAACTGCTTCCGCTACTATTTCCACTGCCATAGACAGTTCCGGACCCCGATGTATTTGCTGAACCGCTTCCGCTACCATTTCCACTGGCATGGCCGTTTCCGGACCACGATGTATTTGCTGAACCACTTCCGCTACCACTTCCACTGCCATAGGCGGTTCCAGATCCCGATGTATTTGCTGAACCGCTTCCGCTACCACTTCCACTGCCATAGGTAGTTCCAGATCCCGATGTATTTGCTGAACCGCTTCCGCTACCATTTCCACTGCCATAGGCAGTTCCGGACCCCAATGTATTTGCTGAACCGCTTCCGCTACCATTTCCACTGGCATGGGCGTTTCCGGATCCCGAAGTATTTTCTGAACCGCTTCCGCTACCACTTCCACTGCCATAGGCAGTTCCGGACCCCGATGTATTTGCTGAACCGCTTCCGTTACCACTTCCACTGCCATAGGCAGTTCCGGACCCCGATGTATTTGCTGAACCGCTTCCGCTACCATTTCCACTGCCATAGGCAGTTCCGGACCCCGATGTATTTGCTGAACCGCTTCCGCTACCATTTCCACTGCCATAGCCGTTTCCGGATCCCGATGTATTTGCTGAACCACTTCCGCTACCATTTCCACTGCCATAGGCGGTTCCAGATCCCGATGTATTTGCTGAACCACTTCCGCTACCATTTCCACTGCCATAGGCGTCTCCAGATCCCGCTGTATTTGCTGACCCGCTTCCGCTACCACTTCCACTGCCATAGGCGGCTCCATATCCCGATGCAAATCCTGACCCGCTTCTGAATCCACTTCCACTACTATAGGCGGCTCCAGATCCCGATGCAAATCCTGAACCGCTTCCGAATCCACTTCCACTACCATAGGCGGCTCCAGATCCCGATGCAAATCCTGAACCGCTTCCGAATCCACTTCCACTACCATAGGCGGCTCCAGATCCCGATGCAAATCCTGAACCGCTTCCGAAGCCACTTCCACTACCATAGGCGGCTCCAGATCCTGATGCAAATCCTGAACCGCTTCCGAATCCACTTCCACTACCATAGGCGGCTCCAGATCCCGATGCAAATCCTGAACCGCTTCCGAATCCACTTCCACTACCATAGGCGGCTCCAGATCCCGATGCAAATCCTGAACCGCTTCCGAATCCACTTCCACTACCATAGGCGGCTCCAGATCCCGATGCAAATCCTGAACCGCTTCCAAATCCATTTCCACTACCATAGGCGGCTCCAGATCCCGATGCAAATCCTGAACCGCTTCCGAATCTACTTCCACTACCATAGGCGGCTCCAGATCCCGATGCAAATTCTGAACCGCTTCCGAATCCACTTCCAAAACTTCTACCGTCTCCGTGTCCTACTCCACTTCCAAACCCTTCTCCAGTCCCGTAGCCGAAACCTTTTCTAGATCCATACCTGTCTCCGCTGCCCGGCCCACTTCGACCGCCACCTGTTGTGGGTGTAATAATATATAATAATTGATGTTACTAACACATTAACTGTCAGTGACGCTAAACAATAAAAAGCCATCGTTTTGGTGACCGACAGAACTCAAGTCTTCAGTACGTTGTTGATAAACAGGAAAAGGGAAGTGTCAAGCGGCGTTTACTTGAGACAGGATACCGTCTGATCACATGATGTCATGTGTCCGCACTACACTCGCTTAGGTCAGACACGCAAGCGGTTGCCACCAACACAAACCTACGAGTAGCAACTACTACCTAAAGGCATAGGGAAAGTTTTTTAAAGTGTTATGAATATTTTATTTTGTTATATTTTTATTTTTGTATAACAAAATAGGCCCACAATTGAATGCAATCTCACCTGATGGAAAGTGACGACGCGGTCTACGATGGTACATGCTTACTTAGAAGATACCTTTTCACTCGCGACTTGAAGAGCTCCAGATTGTACTTATCGGGAAAGACGCTGGTAAAGTGTTCCATTCCTCGCTGCTCGGATTATAAATGTCGAGTCAAACCGCTTTGTGCAAATCGAAGGAATATCAACTATAAATGGATGGCGTGTAGCTGTACGTCTTGTCGTCCGATGGTGAAATGGAGATGGTGCAGTTAGATTGTGTAGCTCCGCAGCACACTCACTGAAAGGTAAGGGTATAGCGAGCAAACAAGCATACGGCCCTCCTGATGGGAGACACCACAGGCGTCACCAATGCCATGTTGTAGCTCTGCACCGCTGGCGGGAGCACATTCCACATTATACAGTAAGAAAGAACGTATGAAACCGCCAGATAATTACGTATCTCGCAACAAGTTTGCAAGCGTAAATTTCCCAATCATTGCTGTCAGACATCACTTTGGCAGAGCAGAAAGCGATCGAGCGCTAGATCACCGTCTGTCGGACAATCGATGAACTAAAAAGTGCATTATTTGGTTTCCGTCTATTGCTGTTCTGTTGCTAGTGGCGCTAGTGTCAAAGGCCAAAGTGAATTCAGCGACAGGCGAGCAACAGGTGGGCGACTGTGACCGGTTGCTAAGTGTTTGCCGTCGCTTTGCTACTGCTGTTGCTTTGCTGTTGTAATTTTTACATAATACGGGTGCGGGTAGTGTGTGTAGTATTTCCACGACTCCTTCAATCTGCATTTCGCTACAAATACAGCGCGGGCAGCTATTGAGCGGAACAATCTGTCGGTGTTATTTTCAGTTAGGGCGCTATAACCTGAAAATTTTCAAGAGTGATCAGGTATCTTCTAGCCTAGCATGCCCTATTGTAGACCATGTTATCAGAGTTGGTCAAATGCTTCGCCTATAAACAATTTAATAAAAACCTTTTTGACTTTTCAAAAAAAAAAAAAAACCTTTTTGACTTTTCGCTTAGGCCAGCGGTTCAAACGATGGAGGCCATGTCCGGTCCTCCAGAGGTGGGTCAGGCGGCCCCACGGTTCGCTGACGTTCAGATTGGTGCAGGTACTTCCGGGCATGGTTGCTTCGGAGAGTACCTGCACCAATTCGCGAGACGGGAGGTGACCCCCGCCCGTCGGCCATGAGTGTGGAGCGTTGGCGGATTCGGCGATGGTAAACTATCCTTTCCTGCGCCTGCGATTGATTCAACCAATCAACCATAATAATATTTATACTTACTAGGGTAGTGTATGACAGAGTGCGCGGCTCGCGGCTGCGCCGGCGCGATGGTCGCCAACACTGCACATAATATCTGCGGACACACAGATAAATAAATAAATAACGCCCAACGATCACATACATATGTATGGAACCCGGACCTGGATCTAGATACAGGGAATCATGGTTAAGACCCAGTAACTGTGAGGACCATGCTCCCACAACACCCAGATACAAAACGAGTGTTTAGCACTTTTTTTCTGTGCACAAATATTAACTTTGCGGGAATCAAACCTATCGCCTCTGGGTCATAAGCTGACCTGGTCAACCACTACACCACGGAGGCTGTCACGAGACTGTCACCGATACACAAGAGATGTTAACTCTCTCGAATAACGAGTGACCGATGCAAACATGATAACCCTTCTTCTGTCTACCTTTATCTATCTATACATATAAATAAATAAATAAATATAATAAAACTGTAGAGATAAAAAAATCTGTAATTGCAAGATATCAAGAAAAAAATGACACAGGTTGGCTTAAAATTAGCCGCTGATCACGTTAAGCCACTTTTTAAACACTTTGTATGTCTGTCTGTTTGTTTGTTTGTTTGTTTGTTTGTTATGACTGAACTCCTAAAATACTGAATGGATTTTCATGCGGTTTTCACTAATATGCTTAGAAATAACCGGCGCTTAAAATAGGATATATTAGAATTGATATATCGTTAAAAAAAAATTGATGACAATTATTGAGATTTCATTACGAAACGAATCGGATTTTTAAACAACATGGCCGATTGATTTTTTTAATTGTTTTCAAACTGGAAGGCACCTGTGAAGCTTATGTAATGTCATCTGTCACATGTCAAAAAACAATTTTAGTGATGTGTAGGCCAATATTCGGTTCGATAATTAACGATTATTTTAGATACATAATACCGATTAACGATTATTTTTAGACACATAATTATCATATAATCATGATATAGCTATCTTAGGTAGACCTACCTACCTTAGAGTGCGTGGTAAATAATATATTATTCCCATTGTTGAAATTAGAGGAAACACAAGTACACGTGGGTGGGGTATAAAACGTAGGTGTCGATTTAGATGATAAGAATTTATTGAGGAAATCAAACCCTTGACGTATTGTCATCGGAATTGTGTATCAAATATCGTCAAGATTCGCTGAAAACTATGACCTGTACGCGAGTCGCACATCCAATTCCGGACAGACGAAAGTAAAAGTTGCGAGTTGAAACCAGACTAGCAATGGATGAGTGCTTATTTGTGGAAATTCGATCTCACGGTATATTTTTTTAATTCAAACTATCGATTTTTCTTTTAAAAACCGATTTTTGAGGTAATTTTTGCCGAATATTTTTATTACGGTTGGCAACACCGTATTTTGTGCCCACGCTATTTAGCAATAAAAGTAATCCAAACGATTTATCATTTTGTTTTCGATTATTCTTCGATTGTAGTTATCGTTGATGTCCCGCCCCTATGGTCAAGTGTCATTATTCAACAGTAGAACGTAATTTTGCAAGCAACGAATTTAATATTTTATTTATATCTTTTTTATTGAAAAGTGAGTTAAAAGCAAATTAATTGCCTTCATTCCATTTCTTGTATATTTTACTGTTCCTTTTAGTAATTTTTCTTAAACATTAGCATTAAATTTTCCCCACAAAATAGAAATGTTTAATGTTTTGTATGACGTCACCTGTTTTGCTTACATAACAATTTACTTTCTATCAACCTGTCACAAGTTAAATAGATACATATACCAACAAATATTAAATAGTGTGAAGGCAGATTTTTTTTATTTGGGCATTAGACGACATTTGTATTTAGCCAATGATACGAAATATTTTATGAAAAATGTTTTAAAAGGGTACTTAGATGTAGGTAAGTATAACTATACATTAAGATAGGACAATATATAGGATAGGTAAGATCCTCGAATTAGCAACATGGCCGTGTAACGTTCAGTTTTGATTTCTTCTTCTTCTTTTACGTAGGTAAATGATTTTTAAAGGTTTTAATAGTTAAAATATTTTAGGTCTGTGGGCTTCTCAATGAACAAACTGAGATATTCTCTTTAGGACAAACTACAGGTTAGAGCAAAATATTATTGGTTACTCGATTGCTCCAAGAAGGTTTTAAAAGGTGTTTGAAAGTGGGCGTCTTCAGGATGTCGTTGTTGATGATGATGATGATGATGATAGCCGTATTTGAGTTAATTGATCATATATATCAATTTCAGCTTAATTCTTTCCGTTATTTCTAAAATAAGTAATGGTCTCGACAGATTCTTAGACAAACACACGGACAACAAAGTGATCTTACCTATAAGTGTTCCTTTATTTCAAAACTGTTACGGAACCCTAAAAATGAAACGTTCTTTGCAAAAGCGAATCTGATTAGAGCTTTGTACACATGTTATTATCTCACTCTCACCACTATGTTGAAAGTGCAGTGGGAATGAGACAACCTGAAAAATAGCGGCTGTAATATAAATGTCGACTCTTTTTACAGTGGCGTACGTAAGTATTTGTGATTTCTAATTAGTATTAACAAAATTAGTTATGTACGCATCGTATAGGTAAATGCAATACTCCAGCTATAAAGTATGTATTTTATAAACTTATTGTTGACGCTAGCTAAATACTCAATTCGTATGGACCAAACTTAAGAAAGTAAAAAAAAATGTGGTGAATGCAACAAAGATACTCTTTGGGAACGAAAAGCGCGCGGATATAAAAAACTGACCAATGTGTGTTTGTTTTGTATTTTTCTAAACTGCCTAAATAATAGGTATGGTACTTATGTAGGTATACTTACTACCTAAACAAAATTCACTGGAACCTCTTATGAAGACTTGAACGGTTTTTATGGTGAATACACAAGAACATCTGTTGAAGTGAAAATGACAAGGAAAAGATCGACCGTATCACTGGTATGTAGGTATACCATATTATAGAACTTTTATTAGTTAGATGCCTAGACCTATCGTATATTTAAAAAAACTAACGTCTAAGTATAAGGTAGGTCTAAGTAGGTACATATTTAATTAAATATTGTACCTATGATTTGCAGTTTCTAACCCACTATTTTATCAATGTGTAGGTGATTGGATGACACGTGAAAAGCCATACTTACCTACTACCCAAACAACATTTTTACACGTGTGCTACCTAATCTGCCAATACGTGCTGAGCTCCGAAAAGATTTAGTGGATTTTGTTGTTTGGTATATAGGAAATGCATGAACTAAGCTATTATTAGACTACCTAAACGTAGAAATAACACAATACAAGCGTGCGAAGCCGCGGGCAAAAGCTAGTGAGTAATAAAGGCAATTTGCCCGTTAAAAAAAAAGTTTAGATAATGCTTCATATTACTTTACATTTACGATGATACTTGCATATTTTTAAATAATATAAATACATCAGGGGACATGTTACGGTGAACGGTCTGTAGATTATCACAGGCATATGAAAGTTTTTTCGTGTTAATGTTAAAGTATACACATAAAATATTAAATAATGTTATTACCAGAGATCTAAGAAACTTATTTCCTTCCTAGCTCTTACTACAACGTGACCATGAGAGGTCACTGCATGAGGCCATTTTAAAAAGATTAAAAAGATGAATAAGTAACCTCTTTATTTTTGACGCTTTTTAAACGACTTCCAAAATAGGAAGCGTAAGTTAATTTTATCCTGAAAAAATAAACGTTTTCTGAGGGATAGTCCTCCACGCGGGCGAAGCCGCGGGCAGAAGCTAGTGAGTAAATAAAGCCGTATAGTACCCACTAGTATAGGTTGTGTTATATTTTCTGTAGTCTTGACTAACAGATACATACGTACAGCTCACACCGCTTGATCTAGACTTGATGTTTGGAGGGTGTCTTCCTGGCATAAGGGTGTAAAACAAAAGAATTTTAGGAGTTTGGAGGTCAAGTCGGGTGTAAGTTATATATTTTTTTTTTTTTTTTTTTTTTTTTTATGTTATTGAATGACGTGACGAGCAAGTCGTTCACCTGATGTTAAGTGACACGACCGCCCATAACAGAAAAAAAAAAAAAAAAAAGAAATGCGGTATGCGGTGCTTATATGAAGAAATGCGGTAAGACCGCGGGCTGCCTTTAGTTTTTTTTTAATGCGATTGAATGACGTGACGTCAGTCGTCGGTCTTCAGGTTTGTGCGGATTTCTTTCTTAATAACTTTCATTATTCTCTCTTCATTTTTTTTATTAGATGAGTGGCAAACAAGCAGGAGGCCCGCCTGATGGTAAGTGGTTACCGCCGCTAATGGACATCAGCAACACCGAGGGCATTGCCGGTGCGTTGCGTACCCTTAGAGAGGACTTTTCTAACACTTTTCTTGAAGCTCCCCATACCCTCATTATAACCATTCACATCAACCGGGAGTCCTCCCCCGCTGAACACAGGCTCCCCTATAAAACGGCATTTGAATCTGGACGGTTACCATAGAGGAGGCTTTGCCATGATCACCACGCTTGGCAGGCGGCTTGGTGATCCCAGGAGACTTTAATGTACCGAGGAGAATGCTGCTGCCCATTCCATAGATATTCCGTTAGCTGGCTCTTACGGAACCAGCGGGAAGAGATGGAATGGTCCTATTCTTGCATTGGGACCACACGGCTAATTATAATTAGAACTGCCCATTAATAATACTACGATTCTAAACCTACTCCTTACTCGTTTGTAAAATATGCCTCAAGCTTAACTAGAGCTCAGGCTAAATGTCGACAAAATGTAACACATTGACGCGACCGGAGGTAGACCCACAGATTAGAGAAAAACACAAATGACTATAGGTAGACCGTGACGCATAATTGACTATAAATCCAGTTGACCAATGATACAACTTCCCCTCATACGAAAATTAGTGGTGTATTTCAACCACTAATTTCTAATAAATACTAAGAATTTCTAATAAATCACGGGAACCCGTTGATGTGTTTTGTTCCATCCTGCTCTGTTCTTTGTAATTTCGTATGAGTTTGTCTCGTTTTGTTAGCTCGCCCCCTGCCCGCGCAGGTGAGTCGTGTTTGTTCGAAAATTATGTTTACGATCTATCAACGGGCTTTATAATCTTTGCCATGACGCTTACAATAACATTTTACTAAAAGATTTCGAGTATTTATTTATGATCAGGTATTCACCACCATCGCACGGGTAGAGGGAAGATTGTATACAGGACAAACAGGAAAAGGATAAAAAGAATGGTACAGTGGAGGGAGACGAGGAGAGTCGCTCCTTGCTCCATCCCTGTACGATGGTAGGAAAAGAAGAGGGATGGGATAATTAAAAGGGTGAAGAAAAAGACGTTAGTAAAAACAAAGGAAGTAGAATGAAGTTTTCAAGTTAAGGCGTGCAATTAATTTCGTATCTAGGGAGTCGTTTTCGTAAGAAAACGTTAAAATCATCGCTCCATTTTACATGTCCATGCCTCGTGACATGGACACTTAAATTGGAGCATTAGTTAATTATAACTACGCGACCACAAACCGGAAGACGCAGCGTAGGTCCCCCACTCGGTGGACCGACGGTCTGGTCAGGACCGCGGGGAGCCGATGGATGCAGGAGGCGAGCAGCCGGTCAAAGTACTATTGCCTGAGCCGTGGATGCAGCCTACTACACCACATCAGCCAACTTCACCTATTATATTTACAGCTAAAGAGGTTAGAACTGTCGTTAAAAATATGAAAAGAGGTAAATCACCGGGGCATGATGGACTTAGCGTGGAGCATCTACGGCATGCAGGCGTACATCTGCCTAGAGTGTTGGCAATGTTGTATACCTTTTGTATCGGGCACTCGTACCTACCTGACGATTTAATGAAGACAGTTGTTGTACCTATTGTAAAAAATAGGACAGGTGACGTTTCCGACAGGTCTAACTACAGGCCGATTTCACTGGCTACCATTGTTGCGAAGGTACTGGACAGTCTGCTCGATAAACACCTTAGTAGGCACATGCAGATACAGGATGCTCAGTTTGGGTTTAGGCCGGGCTTATCAACTGAATCGGCTATTTTGTGTCTTAAACATACTGTCCAGTATTATACGCGTAGAAAAACACCGGTATATGCCTGTTTTTTGGACCTGTCGAAAGCGTTTGACCTTGTCTCCTATGGCAAGCTGTGGCACAAGCTGCTACATGAAACTAGTTTGCCTAAAGATCTTGTGAACATATTTAAATATTGGTACGGACATCAGAACAATGTTGTTAAGTGGTCGGATGCATCCTCGGATGTGTACAGGTTGAATTGCGGAGTGAGGCAGGGGGGGATAACATCACCTAAACTGTTCAACCTGTACATAAACGGCTTGATCGCTGGGCTTAGCAAAACTAATGTCGGATGCTCAATTGACGGCCCAGATAGCAATTTAAACTTGAATCAGACTTGCAGCAACTTTGATGTGTCAAAAGTGAAAGTTTGTTTCAAACTTGTCATGGCAAGTCTATACACTTGAGGCAAGTTTGAATCGAACTTTCTAGTTTCCCAGCATCAAACTTGCATGATGTTTGTTTCTTCAAAGTTAAAACAAAGTTGCGATAGCAAACTTGTATAATGTTTGCTTTTACAAGTTTCTAAATTAGTTTTGATGAATTCTCAATATTAAAATAAAATAATGTCCTTCGACCTTTTAAAATGTATCGTCCGTCCGTAACTCCGTACCGTACTAACTTGACCTGCGATAAGATAAGATCTTGTGACATGTGGTATTAATTATTTATGGTTATAGATTCACCAAGATATTCAAGCATGTCATATAGCTAGCGTAACACAACGTTTGCGCGATTCAGGATTTTGCAGCTACGAGAGTAACGCCATCTAGTTTCATTCGTAGTAACTAGATATACAACTTAATTTTATGTACTACGGATGAATTTTGACAAACATTTAACAATGGAATAACACAAACTAAGCAAGCTTGGTTGCTAGCCTGATGGTAAGCGCTACTCTGCACGACAAAATTGCTCCTACACTTCCTTTTTTAATTTTTTTTTATAATATGTACATTTAAACAATTACTTAATTTAAATTAAAGGTTCTAAACGTAGCCCAGTTGGCGTTGTGAGTGATAAATACAATGCCATAGAGCGTACATGTTTGGAACACAACTATTTTTTTTGCCATGAAAACTATTAGGTAGACACCATTAAAAAACAAGTTTGTGGCAAGTTAAAAACAAAATTGAGACATTATCTTTGCAACATAAAACAAAATTCAAGATTGCAGCAACTTTGATACAAACTTAAGCCATCATCCTTATACCAGCAATATTGCAGCAATATTGTCACAAACTTGCCTTATCATATTTGACATAGCAAGTTAAAATCAAAGAATAGCAAGTTTGCAGCAAGTGAGCTTGCTATCTGGGGGAGTAATGGTCAATAATATAAGCTACGCAGACGACATGGTTTTGTTGAGCCCGTCGATCGGAGCATTGAACAGGCTACTGAAGCTTTGTGAGGCATATGCTGCGGCCCATGGACTCAGGTATAATGCAAAAAAAAAGTGAGCTAATGCTCTTCAAGGCGGGGAGTAAAAGTTACTCAACCCTTGATGTAAAGCTAAATGGAGCTCCTCTTACTTGGGTTAAGCAGTTTAAGTACCTGGGTCACTGGGTCACAGATGATATGTCGGATGAACTGGATATTGAGAGGGAACGTAGAGCATTGTCGGTTAGATGCAATATGCTGGCACGCAGGTTTGCACGCTGCACTATGCCAGTGAAAGTAACTTTATTCAAAGCATTTTGCCAATCATTTTACGCGTGCAGCCTGTGGACCAAGTATACGCAGAAAACTTACAATGCTCTACGGATCCAGTATAATAATGGGTTCAGGATGCTGTTGGGTCTGCCTCGGTTCTGTAGCGCGTCCGGAATGTTCGCCGACGCGCACACGGATGACTTTTTTGCAATCATGCGTGCGCGCGCGGCGTCCCTGAGGCAGCGCGTGTGGGGCACAACCAACAGCCTCCTGGCCCTAGCAGCTGGAGACTGCACGAGTGGCTTTCTGAAGCGGTGGGTCGCGCTGCACAAACCTGCTCAATTCGTGGCTCAGTAAGCCCCTAAATAAATAAATGTGATGTTTTTTGCTAATGTGTTTACTAATATAGCTATAAGTTTTATGTTACTAACTCTATGGGTGAACAACCTGAAATAAAAGTTTTTATTTATTTATTTAAAGTAGCGCTCTGTGGGGTAGGCCTACGTTCAGCAGTAGACGTCTTCAGGCTGATGGTGATGATGATGATGATGATAAACAAAGTATTTAATTAACTTACCAATAAAATCCTCATGATGCAGCTGGAGGAGAAAGGAACCCTCGTGAACTGGTGAACCAGGATTAGTTAACTAACTGAAACTGTGATGCATATTTATAGTAACTATGCACAATAACTAACACCTGACATAATATTGTTCTATGCACTTTGTAAAGCCCTTTCAATCTAATTAATCGATGTTTTTAGAGATCCATAAAACAACTGCCAACCCCTACCCGGGTCCGCGTGGAGGTAATCTCTGGTTCACTCAATTGCTTTACTTGTAACCGGCATTCATGTTAAACAACACGAACATTCCTGCATTTTGTATACCTAATCGGTGAACTGTCTTCAATCATTGCGTTTACTACTCTCGTAATAACTTAATAAGCGATGACAAAACTTGTTTTATGTCTGTCTCATGCAGTATGCATTGGTGAGAACGCGGGTAAGGAGCACTACCTTCCGAGATACAGTTTAAACTAGTTCGGAGGGTAGGGTAAATTATTAGTGGGCAAGCCACATTCTACTGTTTTACGGAAACATAAGTGATTTTGGTAGGTACCTATACTTTTTATAACTATTACAAACAGTTAATACTACCGTTATTATTAGTAACCTATTGCATTATTGATTTATTAGGTAGGTATGCCATAACTGAGTAAATCGGTAAACTGGGGCACGGCTTTTTCTGGTTTTAGTTCAGGTAAAATATCATTGCTTTAGTTGCATAATTTATAATTTCTATTAGATATGACGTAACCTTCACCTGGACCTGGGAAGCCGCCCCTAAAGCACTTGCCTGTTGTTACCTACCTACCTACTATTGCACTATTATTGGTATAGTATTGGTATTATTAGGTACTTATTATTAATTTAGAGTTATTATAAAATAGTGCATTAGACTAAGTTTTCGCAAATAAACTCATTCATTCATTCATTCTCAGTAGATCCATGGGCCAGACCCATGATGGATCTAGTGACATTTTATTTTCTTTTTGGATCTACTTCCAAAGACTGACACAACATGTATCTAATGGGATTTTTTTTTGTTCTGAATAGATCCATTTTGTATAGTATTACTCCGCATACGTATTTATAAAGGTCGGCATAAAAATGCAACCCTGATGCACCCCTATCCTGGACCCTAATTCTGTATGACCAATTTACGATTCCTTGCTTCGAAACCACGCGAATTCCTTGTCTTACATAAGAAATCTGCAAAAATCTATTCTCTATGAAATGAAAACGAAACCGCGCGATATGAATGTGGAAATGGCGCGATTTGAACTGTCAAAAATCATAATGTTCCACTGAGAAGCGTTTCGAAACATTAACACGTGAAAAGTAACCACCACTTATGTCAATATTTATTCAAAATAGAAACATCTGTAATGTTAAATGAAGGTATTTCAAATGCTGTAACACGATTTGAACAAGACACGATAACGACGTGGTTTCGTATCGTGTGGAATCTATGTTTTCATAGAGAATTAGGGCCCAGGAGTGAATGCGCATATCATGAGCAAACGTGCTTCACCTTAGAGAACTTCGTCACTTACTATCAGGTGAGATGTTGTCAAACGTATGCCCATAGCTTAGCATATGTATCGAATGTGACGCCAGCCAGCGTGCCCGCCATAGCCAAGCCGCCATATGCCGCCCCTTCCGCCAGCCCCAACTGCCAGCCATGCCATGCCTTGGAGGGGAAAGTGTGTCAATATAAGCCTAAGCCAGCCATCGCATTCAGCCGACCATTCCTGTTGCAATTTTATAAAAAGGAACAATTACAAGAAGTTACTGAAACTGCCCGTTTTATTTCTGCTTCCATAATAAATTTAAAAAACATGATCTAGGTAATTATTTCGCGTCTCCTAAAGAACCTAAACATTCTGTCGGAACTCCTCAGCAGTACGCCTTGCTCGCACATTGCCGTTTTCAGTTTCTATTGTTTAAAGGCAGCTGGCGTTTGATATGATACTAGACTTTAGAGGTACAATAGTAAGTGGTAACCAATAACGCACCTGAGTCAACATTATAATGTAATAAATCTATACGCGTCTAGCGCGACAATAAACAGTTTTGTTTGTCTTACCTATGCCAACATTTAGTTACAAACATAAATGAAAAAAATAAAAGTAAAAAATATTTCTTTACAATTTTTTAGTATTATGTGTACCTACATGCTCACGAATTAAATTTCTAATAGATAGTATCCTAGTACACAGCGTCGGTGGCCGAGCGGTAGCATGTGCGCTTCGCAATCTTATGGCACCGGGTTCGATCCTCGGCCCTGCACCAAAGACTTATCTAGTAGGTAAGTTATGTGCAGTTTTCGATGCCATCGCTCCGTGCCTCGGAGAGCACGTTAAGCCGTCGGTCCCGGTTGTCAAAAGAACATCTATGGCAATCGTTACGGGTAGTCAGACGCCTGATAGAATCTGACGCCTGATCTAACCATCCCTGTTACTGGTCCCTTATGGGTTGCGAGGTCAGGAGGCAGTCGCTCGTGTAATTCTGGTAACTTACCGCTACAGGTTAGATTGAGGAGCCGACCCCAATACCAAATGGGAAAAGGCAAGGAGGATGATGAGTATCTTAGTAAAAGGTTTCTAAGGGTTCTCTCACTCCTAAATACGTTTCAACTTGTTACATTTTACCTGTCGACTCATCAACATTCAGTACCTAGATATACGATATGTAGTAAGGGTCTTTCAACAAGGACGGGCCGATGTTGAAATTGAATAAAACAATCTGTGTGTGCGTCATTTCATCCAAGCCTGAGATTCTGAGAGAGATCGAGAACTTCTATGGACAGTTATACACCTCGACACGTAAGCCCGCTACTAACACAGCTCAGGACATCAGAGCCAAGTTAGTCCGACACTATACCGAAGATATCCCGGACGTCAGCCTGTACGAGATTAGAATGGCCCTCAAACAGCTTAAAAACAACAAGGCACCAGGTGAAGATGGAATTACGACCGAACTTCTGAGAGCGGGTGGTAGACCGGTACTTTTAGTCCTCCATAAGTTATTTAATTCTGTCATCCTTGAAGGTACAACGCCAGAGGCATGGCACAAGAGCGTGGTGGTGCTCTTCTTCAAAAAAGGCGATAACACCTTATTGAAGAACTATAGGCCCATCTCGCTCTTGAGTCATGTGTATAAGCTGTTTTCGAGAGTCATTACGAATCGTCTCGCACGCAGGTTTGATGAATTCCAGCCTCCCAAACAAGCCGGTTTCCGAAAAGGCTTTAGCACCATAGACCACATCCATACGCTGCACCAGATTATACAGAAGACCGAAGAGTATAATCGGCCGTTATGCCTAGCGTTTGTGGACTATGAGAAAGCCTTCGATTCAATCGAGACTTGGGCGGTGCTGCAGTCCTTGCAGCGATGCCAAATTGACTATAGGTATATCGAAGTTTTGAAGTGTTTGTACAGTAAGGCCACTATGTCAGTCCGACTACAGGACCAGAGTACGGAACAAATTCCATTGCAAAGAGGCGTGAGACAGGGAGACGTTATTTCTCCGAAACTGTTCACAAACGCATTGGAGGATGTTTTCAAGCTCTTGGAGTGGAAAAGATCTGGCATCAACATAAATGGCGAGTACATCACTAACCTTCGTTTTGCCGATGATATAGTCATAATGGCGGAATCGCTCGAGGACCTTAGCACCATGCTCAACGACCTCAGTAGAGTCTCCCAGCAGGTTGGTCTTAAGATGAATATGGACAAGACAAAGATCATGTCTAATGCTCATGTTCCACCTATACCGGTAATTGTTGGGAACGATACTCTCGAAGTTGTCGACAAGTATGTCTACCTAGGACAGATTGTCCAATTAGGTAGATCCAACTTCGACAAAGAAGTGGCGCGAAGAATCCAACTCGGCTGGGCAGCGTTCGAGAAGCTTCGTCCTATCTTTTCGTCCAAAATACCGCAGAGCCTGAAAACGAAAGTTTTCAATCAGTGTGTGTTGCCAGTGATGACTTATGGAACTGAGACATGGTCTCTTACTGTTGGCCTCATTAGTAAGCTCAAAGTCGCGCAGCGAGCTATGGAGCGAGCTATGCTCGGTGTTTCCCTGCGAGATAAGCTCCGGAACGAGGAGATCCGCAGGAGAACTAAAGTGACCGATATAGCTCTTAGAGTTAGTAAGTTGAAGTGGCAATGGGCAGGCCACATCGCTCGTAGAACTGACAACCGATGGGGAAGAAAGGTTCTCGAGTGGCGACCACGAACCGGAAGACGCAGCGTAGGCCGGCCCCCCACTCGGTGGACCGACGACCTGGTGAAAGCCGCGGGGAGCCGATGGATGCAGGAGGCGAGCAGCCGCTCAAGGTGGCGTGCTCTGGGGGAGGCCTATGTTCAGCAGTGGACGTCTTCAGGCTGTTGATGAATCTGTGTGTGAGATATAAACGTATTTTTTTTTATTCAAAAGGCCTATTAATGGCATTATTTATGAAATATTACATCGTTTAAATGTCCACCGCAGTTTCGAACAGTGGCACGGATCCGAGAGGTCCAATTTTCTAAGACTCTGCTGCGTAAATCCGGCTGAATCTGAGCGTTGGCCTGCGTTATGTTGAATTTCAGGGCATCAGTCGATTGCGGTTTGTTGGCATAGACTAGTGACTTCAGGAAACCCCACAAAAAAGTCTAACAGGGTCAAATCGCATGATCTTGGTGGCCAATACACGTCACTCTGCGAGAGATAACCCTTCCCTCAAACCGTTTATGCAGAATGTCCATCGTGTTTTTCGCTGTGTGGCACGTAGCGCCGTCTTGCTGGAACCACATGTCGTCCACGTCCATATCGTTCAATTCAGGCCAAAAGAAATTGTTTATCATTGACCTGTAGGATTTTAGTCTCATGTTTGTGTACCCACTTGCAAGGAAGTTCGATCATAATATTGAATCGAAGCTACGGTTGTCTATTCTGCTTTGTGCCGGATTGCTTGCACCTGTAGTGGAAAAGAGAACTTTTTTTGAAACTCACATTTAATTGTAATAGGCTTAATTGCTATCTATTCTTATGTTTAATAAAAACAGGTCCAATTCTATACATTCAATATATTTTCAATTACTTTTTGGAGGGCTATTTTGAATTTCTTTTTATTATCGATGGTGAAGGCAAATCTGTAATTTTTTCATTTTTGTCCGACTGTCTGTATCTTGGCTGAGCATCACACCGAAACTTCTCAATGGATTCAAATAAACTTGCCATAATTTGAGTTCATATTACGAGGTAGGCTTTAGGATACTTTAAAAAAAAAAAACCCGATATTCAAGCATGGTTCTCTCGGGAGAGGGGATAAAGTAAAAATATGTACTTAGTTGTAACTCATTAATGCGTGGTTCGATATCATTAATTTTTTTTGTTAGTAAGGAGGTGATTTAACATTGTCCCGTAAGTATTTCAAGGTCGTTGGTATTGTGGTTCAGAAATCACAGACATCCAACTGTGGGTATTTAGTAAACTAATAATATTTGAGGATGATTGTGAAGGTAGGTGAAATAAGTCAGTCATGTCTTAGCCTCTCGTTTCATTACGCCCTTCCCAAATAAATAAATCATCACCAACCTTCAGTATTAGGTCTAAAGTCACTCCTATCCTGTACTATGGGAAAGAGAGAAAGGAAAGGGGAAAAGATAAGGGGAAAGGATAAATGGATGAAGGTGAAGATTTCACCATTTCATGAAACAGCAAATGGAGGCAGGTGCGCCAGCACCTGCCTCCATTCACCTTCACTCATTCATCCTTTTCCCTTATCTTTTCCCCTTTCCTCTTATTCCCCCTCCCTTCTCTTGTCCTTTAGGCTGAGATAAGGCGTAACAATAATAAACCCGTGCGAAGCCAGGGCGGGTCAGCTAGAATAATAATATAACATGCTTCGCCTGCCTCCCTTCTATTGCCGTCCCATCCATTCATCCTTTGCCTGCCTTCGTTTGTGCTGGCCCATCCATTCTTCCTTTTCCCCTATATGTTATCTTTTACTTTTCTCTTCTCTTCTGACAGGATAAGTATAGTGGCGTCACTTTCGTTGCCGGCTATGCTTTATCGCAGCATATGCGGTTAATACATTTCAACTCACTCATAAAAATGACGCAAGGATTCATTTGAACAACTTTGTCATTTTTCAAGGTATTAAAAAAATTAATTTACTATTTATTTATTTTTTGTTGAGAAAACATAAAACAGGTCTTTATTTAAAAACATAGATAACATATAATAATATACTAAACTAAACTAGACCTAAAAACTTTAAAACTAAAATATAAAAGTAAAGATAACATCTAAAGGAATGTTGAACTATCTATAGACCGGCAAAGGTCTATAGATAGTTCAAGCAATCCGTGGAATCCGTGGTCTATATCTATATCTATCTATACATCTATACATATAATAAAACTGTAGAGATAAAAAAGTCTGTAATTGCAAGATATCAAGAAAAAAATGACAGAGGTTGGCTTAAAATTAGCCGCTGATCACGTTAAGCCACTTTTTAAACACTTTGTCTGTTTGTTTGTTTGTTTGTTTGTTATGACTGAACTCCTAAAATACTGAATGGATTTTCATGCGGTTTTCACTAATATGCTTAGATATAACCGGCGCTTAAAATAGGATATATTAAAATTTGATATATCGTTATAAAAATTTGATGACAATTATTGAGATTTCATTACGAAACGAATCGGAGTTTTAAACAACATGGCCGATTGATAATTTTTTTGGCTACTAACGGTAAGTTGTAAGTTGTAAGTTACCACATATTGTCACAGATTAGAAAAAAAATCGACTACACTCTGTGCCACAATTACCAAAGAGTAATATACCTACCGCTACTCTAAGAGAATCAAAAAAATGTATAGGTTTCCTATTTATACTTTTACAGGTTGTTTAGCATTTTAGAAGTTAAATAGATACATATACCTACCTACAAATATTAAATAGTGTGAAAGTTTTTGTTTTTTTTATATATTGGCATTAGACGACAATTTGAATTTAGCCAATGATACGAAATGTTTTATGAAAAATGTTTTAAAATGGTACTTAGATGTAGGTAAGTATAATTATACATTAGGGTAAGATCCTCGAATCAGCAACATGGCCGTGTAACGTTCGGTTTTGATTTCTTCTTCTTCTTTCACGTAGGTAAATGAGTTTTAATAGTTAAAATATTTTAGGTCTGTGGGCTTTTCAATGAACAAACTGAGCGGTTATATTCTCTTTAGGACAAACCACAGGTTAGAGCAAAAAATTATTGGTTACTCGATTGCTCCAAGAAGGTTAATTATATCTTTGGGTCTATTTATGCAATAAGAAATTAAACTTTTTGGTGGTGATGGCTTGGCTCTGTAGACAAGTTGTAAAGTTTATTATAATTTGGCAAGAAGACGAAAGGTCTTTGAAAGTGGACGTCGTCAGGATGTTGTTGTTGATGATGATGATGATGATGATAGCCGTCTTTGAATTAATTGATCATAGATATCAATTTCAGCTTAATTCTTTCCGTTATTTCTAAAATAAGTAATGGTCTCGACAGATATTTAGAAAGACAAACAGACGGACAACAAAGTGATCTTACCTATAAGGGTTCCTTTATTTCAAAACTGTTACTGAACCCTAAAAATGAAAAATTCTTAGCAAAAGCGAATCTGATTAGAGTTTTGTACACATGTTATTTTCTCACTCTCACCACTATGTTGAAAGTGCAGTGGGAATGAGACAACCTGAGAAATAGCGGGCATAATATAAATGTCGACTCTTTTTACAGTGGCGTACGTAAGTACTTGTGATTTCTAATTAGTATTAACAAAATTGATTATGTAGGCATCGTATAGGTAAATGCAATACTCCAGCTGTAAAGTATGTATTTTATAAACTTATTATTGATACTGGCTAAATAATCAACTCGTATGGACCCAAACTTAAGAAAGTAAAAAAAATTATGTGGTGAATGCAACAAAGATACTCTTTGGGAACGAAAAGCGCGCGGATATGAAAAACTGACCAATGTGTGTTTGTTTTGTATTTTTCTAAACTGCCTAAATAATAGGTATGGTACTTATGTAGGTATACTTACTACCTAAACAAAATTCACTGGAACCTCTTATGAAGACTTGAACGGTTTTTATGGTGAAAACACAAGAACATCTGTTGAAGTGAAAATGACAAGGAAAAGATCGACCGTATCACTGGTATGTAGGTATACCATATTATAGAACTTTTATTAGTTAGATGCCTAGACCTATCGTATATTTAAAAAAACTAACGTCTAAGTATAAGGTAGGTCTAAGTAGGTACATATTTAATTAAATATTGTACCTATGATTTGCAGTTTCTAACCCACTATTTTATCAATGTGTAGGTGATTTGATGACACGTGAAAAGCCATACTTACCTACTACCCAAACAACATTTTTACACGTGTGCTACCTAATCTGCCAATACGTGCTGAGCTCCGAAAAGATTTAGTGGATTTTGTTGTTTGGTATATAGGAAATGCATGAACTAAGCTATTATTAGACTACCTAAACGTAGAAATAACACAATACAAGCGTGCGAAGCCGCGGGCAAAAGCTAGTCACGAATAAGGCCATTGCTGTAACACCGTTGCGACGTTGACGTTCCCAAAGGCCCGACGTATGACGTCATTAAATGCACTATGGCGAGGTATACAGCCAGCACTCTTACTGCATGATAGGCCATGGTGACCGAGACGCTGACCTTTTCACCGCATTTGCATCGATGAGGAGCAACACAGGGAGCACCGATGCGCAGTGATATGGCTAGACGGAATGTGTTATTGTCAAGCAGTGTTCCTAGATGGTGTGATGGTAGTGCCTGCAACCAAAGACTCGATTGCCAGCGAGAGGCAGCTAAGAGACGAGCACGCTCTGTGAGGTTACTGGACGTATCAACTAGGTTCTTCCGTTCCAGCTCACAAAGCGGCGCGTCCCACTGCCTCTGCGAGGACAGGTCTTTGGGCAGGCTGTTATTTACTATTGTTAATTGTGTTGTCTTTTAGGTACTGTCTTTTAAATAATACATAAACAAAAAATCGTGCGAAAAAATTATTTTCTTATTGCTTAGTGCGACCCGCAGTTGGCCGTTTTTTAAAACGTAATGTATACTAAATGTTACTGTAAAAAATTAACTTTTAATTAAAAATTAACACTAAAACGGCGCAAATATAATCTCGGTAGCGGTTACATATTTGAGCCGTTTGGTGTTGAGACCCTGGGTCCGTGGGGACCGGGAGCTCATCGCGAGCACCAAAGTCTATCAGAGCGCCTGGTCGATGCGACGCGTGACCAAAATGCTGGCACTTATTTGGCCCAACGCATCAGCATTGCAATTCAACGTGGCAATGCGGTCAGCATGTTGGGTACGCTACCTACCGGTAGTGGGCTGGAGAACTTGGACTGTCTATAGGCCATCGCGGCTATTATACAGTCGAGGGAAGTTGGCGTGAACAACCGCTTGCATTGCGTTTTGCGTTGGATTGCTTTTGTGACCACTAATTTCCTCTGTTCCACAGAACACTTAAAAGCTATGGAAAGTTGTACAAATGAGAATGTGGTGCCAAGCGACCCGGCCAGCACCCGGCACCCTCTGGTTTCCGGGCTGGATGATGTGAAGTTGGCGACTGAAGGCGATAGCGGGGTGGTGTCCTAGGCCTCGCCGGACGCTAATGTTACTGGACCGACGGAAATGGAAACTGGAGGGACGACGAAACCTGAGAGAAGAAACACGCTGCGTATAGTCCAACCACAGGCAGCACGTGTATAAGGATTGGCGGTTGGCTTTAAATAGCATCACCTTCACCTGTCATGAAAAATGTGCAAACCTACGAGCGAGCATGTTACAGCGGACAGACAGAGACCTGTGCTCCCTCTCAAAGTCCACACTATCCTTTAAGTCCTCGGTGAGCCAGTGCCCCAGATACTTTGAACTGCGTGACTAACCTACTTCATGAAAATAATTAACTTGTTAATTTGTAATAGCAGGCAACTAGCCTAGCGTGAACCTACACGTACGAGGTGTACTTTACTCTATGCCCCGTATTAGTAATACAGAACTACGCTCGCGTGAATCTGTACCTACTCAAGACTACATTTAAATTCACAAAATGATCAAATAGTGAATGAAATCTCCACTTGAACATCAATCGACGACTGAACATAGGTCTGTGATACGGGCCTATGATTGTAGGTACCTAAGTACTATAAGTTCAGATTCTTATTATTAGTTACTTTACTTGCATTTGGACTCAATATTAAGTTTAGTAACACGGAACGCAATCACTGGGGATGAAGGGACGCTAGCGGCCCCCTGGTTGACCGGGGAGTCTAGCAAAGATACTTTTCCATTAGCGTCAACGCTAAACAATAACTTATAATGTATGGGAATGACATTAGCTATGACATTACCTGCCACTAAAAGTTACCCGCAGGTAATGTCATTCCCATAAGTTTTGAGTTATCATATGGTGTTAACGCTTAAGGAAAGGACTCTTTGCTAGACCCCCTGCGCCATTACCCCCTTACCACAAAACCCTGCGCGCTGGCGTCCAAACTAGCCATAGGTAAAGACGAAAATTCAATAAGGTATACCTAATTCTGGGTTGTAGGTACTTATCTATTATAGAGCACCATTTTTTTCTTTATCAGGTAACTTTTTTACCCTACCTGCACATTTTGGTTACCTACTGTTTAAGAATAATTATTGTCATATTTAACTTTATTTAAGAATCAGCATACAATTATTTTAATTATTTTATTGGGGACCATGGGGCTCCAAAGCTTGGAAGTTCGTGCTGGATCTGGGTCGCTGCCTGAGGGAAAAAGGGCGGGACCCCTGGTCGGGCTGGGCTGTGGTCCAACAAATATCTTTAGCCATTCAGCGAGGGAACGCGGCGAGTGTGCTGGGGACGTTCGGTCAGGGAATGGTGCGAGGGGCCATTTTTGAATAGTGCTGTTATGTGTGTTTTGTTAATTGGTTTAATGTGTTTATTGACATCAAAATGTTACTACCTACAGTTTTATATGTATAGACTACAATACAGAAAGAAGATTCATTCATTTGAATGCTAAAATAAATGAAATGCTGAGACAAACGACTTATTTTATACATATTTCGTTTATTTCCAAAAGACAAGTGACAGCTTCGCTTACACACATAGATATTCATTACAATACTAGGGTTAATAATAAGGTCATTACAGACAGGTCCATGGTTACAGGTTGAATTTTTTAACTAGGTGTGGATGGCCAAATCAGGACACATGAAGGCTAGAGGCCGATTTTGAAAAGAAACCGTTGTACCTACTTTATAGTTAAAATTTATCTAAAACTGTAGGTACTTAGACTTTATTAAATCAAGTCTAAGTATCAAACTAGTCGTTAAAATAAAACCCAGTCTGTATAGTTGTGCCGCGCCATAGTGTCGCTTACGTTACAAAGATAAAACTATCAAAAGTAATGAACAATAGAAAACTAAAGGAGAGGTTTAATTTATAGAAAAAATACTATAAGTATTATTGTGTTTCCGCGATCAGCCGCAGCAGGCGCAGCCATCAGCTGTCTCTGTGTTGTTTACGTTAGTAACATTCATCTCCTGACCCATTTCCTAAACCATCTAATAATCCACCTCCGTATCCACCGCCTGATCCACCTCCGGATCCACTTCCATATCCGCCGCCTGATCCGCCTCCTGATCCTCCTCCTGATCCGCCTCCTGATCCTCCTCCTGATCCGCCTCCTGATCCACCTCCTGATCCTCCTCCTGATCCGCCGCCTGATCCACCTCCTGATCCTCCTCCTGATCCGCCGCCTGATCCACCTCCGGTACCACTTCCATATCCGCCACCTGATCCACCTCCGGATCCACCGCCTGATCCACCTCCTGATCCTCCTCCTGATCCGCCGCCTGATCCACCTCCGGTTCCACTTCCATATCCGCCACCTGATCCACCTCCGGATCCACCGCCTGATCCACCTCCTGATCCTCCTCCTGATCCACCGCCTGATCCACCACCGGATCCACTTCCATATCCGCCGCCTGATCCACCTCCAGATCCACCACCTGATCCACCTCCTGATCCTCCTCCTGATCCGCCGCCTGATCCACCCCCTGATCCTCCTCCTGATCCACCGCCTGATCCACCTCCGGATCCACTTCCATATCCGCCGCCTGATCCTCCTCCTGATCCGCCTCCTGATCCTCCTCCGGAGCCTCCTCCTGATCCACCTCCTGATCCGCCGCCTGATCCGCCTCCTGATCCTCCTCCTGATCCGCCGCCTGATCCACCTCCTGATCCTCTTCCTGATCCTCTACCTAATCCGCCACCTGATCCACCTCCGGATCCACTTCCATATCCGCCGCCTAATCCACCTCCGGATCCACCACCTGATCCACCTCCTGATCCTCCTCCTGATCCGCCGCCTGATCCACCACCTGATCCTCCTCCTGATCCGCCGCCTGATCCACCTCCGGATCCACTTCCATATCCGCCGCCTGATCCTCCTCCTGATCCGCCTCCTGATCCTCCTCCGGAGCCTCCTCCTGATCCACCTCCTGATCCGCCGCCTGATCCGCCTCCTGATCCTCCTCCTGATCCGCCGCCTGATCCACCTCCTGATCCTCTTCCTGATCCTCTACCTAATCCGCCGCCTGATCCACCTCCGGATCCACTACCATATCCGCCGCCTGATCCGCCTCCTGATCCACCTCCTGATCCGCCGCCTGATCCACCTCCTGATCCTCCTCCTGATCCGCCGCCTGATCCACCTCCTGATCCTCTTCCTGATCCTCCTCCTAATCCGCCGCCTGATCCACCTCCGGATCCACTTCCATATCCGCTGCCTGATCCGCCTCCTGATCCACCTCCTGATCCGCCGCCTGATCCACCTCCTGATCCGCCACCTGATCCACCTCCTGATCCTCTTCCTGATCCACCGCCTGATCCACCTCCAGATCCACTTCCATATCCGCCGCCTGATCCGCCTCCTGATCCTCCTCCTGATCCGCCTCCTGATCCACCTCCGGATCCGCCGCCTGATCCACCTCCTGATCCTCCTCCTAATCCGCTGCCTGATCCACCTCCGGATCCACTTCCATATCCGCCGCCTGATCCACCTCCTGATCCGCCTCCTGATCCTCCTCCTGATCCGCCTCCTGATCCACCTCCGGATCCGCCGCCTGATCCACCTCCTGATCCTCCTCCTAATCCGCGGCCTGATCCACCTCCGGATCCACTTCCATATCCGCCGCCTGATCCACCTCCTGATCCGCCTCCTGATCCACCTCCTGATCCGCCGCCTGATCCACCTCCTGATCCGCCGCCTGATCCGCCTCCTGATCCACCGCCTGATCCACCTCCTGATCCACTTCTTTGTCCCCCGCTGCCCCCTAGTGACGGGATATGACCAGATCCCATGCTGGTGACGCCTGACACTAGTTTACCTAGCACACCTGTCGAAGTGGGTACAAAACATTGATTATCGTCATTTTGATACACCTATTTTATTTCACACAGGAAATGCAGTTGAATTTATAAGCATATAATATTGAGTACGTAATAGTACATCATTTATTGTTAATTATTAATGAGTAAAGATGGCAAATGAAAATATTTATCACTAGCTGACCCGCCCCGGCTTCACACGGGTTTATTAGTTTTACGGCTTATCTCAGTCTAAAGGAAGAGAGATGGAAAAGGGTAAAAGATAAGGGAAGAGGAGGAATGGATGTAACGGCGAATGAAGGCGAAGGAAGCCAGCTTTCCTATTGCCGTCCCATCCATTCATCCTTTTCCCCTTTCGCTTTCCTCTTCCCATGAACCGGGTTAGGATTTAATAGTAAATTAGTAGCCAAGCGCTGTAAGGCATCAATTGCAGCCCGAGATATTTAGCCTATAGTTCAAGGGTGCAATTGATGCTTACACCCGAGCTAACTACTCTGCTTTACATCTCGATTGTGAGGTAAGTAGAAAAAAACCGGCATTACAAGAATAAAACATTTTAGAACTTTCAGGCAAAATATTGTTAATTGCTGCTTCAGCTTCCATTTTCATTCAATCGGGAGTGCAGCTTATATCTTCATCACTTGCAGAACTCAATTTTTTTTTCCTAATTAGCACGTAATTATAAAAAATCCTAAAAACAAACAATATTTAAACTAAAAGTTTTCTATTCCCGCCTTTTTTCATCTTTTTTTTTATAAATTTTTTTTCAAGAACGAAAATGAGCTTCGCCGTTCGATATTTAAAATTGATGACTATTATACTCATACGAAGACAAGAAAGAGTGAAGTATTTTTTTTTAAATTACTTACCGCCCGAGGGCTTTTCTAGCTACATTATTACCCTAGAGCGCTAATTGGTTACCTACAAGCCCCATTTGGGGGTAATAAGGACCTACTTACCGAATATGAGAGATGTAAAGCAGAATATCAAGTATCCAATGTCCTACCTCGTAGTAGAACTCAAATCACACGAAGCTTCATTTGCATTCATAGTCATAGTCATAGTCATAGTTATTTATTGGTACCAATTTAGTTACATGTCAAAAAATTCATTAAATTAAACTTATCAATATGGTAAATATATATACATCACTGTACTTAATGCTTCTAAAAAATACAGTTTAATAATAAATATAAAATAAAAAAAATAATTAATTGAAATAAATTAATTATCATTAAAATTGGAGTAAAATCAAATTAAATTATTATATTAAAATATCGTCAAATTTGTAAAATGCTTGTTCAACGAGCCAGGTTTTTAATTGGGTTTTAAACGAGCCTCGTGAAGGTGCGTTCCGAATTATTTCCGGCAGCCGTTTGTAGACTGCTGGCGCCATCACGTGAACCAGTTTAGATGTCTTTGTCAGCCGCCGCGGCAGCCGCGGCACACCCCGCAGCTGGTGCCTGTTCCGTCTGTAGTATCTCTGACCATCGCCGAGCCTCGAGTACTCGTCCAAGTGGTCCCTAGCTTAAAGCCCCGCCTGAAGACACACTAGGGCGGGCACAGTGAGGATTTTCATGTTCCGGAAATGGGGCTGTGCAGATGTGTCTTGTGACACTCTGGCTATGGCTCGAACTGCTTTTTTTTGCATTGTGAAGATGCGTTGCGAATCGGAAGCTCGTCCCCACAGTTCAATGCCATATTGCAGTAAAGAGTGCACAGATGCAAAGTAGCAGTTCCGGACCATGCTATAGGGCAATATTGCTGACACCCGCCAACGTGCAAAGCAAGCTCGACCTATTTTTTTACGTAGTGTGTCTTTGGGCACTTCCCACGTCAGAGCACTATCCAGTTGGAAACCCAGAAATGTTGTACTTTTTACTTGATCCATTTTGACATTACCAACTTTCACGCTAAGTGGCCTATATGCACGACCAGACAGGTCGAAATGGACGTAATGGGTCTTACTTATGTTTAAACTCAAAACCGTTGATATTAAACCAACGGCTGAGGTCACTTGCGACTATATTCATCTTTCGCTCAAGCTGGTCCACAGTTGGTGCAGTCACAATTGCAGCAACGTCATCGGCATACATCAGAACGTGGCCCTCATGGACGTTCTCTGGCAGGTCATTCAGCAGGACGGAGAACATGATGTTAGATAGTGATGAGCCTTGTGCTACTCCGACCACGGTCTTTAAAGGCTGCGATTTAACCATGCCTCCATCCCCTACCACTATCTGACACCGATCTGTCATAAAATCGGTCAGTAGTTTTAGTGCAGGGCCCTGATCCCATAGTATCTCATCTTTGCTGCGAGAACGTTATGGTCCGCAACATCAAAGGCTTTGGACAGATCGCAGAACACTACCGCAACCTGTTGCAGTCCTTCACGAGCCTCGAGGATCCGACGGACCAGCTCCCTTACCAACGATGTAGTGGATCGGCCACTGTGGTAGGCATACTGTCTGTCGCTTAGGGATTGACACATAGTTAAGTACTCTGTTAGTCGAGTACTCAATCCATGTTATATATTTTGGCTATTCATTTTTTTTTTGTTTTTTTTATGCTATTGAATGACGTGACGAGCTAATCATTCACCTGATGTTAAGCGACATGGCCGCCCATAACAGTTGCAGTGTCACTCGGAACTTCAAAACAATTAAGTTTCGCGTGAACCTGCACTGCGCACGTCATCCTGAGACATCGCACAGTCTAGTAATCAGATTACTAGACTGAGTAATCAGATCATAAAGTCTCATTTGCCCAGTAATTTCACTAGCTACAATGCCCTTCAAACCGGAACACAGTAGTGCTTGCACACTACTGCTTGGCGGCAGAATAACTGGCAAAGCGGTGGTACCTACCTAGATGAACTTTGCAGAAAAGTCCTACCACCTAGTAATTCCCGGTATGATGGAAACCGGTCTATAGCTGTTTATCTCTTCTGGCTTTCCTTTCCCTTTGTAAACAGGGGACACTTTAACTTGTTTCAAAGTTGAGGGGTATTGCCCCTCTCTACTACAAATATTGTAAAGACATGAAAGTATGGGCGACAACGATACAGCAGCATCACGCAGTAATAACACGGAAATATCATAAGCGTTTTTATTCGCCACACCTATGGTGAGTATCCGATGGACTTCGTGCGCTGTAAATGGCCTAAGCCTAAGCGAGCGATCGGTGGGCAGTCGGGCCGCAGCCAGTGCTCGGGTCGCTGCGGCTACGTCAGCGGCAGGTGCACCACACAACGTAGCTGCGCTTACAAAGTGCGCGTTCACGGCATTTACTGCGTCCACCTTGCTGGGAAATTTAGCCCCATCGGTACGCCTCAGTACCTCGCAATAATCGTGATGCAGTCTCGTCCTGCCGGTTTCAGTATTAACTACCTCCCATATCGATTTAATAATATTACTAGATTTCAAAATTATATTACAGTAATAAGAGCTTCTCTCATGTCTTAATATGTCATCATATTTTATCTCATTCATTCTCATCCATTCAGTACTTGTGGCGTGATGCGCGGCTACATGCAGGCAGAAGATGTAAGAAACAACTTGCACAATACAAACGCGTATTAATATGTAAATACTTGCCTATAGTGGGCGCCGCCCGCGGCCGCGCTTGCGCGATGATCACCAGTGCGCATAACATCTGCGGACAGAATGTCACTCTCAGTGAATGCCGAGCGGCAGGATGCGGGATATATCCAACGACCCGCACCAAATGTAATCATATAGGTGAAGATGAGCAGGACATATGCTAGAGTGGAGGACGTGTGGCAGAGGACAGGCCACCCGACCATCCGCGTTGTCTTCGGTATGCAGGACTGCGAGCTCGGGTGATGGAATGGGTGATTAAAAGATTTGGTTGGTAATGGAATGAGCTAGTGAATAGTTTATTACTGTGTAATAGGTTTTAAGTGAATTACAAACCATCTATTGAAGGTATATAAAAATAGAATGATAACTTAGGTACATATTACAGTTGGATTGACAGTGGGCAGGTGACATCACTCGAAGAACCAACAACCGATGGGTAAGAAAGGTTCTCGAGTGGTGACCACCGACCACGCACCAAAAGACGTAGCATAGCCACCCCTAGGTGGACTGCTGATCTAAACCGCGGGGGCGGATGGATGCAAGAGGATATCAGCTGGACACAGTGATGCTCTGTGTGCAGTGTCGGTGGGCCTACGTTCAGCAGTGGCCGTCTTCAGGCTGATGATGATGAAGTAACATAATTATTATTAATTACTTACCCATAAAGTGTTCATGATGCTGGAGGAGACACGCTTGTGTACTGAAGAAGTAGCGGTGAGGTAGTATACGCACCGTGCTTCAATGATTCATATTTATTGCAACCAAACACAATTAACTAACACCTAACATAATATTGTTCGATGCAGTTCACATTCAACAATATTATGTTAGGTGCTAGATAAGCGCATCGCATTTCACCCTTCAGGTCAATGATTCAGTGTTTTAGAGATCCTTATAGAATACAGAGAGCCACCTGATGCTGTTACACTATTACATAGACACTTACGCATGCAGTAGTACACGTGGCCCTTATTTTGCCTCCCTACTAATGTGTGTTGTGTGAGGGGCTCTCACAACACAACCCTTGCACCAGTTTGGATGTGAACCAAGAATGGTTGCTATTACCAGGATTATGGTCATTAAATATTTATTTCGATACAAGTACCTAAGGTAACTTGAAAAACAAATAATGCCCTAAAGGTAAATTCATTTTCAACCAAAATAAACTATATCTTCCTACTTATCATCATCAGCCCTTTTGGCTTTTCTCATTTGTTATTGAGGTCGGCTCACAATAAAACCTGTAGCGGCGAGCTACCAGAATTACACGAGCGACTGCCATCTGACCTCGCAACCCATAGGGATGGTTAAATCAGGTGTCAGATTTTATCAGGCGTCTGACTACCCGTAACGATTGCCATAGATGTTCTTATGACAACCGGGACCGACGGCTTAACGTGCTCTCCGAGGCACGGAGCGATGGCATCGAAAACTGCACATAACTTACTAGATAAGTCATTGGTGCAGGGCCGAGGATAAAACCCGGTGCCGTAAGATTGCGTAAAACACATGCTACCGCTCGGCCACCATCGCTTAAACTATCTATCTACTTATAAATGTAAATATCCGCTCCGCACTTCGCCCGAGTTAGTTTTACGTCCTAATTCTATCCATAAGAAAGAAATGAGAGGGGGAACGATAGAGGAAAAGGATGACGGTGAAGAGAGGCAGGTGCATTCGCTTCTCTCTTCCCTAGTAGGTACAGGATGAAGAGTGATTTCATTTCGTTTTCGCTTTGTATATCTACATACATAGGCCTGCACTGCGGAGGCTTGCACCATGATATTACTTCGTAGTTTTTCAGCAATATCTAACTCTTTAGGAGTGGTTGAACCGTGAGCAGCCGGGCCCGACGGCCCACGGGTTCGACTCCAAAGAGAACAATCAAGAAATATGTATCTATCTACCGCCGAGATTCAGATTTCGTACGTTTGAGGTATCCCGCCGCTTCCACCGCAACATCAGACTCTGTTGACGTGCCCTGAAGTTCTACTGTATGTTCTACTCGTGGTTCTATATTGTTCTACTGTTGTTCATGCTGTAGAACATACAGTAGAACAACAGTAGAACAACAGTGGAAGCTAGTTAGTGAAAAGAGAGTATTTTTACTGACATCATTTCAGAAAGATTTATTATGGTCGAAACCACAGAATTCGCCCTATTTACGTAGATACGAAGTCTATGGTCAAAACGTATGATAAATATTTAAAAGAAACCTCGAGGGGTGCGGTTGCTCGCACATTGCCGTTTGCGTTACCCTCCTCTCTGCTAATGTTGTTATTGCAGCCGCAACTGAGTCAACATTCAATGTCACATAGGTGTGTACCAGGGTTGCCGTAAGTAGGTACAGTAATTAACGTTTTGTACGGTAATTAGGCCTTCAAATCGCACAATGTACGGTATACGGCCCAGTGGTTACTACCGTACGCTAAAATACGGTAAAAACACGTTTTCACAGGTATTTGTTGAAAATGGAACCGACTTTGTTTTGGAAGACAACTTGATTCTATTGCTGCCCCAATCCTCAACTGTGTAGAGCTCTCAGTGGCACTGATTGTCTATCATATCATGTAGTGCATATGTTTTGGAAGACAACTTGATTCTATTGCTGCCCCAATCCTCAACTGTGTAGAGCTCTCAGTGGCACTGATTGTCTATCATATCATGTAGTGCATATGTTTTGGAAGACAACTTGATTCTATTGCTGCCCCAATCCTCAACTGTGTAGAGCTCTCAGTGGCACTGATTGTCTATCATATCATGTAGTGCATATGTTTTGGAAGACAACTTGATTCTATTGCTGCCCCAATCCTCAACTGTGTAGAGCTCTCAGTGGCACTGATTGTCTATCATATCATGTAGTGCATATGTTTTGGAAGACAACTTGATTCTATTGCTGCCCCAATCCTCAACTGTGTAGAGCTCTCAGTGGCACTGATTGTCTATCATATCATGTAGTGCATATGTTTTGGAAGACAACTTGATTCTATTGCTGCCCCAATCCTCAACTGTGTAGAGCTCTCAGTGGCACTGATTGTCTATCATATCATGTAGTGCATATGTTTTGGAAGACAACTTGATTCTATTGCTGCCCCAATCCTCAACTGTGTAGAGCTCTCAGTGGCACTGATTGTCTATCATATCATGTAGTGCATATGTTTTGGAAGACAACTTGATTCTATTGCTGCCCCAATCCTCAACTGTGTAGAGCTCTCAGTGGCACTGATTGTCTATCATATCATGTAGTGCATATGTTTTGGAAGACAACTTGATTCTATTGCTGCCCCAATCCTCAACTGTGTAGAGCTCTCAGTGGCACTGATTGTCTATCATATCATCTAGTGCATATGTTCTCAGCGCTATATTGTCTATGACGTAGAAAACCCCTCCGATTCATGTGAAAACACCTACGAAATATCGCGCTATTCTAGCGTAGAAATGATTCAAATACTATTTTTGGAACAAATAACGAGTACAACAGTACTAATTATGAAAACATTTCTTGAGTCTTTAACAATATTCTGTTTTTCTTAGGTATCTATATCTATACTCTATATCTATTCTATACATATAATAAAACAGTAGAGATAAAAAGTCTGTAATTGCAAGATATCAACAAAAAAATTACACAGGTTGGCTTAAAATTAGCCGCTGATCACGTTAAGCCACTTTTTAAACACTTTGTCTGTTTGTTTGTTTATTGGTTTGTTTGTTTGTTTGTTTGTTATGACTGAACTCCTAAAATACTGAATGGATTTTCATGCGGTTTTACTAATATGCTTAGAAATAACCGGCGCTTAACATAGGATATATTAAAATTGAAATATCGTTTAAAAAAATTTGATGACAATTATTAAGATTTCATTACGGAATGAATCAGAGTTTTAAACAACATAGCCGCTTGATGGTTTTTTTTTGGTTACTTATAGTAAGCATAGAGAAAATAACCGCTTACGCTGAAGAGATGGGACTCCCATAGAGAAAAAAGTTAGTTGTATGAAACGTGCGCTACATGTATAACTGTAGCGCACGTTTCATACAACTAACTCTTCTCTGTCTATCAATATTTTTAAATGCGTTATTGAATGAATGGGAAGGTTTTAGGTACGTTACTAAGTTAGGTTTTTAGGGAAAGGTTTTAGGTAAGTTTTTTTTTAAGTTGGCTACTGTTTCCGCCATAACGGTAAGTTGTAAGCTGTGGTTGTAAGTTACCACATATTGTCACAGATTAGAAAAAAAAACAATCGACTACACTCTGTGCCACATGTTTATCTGGAGGCAAAGATTAAAGAAAAAGACTCTGTGAATGGATATGACCAAAGAGTAATATTAGTACCGCTACTCTAAGAGAATCAAAACATTTTATAGGTTTCCTATTTATATTTTTACAGGTTTGTTTAGCATTTTAGAAGTTAAATAGATACATATACTAACAAATATTAATAGTGTGAAAGTAGATGTTTTTTTATTTTGGCATTAGACGACATTTGTACTTAGCCAATGATACGAAATATTTTATGAAAAATGTTTTAAAAGGGTACTTACTTAGAGTATAGACTAAAAGCATAGAGATATCCATCAAAACGATATTATATTTGTACTCCTCACACGTATCGCTACGTCAGTGGCGAAGGAAAGAAACAAACATGAAGTAATTAGCTACGCTTGCGAAAAGTCAAACAGAAAAAACAGTTGACTCGAGTCGAAAAAATGGTGCGGTGAAATTTCGCAAGTGTAGCTAATTACTATACGTTTGTTTCTTTCCTTCGCCACTGACGTAGCGATACGTGTGAGCAGTACAAATATACTATCGTTTTGATGATCCCTCTTTGCTTTTAGTCTATACTCTAAGGTTTTTCTATACAAATCTGTCAGACTCATTCACATCAAAGTGTCCACTTCTTATAAAAAGTGTCCAAAAAAGTGGTACGCTTGACAGATAATGAAGTTCTCTCTATGCTTTTAGTCTATACTCTAAGGGTACTTAGATATAGGTAAGCATAATTATACTTTATGGTAAGATCCTCGAATTAGCAACATGGCCGTGTAACGTTCGATTTTGATTTCTTCTTCTTCTTTCACGTAAGTAAATGAGTTTTAATCTTTGAATATGTACGAGTAGAACCGTAGTATGTGACGTCATTCATGGACAACAAGGAGAGCACTATACATTCGGTACTAAGCAAAAAAAAGACGAACGTAATATCTTTGGTCCTTGTCACCGTTACCGGGTTTTTTTATTTGGCTTCGTTTGATCTAAGCCAAACAGGTTAACAATTGTTCTTAAATTGTTGTGTTTTGTGAAGTAATCCTATTTAAATGGTGATCTATGCAATAAATATTTGAGAAATAATGTGTGTGCAGTGGGTGGTTGCAGTATTTTAAGCAACAGAAGTCGCACTGAGGCGTAAATATGAAGGAATAACATTTCACAAGTAAGTAGCCATTGTTTTGTCTATATTCCCTTTTTAGAAGTGTTTATTGTGTAAAATATAAATACAGCGTTACATTTCATGTAATAACAAGTCCTCAGCTAAACAGAAAAATAGCTAAATGATTAATTAATGGATAAAATAACCATACCTAACCAAAAAATTTCATCGTCAAGGTACTGCCAGTGTATGATTTTTAATTTCCCATAAAACCAGCTAGGTACCATGTTGATTTGCAAATGTTTATAAGTCGGAAAAAATCCTTTTGTAGGTATATTAGCTAATTATTTGCTTGATTTCAATTAGTAAAATATATCATTTTATATTTAAGGTCACTTTGTGAATTCTGCTAGGACGCTAATTTTTTTTTACACATAGAAAGCCTAAATCTGAAATGGCAAATGACGGCAATAAATACTTTTCACGAAAATAATTTTTGAAAATTCAATTTGCGTGAACGAAACATCACTTCAAAAATGGTTCACGGTTTTGGCAGAAACGTTCCGATTCAATATTCTGACGGTAGGTTGACATTGGCGTTTGACTATTTTGCAGTTGACTATATTGACAGTTTTGTTTTTATTATCTGTTACCCGCAGTCATTATATTAGGTACCTACTTATATAATAATAGCTGCCAGGTATCACTTTATTAGCGCAGAATCTCCATCTCTTTCTGTGGGTGCCGTATAAGAGCAAGCTAAGGGACTATCCAGAGAATGGGCAGTAGCATTCTCCTTGGTACATTATAATCTTCTGAGATGACAAGCAACTTGCCAAGCGAGGTGGTTATGGCAAACCTCCCTATAATCAGCGTCTAAAATGGCGTTTTATGGGCATGCCTGTGTTCAGCACTAGACGTTTTCCAGCTGTTGATGTGAAATACGTGATTTTCGCCCATGGGACATTTACAATGACATTTGTAATGTAGTAGGTATTTGATTGATTTTATTACCTGTGTCGTCTGTGACTGCAAATACTAACCCCACATTACGCGCCGTTTCATGCATTATTTTCGTGTAAAAATGTACATAAACACTATTAAATTGCTTCATGGCATCGGCCGACTTGTGTTTTGTAAACTTAAAGATAGCTGATTTCTTTTCATTTTATGACCTAGGAGAAAGATTGTGTGACGCGTGTGCTAGAGCATTGAAACCATTTCGCCACATAGCATAGAGCTAAACTGCGTGATTTATTGATTACGATAGGGTTTCACTTAGATACTCCTTCGTTTTACTTACCCCACCTGACCTTACATTTTAGTTTTTACAATAAAGAAGCAGTGAACACTGGTAAAACATAAATTCTAGGTATCAAGGTAAATTACTCTATAGATAGAGCTACCGAAATCGCCCATTTTCTACCCAAAATTTTGGGAGACGTTCTTATTCAGGCAGCACCTCGTGTGGGAGCAAGAAACAACTAGGCAGCCACGCGAAATAGATTTCTACTCGTAGATATTCAAAGGTTTTAATAGTTAAAATATTTTAGGTCTGTGGGCTTTTCAATGAACAAACTAAGCAGTTATATTCTATTTGGGACAAACCACAGGTTAGAGTAAAAATTATTGGTTACTCGGTTGCTCCAAGAAGGTTAATTATATCTTTGGGTGTATTTATGCAATCAGAATTTAAACTTCTTTTTTCTTTTTTGGTGGTAATTGCTTGGCTCTACGGACAAGTTGTAAAGTTTATTAGAATTTGGCAAGAAGAAGAAAGGTCTTTGAAAGTGGACGTCTTCAGGACGTTGTTGTTAATGATGATGATTATGATGATGATGATGATGTTGATAGCCGTATTTGAATTAATTGATCATATATATAAATTTCAGCTTAATTCTTTCCGTTATTCCTAAAATAAGTAATGGTCTCGACAGATATTTAGAAAGACAAACAGATGGACAACAAAGTGATCTTACCTCAAATTCATATTCAAATTCAAATTCAATTTATTTTACAGTTTGTAACATAACAGTACAAAAAAGCGTCTAAGGCGTTACAAATAAAATATTTAAAAAAAAAGTCATTTAATGTATACAATATAAAAACAAATAATAAAAAAACAGTATTATCAATGTCATATTATTAATATTATTAGGTAAGTACAGTTACCTATAAGGGTTCCTTTATTTTAAAACTGTTACGGAACCCTAAAAATTGAACATTCTTTGCAAAAGTGAATCTGATTAGAGCTTTGTACACATGTTATTTTCTCACTCCCACCACTATGTTGAAAGTGCAGTGGGAATGAGACAACGTGGTAAATACCGGACATAATATAAATGTCAACTCTTTTTACAGTGGCGTACGTAAACACTTGTGATTTCTAATTAGTATTAACAAAACTAATTACATACGCATCGTATAGGTTAATGCAATACTCCAGCTGTAAAGTATGTATTATATAATCATAATATTGACACTGGCTAAATACTCAATTCGTATGGAGTCAAACTTATGGAAGTAAAAAAAAATATGTGGTGAATGCAACAAAGATACTCTTTGAAAAACGAAAAGCGCGCGGATGTGAAAAACTGACCAATGTGTGTTTGTTTTGTATTTTTCTAAACTGCCTAAATAATAGGTAAGTACTTAAGTAGGTATACCTACTACCTAAACAAAATTTACTGGAACCTCTTATCAAGACTTGAACGGTTTTTATGGTGAAAACACAAGAACAATCTGTTGAAGTGAAAATGACAAGGAAAAGATCGAACGTATCACTGGTATGTAGGTATACCATAGAATTTTTATTCGTTAGATGCCTAGATCTACCGTATATTTAAAAAAACTAACGGCTAAGTATAAGGTAGGTCTAAGTAGGTACATACATATGATTTGCAGTTTCTAACTGACTATTTTATCAATGTGTAGGTGATCTGATGACACGTGAAAAGCCATACCTACCTACAACCTAAACAACATTTTTACACGTGTGCTACCTAATCTGCTAATACGTGCTGAGCTTCGAAAAAGTTTTGTGGATTTTGTGATTTGGTATAGAGAAAATGCATGAACTAAGCTATTATTAGACTACCTAAACGTAGAAATAACATAATACATGCGTGCGAAGCCGCGGGCAAAAGCTAGTCGTACATAAAGGTGGATCATTTTGGAACGTCTTTTCATCCCAACACGGCGTTGGTTTGAAAAGGCGTTCGAAATAATCACGAAAATTAAAAACCCGTCTTCACTTAAATCAAATGTACTATAGATAGATACAGTCTCTATGAAAACCAAACCTCAAAAGTGTCCCCGCGCCAATGCTTACTTATACAGTTATATACCTCTCCAGCTAATATAAAATAGTCCACAAGCGGGTGTTTTATTTTAATATATTAGCATATTTTGGGAGGTTATCATATTTTTACACTTCATTTAAATTATTTTTCAAACCAAATCAATTAAACAGTTGTTAACGACTATACCACTCCCACTGCGTCATCCAACGGAACCAGGGGCGTTCAGGAGTGACTCAGTGTAAACACGGCGCATTTGAGTGCAGCAGGCATTCTTCACCCCGTCGTCGCCGCCCAAGACACGTCTTGAGCGATCCGGATGATCCTATAGCAGCCGTTGTGTCGGCTGCGCTAGGATCACCGGATCAGTCTAGGCCTTCTGGCTCAGGTACCGCTTTCGGCACCGGTATAGGATACCAGCGCAACACAATCAGACACCGACCCCGCCGGCGAGGTCGACGTACCCCCCACAGGTTAGCTAGAACGGTCGCGACTTTCCATAGGGTCCACTCTTTCAGTGTACGTAGCCTTCTCGATCCTCTTATCCCGGCAACGGCCCAAGCTGAGGCTCGCACCCCAGGGGCGCCCTTGTGCTAGTTGCCTCCCACTTTTGACGGTTGGGTGCCTTAGGCCCCTGCCCTCCCGCCCGGTGACGCTGTGAAGGTCGGTAGAGACCAACAGCATTAGCCCGTTCAAAAAAAAAAAATGCGGCAGGCATTCTGTGCGCGGCCACGCGAACGGCAAGATGTCGAAAGTATTTATTGTTGTATTACCCTCGTTACTGAAGTGAAAGTGTCATGTCATATAACCAATTGTTGACTTATTAAATTGTTTTACTTCTGAGCTGCTTTTAAATAATGGACCATAGCTCCCCTGTAATAGCGTTGTAAAACAATAATATGCGAGTTACATAACTTTCATTAAGCGCAGTCACACGCGACTGAGAGCAAAAACAAGGCATATTTAGCCTTGTTTAAACGGTGCCGTTTTCGAGGCGGCGATCGTGGACCTACGGTGTTGTGATGAATGTCGTAGATTTAATGGGACGAGAGAAGCTCAAATTGTAGTGTTTTTACTATTATTGTACTTTTATAATTATAACAATTTTTTTATACAGAGTGAGTACGGTCTTTTTTTTAAATACGGTAATATTTCCACTTGTGTACGGTAACCCCGAATGTACCTACCGAGCGGCAACACTGGTATATACACGTAATTAGTCAGCGTTTATTTATGGACATGTAGCTATGTCACAAACAAATAAATACTTATAAAGAACAGAATTTACATTTTTCTAGTATTTTGAATGCGTTTTTAGGAACAAACACGAACAGTTACATTAAACTACTAAGCCACGCATGCGCGATGATACACCGCTAGCTTCCGCAATACCTGGCGAGCACCGGGCGCTACCTACCGGGAAGACGTTCAGTGGCGAAGACATGACCCATTGGATCATCCTTCATTGTTTTAGATTTCATTTCTCAATTCTTTTTTTTTAATGTTGATCTGGATGACAGGACGTGGTCGCAAGCCTCTCTACGCAAACTTTCGAGTGTTGCATTACCGGCATTTTTATCCTCTGTACACGGTAGGTACACATAAATTAGTAGAAAAAAATCTCTTTTTTTTGCTCTATCTTTGGATACTTTCGAAGTAGCTCATACAACTGAGGCCAAGAATGCCTGGGGTTTGGCTTGTCCAAATTCCGATTTCCCCGCGGTTCTTTCCTCACAGAGGCTGTGGGACCGACCGCTCTGCGAACTACACGGTAAAAAACGATTTCTTAAACTAAACGAAAAAGCTTTAAGCCAAGCAAATATTAATTCATATAATTATATCCGAAATCATAATCCTCATGAATTCAATATTTGATGTTCTCAGAAATATCACCTCGTTTTAAACTAATAATATTTTGATCCAACGGGACAATAACTAATTAATTTGAATAAGTAATGTTTATCCAAGAAACCAACTTTGTTAGTTTAAGAGCCAGCCATAGTCTCAGCAATGCTGCATGTTCACGCAGGAACAAATAATGAATTCTTTGATAGTTTAATAGTAGTATTTATTTAGTTTTAGGCATTTTCCATATTACATAGGTTATAAGATTCTGTTGGATAACGTGGTTTTTTCGTATCTCTTTTGTTTCTTTGCGCATGGGACGGAAGGAGTTTCTTCTATATAGCAAGGAGGCGCGAACATCCTCCCGGGCGTTGAAAGGCTGCAGGCCTTTCAAAAGTCTTCTCCGCTTGGAAGCTGGCACAGTCGGTTGATTGCTCTTCGAATGGTTCCTTGAGCAGTAGTGATGTCAGCAACACGGGGAAGGCCGTCGGATCCAGGAAAGATTTTAGATACTCTTCCAAGACGCCAGCATAGTGGTGGTGTCGCGTCTTCTTTTATAAGAACTAAGTCTTGTAGTTTAAGCGGCGTTGACTGGGTACGCGATTTGGTTCGTTGTTGTAGTTCGGCAATATATTCGGTAGTCCATCGCTTCCAAAAGTGCTGCCTTGCTAGTTCTAGGCGCTTGTACCGGTCGAGATGATTGGCATTAGCATCAAGTAAACATGACGATGGAAGCGAGGTGAGTGGTCTGCCTATCAAAAAGTGTCCCGGAGTAAGGGGAGTGAAGTCATTGGGTGAAGAGCTAATAGGGCAAAGAGGACGACTGTTCAAGATAGCTTCAATTTGGGCAAATAGTGAAGACAGTTCCTCAAAAGTAAGGTGTGTGTTTTTTAGAATCCTAGCCATATGGAATTTTGCAGACTTTACGCCGGCCTCCCAAAGCCCACCAAAGTGAGGAGCGTACGCTGGAGAAAAGCGAAATTCAATGTCTTGTACAGCTGCAAAATCAGTTATTACATTCTTGTTAGCATTAAGAAAGTTCTTTATGTCTTTTGATGCTGCGACAAAATTTCTACCATTGTCACAGTAAATGATTTTTGGAATACCTCGGCGAGCGATAAATCTCTTTAGAGTTAGCAAAAAGGCTTCTTTTGATAAGTCGCTAACCGTTTCTAAATGTACGCATTTATAGCGAAAACATACAAATATGCATAAGTAGCACTTAGTTATTTTACATCCGCGCCCTTTTCGATCTGTTATTAAGAAAGGGCCGGCAAAATCGGTGCCTATGGTATGAAAAGGAAAGTCTGGCTCTACGCGTTCAGAAGGTAAGTTACCCATTATCTGGTTCATCGGTTTCCCTCTAAAACGACGGCATATAGTGCATTCACGACATACGCGTCTGGCAAGGTTTCGACCACCAATAGGCCAGTAACGTTCTCTTATAGAAGCGAGAATTTGCTGTGGACCGGCATGGAATAGACGGTGATGTTCATGTTGCATTATTAGTTTTGTTAAATGATTATCTGCTTTCAAAACAACAGGATGCTTCTTTTCGAACGGATAATTAGAAGTGTCGATACGACCTCCGACTCTAAGAACACCTTCAATATCTAGAAAAGGGTTTAGAGACGTCAGAGTAGCTTGAGCTTTCAATGGCTTATTGCTTGATAGAAATGCTATCTCATTAGTAAATGACTCTTTTTGCGATATTTTAATTAGGTAAGTCATGGCTTTCTCTCTTTCGTTAACAGATAAAGGGCCTAACATTTTATTAGTTGGATTTTTTAAATTGTGAATGAACCGTAATACTCTAGCTACTACGTTTTTTATAAATATCAGCTTGGAATACTCGTCAGTTTTAATTAATTTATCATCGCTTGTAAGGGCAGCCTCCCCGACGAAAGCGGAATGTGCTTTCATCTCAGGTAAGTCGACTGCGAGTGATCTTTCAGTAGGCCAATTAGACTCTGGCTGAGAAAGGAATGTTGGTCCATACCACCATAAGGGAGAATGTATTTGGTCGGGATTAACACCTCTGCTTACGAGGTCAGCTGGATTCTCAGCGGTAGGTACGTGACGCCAGAAAGAAGGTTCTGTTAGATCAGTTATAGCTGCTACTCTATTAGCGACAAATGTTTTTGTTTTATTAGGGGATCGTAGCCACCCCAGAACGACACTAGAGTCAGTCCAGTAAACTTGACGGGTGACTTGACATCTTAGAGCTTGTGAGACGTTGTTAGTGAGTTGAGCTCCTAGTACAGCAGCACAAAGTTCTAGGCGCGGTATGGTCGTGGCCTTTATTGGTGCTACGCGTGACTTGGCGCATACTAAAGTCACATTAATGTTGCCACTGGAGTTCATAGATCTCAAATATAAAGTAGCACCATAAGCTCTTTGAGATGCGTCGCAAAAACAATGTGCCTCGATTATAGAGGCATCGTTTATTAGACTAAATCTTGGTATTTTTACAGAAGAGAGTTCGGAAAGATTCTCTGTGAATTTGAACCAAGAGTTTTCTATGTCTTGTGGTACTGGTTCGTCCCAGTCTAGTTTTAGGCTCCATAGCTGTTAAAGTATTATTTTAGGTTTGATTGTACATAAGCTTATTAATCCAAGGGGATCAAATATTTTGAACGTTGATGATAAGATCGATCGTTTAGTCAATACGTCTGGAGGCGAGTATTGGATGTTGAAGTGAAGTTCATCGGATGATGGAATCCAGCCTACACCTAAAGTGCTAGTGGCATTGCTGATCATGAGATCATGGTCTTCGGTGTCAAGAGAGTCCGCGAATAAACTAGGCAAATTCGAACGGTACTTACGAAGTTTGAAACCATGATCTAGTAGTTCTTTGGATACTGACTGCTGAATGTAGCTCAGTTCAGTTTCAGTGTTGGCTCCAGTAAGCAAATCGTCGACGTAAAAGTCAGATTTAATAATATTTTTAATGTTAGGGTCGTTGCATTCTTCGCCCACTTGGATAATACAGCGAGTAGCAAGAAAGCTAGCACTAGTGAAACCGTAAGTAACAGTGTTCAACTGTAAAGTTTGTATGTGCTCATTTTCATTGTCCCGCCATAAAATTTGCTGTAGGTGACGGTCCGATTCTCTTAGTGAAACGGCTCGAAACATCTTTTCTATATCACCGGTCAGTACGTATCTGTACTGACGAAAACGTACGAGAATATTGAAAAGAGAGTCTTGGACGGTGGGGCCGACCATCTGTAAGTCGTTTATAGAAATGCCAGATGATGATTTTGTTTGTGCTTTAAATACTACGCGAGTTTTTGTAGTCTCTCTGTTCTCTTTAATGACAGGATGATGAGGAAGATAGTAGGCCGTTGATGACTTGTTTGAGGAAAGAACGTTAGCGAATAAACGTTTTGATTTGATTTGATTTGATTTTAAATTTTACTTAAGTGACCTAGATCTTCATACTCGTGTATGAAGTCACTATAAGCCTTTTTCACTTCAGGTTGCTTACGAAAGCGAGCTTCTAAACTCAGAAGACGTTTCTTAGCTACGCCATAAGACTCTCCTAATAGTTTAGGGTCATCGCGAAGAGGTAGCGCTACGCAGAAACGACCATCAGTAGTCCGAGTAGTGTTAGCTAAGAAGTGTTGCTCACAAAGTCTTTCTTCTTTAGAAAGAGGTTTTCGTTGGGGAAAACTTTCAAGTTCCCAAAATTGTGATAACTCGTCATGTAGGTTAGATTGAGTTTCCTTATTTAGCAGGAAATTGCACATCAATTTTTTAGAGTCATTATTGGTCGACTTTGGGTTAAATAGAGGACCAGAAATAAGCCATCCAAGCTTAGAGCTTCTTAGGATTGGATTCTTGGTTCCTAAGGAATGTTGTTCTGAACCTATTAAGTCCCAGAAGAGGTCTGCTCCAATGAGCATGTCAATGGGAGAAGGTTCATTAAAATTAGGGTCCGCTAATTCGAACTGAGATAGGTTGAGGTGCTTTATATCAAGAGCAGCCTTAGGCATCTTACCAGAAATAGTGGGCAAGATAAGACAAGACATTGTAACGTCAAATGAGTTGTCGATTGATCGAAGTTGTATAGAACAACGTTGAATATTTGTTTTTAACGATGTTTTACCGATACCGACTATTTCGGTATTAGACGGCAGATGAGATAGGTTTAACTTCTGCCTTACAGCTTCAGTTATGAAAGTGGATTGACTCCCACTATCCAGGAGAGCACGCACTGTAGTAGTATCTTTGGTTGAAGGATTAGTTACTTGAACTTTGGCTGTACATAGTAAGACTTCAGGTGAAGAAATGACGGACATCGAGATTGACTCGCAGTGATCACTTTTGCTTTCAGGTTCATGTGACTTATGTAGGAGTGAGTTGTGGCGCTTTTTACAGATGCGACAAGAACCTAGAAGCTTGCATTGTTGTGATTTATGGCCACCTCTCAAGCAGTTATGACACAAGTCATGAGAATTGACTACTTGATTTCTCTCATCCACAGATTTTTCCTTGAAAATGATACATTGATGGAGCTGATGATTGCCCTTACATGCAGCGCAATGAAGAGAAGAGCTGGAATTAGAAGAAGTGTAGTTCTCCTTTGAAGTAGACACTAACGCAGTAGTTTTCTTTTTTAGATTAGAATTAGTGTTATATTTTGAGTTTTCAGGTTTTTCCTGCTTGGAGCGATGAAATGACGTCTCTAGAACGTCTGCGCGGTTCTTGAGGAAGGTGAAGAAATGATCTAAGGTAGGTATTTCAGGTAAGCTATTAGGTAAGCTTTACGTTCTTCCCATTTGAAGTAGGTTGTGTTGTCTAGCTTTCCCGCGACAATATGAATTATTAGAACATCCCATTGGTCAGTAGGCAATCCTAGGCTATTTAGCGCTCTAAGATTCTTTGTGACATGATCGATGATGAACCTAAGAGATTTGTCGGTCTCACGCACGGATTCGATGTTAAACAACGACTTCAAGTGATTGTTTATTAGTTGGCGTTTGTTGTCGTATCGTTGGCATAAGATCTTCCACGCTTCTTTGTAGTTACGATCAGAAATTTCTAGGTTTGATATGACTCGAGCTGCCTCGCCTTGCAAGTAGGAGCTCAAGTAATGGAATTTATGAACGTTCCTAATTTTGTCGTTATTGTGAACTAATGAGGTGAAAATTTCTTTGAACTCTAGCCATCGGTAGTACGACCCATCAAAATTTGAAATCTTTATTTCAGGAAGTCTAAAGCTGACAACGTTGTCATAATCATTACTGTGACAGCAAGAATGTGCATGTGAATTGTTTGCAGTTTGCATAGGCTCCGAGTTCTTGTCTAAAATACCCTTGGCAAACGCAATGCAATGGTAGAAACTTTGTTCGATTTGTTCTCTAAAACCGAGATGTAGATCTAGATTTTCAAAATCAATAATTTCTATCTGATTTTGCACCTGATCAAACTCTATGAAAAGCGCTTCGAATTTCGATAGTTTCATCGCAAGTGTAGTTGTCTCGATTTGAGAAACGTTTTCTAACTTATCTAGATCATTTAGGTTATTTGTAAATCTGGTAACACGTCCTTTAATGGAACTGCGTTTCGAAGTTAGCTCTTTTAGGCTAAGACTTTCAATTGACATTATGAAGCTTGCGGTAAAACGAATCAAATACTAAATAAGTAAGTAAAGATAACGATACGCTTCTCGCTTTGGTCGCTCGTTGGTTGGCCGTCTGTCTGGAAGCTCTGCTACTCGGCGCGATGTGTTCTGCAGCCGGGAACGCAGACAGCAGCTGTAGTGGTCGGTGATGAGCGATGAAGGATGCGCAGTGATAAGGACTGTAAAGGATAGGTACGAGTTTAGGAACTTGTTTCGATAAACAGAATCGTTGGTGAATTGGGTTTGGAGCGATTAAATTATGAAATCACTTAGTAGGTGTAAGTTTTGTTCACGAAAAGATGAACAATTGAGATTTTATCGTTTTGCTACATTGATAAAGATTGATATCTTCAATGAAAACTTAGAATAGCAAGTAGCTAGGTTAATTAGGCATATCAGGTTATAGAATAGGCCTTAAGCTAGGTATGTAATTTAGGCTAGCTTTAGGTTTTAGTCGATAAGATTGTCGATGTTTGTTAAATAAGTGCGGCGTGATGCTACGGGATAGGTAGACAGCAACACTGCTAAAAGGCAACAACACATCTGTTTTATGAGGAAATGAAATCTTCTAAATTCCCAAATGGAAAGAGAAACTAAGTAAGAAAGGAACGGGCTCACAATTAGAAAGGCAGACAAGCGATGCATCCGGTGTATCCGCAGCGCAATCGTTGTGTAGTTCTGACTGCACTTGTCATTGTTTTTGGTGAAGCTCCTTGTATTTTTCTTCAGCGTTCTTAGAGTAGGACGAAAGGTCTTGTAGTCGCACGGTGTCCACAATAGCCATGATTGATGTAGAGCTCCTTAGACAATTAGATTTTACGGGAACATCTTCGTTTTCATGGAGTGCATATAGTCGCAGCGTTGACCTCGTAGAAGTGACCTGAAAATTGACTGCAGGTCCTGTCACGGTCGCCAATTTTGTTCACGCAGGAACAAATAATGAATTCTTTGATAGTTTAATAGTAGTATTTATTTAGTTTTAGGCATTTTCCATATTACATATTGTAACGATCCAGGCTGTCTCGTGACGTCACAAATATTATAAATGTTATCTAAAGTATAAAAACACTGAAATAATTTCATTGAAGCATTTTACGCACAAACAATAGTCCAAAAATAAAGGAAATAGTCGTTGGCATCGCATTAACTGATAGAGAAAATGTAGAGATAGGTGTAAAAGTGGTTATCTGTGGTAAAATAAGGTAATAGTAAAAGAAATCAAACCTCAAAATAATTCTCATACTAAAAGGTTCATACTTAGATATGGGGAGCTGCTAGTCGTAGAGCGTTCGATCACTGAATGTGTCAAAAAATTTCCTGGAATTCCAAATTTAATTGTGACAGATTTATGTTTCTTAATTTCATTGTCCAATCCCTGAAGCCCGCGTGGTGAAAGTAGGAGCATGCGTAAGAAATTTTTGTTAAGGCTAGTACGTTTTGATAACCTCAGTGGAGGGGTGGTTGAGTAGGTCGAATCGTAACTCGGAGGCGGCGGGTTCGATTCCCGCGACAGGAGAAATGATTGTGCACGGGAAATAAAGGCGCACATATTAGTAAGATGAGTAAATAATTACAAACTAAATTACATTATGGTAGAATTTATTTAATAAAAATCGTATAATTTGAGGAATCATTTTGTACTATTCGTTATTTATAATCGTACTAATATTAAAAAAATGCGAAAGTTCTTGTGTTAATGTTCGTTACTTTATATCTTCGTAACTACTGAACCGATTTTGATGAAATTTGGAATGTAGATAGCTTATACGCTAGATTAACATACAGAATACTTTTGTCCGCGATTAACACCGCGGGGTGCAACTAGTATTATCATATTTTTGGTAGAGAAAAGTTGTAATGATTTATTCGTAGAGACTTACATTTCAAATTGAGGTTAATGAAAAATAAACATCTAGTGTACTTTTATAAGATTTTGATGGTCTTTTGTCAGTTCTGGATATGTTAGCAGAAGGTTGGAGAATTCATCGAAAATGAAGATTAGGCAAGGCTAGTATTGTCGGGGTCAAATAGCTGATACTAAATAAAACGCTTAAATACTTTTTGTTTGTAAATGCGTACGGAGAATGCAATGTAGCATCCAGACTTGGAACAGTTTGTGTTCGTCACATAAATGTTTGTCCTGGATGGGAGGAGAACTCACGATCTAGAGCTCGGAGGGGGAGCTACTATCAACCGGGCTAACAAGGCAGTCTAAATTGATCATAAATATAGAATAGATTGAATGGATACATTGGAATTAGGTATATTTTTAGTGTTTTCATGTTTACCATTTAGGTATACTAAAGAACGGTTTTGGAATAACGTGCCCTTAAATGCGAAGCAGAAGGAATCGTGTGGGACGATATCGAGCTGTCAAAATAATTAAGTCGTCTTTTGTTAGTGAAGTATCACAACCATACGATATGGAGGAGACTAGGATCGGTACTTGGATTTGCTTTTTAATGAGACGGATGAAATAGTATGGGGAAATTATAGCAAATTGAGAACGAAAAATCTTTAATAAATTGAAGTGGGGACAATAATCATACAAACGCTATTATTGGGGTATTTATATTCATGAAATTATTGTTTCTAGACGGAAGATAAAAAGATTTTTATCTTTTAGAGAGTGCAGAAAGTAATTAAAGGGTAGCAGAGTAGTTTGTTCATATATTGAAAGGATCCACGTTAGGAGGGTTGAATAATTTTAGGCGAGACTAGTTCTTTAATAATTCACAATATTTTCTAGAATTATTACGGGAATGGATATGTTTCATAGATTGAGAGATCTCGGAGAAAGTGTATATAGTACAAGGAGAAGTCACGAGGGCGTTTTAAGTATTAATTAAGACGGATTGCATACTCGGTTGTGATTTTTTATACAAGATTTAATTATGCTTTTGTTGGGATTTTGAATATCTTAACGGAAATTTATTTTTAGGCTGTTACAATATGAAAACGCAATTTTCAAACACCTAGTTATTTTATAAGAATAAAGGAATTATATTTTGTATGTACTTTAGTAAGAAAATTGGGACAAGACATTTTTTTTTAAACATATAGAAACAAACACATCGACGCGCGCACTACTAAACGTGACCAGGCAAAAGCTATAAAAGATCTGTCAAGCTGTCAAACGCGGTCAGTTATAAAATCATTCACGGGATTCGCAAGTCGAAACCTGGAAAAAAATGCACGTGAAATTCACGGTTAAACTCTTAGTTAGCTTCGCCCTCTCAAGTAATTCTGGATCTGGGGGGAAGTATGCCTCGGGTCCAGGAACTCAGTAAGAGGTAAGTTGAAACATTGCAACGAAGCTTGTCTTCCCTTATTTTGCTTAGGGCATGCAGTTCGCGTGTTATGTGGAGACCTGCACCAGATTTTGCCTCCGTTATAGGATCTGGATCCACCTTTTTGGTTTGGTTTGCATTCTGGCTGAAAGGAGGGCTGAAAAGATTAACTGTCCCGTCTTCGTGTATACGATACCCGGATCCTAAATGCAAATTAAGCTGAACTGTCCCAAGTGATAGGGTTTTGTCTTGTATGCTGCCCATGGACTGCGGTCCCGCATGCAAGATAAAAATTAGGTGGCAATAGGTTTTAGCTTTGGAGAGCTTTTGTCACAGCTCGTTCTCTCATAGGGTTAGATCAGGTATGTTCTCATTGCACACACCGAGAACAGACATGCACGTTTAAAAGTAAATGAGAGATTTGTAGCAATCTCTAGTGTTTGGGGGTACACACTAATGTATAGGGAAAAGCTATAAGTCGAGGAATACACACGTAGGAGGGGATAAAATATTGAAGTTTGCGGAAAAATAATAGTGTTAGGGAAATAGATAAAATTCAATAAATAAATAAATAAATTTAAAGCGGTATAAAATACATTTAAAGATAAATTCAGTATGATAAAATACTAATAAATAAAAGTGCAAATAAATACAATACGTAAGTGATCAAAATTATAAAAATATAATCCAAGTTTTCTCGAAGGTTGAAGCTGTGGGTGTTTATTGTAGAGCTAGTTGTCGTGGACCTTGCTTTTGACGGAAAGCTGGGTGATCACGGAAGGATTTAATGTACAGAGAGCAACGCTGCAAAGGTATAAGTAGGTATTTTCTATAGCTGGCACAAGCTTTGTGAAACTACAGTAGAGATAGAAAGGGGAATGTATTTGAATACGATTCATCACATTAGTTTTCATGACCTAGTCTCAACTGGAAAATTATTGTCGTTAATGTTGCGGATCATATTAGTATGAATACGTAATTCTATAAACCTATTTTGTGGTAAAAATGCGTTGTACTATATATCTATTCTGTGGTATAGGAAGGTATTTCTTTAGCTGGGTTTGCGATGCTCTACGGAAGATATGGGAAAGGATCTATTCCTACACGGTGATAGTAAACGCTGATACAAAGTTCACATGAACAAGTTATGACACTACTGAGAAAATATTATTCTGTGCCTAATTCTGATGTACAAATTCAGCATAATTAGATAGGTATTTTCTTAGCGGATTCTAGGCGGAATTTTACTTAGGAGAGTTGGAAGGATCATATTTTTGCAAGGAAACGAACGTTTTGTTTTCTAGTTGCAAAATAGGTAATGTTTGAACGATAGTTAGGAAACTACCGGGAATTAGTAACGACTGGGAATTATTCCTTTTACTTAGATAACTATTGGGAATTTACTCTCTGTTTGAAATCATTCGCGAGTAACTTAAATAAAATCGTAATTGAGTTTCACTCTAGTATGGAAATACATAATGCTTTGCTTGTGCGATAGTTAAATAACTACCGGGAATTTATTCATAGTTTAGGGTTATTCGTGTTTGTTTATAGATCAATTTAGTGGAATTCAGAGTTGGGTTTGTTTGATTGATTTTTCAATAAGAATTTTACTATTTATTCTATAAAAACATTTAATGTACTAGTGATAAGAAATTGTCCTTCGTGTCTTGGGTCAAGCACAGCAGTACCTGTTAGTGATCTCCTTACCAAACGGATAGGGGTAGCTAATTTAAAGATTCGAATGAGAATATCTTGTTGTTAGGAAATAGCATCAATAATCTATAATATTATATGAAGGAAATATGTCCTTATCGTATTTCATAATGGTGAAATATAATGCCTAAATTATATAAACGGGTTTTAGATTACTTTTCAATACAAGTTCTGGAAAATAGAGACAACCTGAATATCACTAACAGATCATTGAATTCAAATAAATGTTTATAGTTAAAATTAATACTACTGTTTATTCCACTGCATGCTGTTGATATAGAATCTACGATAATATTGATAATCTTTAGACGAAAACTAGGAGATTTGAAAGTTGAGCTATTTTTAGAGTCTGTCATATACCGAATGTAGTACGTATTAGATAGACTCACAATTAACTAAGGTGATGTCTATTTTGTTAGGATTTGGAAAAAAATAATGTCCTCTTGTCCCTTGCACCTTTTTGGAGTCCAAACTAGATAAGTAGATAAGAATAGGTAGGTGGGGTACCTGACGTACTGACTTGGGATAAATAGAACAAAATTTAGTAAAATCAAATTTCTCTTAGTGTGGGGGAATTTCACACACGGTACCTCCGTGTGGGAAATTTCAAGCACTAAATAGTGGAGGGTTAACCAGCCAGGTAGTCGAGACCCACAGCATTGGAGCGGTGGCGGGGCTCCTATGCCAGAGTTATGATAAACAAATAGAGTTTACTATGACTTTGCTATATAACAAGCTTAAACTCAGTTAGCAATACAATTACTTACGTTTTACCTACACTTTATTTACATTTTATGTTTATTTCATATGACGGTCATCGTGATGAATTAATTTACTTCCAGTTTTGTCCATGACTAGGATCTATAATGTTCTACTTGCGCAGGAAAAGATTATTCATTATCACAATTTCAAAGTTTCGGAAGTATAGTAAGAAATATATTGATTGCTGCATAATATGATTTTATGTGGAAATTTCAGTTCGGTTACTCGGACTATAGGAATAGTGTTCATCAGGGGATTAAATTGCAGTTATTTGTAGGACGATGAATATTTTAAATTTATTTAATATTATTGAATAGGTTAGATGTTAGTTAGGTATTGTCTCACTACTTTAAAAGGATTTGGATTACTACATTATCACAACGTACGGTTCTACCATTTGTAGGAGACGATTCACAAGGCCATAAACATTAAAATAGGTAGTCTAAAATATTCAACAAACTTCGATAACTTTTAGCGTCATAAGTTTAATTTAGAATATGCGGTGATTTGAGGAATAATTTATTATTATTATTCATGTATTATAATTAGGTTAATAGAGGGTTCTTTTACAATAGGTTATAAGATTCTGTTGGATAACGTGGTTTTTTCGTATCTCTTTTGTTTCTTTGCGCATGGGACGGAAGGAGTTTCTTCTATATAGCAAGGAGGCGCGAACACTGCAAGCAACCAGCTCTACTGCGTATTCATAAAAACAACATACGCTACCATGACCGAATTCAACATTTCGACATTTGTTTGCATTGAAATGTTTACAGGACCAATCGTAAACACCTAGACAACTGTCATAACTCACCTGCAGTTCAGTTTCCACCACCGGTAACCCTCACAGTTACCAAATTTGACAAATCAAGTCAGAACTTTCCTTAGTACCGACCAATCGTATCTCCAAAGCATTGTCTCAGCAATTGCGACAGGAAATTGCCCTGATGATGTAGCCAACAAATTGCCAGGCAAGATATCTTATTCTAGACGACTAAATTGGCTAACTCGAGCTACTCGTATTCTTTGATTCTATGTTTCACTGAAAGATCCATGTGCAGGAAAACTACATATTCTAGCAAACTTACGTTTGGTTCTTGGTTTGCCACTTACCGAAACTCATGCCACTTGGAAGGATAGATGACGTCACTCGTGGAAGATGGATATCTGCTTCTAAATACCTGGCAGATGATCTAAGGCCCTGAATTGACCCAGTCATCCAAAGAAACAGTTATTTCGCTGACTCCGAGGACTTATAACTTGCAATACTCGCTGACTTGCGGCGCGTTGTATTTTGAATACTCGGACCCAAGAGCAGCCCAATGTCTGACTATTCCAAGTTTTAGAGCAAAACCTGGGCTCAATTTCTTACGGCGACCTCATCTATTGCCGGCAAAATAACACCGAACCTCCGAACTGCATGATTAAAAGTGACGAGCAGTTGCAATTGTTTGTCGCACAGAATGGAGAACAAGAACTGCCACGCGGCCACGCCTGCACGCCTGCATATTATTATACGCATAAGCCGAGGAAAGGGTGTCACGTCGAGACTGTCACTCAAGAAGCGCGTTCCTTGCGCAGGAAATTTGCAAGAGAAGGCTTTATAGTGAATGGCATGCTTTGAAAGCATAAAGGTCTGTTTAGATAAATAACACGGATTGTCGGTCATGATTCCCAATCATTAATGTATTAATAATACATTATTTTTGAACAATAAATGCATAAGTGTCCTGTGTACTCGTATTTTGATGTAAAATCGTCGCTCGTATGAGTAAAGGTCTTATCTCATTTTTGTCCATTGTTCAGAAAACGCGTTTTAAGGTTTTGACATTTCTAACTTTCAGATAGTTTCGTTCCTCGCAAGTCCAGCATATTTATTTTTATATGCTATTGTAGATAATTTCAAAAACTTTAATTACACGTTGAAACTTTTAACCTGTTTGCATTCTAAATACCTGTTTTGATTAATCAAAACAGATAGGTCACTTAGTGAAAACTTTGTTTTATTTAAAATAAGCTGTCTGTTTATTTACGACTTATTTTAGACTAAGTATGGAAATAAATATACAAAATTTATGTTGTTAATGCTTTATTAGTGTGTGTGTGTTTTTTTAGTATGTTTTAGTAAGTTTAATGCTACAATACTGTATTTAATTCAACACACTTGGATCATGAAATTATTGTTCCGCTTAACAGGCGAAACAATATTATAAATTCAAAACAAAATAACGATTCGGCCACCTTTAAAATCGTAGAGAGCAAAATTAGTGACGGCGACATTAAGGGCGCCGCCCGCGTCCTGTTCTCTAGCGACACAATAGCCCCATATTGTTCTGAGACAATTCAATCACTGCAGGACAAACATCCACCTGCAGCAGCAAATCTCCACCTTCCTGAACCACCCCTACCAAATGACGTCACTGTTGAAGTGACCCCACAGGAAGTAGCTGCAGCCGTTACTTCTTTCCAGAGTGGTTCAGCCGGAGGTCTTGATGGCCTTACCCCTCAAATTCTAAAAGATCTTTTATCGGGCATTTCCGGCGAAATTGGCGAGGCCCTCTTGAGAGACTTAACGGCTTTAGTAAACCTGATGCTGTCAGGGCAAGTCAACAGTGACGTCATCGAAATTTTGTATGGCGCAAACTTGTGTGCCCTTATCAAAAAAGACGGTGGTATCAGACCTATTGCGGTAGGCACCACATACCGCCGCCTCGCTGCCAAGGTCGGCTGTAGGAAAAAGGTTGCTTTTTTAAGCAACCTTTTTCAGCCAATACAGCTGGGCTTTGGTTCGCGGGGTGGCTGTGAGGCCGCTGTTCATTCACTTAGAACCTTTCTCAAACTAAATTGTGGTGAAGTGTTGCTAAAGGTGGATGTTAAAAACGCTTTTAATTCTGTCGACAGAGGCGCTCTTTTGACACAAGTCAAGGATAAAATTCCCGAACTATATAAATTCCTTTATCAATGTTATGGCAATCCAACAAAATTAAATTACCAAAATAACGCGATCCTATCCTCAGTCGGGTGTCAACAGGGCGACCCTCTAGGTCCGGCCATTTTTAGCCTTGCCATCCATCCAATTATTCAACGTCTTCAGTCCAAACTTAATGTTTGGTACTTGGATGACGGAACCCTAGGAGGCGACGTGAACACTGTTTTTAATGATCTAGGTATCATTATTAACGAATTTCGCGACATTGGTTTGGATTTAAATTTTTCTAAATGCGAACTTTTTGTTTGCGATACTTGTCCTGATAAAGATTTGGTTTTTGAAAAGTTTAATAGTCTTGCTCCGAATATCAAATTAGTAGACAAGCGTTCTCTTCGCCTTTTGGGTTCGCCGATTCTGGATGAGTCTATCTCACCTTTTGTAGAAGAAAAAATTCAAAAGTTCAATAACGCATCAGACAGGTTACTCAAAATTAACGCCCACATGGCTTTTACAATTATTCGTTTTTGTCTATTTGTCCCTAAATTTACTTATATTTTACGATGTTGTCAACTGTGGAAACACAGTGAGCTCCTTATGGGCTTAGACAGCATTGTAAAAAACACTCTGGTTTCGGTCTTGAATGTTGATATGGATGACAGGACGTGGTCGCAAGCCTCTCTACCTGTGCGCTTAGGAGGTTTAGGGATACGCAAAATTTCGAGTGTTGCATTACCGGCATTTTTGTCCTCTGTACATGGTACACATAATTTAATAGAAAAAATTCTTGCTCCATCTTTAGGTACTTTCGAAGTAGCCCATTTGTCTGAGGCCAAGAATGCCTGGGGGTTGGCTTGTCCAAATTCTGATTTCCCGGTGGTTCTTTCCTCACAGAGGCTGTGGGACCGACCGCTCTGCGAACTAGCACGGAAAAATCTTTTAGATACGTGTCCTAGCGTCGCTGATCGTGCTCGGCTTCTCGCAGTCTCTGTGTGGGAGTCAGGACTTTGGTTACAGGCCATGCCTTCTTTCAACACTGGTAACCTTTTAGATCCGACTACTTTTCGTTTAGCTATCAGCTTACGTTTGGGCGCAAGATGCTGTGTGGCCCATCGCTGCCAGTGCGGTACCGCAGTTGACCAGCTCGGTCATCACGGTCTCTCGTGTTCAAAAAGCGCTGGTCGAATTTCGCGCCACGCTAGTCTTAATGACATCATTCGCCGGGCTTTTACCACCGCCAATGTTGCAGCCATTCTCGAACCGAATGGTCTCATGCGTGACGATGGTAAAAGACCCGACGGAATGACTCTGGTTCCCTGGAAGATGGGGCGGCCTTTAGTGTGGGACGCTACTTGCGTCGATACTATGGCGCCGTCACACCTTCCCGAGACACACGTTAGGGCCGGCGCCGCGGCTAATTCTGCTGAGCAGCTAAAACGGCGCAAATATAGTAATCTCGGTAGCGGTTACATATTTGAGCCGTTTGGTGTTGAGACCCTGGGTCCGTGGGGACCGGGAGCTCATCGCGTTTTCCAAAGTCTATCAGAGCGCCTGGTCGATGCGACGCGTGACCAAAATGCTGGCACTTATTTGGCCCAACGTATCAGCATTGCAATTCAACGTGGCAATGCGGCCAGCATGTTGGGTACGCTACCTACCGGTAGTGGGCTGGAGCACTTGGACTGTCTATAGGCCATCGCGGCTATTATACAGTCCATAAGTGTTCTTTGTAGTAGGTAGTGTAGCTAGTTTAGTTTAGTTTAGCTTAGTTATGCTTAGTTTAGTTTAGTTTAGTTTAGTTTTTATTATTGTAGTAGTTAGCTTGAGTAATAAAGGCAATTTGCCCGTTAAAAAAAATTCAACACAACACCATAACTTTACGAAGCACCTAATAATAAAAAACTACTTAATCAGCCTCATTTTGAGGTTGCAATAGGTAATTGAATATTATGAAGTTTAATTGTAATAATAATTAATTAATTAATAATGAGAATTTTAAGAGAATTTCGCGTAGACTAACATAGCGGTTCTAACTCAAAACAGCCAAAAAGTGAGATAGGACCTTCAGTCATACGAGCGACGAAATATACCAAATTAAACATTCATTAGCTCTACTAGTAATATTTTGAAGTTAGGCTCTTTTTTCAAATGTTATGATTTGTCAAGGTCAATCCGGAGGCTGAAGATGATACCCAAAAGTAATTCTTTTTGTGTATGTAATACTCTCATACCATAATGTAAAGGTTTGTGGGCTATGGTATATAATAAAAGCTTCTTTCTTCTGTAAAATATTTGTAGCTTTATTGTTAAAGACACCGCACCTCCATTACAAGCAGTACACTTTCTTTTTTTTTTTAATTTGTAGACAGGCCATGACTCACTGATCTGACTTTGACAACTATGGTACTATTAATACAGAGCGTTCATTGAACTCTAACACATAACACCTTTTTCGTATCAAACTTTTCTTTTCTTCATACATTAGTGGTAGTGGCCCACCCTGTGCTCAGCCATCGCCTGGCCGAGGAAGCACTGGTGCAAAAGAGGTCAAGGATATTTCGCTTGCTCAGTTTATTAACCACTCACGTGCCACGCGCCAGTACTGGCGGATCCTGCAAAACCTTATGTGCCACGGACCATAAAACTGGTCGGTCGGTCGGGCCTACCTAAAAACCGTAAAATATAACGGATTTGGCTCTATGGTATGAAAACATTGACCCTGACAGCTAGGTCTTGAAATTTGCTACAGTATAAACGTCTGGTACCAGCTTTTCTTGGTACTTTGTGAATAATCTATCGAGACTTGCAAGATCTGTGCTCAAAGAGAATAAAATTGTTGTTCCGTGATTGTGTCAACGTAGTGCGTGCAGCAGAAATATTAACTGTGACTAGATATAGTCCATATTTTCTGTAATGTACACACACACATCACACATCATCATACATCATTTTGTTCGTAAATTAATGTTCTTTCGAATGGTGTAATTTTTTGATGAGTAAGTATATAATAAGTTGGACGTATCAAGTAAAAATACTTGTAGGAAAAAAACTCAATGCGGCTCTAGTTGTCTTTACGTAAATACTACTTCATAAATCATTAGTTTAACCAATTTATGATTAAATATCTATCTAGAGTGTTTATTTACGAACAAATTGATACCAAAAACATATATATCATAATTATGGTGTAAGATCACGGAAAGGGGTTTATTTGAACATTATTTGGTGACGGCAGTACGACTGAACTTGCGCGGAACGGGTCTTTTTTACGAAATAAGGCTCGAACCAGACGCCAAAAATGATGTTAATAATGAATGTGCATATTGGTCTTGTTTTTGCTATTCTCCAAGAAATTGTAATTTATAAAATTTTAAGTTTGTATAATATTTCTACTAACTTTATAAAATGGTTTTAGCAAATATGGAAGAGCGTGGTGCCGGACATGGTGCACGGAGAAGCCAAGCCCGTGGTAGAGGACGTGGCTGAGGACAAGGGCAGTCCCTGTCTACGCAGTCCGAGGAGTAGGCGTTTTGCTTTTTTAAAGGTTTATTTTAGCTGGTGTAGGTACATGTATCATCAAAATTAATTATTTTGTGTATATTTTTTAGTTCTATACACAGCAGATACAGCCTTGAGAGAGCCAGTGCTTTCAACAAGTGACGGCACTGGAGGGATTTTGTATGTATAATAATGTATGTATTAAATAATGGTTACGTTACATTGGTACTTTTTCATTTTGTCAACTATGTAACTATGTACGAAATTATTTTTTGTAGACAATCAATAAAGCTGCACAAACTAAATAAAAACATAACAAATGCAGTAAATGAACAGTCATAATTTCATCAAAATTTGTTCAGTAATTTAGATTTTTAAACCTAAAACACTAGAATAAAAACTGTCATCTAAGTTTTTCTCAGTATGTAATTAAGCGGATTAAAATCAGTTCTTTAAAAGGATATTATTATTTTTAAATTCAGTCAGTTAAAATATTATTTGATCTAGCACTTAATTAATTCATCAATAATTAAGTAAATTCATTGTTTAATTATTGATAAATTTAACTATGGTAGATATTTACTAACTTTATTATAATAATGGTGTAACTGTACTGGTAGTAGTGGTGGTAGTAGTGGTGGTAGTAGTGGTGGTAGTAGTGGTGGTAGTGGTGGTAGTGGTGGTAGTACTGGTTGTATTATAACTATTAATTATCTGTGATTAGTGTAGTGTTATAAATATCCAGCCAAGAGGGCGGGGCTTAGTGGCGCGTCTTGATAACGTAGCATGACCTGATGGTGGTGTGTGCGCTCGACCGGAGCGGCGCGCGGCGGGCGCCTGCGGCGAGGGCTGAGCAGCGCACCTCACTTTTCCACTGGCATTCGGACGTGTTGAACGTATTAGGGTTTCGTATACGTATTTTGCGTTATTGTTACCTTGTTAAGTTTACTTTTGTTCTCTTGTCGTTGTATTGTTTAGTTTGTGATAATTAAAGGTTTTATTAAGTTCAGCTAGTCGATTGTTTCTCTTTAAAAATTAGTTCCAAGGCTAGTTTTATAACAGTAGCATAATGTCGACTATAAATATAAAAGTATTAAAATTATAATTTCTGAAATTTGTGTTTGTTTTTTTAATATCTTTCTCGTCTAATTTGCACAATCGGAATCGAATTCGGAACTAGAATTAAATGGAATAAAATTAACGTCTGCAAACGGCCTAAAATGCTCGATGAATTCCCGCCAACTAAGCGTGTTCGAACATGCGTCCGGCGCAATATATTTACGATTGCCGTTAAATTTTTTTCTTGGACATAAAATATTTTGGTGTCATTTTAAAGCTGTTGAATTAAACTTTATTTCGAATATGAAAAAAAGTACTGTTATCGCTTTAGATGTTAAAATAAAACCTATTTAACTGTTTAACTATTTATTGAAAAATAATGACATCACCTAGAATAATCAACTTAATTACAATTTAAAGCCTGGTCTGTACACTTGAGACAACAGTCATTCAATAGGTAAATAGTCATTAGATGTTTTAGTTAGAACCTATTTGTTTACCACTTGACGCCCTGCCGCGCATTACTAAATCTCAGGTGGCACACAAGGGTTAGCGGCGCCCGCGCAGGGGCGCGCGGAGCGTGGCGCGTGAGTGGATGAAGTTGTTACTCGCTCGCCATAAGTAAGAATTCTGTCTATAATTCGTTGAGGCTAATGTAATGATGACTTATGGAACTGAGACATGGTATCTTACTGTTGGCCTTATGAGTAAGCTCAAAGTCACGCAGCGAGCTATGGAGAGGGCTATGTTCAGTGTTTCTCTGCGAGATTAGCTCCGGAACGAGGAGATCCGCAGGAGAACCAAAGTGACCGATATAGCTCTTAGAATTAGCAAGTTGAAATGGCAATGGGCAGGCCACATCGCTCGTAGAACTGACAACCGATGGGGAAGAAAAGTTCTCGAGTGGTGACCACGAACCGGACGCAGCATAGGCTGGCCCCCACTTGGTGGACCGACGATTTGGTGAAAGCCGTGGGGAGCCGATGGATGCAGGAGGTGAGCAGCCGCTCACTGGTGGAGCCGCCGGGTGGCTCGCTCTGGGGGAGGCCTATGTTCAGCAGTGGACGTCTTCAGGTTGATGATGATGATGATGATGATGATAATGATGATGAATGGAATGTGCAATGGTGCATTGAATCTGGTTAATCTACGTGGAACATTTAGTTTAGTTTTACTTGCGAGGCTGGCCAATCAACGATATTGCTCGTTCCTAACCTAAGTATCAAATACTCACAGATTAGAGCAAAAACATTTATTTTTACTAATCCAGATGACATCAACTTGCGTTCGGATTTTATGCAACGTAATATCTATCTATAAAATGAGCGAAACTTATTTTAAATTCCTGTGCGTATAAATTATGCTAATTTTTTCTTAAACCCCCAATAATAATAGGTCTTCAATAGGTCCCAATAATAGGTCCCAATAATAATAGGATTCTGTAACCAGCATTTTCAGATTTAACTATCTGTGGATTGGCGCGCAATTTGAAATTCAAATACCTAAATTTTATTCGAAAGCCATGCTATTTTTATTTCAAATTCAGTCATTTGTTTTTAGATGTTAGATTTAGATGTTTGTTAGAGTCATGTGTTTTGTTTTTTTGAAATTATGGTAGTTTTTGGCGCCATGGATAAACTGAAAATTCGTACAATTTTCGAATATGAGTTCTTACGTGGAAATACCGAAACACGGTCCATTATTGGTTCAAACGTTTTAAATCTGGAAACTTTGAGTTGAAGAACGAGGCTCGCGGTCGGCCGGTAACCATTGTCGATAACGACGAATTGAAGGCTATAGTGGACGCGGATCCAACTCAATCTACGGCTGAGCTTGCTGCGGGCCTTGGAGTTAGTGTCAAAACAACATTGAAGCACTTGCGTCAAATCGGAAACATAAAAAGCTAGATAAGTGGGTGCCACACGAACTAAATGACAATCAGCGAAATTTACGCGTCAAAGCATGCATAGCACTGCTGAATCGGCATAGAAACGAGGGAATTCTAAATAGAATTGTTACCTGCGATGAAAAATGGATCCTGTACGACAACCGTAAGCGTTCGTCTCAGTGGGTGGACCCGGGTACAGCACCTAACCAGTGCGCTAAAAAAAAGATTACTCATAGGAAGATGATGGTGACTGTCTGGTGGACCAGTGCCGGACTTGTACATCACAGCTTCTTACTGTAACGATACAGGCTGTCTCGTGACGTCACAAATATTATAAATTTTACCTATAGTATAAAAATACTGAAATAATTTCATTGAAGCATTTTACGCACAAAGAATAGTCCAAAAATAAAGGAAATAGTCGTTGGCATCGCATTAACTGATAGAGAAAATGTAGAGATAGGTGTAAAAGTGGTTACCTGTGGTAAAATAAGGTAACAGTAAAAGAAATCAAACCTTCTTTATATTTAGTTTTACCTTTTTACCTTTCTACCTTTAAAGTGTTTTTGATATATAATAGGATTTTGAGAGCTGTCAAGCTGTCAGGCGGTCAGTTATGAAATCATTCACGGGGTTCGCAAGTCGAAACCTGGTAATAAAAATGCACATAAAATTTTCGGTTAAATTCTTAGATAAATTCGCCCTCTCAATTAATTCTGGATCTGGGGGGAAGTATGCCTCGGGTCCAGGAACTCAGTAAGAGATAAGTTGAAACTGTGCAACGAAGCTTGTCTTCCCTTATTTTGCTTAGGGTATGCAGTTCGCGTGTTTTGTGGAGACCTGCACCAGATTTTGCCTCCGTTATAGGATCTGGATCCACCTTTTTGGTTTGGTTTGCATTCTGGCTGAAAGGAGGGCTGAAAAGATTAACTGTCCCGTCTTCGTGTATACGATACCCGGATCCTAAATGCAAATTAAGCTGAACTGTCCCAAGTGTTAGGGTTTTGTCTTGTATGCTGTCCATGGACTCCGGTCCCGCATGCAAGATAAAAATTAGGTGGCAATAGGTTTTAGCTTTGGAGAGCTTTTGTCACAGCTCGTTCCCTCATAGGGTTAGATCAGGTATGTTCTCATTGCACACACCGAGAACAGACATGCACGTTTAAAAGTAAATGTGAGATTTGTAGCAATCTCTAGTGTTTGGGGGTACACACTAATGTATAGGGAAAAGCTATAAGTCGAGGAATACACATGCAGGAGGGGAAAGTTAGGGTTAAAATATTAAAATTCGCGAAAAAATAATAGTGTTAGGGAAATAGATAAAATTCAATAAATAAATAAATAAATTTAAAACGGCATAAAATACATTTAAAGACAAATTCATCATAATAAAATACTAATAAATAAAAGTGCTAATAAATACAATACGTAAATTATCAAAACTATAAAAATATAATCCAAGTTTTCTCGAAGGTTGAAGCTGTGGGTGTTTATTATAGGGCTAGATTGTCGTGGACCTTGCTTTTGGCGGAAAGCTGGGTGATCACAGAAGGTTTTAGTGTGCAGAGAGCAACGCTGCAAAGGTATAAGTAGGTATTTTCTATAGCTGGCACAAGCTTTTGCGAAACTACAGTAGAGATAGAAAGGGGAATGTGTTTGAATACGATTCATCACATTAGTTTTCGTGACTTAGTCTCAACTGAAAAATTATTGTCGTTAACGTTGCGGATCATATTAGTATAAATACGTAATTCTATAAATCTATTTTGTGGTAAAAGTACGTTGTACTATTTATCTATCCTGTGGTATAGGAAGATATTTCTTTAGTTGGGGTTTGCGATGTTCTACGGAGGATATGGAAAGGATCTATTCCTACACGGTGATAGTAAACGCAGATACAAAGTTCGCATGAACAAGTTATGATACTACTGAGAAAATATTATTCTGTGCCTAATTCTGATGTACAAATTCAGCATAAATAGATAGGTATTTTCTTAGCGGATTCTAGGCGGAATTTTACTTAGGAGAGTTGGAAGGGTCATATTCCTACAAGGAAACGAACGTTTTGTTTTCTAGTTGCGAAATAGGTAATACTTGAACGATAGTTAAGGAACTACTGGGAATTAGTAACGACTGGGAATTTATTCCTTTTACTTAGATAACTATTGAGAATTTATTCTCTGTTTGGAATCATTCGCGAGTAACTTAAATATAATCGTAATTGAGTTTCACTCTAGTACGAAATAGGTAATGCTTGTGCAATAGTTAAATAACTACCGGGAATTTATTCATAGTTTAGGGTTGTTCGTGTTTGTTTATAGATAAATTTAGTGGAATTCAGAGTTGGGTTTGTTTGATTGATTTTTCAATAAGAGTTTTACCTTTTATTCTATAAAAACATTTAAAGTACTATTGATAAGAAATTGTCCTTCGTGTCTTGGGTCAAGCACAGCAGTACCTGTTAGTGATCTCCTTACCAAACGGATAGGGGTAGCTAATTTAAAGATTCGAATGAAAATATCTTGTTGTTAGGAAACAGCATTAATAATCTATTATATTACTGGCAAAAAAACATATTATTATAATATTTCATATTTATGAAATATAATACCTAAATTATATAAACGGTTTTTAGATTACTTTTCAATACAAGTTCTGGAAAATAGAGACAACCTGAATATCACTAACAGATCATTGAATTCAAATAAATATTTACAGTTAAAATTAATACTACTGTTTAGTCCACTGCATGCTGTTGATATAGAATCTACGATAATATTGATAATCTTTAGACAAAAGCTAGGAGATTTAAAAGTTGAGCTATTTTTAGAGTCTGTCATATACCGAATGTAGTACGTATTAGATAGACTCACAATTAACTAAGGTGATGTCTATTTTGTTAGGATTTGGAAAAAAATAATGTCCTCTTGTCCCTTGCACTTTTTGGAGTCCAAACTAGATAAGTAGATAAGAATAGGTAGATGGGGTACCTGACGTACTGACTTGGGATAAATAGAACAAAATTTAGTAAAATCAAATTTCTCTTAGTGTAGGGGGAATTTCACACACGGTACCTCCGTGTGGGAAATTTCAAGCACTAAATAGTGGAGGGTTAACCAGCCAGGTAGTCGAGACCCACAGCATTGGAGCGGTGGCGGGGCTCCTATGCCAGAGTTATGATAAACAAATAAAGTTTACTATGACTTTGCTATATAACAAGCTTAAACTCAGTTAGCAATACATTTACTTACGTTTTACCTACGCTTTACTTACGTTTTATGTTTATTTCAACATACGTTCGTCATGAAGCTCTAATTTACTTTCAGTTTCGTTTATGACTAGGAATTATAATGTTCAATTTTTTGCAGGAAAAAATTATTCATTCCTACAATTGAAACCTTTCGAAAATATAGTAGGAAATATATTGATCGATGCATAATATGGTTTTATGTGGAAATTTCAGTTCGGTTACTCGGAGTATAGGAATAGTGTTCATCAGGGGATCAAATAGCAATTATTTGTAGGACGATGAATATTTTAAATTTGATTAATGTTATTAAATAGGTTAGGTGTTAGTTAAGTATTGTCTCATTACTTTAAAAGGATTTGGATTACTACATTATCACAACGTACGGTTCTACCATTTGTAGGAGACGATTCACAAGGCCATAAACATTAAAATAGGTAGTCCAAAATATTCAACAAACTTTGATAATTTTTAACGTATGATTAGGTTAGAAGATTCGGTAATTTATTATAATTTATTATTAATGTAATGTATAATGTACATTAATAATTACAATGTAATGTAATAATTTATTATTATTAAGGGGTTAATAGAGGGTTCTATTACAATTTGGTGCCGTGACCAGGATCTCAATTGACCAGTATCTTAATTGACCAGGATCTCAAATGGCCAGGATTTTACTTGAATAGGATTTTCGTGCGTTTATTTCGTTATCAGGTTGATTTATTTTAGATATTTACATTGGAGTTTTTGGATTAGAATGAGGATGTTGATTGTTTTGGATTGATATTATTTTAAGTAGCGATGGTATTTATTTACTATCGCACAATTTGCTGTCCGTGGAAAAGGAAAGGTTTTGAGACAATATGTAGGGGCAGTTTTAGATTTCAATAAATTAAATGAAAATTAGTTATAAATTATCTCATAGTTAAAAGAAGGACTCAATCTTTTGAGTTTTAATCGTTACTTTATTAGTTATTTAATAATTTTTCGGGGCTATAACGTTCAGGATATCATCATTAGATTATCGTAGAAGATGGATTAATTAGATGATGTAGATGATGAATAAATAGATAAACGAGATTCGAACTATTCATGCAAACATTGGTTTATTTGATTTACGAATATTTAGGGATGGCATTAGATACATACAAATTTAAAATAGGCTGCGTTGCAATAAACTCAACGGAATTTAAATAAATTCAGCATTAAAATGTTTCATTACGATCGTGGAAATTTGTTGTAGTAGGTTGGAAAGGAGTAGTACTTTATTAATCAGATAGGTACTTATGCATCTGTTTGATTAATTTTAAAATTTATTGATGCACATAATAAGGTTGAGCTTTCATTTAGGAAGTACGTGGGGAATTTATCATCATCCAATTCAGGAAAAACGACGGAGTCAATTTTCATAAATAATTCGGAAACATTAGAGTAAATAATTTACATTTCTTTCCTGTGGTTGGAACTAGGAAAGGTTCGAAATTGGCTAAAATTATAAAACTATAGGGGGCGTTTTACAGTTCAAAATATTTAATAATTTTATTAGTGGTAGTTGATACGGTTGACAGATTAAGTTCCGGTTCAATGTTTATTGTATGATACACAATAATCTAAATAACATAAAAATACTTAAAATAGATTATTAAAATTTTCAAAATAGTGGTATTTAAAACATTTCGGTTAGCTTGTTAGGTAGTTTTGTGCGTAATTCGAACTCAATTTCGGGGTTTTTGAGAGTGAATATTATACTTATTGATTAAATTTTCAAATAAAATATTGCGTTTTAAAATTCATACTTTAATAACAATATTATATTTAAGACGTAACAAAATAAATTATTTTTAGTAGATGTTTAGTGTTTGTGTGTTTTGTTGTTTAGCAGTTCGCGACAATTAATATTTATTTATTTTTGTGGTTATAACTTACCTATAATGAATAAATGGTTTCAGCATTGACGTTAAATAAAATTTTGAACGAAATCCATTAAATCACATAATTATTTTTATTGTAGAAATGAAATTGAAATAAAATTAAAGATTTTATTTTAATATCATGATACGTATTAAGCAATAACTTCAAAGAAGCCTTAAATCTATTGGGAATTGCTAGCCGTTAAGATAGCGAATAAGTTAGTTGACAGGGGTCAAATGTGGATTAATGAATTGTTATGTTGTTGTTTTTGCTTATGAAAGGGATTTGATTTTGGATAATTAAAAAAAAGTCATTTTTATGTAAGCAAGTATTATTGTATGGACATGGTCAGAGGTATTAACAGTGCAGGAGGATCTTAGTGGCTTAGCAAGATCTACGGTTTAAGGGGTTTGTTGACGGGTGGTTTTGGATTTACACGACTCAACAAATGGGTTGATATAATTTAAGGCTAGGTGCTAGGTTAAAAGAGAAAGCCTAAGTTTAAACAAAACTGTTATAACAACCCCGTACTCTACAAGGTAGGAACATCCGATCTGCTACACTCTACATCCGAAATAATAGCGAATTACGGAGTGGGAAATATATGCGAAATATTGCTGAAGTCATAGACAATTCTATACTTTGAACTATTAAAGTTGACCTGGTTATCGAAGGGTTTTGTGGGGGGCAGCTCGGAACGAAAACATGGTTCTTAGGGGTACCTTCTACTTAAAGTTATTAGGACTGACCAGCCTCACAACCTGGTTTCTTTTGGTGGCTAGGTTAGCCTTGGGATAAGTGATTTTTGGGTATGATTGATGCGATGAAATTTTGGATATTGACTCATAAAGTAATTCACTGTTGTTACGGCTTAAGAGGGCGCTTAAAATAGAATAGTAATTACGGTTTGTTTTCAAGGATGGATTCAATAGTATATTAAAAATAAAAATATTATCATTGACAACATTAAACTTTCGAAAATAAATTACTCAATATTAGTAATATTTAATATTTTTCAAATGAATAACAATTAATACGCAGTATGCTGCATATTAAACAATTGAAAATACAAGTGTATTTTTGTTTTGCAAAATGCTTGCTATCGGGTTGATTATTTTTAGGTGCTCTCTTAAATTAAATTTAACGGTTAGGAACACTACAGAACTATGAATACATTTTAAGTTTGGAGCCAAACGTTAACAAATTATAATTGCTTAAGTGAGGTGGTGGGGTTATAAATTTACATAAATTATTTTTATTATAGTTTTGCTAATATTTGTGAATGTATTTTAAAGAATAAAATTTTACTTCGGCTTTAAATTTAAAACGCCTGCGCAAATATTTTAGGGGCGATTGTAACGATACAGGCTGTCTCGTGACGTCACAAATATTATAAATTTTACCTAAAGTATAAAAATACTGAAATAATTTCATTGAAGCATTTTACGCACAAAGAATAGTCCAAAAATAAAGGAAATAGTCGTTGGCATCGCATTAACTGATAGAGAAAATGTAGAGATAGGTGTAAAAGTGGTTACCTGTGGTAAAATAAGGTAACAGTAAAAGAAATCAAACCTTCTTTATATTTAGTTTTACCTTTTTACCTTTCTACCTTTAAAGTGTTTTTGATATATAATAGGATTTTGAGAGCTGTCAAGCTGTCAGGCGGTCAGTTATGAAATCATTCACGGGGTTCGCAAGTCGAAACCTGGTAATAAAAATGCACATAAAATTTTCGGTTAAATTCTTAGATAAATTCGCCCTCTCAATTAATTCTGGATCTGGGGGGAAGTATGCCTCGGGTCCAGGAACTCAGTAAGAGATAAGTTGAAACTGTGCAACGAAGCTTGTCTTCCCTTATTTTGCTTAGGGTATGCAGTTCGCGTGTTTTGTGGAGACCTGCACCAGATTTTGCCTCCGTTATAGGATCTGGATCCACCTTTTTGGTTTGGTTTGCATTCTGGCTGAAAGGAGGGCTGAAAAGATTAACTGTCCCGTCTTCGTGTATACGATACCCGGATCCTAAATGCAAATTAAGCTGAACTGTCCCAAGTGTTAGGGTTTTGTCTTGTATGCTGTCCATGGACTCCGGTCCCGCATGCAAGATAAAAATTAGGTGGCAATAGGTTTTAGCTTTGGAGAGCTTTTGTCACAGCTCGTTCCCTCATAGGGTTAGATCAGGTATGTTCTCATTGCACACACCGAGAACAGACATGCACGTTTAAAAGTAAATGTGAGATTTGTAGCAATCTCTAGTGTTTGGGGGTACACACTAATGTATAGGGAAAAGCTATAAGTCGAGGAATACACATGCAGGAGGGGAAAGTTAGGGTTAAAATATTAAAATTCGCGAAAAAATAATAGTGTTAGGGAAATAGATAAAATTCAATAAATAAATAAATAAATTTAAAACGGCATAAAATACATTTAAAGACAAATTCATCATAATAAAATACTAATAAATAAAAGTGCTAATAAATACAATACGTAAATTATCAAAACTATAAAAATATAATCCAAGTTTTCTCGAAGGTTGAAGCTGTGGGTGTTTATTATAGGGCTAGATTGTCGTGGACCTTGCTTTTGGCGGAAAGCTGGGTGATCACAGAAGGTTTTAGTGTGCAGAGAGCAACGCTGCAAAGGTATAAGTAGGTATTTTCTATAGCTGGCACAAGCTTTTGCGAAACTACAGTAGAGATAGAAAGGGGAATGTGTTTGAATACGATTCATCACATTAGTTTTCGTGACTTAGTCTCAACTGAAAAATTATTGTCGTTAACGTTGCGGATCATATTAGTATAAATACGTAATTCTATAAATCTATTTTGTGGTAAAAGTACGTTGTACTATTTATCTATCCTGTGGTATAGGAAGATATTTCTTTAGTTGGGGTTTGCGATGTTCTACGGAGGATATGGAAAGGATCTATTCCTACACGGTGATAGTAAACGCAGATACAAAGTTCGCATGAACAAGTTATGATACTACTGAGAAAATATTATTCTGTGCCTAATTCTGATGTACAAATTCAGCATAAATAGATAGGTATTTTCTTAGCGGATTCTAGGCGGAATTTTACTTAGGAGAGTTGGAAGGGTCATATTCCTACAAGGAAACGAACGTTTTGTTTTCTAGTTGCGAAATAGGTAATACTTGAACGATAGTTAAGGAACTACTGGGAATTAGTAACGACTGGGAATTTATTCCTTTTACTTAGATAACTATTGAGAATTTATTCTCTGTTTGGAATCATTCGCGAGTAACTTAAATATAATCGTAATTGAGTTTCACTCTAGTACGAAATAGGTAATGCTTGTGCAATAGTTAAATAACTACCGGGAATTTATTCATAGTTTAGGGTTGTTCGTGTTTGTTTATAGATAAATTTAGTGGAATTCAGAGTTGGGTTTGTTTGATTGATTTTTCAATAAGAGTTTTACCTTTTATTCTATAAAAACATTTAAAGTACTATTGATAAGAAATTGTCCTTCGTGTCTTGGGTCAAGCACAGCAGTACCTGTTAGTGATCTCCTTACCAAACGGATAGGGGTAGCTAATTTAAAGATTCGAATGAAAATATCTTGTTGTTAGGAAACAGCATTAATAATCTATTATATTACTGGCAAAAAAACATATTATTATAATATTTCATATTTATGAAATATAATACCTAAATTATATAAACGGTTTTTAGATTACTTTTCAATACAAGTTCTGGAAAATAGAGACAACCTGAATATCACTAACAGATCATTGAATTCAAATAAATATTTACAGTTAAAATTAATACTACTGTTTAGTCCACTGCATGCTGTTGATATAGAATCTACGATAATATTGATAATCTTTAGACAAAAGCTAGGAGATTTAAAAGTTGAGCTATTTTTAGAGTCTGTCATATACCGAATGTAGTACGTATTAGATAGACTCACAATTAACTAAGGTGATGTCTATTTTGTTAGGATTTGGAAAAAAATAATGTCCTCTTGTCCCTTGCACTTTTTGGAGTCCAAACTAGATAAGTAGATAAGAATAGGTAGATGGGGTACCTGACGTACTGACTTGGGATAAATAGAACAAAATTTAGTAAAATCAAATTTCTCTTAGTGTAGGGGGAATTTCACACACGGTACCTCCGTGTGGGAAATTTCAAGCACTAAATAGTGGAGGGTTAACCAGCCAGGTAGTCGAGACCCACAGCATTGGAGCGGTGGCGGGGCTCCTATGCCAGAGTTATGATAAACAAATAAAGTTTACTATGACTTTGCTATATAACAAGCTTAAACTCAGTTAGCAATACATTTACTTACGTTTTACCTACGCTTTACTTACGTTTTATGTTTATTTCAACATACGTTCGTCATGAAGCTCTAATTTACTTTCAGTTTCGTTTATGACTAGGAATTATAATGTTCAATTTTTTGCAGGAAAAAATTATTCATTCCTACAATTGAAACCTTTCGAAAATATAGTAGGAAATATATTGATCGATGCATAATATGGTTTTATGTGGAAATTTCAGTTCGGTTACTCGGAGTATAGGAATAGTGTTCATCAGGGGATCAAATAGCAATTATTTGTAGGACGATGAATATTTTAAATTTGATTAATGTTATTAAATAGGTTAGGTGTTAGTTAAGTATTGTCTCATTACTTTAAAAGGATTTGGATTACTACATTATCACAACGTACGGTTCTACCATTTGTAGGAGACGATTCACAAGGCCATAAACATTAAAATAGGTAGTCCAAAATATTCAACAAACTTTGATAATTTTTAACGTATGATTAGGTTAGAAGATTCGGTAATTTATTATAATTTATTATTAATGTAATGTATAATGTACATTAATAATTACAATGTAATGTAATAATTTATTATTATTAAGGGGTTAATAGAGGGTTCTATTACATTACCGAATGGCACAACAGTGACGGCAGACGTCTACTGCCAAGAATTGCAAACAATGATGGAGAAGCTCGCAATTCAACAACTAAGACTGGTAAATCGCTCTTCCCTATTGCTGCTCCACGACAACGCGGGAGTTCACACTTCACGACAGACCATCGCAAAGCTACAAGAGTTACAGCTGGAAGCTCTCCGTCACCCACCGTACTCACCGGACCTTGCCCCAACAGAATTCTACTTTTTTCAAAATTTAGGCAATTTTAATGTGGAAAAAAATTCAACATTCGAGAGGCAGTACAAAACGCTTTCGCTGACTTCATCGCGTCCCGTGTACATAGACCTCTTTGCCTCCCATCTGGCAGACTTCTACAGTAAAGGGATAAACAAACTGCCATCAAAATGACAAAATTGTATAGATAATTTGGGCCAGTACTTTGATTGGCTAAAATAAAAAATTACAAAAAATTGTATATTTTAATGTTTTCATGCAAATCTTCAATTTCATAGGTAAAGACCAATATTACATGAATATCCTCATTAAATTTATAGAAAACAGGCATACTTAGTGTGTCGTTTCTTTGTTTGGAGGTAGGCTAGTTTAGTATCACCTGGATTCTCTCCACCAAGTCATATTCTATAAGTTTATATAAGTGGTGTAAAGTGAAACTCAGCGCCCCCTCAGTCCTTGAGCCCTTAGCTCTAGCCTAGTTAGCCTACGGGTAAATCCAGCCCGGACAAGATTCACTCATAGTCTGAATGGTAAAATAAAAAAATGCTGAGACTAACGACATTTTTTATTACAAATTTCGTTTATTTCCAAAAGACAAGTTTCATCTTTGCTTACGTACAAATAGATATTCATTACAATACTAGGGTTAATAATAAGGTCATTACAGGCAGGTCTATGGTTACAGGTTGAATATTTCAACTATAGGGGTGGATGGCCATTTCGAAAAAGAAACCGGTGTACTATTATAATATTCTGTGTAAAAACTAAAACTTGTACTTAGACTTATTTAAATCTAGTTACTACCCGGGTATCAAGCCCGGATACTAACTGCCTGAACAGTTGCGCCACGCCCTAGTGGCGCTTATGTTACAAGGATAAAACTATCAAAAGTGATGTTAAATATAGGGTTGCCATCCGTCCTGTTTTGCCAGGACATGCGCGGGGTGTCTTGGGCTGTCCTGGATAGTTTTTAAGCATCGTCCTGGGTTTCTCAAGGTTCATGTTACGTGGGTTACAACAGTTTAACTTAATTAAAAATAAATATGAGAGTACACTTGATCTCGTTCTCTCTAAAACTGCTTTAGCCGTCTCTGCTTGTCTGGACCCACTGACTTTGGAAGATGCTTATCACCCAGCGTTGGAGGTCCAAGTAGATATCACGCAACCCCGCCCGCTGCAAGCCAGTAAACGCACTACTTATGACTATAATAGAGGTAATTACGATTGCATTCGCTCCGAACTAAGAGATGTGGAATGGGATGGTTTATTATCTAATGGTGGTGTAGATGATGCCGTCGGACAGTTCTATTCAGTCTTGTGCAGGGTCTTACTTACTTAGAGACAGTAAATATCCACCTTGGTATAATACTGCACTCATAAAAAGTTTGAAAGAGAAATATAAATATTTACGTAAATATAAAGTCTATGGTAATATTTCGGATCACGCAACCTGTCAACTGTTGCGTGATAGAGCCAACAATCTATTATGTAAAAGGCTTTTGTCCTGACTGACTGACAGACAACGCACAGCCCAAACCGCTGGACGCATAGACTTGAAATTTGGAGGGTTTCTTCCTTTTATAACGTAAGCGCGTGCTAAGAAGGGATTTTTGAAAATTCAACCCCTAAGTGGGCGAAAAGGGTAAAAAACGGTTGTATGAAAAACCTACATTGCGTGACCTATCGTTTTAAAACTTAACACATACAAACAAGTATAAAATAAAAGAAATGGTACCTTTTAGTTTTTCGAAATTCAACACTTAAAGGGGTTAAAAAAATTATTGAAGTTTGTATAAAAATTAAAAAAAAAGTAACCGTATCAATATGAAATTTGGAATGTGTAAAGAACATACAAAATAAGTAGATAAGGGTCTCAGGAATTTTTGAATTTCTACCCTTAAGAGGGTAAAAATACAGAAATAAATCCCGTAGTAAGACGTTCACACAGGCAAAACCGCTAATGCTATAATCTTCAAACTCGAAGATACATTGATTCTGTGACATAGGGTTGTATTACGAAAGAGTTTTTAAAAATACAACCCCCCCTGGATGAGCGAGTAAAAAGTATTTGTACTAATATTTCGTACTGTATAGCTTTGAAACTTGGCACATACAAACAAGTATAAAATAAATGAAATTGTACTTTATAGTTTTTTGAAATTCAACCCTTAAAAGGGTGAAATAAGAAGTTAAAGTTTGTGTACCAAAAAAAATTAGATCGTAAGTACTCCATCGGATAGTTCATTCAAAGTAAAAAATGGCATTAACAATATTTATTGCCAAGAATGACATCAGACATCGTCGGAAGACGTCTAATACTGAACACAGGAATCCATAAAACGTCACTTTAGACGCTTATCATAGCGGGAGATCCATAATCACCACGCTTAGCAAGCGGCTTGGTGAGAATCGCAGAAAGTTTTAATGTACCGAGGAGAATGCTGCTGCCCATTCCCTGGATATTCCTTTTACCGACTTTTACGGCACCCGCGGGAAGCGATAGTGGTGGTCCTATTAGCAAAGCGGGATCACACGGCTAAGGATGACATAGGAAGGGTTGACACTCTCTGCATAGACGTAGCAGTAGTAGTATGCATATTCTTCGTTCTTTGTTTTTGAATTTGTAATCATGAAAATTGATATAATTTGTATATCAGTCAATCACATCCAAAAATGGCAAAAGAATATTTTTGCCAGGGTTGATTTGAAGGGGTGAAAATGGGGAGGAAGGTTTTAGTTCAAAGTTCTTTATTTTTAAAGTCACGTTTGTTAAACCAGTTATTATTAGGCACCAGCATGATTTAAAATAAAAATAACATTTTGAAATTATTAAGGGGTCGAAAACGTTTTTTTTTTGGAAACTGTTATTGCCAGTTCACCGTATGGTGTCCTCTAATGTACTTATATTATTTAAAAATATGCAAGTTAAACATATTAATCCGTGGCAGGTAGATAGATTTTTAGAACTGTTAACAATGACGACGATGCTGAACTCTTGCAAGAAGATCTGTTAGGAGTAGCTAGCTACTGTACGATTAATAACTTAGACCTAAATATAGCTAAATGTCTTGTTATTGGTTTCACCCGCAGAAATCGAATATGCTTATTATATAGCAAATCAACATCTGTCGCGTTCTTATGTCACTAGAGATCTTGATGTATTTATTGATGGCAAGCTCACCTATGAGAACCATATCGATCATATTGCGAGAAAAGCCTCCTCAGTCCTAGGATTCGTTATGCGTAATGCCAGTTCCTCCACATCAATGAAAACGGTAAAGATATTATACTGTGCTTATGTCTGTAGCCACCTCGAATACGCGTGTCAAGTATGGAATCCTAATTATACTGTACACTCTTCAATTTAGGTTAGAAAGGATTTAAAAAAGTTCACAAGCTATTTAGGCTATAGGTTTAAAATACCACGAGTAACTTACGAAAATCGTTGTACTCGCTTCCATCTTCTTCCACTTGCAGCTCGTAGAAATATTGCAGATATACCTACGCTGATTATTGAAATTGGCACAGTCTAAGGTAGACTGCCCTGAACTAGTTTCTAAAGTCTCTCTGAATGTTTCACATCGACACTCTCGTCCTAGAAACTTGCTCCATGTCCCATTTGCACGCGCTGTTCATCGCCAAAACTCCTATATTTTGCGATGTTGTACTTCCTTCAACAAGCTCATGAAATCTGATCTTTCAATCATAGACCTTTTCACAAATAGTATAGCATCAGTGAGCAAAGCACTTTCCCCTAAGGAATGTGTCACGCTACCACCGCTCGTCAATTTGTAAACGATGTACTCAGGTAGTATTATTTGCAAGTTAGGCTATTGCGTGAACTTATACTTTCATAATTAGTTGTGGAGGCTTTTAATTGGCTCTCTTAATTTGTTTTGTTATTTAATTTGTAATGATAGCTGTCAGCCCCCCAAATAAAACAAAATTACATAATGATTTGGCGCTCGCTTCGCTCGCGTATTATGATCGACTATCCCGTTATTTATTATAGTATCCTTACATTTAATATTATGAGTTACTGAAGTTTTGGCACTGGAATCGCATGCGTTTTCAAAATGCAAAATGTTGGCGCTCGCTTCGCTCGGGCATCTAATGTGTAATTGGCGGTTATAAATAGGCTTCAAAACAGTATTTATTCCATTATGCTAGCAGTATTACCTCCGGAAATATCAGGGCCGGTAAATGGCACCGCAACAAACTTCTCCCTTATCTGCAGGAAATCGGCAAGGGCAAAAAAATGTAAGTATAGAATTGTATACCAAGTTCCGTCAAGACTACCTGAAATATTACCTGTACGCGAGTACAAACATCCGCACAGACGAACGCACGCGAGTTGAAGCAGAGACTTAGCTCGCTACGTTCGCGCGGTCAGAGAATGTGACGGTGGTGTTAGTTGTTTTATATTTCCAGCATAATATCTGCACATCATAATTAAGGACCTACCTACCTACGGCTCTGATAGTGCGTCCTGGTTTTAAACCGAAATCTCCTGGATTTTCTACCTTCTAATCCTGGGTTTCTAAATTTGGGGATGCCAACCCTAGTTAAATAGAATACTATCTAATTTTTAGTAAAATTATTATTTTATTGTGTATTTTATAACTGTGTCTCCGAGATCAGCCACAGCAGCCGTAGCCATTAACTGTCACTCTAACAATCGCCTCCTGACCCATTTCCTGATCCACCTCCTGATCCACCTCCATATCCGCCTCCACCTCCACCTCCACCTCCGCCTCCACCTCCACCTCCGTATCCGCCTCCATTTCCACCTCCATATCCGACCCCATATCCGCTTCCATATCCACTTCCTTGTCCCTCGCTGCCTCCTAGTGACGGCATTGATCCACTTCCATCTCCCCCGGTGCCCCCTAGTGACGGGGTACAATCAGATCCCAAGCTGGTGGCGCCTGACATCGTTTTACCTAGAACGCCTGTCGAAGTAGGTGTATAACATTGATTATCATCATTTTGACACAAATATTTTTTTTACATAATTATAAACATGTCCAACCCCCGGTTTCTGGAACGTTTGTTAAAGTTAAACTCTTGTCAACCTTGAAATACTGAATGCTCATTGGCTGACGATAAACAGGCAACCAATGAGCGTTCAGTATTACAAAGTTGACAAGAGTTTAACTTTAACAAACGTTCCAGAAACTGGGGGATAATGTGACTAATGATACCATTTTAAAATCTAATTTTCCTTACAATTCAAAGTAGTAGTAATTGAAATTGATTATAAACCGTATAATACATAACACGGGGGCGGGTACATTGATCAGTAGATGAGGTGACCAACACATAAACCGTATAATACATAACACGGGGGCGGGTACATTGATCAGTAGATGAGGTGACCAACACATAAACCGTATAATACATAACACGGGGGCGGGTACATTGATCAGTAGATGAGGTGACCAACACATAAACCGTATAATACATAACACGGGGGCGGGTACATTGATCAGTAGATGAGGTGACCAACACATAAACCGTATAATACATAACACAGGGGCGGGTACATTGATCAGTAGATGAGGTGATCAATGGTTAAACACTCTAACAAATGACTATTGGTTTGAATTTGTTAGTTTTCAACTTAAATATAATATTTACCACCATAACCAATTCAAATCATAAAAGCAAATAGGTACCAATAACAAATGACACTGAAACTAGTTAGAGAGGGCAAACTCAGCATTAGCCATGTATTGACTAGGTTAATTAGAGCAGTAAGATAATTGTAAGTCTTTAAAGTAGAATAAATTTGGCCTCCAGATCGGCTGGACGTATATCTCACTTTAATTTGTAGTTTAATTTTAATTTTTAATAAGCCAAATTCCTAACACGCAAGACGGCAATGTAAGAGACGGATATATTTTTAGTAAGTTAAAGACTGTCGACTGAAGCCTTCAAAATTAGGCCTCATATTTTATTTTTTAAGTAAGTTATGTGCATTAAATAAAAGTTTAATGAACACCTTACTAATAAAAAAAGTTTTAATTTTAATTTTATTAACTACAGCCACTACAGGCTACATTTGACTCACCTGAGGGTAAGTGACGACGCGGTGGATGATGGAGCATGCTAGCCTAGAAGATACCGGTTCACTCTAGTCATACCTAAACACTCCCAGATTAAATTAATGTATGAAATCGGACTACCTACAGATTAATTTGTAAAGGAAAAATTTGAATCACGAGCAGGACTTGAACCCGCATCCATCCGCCCCTAAAGCCGGGACGTGCTTTACTTGAGTTACCGTGACAAGTGGTCTCGTGTCCGAATTTATCCTTCACGTTTTACAACCACCTTACGGGGTTGGTGCCGCCATCTATTACAAAATTCTTGAGAATGTAGATTACGCTGAGCGATACTGCTATAACAACCACAAATATCGAACTACCTACTTAATAAATTATAACTAAGTACAACTTTGCATATGTTCAGCAGAGGACGTCTTCAGGCTGTATGGGTTTTAGATGATGATGATGATCATTTTTGACTTTCATCCCTTCTCCGGAGGGAACCGTGCTGAATCCCAGAACAACAAGTATCCAATGTCCTACCACGTAGTATGAACTCAAATCACACGAAGCTTCATTTGAGTTCATTCAGTACTTGTGTCGTGATGCGCGGTGATGCGCGGCCAACACCTGCACGCCGCGGTTTCACCCGTATATAAAAGGTATCCGACATGCAAGAGATGAGAGAACATAATATTATGTTTCCTGCATGCAGTACTTACCACACTGCACCTGCATGAAACAACTTGCACAATACAAACGCGTATTCATATGTAAATACTTGCCTATAGTGGGCGCCGCCCGCGGCCGCGCTTGCGCGATGATCACCAGTGCGCATAACATCTGCGGACAGAATGTCACTCTCAGTGAATGCCGAGCGGCAGGATGCGGGATATATCCAACGACCCGCACCAAATGTAATCATATAGGTGAAGATGAGCAGGACATATGCTAGAGTGGAGGACGTGTGGCAGAGGACAGGCCACCCGACCATCCGCGTTGTCTTCGGTATGCAGGACTGCGAGCTCGGGTGATGGAATGGGTGATTAAAAGATTTGGTTGGTAATGGAATGAGCTAGTGAATAGTTTATTACTGTGTAATAGGTTTTAAGTGAATTACAAACCATCTATTGAAGGTATATAAAAATAGAATGATAACATAGGTACATATTACAGTTGGATTGACAGTGGGCAGGTGACATCACTCGAAGAACCTACAACCAATGGGTAAGAAAGGTTCTCGAGTGGTGACCACCGACCACGCACCAAAAGACGTAGCATAGCCACCCCTAGGTGGACTGCTGATCTAAACCGCGGGGGCGGATGGATGCAAGAGGATATCAGCTGGACACAGTGATGCTCTGTGTGCAGTGTCGGTGGGCCTACGTTCAGCAGTGGCCGTCTTCAGGCTGATGATGATGAAGTAACATAATTATTACTAATTACTTACCCATAAAGTGTTCATGATGCTGGAGGAGACACGCTTGTGTACTGGAGAAGTAGCGGTGAGGTAGTATACGCACCGTGCTTCTGTGTTTCATATTTATTGCAACCAAACACAATTAACTAACACCTAACATAATATTGTTCGATGCAGTTCACATTCAACAATATTATGTTAGGTGCTAGATAAGCGCATCGCATTTCACCCTTTAGGTCAATGATTCAGTGTTTTAGAGATCCTTATAGAATACAGAGAGCCACCTGATGCTGTTACACTATTACATAGATACACAATTACATATGTGGATGTGAGCGCAGATTGGTTGCGATACATGCATCTAGGCTAACTTGAAAAACAAATGGTGCCTTAAAAGTAAATTCAATTTTAACCAAAATAAACTATCTACCTGCTTATATTATATCTATATATTCGCTCCACCCTCCGCCCGAGTTAGTTTTACGCCCTAATTTTATCCAAAAGAAGAAAGAAAAGAGAAGGGAAAAGATATAGGAAAAGGATAAATGGATGCCTGGGTGAAGAGAGGCAGGTGAACCACGAGTAGAACATAGGTACAGTAGAACAACAGGAGAAGCTAGTTCGCAAAAATACTATGGCTGCCAATAATAAATAATCATTTCAAAGTGAGCATTATTACTGACAGCATTTTAGAAAGATTTATTACAGTCAAAACGTATGATAAATATTTAAAAGAAACCTCGAGGGGTGCGCCTGCGCGCACATTGCCGTTTGTGTCACCCTCCTCTCTGCTAATGTTGTTATTGCAGCCGCAACTGAATCAACATTCAATGTCACAAATAGGACTGTTTACGCGAAATTAGTCAGCGTTTATTTATGGGCATGTAGCTATGTCAGAAACAAATAAAAATGAAGAACAGAAATTAAAATTTTCTAGTATTTTGAATGCGTTTTAGGAAAAAGACATGAAAAGTTATATAATACTACTAAGCCACGCAGACAGCTGGGCAAGTATTAAGGACTGCAGGCAGTCGAAGGAGGCGTTTCCGGTTTTGAACTGGAGATACTCCAGAAAACTCCTGAACCTTAAACGGGTCAAATTACGACGTGTCGTCGGAATTGTCACCGGTCACTGCTCCCTTAATAAACACCTGTTTACAATAGGTGCCACAGACAGCCCACGGTGCAGAGGATGCCTAGGGGCAGAGGAAACTCTCAATGTTAATAGGTCCTGTGGATCGTTTCTATTCAATATTAAACTGCTTCTACAACTGAAACTGGTCTTTTATTTCTTTTACACATAATTCTTTTATAAAACAAAACATCTTCCTTTTAGCTTCACATAATCAGAGAGAATATAAAACACTGCGACTGTATGCTCAATGGTGCATAGAGTATATAAAAACCTTGGCACATTGAACATAGACTATATAGTTATGATATTCTAACACCCTTCCTCGATTCGAAAGTTTCTAAACTGATAATCGCATTATGAGCATCGCAGAGCTTTATACTTATATAACAATGGTTTTATACTAATAAGACAATTTCTCAACATAGAATAATTATTACAAGTAGGTTAGACAGTAATCATCAAAATTCTTAACATATATTAAGTTTAGAGCATAAGAAATCAAAAAGGTCAAATGGCAAACTCTTGGTGAAAATATCGGCAATGTTATTTTTAGAATCTACATATTCAATCTTCAGTTTACCATTAATAACTAAATCTTTTATAAAATGATATCGAGTATCTATATGCTTTGTTCGCTTACTGTTTTCATAAGAGTTTGTCATGTCAATTGCACCTTTATTGTCCACAAATAATATACTTTTCACTTCATTCACTTTAAAGTCCTTGCACAGTCCTTCACTATTTAAAATATCACACACACTAGTGGCTGCAGCAATATATTCACTTTCAGCCGAAGATAGGGCTATGCACCCTTGTCTGCGAGAAAACCATGATATTGGATTTCCACAATAGAAGGTAACGGAACCACTGGTACTTCTTCTATCTATTTGGTTGGTTGCCCAATCGGCATCTGAATATGTCTCTATGGCAATGTCTGTTTTCTTCTTCTTCTTGTATAAAATTCCTTTATTCTTGGTTTCTTTCAAGTATCTAAGTACTCTCTTTGCTTCTTTCCATACGCTTTGGTTAGGTTTATCCAAAAATTTACTTAGGTACGATGTTGCAAATGTTATATCCGGTCTAGACACTGTGCTTACAAACATGAGGCTCCCTATCAGTTCCCTATAGGGTACTTCCAATATTGTGTCTTCCATAGTAGCCTGAAAACCCTTTGTCATAGGTGTTTTTGAACTTTTACATTCTTTCATGTTGAACTTAGTAAGCATTTTTTCAATTTGTCTTGTCTGTGTTATTTTCAGTGCTCCTTCTTTTCTTTCTATTTCCATACCTAAAAAATGATTTACTTCTCCAAGATCTTTAGCTTCAAATTCTTTCTTTAATTTTTCTGTCATATTATTTATTCCTTTCTCACTTCCAGTCAATAAAATGTCATCAACAAAAATAACCATAAATATGTCCAATCCTGTATATAAGCAAAAGTCATTTCTAGATCTTTCCATTCCATTGCTTTGTGCAAAATCATTGAATCTATTATTCCAGCATTTAGGACTGTCCTTAAGACCATATAATCCTCTATTTAGTCGCAATACTTTTCCTTCTTGTTTAGGTAATCCTTTTGGTATTTTTATGTATGTTTCTTTTTCGAGTTTCCCATTTAAGAAAGCAGTAGGTATATCTAATTGTTTAATTTTCCAATCATTTTGTACTGCCTGTGCCATTAACATTCTTATTGTAGACATGCGAGCAACAGGTGAATAGTTATTCTCATAACCATCCCCCCTCACCTGGAAGCCTTTCGCTACCAATCTAGCTTTTTTAGTCTTGTCTTCTTTTTCTCTAAAAACCCACTTTACATCAATAGCTTTTTGATTTTTTGGTAATTCCGTTAGCATCCAAGTTTCCATTTTCTTTAGCGAATTCAACTCTTTTTCTATTGCTTCTTTCCATTCTTTGTCTTGTATTGCCTCTTCATAAGTTATTTCTTCTTGTTGATTTAATAAACAGTATGATATGTTAGTTTCATAATCTTGTAGATATTCTGGCTTTTTTACTGTTCTTCCGGATGATGTAGTCTTTGGCTGTTCTTTATTTTCTTCATTAGTTTCTATACTCATATTCTCTTCTTGAATTTTATTTTCTTCTTCTTCTTCTTGGTTGTTGCATATTGGTATATCAACTTGTGTCAAATTTCTTTCTCTTGTCTTATCTGGTAGTGTGTCTTCTTGCTTGTATTTGAAATTCTTCTCATTGACAATAGCATCTCTAGTAATGTGCACTGTATTTGTGCTTGGATCCCACAGTTTGTGCCCACCAGGACAATAGCCTATAAAAATCATCTCTTTAGCTCTTGCACTTAGCTTGTCCCCTTTTGGCAATAATAATTTCCAGGCTTTACATCCGAAAACTTTTAGTCTCTTGAGATCCAAATATCCAAACCATATTTCAGCAGGTACTTCACCATTTAAGGCGACTGTTGGACATCTATTCAATTCATAAGCTGATGCCTGAATGGCATATCCCCATAAATGTTTGGGTAAGCCTGTGTCCGCAAACTTTGTTCTTGTTTTATTCATTAAGGTACGATTCATCCTCTCGGCTTTGCCATTTTGCTGTGGTGTGTATGGTTTTGTGTATTCTAAAATGATTCCCTTTTGTAAACACCAATTTTTAAAATAGTTTGAAGTAAATTCACCTCCGTTATCTAATCTTATCCTTTTTGTTTTGCAGCTTTTTTGTGTATGTATTTCTTTTATGTAGTTGATTAAATTTGCTTCAGCTTCATTTTTGTTCTTTAAAAGTTTAACAACTGTAAAGTGTGAGTAATCATCTATTATGACTTGAAAGTATCTATATCCTTCTGTAGTAGGAGGTTCAAGTGGTCCGCTTAGGTCAGTATGTAACAGTTCTCCTATCTGTGATGTTCTTTTTTCATTTCTGTAAAATTTTGGCCTAGTCGCTTTACTCACTATACATTCTTTGCATGGCTCATTGCTTATTGGTAATTTTAATATTTTCATTCCTCCTGTATTTAAATGGCCCAATCTTTTATGCCATATGTCTGACATTTTCATTTCTTCTTGTGTATTATATAAATTATGTTCATTTTCACTTTCTTTAATTTCAGCTGTATTTTTCCTTTCTTGCGTTGTATATACATGTTTATTTTTTATATTTGTATTTATTTCCATGTTTAATATATAGAGTTTATTGCGCTCTTGTGCATATAGTGTCATTCTTTCATTTTTTATTTGAAAACCCTTTTTGTTTATATTTATTTGATATCCTTTTTCTGTTAGTTTCTTCACCGAGAGTAGGTTATGACTTATGTCCTTTACAATTAATGCTTCAATTTTAATTCTTCGGCCATTGCATGTAGTGTCTAAAATGCCTTTTTTCTTTGCTATCATTGATGTATTATTAGCTATATAAATTTTCACTTCTTGTTCCAAATTAATAACTGATTCCATGTATGGCTCAAGTTCTCCTTTTACATAATGGTCCGAGGCCCCCGAGTCAAGAATAAATGTATTTATGTTTTTATTTGTTGCGGTATTTAAAGCAATAAATGATTCTTGGACCGACTCGCCATTTGTTTCATATGAATGCTCCTGTCTGCCTCGACCTCTTCCATTAAAACCTCTATTTCTCATACTCCTATATGAACCTCGTCCACCTCGTCCTCTTGAATGACATTGAAAGCTTTTATGCCCTTTCTTCTGACATTTATAGCATATAATATTTGAAGTTTGAAATGCTGTTGTCTCTCGAGTTGTTGTATTAGTACTTACTCTCAGTTCCTCATCTAGTAGTTTGGCTTTTACATATTCTAAGGTAAGGTTATCATTCATTGTCTCTAATGCTGTAGATATAGTATTATATTTTTCGGTTAATCCTTGCAATAAGTATGTCACTTTTTCTTCTTCATCGAGTTTCTTCTCTGCACTTTCTAATTCTCTTATCAGTAGGTCAAATCTAGTAAAGTAGTCTTCCATCTTTTCGTTATCTAGTAGTTTTAATTTGATTAATTTCTTTCGTATATGAATTCGTGAGGTTATCGTTTTTCGTTCAAATATTTTCGTCAGTGTTATGAACATGTCGTAAGCACTCTTGCATTCTTTTACTAAATCCAAATGTTTATCCGTGATGCACTGCACAATAATCGATTTGGCGCGTGCATCTGCCACTTTGTCATCTAAATTCTGTATTTGGATTGCACTCAGTAGTTGTCTTTCTTCTAACAGTGTACTCACGCGAAATTTCCAACTGTTGAAATTGTCTGCTGATAGCTGAGGCATATGGTATGCAGATATACCTGGAATGGCGGTGGCGGCCATGGCGTCTCTTTTTTCTTGTTTCATATTTTCTTCCATCTTAATAATCACTCTTCAGCGAGCATAACGCCCATAACCTCTCAGAAGCGTGCTGGGCCCATAACCTCTCAATGTTAATAGGTCCTGTGGATCGTTTCTATTCAATATTAAACTGCTTCTACAACTGAAACTGGTCTTTTATTTCTTTTACACATAATTCTTTTATAAAACAAAACATCTTCCTTTTAGCTTCACATAATCAGAGAGAATATAAAACACTGCGACTGTATGCTCAATGGTGCATAGAGTATATAAAAACCTTGGCACATTGAACATAGACTATATAGTTATGATATTCTAACAGAAACTGCCGCGCATCTGCTGATGGAATGCAGTAGCGTGGCCTTGCAGCGAGCGGCGTTCCTCGGAGCGCCCAGAACTACCCAGGAGGCCTGCGCCGACATCGGAGGACTGTTGGTCTTCCTGGAGGACATTGGGTGGCTGGATTGAGTGCGCCACCTCATCACGCAAAAAGGGTCGCTGTGCGGCCTAGTTGCGGAAAACAGCCCGCGCACCAAGTACTAAGCCACGCACTAAAGACCCGCCAATTCACACGTAGGTGTCATAATAATAATTAAGTAAGCCCTACTATTTAACGTTGAGCTGGACAACCCAGTTACAAATAACAAACTATTAAAATCAGACTTAGCTCTTTTTTTAGATCTCTTACTCAACGAAATAAAAATTTCTGCTATTATTAGAAAACAACATATTGAATAGTCCTTGTTCTGAAATCTTCCTGTTACATATCTGGACATCTTATTGAGCACTAGAAACAAATGGTTTCACATTTTATCAAGTGCCCTACGCTCTGGTGCAACACACGGAGGTTCGAAACAACGCTACTTCGACACGGCATGCGGCAGCCTAACATTCCTGCGACACTTGTGTGGGCGCCTCTAGTACATTGTTAATGTTATAAATACATACCTACTACGATAACAATAACAATAACTCAAAACTACATGAAATAGAATGAAATTTTTATTTACTTGAATATAGGTTACATCTAGATGGTCACAAAGTTCACGTTTCTTGCTATGCAACTTTTCAGTGGTGCAAGTATTGCAGTAAGTATATCTACATAATGGCAATTATATTTGTCAAAATGTTTACATATTGTCAGACTGGAATGACAATATAATATGCACTAGGCTTAGTAGGGTCTTTTAGGCCTACTTAGGTGGCTCTACGTAGGGCTAGTAGATGGCTTTACCTAGAGCCATGAAGGTTTGTCTAGGACTCAGATGGCTTTACCTAGAAGACAAGACGCCGATATGTATACCTCTTAGAATTAGCAAGTTAATATGGCAATGGGCAGGCTACATCGCTCGTAGAACTGTCAACCAATGGGAAAGAAAGGTTCTCGAGTGGCGACCACGAACCGGAAGACGCACCGCTACAGAGGGACCAACGATCTGGATAGTCAAAACCGCGGGGAACCGATTGATGCAAGAGGCAAGTAGCTGCTCAAAGTGGCACTCTGTTGGGAAGCCTATGTTCGTTTTCCGACTGACGATGATCATTTGTGCCCGCGGTTGTCTAGCGTGGTGCACCTTTCTGTGAAAGAAGGCTCGCGTCCCAGCTGTGGGACGTAATGAGCATCCTTACTTCATTCTCGTGAAGACAATCACTTAAGTATATAGCCTGGTGTTAGAACAATGCCCATCTGCACTAAAATACAACTTTTTTAAGCAACACTTTCCTGCGGTTTGTCGTACGTTTGTTAAATTCGTGTCAACTTGACACGCCAATTACTGAACGCTCATTTGTTGCCGGTTGATCATCGGCTGTCTTCAGCAAAAAGGTTATATCCTAAATTGTTGAGAGGTCTTCCTTCAGCGTACAGTATTGTGTGTGTAGACTTGACACGAGCGACAAACGCACGAGCACCGGGAGCTAGAGAGATAAATGCGAACTTAGGAGCTGTCAAGCTTTGGTGCAAACGGGCATAGGCACAATTGGGGTTCTGCAAGGTGAGTTTGAATTGGGGTGTTATCCCGAAAGGGGGTAAACCTACTCCCCAAGGTAGACAATGTTTCTTCTACGACTTGTGCCTATACCAATGCACTTTCCATATATGTAACAGTATATTTGTAATACTCACGCCGCCACTACAGTCGTCGTCGGGTTGCTCTCGGCGCTCTCTGTGCGCTTGTATTGTCTCTTCTACAAAATATAATAAACGGCATAATGTGCTAAAAATTAATCAATATTATTTATGGTCACCACCTTCCTATACAATACAATACAATACAATACAATACAATACAATACAATACAATACAATACAATACAATACAATACAATACAAACATTCTTTATTGTATACCACAAAGTACTTAATTAATGTTACGTAATATCTGTTGTAGGTATTACAATGGGCGGCCTTATCACTAAAAGCGATCTCTTCCAGGCAACCTTTGGATGGACGGTATTAGTTGAGCTAGGCGTAGACGGTGGTGTACAATACGTAATCAGTTATCAAAAATACATTGAGAATTAATCCAAAAACAGTCTAGTTGAAGCTAAATCTTTAATGATAATAATATTAAAATAGAAAATAAAAAAGTATCAAAATATTCATACTCTAGATATACCTATACCTAATAAATATACTAATACATAAGATATATACATATATATATACTTATAAATATTAAATATTACCATACATAAAAAAAAAAAAAACCTGTCATGGAAGCTAGTCTCTAAAATTCGGAGAAAAATCATTTAATTTATTACCCTTGATTCCTGGCACTGGCAGTCCCCTAAATTGAATAATTATGCAAATTATGCACATGAATTAATAAAAAAGCTGTGTATCGAGAATATCATTCATGTTCCAAAGATTTTCCAACATACTTCCTATTTGACACGACGTTGTCGTCTTGTCACATTTGATCGACGGAAAATCTACAAATAACTTTCTATTCTCCTTCTCTACAAATAGAAGCTGACCGGAATAGACATTGGAATATTACTACCTCGAGAATATTGCTCTGAAACTACTATTTCCTATCTATATTTTATATTTCAAATTATAATACCTACTTGTCCACAACAAGTCTTTGTAGATAAGCAACATACAAAACCTCGATGGAGCGGAGCCGCGGCGCGCCTGCGAGCCGCGGCGGCGCTGTCTGTGGTATCCAAACAGAAAATGTGTCAAAAAGTGATATGAAAATGTTGTGAATTTTGCTAATAGTGGTTTTTTATGTTCCTGTTTTTGCTTATTTTGTTTTTGCTGTGTTGTTCTTATGAGTTACTTAGAAAAACCATCTCGATGTCCCAGTCACATTCTGCGGGTACTTCCAATATTGGTCAAAAGAACAACGATGAGGTTGAGTACATACAATGTCCACATTGTTCCCAGCCACGTTATTTTAAAGGCCAACGTGGTTTAAATGTTCATTTGGGTAAGACACATAAAAACCTTTCACAGGATGTACTTTCGAATAACTTGCAGGTAAGGCCATCTTCGGATTCGCCACTACTTTCTTTGTCACAAACACCCCACCAACAACCCTTTTGGCTCACTTTATCTAACTTGAAATCATCAGTTCCACTAGTCAAACGCATTCCCCGTGGTGCACGCATTACTGTCGCACAAAATTTATCAGCCAAAATTCAAAAAGTCTTAAGTGAAAACTCCGAACGTGCTTGGGAACAACTATTGACATTCACTTTTCAGGTCCTTCATGCAACAAACACAAAAAAATCACTCACTTCAACAATTAAAAGTAACTGTATTAACTCATCTAGCTGTTCCGATTCCAATAATATAGTTGATAATGGCTTACTCCCATCAAACAGTTACCAACAAGCTACTCACAATATTTTTCAAAAAGTTGAATACAAGGTGAGTGACGGCGACCTGAAAGGAGCTGCTCAACTTCTGTTTACGAGTGATGTAATCGCTCCTGATACGCCAGTGACGTTAGCTGCCCTTGTTGACAAACATCCTCCTTCTTCAACACCTGTCCCCATTTCACCTTCTTCATCTCAACCACCCGTTGACCCTTTACAGGTCACAGAGAAAGGGGTCAAAGCAGCGGTGATGTCTTTTAAAAACGGCTCTGCTGGTGGTCTCGATGGCCTCACCCCACAACATATTAAAGACCTAATCTTCGGTGCTACTGGAGACGCTGGCCGAGTGCTTTTGCAAGACATCACTGCTCTTGTCAACCTAATGCTTTCAGGAAAAGTTAATTCTAACATCGCTCCCCTTCTGTATGGTGCCAATTTATGTGCACTTAAAAAAAAAGATGGCGGTATTAGGCCCATAGCCATAGGTTGTACATACAGAAGAATAGCATCTAAAGTATGCTGCAAACACATCTTCCCGAAACTTAACGAGACTTTCCAGCCATTACAGCTAGGTTTCGGAAGTAAAGGGGGTTGTGAAGCCGCTGTGCATGCCCTAAGAACTTTTATCACTCATGATGGGGGAGAGGTGCTTTTGAAGGTAGATGTCAAAAATACCTTCAACTCGGTTGATAGATCCACACTTTTGGCTGAAATTCAAAAACATGTACCTGAAATTTACAATTATCTTTGGCAGTGTTATGGCTTCAAATCAAATTTACTGTATAGAAACCATTTGATTGTTTCATGGGTTGTCAACAAGGAGACCCACTTGGACCAGCCATATTCAGCCTTGCCATATAGCCTATAATTTCGGCGCTAAATTCAAAATTCAACTTATGGTATCAGTAGGGTTAGCACGGCCGGTAGACAAAACTGTCTTTCCCCTGTTTTACTCCAAGCAAGTATGAAGAAAGTGACGTAAAACGGGGAAAGACAATTTTGTCTACCGGCCGTGCTAACGCAGCTGGATGACGGGTCCTTAGGAGGTGATGCAAACACTATAATCCAGGATCTGGAAATTTTGGTTGACAAGTTTCAGTCTATTGGTTTAGAATTAAATTTTTCAAAATGCGATCTTTTTATTACAGATTTGGTCGCTAGTGATAAACGAGCCGAAATCATACAAAAGTTCAATAGTCTGGCCCCAAATTTAAAAATTCTAAACAATCAGTCATTGCGCCTCCTTGGGGCACCCATTCTTAAAGATTCCTTTCCCGCTTATATAAATGAACAACGGACAAAATTCGAAGAAACATCTGATCGGTTATTGAAAATTCATTCACATGTAGCTTTCCACATCATTCGGTTTTGTCTTTTTGTTCCAAAATTAACATATGTTTTATTTTTTATTTATTTATTTATTGCTTAGGTGTTGTCCTCTGTGGGATCACAGCGATCTAAAAACTTTGGACGAAACCATTAGAAATATCTTAACACAAATTCTAAATTATTCTCTTTCGGACAAATCTTGGAACCAAGCCTCTCTTCCAATCCGATTTGGAGGCATCGGTATCCGCAAAATTTCTAGTGTTGCCCTACCAGTGTTCTTGTCCTCTGTACATAGTACCGCTGCGCTTTTTGCCAAAATAGTTAAGCCTTCTATAGGCGGAGTGCCGGTACTATGCCTTGATGAGGCTATTAACGCTTGGAACATGGCCTGTCCAGGTGAGGATTTTCCCAAAAGCCCCCGGTCGCAGAGACAATGGGACGAGCCCTTATGTAGGATCATACAATCGTCTCTATTACATGATAGTAACACCCCTGATAGAGCTCGCCTCCTTGCCACTAGCGAACGTGAGTCAGGTTACTGGCTACATGCTGTTCTTTCGTCCAATATTGGAACACTTTTGGATAATTCAAGTTTTTCTATTGCAGTGGGCCTACGTCTGGGCATCTCCAGGACAGAACCGCATCTCTGTCACTGCGGGGGTGAGGTGGACCGTTTGGGCCACCATGGCCTATCTTGCCGCCGCAGTGCGGGACGTCTGTCGCGCCATGCCGCTTTAAATGACGTCATTCGTCGGGCCCTTGCCACCGTCAACGTGCCGGCTATCTTAGAGCCGAACGGTATTTCACGTGACGATGGTAAGAGGCCTGACGGCATGACGTTAATTCCGTGGTGTCGTGGAAGGCCGCTAGTGTGGGATGCTACCTGCGTTGACACACTGGCACCTTCCCACATTAACAACTCAGCTCGGGCGGCATGCGCAGCGGCAGAAGCTGCAGAAAACCTCAAACGGAGGAAATATGAATCCCTAGGTGAGGGTTACATATTTGTTCCGTTTGGGGTTGAGACAATGGGTCCCTGGGGCCCACAGGCACGACTTCTAGTCAGGGAGCTGTCCAGACGTTTAGTCGAGCTGACGCGTGACCAAAGGGCTGGCACATGCCTCGGCCAACGAATTAGCCTGGCAATTCAACGAGGGAATGTCGCCAGCGTTTTGGGCACGCTACCCGCAGATAGTGACCTAAATTCTGTTTTTTATTTATAACTTTTTATTACTCACTTATTTTGTTTTCTTAGGCTTAGTGTACATAGATATACGTAGTATAATTTTGAATCGTGAGTTTGATAGATGCAATCTAAATAAAAAGACCTTATACATATTATATAATATATAATATACACATACTTATAATATTTAACATACATACTTATATTCATAATAAATACCTAAAAAACATACCATACACCTAGCATAGCAGCGTTAAACACTAGCCAGATAATGGTTCTTTACCATGTTTTTAAAAATTTGTAGGGATTTGGCACGTCTTATGTCTAATGGTAGAGCATTCCACGGTCGTACTGCTTGCACGGTAAAAGATTTGTCATAGAATGAAGTGGTGTGGACTGGCATTGCAAGTTGTAAATCTTCAGAAGAGCGCAAGTGTCGAGAGTGAGTGAGGTGCTGGAATTGAAACCGTTCCTTTAGGTAATGAGGGGTGGATGGGTTAAAAAGGATATTGTACAAAAGAGTCAAGATGTGAGCATTTCGGCGAAAACGAACCATTTCAGGTTTTGTCGGAATTCGGAAATGTGGTCATATTTGCGAAGGCCATATATGAACCTAATACAGTAGTTTTGCAAGCGTTCAAGCTTATTAAGCTGTTCTTCGGTTAAATCTAGATATGCGGCGTCAGCGTAATCTAATATGGGGAGTAGAAGCGATTGTGCAAGAGCAATTTTGGTGGTAGTAGGCAAAAAGTTTCGCAACCTCCTAAGAGAAGACGCAGATGCAAAAACTTTCCGACTTGCTTCGGCTAATTGAGGTACCCAGGAAAACTTCCTATCATCCATCAGTATTCCTAAATTCTTAACAGTGTCACTAATTTGGATGGAGGTTCCATCGAACATGACTTGAGGAAGGCGAAACCAATCTATTTTAGAGATCATTCTAGAACTGCCTATTACGATAGTTTGGGTTTTTGCCGGATTGATACTGAGACCAGACCTATAGGAACATGCATAAGTAAAAAAAAAAACTCCTAATATCTCTTTTCTAAATTAATCGTTTTTCATTGAAGAAATGCCATGTAAAGTTTACGTTCGAAGATAGCCCTAGCGCAGCTGGGTGGGTGAACTTCGTCCTTGACCGAATGCACTTAAATGAGTTTAACGACCTGTGTTTAGAAATGAATTTATAGTATCTTGTTAACTCTCGTAGCGATCGCACGTGGGTGAGTGGATTTATTTTTTAGTATGGAGGTTTGGAAACACGCAGTTTCAAGTAAGGCTCTCACAACTTGTGGGCTATCATGGTCCCAGTCCCCCTTTCAGGATAACATACCAATTCAAACTCAGATATTATAGTAATATTATGATTATTGATGCCTACAGTCTACATGAAAGTGTAGCGCCCGTAACAACATAACAAATATACCTACATCTTACTTCATACTAAACAATGTTAGTACATCAGTAATGGATGTAGGGAGACCAGACGCGCGACCGATGCTCGGCAAACAGGAGCTCAGCTTCAGAAACATTACAATGGCTTTTGTTTAATGGCGAGACCATCCGCTATTGTCGTAGGAATAAATTACTTGGTACCGCCTGGTGTCATGGCGTCCAATGAGACGTAAATATGTACATAATAAGTTTAGTAGGTATGTATGTAGGTACCTGCTGTATTTTCTGATATACTTACACGCAAGAGTATATTTCTAAAAATAACCTGGTTACAAGAATATCTGACGAACTAGTCAGAACCGCGGTGAGTCGATGCATGCAAGCAAGCAGCGGCTCAAAATGGCGCTATTTGGGGGAGGCCTATGTTCAGCAGTGGTCGTCTTAAGGCTGTTGATGAAGAGGATGATGACCATTTAAGCACATTCTTTACGGTTTGCCAAAGAGTGTATTAGTTTGGATTTTGCTCAGTTCTATCTGGTCCGTACGTTCGGCCCATCTACCTACCACTACTAAATCCAGAGTGTGTAAGCTGGCCCATCACGTGGATGGCCCAGAAGTAATTTTCTTCCAAAGTCCGCTCCTTCGTGCCCTGAGGAGTATGGAGCTCGCGTTATAATAACTTCCCCACATTCCTCCATACCTACTGCGGGGTGTTGGACGACCAGCCTCTACTCGGTTGTCTCGAACTTGATTTCACATGCAGCTTGGCCACATCAATAGTCATTTGCTTCTTTACTACTAGCTGACCCACCCTGGCTTCGCACGGGTTTATTATTGTTACGCCTTATCTCAGTCTAAACGAAGGGAGAAGAAGAGGGAAAAAGATAAGGGAAAAGGATGAAACTCATGAAATGGTGAAATCTTTCACCTTCATCCATTTATCCTTTTCCCTTATATTTTCCCCTTTCCCTTCTCTTTTTCCCATAGTACAGGATAGGAGTGACTTTGGATCTAATACTGAAGGTTAGATGTCTGTGATTTCTGAACCACATAACTGACGACCTTGAAATATTTACAAGACAATATTTAAAGTACCCCCTTTCTAACAAAAAAGAAATGAATGAAATCGGACCACGCGTGCATGAATTACAACTAAGTACATATTTTTACTTTCATCCTCTCTCCCGCGGGAACCGTGCTGAATTTCGAGATTAAAAGTATTCCATAGCCTTGGCTGTAATATGAACTCAAGTCATGCCAAGTTTCATTTGAATCAATTCAGTAGAGCCGGTGTGGTGCTCCGCCAAGATACAGACAGACAGACAGACAAAAATGAAAAAAATATAGATTTGGCTTCCTCATCGACAACAGGGATCCTTACAAAAAAAAATATTTTCAATGTACAGAGTTGGATCTATTACAGTTTCATTATAAGTAAGTATAGAAGATAGTGCTTTGGCCGTCGCGTGATCCCTAAATTATTCTGACACCAGGGCGGTTGGTCTACTCGAGAAGGAAGACTGCGTCACTTTCTTGGCTCACATATTCAGGCAAATTCTACGATTGAACCCAAAAACTAGGCGTCGACACAAGCGTCGATGAGTCAGCACAGTGGAGCGACGTCGCAACCTGAGCCAACAGGCGGCGGTATATATCGGCTGCTGATTTCATGTTTGTGCCGAATTTTGTGCGTGACGAACCGGCGCGGCGACCCGAGCCAGCTGCGGCAACAAGGAACAATTCCACCAGAAACCATTTAGTTAATTCAAATTAGCAAGTCAGTATATAACGCGGGTGTTGCCGCCGCCGGGAACACTACAATGAAGGCCAGTTTGGTGAGTGAACTTCTTCATATATTTGGTAAATTTTTGACTCTCAGGTCCTCACACTGTCCGTTTTCAATCTGGTGCCATCCCTAGCGGCTTCTTGGGACGGTTCCTAGCGTCCCATTAGAAGACTGCATGGCGGCTGGATAGAAACCAAAAACCGTCTCGTATGCATAGACACTCAAAGCCACAGATTAATCAGATTCAACTTATCATCCAGTTATCAGTTATCTCTACTTCAATCTAAATGAGTTTATGTCACCATCTCTTATCACGGAGAGCTCTTGTCTTATGAACTGTAATTTTAACATCGCTAATATTTTACATTTTTTTTATCATCACGTTACATCATCCTATTGTGACGAAAACGCTAACCTATCATATAAAAAAATATCTTTTTATTTAAGTAGGAAATTGCAACCGAATAGTATCAGTGTATTCCTAAACCTTGATCTGCTGGTTTCCTTATTTATAAAATACAGGAATTTGCAGATTAGTTTTATTGCAACATAAAAATTTAAATCGAGTGCGACCCGTACTAGACTAATTAAGTAGGAGATACTGAGTCATAAGTCTTTAAGCAGATGTTTAAGCTGGGCTGAGTCCCCATCCTCCTCACCCAAACATCCTTTATCAAACTTTTCATCCAAAAGTCCTCTCGTAAAGCCGTTGGCATCACTCTCATTATAATAAGTCAATCGGTCGTAAAGCCATGTCTGAAGTTTTCGGGTGCACTTGACTGCATGAGAAAAATGAAAACATGAAACAAATGATGAGGATGATGATCATGCTGGTATTATATCAGAAATAATAATTGCTTATGTTTTCCAGGTTTTGTGTCTCGTGTTGATTGCGGTGGCTTGGAGCAGACCAGTGGACAATGAAGAGCAAACAAAAGATCCCTCTCTCACTGAAAGCAGTGCCACCATAACTGAAGAAAAACAAAAGAATCAATCTGATGAAAAAGGTAGCACCACAGGTAATAACAGTGACGACAAAAAAGGCAGCAATGACAATGAAAAGAACAAAGATACTGGTGTGAAGAGCGATGGTAACAACGAAAGTGGCAGTGAAGGGAAAAACAAAAACAGCGATGGCGAAAATATTGATGGAAATGGTGGATTGGATAAAAATGATAGTGTAGAGAAGAGTAATACTAGTGATGGTAGCGGCGGCGAAAGTAGTGACAAAACTAGCAATGATGGTGGTGCTGAGGACAAAAAAAAAGAAGGGAATGGCAATATCAGTGCCGACGGTAAAAAAAAGGTGGGTGTGGGTGGTACCAGTGACAATAATGGTGGCGAGAATGAAAGCGGGAATAGTAGTGGAGATGGTGGCAATGGCAAAAGTAGTGGTGTAGCTGCGGGTGGTACCGGTGACAAGAATGGTGGCGAGAATGGAGGCGGGAATAGTAGTGGAGATGGTGACAATGGCAACAGTGGTGGTGTAACTGCGGGTGGTACCAGTGACAAGAATGGTGGCAAGAATGGAGGCGGGAATAGTAGTGGAGATGGTGACAATGGCAACAGTGGTGGTGTAACTGCGGGTGGTACCAGTGACAAGAATGGTGGCAAGAATGGAGGCGGGAATAGTAGTGGAGATGGTGACAATGGCAACAGTGGTGGTGTAACTGCGGGTGGTACCAGTGACAAGAATGGTGGCAAGAATGGAGGCGGGAATAGTAGTGGAGATGGTGACAATGGCAACAGTGGTGGTGTAACTGCGGGTGGTACCAGTGACAAGAATGGTGGCAAGAATGGAGGCGGGAATAGTAGTGGAGATGGTGACAATGGCAACAGTGGTGGTGTAACTGCGGGTGGTACCAGTGACAAGAATGGTGGCAAGAATGGAGGCGGGAATAGTAGTGGAGATGGTGACAATGGCAACAGTGGTGGTGTAACTGCGGGTGGTACCAGTGACAAGAATGGTGGCAAGACTCAAGGCGGGGACGTTGATGGTGGTGGAAAGGTTACTAAAGCAGGTAGTGGGAGCACGAGCACGGGTGGTGAGAGTGGACAAAATGATGATAAGGGCAAAGATACAAGGGGAAAGTAATATTAACGCTACGAATAGTAGTGATTAGCCAAAAAGTGGCTAAACGAAACTATAATTATGCAAATAAGACGATGCCAACCAACGCCTTAAATAGTTCAGTCTCAAGATGTATTTTTATACCGTGTGTTAAGTAGTTTACTTATACCATTAACATATAAATGGAGATTATGTAAACACATAGTTTAACTTTTGTTTGATATTTATTCAGTTGCATTTCACAGGCTTCTGAATCATTAAACGTCATTTTACGACTGAGGTGAAATGTATTTTCTTTTTTTCCTTTTGCAGTAAACAATGAAATCCAAGCAAGGTATAAAGTCAGAGCACACCAGTTGACCCGTGTCGTATCAATGCAGACCATTGCAATGAGAAATAGGGAATTATTATCAAAGCATGTCTGTAGGTGTGTAGGTGTGTAGGTGTGTAGGTGTGGACTGATTCCATGCTGAGGATCGATCACGACCACTCACAACGTTATCTCCACGTTGTGCGATCCTCTGTGATAACCACTTATAAGCTGCCATTAGCAGCCTTCTTAACCACTTATAATAATAACAACGCCCAACGATCATATGTGATCATGTATGCATAGATCCTGGACCCTAACTAGGTCCCCTGTATCTAGGGACGCAGGCACTACGAGGACCATGGTTCAACAACACCCCACACACAGAACAAGCATTTGCGCTTTTTTTTTCCTGTGCACAATTAATACTTGTTCTGTCGCGGGAATCGAACCCGTTGCCTCCGGGCATAATGATTTAGCATAATAGCGATAACTAGAATAAATGGAATGTCCTTAACAAGTAGGTACGCCATCATGAGCGGGTGTGGCTGAGTGACGCCCGTGCGCCTGGTAAACTGAGGCAACGAGGTTGAAATCCCGCTAGGCCCAGCACCGATGTCTTTTCAAATTATAAGTAGGTGTATCTGGGAGTTTTCAAGGCTAGAGTGAACCGGTATCTTCTAGGCAAGCATGCTCCATCGTCGACCGCGTCATCACTTACCATCAGGTGAAACAGTGGTTAAATTTTAGCCTATCTATGACGAATTTTTAAAATGTGCGGAATTCGCAATGCCTCTTACAACGGTTAAGGAAAACATCGTGAGGAAACTGGCTGCTCAAGATCCATGCGTCATCCAGCAACCCGCACTTGTCCAGCGTGGTGGGTTATGGTCTACACTCCGTGCCTGTGGGAGAAGGCTCGCGTCTCAGCTGTGGATGGAACATGTCGGGCTGATGGTGACAACAAATTCTTATTATTATAGCGGAAGCAGAAATAAAACGGGCGGAGTTTCGGTAACTGCTTGTATTTGTTCCTTCTTATAAAATTGCAACAGGCATGAGACACAATAATGGCTGGCTTAGGCTTATATTGACACACTCTCCCCTCCAAGGCTTGGCAAGGCTAACTGGCTGGCATGGCTGGCTGGCTGGCAGGGCTGGCGGAAGGGGCGGTGTCAATATGGCGGCTTCCGGCTTGGCTATGGCGAGCTGGTACGCCGGCTGACGTCACGTCCGTTACATTATGTAAGACGCGCGCGGTCTACAGCTCACAGAGTTTTACATTATACAATACTAGTATATGTCACAGAGCCACTACGTAAATAAGTACCTAGGTATTATGATTAAAACCTTGGATTGGAACGAATCTTTTATTTTCCTCAGCGAAGTAAGATGAGTAACTCATTATATTTGAAAAATACATGAACTATCCCTTGAAGTGAATTGTTCGCGCTCAGCGCAGGCGCAGTTCCGAACAAACTCGCTCGTCGGTGGAACTACTTGCCAATAATGTCATTCAATTAACAATCGACCTTATTTCATATGCAATTGGGCTGAATAATTGACAGCGAAAAATTGGTACGCCGCAGCGTGATTGTCGTTGGGTCATTTTCAAACTTTAAGCCCTATTAAAACCGGCGCGTAATTCGTACCGCTGTGGGTAGCGGCATACCGCACAGGATTCCGCCCGGGTATTATGAAGCTTCGCTCTAGCCGCGGAACTTCAATACAAAATACGACGCCGTTGTTACCGCTACTCACAGCGGTACAAATAACACGCTGGTTTGAATAGGGCTTCACGAATGCTTGTGTTTTTTCCTTCGCCGCTTTTGAATATTAATTTAGTATTTAAGTGGCTTTACGATCAGTGTTATACTACGGGGCACGTTAGGATGAGCGGGATGTAGCGACAGGTAGTGCAGACTAGAGGCTGGCGTCTATGCACTGGCGAAGGCCGCGGCGCCGCCATCTTGGCTGGAGGCTCGGGCGACCGACACCCGGCTGCCGGCCTTCGTCTCTGTGTACGTATTCACGGATGCTCTCTCCCCGCTCGCCGCTGCAGTAGCCTGTGGGCCCGCCCCCGCCCCCGCCCCCGCGTGAGGGTTGTCCGGGTCTCGGTCCCGGGTGGCGCCGCTGGCACCGTTCCCGCGCATGCCGGGCGCCGGCGCCGGCGCCGCTGCCGCCAACACCGCGCAATATAACACCGCACCTATCTGGACAATGTGAAAATAAACAATTATAACAAAATATTAGACGCGTGAAGTGGCTTTGTTTTGTTCCTACCATGGAAATAAGGAGGAGAGGAATGCCAACACACCGTGACAACAGCGTAGATCAGACATATGTCAAAAAACCGTTTTAAACCTAGCCCGCCGTTGCTAGCCAACAGATTAGAGAAAAAAACAATTGACTAGCTAGCCGTATACACAGTTGTTTTTTTCTCTAATCTGTGGCCGTATAGCTCGCTCATTTTGCAGCGTCATGTAGGTTTAAAACGGTTTTTGGCATATTTCTGATCTGCGCTCAACTTATAGCCCGCTCATTTTGCACTACACACTGCCCGATAGGAAAAGAGATTGTAAAATAATGGCGGATGTGCGTGTGATTTTGGGGGAGTATTAGTTATTTATTGTTATGCAATTTTACTCCAAACGTTTAAAGGATCTCAGTAAATGAAACGCCAGTTCTTTTATTTTAAAACTATGGTGATACACAGGTACACAGGTACACAGATACACAGGTACACAGGTACACAGGTACACAGGTACACAGGTACACAGGTACACAGGTACACAGGTACACAGGTACACAGGTACACAGATACACAGGTAGTTTCAAAATTCAGTAAATACTACAGTTAGCTTGTAGCAAATGTTCAGATCATAATCACAACAACAGTTTTTCACGCACAAAAATTCTTAAATTTATTGTCCGCCTTCAAACTGTCATTGTCGGTGTAGTACATCCTAGGTGTGCGGTCTTACCAGGCAGCAGTTCATGTTGGTTCAGGTCCACCCGCTGATGCGGCGAGGTTCGCCGCGAGCCTTTATATTCCGCGCGCCCGCTGATAGCGGATATCTACCTTCTTTATTGTCTCCGAGCGAACATTAAAACAAATAGTTAATAAACACTTCAAACTGGTTCTTGTTCACTTTCCAATAATTACTTTCGAAGGAAGCGTCACCTCCTTAGATATTGTTATCAACTGCGCGATTAAACAGAAATAGAATTAGGTTTTTACTATTGACTTCCTCATTACAATTATTTATTGCCAGTCGCAGTCATTGTTTTAATTACCCCTCCACTCCATCGCTTGGTGAGTTCAGGCGGTTCCTAGTGCGCCGGCAGATATGAGAGCCTAGAGTGGGCCTGTAGAGGCGTTTTTTTCACGCTACTTTAATAAAAAGAGGAGGTTCTATGATCAACTTATTTGTTACGTTTGTTCACTGATTCGTCCGTCTCTGGACTATTTTTTTTAAGTTTGCACATTGTTCCCATCACCCATGTAAATTTGGTCAAGATCTGATGAACATCTTCGAAGATAAAAATCGAAAAGCAAGTCGGTATTTACGTACCACGCTTGATGAATGAAATCGGACACCGGTCATAGTAAAGGTTAGGTTAGGTTTTTTTTTTTTTTTTCTACCGAGTGTGTGAAGGAATCCTCATGGATCCCACAGAACACGGGCCCGTGGGTATGTCCGACTCCGCCAATTCCGCCATGGCGACCTACGGACTAAACCTCCCTCCCTTTTCTTTATTCTCTACAGACATAACGTCCGTACCATTTTTATATTACATTTTATTTTACTATTTTCGAGATGTTGCGGTGCTCAAATGACATCCGACTTCTTTGTTTATAATTAAAATCCTTTTTTTTTTTTTTTCAGATTGTGTGTACACCATGCGCACCCCAGCCCCCGCAAGCAGCGCCCGTTCACGAGCTTGACGCATGTGCCAGCCATCGCCCTCCTGGCCTCCTAGAGGGAAGAGGAAGAGGTCGGGTCGTCACCCGACATACGACGCCGCGCGCCGCCGCAAAAAGGAGCCTCTTAGTGAGCGTGAATGCTCCGGGTGTACCTAGATACAAAATAAATTCTTTTTTAAACTACCCTTATTCTTATTTTCTACAATTTTAATTTTTCCAATTTGCGAATCCAGACTGCGAGGAGCTATTTTCTAGCTTCTCACACTCCCGATCCACAAATTGGATTACAATTATTTATAATATTAATTGAATTTATCAGCTCCGAAAACCATGCCGCTTTTTATCTTGAGCATACTCCCAATGACGGCCTCATCTCGATTCTTCATGGCCATCTTGAGATTATGCTCAACAATTTTGTTGGTTGCTGCTCCCATCGCTCGCATCACAAACCTGCCGATCGCGTCCTCACAGTTATTCGTGTAATACACGCAGCTGCCGGTATGTCGCGACACCGCAACTACTGCATGTGGGACGCTGTCGTGAAGCTTGATCTTCTTTGACTTCGTCTGGAGTAAGATCACCGACTCGTAGGTCTGTCCCTGAGCTTCGTGTATAGTTAGGATGCGCGACCCTGTGCCTGACCCGTATCCCTGACTGCTTAGGGATTCCTTTTCCGCGTGGGTATGAACCAGGTACAGGGTATTCGGGAGGGTGTTGGGTATTTGCGCACCTGTATACCTATCGAGCTTCAGGGAGTGTACCTTGGATCTTGATGAGTACATGCTGGCGTAGACCTCGCTCAGGGCGTACGCGACGTCCATGGGATTCCTGTGAGTGCAAAACAACTCTTGGCTGATGGAGAATGCCGGGTTTGGACGAGCATACCTTAATTCGAATAGGTTATCTCTGTCGAAGTAAGGCAGCTGGTTCCAATCCCCAATGAGGACAACTTCACTAGCGGCTGACAATCGAGCAGCCATCACTATGGCTCCAAAATGGTTCATGAGAGCCTCATCAACCGTCAAGCGGTCACATTCTGACTCTCTGAAACCATTTACTAATACTGAAGCCATAGTACGCACCTTGGATGTTTTCTTTCCTCTTATCCGGTGCGCGAGCTTGCTTCTTAGATCTTTGGCTGCCTCAATTGTAGTGGTGACTACCACCTCCCTGCTTTCGTCGAAGTTCCTCTCAATATGTGTTGTTTTGCCGCATCCGGGAACACCATTAACCCATCTGAATTGCGGTACCACCCAATTTTGCCATGTAGACTCAGAGTTCCCTGAAATGGTTTCTGCCATCTCTAGGATTTTGCTATCAAGCATAATCTTCGTACATCGGGCGGTGACTACGATGGGGTCTTCTTTTGGAGTCGCGAACTTCAGTTGACCAGTCCGTTGTGTCTCTCCCTCGTCCAGAACCACAAATCCACACGTTGCGTTGTATGCCGCCATGTACTGACCAGACATGGTTCCCTTGATGACCTGGGATGTGTCACTGTTGTACACAGCAGCATCTGCTTCCTCGAGTCTCACGCTGAGAAGCTTCTAGTTGTCCAGCCGAAAAGATTGCACGATGTTCTTGCAAGTTATCAGATTAGATAAGTGTTTAGAGTGCCCCTATGAGGGTGACATGTTCTGGAAAGACCAAACCCTCCTAAATAAATAAAGATTTAAAAAAAAAAAGACGCTAAAAAGTTATCAAAGTTTGTTGAATATTTTAGACTACCTAATTTAATGTTCATGGCCTTGTGAATCGTCACCTAATAAATGGTAGAACCGTACGTTGTGATAGTGTAGTAATCCAAATCCTTTTAATTAATGAGACAATACCTAACTAACACCTAACCTATTCAATAATACACACTAGGGGAAAATATGATTTTACTAAATTTTGTTCTATTTATCCCAAGTCAGTACGTCAGGTACCCCATCTACCTATTCTTATCTACTTATCTAGTTTTTACTCCAAAAGGTGCAAGGGACAAGAGGACATTATTTTTTCCAAATCCTAACAAAATAGACATTACCTTAGTTAATTGTGAGTCTATCTAATACGTACTACATTCGGTATATGACAGACTAAAATTAGCTCAAACTTTTAAACTCTTCTAACTTCCGTCTAAAGATCATCAATATTATCATATCGTGTCCCCCTAACGCTCCACCACACACGTGTTGGGGTGGGAGGGGGACTACACGCAGGAAATACTAAAATATTAATTTTTAAAGGCACAGCCTCGTTTGAAAACAATAATATATACCCCAAAAATTTCAGGAAAATTTACAGAAAAATATGGTCCACTAAAGTTCCTCTGGGTGGGAGGGTGGGTTCTTAGTAGGGTGGGTGGGCGTTCGAAAAAAAAATGAAATCCGAACAGTTTTTAACTGTCGGGTGTAAACTTTTTTTTTTGTACTGGGAAGTCCCGGATTTTTACAGGATCGGATTCTTAGGTTAGGTTAGGTTAGGTTAGGTTAGGTTGGGGTGCGGGCCCAACATCCTTGTTGGGCTGGTGATCTTGATGGCTCCGTGGCTATTGTGGGAAGGCCAGGCGACCCACCCCTTTCTGTTGAAGAAAGGGGCTCGGGGTACGTCGTGGCCAAGTGGGGGGAGTATGTTGTCATTGGCACATACTTCTCCCCCAACCGGACTGCCGCGGAACTGGAGGTCTTTGTAGACCTCTTGTCCGCGGCAGTGAGGAGGCAGGGGTCGCGTCAGGTCCTCCTAATGGGGGACCTGAACGCAAAGGCCAGGGACTGGGGCAACCCCTCCACTAACACTCGCGGGGAGATTGTTAGGGAGTGGGCGGTTGCCACGGGGTTAACCCTGTTGAACAGGGGTTCAGCTCATACGTGCGTGCGACAGAATGGGGGGTCCGTGGTGGATCTGTCGTTCGCCACCCCGTCTGTCGCAGCACGTATCCGAGGCTGGAGGGTGATGTCGGAGGTGGAGACGCTCTCGGACCACAAATATGTGCGATTCGAGGTTTCCACCTCCCACAATCAAGGAGGATCCCAGCGCGTGACGCGGGCCGACTTTCCGCGCTGGACGATCAGTTGCCTTGACGCCGACCTGGCGGAAGAGGCTGCGATCGTCCAGTCGTGGTTTGCTGGTCCCGTGCACTTGGACGTGGACGTTGCGGCGAGCCAGTTTCGGGAGGCAGTGACGGCCGTGTGTGACACGGCCATGCCGAGGTCCCGACACCGCTTCCGCCGCCGCCGCGAGGTCTACTGGTGGTCTATGGAGATTGCCATCCTCCGGATAGCCTGTTCGGCGGCTCGACGGCTCTACGGCCACCGGAGGAGACTGCGCCACGGCCGGACTGATGACGAGCTGTCAGAGGTGGAGATGGAGGTCGCCGTCAATCGGCTGCGAGGAAGGAGGACGGCCCCTGGTCCAGACGGAGTCCCTGGCCGAGTCCTCAGGATCGCCCTGCAGGAGATGGGCGACCGGCTTCGGGAACTGTTCGACGTGTGCCTTACGTCGGGACGGTTCCCGAAGCTGTGGAAGGACGGCCGATTGTGCTTGTTGCGGAAGGAGGGTCGACCCGTCGATTCGCCTTCCGCATACAGGCCCATAGTGCTGCTGGATGACACGGGAAAGCTGCTGGAGAGGGTGGTAGCTTCCCGTGTCATCCGGCACCTGGAGGGGACGGGGCCTGGGCTGTCCGAGGCCCAGTATGGGTTCAGGGAGGGGCGTTCTACAATAGACGCCCTTCTCTGGCTCAAGAGGTGGACGCAGGAGGCGGTCGGTGAGAGGGAAAAGGCGTTGGCTGTATCGCTAGATATAGCCAATGCCTTCAACAGCCTCCCGCATGGGACAATACAGGAGGCGCTCCGTTATCATGGAGTGCCCCTGTATTTGCGGAGGCTGTTGGCTGACTACCTCCAGGACCGCGAGGTCCTGGTGGAGGGACGCGACGGCTTAAGGCACCGTCGCGTCTCCTGCGGGGTTCCACAGGGGTCGGTGCTGGGGCCGCTCCTGTGGAACATAGGCTATGACTGGGTGCTGCGTGGCACGTTTCCCGCAAATATGCGTAGCAAATACCCTGGTCGTAGCGAGAGGGAAAGACCTCGGGGAGGCGGTGCGGCTGGCCACGGTAGGCACTAGCCTTGTGGTTGACCGCATACGCGCCCTGGGTCTGGAGGTCGCCCTCTCCAAAACCGAGGCCCTCTTGTTCCATGGGCCTCGGGGAGGACCCCCTCCAGGTACACGGGTGGTACTGGATGGGGTTCCCGTCCCGGTTAAGGCCCAGATGAAATATCTGGGCCTTACCCTGGACGGGAGATGGGCATTTGGGGCCCACTTTGCCCAGTTGGCCCCAAAAGTGGTGGGAGCTGCGGCCGCCTTGGGGAGGCTGCTGCCCAATGTGGGTGGCCCAAGCGCCGTATGTCGCCGTCTATACTCCGGAGTGATCCGGAGTATGGCGTTGTACGGGGCATCGGTTTGGGTGGACGCCCTCGATCGCAGCAACAAGACCCTGCTGCGACGTCCGCAGCGGGTTATTGCGACGAGGGCGATACGCGGGTACCGAACGGTGTCCTGGACGGCAGCGTGCGTCCTGGCCGGAGACCCACCCTGGGAGCTCCAAGCCGAGATCCTCGCCGAAGTGTATCACTTTGCGGCGGCGAGGAGGTCTCGAGGGGAGCCCCCGGGCTGGGAAGAGGTAAGGCGCATGCGGCGGCAGGCGCGGGCCGCACTGTTGCGGCGGTGGGTAGAGGACCTGGCTCCACCGGTTCCTGGGCAAAGGACGGTGGAGGCCATCCGTCCGGTCCTCCAGAGGTGGGTGAGGCGGCCCCACGGGTCGTTGACGTTCCGATTGGTGCAGGTGCTTTCCGGGCATAGTTGCTTCGGAAAGTACCTGCACCAAATCGCGAGACGGGAGGCGACCTCCGTCTGCCATGAGTGTGGAGCGCTGGAAGATTCGGCGCCCCACACGCTGTAAGTGTGTGCCGCATGGGACTCGCAGCGGCGCACACTTTCGATGGCAGTAGGCCCCGATCTCTCGCTGCCGAGCGTGGTGCTTGCCATGCTTGACAGCGAGAGGTCGTGGCAGGCGGTGGTCTCTTTCTGCGAAGAGGTGATGGTGCAGAAGGAGACCGCGTAGCGGGTCAGAGAGGATGCCGCTGGAGCTGACCTGCTCCGGCGCAGACGTACGGGGGGGAGGAGGAGGCGTTTTGCGCACCTCCTCCCTCCTCCGTAGTGGGGCCACTGGTGGAGTGTCGGGGGACTCTCCGCCGTATAGCACGGTCCCACAAGTCTGGTGGGTGGCCTTGGTGAGCAAGGTTACCCATCCCAAGGCGCAAAAAGGCCCGAAAGGGCCTACCGCCGGGGCGGGATGGCTCGATTGCGAACGCGACCCCACCTCGCTCCACCACGGCGGTAGACTGCTCATGGGGAGGTTTTTAGTGGGTTCGAGTCCCACATATCCCCTGCCTCCACCCCCGTGTCGGCAGGGGAATGCGTGGGCATTTTCCTCCCCCAAAAAAAAAAAAAAAAAAAAAAAAGGTTGGGGTGCGGGCCAGGATACCTCCACGTTTGCCCTGAGTGTTGCCAGTCCCTTATGGATGCTTGCATCCGGGGGGAGGGGCAACACTTGGACCGGTGCACCCTGGGCGACGGCTAATAACTTCCCTTCGGGGTTCTTATTAGTCGTTGGCTAAATCCTGGCAGGGCTTCTCTGCGATCCTCATGTCTTGGCATGAGGCGCAGCAGAGAGGCAGGGGCCTCTCCAAGTATCTTTCCGCTTAGCGGAGAGGACAGTGGATGAGGCCAGGCGGCAACCCAGCGATGAGCAGCCGCCAGAGGGGGATGGCATCCATTTTTGGACACCATTGAGAGGGTGCATATGGTCGCAAGGGGCGGCCATATGTGGGACTCGCACCGGCGCCCTGGATAGTCTGGGAAGTGGCGGTGCGAGCCGGAGACAGCCCGGAAGGGCGGCGGGGCTCGGTCGGCGTCTTGGCCTTATGCCGAGTAGCGGCGACGTGAGCGAGCTGCCTTCGTGATTGTGCGGGGGTCGCTACCGGAGGGGACAAGGCTGCAGAGAGGCAGCAAGAATGGGGTGCTCTTATGCACCAGGAGACGGCGCTTTACTCTTGCCCTGCGCGATGTACAGACATCGTGTATGGCTCGAGTAAGGCGTATATTGGTGGCACGGCAGCTGAGGCAGTGTGGAGTTGTGGATGGGAGAAGTGCTTCCCCGTTACGCTCCACCCGGAGGGGTGTTGGCTCGTGGAAAGTTTCCGAGGCGCGGGTGTGGGTGTGAGGGGGATAGCACAGTGATGGTATGTTCCTCCCTTCCTTCTCTGTGTATGGGCACTGGGGAGGTTAGGTCGAGGAACAAAAAGAGACGGGACTTCGAGAGAGGTCATTGATTGGAGTGGTTCATCTATCCTCTCCCTCCGCGATCGCCACAAGTCGCGGAGGCAGATGGACGGATGAACATTTGACGAAATTGTGTGTCTGTCTTTCCTGGCACAGCATGTGTCTAGATGCTGTGTAGGGATTGAGAGACACACCTTGCTAGACGAATTATCCTTCGTTCATGGGGGAAATGGCGGGATCCGTGATCACTCGCATTGCGCACTGTCCTGCGCACTGGCAGTGCGTGATGTGCGTGATCACAGACTGCGAGAAGCAGTCGGAGTGCTGGGAGACGCTGTCACAGGCGAACTCCCAGCAGGCTCGGACGATCGGGTGCGGGGAAACCCATCATTCATATGGCCTCGGGATGGCGCGCGCGGTGTTTCCGCGCGCTATCCAAGGGTTGTGATGGGGCGAGTAGTACTCCCATGCTTGTCCCATCGACAACGGAGAGGGGTCCGGAAACGGACAAGCGCCGCCGGGGCCGCGGTAGAGTGCTAACGCGTGCCCGTAGCCCTGGCGACAATGCGCTGAGAAGGAACACCCCGGGTCGTTTAGTGGGTATGCCGCCACAGTGGCGGTGAGTCCCACATATCCACCAGCTTCCCCAAGGCTGGTGGAATCCATAAAGGATTTTTCCCGGGTTAAAAAAAAAAAAAAAAGGTTAGGTTAGGTTAGGTTAGGTTAGGTTAGGTTGGGGTGCGGGCCAGGATACCTCCACGTTTGCCTCGAGTGTTGCCAGTCCCTTATGGATGCTTGCATCCGGGGGGAGGGGCAGCACTTGGACCGGTGCACCCTGGGCGACGGCTAATAACTTCCTTTCGGGGTTCTTATTAGTCGTTGGCTAAATCCTGGCGGGGCCTCTCTGCGATCCTCATGTCTCGGCATGAGGCGCAGCAGAGAGGCGGGGGCCTCTCCAAGTATCTCTCTGCTTAGCGGAGCGGACAGTGGATGATGCCAGGTGGCAACCCAGTGATGGGGAGCCGCCGGAGGGAGATGGCGTGGACGCCATCGGGACGGAGCGCACGGTCGCAGTTTGCGATAGTGCGCTGGACTCGTGCCGGCGCCCTGGATAGTCCGGGAAGCGGCGGTGCGAGTCGGGGGCAGCCCGGAAGGGCTGCGGGGCTCGCGTGGCGAGCAAGCGGCCTCCGTAGCGATACGGGGGCGGCTGGGATGGCTCCCGAGATGGGAGAGTGCGTGTCCCCCTAACGCTCCACCACACACGTGTTGGGGTGGGAGGGGGGCGGATACGCGAAAGGTGGACGTTCCTCCCTATCTCCCCGGTGTATACAGGTGTTGTACTGGTACACTGGGGTAGAGCTAGGTCGAGGAACAAGACGGGAGTAGCGTGTCCCCCTAACGCTCCACCACACACGTGTTGGGGTGGGAGGGGGACTCCACGCAGAAATAAGACGTTCCTCCCTTTCCTCCTGGGTGTATTCGGGGGCCGTATCGGTACATTCAGGAGGCTTAGGTCGAGGAACAAACGGGGATGGAAATCCTCTCGCATCCCCTTCGACGTCGATTTAATCCGTCGTTGAGGCAATGCTTGAGAGGAGAAGGACTGGCCATGTGTCAACATAGGGCACATACGGAGGTACGGACCCTCGCATCATCACACTGTGTGTACCCCGCAGTGTGAGTTGTGGGGGTGGGACGAGATGGTGGTGGTGAGCCCTCCGATCGCCGCCTACATCGACTCCCAAAAGGCCTGGGGCGACTGGGTATGGGGGTACCCATCGTCCGTTAAGGGCCTGCAGATGGTGCGCGTGGTGTTTCCGCGTGCTATCGAGGCGTGGGGTAGCCACCAGCTGCCCCAAAACAGGACGGGCCCGACAACGGGCAAGCGCTGCTGGGTGCCGCGAGTAGAGTGCGACAGCGAACCCGGGGCACCAGCACAAGGCGCAGTGCAGGAACACCCTGGATTTTTAGTGGGTATGCCGTCCATTCTGGACGGAGAGTCCCACATATCCACCACCTGCCCCCGCAGCTGGTGGAATCCATAAAGGATCTTTACCAGGTTAAAAAAAAAAAAAAAAAGGTTAGGTTAGGTTAGGTTCTGGATGGGGTGCGGGCTTTGCCCAGTTGGCCCCAAAAGTGGTGGGAGCTGCGGCCGCCTTGGGGAGGCTGCTGCCCAATGTGGGTGGCCCAAGCACCGTATGTCGCCGTCTATACTCCGGAGTGATCAGAGTGGTCAGAGAGGATGCCGCTGGAGCTGACCTGCTCCGGCGCAGACGTACGGGGGGGAGGAGGAGGCGTTTTGCGCACCTCCTCCCTCCTCCGTAGTGGGAGCCACTGGTGGAGAGTCGGGGGACTCTCCGCCGTATAGCACGGTCCCACAAGTCTGGTGGGTGGCCTTGGTGAGCAAGGTTACCCATCCCAAGGCGCAAAAAGGCCCGAAAGGGCCTACCGCCGGGGCGGGATGGCTCGATTGCGAACGCGACCCCACCTCGCTCCACCACGGCGGTAGACTGCTCATGGGGAGGTTTTTAGTGGGTTCGAGTCCCACATATCCCCTGCCTCCCCCCCCGTGTCGGCAGGGGAATGCGTGGCCATTTTCCTCCCCCAAAAAAAAAAAAAAAAAAAGGTTGGGGTGCGGGCCAGGATACCTCCACGTTTGCCTCGAGTGTTGCCAGTCCCTTATGGATGCTTGCATCCGGGGGGAGGGGCAGCACTTGGACCGGTGCACCCTGGGCGACGGCTAATAACTTCCTTTCGGGGTTCTTATTAGTCGTTGGCTAAATCCTGGCGGGGCCTCTCTGCGATCCTCATGTCTCGGCATGAGGCGCAGCAGAGAGGCGGGGGCCTCTCCAAGTATCTCTCTGCTTAGCGGAGTGGACAGTGGATGAGGCCAGGTGGCAACCCAGTGATGGGGAGCCGCCGGAGGGAGATGGCGTGGACGCCATCGGGACGAAGCGCATGGTCGCAGTTTGCGATAGTGCGCTGGACTCGTGCCGGCGCCCTGGATAGTCCGGGAAGCGGCGGTGCGAGTCGGGGGCAGCCGGGAAGGGCTGCGGGGCTCGCGTGGCGAGCAAGCGGCGTAGCGATACGGGGGCGGCTGGGATGGCTCCCGAGATGGGAGAGTGCGTGTCCCCCTAACGCTCCACCACACACGTGTTGGGGTGGGAGGGGGACTAAACGCATAAACAGGAGGTTCCTCCCTTCCTCCTGGGTGTATTCGGGTGCCGTATCGGTACACCCAGGTGGCTCTTGGTCGAGGACAGCGTGCCCCCCTAACGCTCCACCACACACGTGTTGGGGTGGGAGGGGGGCGGATACGTGAAGGGTGGAAGTTCCTCCCTACCTCCCCGGTGTATACAGGTGTTGTACTGGTACACTGGGGTAGAGCTAGGTCGAGGAACAAGACGGGAGTAGCGTGTCCCCCTAACGCTCCACCACACACGTGTTGGGGTGGGAGGGGGACTACACGCAGAAATAAGACGTTCCTCCCTTTCCTCCTGGGTGTATTCGGGGGCCGTACCGGTACATTCAGGAGGTTTAGGTCGAGGAACAAACGGGGATGGAAATCCTCTCGCATCCCCTTCGACGTCGATTTAATCCGTCGTTGGGGCAATGCTTGAGAGGAGAAGGATTGGCCATGTGACAACATAGGGCACATACGGAGGTACGGACCCTCGCATCATCACACTGTGTGTACTCCGCAGTGTGAGTTGTGGGGGTGGGACGAGATGGTGGTGGCGAGCCCTCCGATCGCCGCCTACATCAATTCCCAAAAGGCCTGGGGCGACTGGGTATGGGGGTACCCATCGTCCCTTAAGGGCCTGCAGATGGTGCGCGTGGTGTTTCCGCGCGCTATCGAGGCGTGGGGTAGCCACCAGCTGCCCCAAAACAGGACGGGCCCGACAACGGGCAAGCGCTGCTGGGTGCCGCGCGTAGAGTGCGACAGCGAACCCGGGGCCCCAGCACAAGGCGCAGTGCAGGAACATCCTGGATTTTTAGTGGGTATGCCGTCCACTCTGGACGGAGAGTCCCACATATCCACCGGCTGCCCCCGCAGCTGGTGGAATCCATAAAGGATTTTTACCAGGTTAAAAAAAAAAAAAAAAAAAAACAAAAAAAAAAAAAAAAAAAAAAAAAAAAAAAAAAAAAAAAAAAAAAAAGGTTCCCGTGTGGAGTTGCTAGTCTCCCATCGGGCGCGTCCCCAGGTGGTGGATAGGGGAAAGCCCCCCAGATATGGGGGGTACCGGATGTGTCCGGCGCGAACCAAAACTAGCACAGAGGGGCCTCTCCACAGGTGGATGAGGCGGGGCAGGGACCCAGTGATGGGTAAAACTGCCCATAAGCGGGCTCAGCCAGCGCCCCGGAGAGTCCGGGAAGCGGTGGCACGAGTCATGGCGGCCTTGAATGGCTGCGGGGCTCGGTCGGCGTCCTAGCCTTATGCTGGGTAGCGGCGACGCGAGCAGGCGAAACGGAGACCCCCACTTAGAGCTTTTATCTTTGTGGAGGTCTTCATTTCGCAAGTTGGAGCGACGAAATCCTGTTTGTCTGTGTCTGGTGTTGTCCCATTTGTTCGTTCTTGTTATCGTTTTGTTGTGTTTGTCCCTAGTCGCTAGATGGCTCGGTCGGCGTCTTGGACTTATGCTGAGTAGCGGCGACGCGAGCCGGCAAGGTGTCGCACTTGCAACGGAGGAAGCGTCCATCGTGGAAATCGGTCAATGTTTGTCTGTGGCGGCATTGCCTGATTAACGCGATGGACGTAGATAAGGAGACCAAATCCCGTGTTTGAGGCTCGCACAAGGGATGTATGGGTGGGGGGAACCCACCTGCGAGGGCCTCAAAAGGGGGACCGAACCCCCTTCAAAAAAAGGTGCAAAATGGATAAAGGCTATTGTGAAAAACGTCCCCAGGTCGGTAAAGGTCACTCGATGACACAATCCTTCGGTGCCGGCAAGAGCTTGCCGGCATTCAGCCCCTCGTACTCTGGGGGGGGCAACAAAAGCCTCGAGGGCCATGGCCCTCGCCCGACTACACGCGCGAACAAGGACACTGATTTAAGCAAGCGGAAAGATTGTCACGTGGTTTTATCACCATGCGACACGAACGACACGGGTCTGGCAGTGGCTGCTGGCAGTCCGACTCTGAAGGGGAACAGCTTTGCTGCTCTTGCCGACGCTTCGTCGACAAAACCAGCAAACTCGTCGACCTCTCGGATTCGGAAATGAGTTGCGAGCCACTGTCCAGAGACTCGGACGAGGGGAGGAAGAGCCGTCTTCGCAAGCGGCCGTTGGCTTCGATGTTCGTGCCCGGGTGGGTTAACTCAGACACGGAAACCGAGGGGACGGTGGCTGCAAAGGTGGCGACAGGAAAGAGAGGGAGAGGAAAGGCCGCCGGAACTTCGGCAGGTCTTTCAAGGGGGGACTTTAAAAAGCCCCCCCCACCACCGGACGTGTCAACAGACGGGGAACTGGAGAGTACTCTACGGGCTCGCCATTTCCTGAAGGGGCCAGCCGCTGGCGTCGTCGGCCCCGGGAAAGGGACCGGAAGTGATTCTGGTTCTCAACCCATGGTGGACGACTTCAGCGTGCTGAACGCACAGGAGTTGAGGGCGCAGGCGGGAGAGAAGCTGGCTTGTATCTTGGAGGTTGCAAAAAAATCTGGCAACCTGAAGGGCGAGTTTGTCTCCCGCCTGAAGAAGTCGGCGTCGACATTGGCGGAGGTAGTAGATGCCCTAGCGGGCAGGAGTGAAGCCGAAGAGACCCGACGGCTGCGGGCCGAAAACAAGCGCATGCGCATGGAGTTGGAGGCGATGAAGGCGGAGGTGAAGGCGCTGCGTCAAGGCTTCACTGAAGCCAAGACGGCCGCTGCTATCGCCGCCTCCACTGCCGCCACCGCCACTGCCACCGCAGCTGCCGCAGAAGGACGCCCCACCGCCGTACCGATAGGGGCTGAGCTGGTAGAGGAGCTTAGGCGCTCCCTGACGGTAACGTTTGGGGAGATGCTCACCGCTCGCCTCGCAGTGCTTGAGGACCGGCTCCCGCCCGCTCCCACGGTTCGCTCGCCTCTAAGAGCAGATGCGAAGAAGACGGCGGCCGTGGCCATGCCAACACAGCCGGTGCCCACGCCGGCTCGCACCTCCGCTCCCAAAGCGGGGACGCGAGCCGTGACCACGAAGGCGGTAGTCACCCCGGCGACAACGGCTGCGGTCCCCTCAACATCCTGGGGGCCCCAAGGCGTGAGCGAAGCCGCCGCCAAAGAGGGGAGCTGGGCCACGGTGGTGGGCAAGGGGAAAGGGAAGGGCAAGGGTAAGGGAAAGTCATCCCTCTCCTCAACAGCGCCCATCATTATCCCCGCGTCCCGTGCCCCAGCCAGAATGCCAGCCACTCCTGCGGCTAAAAAGCCGGCAGCCACCACCACCAGGGCTAAAAAGACGGCGCTGAAGCCCCCTAAGACCGCAGCGGTTGTATTAACCATACAGCCAGAAGCTGCGGAAAAGGGGGTGACATATCGCGCCATTATCGAGATGGCGCAAGAGAAGGTGGACGTAAAGGAAATGGGGATCCCGCACGTCCGCTTCAGAAAGACGGCCACGGGAGCTAGGATGCTGGAGGTTCCTGGCTCCCAGAACTTGGACAAGGCGGATCAGCTTGCGGAGAAACTCCGCGGCGTCCTGTCCGAGGTGGCCACCGTCGCCAGGCCCGTAAAGTCTGCACATCTTAGAATTACGGGTCTGGATGATGCAGCCACGAAAGAGAAGGTGGCTGCAGCGGTGGCCAAAATGGGTGGCTGTGACGTGCAGCGGGTGACGGTGAAGGAGGTGGCCCCTGGCTTTGACGGCACGGGTTCCACCCTGGTATCCTGCCCGGTTTCGGCAGCCAAGATGATGTCGCAGCGGGGCAGGCTGCTGGTGGGATGGAGCTCGGCACGAGTGGTGGCGCTGGAGGTGCGTCCCTTGCGCTGTTTTAAGTGCATGGGACTGGGACACACGCGCACCCAGTGTCCCTCGTCGACTGATAGGGGTGACCAGTGCTTCCGGTGTGGAGGCACTGGGCATCGGGCGGCCGGCTGCCGGAAAGCCAACCCGCACTGCACCATCTGTGCGGAGTCCGGTAAGCCTGCAGGACACGTCATGGGGGGGAACATCTGTGCCCCCCCTAAGACCAGAGGGAGGGTCCCAGGGACCCAAGCTGCCCCCGTGGTGGCAAGCCGGGCCGCACGCTCCCCTGCGCGCGAGGTGGTTGTGATGTCTGATTGATGGATCAAGTCAGACATCACAACCTCCTCCAGACTAACCTCAACCACTGCGCCAGGGCCCAGGATCTGTTCATGCAGTCCCTGGCGCAGTGGGAGATAGATGTGGCGGTTACCGCGGAGCCATATTACGTCCCACCCCAACATCCTTGTTGGGCTGGTGATCTTGATGGCTCCGTGGCCATTGTGGGAAGGCCAGGCGACCCACCCCTTTCTGTTGAAGAAAGGGGCTCGGGGTACGTCGTGGCCAAGTGGGGGGAGTATGTTGTCATTGGCACATACTTCTCCCCCAACCGGACTGCCGCGGAACTGGAGGTCTTTGTAGACCTCTTGTCCGCGGCAGTGAGGAGGCAGGGGTCGCGTCAGGTCCTCCTAATGGGGGACCTGAACGCAAAGGCCAGGGACTGGGGCAACCCCTCCACTAACAGCCGCGGGGAGATTGTTAGGGAGTGGGCGGTTGCCACGGGGTTGACCCTGTTGAACAGGGGTTCGGCTCATACGTGCGTGCGACAGAATGGGGGGTCCGTGGTGGATCTGTCGTTCGCCACCCCGTCTGTCGCAGCACGTATCCGAGGCTGGAGGGTGATGTCGGAGGTGGAGACGCTCTCGGACCACAAATATGTGCGATTTGAGGTTTCCACCTCCCACAATCAAGGAGGACCCCAGCGCGTGACGCGGGCCGACTTTCCGCGCTGGACGATCAGTTGCCTTGACGCTGACCTGGCGGAAGAGGCTGCGATCGTCCAGTCGTGGTTTGCTGGTCCTGTGCACTCGGACGTGGACGTTGCGGCAAGCCAGTTTCGGGAGGCAGTGACGGCCGTGTGTGACACGGCCATGCCGAGGTCCCGACGCCGCTCCCGCCGCCGCCGCGAGGTGTACTGGTGGTCTATGGAGATCGCCAGCCTTCGGATAGCCTGTTCGGCGGCTCGACGGCTCTACGGCCACCGGAGGAGACTGCGCCACGGCCGGACTGATGACGAGCTGTCAGCCCAGGAGCTGGCGGACGAGGCCTTTCTTTATGAAGGGTATCGCACTGCCAAGCAGGCGCTGCAGCTTGCCATCAGTAGGTCTAAGACCCGGGCGTGGGGCGAGACTCTTGAGGGACTGGAGAGAGACCCATGGGGACGTCCGTACAGGGCTGCCCGGAATAAGTTCCGGGGCCAGACGTCCCCAGTGGCCGAGTCCCTTGAGCCGGAGGTCCTCGGCGTGGTGTTGGAGGGGCTATTCCCCGATGGCCCCTCCCACACCCCACCGACGATGGCAGTGCCGGTTCTGGTCCCCGAGGAGCTGGACGAGGCCTCCATCCCACCTGTGTCAGAGGTGGAGATGGAAGTCGCCGTCAATCGGCTGCGAGGGAGGAGGACGGCCCCTGGTCCAGACGGAGTCCCTGGCCGAGTCCTGAGGATTGCCCTGCAGGAGATGGGCAACCGGCTTCGGGAACTGTTCGACGTGTGCCTTACGTCGGGACGGTTCCCGAAGCTGTGGAAGGACGGCCGATTGTGCTTGTTGCGGAAGGAGGGTCGACCAGTCGATTCGCCTTCCGCATACAGGCCCATAGTGCTGCTGGATGACACGGGAAAGCTGCTGGAGAGGGTGGTAGCTTCCCGTGTCATCCGGCACCCGGAGGGGACGGGGCCTGGGCTGTCCGAGGCCCAGTATGGGTTCAGGGAGGGGCATTCTACAATAGACGCCCTTCTCTGGCTCAAGAGGTGGACGCAGGAGGCGGTCGGTGAGAGGGAAAAGACGTTGGCTGTATCGCTAGATATAGCCAATGCCTTCAACAGCCTCCCGCATGGGACAATACAGGAGGCGCTCCGTTATCATGGAGTGCCCCTGTATTTGCGGAGGCTTTTGGCTGACTACCTCCAGGACCGCGAGGTCCTGGTGGAGGGACGCGACGGCTTAAGGCACCGTCGCGTCTCCTGCGGGGTTCCACAGGGGTCGGTGCTGGGGCCGCTCCTGTGGAACATAGGCTATGACTGGGTGCTGCGTGGCACGTTTCCCGCAAATATGCGGGTTGCGTGCTACGCAGATGACACCCTGGTCGTAGCGAGAGGGAAAGACCTCGGGGAGGCGGTGCGGTTGGCCACGGTAGGCACTAGCCTTGTGGTTGACCGCATACGCGCCCTGGGTCTGGAGGTCGCCCTCTCCAAAACCGAGGCCCTCTTGTTCCATGGGCCTCGGGGAGGACCCCCTCCAGGTACACGGGTGGTACTGGATGGGGTTCCCGTCCCGGTTAAGGCCCAGATGAAATATCTGGGCCTTACCCTGGACGGGAGATGGGCATTTGGGGCCCACTTTGCCCAGTTGACCCCAAAAGTGGTGGGAGCTGCGGCCGCCTTGGGGAGGCTGCTGCCCAATGTGGGTGGCCCAAGCGCCGTATGTCGCCGTCTATACTCCGGAGTGATCCGGAGTATGGCGTTGTACGGGGCACCGGTTTGGGTGGACGCCCTCGATCGCAGCAACAAGACCCTGCTGCGACGTCCGCAGCGGGTTATTGCGACGAGGGCGATACGCGGGTACCGAACGGTGTCCTGGACGGCAGCGTGCGTCCTGGCCGGAGACCCGCCCTGGGAGCTCCAAGCCGAGATCCTCGCCGAAGTGTATCACTTTGTGGCGGCGAGGAGGTCTCGAGGGGAGCCCCCGGAAGAGGTAAGGCGCATGCGGCGGCAGGCGCGGGCCGCAATGTTGCGGCGGTGGGTGGAGGACCTGGCTCCACCGGTTCCTGGGCAAAGGACGGTGGAGGCCATCCGTCCGGTCCTCCAGAGGTGGGTGAGGCGGCCCCACGGGTCGTTGACGTTCCGATTGGTGCAGGTGCTTTCCGGGCATGGTTGCTTCGGAAAGTACCTGCACCAAATCGCGAGACGGGAGTCGACCTTCGTCTGCCATGAGTGTGGAGCGCTGGAAGATTCAGCGCCCCACACGCTGGAAGTGTGTGCCGCATGGGACTCGCAGCGGCGCACACTTTCGATGGCAGTAGGCCCCGATCTCTCGCTGCCGAGCGTGGTGCTTGCCATGCTTGACAGCGAGAGATCGTGGCAGGCGGTGGTCTCTTTCTGCGAAGAGGTGATGGTGCAGAAGGAGACCGCGAAGCGGGTCAGAGAGGATGCCGCTGGAGCTGACCCGCTCCGGCGCAGACGTACGGGAGGGAGGAGGAGGCGTTTTGCGCACCTCCTCCCTCCTCCGTAGTGGGGCCACTGGTGGAGAGTCGGGGGACTCTCCGCCGTATAGCACGGTGCCACAAGTCTGGTGGGTGGCCTTGGTGAGCAAGGTCACCCATCCCAAGGCGCAAAAAGGCCCGAAAGGGCCTACCGCCGGGGCGGGATGGCTCGATTGCGAACGCGACCCCACCTCGCTCCACCACGGCGGTAGACTGCTCATGGGGAGGTTTTTAGTGGGTTCGAGTCCCACATATCCCCTGCCTCCACCCCCGTGTCGGCAGGGGAATGCGTGGGCATTTTCCTCCCCCCAAAAAAAAAAAAAAAAAAAAGGTTAGGTTAGGTTAGGTTAGGTTAGGTTAGGTTAGGTTAGGTTAGGTTAGGTTAGGTTAGGTTAGGTTAGGTTAGGTTAGGTTAGGTTAGGTTAGGTTAGGTTAGGTTGGGGTTCTTATTAGTCGTTGGCTAAATTCCTGGCGGGCCCCTCTGCGATCCCTATGTCTCGGCATAGGGCGCAGCAGATGGGGCACGGGAGGGGGGATGCTTTCCTACTCATTCTCGGATGAATAGGGAAGCATCTGTCTTGGGGGAGAGCGCAGGTCGTGTAGATCCCCAAGGCAGGTCTGGTGTTTGCTGATGTCTTTGGTTTGTCCCCTTCTGGAGCAGATGCATCAGCAAGCACAAGACTAATATCATCCATCTTCATGCATTATCATTCATCTTCATACACTCACTCATTCATTCATCCATCCACTCATGTTATCACCCATCTTCAACCATATTTATTTATATCTATTTTGAATATATATTATTTGTTTATTTATTTAATATCTCATTGATGGAGCCGGCAATGGCGTAGGTGACAGTAACACTGCCACCATCAGGAGTACAGAGTAGCCCACACAAACTATTCTACCGGTAACTTTTATGTCCACCGCAACGACCCTCGTAGTTGTGTTAAGAGGGTATGTGGGGATATTAAGGTCCGAAGGGGGCTTGCCTTAGCTGGCCGACCCCAGAGTATGGAAAACTCGATACAAAACCCGTGAGAAAACACGTAAAAACCTGCGGATACCTGGGGACCTCCGCAGTATATACCCTTATCTCCCGGAATGGGCGTCACCCGGGGGATTGACATTTAGATCGGCCCTACTCGTGGGAACAACAATGGAAACTGAAAACAAAAAAAACCTTTTAGTCGCTTGCGACGATGTTCAATATAGCAGAAAGGCGCCGGGCGCACAAGAAGGATTTGACGAGGTTGAGTGCCCGTCACTGTCATTATCACTGGATACTGAGAGCACGATGACACCGAGGAAGGAGGCGCGTGTGGTATTAACGCACTGCGCCGAAATCCTGGAAATGGCGAAAAAGGTGAGCCCCAACGGGCCCCCCAGTGACGTTTACCAAAGGGCGCAACTAATGGATCTGTCGGAATCAGACTCAGAGGGGAGCTTCCTGACGGTGACGTCGAGGGCCTCCTCAGCTGGGTTATGGCGAAAGCGCCACTGGGACGCAGACACGGACGAAGATGTGGTAGTGTTACCGAAGGTGTCGCAGTCCCCGCGTGGACGTGGTCGACCGCCCACTACGGGCGAGTACGTTGGCTTGGCGAAGGCCAAGGCTGAGTTTAATGCAGCTAAAGCAGAGGCGATCCGGCTGGAAGCCGAAAAAGAAGTGGCGGATGAGGCTAGGCGAAGAAAAAAGGCAGCGGCTGATTTCTTCCGCAAATCCCCAGTCCACCAACCAACAAAAGTAGACGACGAAGCAGACCTGCAGCGGCTCGTGGTGGACTCTCTGGCGACCATACAGACGGTTGCTAAGAAGTCCGTCAACCTGAAGGGTACCTATGTAAAGGCCCTCAAAGAGGCGGTGGAAACCATCTCTGCCTCCGTGGCGGAGATGAGGGCCCGTACGGTACCTGAGGAGGTGCTCCGCCTGGAAGCGGCCAATGCTCGTCTAGCGAGAGAGTTGGAGGAGCTCCGCCGCGATATGGCAGTGATGCGAGAAGCTCGGGCGCAGCCGGCTCTAGCCTTAGCCCCCGCCCCCAGTTCAGCTGCAGAGTCCAGTTCAGCTGCAGAGCTGGAAAAAGTGGTGCAGACCATCATGGTGCAGGTGGGCACCATGATTAATGCCCGCTTTGAGGGGCTGGAAGAGCGGCTGCTTCCTGAGAAGCGCCTGAGGCCCCCACTAGCTGCGGATAGGCGCAGAGAGGAGAGAGCAGTGGCAGAAGCCAAGCAGGTGGAGATCTCACCCCCTCTGCCCTCACCTCCCCAGGTGTCGAAGCCCAAAAGAAAGGCTCAAAAGGTGCCAAAGGCAGCAGCACCTAATCAGGTACCAGAGGCTAAAGCACCGAAGAAGGCACCGAAGGTTGCAACGCCGCCGGTCACCTCCACCCGCTCAGTCAAGCATCCGGTTTCCACCACTCGCCCGTCTGAGTCTCCGGTGGCCCAGTTGGAGGAACCATGGTCAGTTGTGGTCAAACGCGGGTCACGAACAAAACAGCGTGAGGCCCCAGTGAAAACCACGAAACCGAGGGTGGCTCCAGTGCCGGCGCGGTCCACGCCACCAAAGACGGCTCCGCAGAATCAGCGCAAGGCTGAAAAACAGAAGCTGATTAAGCTCCGGCCTCCACGGCGTGCAGCCGTGGTGATCACACTGCTGCCGGGGGCCGAGGAGAAGGGTTTGTCCTACGCCAAGGTGCTGGCTGAGGGCAAGAGGTGCGTTGATCTCGGGGCCCTAAAGATGCCGCCTCTCAAAATGAGGACTGCGGCCACCGGGGCTCGAATATTAGAGGTCCCAGGTGCCGAAAAGGATGATAAGGCGAACTCCCTGGCTGAAAAGCTCAGGGAGGTGTTTAGCGGGGTAGAAGAGATACGAGTCACAAGGCCAAATATCACTGCAGATCTGCGGGTGAGCGGCCTCGACGACTCAGTCACCCCCTCGGAACTGGCAGAGGCAATCGCCAAGGCTGGCGAGTGCAACCTGCCAGACGTCAAAGTAGGTGAGGTCCACAAGGGAGCAGCGGGCATGGGTGTTGCCTTCGCAAGATGCCCACTGACGGCCGCGAAGAAAATTGTAGCCAACCGTGGTCGGCTTCTTGTGGGATGGGTGGCAGCACAGGTCCGGGTCTTGGAAGCCCGGCCCTTACGCTGCTACCGCTGTCGTGCAATAGGCCACGTTGGTGCCGCGTGCACATCGGAGGTAGACCGCAGTGATGAATGTCATCGTTGCAGTAAGAAGGGCCATAAGGCCCGTGACTGCTCCGCCCCCCCGCACTGTACTTTGTGTGCAACTGCGGGAAAGCCGGCGGATCACCTCTCCGGGGGCAAGGCATGTGCCAAGCCCCCGACCAGAACAGGGGCGAGAAGTAAGAAAGCTGTGACTGAGGCAAATGTCAAGCCGCAGCCGACACGCCCGGTAACGGAGCAGGCGGTGCGCATGGAGGAAAGTTAATTAGTATGGCATTAACTTTCCTCCAGGCGAATATCAATCACTCCGCCAGGGCTCAGGACCTTTTGCTCCAGGTTCTGGCGGAGCGGTTGATACAGATTGCAGTTGTTGCGGAGCCGTATGCGGTCCCTCACAGGTCTGACTGGGTTGGTGACCTTAACGGCTTGGTGGCTGTTACCACCCAGTCGCCGGCCCGGTCTGGGCTCCTGAACGCAGTGGCTAGGGGACAGGGATACGTCGCAGCGAGTGTCGGAGAGACGGTAATTGTGGGGGTGTACCACTCCCCCAATAGGCCACTCCACGAGCTTGAGACCCTCCTCGACGAGGTGGGCACGGTCGTAAGCAGAAACCGTCCCAGACCGGTTATCGTCCTCGGAGATCTCAACGCGAAGTCACCCGCGTGGGGATCTCTGACGACTGACGCGCGGGGCAGAGCAGTTACGGAGTGGTTGACTGTGGCAGGCTTGTGCGTCCTGAACCAGGGGACGGAGCACACGTGCGTGCGCCGATGGGGTGGCTCAGTGATCGACGTGACCTTTGCAACCCCCGAGCTGGCACAACGCGTTTGTGACTGGGAGGTGCTTGTGGACGAGGAAACGCTCTCTGACCACCGATACATTCGATTCAGCGTCTCCTCGCCCTCGACAATTGTGGAGGGGCCAGTTGAGTCCGGTCCAAGGTGGGTCCTAAAACGCCTGGACTTGGAGGTGCTGCAGGAGGCAGCGATAGTACAGGCGTGGAACGCTCCACCTGCGGAGCCGATAGGGGTTGATGCTGAGGCAGACGAACTTTGCAAAGCGATGGCGCAGATCTGTGATGCATCCATGCCTCGTGCCAGAGCCCCGCAGTCCAGGCGCCAGGTATACTGGTGGTCCGAAGAGATCGCGGAACTCCGCCGTCGTTGTGTGGGGAGACGCCGCCGCTACCAGCGGTACCGAAGGAGAAGACGCCAAGAGGCGGTGGAGTTGGACCGCTTGTACGCTGCGTATAGGGAGGCGTCGAAAGCCCTCCGCGTCGGCATCGATGAGGCCAAGTCACGAGCCTGGCGGGAGCTGCTGCAGACGCTTGAGCTGGACCCGTGGGGTCGGCCGTACAGGCTGGCGAGGCAGAAACTCCGCCCTTGGGCTCCTCCGACCACCTCAACGCTCGCGCCTGCCGTCCTGCAGCGGGTGGTCGAAGGACTATTCCCCGCAGCCCCAGGGGCCGATTTTGTACCTCCCACTATGAGGATGGTCGACGTAGAAGAGCAAGGCTCGCCCAACCCTCCTCACGAAGTCTCGGAGGGGGAGCTCGGCGCAGCCATCCTGAAGATGAGGGCCAAAAACACGGCACCGGGGCCAGACGGCATACCCGGTCGTGCGTGGGCTCTCACTCAGGATGCTATGGGGCCTCGATTGAAGGCACTGTTCAGCCGCTGCCTTGAGGAGGGGAAGTTCCCCCGGCGGTGGAAGGGGGGCAGGCTCGTCCTCCTTCGTAAGGATGGGCGCCCGGCGGATGAGCCTGTGGGATACCGCCCTATTGTCTTGCTTGACGAGGCCGGCAAGCTGTTGGAGCGTGTCGTCGCTGCCCGCCTCGTCAGGCACCTGGAGAGGACTGGTCCCGATCTTGCGGATGAGCAGTACGGGTTTCGAAGGGGTCGCTCGACGCTGGACGCGATCTCCCGCGTCCGCGACCTCTCCATTGAGGCATGCTCCAGCGGCGGCGTTATGTTGGCGGTGTCTTTAGACATCGCTAATGCCTTCAACACGCTGCCGTGGAGCATAATTTTGGAAGGGCTGAAGTACCACAAGGTACCTCAGTACCTGCAGCGCCTCGTCGGGGACTACTTCTCATATAGAGAGGTAGTCTTCCCGACGACGCATGGAGAGGGACGGAGCCCCATGACACGCGGCGTTCCACAGGGATCTGTTTTAGGGCCCCTGTTGTGGAACGTCGGCTATGACTGGGTCCTTCGGGGCGCTAACCTGCGTGGCGTCGGCGTCGTTTGTTATGCTGACGACACGCTGGTTACTGCCCGGGGAAGGACGTACAGGGATGCGTCCATTCTGGCAACGGCAGGAGTCGCGATGGTCGTGGCCAGGATCCGTCAGTTGGGCCTAGAGGTGGCGCTCCATAAATCCGAGGCCATATGTTTTCATGGTCCTCGGGGGGCGCCACCTGCGGGCTCCAACATCGTGGTGGGGGGAACCTCCATTGCTGTCCGCCCGACTCTCAAGTATCTGGGGGTCGTGCTGGACAGCAAATGGAGATTCGGAGAGCATCTGCGGCAGTTGTCCCCTAAACTCATGGGGACTGCCACCGCATTGAGCCGTCTTCTCCCGAACCTCGGAGGAGGAGACGGGAGCTGCCGCCGCCTCTATATGGCAGTCGTGCGCTCCATGGCGCTATATGGGGCACCCATATGGGCGGGGTCCCTTAACGCTCGAGAGGTGGCCCTGCTTCACAGGGCCCAGCGGGTCATGGCAGTGAGAGTGTGCAGGGGATACCGCACACTTTCACATGAGGTTGCCTGCGTACTTGCAGGGTCCCTCCCGTGGGACCTAGAAGCCGAGATTTTATCCTCGGTCTTCCGGCGCAGAGTGCGGGCCCGTGAGGAGGACCTTCGCCCTGTCCCACGGGAGGTGAGGCAGTGGCGCACAGATGCGAGGGAGGAAGCTCTGGAGTCCTGGAGTAGGCGGCTGGCCGCGGATGCCCGGAGGGGGGCCGGAGCCTGCCGGTTCCTTGAGGCGGTCCGGCCCGTACTCAAAGAGTGGGTCCATCGGAGGCATGGGTCGCTGACCTTCCGACTCACGCAGGTTCTCTCGTCGCATGGATGCTTCGGGAGGTACCTGCATAACGTGGCTCGGAGGGAAGCAACTCCGGAATGCCATCAGTGTGGCTGTATTGAAGAAACCGCACAGCACGTTCTTGAGGCATGCCCAGGGGCGGCGGAACCGCGATTAGCCTTGGTCGCGGTCATGGGGGCGGACATCTCCTTGCCGACCATCCTAGCTAAGATGGTCGACGACGAGAGGTCATGGGAAGCAGTCGTCTCCTTCTGCGAGGAAGTGATGTTGCAGAGGGAGACGGACGAGCGGGAGAGAGAGATTAACCCTCTCTCTGTCCCACTCCGGAGAGTGCGGACACGTAGGCGTGCTAATCGAGCACGCACTCCGTCTCCGCTAGGAAGGCCTGGTGCATTGGACGCGGGGGCGTCCGGCACTTCATAAGGCCTTCTAGTCGCATGTAGGGAGAATTCTCTCTCCCGAGGTGGGTCTGCCCTGGTAAACTAAGGGTGGACGTCGGCAGAAGAGGGCTGCGGAGAATGCGCAAGCGGTCCCGCGGCCCCTTTCCCAGTCGTTGCTGACGTAGATCGTGGGTTTTTTAGTCGGTAGGGGCGCCACGCTCTGTGGCGCCGAGCCCGACATACCCCGCCATGCTCCCCCGGCTGGCGGGGATGCATAAATGCATTTTCCCCACGTAAAAAAAAAAAAAAAAAAAAAAAAGGTTAGGTTAGGTTAGGTTAGGTTAGGTTAGGTTAGGTTAGGTTAGGTTAGGTTAGGTTAGGTTAGGTTAGGTTAGGTTAGGTTAGGTTAGGTTAGGTTAGGTTCACGCTGGAGGTGTGCGCTGCTTGGGAGTCTGAGCGGCGCACGCTTTCAGCGGTCGTTGGCCGGGATCTCTCGTTGCCGAGCGTGGTGAACGCCATGCTCGACAGCGAGAGAGCGTGGCAGGCTACGGTCTCCTTTTGCGAGGTGGTGATGTCGCAAAAGGAGGCTGCGGAGCGGGTCAGAGAGGACGATGCCAACTCTGACCCCCTCCGGCGCAGACGGAGAGGGGGACGGAGGAGGCGCTTCGGGCGCCTTCTTCGTCCTCCGTAGTGGGGCCGGCGGCGGAGGGTCGGGGGACTCTCCGCTGCGCTCACACGGTCCCACACGTCTGGTGGGTAACTGAGGTGAAAGGTTACCCACCCACTGGCGCAGAGGCCCGGAAGGGCCTACCGCTGGGGCGAGATAGTGAATGCCAGCGCGACCCTATCTCGTCCCGTCCCGGCGGCGGACGGATCACGGGGGGGTTTTAGTGGGTTCGAGTCCCACATACCCCCTGCCATCACCCCCGTGGTGGCAGGGAAGTGCGAGGGCATTTCCCCCCCCCAAAAAAAAAAAAAAAAAAAAAAAAAAAAAAAAAAAAAAAAAGGTTAGGTTAGGTTAGGTTAGGTTAGGTTAGGTTAGGTTAGGTTTTTTTTTTTTTTTTTTTTTTTTTTTTCCTGTCCGGACGCAAGGTCCGGCCCGCGAGCTAAAATCTCACCATTATTTATTTTCTGGTGGTTTATACTAATTCTTATCAACTATTACATCTTTGTTACACCTAGGAAGTCCGTTCCCCCCCCCGCCCTCAAAATCCCCACTAAGCTAAAAAAAAAAAAAAAAAAAATCCATCTATATTTATTGTCCTTACTTTATCATCAACCATGTTATCTCTCTATCAAATTTAATACTCTATCGTCAGTTCATGTACTTTTTATAACGTACTTCCTTTGTGTTTACACTTACTAGATATAGGGGTAAATAAGTTTTTCAGTTACTCATATTTTATTAATTATCTCTACCCATTTTACTGCTCGCTTGTGATTATTCTTAAATTATAACCATTATTTTAATAATAATTCTACATATACTGTTATTTAAACAAAAAGTTACACAAATTACATTCCAATTTATACAACACATAACCTTATTTCTAACTCTAATGTTGATCCTCATGTTCCATTCTACAGTAACCTCCCTTAATTTTAAACAAGACCCTCTTCTATTTTAATCATTAAAGTAGTCAACAATATTGATTAAGTATACATTTCTTGAGGTTCACTATGAATTTTTCATACATTATAATTATTTTTATACTATTCCTAATTACTTACATCATATTCCTACAATTATTACATAATTATCTGTCAACTTACTAAAATCTTACTGTTTGCTTTATTCACAAAATTTTCCTATTAATGCATACATGCCCTTCATCAAGAGACAATAATAACAATAACAATAATTAATAATACTAATTGACACGGTCGTAAACTCAGACACAAATTTTTACTTAAAGTTAACATAAATTTTTCAAAAGAAAATCTATTACATATAATATTAACCATTTTAATTTTTTATACAAAATTCCCCCAAATTAATAATAGCTTATGTCCTTTGAGAATTATACAAAAATCTTAACACACACACTAACACACAATTAATGAGAAAAAATTTTAATAATAATAATAAATTGAAAATTGTTATGGATTAATTAATAATTAATAAATAAATGAATTACAAAAATAAAAATAAAAACTATACAAGGACACAGATTCACAATCCAGATTCAAATTGCTCCTATCAATTCAAAATTTTAATTAATTAAAGCTGTCTACTAAATCTAAACCGAAGTACTACCATTTGCTCTAGCAGCGGTGCGGACCACTGTCTTCGCGTATTCTAAAAAGTAACGCCTATCGTCATCGTCCTCGACCAACTTAGCGTAATTCCTATCCACAACATTGTTTTTAAGCTTAAAATCAACTTCAAACCTTAGCGTACCAAATCTTGGGCATTCGTCCAGAATATGGGTTATCGTCTCCGGTGTATTTGGGTCGCAGGCGCAGCCAGAGTTCGCCGAGAGCTTGAACCGTAGCAGGTATTCCCCAAATCCTCCGTGACCGGTGAAGAGTTGCGCCAACAGATTGGACATGTGTATCTTCCTCAAGATTGGGTAGGCCCGCCGCACGTTCGGAAAGAAGAGTTTCGTGATCTTGCCCGTAGAGGCCTCCTTATACCGTTTATTCCACGTTCCAAGCGTAGATTGTCGCAAGGAGTACTTGAGGAAGGATGCCGGGATCTTGTCGTACATGGGTATGGTTTTCTTCTTGAGAGCTGCTTGCTTTGCCAATTCATCGGCCCTCTCGTTTCCTGGTATACCCTCATGTGCTTTGATCCAGAACAGGTTGACGACTCTGTTTATGTGCTGCAGTTCATGTATAATGATCTGGATCTCCGCAACAATTGGGTTCGTACACTCCGGGTCTTCAATGGATTGCAGCGCCGACCTTGAATCACTGATGATGTTGATTGCGGTTCCTCCATCTTCCCTGAACATTTCCAGTCCTCTCAGAATAGCCGCCAGCTCCGCCTGATAGACAGAGCAGTATGGGGCTAACAAAAAATTTGCCCTTCTTTTCTCCTTTCCGTCCTCCCACCAGGTGACTGCCGCTCCCACTTTCCCTTCTATCTTGCTACCATCAGTGAATATCTTTGGCGCATCATTCTCGATGTTGTCTACATCTTCTTGGGAATTCAAATAGGCATGCGGTATTGGGTTACGTTCTGCTGGATGCGGTAACAAGAACGGAGAAATCCTTTGTTCAATCTGTCTACCAGGCAGATCCGCGTAGGGCTTCCCTCTTTTCAGTTCAAAGATCTCCGCTGCTTCTCGAACTCTCAAATCAAGTGGGAGGATTCCCGCCAGGCAAAGTACAGAAGTGTGGGATGCTGTTCTGTGGGATCTAGATATGAGGATCGCGAACTTTCTTGTGAGGCGATTTAGCCGGTCTATGACGTACCTCTTGTCCACCACTTTTGCCCATGCACTCGCCGCATATAGCACTATCGGCTCCACCACCGCTGTGTAGATGAGCCTTGTAATTTCCGGACTCAAGCCCCAGGTGGTCCTGGTCGCAGTTGCGACCGCCCGGTAGACTCCAACAGCCTTGCTACACACATTCTGGATATGGGTCTTAAATATAAGTTTTGAGTCAATTGTGAGCCCCAGAACTTTCAGCTCATCAGTAATCTCTATGTTCACTCCAGACATTATGAATCGTGGTGCGTCGAACTTGAGCTTCTTCGTAACCACAATAGCTTGCGTCTTGTGGGCCGCAAACCTCATCTTGCTCTGCTCACCCCATCTGGCCACGCACTCCAGAGCAGTATTAACTTTGCGGTTTAAGTCATCAGTTGTTCTAGCCGTCGCAATGATGAGGATGTCGTCTGCAAAAGCTTGTATGTGGGCTTCCAGCTGCTCAGCCTCCTGCAATAAGGTGTCCAGTTGGATGTTCCATAATAGAGGACCACAAGTTGACCCCTGTATGCATCCCTTGCTGGTGGCTTTACCCGCGTTTGTTCCAGCGTACTGCACCCGCACCTCTCTTTCAGAGAGATAGCTTTGTATGAGTAGCAGTAGTTCAGGGGGGCATCTTTTCAGGATCAGTTGCTTCAGGATTAAAGGCCACCAGGCTCCATCAAATGCCCCCTCGATGTCCAATGAGACTACTGCCACCAACATCTTCTCTGACACAGCCTCCCTTACGATGTTAAGTGCGTCGTACAAAGCATCTTCGGTGCTGACCTGCGGCATGAAGCCGTATTGGCGCCTGCTAAGCAAGCCCTGGCTCCCCAGATGCCACATCAATCTTGTGGTGAACATTTTCTCTAAAATTTTCCCGAACACTGGAAGCAAGCCTATGGGTCTGTATGACTTCGGTGCTGAATAATCATTCTTTAGTGGCTTCGGGATAATCCTTATGACCGCCAGCTTCCACCGCACGGGAAAGCAACCCAACTAGAGACACTTGTTGGTAATGTCCAAGAACAAATTCCCCGAGCATCGAATGGCTTGTGCACAAATATCCGCCGTGAAGCCGTCATCACCAGGTGCTTTGGCGATTCCCATTTTCCGCACAACGTTGATTAGTTCGTGCTTAGTAAATTGCTTGTGTGGCACCCCTTCAGCACTACTACTCCGCCTCAGCGATTTGAGAACAACTTCCGTCTCCATTCTCAAAGCGTGCTGCATCGGGCTATCCGTCTGTGGGTCGTCGTCCGGGTAAAAAGTTTCAGCCAGCAGGGTGGCTGATCGCGAAGGATCCAGCGTATCGCCAGTGCGGTCCTTCAATAAAGTATCGCTCTGGCGACTCGCAATCGACAACGCCTTGTACACCTGCTCCCACATTACCTCCCTCGTCTGGCCGGTGCAGTACTCCATCCAGCTCCTCAGCCTCGTCCCAATTATGTCCTCCTTATACTCCTCCAGTACCTTAAGGTAGTCCTTCACCAAGTAGGGCCTTCTCCTCCGATTTGCTCCACGAATCTTGTTACGGCACCTGATCACCTCCGCCTTCTTCTCCTCCAGTTCTTTCGTCCACCATTTCAATTTCTTGCCCCGATGCTCGCTGACTGCTGGTATGCTCCGAGCACACGCCACTGAGACACAGGCCGTAAACTCCTCAACTAGAAGATTGAGGCCCACTGGATCAGTTATTGCATCCACTGCGCCACTGCTGATGTTTGCGGCCTCGAGCTCTCTAGCCAGCTCCTTCTCAAAAAGTTCCCAGTCAGCTCCTCTCGTGTTATACTTTCGCGTAGTCTGTCTGCGAGTGCTTTCTGTTTGTGGATCAGTTTCCATCTCAAAGGTAATGGGTCTGTGATCAGACGTCGTAACAATATTCTCATTCACCCTCCATTTCTTTATTTTAGGCAAAATACTGTTTGTGCACGCAGTTATGTCCACTATGCTCTCGTATGTCCTGTTGTTCCTGAACACGCTAAACGTAGGCTTTCGGCCAACATTTAGGATGGACATATCCAATTGCGCCAGCATCTCCACATACGCAGTCCCCCGGCTATCCTCCTCACGCTCTCCCCACCAATCGCTCTTCGCATTTACATCCCCTGCGAGTACAATATTCCGGGTCCCCATACACTGAGCAGCTCTTTGGATCTGTTGCAAGTACGGTTCAATTTCTTCAGTTCCTTCCAAATACACCGAGACGAAACCCAGCTTGTGCCCTCCTACCATTATTACTACGCATACAATGTTTTCAGTACATAGGTTCGGATATTCAGTTATAACTAGTTGGTCGTTGACGATGACAATGGCTGATTTCACTGGCTTTGTGCCACTATAAGATTGTATAACTTTAGAAGACCCCATTTTGACATATCCGCGATTCCCCACATATGGCTCTTGCAACAACAGAACAGAAAATTTCTGTTGCAGCGCCTCTCTGAGGCATTCTTGACTTGCCACAAGTCCCCTGCCGAGATTGACTTGCATAATTTTGAATCTCGGTTCGTTCGCCTGTGCAACGCCAATTCCACTAGAGCCTGCCTGGGTGCCCGTGTCCACCTTAGCAGTAACTAATCACCGCTCGCGACAGCCGGTCAAATTTGCGCCACTCGGGGCACTGGTCACTATATGCGGGGTGTGCCTGGTCTGTACCCTCCCTGCAATTGACACACTTGGGACCTGTGCTCCTTGGGCATGCTCTAGTGTCATGACTGCCAGCGCAGTAACCGCAAGCTTGCTGGTTACTGCAGTTCCGGGCTTCATGGCCAAAACCGAGGCACCCATAGCATTGTTTTATCGGAGACTGGTCACTTGCTCTAATGATCTGATAGCCCACTCTCACCCTATTATCCCTGAGAACATGCCAGATTTCAGGGCTGGCCTCCAGTATGACGTTGGAGAGGCACCCGTTCCTATGCTTAGTACGTCTTAGCACTCTGAGGCTCCCATCCGCGGCATCACCCAGCGCATCGGCATTTTGCTTCCTTATGGCCTCCACAAGCTTCTCATTACTTAGGTCGTTGGTAACTCCCCCCAACCTAAGCTGAGGTAGCCTGGGGGCCGGTTCCGTGACTGTGTACTCTTGACTCAGTTTCTTTATGGCTGAACTCATTTTACTCTTGTCCCTGTCCGAGCCAACCGTGACCACCACTTTACAATTTCGCCCTTTCCGCAGTCCGTTAACCGCGATGCCAAGACCCACCACATCGACACCTTTTTTAATATCCGTGATGATATCCTCACTGGATTTACGCGGGTCCACCGATTCAACAACTACCGCGCGACGTGGTGTAGTTAAAGTATCCACGTATGATAGCCTTTTAACAGGCGCTGACTCAGGCCTCGGTGGCTCCGCACGACATAGCGGGGCCTCGGCATGGCGGTCAAACATCTCGTGTCTCAACACCTCGACAGCCGTCCTTATAGGGCCCACTGTTTCTACAACAGACTCAAAGGCCTCTCGGACATCACTCTTCAAAGAAACTATGCTGTCGGCCGTCTGCGTACTTAACGTTGCCGTGACTAGAGCAGTATTTTGCAGTGCGGCAATCCCCTCCTCTAGCTCAGTCATGGGCGCCAACGGGATCTCCCTGTTTTTAAGCTCCACGATCTCTGTGCGCAACGCTCTCAACTCCTGCATCACTGGTTCTAGTTGGTAAGAAGCATCAGTTTCCCTCGGAGGAGGCGTTGGAGGAAGAGACGGCACACATTGTGCCCCTTTGGACTCACCCTGGCGAATGAGGAAATTGAGTGAGTCCAATATGTTATTGTTCTCTGCCCTCATCACACTCATCCAGTCTGTTAAGACCACTTGGTCATTTTTGACCAAGGTATCAGTGCACGGTTGGGCAGTGCTCACGGCAGCGATCTCCGCCCGCAGCGTCTGCATCTGCGACTCCAGGTTGTTCAAAACTTTTATCGGCTGATCAAGTTCAAAGTTCAGCCATCCCCACATTGCCTCAGCCACTTTATGCGTCTTTTCCAAAGTGACCTGACTCTCTTTTAGCCTATCCGAGAAGGAGACGCGCAGCTCAGTCATCTGCCTCATATGGGCCCTCTCCGCCCGAACCAACTCCTTTGCAGCCCGAGTCCTCTCTTTCTCAAGAGAGACCATGTGACGGGAGCGCGAGTCCGACAGAGAGAGCGTCAGCTCATAGAGAGACTGTAAACTCTCGTGCGCCTCCAACTTACTTTCCCTACGCATGTTTCCTGCCCTCTCAAGTGCTGCCTTGCCAGTTTGAAGGAGCTCATTGGCTCTTATGGTAGCCTGGTCCATAGGAATACCAGTCCAGGTCAGGGTAGATGGGAGCATAGAACGCCTACTGGTCACGCTCTCCACATCTGACCAGTCTTCGTCCAGCCCTGACATGGGCCTGGCAATTCCCAGCCTGTCCATTTCTTCATCGAGCTCCAACCTATCACCCTCTGCTTGACCCTCCGAGTTCACACTAGGGCCATCGTCAGGGATCGTGTGGAATTCAGAGTTTTGGCTTGGGCTGGCCTCGGGAATAGGGTGGTATTCCACCCGAGCCTCAGCCGCAGCATTCTGCACTAAGGCTTTAATGCGAAGCGGTTCTGGCCTGACTCTCTTCCCTTTGACTGACGACTGGGCAGTTCTGGCCGAATTCAGAGGCTGCGGTGCTAAAGATTCCACGCTCAGCGAACCTATCTCAGAACCATCACTACCCTCCAACATCCAGATCTCCTCCGATAGCAGCGGAGATGTGGGGTCCTCCGTCAACCCCTGCGGCTGCGGTTCCTCAAGGCAACGCGTCGAACACGGCCCCTCCAGAGAACCCGGCACACCCTCTTCCCCATCCCCCGCCCCGGCCTGCTGCTGCAGTGGTAGTGGATCATCCGTGGCCCGGGCCTCAGATTGAAGCACAGCTGGCACCTGAATAGGGGTCTCCACAGGCGCATCCTCGACCTGATCCCGCCTCGCTGGTGAGGCCATAAGGACTTTTAGCTTCGATCCCACCAAAGGGGGCGCCACAGTTGTTAACGGCTTTCTAAACCTCCGTGTGGGGGTGGGCGCCGTTCCCGTAGATGAACCAGGACGCACGGCTACTTTACGCTTTCGAGTTCCCATTGGGGGTGTGCCTGCCGGAGAAGCGGAAAGGGGGCCCTTCCTAATACGGCTTCTCCCCGACCCCTTCGATGACTGTGAAAGCGTTGACATCGCTGAAGAACGAGAGAGTGAAAAAGGGTCCGTTCTCTAAATTATGGTCCAAAGCGTTGCGCTCCGATCTCCTCAAATGTATAGAGGACCAAGCGTTTGTATCCGCAGTGCAAATCCCGGTCCGCTACGTCGTCTGGTTCAAGAGTTATGGCTATTTTAACCAATCCAAGATGGCGGAACAAAATGGCCGACCAATCTTGATTGCCAATAACTCCAGAGCCACGCACCCCAGAAGCCCAGGAAAGCGACCAGCAGGACCTCCAGGACCCGACGCACCCGAATCCGCCAAAGACGCGCCCAAAATTGTCTGCGCGCCGAATCGTCTCCAAAACCCCCCGCAACGATAGAGTAACCCCTCGCAGGGTCAACCACGAAAACCCCAACTCGCTACGACTCTCGGTTCCGAAGTTATGGCCCTTTTAACAAAAACAAGATGGCGGAACAAAATGGCCGACCAATCTTGCCTCACCAATAACTCCGGATCCACGCAACCCAGAAGCTCAGGAAAAAGATGAGCCGGTTCTCCGCATCCAGCAGTACCCGACTCCGTGCCAAACGCGCCTAAAATTGTCAGCACTCCGGATCGTCTCCTAACTACTCCCTATCGGCAGGGAATTCCCTCGCAAGGTCAGCCCCGAAAACCCGAAGTCGCTACGACTCCCGGTTCCGAAGTTATGTCGGTTTTAAGCAAAACAAAATGGCGGAACAAAATGGCCGCCCAATTTTGTTTCGACGATAACTCCGGACCCAGAGACCGCAGAACCGCGGGAAAAAGGCTAACACGATTTCTGGCCCGACACGCAACCGAGTCCGGGAAAATCCGGACCTGATTTTTACACCCCTCGGATTCCCCCCGAACCCCGCGGAAGAGACGGAAAAACCTCCGCTGAAACCCCCACAGAAAACCCCAATCCTCTACGACGTCTGGTTCCGGAGATAACACCCTTTTACTAAAAACAAGATGGCGGAACAAAATGGCCGCCAAAAGTTTGAAGGCCCGTATCTTCGGCCCCAGACGTCACAGCGACACACCGAAAACAGTATGGAGCTCACCTAAGCGCCCTCCACCAGCCGACACTGGTTTCAGCTACTGAAACTTTCAGGTTTGAATTCAGGCCCAGAGGTATGCTCCCGTCACAGACACCGATTCCCAGCCCCCAGCACCGAAAAGCCCAACGCGATAGGCCAACCCGTTAAGTAGTTATGGCCAAAAGAAAAAATCCAAAATGGCGGCCAAAATGGCTGCCGTTTGGAATAACCTTGATAACTCCGTTATCCGTTGGGCTAGGATAGCCGTTCTTGGGCTCCCCGTACCCGGAAAGAGAAGATCTATGTCCCCACACGGGTGTTTCAGTGGTCCTGGGCTTCTTTCAGGAGTTATCCTGAAAAAACCTGAAAACGCGATAACTTCCGAACCACCAGAGCTACTACCTTCAACCAAGTGCCAACAGGTACGTCTTGACGAGACCCTTCCTTTGAAGTGCCAAAAACTGCCGCACGTCCACGCCAACCCAAGTTTTAGGGGGGGGGAGGAAAATCGCTTAATTAGCGATATCTCCTAAAGTTCTCAACCTAAAAATCTGAATCTTTTGGGCAACTTACGGACGCGCTTGGCGCCTCTAATCCGTTCGTCAGAATCCGCGCGCCAGCCAGTGCCACTCCGATATAGGGTTTTGAAAATTTTATTTTCTCACCTTTATAGTCGGAAGTTCACTGCAGCTAAAAATCCGCTGACAGCGGAAAACAGTACTAAACACGGTGTATTGTGTATGTGTAAGCTTAAAACTAATAAAAGTCCGCGCCAGACAAAACTGTTGGTGGTGGGGGGATTTTTCAGTAAATAGGCTGTAATTTCAGGACCGCTTGAATGAAAATTTTTAAAAATAGGCCAAAAGATGCGCCTGCACGTCCCGGTGCTATGGATACCTTGAAATCCCACGCGCCACCCCAAACAGCACAGTTATTGACTTATTTAAGTTTTATATTCTAAGTCACGTGGTCACTTCTCTGGTGGAGCTAAAAATCCGTTCAGAACGGATTTATGTATTCTTAAGAGAGGCGCAACTGATGGTATTCAGCGATTGTCCCGAAAAGCCCGAAATCACTGACCTCGTGGCCACGTGGTTTTCGGACTTTTGGTTATATTTCGCGAGGGCGCGGTCAGAAAAATCTGACTAGTGTCTAGAAATGTGCGCACGAATAGGGCGCAAAAAGTGGCGATGGAAAATTAGTGGGGTACCGATCTATATTCGGAGCCGCACGCGATCTAAGTTATTTCTCCAAAAAGAAACTAACCTCAAATCGGTTTTCCGGCTGCCGTTCTCTGGGTTTTTTAGACCCAGAACTGGGACCACTTCCACACTGCGATCCAAATCAATGCGCACAAAATGACACCACTCTCACTCCTCTACGACCACTTTTACTATTTATTTCGAATTTTTTAATGCGGAGCTATACAAATTCACTGCTTCCTCGGACGCGGGAGGACGCGGACTTGGTTAGGTTAGGTTAGGTTAGGTTAGGTTAGGTTAGGTTAGGTTAGGTTAGGTTAGGTTAGGTTAGGTTAGGTTAGGTTAGGTTAGGTTAGGTTAGGTTAGGTTAGGTTAGGTTAGGTTAGGTTAGGTTAGGTTAGGTTAGGTTAGGTTAGGTTAGGTTAGGTTAGGTTAGGTTAGGTTAGGTTAGGTTAGGTTAGGTTAGGTTAGGTTAGGTTAGGTTAGGTTAGGTTAGGTTAGGTTAGGTTAGGTTAGGTTAGGTTAGGTTAGGTTAGGTTAGGTTAGGTTAGGTTAGGTTAGGTTAGGTTAGGTTAGGTTTTTTTTTTTTTTTTTTTTTTTACTCCCGAGGGTAGGGGGGAATCCTCATGGATACCGCGGGGCTCGGGCCCCACGGTTATGTCCGACTCCGCCTTGGCGACCTACGGACTAAACCACCCCTCCCTTTGTGCTAGTACTCCCCCGACTTTAGTCGGAGACTTTGTCATTAGAATTATTTCTTACTACGTCGAACATTACAATTCATTCTATTTACAATATTAATATATCCGTACCTATAGCAAAATATATTATAAGAATATATCTTCTATTTTACACATTATTATTAAAAGAAAAATATTACATTAATTATTATTGATTCCATAGTCTCTTTCGCGCTGAAAGAGAATCTATTATTATTAATATTTCAGTTTTTGTTACCATGTCAAGAAAATTACATTATATTTTATTTACATTATTAATATTTCCGTACTTATAGCAACACATATTATATGAATACATATTCTATTTTACCCATTATAATTAAAGATTTGTTTCTTGATGATATTATATTAAATTAATTCTTATTGATTTTATTAGAGTCTTCTGTCACTTTGCAGCAAAATTCTATGAATTTATCCCTGCTTTCATCGTTCCCAATCCAAATATTTAAATTATTATGCTCCATTTTCATTTCAAATTCTATTTCCAGCTGGGTTCTCTGTCGGATGTATTTTGGGCAGTCCACTATTAAGTGTACAGGTGTTTCTTCCATTTCAGGATCACATATGCATGCTGGTGATGTTTTCAATTTGAATCTGTGCAGATATTGAGCATACCCCCCATGTCCTGTTAAGGCTTGTACTAATACCTGTGTTAATTTTATTTTCCTTAGATTTTTGTAGGCATCAAAAACGTTTGGAAAAAAGATTTTGGTCGTACTTCCTGTTTCAGAATCAAGGTATCGGTTTTGCCATCTTTCTATGCTTTTCCGTCGTACTTCCCTTTTTATATAAGACACGGGGCATTTGCTATAATTAGCTGCTGCTTTGATTTTAAGAGCTGCCTCTTTTGCTAACTCATCTGCACGTTCATTCCCTTCCACACCAACGTGTGCCTTCACCCAAAACATTTCCATCTCTATGCCTTTGGCGTTTAGGAGGTTTATGTTTCGCTTAATTGCACACGCCAATGGGTGGTAGGTGTCATAATTTTGGAGCAGTTCTAATGATGATCTTGAGTCGCTCAGCAACGTGATCTTTGGTACTTTCATGTTTATAGCTTGTTCTGTGGCTACGTAGATTGCGTACATCTCTGCTTGAAATACTGTGCAAAACTTCTCTAGCTTTAACTTCTTGCTGGCCACCTCTTTATCTTCTTTCCACCAAGAAAGTGCTGCACCCACCTTCCCTTCAATTTTGCTTCCATCTGTAAATACCATAAGCCCATTAATATTATGTTCTGCTAGTATTTCTGGTGTCCATTTATCGATGTTCTTGAAGGTTACTGTTTTGTTTTTGGCTGGGTGACATGCTTTTGTGAACGCTTCCCTGGTTTCCAGATCTCTGTCTCCTATGAATTGTGTTAGAGGCTTTCCTCTCTTTGCCTCATAGATAGCTGTAGCTTCCTCTACTCTCATATCAAGAGGGAGTATTCCTGACAGGAGAAGCGCCGCATTAAGAGAAACAGTTCTGTATGCGCGACATATTTTCTGTGCAAAGCCTCTTTGTATTGCGTCCAGTTGTTTTCTGCTCGTTATTTTCAAGGCCGCCTCATTCCATACACTTGATGCATATAGGATAATAGGTTCTATTACCGCCAAGTATATAGTCCTTATTATCTCCGGGTTTAATCCCCATGTTGACTTTGCGGCTCTTGCTAGTTGTTTGTAGATATCGGTGGATTTTCTGCATACATTCGATATGTGTTTGTTAAATGTTAGCTTTTTATCTATTGTCAGTCCTAATATTTTAATTTCCTCTACCAATTTTATTTGTACGCCTCCCATATTTATAATGGGTGCATCAAATTTGAGCTTGTTTGTTAACAGCATTGCAAATGTTTTTTGAGGTGCAAATTTTAATTTATTATCTATTCCCCATTTATGTATTTTTTCTAATGTTATGTTTATTTTCTGTTGCAGGTCCAGTGCAGTTTTTCCCGAGAACACGAGCGCCACGTCGTCAGCGAAGGCTTGACAGTAAGTACCATCTCTTTCTAGTAAGTCCAGAAGGGGATCGAGCAGAAGGTTCCAAAACGTGGGCCCTCCTATCGATCCCTGCACGCATCCTTTAGTATTTTGTTTCAAGCTAGTTGTTCCCGCATATCTTACTCGGACTCGCCTTTCTTCCAAATAGCTATTTATGATACCTCTTAAATTTTTCGGACACTCTTTAATTTGTAGCTGTCTTTTTATGGCGGGCCACCAAGCGCTGTCAAAAGCTCCTTCTATATCTAAGGAAATGAGAATGACTAGTTTTTTATCAGTAATTTCTTGCTTGATGTAGTTTACGAGATCATAGAGTGAGTCTTCTGTTGATCTTTGGGGGACAAACCCGTACTGTCTAGGATTACATTTAGGTATAAGATGCCATCTCAGTCTTTTAACTATCATTCTTTCCATAGTTTTACCGAGAACCGACAATAGACCAATCGGTCGGTATGACTTTGGCTTAGTATAATCGTCCTTTCCAGGTTTCCTCAGAATGATGACTTCAGCTGACTTCCACTGTTTGGGAAAATAATGAAGTTTCAGACATTTGTTTGTTATTTGTAAGAATAGCTCTTCATTAGTGTGTATTGCTCTTTGACATATATCTGCAGTTAGACCGTCTGCCCCTGGCGCTTTCTTGGGATTGAATTCTCTTATGGCATTCTTTACTTCATCCATCGTGAACGGAGGATCATTCGTGGTATCCTCCAGTTCTATAAACTCCTTTGCCTGTTCCCTTACTTCTCGATGGATTGGTAGGTCTTCGTTCGGATCGTCATCGGGATAGAAGACGTTTACTAAGAGTTCCGCTGATTCCTCCGGACTTAGGGTTTTCCCTTCATGCACCAGTAACACATCTTCTTGTCTTTTTGCCGTTTGTCTAATCACACGATATATGCCATCCCACATACTTTCTTTGTCTTGTTTACCACAATAATCTTTCCAACTTTCTGTTTGCAGTTTGGTAGCTTCTTCTTCATACGATGTTTTCGCTTTTAGATATTCCGCTATCACATGTTTTCTTCTATTTTTTGCCGCGCAACGTATGCGTCTCTTTTTGGTAAGCATTTCTTTCTTTTTATTTTCTATATCGTCATTCATCCATGGTAGATGAAATTTTGGATGCGATGTTTTCCTTGGTATAGAGATTTCACAAGTTTCGGTTATGGCTGTTACGTATTCTGCCACTTTTATTTCTAGCTGTTCCGAATTTTGTAACGCTTGTATTGCCCTTCCAGTTAGGTTCTTTTCGACTAACTTATTCGCCAGTGTTATTTCAAACTCATCCCATCTCGCCCTCTTAGTGTTAAACCTCCTGGTTGTTTTTATCTCTTTTGTGAGTGGAGGTTTCCCAAAAGTAATTGTAAATGAAATTGCGTTATGGTCTGAGCTTGACACTGTATCGTCTACCCTCCAATCGTTCACCCTGTTCAACAGCTCTTCATTGCATAATGTAATATCAACTCTGCTCTGATAGACTTTGTCGTTTCGTACCGTCTCGAATGTCGGTTTATCACCCACGTTGAGTATGAACATATTTTTTTCTTCTATGAATGTGGACAACTCTTTACCTCTGTTATTTTCGGCCACACTGCCCCACCATGGACTCCATGCGTTGACGTCTCCACCTATGATGATATTTTTTGTTCTGTTCTGAGTTAGAAGTCTATCCACGTGGTGCAGATATGGGTCCAGAGGTTCGTGTTCTTCGAAATAGAGCGAAATTACTACTAATTCCCATGTTGGTGTTTTTAATATTGAGTATGCAATATTTTCAGTTGTCAGGGTAGGATCGGTTATTATTTGGATGTCAGGGTTCATTACTATAATTGCCGCTTTGACCGGTTTCCCATGTATTGTGGACGAAATACTTTGAATGATCCTTGTACCGGTGTAGTTCTTGACTTTCCCAATCGCACCAACATATGGTTCTTGGACTAAGCCGATACTTACTCCTCTTTTCTGCATTTCATTCAAATATTCTTGAGTGGCTAGCTTACTTCGTTGCAGGTTTGCTTGAACAACCGAATACTTTATGACGCCCGTTTCTATTAACAATATGACACGCTGGCCCTTGCTATCGTATCCCAGCGCCTCCTTATCGGACATACTTTGTCAAAAGCCCCATGGTCATGCTTGTCGATCTTGGCCTGGCGGCAGTTTTTGCACGATGCATGGTCACCCACCAGCCAAGCCGGACAGTCTTTCCTTAGATGAGGGCCAGAACAATGACTGCATAAGTCCGCCTCCTCCGTGCACATTTTCCTTCCGTGGCCAAAGCCAAGGCATTTGGTACACTGAAGCAGCGGAGATTGGTCATGCACTGGTCTCCTTTGTAAGTCAATATGGACTTCTCCTGCTACCGTGAGATTTTGCCATAGCTTTGGAGATACCTGAAGGACAACATGACTCTCTAAGGGGTTCCTAGCACGTCTTCGATATTTTACGCAGGCCCTGTAATCGGCTTCTGTAATGTCTTCCGTTACTTTTTTATTTTGTGTTCTGAGTGATTTTAGTATGTCTTCATCGGTATTGTAGATGAGAACATCTCGAATCATTATCAAAGGATCTTTACTTTTTGTTTCCTCTATGTTTAGTCCATGGAGCGACTTTCCTAGCTTTTCTTTGATTCTATTTAAGTCTTCCTTTCCACTGCAGCTCACTACCACCTTTTGGTTCCTTGCTTTTCTTATTCCGCTGACTTGGACTCCCATGGACCTAGCGTCCACCGCATCCCTTATTTTTTCCAGCACTTCTGAGCTGGTATCCTTCTCGTTTTTCGAGGAAATTATAATGGCATGGTTTGGCTTATGCGGTACTGCTACTTTCCTTGCCATGTCGGCATAAGTAAAAGGGGAGCGCGGTGTGTCCATAGTTCGCCCGAGTGTTTCCCCCAGATGTTCGGGTTTCAACACCTTTAGGTCTTCACGGGTTTGGTCCATTGTTTGTTTTATCTCCTTTATCTGTTCCAGAACTTCAGACGTCGCAGTGCCACCACATTGGTGTACGCCGTCCTTTGCTGCAGTCTCATGAGGAATCAATGTTTGGCAGAATGATTTCACTTCTCTCAATGTCTGGTTAACGGGGGTTGTTATTTCTCTCTTTATTTCTTGTTGCTGCTTATAGATAGCTTCTTTTATTCCGTCTATCCTTCCAAAACCTTCTTTAATTAGTTCTGTTTGCTCTTCTAAAATTTTTATCAACACACTGTCCTCTTTTATCATCTGTTTTTCAGGAAGTTTGTCTTGTTCTTTTTGTGTGCCTAGACTTTTCCCTTGTCCCTTTACTGTATCTGTCTCCTTAACTAACTGGAATAGCCTCTCTATTGCACTCATAACTTCATTCTTAATCTCTGTTTTCAAATTCCTTGAATTTCCCAAATGCAACTTTGCCTTAGTAACGCAGGCCCTTGCCTCGGATAGTCGGTCAATGTATTTGGTTTTTGGCAATGGTGCTTTTTGGGGGGAGGTCTTTGGGTAGGTCTTTGGGTAGGTCTTTGCGTTTTCAGTGGGCAAATCCGACTTTCCGCTCTCCCACTCTCCTATGCTCCTTCTGACATACGCAATAGGCTGACTGTTTTCTCCAGTAGTTTGAGAGGGCCCTGCCTTCTCATTAGTCATTTCTACCGTTGGGTAAGCGTCCTTCGTCTTTTTAATGGGAGTATGAATTCCCAACATGTTCAGTCAGGCTTCGCCTGGTCAAAAATATCACAATTGTGTTATCAACACTTACTTACACAAACAGAAAAAAGCAAAACAATTATTGTCAAAAGACCCTAATAAATGACTTTCCCAAGTCCTTGTGCTAATCTGCTCCTGCCTTAGACCTATCCGAACCCAGTGATATATATACCAAACGATTCCGAAAAATTTTCACAAAATTACCATCCAATAAAGTTCTCCTGGGTGGGAGGGTGGGTTTTTAATAGGGTGGGTGACGGGCGAAAAAATGAAATCCGAACAGTTTTTAACTGTCGGGTGTAAACTTTTTGTACCGGGAGGTCCCGGATTTTCACAGGATCGGGTTCGCGGGGTGCTCCCGGATCTTTTGACACCCGTGACGGAGGCGGTCAGGTGTAAGTTTGCACGGAACCCTAAAAAATCCTGTAAAAACGCGAGATATTGGTTTTATAACGGTTTTTTGACTCTAATTTGAAAATTTTGTATGGGACTGTTCCCGGATCTTTACGGTTTCGGGTGCGGGACGCGCACGCGGATCTATTGAGACCCGTGACGCCGCAATAAGGTGCAAGTTTGCTCGGCACCCGAAAAATAACCGTAAAAAACGGTTTTTTCCCAAAAATTTCGGTTTTTTAAACTAACGGATGCGTTTTTGTTTCAGGTACAGCTAGTACTCGCGGAGACGCGTCTATCGGTGTATCACACTCATATACAGGACCTGGGTAAGTACCTTTAAAAATTACGTTTTTGTTTTCCGTATCGCCGGTTAGGTGGATTTTTCACTATAGACCAAGTACTGAGAAAATTTCGATGTTCTATTTTCGTTCTTTCTTGCAGCCCACGCTACAGACGCAGCTCCGTAGAGGTACGCCTGAACGTTTATTGCTGAAAAAAGATGACTACACCTGAAAAAATACACTGAAAAGTGGCAAAATTGGGTGACGGGCGAAAAAATGAAATCCGAACAGTTTTTAACTGTCGGGTGTAAACTTTTTGTACCGGGAGGTCCCGGATTTTCACAGGATCGGGTTCGCGGGGTGCTCCCGGATCTTTTGACACCCGTGACGGAGGCGGTCAGGTGTAAGTTTGCACGGAACCCTAAAAAATCCTGTAAAAACGCGAGATATTGGTTTTATAACGGTTTTTTGACTCTAATTTGAAAATTTTGTATGGGACTGTTCCCGGATCTTTACGGTTTCGGGTGCGGGACGCGCACGCGGATCTATTGAGACCCGTGACGCCGCAATAAGGTGCAAGTTTGCTCGGCACCCGAAAAATAACCGTAAAAAACGGTTTTTTCCCAAAAATTTCGGTTTTTGAAACTAACGGATGCGTTTTTGTTTCAGGTACAGCTAGTACTCGCGGAGACGCGTCTATCGGTGTATCACACTCATATACAGGACCTGGGTAAGTACCTTTAAAAATTACCGGTTAGGTTAGGTTAGGTTAGGTTAGGTTAGGTTAGGTTAGGTTAGGTTAGGTTAGGTTAGGTTAGGTTAGGTTTGTCGGGGGAACCCCCCACAGTGCTTACGTCCTCGTCGTGTTCCCTGGAAACGACCCAGTTCTGACCACCGTAACGGAGTGGCAGACTGGGCTCGGCTAAAGTGCACTGTGCCGTCGATGTCTACGCCGTCATCTGACCAAGTTGTGATGCCTAAACAGGCTCGAGACTCCTTCGGGAAGTTTATAAAAGGCCCTTCTCAGGGCCAACCAAAAGGCCCTTCTCAGGGCCAACCAAAAGGCCCTTCTCAGGGCCAACCAAAAGGCCCTTCTCAGGGCCAACCAAAAGGCCCTTCTCAGGGCCAACCAAAAGGCCCTTCTCAGGGCCATTCCCGAGCTTCCTCTTTGGAAGGGTCGAGGGAGTCAGACGACTCCTTCTCCGAGATGGAGATGTCGGGCGGTGTAGACACCGCAGACGAAAGTGTTGGCCGGAAGCGGCCGCACTCTTCATTCTTCGTGCCTGGGTATTTAGACTCAGACACGGAGACTGAAGAGACGGCGGCTGCCAAAGTCAGCACGGCGAGGAGAGGCAGGAGGAAGGCCACCCAGGCGAGCTCCTCCAGGGAAACCTTCCTCAAGCCTGCTCCGGTTGACGGAGAGTTGGAGGTAGTCCTGCAAGGCAGGAAGTACAGGAAGTCTCCAGCCGCTCTGGTTTGCGACGTCGGGTTGAGCACAGGAACCGATTCCGATGCTCGCCCGTTGATCGACGACCTAAACGACCTGAATGCTCAGGAGCTGAGGGCGCGTGCGGGGGAGGAACTTGCCGGTGTTTTGGAGGTCGCCAGGAAGTCTGGCAACCTCAAAGGCGAGTTTGTTGGTCGCCTCAAGAAAGCCGCGTCGGTCCTAGGAGAGGTGGTCGACACCTTAACTGGGAGGACCGAAGTCGAGGAGACGCAACGGCTCAGGGCGGTGAGTAACCGCCAGCGCCTGGAAATAGCGTCGCTGAAGGCGGAGGTGAAAGCGTTACGTATTGGCTTCACCGAAGCCAAGACGGAAACCGCCGCCACCATCGCTGCTGCCGCCGCTGCCTCTGCCACCGCCTCTGCTGCGGCTGAGAGACCGGCTGCCCCCACCACCACGCTGGGGGCAGATGTGATTGAGGAGCTGAAGGGGTCCTTGACTGCCACGCTCGGGCAAATGATTAATGCCCGACTCGCGGTGATCGAGGACCGCCTCTTGCCAGCCCAGACGGTACGCCCGCCACTTAGAGCGGATGCCAAGCGGGCAGCGGCTGAGGCAAAAAGGGCTGAGCCGGCTCGCCAGCAGGCCGTGACTGCGGGTCCCTCCACCTCAAAGGGGACTCCAAGTGCCCAGGTTCCCCAAAAGGAAACCTGGGCGCAAGTGGTGGGAAAGGGCAAGGGGAAAGGGAAAGGGAAGTCCTCCGTTCCCTCCTCTGTCCCAGCCCCTGGTACCCCTGTGGCCCAAGCCCCCGCGGCTCGTGCCTCCACGGCCCGTGCCCCCACGGTTCGTGCCCCCGTGGCCCGAGCCCGTGCGGCCCAGCCCCCAGTGGCCCGTGCTCCTGCGGCTCGTGCCCCTGCAGTCGGAGCTCCAGCAGCTCGTTTGCCTGCAGCTAAACCGGCAGCCTCCCCTGCCGGTAAAGCTAAGACGGTGCTGAAGAGTCCCCCGAAGTCCGCGGTCGTGGTGCTATCGTTGCGCCCCGAAGCCGTGGAAAAGGGGGTCACCTACGGCACCGTCCTCCAGACGGCGCAGGACAAGATTGACCTGCTGGAGCTGGGGATCGAGCGGATCCGCTGCCGCTCGACTGCGACAGGAGCCAGGAAGCTGGAGATTCCTGGCTCCCAAAACGCGGAAAAGGCGGATCGCCTCGCAGAAGTGCTCCGCGGGATAGTGACGGAGGTGGCCACCGTCACCAGGCCCGTCAAAACCGCTGATCTGAGGATCACGGACCTGGACGACGCGACCACAAGAGAGAAGGTGGTGGCGGCGGTCGCTCGGGCGGGGGCATGTGACCCGCAGGTGGTCAAGGTCGGAGAGATCCGCACTGGCGTGGCTGGGACTGGCTCCACCCTCGTAACCCTCCCGGTTGCAGCAGCCAAAGTGTTGCTGCAAAAGGGTAAGTTACTGATAGGGTGGAGCTCGGTGAAGGTGGTGGCACTGGGGGAACGCCCCATGCGCTGCTACAAGTGCTTGGGGCTGGGGCACACTCGCCCCCAGTGTCCCGCTGCGGCGGACAGGGGTGACCTGTGTTTCCGATGTGGAGACGCAGGTCACCGGGCGGCCAGCTGCGGGAAGACCACCCCGCGCTGTGCAATATGCGCCGAATCGGGGAGGCCCTCCGGGCACATAATGGGGGGACGCAGCTGCGTTCCCCCTAGGACGAAGGGGAAGGCCACTCGGACCCAGGCTGCCCCGGCCGCCACAAACCGGGCCGCCCCGGAAGGAGCACGCCAAGCGGCGTGTGAGGAGGTTGTGATGTCTGATTGATGGATCAAGTCGGACATCACAACCTTCTTCAGACGAATCTGAACCACTGCGCCCGGGCCCAAGATCTGTTCATGCAGTCCCTGGCGCAGTGGCAGATAGACGTGGCGGTAGCCGCGGAGCCGTACTACGTCCCCCCCCAACATTCTTGCTGGGCTGGGGATTTGGACGACTCCGTGGCTGTTGTGGGGCGGCCCGGAAGTGCCTCCCCCCTCTCGGTTGAGGAGAGGGGCTCGGGGTACGTGGTGGCCAGGTGGGGAGAGTATGCGATTGTCGGCGCATACTTCTCCCCCAACAGAACCGCTGCAGAGCTGGAGGTCTTTGTGGACCTCCTGGCTGCGGCGGTGAGACGTCAGGCGCCACGTCAGGTCCTCCTTATGGGGGACCTGAACGCTAAGGCCCGGGATTGGGGCAACCCCTCCACTAACTCCCGTGGCGAGATCGTCAGGGAGTGGGCGGTTGCCTCAGGACTGACCCTGCTCAACAGAGGGTCGGTCCACACCTGCGTGCGACAGCGTGGGGGGTCCGTGGTGGACGTATCGTTCGCCACCCCAGCTGTCGCAGCACGTGTCCGGGCCTGGAGGGTGTTGTCGGAGGTGGAGACTCTCTCGGACCACAAATATATACGGTTTGAGATCTTCACCTCCGACAGCCAAGGGGGGCCCCAGCGGGTGGCGCGGGCGGCCTTCCCGCGCTGGGCCATTAGTCGCCTCGACGCCGAGTTGGCAAAGGAGGCGGCTATAGTGCAGGCGTGGCAGGCTGGCCCCGCGCACCCAGACGTGGACGTCGCGGCGGGTCATTTCCGCGAGGCGGTGACGGCCGTGTGCGACACGGCCATGCCGAGGGCCCGGCGACATCCTGAGCGCCGCCAGGTGTACTGGTGGAGCTCGGAGATCGCGGATCTCCGAGCCGCCTGCTCGGCGGCGCGGCGGCCCTACACCCGCTGCAGGAGGCGGCGCAGGGGCCGCACGGACGAGCAGCTGTCAGCCGAGGAGCTGGCAGCTGAGGGCCAGCTGTACAGCGCCTACCGCAATGCGCGGTGGGACCTACAGCTGGCCATAGAAAGGCGGAAGTCGGAGGCCTGGGGTGAAACCCTCGAGGGCCTCAACAGGGACCCATGGGGACGTCCATACAAGGCTGCCCGGAATAAGTTCCGGGGCCAGACGTCCCCAGTCGCGGAGTCCCTGGAGCCGGAGCTCCTAGACAGGGTGTTGGGGGGGCTTTTCCCCGACAGAAATCCCCTCCACAACCCTCCGACGATGGCGCCATCCCTCCCCGAGGCGGACTTAGCGGACTCCATCCCACCTCTTTCAGAGGCGGAGATGGAGATCGCGGTCGCACGCCTACGGGGCAAGAGGACCGCTCCGGGTCCCGACGGGATACCGGGACGGGTCCTCACAATCGCCCTGAGGGAGATGGGCGATCGGCTTCGGGAACTGTTCGACGCATGCCTTACGTCTGGACGGTTCCCGAAGCTGTGGAAGGATGGCCGATTGTGCCTGTTGCGGAAGGAGGGTCGTCCTATCGACTCTTCTTCCGCATACAGGCCCATCGTCTTGCTGGATGACACGGGGAAGCTGCTAGAGCGTGTAGTAGCTTCTCGTGTCATCCGGCACCTGGAGGGTACTGGGCCTGGGCTGTCGGAGGCCCAGTATGGGTTCAGAGCAGGGCGGTCTACTATAGACGCCCTGCTCTGGCTCAAGAGGTGGACGCAGGATGCGGTCGGTGGAGGGGAAAAGGCGTTGGCTGTGTCGCTTGACATAGCCAACGCCTTCAACAGCCTTCCGCATGGAACGATACAGGAGGCGCTCCGTTATCACGGAGTGCCCCTGTATCTGCGGAGGCTGTTGGCTGATTACCTCCAGGACCGCGAGGTCCTGGTGGAAGGGCGTGACGGTTTGAGGCACCGTCGCGTCTCCTGCGGGGTTCCACAGGGGTCGGTCTTGGGACCGCTTCTGTGGAACATTGGCTACGACTGGGTGCTGCGTGGCACGCTTCCTGCAAATATGCAGGTTGCGTGCTACGCGGACGACACCCTGGTCGTAGTCAAGGGGAGGGACCTCAGGGAGACGGTGCGGCTGGCCACGGTGGGTACAACCCTCGTGGTCGACCGCATTCGCTCCCTGGGACTGGAGGTTGCCCTCTCCAAGACTGAGGCCCTGTTGTTCCACGGGCCTCGGGGGGGACCCCCTCCAGGGACTCGGGTACTCCTGGATGGGATCCCGGTCCCGGTTGGGACCCAGATGAAATATCTGGGTCTCATCCTGGACGGGAGGTGGACTTTTGGGGCCCATTTTACCCAACTGGCCCCAAGAGTCCTGGGTGCGGCTGCCGCACTGGGGAGGCTGCTGCCCAACGTGGGTGGCCCGAACGCCACGTGCCGTCGGCTATACTCCGGAGTTATCCGGAGTATGGCCATGTACGGGGCACCGGTCTGGGTGGACGCCCTCGGTCGCAATAACAAGGCCCTGCTGCGACGTCCGCAGCGGGTCATTGCGACGAGGGCGATCCGCGGATACCGGACGGTGTCCTGGACGGCGGCGTGCGTGCTGGCCGGTGATCCCCCCTGGGAGCTCGAAGCGGAAACCCTCGCCGAAGTTTACCACTTTGTGGCGGCGAGGAGGTCCCGTGGAGAGCCCCCAGCGTGGGAGGAGGTCAGGCGCCTGCGGAGGCAGGCGCGGGCCGCCCTGTTGCGGCGGTGGACGGAGGACCTGGCTCCACCGGTGCCTGGGCAGAGGACGGTGGAGGCCATCCGCCCGGTCCTCCGGGAGTGGGTGCGGCGGCCATTCGGGTCGCTGACCTTCCGATTGGTGCAGGTGCTTTCCGGACACGGATGTTTCGGAAAGTACCTGCACCAGATCGCGAGACGGGAGGCGACCCCAGCCTGCCACGAATGTGGGGCGCCGGAAGATACGGCGCCCCACACGCTGGAGGTGTGCGCTGCTTGGGAGTCTGAGCGGCGCACGCTTTCAGCGGTCGTTGGCCGGGATCTCTCGTTGCCGAGCGTGGTGAACGCCATGCTCGACAGCGAGAGAGCGTGGCGGGCTACGGTCTCCTTTTGCGAGGTGGTGATGTCGCAAAAGGAGGCTGCGGAGCGGGTCAGAGAGGACGATGCCAACTCTGACCCCCTCCGGCGCAGACGGAGAGGGGGACGGAGGAGGCGCTTCGGGCGCCTTCTTCGTCCTCCGTAGTGGGGCCGGCGGCGGAGGGTCGGGGGACTCTCCGCTGCGCTCACACGGTCCCACACGTCTGGTGGGTAACTGAGGTGAAAGGTTACCCACCCACTGGCGCAGAGGCCCGGAAGGGCCTACCGCTGGGGCGAGATAGTGAATGCCAGCGCGACCCTATCTCGTCCCGTCCCGGCGGCGGACGGATCACGGGGGGGTTTTAGTGGGTTCGAGTCCCACATACCCCCTGCCATCACCCCCGTGGTGGCAGGGAAGTGCGAGGGCATTTCCCCCCCCCAAAAAAAAAAAAAAAAGGTTAGGTTTGTCGGAGGCCCAGTATGGGTTCAGAGCAGGGCGGTCTACTATAGACGCCCTGCTCTGGCTCAAGAGGTGGACGCAGGATGCGGTCGGTGGAGGGGAAAAGGCGTTGGCTGTGTCGCTTGACATAGCCAACGCCTTCAACAGCCTTCCGCATGGAACGATACAGGAGGCGCTCCGTTATCACGGAGTGCCCCTGTATCTGCGGAGGCTGTTGGCTGATTACCTCCAGGACCGCGAGGTCCTGGTGGAAGGGCGTGACGGTTTGAGGCACCGTCGCGTCTCCTGCGGGGTTCCACAGGGGTCGGTCTTGGGACCGCTTCTGTGGAACATTGGCTACGACTGGGTGCTGCGTGGCACGCTTCCTGCAAATATGCAGGTTGCGTGCTACGCGGACGACACCCTGGTCGTAGTCAAGGGGAGGGACCTCAGGGAGACGGTGCGGCTGGCCACGGTGGGTACAACCCTCGTGGTCGACCGCATTCGCTCCCTGGGACTGGAGGTTGCCCTCTCCAAGACTGAGGCCCTGTTGTTCCACGGGCCTCGGGGGGGACCCCCTCCAGGGACTCGGGTACTCCTGGATGGGATCCCGGTCCCGGTTGGGACCCAGATGAAATATCTGGGTCTCATCCTGGACGGGAGGTGGACTTTTGGGGCCCATTTTACCCAACTGGCCCCAAGAGTCCTGGGTGCGGCTGCCGCACTGGGGAGGCTGCTGCCCAACGTGGGTGGCCCGAACGCCACGTGCCGTCGGCTATACTCCGGAGTTATCCGGAGTATGGCCATGTACGGGGCACCGGTCTGGGTGGACGCCCTCGGTCGCAATAACAAGGCCCTGCTGCGACGTCCGCAGCGGGTCATTGCGACGAGGGCGATCCGCGGATACCGGACGGTGTCCTGGACGGCGGCGTGCGTGCTGGCCGGTGATCCCCCCTGGGAGCTCGAAGCGGAAACCCTCGCCGAAGTTTACCACTTTGTGGCGGCGAGGAGGTCCCGTGGAGAGCCCCCAGCGTGGGAGGAGGTCAGGCGCCTGCGGAGGCAGGCGCGGGCCGCCCTGTTGCGGCGGTGGACGGAGGACCTGGCTCCACCGGTGCCTGGGCAGAGGACGGTGGAGGCCATCCGCCCGGTCCTCCGGGAGTGGGTGCGGCGGCCATTCGGGTCGCTGACCTTCCGATTGGTGCAGGTGCTTTCCGGACACGGATGTTTCGGAAGGTACCTGCACCAGATCGCGAGACGGGAGGCGACCCCAGCCTGCCACGAATGTGGGGCGCCGGAAGATACGGCGCCCCACACGCTGGAGGTGTGCGCTGCTTGGGAGTCTGAGCGGCGCACACTTTCAGCGGTCGTTGGCCGGGATCTCTCGTTGCCGAGCGTGGTGAACGCCATGCTCGACAGCGAGAGAGCGTGGCAGGCTACGGTCTCCTTTTGCGAGGTGGTGATGTCGCAAAAGGAGGCTGCGGAGCGGGTCAGAGAGGACGATGCCAACTCTGACCCCCTCCGGCGCAGACGGAGAGGGGGACGGAGGAGGCGCTTCGGGCGCCTTCTTCGTCCTCCGTAGTGGGGCCGGCGGCGGAGGGTCGGGGGACTCTCCGCTGCGCTCACACGGTCCCACACGTCTGGTGGGTAACTGAGGTGAAAGGTTACCCACCCACTGGCGCAGAGGCCCGGAAGGGCCTACCGCTGGGGCGAGATAGTGAATGCCAGCGCGACCCTATCTCGTCCCGTCCCGGCGGCGGACGGATCACGGGGGGGTTTTAGTGGGTTCGAGTCCCACATACCCCCTGCCATCACCCCCGTGGTGGCAGGGAAGTGCGAGGGCATTTCCCCCCCCCAAAAAAAAAAAAAAAAAAAAAAAAAAAAAAAAAAAAAAAAAAAGGTTAGGTTAGGTTAGGTTAGGTTAGGTTGGGGAACCCCCCACAGTGCTTACGTCCTCGTCGTGTTCCCTGGAAACGACCCAGTTCTGACCACCGTAACGGAGTGGCAGACTGGGCTCGGCTAAAGTGCACTGTGCCGTCGATGTCTACGCCGTCATCTGACCAAGTTGTGATGCCTAAACAGGCTCGAGACTCCTTCGGGAAGTTTATAAAAGGCCCTTCTCAGGGCCAACCAAAAGGCCCTTCTCAGGGCCAACCAAAAGGCCCTTCTCAGGGCCAACTAAAAGGCCCTTCTCAGGGCCAACCAAAAGGCCCTTCTCAGGGCCAACCAAAAGGCCCTTCTCAGGGCCAACCAAAAGGCCCTTCTCAGGGCCATTCCCGAGCTTCCTCTTTGGAAGGGTCGAGGGAGTCAGACGACTCCTTCTCCGAGATGGAGATGTCGGGCGGTGTAGACACCGCAGACGAAAGTGTTGGCCGGAAGCGGCCGCACTCTTCATTCTTCGTGCCTGGGTATTTAGACTCAGACACGGAGACTGAAGAGACGGCGGCTGCCAAAGTCAGCACGGCGAGGAGAGGCAGGAGGAAGGCCACCCAGGCGAGCTCCTCCAGGGAAACCTTCCTCAAGCCTGCTCCGGTTGACGGAGAGTTGGAGGTAGTCCTGCAAGGCAGGAAGTACAGGAAGTCTCCAGCCGCTCTGGTTTGCGACGTCGGGTTGAGCACAGGAACCGATTCCGATGCTCGCCCGTTGATCGACGACCTAAACGACCTGAATGCTCAGGAGCTGAGGGCGCGTGCGGGGGAGGAACTTGCCGGTGTTTTGGAGGTCGCCAGGAAGTCTGGCAACCTCAAAGGCGAGTTTGTTGGTCGCCTCAAGAAAGCCGCGTCGGTCCTAGGAGAGGTGGTCGACACCTTAACTGGGAGGACCGAAGTCGAGGAGACGCAACGGCTCAGGGCGGTGAGTAACCGCCAGCGCCTGGAAATAGCGTCGCTGAAGGCGGAGGTGAAAGCGTTACGTATTGGCTTCACCGAAGCCAAGACGGAAACCGCCGCCACCATCGCTGCTGCCGCCGCTGCCTCTGCCACCGCCTCTGCTGCGGCTGAGAGACCGGCTGCCCCCACCACCACGCTGGGGGCAGATGTGATTGAGGAGCTGAAGGGGTCCTTGACTGCCACGCTCGGGCAAATGATTAATGCCCGACTCGCGGTGATCGAGGACCGCCTCTTGCCAGCCCAGACGGTACGCCCGCCACTTAGAGCGGATGCCAAGCGGGCAGCGGCTGAGGCAAAAAGGGCTGAGCCGGCTCGCCAGCAGGCCGTGACTGCGGGTCCCTCCACCTCAAAGGGGACTCCAAGTGCCCAGGTTCCCCAAAAGGAAACCTGGGCGCAAGTGGTGGGAAAGGGCAAGGGGAAAGGGAAAGGGAAGTCCTCCGTTCCCTCCTCTGTCCCAGCCCCTGGTACCCCTGTGGCCCAAGCCCCCGCGGCTCGTGCCTCCACGGCCCGTGCCCCCACGGTTCGTGCCCCCGTGGCCCGAGCCCGTGCGGCCCAGCCCCCAGTGGCCCGTGCTCCTGCGGCTCGTGCCCCTGCAGTCGGAGCTCCAGCAGCTCGTTTGCCTGCAGCTAAACCGGCAGCCTCCCCTGCCGGTAAAGCTAAGACGGTGCTGAAGAGTCCCCCGAAGTCCGCGGTCGTGGTGCTATCGTTGCGCCCCGAAGCCGTGGAGAAGGGGGTCACCTACGGCACCGTCCTCCAGACGGCGCAGGACAAGATTGACCTGCTGGAGCTGGGGATCGAGCGGATCCGCTGCCGCTCGACTGCGACAGGAGCCAGGAAGCTGGAGATTCCTGGCTCCCAAAACGCGGAAAAGGCGGATCGCCTCGCAGAAGTGCTCCGCGGGATAGTGACGGAGGTGGCCACCGTCACCAGGCCCGTCAAAACCGCTGATCTGAGGATCACGGACCTGGACGACGCGACCACAAGAGAGAAGGTGGTGGCGGCGGTCGCTCGGGCGGGGGCATGTGACCCGCAGGTGGTCAAGGTCGGAGAGATCCGCACTGGCGTGGCTGGGACTGGCTCCACCCTCGTAACCCTCCCGGTTGCAGCAGCCAAAGTGTTGCTGCAAAAGGGTAAGTTACTGATAGGGTGGAGCTCGGTGAAGGTGGTGGCACTGGGGGAACGCCCCATGCGCTGCTACAAGTGCTTGGGGCTGGGGCACACTCGCCCCCAGTGTCCCGCTGCGGCGGACAGGGGTGACCTGTGTTTCCGATGTGGAGACGCAGGTCACCGGGCGGCCAGCTGCGGGAAGACCACCCCGCGCTGTGCAATATGCGCCGAATCGGGGAGGCCCTCCGGGCACATAATGGGGGGACGCAGCTGCGTTCCCCCTAGGACGAAGGGGAAGGCCACTCGGACCCAGGCTGCCCCGGCCGCCACAAACCGGGCCGCCCCGGAAGGAGCACGCCAAGCGGCGTGTGAGGAGGTTGTGATGTCTGATTGATGGATCAAGTCGGACATCACAACCTTCTTCAGACGAATCTGAACCACTGCGCCCGGGCCCAAGATCTGTTCATGCAGTCCCTGGCGCAGTGGCAGATAGACGTGGCGGTAGCCGCGGAGCCGTACTACGTCCCCCCCCAACATTCTTGCTGGGCTGGGGATTTGGACGACTCCGTGGCTGTTGTGGGGCGGCCCGGAAGTGCCTCCCCCCTCTCGGTTGAGGAGAGGGGCTCGGGGTACGTGGTGGCCAGGTGGGGAGAGTATGCGATTGTCGGCGCATACTTCTCCCCCAACAGAACCGCTGCAGAGCTGGAGGTCTTTGTGGACCTCCTGGCTGCGGCGGTGAGACGTCAGGCGCCACGTCAGGTCCTCCTTATGGGGGACCTGAACGCTAAGGCCCGGGATTGGGGCAACCCCTCCACTAACTCCCGTGGCGAGATCGTCAGGGAGTGGGCGGTTGCCTCAGGACTGACCCTGCTCAACAGAGGGTCGGTCCACACCTGCGTGCGACAGCGTGGGGGGTCCGTGGTGGACGTATCGTTCGCCACCCCAGCTGTCGCAGCACGTGTCCGGGCCTGGAGGGTGTTGTCGGAGGTGGAGACTCTCTCGGACCACAAATATATACGGTTTGAGATCTTCACCTCCGACAGCCAAGGGGGGCCCCAGCGGGTGGCGCGGGCGGCCTTCCCGCGCTGGGCCATTAGTCGCCTCGACGCCGAGTTGGCAAAGGAGGCGGCTATAGTGCAGGCGTGGCAGGCTGGCCCCGCGCACCCAGACGTGGACGTCGCGGCGGGTCATTTCCGCGAGGCGGTGACGGCCGTGTGCGACACGGCCATGCCGAGGGCCCGGCGACATCCTGAGCGCCGCCAGGTGTACTGGTGGAGCTCGGAGATCGCGGATCTCCGAGCCGCCTGCTCGGCGGCGCGGCGGCCCTACACCCGCTGCAGGAGGCGGCGCAGGGGCCGCACGGACGAGCAGCTGTCAGCCGAGGAGCTGGCAGCTGAGGGCCAGCTGTACAGCGCCTACCGCAATGCGCGGTGGGACCTACAGCTGGCCATAGAAAGGCGGAAGTCGGAGGCCTGGGGTGAAACCCTCGAGGGCCTCAACAGGGACCCATGGGGACGTCCATACAAGGCTGCCCGGAATAAGTTCCGGGGCCAGACGTCCCCAGTCGCGGAGTCCCTGGAGCCGGAGCTCCTAGACAGGGTGTTGGGGGGGCTTTTCCCCGACAGAAATCCCCTCCACAACCCTCCGACGATGGCGCCATCCCTCCCCGAGGCGGACTTAGCGGACTCCATCCCACCTCTTTCAGAGGCGGAGATGGAGATCGCGGTCGCACGCCTACGGGGCAAGAGGACCGCTCCGGGTCCCGACGGGATACCGGGACGGGTCCTCACAATCGCCCTGAGGGAGATGGGCGATCGGCTTCGGGAACTGTTCGACGCATGCCTTACGTCTGGACGGTTCCCGAAGCTGTGGAAGGATGGCCGATTGTGCCTGTTGCGGAAGGAGGGTCGTCCTATCGACTCTTCTTCCGCATACAGGCCCATCGTCTTGCTGGATGACACGGGGAAGCTGCTAGAGCGTGTAGTAGCTTCTCGTGTCATCCGGCACCTGGAGGGTACTGGGCCTGGGCTGTCGGAGGCCCAGTATGGGTTCAGAGCAGGGCGGTCTACTATAGACGCCCTGCTCTGGCTCAAGAGGTGGACGCAGGATGCGGTCGGTGGAGGGGAAAAGGCGTTGGCTGTGTCGCTTGACATAGCCAACGCCTTCAACAGCCTTCCGCATGGAACGATACAGGAGGCGCTCCGTTATCACGGAGTGCCCCTGTATCTGCGGAGGCTGTTGGCTGATTACCTCCAGGACCGCGAGGTCCTGGTGGAAGGGCGTGACGGTTTGAGGCACCGTCGCGTCTCCTGCGGGGTTCCACAGGGGTCGGTCTTGGGACCGCTTCTGTGGAACATTGGCTACGACTGGGTGCTGCGTGGCACGCTTCCTGCAAATATGCAGGTTGCGTGCTACGCGGACGACACCCTGGTCGTAGTCAAGGGGAGGGACCTCAGGGAGACGGTGCGGCTGGCCACGGTGGGTACAACCCTCGTGGTCGACCGCATTCGCTCCCTGGGACTGGAGGTTGCCCTCTCCAAGACTGAGGCCCTGTTGTTCCACGGGCCTCGGGGGGGACCCCCTCCAGGGACTCGGGTACTCCTGGATGGGATCCCGGTCCCGGTTGGGACCCAGATGAAATATCTGGGTCTCATCCTGGACGGGAGGTGGACTTTTGGGGCCCATTTTACCCAACTGGCCCCAAGAGTCCTGGGTGCGGCTGCCGCACTGGGGAGGCTGCTGCCCAACGTGGGTGGCCCGAACGCCACGTGCCGTCGGCTATACTCCGGAGTTATCCGGAGTATGGCCATGTACGGGGCACCGGTCTGGGTGGACGCCCTCGGTCGCAATAACAAGGCCCTGCTGCGACGTCCGCAGCGGGTCATTGCGACGAGGGCGATCCGCGGATACCGGACGGTGTCCTGGACGGCGGCGTGCGTGCTGGCCGGTGATCCCCCCTGGGAGCTCGAAGCGGAAACCCTCGCCGAAGTTTACCACTTTGTGGCGGCGAGGAGGTCCCGTGGAGAGCCCCCAGCGTGGGAGGAGGTCAGGCGCCTGCGGAGGCAGGCGCGGGCCGCCCTGTTGCGGCGGTGGACGGAGGACCTGGCTCCACCGGTGCCTGGGCAGAGGACGGTGGAGGCCATACGCCCGGTCCTCCGGGAGTGGGTGCGGCGGCCATTCGGGTCGCTGACCTTCCGATTGGTGCAGGTGCTTTCCGGACACGGATGTTTCGGAAAGTACCTGCACCAGATCGCGAGACGGGAGGCGACCCCAGCCTGCCACGAATGTGGGGCGCCGGAAGATACGGCGCCCCACACGCTGGAGGTGTGCGCTGCTTGGGAGTCTGAGCGGCGCACACTTTCAGCGGTCGTTGGCCGGGATCTCTCGTTGCCGAGCGTGGTGAACGCCATGCTCGACAGCGAGAGAGCGTGGCAGGCTACGGTCTCCTTTTGCGAGGTGGTGATGTCGCAAAAGGAGGCTGCGGAGCGGGTCAGAGAGGACGATGCCAACTCTGACCCCCTCCGGCGCAGACGGAGAGGGGGACGGAGGAGGCGCTTCGGGCGCCTTCTTCGTCCTCCGTAGTGGGGCCGGCGGCGGAGGGTCGGGGGACTCTCCGCTGCGCTCACACGGTCCCACACGTCTGGTGGGTAACTGAGGTGAAAGGTTACCCACCCACTGGCGCAGAGGCCCGGAAGGGCCTACCGCTGGGGCGAGATAGTGAATGCCAGCGCGACCCTATCTCGTCCCGTCCCGGCGGCGGACGGATCACGGGGGGGTTTTAGTGGGTTCGAGTCCCACATACCCCCTGCCATCACCCCCGTGGTGGCAGGGAAGTGCGAGGGCATTTCCCCCCCCCAAAAAAAAAAAAAAAAAAAAAAAAAAAAGGTTAGGTTAGGTTAGGTTAGGTTAGGTTAGGTTAGGTTAGGTTAGGTTAGGTTAGGTTAGGTTTTTTTTTTTTTTTTTTTTTTTTTTTTTTCTGCATTTCCACAGACACCTGGGTCCGTGCTCTTTTTTAACATTTATACACTTTATTAATATACATTTTTATAAAATTTGGAACATCAATTTAGTACAGGAGAGACAATTTTTTTTTTATTTTTTTTTTTTATTATTATTTTCTTTTTTATTTTATTTTTTTTTTTTTTTTTTATATATACTTTTTATAATTGAATATATATATATATACATTTTTTTTTTTTTTTATATTTTTTTTTTTTTTTGAATGAATAATACACAAAACAATTTTACTATTATAAAAGAGGGGATGTAACACGTACTATTAATTTAAGTTGTTAGACTATGGCAATTTACTTAATTCTAATCGTGCTTACACCATGAGCAGACCAGCTCCCGCAAGCAGCGCCCGTTCACGAGCTTGACGCATGCATCAGCCATCGCCCTCCTCAACCATTTCTGAGGGAAGAGGACGACCCGACACACGACGCCACCGCAAGAAGAAGCTTTTTAGTGAGCGTGAATGCTCATGGTGTACACACAATTTGCATTCCAATTTGAATACCCTTATTACTATTGCGCTCATACGAGCGGGATCACTGATCGGCAACTTTGAGTCCATCAATGATCCCGCTCGTACTTGTCTTTGTTAGTCCGCCTTCTTCTCCCGGCCCAAGGCCTCCGTTACCGCCACGTTTCGGTCTTTGATGGCCATCTGCAAGTTGTACTCACGGATAGCCCTCGGAGACGCAGCCATCGCACGCCGCACGAAGCGGCTGATGGCATCTTGCTCGTCGTCGGCGTAATAAACGAAAGTCCTGGTGTGCCGCGAGACTGCAACCACCGCGTGCGGAACGCTCTCGTGCAGTCTCATCTTGCCCTTGGTCTTTATGACAATGACCGACTCGTATGTGAGCCCCTGTGCTTCATGGATGGTTAGGATGCGCGACCCCGTGCCTCCACCGTAACCCTGGTTGGTCAGGGTCTCCTTTTCTTCCTGAGTGTGTACTAGGAAAAGGGTGTTGGGGAGGGTGCTGGGTATTTGCGCACCTGTGTACCTTCTCTGCTCCAGGGACCTAACACGTGGGGCCGAGGAATATATACCAGAGTATATATCCCTCAGCGCGTACGCGACATCCATGGGATTCCTATGTGTGCACAACAACTCCTGGTTGATGGTGGCCACCAGGTTCGGGCGATTGTACCTTAACTCAAAGAGGTTCTCTCTGTCGATATAAGGTAACTGGTTGACATCTCCGATCAGGACAATTTCGCGAGCACCAGCCAGCCGCGCAGCCATTACAATGGCCCCAAAGTGGTTCATGAGAGCTTCGTCTACCATAAGGCGAGCGTTGCTTCCACCCCTTCGGATACCATTTACGAGTACAGAAGCCATAGTGCGCACTTTGGTTTTCACCAAGTCACCTATGCGGTGCGCTAGCTTCTCCCTCAGGTCTTTGGCTGCTTCGGTTGTTGTGGTGATGACCACGTCCTTGTCCACATCGAAGTGTCTGACCACCCATGTTGTCTTTCCACACCCAGGAACCCCGTTGACCCATCGAATCTCAGGAACCTCCCAGCTTTCCCAAGACTTTGCGTCGACTCCAAGGCCCCCTTCCATGGTTTTGGCCATTTCTAGGATCCTGTCATCTAACATTATCTTGGTGCACCGGGCGGTAACCACGATGTGGTCATTCGGTGGTGTCTCGTACTTTGGCTTTCCGGTCCGCTCCGTCTCGCTCTCATCTAGAGCCACAAAACCACTTCCAGAACAATATGCTGCCATATATCGACCTTCCATCGTTCCCTTGATGACCAGGGAGGTGTCGTTGTCATATATGGCTGCTTCGGCTTCCTCGAGCCTCACTTTTAGGAGGTCTTCGTTTCCCTGCCTGAAGGACTGCAAGATGTTTTCGCAGTTCCTGAGATTGACTACCTTAGTCGCTCTCGTAATGGCAAGAAACTCAAAAAATGCGTTTCTGGCATGGTCTGGTGGCCCCAAGGCCGAGATATAACGGGGCGGACTAACCTGTCCCATGTCGGCTCTCGTCCGGGCTGCCTGCTGTGGCGGCGGCACTGCCCTAGGAGACTGCTTTTCTAGGGAGGGCTCTTTTCGAGGCGAGACCCGGGATAAGCTCTGCGCTGCTGCGCTGAACGCCGTAAGGAAAGTCGAGATAGGGCCTTGGTCTTTTTCTCGACCATCGCTCTGGCGTGCTGCGGCTTCCTCGGCAGCTACCTTCTGCTGAACTCTCTCCGAACCACTGATGGTGGTCGAACATGGGACGGGATGCCCCCAACTATCTGTTGCATTTATACGGTCGTGTGTGGGAGTTCTAAGATAACTTAGGTTTTCTCCCCTGTCCTCGTACACGACCACCTCATGATGCTCAGAGGCCTTTATGCAACCTAACCGGTCTGCGGTTTCTCCCGTCGAATATTCGATCACCATCGCGTCTATGCTTATCACCCGGGGGGTGCCGTCTGCACAATCACTCAGCTTTGTAAGCAGCGAGCTTACCTGTGCGAAAGGTGTCTGGGCCGTCCATTCGAACAGTGCAATCGTTTTGTTTTTCGTTCGCACCAGTCGACAGCGGTGGCCCAGGACCTCCAACACTGGCAAAGCATCGTACGCTTTCCGCTTCATTGTGACTTTGGAAGTACTTCCGTTGAGCAGACATGCTAATCCAGGCGACAAGCGGGCTCGTTTCTTGTTCAGGGCTAAGCAAAAGCTCATTCCGAATCTCTCTCTGTTCCCTTCCATGAAGAGAGCCACACCGCGGATCTTAATCCCTGGCACTCCTTTGTCTGCATAGGCTAGGAGGTGTTCAGCCTCTATGCTCTTGGAGGTTACGTTCTGGTGCTGGGGATTGACGTTGTGCGTGGCGTCTGTGGAGGGGGGTGTCATATTTGTGAGGGGGGGTATGGTGGAATTTCTTTGGGCCGCTATACGGAAGGACCTTTCGGTGAAGGACAGAAAGTGTGGTCTACAATCTGGATCTGCAAGGATGTTAGAGAGATCTGATTCCACTAGCCTTCTGTCCATCAGGCATTCTAGTTCCCTCCGTGCTGCGATGAAGCGGGGGCATTCGAGGAGCACGTGCCATACCGTCTCGGGGACGTCAGGGTCGCACTCGCATCCAGGGGTTTCCTTAAGCTTAAATCTGTACAAGTATTCGGCTATGCCTCCATGTCCCGTCAAAGCTTGCACTTGGTACGGAGTCAGTTTCGTTGTTCGCGTCAACCGGTACGCCTTTGCGATGTCCGGGAGGAACTTTCGAGTGACTGCACCAGTAACGGAGGTCTCATAACGGTCCTGCCACTTCCGGACTGATTCCTCGCGGATCTTCTTTTTGACGAAAGACAGAGGGATCCCCTCGTAGTCCCAAGAGGCACTAGTGAGTGCTGCTGATTTGGCGAGCTCATCGGCTCTTTCGTTACCAGCAGTCCCTACATGCGCTCTCAACCAGAACAGACGAATTGATCTTCCCTGTGCGTTGATCTTTTCAATGTTTTCCTTCACACCCTTCACCAGGGGGTGACTCGTCTTGGGATTACGTAGCAGTTCGAGCGAAGATCTTGAATCACTCAGAACACTGACCTGGGGGTCTTTGCCAGAAATCACAATTTGAGTCGCCCGGTAAAGAGCGTAAAGTTCCGATTGGAAGACCGTGCACTCAGGATGAAGCCCGAAAGTAGCGTGTCTAACCTCTCTCCCATTCTCCCACCAGCTGAGGGCTGCGCCCACCCGACCCTCGATCTTACTACCATCTGTGTAGATCTGGGGTCCTTCCAGCTGGGTTTGACTGTCTTCTAGAAGCTCGAAATCCACTGATGTCTGTGTGGACGGATGTGGCTGGTCCAGCGAACTGACATGTTTTTCGAGTTCCATGTTTGGAGGGAGGTAATCTGACGAGACACTCTTCTTTGCTTTGTACAGACTTGCCGCTTCCTGGATTCTCAGGTCTAAGGGGAGCAGGCCCGAGAGTGCAAGTGCTGACGTGAGTGAAACAGTTCGATACGATTTACAGATTTTTTGGGCGAAGCCTCTTTGAAGCGCGCTCAGGTGAGACCTGTTCACTTCGAGGTCAATCGCCGGTGCCCATACACTCGAGGCGTACATTATGATGGGTTCCACCACTGCGACGTATATCGTTCTTATGATTTCGCTGTTGAGACCCCAGGTCACCTTCGCTGTGCACGCCATTTGCTTGTATATCTCCGCAACCTTTTTACATTGTGCGGTGATGTGCGATTTGAAGGTGAGTCTACGGTCTATCACAAGGCCAAGCAGTTTGATCTCCTCGACGAGATTTAGCCGGACGCCCGACATGACTAGGTTTGGAGTTTCGTACTTCAACTTTTTCGTGAACAGCATTGCGCTGGTCTTGTGGGCCGCAAAGTTGAGTTTATTACGATTTCCCCATTCCACTACCATGCCTAAGGTTTTGTTGGCTTGCTGCTCTAAGGTGTTTGATTGGCCTGTGAACACAAGAACTACGTCATCCGCGAAGGCTTGACAGTAAACTGCCTCAGCTTCTAGCTGTCGCAACAATGAGTCTAGTATGACATTCCAAAAGGTTGGTCCACCGATGGATCCTTGGACGCAACCTTTGGTAGTCTCCTTCTCGTATGCTGTTCTTGCGTAGTTAACCTTGACCTTACGGTCGCTGAGGTATGAGTTCACCATGGTGTAGAGGTTTTTTGGACACCTCTTCTTCGCAAGCTGATGTTTTAGGGCGGGCCACCATGCGTTGTCGAAGGCACCCTCTATGTCCAGGGAGATCAGGAGTACAATGTTCTTACTTTGTACTCCCTCCTTGATGTGCTCTACCAAGTCATAGAGGGCATCTTCGGTGCTTCGTTGGGGCATGAAACCATACTGTTTCGAGCTGAGTGTTGGGAGGAGATGCCATTGCAGGCGACCTACTAGGAGCTTTTCGACGATTTTTCCGAGTACAGACAGCAGACCTATCGGACGGTAGGATTTCGGATGTGTATAATCCTCCTTACCGGGTTTCCTTAGGATGACCACGTGCGCTACTTTCCATTGCTTCGGGAAGTATCTAAGCGATAAGCATTTGTTTGCTATCGCCATGAACAACTCCCGGTCGCATCGGATGGCTGCGGCGCAGATGTCAGCAGTGAGCCCGTCTGGTCCTGGGGCTTTTTTAGGATTCAGGTTTCGCAACACTGATTCTAATTCCGCTGACGTGAAGGGTGGATCATCCTCAGGCAGGTCCGCCGGTGTTTCTGCTGTTTGTTCTCGCAACGCTGTGTGACACTGTTGGTCCGTGCTTTCAGCGTCGTCGGGATAGAAGGTTCTGGCTAGAAGTTCTGAGGAGAGTTGTGGGGTGAGAGTGTGACCGTCGGGGTTTCTGAGGAGGACGTCATCCTGTCTCACCGAGGTTTTCCTGATCACTCTGTAGATCTTGTCCCACATGCTCTCTTTCTCTTGATTAGTACAGAGCTCCTTCCAGCCTTCCGTTTGGGCTCTTTCGGCTTTTTCCTTGTATTCTTGCCTCGCGGTTTGATACGAGGAAATCACCGACTGGATTCGGTCGGGGGCTGCATTTCTTATCCTTCTCTTTCTTCTGAGGACCTCTCTTTTCAGATCATCAAGCTCCTTCGTGTACCACGGTGGGGTTGGGTCTCCTTTTCGCCAGCGTACACTTGGGATGGTTTTCCTGCAGGCTCCGTGGATACACTCTGTGTAGCTTGAAATCACGTTTTCAAGGTCATCTGAGTTCGCTATTCCTCTGATCATGGTCAACGTCACGTTCTCCTCTTCGAGGAGGGTCTTCAGGTCTAACATGAAGTCTGACCATTGCACTACCCTGGTGTTGTATCTGCGTGTAGTTATTGGCCTCAATGGAGCTAGGGCCTTTGTAACTCGCAGAGTGTAGGTGATTGCATTGTGGTCTGATGTTGTGAGACTTCTGTTGACCCGCCAATCCTCGATTTTCCCCAGGAGTGACATGCTACACGTTGTCACATCTACGATGCTCGTGCACAGCCTGCCATCCCTAAGTACTTCAAAAGTCGGTGTGTCTCCCACGTTCAGGATCTGCAAACTCATTTCGTTGAGGAAAGAGTGGACTGCTTCTCCTCTCTCGTTTTCTGACTTACTTCCCCACCAGTGGCTCCAGGCATTCACATCACCAGCGACTATGATGTCTTTGGTCGCTAATCTTTCAGTGAATGCCTTGATCCTACCAAGGTACGGATTTATGTCCTGGTCTCCCTCCAGGTAAACGGAAATAACTCCAAGTTTCAGACCTTCATTGGTCAGTAAAACTGCCGCTTCGGTTTCGGTGACAAGCTGGGGGTCATGAATGACCTCAAGCTTGTCTCCGAATACAATTACGGCTGCCTTGACTGGTTTTTGTCTGTCGATGCTGCATTGAATTATTCGTGTTCCTGGGTATTGTTTCATTACGCCCTTGTTTCCCACATAGGGTTCTTGAACAAGGGCGACCGAAATTCCCTGATCCACTGCAGCCTTCAGAAGTTCCGCCGTTGCTTCCTTGGAGCGCCTCAAGTTTGCTTGGATGAAATGCAAGCCTGGACCGCTTCTCCTTTGGGAGACCAAGATCGAACTTTCCATCTCGGTTAGGGTGCCCTTAGCAATAACAAATCCTCGACCTCGCTATCCCATCCCATTTTGCTTTCTCTGGGCATTCGCTACTAAAAGCATTATGTGCCAAATCTGCGGCCGGAATGTTCGGGTGGGCGGTCGTGCAGTTTTTACATCTTGGTGTGGTTCCCTCCTTCCTACCAATACACTGTTCCCAGGAGTGCGACCTTCCACAGTGACTGCAGAGTTCTTCGCGCTCCCGGCAGATGGCTCTCGTATGGCCGAACCCAAGGCACTTGGTGCACTGGACCAGAGGTGATTGGTCAAACACAGGTCTCCACTGGACACCTATGTAGACTTTCCCGGCTTCTACCAACTTCTTGTGTATTTGTGGAGAGACCTCCAACACCGGATGGCACGTGAGAGGATTTCTTGCCTTTTTTCGGTATCGCACCCTGATAGTACTCTCCTTCAGGTCTACGCTCCCGAGCGTGTGCTTGTTCTGTGCCAGCAGCTGCTCCACCACATCCGAGTCCGTATGATGCGACAGGACGTCCCTCACAATTACGAGTGGGTTTCCCGCTTTCGCAAGCTCCACTTTGAGGGCTTTGTCTTTCTGGACTTGAGTTCGAACCAGGTTCAGATCTTCCTTCGTGCCGCAGCTCAGGATCACTTTCCTGTTTCTGGCTTTGCGCACTCGGTCGACTCTTGCTCCGGTCCGTTTCGCGTCCAAAGCGACACTTATCCTGTCGATCAGATTGTCGGATGTAGTGGGCACCGCCGGATTCGACGTTGAGACTATCAGGGTGTGATTGGGCTTCAAAACTGGTGGTTTCGCCGCTACCTTCGCATAGGTCTGCCCTTTCGGGTCCTTAGCTTGGGTGAGCTCGGCTTCTATGCTGAGGGCTGGTGGGGGAAGATTGAGCCTGTCCTGTCGCATCGTTCGAAGCTCTGACGATACGGCTTCGAGGCGTTCATTTATTGGCTGGACATGCTCCTCTATATTGATTTTAATGGGGGGTGGGGTGGGTGGTGTTGGTGGGGTTGTGTTTTGTTTGACCGCTATTTCTTTTAATGTGTTTTCAATGATTTGTAATGTGTCAGTGTTGTTGGGCGGGGGGGGATTTGAGACGAGGTGTGCCAGGGTCTCTCTATTGACTTTAAGAATTTCAGCGGACTTAGCTTGTTCTGAGTTCAGGTCTCGTCTCATTCCGTCCAGTTGCCTCTGAAGAGATTCCACTCCGATTTTCAAGTCGGCATAGTTTTTCCTCAGAGACCCCAGGTCGATAGTGGGACCAGCTCGTGCGCTCTTTGTCAGTTGATCGCTGATATCCTTAATTGCCTCCGAGATCTCCTTTATCTTCTGATGGGGCTCTCTCGTCTCGTAGCCCTGCCAGTCGCGGATGGCCTTGGTCTCCGTCAAGGTGGCCGTGATGTCACTTCTGGCTAGGGCTACTTGTTTGCTCAATTCTTCAGTTATTCTTAACATATCTCTGCTGTGAGCCCTCTCCGCAGAAAGCAGCTCCTTTGCGTGGCGTGCGCGCTCCCTCTCTTTTTCGGCGATGTGTCGCTGACGAGAGTCGGACAAGGAAAGGACTATTTCGTACAGAGTCAACAGGCTCTCTATCGCAGTGAGTTTAATCTCCCTACGAATATTTCCCGATGACTCCAACGCATCCTTTCCCCGTTGTAACACGTCGTTTGCCATTTTTGTGGCCTGGTTCATTTCGACCCCCCCCCGCGCCCCGCCAATTCCACCTGCGACTAGCATACTGGAGCGGCCTTGGCGCACGGGAGGGGTCGGCATGGACATATCCGACACGCTGTCCGACCCTTCGTCGTCGACGTCACAAATCTGGGAAGGGGATATGCCGCATTGCTTCCATTCCCCTATTCTGTCTACCGCAGCCGCGTAAGCCGACACGGTGTCGGGCACAGACGACGACTCGACCATCGAGTGATCGCTGGCCGTCTGCCGTTGTGGCTGCTGCGGTATACCAATTGAGGGTGTTGGAGGCGCGAGGCTTCCCGCGCTGACAGTTGAGGGGGGCGGCACACCTGGGCCCGTCTCGATCGCCGGAACCACCGCTGTTGCCCGTGCGGATTGCGATGGCTTCGCTTTTTCTGACTTCGTCATCTTGGTCGCTGCTGTCATTTTCTTAACAATTTTGTTGTGAAGCGACCGAGTGACTGACTTCACTGATCTGGTGTTCCTTGGCCTAGTCGGGGCGGAGGTGGAAGCGGAGGTTAGGGCGGTCGAAGAGGCGGATGTGGACTGTTTGGGGCTCGACATTTTGACAAAAATATAAGGACTGACAATACAATTTTTGTAAATTAATAGTTAATTGACTTACAACTAATGAATTTAAAATTAAACTTATCTAAATAACGCTGGTGTTCTGCGTGGTGGTCGTAGTCTTCCTCTCCTGTACTCGTCGCGTCAGAGGCAAGGCGGACGCCTCTGAGTGTGAGTAGGTTGGTGCTTGCTGTGGCGTCGATCCTCGAATTCTGGCAGGGCCAGATAATAGCGCTCGTCCTCCCGGTCTCAACGATACCAAACTCGATATAGTTATCCTGTCTGGTTCCGGAGATAGAGTGAGGGGGGGTGAAGCACCAAACTTGGGGGGGGGGGGGGGGGGGGGGGGGGGGGGGGGGAGTCGCTCACGGGGGACTCAAAGGGTTGCGGTAGGGTAGGTGAAGAGGAGGGGTTTAATGGGCGGGGAGGGGGACGCGGGGGGAAAATGTGACAGGGCTGAAATGTAGAGCCTGACCTCCCGATCTCAACGATACCAAACACGATAGGCCTATCACGCCTGGTACCGGAGATATCCTGCGGGGGGGTGAGGTATAATCTCGATGGGGGGGGGGGGGTTGTAGTGGTGTTGGGAGTGTTTAGGGGTTGGTGGTATGAAGGGGTCGGGGGGGGGGGGGGGGGGTTAGTCAGGGGTAGTGGAAAATGGGGGGGTTGAATGGTCCTGGCGTCCCGGTTCGAACGAGTCCAAACACAGGGTTCCTGGGTCCACTGGCTGTGGAGATCCCTCAAGCTTCCTGACGCTGCTGGCTGGTCTGCGGCTGCAGCACGCTGGTGCGGAGCCTTGGCTCTCGTAACGGATTCCTCGGGTCGGCTTCGGAGTCACCACCGCTGTAACCGCGTGTGTAACCGCGTGGTGGCTAGAGGTTAAGTACGTACACGTGGTGTTGGTTCTGCACGTCGTAGCTTCGCCGTCCCTGGTCGGATCTTGACGATCGATACGTCGCTGGAAAGGGATCCGGCGGGCCTTTCTGGCGTATAATGTGGCACTATTGTACGACTAACCTCCTTTGCGTTATTCCACTCCGAAGTCTGGACCCTCCTGCTCCGCAAACCTTTGGACTTGGTGGCTGCAAACGATAATCCTCGCGAGTCAGGCACTTTCACACAACCTAATCACTGTTTAACGCGCGTAACTCAAAAAATTCCTATTATTAGGAATTTTTTCCGCGGAGTAGATGTTCTATCAAGCGATTATAGGCGAGTACTCGGTTAGGTTAGGTTAGGTTAGGTTAGGTTAGGTTAGGTTAGGTTAGGTTAGGTTCACGGAGACTGAAGAGACGGCGGCTGCCAAAGTCAGCACGGCGAGGAGAGGCAGGAGGAAGGCCACCCAGGCGAGCTCCTCCAGGGAAACCTTCCTCAAGCCTGCTCCGGTTGACGGAGAGTTGGAGGTAGTCCTGCAAGGCAGGAAGTACAGGAAGTCTCCAGCCGCTCTGGTTTGCGACGTCGGGTTGAGCACAGGAACCGATTCCGATGCTCGCCCGTTGATCGACGACCTAAACGACCTGAATGCTCAGGAGCTGAGGGCGCGTGCGGGGGAGGAACTTGCCGGTGTTTTGGAGGTCGCCAGGAAGTCTGGCAACCTCAAAGGCGAGTTTGTTGGTCGCCTCAAGAAAGCCGCGTCGGTCCTAGGAGAGGTGGTCGACACCTTAACTGGGAGGACCGAAGTCGAGGAGACGCAACGGCTCAGGGCGGTGAGTAACCGCCAGCGCCTGGAAATAGCGTCGCTGAAGGCGGAGGTGAAAGCGTTACGTATTGGCTTCACCGAAGCCAAGACGGAAACCGCCGCCACCATCGCTGCTGCCGCCGCTGCCTCTGCCACCGCCTCTGCTGCGGCTGAGAGACCGGCTGCCCCCACCACCACGCTGGGGGCAGATGTGATTGAGGAGCTGAAGGGGTCCTTGACTGCCACGCTCGGGCAAATGATTAATGCCCGACTCGCGGTGATCGAGGACCGCCTCTTGCCAGCCCAGACGGTACGCCCGCCACTTAGAGCGGATGCCAAGCGGGCAGCGGCTGAGGCAAAAAGGGCTGAGCCGGCTCGCCAGCAGGCCGTGACTGCGGGTCCCTCCACCTCAAAGGGGACTCCAAGTGCCCAGGTTCCCCAAAAGGAAACCTGGGCGCAAGTGGTGGGAAAGGGCAAGGGGAAAGGGAAAGGGAAGTCCTCCGTTCCCTCCTCTGTCCCAGCCCCTGGTACCCCTGTGGCCCAAGCCCCCGCGGCTCGTGCCTCCACGGCCCGTGCCCCCACGGTTCGTGCCCCCGTGGCCCGAGCCCGTGCGGCCCAGCCCCCAGTGGCCCGTGCTCCTGCGGCTCGTGCCCCTGCAGTCGGAGCTCCAGCAGCTCGTTTGCCTGCAGCTAAACCGGCAGCCTCCCCTGCCGGTAAAGCTAAGACGGTGCTGAAGAGTCCCCCGAAGTCCGCGGTCGTGGTGCTATCGTTGCGCCCCGAAGCCGTGGAAAAGGGGGTCACCTACGGCACCGTCCTCCAGACGGCGCAGGACAAGATTGACCTGCTGGAGCTGGGGATCGAGCGGATCCGCTGCCGCTCGACTGCGACAGGAGCCAGGAAGCTGGAGATTCCTGGCTCCCAAAACGCGGAAAAGGCGGATCGCCTCGCAGAAGTGCTCCGCGGGATAGTGACGGAGGTGGCCACCGTCACCAGGCCCGTCAAAACCGCTGATCTGAGGATCACGGACCTGGACGACGCGACCACAAGAGAGAAGGTGGTGGCGGCGGTCGCTCGGGCGGGGGCATGTGACCCGCAGGTGGTCAAGGTCGGAGAGATCCGCACTGGCGTGGCTGGGACTGGCTCCACCCTCGTAACCCTCCCGGTTGCAGCAGCCAAAGTGTTGCTGCAAAAGGGTAAGTTACTGATAGGGTGGAGCTCGGTGAAGGTGGTGGCACTGGGGGAACGCCCCATGCGCTGCTACAAGTGCTTGGGGCTGGGGCACACTCGCCCCCAGTGTCCCGCTGCGGCGGACAGGGGTGACCTGTGTTTCCGATGTGGAGACGCAGGTCACCGGGCGGCCAGCTGCGGGAAGACCACCCCGCGCTGTGCAATATGCGCCGAATCGGGGAGGCCCTCCGGGCACATAATGGGGGGACGCAGCTGCGTTCCCCCTAGGACGAAGGGGAAGGCCACTCGGACCCAGGCTGCCCCGGCCGCCACAAACCGGGCCGCCCCGGAAGGAGCACGCCAAGCGGCGTGTGAGGAGGTTGTGATGTCTGATTGATGGATCAAGTCGGACATCACAACCTTCTTCAGACGAATCTGAACCACTGCGCCCGGGCCCAAGATCTGTTCATGCAGTCCCTGGCGCAGTGGCAGATAGACGTGGCGGTAGCCGCGGAGCCGTACTACGTCCCCCCCCAACATTCTTGCTGGGCTGGGGATTTGGACGACTCCGTGGCTGTTGTGGGGCGGCCCGGAAGTGCCTCCCCCCTCTCGGTTGAGGAGAGGGGCTCGGGGTACGTGGTGGCCAGGTGGGGAGAGTATGCGATTGTCGGCGCATACTTCTCCCCCAACAGAACCGCTGCAGAGCTGGAGGTCTTTGTGGACCTCCTGGCTGCGGCGGTGAGACGTCAGGCGCCACGTCAGGTCCTCCTTATGGGGGACCTGAACGCTAAGGCCCGGGATTGGGGCAACCCCTCCACTAACTCCCGTGGCGAGATCGTCAGGGAGTGGGCGGTTGCCTCAGGACTGACCCTGCTCAACAGAGGGTCGGTCCACACCTGCGTGCGACAGCGTGGGGGGTCCGTGGTGGACGTATCGTTCGCCACCCCAGCTGTCGCAGCACGTGTCCGGGCCTGGAGGGTGTTGTCGGAGGTGGAGACTCTCTCGGACCACAAATATATACGGTTTGAGATCTTCACCTCCGACAGCCAAGGGGGGCCCCAGCGGGTGGCGCGGGCGGCCTTCCCGCGCTGGGCCATTAGTCGCCTCGACGCCGAGTTGGCAAAGGAGGCGGCTATAGTGCAGGCGTGGCAGGCTGGCCCCGCGCACCCAGACGTGGACGTCGCGGCGGGTCATTTCCGCGAGGCGGTGACGGCCGTGTGCGACACGGCCATGCCGAGGGCCCGGCGACATCCTGAGCGCCGCCAGGTGTACTGGTGGAGCTCGGAGATCGCGGATCTCCGAGCCGCCTGCTCGGCGGCGCGGCGGCCCTACACCCGCTGCAGGAGGCGGCGCAGGGGCCGCACGGACGAGCAGCTGTCAGCCGAGGAGCTGGCAGCTGAGGGCCAGCTGTACAGCGCCTACCGCAATGCGCGGTGGGACCTACAGCTGGCCATAGAAAGGCGGAAGTCGGAGGCCTGGGGTGAAACCCTCGAGGGCCTCAACAGGGACCCATGGGGACGTCCATACAAGGCTGCCCGGAATAAGTTCCGGGGCCAGACGTCCCCAGTCGCGGAGTCCCTGGAGCCGGAGCTCCTAGACAGGGTGTTGGGGGGGCTTTTCCCCGACAGAAATCCCCTCCACAACCCTCCGACGATGGCGCCATCCCTCCCCGAGGCGGACTTAGCGGACTCCATCCCACCTCTTTCAGAGGCGGAGATGGAGATCGCGGTCGCACGCCTACGGGGCAAGAGGACCGCTCCGGGTCCCGACGGGATACCGGGACGGGTCCTCACAATCGCCCTGAGGGAGATGGGCGATCGGCTTCGGGAACTGTTCGACGCATGCCTTACGTCTGGACGGTTCCCGAAGCTGTGGAAGGATGGCCGATTGTGCCTGTTGCGGAAGGAGGGTCGTCCTATCGACTCTTCTTCCGCATACAGGCCCATCGTCTTGCTGGATGACACGGGGAAGCTGCTAGAGCGTGTAGTAGCTTCTCGTGTCATCCGGCACCTGGAGGGTACTGGGCCTGGGCTGTCGGAGGCCCAGTATGGGTTCAGAGCAGGGCGGTCTACTATAGACGCCCTGCTCTGGCTCAAGAGGTGGACGCAGGATGCGGTCGGTGGAGGGGAAAAGGCGTTGGCTGTGTCGCTTGACATAGCCAACGCCTTCAACAGCCTTCCGCATGGAACGATACAGGAGGCGCTCCGTTATCACGGAGTGCCCCTGTATCTGCGGAGGCTGTTGGCTGATTACCTCCAGGACCGCGAGGTCCTGGTGGAAGGGCGTGACGGTTTGAGGCACCGTCGCGTCTCCTGCGGGGTTCCACAGGGGTCGGTCTTGGGACCGCTTCTGTGGAACATTGGCTACGACTGGGTGCTGCGTGGCACGCTTCCTGCAAATATGCAGGTTGCGTGCTACGCGGACGACACCCTGGTCGTAGTCAAGGGGAGGGACCTCAGGGAGACGGTGCGGCTGGCCACGGTGGGTACAACCCTCGTGGTCGACCGCATTCGCTCCCTGGGACTGGAGGTTGCCCTCTCCAAGACTGAGGCCCTGTTGTTCCACGGGCCTCGGGGGGGACCCCCTCCAGGGACTCGGGTACTCCTGGATGGGATCCCGGTCCCGGTTGGGACCCAGATGAAATATCTGGGTCTCATCCTGGACGGGAGGTGGACTTTTGGGGCCCATTTTACCCAACTGGCCCCAAGAGTCCTGGGTGCGGCTGCCGCACTGGGGAGGCTGCTGCCCAACGTGGGTGGCCCGAACGCCACGTGCCGTCGGCTATACTCCGGAGTTATCCGGAGTATGGCCATGTACGGGGCACCGGTCTGGGTGGACGCCCTCGGTCGCAATAACAAGGCCCTGCTGCGACGTCCGCAGCGGGTCATTGCGACGAGGGCGATCCGCGGATACCGGACGGTGTCCTGGACGGCGGCGTGCGTGCTGGCCGGTGATCCCCCCTGGGAGCTCGAAGCGGAAACCCTCGCCGAAGTTTACCACTTTGTGGCGGCGAGGAGGTCCCGTGGAGAGCCCCCAGCGTGGGAGGAGGTCAGGCGCCTGCGGAGGCAGGCGCGGGCCGCCCTGTTGCGGCGGTGGACGGAGGACCTGGCTCCACCGGTGCCTGGGCAGAGGACGGTGGAGGCCATCCGCCCGGTCCTCCGGGAGTGGGTGCGGCGGCCATTCGGGTCGCTGACCTTCCGATTGGTGCAGGTGCTTTCCGGACACGGATGTTTCGGAAAGTACCTGCACCAGATCGCGAGATGGGAGGCGACCCCAGCCTGCCACGAATGTGGGGCGCCGGAAGATACGGCGCCCCACACGCTGGAGGTGTGCGCTGCTTGGGAGTCTGAGCGGCGCACACTTTCAGCGGTCGTTGGCCGGGATCTCTCGTTGCCGAGCGTGGTGAACGCCATGCTCGACAGCGAGAGAGCGTGGCAGGCTACGGTCTCCTTTTGCGAGGTGGTGATGTCGCAAAAGGAGGCTGCGGAGCGGGTCAGAGAGGACGATGCCAACTCTGACCCCCTCCGGCGCAGACGGAGAGGGGGACGGAGGAGGCGCTTCGGGCGCCTTCTTCGTCCTCCGTAGTGGGGCCGGCGGCGGAGGGTCGGGGGACTCTCCGCTGCGCTCACACGGTCCCACACGTCTGGTGGGTAACTGAGGTGAAAGGTTACCCACCCACTGGCGCAGAGGCCCGGAAGGGCCTACCGCTGGGGCGAGATAGTGAATGCCAGCGCGACCCTATCTCGTCCCGTCCCGGCGGCGGACGGATCACGGGGGGGTTTTAGTGGGTTCGAGTCCCACATACCCCCTGCCATCACCCCCGTGGTGGCAGGGAAGTGCGAGGGCATTTCCCCCCCCCAAAAAAAAAAAAAAAAAAAAAAAAAAAAAAAAAAAAAAAAAAAAAAAAGGTTAGGTTAGGTTAGGTTAGGTTAGGTTAGGTTAGGTTAGGTTAGGTTTTTTTTTTTTTTTTTTTTACTCCCGAGGGTAGGGGGGAATCCTCATGGATACCGCGGGGCTCGGGCCCCACGGTTATGTCCGACTCCGCCTTGGCGACCTACGGACTAAACCACCCCTCCCTTTGTCTAAATGTTCCTCCGATGTACTTCGGAGACCTTTTTTAGGTTAAATATTTGCAGTGCCTTTTAAAATTTTCCAACTCTACTTTTAGTCCATAATATAAATAAATAAATTTGTACGATAAGCGTATACGTTTTTTTATTATAGTCTATTTTATTACATTCTAGAAGAATTTCGTCCAATTAAATCATTAATTTAAAAATGTTAACCTATGCGCTATTTTTAAAGTTACTACTGATACATTTTCCATAGTATTATAGGCTATTTTTGTTCATATACACAGCTGTGTTAATCAAAATTAACACAGTGTATATATTAGTTTCTTGCCTATTTTTTTTTTAATCGAGGAATAATCTAAGATGTCATCTCTGTCATCTTGTTTTATTCCTCTGGATGGCGTTCCTTGCAACTCGTATGCAGAACGCTTTCAGATACGGCCTGGAGTCTTTTCCCGACAACATTTCTGACAATGTTGTCACGGTCAGCTTTTTATTAGTTGCAGATTCCAGGTCGTACCTGGCAGCATCATGTTGAGGGCATTCGAATAGCAAGTGCTGTATCGACTCTTCTTTTTCAGCAGCACAGACACACGACGGACTCTCCTTGCATTTAAACCTATTGAGATAAGCTGCGAACCCGCCGTGGCCGGTCAACACTTGCGTCATGATTGGAGTAAGGGTAAGTCTCCTTACAATTTTGTGAGCGTCAATTACGTTGGGCAGGAAGAGCTTCGTTACTTCACCTGTGCCTTCGTCTAAGTAACGGCGTCCCCAGATGTGGATGGTATTCTTCCTGATGTTTTGTTTCCAGTATGACGCAGGGCATTTGTCATAGTGGGCTACCACTTTAGAGTGCAAAGCCGCCTCTTTTGCCAACTCGTCAGCTCTCTCGTTGCCCGGGACGCCAACATGGGCCTTAATCCAGCACCACTTAATGATGCATCCTTTCGCGGCCAAACTTGCGACATTCTGTCTTACCGCGAAAGCCAGGGGATGGAAAGTATCGGGGTTTTGAATTGTCTCCAGAGCAGACCTCGAGTCGCTCAGCACAGCTACCTCCTTGTATTTGCCACTATGAAGGAGTTCGGTGGCTTGGTATACAGCATAGAGCTCCGCCTGGTAAACTGTACAGAACGGCTCGAGTCTCATCTTCTTCTTGCCAATTTCATTTCCGTTTATCCAGCAGGTATACGCCGCTCCGACTTTCCCCTCGATTTTACTCCCATCGGTGTATATATGTGTGTTGGGCACTTTGTATTTTTCGAGAGTTTCGGGCAACGTATCACTGAGGCACTCAAACTCGATTTCCATCTCCCTGGCTGGATGTGGTGCTTTCTTGAAACACACGCGCTCCTCGATTTGCAAGTCGCACAGGTCTTTATTAGGCTTGCCCCTCTTTGCTTCGTATAACTGAGCTGCTTCCTGGATCCTGAGATCTAAAGGAAGCAGCCCCGTCAGTACGAGTGCCGCATTAAGAGAGACAGTTCTATACGACTTGCAAATCTTTTGAGCAAAACCTCTCTGCACTGCGTTCAATTGTTTTTGGACCATTATCTTCCTAGCGGCATGTGCCCAAACGCTAGAGGCATACATGATAATGGGCTCTATCACCGCAACGTATATCGTCCTGATGATTTCCGGATTCAGTCCCCACTCTATTTTGGCTGTCTTCGCAAGCTGCTTATAGATGTTCGTGGCCTTACGACAGACGACGGATACATGGCTGTTATATGTAAGTTTTTTGTCTATCGTAAGGCCAAGCAGCTTGATTTCATCTACCATTTGGATGACTTTGCCACCCATGTGCATGCGTGGGGCCTCATACTTCAACTTTTTGGTGATAATCATCGCGTTGGTTTTGTGTGCGGCGAACTTCAGTTTGTTTTTGATGCCCCACTCATGCACATAAGCAAGAGTTTGGTTAGCACTATGTTCAATATTTGAGACCGACTGCCCGGAAAACATCAGAACGACATCGTCAGCAAACGCCTGTACGTACACACCTCGTGCGCTTAGGTCATCCAAAAGTGGATCCAGCAGCAGGTTCCAGAAGGTTGGTCCCGCTATTGAGCCTTGAACACAACCTTTGCTCGTTTCTTTTGCGTGTGTTTTACCAGCGTATCCAACCACTACTTTCCTGTCCTGAAAATAATTATTTGTGAGGCGCCTTAAGTTGAGTGGGCACTTCTTCTCCATGAGCTGATTTTTTATGGCCGGCCACCATGCGCTGTCAAAGGCACCTTCGATGTCCAGAGACACCATTACTGTTATCTCTTTCTTTCTTAGGTTACCTTCGACATGTTGCATGAGGTCATACAGTGCATCCTCTGTACTGCGTTGAGGAACGAAGCCATACTGACGGGGATTTGCTTTGGGAAGTAAGTGCCATTTTATTCTCCGCACTAGCATCTTCTCCAGAATTTTGCCCAGTATCGATAAGAGGCCAATCGGTCGATACGACTTAGCCTGGGTATAGTCAGATTTCCCAGGTTTCCTCAGAACAACTACTGCAGCCTCTTTCCAGGGTGATGGGAAGCAAGATAGAGCGAGACATTTATTTAGAATCTCCAGAAAGACTGGTTTTCCGGCGTTAATTGCTCTACAGCAAATATCCGCCGTAAAACTGTCCGGTCCAGGTGCTTTTTTAGGATTCAAGTCGTTTAAAGTCCTGTTTAATTCTCCTTCTGTGAATGGCGGATCATTGGTGTCGTCTTCGGTCAAATTGCCCAGTGTTTCGGCCTTTGCTCTAATAGCTTTGTGGATATTACTATCTTCGCCACTATTATCATCAGGAAAAAATGTTCTAGCAAGCAAATTGACAGATTCTTCAGGACTAATAACGACTCCATTATCCATAAGTAGTTGGTCTTCGTGTCGCCCCGTCTTGCTTCTGATCACCCTGTATATGGAGTCCCAGAGGCTTTCCTTGTCTTGTTTGGTACACTGCTCCTTCCAACTTTCTGTTTGTGCCTTCGCTGCTGCTTCCTCATATTTACTTTTTTGTTCCAGGTACTTGTCAACGACGTGTTGCCGCCGGCGGGGTGCTGCGCAGGATATTCTCCGTCTCATCGTGACTACACTTCTCTTCATGCGTTCAAGCTCGTCGGTCCACCAAGGTAAGTAATTTTTGTCTTTTGGTATTTTCTTTACCGGTATTGACTCTGTGCATGCTTTACTAATGCAGTCAATGTAAGTTTTGACCGTAACTTCTAAATTCTGATTTGATTCTATTATTCTAATTTTATCTATTGTTAGTTGTTTTTGTTCTAAAAGATTTTGTAGTACCTCCGTGAACCGACCCCAGTCCGCTTTCTTAGTGCAGTATTTCCGGGTTGAGTTATTCGGGTTCCGTACCTCAGAAGGTCTTTCCAATCGTAGATCGAAAGTGATTGCATTGTGGTCTGAGCTAGTTACTGACTTGTCAACCCTCCAGTTCGAGATGTACGGTAGCAGGTTGGTTGAGGTGACTGTGATATCAACGTTGCTTGTAAGGATTCGTCCACCCCGAACAGTATCAAAGGTAGGGTCGTTACCCTGGTTGAGTATATGCAAATCACCTTCGTCCAAGAAACCTCTGAGTATTTCACCCCTTTGATCCTCGACAACGCTTCCCCACCACGTGCTCCACGCGTTGACGTCACCTCCTATAAGGATTTTGTCGGTACGCATTGAGTCCAGGATATCCCTAAGTCTGTCCAGGTACGGCTCAAGAGGTTCAGTATCCTCGAAATAGACCGATACTAGTCCTACAGTCCATTTTTCAGTTTTTATACGCGCTGCGACTATATTTTCTGTAATCATGGTCTGGTCGTTGAGGATCTCAATGGTTTGGTCAAACACAATGATGGCCGCTTTTACTGGCTTTGTCCTGGGTAGGCCGCACTGAACGATCCTCGTACTACCGTACCTCTTTAGCTCCCCCACAGATCCTACGTAGGGTTCCTGAACCAATGCAAAGCCGACTTTCCTTTTCTGCGCTTCGAGGAACAATTCCTGCGTGGCTAACCTCTTCCGTTGCAGATTTGCTTGAATGCCTCGATATCTGGAAGTCAGATCCAGCGTTACATTGTTGGAGTCCAATAAAGTTAAGGTGCCCGTATCGTTAACAGTATGCTACACTCGACCTGGCCGTCTCTTCCCATCTCTTGCGTATCGGGCAGTCCCCGCTGAATGCGTTGTGACTGGTCTCACTGTATTTGGCCAATTTGCAGTTACGGCATGATGGTGGTTCGCCTACTAGGTGAATTGAGCACTCGGCTTGATGGTGGGCACCACCGCAGTGGCTGCACAAGTCAGCCGGCTCTTTGCACAGCTTGCGGCCATGCCCATAGCCGAGGCACCTAGTGCACTGCACCAGCGGAGACTGATCTTGCACCGTTACGCGTTGCAGGTCTACGTGGACTTGTCTAGCTGACGTTAATCTTTGCCATACGATGGGAGATACCTGAAGCACCACATGATTAGCCAATGGATTCCTGGCTCGTCTACGGTATCTCACCATGGCTCTGAACTGATCGTCGGCCACGTCTCCCAGCAGTCCTGTATTCTGTTTCTTGAGAGACGTGACGATATCTTCATCCGTGTTATAGCTGAGGAGGTCCTTAATGATGACCAGCGGGTCTTTATTCTTGGCCTCCTCAACTTTAAGGGTCTGATCTGAGGATATCTTCTGAGCCATTCTCTGCATCTCCTCTCTGCTATTGCAGCTCAGTACGACTTTTTGGTTCCTTACTTTCCTGACTCTCTGAACCTGTAATCCAGATGCTCTGGCGTCCAGAACATTTCTCACCCTGCCGAGTACCTCGTCACTGGTGTCCTTCTCTACCTCCGATGACACTATGATGGAGTGCTTTGGTGTAGGGTTCATGGAAGACTTGTTGCTGGTCAGCGCCTCGGCGTAAGAGGGTGATGCCTCTTTAAGAGACTCCACCCTTTTACCCGTCTCCACTGTGACCTGGCGCAGCTCCCTCACCTCTCCCAATAGTTTTTCGATGTTTTGCCCTCCATCATTTGCCGACGCACTCGCCGGGATTCGAGTTGTCCTCGCTACTGCTTGCGCATACGTTTTAACCTCTTCCTGCATTCCTTTTTGATGCCTAATCATGGTCTCTTGTAAACCACTCATTTTAGTAAAGCCTTCCCTAATTAATTTAGTATGTTCTTCTAAAATTTTCCTAACTTCACTGTCATCCTTCCCAGTCAGCATTTCCCCGTTTTTTCCCAGCTCCAGCGCTTTTCCTTGTACCTTTCCTTGTCCTTTGACCAATTCCGTCTCTTTGACTAGCTGGTATAGCCTTTCAATAGCCTGCATGACTTCGGTTTTGATTTCGGTTTTTAAATTCCTAGAGTTATTAAGATGTAATTTCGCCTTCATCAACCGGTTAGGTTAGGTTAGGTTAGGTTAGGTTAGGTTAGGTTAGGTTAGGTTAGGTTAGGTTAGGTTAGGTTAGGTTAGGTTAGGTTAGGTTAGGTTAGGTTAGGTTAGGTTAGGTTAGGTTAGGTTAGGTTAGGTTAGGTTAGGTTAGGTTAGGTTAGGTTAGGTTGGGGTGCGGGCCAGGATACCTCCACGTTTGCCTCGAGTGTTGCCAGTCCCTTATGGATGCTTGCATCCGGGGGGAGGGGCAGCACTTGGACCGGTGCACCCTGGGCGACGGCTAATAACTTCTCTTTGGGGTTCTTATTAGTCGTTGGCTAAATTCCTGGCGGGCCCCTCTGCGATCCCTATGTCTCGGCATAGGGCGCAGCAGATGGGGCACGGGAGGGGGGATGCTTTCCTACTCATTCTCGGATGAATAGGGAAGCATCTGTCTTGGGGGAGAGCGCAGGTCGTGTAGATCCCCAAGGCAGGTCTGGTGTTTGCTGATGTCTTTGGTTTGTCCCCTTCTGGAGCAGATGCATCAGCAAGCACAAGACTAATATCATCCATCTTCATGCATTATCATTCATCTTCATACACTCACTCATTCATTCATCCATCCACTCATGTTATCACCCATCTTCAACCATATTTATTTATATCTATTTTGAATATATATTATTTGTTTATTTATTTAATATCTCATTGATGGAGCCGGCAATGGCGTAGGTGACAGTAACACTGCCACCATCAGGAGTACAGAGTAGCCCACACAAACTATTCTACCGGTAACTTTTATGTCCACCGCAACGACCCTCGTAGTTGTGTTAAGAGGGTATGTGGGGATATTAAGGTCCGAAGGGGGCTTGCCTTAGCTGGCCGACCCCAGAGTATGGAAAACTCGATACAAAACCCGTGAGAAAACACGTAAAAACCTGCGGATACCTGGGGACCTCCGCAGTATATACCCTTATCTCCCGGAATGGGCGTCACCCGGGGGATTGACATTTAGATCGGCCCTACTCGTGGGAACAACAATGGAAACTGAAAACAAAAAAAACCTTTTAGTCGCTTGCGACGATGTTCAATATAGCAGAAAGGCGCCGGGCGCACAAGAGGGATTTGACGAGGTCGAGTGCCCGTCACTGTCATTGTCTCTGGATACTGAGAGCACGGTGACACCGAGGAAGGAGGCGCGTGTGGTATTAACACACTGCGCTGAAATCCTGGAAATGGCGAAAAAGGTGAGCCCCAACGGGCCCACCAGTGACGTTTACCAAAGGGCACAACTAATGGATCTGTCGGAATCAGACTCAGAGGGGAGCTTCCTGACGGTGACGTCGAGGGCCTCCTCAGCTGGGTTATGGCGAAAGCGCCACTGGGACGCAGACACGGATGAAGATGTGGCAGTGTTGCCGAAGGTGTCGCAGTCCCCGCGTGGACGTGGTCGACCGCCCACTACGGGCGAGTACGTTGGTTTGGCGAAGGCCAAGGCTGAGTTCAATGCAGCTAAAGCAGAGGCGATCCGGCTGGAAGCCGAAAAAGAAGTGGCGGATGAGGCTAGGCGAAGGAAAAAGGCAGCGGCTGATTTCTTCCGCAAATCCTCAGTCCACCAACCAACAAAAGTAGACGACGAAGCAGACCTGCAGCGGCTCGTGGTGGACTCTCTGGCGACCATCCAGACGGTTGCTAAGAAGTCCGTCAACCTGAAGGGTACCTATGTAAAGGCCCTCAAAGAGGCGGTGGAAACCATCTCTGCCTCCGTGGCGGAGATGAGGGCCCGTACGGTACCTGAGGAGGTGCTCCGCCTGGAAGCGGCCAATGCTCGTCTAGCGAGAGAGTTGGAGGAGCTCCGCCGCGATATGGCAGTGATGCGAGAAGCTCGGGCCCAGCCGGCTCTAGCCTTAGCCCCCGCCCCCAGTTCAGCTGCAGAGTCCAGTTCAGCTGCAGAGCTGGAAAAAGTGGTGCAGACAATCATGGTGCAGGTGGGCACCATGATTAATGCCCGCTTTGCGGGGCTGGAGGAGCGGCTGCTTCCTGAGAAGCGCTTGAGGCCCTCACTAGCTGCGGATAGGCGCAGAGAGGAGAGAGCAGTGGTAGAAGCCAAGCAGGTGGAGATCTCACCCCCTCTGCCCTCACCTCCCCAGGTGTCGAAGCCCAAAGGAAAGGCTCAAAAGGTGCCAAAGGCAGCAGCACCTAATCAGGTACCAGGGGCTAAAGCACCGAAGAAGGCACCGAAGGTTGCAACGCCACCGGTCACCTCCACCACTCGCCCGTCTGAGTCTCCGGTGGCCCAGTTGGAGGAACCATGGTCAGTCGTGGTCAAACGCGGGTCACGAACAAAACAGCGTGAGGCCCCAGTGAAGACCACGAAACCGAGGGTGGCTCCAGTGCCAGCGCGGTCCACGCCACCAAAGACGGCTCCGCGGAATCAGCTCAAGGCTGAAAAACCGAAGCTGATTAAGCTCCGGCCTCCACGTCGTGCAGCCGTGGTGATCACACTGCTGCCGGGGGCCGAGGAGAAGGGTCTGTCCTACGCCAAGGTGCTGGCTGAAGGCAAGAGGTGCGTTGACCTCGGGGCCCTAAAGATGCCGCCTCTCAAAATGAGGACTGCGGCCACCGGGGCTCGAATATTAGAGGTCCCAGGTGCCGAAAAGGATGATAAGGCGAACTCCCTGGCTGAAAAGCTCAGGGAGGTGTTTAGCGGGGTAGAAGAGATACGAGTCACAAGGCCAAATATCACTGCAGATCTGCGGGTGAGCGGCCTCGACGACTCAGTCACCCCCTCGGAACTGGCAGAGGCAATTGCCAAGGCTGGCGAGTGCAACCTGCCAGACGTCAAAGTAGGTGAGGTCCACAAGGGAGCAGCGGGCATGGGTGTTGCCTTCGCAAGATGCCCACTGACGGCCGCGAAGAAAATTGTAGCCAACCGTGGTCGGCTTCTTGTGGGATGGGTGGCAGCACAGGTCCGGGTCTTGGAAGCCCGGCCCTTACGCTGCTACCGCTGTCGTGCAATAGGCCACGTTGGTGCCGCGTGCACATCGGAGGTAGACCGCAGTGATGAATGTCATCGTTGCAGTAAGAAGGGCCATAAGGCCCGTGACTGCTCCGCCCCACCGCACTGTACTTTGTGTGCAACTGCGGGAAAGCCGGCGGATCACCTCTCCGGGGGCAAGGCATGTGCCAAGCCCCCGACCAGAACAGGGGCGAGAAGTAAGAAAGCTGTGACTGAGGCAAATGTCAAGCCGCAGCCGACACGCCCGGTAACGGAGCAGGCGGTGCGCATGGAGGAAAGTTAATTAGTATGGCATTAACTTTCCTCCAGGCGAATATCAATCACTCCGCCAGGGCTCAGGACCTTTTGCTCCAGGTTCTGGCGGAGCGGTTGATACAGATTGCAGTTGTTGCGGAGCCGTATGCGGTCCCTCACAGGTCTGACTGGGTTGGTGACCTTAACGGCTTGGTGGCTGTTACCACCCAGTCGCCGGCCCGGTCTGGGCTCCTGAACGCAGTGGCTAGGGGACAGGGATACGTCGCAGCGAGTGTCGGAGAGACGGTAATTGTGGGGGTGTACCACTCCCCCAATAGGCCACTCCACGAGCTTGAGACCCTCCTCGACGAGGTGGGCACGGTCGTAAGCAGAAACCGTCCTAGACCGGTTATCGTCCTCGGAGATCTCAACGCGAAGTCACCCGCGTGGGGATCTCTGACGACTGACGCGCGGGGCAGAGCAGTTACGGAGTGGTTGACTGTGGCAGGCTTGTGCGTCCTGAACCAGGGGACGGAGCACACGTGCGTGCGCCGATGGGGTGGCTCAGTGATCGACGTGACCTTTGCAACCCCCGAGCTGGCACAACGCGTTTGTGACTGGGAGGTGCTTGTGGACGAGGAAACGCTCTCTGACCACCGATACATTCGATTCAGCGTCTCCTCGCCCTCGACAATTGTGGAGGGGCCAGTTGAGTCCGGTCCGAGGTGGGTCCTAAAACGCCTGGACTTGGAGGTGCTGCAGGAGGCAGCGATAGTACAGGCGTGGAACGCTCCACCTGCGGAGCCGATAGGGGTTGATGCTGAGGCAGACGAACTTTGCAAAGCGATGGCGCAGATCTGTGATGCATCCATGCCTCGTGCCAGAGCCCCGCAGTCCAGGCGCCAGGTATACTGGTGGTCCGAAAAGATCGCGGAACTCCGCCGTCGTTGTGTGGGGAGACGCCGCCGCTACCAGCGGTACCGAAGGAGAAGACGCCAAGAGGCGGTGGAGTTGGACCGCTTGTACGCTGCGTATAGGGAGGCGTCGAAAGCCCTCCGCGTCGGCATCGATGAGGCCAAGTCACGAGCCTGGCGGGAGCTGCTACAGACGCTTGAGCTGGACCCGTGGGGTCGGCCGTACAGGCTGGCGAGGCAGAAACTCCGCCCTTGGGCTCCTCCGACCACCTCAACGCTCGCGCCTGCCGTCCTGCAGCGGGTGGTCGAAGGACTATTCCCCGCAGCCCCAGGGGCCGATTTTGTACCTCCCACTATGAGGATGGTCGACGTAGAAGAGCAAGGCTCGCCCAACCCTCCTCACGAAGTCTCGGAGGGGGAGCTCGGCGCAGCCATCCTGAAGATGAGGGCCAAAAACACGGCACCGGGGCCAGACGGCATACCCGGTCGTGCGTGGGCTCTCACTCAGGATGCTATGGGGCCTCGATTGAAGGCACTGTTCAGCCGCTGCCTTGAGGAGGGGAAGTTCCCCCGGCGGTGGAAGGGGGGCAGGCTCGTCCTCCTTCGTAAGGATGGGCGCCCGGCGGATGAGCCTGTGGGATACCGCCCTATTGTCTTGCTTGACGAGGCCGGCAAGCTGTTGGAGCGTGTCGTCGCTGCCCGCCTCGTCAGGCACCTGGAGAGGACTGGTCCCGATCTTGCGGATGAGCAGTACGGGTTTCGAAGGGGTCGCTCGACGCTGGACGCGATCTCCCGCGTCCGCGACCTCTCCATTGAGGCATGCTCCAGCGGCGGCGTTATGTTGGCGGTGTCTTTAGACATCGCTAATGCCTTCAACACGCTGCCGTGGAGCATAATTTTGGAAGGGCTGAAGTACCACAAGGTACCTCAGTACCTGCAGCGCCTCGTCGGGGACTACCTCTCATATAGAGAGGTAGTCTTCCCGACGACGCATGGAGAGGGACGGAGCCCCATGACACGCGGCGTTCCACAGGGATCTGTTTTAGGGCCCCTGTTGTGGAACGTCGGCTATGACTGGGTCCTTCGGGGCGCTAACCTGCGTGGCGTCGGCGTCGTTTGCTATGCTGACGACACGCTGGTTACTGCCCGGGGAAGGACGTACAGGGATGCGTCCATTCTGGCAACGGCAGGAGTCGCGATGGTCGTGGCCAGGATCCGTCAGTTGGGCCTAGAGGTGGCGCTCCATAAATCCGAGGCCATATGTTTTCATGGTCCTCGGGGGGCGCCACCTGCGGGCTCCAACATCGTGGTGGGGGGAACCTCCATTGCTGTCCGCCCGACTCTCAAGTATCTGGGGGTCGTGCTGGACAGCAAATGGAGATTCGGAGAGCATCTGCGGCAGTTGTCCCCTAAACTCATGGGGACTGCCACCGCATTGAGCCGTCTTCTCCCGAACCTCGGAGGAGGAGACGGGAGCTGCCGCCGCCTCTATATGGCAGTCGTGCGCTCCATGGCGCTATATGGGGCACCCATATGGGCGGGGTCCCTTAACGCTCGAGAGGTGGCCCTGCTTCACAGGGCCCAGCGGGTCATGGCAGTGAGAGTGTGCAGGGGATACCGCACACTTTCACATGAGGTTGCCTGCGTACTTGCAGGGTCCCTCCCGTGGGACCTAGAAGCCGAGATTTTATCCTCGGTCTTCCGGCGCAGAGTGCGGGCCCATGAGGAGGACCTTCGCCCTGTCCCACGGGAGGTGAGGCAGTGGCGCACAGATGCGAGGGAGGAAGCTCTGGAGTCCTGGAGTAGGCGGCTGGCCGCGGATGCCCGGAGGGGGGCCGGAGCCTGCCGGTTCCTTGAGGCGGTCCGGCCCGTACTCAAAGAGTGGGTCCATCGGAGGCATGGGTCGCTGACCTTCCGACTCACGCAGGTTCTCTCGTCGCATGGATGCTTCGGGAGGTACCTGCATAACGTGGCTCGGAGGGAAGCAACTCCGGAATGCCATCAGTGTGGCTGTATTGAAGAAACCGCACAGCACGTTCTTGAGGCATGCCTAGGGGCGGCGGAACCGCGATTAGCCTTGGTCGCGGTCATGGGGGCGGACCTCTCCTTGCCGATCATCCTAGCTAAGATGGTCGACGACGAGAGGTCATGGGAAGCAGTCGTCTCCTTCTGCGAGGAAGTGATGTTGCAGAGGGAGACGGACGAGCGGGAGAGAGAGATTAACCCTCTCTCTGTCCCACTCCGGAGAGTGCGGACACGTAGGCGTGCTAATCGAGCACGCACTCCGTCTCCGCTAGGAAGGCCTGGTGCATTGGACGCGGGGGCGTCCGGCACTTCATAAGGCCTTCTAGTCGCATGTAGGGAGAATTCTCTCTCCCGAGGTGGGTCTGCCCTGGTAAACTAAGGGGTGGACGTCGGCAGAAGAGGGCTGCGGAGAATGCGCAAGCGGTCCCGCGGCCCCTTTCCCAGTCGTTGCTGACGTAGATCGTGGGTTTTTTAGTCGGTAGGGGCGCCACGCTCTGTGGCGCCGAGCCCGACATACCCCGCCATGCTCCCCCGGCTGGCGGGGATGCGTAAATGCATTTTCCCCACGTAAAAAAAAAAAAAAAAAAAAAAAAAAAAAAAAAAAAAAAAAAAAAGGTTAGGTTAGGTTAGGTTAGGTTAGGTTAGGTTAGGTTAGGTTAGGTTAGGTTAGGTTTTTTTTTTTTTTTTTTTTTTTTTTTTTTTTTTTTACTCCCGAGGGTAGGGGGGAATCCTCATGGATACCGCGGGGCTCGGGCCCCACGGTTATGTCCGACTCCGCCTTGGCGACCTACGGACTAAACCACCCCTCCCTTTGTGCTAGTACTCCCCCGACTTTAGTCGGAGACTTTGTCATTAGAATTATTTCTTACTACGTCGAACATTACAATTCATTCTATTTACAATATTAATATATCCGTACCTATAGCAAAATATATTATAAGAATATATCTTCTATTTTACACATTATTATTAAAAGAAAAATATTACATTAATTATTATTGATTCCATAGTCTCTTTCACGCTGAAAGAGAATCTATTATTATTAATATTTCAGTTTTTGTTACCATGTCAAGAAAATTACATTATATTTTATTTACATTATTAATATTTCCGTACTTATAGCAACACATATTATATGAATACATATTCTATTTTACCCATTATAATTAAAGATTTGTTTCTTGATGATATTATATTAAATTAATTCTTATTGATTTTATTAGAGTCTTCTGTCACTTTGCAGCAAAATTCTATGAATTTATCCCTGCTTTCATCGTTCCCAATCCAAATATTTAAATTATTATGCTCCATTTTCATTTCAAATTCTATTTCCAGCTGGGTTCTCTGTCGGATGTATTTTGGGCAGTCCACTATTAAGTGTACAGGTGTTTCTTCCATTTCAGGATCACATATGCATGCTGGTGATGTTTTCAATTTGAATCTGTGCAGATATTGAGCATACCCCCCATGTCCTGTTAAGGCTTGTACTAATACCTGTGTTAATTTTATTTTCCTTAGATTTTTGTAGGCATCAAAAACGTTTGGAAAAAAGATTTTGGTCGTACTTCCTGTTTCAGAATCAAGGTATCGGTTTTGCCATCTTTCTATGCTTTTCCGTCGTACTTCCCTTTTTATATAAGACACGGGGCATTTGCTATAATTAGCTGCTGCTTTGATTTTAAGAGCTGCCTCTTTTGCTAACTCATCTGCACGTTCATTCCCTTCCACACCAACGTGTGCCTTCACCCAAAACATTTCCATCTCTATGCCTTTGGCGTTTAGGAGGTTTATGTTTCGCTTAGTTGCACACGCCAATGGGTGGTAGGTGTCATAATTTTGGAGCAGTTCTAATGATGATCTTGAGTCGCTCAGCAACGTGATCTTTGGTACTTTCATGTTTATAGCTTGTTCTGTGGCTACGTAGATTGCGTACATCTCTGCTTGAAATACTGTGCAAAACTTCTCTAGCTTTAACTTCTTGCTGGCCACCTCTTTATCTTCTTTCCACCAAGAAAGTGCTGCACCCACCTTCCCTTCAATTTTGCTTCCATCTGTAAATACCATAAGCCCATTAATATTATGTTCTGCTAGTATTTCTGGTGTCCATTTATCGATGTTCTTGAAGGTTACTGTTTTGTTTTTGGCTGGGTGACATGCTTTTGTGAACGCTTCCCTGGTTTCCAGATCTCTGTCTCCTATGAATTGTGTTAGAGGCTTTCCTCTCTTTGCCTCATAGATAGCTGTAGCTTCCTCTACTCTCATATCAAGAGGAAGTATTCCTGACAGGAGAAGCGCCGCATTAAGAGAAACAGTTCTGTATGCGCGACATATTTTCTGTGCAAAGCCTCTTTGTATTGCGTCCAGTTGTTTTCTGCTCGTTATTTTCAAGGCCGCCTCATTCCATACACTTGATGCATATAGGATAATAGGTTCTATTACCGCCAAGTATATAGTCCTTATTATCTCCGGGTTTAATCCCCATGTTGACTTTGCGGCTCTTGCTAGTTGTTTGTAGATATCGGTGGATTTTCTGCATACATTCGATATGTGTTTGTTAAATGTTAGCTTTTTATCTATTGTCAGTCCTAATATTTTAATTTCCTCTACCAATTTTATTTGTACGCCTCCCATATTTATAATGGGTGCATCAAATTTGAGCTTGTTTGTTAACAGCATTGCAAATGTTTTTTGAGGTGCAAATTTTAATTTATTATCTATTCCCCATTTATGTATTTTTTCTAATGTTATGTTTATTTTCTGTTGCAGGTCCAGTGCAGTTTTTCCCGAGAACACGAGCGCCACGTCGTCAGCGAAGGCTTGACAGTAAGTACCATCTCTTTCTAGTAAGTCCAGAAGGGGATCGAGCAGAAGGTTCCAAAACGTGGGCCCTCCTATCGATCCCTGCACGCATCCTTTAGTATTTTGTTTCAAGCTAGTTGTTCCCGCATATCTTACTCGGACTCGCCTTTCTTCCAAATAGCTATTTATGATACCTCTTAAATTTTTCGGACACTCTTTAATTTGTAGCTGTCTTTTTATGGCGGGCCACCAAGCGCTGTCAAAAGCTCCTTCTATATCTAAGGAAATGAGAATGACTAGTTTTTTATCAATAATTTCTTGCTTGATGTAGTTTACGAGATCATAGAGTGAGTCTTCTGTTGATCTTTGGGGGACAAACCCGTACTGTCTAGGATTACATTTAGGTATAAGATGCCATCTCAGTCTTTTAACTATCATTCTTTCCATAGTTTTACCGAGAACCGACAATAGACCAATCGGTCGGTATGACTTTGGCTTAGTATAATCGTCCTTTCCAGGTTTCCTCAGAATGATGACTTCAGCTGACTTCCACTGTTTGGGAAAATAATGAAGTTTCAGGCATTTGTTTGTTATTTGTAAGAATAGCTCTTCATTAGTGTGTATTGCTCTTTGACATATATCTGCAGTTAGACCGTCTGCCCCTGGCGCTTTCTTGGGATTGAATTCTCTTATGGCATTCTTTACTTCATCCATCGTGAACGGAGGATCATTCGTGGTATCCTCCAGTTCTATAAACTCCTTTGCCTGTTCCCTTACTTCTCGATGGATTGGTAGGTCTTCGTTCGGATCGTCATCGGGATAGAAGACGTTTACTAAGAGTTCCGCTGATTCCTCCGGACTTAGGGTTTTCCCTTCATGCACCAGTAACACATCTTCTTGTCTTTTTGCCGTTTGTCTAATCACACGATATATGCCATCCCACATACTTTCTTTGTCTTGTTTACCACAATAATCTTTCCAACCTTCTGTTTGCAGTTTGGTAGCTTCTTCTTCATACGATGTTTTCGCTTTTAGATATTCCGCTATCACATGTTTTCTTCTATTTTTTGCCGCGCAACGTATGCGTCTCTTTTTGGTAAGCATTTCTTTCTTTTTATTTTCTATATCGTCATTCATCCATGGTAGATGAAATTTTGGATGCGATGTTTTCCTTGGTATAGATATTTCACAAGTTTCGGTTATGGCTGTTACGTATTCTGCCACTTTTATTTCTAGCTGTTCCGAATTTTGTAACGCTTGTATTGCCCTTCCAGTTAGGTTCTTTTCGACTAACTTATTCGCCAGTGTTATTTCAAACTCATCCCATCTCGCCCTCTTAGTGTTAAACCTCCTGGTTGTTTTTATCTCTTTTGTGAGTGGAGGTTTCCCAAAAGTAATTGTAAATGAAATTGCGTTATGGTCTGAGCTTGACACTGTATCGTCTACCCTCCAATCGTTCACCCTGTTCAACAGCTCTTCATTGCATAATGTAATATCAACTCTGCTCTGATAGACTTTGTCGTTTCGTACCGTCTCGAATGTCGGTTTATCACCCACGTTGAGTATGAACATATTTTTCTCTTCTATGAATGTGGACAACTCTTTACCTCTGTTATTTTCGGCCACACTGCCCCACCATGGACTCCATGCGTTGACGTCTCCACCTATGATGATATTTTTTGTTCTGTTCTGAGTTAGAAGTCTATCCACGTGGTGCAGATATGGGTCCAGAGGTTCGTGTTCTTCGAAATAGAGCGACATTACTACTAATTCCCATGTTGGTGTTTTTAATATTGAGTATGCAATATTTTCAGTTGTCAGGGTAGGATCGGTTATTATTTGGATGTCAGGGTTCATTACTATAATTGCCGCTTTGACCGGTTTCCCATGTATTGTGGACGAAATACTTTGAATGATCCTTGTACCGGTGTAGTTCTTGACTTTCCCAATCGCACCAACATATGGTTCTTGGACTAAGCCGATACTTACTCCTCTTTTCTGCATTTCATTCAAATATTCTTGAGTGGCTAGCTTACTTCGTTGCAGGTTTGCTTGAACAACCGAATACTTTATGACGCCCGTTTCTATTAACAATATGACACGCTGGCCCTTGCTATCGTATCCCAGCGCCTCCTTATCGGACATACTTTGTCAAAAGCCCCATGGTCATGCTTGTCGATCTTGGCCTGGCGGCAGTTTTTGCACGATGCATGGTCACCCACCAGCCAAGCCGGACAGTCTTTCCTTAGATGAGGGCCAGAACAATGACTGCATAAGTCCGCCTCCTCCGTGCACATTTTCCTTCCGTGGCCAAAGCCAAGGCATTTGGTACACTGAAGCAGCGGAGATTGGTCATGCACTGGTCTCCTTTGTAAGTCAATATGGACTTCTCCTGCTACCGTGAGATTTTGCCATAGCTTTGGAGATACCTGAAGGACAACATGACTCTCTAAGGGGTTCCTAGCACGTCTTCGATATTTTACGCAGGCCCTGTAATCGGCTTCTGTAATGTCTTCCGTTACTTTTTTATTTTGTGTTCTGAGTGATTTTAGTATGTCTTCATCGGTATTGTAGATGAGGACATCTCGAATCATTATCAAAGGATCTTTACTTTTTGTTTCCTCTATGTTTAGTCCATGGAGCGACTTTCCTAGCTTTTCTTTGATTCTATTTAAGTCTTCCTTTCCACTGCAGCTCACTACCACCTTTTGGTTCCTTGCTTTTCTTATTCCGCTGACTTGGACTCCCATGGACCTAGCGTCCACCGCATCCCTTATTTTTTCCAGCACTTCTGAGCTGGTATCCTTCTCGTTTTTCGAGGAAATTATAATGGCATGGTTTGGCTTATGCGGTACTGCTACTTTCCTTGCCATGTCGGCATAAGTAAAAGGGGAGCGCGGTGTGTCCATAGTTCGCCCGAGTGTTTCCCCCAGATGTTCGGGTTTCAACACCTTTATGTCTTCACGGGTTTGGTCCATTGTTTGTTTTATCTCCTTTATCTGTTCCAGAACTTCAGACGTCGCAGTGCCACCACATTGGTGTACGCCGTCCTTTGCTGCAGTCTCATGAGGAATCAATGTTTGGCAGAATGATTTCACTTCTCTCAATGTCTGGTTAACGGGGGTTGTTATTTCTCTCTTTATTTCTTGTTGCTGCTTATAGATAGCTTCTTTTATTCCGTCTATCCTTCCAAAACCTTCTTTAATTAGTTCTGTTTGCTCTTCTAAAATTTTTATCAACACACTGTCCTCTTTTATCATCTGTTTTTCAGGAAGTTTGTCTTGTTCTTTTTGTGTGCTTAGACTTTTCCCTTGTCCCTTTACTGTATCTGTCTCCTTAACTAACTGGAATAGCCTCTCTATTGCACTCATAACTTCATTCTTAATCTCTGTTTTCAAATTCCTTGAATTTCCCAAATGCAACTTTGCCTTAGTAACGCAGGCCCTTGCCTCGGATAGTCGGTCAATGTATTTGGTTTTTGGCAATGGTGCTTTTTGGGGGGAGGTCTTTGGGTAGGTCTTTGGGTAGGTCTTTGCGTTTTCAGTGGGCAAATCCGACTTTCCGCTCTCCCACTCTCCTATGCTCCTTCTGACATACGCAATAGGCTGACTGTTTTCTCCAGTAGTTTGAGAGGGCCCTGCCTTCTCATTAGTCATTTCTACCGTTGGGTTAGCGTCCTTCGTCTTTTTAATGGGAGTATGAATTCCCAACATGTTCAGTCAGGCTTCGCCTGGTCAAAAATATCACAATTGTGTTATCAACACTTACTTACACAAACAGAAAAAAGCAAAACAATTATTGTCAAAAGACCCCAATAAATGACTTTCCCAAGTCCTTGTGCTAATCTGCTCCTGCCTTAGACCTATCCGAACCCAGTGATATATATACCAAACGATTCCGAAAAATTTTCACAAAATTACCATCCAATAAAGTTCTCCTGGGTGGGAGGGCGGGTTTTTAATAGGGTGGGTGGGCGGGCGGAAAAAATGAAATCCGAACAGTTTTTAACTGTCGGGTGTAAACTTTTTGTACCGGGAGGTCCCAGATTTTCACAGGATCGGGTTCGCGGGGTGCTCCCGGATCTTTTGACACCCGTGACGGAGGCGGTCAGGTGTAAGTTTGCACGGAACCCTAAAAAATCCTGTAAAAACGCGAGATATTGGTTTTATAACGGTTTTTTGACTCTAATTTGAAAATTTTGTATGGGACTGTTCCCGGATCTTTACGGTTTCGGGTGCGGGACGCGCACGCGGATCTATTGAGACCCGTGACGCCGCAATAAGGTGCAAGTTTGCTCGGCACCCGAAAAATAACCGTAAAAAACGGTTTTTTCCCAAAAATTTCGGTTTTTTAAACTAACGGATGCGTTTTTGTTTCAGGTACAGCTAGTACTCGCGGAGACGCGTCTATCGGTGTATCACACTCATATACAGGACCTGGGTAAGTACCTTTAAAAATTACGTTTTTGTTTTCCGTATCGCCGGTTAGGTGGATTTTTCACTATAGACCAAGTACTGAGAAAATTTCGATGTTCTATTTTCGTTCTTTCTTGCAGCCCACGCTACAGACGCAGCTCCGTAGAGGTACGCCTGAACGTTTATTGCTGAAAAAAGATGACTACACCTGAAAAAATACACTGAAAAATGGCAAAATTGGGTGACGGGCGAAAAAATGAAATCCGAACAGTTTTTAACTGTCGGGTGTAAACTTTTTGTACCGGGAGGTCCCAGATTTTCACAGGATCGGGTTCGCGGGGTGCTCCCGGATCTTTTGACACCCGTGACGGAGGCGGTCAGGTGTAAGTTTGCACGGAACCCTAAAAAATCCTGTAAAAACGCGAGATATTGGTTTTATAACGGTTTTTTGACTCTAATTTGAAAATTTTGTATGGGACTGTTCCCGGATCTTTACGGTTTCGGGTGCGGGACGCGCACGCGGATCTATTGAGACCCGTGACGCCGCAATAAGGTGCAAGTTTGCTCGGCACCCGAAAAATAACCGTAAAAAACGGTTTTTTCCCAAAAATTTCGGTTTTTTAAACTAACGGATGCGTTTTTGTTTCAGGTACAGCTAGTACTCGCGGAGACGCGTCTATCGGTGTATCACACTCATATACAGGACCTGGGTAAGTACCTTTAAAAATTACGTTTTTGTTTTCCGTATCGCCGGTTAGGTGGATTTTTCACTATAGACCAAGTACTGAGAAAATTTCGATGTTCTATTTTCGTTCTTTCTTGCAGCCCACGCTACAGACGCAGCTCCGTAGAGGTACGCCTGAACGTTTATTGCTGAAAAAAGATGACTACACCTGAAAAAATACACTGAAAAATGGCAAAATTGGGTGACGGGCGAAAAAATGAAATCCGAACAGTTTTTAACTGTCGGGTGTAAACTTTTTGTACCGGGAGGTCCCAGATTTTCACAGGATCGGGTTCGCGGGGTGCTCCCGGATCTTTTGACACCCGTGACGGAGGCGGTCAGGTGTAAGTTTGCACGGAACCCTAAAAAATCCTGTAAAAACGCGAGATATTGGTTTTATAACGGTTTTTTGACTCTAATTTGAAAATTTTGTATGGGACTGTTCCCGGATCTTTACGGTTTCGGGTGCGGGACGCGCACGCGGATCTATTGAGACCCGTGACGCCGCAATAAGGTGCAAGTTTGCTCGGCACCCGAAAAATAACCGTAAAAAACGGTTTTTTCCCAAAAATTTCGGTTTTTTAAACTAACGGATGCGTTTTTGTTTCAGGTACAGCTAGTACTCGCGGAGACGCGTCTATCGGTGTATCACACTCATATACAGGACCTGGGTAAGTACCTTTAAAAATTACGTTTTTGTTTTCCGTATCGCCGGTTAGGTGGATTTTTCACTATAGACCAAGTACTGAGAAAATTTCGATGTTCTATTTTCGTTCTTTCTTGCAGCCCACGCTACAGACGCAGCTCCGTAGAGGTACGCCTGAACGTTTATTGCTGAAAAAAGATGACTACACCTGAAAAAATACACTGAAAAATGGCAAAATTGGGTGACGGGCGAAAAAATGAAATCCGAACAGTTTTTAACTGTCGGGTGTAAACTTTTTGTACCGGGAGGTCCCAGATTTTCACAGGATCGGGTTCGCGGGGTGCTCCCGGATCTTTTGACACCCGTGACGGAGGCGGTCAGGTGTAAGTTTGCACGGAACCCTAAAAAATCCTGTAAAAACGCGAGATATTGGTTTTATAACGGTTTTTTGACTCTAATTTGAAAATTTTGTATGGGACTGTTCCCGGATCTTTACGGTTTCGGGTGCGGGACGCGCACGCGGATCTATTGAGACCCGTGACGCCGCAATAAGGTGCAAGTTTGCTCGGCACCCGAAAAATAACCGTAAAAAACGGTTTTTTTCCCAAAAATTTCGGTTTTTTAAACTAACGGATGCGTTTTTGTTTCAGGTACAGCTAGTACTCGCGGAGACGCGTCTATCGGTGTATCACACTCATATACAGGACCTGGGTAAGTACCTTTAAAAATTACGTTTTTGTTTTCCGTATCGCCGGTTAGGTGGATTTTTCACTATAGACCAAGTACTGAGAAAATTTCGATGTTCTATTTTCGTTCTTTCTTGCAGCCCACGCTACAGACGCAGCTCCGTAGAGGTACGCCTGAACGTTTATTGCTGAAAAAAGATGACTACACCTGAAAAAATACACTGAAAAATGGCAAAATTGGGTGACGGGCGAAAAAATGAAATCCGAACAGTTTTTAACTGTCGGGTGTAAACTTTTTGTACCGGGAGGTCCCAGATTTTCACAGGATCGGGTTCGCGGGGTGCTCCCGGATCTTTTGACACCCGTGACGGAGGCGGTCAGGTGTAAGTTTGCACGGAACCCTAAAAAATCCTGTAAAAACGCGAGATATTGGTTTTATAACGGTTTTTTGACTCTAATTTGAAAATTTTGTATGGGACTGTTCCCGGATCTTTACGGTTTCGGGTGCGGGACGCGCACGCGGATCTATTGAGACCCGTGACGCCGCAATAAGGTGCAAGTTTGCTCGGCACCCGAAAAATAACCGTAAAAAACGGTTTTTTCCCAAAAATTTCGGTTTTTTAAACTAACGGATGCGTTTTTGTTTCAGGTACAGCTAGTACTCGCGGAGACGCGTCTATCGGTGTATCACACTCATATACAGGACCTGGGTAAGTACCTTTAAAAATTACGTTTTTGTTTTCCGTATCGCCGGTTAGGTGGATTTTTCACTATAGACCAAGTACTGAGAAAATTTCGATGTTCTATTTTCGTTCTTTCTTGCAGCCCACGCTACAGACGCAGCTCCGTAGAGGTACGCCTGAACGTTTATTGCTGAAAAAAGATGACTACACCTGAAAAAATACACTGAAAAATGGCAAAATTGGGTGACGGGCGAAAAAATGAAATCCGAACAGTTTTTAACTGTCGGGTGTAAACTTTTTGTACCGGGAGGTCCCAGATTTTCACAGGATCGGGTTCGCGGGGTGCTCCCGGATCTTTTGACACCCGTGACGGAGGCGGTCAGGTGTAAGTTTGCACGGAACCCTAAAAAATCCTGTAAAAACGCGAGATATTGGTTTTATAACGGTTTTTTGACTCTAATTTGAAAATTTTGTATGGGACTGTTCCCGGATCTTTACGGTTTCGGGTGCGGGACGCGCACGCGGATCTATTGAGACCCGTGACGCCGCAATAAGGTGCAAGTTTGCTCGGCACCCGAAAAATAACCGTAAAAAACGGTTTTTTTCCCAAAAATTTCGGTTTTTTAAACTAACGGATGCGTTTTTGTTTCAGGTACAGCTAGTACTCGCGGAGACGCGTCTATCGGTGTATCACACTCATATACAGGACCTGGGTAAGTACCTTTAAAAATTACGTTTTTGTTTTCCGTATCGCCGGTTAGGTGGATTTTTCACTATAGACCAAGTACTGAGAAAATTTCGATGTTCTATTTTCGTTCTTTCTTGCAGCCCACGCTACAGACGCAGCTCCGTAGAGGTACGCCTGAACGTTTATTGCTGAAAAAAGATGACTACACCTGAAAAAATACACTGAAAAATGGCAAAATTGGGTGACGGGCGAAAAAATGAAATCCGAACAGTTTTTAACTGTCGGGTGTAAACTTTTTGTACCGGGAGGTCCCAGATTTTCACAGGATCGGGTTCGCGGGGTGCTCCCGGATCTTTTGACACCCGTGACGGAGGCGGTCAGGTGTAAGTTTGCACGGAACCCTAAAAAATCCTGTAAAAACGCGAGATATTGGTTTTATAACGGTTTTTTGACTCTAATTTGAAAATTTTGTATGGGACTGTTCCCGGATCTTTACGGTTTCGGGTGCGGGACGCGCACGCGGATCTATTGAGACCCGTGACGCCGCAATAAGGTGCAAGTTTGCTCGGCACCCGAAAAATAACCGTAAAAAACGGTTTTTTCCCAAAAATTTCGGTTTTTTAAACTAACGGATGCGTTTTTGTTTCAGGTACAGCTAGTACTCGCGGAGACGCGTCTATCGGTGTATCACACTCATATACAGGACCTGGGTAAGTACCTTTAAAAATTACGTTTTTGTTTTCCGTATCGCCGGTTAGGTGGATTTTTCACTATAGACCAAGTACTGAGAAAATTTCGATGTTCTATTTTCGTTCTTTCTTGCAGCCCACGCTACAGACGCAGCTCCGTAGAGGTACGCCTGAACGTTTATTGCTGAAAAAAGATGACTACACCTGAAAAAATACACTGAAAAATGGCAAAATTGGGTGACGGGCGAAAAAATGAAATCCGAACAGTTTTTAACTGTCGGGTGTAAACTTTTTGTACCGGGAGGTCCCAGATTTTCACAGGATCGGGTTCGCGGGGTGCTCCCGGATCTTTTGACACCCGTGACGGAGGCGGTCAGGTGTAAGTTTGCACGGAACCCTAAAAAATCCTGTAAAAACGCGAGATATTGGTTTTATAACGGTTTTTTGACTCTAATTTGAAAATTTTGTATGGGACTGTTCCCGGATCTTTACGGTTTCGGGTGCGGGACGCGCACGCGGATCTATTGAGACCCGTGACGCCGCAATAAGGTGCAAGTTTGCTCGGCACCCGAAAAATAACCGTAAAAAACGGTTTTTTTCCCAAAAATTTCGGTTTTTTAAACTAACGGATGCGTTTTTGTTTCAGGTACAGCTAGTACTCGCGGAGACGCGTCTATCGGTGTATCACACTCATATACAGGACCTGGGTAAGTACCTTTAAAAATTACGTTTTTGTTTTCCGTATCGCCGGTTAGGTGGATTTTTCACTATAGACCAAGTACTGAGAAAATTTCGATGTTCTATTTTCGTTCTTTCTTGCAGCCCACGCTACAGACGCAGCTCCGTAGAGGTACGCCTGAACGTTTATTGCTGAAAAAAGATGACTACACCTGAAAAAATACACTGAAAAATGGCAAAATTGGGTGACGGGCGAAAAAATGAAATCCGAACAGTTTTTAACTGTCGGGTGTAAACTTTTTGTACCGGGAGGTCCCAGATTTTCACAGGATCGGGTTCGCGGGGTGCTCCCGGATCTTTTGACACCCGTGACGGAGGCGGTCAGGTGTAAGTTTGCACGGAACCCTAAAAAATCCTGTAAAAACGCGAGATATTGGTTTTATAACGGTTTTTTGACTCTAATTTGAAAATTTTGTATGGGACTGTTCCCGGATCTTTACGGTTTCGGGTGCGGGACGCGCACGCGGATCTATTGAGACCCGTGACGCCGCAATAAGGTGCAAGTTTGCTCGGCACCCGAAAAATAACCGTAAAAAACGGTTTTTTTCCCAAAAATTTCGGTTTTTTAAACTAACGGATGCGTTTTTGTTTCAGGTACAGCTAGTACTCGCGGAGACGCGTCTATCGGTGTATCACACTCATATACAGGACCTGGGTAAGTACCTTTAAAAATTACGTTTTTGTTTTCCGTATCGCCGGTTAGGTGGATTTTTCACTATAGACCAAGTACTGAGAAAATTTCGATGTTCTATTTTCGTTCTTTCTTGCAGCCCACGCTACAGACGCAGCTCCGTAGAGGTACGCCTGAACGTTTATTGCTGAAAAAAGATGACTACACCTGAAAAAATACACTGAAAAATGGCAAAATTGGGTGACGGGCGAAAAAATGAAATCCGAACAGTTTTTAACTGTCGGGTGTAAACTTTTTGTACCGGGAGGTCCCAGATTTTCACAGGATCGGGTTCGCGGGGTGCTCCCGGATCTTTTGACACCCGTGACGGAGGCGGTCAGGTGTAAGTTTGCACGGAACCCTAAAAAATCCTGTAAAAACGCGAGATATTGGTTTTATAACGGTTTTTTGACTCTAATTTGAAAATTTTGTATGGGACTGTTCCCGGATCTTTACGGTTTCGGGTGCGGGACGCGCACGCGGATCTATTGAGACCCGTGACGCCGCAATAAGGTGCAAGTTTGCTCGGCACCCGAAAAATAACCGTAAAAAACGGTTTTTTTCCCAAAAATTTCGGTTTTTTAAACTAACGGATGCGTTTTTGTTTCAGGTACAGCTAGTACTCGCGGAGACGCGTCTATCGGTGTATCACACTCATATACAGGACCTGGGTAAGTACCTTTAAAAATTACGTTTTTGTTTTCCGTATCGCCGGTTAGGTGGATTTTTCACTATAGACCAAGTACTGAGAAAATTTCGATGTTCTATTTTCGTTCTTTCTTGCAGCCCACGCTACAGACGCAGCTCCGTAGAGGTACGCCTGAACGTTTATTGCTGAAAAAAGATGACTACACCTGAAAAAATACACTGAAAAATGGCAAAATTGGGGTGACGGGCGAAAAAATGAAATCCGAACAGTTTTTAACTGTCGGGTGTAAACTTTTTGTACCGGGAGGTCCCAGATTTTCACAGGATCGGGTTCGCGGGGTGCTCCCGGATCTTTTGACACCCGTGACGGAGGCGGTCAGGTGTAAGTTTGCACGGAACCCTAAAAAATCCTGTAAAAACGCGAGATATTGGTTTTATAACGGTTTTTTTGACTCTAATTTGAAAATTTTGTATGGGACTGTTCCCGGATCTTTACGGTTTCGGGTGCGGGACGCGCACGCGGATCTATTGAGACCCGTGACGCCGCAATAAGGTGCAAGTTTGCTCGGCACCCGAAAAATAACCGTAAAAAACGGTTTTTTCCCAAAAATTTCGGTTTTTTAAACTAACGGATGCGTTTTTGTTTCAGGTACAGCTAGTACTCGCGGAGACGCGTCTATCGGTGTATCACACTCATATACAGGACCTGGGTAAGTACCTTTAAAAATTACGTTTTTGTTTTCCGTATCGCCGGTTAGGTGGATTTTTCACTATAGACCAAGTACTGAGAAAATTTCGATGTTCTATTTTCGTTCTTTCTTGCAGCCCACGCTACAGACGCAGCTCCGTAGAGGTACGCCTGAACGTTTATTGCTGAAAAAAGATGACTACACCTGAAAAAATACACTGAAAAATG